>CM057383.1:60828360-65628360 GCA_030015415.1 Cynopterus sphinx
AATTGAAACACTAGAGAATTCTGCATTTTCCTCCACAGCTCCTTAAGTTTATTGTTTCTCTGGTCTTTCGATGTTCTCACTGGTGTGGCATTGTGGTCAAGACAATACCTCAATTCCTTACATTTTTTCCTTACAGTCTTTCTTGATTTTGCCCCATTTCAGAAACGTACACAGCGAAGCAGATGCAATCCCCAGAACCCATAGCTCGTGCACCTGGCTTTGAGTCATTTAAACATGCATTCCATCTCAAGATGGAAAAGGGAACTGAACAACTGCAGACTGCTCAGCCGCTTTGGCTCTCATGGTGCTGGTCACCAAGCCACTGACCCTGCTCTTCTCTGCTTTACAGCTGTGGGACTGGGTCTCAGCCAACCACAGTCTCCCACTCCCTTTCGGCTTTGTCCGAAGGGGAACTTAGGTGGAGACTAAGAGGTAAGAAATATCTCGTTTCCAAATATGAGGTTGATTTTTCCTGGCTGGACCCTACAGCTAAAATCACTCAGGAGATAAGGGCTTCTCTTGTTACCTGGACAATAATGACTGCCCATGTGCCCAAAAACCTAACACATGTGCCTAGAGGGGGAGGAAGGGAGGCTGAAACATCTGTATCTGTGTTACCTGATGTATGCAAGCAACATCTGGCTGCAAGATGTGCCTACCCACCCCTTGAAATCATCTGATGCTATTGCTCTCCCTCCTTTCTGTCCACTCTTCTGTCCTTCACCATTTTCTTATGGTAGGCCCAGCCCTGCATTACATTGTTAGGGCCAAACATATGATAATAAACCCAGTTCTTACTCTCCAAGTCCCAGTTGAGTGGGAATGCATGAGCAGATGGTGACATCACAGAAAGAGAGTGATCGCCACAGCGATCATGACTGAGGAGGAACAGGTCTGAGAGGAACACAGCCAGGGGAAGCTGACAGAAGGCTTCTGAGAGGAGCAAAAGCCAGGGTCAACTTTTAAGCTAGTCTTAAGAGGTTAAGACTGACATTTAGTAAACAAGGAAAGTTCAGGAGGTGTAACATCAAGAAGCACACTATGGAACATTGTCCTTTTTGCTGTTTTCCACATAGATCCAGGGATGAGTGAAATGGATTCTGATAACTGCACCAAAATCATAGAAGGCCCTCACCTTCACCCAGAGAGCCTACTCCAGTACATTTGGATTATGGCTCCAGAATCCATATGTTTGTTTTATTTCCTAATGGGGTACATATGTAGTAGGTGTCTAATTACTTCATTCTCACAACATTCCTTTAAGAGTCAGGGAACTACTCCACCCCATTCAAATCATTAGCAGAGATTAGCCAGTCCGATGAGTATGGAGCCTCCAGGTCATTCAGACCCAGAAATTGTACAGTTGAATCCCAACTAGTTGGCCAAATGCTTTCTGCTGCAAAATCGTGATAGCTGATGCTTCTTGAGTCTGGGCCGAGATTTAATTTGTGTTGCAATAGAACACTTTCAATTGTCAGCGACAAAAGGTGATATTTCCAATATTCCTTGAGAAGGCTTCAAATCTTTCAGTTCTTTTCTGAAAAGCTTTTCAGCTTTATTTTGACGTGGCAGCAAAGTTTTGCATGCGTCCTCGCATCCACTGTTGTGACAGCTGCATTTAATGAGTGCAAAATGATCAGGAAAACATCCTTTGGTGTGGGTTGCTGGTTGGTGACAGGGGAGAGGTGATGCTGAAATTGGAGCAGTGAAGTCATGCACACATCTGTTGAGGCGGAATTCCTGCCCGTCTGGTCTATATCAGGCAGTTCGATGCATGGCCTCGAAGCCAAATAAGACCTGCAGACCTGCATCCTCTGCACCCTTTCTTCAAACAGCAAGGTGAAGATTCAACTGGATTTCCCAGGCGGTTGTTGCTGGAGGTTCACCCATGGATCTTTGTAAGTCGTTCATGTATCTGTCCTATTGGGAGAACATCTTTTTGGCTTATCTAACATACAACTAACAAACTCATGAGGGAAAAAGACAAACTTTAAACAATTTATGTGTAAAGGCACAAATCAGACAATGAAGCTCTTCTTTTAAATATGGATAGTTATGGTAGATAAAATTATTTTTTAGTAAAATTATTTTTTTCTCCCTTTCCCCCCACAACACAAAGACACATACACCCTCCTAGGAGACTTGACCTTGACTTTGGGACTTCTTTTGGCCAAAGAGGGGGGGGGCAGACACTACTACATGCCAATTTGGAGCCTAGTAAGGAACTGCATTTTTACACCCACTCCTCTGAGAGCTTCTATTTCTGCCTTGAAAAAGTCATGAGCCAGATAGCTCTATACCACCAGATAATCCGTGCAGAATGAGAGGCAGGTGCAATGACCCAAACTCAATCTGCAGCTTAAAACCTAGTTGTCACAACTGACCCACCTGCAGAGCATACCTGGAGGAGAGTCTTCTAGTTGAACCCAGCTTAAACCAGCCCAGCCACAGCTGACTTGCAGCCCAGGAAGCATGAGCATAAATAGCAGTGAATTTAAGTCCTTGAGTCATTAAGTCATTTTGAAGCTGTTTGTTATTAGCATCATTGTGTTGTTTTAAAAGCTTTTGAGAGAGATCACCAACAACTCACACCTAATTATGTGACAGAAAAAAAATATTCTAGCTGTAGTAGATGCCTAGAGCTCTGCTGACCTGGTGTAAGGGAGAGCAGATAGAGCAAACACTCACATTGGCCAGACCCATCTATGCAAGGCAAAATGAATAGCAACCACATGCTTAACTGCATTTGTCACCTGTTGATTGTGTTTGCGAGCCATGGAGTTGCACTGAATGTTGATGGTAGTGCCATTTCAGTAAGGCTTCTAAAGCAGCTCCTTGGTTCCAACATGCTTTATTGGTTGCTATCTTCTCATACCTTACATGGGAGAACTAAAAGTACATACGTGGGTCTTGCCTCTTTCCCTGGAGTGTCTTTTTCATTTTTATATAGCTTCATTTCCAATCTTCTCTTTCCTCATAATGGAAAAGACAGCAAAAATAAACCATCACACTGAACCATTATGACAATTTACTCCTGAGGGGAGAATCCTGTGGGTGTCTGAAAGCTTACTCTAAGCTATATTTGCTTAATTTATGCTTCTATTGATGAATAATTAGGGCAGCAATTAATTTTTAAAATGCAAATGCACGATGGGTCTCACTGTTTTGTTTTGTTTTGTTTTGTTTTAAATATCCTTTGTCCTCAGTTCTACTTGTATTCTTAATGGATTTAGTTTAGCAAAGAAGTACAATTATTTTCTAATATTTTATTTACTTGATTGAATTGGACTTTTTACCAAATATTGACTAAAAATGTTTGTTCAAGATGGTATGCCATAGAATTTAATGGAAATAAAAACCCGTATTACAGAACCATCATTTTTTACGCATCTCGTGGATGACCTATCTGAATGATGAATCAAGTAACAGGCAGATGTTTCTAGCAATGTGCCTGACTATATAAACTTCGGGTTGTTTTCTAGTTGAAAATAAGAAAATTCCTTATTATCTCTGAAAATGTCACAAAGATATTCTGAGAAAATTTTCCAAATGTAAAGTAAAATGCCTTTTTATTTTTTTGACAACCTCCAGTGCTGGGAAGGTTGGGGACATAGTTAGGTCAACTAAATGCTACTTTCATTTGCTCATTCTTTCAGCATCTATTGACATTGGATATGCAAGTGTCCCACCCTATGCTAGCTTGACTAGTACCTGCTCTCAGAGCCACAGGGTGCTGAGAAAGTCAGACAAGAAAAACCTCTACATACTTTCATCATTGTACTACAAGTCATCATTTTCTATGCATGTTTATTATTTTTCTTCTCAACTAGAATATGAGCCCCAAGAGAGCAGGAACTGTGTCTATAATTCCCACCACCCAAGCAGGAACTGCATGCAGCAGAGGAGGTACTCAGTAAGCTCTGTGGCTGGTGAAAGGAGAAAAGTGATGTTTTAAAGATGTGAATAGGACAAAATTGGAGCCCAAAGAGGAGCTGCCTTCCTCAACATAGGATGCAGTGGAAGGTGGATTGATCAGAAAGATACCAAGGAGTAGGTTAGGATGGAGCAGGGCTTCCCATGAGGAGATGGGCAGGTTGTCGCCCAAAGAGCCATGGTAGGAGCACATAGCAGATGAACACGCATGGAGGAGGAAGCCATCTGGACAGGTTTGGCAATACCGAGGAGGTCTCAGTAGACCATGGGATCCTTTGGGGAATGGCAGGAACTGGGACTGGATAGAAAGGGAGGCCCAATGACAGAGTCAACTTAAACCTAGGTGAGGAAACTTCATCTTTCTCTGTAATCGTGTTGATTACTGACTGACTGACTGAAACCTTTAGACGCCAAACTACTAACCAATGTGAGCATCGAAGACAGTTGTCTGTTCACTTTTGGCAGCAAGCTGACATCCTCTTTTCTAACAAATCCGTAATGCTTTTCCACTGACATGTGACTTGGGGTATAGCCAAGACTTCATCAACTAACACAAAACGAGTACTTGATCACTAACTGTACAAGTCAGATGTGGCTAGATTTTTCTTCCATTATCTAAATATTTAAAGGAAAATCAGCATCTGGGTCTGAATTATCTGAATAATCCCATAATTCTTTATTGGCTTTTAGTAGACATTCAAGATAAATTAAAAATAATAATAATAATAACTTTCTTTAAAATGAAACATTATACATATTAAATGTCTATTTTAAAATGACAGCAAAGTTATTTGCCTTGGTTTTCACCCATGTGAAAAAATATTTCATAAAGCAAAAACTCAGGAAAGATGGTCACATGACCTGGTTTTCTAGATTGCTTCCTTTTGTTTAATGGACTTCCCTGTTTTATTAGAAAAGCTATCTGCATGTTGCAGATACAGGCACTTGCCTGCTGCCTGCTGGAAGTTGAGGTCCTCAGTAAGTGGTAGCAGGCCATTTCAGAGATCATTGTGAATTCTTTTCATGTACACAGGCTTCAGCCCAGGGTTGACGAGGAATTTTGAACTTCAAAAAAAAAAAAAAAAAGAGGAGGAATCATGATAAATATTTCATTGTCTAGTCAGCCAAATTTGTGAAGCCTGTTTGTCTCATTCAGCCTCTGGAGATTGCTACAGGAATCCTCCCCAGATGTTCTCCCTTCCAGCCAACTTACCACTGTGTGTGTGATGAGGGCGGGGTGGGAGTGGGGAGCGGGCTGCATCCACATTCTGGAAGCCCAGCTGTTAGAGAAGAGAGAAGAGTGGGAGGGTTGCACCCACTGTGGGAGAGGACTGGATGTCACCGACCACCCCCACCAGGCCACAGAACCCATTCTCAAACTGGGCTAATTGACTGATGATCAACCAAGCTCTATTCTGCTCAGCTTTATACTGTGCTCCTCACCGTGATAATCAGGAAGCATGTATCAAGAGCATGTGAAGCAGCAGGAAGCCGATCACCCTGATTTCCTTAAGTCAGCAAAAATCCTGAAAGAAAGATGCTGATTGAACAAATATTGGGCACAAGGGCTTTGGGGTCCTTTGCATAGGCCCGGAGACTCCAGTTTCTCTTTCTGAGCTGCAGAGCATCAGTGTTCTCAGTAGCCATGGAGCCCAATGTACCTGTCTTGTTAGCTGTATCACTTTTTTTTTAATTCATATTATCTGTTATGATTTTTCAGTTACTGACACTTGTTCAAATCTCTTTGAATCATGCCTACATACTTAAGTTTGCCCTTCTAAAAGTCTTAAACCTCATCTGTTTCTTGGGTGTGATGACAATAGCTGTTCCACAGATACACTATCGCCAGGAAGAGCTTGGACCTAATGAGAAATAAGGAAGAGCCTAACACCACTCTGAGAGATTATCCTGCTACAAACCGCCCTCAGCAGAAAAACCAGCCAAGCTAAAACCTTGAAAGAGCTGTTCCAGAAGAATTCTTGTTTGGGGTTTTAAAAACCACAAGGACAAGATTTTGAAGGTAAATTTGATATTCCTAGAGCTTGGCTGCACAAAATACAGAGTACGGTAAGCTCGTGACAAAGAATGCCACTTCCAGCCCCTCGGTGGTCTCAGAAGCCGTAACCAGAGTCTGAAGGGCAGAAAAGCTGAGTTGACATGGGAGATTAGAATGAGCTAATAATAACTCCTCAGAGGGTCTAGATGGTTCCTATTTGCTTGGCAATTTCAGAAAACACAGAAATTTTAGGCTGTCCTGCATATTTCACTTTTCTAGTCCCATTTTCAAGGGATGAGTTGTTTCTAATGCTGCAGGTAATGATGAATTATTTATTACATACTGACCAAGACCTCACAGTACCATTTGTGTCTACTAATGATCAAGTTTTATTCAAATAGAATTAAACCAGGAATGAAATATAAATCATTTTGTAAGATACTAGATTTCTGTGTGTGTTTCTCACAAGAAATCCCATGTAGGCCCCATAATTTTGGATTATTAAAACCAGAACTTTATAATACTTGTATAGAGATGAAACTATTGTACCCATAAAATAATAGTTTTAGACAAACACTTATTTATTACTTTGACATTCATGAGGGGGAAAAGGCTTTTGATTCTAAAACAAAAAAAAAACATTGCTTCTCAACATAAAAAGGTAAAATAAGATCCAATTGCCAATTATCTAATTAGGAAATGTCCCAACTAAAGTTCCGAATTTTTTTTTCAGTGAGCTTTCTTGGCCCTCAACAGAGATTTATGTAAATGTTCCCATTTAGACATGTCATTTGCATTAACATCACTGTGATATATAACTAATAACAGTTAAGTGTAATTATGGCTGTATTTAGAAAATAATTGTGGTAAGATAGCATTTCATGATCAATCTTGTGCTACTCCCCTTGTATTTTACACTCAACTCTGCCTACTCGTGGCATCTCCAGAAACAGAACTTGGATACCACAAATGTCAGAAAAAAAAAGACGTTTCTTATGCTTTACGTTCTTACCATTTTATTCCATATTGTTGTTGTCGTTGTTTTCATTTATGATCTAAGTCTTTGGTATTTCTCTCTGAATGGAATTAATTACATCTATAAATAAAGCATGATAGAGTGGCCTTAAGTTTTGTTTTTGTATTTTTATAATTTTTTTTCAATTACAGTTGGCATGTGATATTAGTTTCAGTTGTACAACATAGTGATTAGATATTTGTATAACATACAAAGTGATCATCCCTATAAATCTAGTACCCATCTGACACCATACATAATTATTACAATATTATTTACTATATTCTTTATGCTATATTTTACCTCCCCATGACTATTTGAAACTACCAATGTGTACTTCTTAATCTATTCCCCTTTTTCACTTGGCCTGCTAACCCCCTTCAATAAGACAACCATCAAAAAGTTCTCTATATCTATGAGTTTGTTTCTGTTTTGTTTTTTCATTTATTTTGTTCTTCAGAATCCACATATAACTGAAATCATTTGACTTTTATCTTTCTTTATCTAACTTACTCCACTCAGCACAATATCCTCTAGGTCCATTTATTCTGTTGCAGATGGCAAGATTTTATTCTTTTTTATGGCGGAGTAATATTCTATTATACGTATTTACTACCTCTTCTTTATCCATTCATTCATTGATGGACATCTAGTTTGCCTCCATATCTTTACTATTATAAATAATGCTATAATGAACGTATGAATGCACATGTCCCTTTGAAGTAGTGTTTTGAGATTCATGGGATAAATATCCAGTAGTGAGATCACTGGGTCCTTTTTGTGTTAGAAAAAATAATATGGAAGTTTTTAAAAATAAATAAATAAAAATATAACTACCATGTTATCCAGCAATCACACCTCTAGATATATATTCAAAAGAATCTACAGCAGGGTCTTAAATAAATATATATGTTGATAGCATCATTATTCACAATAGCCAAGAGGTAGAAGAAACCCAAATGTCCATCAAAAGAAGACTAGATAAAGAAAAGGAGGCATGTACACACAATGAAATATTATTCAACCTTAAAATGGAAGAAATCTTGTTATATGCTACAATGAAGATGAACCTTGAGTACATTATACTAAGTGAAAGATTCTAGTCACAAAAAGATAAATACTGTTTGATTCCACTTATATGAGGTATCCAAAGTAGTCAAATTCATAGAAACAGAAAGTAGAATGGTGTTACCAGGGGCTGGAGAAGGGAGAAAAGTTGAGACATTTAATGGATATAGAGTTTCACATTTCGAATTCTGGAGATCCATTTCACAACAATGTGAATATATTGAACCTTACTGAACTGTACAATTAAAAATGGTAAAGATGATAAATTTTGTTTTTCACCACAATAAAAAAAATGGTTTAATTTTTGTTGTTTTTTTTTAAGTGGATGTGTTGCAATGGAAGGTGAGTCCAGAGCAAGTGAAAGTTGACTTGTGGGGGTGATGTTGGGGGTGAGGGGATAAGAGAGAACTAAGAGATTTTTAAGCAGAAGAAAAGAAACCAGCAAGAAAACATGTGTCCAGAGATATAAGGGGAAAAAAGCAGAGTGATGAAATCAAGTCCCAGGAGAAAGCAAGCTCTCCCACTGGGGACTAGCAAGGCTCCAAGAGTACTGGGTCAAAGAACCACTAGAAATGACATGAGGGTGTTTCTTTTCCAAAAGTTCCAGTTTCCCACTTGAATAAATCAATGGCATTATACGCAAAAGCTAAGCCTTGGCTTCTTTGCATCATGAGTCTCCCAATTTGAAAGAAAAATTGCATGAGTGTGAATTAAAGTGATTTTTCAGACCCCAAACCAAAGCCAGCAGTGAAAGAGGTCTCCTAATTGGTACCAATACAAGATAAAATTTGTATCAACCATTCATTCAACCAGTCTTTCCTCTCTGCTCCCACGTGACTTACATCTTAGAGGCACCATCAGGATGCTCTGTTGTGTCACACAGATACAGCCCCTTGCTTTTCTGTTTCTCTTCAGAGTTGGTGAATGCCTTGAGATCTTGGACCAATCCTATAAGACCACTGTCCATGGCAATAGCAGGCCAGTGTTTGTATAGTTATAGCCAAAGAAGTCCAACTCCATGGTAGCTGAGAAAGCAAAGTATTTGCAACCAGGAGCCCTGCCCACAAGGCAGAGAAGATGGGCTGGAACAGCCTACATGGTCTAAGACTTGGTTGGCCCAGTATGAGTCCTAAGCAAGAACCAGAGCACATGAGAAAGGACACAAGTGCAGCTCAAAGGCAGCAGTGAAAGAAGGGCATGAAAGAGAAGTCAGAAGAAAAAATCGTTGTATCATTTGCTGTAGCACCTTATGTCCTGTGGTTCACAGAAGCCCAGAATGCAGCTTGGATCTGGCAGATCTCTGTGGAGAGAAGCCTCTCTCTTGAGCAGGAACAGAATTTATAGTGCCCCTGATGCCTCTAAAGTCAGACCTAAAACATCTCTTCTATCTCTGGTCTCCTAGTCACCAAAGGATCTCCATGGGATGTGGGGAGAAAATATTAGAGCTTCTACATATTTTTAAAAATCTTATCATTTTGTATTTTTATCTTGATGTATATTTTATAATGTATATAATCCATTAGTACAATATTAAGTATATTGGGAGTTTATGCTCAAAATATTTTAGTGATAAGGGTGAACAATAAAAAAAAGTTTGGCAATTACTGCTGTGAAGCAACTTGTCCTTTAATAAACCTGTCCTTCAGTATCTGTAAGGAGGACATCAAGCACCATGCCCCTGCGGATATCTATTGACATTTGTACCAGACCAACAGACAGAGGTTGTGGGGAGACAAAAAGAAGAGTGAGGTGGGCAGGTGGGCAGTTACCAGGTGGAACTAATTCCAAAGGGGCAGGAGGAATGGCAAGGCTCCAGAAAAGCAGGAAAAAAAGAGAATTTCCAAAGGACTAAGTAATGATCATGGAGTCTGCTGTCAAGAGGCAACTTTTATCAGACTTATCCATGGTTTTCCTTGGCTTTCACACACCACGTTGTCGCATACAGAAGGTAAAAGAGTCCTACAGGTAGAAAAGCTTTTATCCTCAGGGATACAGAGGTTATGTCCTTAGTGGGTTCGCTAATTCTCCTGAATCTGTCATAAAAGGGAACAGCAATTTCTCTTGGTGGCTGGGATGTGGTAGCATCCCCAGCTGGATGTTAGGCATTCCAGGCACCTCACATGCACAGGCACACATGCATGCATGTATGCACACACATGCAGGCATATGAACACACTTGCATGCTTACACACATGCGCACAAATATGTGCACACACACATACACACAAACTCAAGTTCATGGTTCTAAAACATAAATTGGTATGTTTCGAGTCTTAATTTTTATAATGTTGAATGTAACATATCTAACTAGTAAGAATAAATGTATAAAATATTTTTAAGTATGTAATAGCCATCATTTTCATGAGGTTGGCAACTAGGTGCATTATTTTGCATCTTAATGGATTTAGAAAAACAAACATAATTACAAGCTTAATAAAGAATGAGGAGAGTACTTTGAATCTATATCAATGTCTTCATTTACAATGGCCTCTTAAAAATTCATTATATAGCTCTATCACACATTATTTTATCAAATCCTGCTAAGCAGAAAAAAATGAGGAGGTGAAGAAGGTCAAAGTGCACAAGGCACCAGTGAAGTAAGATATATAAATTCTAGAGGTCCACCACATAGCATAATGTCCATAGCGAACAATTCTTTATTATATACTTAAAATGTGTTGCGAGGGAAGGAAGGAAGGAAGGAAGGAAGGAAGGAAGGAAGGAAGGAAGGAAGGAAGGAAGGAAGGAAGGAAGGAAGGAAGGAAAATAATGAAAATAAAGAGGATGGGAGGAAACTTTAAGAGGCGATAGATATGTCAGTGGCCTTGATGTTGGTGATGGTTTCACGATATAGACTTATCCCCAAATTCCTGGAGTTGTACATTAAATAGATACAGATTTTACATGTCAGTCATACCTCAATAAAGTGCTTTAAAAAAACTACTTTTAAAATTGAGATGGTTCTCAGCCTTTCACTGCAGCAAGGAACATGTTTTGTTTTGGTTTGTTTTGTTTTGTTTTGTTTTGTTTTGCTTTGCTTTGTTTTATGGTGCTAGCTTTCACTTGTGAGATCCACAGGGAACATCTTCATGTTAGTTTTCTATACACTAGATGTCCAAGGTGTCAGGTTGCTGGGTCAAAAGGTATTTATTTCTACAAATATGATCTGAACCACCAGATTTCTCTCTAAAAATATTGACTCCAGTAATGTGTCAGATAACCCTTTTCTCTACACTCTTAACCACCTCTGGGGATCCTCAGTTTTTTTCCATCAAATTTTTGTCAATCAAATAAACAACCAAATGACATGTAAATTTACATTACATTTACATTAATTATTTACAAGGTTGAACACCCACAGTATCAACCTTACCTATTATTTGCATTCATTGAATGCAGGGCTCTAGGACAGATTATATTATTTTGCAGGGCAAGCCTTCTGACTACCCCTCTTTTTTAAAATTTTCATATCCTTTCTATCATTTTTGTTAAACCAGTGGAACTTTAAAATTATGTTATGATAAAAAAAAACTATGTTGAACGTTTAGAATTTCCATAGCAATATATAGTATTATTATAAACTTTCCCAGAAAATTTATTTAGAACAGGAATCAGCAAAAAAAAAAATTCTATAAAAAGCCAAATAGTGAATTTGTTCTCTGTCACAACTACCCAACTCCAGTGCTAAAGTCTGAAAGCAGTCCTAGATAGTAGAAAAAAAATTTACTTTTATGGTGACATAGTTAATGAAATCCAATAAGTTTCAGCTGTACACTTTAACAGTAAGGCACATATATATTTACACTGTGTGTTCACCTCCCATAGTTAGATTTCTTTCATCACATGTTTGACCCCTTTCACCCCATCTACCTCCCCTCCTCTGGTTACCACTAGTCTATTGTCCATTAATGGGCATGGCTGTATCCATGAAAACTTCCTTTACGAAAACAGGCAAAGGTACAACGCACTATTATTCACTCATAAGAGGGAATGGAGTATTGATACGTGCTACAGCATAGATGAAACTTGGAAACATTCTGTAAAGTGAGAGAAGACACAAAAGGTCTTCACATATAGTATGAATCCAATCACATGAAACAAATATTCACAATAGGTATCCATGCAGACATTTTCAGGTTTGCTCTTTTGGACCGTCAGTGCTGACCCAGTTGGAGAAATATTGATCAGTTATCGTTTGAAAGGTGCTATTCCTTTTCACCAGACTCACTGAGGAAGAACAGGAAGATGGCCGTGGGGCGTTATTCTGCTTTCATTCCTCTAGCTGGGGTTCATAAGTGACCCTGAGTCCAAGATGCCCTTGGTCTTCACAAAGTTTACCCCAAGACCCTCAAAACTCTTAGCCAGATCAATGAAAATGAAACTTCTTGTTAAGATATGTATAAGCTACAGCACACTCTGCGCACACAGGCTACCCAAACAAGCGTGCCCACCAGTAACTCCCCTTCAAACCCAAGCTAGTGAACAAATATTGTCAAGAAAACTGACAGTTCCCTTACTCTTCCTCTCTACTCCTTTTAAGCATTCTGCCCTGGACTACTCTAAATCTCATTCTTAAAGCCACTTGAAAGTTTCCCCTTAACAACCAGCCCATTTTGACAAAAATCAGATAGATTCCAAACGAACACACATCACCACTAAACCTTGAAGCACCAGAGCACAGTTTTCTGAGCCAAGAGCTCAGGAGCCCGGCAAATCTGGGTTAGGGGTATGTGGTAAGCTTATTGCTTCCTTTTCTTTTCAACTCAGTAATAAATAATCAACTTGAGAGAGTTGATTGAAAGAGACAAGAGTGAAAAGTAAGCATGACACGTTTACGAGAAGAGTTTTTCCTGGGCTTCTTAAGTATTTTGCCTTGGGTTTTTCGATCACCTTAAAAGGAGAAGGGAGCACCTGTCTCGTGTTACCTGGCCATGGCTTGGATGTATGAGTAGATGGATGAGGCAATATCAGGAACAAAAAAAAAGTCATGGGGAAAAAACAGCTTGAAGAGTTAACCAACATTTTATGTTGTTTCTAATTAAGAAATACAAAGAGAAAGATAGACACCAAATCTCTAAAGGATAGAAATACTTTTCTAGTTGGATTCTCTTTTTTTCTAAATTTCTTTTAATTTTCAATTAAAGTTGACATACAATATTACATGAGTTTTAAGTGTACAACTTAGTGATTAGACATTCATGTATCTAGTTGAGTTCTCATAAAAAGTTCCTGAATGTGGCTTCTGACATTGGAACAGAGTATTCTTATGATAGGTTTTTTTAACCCCTTCCTCAAAAGCTGAGATTCTGGAATCACAACTTTCCCCATGCTTCCCTATGGCAATGAATTAAGTAGAAACAGTATTTGTCGTCTCCATGAGCTGCTGTTTCCACTGAAGCGAATGGAGTTAAGGACTTGTTACCTGATCTGATGGCAATGACTTTTCAATAGACATGCACAGAATCATTGATCAGTGTGTCCTTCCCTTGTTTGCACTGCAACACTGTTCAATTTACACCAATTAAAGAATGCTTGGTTTGGGTATTGAAGAATAATTAAGGGATGCAAATCCCCAAGGGCTTCTAGAAATGACATCTGACTGGAATGGTGATTAAGGCATGAAGGCAGCATTAGTATTTGAATAGTTTGACTGATATGCAAAATCATTACAACATTTCTCCAGGAAGAATGACATTAGGTCAATGTATGTACTTGCCTGGTCACCCTAAACAAATTTGACAGATCTAATTCTAAGTAATTGCTCAGAGTTTAGTGGCCGCCTCTGTCCCCACAAGGGCAGCTGTCTGGACCACATCTTGTAATTGAGATGTGTCTTTAAACTATATGTGTCAACCCGACATGCAAATGTGCTCTCAAAAAAGGTGAAGGGTTAGTGGCACTCTGGTGAATCATTTTCCAGTCAAATTTCCACATGAAAAGTTTACTGTAGCTATTACTGAACTCCTCATCCCCTACAGCAAAGACTGACTTTGCCAGCTGCATCAGGCTCTTGAGTTCATCTAAAAACCATCTCAAAGTGTGGTCCCTAGACCAGCAGCATCAGTGTCACCTGGGAATGTATTAAAAATGCAGTCTTGGTCCCAATCCCAAGCCTGCTAAACTCCAGACTATGGGGATAAAGGCCTGCAAATAATGCCCTCTCAGGTTTGAGAACCAGTAATCTATGACCCACTGGTTCACTTTATCAATAATGAAATGAAGGCCCATAGGTTACGTAATTTGCCTAAAATCACACAGCGCAAGTGACAAAGGAGGCTGGAGCTAACCATATCGTGTTCAAAACATTTAATTCCTGACTTTTATTATTATTCAGTTAAGTTGTGAAATGTTTCCTGTCTTGTTTTGTGTCTATTGTGCAACCTCAGCTTCCCCCCAAGAATGTGTATAGGATATGTCTCCTCTTCCTCCTGGACACTGGAGTTGGATGCAGCCACTAGACTGGCAGGGGAATCATCACTCGAGCCAGAGATTTGCCTTCCAGGGTGAGAACCTAGAGAGGTGTCTTCTTCTACTGATGGAGATGCTGAATGCACATGTAAAGAACGATCCTCGAACGCCCTGGGTTCCTGACCAACTGTGATGCACAGAGCACTGCTGTCCCCACTGGATATGCAGGGAGAACAACAGACTATTGCGGTAAGCCACCGATGTTTGGAGAGTGTTTGTTACTACTCCATAACCCAGCATGTCACAGGACCCTTTGGGACTTCTGGACAGTCCCCTTGAACTATTAAAAGTGAGTGTCGCATCAGACAGAGTGAAGGTAATAAAGGAGCATCATCCCTATTTAAAATAGAATAGAATAGAATGAGATTTCCAAAGAGATAGAAGGATGGAAACAAATGTGAGTTGCTACAGATTCTGGAGGATTTAACTTTTTTTTTACAACTCATTGTATCATTTGCCATTTAATCCCAATGTAACAATCCTTGGGCCTTAAAGAGCCTAGATACCCAACTAGAGCGAGTGAGTCCAATCAAAACTGAAAAATAAGGGTGGCCTCATTTGCAGATGACACAAGCAGGCATCCCGGTGCCTCACCAAGCAGCCAGCCCAGCCAGACAGCCAAAGTGTAAGAGAAAGGTTTTCCAACTTGTCCAGGCTCCCACAGGTGGATAGAGCCTATTCACATCACTTGCTCCCCTCACTCCCCACTCCCTGTCCTTTTCTTCTTAAGCACCCCACCAGACACCCAGCAGCCCTACCCCGGCGACCCCTCCCCTTGTCTTTCTCCTGCGGTCCCTCTTGGCAGTAACGCTGCGCCTTTCAGCCTTTGCGTCCTGGCTCCCTGTGCAGGGCGGTGAGTCAAATGGGCCTCTCCACGGGAAGGAGGAGACAGGGTGGATTGATGGCAGCGGCAGAAGGGTGATGCAGCCCCCGCAGAACAAAACCAGGGCGACCGGGACAAAACAAAGTGCCACAATAGATCATTTGTGAAAAGTCACCGGACTGCTTTGAAACCCAGGCTTGTGTGTTGCAGGCGGTGTCACATCCACGGGCTTTCAAGAGGCATAAATGGAAACAGAGAGTAACTCTTTTCCCTACCTCTTTTCAGGGGTCTTGTCGGCCAGATGACTATTCAAGTCCCATGGTTGAACGTGCGGAATTAAGAATTGGTCCCTTTTAAACTCCCAGAAATTGTAGCGATTTTATACCCTGATCAAAATTTCTTCCTCCTCTCTCCCGTATTTGGTTTTTTAAAACTACTCATAAACACACACACGAACAAACATTTCCATCTTCACTTTTCTCAGGAATGTTCTGTTCAGAAAGTCTCCAACCAAAGAGATTCTTCGTCAGTAAGCTTGATAGAGGGTTTAGTTTTCATACTTAACTATTTCTTCATTTTCCCAATTTCATTATATGCCAGGCTTTTTTTTTCTGAATAAAAAGACCTGTCCTAGAAAACATTAATCACCGTGTATTTGGAATGATGGCAAGTGTTGGGCCAAACTGGTGAAAAGTCGGAAACAAAATCAAATAGGACTTTCATTCATTGACTCAGCAGGCGTCTACCAAGCAGACCCTGGTGTGGCTAGTCCTGAATATGTGCTATTTTGGATCGTCTAATAAAAACAATTAAGGTTTACAACAGGAGGACTCAATAAAATGTCCCTGACTGGAATGGCCCACTCTATTTTAACAGTGGACAATACGTACCTGGCTCCCTCCTCAAAAGCCTGCAGTGCTTTGCTAGACTCATCTTACTAGCCTTTCCTATCAGTTTCAAGGGGACGGAAATGGAGACCTGAGAAGGTGGACTTGTGGCCTGAGACTGGGGCTGGGAGAAGTCAAGCCTTGGCTCTGGCCCAGCCCATTTGACCTGACTCCCCAAGCCACTTCCAGGGGCTCTTTGGGAAGCAGGGGAAGAAAGACACACAAGGAAACCTCACCCTAGGAAATCCAGCCACATCGGACCCCACGCTTCCCTCGTTCCCCCTCCTGTCCCCAGGAGGGCCCAACTCCCAGGCCAGTTCCAGGGAATAGCTGTGCTGAAGGCCAGTCAGCCATTCTCCAGGGATACCCCAATTCCGAGAGAACTCTCTGAGGTGAGAGATGGACAAGAGGAGAGGGAGGAAGGGAAGAGAAAGGAAGGTTTTGCTCCTTAGCAGGTCTATAAGGTGACACTGGGGCACACTAGCCTTTCCCTGGTGTGCAAACTTGAAACGTGGACTTCTTTTTAGATCTCTTAGATACGTGAAAAACTAACCCAACAAAAGGAGTCTAAGGCGATACACTCAACTGGGACTCTTTCAGACCCTAATATCACTTCACTGTCAAAAAAAAAATAAAAATACTAGAGAGATAAATTATTTCCTATTTCTGCTGACTGTGTTAAAACCCTTAGAAATTTGCAATGCATGTGTATCAAATCCACACGCTGTACACAAGCTTTCATGGTGTTATATGTCAATTATATCTCAATAAAGCTGGGGAAAAGTGAAACCTTAGGGGGAAAACCCAAGAATAACTGTACTGACACATGCAAGTTCTGAAAATTGTACTGTTTCCTTCCTGAAATAACTTACTTGTTAATAGTTATTTCAAAAAGAGTCAGGACGTTGCTCTAAAAGAGGCAAAAATCTCACTTAGAAAAATTACTATTTAAAGGAAATAGTGATTCTTAAATATAGGCCTCACTTGAGAAAAATCAGTAGTTTAATGGTCTGGGAAGCTTTTATAAATTAAAGTATCTCCATTGCGATCTTCACTATCCTAAACCAGGGGGCAGAAGTTCCAAAAGGAGCTTCCCAAAGCCCCATCACAACAATCCTCATAGCCCACAGGCATAGCAGTACCCAGGGTCTCATGGGAGGACCCTTTCAACAGCCTCACCCACAAGCAGAAACGACAAATGTTGACAAGATGACAGCACCGGTAAGCTCTCAACCAACCCTCTCCAGCCTGCTTGGAACTGAACAACATATTGCCTGAGAAACCCTCTTCCAACTTAACTCTTAAAACTACTGGCTTGGATTTATTATTTTTTAATTGAATTCAAATATTATGTGGTTAGAGAAATTCTTTCATGATTTCTTTATTCCCTTTCCCAGCCTCCACTGCCAGCACTGCTATAGCCAGTGGCAACAGTAAAATTGTTACCTTTCCACAGTTCATTCTCCATAGCACAGTAACAGTGATCTTAAACAATAACCAAGTGAATTACACATTCAGACACACACTCCTTTGTTAATCTTCAATCTTCCCTTCATATTGCTAATCTCCTATTGTGCTTCTCTTCACTTTCTTCTTCTTCTCGGCTCCTTGTGCTCAAGAATTTCTTCCTTGCCCCAGGACCTTTGCACATGCTCCCCTTCGCTCAAGATGGTGTGTCCTAGTCCATGCACACCTGGCTTTTTATTTTTCTTTAACATTCAGCTGAAACAACACCTCCATGCAGAGGCTTCCCTGACCACCTTTTCTAACGTAGCTCTCTCTTGCACGTCCATCTCCAGTCCAGCCCCGAGTCTATGGCCTTCACAACACATATTTCAGTCTGAAAGTGTTTTAATTTTGTGTCTGTCTACTTGTTTTTGTCTTTCTCCATATTAGAATATAGACCTCAGGAAGATAGGGACACAGTTCTTCCGCTTACCATCATCAGCAAACTTGTACATTGCTTATTTGAGCCAGTGCTCAATAAAAATTTGCAGAAGGAAGGAATGCAGGAAATAATAAAGGACAAGGAGATGTTGACTTGAAAACAGAGATTTCCATATTCTTCAGGGTAAAATCCTCTGTTATTCTATGAAACAGTCCCTAAAATACAGTGGCTCACAAAACGAATTGCTTTCTCTGCAATTGGGCAGGCATTCCAGGCCAGAAGGATGTCCTGTTTTGCACAGTGATGACGAGATCCAGATCCGTCTACTATGGTTGCTCCTCAGTTGTTCTGGGCAGTGTGCACCTGCTTGGTTTAATGAGGTTGGCAGCTTTTCTAGGTTCCAGCCCACAAGAAGTCTAGGAAGAGCAATTTCCAGTCAGGACGTGAAACGGAAGTTGCACAAATCACTTCTGCTGACATTTCATAGGCAACAATTTAGTCTATGTCTGGAAAGGGAGGTTGGGAAGTAGAGTCTCCATCTGGTTGGCTTTATGTCCAGGAAGAAGGGAAAATGGATTGGGGGAAACAGCATCTTCTGTGTGTTCCTAGACTCTGGTCTGTTAAGAAACTTTCTGGGACCTGAGCCCATGTGCAGACTCTTTTTCTGATGGGAAGCATTAGACCTCTCACTCCAGATCTCACTCACCATGCTGCAGAGCTCCTGGGAGCTGTCGGGGACAATATGACCTCAGAAGCAGCAGTCATTGCAGTCACCACAAGCGCTGAGACATCAACATCCTCAGTCCTTTCCTTCTTCATGAGCTTCGAAGCTCAGAAACATCCAGGTGCGTTTTTGGTTTTGCACCTAAATTTTCCCATTCATATCTTTGCTCAGCATGCATGAAGATGCAAAAGTGAATGACCGTGGTGCCTGTGCTCTAACTGAAGTGAGGAAAATACATGTACCTTTTTGGTGTCCCCAACACGGTCCAGTGTAGCAGCTAAACTGATTTGTTCACAAATGTTTGTCCAGCCTCTGAGACTAGATTGCAAGCTTCCTAAAAGAAGTAGATAGCAAGTTGTGTTCCCATAGCTCGTGACATCCAACACAATGGAACTAAATCATACCTTCTCAACAAACAGTCCACTGAGTTATCGACATAGAGATATCAACAGATTAAAGATATGTCTACATGACCCTAGAAAAATAAGTTAATTCAGCAGATTAGTCCCAAACATTGGTTGATTCAGGATCTCTTTTTTAAATACTAAAAAAAAAAAAAAATCTGCTTATGTGAACTGAATGACTTACTATCCCCAGGTAGAAGAAGCTGAAAATGTTGCCTAAAATTATATTGCACACTGAAACTTCTGGTAACTCAGGATGCTGCCTTCTGGGTGGTGTTTATTCTATGCCACAAACACCTGAATTACTGAAATTGAAATCAATCCAGACTCCATGTTTAGGGTTCCAGTACTTTGTGGATTGGCACATGCGTCTGACAAAAATCTGGGGAATGCTTAGCTTTTCATTCCTCTGAGAATTATGCCATTTTCCAAGAAAAGCTAAATAGCTCATTCATGTTTCCCCCTCTGTTCTTCCAGCCTGGTTTCCTGAGGATATTTTTTAGCCAGACTGGTGTTGTTTTGTAGTTGTTTTTTATTTTTCTAATAAGCTGCTGGAAAACAAGAGTTTTCTACTTAAACTTATATAGAATGATTCTTAAGTGCGCTATCAGATGAAGAATATTATGCTTATTTCATCTATTACAGATGAAAAAAAAAATGAACCCATGAATGGCATCCACTCAGTGGCTTTTGTCGACAGATGCCCCCAGAGTATAACTGAAACCCACATGAAATCTCCCAATGACATTTCTGAGGGCAGCAAACTAATAAGTACCATCAGGGAATGAAGCTGCTTTGTTTTCTTTCTGCATCACTTTTCTCATCAATAGAAATGGAGAACTTCATCTTTCCAGGGCTTTTTGCACAAGAAACTTTAGTGTGGCCTTAACACACATTGAAGCCTCTCGGGGAGGAAGTTTTGGAGTTACCTGAAAAACTTCAACAGAGCAGCAGAACTTCTTAGCTGGATGGCATCCATCAGGGGCTTCTAAGAGGAAAGTGAACCATGCACAAACATGGGGTGCACTCCAGACCATCTCGATCCTTGGACCCTTGTTTTCAAGAAGAGGAGCTATCGTGAACTTAAGAGCACAAGCCCAGATTCAGTCTGCAAACCGAAGCAGTAAGTTTAACTGCAGGCAAGGAAAATACTTGGTTTGGCTTAAGTGGACAGTTCAGGCCAGTGTGAACTGGGCAGGTGAAAGAGTCCAAGAGTCTGTAAAAATTCTTTAGAAAACAGAAAGGCACCAGTCAGCAGAGGTGACTTAATGATGTTTAAGTGTGCTTCGCCCAAAGATACCCCCCCAATACATCAAGAATGTCTGTGGTACTTGGATAGGAAAATATGATGACATTTTTAACTTCTGGATGGAATGTTCCCTATGGTTAACATGCAGTTGTTGTTTTATAATGAGGAAAATTAAGAAATTAAAATGATAACTCTTAGAAAGAAAAATAAAGTCCTCCTTCCTCAAACTGATGAAACTAGTGAAGGCTTCCAAGAAGACTCTTGAACTGGGTCTTTGTCGTGGAGGAATAAAATGCATGGTGGGCTGGGGACAGACAAGTAGCCCCGTGAACACGGAACGAGGGCAGGGCTGACATGGTAGGAGACAGTGCTGAGTGGGATCACACTGAGGTTCTGGGACACCTTCTTCCTGTAGGCCGTTGGCAGCTTGCCCAGCTGGTCTATGAATGAGCAGGTCTCTGTCGCCCCCTCACACTACATCAGGTGCTGAGGGTTGGCCAGTCATCACAGAGCACAATTGCCTCCTTCAGAGAGCCAACAAGAGAGGTGCCCTTGTTTTATGACGTGTAATGATGATGAATCACGTGACTTATCACAAAGTAATTGAGTCACAGAGAGCAGTGCAGCCTGAAGCTTGACAGCATTAAATCCAAAAGCACGCAGGTGACAACAGCAGTCCTGCTGATGAACTGGGGGCATGGGAGAGGTGGCATGTTTTCCATGGTGCTGCCTTCTACCCTACTGTGGCAGCCTGGATCTCAGTGGGAGACAGATGGCCTATTCACGTGGGTGACTGGGGGAGGTTAATGAAGGGTCTGTTTATAGGAGTGTCATTAAGGTTAAGAAAACCAAAACCGTGGTGAGCATTTATCACCCCTTAGCTTGAAGCGGCAGCACTGGGGAGGGGTGAGTCTCACTGACAGAAAAGAAACTGTGTTACCCTCAGGTCGGCAGGGAAGACAGGGGAACCAGGACCCTGACCTCACTATCCTGCTCCTGAATTCTCAGCTCCCGGCCCAGCCAGATCCTGAGGGCAAAGAAGACACCGATGCCACCTATTCTGACGTACCTCCCCAGGGCTCTCCACAGGGCAGGTGCAAAAGGAGAGAGATGTCTGAGGGGCAAATGGAAAACGTCCAGCCCACACATTATACTCTTAAACATTCATTTCCTATGGTCGGCCTGCCCCCACAAGGAGGTAAGCTTCCTGAGGACAGGAACTGAGCTAGTATAGTAGTCTGTCCCCTACTGGGTCCCCAGTACCTGCACACAATAGACACTCAGAGAATGTCTGTTGAATAAATAGGAGCAAGGAAGAGACAGCAGCATTTTGTATAAGGTAAAAATAGTCCTTAATGGGGTGTCACCCTGTGGTGAATTGGCTCTTATTGTGGCATTCTGCCCAAAGTAAAATACAGCCAACATATATGAGAAGGAAAATATGGTGAAGTATGAGATTTGCTGAAAAGATTATATTTATGCTTTGCTTGGAGTGAAGAAAAGTTTCGGGAAACGGAATGAAGAATTTTAAATTGCCTTTAAAAAAATACAAGAAATATATCTTTCTCCTAACTTTTAGACCTGTGGTCTAGAAACGAGGGGAGAGTTGCCAGGATTATTAAAGAAACTCTGTTAAACAGTGAAAAGATGTCAGGTTGTGGCTTTCTCAGCCACAGGAGGTTTTAGAGACCAACGTTGTCTGGATTTGATGACAGGTAATGACATTAACTAATTACAAAACTAATCACATTTGGAGCAGTGGAAGCTGAGATCACGATAAGCATAATCTAATCCCTGACTTCAGGGTTTTGGGAACCAGAGGATAAGTTTTCTCCCCCAGCAAAGCTTGACCAGATGCCTTTCGAAGTCCTTTGTCTGAACATTTTGAAAGCTACAGATACTAGTGTTGGAACCAGTGTTCTGAACTGCAGTTTCCAGTGGCTGGATTGGCACTGATCAAGGGCACTCTAGGGACACCCTGTAGGTCCCCACTGGCTGAAGATGAGCCGTCACCGGGCACTCCATCAACGTAAGTGTCTGGCCCTCGACCCACTCCCTCTTGCCCTAAAAGCTTGGACTTGTCTGCTGTATACACTCCACCCACCACTGGTTCGCTCATCTTGGGCAGCTTCTAATCCACTGGGGCTTCGGTTTCTTCTCATACAGATTAGAGATAACAATTTTGGTTTTGTTTGCCTCAGCGAATTGAGGTGACAATCCAGTGACATAGAGTTTACTTTGCATGTTATAAACTGCTTAAATATAAAAAGTATTGCTAGTGCTAAGCCAATGACAGGTCCTTGCACATGTGACACAAATCATCAGAAAAGTGGAGGATAATTAAAATGAAGAAACTGGCCACTTTCTAGTGGCCAGTAACACCTCCACCGCTTTCCCTTTTCCCTCCTGTTCTCTCTGGCCCCCTGGGAGGAAGGGGAAGAGGCCGACCTTCTTCAAAGCACATCCGAGACAACAGAGCCTGGGCTGTGCCATGGAAATGCCCTGTCATTCTTCTCATTCCTTAAGCCCCAATGTGAAACTTGAAAGGAAACGAAATCCTAAATGTCAACACTATCTTTCAGTCACTTGGAAAATTATCTACCTCTACTTTCTCTCTCTTACCAATTCACCCACCCTCAGTTAAAGCTGTCCTTTGAGCTGAACCTCACTTTTCAGAAACCAAGCAATCACTTAAGAAAGAGAGAAACATTAAGAGACCCAGATTTCAATTAACTCTGCCATTGATTTTGGCAATTCTGGGGAAGGCATTTTTCTTTAGATAAAGTGGGGGCAAAGAACTCACAGACTAATGAAGTTTCTAAAGACAGCAGCGGACAAGGCCTGAGACATTCACAGTCAGTCCTGTTCCCCAGACCCTGCTGAAAAGAAAAATATTAGGAAAATGACCTGGAAGGGAGACCTGCTGAATGGCCCATGACAATGGAGAGTCTGTAATTCAGGGAATTATATTTTCTTGTACTTTTTCATTTTAACGTAATTCGTGCATTTGGTGTTTTATACAACTGTGCGATTTTTTTAACTGATCGGTAAAATGCATATGCAACCTTGCTTTTTTAAAAGCTGCACTTGTTTCATAATTGTTGAATATATATCGATCATAACAAGAGATCACTGGGTCAGCAAGTGCTCACACACCTGCATGTGCACAGACGCACACCTACACAAGTTCTTCATAAATATAATAGAGGAAACCACTGATACAGATATAATTTGTAATGTGTTGTGTTATTGAATGTCTTTTGGAGGAAAAGTCTCCATGAAAATAGATTTAAAACAACAGGCAGTTTAATCAGATACATACACAGCATTCATCTCTGTCCCCTAGAAATATGATTTCAGCATAATGAATGAAGGGGAGGAACTCATTCTAATACGTCTCTCCTGAGCAATGGAGCAAAACCAGCTGAGAACCCTTTCCTGGGGAAGGGGTGGGGGAGAACAGGATCTGACGCTGTGATAATCATGAAGAAGAAAAGAAAAATCATCAGCAGCAAGTAAACTATTAGAATTGAGCCAAGGAAATAAAGGAACTATAAATGATGCAATTAGCAGTTTCATTTTAAAAGTCTTACCCCAACTATACTTAACCCTATGACACAATGCAATGATTTTTTGAAGGCCATACATGAGATCCCCTTCCATGAAGGTCAGTGATGAGACTTCCAAGCAAATACAAGAGGAGTGAACTGCAGCAAACAAAGGTCCTCCTCGCAAGTAACACGCAAAAAGTCAGGTTATTCAACAGCCACCCAGGCAGAGCTATAAAAGTGGACCGTTGCTCACCGCTCTTGTCGAAAGGAAACTGTTAGGTTTGCATCTGGCGATGTAGCATTTCCACAGTGATGTGTCCACAAGCCCCAAGGGACAAAAGGGGCAGTGAGGGTGCCTGGTTCGGGGCTGGTACACTGAGTGACACTCACGCACGCACTGACCATGTGCTGTGTGCCAGCCTATACTGAACGCTTCACCCCTCCCACAATCCTGTGAAACAGGCTCAGTTTTACAGATGGTGCAGAGATGAGTGAAGTGACTTACTCAAGGTCACACGGTTATTAGATGCTAGAGAGGCACTCAGAGCCAGACAGCCCTCTCTGAGATGTCAAAGAGCTACCTTCACTCTAGTGAACTGAATTTAATTGAATAAAAAGTCAGAACACAGTGGGTAAAAGAAGGCAGGAAATGATTTGGCTTAATTATAATCATCTTCAAAGTAAAAACCTGGGTCCTCAGACCTCCCCCTGCATCTCAGCGGTGTTCCTCCTCTCTCTGCACACTCTCCCCAAATCTCTGTCCTGAATCCATCTGTGTGGCAGAAGCAGTCCCGAACACTTAGCAGGTTGAAAGAGAACAAGGGCATATGCATATAGGTAGATTGAAAATATAACTTTTAATAGTTTAATATTATTTCTATTTGAAGCATCATTCTTCAAGAGTGGCAGAAACTCAGTGTGGGGGTTTCACCTTCACCTAAGTCATGGCTAAGTTCTGAGGATTCTAGTCCTAAGACTTGGTAAGGAAGGGTTTGGGTCAATGTTCGATGCCATGTGTGTCTATTCAGGCAACCTCTGAGTTGTCACTCAATTCCCCCACCTGGTCCTCAGATATCAGTATACATGCACCTTTTCTGTCCCTTTTCAGGCATCAAGAGAGCAAAGACAGATCTCCTCCTCTCTACACCCCCACCATCACGACTGTGAAATGTCCCCATAGCTTTGTCCTCTCACGTCTTTAGCTAGACCCTGAGGCCTTTCTGTTCCCCTAAGGACCAAGGCTGTCACAAAACAAAACAAGATATTGGGTAATGTTTACATTTGGACAAATATCACAGAAACCCAAAACAGAGGCTGGACCAAATACAAATTTATTATGGGACACAACAAAAACATCTGGCACAGTGCTCAAAGATCCAATCAAGGATCCAGGTACTTTCTATCCTTCAATCAGGTCACTGTTTAGCAATGACAGCTATCCCTTGGGCACCACATAAAAAAAGCTGGAAGCAAAAGAAGTGACTACAACAGACCCTGGCCTATTTTCAGGTCAGCACTGGAGGCATCTGTCCATCCCAAAGTGTAATATGGCCTGGAACACTGATATTTTGGCTTTCTAACCTCCATCGCAGGTAATTGCCAGTTAGAAGGGGGTTAAAGAAGAGATCGAGGGTGACAACCAAAAGAATCTGCTACACCACAGAAGAAGATTCATTTATCACTATCACTTTCCTGCATGCAATGAGTAAGCATTAGCCTAATTGTTTGAACGAGGTAAAGGTGAAAAAAGAAAAAAAAACTAGAAGTAAAAAGTTGTATAATGTTTCATAAAACATTATCCCATCTCATGAGTCAAGAACATCTTGGTCTGGGTAGAGAGCCCAGAGAAAGTTCAAATGCTATTGGTTCCTCTGCAGGATCGGATTCACCAACTAGACACGTAGGTCTTAGCATTCAAACCCTACTCACAGGGTTTGAATCTATATCAAGGGCCTGTGTCTTTTCATTCTCACCCTGCCTGGCCCAAGGGACCCAGAAGGTACTTAGTGAATAGATGTTGGGTCAAAGAAACACCCATGTATTGAACTGGGAAGGCCAGGTCAGAATGTGTCAAGGCCTTGTTTCCTAGCATATATGACACTAGAAGGCTCAGTCACCACAAGAGAACCTACAGAAGCTGAGCCATTTCATGCCAACCGTGTGCTACCAAGCTCCTACAGGGAGTCTGGAAGGCTCAGGTCCAAAGGCCCCTCCCCACTCCCACAGCTTCAAAATCATTTTGGCTCCCATGTGGTAAAGCAGGAAGTCTAGTATGCTTGAGTCAGAACCTTAGGTCTGCTACTCTATGACCTTGGGAAAGTTAGCTTGGACTCAAGCCGTAAGCTCATTATTTTTAAATGAAGCGTTTACTAAACCTATCTTGCAGAGTTGCTGTGAAGACAAGAATGATGGGTGTAAAGTGCTCATCCACATTGACCTTTTCAGTCCACAGTGATGGCTCTTCTTGTAGAAGATCCTGGGAATTTGGATTGGACCAGAAACAAAGCCCAAATCAGTGCAGCCTGCTAAGAGATAAGAAGAGGGGACACTTCCACCAGGGTAAATTTCTTCTGGGTCACAAGGTGCTCCAGAATTGGGTGAGTAGGTTGGTTGGTTAGTTGGTTAGTTGGTTGGTTGGTTGGTTGGTTGGCTGTTGTGAGGAAGGAGGAGGATGGTAGGGCAGGTTGGCTGAGAACACTCTTCAGTCTGGCATGGGTGATTGGTACCGATCCGTAGGAATCACCAACTGACCTCAATTCTGCATAAAACTGTGGATATTTATGTGCCATAATGTGGGGTAGCATTTTGATCTCTTCTATACAGTCACACCACTTGCAAATTGATGAATTCTTTAGGGCTCTTAGGTCACCTTCGGGGTTAACATATGCTTCCCTAGAGTCATCTGTTCCCAAGTGTGAGAAGTGGCATTGTCATCACTGTGTGGAGCACGACTAAAAATGATATGTTTGCCAAAATTTTAAATAAAATAAAAACCATCTCTGGCTACATTAGTGATCAAGGAGACAAGACTCCTGTGTGCTTGAGCAACCATACCTGAGGTTCTGATGCATTCTGTGAGCATCCTTCTGAGACAGGAAGGACACAAACTAGGACGTGTCCAGAGGAGGGGTTGGAGTGACCATCAGCCACAAAGAGAAAGCTCCTCAACAGCACCAGAGTTAATGGAATGGGGAGTCCTTGCCTGATGGAGAAAGAAAGGATAAAACCACCTTCAAATATTTGGAGAGAGCTTCCATGTGTAACAATGAGCATCAAGAAGCAAAACTAGAGTCACTTGGGGACTGCTTTGTGATAGCGGGTTTTGACTCAACTTAAGGAAGAGATTTTGGTAAATGCACCTGAAGGCAAGACATTTGGCCCTGAGTGACAGTGAGCACCAAAACTAACAGCATTCAAGGTTGGAGGACGAGTGCCTGCCCCATGGAATTATAAGGAGGGTGAGGAGGATAATTGTTTTAGACCTCCTCCTTACATGCTACGTCTCAGGTGGTGACTTGGCCATACTTCTCTGGACTGTCACCTCCTTGTTTCATCCCAGTTTCCATGCAACAGACTTCACAGGGCACAACCAATGGAGCCCCTTCATGTGTTCTCTTGACTGGATTCTGCTCCCCCCCTAGGGCTTCCTGTTACCCCTGAGGCATGAGTCACTCCAGCGAAACTCAGGGCCCAACCATGCTCAACTCAGGGGTGAGAGCAGGAGTTAATGTCCCATGAGGAAAACTGTTGGCTAAGAGGTTGGAACTGAAAAATAAATGTTTACCCTTCCTTCCTCTCCCTCCACCCAATCAGTCTATCCTAAGACCTGATAGTTTATGCTATGAGGTGATGGTCCCTGAATTAGTTTCCAGTGACTGCTGTAACAAATTGTCACAAATTTGGGGGCTTAAAACACAGAAAATTATCGTATTACTCTTCCAGAGGCCAGAAGTATGTAATCAGTATCGTGGACCCACATCAAGGTGTCAGCAGGGTCTGTTCTCTCCCCGGAGGCTCTAGGGTCCCTTCTTCACCTGTTGCAGCTTACGGTGACTGTTGACATTCCTTGGCTTGTGACAACATCACTCCAACCTCTGCCTCCATGGTAACACTGCCCTCTCTTCTCCTGCCTCTGCCTCTGGCTCCTTCTTATAAAGACATTTACAGTTCAATTTAGGACCTACCCAGACAATCCAGGGTAATCTCCATTTTAGGACCCTAAATCACATCTGCAGTCTTCAGCATATAAAGCAACATTCACAGGTTCAAGAAACACAGATATTTGTTCGGAGGCCAACATTTAGCCTATCACCGTCCAGAGGATCAAGCAATCAGTTCCACTCCATGCCAAGCTGGGGCCACATCAGTAACACACTCTTGTATTTACTCCTTTTACTTCATTCCCCAAAACTCCCCCTACTCTTGGACTGACCTCTCCATTGAAGAGACAGCCATGAGGTTCCCCTCAAGCTCTCCTTTCCAAGGTACCCTAAGTATTATATGTCAACCGTTAAGAACACTGCACACAGTAAAGGTAGTAACAGTAGCAGTAGTAATACAATAACAGTTTCTACAGTTTTCAAAGAGATTTAACTTTTTTCCAGGGCATTGCTTAATCACTTAAAAATAGGCCTGTACAGAGGAAATGAAGGTCGCCTGCTTCAGTGGAATTTTACACTGTGTTGAAAGATTTATTTCCCCTCGATAAAATATTTCCAGCATGGTGACAATTTTTCAGTAGAATTCCTACTAAAAGGCTGGAATTAGAAAAAAAAAATGAGTTTTCCCATAGCAAATGGAAGAAAAGGCACTCCATCACAGGAAAGTGAAATCAATTAATTAATGCTTACAAACTTCTCACAGACAAAAGTGTAATCTGTATCAGTACTAAATCCTGCCATGAATATACTTTTTGTGTGCCAAAACAAATCACATTTTTTAAAACAGCAGCATCCTGGGTCCTGGGACTATCTGAGAAGAAACATAGCTTTAGCGATGAATTGCAGAATCAGATGTGACTGACTTGTGTGGGGATAACGAGGAGAATAAGGTGAAATTCTCTACTGTAACCTCTCAGAGGTCTTTGCAGATGATGACAGTACAATTGAAGATTCTGGAAATTTTTTATTATGAGGCAACTTCATTGGCACCTTTGTTTCAAAAATCATATGACTTTTAGGTTCACAGATAAACCATAGTAGCCAACGACATTGAATATGAGGAAAATATAGGTGAACCTTTCTGTTAAAAAGGTAAACACCAAAAATGGTTAGCTACTGTCAAGAACTTCAGCCCTCCTACCATGAGGAGGCAAATTCGATACTTTGATAGAAGCTGCTTCCTCCAGGCACATTTGACAATTGTTATTTCAAAAATTACAAGACTACTCATTGAATGAATACAACCTGACTGAAGACTGCATTTAATAGCATGGTAAAGTCCACCTCCAGCATGTTTTAATATGGCGTTTAATTGGACAATTCATATCTGAGAATTTCTCTGAAAGAATGCCCTTGAACTTTATGTGCAAAGTCTTAACTTCCAAATCTATCGATCCTGTAGTTGCTGGTGCACTCTGCTAGCAGCATTTCAGTGTCCCTCCTTCTCTTTCCTTAGGTGGTATGGACACACACACAGATGGGCACACACACACACACTCACACTACATAAAACACGTTCAGGTAACATTCTGTTGAGTGACAGAACTGTTCTCTCCTTCCTATCCCATCTACTCTCTCTCTCCACATCACAAATAAGGACCATGTCCTTGGGCAGCACAGGGGGTCAAGGGGAGAATCGATATACTTTGAGAAAATTCCAACCACAGGGGTCCAAGGCCAAAGTTGTTCTCAGAGTCTTTCAGCTTTTCTTTATATAGACATCACTCCTCCCTGAAAAATGCATCTCTTTTTCCAGTTCATAGCAGGCTATTAAATAATGTTGAGTTGTGAAGGAAGGAAGGAAGGAAGGAAGGAAGGAAGGAAGGAAGGAAGGAAGGACGGAAGGAAGGAAGGAACTGAGCATTTCTGAAACCATAGAAAGAAACATAATGTAAAGAAGCATGCAGTATCCTGGAAAGGGCAGTGACTTAAACCCAGAGACCTAGCTTTCAGTTCTTCTGCTGACATACTATTTGATCTTGGATAAGCAATCTGAGTCTCATGTCTCTCATACCTAATAGAAATAACATCTATTCTAATGTTTTTATCCAGAATATCTAAGCCACTGATCTAGCACCTTACGGTTTAGAAAACACTTGGGCTCACATTCTTTCACTCGATCTTCCCAACCACCAACTGGTAGCATCTTTGGCCCAGAAGCAGAGGTCCACAATGTTGGCCATAATAGTTAACAAATAGTTAACTATTGAATAGTTAGCAAAGGTGCACTGCAAGCCAGTCAGCAGTGTCTACACCTTCTTTTCCAGGCTTCAGACAAAAGAAGAACTCAACCATGATCAGTTTCTTGCCACTGGACTATAATGGCAGAACCTCTTCACAAACCATGTCTTCTTGCTCCAAACCCCTTCTAACTTTCCCCGATGTACTATGTACTGAATATCCATAGCATAGCATATTACCGAGGCCTTCAGCATTTCATCTAATGAGGATCACTATAAAATTGCTGCAAAAACTATTTCCCAGCATGGAGTGGATATTAAGTAGATACTCAGTGAATTGAATAGACTGTTTCATGAGTCAGCTAATGTTTTCTGTGAAGTACCAGGGAGTCAAATTTCTAGGGTTGTAGGCCACATGGCCTTTGTCACTACTGCTCCAAGTTGAAGTACAAAAGCAGTAACAATACATAAACAAATGGGTGTGGCTGTGTCCTAATAAATCTTTATTTACAAAAATAATCAACAGGCCAGATTTAGCATGTGGGTCTTTGTTTGCCAAACCCTTGGACTACATCGACTTTGAGAAAGTCCTCATGTCAAAAGCATTATTTTAACACTTCCTTTTAGAGCAAGGGTCCTAACAACTCTTAGCTGACCTGTCTACCCAGGCATTTTTATCCTTCTTCCTCCACTGTCCTCTGATAAAGACCAACTGGCAGAGGGGACACTGAGCATTAATCCTTCAATTCAGTTATTCTGAAAGACAAAGCAAGGATACAGATTAAAACCAGACTCCAGATCTTTGTGCCATACCCAGCATACCAAGTGTCCTTCCTCAAATTGTACTGAATTTGCTGTATAACTACTAAAGAAAATAGAATGATTCTTTCATTTAATAGTCTTTTAGTAGGGATATAGGGGCGGCAGGGGAAAGTTTACTAAAGTCCCTTATAAAACACCGTCTGGGAGGAAATAATGCTCCTTGGCATCACAGAATCTTTTTCATGTGAAGCTACATGATCACTTTTCATTTTGTTTCTCAAGCACCCCATGGCACCCATCCATGTATTAGGCTAATAACTGCATGAATCTAGTTAAAAGGAACCAAGCAATTATTTTAATTAGAAGAGAACAAAAATAACGCTCCTGGATTCTGTTTTAAGGGGCAAGAAGGAAGTAGTCAGGGCTCAAAAAGATCCCACAAAATATTTTTGTGAAAGGAAAAATAATTAAGGCCAAATTTAGAATGTACTTGCAATAAATGGGCCAAATAAAATGAATGGCACCACTGTGCAACTAAAACCCATTCATATATAAGAGCCCCAGAAACTCTGTTTTTATGTGATACCATTTTGAGTGTATAGCCAATTTTACTACGTGAAAGTGAATGTCTAGTAGAGACTTTAATGATCCTTGTGAATCTTACACGATCTCTTGTAGAGTCTCTGTGTAAATTCTTTTATTAATAAGAGGAAAGGGGAAAGATATTTGTCAATTTGCCTATTAAAAAGATTATTTTTTCATTAAAATTCTTTGAGTAAATTATTCAGATTTGTTTCTCTGGAAAAGTCTGTCTTTATAGAAAAGTCTTGTCACTCTTCTATTCTACAAAAAGCAGATTTCATCATAAGAGTTTTAATCATTTGAACTGAAATTAGTCACATGGGAAGAGTTTGTCTCTGCAGACTCTCCATAGCTTTTGCTTTCCTGCCTCCCTCCTGGCCACAGCATTCTGGCCATTTTATTCCATCTCCGGCTTCCAGAAAAAAAATGAAGTGAAACTCTAACTAGTCAAATAGTCAGTGTTGATCCTTCTGCTTGCATCTATAAAAGTTTACTGAGCACCTATTATCCACCAGCACAGAGCAAGTTTTAGATGTCCAAAGATGATTAAGACCTGGCCCACACAGAGTTCACACTCTAATCACAGAGACAGAGGTGTGAGCAAAAATGGGACCATGCAGCCCCAGCTGAGTGGGGTCACGAGTATCTGGCCTGAGCTGATTGTGAAAGAATGGATAATCCAGAGGAAAAGCACAGACAATCTATTCCAGGGAGAAAGATCAGCATACACAAGAGCCAGGCTCAAAGAACCCCAGGTGACACACTGTGAACAGCAAGCAAACAGAGTTATCGGATTGTGAAGCCAAAGACTAGAGCGGAGCATGAGAACAGGTTGGTGAGAGAAGTGAGAGCCAAGCCACAGAGGAATTTCTGCACCATGTTTTTGACCTTGGACTTCACCTTGCAAAGCAATGGAGAGCCACCAGTTTTCAACAACAGAAACATGGCCAGCTCTCAATCTTAAAGAAAGAAACTGTATGGCTGAGAAGACAATGAAATGGAGACTAGGTGTCCCACAAATGCCATAGTCAAAGAAAGAGATGACAATGCCTTGAACTAGGACAGCAGCAATTAGGAATGGAGAGATGGGGTGATACACAATATCAAAGATCTTTAAAAACCTCTGTGGAGCAGTGACTGAAGGGGTCAAAAGTAGATGAAATTTGCTCTCAAGATTCTCTAAGTGAATTCTTGTCCCATATCCAAAAAGCTTTTTCTCACATAGGGTCTCCTTTAAACCCAGGATGGGCCTATTTCATAGTTCCAGAATTGAGATGCAGTAACCAAATTCAGCCTTGGGCACATGAGCATACTGCTGCGCTCCATATGAAAACTCTGAAGAGAGAGTCTAGCTGCTATGTACCCTCCCATGGAGAACTCACACAAAAACAGATTCCTGCTTAAGTCTAAGTTAAAATACACAAAAGCCTGGAAGAAAGCATATGGTGGTGAATACGTACTGTGATGGTTGACTGACATCAGGATGCCCGGATAGCTGATAAAACATGACTTCTGAGTGTGTCTGTGAGGATATTTCTGGAGATTAGCATGTGACTCAGTAGACTAAGGAAAGAAGATGTCTCTCTTCATTGCAGTGGGCATCATCAGACCCACTGAATGCCCAACTAGAACAGAAAAGCCCAGAAAGGGTGAATTTTCTCTCTTTATTTAAGTTGGGACATTCATCTTCTCCTGCCCTTGGACATCAAAGCTTCTGGTTCTTGGGACTTCAGAATCCATCCAGGACTTAAACCATCACCACCATTTCCCACCCAATGACCTACTCTTCTCAGGCCTTCAGGCTTGGAATGACTTACACCACCAGCTTTCCTGGTTCTCTAGCTTGTAGATAGCAGATCGGGGGATGTCTCAGCCTACATAATTGTGCTAGCCAATTCCTATAATAAATCTGCCCTTATATATGTATCTATATATATCCTATCAGTTCTGCTTCTCTGGAGAACCCTAACTAATATACTGAGGACAAACTACATATATTTTATATATATTTATTTTATATTTTATATAATTACTATATTAACATTAGACTCATTTATGTTTTTGGTTTTTAAAGAATGTAAAGAAGACACTTCTCAACTCATTTTATGAGCCAGCTATACTTTGATAACAAACCTGACAAGGACATTACACTAACGAAAAATTACAGACACATTTCATTTATACACATTGTTGTAAAAATTATCAAAGCACACAGTAATATATATGTAAATAATACATCATAATCACGTTGGGCTTAGATCAGAAATACAAGATTGGTTTAACATTCAAAAACCTTCGAATGATTCACTACACTAACAGAATAAAGGAAAATATTATATGAATATTCTATAAATCAGAGAATACTTAATTTATAACAAAATTATCACTCAGAGTACTGGGGGAAGAAAGTATTTTCTATTAATGAAGTAAGGTAAGTGAATATCATAAAAGAAAAAACAAACTTGATCCCAACCTCACACCACATACAAAAATCAATGCCATGTGGATTATAGATATAAATGTAAAAATTAAAACAATAAAGTTCCAGAAGATAATATAAAAGAATATTTCCATGCCCTTGAGGTAAACAAAGTTCTCTTAAATAGGACATAGATAGCACTAACTATAAAGGAAAATATTGATAAATTAGACCACACTAAAACTAAAATCTTTTGTTCATCTGAAGATACCACAGAGTGAAAATTCAAGCCCTAAGTAATATATGATATTCACAATATGTCTAAGCAAAAAAAGGATTATATCCAGAATATACAAACGTCTCTTACAAGTCAGAAGGAAAAGATAAAGAATACAATAGAAAAGTTAACAAGCCACTTGAAAAGCCCATTCACGAAATAGCCAACTGGCCAACATACATGAAAAGATGCTCAACTTATTAGTCATCTGGGAAATCAAATTAAAATCACAGTGAGATTCAACCACGTGCCGCCAGAATGACCAAAACCAACAAGCCCAAGAATGCCAAATGTTAGCAGCACGTGCAGCAGCGTGACTCTCACCTACTGCTGCTGGGAGTACAAGGTGATATGAGCCCTTACTTGGAAAACTGTGGAAGTGAAGCACAGTCATGTGGTATAGGATACGCTCACTCACTGATGCATCAAGTCACATTCATCTGCCCTTTGCAACCTTACACACGTGGAAACCCAGTAAAGCTTGCAGACAAGTTTCCAAAGTTGATTTCCACTTCTTAGGTGAAGTAAATGGAGGGACTAATGCAGAAAAATTTATAGAATAACTTTGTTAAACTCAGTCAGTGGTTTGTTCTTACCTCCTCCACTCAGTCTGCTCCCCCGATATCAGCTACAGATAAAAGATAGGAAGAACCATGCATAATTATAGGTCAGCTGGCCAAGGAAGAAGAGAATGTCTTCCCTTTGAGGAAAAACAAAAAAATGCGGACTCTTTACAGTTTAGATAAGAGGTGAGTAATGCGTGAGGAGAAAAAGAAAGTTAAAGGTTCAAAATACAAAATAATGACAATGAAGGACCCCCTGGAGAAGCAAATAGTTCTAGCCTTATTATATAAAATGGGATTAAAAGGTAACAAATTCAAGCTAGCTACAAGAAAATGCTTTCTTATGAAGTGTATAATTAACCTGTAGCCAGTGGTTTAGTAAAATCCAACTCCTCCCTCCAAAAAAAAAAAAATAGCTATTTTTAGCAGCCAAACTAGTATCTGCAGCTACACTGAAGAATATTGTATTACAAAGACTCCCCTGCTTCCAAGCAAAAACTGATAGCCAGCTGGGGTCAGGAAGAAATTTTTCCCTTTGGTGTAGTGTTTCACAGCTTCGTCATCTAATATGGAAGCATCGGAGGGGCTGCGCAGTGTGTGCACCTCCAGTTCACAGCACCTGGCTTTGGGACTCAGGAGGCTGCACTGAAACGGGCCATTGTTTCAGTCCTGGATGATAACACAACACCTGTAGGGCTGTATTTAAGCAACACCTTGTGTTTCCAAAAGGTAAACACAAGGAATATCATCAAAATTGTTCCTAACACTACTGTTTTTGCATCAACAATCTATAAATATATGGGAGAGTTCAATATATGTGTGAAATAAACAGAGTAGGTTGCCTACACAGAGGTGATTCAAAAGACAGCTCTATCATTGTGCAGCTGGATTTCAATTGTCGCATTTTTAGGTATAAAAAACACAGATATTATTCATAAAAGTGATTGTCCTGCGCACTTGTATACCTTCCATAATTTATTTTTTCAGGGCTTTTTACTTCAAAGAAATCACTAGCTAATGACATTTTAGACTTTAGAAATTTTTCTGATAGCACGCTGGAATTCCCTTAGGCACAGGATTGAGAATAAGTGGATTTTTTAAAAGATCATTAACAGATATTACAAACCAATTCAAACTGAGCATTTTCTTTGCAAATTACTTTAACTTTTAAAGCCATTGGAAGAAAAAAAAAAAGACAGTGAGTGATTTAATTTACTTAACCTGTCTACAAATTGCAGCTTTGTGCTCCATCGGCGATTGCGTTTCCAACCAAAACATATCTCTAACTGTCTCTAATAGAGATATTTTTCTAAATTATCACACTCCATGAGTGATATTTCAAAAGGTAGTAATGTTTATTTTTTTTTTATTGAGCAAGTTGCCCTGGAATTGAGAATGTTTATTTTATTGATATGTTTAAAGCAAAAACAGAGCCCTGCACTGTCTATATCTGTTGCTTAATTAAACTCTCAGGTAATTAGCAGGATCATCATTTCCTGAGCAAGTGGACGGTGGAGCTTGGGTGGTAGATTAGGGTGGGAAGGGGGCTCTTTTATTTAATAATCAAATCATAGTTTGGGGGCTAAAGAGCTAATATTTGGGGTAAGAGTCACCTTTATTCCCTCATGTACATCAGGCCTGATTCTTATTTGCATCAATACCCCGTTGTGTATGTTTTCCATTCAAAGAACTCCCCGTGACTTCAAAGAGAGTCGCCTGCAAGGACGGGCTGCGTGGGAGTCCTGGAAAGCTCCAGAACAGACCCAGATCCTGGGGAAACCATGCCAAGACTAGCTCACACTGGAGCCCCCAAACCTTGTCACGAAATTAAACGGTCTCCCCTGCCTACACCATCCCACAGAGCACATGGGATACATCCCCAGGCTTGCCAAGCACAGCGCTGGCTTCTCGGGCTACTACTTATAAATATTTGATGAGTGGCACTCCATTTATAAGAAAGTATGTTAATAAGAATATTCTTTGAAATCAGAGTCCAATGCAGGCTTTCAAAAGGCTCGTTGTTTGAGGTACCACAGGTTTGCTTTTTTCCCCTCTTTAAAGTGCAAGGTCAACTTACCACAAACCAAACAAAGGAATCTAACATCCTTTCGGATGTTGCATCAACAAAAAATGAGTAGGGTCCTACTCTAAAGGATGTTGTATTTTTGGAAGGAGTCGTTAAATGACTGAGGATAAAGGAACATAGAAACTAATGTTTCTTGAATGTCCCTTGTGGGCCAGATATTTTAATTCTTCTCCTTTAATCCCTACCGAAATATCATGAAGCAGATTATATTACCCCATTTTAAAAAAGGAGAAATGGGCCTCATAGAGATCATGCAAATTGTCTGTTCCAACGTCCCACAACAGTAAGTGCAGAGCTGGTCTGAAATCCAGATCTATCAACCCTGAAGCCCATGTTTATTTTTCTACCTCACACTAACTCCCAGGTATCTGCCAATTCCAAGTGTCAAGTTCACATCTGGCGGCAGCTGCCACTTCTCAGAAGAGCTAGAACTCAAAGATGACTGGTTTCTTCAATCCGAGCTCAGTCAGGGAATACTGTATTCCACATGCTGATGATTAAATTGCAAAAGTGTTGTTTTGCTCCAAAGAGTTCCCAGGGGGACCCAGCCAGGAAACACAGACTCCAAGGCAGCTGGAGATCTGCCCTAACTAGTCTGAATGTCACGTGTGTGCCCCCAAAATGTCAGTGTTCTCCTGAACCTCTGACAATAAAGGTGATTCTAGTGACCGCAGCAGACACCTGGCACATAAGTTCAGGAAGGAGTAGCATGATGGGCAAGGACTCCAGGATGATGGAGGACCCAAATTCTAATCCTCAGACAGGTGGCACATCCAAAATCATCACGGCCCCATGCTATTAAGTGTTAGGATGGGAGAAGAAAGTTAAACCTTCCACTGATCTCCTTGGGCCTCTCCCCAACCTCAAGATTTGGGAGCCGTGATGAGGTATAGGAGGTGGCTATTGGATGGTCACAGACTCAAATTAGGGGCCCGGTCCCTGTCTACCTGGTGAGCAGACACCAGCCAGGGTTCCTGGGTGCCCCACAGTGCCACCAGGGGCTGCCCATGACCACCAGCAAGCTCTTCCCTGTTTCCATAGACTACGACAGCAAGCCCCTGGGGCCACCAGAAGGAACCTAAGCAGCTCTGTGTGCCGTGGCCACCCTTTGCCCTGGGCTCACAGAAGGGTCACTGGAACAGAGGCACTCTTCCTGCGACAACACACAGGGGCGCGGGGTCTTTTCCCACTTCTCGGAAGCTGTTCCTCATCAGCACCTTGGAGACAGCAGTACTTCCTGCTCAGCCCAGCATGCTAGCTAATGCTAAAGATGGGAACAGAACCCCATTGGTGAAAGCACCTCACACGATTGATGCTGTGGGTACTGTGTCTCGTTAACCTTTCCTTTAACCTCAGGCACGTTTCTCAACACCAGACATTTTACTGTATTCCCACCACTCTGGCTTGGTCTTTTAGCAAACACAGATGCAAACAGGAGTGATGTTTCAGGTGATAGAAGTCAAAACCAAAGTTCAAAAATAAAATAGGATGTTTTCCACACATGAAACATTAATTTTTATAAATTGTGCACTCACTCGACAGATCTTTACACACGCTGAGCTGAGGCTTGGTTTCTGCATTATGATATTGGACTTCTGTACCCACTTTACCTGGCCTTTGCACTTAGGATAAAATCAAACTCCTAAATATGAACCACATCTGAGGCAGAGCAGGACATGATGATGCCTCCTGGCCTCTCAAACCTCATCCTGACCCACTTCTCCACATTCACAGCTCTTCACGTACCCTTGGAGGAGGCTGTGCTGTGGTCCTGCCTTCAGGTTGCCCAAGCTGGTTATTCACCTGCTGGCCCCATCTCTTCATTCCTGATTCTACTCAGATGTCCTCTCCTCAGAAAGACCATCCACCTTCTCTACACCCAGAACTTCCCAGCCCTGATCTTCCTTCCCCTTTTGGTTTCCTTCAGAGCAGTCATTATCATGTGTGACCCTCCCTCTGCTCGGTCCCTCCTGTGCCATCCATCTCCCAAACTCAACTGTAGCCTCTGGAAAGTCAGAGGTCAACTCAGTCTCATTTCCCAACTTTGTTCCAGGCCCCAGCACAGTGCCAGGCATGTGAAAGACACAGAAAACACTGATGCCTTAAAGCAGTTCTACCTGCTGTGAAATAACATAAAACCCCAGTCAGATACTTCGTTACATCGGCCACAGTGGCAGCCCTGAAACTGAAGAACAGTTCTCATTTTTCCTCCTCCACCAAACTCAAGTGCTTTCCCATGCAATTAATCTGCACCTCCTCCTTGCAGGGCAGAGATGCACACCTGATCTGGAAGGAAGGCCTGAATTTACTCCCAGCTTGAGAAATGTCTTGCCTGTTAGCTAAGGTCCTGCCTGTCAAGGAGGCACAGCTTCCCCACTGCCATCTAAATGTGAGATGGTGATGAACTCAGTGCCCTTCAGAGCCCAGGTGTGACTCTCAGGTGCTTCCTGGGGCTCCTCTATCTGGGTGAGCCCAGGCTCCAGTGACAGCCCAGAACTTCAGCTCCTGTTGCCAAATGAATTCCCACCGTACTGCAGAGTGGAGAGGCACAGCCACACTCACTGCACAGACACCTTTTTCGTCATAAAACGTGTTTCTTTATTGGATCATTTTAAAAATAGAGAAGAAATATATACTAGTTGTAATAAGCAAAACACCACTTAAAGATGTGAATAAAAGCAAAGGCAATTCTTTCTCCCTGTCCCACCTCATTACCATGCCAATACTTATGTTACTCATATAATTATATCATGTAATATATACACAATATGTAGAACATATTTATATCTAATAAACTTAGATATAATGACATGTTTGTATATAATTATATGTAACTTTACATATGTGTGGGGTCATCTACATTCTGGGAAAATTTTAGGGCGGCATTTTATCTTTATTTAATTACACCTATCTGTGTATTTTACTTGCCCTTTCTCAGGTATGGTTACTCCAGGGACTTACTGGAAAGCACAGCTGCACTCTGGTCAGAGGACCACTTGTGTGCAATGGTTCCAGTTTCCTTTTCTGTTCTTGGTCACACCTGCCTTGGTCACACTGAATTTAGGTGAGTCTTTAGTGAAGCGGCACTGCTGGTGTTTTCTTAGTTGCTGGTGTGGATACATCTGAGGAGCTTCCCTGGCCCCTCCCACCCCACCCCCAGCCCACAGACCACCCCTAGGCACTGGCTCTGTTTTCCCTTCACTCCTTGGCCTTCTTGCTTCCTTCTGTTTTTGACTGGCTCACATTTCGAGCTGACAGCTCCTGTATTATTTCTGACCTTGTCTATTTCCCGTGACCATCTCAAAATAACAAATCTCTAGGCCAAGGCCTTGTTCCCTTTCTCCACAGGTGTCTCTCTCTCTCTGTCTTTCCTCTTCAAAGCTTACCCAAGCTTCCTTTCAAGCCTTCTCTCAGTACCCATTTACTCAACCCATTTGTTTACAAGTGACTATTCCTAATGACCCTCAATCTACCAGGATGCAAATATAATCAACACAGTTGTGTATTGTTTTGTAGGTTTCAAATATATACAAATAGGTTGTTTCAATTAATTCTTACAATACCCTTATAAAATAGAAAGGAGTGAGTGCATTGGCCTCCAGAATAGATAGATCTTAAAAGACATCAGAAAGCAATTTGCAAAGGCATTAAAATGGCCACATGAAAAAACACCCGGTTTCACTATTAATAAAAGAAATGCAAAGATAAGATTATTATATACGTTCTGCCTATGAATTAGCGATAGTTAAAAGAATGATAATACTGACTGTTCAGCTAAGGAGGAGCATGAAAGTACACTGGATTATTTCAGGTAGAAGTACATGTTGGTGGCACCTCTCTGACTGATAATTTGCCGATGAATAGCAAAGTAGAAAACCATAATTAATTCACATAATTAATTCTTCTTATAGAAATTTATCCCAAAGAGGTAAACAAAGCCAGGTAGAAAGTTTAAGCTACAAGGATATTTTATATGTGACTGATTAAATTGAAGTCACTCAATAAAATGCTCTGAAAGCATTAAAAATAATAATGTGAAAGAATATATAATATCAAACAAAACTTTCTGATATAGGTTGAGAAAAAGTTACACAATAATACATATTAAGTCCCATATAACAATATATTTGCATATAGATATAAATATCACATACCCCAAAATATCAAAAATGTCAAGAAAGATTATCTCTAAGCAATGGCATTAAGGGTGATTTTATTTTCTTAGTACCTGCTCATTACTATTTTCTAAATTATTTTCAATGAGAAAAACAAGAAAATGCTATCATTAAAAAAAATTGCCTTTGTCTCGATGGAACCAATTCTACATTTGGTTCTTTCATCCACTCATTGTTTCAACAAATATTTATCGAAATCCCACTATATACAAAGCATTCTGCAAAGCGATAAAAATAGTGATTAAACTTTTTTAAAATTAAAAAAAGAAGTGACCTCTTCCTGGAGAAGGTATTCTTAGTAAATAAAAAAAATCCCATGGGTGTTGCTGGTCTCAACAGTGAATGCCACCAAGCACACTGGGTATTCACTGGGCACTGTTCTTCCCTAAAGCCAAGAAATGGCCCAAAGAGGATGTCAATGCATTCACATCCAGTTATTCTTGGGTGGGATTTAGCCTCGGAACTGGACCTGGATCTGAAAAAGGGGTTCCTGAGAGTGGACAATGGAGAGAAAGCATAGAGTGAGATTTACCCATGCCCTCAAAGCTTGCAGTTACTGTGTCTCCTGCCAGCTTGAGACAAATGGCTGGAGTGTCCTGGCTGTGGGAGAAATGGTCCCATGGGCTACATGACTACAGATGTTCCCCAGGAGGCCCAAAATGATTTATCTTTTGAATAAGTGATTAGTAAAAATTCAACAAAATTTCCCTAAAGCATCCAGCTGAGCCTGCCTCTTGAATACATATCCAGTTTCCTACTGTTCCTGGATGATAGTCTCCTTTAACTGGTGCAACCAGAACCTCCCACACACATCAGAGCTGGTTTTCCCAGCATGAAAGCCACCCCCTAGGAAGTGCGACACTCCCACAGTCGGGCAAGAAGTCTTTTCAGCCTCTGGAGCACCATTTTGCAACCCCATGGGATCACTTTATATTCTAAGTTAACGCATCCGCTTTGAGTTGATTTTTCCCCACAATTTTTTTTCCCCCAGAATTTGTGTTGATTCTTCCCCAGAAGGCCACTTATGACCAGTGTTCATATGCAGCCCTGGCCGGGGAGAACCAACCCTCCTGGGGACTGAACTCGTGACCTCATTAGCACAGGGTTCCAATCAGCTGAGCCACCAGGCACGTACCTCATTTAAGGCACTGAAGTGATAATTTGCTAAATGTTAATTCTTAGATTAACTACAGATGAGTAGAGTTCCTAGGGGGAAAAATGAGAGAGATTTGTTAATTCTTAAAAGGAAATTTGGGTTATCAGTAGATGGTCCTTTCGGTTTCTTTTAAGACAATTCCAGCATCTGAAGATGATACTCATCAGGGTTATACTGCCATGATTTTTAACAATATCCTGATCGGTAGACTTTCAGTGAAAAAGCAAATGGTGTCGCTTCTGCACTTTCAAAACACTACACAATGATTTTCATACAGATTCCTCTGTAGTTTCTATTTCAAAATCGACCACATAGTTTAGGCAGCATTATGAAGAAAGATTTCCATATCTGAGGTGAAGGTGACCCTCTTAGAGTGGGCAGAACCAAACCTCATTACCTCTCCCTGTCCCCAGAACCCTAACTCCTGTGGAGGGAGACCCTCCATCCCAGAGGAAGGGACCCCGCCCCAACCCACAGACCTGGCTTAAGGCATGCTGTAACCTATCCCACTCCACCCTCTTACTTTATCCTCAGCCGTGCTGGGGGACCCAGTTTTACAAATAGCAAAAATGGTTTGGAACAAAGCTTTGACACCGACTTGGTATCCTGTGCTCATATTACATTTCTATGAATATTCCACCGACTTTTCAACTGTGCAGAACAGTTTCCGCTCTGAGGCTACATTTAGCATGCAGGCCATTTTAGCTTCAGTTGCTCCCACCCTGACAGCAATCTTTGAAACTGATATGGCCCTGGAAGAAGCCAGAATAACTTTTTAAAAATATTAATAATGGGCTGGGTTCCCAGTCTTTGTAATCTTGTGGAAGAACCTCTGGGAGAAAGCACGCTGGGAATTGAGTGTATGCCCATGCTTTTCCATGGAACAAGCTGCTTGAAATGCATAGTTATTTTGCAGGAGAATTTCTATGAAGCAGAACAGGATGGGAATCTGGCCTTGTGTTTTGCGCTTATCGCCTTCTGCCCTGGGAGCGTGAAGACCACCTTTAAGTACCCAGATCTCTGCCTGTTGTAAGAGAAACCCCAAAACATCCAATGGAGAGAACCAGCCTGACACCTCAGGGGCACCCCAGTTCTGCCACTTGCCAGTGAGGTACCTGTGCAAAATTTAGGTACCTTCTTTGAGTTGTCAATTTCCTCACCTGTAAAAGGTAAAATTCTTTAGTCTCTTGCCTGTAACATAGTAACAACTCATTGAAACTTAACTATTGTAGCTTCTGATTTGGGAGAAACGTGGCTACCTCAGGGGAATGAATACATCTGCATTCCAGTTTTCCTTTATTTTATAAATCTAAAATAAAATTAGTCCTGCAGTTGTACACCCATGACGAAGACACTGATGATTAAACTGACCACACCAAGCTTAAACAATGTTCCCTGCTTGAAATAGCAGCCTAAAATGAAAATAGCTAGCCTTGATTTCTAAATTATGAAAATACCTAGCCTTGATTTCTAAATTATGAAATACATTACAAATGACATAAGAAACTTTCCAAACTGGTTAAAAAATATGATCTTAAGATCATAATTCTCTACAACATACCAAAATTTTAGTCAATCTAAAGATTCTCAGGAATTTCAAATTCTGAATCTATAAAAATACCAATTCAAATCAAATCATAAGTATATTTCTATCTGAAAACACAATTGGAGACAACCTCATTTTATATTAAAGAAATATACAAGTATTTAGTAAGCTACAATTTAAAACTTTTACTCAAGTTCAAGTTGACAGGGAGGAACTAAATAAGTAGAAACTAAACTGTGGAATTGTACCTAAAGTCGTGGGCTCGATTTGCTACTTTAATCTCCAGTGGGAAATATTAGTTCAATAAAATAAACATTTTTAATTTCCTCTTTGCGTTTCCTCAAACCACACCGATGCACTTATCTATGGCTCACTTAAAAGATTTGTATAGCGGCCCCTGACTTACTTAAAAGAGGATGTTTGATTTTCTTATGAAAATGAAGGAATGAATGTGAGTGCTCCGTTGTTTTAATGCACTGAGCCCTTAATCATTTCCAGTTCTGCTTCATCAGAAAAGTAGTGCTCTTGGGGGATTTTTTTGTTTTTTTGGTCACTAAATATTGTCTTTCCTTTTGAGATATTTATTTCTTCCAGAAAATGATACTGTATATTTCCCCTAATGATGAAGGATGAAAGATAGAGAAAATTCCATTTGGTGATTATGGGACCACAAAGAAGAAAACTGATTCAGAAAACAAAGCCCCAAAAGAAAAATAAAACTTATTATGTGAGGTGGAAGCATGGAATTCTTGGCAAATATCCAATTGGAGCCAGGATTGGTAATTTAATAACATCCTTGTTTTGTTAATATTTGGCAGGGGCAGGGGTGGGGTGGGTAAATCTCTAGGGCTTTAGCTTTGGGCTTTAGCTTTCTTCTCTCCACGATTACCTCAGCACCAAGGGGCTTTAAAGACACAAATGCCTGCAGGCTCTGCAAAGGGCTGTTGAAACTACATAGGCCACGGGTGAGAGTCCAAGATGTCATCTGCCCACATAAGCCAGAGGTTATGACAAAACCTTGATCTCCACAGCTCAGTGGGCAGTGAAAATCACTTCCAGAAAAAGCCCACTCTGAACACTGTCCTCAGAGTCCTGGATCATCACACCCAAAACAGCGAACAGGGGAAGGAATTCATGAACATAGAGACCTGCGGATTTCAACAATTCTACCAAATCATTCTGATCCCCTGGATAACCGTGCTACTTCACTTTGGACTGGGCCTTCCCCCTGCTGGTTACTAAGCAGAGTTTGGCAGGAAAAATCACCCTGGTTTGGTGATCCTGGCCACACCCATACATTCAAATGGGTACTCTAAGCAGCATTCGAGATAGAGAGTTAAAGGGTACACCGCAATAATGAACAGCCCCTTTCTGGGAACTGAAGTTCATGGAGTATGCTGGCATTTTTTTTTTTAGCTTTAGTTCTCTTATAAGTCTAGAGAAAGCAACACAAGAAAAAAACTGAAATGAAAAAAAAGGATACAAAATCGATGTTTAAAAATCCACAGTATTCTTATATTCTAATAATAAATTTTTAGGAAAAGAAATGAATTTTTTTTCCTTTCTCAAATGCAACAAAAAGAATAAAACACCTAGGAATAAACCTGACAAAACACATGAAGGACCTATACACTGAGAACTATAAGACACTATTAAAAGAAATTGAAGAAGACACAAAGAAATAGAAAGATATTCTATGTTCTTGAATTGGAAGAATCAACATAGTTAAAATGACCTTATCACCTAAGGTATTATACAGGTTTAATGCAATCCCCATCAAAATAGCACTGGCTTTTTTTTTTTTTTTTTAAGAAATCAAACCAAAAAAATCATCAGATTTGTATGGAAGTACAAAAGACCTCAAATAGCTAATGCCATCCTGAGGAAAAAGAACAAGGCTGGAGGTATCACACTGCCTGACTTCAAATTATACTACAAAGGGACAATAATAAAGGTATTGGCAGAATAAATAGACACACAGAGCAGTGAAACAAAACTGAGAGTCCAGAAGTAAACCTCCATATATATGTGCAAATAATTTTTAACAAAGGAGCCAAAAACATACAATGGAAAAAGGAAAGCCTCTTCAACAAATGGTGCTGGGAAAATTGAGAAGCCACCTGCAAAAAAATGAAACTGGACTATTGTCTATCACCACACACCAAAATTAACTCAAAATGGATCAAAGACTTGAATATAAGACCTGAAACAATAAATTGCATAGAAGAAAACACAGATGCTAAACTCATGAACGTTGGACTTAGAGAAAATTTTATTATTTTGGCCTCAAATGCAAAGAAAGCAAAAGCAAAAATAAATGAATGACTATATCAAACTAAAAAAGCTTCTGCATAGCAAAAGAAACTGTCAACAAGGCAAAGAGGTGACCATCCTAATGGGAGAATATATTTGCAAATGACACCTCTGATAAGGGCCTAATATCCAAAATATGCAAAGAACTCATACAACCCAACAACAACAAAAAAGCGAATAATCCAATTTAAAAAATGGGCAGAGGACCTGAACAGACACTTCCCTCAAGAAGACATACAAATGGCCAACAGACATGTGAAAAGATACTCAACTTCAGTAGCTATTAGGGAAATGCAAATAAATCAAAACTACAATGAGATACCACCTCACACCTGTTAGAATGGCTGTCATAAACAGGAAGCAATAACAAGGTTGTGAGGGGAAAAGGAACCCTCATACACAGCTGGTGGGACTGAAAATTGGTACAACCACTATGGAAAACAGTATGGAGTTTCTTCAAAAAACTAAGAATTGCCATATGATCCAGCAATCCCTCTTCTGGGTATTTACACACACACACACACACACACACACACACACACACACACACACACGAAAACATTTATCAACAAAGATATAGGCACACCAATGTTCATAGTTGCATTCTTCACAGCATCCAGGAAATGGAAACAACCAAAGTATCCTATGACAGATGAGTGGATAAAGAAAATGTGGAACAAATATATAATGGACTATAACTCAGCCATAAGAGAAGATGAGATATTGTCATTTGTGACGACATGGATAGATTTCGTGATAATCGTGCTAAGCGAAATAAGTCAGACAGAAAAAGTTGAAAACCACATGATACTTCTCACATGTGGAATATAAAACTGAAAGCAACAAACAAACGTGACAATCAGACTCATGGACAATACAGTGGATTAGCAGTTACCAGAGGGAAGTGGGGAGGGAAGAAGTAGATGGGGTAAAAGGGGTCAAATATTTGATGATGGAAGGAAATCTAACTCTGGGTAGTGAACACACAGTGCAATATATATATATGACTTACTATTGAATGATACACTTGGAACTTATTCGTTTTTGTTAATCAATGTTACTCCAATAATTTTTAATTAAAAAAAAAGGCAAACCAAAATGTGAGATAGGTTTAGTTCAAACCCAGTCCCGAAAGACAGTCTTCAGTTGCTACTTTTCTTCCATGACTTTTTAATTCCTGGATTATGCAGTATGGTAGAAAAAGAAAAGAAAAAAAAAAAACAATTGTTAAAAATCTTACCTAATTTTCTGGTTCCCATGATGGTCTCAGGAAAAACATTATATGGGTCACAAAGTGTGTATTTATAATGAATGATAGATAGAAGTACTAGTGATGGTGACGGCGGTGATGGTGGTAGTGATGGCAGTGGGGGTAGAGATAGAGGTAATGGCGATGGCGGTGGTGGTGAGGGTAATGGTTGTGGCAATGACAGTCAAATTCCACCAAAATGAATTAAACACTTTAACTTATGTAGTAGAGATTTGAGAAGTCTACTCTACCTATCTTCTTTGATTCTTAACTTCTTTATGCACCAAGTGTTGATTAATCTAATCACAAAGATGTTTTTTGCTTAAGACTTGAAAGGCACTTTCAAAACAAAGAGGGAAAAGTAGAATGAAAACAACTGCTTTGTGGATATATTTCTCTCTGTGGGTGAGTTTTTATTCTTCACTATTATTTTCATCATGGTCATTGTCGCCAAAAGCATTTCAAAGTATCAATAGTCCTTGAAGCTGCTGTATCATAAGATTCCAGGGATGAAAAACATCTTCTTTATGGGGACTGTTGTGGAGATATGTGACAACACTTTTTTTTTTAAACAATGCTCAAAAATGTCTGGGGCAGAGAAATTCTGCTACCGGTGGTGCTAATTACCATAAACACAGAGAAGTCCCGTCCGTGTGGTTGCCTTTAATGAATGATGAGGAAGTCACAGGCAGTTTATTAATATTTCTCTTCCCTTCCGTCTAGGCTCATCGTAGGATTGAATGTCCCCGATGACTTTGAAGTTAGGCATGGTCATGTGATTTTTTCGACCAAAAAAATGTGAGAATTGGCAGGTGTCACTCTCGGTAGAAGCTTTAGCAGCAGGGCAAGCATGATTACGTTCCCTTTCCCCACCAGGGTGAATGTGGAAACAGGTGCAGAGAGGAGGTTCCATCATCCCTGAGTCCCTAAATGTCTACAGCGGGCAGACACCCCTTCTGACCCACAATGGACGTGCAGTGCAATCAAGAAATAAACTCTTGCTCTCTGAAGCCACTGTGGTTTCGATGGTGATTTGTTACCACAGCATAACCGTCTCTATCCTAACTGATGCAGATGGCAAATAGCCAAAACAAGAGGTTTAAAGTCACTGGTGGGCACATCAAGAAGAAGGAATCTATGCCTTTCTAAGAAGAAATTGAACCCTCAAGCCTCTCTGTTACCTAATTGCTAACTCTGAAACATTTAACTGTTCCCTAGTGAAGGTCCATCCTAGACTAAAGGTGCCTTGGAGAAAGGTGTGACAAGACCTGCGAGCAACTGACAGTCCCTCGAGCCCACACAAACAGCAGGGTAATTTGAAGCTCTCTTTTGACTAAGTTCTATTTCAAACAACTAACCTTCTTCTTCCTACTATCCAGGCAGACAGGCACAGATTCCTTATCATTTTCAGAACTGTTCACTTAAGGACTATACGGCTCAAGATATAAGCCTGCTTAAAGAACTCTACTTTTAAGAAAATTATATCTCACAAAATTAATACATTATCACATTCGAAGAGAGGTGGCAAATGTGAAAAGCCCATCTGTGCCCACCCTCTCCTCCACCCCAAAAACTCTACCACCGCCCAGAGCTGCAGCTATGCATGAAAAATCTAACACATGCAAAGTATAGAAGCTCTTCAAAAATTTGGCCCAGTGTGTCTTATATGCAAGTTGCAGTCTTACAGAGTCTTGCCAACAACAACAAAAAGGAAAGAAAAGCAAAGTTTTTCTTCTCTGGACTTGGAAATGAAACATAAAACTCTTCTTTTCTATGAGGCTGAATGGCTCCGATTTTCCACAGTCAGAATGATCTCCCTAGCCATTATCTTCCTAATATCTACGTGGCTTTTTAGTGGGCATTTATTTCTTCCCAAAGTAATCACATGGCAGCAGTAGCCCAACGAGATGCTCCAGTTCCCTGCTAAGGTGTTTGGGGTTCTCTCTAGACTTCAGGATCATTGTAAAGATAAAATAAAATGGACAATATAAATGCGCTTTAAAATGCGAAAACTGCTATATTGATGGCATTATTTCTACCACACCTCACTTCCCCCACACCAATTGCGTCTATTTTGTCTAACTTGTGTATTGCATTATGTTTTCTGAGGTCTCTTTATATATAAGTACAGAGGGAATTAACATTTACTGGAAATGTTCCAAGTACAAAATTCACACAAAACCCTATGAGTTGGGTATTCTTATCTCCCAGAATGCAGACAGGTGCAGAGAATTCAGCCATTTACCCAGGGTGACATGAACAGGGGTACGTGGAGAGTCCCTTCCAGAACCCTGTGAGTCTGTCGACTCAACACACACACTGTATCTTCTCCCAACCGAGGAATCTTCCTGCTACCTGCCAACTCTATTGCCAAAAGGATGTGAGTGCTGGTGCAGTCCATTTAGCTGATGAGAAGAATGTACTAAACCGCCCATGGTAAGCTGGCTAGCCAGAACTCTCAACCTAGAGCTTCTTAGATGTAACCAGCCTATCAGACAAAGAAGGGTCCATCCGGACAGGCAAGGGAGGACAAAAAACCTGGGCCTCTGCCCATTTGGAAGAGAGGGCAAGACTGAGCGATTGTGAAAAATGAATTAGGGAATAATTCCAATTCAAATTTCAATGAAAACTGTATAAAAAGTTAGCTGTTTATTAACCTATATTGGTTTGAAATTTTCAATAGCTTTGGAAATTTTTATAGGAAGAAGATGACATACTATATAGTCATAAAAGTGAAGAGAAAAGGCAGAGCTAAGGGTGCTATGGAAAAAGGGCAGTCATGGATGCATTAAGGAATATTAAAAGAGAAATTTAATGGGGGGGGACAGAGAAAAAATCCCAGCAATACCACTAAGAAAGGAGGGGACCACAGAGTGAAGCAAAACAAATGTGGAAAGATTTGTAGGAGATCGACTTTCACCATTAAAAGGGAAACGACAACAAAGGGAAGAAAATCCAAGGAGCAAAACAAAAAGTACTAAAACAGTGATTGGAAATGGTCAAAATTATTTCTTCAAAAAGCACATACACACACTCTCCTTAGGGTCAGTTGAATTAGTACTCATTTAGGTCCAAACAAGCCAGCCATTTAAGGATATAGATACACGATGGGCTTCATTCAATATTAATTAATTTTCACTGCTTCTTTCCAGTACATTATTGGCAAAATGGCTTTTCTTAAATTCTGGATCTACAACATGACTATTCAGAATCACATAGTGAATTTTCACCCATAATTTCCCAAGGTTGAAGAGATAATTTAATAACTTATGCCACTTTATTTATAATTAAGTTGTCCATGCCTTTTCTTATGAAGACTTACACTTTTAAAAAGCACATTCCCTAATATTTTAGTAATCTTTTTCATCAGAAGAAAAATCTTCTTGGTTGATAATATGAGGAAAAGAGAAAATTTAAGACCTTATATTATTTAAAACTAGTCTTATAACAACCAGTAAAAAAAATGTTTCTATGTTTAAAATTATAATACTTTCTACCTCAGAAATATATTGTCCAAACTGCCCTGAGTCATTTTTTGTAATGTTGTGGTCATATTTTTTAAATAATGTCTATGAAAGAATCATTTAGATTTCTGGTTTCAGTACCTTCACTGGAGGGGAGTGAGGTAGCAAACATCTGATTTTTTTTTTTTTCATCCAGAAGCCTGTTTCATATTTACCTAGCAAAACTGTCCTGGAAGTCACATAAATAATTAATTATTTATATACTAATTAATTAATATATAAAAGTTCAAGAGACATAAGAAAAGACTCTCTAGGCTGACCGCAGGCTAGAAATTGAGTTCAAGGGTCTCAGTTCTCACGTAGGCACACGCATCAACTCTCCAAGGGAGAGTTTCATCTCCCGGTTCTGAATAATACTATCCAACCTAAAGATATATATCATGATAAACAGATGGTGTTTCCGAATCAAAATTATGTATGTCGAGTACAATGGGAATACCAGGGCCTTAGGGAAAGGACTTGAAAAGTCTGAATTAAAGAGCATCACAAAAGCATGTCAGAAATCCTTTGTTTTTCCACCATCTTCCAGGTCATGCCCAGCAACAGTGAGTCACTGTGAAGTAACAATAATTTTGACCCATGCAGTTTTTCCTAAGGAGCTTTTCCAAAGTCACCGTGATACTAAAGTTAAATGGTATTAACCTGTGTACATATACATATGAATAAACAGGTACAGTGTTGATTGAAGAGGTGAGGGTTAAACCTAAACCAACGAATGTTGTCGATGGCATGCCATTCAATCTTATTGTGGTGGCTTGAACAATATGCTCAAAGAGAATTTTCCTAAGGAGAAAGCTCAAGTGTCTTTACCACTCCACAGAGTCATTGCACCCCACTGGGAAGTGGAGGGGGACGGGACAGAGAGCGCTCACAGGAAGGCTCCTGTCACTGAATCGCTCCCACTGGAGACAAAATGGCATCAAAAACCGGCAGTCTTTTATTTCCCTTCTTTCCAAAGAAGAAAACACAACATCCTTAGCCAGATTTACTCTGACCTCCCACCGCCTGGGGTTGCCTGGCACTCAGGTTGAGTCAAAGGTATCTTTCCATGAAGGTAAATAACGGGAAGAGGCAGATCAATAACAACTGCTTAAGGAAATATTCAGGGCAGTGTGTATTTCTGGTTTTAATAAGGCTTTGGAGCAGAAGAGTAATTGTCATTTAGGAAAAAAATGATTTTGTTTCATTTCTTATCAAAATTTGGTCTGTATATTTTCATCCTTAATTGTGTCTTTTTTGTAATTTCAATTGGTCATGAAAAGTTCTGTCAATTCTTGAGTATGAATTAATAATAAATAAATCCCAATGTTTTCAAATTTCCTAACGCCATCAATAAACATCATAATTTATGCAACTTAAGTCAGACTTAAGAAGTTCACGACTGCTGACATCCGCTCTATACCACCCGTTCAAGCCACGCTCCCAGAAAAATAAAATAAAATAAAGCCTTCATGGGGATTTGAACTCAGAAGAAGTTACCACCTCTTGTCATATCGAAAGAGTTTTTAATAGATCAGCAGTACAGAAAAATATATGGAGAAAGAGAAGGAAAGAAAGGTGAAGTGTGTGCTTGCCTCTGAGGTTGGAATCTCATTTGCGGTGTGCATATGGGGTTAGTCCACACTCACAGCTGCCACACTGATGTGACCAATCTTAAAGGCTCGAAAAGAAAAAAAAAATCTGAGAAAGTACACCTAAGTAATACCTCTCAAATTAAGAATTTTTCACGATAGATCATATCAGCTTTGGAGATTGGGTCTATATAACACCGTAACAACTATAAAGTGAAAATTTGAGAAAGCCTTGTGGATGTTGGAGCTACACCATGTGAAATATATAGAAATTTAGAGATATCCTAAAGCCTGCGGCCAGCAGGACCCACTACCAGCAACATTGTATTTAGTAAAAGCGGGTCTCTCCTAGCTGACTACATCCCCAAAGCCCGTTGAGGTGCTACAAATGGAGACTCCTCAGTCACATTTGCTAATCTTCATCTGCCTATTCCAATGAATCCTCTGTGACCTCTGGAGTTGAAATAGCAAGCTGAACCTTTTGGAATTTATCATCAGCCTGGCATCTGTGCTCAGCAGTAGAGCCTCTGAATTCAAAACAGGACTGTTTCCTGGCTCAGAACTCCAGCTCCAAATTCCTTAGGCTCAAAAGTGATGGGAAAACAGATCTTCAGCATTCTTCTGATTTAGAAATCATTCAAACTGACAACAGATAAGAAATTGACGAGGAGATATGAACTCCTTAATTTACATAGCTGTCTCTTTTTTCCTTTTACATAGTAAAAAACGGAGCGTCCTTAACCTTGATTTTCTCACTTCTCTCAGTTTAAAGCACAGCCCATAACATTAATTAAAGTGTGCGTGAGCTGGAGGGTACAAGTTCTATTTCATATGCTATACCACATGGCATCCTACGAGTGCTGTACAATTTTTTGGTGTGTTTTTTTCCCAGCTTGACGTGTGTGCAGCCTTACAAATGATTTAGCATAACCTCGCCCATATTCTACACGGGAACTCCACAATAACAACCTAAAAATGAATGCAGCGGATAAAACAAACGCTGAGGGCATTGGTGGCTTAAGTCTTAAGGTAAACGGAGGTAAGTTTCTGATGCAGAATTACAAAGTGCTGGCATCAGAAAGGACATCTGAGATTTTCTAGTGTAACCCTTTTATTTTATAGAGAAGGCCTGCAGAAGGTAGTTTAAACAACGAGTAAGGGGAAACTCTCAAGTATTTCTCATGGTTCCAAGTCTTTTCACTACACCAGGGTCAGAAACCTCCTAGAGATACTGATTAAGTTAGGTCTTTTCTAGGGAAACAAGGAAAGATCATAGGAATATATACACACACAAACGTTTCCATATAAACTTGGGAGGCCTCCGGATGCTGAACGGGTCCACGAACCCCATTCTGAGAACTTCTACCCCCAAAGAAGCCTCTTTTCTGAGCAGAAAGTACTACTTTTAACCCCTTTCAAAACTTATCTCCTCTAGACTCTGAACTAGATTTAATGATGTAATCTATGAACTTCAGAAAAGAAGCACTTCTAACAACTCAAATAGATAAATTAAGTCCTAATCAATATTTTCATATTTTTTAAATGTGTCAAATTAAAAAAACACACACACACATAAGAGAAATTGAAAGCTACGTGTATTTTACTACCGATTTCACATATGGATATGGAATATCTTTTCTCCTAATATGGAGATGCCTCAGCAGTATTTAAATGATTCCTTATTCCAAGTCATATAAATATGCACCAGATGTATCTTTTGTAAATGTTATGTTTTTCAACTTCTCAGCATTTGCAAGCAGTTGAAAGCTATGTCAAGCATGCTTTAATGGGGCATAAAAGTGTATTGTATTCAAAGAGATGGCACAGCTCTGTAATAGGTGAAAATACAAATGTTGTCAATGGATACATTTTCATTTTATTGATTTACACTGCATAACAGAATGCCCTGTGTTCTTCTTTATATGCGAGCTCTATCTCAGTTGAAATATAACTATTTAAAAATCACGCTTACATTAATAGATTCTCTAGATAACAGAAAATTCAAACACAAGATTTTACGACTAGAAGGCAATTTAACAATCAACTAAATCCCATACAGACAATTGAACAGACAAGAAAACTGATACCAAAAGGGTTATGTGAGACAAGCAAGTCACTAAACTAGTTGTGGCTTAGTGCATGAATTCATATTCCCGTAATACAAGGAACTTTCCTGAGCTCTTGACCCTATCTGCTTCTTGACTGCCTAAACAAAAGGAGGAGGAGGAGAAGAAACAGAAAAGTTATATAATTTATTGATTTCCTAGGATGTTCTGGGAAGAAACAGATGTGATGTATATGTTGCAAACTGTTAAATTATCTTATGAAAAGTAAGTATAGGAAGTAAAATGCCATTTGTTAGTATCAAATAGTGTCGAAGACTATCAACATGCCATTTCTCCAATATAAAATTCTAATGGACTCAACATTCACTTTTTTATTTTTAATACAAAAGATATCGTAGCAAATTCCACTTAGAACATTTTCTTTGAGGTTAAATACATCAAAGATGTTTAAGAAGTATACATTCAAGTCAGATGAAATTGATAGTTGATCTTGAAAACTGTCTTTTTAAATAAAAGTTAACATAGATGGATAGTTGTTGTAAATTTTTTTTTTTTTTTTTTTTTTTTTTTTGCTACAGAGAAAACAAACTCTATCTCCGGTCATTTTGTGTGACTTTCTAACATCTCTAAGCCAAGTACAACATTTCAGGGTGTGCATCAGCTTATTCTAATTTTACTCTGGCTCACTTTACTCACCTTAGTTTCTCTCTGACATGTATTTTTATAAACTGCCTTAAACTATTTCTTGGAACGAAGCAGACTATTAATTAATTAATTAATGACTAATTAATTAATGGGTGAAAGTTCTTTTCTGAAAGGCAGGTAACCTTTTCACTTTGACCTTTACAAATAACATTTTGCCCTTGGGGGGCCAGTGGCAGCAGCCATTTAGAATGAGATAATTATTGAGGTCTTTTTCAACCTAATGTCACCGGCGTGGTGAGTGGAGTGCCAGTGTTTCTCGGAGCTCCACGGCTGGCTCTTATTTCCCCAGACCCCAAACAAAACCATGTCCTTTCCCTCAGGCGGGAACCAGCATTTGCTCTGCCTGGGGTCAGTGGACAGAGAGGCAACACCCAGCTTCGCAGCACTCCCATAGGGCACAGTGTCCAACTGCACTTTCATCCTGGGCTCCTCGGAAACAGCAACAGTGTCACCCGAATGACACCAGACTGGTGAGAAGGTTTACGACAAGGCTCCACCTGGGGCTGTGAGTTGTCCATACTGAAAGGTGTTCGTGAATAGGGCACAGGGGGAAGCAGAACCAGCCTACGCAGCCATGGACTCTTCCTCCAGCCCAGAGAACTGACAGTCTCAGGAGTCGATAGCCACCATCGTGTTCAGAGACGTTGCTTTCCACCCATCGGTTACTTTCCTCTCCAAGGTGCCCTTGTGCAGAGAAACTGACGTGTCACTATATTATATGAAACGCAGTAGTTCACAGATGCAGGCACAGGCACCTCTGAGCCCCGGACTGTACCTGGCCATGCTTCAGTCCGCTTAGGCAGTCCAAACCGAATCGGAATCATCATATCAGGTTCACACCACGAGCCTTGTCCTGGTCTGGCTACTGCGTGGGGCTGAAAGGTGTGTCCGACCATGGGAATAGGGCACAAAGCAGGCCTTCAGAGCCTGGACTGTCCTTGCTTGCATAGGAGGCCCATGGGACCGCTGCACTCACAAATACCATAGCACTACTTCCAAAGCTGGCACAGACAGGTCCCTAAAGGGGAGACATCTGGGGGGAACTCCAAGAAATGGAGAAAAACGTCAGGGTCCCCACAATTTGGAAAGCAGTAAAGTGGTGTTGTTAAAAGCACATTTTCTCTGAGATGTGACCAGTTTTGGAGACTGGGTACCACCACCACATACCCTTGGGCGGTTGACTCACCTGTCCAACCTGGGTACAAGCTATACTTCAAAGGGTGTTTAGAGGCTTAAATAGGACAATGCCCATGAGGTACATAATATCTGGTAGATGGTAAGTCCTTAGTAGAATTGAGTCATTATTATTGTTGTTGTCATTGTAGAAATTGTCTTTTAAGTCATTGTACGTGAAAATGAGACAAGATTTGCATGGAAGAGTTCATCTTTTTTTCTTCTCCCCATGTACAGAGACTGAGCACAGGTTACTAAATCCTGGTGGACCATTCTCCCCCAGGCCATTTATAGTACTGAAAATGAGAGAGGAAAGAGTGCCTTCTGCGGGCTGTAATCCCACAGCCTCCTGTCAGCCACTGCTTTGGAATCCAGCTACCTGCAGCCCTGAGCATGGCTACTTTGCTCCCATCACAAAGTCCAGGGTGAGGGTGGCAAAGATATGTTCAGAAGGAAGTGGAAGAAAAATCTCAGAGATTGACCATCACACTGGTTCTTCTCCCTGTTTATTGTGAGAGCAATGGTAAGTGTCTGTTGGTAGTATGGGGTCCGTGGGCATCCCTACTAAACAATCTCACTCACCTCCAGGGAGCTACTGTCCCACTCAATAATGGCTTCTCCATAAAGAGCATGCTCCCTTAAAAGTGAGTGTCGGCAACGATGCTGGGCAAGGAGGCTGATTCTTGGCAACGTCAGCTACCCCACCACCACCCCACTTCTCCTCTCGAAGTTTCTCCAGTGCCTGAGGAAACTAATTCAGTACTTTCTCAATCCCCACTGTAACATCTTTAAAGCAATAAGGCTTGGCACAAGAAGATTTAAAAATAGACAACAAATCTACATTCGATGCTTACTGCACCTAACCCTTAGAAAAATGTATATGAAACATTTTTTTTCTTCTCCACAAAACACTTTAGCTGTTACCTCATGCCACTGAATTTACTAAGACTGCAAGCTGAAATCAGCTCATCCACACAACTGAAGCTGGTTCTGCAATGACTTCTAAAACCCAGAGTGCGGAGTAACTGTGTGGCTGGGGCCTGCGTTGACTTTTCTATGAGTGTGAACAACTTGCTTTAACTTGTGGTGTAGCAGCTTACTCCCAACCTCCCATCCCCTCAACACACACACAGCATTGGACCTGGGCCTGGTAGGCTGGTCCTGGATAATAGAAGTGAGCTCTGTGTGGCCTGAGGAAGGGAAAAAAGATAAAGACATGGTCACACCCATGCTCCTTGAACGGTTATTCACATAGTCACTTTTTATTCTTAGTTGTCCACTGATTTGATTTCAAGGGCACCTCATCATACTGGGTCTAGAGCCTCACAAATGAGACCTTTACTTGCAGCTACACAATGGTTACTAATGCAGCCAATTCAGCAAAGTCAGTACTAGAGAACAGCATTATTTTCAAGATTTATTATAAAGGGCATTTTTTTAAAAATCGTGTCAAAACTGTTTTAATATCTCGGGCTTTTTCTCTCTCTCTCTTGGAGGACTGCATTTGGGACTAAGGGCAGTTAACAGTAGCAGGTCCTGATTGGCCAACATCTGTTTCTTTATAGGAACCTTACTTGCCAAGTAGCTGGACAGCAATACCCATTTGGTATTCATGGGAAGTACTTGCTGAGCAACAATGACAATAATTGCCTCTGATTCTTGTGTTTACAACACTGCCAAAGTATCATTAGGGCCTTATTTATAGATAATAATGCTTATTAATCACAAGTATTTGAATTTTGGAATGTATTAGATTAATATTCTTTTGTACCTCAGTTCTGTACTAATGCTGTGAAAGACATTTACTGAATGCAACCCTTTGTGAATGCTTATTTTGAGCTGCAAAATAATGTGTGTAATTTGCAGGTGAAAGATAAAGAAATTACGTGGCCACCTCTCAATAGCCTCCACCGTGATCAATGGCCAACTTGGAGAATAAGGCCCCAACTCTAAAATGAGAAATAAATATCCCTCAAGGTATTTCCAAAAAATCTAACTTTTTACGACAGGAACTTTCTAATAATGCTATTATCTTGTTTTGCCATAATTCTTTGGAGGATGGCATCACTTTATTAAAAAGGGTCTGCAGTGAGGAATAATTAGTGATTCTGTAACAATTTCACATTGTATAAATTTTTAGAGGATCAAGGGAGCAATAATGTCAGGGGATGACTAAGAGTTGTAACCAGCAAAAGTACAATTTGCTGTCTAACTGGCCTGTGTTAAACATTCTTCGTCCATTCATTCAGTCTTCCTACTTCTCTATTTTTATTTGCATCGAGAAACAGGACTCACTATAAATTTCAAAAGGTTATCACACCTTTTCTAAGATTGTTACAAAGAACATAATTTCTGTTAGTGTAATAAAAATGTATTTTTAAACATAAAGCATTACCACCCCATAGTTTTCACCTGGCCGCTCCCTCCTGGAATTATAGAAAATATAAAACCAGCAACATATTCTTTTTATCTAGCATACATTTTTATTTATTCCTGGAGTACTTGTGCTGTGTGTGTTATAACAATACTTCAGTCGTTTAATTAGATGAACGTGAAATGTAGTGACATAATTTTCCAGAAATATTTAAGAAAGCAAAATTATTCATATAGCTCTAGGTGCTGTTTTTTAAATAATATTTGTGATTAAATCTTTTTTAAAAAATGCCTGTAATTAATGTTTACTAATGTTCTTTAGACTAAATCCAAATCATGTTCAATCTTATCCTACTCTACCAAAGACTGTTTAAAATAATCTATGGCTCTAATTACAACCTATGATATATAATACTGTCCTCTCTTATTCTCTCGATTTTTGTCCCCCCCACCACCACCACCTTTCAATTCACCATATTACACTGAGAAAATTATCCTCCCTAAAAGATGCTTGACAATGAGTTCAGTTAATGTTTCCAAGCCAGAGGATACAAGGAGACCAAGATTCCAATTCATTAAATGTATAACGTTAACATTTTAATCCACTGCTAAATGTAAATAACTTTAGCAATCCCAGTTGAACTATTTAACATTAATTTAAAGTATTTTATAATATGTGTGTCTCTTCTCATGGGGCTAAGTAGAAAGGTGAACAATTATCTAATAACTTTAGTCAATGTATTCAGACAAACCTGGCAAGTCGGGCCCCTCATCTCTCTTTATTCGAATTTGGTAAATGTCTCAACTGGAGGTCCATTCAGATGTGTGTTCCATCTCTCACAACACAAGGACAATGAGGAGTCAAGGAATGGCTTATAGAATTGGTTGCTATCTCACAAATGGAATCACTGCAGATAGCCAATCTAGATTATGCAAATTTCACTGTCCTTTTTTCTTTTCTTAATAGGTAGGTGGAAGGGAAAGCATCAAGCCTGAGTTCTCCAAATAATTCAGTGCTCCAGTTTATTTTGCCTTCAGTAGACATCGTCTGGTTCTCTCTTTAAAAGACGCTATACTTGGAGGAAGAAAGAAAATAAATGTTTTGAGAGAACACGGATACATCTCACCTCAATGCATGTCACTGATAGTGTCTAAACATTGAAGGTGAATACCTTAAATCCCCCTTGGGTGTCTCTCTGAACCTTACTGAATCAGCCTCACCTAACTGCTTACAGACTTGTAAAAGAAAGAGAAAGGGAGGGAAGGAAAAGGGAGGGAAGGAGAAAATGGGTAGTCTAGAAAGCTGGAGTTTAAATTTGAGGGTATTGAAAATATAATTTACTATGAAAAACGGTTTGACAGAATAACTTGTACTCCACCAACATCCTAGCAGTTTTCTAAGAGCCTGGTTAGATATGAAACTTGAGATCTGTCAACATTTTATAGTTGCTCTAACTTAATAAGCATTTTTCCTTCTTTTCTTTAACTGCCAAATTTTTTAATGAAATTGAATCTTGGAAGCCTACATTCTGGGGAGTTTTATTTGCTATATTCTAGTTCTGTCTGCTTTTAGGCCACAGAATGCCAAAATATTTATTCGTACAAATCTTTCTATGTGTGTAACTTGAGCCTACTAAAATAGTCCTTCACCCACTTCATTAATTAAATCAACAAAAAAAGATCATTTTACATTTTTGTAGAGAATAATTCTTCATCCAATTTTTGAATGAACATTTTTAAATCATTTATAGCCTATGCTTCCTTGTCATGACACGCTATCAGATAGAGAACTTTCTAAAACAAAAAACTAACTTACTTTTGCGGTTGATTTAAAACCCCATCTAGAGTAAAATGTGTTAACCTCTTTCCAAGTAATACTCTTTTAAAATTTTTTTCACTTGTGGTAATCCATGGTTTTAACTTCAAACTTTTTGAGATTAAGAAAACATCTTCAAAAAGCAGTTGAGCAAAACTGATTTTAATTTTCACAAGCTCATCACTAATATTTATACACCACCAATGAGTCATCAGTCTTTGACATATTCTCTCTGAAATAAATAAGTAATAAATTACTTGTGGGAATAAATCCCATCATAAACATCATATATGTTTTTCAGTAAAGAAATATACATTTACATAAACTTGAAAAAGCCAACAAAATATTTTATAATATTAGTAAAAATAACTCTCATTGTGTGAGAAAGCTCCTTCTATCAAGATCTTCAAGATAATTTAAAATTTTTATTTTTGAGTCCTTTATCCACGAGGACAAATAGCTGTTAAACTACAACATTCAAGTGTAACATTTCTTTACATTTGCTCAACACAAATGAGCATTGGGTCCCGGGCAATGTATTCATTTTAATTGTAATTCTTATTTTAACCCCAAAAGAAGACTTTGAAAATGCAAAGCTTCAAAATACCATCAAACAAGAAGCAAATAAGTAACATGTCATCCCACATTACACAAATCATTTCAAGTATATATTTCAAGTTTGCTTTTACATTTTGAATCATCATTTGACTATTGAATGTCTTTTAATGATATAAAAGCCCATAAAGCTACTTAAAAATGTTTTCTTTACAGTAGAAAAAAAAAACTAATGTTCTTCTTGATTACATACAGAATATAATTTTTATTCTAAGACAACAGTATTTAAATTGGGGGGGACAAAAATACCTGCATTTAGATAGAATATTTACATATTAAATGTGCATTCTGAAGTTTGAGACCCTTTTTATTTCATGTAAAACAAGATATTTAAGTTCATAGTGCTTTTAAACAGGGTGTGCTTAAAATACTAAACTATGCAGTGTTATTTATTGATTTCTGTGGAGTCGTGTACAGTGGCACAAGTCAGATTTCAAAAGAAATTTTGAAGTTTGTTTTAATGGCTTTAAGATGTACTCACTCTTCCTCTCATTTTAAGACTATCTGTTATAGAACGTATTGTTAATCGCATAAGTTTGGTATATTACACATGGGCTCCTTATATGTAAATGTATTCAGTTGGGGTATGTATATATTTTGTTACATTGTGTACATAAACATCTACCCTTGTGCATATGTATATTTACATCATGTATAAATATGTGTATATTACCAAAGGGTACTATCCTGACGGAGGAGGAGCTTTTAAGGACTACCATACACTATTTCAGTTAACTGTTAACTGAATGCTGTTTTCTATGAAAGAAATTAGTGCTTTTTCCCCACGGTCCCAAAGGTGGGTGTTTATAGATGTTGTTTAGTTATTTACTGATTTCCAAAAGGCTAGTTTTATAACCTTATGCCCACATATGCTTTAAATCAATGAGTGATACCCTCCCCTTCACCTTTTCCTTCTCTTAGGACGGCCTGTGGGCAAACAGCTTGATAAATAATTCAAAGAAAAGCTAAACTTTGATTCTAAAAAACAAAAGCTCATCTATTTAAACATTAACATTTTACCGGTAACACTCTGTATTAAAATGTAGCTGTCTACAAATTATCTTATGAAAAGCAGTGGTCAAAATTGTATCAAGATACTGGCTGCTGAGGGTCTCTTGAGGTGAGCATGTGCAAATTTTACTGAGAGCCTTTCTCTAGGGCAGAAGGGCTTATAAACAATTATGGCTAACAGTAAGACTATCTGATATGAATAAATCCAAGTACAAAAAATATACACCACTAAGTATCTCCAAATTATTGAAAATCTTCAGATGCAAACATTAGGGCCAAACGAGGACCAACTAAAAGTAATCCTAAAGTTTCTTTTTAGGATCCTCTAAATCAGTTTGGCAATTGCGTTCATATTCTCAGTGATGGAGAGAAATATTTCACCCCCTTCTGAATTCTTTCTGCCCTGTTTTGCCCCTGTTGAACAGTGTGAATGGGACGGGTAGATGTTTTCAGAAGAAGAAACTGCATGTGGCCCAAGTTTTCTTCTGCTAGTCTGCTTTTCTCTTTTTAAAATAGAGATAACTGACAGCCCTGTTTTGTAATGAAATTATGGAAATCACTGACTGGAGGAAAGGGGAGCCATTATTTCAGAACTGAAAAGGTGTGGGTGTCTTCACTCCCTTCCCCCAAACTTCCCATCGCTGGAAAGGAGGCAATGAATTGGAAAGGGGCTGAGGACAGTGGCGCGTTACAGGACAGCTAACGAGGCACCCTAAACGTGATTTTTCAGTTGATTCCTGCCGCCTCCCCACGCCTTCAAAATAAAAACAACCTTCATGCAATTTTTAAAGCCAAGGCAAAGAGGAGCAGATACACAAGCTCCTGAAACGTGGCTTCCGGTGGGGGAAATCCAGTCCAAAGAGCAGACTGGATGATGGAAAAGCTCTCGGTTGCATTTCTCAACGAACATTGTCCCTTTCAGCTTTACCCAGCTCACGTGAGTCTGAGTGCCTGTGAATATTCCCGGACCACAAGAGGGATCTCTTTGGGAATCAGATGAGATGGAGGCGAAAGAGGGAGACGCATGTGTAGAGGAGGGGCGGGGTGGGGTGGGGGGATAAACTCTAGGGTTGCAGATTTAGATCTGAAGGCTGAAAAGGTTACGCTTGCACCAGAGCATGCTGCAACGCCTCCTGCCCTGCCCTGCGCGCACACCGCGCTCCCCCGCACACCCACGCTCGCCCACACTCGCACCCGCACACCGCTCTGAGCCGCTCTCCTAGGCAGACTGCGGGAGCAGCGGCCCGAGGCGCTCTCGCCGGAGGTGCGGCGGCCCCGCGTCGCCCGGCGCACAGCGCGGCTCTCGGAGCTCCGGGGTCCGCGTGCACCAGCGGGGTCTGCTGGGCGCAGACCTGAGAGGAGGCGGGAGCGGAGCGGCGGACCCGGGGCAAGCGGGGGCCGGAGATGCGTGATGCCTCTGCATCCCTCCCCGCGCCGCCCTCTGAGCCCTCCGCCCCCGCCCGCCTCCGGGAGCTGGCGCTGGGAACGGCCGCTGCGTGTGCGCACAGGCCAGGCTAGGACCGGGGCGGCGCGGGGAGCGCCCGCCGTCCCGCACGACCGCGGGCGGCGCGCGGGACCCTCCGGCGCTGACCTGCAGGGGGCGCCGACGCGTCCGCGCCCCTCGGAGACCCCGCCGCCAGCGATGGGCGCAAAGGAGGGGCTGGCGGAGGACCGCGGCAGACGCGGGGGGTCTCCGCGCCTCGCCGAAAGGTCGGGCAGAGTCCTGAGGCTGCTGCCGAGCCGCAGGACTGGGACGGTGTTGTCACACTCGTCGCCCACGAGAGGCCGCGAGGCGTCGCAGTCCGCTTCCCGGCCTGGGCTGCTGGGGACTCTGCCTGCTGGCCGCTCGGCTTAATCAGTGCTCTGGGGTCGGGAGGGGGGAGCTTCGCTTTGTCCTCGCAGAGCCGCGCACCGCATTGGGGAGTTTCCTACCACTTAGGGGACGTGGGCGGATGGTGTGCGAGCCTGGCTTTTTGGCTGGGACTACCCGAAAGTACCAGAAGTCTCACCTGCGAGCTGCGCCCTCAGCCTCCCCAGCAGTCACCCTCAAACTCATGCCCCTCCCATGGCCGAGAGGACTCTAGGCCGCCCGAGACACGGCTGCGCTGATGCTGCGGGCCACCGGCTAAGGGCCGGGACAGCCCTGGGGATCGATGTCCTCAACGCGCCCGGGCGCTCGGCCCCTGCCCAGCTCGCGAGCCGACCCGCCTCCCCGCTCGGTGGGCTCTGCGCCCCACCCCCTGCGGGGACTTCCCTACCCCGCAGATTCGCTGGAAGAGGAAAGTGGGAGCCACGTTCCCAGAGCAACAGAGTTCGCGTCCTCGCAGGGCACCGAAGGGGCCTCGATGCGGCCCAGCGGCTCTGCAGATACTCCACGGGAGCGTCAAGGGCCAAAAGTGCCTTTGGAGTCGACCTGATTTTGTGAAACCTCCAACTCTGGGGTATCCATGTCTTTTTCTTACTCCAGAAGTTCAGCCATGTCCCCCGTCCTGATTCAGACCCAACAGCCAAGCCAAGAACAGAGGTGTGCGGATTTTTTTTTTTAAAGACCCACATCTTATAAATATGAGATTTCTCAGGCAGCGCAGATTACTTAAAGCGTACCATTTCTCCGCGATCCAATTTTATTAGGATTTACTCTCATTTGTGCTCGGCTTCTCAGGGGAAATAATGCTTTGATTAATATAATCCTGGCCCGGGATCCGCCACATGCCCCTCGCCCCTCTCCCAGGAGAAAGGGCCTGTTTGACAAACAATAACAGAGCAGCAACTCTTGCAATCTGCCCACATCTTTGGGGGTGGCTAGGGAGAAGGTGACACACGTTCACACGCGGTTTGGTAAATGCAGCGGTGAGAGAAGTGAGCTGGTTCTGCACGGGGTGAACTTTCCAGACGCAGAGCCCTGGGCTCCGAGGCGCGGGGGCTCATGGGGAGGAGCCCTGGGTGGGGTGCGCGCGTGGGTGCATGTGCGCGCCTGCCCTCTGCTTGCTCGGAGCGTCTGCCTCTTTGTCCCCCGCCACAGGCATCCACGGCGGGAATCTGCGCTCTCTCTGTGAGCAGCACCCGGATCCAGGGTGCGGCCACAGCGCCCACCCGCGGCCCCAAAACACCTCCAGAGCAGCTCTTAGGGGATAACCGGGCACCGACCTGGGGCGCCCTGCAGCTGCCTAAACCTCTGCCAGAAGCCTAGAACATGGGACCAAATTCAGCAGTTCCCCCCATACAACCATGCATCCACAGACGCATACAATACAGATCCGCCGACGCAGGAAGGGGCACCTCTCCCTCGCTTCTGGTTGAGAGTTGGGGGTCCCCTTTCCCGCTGTTCCTCCTCCCCGAGGGGAGAACGCTCAAGATGAAAAGGAGCAAAGGAACGAAATCCCGGGCTCGGAGATGGCCGCCTCTGGTCCCCGTCCCTGTCGCGCGGTCCCCACCCCCACCGTCCCCAGCCCCAGGAAGGCGGGGACGCAGCGGTGCGCGGGGTCCTGCCCTGCTCCGCCAGAACAAAGCCCACCGCGGGAGGCCGCGGCCGCGCACCAAGCTGGTGACAAAGGCGAGCGGGCGGCGCCGAGCTCCAAGTCTGCGCCCCTACAGCGTGGGACGCGAAGGAGGCCTAAAAGATGGGGTAGCGATTTGCACTTGGTTTTTCCGGGGCTGCGGCATCTCGCTCCCGTGCACTCAGTGACCCGTAATGGTGACTCAGCGTTTACCTCTTGGCTGTCCCGCACCCTACATCCCTCTCTCTTGTCTCCCGTCCCAATTCTTCTCCATCTCTCCCTTTTTCCTCCACCTCACTTCTTTTACCTTACCCTTCTCCCTTTGCCTTTTTAAAAAATCTCCTTTCATTTCTTCTTTTTCATAGAAAAGCAATGTTAATTCGACTTCGGAAGGCCGCTGTAGGTGCCATAGTGCTTAGAGAGAAAAGAGGAATAATGAGATCCTCTTAATTTTATTACGCGAACTGTATTCAAAATGCAGTCTAAGAAAGCGGAGCTTGGCCCTGGGTCCCTACAAGTCGCCGCGTATTCGGGAGAAGTTGCTTATTGTGGCCATAAATGCGGTGAGCAGCACCGCCGCTGTGGAATGGAGACCTCGAGTGTTGGTGTACCCCAAGGCAAACCTTTCTACGGCAAGTTCCAATATCTGACTCTATAGCCCTGGAAAGGAATCGCTCTCCAGACCTCCCCATCTCAAAGAAATCGTAGTTTTGTCTAACTTAGGGCACTTGAACAGTCACTGTTTGACCAAGTGGAGTTTTGTTTTTGCGATACGAATTAAAAATAAAGAGAACACAAGCTACTCCATTTAGAAAACTCACGCCTTAAGTTCTGGAGGCTTTTGGAACCCTAATATAACACTAAATTAAGATGTCGTCTGTCAAGCACCGGTGAAGCCTGGAATTCTCTCCCTACAAAAACAAACAAACAAACAAACTGAGACTAGGAGAGAGTCTTCAAAGCAATCGGAGAAGCATAACTTTTAACTTGGGACAAACCTCAGTGACATGAAGCTAGAGTGAGCAAGACCACTGAGGTCTATCACCAGTCTTTTCACCAGATATATTAGGGCTGAAACTGTATTGCCCCAAACCATGGAATATTTGCAGTATCAAAGATCCATGAAGATTGGTATTGTATTTTTTAAGTGAACAAAACAGCCCCAATTTCTTGAAGACCCCTCCAAGGCTGACCAGGTTAGGGTGGGCTTAGGGAGGGAGCAGGACAGTGAAGTGAGAGCTTTAGCCTTCATAGGAGAGAAGATACCACATAAGCACCATTTGTAAAAAATGCCCAAACTGCAGACTTCATTCAGTCTAGTAAACTGCAATCTGCACCCAGCCCCGTAGACAATAGCTAAGTTCAAATATTTAAAAATCTAATAATTAAAAAACACATGGACTAAAGCATAAGAGTTGCTTTTTCACAATGTGTCGCATGCCTCTTATCCATCACAAGACTATTTGGTTCCAACCTAGACAGGAAAAACTGTTTAATGTAAGGGAAATGTTTGGGGTAGGGGAGTGCCCTAAGGGAGAGGAGAGTTCAATTCTGTTAGGACCACAAGCTCAAAAAATCTAGCCACCCCTCTGGCAAAGCTAATATATCTGGGTTTTGTTTTAACAATACAGAAACACACACACACACACACACACACACACACACCAAGTTGACCTTGGAATATTTTTTCTAATTAGGACATATCCCCATGTTTTCGTTAATGGATCATCATCATCATCGCTCTGGTCAGTTAGCCCTAAGTTACCTATCCCCGAGATTTAAATTCGAAGACCATTCTGTTGGAGAGTGAGGTGAGGAGGTGAGAGGGACAGGCAAGAATAGTCCCTCACGTTATGTCAGCCACAATTTCCCTAGCGATGGGTAGCTTTCATTACCAGACTTGTCAGGTGCACGCGTGCAGCTAGAGTGGGCAAACTATTAGAAATGGGCTGTTTCAAAAGCATGCACTCGATTACCAACTTATTATGCCTTCAAAATTTACATTCCCCAATTTGAAATGCTCAATAGTCTAAAGCTGTCCTATAAGCATCAGAAGTGTAAAGCTTCTTACTTTAGGGTGAGGAATCACAATGTCTGAATTTTTAATCACTCCTTCAAACCCATGTAAGAAAACGAAGTGCTTGCTCCTTTCCTACAGATCACATAAATCAGTTATCAAAGTGATACAAAGAACTAGGGGGAACCATTGCAAGCTTCAAAACACTTAGCAAGACCTAGAAACAACTCATCCACTGCCAAGATGACACATACTCATTTCCACCCAAAAGCTACCAGTGGAGAGCCCTCTCCTTTGTATATAGCACACAGTGTGAGTTGTGAATATGCTTAATATTTTCATTTGTAAATGCTAATGGCAAATGCTCTTCTGCGTGGTTACGGTAGGCAGCACCTTATCATTCTCAAATGGAAGCAAATGAGTAAATATCCACTTTGTGTTTTGTACATTTGACCTACGTAATGTTCTTCATTCTCTCATTTGGCAAAAGCAATTTCACCATCCCCAACAATTAAAAGTCTGTGGCTTTGCCCAGCACTTTGAATCTTAATTCATATACCGAGCCTGATTGTTTCTACCTCCAAATCATTATAATATGTCAGTTCTCGAATTAACTTGTTGCTTTACCCAGAATTATTTTCTGCTGCTTTTACTTTAGGTAACCTAAGACTATAGATATCACGAGAAAACATTTTGTTTCTTTCGGGGTTTTTTAAGTACCTTTGCAAAAAAGGGAAAGTAAGTAGCAGCCAAGATAGAAACAGTCACAGATCTCATGAAAAGTGATACTAAAATTATACTCTAAATATGTACAATTATGGCTTAACTAGTGTTCTGTAAAATGTCTGGCTAAATAGCAAAGTCTTCTTTCTCCTTAATAATTTTTAAATGCATTTTAGCAGCCTGGACATGCAAAGTAAGCCACCGCTTTGAGGCATTCGTCCAGTTCATGTATATCTCCCTCAGAAGTCTTTTGTGTAAAATGTCCGCAGAGCTGAAGAAAAAGCAATGTTTGGGCTCAAATTACACAGTTTCCTCAGTTCTCCACTGTTTTATTAGCACAAACCTGACAGTATATTTCCTAAGTCTAAATGTGAGGGCTCACAGATGAAAATCGGGGAATCACGATGCTTTTCAGAGTGTCCTTTGCTTCTATTAGTCCCAGTAACCTTGCACCCCTCCTAGATTGAATACTACTTAAATCTGGACTTTTTAAAGTTAGTTTCAAAGAAAAACTCATGGCTGGAAGCTGACTGACTTGGAGTTGAGTTAGAAAGAATAAAGTGTCTTTCTCCCTCTTCCAGGGGAATAGTAAAGTTCCACATAACGTGTCCCTTCCCAACAGGCTCGGTGACACAGTCACAGGTGCGTTGAACTACTGAACCGTGGAAGCCAGCTTCTCCCTTCCAGTCACTCATGGCTTCCCTGTCTTAGTCATACTCTCTAAATCTTCTTGGGAAAATTGTCGGTAATTCCTCAGAACTAATCAGGATTTGCCCTTCACTTTTTAGGAAGTTTTATCCTTTACCACACTCAAGTTCATTCTTCGTTGGCGGTATCAAAAAATCTCTGAGGGGGAAACCTGGCACTCTATTAAAACTTTCCTTCAACAGTATTAAATAATATTGTGTTAAAAAGATCTAACCCACAGTTACCTCTAACACATGGCTATTTTGTATTTTCTTTTCCCTAGCAAGACTTTCCTTCAAGAATAGATACAAAATCTTTCTACAGCCATAGGAGGTACCAAGAATCGAAGTAGCCAATAAATATCAAAGGGAGTAAAAAAGATCACAGATGCTGTGACTACATCTCCAGGAACTTGAGTTTTATTTAGAAGTCAAAACATGTATCAAGTTGAAGAACTTTCACTATTTAATAGATACTACCTTAGAACGCATTTTATTTTCTTTCCGGCTTTTCAAAAATATATATAACCTGAATGATGGCTTTTAAGTCTCTGGTTACAAAACTTTAACCATTTTTTAAAGTGTTTTTGCTTTCACAGCCCAATTCTGTTTTTCAGTCTTATGTACATTTCACTGAGAGAAATAGACAAATTCTTTTTTGAACTGTTTCTTTCAGGGCCATTTCACAGACATGGTGGGTGGGAGATGGGGAAGTCATTGTCCTCACAGTCAAAGCTCTGTTATGCAATGAAGTCACTCCTCATCCTGAATCTGCACAGAAAGGTTTGTTCCTTTGGCAAGTTGGGGTGAGCAGATTTGCTTTTGAAGCAGCTACATTTTCCTCAGTCCCTGCTAAGGCGAGTCAGTGCGCCCCCTGCTGACAAGTTCCTAGTGTGACTCCTGAGCACTTTCAAAGTTTATTTTGTTCAGTAAACCGTGTCATATAAAATTAACAACAACCAATAAAATTAGCTTATATGTTTCAACTGTAAAAGTCCAAAACAAAATAAAGCTAGTTTTAGTGGAGCTAGAAATCTCTAGTTTGGCTTCCTCTCTTTGGCTGAACCAAGGTCCTTTTATCTAAAGCCCAGTGCACAAACATATAGCTTAATGTGACTAGTGTTCTTCCTTTTATTTCTTTCTCTATGGCAACCAATATGCTCTGCTCAGAAATGTTCCCCATCAAGGAAACAAATGATCTTCAGGGAGCAGCTCTATATGGCATCTGGTCCAATGGAGCACAGAGAGTTAACCCCAGTCAAAAGCGAGTCTGCCAAGCACATAAACAAGGAGTGGAAAACTGGCGATTTCTTATCCCCCTCCCCAACTGAAACCTCTTCCTCTCTCTTTACAAACCATTTCATTGATTTGGCATCAACTGTTGCCAAAGAAATTACAAATTTTAAATTGCAAGGTGTTCTGGATACAAAAGTGCGATAAAATTCCAGCCATTCGAGTTTACCTACTCGTCACCCAGAGGCCGCTTTCCTTTAAAAGAACAAAACCAAGAAGCTTTGATAATCCTCTCCAGCCTATTTCACGAAGGTAAGGGGCTCACCCAAGCTTGGACTTGGCCTAGCTATTTCCTCCAGCCATATTTATCTAATTAACTGGACCTAGCAAGTAACTGCACCTTCAATTTTTACACAACCCAGTGACCGTGGCAAGGAGGGGGACAAGGCAGGCTGTCAAATACGAAAACAAAGTAAAATCTAGTTTGTGTTGCTGGAGCTCCAGCCTCCTTTGGGAATGAAGTGTAGGATGTCCTGGTTGGTTTTGATTGATCACCTTCTTTCTGATGGACTTCTACTACCAAGCTGAGAGGCTGCAACTAACCGCGTGCTTCCAGAAAGGACATTACCCCGGGGTGCACTGATTTCCTGCCTCTTCTTCCTCCCCTGCTTCCTTCTACTCCAGCTCTCTGCCCTCTCTTTGCCAAGCGTCCCCACCCCACAACCTCCAACCCTCTGCTCTCAGCAGGAATCCCCTCACCCCCATTCCTTGCAAGTACACACAGTTCACCACACCAGCACTGGCTACAGAAGGGTTTCTCTCTCTCTCTCTCTCTCTCTCTCTCTCTCTCTCTCTCTCTCTCTCGTCTTAATCTTTAAAACTCCCCCCAAAATATTTATAATGCTGCGTACTTTATAATCGCTGCTATTCTAGGGCCTCCCCCTCTCCAGAATCAACAATTAAATTCAATAGCAAACCCCTCCCCACCCCAAACCCAAAAATGTGCCTTGCTGTGAGGCGCTTTGGAGTGAACCCATCTTTTCATGTAATATTTTAGCATGGCTTTTTTTTTTACTCTCCCCCAACACACTTTTCCTTCTTTCCTTCAAAACAGTTGCTCTGTAAACCCTTTCTTGTCCCAAGCAAAGAAAATAAACTCCAAAACCTATAAGAGCGTAAATAAACCCAGAAAGGAGATGGGAAAAGGAGAAATTAGGGAAAGAAAATGAAAAACACTTACCGAGCAAACTTCCGAGGTTTGACTTTAAAATAAAAGATGTTTTATTTTTTTTTTTCTAATAAGGTGACTGGAGGGGGGAAGGCGTATTCTCAACTCCCCAGAACCGATGCATCCTTAGCCTTCCTTTACACCGACTCTTCTAAGCCCAGCTCTCCACTAGTCTATTATTTTCACCAAAATATATGAAAATGTATGCAAATGAAAATCAGCACTAACTGTTCTCCCCTTGTTATATACTTTGGATTTTTTTTTCCAGACAAAACAATCACACTCGCAAAGGGATGGGGCGGGTAAGCTGGAACGGGAGGGGGGGAAGGCTGGGGAGCCACTGGAGAAAGAAGTAGGAGGAAAGGGGGGAACGAAGGGGACAGACCTCGGAACAGAAATGCACTACTGTTATCGAGTAGCACAGCGTTTTGGGGGGCTTCCCACACACACACACACCCTCCTTGAAAAGAAAGTGGATCTGTTTGCAGAGGCGCTATCACGTTTCATCAGGCCACCTGAGACTGCTTTTGAAAGCGTGTACTGTGAAATTCATAGCAGTAATTTAGACAAAATCCTCACTGTATATTAATGAAAGACGGCCCCATGGCTCTGTTCCTATCCTCCCCATTCAGTGTAAACAAAACCACGAGACTTTCTCGGTTTTTGAGCCGGATCCAAGCAAAATCGGCAGGAAAGGAAAACATGGGGTGCTGGCACCAACTATTCAAACGTCTGCACCTGGAGATCTCAGATTTATTCAATGAAATCTGTGTTCCGTCTTTTATATATACATATACGCATACATAAATATAAAAAGAAACCTTAGGGGGACGCAGAGGGGAAAAAAATCCACGCTGTTTGGGGTTTGGTTGACGCTGCCTCTAAGATCTATACCTTAGCAATAATGCTTTCCTAAACCCTGCCTACGACGGTATCTCTCCCCCCGACAACAAGAGCTGGACAAGATCCTACACAAATTCTACGCGTCTACTGTTAATCTGGAATTCACGCAAAGTCTGCGTGGCTGAGGCTGGCCTCTCCAGCTTTGACCGAGTCCACCTAACTGCGCCCAGCAGAGGAATTATTCCCCAGGAGGGAAGGGCGGCCCCATTCACATTTGAATCCGAGCTTCGCATCCAAATCCAGGGCCGCGGCTACGGCGCGCGCCGCTGGAGCTGGGGTCGGCCCGCCACAGAAGCAGGCTAGGGCGTCCGTCGCACCGCGGCTGGGGTGCGGGGTGCACGCAACGCACACTCATTAGGAACGATGTATTTATTGAATGTCCGAGTTAGGTTAGTTCATTGGAAATCTCAGAGGAGGGTTCAATTTGCCCTTGTTTTCGTTGCCACTTTCTCTTTTTTCTTGGTTCGCTGAGGTTCCTCAGTGCAGCGTTTCCGCTTGGCTGCGTCCCCCACCCCCGCTTCTCCCGCCTACCTCGCGCACTCCCCCGCCCGTCCCCCTTAACTCTTTCAGCCAGGCTGGGGCTGAAAAGGCGTTCTGTCGCCGACAGCCCCATCCACTGTGCAAACCCACTGGAGACAGAAAAGAAAGAAAAACACACCGTGCCTAAAAATAGCGGACAAGCCAACCCCACCACTAATAACCACGCTGAAAACGAGAGAGAGAGAGAGAGAGAGAGAGAGAGAGAGAGAGAGAGAGAGAGAGAGAGAGAGAGAGAGAGAGAGCGCAGTGAAGGGCGCGGCGAGTGGATCCCGGTTCCTTAGGCCGGTTCCTGCTGAAACCGGGATGCCTAGAGCCCCCGGGGTGGGATACACTTACGATGTACCTATGGGGAAAGGTCGGCCTGATTGCTTTTCAAATACACCGATTGGCTCCGCTGACCGGCACCCTCCAAACTCACAAGGGCACGCATGCTACTTGCCAGAATCCCCGAGGAGGGAGGCGGGAGGGAGGGGAGAGAAGGAGAGGGAGGGAGCGAGCAGAGGGGGGTGGGGGCGAGACAGCCGCTGCAGCGAGCGGTCCGTCTCGCACGCGCGGGCACCGCGCTGGTCCCGGGCTGCAGGTTTCCCAGATGATGGCATCCGAGAACTTAAACAAAGGGGGCCGCCGCTGGCGCGCAGCGGCTGCGGAAAGTTGCGGTGGCGGATTTCCAAGGAGCGTGGCTACGACCCGAGCTCTTGGCGCTGCGAGCTCCCCCTTCCCACCCCCGCAGAGACAGAGATGGGGGCCGGCTGGTGAAGGAGAAAGGAAACTTTGAAACCACTGGGGACACATCTGTCTATAGGTATTAACGTGAATAGTGCATCCTTGCCGCGCGCTTTACAAATCTCTGGGGTGGGGAGGCGGCGAGGGCGGCAACACCACGCAGTCCTGAGTGGAGTGGGTAGCGTGCTGTTTTTCATGATTTCTTCCCCTCTTCGTTTTCCTTGATTCTCTCCCACCCTCCGATACCTCCACCCCTACACACCACCTTCTTCCGTCCCTCCCTCCTTTCTCTCTCCTGCCCTCCTCCCAGACCTCTAGCGAAAGCCCAGAACCAAGGAGGGGACGCCAACGACTCGGCCGGACACTAAGAGTTAAGATGTGGCGGAGGGGGTGGCGGGGGAGGGGCGAGGAGGAGAAAGTGGCGAGGGGGATGGAGCAAAGGGAACGACAGATTTCCAGCATCTACGATGCTCTGCCTAAATTAAAAAGCAACCAATCGGAACGGCCGGAAGGGGGGCCTCGCGTCCTGAGCCAGTCATTCCGGGCCTGCCAATCACCCAGCGGGTAGCCAATCAGCGGGGGCCCTGGTGCTCGACTTCCTTGTATTTGGGAAAGTGTGGTGGTGGGTGCGCGCTCGCGGCGGAGGGTAAACATTCGACAGTCCCCGCTCTGAGAGGGAGGGACAGAGAGCGAACTGTCAGTTCGGAGCGCGAGCGGGCGAGCGAGAGAGGGAGAGAGAGAGGGAGGGATCGGGAAAGTGAGAGAGGAAGAGAGCGCGCAAGAGGGCGCAGAGAGAGCTCCCGCTGCAACTCCGCTCCGGTGCGGCCCGCGCAGCGCCGTCCATGCCCCTAACGAGCCGCTCAACGTGCTCACTGGAGTTGGTTGTGTTTCCAGGATCCCCTCTATGCACACACACCCCTCCATCTCCACCAATGCACTCTTCTTCCTCCTCCTCCAGACAACTGCTGGGAAAAAAATAAAACACCAACCCCAGCCTTCAGCAACAAGGTAACAGAGCCATTCGACCTCATTTTTCTCCTGTTCAATTTTTTTTTCCTTGTTATATTTGTTTCCTCATTTCTGCCCAAAAGGAAAGATGTCGCATCAGACTGTGACTGTTGCGAGGAGAATGGAAAAGGACTCTTGTTTCAGAGGCAACCAAGAACTCCGGCAATAGCCACTTCAGAGAAATGCACCATCGCACGAAGTTTTCCTAGGACAGAGCAAAACTTGGAGGGACCAGACCGGGAGAGCAGGAGGCAGCCTCTCCTGTCCGCACACGCAAGCCGCCAGCATCACCGCGCCTTCAAGGACGAAAAAAGTTTTGCTGCTGCAAGGGACAGCGAATGAAACGTGTGCCTGAGCAGGACAGCGGAGAGTGCCCGAGAGAAGGAGTGGGTCGACTGCTGATCATCCACGATTGGGTTCAGGAAGAAAGAAACGGCTTCTTTCTTTGTTGTCTCCCGTGAAATCGCCACTTGGCAGGTGGAGCGGGCCCCGCGCCGGGGCAGAGTCCGCGCTCGCCGGGACAGCACGGGGAGCGGGAGCCGGACGCTCCTGCACTCAGCCCCGAGCGCAGGCCCGCGCCGCGCCCAGCGAGCCCCGCTGGAGCGAGTGGAACGCGCGGGGGCTGGGGGGCGGCCACGACCCCCCCTGAAGGGGGCGGCCACGGAGCGCGCCCCGAAAAGCGAGCCCCCCACCCCAGAGCGCTGCTGCTGCTGCTGCTGTTGCTGCTGCTGCTGCTGCTGACCGAGGCCAGCCGGCGACCCCCGCGCCCTGCCGAGCGGCCTTGCAGCTGCAGCCGGGGAGCGCGGCTGCAGCGGCGGCGGCGGGGGCGGAGGCGGCGGCGGCGAAGGCGGCAGGGCCGACTGGGGCCCGGGGCGGGGGCTGGGAAGGAGTGGGGGAGGCGGGGAGAGGCGGGGGGGCGCGGCGGCGGCGGCGGCGGCCGCGGCGGTGGCGGCGGTGGGGTGGCGGGAGCGGAGCGGCATGGCCACGGCGGCTTCTAACCCCTACCTGCCGGGGAACGGCCTGCTGGCAGCCGGCTCCATTGTGCACTCGGACGCGGCGGGGGCCGGCGGCGGCGGGGGCGGCGGCGGCGGGGGGGGCGGCGGCGGCGGCGCCGGGGGCGCCGGGGGCGGCATGCAGCCCGGCAGCGCCGCCGTGACCTCGGGCGCCTACCGAGGGGACCCGTCCTCCGTCAAGATGGTGCAGAGTGACTTCATGCAGGGGGCCATGGCCGCCAGCAACGGCGGCCATATGCTCAGCCACGCGCACCAGTGGGTCACGGCCCTGCCCCACGCCGCCGCCGCCGCCGCCGCCGCCGCCGCTGCCGCCGTGGAGGCGAGCTCGCCGTGGTCCGGCAGCGCCGTGGGCATGGCCGGAAGCCCCCAGCAGCCGCCGCCGCCGCCGCCGCCGCAGGGCCCCGACGTGAAGGGCGGCGCCGGGCGCGATGACCTGCACGCGGGCACCGCGCTGCACCACCGGGGGCCGCCGCACCTCGGGCCGCCGCCGCCCCCACACCAGGGCCACCCCGGGGGCTGGGGAGCGGCCGCCGCCGCTGCCGCCGCCGCCGCGGCCGCGGCCGCCGCCGCTCACCTCCCGTCCATGGCCGGGGGCCAGCAGCCACCGCCGCAGAGCCTGCTGTACTCACAGCCCGGCGGCTTCACGGTGAACGGCATGCTGAGCGCGCCCCCGGGGCCCGGCGGCGGCGGCGGCGGCGCGGGCGGGGGCGCCCAGAGCCTGGTGCACCCGGGGCTGGTGCGCGGGGACACGCCCGAGCTGGCCGAGCACCACCACCACCACCACCACCACGCGCACGCGCACCCGCCGCACCCGCACCACGCGCAGGGACCCCCGCACCACGGCGGCGGCGGCGCGGGGCCCGGACTCAACAGCCACGACCCGCACTCGGACGAGGACACGCCGACGTCGGACGACCTGGAGCAGTTCGCCAAGCAGTTCAAGCAGCGGCGCATCAAGCTGGGCTTCACGCAGGCCGACGTGGGGCTGGCCCTGGGCACGCTGTACGGCAACGTGTTCTCGCAGACCACCATCTGCCGCTTCGAGGCCCTGCAGCTCAGCTTCAAGAACATGTGCAAGCTCAAGCCACTGCTGAACAAGTGGCTGGAGGAGGCGGACTCCAGCACCGGCAGCCCCACGAGCATCGACAAGATCGCGGCGCAGGGCCGCAAGCGCAAGAAGCGGACCTCCATCGAGGTGAGCGTCAAGGGCGCGCTCGAGAGCCACTTCCTCAAGTGCCCCAAGCCCTCGGCGCAGGAGATCACCAACCTAGCGGACAGCCTGCAGCTCGAGAAGGAGGTGGTGCGGGTCTGGTTCTGCAACCGGCGCCAGAAGGAGAAGCGCATGACGCCGCCAGGGATCCAACAGCAGACGCCGGACGACGTGTATTCGCAGGTGGGCGCCGTGAGCGCCGACACGCCGCCGCCGCACCACGGGCTGCAGACGAGTGTGCAGTGACGGCCAGGACCACAGCGACACAAAGGCCGCCGCCTCCGCAGCCGCTGTCACCACCGCCACTGTCCCCGTCGCCGTCGCCACGCCGACCCCGCACCAGGGCCACCCCGGGCCCGCCCGCAGCCCTCCCCTCAACCCAAAGACAGGTATGCCTGCCCTTGGAAGGAAAAAAGAGAGAGACGGACCGAAGAGACATTTTTTGAAGTCCAAGGAAGGAGGGGCGAAACAAACAAGCATAATAAATACCCAGACGGTTTGAAATACATATATAACAAACAAAACCGGGAGAGAAAAAGGGGACGATCGTGAGATCTCATTTATGCTGTGGTGGTGTTTCGTTTTTGTTCTTGTTTTTGCTTTTAAAGACGGGCGAAGATTCCTAGCGCACCAAAACTGCACTCGGGAGGTCTTTCCCACCCTGAGAAGTCCTACAAGGCGAAGGTGGACGGCACCTAGCACTTGCCTCGTTCTCTCCTCGTAAAAGAAGCACCCCTCCCTCCAAAGGGCTGCCTGAGTGACCCACGGGAACTTTCTTTTCTGGAAGCAACCTGAAAGAAAGCAAAGGCACCGGGTTTAATCAGGGATGACTCTGTGCTCCGGGACCCTGTTCTTTTTGGCCATATTGAAGTCATTTGGGGACAAACTGACTATGAAATGGGAAGGAGAAAAAAGATACAGTCTCCAGCAAAAACAAACAATATTCACAGCTTCTGAAATTAACAAACTGAAGAGCAAAGCCAAAAGAAAAAGAGTACGTTTCCTCCAAATAATCTTGGAAATAAAAGTATCACGAAGAAGCAGGGGGATGAGCGAGGGGAAGGGGACATCGCCCATCTGCCGAGGAGTGGGAGAGGCCATGCCCAGCAGGGCGCGGGAGAGTGGACTGGGCACCTAGCAAGGCCCAGCCACCAACCCAGGCTGCAACGGCTGCCCCCCGGGTGGGCGATGCCTAAAGATTCCACTGCTAATATTTTTTTTATTAATATTTTTTATTTTTTATTTCTGGACTGACTCAGATAAAGGGATTTAGAAAGACTGAGCACCAGCCGCTGCACTTCTTGGACTTCGCTCCTCAATCCGTTGCCAACTTTGATTGAATGGGTGCTGTGGATGTGATTATATAATACTGCCATTTCCAAGCAGTGTTTTTGGTAGGTTTTAATAAACAGACTTTTCAAAAGACGGCAATATAGAATTGTTAGATCCGTTGTTGATCTAAAAATATTTGCTTTATATTTTCATTAAATGACTTCTTTTAATATTTTATTCAGAATACTTATGAACTGCTGCAAAACGGTAATTTATTTTTCCCCAGATCTTGTATTACGTGTTTTTTTCAGACGAGCACAAATCAAAATGAAATGAAAATATGGACAGTTGTTAGGTAATAAGGGTATCTTTTGATGTGATCATTTGATTGTAATTTAATTTGAGTAGTGATTCCGTAAGAGCTGATCGAGAAAATAAATTTGTTAGAATGAAATAGTCTGTGTCTGATGCATAAACACTGTGTGGGAAGAAAGGAGTTCTTTAGAAAATATTTTTTTACTAATGCAAGTCCTTCAGTGATAGCACTGAGGAAGTGAAGTGGAGCCTACTCCACCTAAGGTACATTTGGAAATCTAGAGTGAAAGATAGATGTGACAGAAAACGCTAATACCTTAACTTAATAGTCACTCCTTGGTAAACTGTAAATTTCACAATATTTTTTTCTCTTCCTTAATTTTAGTGGGTGTTTTTAGTGTTTTTAGGGCAAATGGTCAAAATACCAGTCCTTTTCTTGGAGATACCTGTGTCCTTTATCACCTTTCTCAGAAGATTGGACTACATCACCAGTAAAAATGTGCCAACTGATTATTAATGGTTAATACAGGGCCCCCTCAGAAGTTTAGTCTGTCTTTTTCCTGCCGTCCCCCACCATAGCGCTATGCCTCTTTCCTCTTTTTCTGAAGACTAATAGTTGTGAAGAATAGCTTATAAGTCTGTAAAATATTTTATATCAATTACTTCCTATTAATGACTATATGTAATTACGTTTAAATTATTAAGCTGGGGTCTTTTGTTTTGTTTGTTTTTCCTGTAATGCAAGGAATGTGGTCCACACTGCATTCCCCTCTGTGATTACCAGCTCAGACACAAGATTCTGCAGTTCTGTGTTTCCATCGTTCCCCAATGTGATCCTATATCTTCTTTACTGGTGCTGGGGGTTTTAGCTTTTTTTGGATCACTCCTTAGGTACATCCTGCAGAGCGGTCACATTTATCAAGTTAATGTATCAATATTTACCACGTGGGGAAATGAAAGTGTGATGCCTCAGCTTGTGAGTACTAAAGATGCAAAAGGCTCTGCTCAATTGAGCCCTCTCATATTGTACGTTTTTTTTTTTTTAAAGTATTTTGGGGTGATAAAGAAGTAATTTTATACATTAATTTCCCCATGATCTCATTTTAGCTGTCACTCATGTTTTGCCTTCTTCTCTCATCTCCACTTCCTCTCCCTATGATATCGATGCAGGGGTTAAAAAACCCAGAAAACTGTGAGAGCAACAAGGAACAGTTATTTCTTCCAGACAGACCCTGTGTCACTTTCATAAATCAAGCCCAGCCAGATGGCCATGTATTGGGTTGCATTATTTTAAACACCAAATCGTACTAAAAATCACAATCATTTTGATTTGTGAAATCTGAAAAAAGCCATATTTATTAAACAGAGAAGAAAAAATGAAAACAAGAAACCACAATTTACTTTTCTCGGCTTTCTTGTTTCCCTATTTCTCTTGCTATTGTAATCACTCTGCCCAGCAAATTTACAACCTGGAGTGGGGGTGTGGGGACAAACTTCATAATTTTTGAGGATCTACAGGGGCAAGCAAAGAAGGCCTTAATTGGAAAGCTGAGGACTGGGTATGGTTGTCTTTATACGGTGGATACTAGTGGCAATTGAGAAGAAGACCTGTTTTTCCCACCCGGATGGTAGAGGTTGATTAGGCAGAGAATGGGTCTATTTAAAATTTTAGGAGCTATTTACTTACTTGGTTTGGCTGAGGAGAAAAGAACTATCTTTAGATTTCACACTGTTAAAAAGCAACCTTACTGATTACTTCGGAAGAAGCCCCGATTAAGGAGCAACTGAGTAACTTTTTAATTGGAGAAGCTGGGAAAGCAAGATCTTTTTATTTCATTTTTCATTTTTAAAAGTGAGCTAGTGCTTGCACTTCATATTTTTGAAAATCAACCTTTTGAATGTATTTATACAATGAAATTCATGGTTGAAAAACAAAAGAGCAGATATGACTGAGAGGTTTTGTGCTAAGGCTGATATTGTTACAACACATAAATAATGAAATATTGTTATATATCACCAGTTCTTTTTAATGAATTTGGTCATTGTGTTCCTTTGCAGAGCAAGTGTCTTGTGCTTCATAAAGTACCCATTTGTTTCCACCCATTTCAATTCACCCCCTCCTCTAGTACCAACCCAAAGGAAAGTGACAAAGTTCTGTTCCATCAATCTGGCTAATCCCAAGCTAGGCCCATTTATAGTTTGCAGTCCCCTGTGGCTCCTGATCTGTTGTCCAAGCCTCAGTCATCTCATTCACCCAACCATCTTCCCCTGCAGGTCTGGGCGATAAATCATTCAAGGTGTATTTAAAATAGTCACTTTGCTGTTGTTGCTCTGCCTTTTGTTTTCTTTTTTTTAAGTGCTTAGCCAAGGAATACTTCTTTGTTTCAAAACAGAACTGTTCATTATTGATCTTAGAGAGTCCCTCTGCTTCCCTGTAGCCTTCAGTGTTTGCTCATTACCATGTTCATAATCTGTTTTGTATGAATGCTTTTCAACATTCGCAGAATAATTGGTTCTAATATTAAATGCAGTATATACTATTGATAGTTTTATCGATAAGTGTAATATTTTAAATAATTTTAACAATTAAATTTGTTTTTTAAATTATATATTTGTAAAGTATTTATCCTGTTGGAAGCAACAATATACTGTTGTATTTATTCATTTATTTTTGTAATAAATGATCAACCTCTTCAAGCTAAATCAAAAATGACACTTTTATATATTTATACAAAATGCATTTTAAGAGATGGGCATATTTGCACCAATTTGTATGTAAATAGAGTAGGATCCATCAATAACATGTAGCTCTTAGAACTAAATTGAAGGAAGAAACATTCCATGTGGAGTTTAGTTTGCCCAAGTTCCAGGATAATTAATCAAACTCTAAAATGGATGCAACAAGTATTGGCACTGGATGTGGGCTTGAAATTAATTATTTAGGAGGTGGACCTGGTTTTTTTCAAGGCAGAAGGATAGAAATTAAAGAATTCTTTCATGAAATGCACGTGGCTGACTGGACCGATTAGAGCAGATGCTATGTTTCAGTGATAAAACCTAATACCTGGCTGTGCTCAGACATCTATGCCGGGGAAGGGTGTTGAAAGAGAGTTAAGACTTTGAGGTTATCAGTGACCCAGAAATAAGGTGATAGAGAAAAAAAAAGTTGTGTTATGTTTTGTTTTGTTTTGTTTTGTTTTCTAAATAGTCCTCTTACAATGGCTGTGAATGAAGAACCTCTTTCTCTAGTAGGGTTACTGACAGCATAGGCGATCAGTACAGGTGTTGTTTTTAAGAGTGATACATGTAAGAAGTGTGGGGGCCGCCTCCCCAGCAGTCCCAAGTTCTGTTGGTCTCAGTTCCTCAGGTAGCTGGTCTGAGGGCCTGAAGTTCACCCACATGAACTCTGCCCATGGATTTCCAACGCGGGCTTGATCTTGATTTCAATAAAAAAATCAGAGGTCTCTGGGTTCGCCTCCTGAACTCCCCAGTCTAGGAAAGGAAATCGTGTGAAGGCTGGAAGAGATGGATGGGGTTTGGGGGCAGCGGAGATAGCAAGAGGGGGTACTTGTGTAATCAGATTCTTTGATTTTGTTAGCTCGGCTCATGGCCTATTAATTAGATTACCCTCTCTTTCATTCTTGATTTCACATCCGTGTTTGTTCCTGTATCCTAAAACGTGGGCGCAAGTGTGGCGAGCAGGAGCCTATGATGTCACTGCAGGCCAGCGGCAGCCGCCTGGCCTTCTGGAGGTCTGTGGGCTGAGTTCTTTATGAGCCGGGTCTTCCTTAAGGAAGAGCCGGCTCTGGAAGTGACCTCAGAGGGGTCTGGACAACCGGCACGTGTGTGTGTGTGTGTGTGTGTGTGTGTGTGTGTGTGTGTGTGTGTGCATGCGCACGTGCCTGGGCCTGCGGGTGCCAGTGTGTGCCAGTGACGGGGATGGGGCTGCACAAAGTAGCATCCTAGTCTCTCAAGCCCTAGAGACGCAGAGGGCTTGCTCAGGTGCAGGGCCTCCTGTCTCAAGTGGAAACGGCTCAGCAGAGCTGAGGAGAGTGGTGCTGGGCACCTGGGGCTTTGGCTGCCAGAAGCCCAGCTTCTCTCCGGGGGCACAGGGTATGGCCGGCGGAGAGGTGGGGCGATGGCCCGCTCAGTGGTGTGGCCAGATCTCTGCTCGGCCAGGCCCGGCAACAGCTGGCCAGTCCCACAAGTTGTTTTCCTCCTGACGACCATTCAGCAAAATGCAGGATCCTTTCTCAAAGATTTAAATTTCGCGGATGAATTACCATACAGCGGTTGCTTAGCAACTAAATTCAAGCAGGGCTACGAATATGCAAGCTTTTTGTATTCTCATTAATAAAAATGCCACTCTGACACAGCAACCCGACTTTGGATCACTGCAACTTCTGTAAAAGCCATAAGAGAATACAAACCGATCCTGCCATTTAATTACAGATCAAAATGGCTTGAAACGCGATGTTTTGTTCATCTATCTTCCTAAAAGCAATGTAAAAAATAACGGCTTTTCAAGAGCAGTAGTAAATTTATTTTTTTAATGGAGTTGTCTATCGGAGTTATTGATAAACGTCAAATGAAACTTTTTAAAACACAGGTGGAGACATCCCTTTTCATCACCATTTCTTCTTTTCCCTCTCAGTCCACTATCCTCAGATTCTGCTCTCCGTCCCCAGCCTAATAACAATTATTATAATTCTGGAAAAGCTTAGGCTTTGGGGGCCCTAGACACTACAAGGCAGTTGGCAGAGCAATCGAAGAGGCCGGTGTCTGGAGAAAACCTAAAAAACTGGGGTCGGGCAGAAAAGAAAGTTGCGAAAGTTTCTTTGGAAGCTCGGAGGCGTTGCTGTGCTCCGGTGGGCTCAGGTTCCAGAGGTCCCGGCACTCACTTTTTGCACGCAGGTGGGAAGTAAAGGCAGAAATGCCCGTCAGCCCCTGCACCACGTTGGCAGATTTTGTATTCTGGGGTCCAGCCCCCTGTCCCGAGGAACTCAGTCGCCGCCTCCCCGTCTGCGGACCGTCAGTTCGTGGGCGCTGAGTTCAGGGTCTGCGGCTCCTCGTGGCCCGAGTCCTGGAGGGAAAGTCAAGACGGAGCTGGACTTGCTGAGGCTTCAAAGACCAGAGCCCACTTCGGAGACCAGAGCCTGGAATTTCCAGAAAGGGGACACTTTGGGTCTCTCCCCCAGGATGCCACGTAGGGAAGGGGGGCCTTGGCTCAGAATAAGTGTCCGACCGACCGTTTGCTGCAGCCCAAACGTGGGAAAGCGGAGGGTCAGCAAGGACTGGCCTCCAGCGCCGATGGGTCTCATTGTTTGGGATCGCACCGGGACAGGGGCCCGGGGGCTGGCCTGCGAAGCTGGGGTTAGGGCGGAGGGTGGCGGGCGGCTCTGTGAAGTGTCAGTGTCAGGCCCTGCGCACTGCACTCGGGATGGGGATCTTGGCGAGCCCGAGGCGTCCGGGCCGGGCGCCTCCGCTTCTCGCGGATGGAAAACTCCAGCGCCCCACGAACTCTAGGGTGGCTGCCAGTGCCCGGCCACGTCACGGTCACCCGCCCAGGAACTGCAGGCCCAGGGGTGCGGCGATGCTGAGCCGGCGGTGGGCGAGGGCAAGCGACAGAGAAGGCCGGGGTGCTAGGCGGCAGGTCGGTGCCCAGTCCCATCTTCAAAATCGAGAGCCAGCTTCGCTTTTGAAGCTGCAAAGGAGGCAGTGGTCAGCTTTGGAAATATCCAGGGGCAAAACTGAAACTCCCCAGATTGAGTCCCGTGACATTGCCCGGGAGCCTGCCCCCTTTCCTCATACTTTGGCATACGTGAGAACTTTAGAGGTGACTCGTCCCCAAATCAGCCTGGGTGCCGAAGGATGATGAATTTCCCAACTGATTCCATTTAACCCGATTTCTTTCTAGTGAGTCCAAAACAAAACAAACAAAACAAAAACCCAGTGGAAATCAAACCATAAGGTGAATATTTGCTGTATTAAGTGCTCCAGGGGCATTCAATTTCGTTTTTTAGTAAAAAGCACATAATAGACAGGAAGCCATTTATTTACAAACATAATTGCCCTAGACAAGCCACATTCCAAGTACGTAATTCATTAATGGAATTTGTTCCTTTTCCTCCCTTTGGAAAGAGAAATTTTAGCTTTTAAAAATAGCCAGGATTTGGGGAAGGGAAGGAGAATGGTTAGTTTACCTGTTTCTAGAAAAAAAAGAGCAAGGGTGTCTGGCCAATTCCTGTCTGTGGGGATGTTAAACAATATAAAATAACCATTTGCAAGATATAGAGAGGGTTTTAAAAAACAAAACAAAACAAAACTTGTTACTCTCCAGAAAATAAGTCTGTTGGTGGTGGTTGCTGTCACCAGGGTTGGCCAGTGGAAATGCACTGATAATCTACCCCTAGCTGGTGTGTGTTATGTGTGTGCCTGTGTTCATGTGTGTGTACATGGAACAAAAGTCTAATTTAAATAACGTAGCTGGCTGGAATTATACTGGAATTTTATCTGTAAAACTCTTAGTTGCCATTGTTCTAGAAATGTCCGTGGATATGCACCTGCTGCCCTCTCTTCTTTCTAAGAAGAGTTATAACAAGGGAGATGATAGGGCTTGACTTCCTAGTCAACAGTATAATCCAGTATCACTTATCTGTAGAACCTGAGTTTGGTCTTTTTTAATTCAGGAAGCTTTCTCTAAGTTAATTCAGCTCCCCGACAAGTTGGGAGAGGGGCGATGTTTGGGGGAGAGCTGTCAGGAGAAGGCAGAACGGGAGTGTGACACTTTAGGTGACCCACTGAGTTGTGTTGTGAGTAAACGTCAGAAGCACAATACACACCTGAGGTATATCTGGGGCTCCGTGAATTTCCAGTACGAGACATGTTTGCAAAGGACTAAAAGAATGGCAATTGCTGTCCATGTTTCATTGCTGTAGCTCCAAAATAACGGGAAGGACACCGAGAGGAAAGCCAAAACATCTTTTTAATACAAAACAAAAGGACAAGGGATGTTCTGATGAAGAGTATCCTGGGAGATCATGCATTACTTCTGTCCTCCAGGACTGCCTCTCGGTGGAAGGCAAACCCATTTAGTCGCTGGAACATTTCACACTGAAATAGAATAGATATTCATTTCAAAGAGTTCGCCTTGCACCAGCACTAAAATAAAAGGTGCCAAAACCTGCCACCCTCACTCTACCCAAGTTCAGACAGGGCTACTTGGAGGTGGGAGAGGGGGCCAGGCAGGTTAGTTCCACTTAACCCTGGATGGGTCTCTAAGGGAGAGTCTAATTTTCATTTAAACTTTCAAGGTTGAAAACTCTCCAGCAGAGTTTTAAAAAATAAATTAAATAGGTCTAGTCAGAAAGTATAGGATCACCCAGAAACTAACAAAATGAAGAGAGTTACCTTACTAGCTTAGTCTTGAGAATCTGTAGGTTGTAATAGGGAAAACCCTATTAATGAACAAAATAACATTTACAAACTATGTTTAACTAACATCTTTTGGGAAGAAATCTTTCAAACTTGCTTAGGCAATCCTACTGATTGTACTTCTTGCCAATTACTTCCAAATAGGGCTTTAAAAATGTTTCTAGCCTGAGAAATGTCTTTAACCCTACAGAGAACTATTTGGTAGTTGTCCTGGATGTTTTTAACAAGAGGGGAATGCTAAACAAGTAGCCTTGAGTCCAGTGGCGTCCACGGGGGTGGAAGTGGTAGATACTTAAAGGTACTGAGCAGCCTGCACCTAAAATGAGCTTTCTGCTTTTCTGTGAAGAGGGGTTGCTGAGGTCAGCGGTATTTATATATGTACCTGATCTCACAGGCTTTCCCCAGTTTATCAAAGAGGAGGGCCTGCAGGTTAGTGGGTATAAGTGAGGAGAGACTAAAAGATGGATCACTTACCTACTACCCGCTTTGTTCCTGGGCCTTGAACTGGGGCTTCAGGAGGGAAATAAAAGACCCCAGAGAATGAAGCTTTCACATACATTTGCATTACCCTGACACTCTCACCCCCACCCCAACCCAGCCAGAAAACCTTCTGCTGGCTGATTTGGAGCAAAATGGTAACTTGAGGACTCCCTATGTGTGTTACATAACATACAGAGCCTTCTGCAGGGAGGTGCTCACACTTGATTTTTCTCCAAATGACTATGCTCAGGCAGAAAGGCCTAGAAAGGCGGAATGAAAACAAATTAAATAGAAAAAACTGTGGAGAAATGTGCACTCATATATGAGGATGCATATAAGCTTACATGCATGGAAATGGTCACTCTTTGCCTTCCTGTGTGCCAGAGCATCTTCCTTTAAACACATTGCCTAGGGCTGTACTTTGGCTTCAGAGGAGTCATACCAAATGCAGGAGGTGGGTGACAATCTAGCCCCGGACAGCAGGACCTGGTTGTCCATATCCAGTAGGAGCCAAGTGAGTTTACAGATGTGTTGTCCTCACCCTGTTTTTTTCTGTCCGAATCCTCAAATCCATACTGTGGGAGGGCAGGTTACCCCCTACCCCTGCACCCTGCTTCTGTGAACAGGGAGCTGCGCATTCACCAGCAGCAGGAGTGGGCCTCTCCAGCAGCCCCAGGTCACAATCAGAAAGCCTTTTCTTCCTAGAGAACTTCACCCCAAAGGCAGCAAACAAATGGCAGTGCAAACCCTGTTCATTTGCCCCAAGCACAATGGGGAGATGGTAACCAAGGAACAAGCATATTGTAGGAGGGGACCTGGAGAGGGCCAGTTGATTTAGCAGATCCCCTGTGCCAGACCCTCTCTGCGGTGGCGGGTAGGGGAGGAACCGGGATGGGGGAGTCTCCGGAGGGGGAGCTGCTGAAGGCATGAGGGCTGACAAAGCTGTAACAAAGGATTCATACAAAAGTAGTACCAAGGATCTTTAAAGGATCACACCTACATGCGTGTCCCCAGATCCCCGGGACATAGTGTATTGACTGTCCCTCCCTCACTCTCCCCCGCCAGCTGCAGACGTGCCCCTCCTGTCAATGATGTGGCTAGACACCAGGCCTCGCCAGCCAGCCGCCAGCCACAGGGCCTTGTGCAGCTTTGGCCCTGTACTCCTGCAGGCCAAGAGCATGAGTGAGTGGCTGCGCCTGGGTCCGCATGGCCTTGAGGTGGCTATTCCCCAGGCTGCTGATCAGTGAGGCAGTAGTCTTATTGGGCAGCATATCTCCCCCTTGGTTGGCCAGGGAAGGTCCTGGGCTGCAATCTGGCCTGATGATGCAGGCCCAGAAGCAGGCCATGAGACTCCCTGCTAAGCGAGAGGAAGTGGGCTGGAGAAGCAGGAGCTCCTGGGGTCGGCAGGGGTAAGTCACCATGGCCTTTGCAAGGAAAGCCAGCAGGACACTGGAAAGGATGGCCCCAGGATGCACTGTTGGGGAGCTCATGGTGATTAGATGGGCATTTCCTCTGCCTCTGCTGAGGCTCTTTGAGAACCCTAGTTCCCCTGGCCCTTCTACCCTGCCATCTGAGTGCAGTGAGGCCTCCAGCTGGTGAGCAGGAATTGGCACCCCAGCACCTGAGGAAGGGAAGATTTGAGACTCAGGCAGGAGAGTGATTGGGCAGGGTGGGAGGAACACCATAAGGACCCATAACTTTGCCCTAATTGTCCACTAGGGTCCTGAAGGCTCTGATGAAGCCCCCAGGTGCCTCTCTGAGTTGGTGGGAGAGGCAGTCCTCTGGGAACTCAGGGCCCAGGAGTGGGGCTCAGTGCAGACCTGCCAGAAGCAAAAAGCTCAGGGTCTGAGTTCAGAACTAGGAGTGGGTAGAAGATTCCGTCAGGCAGAGGTGTCCCTCCATTGGTGACAACTGCGTGAAGTAGGCAAAGCTTTGGGAAAGGGGTAGAAGTGGGTGCAAAATCTGGTCAGTGATGTCCCCTCTACTTCACAGTGTCCCTTTTGTTTGATTCAACCCAGGGGAAGGCCCTCAGAGTTGCTGCAAACTTGGCATCCAGCTGCCTGCGCCCACCTGGCTAGGCTCTCCAGGCCCCCCTAACTGCCCAGAGCAGACTGTCTGCCAAAGCTAGCTCAAGCCCTCAGGCCAGGCCTGCATATCCCTCCCCAACTCTCCCCACCCCAGCTGGCCTGGCCTGGGCTGTGCTGGGACTGTGACCTCACAAATGGACCCTTCGGTGGGGCCTGCTCAGAAATTCCAGCCAGTCATCCCAGCATGGCAGAGGGCCTGGAGCCCCTGAGTGACACAAGCGCTTACTCCTAGCTACATACAAGTGCAAATGAGATGTATTTTGGCTGATCAGTCCACTGTATTTTATGCAACTTAATGTGTCTACGTCTTGTCAACTCTTCTAGTCAGGAAGACTAGCAAAAAGTTTTAAAAGGAGTTTTTGTATGTGTGACTTCCAACTGCAATTGCATCCAGGGAGATGGGGTGAGAGTGGGGACAAGACTGCTTGTTGACACGAAAAACAGTTTATTAACCCACCTAAAAAGCGACCTTAAACCTAAAAGAAGAAACGTAAAAGAGGTGGGGGTGGGTGGCCATTGCCAACAAGAGACCTTGACAAAACTAGTTGGACTCTGGCTGGAAAAAGTTTAAAGCCATAATGTTTCTTTTCAAAAAACAAAATTCATTTGTATTTACTTGGGTGCAAGGACAGATCCAACTCCTTCTCCCAGATTACCTGACACCTTGAACAATATGTAGGGGCACCTTGGGGTGGGGAGGGAGCTCTCAGTTCAACAAGAGGCTAAAGGTTTTCTGACACCGTGGAGGCCCTATCTGGGCCACTGGTATTGGCTTTCTTTATATGTCAATTTCCAAACAAGTTATAAGTGCAAGAACCTGGCCTCCAACTTTCACCAGGTTTTCTGAGGAAGCCAGACCTAGGCAATGTGGGCTTCAGTAAGGAGTGGCAGTGGGGGCAGGTTTGAGGGACCAAATGGCCTCTGGTGTTCTGGCCAAGGCTGCCTCCCAAGATTCACACAAGCACTTAGAGAGAGCTCTGGTCTTTCATCTCAGAGCCTGAGAACTACCCAAGGACAGCCAGAGAGGAGCCCAGGGCCAGCTCCACTCCCCCCACCCACTCACCCTGCCCCTCCACACAGGTATTTGCTGCCCCAGGCTTGCCTACCATTGATCCAAGGAAAGGAAACATCAGGTTTTCTTAGCCCTGCCCCTCTCCCTCTGCCAGGCTTAGAGGTAGGCAGGGCCCAAACTGCTGGAAGTCACCAGAGCTATGTTCCAGCCTCTTCTCCCTCTTTCATGGGGTTCTCAGAGTTCGCAGGGAACTTTTCTCATGGCACATCTGGGTTCTTAAGGATGGCAGGGAATTTGCTGTTGTCATATGAAGCTGCCCTGTTCAATCTGCCTCTGGGGTCCTCTGCCCACTCAAAGAAGCCATAGTAGCTGTGCAGTCATGACTTAGAGTCTTGTCCAGGTTGCTAATAGCCTGGGGCAGGTGTGAGAGCCTTGTACTCAGGGAGCCACAGAAGGAGAATACCCCAGACCTGTTTCACTCAGGTGAGGTTTTTCCGGTAAGGATACCATGTTACCTGTGCCATCTTGTTACCTGTGGAGGATTCCTTCTGTGCCATATTCCTTGGCTAAGGTGTGAGATGCCCTCACTGTGGAGCAATTAACTCTAACAAAATAGAATGGAGAGGGGGATCATGTGCTTCACATCAAGCAGAGGGGCCACCCAGCACTCTGAAACTATCCAAACTTTTACGCTGCTTAGCAGAGAAGTTTGCTTGTCATAAGCAGCTCAGGTTTCTGCCATGTGGCCTGGGCATTTTCATTTCAGGTTGGTAAATACATCAGAACCAGATGTATGCTGCTGCTGCAGGCTTCTACCTAGGGTTTGAAGTGCTGGGGAGATGTCCCCAACAGGATAGACTTGAAATTCAATGCCCCAATTCACCAAGCGTCCAGGCAGGCCAGTATGAAGGAACAAACTATGGGGCAATGAGCAGATGTGCTCGACACCAAGATTAAGTGCTGACACCTCCAACTGCCTGGTTCCTTAGCCTGCTTGCTTCATGGTGGCTAACAAGAGACCCTCCAAGCGACCCCCTCCTCTCCTCTTGCTATGGACTCCCCAGAGCAATTTATTCCCTCCCTCCTGCAAGGCCTCCTCCTCCCATCCCAGAACCTAACATGGATTTCTATTTGGGATAAGAAAGGGTGTCAATAAAGAGGCAGGGCAGGGTGGTGAACCATCTTCACACTAATAAATAAATCCAGCCACAGTAGCCTTTACACCGAAGGACTCTACTCACTAACCTTTTCTTTTCAAACAACAACACAGCCAGTGGCCAACACCATTTCAACTCCTGAGCAAAAAGAAATTTTAAAGCATAGACCAAGTTCCTATTTCTTCCCAGCTCTCTGAGTTGATCATCCCTTGCTTCCTCACGTCCCAGCTATCTTGATATCCATACCCCGTCTGAAGATTTAAAGCACTTCCTTAAAATCTCCCAGGTTTTCAGCATTACCCAAGTACTTGGAGGGAGAAGATACTCTCCCACCCCAAGTCTGCATCCAAACCAAATACATTATAACCACCATCATCAATTACACTTTGCACACCAGCAATGTAGACTCCGTTATTTACCAGAAGTAGTAATAAACTTTACTGAAAGAAATAAATTCAACACCGACCATGGGATACCTATGGAGAACTCTTTGAAAACATCATGCCTGTCTCCTTGCCTCCTGTATTGGGGTTGAGTGCTGTAAAAATCTTGGGTAGAAGAATTTTAAACCAGCTTGATTACTTTAAGTAGTGCTGGAGTCCTCAACTCCAATCATTAGTAATAGTCATTAATAGTCATAATTGGTATTTAATTGCCTGATCTGATTGTTGCTTTATTCACGACCTGATTTAGTTTTAGGGGGGAGTACAGGTGGTTCAGAATCAGTCAAGGGAAGCCATTTGCAGGCAACTTTTTCAAGCAGAAGGGGAAGTACTTTTGTTATATTTGCAGACATGTGTCTCACACATTTTTTCCTGCTTTTTGTAAACTATCTAAGAATAAACATTACAGATCTGGGTTTTAATTTATCCAGATGGGATCAGAACGTACCTAGGATTTTTTTATATATCTATATACTGTAGAATTGAGGACACATGGCGCTGTTCACATGGAAAGTCGAAGAGAAAGTCAGTGCGAAAGGGAAAAAAACTGAATCGCTAGTGGAATCGAGTATCTGAGCAAGTTCACTTTATTCCTTCGCAGGAAGAGGGTCAGGAACGCGTGAGAAAGTTTCCCCAGGTCTCTGGAGAGGGATACCGCCGGGAGGGCCAGACCTTCCCTCCTCCAGCCGCCGCTGGGGCTCTGGGCTGTGCGACCTCTCTTCCCGGATCGCCCCCCACCCCGACACACACACTCTTCGTGCTCGGGTCTGAGTTCCACCGCGGCCCCGCTTTGCAGAGCCCCCCCGAGACTGCCGCTGCGAGTGCGCTCTGCGCCTCCTGCCTTCGCCCTGCTTCTCCCCGTGCCCGGCTCCTCCTGCCCGCTCCGCGCGCGCTCGGACTCACCCCGGCGCGGTCCCTCCACTCCGCACACAGACGGGAAAGCGGCCTCGGTCCGGGCATCATTCGAAACCACCTTTGACCAACACCATCAACGCCACGAGCGCACACTTCGGGCTCTGAGCTCCCGAGCCCGCTTCTAATCGACAACCGGGGGTAGGGGGAGCTGGGTGGGGGCGGGCAACCCTCGGGCCAGCCGCGACTTCAGCTTTTACGGAAACGACCGCCCAGGCCGCGCTCCCAGAGCCCGCCCGCCGCCCCGGCCCCGGCCAGCTCCGCCGGCCCTCGCGTCCCCTCCCGGCCTGGCGGTTGTCGCTGCGCTCGCTCTGGGTCGGAGCTGCGACGCGCGGGGACCAGGCCGGTGGGCTCCCCTCCGCCCGTCCGGCTGGCCGCGCTCGGCATTAAATATTCATGGCGATCGCCACTTTCTTAAAGGAGAACCTACCGCGCGGGACAGTTCGCAGCCGCGGGGACGCACAAAGGAAGGTCTCCGCTCCTGCGTGTTCCCAAGGTTGGAGAGATGCTGCCCCTCTCGGCTCAGTGCTCGCTCGGACTGACTGGCTGACATTCCGGAGAGGTCTAGGGGAAGGGATCGCCGTGGCGTCAGGTCTCTCCTTTCTCGGAGGATGCGGAAGGAGCGAGCGATGAACTTGGCGGAGAGGAAACTCGCCTGATCCCCAAACTAATTTTCAAACTAGCTCTCGGATCTGACGCCCTCGGGTCCCCAGGGACTGTTTTTTTGTTCTAAAAAGGAAGGCTCTCGGACGTCCCCAGGCTCCAGCGGCACTGGGGGCCGCAGGAAAGGTGGCCCCGCGCGGTTGGAAGCCACGCGCGCCCCACGCTGAGTAACTCTCAGCCTGAGCAACGGTTTCATCTGAACCGTTGGAACAACCGCACCCGCACCTGCCCCCTTCTTCTAACCAGTGAGCCCTGTTGGTGGGGGCCAGCCAGGGCGTAAAAGGGGACTGCAATGGCGCGTTATCGGGGCTCCCGTCTGCGCCCCGGTTCACGCCTCGGCGCGTCCTCGAGGCCTTGGCTCCCGCGCCCGCAGGCCCGGCGGTCCCCGGCAGCCGGGGTCGGCTTTCCAGGCCGCAGCCAGCGCCCGCCTTCTCCCCGGGGAGCGCGGCCAGGGCCCCCGGCGCGAGCGAAGACGGGAGGAGGGAGGGCAGAGCCCGGTACTCCGGGCTGGCCGTGCGGAGCCCGGCCCGGGATCCCGGCGCCGCCGGGGCCAGGCCGACCCGCGACCCGGGCCGCGCGCCGTGCCGGGGCGACGCGGCGCCCGCACAGTCACACACACTCACACGCACACTCACACTCACACCCGAGGTTCTTTTTGTTCCGGACCAGGCACACTTTCTCAAGTGGTTCGAAAGTCTCGGGCGCCATCTAACGGAAGCAGCGGAAAGTCGACGCTGGGTGGAGGTTAGACCCGTGAAGCCCCGGGACTCCCCCGCCCCTCCTGGCACCCCAGGGCTTGTCATCACCCACACCACCCCCGGCACACGGAACACGCACACACTTGCGAACTCCGAGGTCCCCCGACGCCTACTTTCCCAGGGACCGGGGAGCATTACCGGCCTGCCCGCCTGGGACGATCCCCTACGCCCCTGCCCTCTCCTGCCTTCCTCGTGCCCACCGGCTACCGAGCAGGAAGGGTCGGTTTGCACCTGCCTTAATAGGGCCCTGATGTCGTTCCGACTCTCTCGTTCCTTTCGGCCAGTGACGAAAAGTTCCAAGTAGCATGGGTGGGCGCACTTGTTTTACGAAAGGAACAGCCATCTAATAAAGTGGTCCGCAAAGGAGCTTTCATGAGGGATTAGGGGAAAGAAGTGAAAGAGGATAATGGTAATAAAACAACGAAGAAGGGCCCAACCGGGAGATCTGGTCTTGCAGTGGCCTTAGGAGAGCCTCCGTGTCTCCTGGGAGGGAAGGATTGAGGAGCTACTACTTTCAAAAGCCTGACAAGTGGTGATGCCCAGGAGGAGGGAGGGCTAAGGAAGCCTGGCACAGAAGGGATGGAAGAGGGGGACCCACCTACCCAGAAGATGGGCTGGAGCTTGAGGAGGCCCAGACCTCATTTGAGGGCCAGTGAGCATAGGAGATACGAATTTGGGGCATTTGTCCTTGTCAGCACGAGGGGATTCTGCAGTCTGGAAGGGCTGGTGTCTCTGACCAGCTGTGAAACAAAGAGAAGGAAGGAGAGGTGCCAGTCAGGTCCAAATCACCCTCTCCTCGCTCCCCAATAGCTGCCATCTGTCCTGCTGTTTAACAGTGTGGGTGACCTATCTCTATGTCTCCAAGAAAATGGCCAGGGGCAGCAACAGTCAGTGGGCAGGCTTAGACACCTGGTGTCTGGCCCTGGTGATGCTATTAGAAGTGGCTGGGCTGGAGTCTGTATTACAGAGGAAAGCCCGCGAGTTCCACCAGTATAGGCCCAGAGTTGTTGAAGGACTGTGATCCTTCTGCCCTGTCCTCCCGGGTTTATAAAATAAAGATTAGAATAATCTGCTCCTCACTCAAGTACATTATGAGGGTAGAACATGAAGTCAGATATACACATTATTTTACTGTGGTAAAATACATGTGAAACTTACGGTCCTAACCATTTTTAAGTGTACCGTCAGTGACATTCGGTCCATTCCCATTGTTGTATAACCATCACCACCACCATTCACAGAACATTTTTATCTTCCCAAACTGAAACTCTCTGCTCATAAAACATTAACTCTCCATTTCATCTTCCCCCATTCTTTGGTAACCACCATTCTACTTTCTGTATCTATGAATTTGACTACCCCAGATATCTCTTATAGGTAGAATTATACAGTATTTGTCCTTTTGTGTCTGGCTTATTTCACTTAGTATAATGTCCTCAAGGTTCATCCATGTTGTAGCATGTATTCGAATTTCCTCCCTTTATAAGGCTGAATAATGTATACTCTGTTGTATGTATATACCACATTTTATTTACCTATTCACCTATTGATGGACTCTTGGGTTGCTTCCACCTTTCGGCTATTGTGAATAATGTTGCTACAAACATGAGTGTACAGACATCTCTTTGAGATCGTATTTTCAATTCTTTTGGGCATAGACCCAGAAATAGCATTGCTGGCTCATATGGTAAATCTACATTTACATTTTAGAGGAACTTCCATTCCATTTTCCGCAGTGGCTGCACCATTTTACATTCCCATCGGCAGTGCATAAGTGTTCCAATTTCTCCATATCCTCACCAACACATAGTTTCTGTTTCGTTTTTTAAAATAATAGCATAATGGGTGTACAGTGGTATCCAATCGTGGTTTTGAAAGAGTTTTTTAAATGTAAATATACAAAAATAATGAAATAATGCTAATAAGGCAAGTTAGCCACAGGTTTCAGCAGAACGGAAGTATCCTAATAATTATTTCAAATCCCTGATCTTTAATTTTTAGTACGTTCTAGAAAAAAAGAAAAAGAGAAGAAATGGCCAAGAAAGAGGGGCATGCAGAAATAACACTATTTGATGATCATGTTTTGGCCTCTCTTTCTAATCACAAGCTGAAAATCAAGGGGCTATAGTATTCGTGAACTTTATTTCTTTATTTGTTTCCAGGAGACCAGAGAGTCATCCTCTCTTAAGTAGAGGGGAGAGAAAAAAATCATGCCTGCCTTCTTCCTGGATTCTTTGATTTATTCCAATTGAAAGAGAACTGAGTGTTCCAGACATCCGTCCTGCAGACTGGCAGAAATTTTTGAAGTCCTTTCTTCAAGAAAGGGGCTGAAAAATGGCAAATATGCAAGCAAGAGGGCTCTCATTCTGCCCCTGAATTCCCTGGTTTGGGAGCTACCTCACAGGGCAGGGCATCCCTTTGTATGCTTTGTATGCCTTTCCTTACATGGTCCTATTTGCCAGTAACCTCAGGCCAGCCTTATTTAGTCATTATGTGTAGTGTGTTTACAAAGTTCTCTATTATCCTTTCTTTTCTATAGTCCAGCCTAAGGAAACAGGTTAGTTCCCCACCCACGTATTAAGTGAAAATATCCACAGTGGGCACAAGATAATAAATGGAAAGGACTGTGGTGACAGGGTCGTGGCCGAGGCTCCTAGCCTGAGCTTTTCCTTGGCCCACTGAACCACACTGTGTCTTTCATCTGACAGGAGGGTTGGCACAGGACAGAGATGGGAGAAACCAGAGCAGCAAGGCTTGGCAGAGACTTCGACCTTCCTTCTGCCACCACGCCAACTTTGCCACTTGCCGAACCGCTGAAACTCAGTGATGTTTAGCTCTTCTGGGTTCAGGGGCATGGAGAAGGGGGCTGGGAACCCCCTTAGAAAGGGGTTTTGTGAAAGCAGTTCCCAGTACCTTGCCTCCAGTGCTGGGCTGGCCCTCCCCTTTAATTGCTGTGTCTGCTCCTCAGAGACAAGAACTTACTGCACATCAGGAACTCAGTAACTTAAGACAAAGGAAAAAACTCACTACTGTGACACATGCATGCACACAAAATCATTTCCTCTTCTGTTAAAGCTACTTCCATGTGTGAGAGAAGATGCAGAAGGATTACATTCTGGGGGCGCTGGGGCCAGGAGACCTCTCAGCATTCTGAAAGAGCTTTGTAGTGTTTGGATTCAAGCCATTTGTTTCTAGAGAGAATCACATTGGGTAGGAGCTTGCTTTTTCCATTTGCAATGGCTTATTAAGTATAAGCATCTCTCTTCTCTCTGTTTATTGAGTGATTAGCTCTCTCTCCAACTGACCCTGCCAGGGGAAATAGCCAAAGTGTATCCTTAACACACAGTTACCCTGCAAAATGTCCTTCCCTAAATCCAGAGACCACAGGCAGGGTTTGTGGTTAATTTGGGTGTCTTCCTTTTATAGTCTGCAATGAGGATCTCCACTGATGATACAGTGTGCACTAACGCCACCCACATTTCCATGGCTCCAGTCCAGTCACAGTGGAGAGGGAAAAGTGAAATCTAGCCATGTCAGAGGCAAGCAGTGCTGTGTCCTCTGCACATAGCTTGGCTGGGAGGTGATAGCTTCATGGCTTCATCGCAGTCACTGAATCTTTGGACCATGACCCTTCCCACAAAAGACTCTCCTTTCTCATGGGGCAGAACAAGGACTAAAGGAAAAGTCTTCTTCATGCACCTGGATGCAGGCAGCTGAAAAATCTGGAAGCGTGAAGCAGTAAAGATTAACCAGATACTGGCTGATGAGTAGCTGTTTGCCTGGCTGAATTGGCTGGTTTTTATCTAGTAGGTCAGGTTAGTATAAGGACAGAGCAGCTGTGCTTGCAGACCCAGCCTTCATCATCCCGATTCCGAAGGTCAGAATGGAAACAAAATCATGCAATTTATCCAAATTTTAGAGACCAAATTCAATTGTAGGGTTTGTTCTGGAAATGAGGATGAATTATTTCAAACTAAGTGGATTCTTTCTTCTCTCTGCCAATTTCTTCATGTGATATAGGGAAAACCGAAGATATATTGTTGATAATATAATTTATATATTGTCTACCTGCATATAACAGAGGATAGACTGCAGTGAAGTAATTAAGCTATTTTCACCCTCCTCCATATTCTCAAAGGCAGCTCGGGGCTTTTGTTCTGCATTATGCCTTTGTGATAAGGCTTCACTCTTACGATTCTACAGTTAGAATCTGAAACTGTTGTACTTACTGTGTGAATCTAGGATTTTTTACACTTGATAAAATACAGGACTGAAGCAGGGCCTGTGGATAGGAGTAAGCATCTCGTTTAAGGGTTGGGATTATTCACCAAGCAAGTCACCCCTTCCTTACCATCTCCTGATAAAAACAAACCTCTCAGATCGCAGTACTGAGGGAGGGCTGTGGGTACTTGGTGTTACCTATGTATTTATTGCTGGTGCCACTGATTTCCTCCCTGTACATGTTCATATAGTCCACTCCTGTTTTTTTCAGGTGGTGCCATCATATCCCTTCTGACCTGTTCACCTCTCCATACCAAGAAGTGGTGCCAGAGCCCAGAAAAGAAAGAAAACCTCTCCACTCTGCACAGATAGTCTTGCCATCTTTTTGATCTCAAAATTCCCTTTCCAGCATCCCAAGATTTGTGTATTATACCATACACACACGACAACACAACACGCAGCAACACAACATACACATATGTGTCTTAAGTCACATAGGGGCCCTGACCACAGTTCTTCCTCCTCTGGTGTTCAGGAGACCAGGCTCTAGCAGGAGGACATGAGTTGGCATCAGGTAAAATGGTAGCCAAGCCATGCCCATCCTGTGAGATTAAGTGTGGTTGCTTCGGGTGAGAGCCAGTGGAAGAGACAAGAAAGGTGAATTTTTGTGTTCCTTGTACTTCATTTCCAATTTATTTTCTCATTTTTTTTCAAGTCTTTGTGAAAAAAATCACCTGTCTCAATGAGGCTAAGAGAAATCCCCAGAAGCAAGATTTTTCTACAGTTAAGCCAGAACATTTAAAGATAACTGCTTACTCCTTTGGCAAGCAGAATGGGGCAGCAATCATGAAGTGAGGGGTGCCTCAAGGGAAAGGCATTGGGGCCCCCTCATCATTACGTATCCTTCTTCTATCACTGTGGCCTCCGTCCTTCGTTTTCATAGTGGAAACCCTGTCCCAGGGCTGAATTTGGTAAATCCATACCTACTGAGTGGTGCAGGCGATGTGTCCAGGTCACAGAGGGCAAGTCACAGGACAAGCACCATATGTCTTCCCAGAGTAACAATTTTACTACATGATTATTTGGGGAGCAAGTTAAGGAATTTAACTGATAATTTCAAACTATACATTTCAGTTAAAACCGGCATGGATCAATACAATATGCAATAGCATACAACATCATCTTATAATTTAAAAACAAAACCAAGACTTCAAATGAGTTTTGTGACTGAAAATGATGGCTTTGGACCAATACCTGCCCCTTCTTTGCATCTAAGCACATGGAGTTTCTTCTGAGAGTGATATTTTGGAGGAAATTTTTGAGTATACTACCTTGGAGCTTATTCCCTTTCCTTTTTGTGGTTTGGATTGAAGCTTCGGGATGTTATATTTTCAGTTTCAGCCTCTCCCCACCCGCCTCCACCCCCCACCACATAGACAGATTTGGGGCCACCTGTTCACTCCACAGCCAGGAGGATGGAAAAGCTCCCTCCTGCCAGATTCTCTCCTTCATCCACAACAATGCCCTCTCCAGCATTTCTGGAGGAGAAAGTCCTCCCTTGGCTTCACTTTCAGGTTCTGTGTTAGGATGGAGCACAGTCTGCACAGTGATTAACTCAGTGGGCCTGGCTGGAGGGAGACTTGTTGTTTAAGGGGGAATCGCTGGGAGGTCCCCAACACCTTCGCATTGCCTGCCTGCTCCTAGGCATGCCCTGGGCCTGACCATGCTTCCCACTGAGACATGGTGCCATGCTTGTATTCGTTGCTGGCGCCGTTGATTTCCTTCCTGTACATGTTCATATACATCTGCTCTCGTTTCTTCAGATGGTGCCATCCAATCCATTCTGACCCGTTCACCTCTCCATACCAAGGAGTGATGCCAAAGCCCAGAAAATTAAGAAAACCTCTTCATTCTGCTTTCCTTTGTTCTCCCAAAGACAAGAGTGCATTGGTTAGTTCTCTGCAAACTCAGTGACTGTCACCGTGCTCCAGATTGACCCTGTGTGCACAGTGCCCATTGCTTTCATCCGTGAGCTTGGGACAGTGCTACTCTGTTGTGGGCGGGGATGAGTCTGGTGCTGTTCCACTAGCGAAACCAGTACAAGGCTGCCCTTCAACCTGAGCAGAGATTGTGGAATCAGACTTTGTGTTTCACTTAAATTCTCTAAAAAGTCAAGAAAAAGAACCACTAATTTCATTAATAAGGTGAAAAGATTATTTCTTATCGGGTTTAAAGTCTTAGAGGATGAAGGACATCTAGTTTATTTCACATATAACCTTTTCATTTCACAACTAGTTTATTTCACGTGGAATCTTCTTTTACTCATACCTAAACTTTTATATTTATACAATTGTTACACAGAAGTTCAATGTGCCTTCTCTGTCTCTGTCCTTGTCCCCCTCTCTCTATATGTATGTGAGATGATATTTGTATCAGATGACATATACCTATCAGAATGCAATCTATACAAAATATATTTTATAATATATATTTTTTCAGACTTGTTCTTCAACTGGTTGCCTTAACTTTCTTCTGATATAGCCTTCCTTAGGTATGTCCATAAAAACTAATACATTTGCCTGAATTCAGTAAAATAGTCTTGATTCAAGTTTTAAACTGTGGTGACTTGTTGGAAGGGTTCAAGCGGAGAGTCCTGAGTGGTTCTCAGGAATTGGCATTCATCTCTGACCCACGAGTTTGTCCTGTGTGACCATGTTCCAGGGTGTCTCATACCTGGGGTATCTATCACCACATCATCATTGTTCCCTCCTCTCCACTGCATCTCGAGGTTGCTCTTCTTTTCTTCCCCGTTTGAAAATGGATGAAGAAGAAATAAAATCCACACTTGTAAGGAAAATAACGAAGCAGCTTGATATCTTGGTTACTGTCTGGTTGGAAGTATTATTGACTCACTGAAAGATTATTAGAGCAGATAGAATCTGCTGTTAGGGAATGTGTGTCTGAGAATTACACAGTGCTTCAAAGCGAAAGGTTGTTTGTCTGTTTTTCAAGTCTTATCTGAGTTTATAAATTTCAGGCCTCAGTTAATAGGCACAATCTTTCGACTTAGAAAGAAGATATGGATATTTTTATTTACCTTTAGCTTTGCTTAGTCTCTCCATAGAGTGGACATTGGGTCTAAAATGCTGTTTGTTCTGACTTTTAAGATCCCACACATTGACGGTCTGAGTAATCCAGTGAATTTCACTATCTTCATCTAACATTGTAGGACTAAAATACTCGAAATCTGAGTTCAGAAACAAATTCACGTTCTAAGTGCTTTGAGAGCTGTGTATACCTTCTCATGTGATTCTTTTCTGCTCTTTTTACATTTTAATTCAACTTTCTTGCTCTAAGAGAAAACTAAGAAGAAATATCACAGAATAAAGTGAAAGTTTAGCAAAGCGTATTTAGGATAAGAACTGAACACCAGACCAACAGGTGAAAATGACAGGTGGAGTAAGTAAGAATATTGAATATCAGAAAATAATAGCTACCTAAATTTATTTCTGCCCCTAGGCAGATCCTGGGGGTATGTCACTCCCATGTCAGTGTCCTAGGCAAGGCCCTCACAAAGAGGAAGGGATGACCAGCTTGGCTTCCCTTAAAGAAAACAGGCCTTTCCTGTGAAGAATTTCAGGAGGAGGTACTGGAGAGAAAGAGCCTCCATTTTATGGCCTTAGGTCAGGGAGAGGCCAACCCCCAAGTGGCCAGGGCCATCAGAGGGTCGATTCTCCAGGTATGTGATGTGCCAGCAGTGCAGCTCCATCCCTCAGGCTTATTGCAGCCTTGGCCTCAGGGCTTTGTGAAGCAGTTTAAGACCTGGATTAGCTTCAGGCCTTAGATACTGCACACTGACAGGTTTTTTGTTTTTGTTTTTGTTTTTTTTCCTTCAAATTGGGCATGCATGCACATTGGTCTGTCATCAGGCAGGGCTGGAGCAGGCAGCCGTCCCTCTGTGGGAGCTTTGTGCAATGTGCTATCACTTGCAAAAGATCTGGCAAAGGAGAGCCAGAAAGATTACACAGCAGCTCTGGATTCTGTCCAGCTCCCCATTCTCAGCCCAGTTCACTTCTTTTAGCATCTGGGAGACTTAACAAATGCAATTCTCTACCTCCAATACAAAAGGGGAAAACATATTTCCAGGACAACTCCCATACCAATGGTATGTTTGAGGTAGAAAATCAGCATGTTGTCTTGTTGTGATGCAAACATTTAGGGATGAGTATCTTTAGGGTTCTGACTGTTGGGAAGGATATGGAAGGTAGGAGTGACCTTTCACTAATCGGAAGCTGAAATATACTTGGAAATGCAGCAAGTTTTTTGCCTTGAGAGATCCTAGAGAAGAATTAAGCTTGCCAGCAGCTTATGGACAGAACTTGGCAAGGTCAGTGAGTGGGAGAAGGGTGCAAAGGACATTTTCTGCAACTCTCACTTCCATAGGTAACTCCTCAGTGGCCTGTTTCAAATTGCTGCAGTGATGTGAAATTGCTCTTCACCAGTGAGGACTGATTAGAATAGAGATCACTCTCACTGAGTGAGAGATGACACCAATCTGATATGATCGGTAGGGAAAGGATGGTGAAAGGGATAACAAGGAAAAGTGTGAGTGCAAAGGATGGTACGCAATTAAACTTAAAATTAGTTTGGAACAGTGGTGAAAATCCAAACACATTTCTTTAAGGGTGATATCAAAAGAAGTCTCCTGGGAACAACTTCGGATTACCAGGGGATGGGAAAACCAACAGTAGAGAATGACTGATCAAGGACAGCATGAGAACTTCTGGAATTCAGTGCTCCTGAACCTTGCAACCACTGGCAGAGACCCTCTTGAGTTTGAGTGGCAAGCAGAGGAGCCTCTGTTTTGATTGTCTAAGGTGGCAGGGCTCATCTTGCCACCCAGGGAGCCACTCTGCTGCTCTCCGAGCATCCCACTAATGACTGGGCAGCCACTGAATAAAACCTTCTCTGTGAGCCTAAAACCAACTCATGGAAAACCTTGGACAGCTGTTTGCTGAGGAGGTCAGGACACACCACCCACTTCAACATATCCAACACAGTAGCTATCCAGGTAATTGCAGGGCATACATGTCTCTGCTGGGTTAGACAAAACCTTCTGCTCTAAAAACCCACAAGGTTTTGGTGCCATGAGCGAACAGCCAGCTCTTCCCTGGTTGTTCCCTGAATCTTCCCTGATTCAGAGGGGCTGACAGGAGATGGCCACGCAGTCTCATATTGTGTCAGAGGAAGCAAGCCTCATTCTGAGGTGTGTTAAAAGGAATGTGGGCACAAAGTTCCATATCCTCTTGCTGTGGAGGAACTCCCCTTCTAAGATCCCCTTCTAAGCAAGATGGGAAAACCCTAAAGGTGTTCCAAGGAAGAATAAGGCTGATAAACCAGAAAAGGAGGTTGTTTAATCTGGAACAAGGACGCTAAAACCCATTGAAAAGAGAACAGTTCAAGACATGTAATGGTGTGTATTAAATATCTAGTGTGTCTGAGAAGTACCATGCATGGTTGGGCGGTAGGATGGCAGCAGTAAAATACAAATCCCTCTGTTATACAAAAATAAATGAATGAATGAATGAATGATAGATAAATAATAATACAAAAATAAACAAACATGATTTTCCATCCTTAATTAAGGCAAAAAAAAGGCGGGGGAGGGGAAACCTGTATAAGCATGAAGCATAAGGGATTTAGGTTAGGCTCTATATTCCTGAAAAATGTGTGTCTATTGATCTGAATGATAGAATATTCCCAAGCTGTCAATTGATCCAACCACTTTTTGTGATGTGACAGTGGATACACAGAAGAAACTCAGCTGGCTTCTCTTCCTGTGGCTCAGGGTAGAGTTGCATACATAAGGCAACAGGAAGAGTCACATAAGAGTGAAAGAGCCTCTGGGAACTTTCATCCAAGAGATCTTTAAGCGTAGGCTGGAATAGTGTGGGGCCATTTTAGATGTGAAACTGCTGTGTCTGGAGGCTAGATTAAATAAAACAACAGGGTGAAATGGTTCCACCATGTCTTGACAACAAAACTTTAAATTTTTGAAATTTAGGCAGAAAAATTCTATATTATTTGTACCCCCTACAGAGTCTCGAAGCATACCGGCACATAATGCGTGCCCAGTAAATATGGCAACGTGGGCTGCAGTGCCTGATCCACCATGGCCTTGCCCAGTCGCATGTGCTTTGCTGAGCAGGACACAGACTACATTTCCATACCCAGGCCACCACCGAGACAGGCGTCTGTAAACATATATTCCTGTATTGACATGCAAAAGAATTTTTATTTTCAAGCTTTAAATGGAGATACTAAAATCAGTTACTTAATACATACAATGTTTTATTCTGAATAACAATTAGAAACAGGTATTTAAATCATCTAAAATTTTTCTTTGGTGAGATCTCTGCAATGCAGTACAGCACCTGCTTTTCATAAGAGTGGAGAGTGGGTATCAGCAACAAGGAAGTACTATCTGTCTTCATTCATTATCCACCCAAAGTGTACCCACCTCAGATAAAACATGACTTTTGCACCTATGCTGCACTTGAAGAAGACACTTTTCATCTAAAAAGTACAGGGCTCACTATGTGTCCAAAAAGGGGCAATTTTTATAGGTTCTTTAGGGGCAAACATTAAATACTTTCGAAGAGTGAAGGTTTATTGGGAAGGCCCAATGGGTTACTTTTTGTTGTGTGAAAAATCGAGATGCTAATGTGGGTTTTCAATAGGCTGCGTGTGAAGCACCGCGTGGGGAGATAAAAATGGTCCTGGATGAAAGGGCAGCTGAGATACCAGGCTGTCAGAGGGGCCTGCCATCTCCCCAGTTCTTTACTGCGCCGTGGTTTGGAAGACTTTCAGAACATTGTGAGGACATGTTTTGTTGTTGTTGATCAAGGATTGCTGCATCTTGGAAGATGCTAGCCTTGATTATGGGCAGAGAAAGTGAAAAAGTAAAATGTCTTTCAAGGCATGGTTTTGTTCTCAAGACTTGAGAAGATGCTTATGTAAATCCCACCCCCATGAGAAGGAAGGAAATATGAAAGAATATCTGTTAAGATTCATCATATGGAGTCCTTGGTTTCCAGCTTGATTTTGCCACTCCTTACCCACCCCTCCACCCACCCACTTCCTTCCCCAACCTCAGGAGAGTCACAGTAACCAATTTGGGGTTTATATTTAACACCTGCAAATCTTGGCGAAGAGACCTCCCTCTTTTCTCCATCACCACGCTTCTCTCACTGATCCAAATACTGAATCAGCGATTCCCAAATTATGCCACTAAAAAGGAGGGGAGGACTTTTCACATTAATACTGCAAAGGCCTAAAATGTTTGTTTTCAATTATCCTAGTTGGTAACCTTTAATCAAATTTTGATAATGCCTTTTAAATTAAAATTATTGGGATGACATTGATTAATAAAATCAAATAGTTTTCAAGTGTATAATTCAGTAATACATCATATGCATATTGCACTGTGTGATCACCACCCAAAGTTAAGTCCCCTTCCATCACCAAATATTTGACCCGTTTACCCCTATCTACTCCTCCCAACCCCGTTCCATCTGGTAACCATTAATCCACTGTCCATGTTCATGAGTTCCTTTGTTTGTCATGTTTGTTTGCTGCTTTCAATTTTATATCTCACACGTGAGTTTTTTTTAAGATAAGCTGAATCTAACTTCTAATACATATGGTGGGGCTTTGCTCAGTTTGACTCATGTGAAACTCAACATATGAGAGCCCCACCTCCATGGCTATAATAACAACAGCACCTACTAGAAGCCAGACTGTGCTACTAACAACTTCCACTCATGATCTCACTGAGTCCTCAACATATGTGCAAAAATAAATGAGAAAATGGATCAGAAGAATTAAGTAACTTGGCTAAGATCCCATATGAAGTCATCAAGGCTGGCACCATTTGACACGTGAATGCCTTAACTCCAGGCAGGGCCTAGTCTTTTAGATGACCCAGAATTCCAAATCTGAGACACACACTGAAAGCGGCACCCTCATAGTTAAATTGCCTTGCAGGTATCTCATCTCCCTAAACTTGGTATTCCTACCTGGCACATAGCAAGATAAATGCTTGTTAAACTGAATTAGTTTGCAACTTTTATGAAATCTATTAAGTCTTTAGTGTAAGGAAGAAGTTTGACATGTTTAATTAATAGATACTGTAACATATAGCAAATATATTATTAAATCATCTTTTTTTGTGAGTTTTGAGTATTATTCACTGACTTATCAGAATCCAAGGGAATTCTGTGGATAGTAGGTAACAAACTAGACTTTGGTGGCCTGTGTAGGTGTGATAGGGAGATGGTTTATGTCCAGTCCCTTTCCTCCTCACCTATGTAGAGCACCCTATGTATTTGTAAGCCTCCTGCCTCCCCGCTACCCCCACCCCTCCAACACCTTATATGGGTGGCTGATTTCTGTGGGACTCTCAAATTCCAATGTTCTTTCTTCCTTCCTTCCTTCCTTCCTTCCTTCCTTCCTTCCTTCCTTCCTTCCTTCCTTCCTTCCTTCCTTTCTTTTTTCCCTTTCTTCTCATGACCAAAATAGGCTATCAGAGGTGAAGAGACTCATTAGTCCACCTTTCTGTCTGAGGAACAGCCAGAGTCTGATGAGAGGTGGAAGTGACAATAAGCACCCCTCTGAAAAAGACAAAATGCCACCCCCTGAATATTTCTGAGGGCCTAACTATTTGGTGTCAAACACTTGGATGTTTACCCCTCCCTCTTTCTGGCTATTTTGGGTCTCCTAATTCCTCCTGAGTCAGTATATTTTCAATTACTCTGAGAAGTTACAATTCCATCATTTCAAACCTGCTGGACCTTGGCAAGTATGCAAGAGGACAGCCAGCCCATCCAATATGTTGCTCCACACCCAGAGGTTGACAGGCAGAGATTCTCCTGTCCCATCTGTTCTAGCCACTGGCAATGTGAGCTTATGTTCTTTGTGGCTTTTTGGAGGTCAAAGCCAATATTGCTTTCTGATCCAGCAAGTGAGCCTAATGGTGAAACTTCCAGAGCAGGGCAAAAATTATGACTGGAGACCTAGGAGAGAGCCGGCTCAAGAGAGTGTAACCAGTAAAGGCATGGGCTTTGGAACCTGATGGCTTGGATTAACTTTCAGGCCACCTCAGCTACCAGTTGTACAGCCTTGAAGAATTCCTTCACCTCTCTGAACCTTGAGAGTCCCTCCCTGTAAGCTAGAGAAAGTAGGTTCTCCCCTCTAGGTTTTTGTCAAAGATTATATGCGATCATTTATGAAGCATTTAGCACCACATTTAACATCTACCACATAGTCAATAAATATCAGCTCCTTTCATTCAAGGTATTGTTTTTTGAATCATTTTATTCATTTACATGTATTAGTACTGAGGGACGTCATTCAAATCCAATTTGATATATTTTATATTGCAAATTATATATAAATTTATATGACTATTACAGTACTATATAGCACTAATTATATGTTAACATTTTAGTATATTAAAAATCAATACAAATTTAATATTGATTGAATGTATACTTAATATTTATATATTGAGAGTCCATCATGTGCAAGGTATGAGGATCAGTAATGGTCTATTTTTTGCGGCTTAGGTGACTTCAACATTTTGACTGATATTCAGACTTTTTTATTCAAAATTAGGGTGGCAGCTAATCGTAAGTAAATTTTAAAACCAGTTCTCAAATGTGATAGAAGTGTTTGATGACAACTGAATCCTGAGAAGGGTTTAGGGGCTGGTTCCCTAAGTGGGAGTGGGTGGCCAGAACTTTGGAAAATAAGCCTTTGGTTGGTGTGTGAGGAAAGAAGGACCGACTTATCAATCATGGAATTTCTATTCACAGTCATTCAGCGAAATATAAAATATTTATGGGAAATGAAACTTTTATATAAATCTTTTCTTTCCTCAGAGGACTTTAAAGGCATAATCTCCCCAACATCAAACATTTCTATGAAAAATTAAAAATTCAGTCAATCAACCAGCTGTTTCTAAATGTACAAAAATATGGTACAAGCCATTTGAATTTGTCAGTTTTGGGTTGGGGAAATACATCATTTAGATACAGCCTTGAGCGTGTTATGCACACAGCTCACTGAAGAGCACAGCCTCCCTGAGGTATAAAGAGAGGAGTATCACCATCGGAACGTTTCCCTCAGGTGCCAAAAGTACACACCTGTGCTCAGACCAAACCTGCTGATGACATCATCCTGGACGTGGAGAGGGCCTGACTGAGGCCTGGGCTAGAGGTCTATGAGCCCTGAGCCTCCTGCACCTTTCCAAGCCACGGAGTCTTCACCTGTCAAATGGCAGGGTTGGATAGAGCCAGCCGTACATTCTAATGTTCTGACTTGGTGATTGTGTCATGGGGGCGTTATGGCGAAGGTGGCCCCACTTAGGAAAGTCTCTTCACCCCCACATGGGTGGGAACAACCAGCTGGGTGGCACCCACGCAGCTTTCTCAGGCATGTGCATCTTGTCAGCAGCAGAGAGAGGACCTGCCCCTTTTGAGCATTTCAGGTCATTCCAGGGTTTACTCATCTCCATGGTTTTACCAACCTAACTAACAAAAAGCATGTCCTCCTCGGGCACAGAGCCTTCTATCTATAAAAATCAGAACCAGAGGAGCAGTCAGTGAAAAACAGAAACGCTGTAACAATGAAATCAAGTCAGCACAGAAACCTGTATCTTTTGGGCTGATAGATAATACTCTTCTTCCTACCTTACCACGGAGAAAAGTCTCAGCATTTGCTTATTAAAGTTTTCCAAAGGAAGAGATAAAACACACAGACAGAGAAATGGAACCAGACCTGGGATGGAAACAGGAAAAGACTCAGGCAGGAACAGGACAAACCAAGATGTAAGGGAACTGAACCTGTTTCAGACCAATGGACGTACAAGGGGGTATATCAGGACTCTCCAACTGCAAATTACAAAGTAGCCTATCCAAATGGGCTTAAGAAAAATTACTTAATTACGTAATTAATTAATAAACAAATAAAGAAAGAACCTCAATGTGAAGATGACCTTTTAGGAGAGTCACGCTTTAACTTCATATGATGGAAGGTGAGTAAAAAAGAAGGGAAAGGACAGCTTTCTTTGAGAGGTTTACCTGCACATATAATTTTCACTACATGATTAGATTCAGGAATTGGTCATTGCCATTAATGTTATTTCATAAAATTAAAATGGTACACTTCCTCACAGAAAACCTCAGATGTGTAAGGAAAGGGACAGTCCAAAGAATCACGTTTTACTGACAATGGACGATATATAGACTATACTACATGCACATGCATCAGCATAAAGTTTAAATTATGGGACCCTCTGTGTCATTCAACAATGTGCCTAGGGATCCGAGCTTACACTGCCTTCATGAAAATGAAATAAACAGAGGTTGGCAGAGAGAAGTTAGAAATATTCCCAAAATGACTAACGTCCCCAATGACATGCTCACCATTAGGAGGACAGCTTGCCCTATAGAGTCTGTCTGCACAGCTTTTTGTGAGGATGGTAATTATACTGACTTTACCAAGTTGAATGAGTATTGAAAGATGTAGCTCCAGGAAAGAAATTTACACCAAGTAGGTATGGCAACAGTGCTTAAATAAGGTTTGCTCCCATGGCAAAGTTACATGTACAGTATATTACTGTATCTGAAATATATGGATGGATTGCTCATGCCACATGTTTTTTGTAGAGGATGTTGGGTCACCTGGTGGACTCAGGAATCCAATGGTCCATGGCAAAATTCTGGCTCTGCCAATTAACTCCATGGCCTTGGGCCCATTCCCCCGCTTCTCTGTGCCTCATTATTCTGTGTGTCTAATGGGGTTTTGTGAGTTCCTGTGAGGATTAAATAGGATCGATATGTACAGCACCTGAGCACTACCTAGCACATGGCAAGTGCTCAATAAATGTTAGACATTATTATTAAATTAGTAATTCTACATAGAATCACTCTTCTCTGCATTTACCATGCTGTCACATTAGATTGTTAATCTAATGATTTAACTTTTAAAACTGCTTTCATATCCTTCTATTATAGTATGAATTAATCTTTCCCCGTGATCCTTGAGAGGCACATGGGCCAAAGAATTTTCCACTTACAGGTGGAAAAACAGGACAGTGAGTTCTGGTGAGTTCACTGGTCACACAGCTCATGGTCGCAGGTACTCACTCTCATCCTGCCTCCACTCCGCCTTTGCCATCCTCTGGATCTGCATCCACAGGCAGGGCAAGGAAAGTGTGCTGGTCCAGCTCAGTCATACATCACCTCCTGATATAGGCGCCCCAAAGGGCTAGCTGCGTACCTGGGCAGAATTAACAAACACAGAGAGACGATAAGAGTCTATTCAATGAGAGCATCTGACCATTTCAGTAAAAAGCAGATTGTCCAGAACATCTATGGAGACAGAACATCTATGTCTCAAATAACCACAGTAGTAGACAGGCTGAGGGGAGCTGGCCTCATCCTGTGCTGACCTCAGTGCCCCCTACCCTACCAAGTGAAGGTCAGCAGCATAGGGCACTCCTAGGACTCCCCCAGGATTGCTTGCTTTGTTTGTGGGCACAAAGTTTTCTTTTTTTTCTGTGCATGTGCTAATCTTTCCTCCTAAAAGTGCTATTTTACTGAGAGACTTTGTCTAGACCAAAAATCAGACCTAGCCCAGACTGCAGCTCTGCCACCGCATGTGCATTTTCTCACTGGCCCCATCCCTCAGGCATCTTCCTCACATCACATGCAGCCCAGCCCCTTGAGCCCCTGTTTTGTTTATTTCTCTACAGGGTCAGACAATTTTAAAGCCAATAGACTTGATGGAAACTTTTAAGGGTTATTTTTTAAAAATTTCTTCACTACCAATTGCCCATATGTTTTGGATAACAACCCAGTACAACCAGGTCATTCTGAATCTCTAGACTCAGTTTAATCTCTGGCATTCTGTAATTTATAGAATTTTACTCTCTGCCTTATGGTTGTTTATTTTTCTTAATAGCCTTTTATGAGGGGCCTTATCAGAAGCTTTCTGAAAAGTAGAGTAAATTATGTTCACTGGGTCAACTTTGTCTTCAGTTTTATTAATCTGGAAAACACAACTTTAATATTTCCTAAAAATATCTGATGCTACAGGAACCACAAATGCAGTAATTAACATGCAATTTGAAAAATTTATTCTCAGATACCTAAACATAGGGGAAAACGACAGAGCCACGGGAGATGAAATCGAATGAGAAATTCTGCTATTCTGCTCTTGCCACTATTTAAGTTACTTTCCACTTCCTATGCCCCCATTTACCTTTTAGCCTCAGTGGTAAAGGTCAGGTTCATTGGATAAACACCTTGGAGAGAAAGCTTGTTGAGCATCTTTGTAACCACATCGGGTTTGTTGTGTGAGACATGAGCACCTTGAGGCAATGGAGTGACTGACCCAGAACACCGGGCTGAAAGTCAGGTAATCTCAGGGAGTATGAATGCCTCTCTAGGAAGCTTCTAGAAGCATTTCCAGGGGCAGTTCTGACCTGCAGGTGGGAGGCTGAGTGTATTCTGGCAGGTAGATTGCTGGGGCAGACTGTCAGGGAGGCCTGCTTTTGGCACAGAGGGGCTTGGAAGATGGACTGTCAGCATTAGCAAGCCTGGGCAGCAGGGAGCAAGGACTGGAAAGCAGAGGCCAGAGTGCAGTGTCCAAGAATAAGGAGGAACAGGTAAGGAGGTGGTGGCAGGAAGGCAGGCAGGACATCAGTGACCTAAGGACTCAGGATTTTCCTGCTGTTTGTGGCTTAGCCTTCCTGCATCCTCATATAGATTAGACCCAAACCTGGCTGGGTTGGGAGCTCCTGAACCGATTCTGCTCTCTCAGCCATGTGTCTGGGAGGAATGCTGGTCCCCATCACCTGCACACTCATCACGCTTCTGTGTTCTTCCCCATTTGTGATGTTGTCTGGACTGGGTCTAATTCCAGCCAGACTAAAGAGTCTTGTATGATTCTATGTCAAAGACCCTGAGACGCTAGCAGTTTTGATGAAGAATTGTTGACATAATGTAGTCTCTCTCAAAGTTCAGTCAATTATATAACAGCTATATTATTTTTCCTTACCTTTGTAGTAAATATATTTTATTTAATATTTTTTAATCACCTCAACCTCATCTAGCAGTGAAACAAGAAGCACGCCTTGGGAAACACTGAGATTATGTCAGTAACTCATCTGGCACAGCCAAGACTGATTCGATGTTAGTTTTCTCCCCATCCCCTCTGCTCAGTTTCCTCTTAGTCCTCTGCTCTTCCTTCGCGCTCCCCACCTCACTTCCTCTTTGCACCCAAGTGAAGCCTATCCACCGATTGTCCTCAGAATCTCCTGGAAAGAGGCCTGTTTCAACTAATATGGTTTACATGGAATATGATGGTCTCATACCCAACTACAGGCAATTCCTGTGCCCATGGAATCCAGGTGCCTGGCTTACCATGCTTTAAGCACAGCATGGACCTAGAAACATCAGGTGTCTTGGACTCTGCCTGTTCAGTCTCTGCCCTAAATATTCATATTTCTTCCTTTTTCCTTATAAGTCGCCAGTAAAATCTTAGCATACCTGTGTCATAGACTTGAGATGAAACTGAAGAGGAGGCAGAAGTGCAGTGTCAATTATGAGGGCAGAAGTGGAATAGGCTGCCAGATCATTTTAGAGTCAAAAGCCCTCTTTATTGCTGAAGAAAAAGAAGCCAGCAATGGAAGGCAAGCTCAGACCTTCGACTGTATGGAGTCTGTTCCTATAGAAGCTGGTAGGAGCTGCCCCACCCAGAACCGGGCACACTCTGCTCTCAACACCTGGTAGGTGTTTAGAAATTATTTATTTTAGTTGAGACACACCTGGGAGAGTTAAAAAACAAAAAGAAGAAGTTTCTCAACTCTCCTTTGCTCACCCATTTCTACCTTCTTACCTGGAACAGGGAGAGGTGAGAGAAGCAGACTACCACACGGCCACCATAGTCCCATAGACCTACCTGTCAGCCTATAAACCCACTTGGTGTTGAGCAGTGCAAACCCCCCTGGAAGGGCAAAACCAACCCTGCGCGAGGCAGCCTGATGCTGCCAGCAACAGAAGTAACATAGGTGTTCTTTGTCTCAAGCAGAGAAGTCACTGGTATTAGAAAAGAATAGAGGATTGGGCAGTGAAGACTCAGAAGCTGGTCTTTTTGTCTGCACACTGCTGAAATGTTGAGATAAGAAGTGAAATATCATCTCAAACCAGTAAGTTTTGTATGCATTTCAACCAATGTTTAAACATTTGGAAACACAAGACATGTACTGATATTCCAGCCTCCTTTCAAAGACCAATGCGTAGACGCCAATAAAGGTTTCCCTTTGAGGCCTTATGAAGAGAGATAAAAAGATAAATTTGTCTCTTTTTTAAAACTCCAACCCATATGGCTACTGAAATATCTGAGTAAAAGTATGTTTTCTTGAAGTGTTATGGACCACATGTTTGTGTCACCTTCCCTGCCCCATCCAAATTCTATGTTGAAATCTAATACCCAAGTGATGGCTTGGGGAGTTGGGGTCTTTGGGAGGGAAATAGGTCAAGAGAGTGGAGTCTCCCTAAATGGGATTAGTGCCCTTTTAGGAAGAGAACAGAGAGCTAGCTCACTTTCTCTCTGCCATGTCAAGACACAGTGAGAAGGTAGCTGTCTGCAACCCAGAACTGGGTCCTCACCAGAACCCGACCATGCTGGCACTTTGATCTTGGACTCTAGAATCCAGAACCATGAAAAATAAATTCCTGTTGTTTGTAAGCCCCCAACTATAATACTTTTTTGTAGCAGCCCAGACTGACTAAGATACTAAGCGAAGATATATCTACATATGCCCCTTTGACTGGGGATATTGTTGTTTAGGTTAGAGACATACAGATATAATTATAAAATAACATAAAAGAATAAATCTTCATATCATTGTGATAGATTATCCCATTAATTTTAAAGGCAATTACAATTAAGTAAAATTTAGTATATTATCAAAATTCTCATATTGCAAATATAAACTATTTGGTACTAGAATTTCTATTCTAATATAAATAGTTTAATACAGATTGCTTGCACACCTTTTGACTATGAAGTAAAGCATACCATAGAGGTTCTTTGGTAGAGCTTACTAATAAAATGTATGGAGAAAAAATATATATATTTTTTTTAGAAAATAAGAAACTTTGAATTTTTCTTACTTGAACTTTTGAATATTTCCTCCCTAGCTGTTAGATTTGGAATAAGATCATTTCGCACACTTTTTGCACTTTCCGTACCTGAGTTAAACTGCTCAGTAAAAGGTAAGCATTTTGAAGGCTAACAACCGCAAGATATGGAGAGAATGTATTCTAGTGGTTCACTTAGAGAAATCAACATTTTTTTCTCCCGTTAAATTTTTCACAGAATTCCTGCTAAGAGTATGACAGATATCTGACAGCAGAACCAGAAGATAAAATAGATTCAGAAAGTTATTCTATTAGTGAGTGGAAGGAAAGAAGCAGGAGAGGATTCTCCTTGCAGAGCAAACGCAGGTGAGGTGATACCGATGCCTTTTGGCCAAGCTAAGAAATCCGAATTCTAATTTGTAAAGCATCATGAGCATATGATGATGATGAGACACCCAAAGGATAAACTCCTCCCTGTTGGAGGAGAATTGACAGAACCAACACACAACCGATGGATCAGAGGTATTGGTGTAAACACACACACATACACACACACGATGAAAACTACTGTAGCAGAGCACTGTGAACCCAGAGCAGACCTTCGGGATGGCACCAGGTTCTCCCCTTTTGTCTTTCTAATAAAAGGGAGAAATTGGAAAGAGACCCATTTCCCCCCACTTTGTGTCTGGGGATGTGGTATTTCTGGCACTACGAGAGAATCAGATTCTTAAGCATGAAACACAGATCTCTCCATAGAATTTATCTATATGTGGTGTGTCATCATCTATTATGGGTTTGTGTGGGGCTGGACCAGATTAAATACCCTGAATCCTAGCCGCTCTTCAGCATCTGAAAATCCTCGCTTGGAAAAGATTTCTCAGTAATAAGTATAATGCAGAATAATGAACAGTAGCCAAAAAGAGAGAAGATGTCAAGCCAATCAAAGGAAGGACAGATGTTTAAAACATCTTTTGCTATTCAGGATGGTGATCCAACAAAAGCAATTATGTTTCTGCTTTCTCAATTTCCAAACAGGAAAAAGGCGCTGCGAGGTTTTCCAATGCCGACGCCCTACCTACACTTTGTGAACTGAACAAGGAGGTTGCAATGTCACCCAGAGCCAATGGCAACTGATGCCAAGCCAGGCTCAAAAGTTGGGGCAGACAGTGAGGTAAAAGCACTCCAAACCACACAGGTGGAATTCATGTATTCAAAGATTGCCTGTATGAGTGTGTGTAGATACACACACATCAAGATGCCAATTTAGCTCTGTTTTCCCTCAGATCAAAGAATTGTGGAAACAAAGGCACAGGTACACACAGAAGTAGAAACGACGTTGGGTAGTTTGTCTACAAGCCGCAAGAGAGGGGAGACCCAGGCCTTTGTCAGGAATGAACAGAGCTACAAGATGGAGTGTCTGGTGTCTCTCTGTCACCTGACTCGATGACACCCTGTTCTTTTCAGCAAAGGAAGGCTGGAAAAAAATAAAAGGCTATGGATTAAGCGTATCTCAGACTAGGACCATAAAATATGTATACTGCACACATTAGGTTACACGTTAGCAACTGACAACTGCACATCTGATAAAGGTGCCCTTACTCTGCCCAACCTGAGAGAAAAATATGGGATGGGTAAAGAAGAAAGAAGAACCGTGCGCGGGAGAACCGATTCATTTTATTCCTTATATGTACAAACATGAATAATTTGACATGATGTTTAGACAGTTTCTCTCTAACTTAAGTCTTTTAATTAAAATGAAAGGAAGGAAATATGCTTTAAATATGAATGCGAGAAGGTGTGAGTTAGCAGCCCCCAGCCTGCCTGCTCCTCTCTCTGTGTTGTCGGGGAGTACAATCAAATCTCCTCTTCTTGCGCAGTCTTTCATAATGTTTATGGTTGTTTTAGGTAACACATAAACCATGCTGAATGTGATATTCCCCTTATTACATGTCAGGGCCACATATTAAACCAGAGCCCGTCCCTTATTCTGCTGTTTACTTTCACGGCAAATCAGTCAATGTATTTTCCTTGACTCACCAGGCAATATCGCAGGGCTGCCTGCAGCCAGCAAGGCAAATGCTAACTTTTCAGCTTGTGCCAAACGGCACGCCCTGGGCTCACCACCCAGTGAATGAAAGCAGTATATTCTGAACTGAAAAATGGGCTCGGACGTCGACCCTAATAAATTACGTGATTATTACAATGCTGCACTGTTCCAGCCCATATTATTTTATTTTACCTTTTGCCAGTTCCCCTGTTGCCTGCTCCATTTCGCCTCTGTTTTCTATGTGCTTAACTTGTAAAATGCTAAACAAGTTTTGATATTTACCTGTTTATGATTAAATTGCGAAATGATCTGCTTGGTTCTGTTCTAAATTAAGGTCTGCATTAAATGTCATAGCATTTATCTTTCATAAAATGAGACAGCAAGGACACTAATTTCCTAGGTATTCAATCATTGCCCTGTGCCACTTGAGAGACAGCCCAGAAGAAAGCCTGCCTACAGTTCACAGCTCACTGACAGCCCTGAGATGGAATCATAAAAGTCAATTAATCATTAAAAGCTGTTACAAGCACATATCGAACCAGTCTGGCACAAAATGTTAATCAGTCCAATATCAATATAATAAATTCCTGCAAATTGGAGCAATCGATACGTTTAGGGCCTAATGAATCAATTCGAGGGCAGTGGGCCGCTCCTTGGGGTCCCCATGACATGGCAGCCAGGCGAGTGCTACATCTCTAGGCGCACTGCCAACAGAGGTCACCTATCCTAACAGGCTGTTCACTTCAGGCGCAGTTACCACGGTGACAGCATGTCACCGTTGCCCTAGTGTCCTTCTAGGTAAGGTGGAAACCGATGCATCACTGCCCTTGATGGATTTGTCAATAATACTTAGCAGGGGAGGGGGCTGCTCACATGACCCTCACAGGTCTGCAGTCCCTGAGCAGTTTGGTGTGATTTAATTGTCTGAAGAGGTGTGTGCTTCTGCATATATGCAGGAACTAAGCAGTGGTCACAGGAAGAGGGAGTTGGCAGTCCCTCCAACTGCATTCAGAAGCCTTGGGAAAATAGTGCAGAAAATAACAGGAAGCCAGAGCAATGGCCAGGTCAGTGTTACATTAACGAAGTAGCTCTGTGAGTAAGAAATAACCTAGAGCCTCTCAGATTAAGAATTTATTAGCTACAAAATTTTAATACATTACTTATGAGTGGAAGTGGAATTGCGTATTAATCCCCCAAGGCTTAGACTCAGTGGCAGCATTTCTAGACACCTGCTTACGGACAGTAGATGTTCGCCAAGGAAAGCCTGTCAGGATAAATTTAGGGCAGCAGGAATAATTGGTGGGGGTCTCTCTCTCTCCCTCTCTGCCCACCCTCTTCCCTCCCCCTTGCCCAAACACAACCCTAACTCAGAAAACTCGAAGCAGACAGGATACCCAGAAATGGGATTTTAAAACAGATTCTTCATCATCTGTTTTTAAACACCAGAGATTTCACGTTTCAAATCATTTTATCTTTCGCTACGCATGTTAAAACTGACCAGTGAAGGGAGCCAAGAGCCGTTTCAGCACTGCAGAGTGGAATGAAACCTCTTTAGAGATAAAAGAAATCTTGGCTACTGAGACTCTGGGGAATCACCGTGTTCCAGAACCTTCACTGTCATTTAACATAAAACATAAAGGTTAACACTGAATAAAATAATATCCTGGCTGATTATTTTAATAGTCTCCGAGTATGACTTTTTCCTCTGGATTGCTGTTCTGTAAGGCAGGGACGATACATGCTCCTGCTACACTGATGGGGCGGTTCTGTTTGGTTTAGTCCCCAGCAGCGACTGCATGAGTCTCTCTTGCAGTCATTTATTTATTCCCTTATGGAAAAATAGAAGCTATGCCAATCCAAAGAAATGTTTATTTCTTCCGGATAGTTATTTTCGAAGGTTGTTTTCTTACTCAAATTTTAAAAAGGGAGAAAAGAAATTATTTTTTTTATAACGGCGGCCTAAATTACAGGAAACATCAACATAAATTACAAATTCTATGCTAAAGAAATAAGTATTCAACGCACTGAGACAGGGCGATGTTAAGGGCGTGCAGACAAAGGTAATGCGGAACCTCTGCTTAATTGCCCTGACACAGAGCTTAGTTCCTCCAGCAACATTCTGAGAGCTAAAAATCTCTCATTGTTATTAATTGTGTTCCTTTTAGAATGTAATGTCACATCGCTGCGGGCTGAACTAACGAAACATACCAATATTACCAAAATAGGCATATTTCTTTTTGTTCCACGCATTCTATCAAAACTGTCTACTAAAGATGCCACGTTAAGAATCCTTTCATAGCATAATATAAAGAATGTCTCACCTACCTCAACATTTCTATCACCCGATTAAAAAACCCAGGAGGACTAAACAATATAGTGTGAATTCAGTTATCCTAGAAGACTTTAGAAATGTTGCTAATTCCTACCTCTGATTTATGTTAATATTAATGCTGGATTACCTGCGATGCCTTCTGAACAGCTACTGCATACCAATTTGCACAAAGTCAGGGCGCTCCCATGCACTGGAGCTGTATGCCTCTATTATAATGAGAATCTGAATTATTTATCTCTATTTATCCTACAGGAGTTCACTCGACCCCAGTCCCACTTTCCTTTCCTACTGCACATCAATGCATGTAAACATGACTTCATAGCGGCTGCACACTTCATATGTCCTGTCCTTAGCCGCAAGGCACAGCAATAGGCAGTCGACAAAAATGTTACACCACTAAGAGAATTCATTTAAGCATTTATTTGAGGTAAACTCTTCTAATTAAGTCAACTTTAACACAGACACGCAAATGGCAGCATGCATATGTGTCTGGCGCCTAAACAACGTCTGGTGAGCCCAAAGGAAGTCAGGCAGCTGCAAGCCAAGGAGGCAGTTAATAAATCCAGTCTCTCCTTTCTGTAACCTCTCTGTTAGAAAAACGGTTGTCCGTGGGGGTTCTGCAGGTTCTCGTGGCAGCACTTGGTTTGCACCTAGATCAGCTACATTAAGATGATTTGATGGTTCTGATTTTGCTCTGAGACTTGAGTTGGTCTGGAGAATGGTAGAACCAGTCAGTCTTTCTGGGTCCTTGTTATTCAAGGACTATCTAGGAAGGCTGAGGTGAGTTAGAATATTTGAAAGTCCTAGAAAGGACTCTGCCTTACTGTAGCTATGGACTGGTATATTTGTCAGTATTCTCCAAAGAAACAGACCAATGTTATATACATATATATATTAATAATAAAGAATTGGCTCACGCAATTATGGAGGCCAAGAAATTCCATAATCTGCCATCTGCCAGCTGGAGTCCCAGGAGAGTCCATGCACAGTTACAGTCTGAGCCTGTGCCCTGGGAACCAGGGATCCAATGGTATAAGTCCCAGTCCGAGGGTCGGAGAAAACTTACGTTCAGGCTCAAGTGGTGAGACAGAGACAGAGCACGGATTCTCTCCTTCCCCATCCTTTGTCTTGTCCAGGCCCTCAGCGGATTAGATGGCGCCCACTCACACTCGGGAGGGGAGAGCCATCTACTTTATTCCATGCACCAATTCAAATGCTAATCTCTACCAGAAATGCCCTCACAGAGACACCCAGAAACCATGTTTTACCAGCCATCTGGCCATCCCGTAGCCCAGTCAACATGGCACAACATCACGAATGACCATTAGCTTTCTGGGAATGGGAATAGTCCAGAGGTCCTGGTGTGTGATATAGAATGTAATGGGGAACAGTGGCAATAAGGCATTTTCAAAAATTTATAAAACTGATATTTCTGTCAGAAATAGAGTGAGTTGTCAGCAATTTGAAATCTCAATGTTTAGGTAACCCGAAATGGTACCTCAAAGGAATACCCTTTGTTCTGTTTTGAAGGGCTATAGAAGGGTCGGTTATTTAGGACCGATTGTCATAAGTTGAACAATTATCTGAACCTGCCTTAGTATATCAGGTGCCACTGACAGACTCAATGCAAGATATGTATAAAGTAGACATGAAATAAATAAAGGAAAAATTTTTGGAACATGAGTTTGTATAATATACAAAAATTTACTAAAAAATCAAATGGTGAAGTGTTTATGAGAATATACAGAAATAATGATACAGTGGAGTTAATCCAGTGACTCAGCGATAGTTTGTGAAAAGGGAATCTAAAACAAGACTACTAAATGTGAGAATTGTGGGACTGGGGCTTAGAATCATGTATGTTTTAGCAATTTATTACTCTTTAATATTACTCTTCCTTCAAGTCATGGTACATAGTGTGGAACACCCTGTAGAAATGCAGACTCATATGTATACTGAGATTGGCTACTGCTCCCTGTCTTTCATGCATCTCAGGTTCCCAAAGGGGATAGATTGAAGTCCCTAAGGCTGTGGCTCTATGGTGAGAGAGGGGTGTGGAGGGGTTGGAGAGCCAAGCAGATAAACAGGGAGGGTCGATGCAGTCTGGGGAGGAGAAAGTTAGAGGCTGGGTCCCTGTGTTGTCCATATTCTTCAGTCCCAATCTCCCCAGCTGGGTCCATAAAACAGGTGCCAACTAACTAGGAGGTTCCAGGCATAGAGCCATTATCCCGTGAACCTTAGCCAGCCCCCAAACCTAGAATCAACCCCACAGATATTTAACCAGCACAGATAACAAGGCCCAGCTGGGACCAAGATGGGTTTGGAAATGAGCAGCTGGACACCTGGAAGTCTTAGCTGGCTAGCTGCTTGTGTTACTCCTGGTCTATTCATCCCCCAGTAACACGACATTTCATTTCACGCAATTGAGTTTTTTGGATTCCACTCATGGCCTTATGGCAGGCTTTCACTGTACATTTTCTTTCTTTTAAAGTTGCATTCTATTATAAAAGCAATACATACAGCTGATAAACAGTCAGATTGTACAAATAGATACAGAGTGAAAGTCCTATTTATTCTCACCCTCTAGAGTAAACTATTGTTATTGTTTGATGTATGTCATTTCACATTTTTAAATTTATGTATGTACTAATACATAACTGAGGAAGGGTTTTGTTTTAACCAAGTTTAATATGTCCTAGCATCAGACATTTCCTCGGGCTATTGTAACAAATTATCACAAACTAGGTGGCTTAAAACAATAGAAATGTATTCTCTCACAGTTCTGGAGGCCAGAAGTTCAAAATCAAGCTGTCAGCAGGGCCATATGCCCTCTGAGGTTCTAGAGAAGAATTTGTTCTATGTCTTTCTCCTAGTGTCTAGTTACTTCCAGCAATCCTTGGCATTCCTTGGCCTCATCACTCCAATTTCTGCCTCTGTCTTCACGAGGCTATTTTCCCTTTGTGTCTTTCTGTGTCTAAATTTTCCTCTTCTTATAAAGACACCAGTCATTGAATTAAGGCCCATCCCAATTTACTATGACCTCATCTTAACTTGATTACATCAGCAAAGACCCTATTTTCAAATGTGGTCACATTCATAGCTCCCTGAGGTTGGGACTTGAATATATCTTTTGGAGGGACACAATTCAACCCACAGTAATGCGGAGACATTTGACTAGCAATATCATTGGAAAGTTATGAGCAAATTGATAAGATTAAACCCACAGAATTGAATGAGTTCAATTATTTTTTAATTTGGGGGTTTGTTCACTTGCTTGCTCCTTTGGCACACAAATAATTTTTATACTTACGTAGTTTGAGTTGGCAATCATTCTTCACACAGTTTTAAATGTTGTATTATGCCTAGAAAGGTCTGTCTCACCCCAAGAGCACAGAAATATTCATTTTTTTCCTTTATGTCTTTGATCCATTTGAACTTATTTTGGCGAGAACCAAAATAGAGACCCAGTTTAATTTTTTTAAAAGGCTAGTTGACTATTTAATAATCTAGCTTTCCTGCATGGACATGCCACTTTCATAATTTAGAAAATGTATAAACATATTTGGGTCTATTTCTTAACTATTCACTCAGCCCTTTTATCTGCTTGTCTACTTTCATACCTGTGCAGTTTTTCTCATTGCCCTGTTTTTATTACTGTAACTTTTACATTTTCGTAGCAAGGACTGTTTTCTATCAATGATCTTTTTTTTCCTTCCACAATTATCCTGGCTATTCCCAAATAAATGTTTATTCCTCCAAATGAACTTTGTATTATGTTATGATGCTAAAAAAAAAAAAAAGTTTGTTGGGACTGTACTGAGTTCTTTAAACTGTCGAGTTTTTCTCTGTTACAGCGAACTTGTCTCTCCATTATGCAAGTGTTCTGTTTTCCTTTCTTCAACAATCCTTCACCAGATATCTATATAGTTTCTTTTATGTAGGTTTTGGACATTTCTGGTGGAATTTATTTTTAGAAGTTTTACGTTTTTGTTTGTTTCCTATTGTGAATGAAATTTTTGAATTATACCCTGATTTTTCCTCCTACTCATTCTCCACATCAATCTGTTGGCAAGTGCTGGCAGTTCTTTCTGCATCTGAAATATATGTCAAAACTACACGTGGTTTCCTGTTGCCACCCCACTGCCATCTCCTCTCACCTCTGTCAAAGATCATTCTGTATCCACCCATACTCCCTACTGCCCATTCTTACCTATTTGTCAGACTTACTTTTCCAAGGGCACATTAAATCATATCAACACTACATCCTTTAAAGCCCTTTAATAGGCTTCCTGTTGCACTTAAAATAAGCTCCAGTCTCTTGAAGTTGTCCTGTGTGATTTTGTGTAATCCCACATGACGTTCCAAGACCCTACCTGGCCATGCTGGCTCTTTACGGTCTCTTAACAGGCATGCTCTTTTCCTACAGCTCCTTCCCCTTTCCCCTCTTGTGCTTCCTTCTTTATTTCCCTCGCTTAACTCTATGCATGGATGGCTACTTCTCATCCTTCATGTCTCAGCTCAAATTCCACCTCCTAGGAGAGGCCATCCTGCCACTACCTATAAGGAAGGACACCCTCAGCAACTTGCCCCTGGTCTTTCTAATTCCATTATCCTATCATGTTATTCTCCTGAATTCCTACCACTGCCTGACAAGTCTTATTTGTCTATTTATATATTTGATAGTTTTGGGATTATTCGTCTCTTCTAATAAGAACAAGGACTCTGACTTGGCAGAGCTGTGTCGCCAAATGCTTGGCATAAAGTTGCGGCTCAAAAAAAATATGTTGAATAAATAAAAAGAACATTGTTTCCTTTTTTCTGTCTTATGTTTATATGGTTAAAAGCTATTCATTTTTTTTAGTAAGTGGCTATCTATTTTTTTTTTTTTTGCTTTTAAGTAAGATTTTATTTAATATTCATGGGGCTTCCCAGGTGTACAATCGTATCATTTCATCTACAAATAATAAAAATGTTGCCTTCTCTTTTAGGTGCACCATTTATGCCTCTTATTTTGTGATTCTGATTTCTCTGAACAATTTTAAATGATATGGTGATAATAGAGACCCTTGACCTGCTGTTGACTTTCATAGAAGCACATCCTTTTTAGAGTTTTACCACAAAACATGATACTATGATACTGATATTGGAATGAAATGTGTGTGTAGTTTTATCATGCTCGTGAAGTATGGACCTAGACCAGTTATAGGAAGGTTTTGTTTTCTAAATCAGGATTGGATATTATCTCTAAGACACATTTTAGAATTTAATTAGATCAACAATTAGATTAGATTGGTAATTAATTTATTAAAGGGGCAAATTACGTAACAGATTTTTAATATTGACCTATTAGTGCATTCTGGAGTGAATTGCACTTGATATTTTTTTAAATATGCTATTTCTGTTTGCTAATATTTTATTCAGGGTTTTTACAGCAATGTGCACGAGTACCATATGTATTATAGGTGGTTTGTTGTATATGGTTCATTATTCAGGGCTGTCATTAGTGGATACACTTCGAACAAGAACAGCCCTAGAAGTGAAGCTGAGATCGAGAAGAAAAAAAAAAACAGGATTCAAAACTCAAGTCTTCACACAAGTTTATAATACGTTAGAACTTTGATAATTAGTAGAAATACCTAAGGCTCAGTCACACCTGACAAAATGCTCTGCAGAACTGGCGTTCATTCAGAATTTGGCTCTGGATCATAAGATGAGAAGGAACAATCATTTTTTTAACAGTAAAAAGGACAGAACTGTAGAAGAGGGCTGGAGTGAACTTTCAGGAGCATGTGACCACCTTCAGGAGAAAGCCGCAGCCAAGAAATTGTCCACTGGCACAACTGTCTCTGATAATGAGCTGGGTCCACTGTGATCACATGATCCTCTAGGAGCTATTGGTTGTGTGCGCACAGAGTAGAAGCTAAGACTGACTGTAATCAAATAAGAGTGAGAAGGATTTTCCAGCAATGTAATCACTCAGATTTTTTTAAATCCAGTTTAAATGTAGTGTAGTTTCACTAAAGATTTTCCAGTGGTCTACAACAAAGAATGCAAGAATCAGTCCCTAATTTAAGCCATTCATGGAAACATCAATTATGCTAAAATTTAACTTATTTCACAAGTTGTTAAGACCAGATAGTGATTCTTAGTTCATTAAAACCAGCTGATAATATTAGAAAGTACTTTGGCAAAATGGACATAAGTGTATTCACTATAACATTCTTTTTTTTTCCTTTCTCATTTTTTCAAAATTCTTGCATTTTTCAAAGATTCCTAGAGAACCAGATGGGTGAAGGAAAGTCTCAAAATATCAGGTTTCACATGTGATACTAATATGGGGGGGTGACACTAGAAATTATTTAGTTATTCTGAAATCTGTCACTTTTTGAAAACAGCATCAGAATTAGAAAAGAAAGAATGAATCTTGTAACATGTTCTCACATTTCAGTACAATTAGTGAATCACAAGGCAAAAAATCCCTTTAAATGGTTATCCCAGAGGCCTTGTCTGAAGTCAGCCTCCTGCCTTTCCTGGAGAAAGAATCCCACAGCGCCTGGTGAGGGTGAAATTGTGCCCCTGATCCCAAGTGTCCAGGGGATCCCCTGAAAATCTGAACAGCAGCCAGAAGACATGTGGGAGCTGACCCACAGATGACAGCCTGAGATGCTAAAGGAAGACCAGTCCAGTGCTGGTGAGTCAACTCAAGAAGCCAGGTGTCATGAGATGAACTCACAGAGTCTTTGATCTAAGAGTCAACTAAGTAAATGACCCTCTCCATGATCCGGCTGGTATGGCCCTCTCTGTATCTCTGAGTGTCTTTTAGTCACTGTACCCTGTTGCAGCTGCCTGAGCCAGTTTTTCTTTGGCCACTACCTGCACCAACTGCCTTGGACGCAGGCTGAGCCAGGTGAGGCTGCTTCCCAGTTGGGCCCCCAGCAGCCACAGTCAGCTACCATTTTGACATAAAACGATTTAAATGGAAATCCAGTTTTACAAAGCGCAGGTGACTGATAATGAAGACATGAATGATGCTCATGAGAATTTTATTTAATTTTAAATCAATTGTGTATTCTAATTCATTAGCAAAAGGGAAAAATGAAAACAAAGTGCTTAATCTTATGTCATTATTCAAACAGAAGAGAGTACTTCTTCCTATAAAATTCTTAGGGAAATTGTCAATTTCCCTTTTTCCCCAAAAATCTATTTCTATAGAAGAACTGGGGCCGAACTTGTTCTTTAAAAATTAGATTTGATTTTATTTGGCATTATGCAAACAAGAAAAAAAGGGGGCTGACCAAGTGCTTGACTTTATTTTTTACAATTTATTTATGTTATTGTATACATGATCTAAAAAAACATTATTAGCAACAAAAAACTTAGTCTTGGAAGTAATAAAGTATCTGAGGAAAATAATATTATAATATTATTATGATATAATTAAAGGCCAAAAATTGAACTGTTATAGAGAGATTGAAGGAAGGTGTTCTTTATCAGGTCAAAGCCCTTCCTTAGGCTGTCCTTCTTTCTTGGGGGTTAAGTCAAGTTCGAGGCTGGGCCATGGTGATTGTTCTAGCTTCTCTGGCTTCTCTAGGATTTAGAAGAGCAAAATGTCTACAAGCAGTCTCTTCTCTACTAGCCGAATGAAGTGGGAAGAAAAGGGAACATACCTTCAAAGTTCTCTTTCCTTCCACTCAGTGGGTCCTTGTTTTGCATTCTCCCTTTGTCATGCAACTTGGATGAATGAATCATTTAAACTTTCTGGGTCTTATTTCCTTCATCTTTAAAATTATAGTAGGCTTGTCATAGGACAACTGTAAAAACTAAATGAGAGATTACTTACCAACTATTGCAACAGGGAAGTGCTTCATAAACTGACAAAAATTTAGTCAATATTCCCAAAATGTTAGCTAATATTATTAATTGTACCTGAAAAAGGATATAAAATGCTCTAAATGGAAGAAGGATTTTGAATTTATTCAAAATTTAGCAAATAGGTTTTTTACTTTATTTTTTTCTTCTCTTCTTTTTCAAAATTAGATCCAATTGAGTTTTTAAAAGAGCACAATTCTGCATTTTAAAAATGGGCCAAGATGTCACTTACGAAAGTCATAAAAAACTGCAAGGAATGTGGAAGGGAGCTGCTGCACGGCACTGACCACCATGTCCCCAGGGAAGGCTGGCCCTGTGCCATGGTTAGTCTTTGTATTTCCACTCCAAAGCAGAGTGCCATTTAACTGATTTCCCATTTAGAAAAAAAAAATGTGCAGCTTGCTGCCAGTGTTAATTTAACAACATAATTTAACAACACACATAGGAATATTACAGTTTTCTAGGACTTGATATTTTCAGCAATCGAGAATTGCTATATTTTGTAAATGGAAACTCCACTACTAAAAATAGAATGCTATGAATAGAACGATGTCATTTGTTTCTAAAAAGTATCGATATACTAGAATGAAGTGAAAATAATAATAAAAGTGAGATGCAAAGTGGCAAACTTTGGGGGTCAGATTAGGGGTGTGATCCACGAGTTATCTCAGAGTAAACGCTGCTACTGCAAGTGCTACTGGCAAGGATTCCCAGGGCAAATGGGAAATGCATTAAAAGAACGATTGAAAACATCATACAGGGTGGGCAATCCCCACAGTGCTCACTGGTCGTGGGAAGAATCCTTCGCTAGAATCAGACACCTGGGCAGCTGACCACCCTTCCATTCTTTCTTCCACAATTCCCAAAGATCATTTTCTCCTTGTTGTTTAGAATTTCATAAGAAAATTCAAAGTGTGTATCTGATTCATTTTATTATCATACTTTATTTTGATACAAAGGCACTCTAGGTCTAAACACTGAATTGTGGTCTGAGTCATATCTTCAATATAACAGGATCTGAGCAAAAATGGGTGGCTGGCCAGTTTGCCAAGGATGATGGTTACCAGCCAGGGCGAGTACACACCACAATGAGGACTTATCTCACTGTTCTACAGGATACATCAGAAGGATGTCACCATCTCTTCTGATCCTAAGGGATGTGACGCTCACTGTGTCAATGCCATCACCACCATGCTTTGGACAGAAGATTCTGGAATGTGCTCAAGTACTACGCATCTTCAGTCTTTTTCACCAAATAAGTTTTTTTTTAGCACAATGATTTTTTGTTTGCTCTTTGTGCTCAATAAGCATTAGATTTTTTTTTTTATTCCTATCTGTCTGCCCTCTCGCCTTCAGCAGCCTTCAGCTGTTCTCTATATCTATGAACCTGTTTCAGTGCTGTTTTGTTTTTTTATTTATTTTGATTTTTTAGATTCCACATATAAGTGAGATTCCACCCAATACGTTTTAATACTTGAATTATCACTCCCAAGATTCATGGCTTTGTTTCATTTATTTTGATGGAAGAGGAAAGGTCAGTGGGACTTCATGAGTACTCTTCCAAAGGAATTCAAACCACCAGATGCTATACTGTTCAAATGAGGCTTGATTTAGCTGTGGCCCACAGGCCAGAGGTAGAGCTTTGTAACTGTGACAAGCAGAGCATCAGCGAGCTTGTTGAATTTTTTAAAAAGATAGAGTCCCCAGCTGCCATTAAAGATACTGTCACTTTTCTCCACGCCTATTAGAGCTTGGAAAGCATGTACTATCAGAACATTTAGACTGCCAGCTCTGAAATAGTCATTCCGTCCAGGAATTAAACAATTGTGAGCTCTGCTGCAGGATATAGTACCAGAAGATGGATTCTATAAAAATATATGTGAATAATGCTGGTTTATCAAGACCTGAATGAGAGCTGTGATCTTTTAGATTGATGTTTGTAAAAACTAGTAATTGAAGCATAATATACGTGCACAAAACACATACATGTGCACATATCCTAAGTGTACAGCCTGATAAATTTTCTCATCATCATTCTTTTTATTTGGATTAATAGGTCTTTATATAGTTCAAAAAGAAAGAAAAGGTAAGCACATTTTGATTGTCCATCATTAAAATGGAAAAATACATATATAAGTATACACATAGAACCACTATTTTTTAAATGAAGACTCATTTGCAAAGAGTGTCCAGGTTTTTAAGCTGGGAAACCTATGTGTATACAGAAACGATAGCTAGATTTTCTATTGTCCCTCACGTTCTGCCTTTATTCCAACTCTTCTGTCAAAGCCACATACTTATTTATCCTTTCTGCATATGTCCTTAGGATATTTCTATTTAGTAGGAAAGCAATATTGATGAACATCTCTGTTTTATTAAGTTTGTCAAACAACAGAGTATCTGGTCTGCTGGCCAGAATTTGTTAATCTGTTACCACGGCTCTGTCCCAATGCATCTTGGAGAAGCTGTTTTCCAACACATTCTTGGGTTCATACTTACTGTTGTTCATCCACTTGTTAACTCAACAGAGGGCTAATTACTGATGTCAAATCCTAGCACCACTTTCTGTGTTATCTACGTTTCTGAGAAACCTTCCTCTACTTCATCTTCTACCTCTTCTGCTGAGTTGACTTATGATAGGAGCTGGTCATTTCTACTCAAGCTTCAGAAGCCTAGACCATAAAGCTTGAAAGGGGAAGCAACTGAGGAATAAAACTTTTTTATGAAGAAAAACTGGGACATAAACTCCCTATTGTTATATAACCAAGGACCCTTTTGGACCTGATGATTCTGTTTTTATTTATTTTTTCCTTTCCTTTTAAAAATTTTACAAAAATTGTTGAGGTAACATTGGTTAATAGCAGCATATGAGTTTCAGGTGTACAATTCTGTACATCATCTGTATATTTCATTGTGTGCTCACCAGCCAGTCTAGTCTCTTTTCATTACTATATATTTGATTCCCTCTGCTCTCTTCGTCCTCTTCTATTCCTTTCTCCACTGGTAAGCACCATACTATTGTCTGTGTTTATGAGATATTTGTTTGTTTGTTGCTTTTAGTTTTAGACCCCACATATGAGTGAAATCGTATGGTTCTCAACTGCCTCCATCTGACTTATTTCATTTAGCATGATACTCTCAAGATCCGTCCATGTTGTTGCAAATGACAATATTTCATCTTTCCTTATAGTTGAGTAGTCTTTCATCGTATGTAGTACCACATCTTTTTTATCCAATCATCTGTCGAAGGACACTGCAGCTGTTCCCATGTCTTAGCCACCGTGAGTAATGCTATAATGAACACTGGGGTGCATATATAATTACAAACAAATATTTTCAAATTTTTCAGGTAGATACCCAGAAGAGGGATTGCTGGGTCATATGGTAAGTAACTATATTCTTAATCTATTGAGGAACCTCCATACTGTTTTCCATAGTGGCTGTACAAATTTACATTCCCACCAGCAGTGTATGAGGGTCCCTTTTCCTCCATAACCTCTCCAAAACTCATTATTACTTGTCCTGTTGATTATAACCATTCTAACAGGTATGAATGGTAGTATCTCATTGTGGTTTTGATTTGCATTTCCTTGTTAGCCATTTATATGTCTTCTTGGAAGAAGTATCTGCTCATGGACCTGATGATTTAAAAATATTGTCTATCAAATCACAGTAAGTAAAGAGCAGAGATTTCAACTTGAGGCCGAACTGTGTCCACAGTGTATTTTGGTGATTGGAGGGAAGACAGGCTGAACCAGAATCAAGCTGCTGGTGGAGTCTGCTGTAGCTGAAGGAGGAGGGAAACGGTTATAGTGTGAAGTTTCCTGGAGAAGGAAAAGTGTCAGTGTTCTACTTCTTCTCTCACCTAAGAACGAGTTCTGAGTGTTGCTATTGGCCCACGCTACAAACAGGGAGATCATGGTAAACACAGTGTTATTTCAGGATTCAGGTGACAGAGGACAACACAGTATTGAAGGAAGGGACAACCTGGTAACTCCTTGGGCACAAGGAGACACTTATGCCCACAGAAGGCCTACTGCAGGCAGCTAGTGGATTTGAGGTGCGTGGTGGATGTAGCTGAATCAGAGTCACCAGGGAGGTTGGTGAATGGAGGGGCCAGTTTGCAGCAAGCTGAGGTCATGCATAAAGGATGAGCCAAGAGCCATGGAAATCTGAGTTATTTCTAGCTAATAAACTTCTACCAGGGTTTACCACCTAAGGAAACCTAGGGCAAATTGAGTTAATTAAATAATAATTCATTCATTTTCCAAATTGTACTAGTCTTTACAGGTTTTGAAAGAGTTCCCTGTTTCAGGTAGTCAATTGTGGGCCTAGGTGACACCGACAGTTCAGGCAGGCCATAACTGATCATTTTTGTGAACTAACCAAAGACAATTTAGTGGTTCACCACAATGTCAGGTCTTTTTGGGTGAATCTAAATGGCAGCTGTGATTGAAGGTAAAGAGAAGCTATTTGTCTCCTGCCCCACAACCCTTTGTTTCGCAGAAAGCAAGTCTCAGACAAAATTATGCCACACGAACATTTATTTAAAAAAAAGATAAGAAAAAGAAAGAAAGAAAACATCAATCACAGGCTCATTCTGATAAACTCAGGGAAGTTCCACTCTGTCCTCAGCTCTGAGTGGCAGGTTCACCCTATGGCCCACACACAGTGTTCACAGCGGCCCCGCCACCCTCAGGGAAAGCTCAGCAGACCAATCCTTCTTTGTGGAGACCAGGGCCCAAACCACTCCAGACCTTATTGGCATGAGTGACAGAGATCCCCAAATCCTTCAAGAAGACCACAAACTTAAATGCCCCTCATTTGTCATGCTGGTTAAGAAGGCCCTCCAGAGCTGGTTTAGTGAATGAGATTTGAAGCATTTGCCTCTGGAGTGTGGGTTCCTGGTGAAAGTCTTCTACCTCATAACTAATCGCCCCTCTGGTATAGATTTCTGATTAGGTTCTTTCAAATGCTAATTAGCCATGCATTGAATTTTTATGTAAAATAAATGCGGACATGAATCATATATCACGTGGCTGATAGCGAAGTATTTGAATTACTATGTAGGCAACGTGACCTGCTGTGTGAGAGAGTGGGCACCTACAACAAGGGTGGCCTTCTATCTGAATTATAACTATTAATCCTCCAGATCATGTCTAGAACATCTAGAAATCACAAATAATTAAATAAATCCAATATTTGTGCCATCACTTATAGTTTATAAAACTTTATTTAACCCTCATTTTAATATGAATAACTCATTTTGATAACGAAGAACTTGAGATTTAGAGAGTGTGAGTGCTTTATACAAGCTCCTGATCAGAGAACCCATGAATTTATGCATCATTCATTCAGCTAGTATTTAGTAGGTGCTGGGGACATAGTGGTGAGCCGGTGCATCATTCTCTTATTGCTGGTCAATAAACTCACCTAAAACTTAGAGCTTGCCACAAAACACATTTATTTTCTCACAGTTCCTGTGGTTCAGGAGTCTAGGCAGGCTTACCTGGGTGCCTCTGGCTCAAAATCTCTTATGAGATCAAGCTATCAGCTGAGGCTGTGGTCATCTCAAGTTGCAAATGGGGCTGAAAGATCCATGCCCAAGCTCTCTCTTGAAGGCCTCTCTCGGCAGGTCTGCCTTGCAACACAGCAGTTGGCTTCCCCAGAAGGAATGTCAGAGAGAGCTTCAGTCTTTCTATCACATCATCTCAGACACGAGCTCTCATTCTTTCATAGTCTATCAAAGCTGGCCAATAAGTTCATCCCACACGAAAGGAAAGGGGATTCCACAAGAACATGATTGTCAGATGGGGGCAGAGTCCTCAAGGCCATTACAGAAGCTAGCCATCATGCCTCTTGTTCTCAGACTCTGTAATAGCCAGCCCCACATCTGTGTCTTATGCAGCAGGATTGGAGAGGGGAGTGAGAGAAGGAAGAAAGACACACCCTGTCCTTTTCAGGGTATGACCTAGAAAGTGCACACTGGCCATAATTTGCATAAATTACATAGCCACACCTACCTGCAAGGGAGCCTGGAGATAGCTATGTGTCTGGGTAGAATATGGAGATTTTGTCCTTATGAGAGCATAATAACTTCTGCTACAGTCTGTTCCTTTGACAACCAAAGAGCTGTGTACATATTTCCCCCCCTTAGGACACACCCACCTCCCAAGTGATAAAATCCCAAAGCCTCAACTGGATGCTACATCAGGTTGGATTCTAGTATCTCTCAATGATGTTCTTTCCAGCAGGTTCAGATGTAAAACTCCATTTCTGGTAACCCAAGAATTAAAATACAGATTATCTATAGTTGACACACTGGCTATACAATGGCGTGGGGGAAGAAGCAGAGTCCCATGGGGTGAATTTTGTCTCTCTAAAATTCATGCACTAAAGTCCTAAGTCTCAGGACTTCCAAATGTGACCTTGTTTGGAAGCAGGGTCATTGCAGATGTAATTAGTGAAGATGTAGCCATACTGGAATAGGGTGCGCCCCAATCCAATAGGACAGGTGTCCTTATCAAAAAGTGAAATTTAGACACACACACACACACACACACACACACACACACACACACACTTTGTGAATATGAAGGCAGAGACAGGATGATGCACCTACAAGCCAAGGAAGCCAAAGATTGTCAGCAAATCAGAAGCCAGGAGAGGGGTCAGAATGGTTTTTTCTCTCAGAGTATTCAGAAGGAACCATTCCTGTCAGTACCTTGGTCTCAGACTTCTGGCCTCCAAACGTGTGACACAATAAATCTACTGTTGTGCCACTTTTTAGGCAGTCCTAGGAAACGAATACACAGAGTAATTATAATAACACCACCCTCCCTGAAATTGGAAAAGAAAGGGTAGAATTTACAGTGGTCACTCATTCATAAAAAAACATAATTAAAAAACTTGCCCACGGAGTCAAGTGTGTGTGTATGTGTGTGTTCTCGGTCCATCTGGCAGCCCATCCTGCTCCCTAGGCAGCACCCCATGCACTGTCTCCTGGGGTCCCAGGCTCTGCCTTCTGCATTTTATCCTTCTCCTCCATGGTAACATCTGGGGTGAGCGTTGGCAGCTGTGTTCTTGGCAGCTGTTCAGCTTTCACAGTCTCTTCTGGCCATTTTAGGGGTCCAGGGGTGGCTTTAGGGGTTAAGCAGGCACAGGGTTTGGCAAGTCAAACATCTGACTTCTTTGGCAATATAGTTCCCTCAAAAACTCAGTCGTTTTCTGCTCTACGTGCTTCCGGTCAGCGCCTTGTACAAGTAACCTCAACCAAACTGTTTATCAGCCAGAAGCCTTTGGCGTTTTCCTCACTGGCTCTGTGTTCTGCCCATTTCCCCTTCTTTCAAACTGATGACAGCAATCTTAGACCTTTGGAAAGAAGAAATGTGAGGAGACAAAACCCTCTCGATCTAGTGTTTCACACTGGACTCTATTTGCTCTTTCTCTTCTCCTTCTCCTTTTTCTCCTTCTCTTTTTATTCCTTCTTTTTTTCTCATCATTTTCTGGCAATATATGTATACATATATATTTCACCAAAAGTGTCTAAAAAACTCATTTAGTCACAATCGCATTCCTTCCTAAGCCTGTGGCTTCGTTTGGGGCACAGCAAAAGCTGGCTTTTTAACTCAGTCCTTCAGTAAATCAACCCAGATTTTTAGGTGCAGATTTTGGGCCCCACCTTTCACAGAACAAATTCCCTTGATGTCACTGCCGCCCAACTGACTACCGCTAGTGTGAGTTCACCTCTCTCATTTAAACCTTTACCAAAAGCAGCCAGGAGCAGCCAGTCCCTGTCAGATCTCAATTTCCTCAACCATTTTCCTCTAGAGATAAGACTTGATAAATATGTGATTTGACTCCTAGGTTAAGGCAGGAGATGGTTTTCCCAAGCTTTTGCCACACCATGAAAAGGGACATTGGCTCTCCAGGGATCTGCAATTTCTGCATCCTTGAAACTGGCTTCCAGCACAAAGTCAAAGCCACATAATTTAGACACTTTTAGAACCAAATTCTACTTATTTGGTTCTGCTGTGTGTATAGCCATATGCAAAAGAGATCCAAAATAAAAGCAACTTAAATTAAATAGACATATATTCTCACTAATGTCACGTTCCCTAGGTGAGTGACCTGGGACTGGTGTGTGGCTCTGTTTCACTTGGTCTGTTTCACAGTTGTCTTGTCGTCTCTCAGCTCTGTGGTCTATGAAGGTTCACTTCCACATCCATGTCTCAAGCAGCAGGGTAGGAAAGAGAGAGGAAGATGAACTCACTTTCTTCTTTCAAGGACTTTATCTGGAACTTGCATTCATCACTTTTGCAGACATCCTTTTGCCTGGTGCTTAATCACATGGCCACACCTAGTTGCTGGGAGGAGAAATAGTCTTTACTCTGTGAGGTCATAGGCCCAGCTGAACTGGGGAATCTGTCACTAGGAGAAAGATTTCTTCTGTTGTATCTAAACACAACTGATTATTTGAGGAACATAGGCTCATTTCCCTTCAACTAGTCCTCTCTTTAGCCCACTCTAATGCCTCTGTTCTCATCACTTTAGGTGAAGCATAAGATTCATCCCTAAGGAATGTTACATTTCACAATTTTGTCAATACTCGTATTAACAGAATTTTCAAAAATATGAAATAATTATTGATCCTTCTCCTTTATAACCTTTAACCAAAACTGTTTTCTGATTCATTTTTTGCCTCCACTTATTCACAGTCTCATTTCTCTACCTTTTGATCTCTCCCTTTTTTTAAGGATTTGCCACCCCCCTACAACCTTGCATCTCTTGGTGCTAGTTTTGAGCTGCATGTAATTCTGCTTGCTTGATTATGAAATGCGGCCCCTGCTGCCCACACTCTTCACTAGTTTCTCAAACCATATCCAAATTGTGCCATTTTGTAAAAGCTGATTTGTTCTATGAATCTTCCTTCATCAATCAAGGGCATTGTGAACATTGCCCTATGTATCTATTAAGTGCAGCACACTTTTTATAAAGTATAGATATAGCAATTTTTGTACCACAAAGATATTTTCATCTAGCAAATTTAAGTTCATGGAGGGAACTCACTGTTTAAGTCCTACTAGAAAGCCCTTTGATATGAAAGTAATTCCTAAAAAAGTAAATATTCACTGCTGATCTACCTTGAAGCAATCCGGGTTTCCTACCTTTTAAGGGTTTTGTACTCATGCTTATGTGTCATTGGAGGAACAGGGAAACCATCTTCTCCATCAGCCAATCTAATCCTCATGTTTGTTGGATATCACTTTAGCTGGGACAGACAAGGCTTTATGTCTTTATTAGTGAACACTTTTTATTTGCATATTAGATCAGGTGTGATGATCGATTGAGTGGAGTCTTTAATTGGAATGTACAGAAAATTGATTCTGGGTATTGGAAGAATGTGCTAAAGAAGGAAAAGTTTTCCTCTGCCCCCCCCCCACCCCCCGCCCGGACCCAAGCTCCTTACTCTAATTTTCAAAATGGAAGCAAAATAAGGTAGGGAGGAGGCCACTGTACCAACCACACAGGCCGTCTTTGAAATATGCAGAATCTGAAGCTACAACCTTATGCCCTGCAGAACCCAGAGAAAGCATAGGATAAAAGCCCTCAAGCCCCCAAATAATTTTAAAACTACAAAAAGTAAGGCCACAAAGGAAAGCTAAATGATTAGCAATGATTTAGCCCAGAATTAAGGTTAAAAAGAAAAGACTATCAATTTTCCACAGAGTGAAAGAGGAGCTTTCAGCAGCAGCTCTGAACCTCCACTGACAGAGCCAGAGAAAATTAACCCAGCCACGGAGGGTTTCTTCTCTGAGGCAGAATTTCCTGATGGGCTGTACTTTTGTTTGTTTGTTTAAAAATCACTCTGGACTAGGTTGGGAACTCTTACTCTCAGGACTTTTTCAAGACACATACAAACACGAAGATGAAAAGGTAGGAAAAGAGAAAGAAAAAAGGGAGGAGGGGAGAGAGAAAGGCATAGAGATTGAACACTGGCAAATATAGCTTGATTATAAATTTGTAAAAAATTCATGAGTCAACTGGACAAAGAATTAGGAGTGGGGAGGAAAAAGACAAGCTTTACTGACATTTTCTGACCCCACCCTATGGCAGAGTTTATGGAATATTCACAACCCACATAGAAGTGGACACATGGAGGAGTAGATATTATAATTTTTTAACAAAATGTTTAGTGAGGAAACTGCTGCACAGATTAAGTAACTTCCCCAAGGACACCAGCTCTTTGGTGTACAGACCAATGTTCAACACCAGGTCTGACTGAGCCCAAATCATATGTGCCATAATCCCTGATTTAGGGTGTGCTGGGTCACCAATGGGATCTGGGACCCGGAATTGCTCCAGAGGCCCAAGGTGTCCCCAGGATGTCCTTAAGTAGGCCACAGGCTCCTTCATGTTCCAAAAGTGCCTTTTCATTTAAACCATTCCTGTCTCTCTGAATCCTGTGTTCTGCTCGTTAGTTTGAAAAGTGTCTTTTCGCCATGTGTTAATGTTTATTATTGTGAAGAAAAATATATACCTATGCACAGCAAAAATTTAAATGCTACTGAAAAATAGAAAAGATAAAAAAGTTTTTCTTCTTCCTCCTGGCTTGCCCGTTCCACAGAGGAGACCACTATTAACAGTTTGGTGTGTGTCCTTCCAGAAAAATGTCCTACACATGTAACCAGGTTTGTATGTTGTAAGGTCCCTCTGCCATAATGTATTAACCCAAAGGAGTGAACAACATTACAAGAATTTGAGGCAGAGAAATCATGCAGCTATAGTGTGTGTGTGTGTGTGTGTGTGTGTGTGTGTGTGTGTGTGTGTGTGTGTTAAATACAACTAATTAATGACAATAGCTAAGGCTTACTAATAATTCTTTTGATCTGGCACTCTAAAAACTTTAGACATATCACTTAATCTTAACAATAGCCTTATGAAGTAGGTGTTATGATTTCATAGATAGTATCCTCAAGACCTTAGGGAAGATAAATTGCTTAAAGTCTCACAGCACAAAGGAATAAAGTCTGGACACTGCGAACGCCCGTTTTAATTGTTAAGCTTAACAGATCACCATTCCTTCCAGAAGTGTCACAGGCACCTGGGAAAACAGAGAAAATAAGAAAAACACCACTGTTCAAATAAAATCCATATTCTCATTAATTTTTATCTGTTTCCTATCCTGACTTTCTTTCCTGAACTCTGAATTCAGACGTGGAAGCTCGCGTCTGATTTAGTTGCCTGATTCGGGAGCGTGTTCACACACAGAAGGTTCTACAACAGCAAAGGAGCTCAGTTCCTGTTGGTTATACAATAAATCAGGGACTCACTCAAAAGAAGGACCATCCTAGAAACTCCAGAACTTGCTCTGTAACTAAGATATGGGATGGAAATGAGTGATGTCACAGCACATGGTCTCCTACGAGGGCGTTTCTGGAAGGGACTCCGAAATGGTGACAGCGGATGAGCAGGCAAGAGGTGGGACCCTTGGCAGCCTGGAAGACAGGAAGACGCCAGTGACAGAATCTCTTCTGCAGCCCCTGACAGCTGGCTGACCCTGCATACTACCAAAAAGCAAAGGGGGAAGGGGATCTGGGTGACACAGATATCAACCACCATCAACTTTTATTTTAGTTTGACACAGAGCCACAGGACTGCTGTATTGCTAAATAAAATACTGTCATATTTGGGGTCCTTGTAAGGAAAGGAACACTACTACTCACGAGTGTCACTATTTTTAATTTAATTGCTGTTCAGGTGGGAGAACTAGCTAGAGAAATTGATTTACAAACAGTCTAGCTGTGTCTAGGTATTTATTTTTATTAATTATGAAGAAAACGGAAATCTAAATAGCCTCCCTACATTAAAGTCTTACAGATATTTTAGTTTTTTAATGTATTTAAGAATGCTGCTAAGCATACATATTTCATTTCACTCCTAAATGTGGTCAGATATAAATAGCAGCACAAATACTTAAGAGCTATTCTCACTGAAAAAAAAAAAGTAATTAATTGGTATAATACACAAAGGACTTCTCTCTCTTTCTTTTTTTTTATTTTTTTTCCTTTTTTTAAATTTTTTTATTTTTTGGTAACCAGCACAGTTTAATTACAAGTAATTGTTCTCAAAATTAGGCTGCTCGTAAGTTCTGCATCCTAGACAGTGATTATACATCAATACACTAATCCATCACTTTCATTATTTTAGTCATTTGAGTGAATATTTCATTGAGACAACAAACTAGGCAGTTTCCACTGTTACTTTCTATCAGAGTATGCATTTTAAGGCACAATTTGAATGATTCAAATTTTCATTCATTTCTTTTACTTGGAAAAATAACAGTACATTGTTTTTTCTTTTGCTAACTACTAGTAAATACAATGGCATCAGATGTACAAGGAGCTCTGTCTGTTACTTGTTAATTGAGAATTTTACTATGTGTCCCCGGAGAATTGCTTTTGCTACCTCATCATAACAGACTGAGCTTGCAGAAACTTCCCTCCTGTATTCCTTTACTACATCAACGGGAACCCATTCCCTTCCTCATTCAGAATGAGCATGTGTTTTCCTCCCAAGTTAGACACTGAACTGTTGCCTGGATCACTAAACCCCAGTGTACTACTTACTCTCCTCTAGGCCTGGTATATCTGTGTGAATTCCAAAAATCAAAATTGAAATCCTTTCCAAGACACATGATGGGAGCACATTAACTTCCTTTCATCCTTGTGTATGCACGCATGCATAAGTTCTTCATTTTCTGAACAAAATAAGATTTTTATATAAAAGACAAATGGCACTGCCCTTTGTTTTTTTCTTTTTTGTTTAACAGTGTTTATGTGTATGTGCGGTAGTGGTTTTAAGTTAAAAAATAAAATTAAAAATTATGTACAGCCAAAATGAAACAATCAAGTAATATCTTTGGTTGGTATATTTTGGTTGAATAGCCCTCGTAGAATATGTACCAAAAAAAAAAAACTTAAAAATGAAATGTAAGACCCGAAACCATAAATCTCCTAAAAAAACACAGGCAGTAAACTCTGTGACATTGCTCTTAGTAATTTTTTTCTGATATATCTCCTTGGACAAGGGAAACAAAAGAAAAAATAAATGGTACTACATCAAACTAAAAAGTTTTTGCACAGCAAAAAAAAATCATCAAGAAAATGAAAAGATAACTTACTTAATAAAAGATATTAGCCTATGATACTTCTGATAAGGGGATAATATTCAAAATGTATAAAGAACTCATACAACTCAAAACCAAAAAAAAAAATCAATTCAAAAATGAGCAGAAGACTGAATGTGTATTTCTCCGAAGAGGAAATATAAATGGCCTATAGGCATATGAAAAGATACTCAAGGTCACTAATCATCAGAGAAATGAAAATTAAAACCACAATGAGATATCACCTCACACCTGTCAGAATGGCTATCATTAATAAATCAAAAAACAAGTATTGGAGAGATGTAGAGAAAAGGGAATCCTCATACACTGTTGGTGGGATTGTAAATTGGTACAGCCACTATAGAAAACAGTTTGAAGGTTCCTCGAAAAATTAAAAATAGAACTATTTGTTGATGTAGCACTTCTGAGTATTTATCCAAAGAAAACCAAAACACTAGTTCAAAAAAATATATGCAAAACTATGTTCATCAGAACACTATTTACAACAGCCAAAGTATGGAAGCAACCTGAGTGTCCATCAATAGACAATTGGATAAAAAAATTATGGTACATATATACAATGAAATATTTCTCAGCTGTTTAGAAAATGAAATCTTACCATTTGCAAAGACATAGATGGACCTAGAGGGTATTAAGTCAGACAGTAAAATATAAATACAATATGATTTCACTTGTATGCAGAAACTAAGGAACAAAAGAAATGAACAAAAAAAATGAAAACAGACTCACAGATACAGCATAGGGAATATATTATTGACTATATTCTCTATAGAGTATAGCCTAGGGAATATAGTCAAAAACATTGTAGTAACTACATAGGGTGCCAGGTGGGTGCTAGAGTAATCAAGGGGAATCATTTTGTAAGTTATGTAAATGCCTAAAGCCAACTAAATTCTACATATATAAATTGTGCTGTATAAAAACTACTAAAAAATGATCATTTAAAAAATCAATTAGACGAGACTACATTCTCTGTTGACAAAATATACTGTTACCCATTTCAAAACCCTTTTAAATTAGAAATGTTGAACAAAAAATTGACATTTAAAACTACTTTTTTATTAGACTTTCTTATTAAATGTGTGTGCTATAGAGTTGAACTATTCTAGAACTAGATGGTTTTGTGGGCATATTCTATTCTGCCCTTCTTTTCCAGATAAAATTGTTATTGAAGTCATGAGAATTTCACCTAAGTAAAAAGTTACCAATAAATTACCAACATTCCTGTAAGGACTTTTGTGATCACAGATTTTTAGTGAGAATAGGACCCATAATGAAAAATAAAACAAAACAAAAAAGGTAATGACAAAGGAAATATTTTTATCCTCTTGGAGTAACACACAATCCACAAACTAACCTGTACACATGTGTGTCACACACATACTCACAGCTATTGTTGCAGATAAGTAGATGAATATGGTAAACACTGAAGAACTAAGTATTTAAAAATCAAGAAGGCCTCTGAAAGTACAGGGACCAGATTTACATTGGGGTTAATTTGGAGAGCTCCTGAAGACATAGTGAAATGAATAATATAGCTTGTTGTCAGGTAGTCCTGAGTTTTTGATGTTTTTTAACCAATGCACACTAGCACTTTACTATAGTTTTCACTTAAATGAAATTTTAAAAAGTTGTTTTTGGAAGAGGTAAAAGGTTACAGATTGGGGAGATTACAGGGTGACTGAAACAAAGAAGAAAAAGTTTTTAGGGCAGAATCAGCAAGTCAAGAGAAAAGGAAGCTAAAGTTGGTGAATACACAGCCTCTGCCTGTATAGAACTAGTGAAGAACAAGACAGATAATTCCATGATGATAAATGATGGAGGAAGAAGTGATTTTTTAAATCACATAGAATTGCTCTAAAGGGCTGTAGAAAATTCTGAATCTCTCTGGCATTTTCATATGGTGATTATTCTCACTTTCTTTGTGTTCTTGTTTAAATCTCTTTAAGACAGTCACCCAAACCAAAGATTAGAAAAAATGAGACATACTATATGGTAACATGTTCAGCCAGTGCCTAAAAAATCTCAAAGCATGTTAATTTAGTGGAAAATAAGCATTTATCTGATATATATAGGAAAAACTCCAAGCACTAGTTTACCTTTAAAATTTTCATTTTCTTATTAGTAAATATTAGTGTATTACTTAAGAAGGCAGTGATCCTGCCTTCAAACACATAATGAACCACTGAGAGTAACAGCACCCCAGCTGCATGAACAGGACATGCTGACTCTGTCTCCTATCATCAACATGAACAAGAAAAATTGAGCATAATCACATTCCCAACTAATAAACTTCACTTATAGCTTCTAGGTTGCTTGTATTTGCAGGTATTAGTTACTCAGTAAATGGTTTTTTAATTAAAAAGGTTAATTTTCCTCTTTACACCACATTCAAAAATAACTCTAGTGACACCTCAATTAACTAAGGTAGTTAATACACGAGGACTCACTCTTCAAGCCATGCTGAGAGCAAAGGCAAATATTTTGAGTCGCAGTGACCAACACATGGCAGAATAAACACTCCTCTATGGATTCTGTTTGTTTCCATTTTTGGACATAGGAAATAGGTCACTTTGGTAAAAATTAAAAAATTATAAGTAAAAAGGTAAATGAATGTTGTTAAAATTTTGAGAACCTAATATAAAAGTATCCATTACAAATTTTGAACTATAAAATCAGATATCCATATTGATTTTTATTGTTCATGTAAAATTATGTGGAGAGAGATTATTTACAACATTATAAAACAATGCGGTTGCTGGAGAAATTTTTTACTGTTGCAAGGTGAATCAGATAATGCTTTGGCCAAGAGATAAATGCATCCGAAGGCGTTTGTCATGCAGAGCAAATAAAAATTGAGGAGCTGAAAGTGAATACCAAAAGTCAATGAAGATGATCCATCCTGCATATACAACTCAAATACTTTCAGGGAAATGGGAGTGCTACTATTTTTGCCAGATACTGGAAGTCTTATTCTAATATGATAAAAGGGCAGCATGGCAGCCAGCCTTCTTAGATTCAGGGGATAGAGGCGTCGAAGTGCTAACTCTCCACGGATCTCTGGAGGAAGTTGTATGGGGAACTGCAGTGCTGTTAGAGGGATGCTCTCTTTTCTAAAAAGGCTTTTTGCTTCTATTGTTCTAAAGGTAGAGGCTGCTTTGAGCAATACTTGCAAAAGTCTTATCAGAAAACAGACTTCAAGTCCTTGTGTTAGATTTTAGCCTTTGTGGACCATTCATGAGCACATTAGTGGCTATTTTCAGCTTCTTTATCTAACATCCAGAAGTACACCAATTTTTACTGAGTAAGGTGGCCATCATGACCCCCAACAGAAAGATAAAGACTTTATAGACTTTGCCTTCAGACAGTTCACCATCTTCTTAGAAAGATGACACCCACACATCCATAAAGAGATGATAAATCCAGTTTCTAGGCAAGAAATCTTTTCTACATGAGAAATAGAGGAGTTCTCAGTAAAGTGAGAGTTTCCATTCTGCACAGCAAAGGAAATCATCAGCAAGACAGGGAGGCGAACTACTGGATGGGAGAGGTGTTGGCAAACAATGTCTCCGATACAGGGCTGATAGCCAGATACATAAAGAACGCCTCCACTCAACCACAAAAAACAAACACTTCAATTAAAAAATGGGCAGACCTGAACAGACACTTCTGAGAAGACATACAAATGGCCACCAGACATTTCAAAAGATACTCAACTTCACAAGCTATTAGGGAAATGCAAGTCAAAACCACAGTGAGATACTATTTCACATCTGTTAGAATGGCCGTTATCAACAGGCTAAGTAACAACAATTGTGGGAGAGGTTGTGGAGGAAAAGGAACCCTCATACACAGCTGGTGGGAATGCAAACTGGTACAGCCACCGTGAAAAACAGTATAGAGGTTCCTCACAAAATTAAGAATAGAATTACCATATGACCCAGCAATCTCTCTTCTGGGCATGGACCCGAAAATTTTGAAAATGTTTATTCATAAAAATATATGTACCTCTATGTTCACTGAAGCATTAACAGTGGCCAAACAACTGAAGTGCCCTTCACTAGATGACTGAATAAAGAAGTGGTACATATATACACTGAAACATTACTCAGTCATGAAAGAGATGAAATACTGCCAGTTGCAACAACATGGGAGGATCTTGAGAGTATCATGCTGAGTGAAATGAGTCAAACAGAAAAAGTCGAGAACCATAGGATTTCACTCATATGTGGAATATATAAAACTGAAAGCAACAAAGGAATAAGACAAAGAATAAATAGAAACTCATAGATACAGACAACATTATAGTGGTTAGCAGAGGAGGGGAGGTAGCATATGGGTAAAGGTGGTCAAATGTATGGTAACAGAAAGAGTTTTGACTTGGGGTGGTGAACACACAGTGCAATATACAGATGATATATCATAGAACTGTACAATTGAAACCTATATAATTTTATTTAACATTGTCACCCTAATAAATTTAATTTTAAAAAAGGAAAAGGGGGCACTTTCTTTAGACAAGAGTGTTTAGGGCACTTTGCAATAGTGCAGGATGAGTTGCCTCGAGGCGAATGTTATGGGGGTAGGAGGATTCCAGAAGAAAAGGAGACGGTCTGTGACCCAGCATTGGCTCTTGCTATGAGATCTTCCCTGCCCTCCACACATGCCGGTGTGTGTGACGTAGGCTCTCTGAAGGGCACTGGCCAGGCAGCCGTCCATCCACTGCTTAGCCTGGCAAGGCTCGTGTGAGCAGGGCCTGTCTTTATCTTCTTGCCCCACTTATTGTTCTGCTAAAATTATGATCCACCCCAGTCAAATGATGCTCACGGAGAGAAGCAGAGACCAAAGCCAACATCAAATTTTTTTATCTATTCTCAACCTTCCATTTTTATAAATTAATTTGCAAATAGACCTAACTTCAAAGATAACATAGGTCAGCTTGGCTTTTTATAGGGGCAGAAAACTATTTGTGCCATTATTATTATTATTATTATTATTATTATTATTATTATTTTAAAATTAATCTTATTTTTCTATCTTTCCAATAGCATCTGGACAATCTTTCAGTTCTTGTCTGGTGATAATAAAATCATTAAAAAATGTACCAGAACCCTTTTTTGCTTATCTCTGTGCCATTTGGAACATATGTGAATAAATTGAACACCACTTGCTCATTGGTTTTCTTTCTTTTCTCTCTCCCCATGTTTTTAAAAACCCCATTTGAATCCGGTCACTAAAGAGCTAGGCATCTGAGTTAAGTATGATGCTGGGAGGTACGTCTCCGCTTTGTCCACATGGCCTTGATCTAGATAGCAAGCCACAATCCACCCCACACATTTTTTTGTGTGGCTTAATTGACCTAGTGTCTGGGGTCTTTCTTTGTTGAAGATTTTCTTTAGGTTCCAAGTTGATTTTAGAACAATAATACCCACCCTTGTTAGGGCATTTCACAAAGAGCTCACTGACAACCACTGGGAACCCGATTGCTGTTGGGACTAGTACCTAAAACACCTCAGAGCCCTTGAGAGACATCAAAGATCTTTCTCTTTCTTGGAAATCGCATTGCCAGCCTTTTCCAGCCAACATCGGCTCCGCGTTGAGCAAGAAGAAAGCAACACTGGCTCGTCCCGAGAGAGGCCTCCCTGGAAGAGACGGGAAAGACGGCTCCAGGAGGAGCTTGCTCCAAAGCATAAAAGGTTCAGCCTCCAGCCTATCATTCAAAAAAGTTTTTAAAGCCTTTTTAAGGAGACAATTTAAACCCAGCTGCACTTATCGATCAGTGATTTGATTCTGCTTTGTTAAGAGGGATTTGTAATCTGCTTTAAATGTTTTTTGTTCCTGGCCTTCACGGATAGCAAGTTCTGCCTGAGGCTGCTTCTCAAAACTCTCACTGAAGCTTTCAAGCATATGTGAATAGCTAGAATAATTTTAATCTGGATCCCCCCACAACCCTTTTTCCTCTGTGCGCAGAAGGAAATGTTAAGCTTTGTAAGAATTTTTCATCAAATTCTGCCCAACCAAAAACTTTTTAGGAATGAGTCATTTGTCTTTAAAAGGGAGAGCAAGGCAGTAAATTCCATTTACAAAGTCAGAGTCAAGTACGTTCAGTTCATCTCAAAAAGTATATAGCTCGTCAAGCCTTGTGTCTGCTGCCATTTAAAAAATGAATTCCAAAAAAATTCGAATCAGAGCAGAACATACTATTTTTGCAACAAATAGCTTTTTAGAAACTTTTGTTATTTGCAGCTTTTAAAAGTTGTCATTGTGCCTATAAATGACACCATTAACTGTTAATTTTTACATTCTCGAAAATACCACAAAATAGTGGTTTTTCTGTTATTTGAACATGAACTAAAGAACAGAAACTATGCCCCTAATGTAACTAATCATTTCTGATATTCCCCAAGCTTAAAACCAAAAACACTTATGAGACCTTTATTTGTTTTTTTAAAGAAATACACACAAGTGTTATTTTTTATAATGTAAGCATGTGCTTACACATATATGACCTCATGAGTTTATTTAGCAGAAAACTGAATATGTGAGGAAAACAGACTTTTCAAGTGGCGCGTTAATTGTCTTTCATGAATGTTCTCCAGATCATTACTGACTGTTTACAGGTCCTGCATGGAATGGCTTTACACCAAAGAAGAGGGTAACATATCTTTACTGTTTATAAAAATGACAGCTCCTAATGGACCATATTAGCTTTAACACAAACTATTAAATCCCCTTCATTAAATTTGTCTGTGTTCTGTTTCAGCATCTCGTTAGCTCTGGGAAGTAGGTGCAAACGGCGAAGGAAACGTGAGCACACATTGAGACGATTACAGATCATGGTTATTAGATAAGCCTCGGGAGGATGTTTTTCTTGGGCTGCTCACAAGCATTTTGAAAGACTTGTGTTCCAGGTTTAAGGTCCCCTGTTTCTTCCTCTTAAACTATGAGCAGCTGTAGCACATGACCTACTTCTGTAGGGCCCTATAATGATTTCCTTCCTTTGGAGGCTTCAGGAGTCCTCCTTCTGCCCTGTGAAAAAAAGGGACAAATATTTTAATCCAAGCAAAATGCTGAAGCAGGTTTTGTTGGTTTCAGGGAAGAAACTCAATACAGCTCCAACACTGAGTGTAGGCCTCAAATTGGAACCATCTGGGCTGCACAAGGGCTCAGAGACCTTTGGGGAAGGCAGGGAGAGTCTTGCCTAGGGCTGCAGCCCATACACCTGCAGAGATGGCCCACGTCTTGACAGGCTTGCTGGATCACCCAAGAATGAGAAGCTTGCACACAGCAGAGAAGCCTGCACTCCCTGGCACTGGCAGTTTGGAATATCAAGTAGCAAGGGTGACCACTAACAGCTCAGGCGATGACTTATTAAGTAACTATTCCTTATATTTGACACACATCAGACAGAAACATACATTTCCTAACTGTCTTTTTGGCGGCTATGGGGAGAAAATCTTTGAAAAGCTATAAATTGGTACACATTATATTTCCAGAGTTATCCTTCAAGCAGGAAGGGGGGAAAGGTGTTGCAAAAGCAATGCACGTGTATCTGATATGCTCTAGGTTCTCTTTATTTTTATTTATTTATTTTTGTTTACATGCTGTTATTATTGTGGCTAACTGTACTTTCCAACTCAATGAAAGCACTTTTTAAGTGTGCTCTAATATCTAAACATAGATTTAGGTCAGCTCCCAGGACCTTATTTTAAATAAAGTATTTTCGAAAAGTTTGTATTACAAGCTCTCCATGGGTGAGGGATGAGAGTATCAACCCATTTTCAAACAAAGAGAAACAGAAATCTTTGCTTAGCCAAAAAGCAGAAATCTTACTTGCTTAATTTTAAAACCAGCTTATAATATATTTTCTGGAAAGAAAATGGGACATGAAGAACAGATCAAAATAGTACACAAGTTGTTCATTTAATATTTTTCAAACATTGATCATGAGGAATGTATCATTTTTAATCTGGGTTTTTAATACTTTAGAAGCATAACGGTTACAGTGTGGCTATTATCTAATCTTAAGTAACATGACTAAGAATGGGAGCCCCACAACAGCCTCAACACTGAGGTCAGAGGGTGATTTAGTGAGAAAAGGTAAGCCACTGGAAAAGTTGAAGATTCAGGGGAAATACAGGAGAGACTGTTGAAATTGTAAGTTCAGTTCAATTCTTAGAAGCGTAAGTCTACCTGGCTTCACCTAACTAATCTTTTTAAATAGACAAAGAGACCTACCTTTTTTACTTACTGTGATTAGAATTATTGGCTGAATGAAATCGAACGGTCAAGATATAGATGACACACATGAAGTAAACACTTTTATATATTTTAAAAAATAGGAAATGTGAGCTCAAAGACATTTTTCTATCTCTAAAGGGAAAACAAGCATTTAAAAATTATATTTTAATAGCAAGGCTCGCAGAACACTCCTTGTTTTTACAAAGCTCTAAGACTATAAGGGATATATATGCTGAAAGATTCCAAACACATTGCACAGGGCGAGACGGCTGTGCCGTGTTCAGTTCTGAAGCGTTCTCACATGCACACTTCATCACATGCCAACTGGAAGACTGTGGGAGGTTGTATGTTGGCCTTCCTGTGTTTTGACCTGTTCCAAATTTATATGCATGAATCTAAATTTCAACCAAATCTTTGTTCTCTTCCCTCTTGAGGATGCTTCATGCTCCTGCCTACCCACCCAGCCGCACCCAGATAGAGCTTTGTTCCTCCCATTCCAACAGCCTGCACCGCTGTGCAGCCACAGGGTGAGACTTAATGGAGCCAAGCACACTTCCTATCAAGCTTCCTGTGGAAAGCCAGTCAGCTGAGACTGGGAAAGGCCTGCCACCACATGCCAGAAGCCCCTGTGGAAATCAGATGGGGAGCCCGGCATGGGGGCAGCCGGCCCTTTCAGGCTATGACTTTCGTATCTTTGATATGGGCTTGAGTTTCTCTAGAAATACTGCCACTGTCTCATTCACACAGTTCTGAGAGGATGGCCAGACCCAATGTCTGGGCCAAGCGGGCCTGGCAATTCCAGTGAGTGTGAAATTCTGAAAAGGAGATTTCAGTGCCTAGACTCAGGAAATTAAGAAATTCTGTGGCGCGTCTTCCTTAGAATGTTTAAATACAAGGTTTGACATCATCAACTTAGCCCTCAAATAAAAGCACCAATTATAACGATCACAAGGCAACAAAGATAATGTTCTTGATTTTATTCCAAAAACACCTTTCTCTACAAACAGGAACCAACTGATATACATACATTATATATACATACACACATCTATATATTTGAGAGTAAAGCCCACTCTGTTCTCAGGAAAGGTGACACGGGAGTGGGCACGTTCAGACTGATTTATGAGCTGGAGAAGTACTTCTGATTTTTTTTTTTTTTTTTTTTGGCACTAACGGTCAGGAGGTGATGAGGACTGACTGCCCAGACCTTTGCTGCCAAATCTTAACTGCCTGAAAACTTACAGAAATGCTTGATTAAAATTAGAATAAAAATCTCCAGTTGCCTTCAGCAAACCACAGCGCAAGGGTGGGAAAAACAGTGCCAGGTTGCAGTTTAAGTATAGTTACTTGGCGCCTGCTGAAAGTTCTGCTCCCTTCCTGTTTAATAATTAATTCAACTTTAAAGCCCCAAGGATCTGGACTCAGCACCAGCTTCACAAAGCCGTACAGAAACAAAATGCTTCCAGAACTAAAGGGGGGACACAGGAAGAAAGAATCTAACATTTCAAGAAACATCACCACATGGGGCCGGTGAGCAGGGGGTGGGATTTGGAGGTGGAAAGAACCAGGGTAGAGAAATTCAAAATAAAATAAATACACACAAGAGCGAGGTTATTCATGGCCACTGGCACCAGGACTGGGAGTGGCACAGTGAGCCAGAAGTCACCCACTTGAGAAGCAGGCCAGGTGTCCACAAGCTAGTGGGGAACAAGGGGGTAATGGGCTCAGTCTCTGAAAAAGGAGAGACCCATCCTCACTCTTTGTTAGTGGTCTCTGCTCATCAGTCAGAGCATGGTGCTGGAAAAGGCATCAAAGATAGGCCATCATCCCTGCCTGGGCCCCCCTCATTCTCCACCCCACCCCTAGTCCCTACCAGAGGATGGCCAGGAACGTGCCGATGAAGGGCAGCCGTGAAGGGAAATGTAGACACTCACACACATACATGCAAATGCGTGCACATGCACACACAGCTGAAGGAAGAGAGGAAGGGCTCATTGAATGGTAGCTGCTCTGTGCATTAAGAACAACACGAAAACCAAGCAAGTTACTAGGCTTAAATATTTATCTCAGAAGTTAACTACCAAACACGACGGCTGGTCACTGCAAAAAGGAGCCATATAAACATCCAGTGGGGTACCTTGCATTGTGCTTTTTGATTTTTGTGAATTGTTTGCTTTCTCTAAGCAAGTGAATCCAGCACAGGAAGCAATATACCATGGACGCTCACAACAGGCAGAAGCCACTGACAGCTCAAGTCCCTTATCACACACTGATAGGAGAAAGAACGTTTCTAGAATGACTGCACACAGAGCTACTTCTAAGCACACAATCAGCATCAAACCACACAAGCCATTCTTTTGTACACCAGGAAATCTAAGCACCCTAAAGCATTGCAGAGAGGTGGTATGCTCCAGCAACAAACAGATTAATTAAGCAAAATAAAGGCCCCGGTGGCCCAAGAAAAGAGGAAAGCTTACTTAAACACCGAATTGTACTTACTTTTTGCTTATCATTATTATAAAAAAGACATGGCATAGAACACTCAGACATATCCTCCGAGAGTATAGTAGGGCAGTTTGAAAGACATGTAATTAAATAGTTGAGTCGAAGAAATACTGACCTGAATATTTTTCTTAATCCTTGAAATGGGACATTTTTAATACTCTACAATTATCAAAATTATATGAATTTCTTTATATTTTACTTCTACATGAATTACTTATAAAATGTTTAAATTATATCTCCTTTATATCTGTTTCCTCCCACATCAGCCTGATGGCATCACCTTGAAAATGCAGCAGGTGACTTAAAACAAAACCTTATATTCCTCTTGACCGACCTAACAAAACTGTGCCAAATGCAAATATGAAACTAGTTTCCAGTTATTCGACAATCTCAAAGGTCAATGTGTTTTCTTTATTTGTGAGTCAGTGAATGTCTAGCTGCTGATTTTTATTTTTTTTAATTTCAAGTTCAGATTCAAGCCGATGCCCTTGCTTCCTTGTGAAGCTCATAGTGGTTTGGATCATTGAGGGCCCTGGCTTTGAGCAACTTACGTGACCCGGCTGGCCGTTGGTGTCTTGACCTCTGCAACAGGGACAATCACTGTTCTTACATCGCCAGGTTGTGACAAGGTGTAATGCACGTGGGACGCTGAGCGCAGAGTTCGCTGCACACACTGCTTGGTTTGTTCTGAATCCTTGTGTGTGCCCTTCACTTTACAAAACCGGAGAGTCTTAAAGAGTTGTAAACTGAAATTCTGTAAAGTCAGTCATTCTGCAAGACGCAGGGCTTCTTGTTTAAAGCAGCCGCCACAGTGCATCCGTTCTTAGAGTAGCAACATCCTCGTGGTGAGAATAATCATCTACTAGCTTGTCTTTGTTTTTATTATTTAAATAATGAACCCAGATATTTGTATGACACAGTGTGGTACAGTAGGAAGTACACTAGACCCTGAGACAAGCCAGCCTCTCCACTGGTCCAGCTGCTGACTGGGCAAACCGGGCAAGTCACAAGCTCCGGGCTGCCTGCTTGGCTTCTGAGGCACTAGGATTCACTGTGTAGAGTGAGTCTCGAGGGCAATGTGGGGAACCCCATTTACGGGGGCAGAAGTTACTCACATCCACAGCCCATATAGAACGGGTCTAGACTGAGATGGGTACTGTACCAGAGCCAGAAATTACATGGGCCAGAGGATTTATAAGGCCCATCCAGCCCCATAATTCTGTGATTTCATGTGAATCCAGGATTTACCAAAAACTAGGTTAGTGTTCACTCACCCACCCTACTCACCAATTGTTGACTCTGCTGTGTTCACTCCTGTCCAGCCTGGCCTTTTCAATGCAATCCCCAGGGGAATTGGTGGTGTTAGGTAATTTGGAAGGTTCCACCCGTGGATATGTAGGTGCCATAAAAAATAATTATAAAAATAAATAAATAAAAAGAAAAAAGAAGAAAAGAAAAAGGTGATGCCGTGGCTAAAAGAGTAGACATTCAGCTTGACTCTGAGTAGCCAATGTGTTTCCCAAGGGCAGGTGTATTCTATTCAAAATTTACCCACATGAGTTTAAAATATTTTGTCAGAAATTCATGGGTAAATGAAAGGACCTAAAGAAAATGCTACGACCTCTTTTCTACCAACCTCCCTTTTCGTGACCCTCCCTCCCAGTGGTTTGAGAGATGGCCTATTTTGTGTTGAGCCTGAGTGTGGGCCCTGGAGTCTGACAGGGCAGGATCAGTCATCTCAGTTTTCTCTTCTGGAAAGTGAGGATAACAACTTCCGACAGTTGCCTTGATGGTTTAAATACATCCGTTGACATATGGAAATATCCCGAAGAATATACAGCACCTACCAAATCCTCCATTGGTGACAACCATTATTATTAAGCTAGAAGTGGCATTTAAGCATGTAACCAAGGAGCTTCTGATTAGTACTAGATAACTAGTATTACCAAGCTGATATATTTTAGCTTCTAGGGCTGATATGACAAATTACCATAGACTGAGTGGCTCGAATAATAGAAGTTTACTTCCTCACAAATCCAGAGGCTGGAATAAAGATAAAGGTGTCACAAGGTTTGGTTTCTTCTGAAGCCACTGTTCTTGCCATGTAGAAGGCTGTGTCCTCACAGGGTCCTCCCTCTGTGTGTGTGTCTGTGTCTTGATCTCCTCTTAAAAGGACACCAGTCATATTGAATTTAGGTACACCCATTTGACCTCATTTTAATTTAAGTACCTTTTAAAAGACCCCATCTCTAAATATAGTCACCTTCTGAGGCACCAAGGGTCAGAAATATAACACATGAATTTGGGGAACTCAATTCAGCACATAACAGCCTCCATACCAATGAAAGTATTGCTTACGTTCAATTAAAAAACGATATACAAATGAAAGAACCCCTGATGCACCATCCCTAAAACAAAGCCACATGGGCTCTCTGACTGTTTTTCTTGTAAAGAATAGACCTCCAGTGGGTAGATACATTATAATCAAGCAAAGATGAGCAACGTGACACCACTAGTTGAATTGGTAAGGGTAATAATATATTAGTTGCCTCCACTCACAGAGTTTTGCTAACATAAACCAACAGGAATCCTCTTGCACCAGGTACATCCAGGCCAGAAAGGAAGCTGGGAAACTGCCTTGGTCTTTGGCTGGCTCAACCCACCACCCCCAGTCATCTATATATCTTTCACAGAGAACTCTATGACCTATTGATTAATGAAGAGACAGAAGAAATGTTTCACAAATGCAGTCTCACACTTTGGCTCCATAATTTTCAGTGACCGATGGATCCTTGGCTTCCCATTCTGCTCTCCTCTGGAGCTGGTTCTTTAAACACCTTATCCATCACTGCCTTTTTGTACCATGGTTATGTCACACTGTCTCAGCACCAGAGAGGACTTGGCTTATTATTTAACAGATTTTTATTTTTAAATTTCTTCCCTTAATAAGTTTAGATATCGATTCACGTCTCTTTCCAAAAAAAAAAAAAATTCTGGGCTCTTTCAGATTCTTATTTGGGGATTTACTGAATAACCAAATGCAAAGAAGGTATTTGAGCATCATATGATTATGTTAGATATTGGTTACCACATTGCTTGAGCATGAAGCTTTCAAAGAAAATTAAAGTGAAAAAAAGTCAGATCTGGTATTGGTTATTAACTTCACCTCAGGGTGACTTTTCTTTAGGGGCAATTAAATAGCAGCTTTGGGCTGTTAAGTTTAGTGGCTTTACTTGTATGTGGCACCTCTTCTTCAAGGACAACCTCAGTTCAGATCTGCTCTGATTTTACGTGATGAAGCTGAATCCTTCCCTGGAAAACTGGATTTTATTTGAAATTGTGGGAGTGACCTTATATATGAGCTTCAACCTTCTTTAAGAAACAAGTTTTGCATTACCAGGTAAATGCCCTTTCCGTAGAATTTTCATGGAACACTGGTGACATCCTGTGGTCAGTTTGGTTTAAGGCAGCGGTCTTTCTCAGCAACTATCTCAGGAAATAAAGAAGTGTCCCATGTAGACCCTAGGAGGAAAAAAAAGAAAAAGAAAAAAAGAAAAAACATTCTTATTCCTAATCATTTTTACAGTGTGAACATCTCCTTTCTTGAGCTATACAATTTCTCAGCAAATGTGGAAAAAGAAAGTTCTGGTAAGGAGAACTGGTAAGCAAGTTTTGGTAAGAATAGATGTTTCATGGAAACAAACAGCTTCATCAAAACCAGGGATGAGTGTCATGATGTCATTCATCACTCTGTGATCGTACCTGGTTTCTACCATCTGCTGTTGTGAGTTCCCTGTACCTTGGCTCAGTGTCTCCTCCTCACAGGAGAAACAGCCTTCTGCAAAAGAGCACACAGCATGGCTTAAAGGGAAAACAGTGGGTGTTTTGCATTTTTACACCAGTGACGATAAATTGAAGTCATTTAGTTGTAAATGTGATATTACACTTGACGGTTTCCCCTGGCAAAGCACTAAGTGGCCCACACTGAACAGAGCCAAAGAGATGGAACTGTGTGTGTGTGTGTGTGTGTGTGTGTGTGTGTGTGTGTGTGTGTGTGGTGGGGGTGGGGGGTGTGGAGAGCAAAGTCAGTCAGTGTAACCGACCACAGGGGCTCGTAAAAGCATTTGTCAGTCGTTCAGAATCATAACTCAGCTCGGCACTCATGGTACCAGGAGCGACTGGCTCCGTGAAAGCTGAGGAGAGCAGGCAACGGAGTTTATGTTATTCTTCTGTTTATTAAAAACGGATGGGAGCACTTGACAGAAAAATCAAACTTCTGGTCATGCCTCATTAACCCCGGTTGTATCTGTCAGGGGTTTGTGTGTGTGCTGTTCCAAAGAGCCTCTAGAAGTAAGATCACTGCTGAGCTTTGGTGTTTTCTCTCATTTTGGGTGGAAAAAGAGATGCCAATCACCTCCAAGGGGAGAGAATGGGAAGTTATTTTTAACCCATCTACTTGTAGGACATTAAATGTAAATGAGTTGGTTTAAGACAGAAATGATTTTGGTGAAGAATTTTATTGCCAATATTTCTCCTAGGGTTTTCTTCAGAAGAGGCAGAAAGGTAAAGATGACTGTGGAATAAAGTCTAATATTTCAGCTCTTTTATGAAAAGCACAGCTCTTGGAGATCGATCCTTGGGGAATGTTGCAGGCTCCTTATATCTGCATATGGTCATTGAAGTATAGCCCTCTATTGAAAATTTGCTGGGATCAACCAGCTCCCCTGAGATGGAGATAAGACCCAGCAGAAAGAACCAACAGAATTCCAGCCCCTCTTTGGGGAAAAACGATCCTGTAAGCAAATGCATGTTCAAAGCCTGACACATCCTTACAGTTGAGAAAGACCACGGGACCAGTAGAAATGCTGTTTTTCCTGCTGATTTGAAGCTTGAGCTCTGAAGTCACGTTTCTGAATCTCCCAGAGGTTCAGCTTCCTTGTAAGTAAAAGGTGTGTGGAGGCAATTATTTAGTATCTACCCCAAAGGATTTCATAAGAATTAGATGAGATAAGGCAAGTAAATCACTTAAACGTGGAACCTGGCCCATAGGAAGCACACAGTAAAAGTTGTCCTGAAATTATTATTAGTAACACGACCATCACCGTTGATAGGGACGGCATTGTTTGTCTAAGTTACGCCCTCTCCAAGCTGTGTTCTCAAAAGTCATGCCAGGAGCATATGAAATAGAGTAGGGTGAGGTTGGAGAAAAGTCCTGCCAGGTCAACTTAGTCTACTGGTTGGGGCGATTATTAAACTAATAATTTTGAATTCTATTCAGGCCTAGATGCTGTGAGTGATACAGAGAAGTTTTAAATGGAGTTTCCACATTCAGTAAACTTAAATCTAATCCATGTTTGTAGATGCAGGAAGCTTTCTGTGTAGGAAACCTTAAGTCAATAGCTTTAAAGCAAGGTAGGCAAAGCTCCTGAAGGGACATCAAGGCTGAGCGGAGTGAGAATTCAGGAGGGACTCGAGATCGGAATTGGCCCCTGCTACACACTTGGGTTTACTCCGAGGAGCTAAGGAACAGCTGCAACCGTGCCTTTGAGGGTCCCCAGTAGGGTCCAGCACCTCTTGAGTATTTCTGTTTTGTTTTATTTTTTAATTTGGTTTTTGTTTAGAAACATATACAGTGGATTCCTTTCTTTGCCTAATATCCTCTGTCCGTGGATAATTGAAACTGAATCACCTGACCATAGAGCAAGTCTGAGATAGAGTAGACTCCCTTATCCACAGGTGATACGTCCCAAGACCCCCAGTGGGTGACTTAAGCCTCAGATAGTACTGAATCCTACACATACTATGTTTGTTTCCTGTGCATACACACCTTTTCACTTAAAGGAAACAGTTGGCAGCCTCTCTTTAGCATGTCCTAATGCCAGTATCACTACTCTGGCACTTTGGGGCCATCATCAAGTAAAATAAGGGTGACTTGAACACAAGCAGTGCGGCACCATGACAGTTGATCTAATAACCAAGTCAGCTACTGAGTGACTAATGGGCAGGGGGTATATACAGTTGCAGATGCTGGACGAAGTGATGATTCACATACCGAACAGACTTCATCACACTCCTGACAATGGCACACAACTGAAAACCTATGAATTGTTTAGTTTAAGAATTTTCCATTAAATATTTTTGGACTGCAGTTATTCTCAGATAACCGAAACCCTGTCGAGCAAAACCACAGATAAGTGGGAAGGGGGCTACTCTAGAAGTTAGAAGCTTTGATAACTTTTAACACTATGGCCCTTTCTTCATCTACATAAGCTCCAAGTAAATCTTTCTAAAAATAGCTACTGAACACCTAGGGTGGTGAACACAATCAACTATGTGCCATATTTGGCAGGAGAGAACCAGGGCTTTTCCATCAGAGAACCTACATTCCAGGCAGAAAGGAGCTTCATGTACACAAAAGAATATGACATAAGACAGTAAATGTTAGTGACACCCGTGAAGAGCCAGCAAAACAGGACAGAGTTCAGAGCAGAGAGGAAAGTTGTCTCTTGAAAGCCATCAAGAAGCTTCTGAATGGCAAGATTTTCTCTTAACAGGGCCTTAGAAGGTGCCAGTTAGGATCTGGACAAGTCTGACTGAGGACTCGAAAGGATGGTCCAAGTAGAGGGACTAGCAGAGCAGAGGCTTGAGGCCAAGATTTCATGGTGTCTGTACAAGAAGAATATTAGGAAAACTACAAGGTGTCCACTAGAAATCTGTGCTTAGTAAAGACAAGCAAAAATATTACAAGGCATGTGTTGCATGGGGAACTTAATCCTGCTAATCTTTTCAGAAACAGTTCATTCCACCAAAAGGGGTGAATCAAGATTTGAGAATCTAATTAACCCTGGTTTTTATTTATGTCATGACTCAAACCTGTTTACCCCTTCCTTACTCACCCAGTCAGAGCACACACATCTAAGGACAGCGGACAGCAGCGCCATAAAGGAGCATCGCGGCTATGAGTCATATTTTCAATTTTTATTAGCATTTCTTATTTGCCCACAGCCTGATTTCTTTTAGGCTTGACATAATCTGCATGATTGAGTTAATCCAAGTGTGAAATGCAGTAGGGACCTGATTCAATGGGTGGCCCGGAAAGGCAGCATTATTAGGGCATAAAAGAGATGGAGCAGGGCACTACCTCCCAACTCCAGGTGCAAGTAGACTATATAGGACTCTCAAACTAATCCGCAAAATGGAGACCACTCCAGGAGAATAAACTATGTGCACTCAGCATCTGACATGCATTTTACAAGACCTGTCTTCACAAAATATCTTTACAGGCTAGGTGTGATATTTGGGCGAGGCAACTACTCTCCACGTGGCATCAAAAGCTCTCAGCCTAACTCCTCTAGCACTCTTTATAAAAAAGGAGCATTTTTGACATTTTATTTATTTTCAACCTTTTATTTAAAAATAATTTTAGATTTACAGAAAGGTATTACAGAGAGCCCCCATATTCCCTTCACTTACCTTCCCCTTGTGTTCATGACTTACGTTACTTCGGCACATTTGTCAAAACTAAGAAATTAAAATTATCACAGTCCTATTAACTAAACTATAGATTTCATTCAAATTTCCTGTTTTTCCATTAATGTCACTTTATTCATTTTGAAAGAGAAATATCATCGCCCCCCCCCTTCATTTGAGTAGTTATTGTTAATCAACAGAGAAAGTCTCTTGATTTTATTTTCAACCTGATGACCCTGCTTGATTTTGGGGCTAATCAGGTGCAAAGCACACTTCCCACAATGCCAAGCAAAGCATTGGAGCCCTGACATGCACTTCCAACCCTCCTAGACTCTCAGCCTTTCCCGGAGCATTGAGAAGCCAGAGAGCCAGCTCCAAGGAGCAGCTGTTAATCCAATAGCAAGCAGATCTTTAGACCCAAGAGAAAACCTGGAAGGGCTAGCACAAGGACACTTGAAGTAATATCATTCTGTGGAAATCTTACCAAACAGCAGTTCTATAAATCTATATATTTATATATCTTTATCTATAAGTTTAAATCAAGATAAAAATGACATGTGATGTTTCATTCACTTTAACAAGTTAAGAAAAAGTGTACTTTGTTGTTTAATTAATTTTATAATGATATATTGTCTCATTCTTGGAGATTGAATGTATAGTAAGATGCCAGTTGACATTTAACCATACAGTACTTTATGAAGTGTACTAAAAATCCATATCAATGCCCAATATTTACAAATATTGTATATTACCATTTAAAAATTAAATGGCTCTTTTTTATAATTTTTGCTTATTTTTTCCCAATAACAAAATGAGGGAGAACATGTCACACAGATATCTATAAAAACATTGTAAATAATGCACCTAGTGTATAAATAGTTTTAAATTTTTATTTTCTAGTCAATTAAAAACTGAACTGGAGATAGTTTTATCTTTCTAACATTGAATTTTTGAGTACCAGTGACATGGTTGTGTGCAACATAAGACATTCAGGAGACTGATGCAGATCATCTTAAGAGGTATTTGCAAACTCAGTATTATTTTATGCTTCTTATTAATAACTCTTTTGCAACATCAACATTCTTTATGTTTCTCTTTCTAGCCAGATTGCCAAATATAAGTTTAAACAGTGCAACATGTTACTAATAAAAAAAAGTCTGAAAAGTGGTGAAAACCAGTCTGGAGTGAGATGTGTTCAGGTGGGTGACAAATCAGCTGGGTCATTAGCATGCCCATACAACCCAGAGTTATCCCCAGGCATGCTCACCTTGAACTCATAAATCATTTAAACAGAAAAGTATCCTTAATTCTTTTATCTATTAAATCCATTGAACAACATGATGCCCTGGAACACTTGCAAACATGTCAAACCATGGGTGTTGGAAAGGCTCAGGGACAGGGATCTCAAGTTTTGGATGTTTGGGTCAGGGAAGAGAGGAAAGAAGGAAAGAGGAGTGGGTTGGATGTTCAATTTCTTTCTGTTGATGGCCTCCCTTCATCATATTATCATCTCTGACCTTCTTTTCTCCTATGCTTCCTGTATCTGAACGTCCTTATTCCCCTGATTCACAAGACTTTCCTATCAAAACTTTCTGACAGCTCGCTCCACATGGGGAGAGACAGGTGGCCAGATTGAAAGAAAAAAGAGCAGAGAGAAACAAAGTGCTGAAGAAAAAAATTTACTGTAGTCACTAGACTAGAAAAAAAAAAATAAGTATAACCTACTTAATCTGGTGGCAAAACCATTCATGACCAGAATGGCTGAATGCATTCTTTTGTTTGGGGTTTTTAGTGATATTCTAATTCTACTATTTCTTGCAAAAGCATATTTCTTAAAAACAAGGTACTATTCTATGAACTTCTGTGATCTCAGATATAAAATGGGAATAATAATACCTGCCTTACCTACACCATAGAAGTGTTGTTGGGTAGATACAAAAAGCATTTGGTAGCTGAAGTCACCATACAAAAATGTGCAGACAGCAAGGTCAGTTCCCCCAAATCCATTTTTCTTCAGAGGAAGCACAAAAACCAATCTCACTAGTAACACATTTGGGGGTAGGCTTGTGACTCAGCCCTCATGAGTGAGTCATGGGAGTGAGGGGAGAAAGCTTCCAGTGAAGCTTCTGGGGAAAGATTCTTTCTCCTCAGATAGAACCATAGGAAGAATCAGTAACTCTCCTTTCCTCTAAACAATGTCATATCTGGGACATCACCTGGAAAGGAAGCCGTTACTCACTACCAGCTGTGCCACTCCACTGAGAAGAGGTGGGGCAGATGTGAGTCCTTGATGACACTATTAATCTGCTGAAACGCCCAACTCTGCAGCCCATCTTGCCCACAAATCTCCAAGTTTGGAAGGTAAAATATTTATGACGCATAGCCTGTTGGATTTGGGGTTTCTGTTGCGATTGAAACCATCCTAACTGGTACAGAAGATCAGCAGTGATCATGGTGGTGATAGTGATGAATATAGCATTCTCAAAAGTGTGCCAAGACAGTCAGAAGTCAGTATTAGAGATGTTAAGTAGAATTTGAATACGTAAACGTTCATTCTTAGTCAACACTTATTATGTATACACTCTGTATAAAGCTCTGTACAAACTACCAATAAAGTTTTACACAGAGAGGTTTCCAGGAATGGTCTACATGTGATTTCTAGCTAAAAGACATCAGCTCTGATTTCTCTTCTGGGAAATGGTATGAGCCTATGACTTCATGGTTCTTCTTGAATTTGGTTTTCTCTTTAATGTGAAACTATCTTGAAATCTCAATGAAGGGTAATAACACTTATGACTGGAGGAAGCACTGAATTCAGCTGTGCCTCAGTAAAAATTTAGATGACTTCTGAAAATTGAGACATGCCACCCGTGGCTTGTGAGACACTGTCAAAAGCACTTTAAGGTGTACAATGTCTTTCTCTTTTGAAAAATAGTTTCTTTTCAGAACACCAAGTAATATAATTTCTCCTAAAAGATATTTTTAAATCCCTGAAATATTCTGTATGCACACAATCTTGCATCTAACTTATATAAAATATCTTTTCATCTTAGATTGCAATAAAAATTACATGTTTTGGAAAATGTAAGAGAAGGAAATAAAAGTCCTTCAGAAAATTCATTAATTTCCAAGATGCTGTTAACAGTTCTTGTTGGATGTGTGTGTGTGGTGGGGGGAGCGGGGGAGGAAACAACTACCTGGCAGAAAATATTGAAATTTGTCTCCTTATCTGGGAAGGTAAATACCAGAGGCCCAGTCCAAGTAAAGAGAAAGGGTCAAATCAGAAAGAGTAGTGGATATCACTGTTAAAAGAGAAAAAGAGTAAAAAAGTAGGAAATGGGAACCAGGACTTAGCTCCAGAGAGTGCCACATTTCAGGTTTTAGAAACATAAATGAGATACATCTGAGAAGAGGTTAATAGTCAACATTTATAAAGAACTCATACAACTCAACAACAACAAAAAACCAAACAACCCAATTTAAAAATGAGCAGAAAACATGAACAGGTTTTTCTCCAAAAAGAAAATACAGGTGGGCAATAGACACATTAAAAGATGTTCAAGATCACTAATCATCAGAGAAATGCAAAGTAAAACCTCAATGAAATATTACCTCACACCTGTCAGATTGACTATCATCAATAAATCAAAAAATAGCAAGTGTTGGCCAGGATGTGGAGAAAAGAGAACCCTTGTACACTGTTGGGATTGCAAATTGGTACAGCCACTAAGGAAAACAGTTTGGAGTTTCCTCAAAGAAACAAAAATATAACTATCTTTTGACTCAGCAATTGCACTTCTGGGTATTTATCCAAAGAAAAGCAAAACACTAGTTTGTAAAGATCTATGCACCCCCATGTTCATGGCAGTGCTATTCACAATAGCCAAGATATGGAAGCAACCTAAATGCCTATCAACAGATGATTGGATAAAGAAGTTATGATTCATATATACAATAGAATAATACTGAGCTATTAAAAAAATAAAATCTTATGATTTGCAATACCTAGAGCGTTTTAAGCTGAGTGAAATAAGTCAGACAGAAAAAGATAAGTACCATATTATTTCACTTAGAGGTGGAATCTAAGGAATGAAAAAAAAGGAACAAACAAAATGAAAACAGGCTCACAGATACAGAGAACTTGTGGCTGTCAGAGCGATGGTAGATTATGGGGCTGGGTGCAAATGGTGAAGGGAGGAAGAAGTACAAAGTAGTAATTACAAAACAGTCACGAGGATTTAGAGTATAGCACAGGTATGTTATTGTCAATATTATTGTAATGGTTGTGCGTAGTATCAGATGGGTGCTAGAGTAATCATGGAGATAACTTCATGGATTGTATAAATGTCTCACTTTTTTAAATTTATTAAAAGAAAAAACATAAATGAAGCATAAATGGACTCTAGGATTCCTAGAAAAAAAAAAAACAACTAAATTCAGGACACATTATCCAAGATATCTCAAAAGAAACAAAAGGTCTCATGTTTGATCCAGGGAGATAGAGGATCATGGGGTTAACCAAGTTACCTAGAAAAGGAAACAAAGAGGCCCAGCTAAGAAAAGGAAGAGGCTCTAAATTGGTATTGATTTTACTTTAAACTGGTGTGGTGTTCTTGGACATCTAGGATATAGCCTTACTTCCAGAGCCCAGGCCCAGCACGGCTTAGAGAAGGCGATAAGTGCCAGAATGGGGAAAGCCTGGGATGAGACAAGGCTCCAAAAACATAAAGCCTATGAATAGAAAGGTCCCGTCTCATTGTTTATTGGGATCAAACCATTCAAGGGATCATGAGGGTGCTGGAGTCAGATACTAGGAAGGCAAGATATCAGATCAAGGTTCAATGACAGAAAAGATGCAGGCAGGACCCAAGACTCAGGAGCCAAATCTTTGTGAGGAGAATCTTAAGACAAGGTTCAGGGGAAAGCTCAAGTAAGGGTTGGGGGCTCTGAGCAAAAAGAGCAGCTGACTGCTGGAGTACCACCTCTGAAGGCATGGCAGCTCAAGCCAACCAGCGCATTTCTCTCAGTCTTAAAGGCCTGAGCATTGGGAAGAACAGATACTGTTTTTGACCCCAAAATCCTAATGGCAAAGAACATATATGGGATTGACCTATGAAAATCCTGATTAAAATGACAAATTATATGTCTGGATCTGGGCTGGAAATCTTCCATTTGTTTCTCCAAATCCACCCCTCAGCCTTCTCAAACTGCTGAGTGACCAGAGAGGTTGACCTGTATGGGCTGCATTAGTGAGCTCCATTGTCCTTTGGATTCTGGTTAGCTTAGCCATCAGAAGACACCAGCAGCAAGTCATAAGGAGCAAGCGTAAAGAGTAAAGGAAGGGCATTTTCTCCCTAACCAACTTCTCTCCTAAGTCACTGTCTTCTACAAAAGGCCCCAAGTCCCATCAGATGGTTCACTCCATTAAGCTAATTCACACTCATACTTTCTGTGAGCACCCACTTCTCTCTCTCTCTCTCTCTCTCTCTCTCTCTCTCTCTCTCTCTCTCTCTCTCTCTCTCTCTCATACACACACACACACACAACCTGGCAAATGCCCTCCTCTTTTCTCTATTCGAGCTCAAGTGTGGTAAAACTGGTGTTAGTAGCTATAGATGCCTTACTGCTTTTTTGAAACTTTGCCCGCATCTTTGTAGAGAATCCCTGTCTTAAGCTCTGCTCAGTTATCCAGCTCTGAATGTGCCGAGACAGGATTCTTACTGATACAAGGACTAAACTAACATTGTCAGTCTTTTTTGTTGTTTTTTTTTTAATTGCAGGATGGATTTTTAAGAGAATTAGTAAAGCCATTCCTTCGCTTATGATGAAAAGGAAAGGGCAAGACAACCCCCTTGTGGGAGTCAGAGGGTGGCAATGATTGATGACTGAGCAGAGAGCCAGGCCTCCTGCTTCCACACCATGCCACAGTGATAACAAGAAAAGTCAGCCTGAAGAAAGGGCAGCCCGGTCCAGAGACTGCCACAACCAGTATACACTCTGGTGACTAGGCAAGTCCATTCCTGCCCTAAAGCCTGGCTCAGTGAAACAGCAAGAGCCAGGCCACCAGAGACCAGCTTTGTAGGAAGTGTGGGTAGAGCAGCTACAGTCCAAAGTGAACAGAACGACGATCTGTTGCTGCTTTTCCAGGTCTCATTGGACCTGTATAAGCTGCTCTTTGGCAAAGCTCTCTCCTTTTCTGGAAGGGATACTCCCCCTTCTGCCAGCAATCAATTGCATTTAGGAAGTCAGCTTAGTGAAAAAGGACAGGAGGACAGGACAAACACCTTCCTCTCACAACCTGCTTCATCTTTACATTCTGGAATGTGTATTTCTGCAGGAGGCTGGCACACCCTGACTTCCTGACGTTCAACAAGACTCTCCAGTGACTTCCAGAAGAAGCCTCAGTGCTCTTCGATGAGCTCCATGACTCAGTGGTGAACATCCATCAGCAAATGCTCCCTTGCCTTTCTCATAAGCGATATACCGGAGTTGGTTCTTCAGGCAATTTAGTTCTCAGAGGTCGGGTCCAAAGAATCCAGCCCACTCTTCTTAACCTAAATTAGTTCATCTTTTCAGTTAGCTTACATCCACCAGGTGACTGCAGGTATTATTTTAATTTATGCTGTATAGACCATTCTTCCTTTCATTCACTCATTTGACAGATATTTATGGTTCTCTACACACTGGAACTCTATCTGGTTATAAAAATAAATAAAGCCTTGGTCCCTCCCTGAAAGAGCTCCAACTCCATCCATGAAACAAAAACATCAACAACTGCCCGGAACACCATGTTTCCAGGACCCAGAGAGCCAGTGAACAAAGAGTAATGGAAGAAGAGAAAAGGGGCCACAGATTCTGCTGTGGTATAAATGAGGCCAGCAAAGGCAAATGAGGCTCTCAAAAGTGGCAATATTTCAACCTGGTCCTGAAAGATAAATGGGATTTTATGAGGCAAAAGAAAGAAGGGAAAGACATTCCAGACCAAGGCAGTAGCAAGAACAAGGGTATAAAGATGTACCTTGGTCAACCCTTTCTGGTCCTTCTCTTCCATACAAACTTTAAACATTGCAGGCCCTTGGGCCTTGGCTCTGAGTTCTCATCTATCTATCTTCTCTCATGCATTCTTCTGCATAGCTAATCTCATGTATTCAAATGTCTCCAGATATCAGATATCTGTGCTCTAGACTCATAGCCAACTGTTGTCTTGATGTTTCCATCTGGGTGACTGACTGTCAATAAAGGGCTACACAGTTCTGAAGAAACCTGAGAGTCTTCTTTTGCTCCTACCTCACCCCATTCAATCTATCAGTGAGACTGCCAAAATCTACCTTAAGTTTGTCTTTATCCCCATCATCATCACTCTTTGTGTCTAAGCCACCTTCATATTTTGTCTGGAACATTGGAATAGTCTGACACTGGTCTCCCCAATCCTATTCCATTCTCCATATGCATTTAAAAGAATAATTATTTTACTCCCTGGCTTAAAAACTTTAAATGATTTCCCATTGCATTTAAAATAAAAGCCCACACTGTCCAACCTTTTAGGGGCTGCAGAATCTGGCCATGCCCACCTCCATCCAATTCTTATAACCTACAGGGCTCTTTCTGGATTCAGGGCCTCTGGGCTGTGTCTCCTCCTCCCAGAGCTTTGTAACCTACCCCCATACTTCATGTGTTAACTGAAATGTTTCCTCTTCAGAAGGGTTTTCCTTGACTATTTTGCCTCAGATGCTGCCCCCTCCACTTATTATTTACCGTACCCCCCTGTTGATTTCCTTTTATAGAACTCACCACAACACAAGCACTGTATGGATTTTTAACTTAACACTTACCATGTGTCTCCCTCACTGGAATGCAGGTCCCTGGGTGGGGTGAAAACCCTGGCTGGCTTGTACTCCATCCAATTCCTAGGCTCTGGCTCAGTACCTTGCACAGAACAGTCTGTATATAAAAACCTGTTACTAAAAAAACAATGGATAAGTGAATGAAAAATGGCTTTCTTTCCTTCACTGTAGAACCCATACACCTTCCAAGAGCATCCTCCTGGAAATTCAATCCTGCACCAGTCCTGCACCAACTAATTGAGGCAAGGATGAGTTCCCTTCCGGACTGCAGATGAGGGGCTAACATCACAACATTCGAAGTTCAAAACTCGTCACCTTTACTGCCATCTTAATTAAGTCCCAGTGCCAATGGGAACATCTCCTGGGTTTGGTTTTGTTAATTTTTCATCTAAATCAAAGTTTTGCCTCTCCTGTGCTCCATGTTTTCTTCTCTATTCCCATGAGGGCTCAGCGCTTGGACTGACATACCACCTTGGCTGTACATCCAGCATGTTAGATCAAAGCACTTTTGATGAGATACACAGAAGGCCGAAGGAGCTCTTGAGTTTCCCACCAATTGCATTAGGTTGCATTAGGCGACTAGAACTTCCTGACTCCAGCTCTCACCTCGGCCAAGCCCAGTAGAAAAGGAGGGCAAAAATCAAGATGAAACATGAGCAAGTGAGACAAGATTGTGACTAATATAATTATTTGCTTCCCTGACAAGACTTAGGAGCAGCCTTCTGCTGGTTCCAATTCTACTTCCAAATTTTTTCAAATTTATTTTTAATTTTCAAGGCAATCATAATGAGAAGACAGAGCTGTTTAGAAAATATGTAATTAAATACAGTGTTTAACGTAATCATTAGCTGATATTCTCCTTTCTTCATTTATGTTGATTATAATTCATTTACTATATGTGTATACAGTGCAATTTACGGTGGTTCAACCTTTACTGATATACATTATATGCTGGGTAATAAGCATATCAGTCATGAGGAATCCAAAGATGAATTAGACACCCTATGTGTCTTGAAGGAAGTTTAGGGGGCAGACAAATGTGTCAGTAATTAATTAAAACAGTGCGATGCCTGCAATGGTAGGAATGCGTTCAAGAGAGGAAGTGGGTAGAACATTTTGCACATGAGAGAAATATAAATAATCTGCGGCCAGAGATCAGACTCTCGCAGTGTTAACCTAAAAATAAAAGGCCTTTCAAAGTGAGAGGCAATAAGCATTTATTTGAGATCAAAAAGAAGAGCTTTTTGGGAAGCACTGATTCAGGCAGATGTCCAAACAATGTTCCAGTTAGGAGACAGAAACAAGGGGTATTTATGAGAAAGGGAAAGGGAATAATTACATCAACAGAAGGAAGGTATCTCTGTTGGTGCAGGTAACACAGCAGAGTGACGTTAATTCTAAACAATTTTTTAATTTTTAGTCTAGTGGTCATCGGTCTGATAGTCACAATATCTGCTTTCTTGTTATCTTTGCAAATAGTTTTTGAGACAAAATGTTACTTTAGGCCCTGTCTAAAGTTTATTTTTCCTGTTTTAATATTCCAAAGTTTTGAGGCATACCACCCGCAAGGCAGTGCCTCCGTGATGGCAGCTCTGACTCCACTTTAAAGTAGCTGTGTTTGTATTATTTTGATAGCAGTTTGTAAACATGGCCCCTGAATCCTTTGAGACATCTCCTATTGAGAGAGGAGATCTATGTCCCCTGCCCTTGAACCTGGGCTCTGTGTCTGACTGATATAGAAGACGATGGAAGTGACACTGTGCCAGTTTCCAAGCCTTAAGGAGCAGGCAGCTTTCACTTCTTGTCTCTGGGGTTGCTTGCTCCTGGAAGCTGACTCCATGCTTGGAGGAAGCCCAGAGTAGCCCACCTCGAGGAAACACCTGCTGCTGCCCTCAGACTTCATGGGGAAGAGAGATGCTGACCAGTCTCTGCGGCTCCAGCCCCTCGCTGCTCCAGCTTCAACCACTGTCTGACTGATCCCCACAGGACATTTTACTGCTGTCACTGGGGTTGTCACGTAGTTGTAGTCAGGAGGTAGCTGGGGCTGGAGTCATCTGATGGCTTGGCTGGTTCTGGATGTACCAACTGAAGCTGGGCTGGCCGGCCTCTCTTCTTCTCTGTACTCTAGGGACCTTTCCTGTAGCTACCATTGCCTTCCTCCCAGGCTGGTGGTGGTGTCAGGGTAGCTGGGCTTTTTATAGGGCAGCTTTCTTCTCCCAGAGTGAGCGTGCCAAGAGAACAAGGCAGAAGCTGGAAGCCTTGCTGTCATCTCAGATTCAGTGCCAAAGGAACAACACAGGGCATAACTACCAGGAGACATGCAATTGTGAGGACATCTTTGAAGACCATGTGCTGGCTTAGATATTATCCTATAGATAATGGGAAGTCATTGAAGGCTTTTAAGCAGGAGAGGGATCTGATCTGAATTTTATTTAAAGCACTTATCTGAGACTGAGCGAACTAGATCTGGAGGGAATGACCTCTTTCCTTTCTGGTGATACCAAGGGTATATGGGCAGGGTTGGAGACCTTGGAAGTGCCTGGAGAAGGTGCAAGTCTAAATGCCCTGAGACCCTAAAGCAGAAAGCCCTGCCCATATAAAAAGGGCATTCAGAGTCCCTGGCTAGAAAAGCTTCGACAGGATGACATTCTCTCTATCAAAGCTCAGTGTAACCTCTTCATGTCCCAGAGGAAGCAGAGAAATGGGAAACAGCGGGAAACAACATGGGACGTGAACTTAGCTACATGAAATGTAAAACGTAGGTCTTGGTTCTCTTCGTTGCAGGGCAATGTGGACTTGGTAACGGTGAGAGCAGGGGAGTGAACTGAAGACTCAAACCAAAGGACCATTGTGAACCTCATTTCATGGTGAGTCTGTATCTCATCCTCACGCCAACTTGGTCTATTTTGCCTTTGACAAAGGAGGTGGCGGTCCAGTGGGAACCCTGGGGTATGAGGGTAGATGCTGGGGCAGGGGAGGGCTGCAGCCAAGAGCACTGCTGTGTCTTCTAAGGCGAGGAAACTGGAATGTCACTCACTCAAGATCACCCAGCTTGTAAACATTGGAGCCAGAAACCATGACTTTCCGACCCCACATCTGTGCTATGGACTACATGGTTTTTACAAGCTCCTCTTCAGCATTTTGTTGTCAGAGTGTTTACCAACGAATAAAAGAATTTTACAGCAGTCCTCTGAGTTCTCTGGTATAACTCTGGCCACAAGAAGCATGATCATGGCTTCTGAAAACGCTTAGAGCTACAGTCACTCAAATCCAAAGATTAAAATTATTTTATATTATCAGTACCTTTAGGAAAAGAAATCCCCCTATATTCATACTAATAAATTCTTAGAAGTGTCCAGCTGAAAAAATTGGCAAATGCAACTTTTCTGGCTTCTATTTCTATCATTTCTATAGTGCTGCTTTTACTGGGCTTGTTCAGCCTATTAAAAAGAAGGCAAAGTTAGTCAGGGCCAGAAGAGTCAGCCAGCACCCACTGCACTAGGCTGCATTGTGGCTTCCTTGTCGTGGAAGTGACAAGTTTCCATCTCAGGAACACCAGGTCCTGATCAATGTAGTCTGGGCTGAAACCTCAAAGTCCTCAAACATCAGTTACTCCTACTAGTCTCTCCATACTTTACGTGTCACTCAGTGTCCAGTCAGGAGATGGAAACCACATCAGCTATTTTAACAGAGATAATTTAACACAAAGAACTATTAACTAGATATTGAGGAGCTAATAAATAAAAAGGGGATGTTAAGATATCATAGAGGGAGTAAATTTGGGAAGTATCTCCCTCCCTCAGGCCTGGAGTGGAGATTGAGATTATTTAAATGTAGGAGCTTGAAGAAGAGACCCCCAAAGAGCTGGGACCCAGAGTTCTGGGAAAGGAGTGCGGGCCCACCAGTGCCGGAGTCTCTGATGGGGTGAGATAAAACTGTTTCCATGAGTATCGGAAAAACTACAAATTAGATTCAATAGCTACTACTTGAATGAACTGCTGCTATGTGAGTGACAAGCTGAGGCCAGGATGACATTACAGAAACAGGTGGCAAATGGGAAGGAACCAGCAGCCTCTTCCACCTCAAAAGCAGACCACCTCCCTCTCGTACCCCATACTGGCTACTGGGGAAACAGCTGGATTTGAGAGGCGTGGGTCAAGAGACATTAGCTTAATAACCGGCACATTTAGTAAGACTTTGAAAATAAAGTTGACACCAGAAACAAACAAAAGAATCATAACACTAAAGACACTCATTTGGGAAAATGCTTTGAATTTAGCCACTTGGTTTTTATATTAAGCCACTGCTTTGGTGCTAGAAGAGGGGAAAAACGTGTTATGTTATCATCAGAAAGCCTGCATTCAAGTAATGCAAATCTATCTTCAAGTTCATTTAACAAAGTGACATTTAAATTACTAAGAAGAATGGGATAAACTCTATGTTATTTGCACTCTCCCGATACACTGCGATGAAATTGTCCTGGGATCAGCAACTGATTAAGCTGATTATATACCTCATATGTGTAGGATGTGGTTTTCAACCGGCCACAATCAAAATACAATTTACTTCTCTTAGTATAATAATGTCGATGCTATAAAAGGCATCGCTTGGTGAGTGTTTGTATTTACATTTTCCCTACTACTAGCAGGGTATTTCCACAGCCTTCCTCTATCTTCTCTCCACGTTCTTGCTGTGGAATTTCAGGGACCTCTCTGGTCACTATTGTAAGGTTACTCTGGTGCATATTGGGAAGGCTGCTGGGACACCACACAACACGCGCTAGTCTGGAAAATGGTAGCAAAAGGTGAGTGGTTCATCAGGGCAGCTCAAATAGAGCAAAGTGTAAATGGAAATACCAAGCAAAGAGAAGGAACCCTTTGTGTGCATCTGTTGTCAAGGGAACATGGGTATGAGAGCAGGATCCCCATGGGCAGCAGGCCATCAAAAAAAGAAGGAAACTGTGCTCACTTCCATTTGGATGCCTGGTCTCATGCCTATCATCTCTTCTCTAATCAGCATGGTGGTGATTGGTGTACTGCATATCTCCTATGATCACCCAGCAGAAATGCTGTAGGGGGTTATAAGCTGTGGGACAACTCTTATGATTTGCTTTTAGTCAGTCCCAGAGGACCACATGTGTACTCTTAAGCCTCTCTGTCTCCACTGCCACAACCCAGTCCATGTGTCGCCATTCTTACCTATTGTGTCATCCAGTTCTTGTCCCTTTCAATTATTCTACATAAAGTAGCCAGAGTGAGTTTTTAGAAACTCAAATTGGAACACGTCCCTCCCTTATTTAAAAGCTTTCAGAAATTTCTATTTCTATTAGACTAAAAAAAAAAAATAGCAGAACTTACAAGGCCTCTCATGATCTCATCCCTGTTTAACCCAATGACCATTCAATGCCATTATCCTTCCTCCTCACTGTTCTAGCTGCCTGTGGGTCACTCTAACCCACTCCCATGTCTCTAAAATGTCCTTCCCTCCATGTCTTGCATGTGTAACTCTTTCTCATTCTTTATCTTTGAGCTTAAAAGTCTCTTCCTTGGAAAAGCTCCCATGTCCCACTATTTCCCCAATTTAGAGAAGGACCCCACCTTGTTCATTTTCTTGCTGATCCTAGTAATAATTCATAATCCAGTTGCATTTGTTGAGTTAATATCCCGTTCTCTGCTAGAAGTTAAGTCCCAGGAATGTGAGGATTTTTTTTCTTTTTGAAAATAATTGTTGTATTTCTGGTGCTAACCTAGGGCCTGACTTACAATAAGTACTCAAGAAATAGCTGCTGAATAAATTATTGGTACAGTAGCATTTTGCCTGATACAACTGAGCTCAAAAATTATTGTCCTCCTCTGACATGGAGAAGGCCAAGTTTATCCCTTTGGGCCCAACCTATTGGTATCTTTTCATTCCAGCTTTCCCCCTTGAGCATCCTTGCTGCCTTTGCTTTCCTCATCGCCTAATGTCCAAAGTCATACTAATTTATTCTCTGCTTCAGATAAGCTTTGCACTTAGGACCCTACACTAAGTGCCAGACCTGTCCTTCTACATTCAAAAATTTATTAGGATGATTTGCTCTATTAACAGCTCAGTCTTTTGGTCTCCACCCTTTAAAACCACTGTGAGAAGCCCTAAACTGAGAGTTGCCCTATAGCTGGGGTTCCTCAACACTATTTCTGTAAATAAAGAAGAAATCATTTATTCAATTAATTTCCTTTCCTTTTCCAAACTCTAGAGCAACCTCATGGAGTCATGAAAAATTTTACTTCCTGTTATGTATGTGGTCTATGGGTGGTGTCTGAACCCAGTCAGCTAGCTGCTTGTTGCAGGACAGAGATTTTGTACCAAAATTGAGAAAAACTTAGCTATTTTAAGATAGAGCCTGGATTCACTCATTCAAAATGCCAGGCACAATTCTGGTAAACAAACAGACCCAGCCACTGCCATCTGGGGCGTGCCTTCCAGTGGATGATGGGATAAGAGGCAGGGCTTCCCTTTTCCAGGGACTTGGTGAAAATGGAAATTCTAATTTTCAGCAAAGACTTGACCTCATTGTTAAAATTTTCTAAAATATGCCCAAATATTTTAAAATTCAGGGCTGAATGCTTTATGTCATGAATATTTCACTTATTTTTAAATATTCTAGTTAACATAGGTGCTGTGGCGAATATTTTACCCTAGATAAGGAATGATTACATTTGCATGCAGATGCAGAAAGAAAATCCACCCAACAGAGCCTTTATTACATTAATAACACTAACAATCTTTCTAGTTTCACGGGTAACTGGCGGATGACGAAACTTCCAAAAAGAAGACTTTTAGGTGCCTAAGTTCAAAGTATAAATGAACGGCCAAGGCAGAAGTAACACTTTAGTATTAACTAATACTAAACTAGTAATGATCCCTTCATTAGAATCAGATGTGCTTTCCTCTGCTGACTACAATCTGATTCTAACTTCTCAAATGGAATGCAATCCAGTATTCACAGGGTTACGAGCAAGCCTCTCTGTGAGAAATCCATTGGTCTGACGGCTGTGGCCCTGAATCCTCAATATAGCAAGGACAATAACAGAATTCATCAGACCTAGAAACAGAGAAAATATGCCATTTTTTGAAACCACCATAAAATAAAAATGTTTCATACAGCAGTGTCGAAAAGGCTTGGGACTGCTATGCTGTACACCTGAAACTAATGTAAAATAATATTGAATGCCAACTGTAACTGAAAATTAAAAATAATTTTAAAAAAGAAAAGACAGGTCTGGGCATGTTCACTGTGACTACTCTAAATGGTGTGGCTTTTTTATTTTTATTTTTTTTTTTAGTTTAAATGCTTAAAAGAGAGATATAGAATCTGAACGGGACAATCATACTTGGAACTTTCATAAGGCCCTTTCTTTCAAAGCCTTTTGCTCTTTTTATGCTATTGTGAGCCCCAGGTAGCAAACATGAGCAGAGAGAAAATCAGTGGTCCCTCCCAGGTTACCTGGTCATCAGTGATGTTGGAGGCAGAACCTCTTTAAGCAAACACTGCATCTGCCCTCCCCAGTTTCACTACATTCAGGGAGAAAAAAAGGGGCATTTCAAAACTGAGCCCAGGAGAGGCATGGTTAATTCCACATTCTGCAATTTAAGATAATTTTTTACAGATTTGATTTTTGTATTAGAATTCTTGATTTAAAGAGGTACTTCAAGAAGTAATCAACTGTTTCACTGTCAAATTGAGATAATGCCTACTTCTCAGCTATATAAACTCAAATAATATTCATATCTTGGCCTAAGCAGAGGACAATGAAGCATTTTAGAACTCTCTGATGGGGAAAGGATTTTTACAGCTACAAACTCACAAGACCCACTGATCAAGAGAGGACACATACTGATCAAGAAGATGAGATAATAGGCAAATTCTATCGACATCAGTTTATTTCTGAGTAGTCCATAAATGAGAACAAGAAAAGGAGAATAAGTAAAAGGAAGCAAGAGCGGGAATGGGGGGAGGGTTACGTGTGGGGTAGGGGAGAGAGAGAGAGCAAAAGGGAGAGAGAGAGAGAGAGAGAGAGAGAGAAAGAGAGAGTGAGAGAACAAGAAAGAATAAGCGTTGTAAAAAAAACAGCCTAATGGTGTCAAATATAAACATGTCTTTCCTATTCAGAAACCTCCAGGTTAATTTAGCCAATTTACTCAATTTTAAACATTTATTTCAAAATACTTTTGTCAGTATGCTTCCTTTACTAGTGATTTAATTTTCTACTTATTTTTAAAATATGTCCGAATTTTGAGACCAGAAGTTTGGGCCCTTATGATGCATCCTCATTCCTTGAAAGCTGGCCCACTTGGTCAGAGCCAGACTGCCCTGGAGAACTGCCAGGGCCTTAAGAGACCCTCCACTACCAGCACTGCCACCAGTGTTTTTGTTAAGTCAAAATTAAAGAAAACAGTATTTCTTGTCTTGGCTAAAATGTCATTTAGGTTTGTTTCCTCTGGGAAGGACATAGTTTCCATGCAAATGAGCAGAATGTCTCACAACAATGGACTCACACCACTGGTGTCTGACAGCTGCTGAGATAGGAGGGATGCCATTCACAGGTGATGGCCAGGATGGTTTATAGAAGTTACACAGGTCAGGCTGACTATGAAAGGGTATAACCCAAAACAAGCAGCAATCCGTATGTAACCTGAATGAAGGCAAGTCTTCTAGCCCACTACAAATTTATCTCCTTTAATGTGTAGATAAAATGACTGAAACCCCCATAATGAATATGTGTCCACAGAGTCTGCAGGGAGGAGGTGGAGTCCAGATTTCTACTTGTGCTTCAGTTCTCAAGCCTTCCCACTAGCTCATACTTTGTGTCTCAGAAACTCCCTCGGGGTCTCTTCCCTCATAGATGCAGACCCCTTCCCCTTTATTCTCCAAAACTAGTTTATGTAATATTCCCTGCTTAAGGTCTGGGGCCACCTAAGGGTGTATTGCATTGCAGGATGGAATAGTAAACAAGGACAGAGCTGTGTTCCTGCCAGCAAGAAAGGGGGACAGGATATACACAAATGTAAAAGTTAACACATTGAAAAGATACATCTATGCAAATGATAAATACAGAATACCTGTATGTTTTTATTTGTACATTCAAAAACAGTCATGGAGTACCATTATTTACCAGGCAATGGGAGTTTGGAAGAGACACAGTATCAGAAAATGTGTAGCCAAATGATGCTTTCTATTAACAGTCACAATGACCAGGTGATTTTAACACATTTTAGTTGGAATTTGCACAATTTATGCAATAAGATCTACATTCGCTTCTATGAAAGATTACTAAATCAGTCGGGTTTCTTTTCTTGAAATATTTAATTTCTAATAGGAAAAAACCCAGTGGGATAATATTTATCAGTACACATAGTATCATAAATATGTCTTACTGTCAGCCACCTAAACTATCCTGCACGAGTAATGGGACACAGTGGAAAAGGAGTCAAGAAGGCCAATTCGCAATCTCTATTCTTTTACTTACCGGCTGCGTGACCTTGGGCAAATCTGAGCTTGTGGATCCTACTGTAACATACGGGAAGAAAAATACCATTGCATTATAAGAACATCTTAAACATGTGCAAATTTCACTGTTAAAAATGCTGTCACAATATTTAGACCACTAGATTTGTTCAAACTCTTGTTCCTCCCAACTACAGATAATACATTAGAAAGTGCTTTGTTAATTTTCAGGTACATTAAACTCTCAAGGAGTTCTTCTGAAGTAAAGAGAATAACTCATTTAATTTAATAATGATGTACTATCTTGCATTTGTATAACAAAGTTCTCAGACTGTACACATATAGGCTTCAATCACTGCGCCCATGGCAGCCTGCCCGCCCTGCCTCCACACATGGGATACATAACAGCGCTTTATGTTCATTTGTAAATTTCTTCCCACATTTGAAAGTGTTTTTACCTTTCCCAACCTTAGTTTATAAAACATGCTTATAAAAGAGAAGCCATTTTTCTTCTTCATATTTTTCATCCTGAAAACAGAGGAGTGATGGGAGTTTCTTGAAATCTCTGATCGAATTATTGGCACAGGCAGAAGAGAGAAAAAATGAACTAAACAAACAAAAATTCCACCAGAACACATGGCCTCCAACCCTAATAAACATCATTGAAATTCCATTTGGAACTCAAATTAACATCAAATTAAGAATTCTGTACTTACAGAAAGCTTTGAAAAATTAAGACACATTTCTTACTTGATTAAAAAACTTCCTAAATGCAAAGAATTGTACAAAGTGTTTCAGCTCATTTTTCATTCAGTGAGTAACAAGAGTGGAAGAATGACAAATTGATAAAATCAAGCCGTAGACTCAAAAATAAGACTTATCATGCCTTTCAGGCTCTTTAAAAACACTACGTGTGCCCCTGTAGTTACTCTTCCACACCTGGGTGAGCAAAGCTTAATGCAAATAAGCACCTTTCTTTCTGATGAAAATAATGTTTACTTTACATTTCAAGCTGTAGCATAATATGTTAGTTATATTTACAGCAATAATCATTCTAGAAATTTTGACTTAAATTTTTTAGCCTTGGCAACGTGTTCAAGAGTACAGTTACATACTTACCGCTTATTTGCATGAGGAAGGGTTATCACTTTAGTCAAAGGAAATGGTTGCTTTCGTTCACTAATCCATTCACTCATATATTGAGTGCCTACTATGTGTTCTAGGCATTAAGGATCCTGTAGTTGAGGGCATGGTTGGGAATCATATACATTTACAAATCTCATGCCCTACATCCTAGCTAAGAGAGACAGGTGATTAAATAAATATCTAATAAGAAGGTAATAAGTGCTTTTGGATAAAAATGAAGTGAAGAAGGAAAATAAGAGCTGGGAGTTACACTTTAAATAGTGTGGTCAAGGAAAGTCTCATTGAAAATATTCCTGAAGAAGGAAGGGGCCATATGGATATCTAGGGGCCAGGGCTTGAACATCTGGGGCAAGAGGGACCTGGTAAGAGGGAGGAGCAAGGCCCTAAGGGAGAGCATATTTGGCATATTTGAAAAATAGCGGAAATGAATGAGCATGATTGTAGAGACAAATGCAGTTCGACAAGGGTTAGGGTGGGGATGGGCAGATCCCATAAAGCCTCCATAGATCACTGTAAAGTCTTTCCATTCATTCTAAGTGAGATGGGAACCACTGGAAGATTTTGAGTTAAAGAGATGACGTGATCCTACCGACACTTTAAGACAGCAGGATTGGAAGTGGGGAGGTCACTCGGGAGGTTATTGCAACAACCTAGGTGAGATAAGTGAGTGAGTGGACTGAACCAGGTTGGGAGCAGTGAAGGTGAGGAGACATCAGTCAATTCTAGAAATATTTTTAAGGTAGACTAAACAGAATCGGGTATGAGACAAGAAGTCAAGAATGACTCCAGGGTTTTGGTCTGGATGCTAGAGAGGCAGGGAAGATGGAACTGGAGCAGGGCTGGGGAGGGAGCCAAAATCACTGGCCATTTGGGGGTATGGTAAGTTACAGACACTCAGGTGGAAAGGCCAAGTAGGCAGTTAGGTTTGTCAGTCTATATTTCAGAGGGGGTGTTCAGAGCTAGAGATTTAAATGTGAAATGTGAAGCCTTACAACTGCATGAGATTATCAAGGGAACTAAGTGCAGGCTGAAAAGCATGGAGGTCCCAGGACTGTCTTTGGAACACTCCAACATGACGATGCAGGAAAATGAGGAGGAAATGGCAAAAGTAGGAGGGAATCCAGGAACATGTGGTGAGCTGAAAGCAAAATGAAGGAAGTGTTTCAAGGATGAGAAGATCGGCTATGACAGATGCTGCTACTTGTAACAAAGATAATCACTAAAAATCAATCATGCATTTAGCCAGGTGGAAGTCACTACTGGCCTTGCCATTCGAACGGATTTAAGGAGAAGGGCATTCAGCAAATTATACTTATGAAAGAGAGCAGAACTAGGGCACAATGGGAAGTGGGGGGCAAGGAAGGGGTTTGTACATAGAATACTGCCTACATTAGGCCTCCTTGAGAACTTAGAGTTCAATAAGATATTCTGACACAAGTGGAACCAAGGAATTGATGTACTAATAACATTTTTAAAATACAGACTTTATTCATTAGAGCAGTTTTAGGTTCAGAACAAAATTGTCAGGAAGCACAGAATTTTCCCCACACCACTGCCACCCACCACACATGCACAGCCTCTCCACCGCTGACATCCAGCACCTCGCAGTACATTTGTTACGGCTAGTGAACCTACACTGACATGTCATTACCACCCAAAGTCTGTAGTCTATGTTAGGTTTGCCCTTCTTGTTGGACATTCCATGGGATTTTGAAATCATACAAACAATTTTAAAAGTGTAAAATAAGTTGATGTGATAAGAACACTTAGCAGGAGATGTACCCTCTTAAAATTTTAAGTGCACAACACAGTATCGTTAACTACAGGCACTGTGCCCTGCAGAAGCTCCCTAGGGTGTCTTCATCCTATGTGACTGAATTTGTATACACTGTACAACTTCCCATTTCACTTCCTCTCAGTCTCCGGCAACCACCATTTTACTCTTTTTCTGTGAGTTTGACTATTAATCAAAAAAACAGAAGATAACAAGTATTGGTGAGGATGTTGGTGGGAATGTAAAATGGTGCTGCCATTGCAGAAAAGAGTATGGAGAGCTCTCAAAAAATTAAATATAACTAACATACGATCCAGCAATCCCACTTCTGGGTATATATCCCCCCAAATAAAATCAGGATCGCAAAGAAATTTTAGCACTCCTATATTTACATACCTTGTCACTAATTAACAACCACAACTTGCACAGTCCAGGCTATTGTCCTAATTATTCAGATGCTGAGACTGAGGTTCAAGGAGGTTTGTAACTAAATGGCTAGAAAGAGGCCTTGGTAGACTCTGAACTAAATTATTGGTGTCTGACAGCAAAGCCCATGTCACTTTCTTTGCACCTCAATAACTTCACACACACACACACACACACACACACACACACACACACACACACACACACCCCAAAAACAAGTAACTTCATTACTCACAAAAAATCTTTCTGAGAAAAATGAAAAATCGTGCATCTAAAGAATATTATGTTATTCAAAGGAAAATAGGTAAAGGTATCAGTCTGCATCATTGAATGCATTCTCTTCTTTCTGGAAGACATAAGACAGCTCTAAGGAAGTCCCAGATGTAGCGGTGGACAAGAGGACATGTTCCAATACTTTACAAACTCAGCTGGAAAGATTGTAGGTATTTGAACAGTTTTCTACTAAGATGTCTATGACATGTTACTATGTTGTGGCCAAATGAACAAAGTACACACTATCTTTTTTGTTTTAACAATTTGCACAATTCCAGTCACTTACCCAGAGAAACAAGAATAAATAACATTCGATAGAGTACCAAAATCTGGATGGAATGGATCAAGCTTTCATCATCACACTACACCACATTAAATTGCTATTTTAGCAACAGTGTCAGTGATTATATATTGGCTACATACCTAAATGTTGGTTTGCATTTATCATTTAAATACATACCATGCTAAATAGCATCATTGTGCAAAAGCCAAGAGATATTCAGTGGTTGGTTTTTCTCTCTTCTCAAGATACAAAGAAGCTTATTCTGTTCTCCAGTATCCAGGTGTGACCTTGGAAAATACCTTGAAAATTCCACCCGTGCATTTGCCTGGGAAATTAACTAATTTATTAAGTTATAAAAATATACCGGCTTTTCCATCTGAGCGAGTGAATGAAAATCGGTAGAAATATACCAATTCTAGCTGCTATGTTTATATTATTGAAACCTTGAAAACATTTCCAAATAAACAGCCCTAAATAGGCTAATAAACTAAAATGTTTGTCATACTTATTCTTTTGTATTGAACCTTCACTTGTACATATAAAAATTAGATTAAGACTAACCTTTTCATGACATTTGGAACTTGTCTTTTCAAAAGTCGCTTGCTATGAATGCAAGGTCAGGAAAACTCAAATATCTTCTTAAACTTAAATGCAATGAGTTTATGGCAACAAAAGAATTTCCAAAAGCATGAGGGGGAGATGGTAATCATGCTAAGTACACCTTCTCTACATACACTGAGTGTCAGACAAATGAGAAGTATTACATAGTATCTGCATACAATATCGGTAGTTGAACTTGAACTTCATTGCAAAATGGCCTTGGTAACAGCTGGGGCTGTTTACAGTAAGCCTCTTTCAATTCTCCTGAGCCCAAATTAAACAATCTTAGAATGTGATACTTATAAGGAAACAAAGGGTCTATTTGTTTTATATCCTGAACCAAAAAGAAAAGATATGAGTGGCACTAATTATCCATCTTTCCATTCTCACTCCCCTGGTCCGAAGCAGCAGTGTCTCATTAACTAGGCACTCTTACTCGGGATGGTTGTTAAGCGGTCAAAGGCGGGGGCTTAATGACTTCTCTTGTAGACTAGCTAGGCTGCTGTTGGTCCCCTAGTTTCTGTTATTTGGTTTATTCTCGGGGTAATTGAGAAGAAGGCATATAGATCTTAAGGCATCGTGAAAAATTAGTAAATGTAGCCACAAATTATTTGTAACTCCTGTTGTCAAGAAGTGGAGTTTATTCCCTACCTGTTAAATCTGGGGTGCTTATGACCTGCTATGAACAACAGACTGCAGTGGAAGTGCGGTTGAGTGTTTCAAAGCCCGGTTTTCAAAAGGCCCTGCTGCTGCTTCTCTTCCTGCTGGGAGCTCCTCTGCCACCATGTGGACAAGCCCAGGCTGGCCTGCTGATCAACAAAACACCCTGTGGAGAGAGGCTCTAGCATCACAGCTGCCCCAGCCTTCCCTGAGGAGCCCCTAGACATGTGAGTGAGCATGGTCAAGAAAAGCCAAGCTGGAAACAGACCAGAAAGGCTCCCCAACGAGCACAGTCCAAATTGCCTAAATTCAGGGTAGTTTGTTACACAGCAATAGATCATTGTTACAAGTGCTAGATGCAAAAGCAGCTATGCCCAATACAGCCCTCTTATGATTCCTTCTTCTCTCTCTTTTCTGTTAAGGGGATATTGTTTCTTTGTCTTTCTTTCTTTCTTTTTTATTAAATGTGTTGCGGTAACATTGGTTAATAACATTATATAAGTTTCCAGTGTACGATTTTATAACATATCATCTGTACATTTCATAGCATACTCACCACCACCCAAAGTCTAGTTTCTTTCCGTCACCATATATTTGACCCCCTTTACCTTCTTCATCCTCCCTCTCACTCCCTTCCCCTTTTGAAACCACAGTACTGTTGTCTGTATCTATAAGTCTGTTCATTTATTTGTCATTTCAATTTTACATCTCACAAATGAGTAAAATCATATGGTTCTCGACTTCCTCCTTCCTCTGTCTGACTTATTTCACTTAGCATGATACTCTCAAGATCCAACCACGTTGTTGCAAATGGCAGTATTTCATCTTTTCTTATGGTGAGTAGTATTTCATTGTATAATTATATCAATAAATAAACACAAATATCTGACATCTTCCTTATTCAATCATCCATGGAAGGACACTTAGGTTGTTTCCATGTCTTAGCCACTGTGAGTAGTGCTGCAACGTTTTTAAATCTTTTGGGTAGATACCCAAAAGAGGAATTGCTGAGTCATATGGTAATTCTTAATTTTGTGAAGAACCTCGATGCAAGGCGTGCTGGCCAACAAAAAATTTAGTCTATTATACACTTTTAACCAAAAGAAAAGTATTCTGAATTGAAAGGACTACAGATTAAGGTCCTCAGAGACAATAATCTCCAAAGAATCAACGAAAATGCCCCACAAAACAAAGACTGAATTTTAAAACTCTCCCAGGATCAGAGAGCATAACACTGTCCTAGGAAAGTACCAGGAAGGCTTTTCTCCTTCCTCACCACTCTCCTACTTCTGTTCCACTCTGCTTTGACAAGCAAGTGGGGAACAGAGTTGAGGCGAGAAAGGATCATGATCCATTTCCTTGGCCCCCTGTAGAAGACAGCAGCTGGGTGGGGGAGCAATTTTCAATTAATTCAATTTTAAAGACGATTTTTGTAGATAGGTGGCACATCAGAGAGATCTAATCCTTAACCTGAAGCTACTACACCTCTATTTTCGGGGAGAAGGCCAGGATTATTACAGGGCATAACTAGATACAGTTCTGGTATTGCATTTGAAAGGGAAAAACTGGTGTGCTAGCCACTCAACTTTTGTTTTTGGTGTCCTAAAAATGCAACTAAAAAAGAATTCAATAATCACCTGTCTCAGTAATTAGTGGTTCTAAAATGTTCCTAAGAACTTCTGTTTTCATATACCCCATCAGTCTTACATCTCAGAGGATGAAGCAGTAAGAAGATATTAGGGATGACACCCAATAGAGTCTGCTTGTAGTAACAGTAGTGGATTGGTATTGATAATATAAATTATGAGACACATGGACTTCACTCAGCACCAAATTTACTTACTATTTGTAAGTAAATCACAGACTTAAATGTAAAATGCAAAACTATAAAATTTGAGAAAAATATAGGAAAAAAAAGTTCAAGTTTTATATTTGACACCAAAATGTGATATAAAAAAGAAAAATTTAATAGATGAGACCTTGACAAAATTAAAAACATATGCCCTGTGAAAGATCCCATTAAAAGGATGTAAAACAACCTATATAGTAAGACAAAATATTTGAAAACCACATATCTAACAAAGGACTTATTTCTGGAATATATAAAGGACTAGGAGTGGTGGCTGCCTCCTGCAGTTGCTATTTCTAGGGTAAGCCAGTTGTCCCTTTCTCCATTTTTTATCTTCTAGCATCTGTTTAATCAAGTTCTTATATTAAATTCACTCTGTTAAAATAAACGGTGGAGCTCTATTTCCCCCATGGAACCCGGATATAAAATCACCATCCTCAGAAGTAAGTAACACACTCCACAGGGCAAAATTAATAATTCCTGGGAGCTAGTTGATGGAACATTCTGGGCTTTAGTTTGATGTGAAGCTTCCAGAAGCAGGGAAAATGTTGCTGGATATACCATCATGCAGATTGAAATTGGTGAAGTAGGAGGGAGGGAGGAGTTTCAGCCTTTTGAATTGACTGCAGTGCTGATATCTCTGGTCCAGAGAGAAGTCACAACTAAGAAAACACTCACACAGGTTCTGTTGCAGGAATTCTTGCCAACCTGGAGCATGACTCAGCCTGCTCTCTGGCATACACCTTCCATAGGGAACTGGTCCAGGAAGAGTTCGTCTCATTTGAAGGGGAGCAATTATCCACAATTAACCTGACATGTTACATGTGGATATATACTATGTCCAATACAAGAAAACAATAGCGTAAGAATGAAGAAGCAAAAATCTAAGAAAAATATTAGCATATACAGTCAACAGTAAATTTTTAAATAATAAAAAATAATTAAATAAAATTTATTTTTAGATTGATGAAATGGTTTGGCATTAAAAACTAAAAGTGTTATATTAATAAACCAAAAATAAAAGTCAAATAACTAGAGGTCATTTTGTTTTTACAACAGATACAAAATATTGTATAAAATTCTGTACCCACTTTTTAAAGTGTTTAATAAAAGAATTCTTTAAAAATAGTTTAAATAGTATTTATAAAAAATCAACAATAAATAATTTTGAAAATTTAAAGGCATTCTAACTAGCATCAGGAAAAAGGCAAGTATGCTACCTTGTACAGTCTATTAAATGAAATAAATCTAGAAAACAAAATGAGGGAGAAAAAATGAAGAAGCAAGTTTATTTGTATAAGATATGATTTTATACATAAAAAATCTAGGTGATATAGCTTTAAAAAACTACCTGTAACTAATATAACATATGTCAATTACATCTCAATTTTTTAAATTAAATTTTTTTGAGTTAATAGCTTTTGTTTCCAATTAACCACAACTAGTTAGAAAATTAAGATCTTGTTGCAGAAAAATCAGACTGGCAAGAGACCAAGCATCATTTGGATAGTTGGAGAACTCAGGTTTATTATGCCAGTGGTCCGAGAAGAGCTAGTGCTCTGAAGATTTGGGCCCCGAACTCAGAGGCAACCTTGCTTTTATAGGGCTTATCTGTGCAGTTACAGTTGGCATGGGCAAATTGGTTAATTTGTCCTTAGGTGGTTACAGACCTAGGGAGTTGTTATGGGTTACAGGCAGTCACAGAGTGCGAGATTTTCAGACAAGGGCTCAGGCAATACATCTGTTATCTAGACATAACAAGCAAAAGGGAGGATGAGTCTTTAGTTAATTTTGAAGTCACCCTGCCCTTTGGCCTATGCAGCAAGCATATCTACAGAAGCAGAACAAAGAGCTAATTATAAAGTTAGCTTTTTGAGTGGAAAGTTCTTTAATCTCATTCACAAAAATGACAACTAAAATAAGTCAACAAGAAAAAATATATCAAAATATAAAGAAAACTGCAAATTTACTAACAAATATAAAATGAGGCTACAATTCAATGAGAAAACATATTATACTCTGAATAGGAAGATTCAAATAGCATAAAGATGTCACTCTTCCAAAAGCAATGCATAAACATAATGCTTTTTCAATCAGAATATCAAAATAGTTTCGAAAGAATTTAATCAATTAATTCTAAATTTCATCTGGAACAATAATTACATAAGAATTACCAAGAAATGTTTAAAAAACAGAATAATGAGTGAGCCATGTCTTATCATTAAGAAGTCCTTAAAAACTATTATAATGAAAGTAGTATGTTACTATATCGAGAATAGACAAATAGTTCATGACACCAGAATATGATCTAGAAATATATTCATTTAATATATGGAAATGTGACATTTTAAATCAGTAGGTAAAGAATGGATTATTCAATATATGGATATGGAACAAGTGAATATTCATTTTGAGTAAATTAAAGTTAGATTCTTGCCTTGTGAGATGTATAAATATGAAACAGTCATGTTTTATAAAACTGTTACATAAAAAATTTTTGTAATTTTTAAAAAATTTTTTTAGAAAATGACTTTCTCCCTAAAGTCCAGAAGACAAAGGAAACTGAACATAATTCCTAAGTTTTAAATTTTAATTTTCTCTATGTTGGGGAAGTGCAAGAGGCAAAGTAAAAAGGTCAATGGCAGATTAGGAAGAGAATGTTTGCAGCTCAGGGGACACAGAGAATGTTTGCAGCTCAGGGTGCTGCAACCTGCTTTCAACTTGAGAGCATTTGTTGAACTTGGTGGACCTATCCTTCAGTTTTTAACAGTTCAACAGAACAGGCTGGAAGAGGCAGCTAGGTAGGACACAGAAATAAAGAATAGGAATATGAAAGTGAGGTGAAAAGAGATAAAACATAGAGTGAGTATGTCTTCTGTATTTTACCATATAAAGTAAAATTTAAAATGCTTATGTGATATAATTAATGCAACTGAATTAATGTGTAGACATTGAACTCTGCACCCCTAAAACAGAGAAGTCCAAAGACATAGGGGCCTTTCCCTGGACACAAAGTTGGGGAGGTTGCAATCCCTGAGAGAACTCTAGTCTTTAGGCCATTGTCATCCAACAAAGGATAAGAGTCACAGCAAGGGTGATGGTAAAAAGGTAAATAGGTGAGTCTGTGACAACATTCCTAGAGAGGAACAGGGAAGAGCACATAGTAGAAAGTTGACAAATTTTTACTCACACCAGACAAGCAGGGGTCGAAATAGGTGGTTTAAAATATTGGGTTAGATTAACGTCACTAGGCTGGAGTAATCTTATATTTGCATCATTTTAAGAAAATGAGTGTGAGAACCATAAAATTTCAATTGGACTTAAAGGAGAAAAGCCAGACTAAGTATCTTGTCACTTTCCTGCAAGAGAATTCAAGACTTGTATTCACTAGTAAATTGAAGAATGTGAATTAAAAGCTGCTCATGACAAGGAATCAGTACCAATGGCACTCACAGGTAGTTTACAATATGTAGGTTTTGTGTGTGTTGGAAAATATATGACTGAAAATTTTTATCAATTGTAATTAAGAAAATAAAAACTCTTAGAAAACCATGAACAGTATGCTATCTCCTGGACATGATAAAGGATATCTAATTTAAAACAATAGCCAACATCCTACTTTCACAAGTTACCCAAAGATTATCACTAAAGAATAGGTCGCAGATGATTGCCATCTACAAAATTACTCTCATCTGAGAGCAAAATAATAAAATATACTAAACAACTCTACCAAATTAATTTATAGCCCATGAGAATCAAAAATAAGTACAGTTGAATCAGTACATGAGTTTTCTCTTTGTCTTTAAATATTAAATTTTATTTAACAACTGCAGTTATTTTTTAAAAATAAATCTAGTGGGAATAATGATTGAAAACTATAATTGCTGACATAAAGAACTGGGGGGATGGTATGAATGTCAAAGTGAATTCCACTGAAAGACAATTTTGGAAGCAGAAGATCAGGTCAAAGAGTCCTTCTGGAAACACCAGGAAGTAGTTAAGGGTCAACACACTGATATAAGAGTACCAAAAGGAGAGGGGAAAACAAACAGAGGGGAGGGTGCATTTGAAAAAATTGATAAAGACTGCACATTTTTAAAACTTGCAGAGAGAAAAAGCAAATCATATATAAAGAACCAAAATATATCAGACTTCTTGATGGTGTCCCAAAGAAGAAAGTCAGATGGGTCTGCATAAAGCATGGGAAGAAATTTTTTTTTTTTTTTTTTTTTTTTTGCTTCTGAGAGATAGGGAGAGAAGAGAGGAAAGATGTGGAGAGAGAAGGCAGTGGTGGAGAGAGAGGTGGTCTGAGTCTGGAGTGGATATGGCAAGACGCAGCCAGAAGAAATGTATTAGTTGGTAAAGGAGCCAAAGAATATTTAAGGACAACAATTTGCGAGATTCAACTTAAGGTGATTTACAATTTTTTATGGAAACTACTCTCCAATACCCACCCCCTTGCTTCAGAAACTTATAGTAAGGTATTCTATTCTCTTAAATGATTCTCTCTCTCTCTCTCTCTCTCTCTCTCTCTCTCTCTCTCTCTCTGTGTGTGTGTGTGTGTGTGTGTGTGTGTGTGTGTGTGTAGAAGTAACTCAGGAAGAGGTTGAATGTAATATCTGGATTGATGTGTAATTGCTAATACAGTCTTGGTGAAATGAGGAGCTTGGAGATCAGGTGACCAAAAAGATATAAGCTCCCAGGGATTTTTAGAAATCTTGGAAGAGACTAAGGGTAGGACTTCTACTAAGTTTTGAGCCAAGCCTATCTGAATAGCCAGTGTGACTACACGCAAATTTTATTTCTTTAATATATTTTTTTTCTCTGATTCAAACTGTTTTTGCTCAGATAATGGCATTGTAACTCCCTTGCTTTTTCCACCCTTATCCTTCTGCCTCTGTATGCTGCTCCTTTAATCATTAAGCCTTAGGACATAAAATTAACTAAGCCTCAGGTCTATAAACATGAGGACTAAAGATAGCATCTTGGCTGTAGATGTGTTTCAGCCCTGGGCCAATCGAGGCAAAACAGCCCCATTTGCCACAGGACCAGATAGCTTGGCACCATGGCTGATTCCAGAACTGGGCACGTTGACCAATTAACCCATCCCCATCCGATCAGTGTGCCCATGATCCCAACTCCCTTGGTTTCCATGACTGATGATTTTCCCTATATAATCTGTCCTCTCAAGACATCTGGGTAGCCAAGTCATTGAGCAATAGCTTGCTTGTGTCTCCGAGACTTGCAATTATCTAAAATCCTCGCTTTCTTTGCTGTGAAACCTGTATGTAACTCATTGACTTAGATGTGCGCAGGCAGACAGACCCCTTTTGCTCTGGTAACACCAGAGCCTGGGAGACTTCATTTTAGCGCAATCCAGGTTATGTAGTACTTCCACTTCCAGAACAAATCCTCTCTCTCCAGGGTATATCTGTGCCTTGAGTTCCTCTTGTAGGAATCTCCTGATACATGTTTTTTTAGTTCTCAGATCTTAATTAATTGCCTTGTACTCAGCCTTTTATCTTCATTAGCATGTCTTTATTCCCTTCTTTTTGTCAAAACTCAGCATTTTGCCAAAGTTCCCCAAGCACCTCTCTCCTAATTCTCCCAGCTCATTGATTCATGAGGTCACCTCAGAAACCACCACTCATGTAGTTTCATTTTAAACATACATGAATTGTCCTGAACTCAAGGGGCCTGAAAGCCTACAAATCCATTGTATGTTTAGAAATAAAGGTTACTTTTTTTTATAACATTGACTCCATGTCAAACTTTTCAAACTTTTTCTGCAAAAGTTAAGTAACTATTTTAGATCTTACAGGCCATATGGCCTCTGTCGCAGTTATTCAGTTCTACCATTTTGTGTGAAAGCGGCCTTAGACAACATGTAAACAAATAGTTGTGGCTGTGTTCCAGTAGTATTTTATTTACAAAAGCAGGCAGTAGGAAGGATTTGGCAACCAGCCTGTTTGCTCTACACAAGCACTTGCCAAAATGAATACTAGTCTCCTAGGATATCAGAACAGTAAAGGCCTATGGATGGCTGGATGTGGGTAATGCTGGCCCAAGCTTCCTGTGAATATTCAGTTCCTCCCCAAACTGTTTGCAGATTTCCGAAGGTGAATTTTAGTTCTAGATTTTTGCTTTTGCATAGATTGCCTCTGGTCTGTACCTGGTCTGCCCTGATTTATGCATAAAATCATTCACTGATTTATGCACTTACTAAACTATTCATATTTATATTTTGGGGAGTGTATCAGTTTGCTAGAACTACAATAACAAAATACCCCAGACTGGGTGACTTAAATGATATGAGTTTATTTTCTCAAAGTTCTGGAGTCTGGAAATCCAAAATCAAGGAGTCCCCGGGGCTGGCCTCTTCTGAGGCCTCTCTCCTTGCCATGAAGATAGCCATCTTCTCCCTGTTTCATCATATGGTCTTCCCTCTGTGTGTCTGTGTCACAATCTCTTCTTCTTGTACAGACACCAGTCATATTGGACTAGACTCCACCAAAATGACCCTCTTTTAACTGAATTACATTTTAAAGATGCTGTCTCCAAATACAGTCACATGCTGAGGTAATAGAAAATGAGGACTTCCACTTCCCTTCAATGTGAAATTGGGAGTAACACAATTCAGCCCATATTTCTGATAATATAAACTTTAATGGAGTTGTGTGGTCATAGGAAGGGGTCACTGTAGGTATTACATATAAAAATATTCAATTGATTAGCTATTTCTATTATTAAAAGTCTTTTTTGACTACTCTGACATCATGGGTTTTAATCAGTCTCTGTGTCCCAAGTGGTATCCAGATTTCCACCTTCTTCTCAGTTCCCCTTTTATCCAATCCCTTCACAAATCGTTGTCTCCTTCTTTCTGGACTGTGTTCACACAATTACAGTTCACCCAAAGACTATGGTCAACCACATGGGCAATGACCCAATCATGCCTGTGTGATGAAGACCCATGAAAGACTGGTCACTGACACTCAGGTGAACGTCATGGAATTAATTGTAGTAGAGTAACTAAAATTATATTGAAAAATAATAACAAAGGTGAAGGATGCAAACTATCTGTTTTTAGCCTATAATAGAGCCATAGAAATCAAGACAGTGTGATTTTGGTGCCAGACAAAGAGATCAATGGAATATAGATTCTAGAAATATAATTACACATATGTGGTAAATTTATTTTCAATAAAAGTGCCAAGGAATTCATCAGGAAAAAAAAATAATCTTTTCACCAAATGGTGCTAGAATAATTGAATAGCCATATGCAAAAAATAACCTCAACTTTTGCTTCACGCCAAATAAAAATATTAACTTGAAATAGATCCTATATCTACTTATAAGAATAAAAACTAAAATACAACAAAAATAAAAAATAAGAGAAAACTTAGTGACTTTAGATTCAACTGAATGTTTTTAAATATAACAACAAAAATATAAACTATAAAACATCAAAGCAATTAGACTTTATCAAAATGAAAAACTTTGCTCTTCAGAAAATAATGTTAAGAAAAGAAACAAAAAAGCCACATACTAAAAGAAATTATTTGCAAAACATATATCCCACAAAGGACTTGGACGCAGAACATGTAAAAAGCTCTTACAACTCAAGAATAAGACAACCAGTTTTTTAAATGGGCAAAAGATTTTAAGAGATACTTAGAGAAATAAGATATACAAATGGCAAATAAGTACATGAAAAGAGGCTCCACATCATTAGTTATAGTGGAACTGCAAATTTAAATCATGAGACACACCTATATACCCATTAGAATGGTTAAACGTAAAAAGGCCAACTATACTAAGTGTTGACAAGGATCCAGGGCAACCGGCACACACTACTGGTAGAGTTATAATATGTCACAACCATTTTGCTAAATAGTTTGACAGTTTCTTAAAGAGTTAAACATACCTCTACCATGAAACCGAGCTATTCCTCTCTTAGGTATTTATCTAGTCAGGGGAAATGAAAGCACATGTCTGCATGAGAACTTGCACCTACATGTTTATAGTGGCTTTATTTATAATAACCAAAACTGGAAGCAACCCAACTGGCCACTAACTAGTGAATGGATAAGCCAATTATGATTAACTATCCCAAGGAATCTTACTCAAAATAAAAACAGATGATCTATTGATGCAAAATTGTATGGATGAATTGTCTAAATAATTGTCTGAGTTAAAACAGCCAGACCTCTACCTCCTAGAATACATACTGCATAATTCCATATATATATATATATATATATATATATAGATAGATAGATAGATATAGATATATAGATATACACACACACATACATATACATACATATACATATACATGCATATATATATACATATACATACATATACATACATATATATACATATATATACACATATATATATAAAACTCTAGAAAATTCAAACTCATCTGTAGTGACAGAAAACAGCTCAGTGGTTGTCTGGACCAGGGCTGGATGTGGGACGACAAAGGGGCACAAGGAAACTGATATCGATGGATGTGTTCATATTATGATTATGGTGATGGTTTCAGAGGTGTGTGTATGTGTGTTTGTGTGTGTACATATATATATATATATATATATATATATATATATATATATATACACAAACACACACACATATATATATGTATATATATGTGTCTGTGTGTGTATGTGTATGTATATGTATATGTATATATGTCAATATTTATCAAACTGTACACCATAAGATGTGCAGTTTATGTATGTCAATTATACTTCAGTAAAGCTGTCAGAAAAAGAACTATTTGTAATGTCAAACTAACTAAATAAATATATAATAAATAAATAAATAAATAAAATTTAAAAAAGAGGTAGTCTACCATTCTCATGTGGCTCCTTGTCTGATGGGTAAAGGATAAAAATTAAAACAGTAGTAGTTACAGATAGCATTCACTAATAGCTTATTCAATAGTAACTATATTTATATGCTCCATTTTTAAATCAGCTGATGGAGAGTTAACCATAACCAGACCTGTTTTGAGACTTAGCAAGAATCATCAGCTTTCTGATAAACTTTTGGGTTGAAGAGGCTTTTCAATGAAAATGTTTGCATTTGATGAATGCTAATTACACAAATCTTCTTAGGCCAAGGCATTTGCAGCCTTTATCCAAGTTATTTTATAAACATCTAAAACAGCTGTCAACAGTCTGAGAGGGAAGCTCTTCAATCAATGAATTGACAGAAATGCAATACTTAGATTTTTCTGAGCAGAAGGCAAGAGAACATAATATACATCTCTTTAGGGATGTAGCCAGCAATGAAAGGGAACAACTGATACTGCCATTGTGTTTTAAAGTGTTGAAAATTTTCACGCTCATGGGCATGGAAAAGACATTATAAGAGCACATTACTGCAGTGTGGAGGGCCACAAAGTCAAATGGGACGCTTGAGTGTCCTAAGGATACAAACAGTGCAATCTTATTTCCCATCAATAAGAGTGCTTCTAGTGGTATACAGCAACATTGTAAATCATATTTTAATTAAAATTTTAGTACTTGTTGATGTTATTTGTTTATCGTCTCAATAAAACATTTTTAACAGATGACATCTGGACATTTTGCTTAATTTCTCTTTCTTTTTTTTCTATAAAATTTCTTTAGTCAATCTAATTGTTGAGAAAGGCATCAAATTGACAGCTCTGGAAAATGAAGCCTTTTTATTCAGTCTTAAAATCTGTGTGTTCAGAGAAGAACTGCCTTCATGCTGTTCCTGGCCTCAGTTCCTCATTAGGGAGACAACTTCTTAAGAGAAGGCTCAGGTCACTTTTAACTTTGATCTAGCATTTAATTCTTTGCTAAAGTTGCAGCTTTGAGTGGAGAAATGAGCAACTCTTAAAGCAGTGTTTTCTGGATCCTCATGTGTCAGAAATTAAATTGAACCCACTATGTCTTTCCATCTGCAAGTGGTCCAGAAATTGGTATTGAAGTACCATGATCTACTTAAAGGTAACCCAATATTTTATTTGTGAGAATGAAAGAAAAACCCTGTGTGCTCTGACTTTTCACATCCCTAAATGGGCATTTAACAATTTGTCTCATGCCAGTAACCAAAAACCATAATTAGGGTGTGTAAGTTTGCAAAAGTCTGTCTGGTTAAGTCATGCTCACAGAATACCTATATTCATCCCTCTGAAAGTTTGATACTGATAATTGAATATAAGAAAACATCATGATGTTGGTTCTATTCCTTGATAGAAACATCCATATTCATGACATGATATTTCTGGGCAGTTTTTTAAAAAACACACAAAATAATCTTTTAACTTTTAAGTGAAGATTGAGAATAGGAAGTCTTCTTTGTTGATTCTGAGACCTCTTCAAGCATTGCTAAATAAATTTGTTTGTTTGTTTCCAATTAATGGTTTACTCTTTATTATTTTCTCTTTCCTCCTTTGACTAACCAACTTCTAGGGTTACTTACTCAAAGTGAAGAGAAATTTTTACTCAAAAGGCTATTTAGCTATTCTGCTTCTGTAAATATGCTTGCCGCATAGGCTGTACTCGAAATTAACTAAAGACTCATCTTCCGTTTTGCTTGTTCTGTCTAAGCAACAAATGTAACTGCCTGTAACCCTAGCAACTCCCACACTTTGTTACTCTTTGTAACTGCCTGCAACCTATAGCAACTCCCACTCTTTGTAACCATCTGAGGACAAATGAACCAATCAGCCCATGCCAAATAAGTTCTATATAAGGAATGTTGAAACTAAGCTCTGAGCCCAGATCTTCCCAGCACTAGTTCCTCTGGGACCGCTGGCATAATAAACCTGAGTTTTTCAACTCTTGGAGTGCTGCTTGGTTTCTTGCCAGTCTGGTTTTTGCAACTTTTCTGCAATAAATGGGTCCAAAATGGAGCCGTAAACCAGTTTGGGTTCCCTAGAAGCAGATCCTGAGACAAGGATATGTGCAAATGATTTATTCAAGAAGTGGTCACAGAAAAAAACAATAAGGGACAGGGGAAGCAAGATAAGGAAGGGGAAAAGGCAAACAAGGATATGATCTCGGAAAAGTTTGCTGGAGAGGACCAGTCTGGTCTGGCAGAGGAACTAGATTATTTAATTTTGCTTCAGTTTATCCCAACTGGAGGCAAGAAAACTGTGCTTTCCTTGGCTTCAGCAGTCAGACATTGACCAAGGGCTTCCCCAATGAGACTTGAACTCACAGACATTTCCTGTTTTATGTACTTGTGCCCAAAGTGGCTTCAGCAGACCTTAGGCAGACCTCCAGAGAAAGACGTTGGTGAGGTACAGAAGCAGAAGCATACAGAAGCCAGGGGAGAGGGGCATAAGAATAAAAGCAATCTAGTTGAATCTGGCCAAGCCCAAACAGTGTCCAACACATGTAGGAATATTAGACAATATGCCTGGGATTGTGAGTGAAGATAAATGCTCATTCAGAAACCATGAGCTCTGTCCTAGAAGGATATGAAAATATCTGAGCAGTCACATCTTGAGTAACATGCTCATTACCATAAGAGAAAGAAGGCATAGAGCAGAGATTCCCATGCTCATTAAAATCACCTGTGGAGCATTTAGAACTCCCAAAGCCCAGGTCATCCAATACATTTGACCATTCAATCAGAATTTCTGGGCCTGGGGCCAGACATCAGTGCTTTTTCAACATGTAGCAAATGTTAAGAGCCTTTGGCATAGAATATGGACTCAATGTTGATGGCACTTCCAAAAGGATGTTTGTTTTTTTTTAAATGGCTTTTGTTTGTAAACAGAACATTCTGCTCTTTGATATAATAACATTTTAATGGAAAAATGTCTTGCTTTTGGTAAAAACATCAGCTCTTTTTCCCATTAACATATTATTTAGTATTTATTTTTAAAATTGTTTAACTGGTACTAGAACAAACTATTAAGAGTTTTGCAGAATCTAAAGGGAAACTTTTAATTATTTTTAAAATACAAAATAAAGAGGACTATTCCAAGAAATAATAAGAAATCTACCTTTTGTCTTATAAAAATTAAGGGGGGATTCTTGAAAGATGGCAGAACAGAAAACATTAGGACTCCATCTCCGTACCTAGACAACAATTGTACTGGCAGGATCTGTCTCACATAACAATTTTGAACTCTTGAGTCAACTGAAGGCTAGAAAATTTCCAGGGAAAGATTTGGATGGTAAATTGCACTTAATTTCAGTCAATTTTATGGTAACAACTATGAATCTCCCATCCCTGGCTCCACAACAGGCAGCTGTGCACATATTTCAGGAGCAGCTTACATACAGCTTGAAGGAACCAGGGTAGATAATAAGGACCCTGCATCCTAATATCAGGGATCTGTACTCTAATTCCTGATTGCTACTTCTGATCACAGAGGTACAGATGCACAGTATGGACACAGACAGTCATTGTTGCTCTCCTTCCACTGTTAATAAACCTCTCTTTTCCAGGCCAAAATTATGGTCAGGATTTTAAAGAGCCAGTGTCTTTTAAAATTTTCTTTTGTTTTTCTTTTTTTTCTCATTTTCCTCTTTTTTTCTCTTTTGGGAGCCATTTAAGGTGTCAGACATTCAAAAGCATGTATATATAATTTAGAAAGTCATTGTGCCTGCCCAAGGAAAGGCACAAGTTCAGAAAAGACCCGAGAAGACCTTAAGTTTATACCTCAAGCTGATCCCCAGCACAGAGATAGCCTCCAACAATCAATCTGATTTCCAGAGGTACTACATTATTAGTTTTAAATGTCCACTTTTCAACAAAAAATTTGCAATGCTTGCAATAAAAAATAAAGGTATGGCTTAAAGGGAAAAAATAAAACCAATAGAACTATCCTTGAGAGAGACCACTTAGAGGACTTCCTAAACAAATATTTGAAAATACTTATTTAAAGATGCTGAAAGAGCTAAAGGAAGATGTGTAGAAAATCAAGAAAATGATGTATGACAAAATGAAAACAATAAAGAGATGGAAAACCAAGAGAAAAAGAAAAAAAGAAAATTCTGGATATGAAAATTACAATAACTAAAATTAAAATTTCACTAGCGGGATTTAAACACAGATTTGAGCAGGAAGAAGAAAAAAGACAGTGAACTTTAAGAGCAGGCAATTGAAAATACTGAGTCTGAGGAAAGAACAAAGATTGAAGAAAAGTGAACGATTTAAGAAACCTGTGGGCACATCAAGCAGATCAACATATGCATTATGGGAGTCCCAGAAGAAGAGAGAGAAAAAAGGGCAAAGAGATAACTTAAAGAAATAGTGCCCCCAAACTTCCCAAATTTGGTGTAAGACATGATTAGAAACATACATGATTTTAATGAACTCCAAGCAGAATGAAATCAAAGAAACTCACACAAGATACATTATAATTAACCTTGAAAGACAAAAAAAGAATCTTGAAAGCAATAAGAGAGAAGTTACTCTTCACAAATAGGGTCCTCAATAAAATAGTCAGCATATTTCTTATCAGAAACTTTAGAGCCAGAAGGCAGTGGGCTGATATATTCAAAGTGCTAAAAGAAAAAAGAACTGTGAATCAAGAATTGTATATTCAGCAAAACTGACTTTCACAAGTGAGGGAGAAATTATGACTTTTCCAGATAAACAATTGTTGAGGGAGTTTGTCACAGTAGATCTGTACTGCAAGAAATGCTACAAGAAGTCCCGCAGGTTTACATGAAGGACCCTAGAAAATAACTGCAAAAAATCAATTGAACACAAGAAAGCCAGTAGTGTGGAAAATGAGGGGGAAAAAACTATAAGGCAAATAGAAAACAAATAGCAAAATGGTAGAAGTAATTCCCTTCCTATCAGTAATTAAGTGTAAATGCATTAAACTCTTCATTCAAAAGACAGAGATTGGTAGAACAGATTTTAAAACATGATCTAACTGTATGCTGTCTGTAGGAGACTCACTTAAGATCAAAGACACAAAAAGGTTAAAAGAAAAAATAGTAACTACATATCAACATTATTCACAATAGTTAAAATGTGGAAGCAACACAAATGTCACTGACGAATGGATAAGCAAGATGTGGTATATGCATATAATGAAATTCTATTAGGCCTTAAAAGAAAGGGAATTCTGACATATGCTACAATATAGATGAACCTTGAGTATATTATGCTAAGTAAGATAAGCCAGTCACAAAAAGACAAATATTGTGTAATTCTGCTTATATGAATTTCCTTGAGTAGTCAAATTTAGAAGGACAGAAAATACAATAATGGATGTCAGAGTTTGGGGAAAGGGAGGAATGGAGAGCTATTATTTTGTGAGTTCAGAATTTCAGTTTAGCAAGATGAGTATCTGAGATAAGAATGGTGGTGATGGTTGCATAATAATATAAATATAATTAATGACACAAGCATTTCATAAAACGTGGATATTAATAATTAGGGCAAGTTAGTGTTTGTAATGATGAAATTATTTCAGAAGTCATTGAGGAATTTTTTTCATATTATGCAGGATAATTTTTATTTACTCTATGTGTATGCCTGTGTGTGCATGTGTGTGTGAAGAAATTAAGAACGTTAAGAAATTTAAGAGGTGATTCTGTTTTCAAAATCATTCTACCTAGATCATGTTTTTTCTTTTGAGTATTTCCTTTTCATGGTATTAATAGTTTTTTTCTTTCTAAAGATAAAGTAACACTTTTCTATTGTTAATATGTGCTTTTAGTATTCAAATATGCAAAAGCCAGTGTATCCAAATGTGACACAGTTTCTAGTATGCTTCAAAATCTAATTAGGTTGTTGTGAGAATTGAATGAGGTAAAATATGTAAAAATGTTTTGAAAAACATAAATTATTGAATAAATATAAGGTATACATTTTGCTCTAGATTTGGTTATAAATCTAATTTTGGATAAAAACAAGTCTTACAAAATGGAAATTTGTAAAATAAAACATGGAGTTGTGTATAATGTGCAACAAATTCACTCTGATTAATTTCCAAAGGTGCTGTACTTCATTTAAATAAATTTGACCACTGAAGAAAGGCAGGTAGGAAAACAGACAACTAGTGCTTTATATAACCATTCATTCAACCAACAAGCATTTATTAATTGTTTAGTATTGTGTCATGCACAGTCGAGCTGGGGATACAATATAAACAGAACAGACATGGACCCTGCCCTCAAAACATATGAAAAGATGCTTAAGTCTCCCTTTAAAATATCCCCATTAAGTGGTTGTTACAAAAACTGTAGCTTAGCTTGATCAACATCCCTCCCAATTTCTTTCCGTCAATAAATACTTATGTTCCAGCTTTTAGGTACTGGTACTGTTTGAAAAACTGTTAGGACTAGAAGAGTAAGCAAAACAGTTTTAAAAATTACTTCGGTGCTGTACTACTAAAGCTAGAAAGTGAAAGCCTCCCTTGCAGCTAGAGTTCCACATATTATTTAGCTTCTGCCAATCAGAGGCACCCAAATGAGACTTAAATTTGTAGCTGGATTAAATGGAAATAGATGGGCAGAGCACGAGGCATTCATTTGTTTCTCCAATGTCAGCTACAGCTTTACCTTCTCTTTCAATACTTTTGTAAATTAGTCAATATATGGTTTTTAAAAATTCCACCCACAATTGAGCACAAACTGATAGTGTTCCTAACCCAGTGCTTGAGTCCATTGTTTAGCAGATATCCCTCTTTGATACTAGGAAGGTGTGAATCTACAATTCTGATTATGTACATACAAAAGACAAAAGATGAAAACCAAAACCACATTTTTTTTCTTATGTTTTCTCTTTCTACCAATAGGCCAATGTATTTTTTAAAAATCTGGAAGTCATGCTAATTCTACTATTAATTTTCTCTTGCCTGCTATAAACTGCACGAGTTGTTAAATTCTTAAACTGAACTCTTGATTCTGACATGAGGAAACACATTGCTCTGATTAGATAAGTTACAAAAATATATGAATATTTGACAAGTGCATGCCATGAGGTCAGCAACCTATATTTAAGAGTGCCAGACATATAAATACAATGACAGGAAATCATGGATTTACCACATAAGCATAAATATTTCTAAGCTTCAGTGGCCATTAAGAATGTAACTGTAATAGTCTTCATTTGAAAACTGAAATGCTTATTTCAGGAATCTGCATTTCTCAGGATAAAATATTCCTTTGAGTCTCAAGTTAAAATAATATCATGCAGGTGTTTCCAAACTAATTATAGCAAACTTTATTCATCAAGAAATGAGGTAGTTCAATCACACACTAGGCTGTGATATGCTTGTTGAAATTGGACACAATTTCAGGTTTCAGATATGATACTTGATTTTGGTAAACACTTGGAAAACAGGCCAGGAAAGTTTCTTCAATGGAAATAGAAAAGGTGGCATGCAAATACTCAAGAGTCATTTTAAGAATATTGAAGAATAATTTTTTAATCACTCAATTATATAAATTGAGGTAGAAAATTCTACTTTGTAGGTATAAAACAGGGTAGGTTAATTGCTCTCAGAGAGAGTTTAGAAGTGGTTCTGCATAATGGTAAAATGAGTTAGATGATTCCCTTATTTTGATTTGCAGCTCTATAAAACATTCAGGAAATAAAACTATCTTGATCCATTTGGCAGGAATTAATGTTTTCCTTCTCAAGCTCCCAAATTACTTTACAATTCTTTCATGACTAAATCGCAGTCTTTCTGGAATAGTCATATTCGTGTAAATATCTCTTTCCCCCTATAAGTTTATAAGCTGCTGAAAGACAAGTACCATCTTAATACCCAGGTGGTTCCTGTCACAGAGACTTGCAAAGCATGTATCAATGACTATTGGGTAATAGAGATAAAGTAGTCTTTGTGTAGAATAAATTCTTTAATTCCTAAAGTACCAAAATTCCACTTTCTAGTTGGGCAGCAAAGTCAACAGAGATGTTGGGTAGTTTTATCCATGTCTTAAAATTATGAAATATTCAGTCCCCTGGTCGTCCTTTCTGGAAGAATCATTTGAGTCCTACAGCCCAGCATTCCTAGCCATCTTTGAGTAGGCAAAATCTGAACAGTTTAGGGTTCATGTTTGTATCAGGAAGGTTGCGACAGAAACATGGGAAGCAGGATGTGGTGGGGATGTGGTAAATGGAGGGTGTGAAATCAGCCTAAAGCATCCATATTAAAATTTCTCTCTCACACACACAGTGCAGGTCAAATAAAAACATATCAGAAAGACAGTTTTTGATCTCTGAAAAGCAATGTAGGCAGATGGAATATTGTGTCCTTATACAGGAGATGGGATGGGTGTGAATGGTGACATGTTAAATGAGCTTGGGTGTTGAAGCAAGAGGAAGAATGAACTGTGTCTCCAAGTGAATGATAACAGTGAGTAGATGCCATGGGTACAGGTGAGAGTTGAGGGCTCTTAAGATACCCTTGCTTAATTGACAGTTCTGTGTAGGACAGAACATAATACAGAGTAGTGGTGTTAGGAGTGTGTGCTCCACAGCTCTGTCTCCTGGCTCCATCACTTCCTAGTTGGGGGACCTTATGTAAGTTATTTAATGTATCCATCTCTCAGCTTCCTATGTCTAATAAGAAGATGATAATAGGGTTTCACTCACTGGGGTCTTGTTTTGATTAAATGAGAACACTTAGAACAGTTATATAATTCTCTCTAAAATTTTAATGTTTTATATGTGTATTTCTGTGTATATGTATGTAGAATTTACATAATTTTTTATGTTTCTTAGAATTATATCCCATGGTCCATCTAAATTCCTACGCTGCTTCTGAGACACTATAGATATGTTGCTCTTACCTTCTGCAAAAGAATAAGAATAAAAATCACACTTCAGAACATTTCTCATTTTTCAGATATGGATAATAATCTTCCACGTATTAGCATTTTCAGGCTGCATCAACTTCTTAGGAGCAGTGCACTTTTTAAGGTTCTTCCCTACTGTGTAAAGTGGTACTTCCTCTATTTGTACTAAAATAGTCCTTTTATGCCTCGAGAAGTTTACTTTGGGTCTAATTTTCTGAAATTGATGTTTAAGTCTGTGTTTATTTTAGTCATGCTTTTAATTATTTTATTGATTTTGATTATATATTTTTTAATGTTTTTCATTCCAAAAGACCTAGTGTCTTGAATATATCTAGTCTATAATCTTGGCCATTTAGTTCCCTTTTTCTAGATCTTCTTTACCTACACTCAGCATCTATCACAGGGGAGACCTATATTGAGCTCAAATCCATACTTAGGGTATGGGTGAAAGAAACAACCATTAGGTCACAGAACATTTTCTACACATTATGATTGCAAACAGGAGATCCACTCATAATCTGACCACCTATCGGAATAATTACTTTCACTGTCTACGTGCACTTTTTTAAAAATGACATAATCTATGCCAAACAATTATAAACATGGTCAAGAAGATACTGGCCCTAAGCACACTGGCCCTGAACTTGTGTGTGCTCCAAGTCATTTTTAATGCACAGCAAACGGTGTGATCAATCCATCTTTATGTTCCATGTAAATTTGTTTTATTTTTGATAATGAAGCCTAGAGAAATGATTCTTGAAGCATCATAACAGCATTGACTGACAGCTCCCTAAGTGCTGTGTCTTTCACAGCAGACATAACTGACAGCTCATAGGTAAAGAGCATATGTAGATGGATTGAGTACATATTGAACACAGTGGGGAAAAAAACAAAGAAGATATTTTTTCTGTTATTTATTAAAATTCAATTAATATGATAAAATATATGCATCTTGGGATAATAGATTTAGTTTGTAGGCTGAGACAGTGAGTTCTCTTTTTTTTTTACTGTTATGGAAGCTTGATAAATAGCAATTACATGCAAAAATTACCTCTTATAAATATTTTTAAACTCTACATTACTCATTTTTATACCCCATGCATATAGTTTATTTATCTGGGAGTGGTCAAGATAATTAAAGACTTTTCAAGTTGTAGATTTAAATTCCATTAAAGTTATCTTTTGTGGACACTTGCCAGTGTAGATTAAGTTAAATATCCAGCCACATTAAAAACAAGAATCCTACAATGCCACTTCTAGGTATAGACCCCAAAGAATTGAAAGCAGGGATTTGAATAGATACTTGTACACTCACATTCATAGCAGCATTATTCACAACAGCCCAAAGGTAGAAACAACTCAGCTGTCACTTGATAGATTGGATATACAAAATATGGTATATACATACAATGAAATCATTTCACTTTAAAAAGGAATAAAATTCTGATACATTCTACAAATAGATAAACCTTGAAAACATTATGCTAAGCAAAAAAACACAGGCACAAAAATACAAATACTGTATGATTCCACTTTTGTGAGGTCCCTAGACTAGTCTTATAAGTAGAGACGAAGTAGAATGGCAGTTACAAGGGGTTGAGGAGAGGGGGAGAATGGGACTTGTTTAATGTGTTCAGAGTTTTAGTTTGGGAATATGAACCATTTCTGGAGATGGAGGGTAGTGATGGCTGCACAACAATGTGAATGTATTCAATATATGATGGAAAATAAAATTGCCACTGGACTGAATGTGGTGGAATTAATCTGACCTACTGTGAAATAGAGATTAAACTCAAAGATCAAAATAAGAATTCTGACTTGTTTGGAGGGCTTTATGCTGGGCCTCACCTGCAGATATGACAGTCTGGATTGGGACCCAAGAATTTGTATTTCTAACAAATTTCCTGGTGCATTAGTTATCTTTGCAACATAACAAATTACCCCATGTTTTAGTGGCTTAAAACACACATGCACACTCGGGCACACACAGACACACACAGAGAGAAACACACACACACACACACACACACACACACACACACACATTCTTATAACTTCTGCAGCTCAGGAGTCTGAGATCAGCAGTCCTGGCTCAGGAGCTCTCATGAGGTGGCAGTCAAAGCTAATGGAGGCTGCAGTCACACGAAGACTTGACTGGAGGATCCACTCCTAGGACAGCTCACTCTTGTGATGGTTAGTGAGAGGCCGACCTCTCCATAGGGCCATCCCATATGTGATGCCTGAGTTCCCCAGTGGGTATCGAGAGAGAGAGAGAGAGAGAGAGAGAGAGAGAGAGAGAGAGAAGCAGGAAGCTACAGTGTCTTCTGTGACTAGTATCCAAAGTCATACAACATGACTTCCACTTTGTTCTGCTCTTCAGAAGCAAGTCGTCAAATCCAGCTCATGTCCAGGGAGTGGGACCCTACCTCTTAAAGGAAAGAGTATCAAAAACTGGTGGACATTTAAACACAAATACATTAGGTATAAGAAATTTTAATAAACTGAAGGCAGGGGGCCTTAATAAAAATTTGCCTCACAATTCTAGAGGCTGGAAGTCCAAGATCAAGATATCGATAGGGCTGGTTTCTCCTGAGGCCCATGAGAGATGATTTGTTCCAGATCTCTTTCCTTGCTTCTGGTGGCCTCAGGTGGTCCATGGCTTGTAGATGACTATCTTCTCCCTCTATCTTTATATTGTTTACCCTCTGCACATATCTATCTCCATATCCAAATTTCCTTTTCTTTTTTTACAAGTATTATTGTCCTATTGAATTAGAACCTACCCTAATGACCTCATTTAACCTGATTACTTCTGTAAAGCCCTTATTTCCAAATAAGGTCGCATTATGAGGTACCGGAGTTAGGACTTCAACATCTTTTGGGGTGACACAATTCAACCCACAGTTCAGTCAGGGAATGCCGATGCTCTTGCTGCAGGGACATGATTTGAGAATTACATATCTAACTCACCCCCACTTCATCCTCCTATTACACTGATGAGAAATGTAGGTTTTTGATAAACTAAATGAACTACCAAGTGTCAAAGAGGGAGTCTGTGCCAGGGCTCAGATGAGAATGCTGATTTTTTGATCCACATTTAATGCACTTTTCACGAACAATTTGGCTATTTTTGATCAAAAATTCTTTGAAGATCTTGCTTATCCATGGAAGCCATTAAGCCTCTGTTTTATTTTTAGGCTAAGGGTTTTCATATTAATTCACAAATCTCTGTGGTTAGAGATGTTTTCTAGGAATCCTTTAAAAGGGTGTGTGTGTGTGTGTGTGTGTGTGTGTTTTCTGGGGACTACATCATTCAGTATTTAAGCTATCACATTGGGCAGGAAAAAAAGAGTAGGGAATGAAAAGGAGATAATAAAGGAGAGAGAAGTAAGGAAATTAGGTATGAAAAACATAGAAAAAAGAAATAACTGTACCAACTTGCATTCTTGCCATAGCTTGCCACATCTTTCGATGTGAGTCAGGGTGGTGAGACGAAACATGAAAATTGATTCCTGTCATTTGCATCTATAACAGATTAGAGATTCAGTAATGATAATAAAACGAACACCTGTATATCCACTAGTCATCTAAAAATAAGGAACATTAGCAGGAGTGTGGATGCTGACTCCTGTGTATAGCATCCCTCTCCTTCCTCCCTGGATATTTACTATCCTGAAGTTTGTATTTATCATTCTCTTGCTTTTCTTTATTAAATAGACATAAACCCTTAAAAAATATATTGCTTAGTTTTGCCAGTTTTAAACTTGACATAAATGAATCATACTATTTATGTATATGTGGCTGTTTTTTCCTCCAATTAGTGAAACTCATTTGTATTCATATATGTTGTTGTGGTTCATTCAGAGTCATTGCTCTGTGGTGCTCTTATCCATCCACCAACCTCCTATCAATAGATAAGTTACTTTTGTTGTTACAAAAATGATCTTATGTATATCTCCTAGTACACTCTGCAAAAACTCTGCAGGGTATACATCTAAGAATGCAATTGATGGGTTGTAGATTGTTCTCATCTTAACTTTAGATCATTGATCAGTTGGTTGATATCAGGAGAACAGTACCAATTAACACTCCCACCAGCAGCATCTAACAATTCCTACTATCTTACATCTTAACAACATTTGTTTTTAGTCCAACATTTTGACTCTGTTTAGGTTTACCTTACCATCTGACTTTGGAAACAAACTCTCACATTAGACATGGCTCCACCATATTGGACTTCTGAGACTTTATGATCCTGGTACCTGGGATACTTGATGCCTATGCCATAACATATGCTCAGTATATGAGAGAAAAATGGAATGAATCTAAGCTTTAGGTGTTTGGTAAAATTACAGTTTTTTTCCATATTTTAAATGTTTATCAGTACATTCTTATTCTAGTTTTTCCTCCTGCCTCCAAATTTTGCACAATATCAATCTACAGTGGTATATTTGTTCCCAAACTCAAAGTTTATGCAATAAATTTAATGCAGCAGTCCAAGCGTTGCCCATAGAAGTGGGAAATGTATTACATTTGCTTTACTGTAATCTAGAAGATTGTAACATGAATTTTAGAGAAAAAAAATAACACCTCCACAATTCCTAACCTATTTTCACTATTTAGTTCTTACATGCTCTAATATGTCATTTTTTTTTAAATGCTATAAATTCTGCTTCTATATACCTATTTGATTGTTTTCTACTTGGTTAAATTTCCAGTTGTTTAGTTTTGTTGTTTTGTTTTGTTTTTTTTACAATATGTAGTAACTGCTGTTTAAAGACAACTGTTTTAATAAGCTATAAAGTTTGTTTCCCAAATGCCAGTCCACGGACCGCTGCTAATTTCTGATGAAAGTTTTACGAGTCTAAAAGGTAATAACAAAAAGAACTACAGACTGAGATTTTCATGCAACCAAATGCATTCCATTTAAAGGACTGCACTTTATTCCACGATTGCGTCATTTCCACCTTTTAAATGTGAAAGTGTTCCGTGTTTTAAGACACGATGGGGATCGCAGGTGGCATTTATTCGCTTGACGACTTGGTGTGACCTCAGATTTTTTTTTCTGAGCTTGTGTTATAATTTTCTCGATCCTTCAAACCTAAACGTTTGGAAACCCTTTGGGAGCCACTTACTACACCATTTAATGTGCACTCCATGTAAGGCGCCGGGGGGGGGGGGGTTGCCGTCGGGAGCACAACATACTCCTCTCCCTTCCACACCTATTGACTTATTCTGGTTGGGTCTCAAGTAAGGCTTGGTACCAACACTACGGGGAGTGACGCGCACAGATAAGACAGGGTTTTGTCCTCACGGGTTTTCGGGTTAGCCTGTCAACATTATAGTTTAAATAAACAGAACAAAAATAAAAACACCCAAAACAACGTAAGAGTGCCCCGGAACCCGGTGGACTGGCACCTGCTGGAGGGTGGACGGTGGAGACTGAAAAACGGGGAAGGGTAAGAGGAGGGGACACCCGGGCTGGGAAAGCGGGCGGAGCGGAACCACGGCCGGGAGTCCCCTCCCGCGTGGGGAAGACCGAGGGAGGGTCGGCATTCGAGCCGGGCCCTGCGGGGCGGCGCGGCGGGCTGCGCGGCGGGCTGCGCAGGGTCTGCGGTCGGGGTGCGCCGGGGGAAGGAGGGGCCGCAGTGCCTGCGGGACGGAAGGGTTGGTGACAGCCACGTGCGGGGCAGCCCCAAGGAGCCGCGGACGGCGACCTCGTCCCAGACGCGAGGAGGAGGAGAGCGGCCGAGCCGCGCGGCTCACGCCCTCCCCGGCGCGCCGTCACGTGGGCCGGCTGTGGGCTGGCCACGCCCCGTGGGCTCCAGCACCCAATCGGCCGCCTTCAGCCGCAGGACACGCCCCCCGTTCCCAGAGTCCTGCGAAACCGCCTAGCGACCCCCTCGGGAAGCCGCCCGCTGGCGCCTGCGCAGTCCCCGGGCCCCGCCCCCGCCCTCGGCACCTTCCGCCGTCAACATGGCGGCGCCCTGTGCGGCCTCCGGCGCTGCGGCTTCCTGCCGGCTCCTTCTCAGGGGAAGAGGTGGCCTGGCTCCGGGGCAAGGCCTCTGCCGAGCCGCGGCTGCTGACTTGCGAACAGGTTTCGCCTTCCAGGTAAGGCCTGGGAGACGTGGGAGCACTGATCTTCGTAGCGCGAGGATGTGTGTGGAGCCAGCGTCGCCGCCTTCCCTTGGGGTCTCGGGTGCCCTCAGACGGGCGCCTAGGGTCTTAGGTACTGAGTGGAGCCTGAGGTTGAGAGAGAAGTGGATATTGTTTCGCACCGAGCACCTCGGAGGTTGTTGCAGGAGTTCGCAGGGTGCCGTGAGGAGCGAAGTTACCTGCAGCAGGAACGCGAGCGACCCTTCCCCTGACTTGGCTGCCAGGGAAAGCAGAGTCCTTGCCTGGGTGTGATGTTGGGTCTCCTCCTTCCCGTCACGGGAAGGACCTGGAGTGACCTGGAAGACTTACTGGAGACAGTCACACCGTGGAGAGGAGGGATAGTTTTAACGTGCCTTCCTTGCATCTGTGCGGTTTCGGTTTGCTTGCTTTTCCCGACACGTTGTGGAGAGATGGAAACCAGAACTTGTACATGTCATTTGATCCTAGGGCAAATTCCTGAATAACACCATAGTATATGTTTTACCATGTGAAATACAGCTCAGATATAACTGACTTGACTGACTCCATTAGGTTTTTAAAGATTATATATATAACCACGTACATACCCATATATCCATACTCATGTATGGTTAACAATGTTCATAAAGCTTTTTTCTGGGACAGACCTTGTCTGTCTTAAGTATTAATGTTTCCTCACTTCTGTCTCCAGCATTAATAGTTATATTTCCCTTGGTGGCCATGTTTCATAAAATAACAAAAATGTTAATCATTTCTTAAGTGCCTAAAACACAATGCCTGTTTTTTGGGGGGGAGATGGGGGGCAGTCATAACCGATTAGTTATGAAATCTCTTCAGAGGTTCCAGACAACTTAAAGAAGGGAAGAAGAGTAGAACAGAATAATAATAATAAAGTGCTTCTCGTACAGTGTAAATATATAAGTGTAAGTGTGTACTAGGTGATGGTATAAACAGTAGCTATTACAGTGAGAACACTGATGCAAAAAGGAAAAAGAAACAAGTTTTGTTAAGCTCTGACTCCTGGGTACTCATTTGGGACCCTTACTAGCAGATTTTTTCCTGCATGCCAATCTTGTGGCATATGAGTTTCATATTAATGCCACTATGCAATTGCAAATATCTAAGTGTCCCAAATTTGGGGTGGAAGAAGGACTCTTACCCAGGAATGGCTAAACTTTTTAGATTGTAAGCCCATCAGTATCAGGGATCTACATACAGTGTACTGTGCGGGTTACAGAGGTAAACAGAAGAGCACAGAAGTGCAATGCTTATTTCAAATGGGTCGTACTGTATTGAGCGGTGGGCAGCTTCACAGAGGAGGTGACAGTAGAGTCCTTAGGAACTATATGCATAAAGAGGTATTCTGTTCTAGGAAGACGTAATAGGTACACAAGGGACAGAGATGTACAGAGTCAGTGGATTGTGGTGACAGCAAATAATTGGGTATAGTAATTATAATAGGTATAATAATTAATGAGAAAATGGTGACAAACAGGATTGGAAAGTTTGGCAGGGGCCAGATGATGATCTGTTTTGCTGCACTAAAGTACTTGAATTTTTTTATCTGTCACAAATTATATTATAATATAAACTATTATAAGCAGTTTATAGTTGTGGTGTACTACAAAGGCTACCTATGAATTTTTAAATCCTCTATTAATATAATTTAATGTAGGAATGCTAATTTAGCGTTTTGTGATATTTCCGACTTTTAAAATATGGAAAAGCAATAGACCAATTTCTATTTTGAACAGTATTATTACAAAATATTAATAATACATCCTTTTAATTTTATTTTTTACTGAGCACTTTCTTAATACTTAAACTTTCTGATTTTACTGAGCCAATATGACCTTGTCCAATTGGACTATCTACCAGAGAAGGGTGATCCATCACATTTGGTGACTGAGCTCATCTGTGTATGTGTGTGTGTGTGTTTTGTTTTTTGTTTTTTGTTTGTTTGTTTTTAGTAAAAACATTGCTGTCCTTGTCTTAAGTAGCTTCTCATTTCTTCTTATGGGCTCCTGAAGGTTGTAATGTTCTATATTTATCACAATATCCAGTTGGTTTACAGTAGTGTCTTAATAAACTTTAAGAAACTCTTTGAAAAACAAATTTAAAAATCGACTTGCATTTGTATCAAATGCTATACAGCTCTGTGAATTAGTTATGTTTTCCTCCCCGTGATTTTCAAATTTTTTTAAAAATTCCATTTTATTAGCAATGGAAAAGAGAAGCCTTTTGGTAGGATAAGTTATTCCCTTTGAAATTTCATCCTGTCCTTTTAAGGATAAGTTTAGTGTGCTCCTCACTGCTTTAATTATGGAAAATACCCAGACATTACAATTTGCATTTTCCTTGTGTGGCAGTTTACAAACTTATTTAAAGAGAACTTAATGATAGCTGTTAACATCTTTCCCACCTTTTTTTACCTTATAATATAAGGTAAGTAAAGTTTCTTAAACGTGCTTTATTGTTGTAATTAGAATGACGGATGAATTATTTACTGCTGCATAATAATTATCCTCAAATTTAGCCGCTATAAATAACAGATATTTATTGTCTCGTGGTGTCTGTGGGTCAGTGTTCTAGGCACAGCTTAACTGGGTCTGCTGCCCAGCATCTCTCATAAGGAAGCAGCCCAGGTGTTGGGTGTGTCTACAGCCACTCAAGGCTGGAGGGTGGAAGTCTACTTTCCAGATCACTCAGTGTGGGTGTTAGCAGTGTACATGACTTGGTAGGCTATGGGGTTGGCTGTTGCCATTGTTCTTGCCACATGGGCTTCTGGGGTAGCTCATTACATAGGGCTTCCATCAGATTTTTCAAGTGAGGGTAAAAAAGAGAGAAGACAGAATCTTTCTGTAACCTAATCTCAGAAATGACATTCTATCACTTTAGTAGTATTCTATTCATCCGAAGAAAGTTGCTAGGTCCAGCTCACACTCGCAGGGAGGGGATTGCACAAAAGCGTGACTACCAGGTAGAAGAATCTCTGGGACCTGTCTTGGAAACTGCCTTTCTACAACAATGAAAGACCCACACACACTTCTTTTTTATTGTCTAAGTGTCTCATACGTTTAGGTCTTTCCCCTATAGTTGGTTTGTAAAACTCTTGAGAAAAATAACATAACCTTTATATCCCCCATGGTGACACCTAGCACAGTGCCTACAGATGTCTCCTAGATGCTCACTGATTGTTTCTTGAATTAAACTTGTGAAGAGTTCTTATGTATGGGGATATGTGGGTTTCCATGTGTGTGTATGCACATTTGTATACGTGTGAACACCTGCTACATTACTTTTTGCCAAGTAAGATTAGTAACTTAAATGAAAAAACTACATCTTTACCATATCGCATGTTTCTTTGTCTCAGTTTAGCAACATTCTCATTTTTATACCACTTAATTTTTTTTTTACAATTATTTCTGTTAAAATTTAGTACATAGCCTGGCCCATAGTTGTTCAAATTTGTTAACTGAACTTATAAAATAGTTTACTTTTTAGAATTTTATTATGAGAAATAAAGCATATTCAAGCATATAAAAAAGTAGAGAAATATAATGAATCCTATGTATGTGTCAACCAGCTTCAACAATTATTAATATTTTGCTAATCTTGTTTCATCTGTTTCTACCTTTTTTTCCTAGAGGCTTTTAATGTCAATCTCAGACTTTCTGTTATATTACATATAGGTACTTAAATATGCAACTCTAACAGGTAAAGATTTTTTAAAAAACAAAGCATCCATGCCACTATGAACACATCTAACAGAATGAACAATAATTTAATACAATCTATTACCCATTCAATGTTCAAATTTCTCTGGTTGTCCCAACAACAACTTTATAGTTGGTTTGCTTAAATCGAGATTCAAACAAGGTCCACAAATTTTATTTGATTGGTAAGTATGTTAAGTCTCTTAATTTATAAACTTGTGGATTGGATATAAATGATGAGTTTTGCTTAAGTGGTACAGTAGATTTCCTTGTTTTTTAACCCAGCATTTATTTCTCCTTTATAATGGCACCTCAGTCTCAGGAGGAATGAGTTCTTCCTCAGTGGATACAGTACAGAACTATAATCTGTGGCACCTGACCCATGGTAGCTGCATTACATATTCCCTCCCTTAAGCTCTTAGGCAGAGAGGCAAGGGTGGTTGTAATACCATTTATCGTTATGGCCACATTCTGACTTCACGGAATGTGCTGTGGCTTGTTGTAGTTCCTGCTTTTTAGCTGCCAAAGATGCTTTGAACCCTCCCTGCTTCAATTATTAGTCCTATGGGCTCCTATTATCCTTCTAAGAAATGTCTCTTTTGCTTAAGTAAATAAAGCAAAGTCAGTTTCTTTTGCTGGAATCCAGAGACCGCTAGTTTTAAAAGTATAAACCTGTTCAAAAAGATTACCGTATTCACTCTCTTGTAGTCCTCTTGTATTGTTTCTATCCACATTTTCTCTAATCTGACTTCAATCTTTACCTTTTTTTATTCCTTAAAGTATTTTTTTTACCTTTTCTATTCAAATTAGCAGCAGATTCGTCTTTGTTCATTTTCATCCAGTTGAACAAAAAGGAAACTCCTTAATACTCCTGTAATACCACTGAAGTAGTACGTAGCCCTGGCATTTGGCCAGATTTGGGGCATCACTGCTTTGTCAGGATGTGCCTGCTTCTTTGGCAATCTGCTTGATTAAAATTATAGTCGTCTGACCCACTGATTATCTTGAAAACAAAACAAAACGTGTTTGTCAAGTTGTATCTATACAATTTCATAAAAAAAGTCAGGAAAATTCACTGTCATAGCTTTTCATTTGGAGATAGAACCATTAAAAAATTCTTGGTAATTATACTTAACAATGGCAAAATAAATTCTCTCCAGGAATTCTTGTTGTTCTAAGCTAAAGATCTGGTCATTTCACACTCAGCTTCATCTTAATAGATTGTATTAATGAATAATGGACTCCTTCAAATGTAATTATTTTTATATGAATTTATTGCTGGAATAATGTGAAAAATTTAATATATTCAATAGTCTGGTACTGATGTAATGGCTTCGTAACTTTAATAAATGTTATGAATTTCTAGAATATTTTATTCTTAAACAGTATGTGCAAATATCTTTGAAAAGATTCTAAAGATCCTAAAGAGATTTTATGGAAAGTAGGAAATTATGGAAATGTTTTTTTAAAAAAGACCTTTCTAAATGAACAACAATAAAGAAGTTTACAAACATTTTTTAAGCCTCATTTATGTTAAAAGTACGAAAGCTACCACCTCATGTCACAAACTCTGGAGAATATAGACAGACCCAGAGTAATTTTAAATCAAGTGAAGAAATGAGTCTTCAAGCCAGTACTCAAATTCTTTGCTTGAGATGATGCTAAAATGTTGTAGGAACAAAAGAAGAAAAAGAGCAATGTGGAAGAGAGAGATGAAGAAATATAAGGGAATATTTACTCAATAAAATGGAAGAATTATTTTATTATAACTACTTCACATTGTCAAGAACATTTATTAAAAAGTTTGGGTGAGGGAGAGTTCTACAAAACGGGATCACACAGGAAGATATGAGTAAAATTAACTGTTAGGAAAAAATTTTGAAGATAGAAATGATATAGGAAGCTAAAAATTCAGAGTGGCTGCAGAACACTAAAAAAAAAAAAAGCCGAAAAACAAACAACAACAACAACAAAAAACATGGAGTAAAGATTTAAAAATCATAGACTGTAGAAAGGGTCAAGAATAAGACTAAAGAATCTGCTGTATATCAAGAGCAGAATAATGGATAATTGCTGTGATTGAAAAAGAACAGAATAAGTACATGAGAATTCACTGGATATTGTTTTATTTCTGAAGTTGGTAGGAGAAATACATGTAAATATTTTATTCAGAGACATATAGATAATCATTAGTAAAATAAAAGCAGGTTGTTTAGTGCTTACCAGATCAAAAGATAAATTTTAAAAGCAACAGACCATATAGTAAAAGAAAAAATAGAAAGGAAACAAAAAAAGATAAAATGAAAAATAAGACAATATATTAAAACCCATTTAAAAGAGATATTCTCATGTATTTAAAAACTGATCGAGTCAAAAGAACAAAACCTAAAACAATTTAAATAAAAAATGTGGGCAATGGAATATACAAATAGAAGTATAAATGGAAGTTTAAAAGGGTTGCAGTATTATGATCCAACAGAATTGAATTCAGGATAAAAGTATTGCATGGGAATGGAGCACTTTACAATGTTGAAGAGTACAGTCTACCTTCCTGAACTAAATTGTGCATTGACTGTACCACTGAAACATATAAGTGAAATTTATAGGAATTGGAAAGATAATAGACAAAGAAAATATTACAGTGTGTGTAGATGTAGATTTCTGTTCTTTGGTATTAATGCCTTGGGAAATTCCTAGTGCTATAGCATAAAAGAGTAACAGCAAGTGTGATATTATTATTGATTGTTTAAAAGGATGTGAAAGACCGTATTTCTGCATAGAATAATGAACCAAATTAATAAGAAATCTTGATATTTAGTGAAGCATCTTCTTCATTCTGTCAGCTTAAAGACCATGGAATAAAGTCTCAAACTAAGCCAACCCTATTATTTTAAGGCATTTAAAGATTGGCTGCATGTGTACCATCCAGCAAGGTATCTGCTGTCTAAGGGTGCTATTTGCAAGTACAAGTACATGGCCCTATACTCCCATGTCTTCTGCTTGCTGGTTTCTGTCTACAGGAACATTTGCCTCTCTCCTCCTCCTCCTCCTCCTCCTCCTCCTCCTCTTCTTTCTTCTTTCTTTTTTTTTATACATTTGCCTCTTTTTAAGGGAGTGGCACATCATTATTCTGTGTGTGTCAAATGTCACAACTAGCTGACATTAACCAATTGGTATCAAATGTGGATGCTTGTAGTAGATAAGGAAGTGGCATATCAACTTACAAGTAATTTTGCTTTAAATGTTTTGAAATGAGAGTAGTTTAAACTGCTTTGTAAGCATAGGCTTTTAAAAGTAAGCTTCTGAGCTGAGGACAATTTCTAACAGCTTTTTAAAAAAATTGTTTTATTAGTTTCAGGTATACATTGTTTAGATATTTATATAGTTTATAAAACGATTCCCCTAATTGCTCTTTCTCTCCTCTGGCTCTAATAGCTTTCATAATAGGACTTTTACCTTGTTTGCAGACTCCTGCCAACTAAGTACCATAATAAAAAAGATAATTATTTGAATATCCTATTCTAAATGGAGAGAGTAGCCTACAAGATCGTTGTTTAATTTTTTTCTTTTTCTTTATATTTCTGCTAGATATTAAGGCTGAGACATACCACAGTTGTAACAACAAAGAAAAATGTTGCACCCTTAAGACGTGAAACTTATACAGTGGATTTTATTAAAAAGCAGATCGAGGAATTTAACATAGGAAAGAGACATTTAGCCAACATGATGGGAGAAGATCCAGAAACTTTTACCCAAGAGGATATTGATGTAAGTACAGTTATGCTGTTGGAAAAGTGATTGCGTAGAGTTTTGGGTGTTGAAAGCACCCTTCTTCAGCTTGAGCCCTTTAGCTCTTTGTAAATTTTAATCAAACTCTCAGAATAAGGGAAATGCCACTATACTTTGCAAGTTGAAACTAGTTTCAAAGAGAGGTGCTACTCTGTATTTGAAGCATCATAAAACATGGTGAGTTTTAGATTTTAACCAGAAGTAGATACTTTTCTTGATTGAGGGTCATAGGAGCCACTATGAATGCTTATACACAGTTGGAAATACTTAGAGTATAGTCTTAAATCTAGCTTTCTTGCTAAATGATAAAACCAATGGTATTGGAAATACAGTTTTATAGGAAATGCCTTAAATAAACTTAAGCCCCATGTGTTTTTTTGTGTTTTTTTTTTTTATCAATTTAACTTTACATTTGAATTTTCAAAGTCAAGGAATGTTCCAAGTGATTTGAGAATAGATTAGAATGCTATTCCTATCTCACTCTTGAACTATCATCCCGATAAAAATAGTAATAATATTACTTTTTTGCTAGGCATGCCAGAATATTTAACAAAAGAGCTTAAATTGAATGATTTTGAAGCTTGTCCTAATTTTTAAAAAAGTAACATAACATCCCATAGTGATTTATATTTAACTGAAGAATAACATCTTTCTATAGATTTAACATTTTATATGATTTTAAATATTATTTTAATCATTTTGTGGTTTTAGGTGTTTTAGTTTCCCATCTTTTTGTATATCTTTCCTAATTATTTGTAAATGGTACTTAATTACCTCTTTAAGGCACCAGACCAACATTTTTGCTAAGCCAGAAGGATTGCTTATTGCCCTTCTAGGTCCAGGCGATTTAGAGTTATGGACCTCATAGCTGCTGTTCTGTTTTTGAACCTTATGGTAATCTGGACAATATTTGGGGATATATTTTTAAAAACTATATTTTTATAACACTGGTTTTATCACAGGTAGTGTAGGTATTGCTCCATTTTTAGAAGAGAAGACTCACAAAAAGGATAAGCATTAAATATGTAAGTATAGATAAAGGTAAAACCTCTAAAACTTTAAACTTTGAACCTAGTTTTCTTTCTTCATATCAGCCTCATTTCATAGATAATGGACACTTGATAGTATCTAGAATCTATTACCTAATTTTAGCTACATACTCAAAAAATGATGACTTTTAAGAAGAATTGAAGAAAAGGACTAAAACAATAAGATCTTGTCCTTCCCCATTTAATAACATGTATTTTTTTAAAACGATAAGGAAAGAATGAGCATCTTGGCACAATCGTCGTACTATACAGATTGTGTTTTCCAAATCGAGGTATAACCTCTACATCTCTGCTCCCTTAAATCTTCTCTCTTAAGACCACTTCTTTTGCTATTTTATTTTATTAATTAATTTTTTTGGATGGGGGTGACTGCTTTATTGGGATGTAATTCGCATATCATCTAATTCACTGGTTTTTAGTCTGTATGGAGTTGTACAGCCATCACTACAGTCTAATTGTAGAATATTTTCATCACCCATGATGAAACTTTGTGCCCTCCAGCCACCGTCTTCACTTCCCCCACTCACCCCAGCTCTAGGCAACTACTTTTTACTTTCTTTTTGCTTCTTCTGGACATTTCATAGAAATAGAATCATATAATATGTGGTCTATTGTGACTGGTTTCTTTCACTTAGCATATTGTTTTCATGACTGATCCTTGTTTTATCATGTGTCAGTTCATTCCTTTTTATTGCCAGATAGTTTTTCATTGTATGGATATACCATATTTATTTTTATCCATTCATCAATTGATGGACATATGGATCATTTCCATTTTTGGCTACTCTGAATAATGCTGCTGTATACATGTCTGTAAAAACTTTTGTGTGGTCATATGTTTTCACTTCTCTTGGATCTATACCTAAGAAACCATTGCTAATCCAAGGTCATGAAGATTTATGCTTATGTTTTCTTCTGAAGGTTTTGTACTTTTAGTTCTTACCCAGGTGTTTGATTCATATTGAGGTAATTTTTATATGGGGTGTGAGATAGGGTCTAAATCATTCTTTTACATGTGGACATGTGGAATTCTGGATATCTGGTTATCACCATGGCAATTGTTGAAAAGACTGTTGTTCCCCCATTAAATTTTTTCTTTTTTTGTTATCCTTACCGAAAATCAATGGGCTGTAAACATGAGTGTTTATTTCTGGACTCTCAATTATATTTCATTGATCTATATGTTTTGCCTTATGCCAGTATTATACTGTCTTGATCACTATAACTTTGTACTAAAATATTGAAAATGGGAAGTGCTGGTACTCCTACTCTTTTCTTCTGTTGCAAGATCATTTTGGCTATTCTGTACCCCTTGAATTTCCATATGAATTTTAGGATGAGCTTGTCAATTTCCGCAAAGAGCCAGCTATTATTTTGCTAGAGATTGTGTTGAATCTATAGGTCACGCTTGAGAGTATTGCCATCTTAATGTTAAGCCTTCTAATTTGTAGACCTGGTATATCTTTCTGTTTATTTGGATCTTCTTTAATTTTGTTGATGATATTTTATAGTTTTGAGTTTATCTTTGGTATTTTTAAAAAATTTATACCTTAGGAATATTTTTTCTAATGCTTACATTAAATGCATTAATTTCTTTTTTTAAAAGCTAAATTTTTAGTAAGATTGTATTATTAATTTTATTTTTGGATTCTTTATTGCAAGTGATAGAAATACAATTAATTTTTGAATATTTGAATTCTACAATCTTGCTAAACTCATTTACTTACAGTTTTTTAGTGGATTTCTTAGGATTTTCTGTATATAAAATATCACCTATACATAGAGAAAGTTTTACTTTTTTTCTTTCCAGTCTGGATTCCTTTTATTCCTTTTTCTTGTCTAATTCCCTTGGTTAGCACCTATAAAAGTACCGAATAGACACGGTGAGATTGGATATCCTCATTTTGTTCCTGGTCTTGGAGGAAATCTTTTAGTCTTTTGCCATTAAATATGATGGTAGCCGTAGGTTTTGGTAGTTACTCTTTATGTGATATCTAGTTTGTTAAACATTTTTATCATAAAGGGGTGTGGGATATTGTTAAATGCTTTTTTTGCTTTTATTGAGATTATCATGGCTTTTATTGGTATGGTGTATCATGTTAATTGATTTTTTAATTTTCTTCATCTTTATTAAATTAAAATAGTAACAACTACTTTCATGTTATTGTTAGGATTAAAGAGACAAACAAATCCAAAAAGAGCTTATGACATAACAAATCACAAAGTCAATCTAGAGCACAGTCTTATTTCACCTATAGATTTGTTCTGGAATGACAGAGCAAATATAGATGTTTATTTTTTAACATTGTTCAATTACATCATTAATAGTAAAACTTTTAATAATGACCTCAATCTAACACAAAGTGTTAGATGTCAGTTAAGACTCATACAAATCAGGAATTTTATCCTGTATCAAACTTAACTAATACTTTAAAGGATACAGGTTATTTGTTTGTTTTTTACATTAATTGATTTGGGTGTTTAACTAACTTTGCGTTTCTGGAAGAAACCCCACTTTGTCAGTATGGATAATCTTTTTTAATGTGTTTCTAGATTTGATTTGCTAGCGTTTTGCTGAGGATTTTTGCTTCTAATTGATGCTGATCTTTTAATGTCTTTGATTTTGACATCAGGGTAATACTGGATTCACATAATTAGTTGAGAAGTGTTCTCTTCTATTTTTGGAAGAATTTTTGAAGAATTGGTATTAATTCTTCTATAAATGTTTGGTTGAATTAATCAGTGAAGCCATCTGGGCCTGGGATTTGGGAGTGAGGGGATACGTTTTTCTTTCTTTATTACTATCTGCTTTTTTAAATAGCCCTCCCCTCTCTCCTTGTGACCTGCATGTTCCTCAGTCATTATTCACAATCAGAGGATCCCGCGACCCAATTGGCTTTACCACTAAGGCTATTTTGAGCATCTCTTTTACTATCTTTTTGGATGTACATGAGGCATATTTAGCTCACTGAGAGAAACAGAATCAGTCAACAGTTTTGTAATTCTATTTGAATGGATAAACATTTTCAGAGCATAAGTATTAAAAACAAATTAGATTGTTTGGAGTGGTTAGTTTTTTGCTTGGATGTTTAATCAGAATATTAGTTTTGTATGTTAAAATTATTTTTATTAGAATTTAATTTTTACAGAGTAGATTTTACCAACAATTTAATTTAGTCACCTAGTTAAAAGATTAGGCTTACTGTACAATTTCCACATAGGTAAATTAGGTGCCATTGTCTTTAAATTAAACCTTTTATTATTTTATGTATTAGAAACTTATTTTTCTATACTGCTTATTAACCATTTGCTAAAATAATAATAGCCAAGACCATCTATGAAATACATGTAAGCAAACATTTTAAGATTTAAAATATCTACTTTCATATATTCAAATATCTTTAAATTTTTGTTGATGGTGGTGTTAAGGTGTTTACAACAGACACATGTTGATGTTTCCATCTATAGTACCTTTTTTATTTTTTTCAGAGAAATCTTAAAGGATCCTATCATTCAATCAGGTAGAAACAGTATGTTAAGTTCTGGCTTTTAAAATATAGGATTGTTTTCCAGAGAAGATATGTTTAACATCACTATGTAATTGTAGGAGGGACAGCTCTTCTGTACTATAAAACTCGTGTGTGTGTGTGTGTGTGTGTGTGTGTGTGTGTGTGTGTGTGTGTGTATGTGTGTATGGTGAAAGTAAGTTGATGTTATTTTGTGTTATTGTGGTAATAGAATATAATAAAAATCTCCCTTAGATTTAGCCAGTAAAGTAATAAAATCATGAATTAATCTGGAAAAACATCCAATTGCTTCTTTAAAATATATAAACTCTTAAAATGAAGCTAAATTTCTTGTGAGGAATATAGATGCAGAATTTGTTAAAAGGATTTTTTTTTTTAATCATTGTAATTGAAGTGATGTAGAAAGTTGCAGAACCTGGGATAAGGAGATATTTTTTTCATGTAACTAGCATTGTAATGTTTAGGAAGTTACAGCACTCTGTCACTTTTTTTCTCATCTCCAAAATAATAATAGCTGCTTGCCTATCTAAGGATATAACTAAGGAGAATGAGATTAATGCAATGTATTATTGTTCTCATTACTGTAATTGCAATAAATAAAATCTACCATAACTTACTAGTTTTCTAATTGCCTTTGTCATACAAATCTTCCCTGCCACCTGAGACTGAATGTTGGGAAAAATAATCTAAAATACTGTTGAGTACATTGATTTATCAATGAGTGATTTAAACTGGAGGTTGCATTATGTCATAGGTTAGTGTTTTGTCTCCCGTATGAGAGTGTTAGCCGTTTTCCTTGACACTGGTGATGTAATTCTTTGGTTCTAAACTTTCCTGCAAGTGATAGATCTTTTTCACAAGTCTCACATTTTGTATTAATTAACTCTTTTGACATTTTATTAAATTTAGTGAACTCCCTTTGGCATCTGAGTAGATATAAAAGCAAAGAGCACAGTGAAAACCAATTGTCATCAAGGTTTTAAAATTATATACCCATTATGGTTCTTGTTTTCATTTTATGTTTTTGAAACTATTATTTTTGTAAGAGGTTCAGTGACATATATAACCTAAGAGACAGTATAACTGTTGGGTCTCATTTAGCATTTCCATACTGTTAAAATGCTTAGTTATTTCTAAAGACAAAAACAAATATTTTAATATCCCTTTTAAGCTTCCAGGTAATCTTTAGAAGATCATTGTGAATGCTGTTACATATTTAGAAGTTATAATGCTTTTTATGTGTGTTTTGCTTTTAATATATAAATTAAAAGTGGGTACAGTAATTTTTTCTGTTTTTTAATATCATCAAGAAATTAGATATTCCACAAAAGAGAATTTTCCAAGAAAGGGAAACCTATTTTTAATTGTAACTTATAATAAAAAATACCTCCACTTATTAAAAACTTCTTATACATGTGCAGTGCTGTCTGGGAGCCTGATACACATTCCTTGTGGAATAGACCAAGGCAGTACAAGGTTATTCTGAATCCAAAGTCTGTTTTGTCTATACTTCCAAAGATTATTTTTTTTTTAGTAACATTTTCTAAAATGATTTGCAGTTTCCCCAACTTTATATAGAGTGTGTAGAGTATAGTGAGTATATTTTAACGTTACAGTGCCTCAGGATTTTCCTTTTTAATATGGTTGTTAAATTGTAATACCCCAACTGTGGCTCATAGTGCATGTTTGTGCCTGTACTGAATGATCTGCCTATGCTTAATTCTGGTTCCTATCATCTCCTTTCCTGTCAAGGTGTCTCTGCCTGTGTGCCTGCCTCTAGCCACTCTTGCCTGCCTTCCACCCTTCCAGCATAATGAAACTTGCTGGGTTTGTGAATTAAATCTAAGAGTCATTGGAGTCAGCATGAGGATCTGTATGCCTTTATTACTGAATAAAATCATGAATTTTTGTCAGCTGTTTCTGTTCTCCATAGGCCTTTTTTTTGGTTGATGTCTAGATTTATAGCTTTATTCCAGAAAGTTGAGTTTGAATAGAAATCTGGGCTTTGGCCTTACTGAATGTAGCATACATAAATTAATACTTAGCTAATTTAATATGCTAGTGTTTTCTTTAAAAAGTTTTTAATAAGAGTTCAGATGTGAGTTGGTAAAATAAGACAAAATATCACAAATAAAATTTTGTGAATAAAAATAATTCTGCTTGTCACTGTTGGTATTTAGTCATTATTTAGATTAATTACTAAAACTACAGACTATATATATATATACCTGTTAGATTTTTTTTGCAAAATTACTTTGCTATATTTAATGCTCAATCTTGCTATTAAATTTATATGAAAAAATTATTTTTGGTTGGTAAAATACCAAATTAACTAAAAAGAAATTAGTCACAAACAGCTATAGATTTTCTCCATTTCAAAAAGTTTAATTTTTCCTGATTTTTAAAAGTATATTGAAAAGAAAGAAACCACCTTTTGCTCTTTCTCTCTGAACCACCAACCGATAACCTTCAGAGGATCTAACAGGATGGAAAAACTGGTCCCTTCTAACAATCAGTAGTGCATATGGTGACTTGCTAAAAAGGGCTTAAAATGCATAAAATAGGTCTTAATGCTGCAGTTCTCAAACCCTGTTCCATAAACCTTTCACAGTTAACTTCTAGATGTGGATCGGTGTCTAAGAAGTATTTTTTTGTAACAGTTTATGTATCGTGAAGAGGAATCTGTCAAATAAATATTGAGCTGAGTGGGTTTTGTAATTTGATGTAAAGCAGTTACACTTTGGTCCAAAGGATATTCTGTGTATGGGAACTATAAAGAAATAACCCCCAAGTATGCAACAGAGGCAGGGTAGAAACAGATGTCCTCAAATCATACCCCAAGACCAAAGGCTGGCCAGGTGAGGAGTGCAGTCAATGCTCATGGAATTCTGTAGACACTGTCACACACTGTTATGTTAGAATGGATTTAGGATGACTGTTATTGCTAATCTGTTCAGTACTGTTGAGTCTTTTTAAGTCTTTTCAAATGTACCATCAAAAATGATTCCTCCAGAAATCACGCCATAAACACACAAAGTTAAGGACCGGTGATATGTGCATTTTCATCTTTGAGTTAAGCAGTATCTGTTACAAATTTTAAGGTGGAGACGTTTGGTTATATAAAGTATTATGAATGTGGAATTACACTTGCATTTACTAATGTCTTTATTTGGGAATTAAAAGTTAAGTTCTACATTGCTATAGAATTTCAGGAAAAAGGCCAACAAATTGATATATAACACTGGTGAAGCCTACCAATTACTTTTTAATTGGTATTATAGACCTCATTCTGAAACCAGAATGTTTTATTCTCCTAAGTGTGAATGTGGTGTATGAAGTTTCTCTAATTGATTTGCTGTGCCCATTCCTTTTGATGTATCATTTTTCACAATATTTCATAATTTGTGCTCACTTCTAATGAACAGAGTCGTTAGGACAGGCATGTCTAAGTACAACTGACAGCTAACATTAGGTGCCAGATGCAGTTTATAAAGCTATGTAGAAATGTAGAGAACAGTTTAAATAAATTAGCACCTGTACATTAGTCTCACTTGCTAGTAATTTATAAGCGAATCAGTAGAGATGACATTTAGGTAAGTCATTGATCAAGTTAACAGCTGCAAAACCCCTGCCCAGCTGGAATACCTAATTAATTGAGATTGTATTCCTGACCCCGTGCTTCTGGGCTGAGTCTGCAGTCCTTTTATACTTTGACATAAACTGAAGAATACAGTTAAATACTTTCCCTTCATTCCAGAGAACCCTTCCATTACCAACATTCTAGTTAAAATCTAAAAAATCAAGAAACATGTTTACAAATGAGAATCATATTACTCTGACATTTGGATTAATTTATAAAGTTTATATTATTTTTGTCAGCATTTTTTTATTTTAGATTCAGATAAATCATGCTGCAGTCTAATAAATTTATAAAGGATTCTCTCTATACTTATCATTAACTGTATACATATGCTTTTGGACTTATGAGAGGGTTGTGTTTTGGTAAACCCATTATTAAATTGAAAATGTCATCTGTCAGAATACATTAAAAAAAAATTAATACACCTAACCTACCAAACATCATAGCTTAGCCTGACCTACCTTAGACATGCTCAGAGCACTTACATTAGCCCATTGTTGGACAAAGTCTGACACTTGAACACACTGTCACGTACTGGTTGTGCATACTGTTGATCACGTGGCCAACTGAGAGCTACGGGTGCTGCCAATGTCCAGCATCATGGGAGTACCATACTGCCTGTCGTTAGTTGAGAAAAGGATCAAAATTCAAAATTTTAAGTATGTTTTTCTGTGAAATGCATATCTCTTTTGCACCATCGTAAAGTCAAAAAATTATAAGTTGAATCGTTGTAATTTGGGGACCGTCTATTCACCACTTTTTTTTTCCCCCAGAAGAAGCAGAGTTTTTGTTTTTTGTTTTTGTCACAATCAGTCATTGAACCGGAACCATATATGTAACAATTTTTTCAAATGTGGGATTAGTTAAAGACATCCAAGAACTTTGCCATGTTGAATTCCATACAAATTCAAGAACTTAATATAGAAATTGTTAAGGTAGAACTTACTATGGGAAATACCCTGTGTTTCCTTATGGCTCAGATTTTCTTCAGAGTGAATTTAAAACTGAAAGATGAAGGCATCAACAACCTTAAATCAGAGTGAGGCAGTGATTTTGTATCTGTTTCAGTATGTGTTCATGAATGTTGGTGGTGTTTGAATGCCTGTTTGTTAACTACAGATCGCATCCAAATTCTCACTCCTAGACTGAGAAAAAGTCTCTTGAAATAAAGGTTAAGCCTAAAACAAATAAAAATATTAGGCTAGTAATGCTGTTTTCAAGTTTTTTGAAGAATCATTAATCGAGTCCCAACTGATACACATATTTTTGTTTTTGTGGAAGGATTGGCTTTCTTGGTTCAAGTGAGTTTTTTGTGTAGATTGCTTAGAAGTGAAAAAGTACTTATTTCAGATAATTATGAAATTTCTGCTAATTCTGTCCTGGTTGATAAATTTGGTCCAAGTGGGCCAAACCCCAATGTAGATATGAAATGCCAATTTTCCTCTGATTTTAAGGCACTCGAGGGCCATTTTCTGCTGGTACTTTTTCTCTAGTGCCGGGATGGGGCCACACATGTGTCAGGGAATCACAGGGCACAGCATTTGACAGATTGGTCAACATTAGCAGAGCCAGGTAGTTCCTCTATCACCTTCCTCCAGTGATTTTCTGGTTACCTTAATTTCACCTATCATTATATTTAAATTCTGCCTTATTAATCAGGCTAATATAGATAGTTCTGAATAACATATCAGAAAACTGCTTTTAAAACTATTTTAACACTCCCTTTGCCTTTCTGTTTCTCATTTTCTTTTCTAGTTATACTTCTGAACCTTTCCTAACCAAATCTTTACCTCAATTTAAAATTTTATATGAAATTGCTCAGCTATCCCCAACCATTTTTGTTACTAACTCTATGTTATAATTATCTTATTTAAAATACCCTCCTTAGCTTTATGTTGAATTGGGAATTTTATTTTTAGTCTTGGTGTAGTTTGGGAAGCCCAAGGACTTGAGAAATCATCCCATGGAAAGCTGTCTTTCATGAAGTGTTTGTCCAGTATGGGGCAAAGACTGTCAGGTATTGAGGAGTGAGGATGAAGCTGTTACAGCTTCAGGGAGGGCACGGGGAAGTCTCTTGGAAGAGCCTATGGATTTTAAGAGAAACTGCTCAAGAAAGCTAAAGGGCAGTGGGGGTGAGAATAGAGATAGAGAGTTAAATTTTTATTTCAAAGAGCTTGAGCACATGCCCTGCTACTAAAATAAATGTCAAGTTTCAATACCCTAATAGATCAATTTAGGGATGTAGAGTGTACCTGCCGCTGGCCTAATATCTTCTAGCCTGGCCTTGAGTTAGGGCTAGGTAATCCTGTTCCGGGAAGGCAGAGTCTTAACCGTGGGGCTATGGGATAGAAAGAAGGTCTGAAAGGACAGAAGCAGGAAACTTGTGCTCCCTGAGGGGGTCTTGCTCTCATCACAGGGTGGTTTGGGATCGGCGTCTTCAAACCTGATGCTGAGCTTCCCGTAATAAGGGGTAGGAGTTACTTCAGCAAGACCACGCTGGTAATAGGTGTGCTGAAACAGCTGACTACAGGACCCATGTCTGTGTGCTTTGCAGTCATGTAGATTTTCCAGTAGCTATGTCACTGGCAGTAGCAGACTTGGAGTGAAAGATGCTGGTAGGGAGACTTACTCTGGACCTAGACAAAGCCACATGAAAGTGAGTGAGAGGGGGTGGCCTGGAAGGCAATTTGCAAACAAGGCCCTATTCCCACGGGTTCCCAAGGACAATATTGTTCCTTCAACTGAGTGTTCCTATGACACAGAGGAGGTGGGCACTTGTCATTTTTGTCATTATGTTTGGTGACTTTTATTTTCTTATGCTTTGTTTCTAGGAGGAAGGAGTTGCAAAAACATGCAGTTTTCAGTATCTGTCACAACTCGATATTTTTATCTTTTTCTTTCCATTAGCAAGATACGCACATTTGTGGGTATACATGCACTTAGATTTTCTGCTACTTCTGGTATGTAAATGTTTTTCCCTCTTGCCGCAGCGCTGAAATCCAGGCTGAAATGGGGTATATGATCCAAATTCTCTTACCTCAGGCCCAGTCTGCTCATGCTGTTCTGGGCAGTGGCAGAGGGCCTCAGCAGTGCCAAGAGAGGTGTTGGGAATGCCAACTCTCCAGGTGGCTTCCATGATAGTGTTACCCATTCAAGCTCCGAAGAATTGAGTCATATTTCTGAGGTGTTAAAGTACTACTGTCCCACCCTCTTACCTCATGAAAGAGAAAATCAGGAACAGTCATCAAGCCCAGCTTCATTGTGGAAATCTATTCAGAGACTATTTGGTTACTATGTTGTGGCAGTAGATTTTTGCTTTTTAACTTAGACCAGTAAAATTAAATTTTAGACTTTGGAGCAATTTAATGAAATTTAAAAGCCTTGCTGAAATACCCGTCAGTAGCAGTGTCCTACTCTAAGGCTTTGGTCAAAATAGCCTATAGCTGTGTGGTTGCCACTAGCTATATGTTGTTTAAATTAAAGTTAAGTAATATTAGATAAAATTTAGTTCTTTGGTTGCACTACTAACGTGTAAAGTGCACATTAGTCATGTAGGCTACTTATTGGCTGTAGTATAGGACAGATTATAGACATTCTGTCATTGGAGGAAGTTCTCTTGGGCAGTGTTGCCTAGACCATTGCTCTGACACTTCCCCTCTAAACAAAAATTTGTATTTTTTGCCTTGTTATTTAAAAGAAAAATAAATATTTTGGAAATATAAGTAATATTCTGCATTTTCATTTTTATATTGTTTTTGCACTGAAACAATATAAAAGGCCCGAACTGCTTTTGAAAACAGCTCAAAAATACTACAAAAGAATAAAGAGAAATTTAGAAGTGTAGAAAATGGTTGCTTTTATCTGAATGAAACAACAGAGAGAACCAGCGTTTGAGGGGAGAGCAGAGATGTGTTTAGCAGAGACAAGAAGAAACTTACAGAGAGATAGGAGGGGGCATAACTGCAAAAGGGGGGAAGACAGCGACCTCATATAGAAGAGACCTGAAAAAAATCATGAGTTTTGAAAAGAAGCCTTGGTGACTCCTAACCAAGCAGCCACACATTTGGAATTATGGTGAGGCCAGGTTAAAATCTGTTGGGGAGAGAATGGAGGGTTTTCAGGAAGTGAGCCTGTTCTTCTGAGGATAGGAATGGGAGTAGGAATTGAGGGTCGTTTGTTGGCTCGGATGACACCAGGAGTCCTATTTAGATGGCCCTTCCACATGAGCACTGGGGTTGCTCACAAATATGGCAGCAGCTGGCATATGAAAGGGAAAAAGTGCACTTTAGGCCTTTGTGATTGCTCCAGGTAATGTGGAAGTTGAAGGCAGTAACAAGGGTGGGGATAAAATGGCCTGGCCACACTAGTCTGGCCAAGATGGAGGAGCAGTAGAAAAGTGTGGCACGTGTGCCAATAGGAGTGTTAACAGAGAAGGGAGTAACGGGGTCCTAGAAGGGTCAGGGAAGGGGTTGCAGGCAAGGTGGTGGTTGATGTAATTCTCAGAAGACAAGTGGGAATGTGTTAAATGGAGAAATAGAATAAGGGTATTTCTGGCAGGGAAAATAGCATGTAAAGGCACTTGTTTGGAAAGTGACTTACGAAAAGCCAGATGAAAAGTATCACTGAAAAAAGTAACTGACCACCCTCCTCAGTACTTCATGTCTTATAGTCATGAAAACATTTTTCAAGTGCCGCCACTTCCAGTGACTCTGGTTTGTAAGGTCATCAACTTCATTTGTTCTAGGGATTAAAGAGGTATTTATAAAAGCATACCACACAGCAGGTACTTGATAAATGTGAGCTCTACAAAAATGTTCAATCTGTTAAGTACTTGCCCACATTCTTGTAACGTATAACCGTGTAACCTATAAATAGTTTGTCACACATCTTGTCTATATTACTTTATTATGTTATGTGATTTTACGTATTTCTTATAACAGTCCCTGTGTTTGAGATTATGTGTGCATCTGTCTCCACTGCTATGAGTGAGGAGTCATATCTTTTACCCATCTTATAAACTAGCAGTGCGCCTGAAATTGGGTGGGATAAATATTTGGTGAATAATATTCATCAAAGTAAATGGTCACTTAATTTTCCTGTAAGTACATTTGGGTTTACTTGTAATTTTACTGCTAAATAGCTGAATGTCCTTGATGTCATTGAAGAAGTAACCCTGTTTTCTGAGAGAACTAAATTGGTTCTCTGCGATAGCCAAGGAAGAGCAAGTTCCAAAATTAAATCTCAGAAGGTTCACGTTTGAGCTTTGCCATTTATTTTAGTGTGATCTCGGGCTAGCTGCTTTAACTGCTTCTTCTTCATCTGTAAAATAGAGGTATTGAATGCATGACTATATGTCTTAAAAGAATGTGGGCAAGTGCTTCACGTAGACTGAACATTTTAATAGAGCTCACATTTATCAAGTACCTGCTGTGTGCTAAGCTTCCATAAATAACTTATTTAATCCTTACAACAAATGGATGAAGAGTCACCAGAAATGGTGGTCCTTGAAAAATTTTTTTATGGTTATAAGTCACAATAAGGATTATGTTATTTACATATTCATCCTATTTTCATGTTTACCACTCTCTTCAGAATTCTGAAATGTTATGAAAGCAAGGCTTTATAATGTGTAATGCTGTGCCCAGAACATAGCAATAGGTTGTTCAACTTAATACCAACTCTCAGAATTTTCTCGTTCTTAGAAATATTTACTATTTATTTCAATCAAAAGGGTATTCACCGACTTGAGTTTTAACAGCTGTGTATGCTGACTGAGAGTTAAGCAGGCACAGAAAGCGGCAAACTGCCTTTTTCCATAAAATCCAGGTAGTCCTTTGTTTGCTTCAGAATTTGTAAGAAATCTGATTAGTGTGCCCACAAGAGATCAGTGGAAGGAGCAGGTTGGGTCGCATTGGTGCTAGTCCATGCGTACTGAACAGAGGCAGAAAGCATGCTGAGAGTGTGTCTTTCTCTTTTCTGTATTTAATTTGGTTAAAAAACAACTGGCTTATTTACTGTTCCCTCTCATTCCTTTTTCTCCCACCTTATGTTTTTCATTGTTTTTACTGAATTTGCAGTTTTGCTTTTTATCTAAAATGGTATCCTTTGCTCTGTGGATCTTCTTCATAGCATTTGGTACAAAACCCAATATTTTTAAAAACAAATATAATATAGTTGGTATAGTATAGCATAACGTATATATTATATTACTAATTACTGATACAGCATGCAGTATATTATGTAACACAGTATAATATAGTTGGTAAATTGTATTATTACAACGTGATAGAGTGAGGAATTATAAATTTGTAAATATATGTTAATTTATTTTAGCTGAGGTTTTCTTTTTTAAGGCAAACCCACTTTCCCTCATCCTTTCAGTTGAATTTAGAATACTTCTAGCATATTCTTTATTAGCTTGTTTTCTTTCTTTCTTTCTTTCTTTTCTTTTTTAAATTCAGATTACATGTGATACCTTTTTCTAAACGGCAATCAGTAGTCTCACATCACTTATAGAGTCCATTTTTTTCTTCTTCAGAGAATGAAGGGAAAGGTATGCCTGGTTTTAGAAGGAAACAGTTCACAAAATTAACATTCTGATATTGAAGATTTTTTTGTATGTAATTCAATTTTATTGGCGAACAGCTGAATGAGAATGAAGCTTGACCCAGAGACCCAACTGGACTCCCTAATGTAATTGAATTTATACCTTACCATTACAGGCCCCTACTTTTCAGGTGCAGAACTGAATCCAGCACATGGCTGTGTGGTGGGCAGAGCAGGTCCTCCTCGACCACAGGCTCTCCAAAGGGCAGCACTGTGCCCACACGACCTGCCAGTTCATTCTGAGGCCAGATGTGGCGCCCAGATCTAAAGCCACAGACCTTCTTTCACCTGACGTCATCCAACAAAAAATGAAAGTGCAGCTTTTTGTTTTGGTTTTTATTTGTGAGAAAGGGGATTGGAGAAGACACAGTAGTTATTCTCCAGTTGGTAGTAGTGCTGCTGCCTCAGAAGTAAAGGACATTTGAAAATGTATAGGGGTGAGATTTGTCACAAGCACTGTGGATGTCACTGGCTCAAATTTTTAGAAAAGGGCTAGGGATGTTAAATGACCTTCAGTATTAAATGACCTTCAGTATTGTAGGGAAAGTTGCCTACAATGGAGCTGTCACATTCGAGTGCCAGTAGTAGCATCTCTATTGAGAAACAGACATTAAGGAGAACTTGTTTCCTGCCCATTTGTCACTTAATAACCATCTTGGTTCACAGATCCACTTTTGAGGTATCACAGCGTGTTCTAGTCATCCTTAGTTCACTTAATAAAGACTCCAAAGTGCCAGAGCAGTGAGACTGACAATTTGGGTATGCCAAAGAGAAGCTATGAACTTACGGTAGTTGTGTACATGTTGGAAAAAACACAGGATAATACAGGGTTTAGTGTTATCCATAGTTTCAGGCATCCCTGGGGATCTTGGAACTATCTCCTTTGGATAAAGGGGCACTACGGTAGTTACAGATTTTTTTTTTTCCTTTTAGGGGATTATGTATGTAGCAATTCATTTAAAATGTTTTGAAATGAGATAATGTATTTGAAACTCTTAGTTCAGTGTCTGGCACATAGTAAGCACTCAATAATTATTAGTCATGACGTTAACTGGTTTTTATAACAATTGTTAATGAACTTTCCTGTATATTTTCAGAGAGCTATTGCTTATCTTTTTCCCAGTGGTTTGTTTGAGAAGCGAGCCAGGCCACTAATGAAGGTAATTACCTTAATATTTTAAAAAATTTAACTTAGGTTTATATGTTACAATAATTATCTGATGCACTTTTAATTTATTTTACAGCATCCTGAACAGATTTTTCCAAAACAAAGAGGTAAGCTTGCTCAAGAATTAAATAAACAGTTCTTTTTTACTACAGTGTTCTGTTACACATCAGCACCTACTCATGTAATTACAGTGACGCACTCCCATGTCCTAGCAGTTACATCATTGGTCAGAAATAGTTGATAACTAATAACGAATGATGGGGGTTTGCAACCTATTTCTTCTTAATTAAGTAATATTAAAATGAGATCAGGTAGAGTTTATGCCTATTAATAATGTCACATTAATTTATTTGCATTCTAATATGCTTTTTGATGAAGAGTTTGGTACAGATCTGAAAACTAATTCAATGTTTTTTATACATGAAAATTAAAATTTTTTCTTCAGATTTTCACTGAATATAGATACCCCCATTTTTGGGTCTTTATTGATGTGATTACATTGTCTTTCTCACATTGTTTCTGATGAGCAGTTAACCATCATTCTTATCTGTCCCCCTCAATCCGCCTCCACCATTTTCTCTGGCTTCTTTTAAGATTTTATCTTTTAAATCTGTAAGATAGAATCTTGAAGAAAACATATAATAAGACTTAAGGTTGCCAGGAAATAATATATTTACTATTTTCTAGTTTACATTAGGAACCTCTTATTCATTATGGACAGATGGTAGTTGTCAATTCATTTAAAAAGTTTAAAGCATGAAATTAGTTCTCAAAAACACTAAAAATATAAATTAATATTTACTTATCAATCTTTTGCCATAACAGTAGAGTTTCTCTTTTCTTTGAGTATGTATTTCTTCCTCATTTTTTTTGCATAACCCTGCCACTGATGCATTATCAAAGATTTTTAGTTTTGATTCTTCACAATGGAACAAAGAACTTGAACTTCCTAAGAAATCAGAGTATTTCTATATTTCTACAGATTTTTTCCCTTACCACGCTGAAGTTCAACAAACTTTTTTTAGTAAGCAACAGCTGTCTTTTCTGTTTTCACTCATATTTCATGTTTTTATAATACTTAGTTTATGTAATTACAGAAATAAATACATTTGTGATAAACAGTGATAGTGATTTTTAAGTGGCTCCTCTATTTTTCAACGTCTCAGGCTCCTCACTTTTCTCTCTTCCTCTTTTTGTTTTACATATCTTTACTAATTGCATCTCTTTTTATATATCCTCCCAAGACTGGTTCTTTCTGTCAAATTTTACCAGCTTCTCAGCATTAGAAGTTTATTATTACTGTTAGCTGGGCTGTAACAACTAAAACTTCTATACATTTCTGCAAAATGCCCATGTGTTATTCTAGAAATATGTCACTGTTGGTAAGATTTTCTTACACTGCAGTTAACTATATTTAACCATGTTTAAACAGTACCCTTTATAATCAGCAACATATTTTTTGCTGCCCACCTACCTACTACCTGCCAACTAGTTTTGCTGTACGTTGTACATATAGGTCAAACTGGTTTTTATGTTAAAAGATGTGAGTGAATTTTATATTTGAATAGATTATGACACCTGTAATGTGCTGCTGCTTCCCTTATTAAAAGATGAAAGCTCTCAGATTGAGTTAATATAAAAATCCTGCTTTACTCTTTAAAGCAAGTGATAAAAATATTGAAAAGAACAAAGGTATATACTGATTGATGACAGAAGCAAGGAGTAGTACCTAAAACTAGACAAAATGGAATTCAAAGAGATTAGGGAATGGTTCAGTAAGACAAGATAGTTAGTTTATACTGATAAAACCAAAGGTTCATGGATCTGACAACCATGAACCTTTTTGTACCAAGCGTTTAGCATTGAAATATTTTAAGCAAAAGCTGTTAACTAAGGCTCTAAAGAATTTGAATAACATAGCATGATTTTATAGCTACAGATACAAGTGCAAGAAATACATTTGCTGTGCAGATGCTAATGGAATATTAATAGAATTATGATGTAATAGGTTATAGAGAAAATCTAACAAATTCTAAAAGGGAAGGTATTATATAGATTTAATTTTTCTGACTTAAAATCAATAGAATCATAAAATTATTGGGTTAAAGAGGAAATCAAAATTGAAATTACAGACTGTTTAGAAGTATATGACAACAGTGAGCCCAGTTCTTATCCAACCATCTGGGATGTGGACAGTGTGTTGTTCAAAGGCAAACATGATTATTAGACATTAAGAAAGACTAGAAATAAATGAACTAAGTATTTAGTTCAAGAGGCGGAAAAAAGAAGTAAGTTAAGAACAAAGTGAAGAAATTTAAAAGAAATGGTTGGATAAATAAAACCAGCTAGTTCTCTGAAAATGCCTATGAAATTAATCAGATTTTGGCAAGTCTGGTCAGAGAAAAGTGAGAAAACATAAGAGGACAATATTAATTTGTTCTAAAATTTTTTTATTAAAGTATAATTGGCATACAACATATATTAGTTTCAGGTGTACAAGTGATCCCACGTTTCCTTACCTTGTGCTCACTACACTAGGTCTAGTCACCATCTGTCATTGTGCAAAGTTATCACAATATTATTAACAATTTACCCCTTTACCTTTTTCACTTATCCCTCCATCCCCCACCCCTCTGGCAACCATCAGTTTTATTTGTTTCTATGAGTCTGTTTTTCTTTTGTTTTATTTGTTCACTACTTTTAATTTTAAAAAACTACACATATAAGTGAAATCATATGCTATTTGTTTTCCTCAACCTAATTTCACCTAGCATAATACCCTCTAGTTCCAACCATGTTGACTGACGCAAATGGCAAGATTTGGTTCTTTTTTGTTACTGAATAATATTCTATTGCATATATGTACACATCTTCATCCATCTATGGCTACCTAGGTTGCTTCCGTATCTTGGCTATTATAAATAATTCTGTAATGAACATAGGGGTTCATACATCATTATTATAGTATTATAGGGGCTTATGATAGATTCTATTTTTAGTTTTTGAAGAATCTCCGTACTGTTTTCCATAGCAGCTGCACCCATTTGCATTTCCACCAACATTTTCCTCATCCTCGCCAGTGTTTATTAGTTGATGAGAATAGCCCTTCTGACTGGTGTAAGGTAGTAGTCATTTCTCTGATGATTAGTAATGATGAGCATCATATCTTCTTTGGAGAAATATCTCTTCACATCCTCTGTCCATTTTTGACCAAATTGCTTATTTTTTTGTTATTGAGTTGTACGAGTTTCTTATATATTTTTGATATCAACTCTTTATTGGATATATCATATATAAATATATTCTCCCTTTCACTAGTTTGTATTTTCATTTTATTGATGGTTTCCTTTGCTCTGCAGAAGATTTTTAGTTTGATAAAGTACGTTTATTTTCACTTTTTTCCCTTGACTAAAGAGACATATTCAAAAAGATATTTCTAGGACTGATGTCAAATAATTTAATACTCTGTTTTCTTCTAGAACTTTTATGTTTTCAGGTCTTGCATTTAAGTCTTTAATACATTTTCAGTTATTTTGTATACAGTATAAGAATGTTCAAGTTTCCTTTTTTTATATATATATATGATCTGTCCAATTTTCTCAACACCACTTTTTGAAGAGACTGTTATTTCTCCATTGCATATTCTTGCCTCTTGTCATAGATTAGTTGATCATATAAGCAAGTATTTATTTCTGGACTCTCTGTTCTGTTCCATTGATCTGTGTGTCTGTTTTTGTGCCAGTACCATACTGTTTTGATTATTATAGCTTTTTAGAATAGTTTTGATATCAGGGAGCATGATACCTCCAATGTTGTTTTCCTTCTCTAGATTGCTTTAGATATTCATGGTCTTTTGTGATTCTGTATAAACTTTAGGATTATTGTTCTAGCTCTGAGAAGAATATCATAGGCATTTGATAGGGATTGCATTGACTCTATAGATTGCTTTGAATAATATGGTCATTTTAATGATAATCATTCCATCCAAGAGCACAATATATCTTTCTATTTATTTTTATCTTCTTCAATTTCTTTCTTCAGTGACTTATAGTTTTCAAAGTACAGGTTCTTTCACCTCCTTGGTTACTTTATTCCTAGGTGTTTTGTTCTTTTTGATATAATTGTAAATAGAATTATTTTTTTAATTTCTCCTTTTGATTATTCATTATTGGTATACAGAAACATGATGGATTTCTGTATGTTAATTTGTATCCTGCTACTTCACTAAATTCATTTATTAATTCTAATAGTTTTTTGGTGGAATCTTTAGAGTTCTCTATATATAGAATCATATTGTCTGCAAATAATGAATGTTTTACTTGGATGACTTTTATTTCTTGTATGATTGCTGTGGCTAGAATTTCCAATACTATATTGAACAATAGTGGTAAGAATGAGCATCCTTGTCTTGTTTCTATCTTATGAGAAAAGCATTCAGCTTTTGATCATTGAGTATATTAGCTGTTGGCTTGTCATACATGACTTTTATTATTTTGAGGTTAAGTTCTTGCTATGTCCACTTTGTTGAGAGTTTTTATCGTTAATGAATATTGAATTTTGTCAGATGCCTTTTCTACACCTATTGAGATGATCATATGATTATTATTCTTGGTTTTGTCACATTAATTGTTTTGTGGATATTGAACCATCCTTGCATCCATGATATAAATCCCACTTGATCATGGTGTATAATCTTTTTAATATATTGTTGAATTCAGCTTTCTAGTATTTTGTTGAGAATTTTTACATCTGTGTTCACCAGAGATATTGGCCTATAATTCTCTTTTTCTGCATTATCTTTGTCTGATTTTGGTATCAGGGTAATGTTGGCCTCATAGAATAAATTCAGAAGCATTCCTTCCTCTCTAATTTTTTGTAATAGATTGAGAAGAATAGGTATTAATTTTTCTTTAAATGTTTCATAGAATTCACCTGTGAAGCCCTCTGGTCCTGGGCTTTTGTTGGTCGGGAGTTTTTCGATTAGTGCTTCAATTTCATTGCTAGTAATCAGTCTGTTCAGACTTTGTGTTTCTTCCTGGTTTACTCTTGGAAAGTTATATATTTCTAGAAATTTATCCATTTCTTCTAGGTTGTCCAATTTTTTGGCATGTAATTATTCTTAGTATTCTTTAATGATCTTTTGTATTTCTGTGGAGTCAGTTCTAATCTCTTTCATTTCTGGTTTTTATCTGGGCTCTTCCTCTTCTTGATGAGTATTGCTAGAGGTTTGTCAATTTTATTTATCCTTTTAAAGAACTGGCTCTTAGTTTTATGTTATTTTTAAGTGATTTTTTTTGTCTCTATTTTGTTTATTTCCACTCTAATATTTATTATTTTCTCTTTCTTACTTTGATGTTTGGCATCTGGTGAGAACCTGCTTCCTGGTTCATAGACACTGTCTTCCTCTGTGTTCTCACATGGTGGAAGGGGATCAGGAATCTCTCTGGAGTTCCTATTATGAGGTATTAAGCCTATTCATTAGGAAATAGCCTTAATTGTCTCTCAAAAGTCCCACATCTAAATATCAACATATTGTAAAGATAGTTCATATGAATTTTTTGAAAGGAGGGAAACATTCAGTCTACAGCAAGTATGTAGTATAAATAAAAGTTAAAACCATTTGTGTTTTTTTAAAAACATGCAAACAATCTTTTATATTTCAGTAGGTATACATGTAAATGTACCAAAGGAGTCCAGAACAATAAACTCTAACCTTACTTCTGGTGGGGGAATTCTAATATTTATTTTTTATAAGAAGAATGAGCAACAGCACTGCTTAGAGGAAAATTTATAGCATTGAATGCATACATTAGAAGAGAAGATCTAAAATCAATCTTCTAAGCTTCTGTCTTAGGAAAGTGGAAAAAGAAGAGCAGATTAAACCCAAAGTAAGCAGAACAGAAATAATAAAAATTAGAGCAGAGATTAATAAAATTGAAAACAGGAAATCAGTGGAGAAAATCAGCAAAACCAAAAGCTGGTTCTTTTGAAAAGATCAATATAATTAATAAGCCTATAGCTGGGCTAACTAAAAAAGAGGAGAGTACACAAATTACTAATATCAGAAATGAAATAGGAGACACTGCAACAGATCTCATGGACATTAAAAAGATAATTAAGAAATACTATGAATAACTCTATGCCCACAAATTTGATAACCTTGATGAATGGACCAATTCCATGAAAGACATAATCTGCCAAAATTACATGAGAATAAGTTGATGATTTGATTAGGCCTATATCTTTTAAAGACATTGAATCAATAATTATTAACCTAGAAGCCCTTAGGTTTAGCCATGGCTTTTGAGATATAACCAGAGGCATGATCCATGAAAGAAAGAATTGATAAGCTAATTTCATTAAAATTAAAATTTTCTGCTCTGCAAAAAATGCTGTCAAGAGAACAAAAGGAAGTCAAAGAATGGTAGAAATTATTTGAAAAAAGGACTTTAATCTAAAATATACAAGAACTCTTAAAAATTCAACTATTGGAAAACAGCTTGGTTTAAAAATGGGCCAAAGACCTTAACAGACATGTCACCAGAGAAGATACACAGATGGAAAGCAGATGAAAAGATGCTTCACCTCAGGGAAGTCCAAATTAAAGTAACAGTGAGAGACCACTACTCACCTATTAGAATGGCCAGACTCCAGAACACTGACACCACCAAATTCTGGCAAGGTTGTGGAACAACAGGAATTCACTGCTATTGGGAATGCAAAATGATGTGGCTACTTTGGAAGATAGTTTGGCAGATTTTACAAAATTAAATATACTTTTATTATATGATCCAACCATTGCACTCTGTCATATTTACCCAGAGGAGTTGAAAACTTATGTCTACATAGAAACCTGCACACAGGTGTTAGTGGCAGCTTTATTCATAATTGTCAAAACTTGGAAGATGTTCTTTAGCTGGTAATTAAACCAGTACATCCAGACAATGAAATATTGTTCGGAACTAAAAAGAAATGAGCTATGAAGCCATGAGAAGACCTGGAGGAACCTTAAATACATACCCCAAGTGAAGGAAACAGGTCTGAAAAGGTTGCATGTATGATTCTGACTATATGACTTTCTGGAAAAGGCATAACTATGGAGACAGTGAAAAGGTCCCTGGTCACCAGGGCTTAGGGAGAAGGAAGTAATGAATAGGAAGTGCACAGAGGATTTATAGGGCATCAAAACTACTCTGCTTGATACTGTAATGGTGGATACATGTAATTATAAATTTGCCCATACTCATAAAATGTATAACACCAAGAGTGAACCCTAACATACTCTATAGACTTTGGGTGATCGTGATATGTCAGTGTAGGTTCATCCATTATTAAGAAATGCACCACTTTGGTGGAGGATGTTGATGATGGAGGTGGCTGTGTATGTACATGTGGGGGCAGGGGTATATGAGAAATATCTGCATCTTCCTCTCAGTTTTGCTGTGAACCTAAAACTAAAATATAAAGTATTTTAAAAATAATAAAAGAGTGTGTTGTATAATCAGTGTTGTAGAAAATATAGGTAACCGAGGGGCAGTATCCAGAGCAACAAAAACGAATGCAAATAAAACTTAGAAACATAGATAAGAGGTTTATATGAAAATTATAAAACTTTAAGGTCATAAGTGAAAATCTAAATGGCTGAAAAATGACTTGATGTTCCTGTAAGGAAGGATAACATTGCAAAGCAGGTACCTTCAAATTTTTAAATAAATTTCAGTCAAAGTCCTGGTAGGGCTTTTGAGAGAAACTTGTAAAGTTTATTTTAAAAAGTGAATGCACAAGAAACAGTGAGAAATTTTTAAAAATAAATAATAATGAAGGAAATTTTGATACTACCAAGTTTCAATGCAGCAAAAAGTTGATTTTAATTAAATGGTGTTTGTGGTGCATATAGACAGAACTGATTATCATATTCACTGTCAACATTTGTTTGTTTGTGCCATATTTTGTGAGTCCTAAGACTCAGTATTTCAAATTTTAACAGTTTTGGCAACCGGATTCATTTCACAATTAATGTGAACTGTGAAGTGTGCCATCTTTTTTTCTCTCTTTGTGTAAGATACATGATGGGGCATCTTAAAATCTGTGACATCTTTGAATGAATTCAAGTGTATATGTGTGTAATATATACATGCATATACAAACATACATATGAAATTAAGTATGCACCCTCTCAAATGAAATGAGACACAACTCAAAAATCACCCCAAACTTTATGGTAGAGTCTCACGTACAATCATGTTATCTCTCTTTTTTGGTCACTTTCTGGCTGTACAATACAGTGAAAATTGATTGCATAGTAAAGTTGTAAATATTGGAAAATATGCAGGATTTCATGATGTTTATAAAAACGATTTTGGAGAAGTATTTAATTCATCCACAAGCCATAGGCAAATAAGAATCTTGTCTTATTTTTCAAGAGAAACTTTCTATCAGGACTTATTTTCACCATTATGCAACTTTGTTCTTTATTATAAGTGTCTCCAGTTAAAGTGGCCCATGTGTAATGCCAGTTATCCTCAGAAGGGAAATAAACCAGGTAGTATTTCAACAGAAAAGAGTGTAGTATTTTAAAAACTAATGGTTAATGACTCTTTGCTGGACAAAATACTTGAATTTATGTTTCACAAATACAGATTCCAGATACAATAAATTTCTGAACATAAAAACAAATAAAAATTACAGAAGAAAATATAGGAAAATAATTTTTGAAAAGCTCAAAATCTTAAAGCATGCTTTCTTAATGCAGGTGGTGCTTCCCACAGGGGGGCATAAGTCGGTTCATAGGAGGTGAAAGAAATCTCAGCTTTACAGTGTTCCAGCCCTCCAGAGGGCCATAGTACATATGAACAGACATGTACAGTAGTTATCTGTGGTATGAAAATTTCATCGGGAGGGAGGCAGTTGCGGGGAAAACTATCTAAAAAGACTTCTTAGTAGGGATGATAATGAGAAACAATTTTAAAACATTGCCATAGAGGAGAAGTAACAAATTCTACAAATATATGTATTTTAAACTTTATCATTACAAAAGACACCATAAACAAAATTAAAAGACAGGTGACAGATTGGGACAACTTATGAAATGGACAGAGGAGTGTAATCTTTAATGTATTGGAGTTCCTACAAATTGTTAACAGAGAAATAACTCAATAGAAATATGGGCAAATATGGTTTATTTACTACAGAGACTCCATTTGTCTGATTATTTGGTATTTATTACATGTGAATGACCATCTGTATTTCAGAAGGAATGACATATACCACCTTTTTAGGGCCCCTTCTTTTTAGATGTTTTAAACTCTCAGAGGTATGTCACCATGGAGTTGAAACAGATAATGTGGCACGGAAAAATCCATTTCATTTTTTTCTTTATTATATTATACCTGTTTGTAATTTTCTAAATGAACTATATTATTGACTTCCTTCAGTTCCTTTTTAAGAATATGGGAGTGCATTGTATTTACAGCCAAACCTAAATTTTTTTGTTCTAATGGAGTGCTTTTGTTTGTTTTATGTGTTTATTTAAAACAAGTTATAGAAATTCTTATGGTGAAATATTTAGGAATATTTTATCAAATATAAACATTGTTTTATGGTAATGGATATTAAATATCCTAAATATTTACGTTAAACATGCTAAACTAAATATTAAAATTCTAAATATTAGTCCTTTTTTGTTATTTTCAAAGTTAGAATTATAAACATGTCTCATAACTGCAGTTAAATACAACTGTTTGGTCTCCATAGATTTTTATTTTTGTTTATTTGTTTTCATCTGTCTTTTTATTAGCGACCCAGTGGGGAGAAGATGGCCGTCCATTTCATTTTCTCTTTTATACTGGGAAACAATCATATTACTCATTAATGCATGTAAGTATATTACGTTTATGATAAATAATATGAGCTGTAAGCTAAGTAACTGATTGCGCCAGAAATTTTGCTCAGGTTTAGCATTTACCTAATATATTTCCTAATGGAGAAAAACAAGACTTCTAGAGGTAAGACAGTATGCTGAAAGGCTTTATATTTTTAATTTTGCTTAAGGTAAACATCATAGAATTTAAATCAGAATGGTTGGTCCTTAAAATGCTTTCACTTACAGACTGAGATTGTGACATGGAGGGAGATGCTCAATACCGAGAAAGCACATGTATGTGCAGTCCCAGCAAGATGTGAGGTGGGAAGGGGGCTGCGCACAAAGCCCTGTCAGGGGCCAGAAGGCATTCACCTTGGGAGCAAACAGTTTTCTTACTTTTGTTATTCATAAACTGTTTTTGTTCTTCATAGGCTAATGAAGTCTGTGGGTCTAGAGTTGGGGTCCCATAAGAGACATAAGAAGTGGTTTTTATTACACTGACTTCCAACTGCACTGGAGTGTGTACTGGGAAGTTTTCGTTTCAGAGCTGTAATTTTTTGGTAGCCTGCATATTTGGGAGTTACTTTGGGGAAAAAGCCTGGCTAGTTGAATAGCCAAATTTCAAGCAACAGAACCCATTTTCTTCTTAGAACATGATGTCAGATTTTATTTCATTCATTGTATAATTTTTTTTAAGTTATAGAGATATTCACTGGGCTTCCCCGACCCACGGTCAGGTTTCACGTTGCTTGAATCCCATGCGCACATTTCCTCTGCTTTTGAGGACTGTCTGGTGTGTCTTTGTGCTCCGCAAACCCAAAGGAGACAAAATCCCCACTTGTCAGGTACATTTATTTCTTGGGGAGAAAAAGAAAACCTCCTTTTCGTTTTTTGTTGACCTTGGGCAAATGAGCTTCTTGCCCTGGCAGAAATGAAATGAATGATAAATGTAGAGTGTGTCTTTGCTGAGTAATGGAGCTGCGGTTCAGGCTTTCCAGGGAGGTTGTCTCCGCACCGCCCGGGGCTGCCCGAGGACCCCTGCTGTTCATTTAAATAGGTATGTCAAATCTGCCTGCAAACGCCGCTGGTTTGATCTGTGGTAATATTTGTGAAGGTTCCATATGGACTTGAGCCCCCTGCAGTGCTAAGAAATAATGTACAACGCTTCATGGTGCAGACGCAAATTTTCTCTGAAAAGGGATGCAGTGCTGCGTTTTAGCTGTCGGAGGGGATGATGGAGCTGACGCGCTAGGCCTGTCAACTTGTTACACGGATGGGTTGCACGCAGCGAAGCTGTGGAAAATCTGTGCCTTTTAACTTTTCTACTTAATCACGGTTGTAGCATTGCCTTTAGACTGTATGCTACATTAATTCTCTTCCTGCCTTCTGCCTTTCATCCCAAGTTTCACGGAAAAAAGTAAAGCATGCAGGTCTTGTAGGGGAGCCTTATCAGACAGCTGTCATCTGACAAGCCATTTGCATTTGTTTTGGCTGAAACTGAGCAACCCAAGGGCAAGATATTTTGTTGTGTTCCATGGTAATGAAGAAATTACATTGTAGAAGAGGCCTAACTTTATTTTTAGTTTATTTACGTGTTTTACAAGGTATTACTCAAGAAATGGGTTGGTTTCTCAGTGGTTGAAACACTACCGTATTCTAACTGAAGTCAGATTACATCTGATTAATATTCTTTCTTTTTTGGGTAATGTAATTTCTTTATATATAGGAGATTCTTGGGCTTTTATGTTTTAGTGAAATTCAGTAATTTAGATCAGTTTATTTTGCTGGGTGTTTTGACTCCCCAAACCATGTGGGGTTTAGCATTTGTTTTATTGCTCATCAAAAGAGTGTACACATAAGGAGTTACAGATATTTTGGTTTAACTTGAGCATTTTAATTCAGATAATTACTAAAACCTTGTATTTTCAAAAATGTCTTCTATGGATTTTTAAAGTAATTATATGTATGGCAAAAAGGATAAATGTTTTCTAAATATATGCCAGTCACTTTAGCATTGTGCACAGCAAATGGTATTAATACAGCTATAGTCATGCCAGTCTCATTTCCTAGAGGATGAAAAGCAGCAGCATCCCAGATTCTGTTTGTTCCTTGGAAATAGCATGTGACTTAATACTGTTTGGCTTACAAACATGGTTTTATAATGAAGTCATGCATTGCATATAAAGTAAAACGATAAAACTTGAAAACTGCTTCATATGTTAGCTCCCTCTTTTGTTACACCTTCCCGGGGGGGGGGGGGCTGCTGTTCCATTTGCTGTGTGACAGTGAGTCCACTACTTCCCACTGCAACAAGAGAAAATACCCCCTAAGACTGCGGTGGGCATTGAATAAAATACTTGGAAATGAATCATTTGTTTTAGTTGATATAATTTTTTCCCCATGATGGTAAATGTCACTGAGCCAGACTCGGTTTTTCCTATGTTGTCGACCAGCTATAATTGTGTGAGGCATGGCAGTCATCGCCAAGCTTTTTGACCAAAAAATAGATCTAGAGCATGTGCACAGTTCTGTCAGGAGACCTTTCTATTGTCGATTAGCCATTTTGTCCTTATGCCAAATATTTTTTTTTTTTTTTTTTTTTTTTTTTTTTTAGTATTTGGTCATTGTTTGCATATTGAGCTTCTATATTATATTTTATCAACTAATAAAAGATATTCCAGTACAACATACAGTTAAGGATAATATATGATGCTTTAGTAGTGAACAGTTCCCAATTGGCCTGTAATTAATCCAATCTCATTTTTGTAGAGAAGTGGGGAGGTTTTTGAGGGAAGATGAGGTTAGGAAGGAAGAAGGAATATATCGATATATTGTTCCTGCTCAAAAATGAAGCATGGTAGGGGAGTATAAACTGAAGAAAACTGTGCTGGTCTGTGGGGGTTTCAGACTCTGCGAATGTGGTATGTCGTAAGGGTTTGTTAGCAGGTCAGTTGGAACTCCCATTTTTCTACAGGTTACCAGTGACACCTTTCTCCAGGTTCTTGAGAAAGTCAATAACAACTCATTTATTTTATATTATGGTGAATATGATGTACAAATGTAATGAAAACAGTATAAAACAGTGCTATCAAGTAATTTCTTAAGCAGTAAAAAGTAACTTAAATAAGAAGAAATGAGAGACTTAGAGTTTCTCAAAGGACCACTGAGTACTGAAAAGGGAGCTCCATGTCTATTTTGACCAAAAATGGCTGGCTTTCCATTTCTTTAACAGCCACTTAACCAGTAGAACTGTTATACTATTCAGACACGATTTAGTTTCAGTTTAAGGGTTCAGTAGTGGGATGAAGAAATAGAGAAAGAATAACAAAGGTTTCCTGAAATAACTGAACAAAAGTGTAAATGAAAGGGGAGAGTTTTTGAAGAGCAAATGCCATCGAGTTGTGAACAGCCTGGGTTTAGGTGAGGAACAGGTAAGGGATAGGCCAGATTGGCGTGCCATTTGGTTCTGCCAGCCTGCTGGTGTCCCTGCTGTCCACAGCAGCTGGAGCCTGTCCAGGCCAGCCACTCTGGTGGTGACGGGGAGAGTGGCTATATTGTGAGCAAGACGTTGGCAACCTGGGTCATCATGGTTGAGTTTGTGCAGGTCTTTTAATCTTAAGAAAAATATTAATTCAGTTTTACTCATTTTGTTAATGCACATGTTTCTGAAAAATTTTTAAATTACTAAAAGTGAGTTGGAAATTATTTAAAACTCATTATGGGAGGTGATTATTCACTCTGAAGTGGGAACTCATCTGTAAAATATGATTCATTAGGTCAGGACACGTCTGCAGTGCAGCCTTTCCCAAAGGGCTTTCTGAGGAACACAGGTTATAAAATACTCTTCAGAAAGGGGCCTCTGATGTTAAGTTTGGGAATGCTGCACATTATCACCTCCTGGGGGACTCTACTAAGGAGATTCTTATTAGCGGTAAAAGCTGGGAAGTCCTTCAGTAACCCACTGCAGAGTTAACCCACTGCTGCTCAAACATGCTGGGTCACGGAACCCTTCCTACTCTGAGCACCTTGTAAACAATCCCATGAAATCAGTGCTTGGGAAAGGCTGTACAGACTGTTGAAAACACTATGTTGTCAAGTACATTAGGCATTTATTAAAATTTTACATAAGCCTACCCCTCCCAATCTTCAAGATAAGGTTAGGCATCTCTAAAAATGCCACTGAGAATCTAGCATCTTAAAGAATTTTCATTTATATTTTAGGGTGAGCTTTACAGTAAACTGGAGTATTATTACAGTATTTCTGTAAATCAAAGGAATTACATGGCCACAGATGAAATTTTTACCCTCTCCCAAAAAAGTATAAAATTAAGGAATAAGATCATGATATAAACTACAGTGCTGGACTAAAAAAACAAACAAAACAACAACAACAAAACATTTTAAATATGAAAGAAACCAGGGAATTCTAATTTTGAGAACTTATGCATAAATAGGATTCATTTGCCTTTTGAAAGAAAATCCTGGCTTATTTAGAAATCCTCCAGTTTGTTGTGAATGTGCAGTGACCGTCCGTGTTCGTGCTGGTGAACCCCAAGACGAACAGCCCCAGGAGACTGTGCGGCCTCACTGGGTGAAGGTGCCAGCCTCTGTGAAGCACAGGCCCTGGGGACTTAGAGCCACAGAGGTTGCTAGTTCGTTTATGTCTTCCTGGTAACCTTGTGGTGAATGTTTAAAACTCTCAATGTAGCGCTCTTATCTTTAAAAATGGAATGAAAATAGTGACCCTTCTCACAGTGAGCTGTTGTGAAATAACTCCTTTACAACTATGTAAAGTGCTTATTTTTAGTAAGCTACGGACTAGTGCTGACATATCTGCATGCTGTGTTAAGACTTTCCTTGACAGCAGGAGTTAATTCAGTAATTAATTCAGCAGTAGAAATTGCTGTTCCAGAAGTATCTTAAATGTACATTTTTCTCACATAGGAGTAAATGTAACAATTAGGAAAATTAATTTTTAAAAATGGATTCAACTTATTGCCTCTGTTGTTTTGATCAGATTACTTCTTTTATAATGCTATAATTGCTATTATAATGTATGGTGGAGCTTTCATTTGAGCAGTAAAAATATATGATATCTGAATTACAAGCACTTTTATGTAATTACTCCTGGGTGTGAACTTTCCTGGAGTGCTTTTCTACATGACCTGCATACGAGACTATATCCTTTTTAACGTCGACTAGCATTACGTGATGTATAAACTGGATAGTATAGTGTGTTTACAAATGGATAGCAAGGGTCTCCAGTAGAAATGTGTTGCTTGGAGCCGTAGATAAAGAGCAGAAACCCTGATAAGTGAATTATATTTATGTTTATTTCATTTCATTTTATACACACCAGTATTCAAAAAATTTAGAAGATTGTTATTTAGGAAATTGATTTTCTGTGATTTTTTTAAAAAGACAAATATATTTTTAAGCCATTTTTCTGTTATTGAACTAGTACCTAAGATGATAATTACTATTAGTATGTTATTTTATATTTGTATGTGAAAATACAATTGACTTTTCCTGTATCACTCTCCCAAGAAATATTATTTGTTTACTCTTCTTAAAAATGGAATTTCTACGTGATTAACATAAACAAAACATTTTAGAAGAACTAAAATCACATTTTTAGACCAAAACTAATATTGCTCATGCTCTTACAAGAGTTTAAACACTTCTTTTCTGCAACCTGAGCATCTGGTATTTTCAAATTAGGCACCTTCTAAATTTGACTAATACATTATGGAAATCTGATGACATGCGGGGTGGATAGGCTTGCTTTGATTTTATGAAATATTAATCATAGCTGTGATTAATGATTCAGCATTTCACATCTGGGTTATTCCTGTCATATTTGAAAATTATACTATTAAACACTGTATATAAACTTAGTGTAGGTGGGTCATACTAATTCTCTAGTGTCCCTTAAAAATTAAGCGGAAACTTAACAATATACCAGAAGCTACCAGTGATAATCTGTGATGTTGACAGTTCCTGGCATATTTTATACCCTGAAGGATTTTTTGATGTAAATTAGTACACATCTCTTCAGGGAGTTGAAGCTGTAGAGTCTCTTTTCCAGAGAACTGTTGTTTCTAACTAACCAAGATAGAATTTCAAGAGTGGTTTACTATGCAAAAGAGAAAGAAAAATAGAAATGGCATACCAATAAAGCTATTTCTCAATTATCCAACTTTCAAATGCCATACCTCCTTTCCCCTGCTATCATTTCTTGATGGGTCAGGCACTGTGCTAAGTAGTTTTCATATATTTTCCTATTTAAAGAAGTAAATGGGGTGGCTTAATGAGCATTATGTAATTTGATGGATTACAACCACCAAAGTGTAAACATTGTCATAAATGAATAGAATTTACTGTTTGAAATTTGACATGTACTTTTTTTCATGGGTGGTTTTCTCAGTCCACATTTTTCCTGATTATTCTGGTACCTTTTATAAATTCTCCTGGAGCTAAATATAACACTGGCTGGTAAGAGCATAGTGAAAGAAATTTTTAACAAAAATATAGACTTAAAATTACTCAGAAGTCACTGGAAAATAATGATGAATTTAGCAGCCTCTGATTTGAAACTTACCTATGAAACGTCAATTATTTATATTTTAGTTACCTTGGTTATTCCAGAAAATTAAATAAACACTTACAAGCAGAGGAAGGTATCTTATTACTGTTGTTGGTATTCTCTTGGATTCATGGGGCGTTTTTTAGCTAAATTTGGAAGACACAACAGCCCTGACTTACGCACTTTCAGAATATCAGCTGGAGCAGACCAGCTGAGAGACCATTCTTTTACAAGAGTCCCTACATGTAGCAGTCTGGCTGGGGTCCTGACTGCTGAAAGGCTATGCTGGGTGCACAGTGAAATGCTGTTTGTACTGCGTCTGTCTGCTTTATACAAGTGGGGGGGGATTCATTTTGGGTCCCTCCACCCCCGCCTTTATTTTACCTAATCAAAGCACTCGAGAATTGCTTTCTGGAAATAAGAGATGCCTAGAAATTTTTCCAATATACTATTCAGTTGAGGTCACAACCCACTATCTGAGCTTTTAGAAATGAGTAAAAAGTATCCTAACCACAAACAGTAAAATGAGTCTTCATAATTCTTGGGGAAACAAATTATAAAATTTTATATTAAATTGAATAGGGAGTACATGTGCTATATGTGGATGGTTCACATTAGTTCTTGCTTTCTGTATGGTGGGCAGTTTGTTTTAAATTGTCAGATACATTCTGCTGCTGCTACAGTTGATGGATTTGTAATTTGGATATAGTTGTAGAGATAGTTGTCCTTTGTATGGATGCTGGAATGGAATTAACTTAATTTTAATTTGTCCCTTTGCTATCGTGTTGAGCTAGGCTTCTCTAGTCCTAGCAGACAGATCCAGATGTTAGTGCACGTCGCTTGGAGGCATCCTTATCATTGTCACTGAGCCCCAGTCCAGAGGTTCCTTCTCAGAAAATCTGATATGGGGCCTGAGAATTTACCTTTCTAACCAGTTTTAGGCTTGATGCTGGTGCTGCTGTCCTGGGAACTTACTTTTAGAATTGCTGATTCTAAACATAGATTGTTTCACTATGTTTGAAATACTCAGGTGCACCATTAGAATCTGTCACTCACCCCAGTTTGATAGCTTCTAACTGTTGCTTCTTTTTTTTCCTTTCTGCTTCTTTTCTTTGTTTCTACTGAGCTATTGATTCTACTACCCTTATTGAAATACAAAAGAAAAAAAACACTTTTTAGTCTCCCCAGCCATAAGGAATGAACTTTCAAATCCTTATGAGTGTGAAGTCTTATTAGCTCATTGAGTATAGCCTCAGCTTTTCTCACCTATATGTATGAAACTCAGAGGCATAATCTTTACATCCTTTTTTCTTTCCTTTTTTAAAAATATCATTTTTACCATGAGAGAAATGGATTTCAGAATGAAGATGATAATAAAATGCAAGCACTGGTAAATACAAAGACAGTGGCAAAAGGACACTTCTATTAAAACAAGCTCTTTATTAGCAACATCATGATATAATATGGCAGTCTAATCAGAGCCCATAAGAAATTGTCCCCTCCCCCAAAACTCGAAAAGATTAATTAAGACTCTTTGAGATATGGATGAACATCTCTATCAGTAACAACTTGTGTCTTCCGACATTAGCTAATGATATTGGAAGGTGTCATGATTAGCAAGAAAAACTGTCATTTATATCATCTTTAACTGATCCTTTTAAAAAGACTGTTTGTTCATTAGGTATCAATATGGTAGATTATGTGTAAATTACAAATGAATACGCACACATTGGATGTGAGTCTTCAGATACTTCCGTTTGCTTAAACAAAAAATAAATTCAGAGACAGTTACACTATTTCACTTGTTATAAAACTCACTTCCTGGAAAACGTATTTTGTTGATAAACTTTATTCCCACATTCGAACAAAAATATCAAAATTTCCCCTACTTACTTTACAATTTAACATGTGACATACATTCACAGACTCCATAAGAAAGTAAATTAACAAAAGAAATCAAATGATAAAAAATATAATTGGCAATTTTTTAAGATACAAACTACATAGTGAGGGACTTAAACATTTTGTAAATAGTTAATATTAGATAAGTAATTTATAAGTACTATAACTTTCATTTCTCTAAGTCAAAAGTGCATACTGCTATATAAATTAAGATTTTTTTTCCTAAAGAAAATATTCCTATTTGTGGAATTATAAGGAAAATAAATAGTTCGAAGCTTTGGTTAATTTTTACCAAGCTCACTGGAGTTATTTCTTAGAATTATTTAAAAATTAGTTATTTAAAAATCAATTTATGTATAATACTAAATTCTCATTGAAATTACTCTCTTGTTCATTAGTTTATATGAGAAATAGTATTTAAAAGCATTTTCATTATTATTTGCTATGATGCTAGATAATTTGAGATCACTTTCAAAATGAGAGTATTCAAGGGGCAATGCAAAGTAGAAGTAATAGTGTACCATCCTCTTATTTCAGCATGTGTATCTTATTTACCATAGGACACGTATGGGAAGCTACTCGATGTAGAAAAACATCAGAATCAGTTGCAGGCCAAAGGTCTATTTTCAGAAAAAGCTAAAACCAAGTAAGTTGTTTTTTAAACATACCTTAAGCCTAAAAATTGGTTCGTCATTTCAGCATTAATCATTGCAGTTAGGGGTCAAAATAACATGTGATTTTTTTGTTTAAGAGGAAGTAAATATTAAGGTTATTATTTCTCTATTATTTCATTCTATATTTATATGTTAAATAATGTTTCATTACTGTATTTGAGTGTGATATCCTCAGAAGTTTTGTGTATATAGCTGCACATTTACTTAACTTTTACATGTTTTAATTTTGGGGGATATTTCAAGGCTTGTGCTTCCTTTTAGCAAACAATGACAGGTGAGGTCCTTCAACCTGAACAACCAGTTTTAAATCTTGGCCTGGTAATTCACAGACTTCTTATGCAAAAGTCACAAGTCTTTGAGTAACCTTGTTTAAGTCCTAAGTAAATACTTCCCCTAGCCCATTGTTTGGACTTTATTACTACTTTTCCCATTGACAGGTTAACTTCAGGTCCATAACATCTCCTTTGAAGTAAATTATGAAAAACAAATGACATTTTCATTTTTAAGAAATCTTGTGGCTTTTACTATCAAATGAGTTCCACAATGGCATATTAACTCTTCAAACAAAACATTTGCTAGACTGGGTATCTTTTCTAAAGTAGATTGAGGAAATGAAATAGTATGTCTGAAAAATAGTTTACTTGGGTGAAATTTTACAGTGATATAATACAGAAACTTGCTTTCCAATCAAGAATTGCTACTACATGTGGGATCTTTTGTGATATAACTCTAATTGCACGGTTAATTTAAAAGAGAATATATGTGATATTTTAACAGAGACCTGATTGGCAGCAGATGGCTGATTAAGGAGGAACTAGAAGAAATGTTAGTGGAAAAACTGTCAGATCAAGATGTGAGTAATTAATCTTTTTAATTTAAGAGGACCTGTGCCATAAGAATGCAGACAATTCCTGTATTTAGGATCCTAAAAGTAATGTTCCTCAGAGGCAGGTGTTTCTAAGACAATTTTACTGTTTAAAACATATTTATAGTTGACTTCTGCCATGGGAGAGCCTTATCTGTGGTCAGGAAAGTGACATATCAAGTCTCTAGCTCCTCCTTTTGTAAATGCACTTGCGTCCTCTTCCAGTCGTTCTAGGGAAATGTGGCAGATGTCATTTTTCATCACCTTCAGTAAAGCAGATAGCTAATTTTACAAGCTAATGATAAATGTAAGGAGCTATTACAGGTTAAATAGAAAGGGGATGAAGCACACGGTTACCCCCATATAAGTCCCTGCTTCTAGACTGACCCACCTTTGTGTGGTTTCTCTAAGGTCACTATTTTTCGTCTTGTAAGACCACCTGTATTAGAATCACTTGGATTGCTGGTTTCAAAATATTATGATTTAGACGTTGCTCAGAATTTCTAGGGGTGTCACCCAGGAATCCGTATTTTTAACAAACTCCGCAGGTGAATGTTATATCCTATAAAGTTTGCAACTCCTGCTTTAAGTCCCAATCAGATTCTTGTTTGGCTAACTGTTCTAATATGTGCCAGCATCATCAGAGAGAATGTGATGTTTTAAGTATTTTGATGTTCTAAATTTAGATTATTTCTAGAAGATTGGAATGTGGATAAATTTCATAATTGTTCCAAGAAAAATGTTTTTCTTTTGTGGCAGCGGCTAACGTTGTTAGTGCCTGGCCACCCCAGAATTGCCTTCTAATAAAATTGCCTTTTTTCTCATTTAACATATTAGATAAATTAATGATTTGGAAAAGTTGGAGTTTGCTTAACAAAGGTGCAAGGCATTTGGTGAAGGGTAGATCTGGAGTTGATTTCTAATATCCTAACTGCCAAGACAGTATTACTGCACTTGGATCTAACTAAAACCTCCCTTCGCCTTTTCGTTGAACACATCATTTTATTGTTTCCTCTCTTTTCCTTTGATTTTTATAATGCAGGGTTTTTGGTTGTTTTTTTTTTTTCTTCCTCATTTTGAAAACACCCCAAGGACTTTATTACAGGTGTGTAGCTATTAAGACAAAACAAACATATACATAAGTATATGTCTTCTATATTTTTGGGGTACTGGCTATCAAAAGAAATCCTGAAGCTGATGGCTGGTATCAAGATAAGGGAGGCAGCAGTGGCCAGTGACCTCTTCAACAGTAATCCTAGTTGACAATGTTATACCTGTAAGTTACCCCTTGAGAAGTTCACCAGTAGCCACAGTGCATGTGATAGAATTGACAGAATAGCTGAGAACAAAGGACACAGGCCCATCAATGGAGGGGGAAGAATGGAGCTTTATCAGGCCTAGTACCATAGGTGACTATATTTCACCCTTACTTAGAAAATTGCCTTCTCTTTTGCTGTAATATCACAGAAAGCAGTAAATTGAAGCAGTTCTTTTAACCTTACTAGTGAGATTTTTGTATATTTTAAATCATTAATGGCAGATTTTCACCATAAAGGCAATGGTAACAAAGCTGAGTGTGATTTTTAGGGCTGGCAAAAATGTAAATAAGGTTATCAAAAATTGGGTTTCACACTCCATATTAACTAAGGATCTCGAGTATTAGTTGTTTCCTTCTCTGTAAACACTTTAGAATGATTATTCTGGTTTCTAATTTTAAGGGGTTAATACCAAGTTGTTTACTTTCTAATCACATGTTCAAGAACTATTAAAAAAAATGCACAGAGTAGCAAGGATAATTTATTTCAAGAGGTTGCCCTTTAAGTCAAGTATCTCTTGAATTTTTAAATAGCTTGATTGTTCGGTTTTAAAGGAAATCATAAACATTAAAGTAACACAGCTTGAACAGCTAAAGATATATTTGCCAAATGTATTATGAAATATAATTTAAGAGGTACATTTTTCTCAAAATCAAACTCTTCCCATTTTACTATACATAACTGACTTAAAATTATTTATGAAGCTCCTCTTGATACAGTTCTACTAAAGGAGTAGAAATTATACTTGAAGATCATCTAAATATTTTTTGAAAATGAATATAAATCTCAACTTCACACAATCAAAATACAGAGAATCAGACTTTTCTTTGAATGATAAATCTCTTTGTTTCTTGAAAGAAAAGAGTGAGTACCAAAGATCCACAGGGCAAGTGCTGCATCTGCGTGCTATTTTAAAAGCAGCGTGAGGGTGCAGAAGTGTCATCCTGTCAAAATTCATCAAGAAAAGCAACATTAGAAAGATCAAGTCTATAAAAATAGAAAAAAATTTAGCAAATGCAATTACACTTGCATCTTTTAATGAATTTTTATTGTCTTCAGTATGCGCAGTTCATTCGGCTGCTAGAAAGGTTATGGGCATTGCAGTGTGGTGCCACTGAAGAAGAATTTGTACGGAGCTTCCGTAGGAGTGTAACTATTCAATCAAAAAAACAGCTGATTGAACCTTTGCAGTATGATGAGCAAGGAATGGCCTTCAGCACAAGTGAAGGTAATGACATTCCGTGGAGAGAAAATAAATTTAGTGATGATTGAGAAACTACAGTTATTTTTATTTGCTGTTGCTCTCTGGTATCCATTTGATTTGTTTTTGCTACATTGGATTTCCTCATTTTAAAAATTCTGTTGAAGTTTTCAAAAACGGAAGGAACCTTATACTATCGCAAAAAAAATGTGCACTCATTCCTACACAATCATATTAACTCTTTTTATTTCCATATATTTATGTTAAATCTTTTTATTTTCACATTTTCAACTGGTAGAAACAAAATATTTACAATGAAGATTTTCATATATAAAATGACAATGCTCAGGGAATCTGCATGTTGGATGCTAAAACTGTGACACGTGAAAACTTTAGATCTTCACATTTTCCATATACATTTATAAAGACATTCAACATAGTCTAACTTTAAAAAAACAACTTGTTAAATGATACCTTGCAACTCTTAAAAATTTAACATTATTGCTTTGTCATTTTCAGCTGTGTTCAGAGAAATGTGACCTTTCCTGAGGATTGCTTTAATTTCTATCAATTATATTTTATTGTACTTTTCAAATATTTTTTAAAATTATGTGACTAGATATACTTTTATTGAATATAAGAGAACACTACATAAATTGTTTTTTTAAAAGTAATATAAATATGAATTACTCTTTGTTGGTTGTGAAAACTAATTTAAAATCATTGTGGTGTTCCACAGATGGAATTAATGAACAAAATTACCTTTTAATTAGCTTTAATATATTGATTATGGTGTAGCTTACCTGTTTTGTTTTTGTTTGATTTGCATAGTTCTAGAACTTTCCTACATACAGTTCTATGTATTGTTATTCGGGAGAAGAAAATTTTAATGTAGCTTTACTGTCTTTCAGACGTATACTAATAGGAATTTTATGTTTTTTAAGGTAAAAGAAAGAGTGCAAAAGCAGAAGCAGTTGTTTATGAACATGGAAGTGGAAGAATACAAGTTAATGGAACCGATTACCTACATTATTTCCCCGTGACACAGGACAGGTTAGTGTCTGCTTTTGCTTTTGCTTTTTGTTTTTAAAGAAAAATGTACTTCGTAATACATAATGATCAATTCATTAAGGCTCATGATTTTCTGATTATATTTGTCTGAATGATTATTTCTCTTTACCAAGGTAATTTGTCAGACTCGCTAAAGAAGCTATCACTATTTTTTATGTAGTTTTTCAGATTTTTAAAAAGCATCTCTAGGATTTTTCATTAATTGAATCTTCCTCCTCTCCATCAGATCCTACTGGAAATTGAGTGTTTCAGATATAGCCTATGTTCTGAAATGCAAAATGTAAGAAAAGTAGATTTTCATTTTATTCCCTAGTTTAGGGGTGGGCATGCACAAAACAAAACAAAAATCAATCTTGGCACTTGCCATCATAAATATTAGAAAAAGTCTTCTCTGTCACTTTGGATTTTTTCTTATTCAATGGAAATTGATTATATGTGTATATTATATAATACACACACATACATACATAGAGAGAGAGCAAAGAAACCTGCCATTTATATATTAAAATAAGAGTGCATCAGGCCTTGCTTAGTTCCCAGTGCTAAATATGGCAGTTGTTTTTTGTTTCTTTGTTTTTTAACTTTATATCCCACGGAGAAATAGACACGAATCATAAATGAGTGTTACAATTCAAATCCTCTAAATATACTTATCTTAGGTCTCTTTGTGAGTCCCAGACAAAGGCCTCTTCTTGAGACGGTTATTATTTTCTAGTGGTTACTGTCATTATCCACTAGTAGCCAAAATTCTGCATGATTAGTTCCTCCTTTTCACATCCTCCTCCTTTTCCATGAATGTGTAGTGGTTTTAGGGTCAATAGGGGTAAAGCTCTTATGCTCCCAGCACTTCTGTAAGGAAAAGAGGAACCTGCTGATGCGTGAGCTTCTGGGCAGAACGATTACTTCAGGAAATGGATGTGTTTTATTTGTGTGTGTGTTTGTGCCACTCTAACTCCATTTAATATGAATTAAACTAATTCTGCGATCATCCTCAGAAAAATAGATAGAGGAAGCTCTTTATTCCCTTATGAAAAGCCAGAGGGACCCATAACTTTGGCTTTGGGGACTACTAGGACAAATGGCATTTGACTGATGCCTGTCTGTTAATTTGTTTTCAGATATAACCGATGATTTAACACCAGATCTCAATTTTGACTTGAGCTCAAATTCAGTTCTTAGAATTATTCTTCATTTCGAATTCACCAGGCGTTTATTGAGGATTGTCTGTGAGTCCAGTCTTGTTCCCGGCATTGTGCGATATCACAGCTGTTTAGGATGTGATTTCTATCATAGAGAAGCTTCTGGTCTGACTGAGAAACCTAAGGCTGGTCCTATGGGAGTGGGCACCCAAACCATCTCATCCTCTTTGAGTAGTCGTAGGGAGTTAGGGCAGCTGTGCTGGCTGTGGACTGGCTTTCCTCTTGCAGGAGCAACTCAGGAGCTTACAGGTTCAGCAGCAAGGTGACATTAACCAGTAGGAAGAATACTGAACTACAAATCAGTTGATCTTGATTTTAGCTCCAACTCTTAGCTCCGTGACCTTAGCCAAGGTGCTTAAAGGTCACCTCCCTAACTGATAGGAGGGAGCTGAGATGCTTGCCTGAAAGTCAGTTGAACCTCTTACTTATATTTTCAGGGACCTTTCTCTCGGCTCTTTTCACACAAACAGCAACAGATCATTGGGAATGTTGGTGATGTGGCCTTTCCAGCACCATCAGAAACTCTTTATTCATTCGTTCACTTACTTATATGACAGCCATTTATTACTACGTGCCTGGTACTATGTGAGACAAGATTAATAACCTTTCTGATTGGGAAAGTCCTTTGCTCTATCAGTCAACCCACTAAAGCAACTCTTAATTGATCATCTGTACAAAAGAAATACATTCCTCACATAGCACTAACCGTGTAGCAGAGGAGATAAGGTTAGCATTTTAAGCAATTACAGAAAAATGAGAATCTGCCATTATATATATTAAGTTACATGCCAGTAGAATTGGTGCCATAGGAGTAGCGTTCAGAGAAGATAGAAATGAGGAAATTGTGTGTTTTTGTTCCAAAGTAACTTTTATTATATAACAAGGAACAAAATAAATTTGATTCTTTTAGCTCAGGATTTCTTCTGGGATCCCTGAGAGAAGAATTGTGAAATATTTTCATGCCACATAACTGTTTCTGCATGTACCAGTTTGCAGTCCATATTAACTAAAACTAATAGCTCTATAATCATTTTAGACTACTACACTTTTTGTATTTCTCATCACTTATAAATTTAGCACCTCAGTGTGCACCAAGTCCCTGACTACCCTGCCTCCTCTTTCCTTGACCACTCTGGTGATGTGTCATGAGTAAATTATAACATATATTTTCTCCTGAATTTTAGTATAAGTTTCTTTAATAAACATTTGTTGGAGAATCTTAAAATTTTAGGAATTAAGGCAGAAATGTTTAAGCTCCCAAACACATGGGTGACCACAGTGCCTCTTAGTAATGTCACTATGTCACTAACTCACCTGTGTTAGGCAGTATAGAAAACTCTTTGACATGTGCACATGATGACCCCACAGATGCTATCTTGGCCTCTTGTTGCCTTGCTAGGAGAAAAAAATGATGGAATTAGATTATCAGTCTCTAAATTATTATAATATGGCTATTATTTGTAACAGTAAACTTTTTATAACATTCCTAATTTTGATTCGGTCGCTTTGAAACATTTGTTCAAAAGAACAAAGTATAAATTTGTGCTGTTTTCCTACTGAAACAGAATTGTTACAGATTCCAGTGAACTGTGCACTCTGAAGGCCCTGTCCTTAAACCTCTCCACATGAGATTGCTTGGCTAGTGTCTTCCAGGGATTAACATGTAAATGTCTTGTTTGTAGCCATCTTTCAGCTTCCCTGTGTTATAAAAAGCTTTATTTGGGTCTACAAAGCTACAATGTCAGACAAAGCAAGCAAAATGCAATATAAATTGACTTTTCTAAATAAAACCTCAGCAGAAATATGAAGGCAAAATAGCAAAATCAAAGTATTTCACAAAGGAGGTGGTGAACGTCACACCTGGCACATAACTGGCGTTCAACAAATACTTGTTCATTTAAGCAAGAGAAGGTCCAGAGCCATGTTCTGTCTGTGGCCCATTCTCTCATCCTGCGGTGCCTGCTGGGGACCACGTGGCCACTTACCATTGAGGGCAGGAGGGCTGAGTGGGGTTGTGCAGTGTGTCACCTGTGCCAGGCAGGTAGCAAGACCCTGTGGTTTAGATAACTATTGATATGAATATGTGTTTCGGTGGGGTGGGGAAAGATGGGTGTGGTTTCAGTAACTTTAAGAACCATGTCAGGATGAGCATTATATATATTATACAAATGCATATAGTATACTTTAATTAGTAAGTCCAGGTGGCAATTGTTAACTGCTTGGGAAAGACTATTAATGGTGTATCTGATCATTGAATCTAAAGAATTAGATTCAGTTGGTTAATGGAGTTTCCTAACTTTAGGACTTCTTTACGAGGTTGTTTCCAAGCCTAGCAAAGTTCTCATGACAATCAACAGTGAGATAGAATGTATTGCTATATCCGAGAAAAGCAGAAACAAACCTTGCTGTCAGCAAAGTATTTTAAATAGGAGAAATATCAGTATGTCTTTGAGTAATGGATAGATTAAAAAGTATGAAAATGTAATAATAGATTGATCAAGAAATATGAATGCTGGCATGCATAGTATGGTTTTTTTTAATGTTTAGAATGTGAACAGTTTATAAAATCATGTGTTTTACGGTAAACTTAACCACCTTTCTTGTGATGTGCTTTAGAGAACAGTTGATGTTTCCTTTTCACTTTCTTGACCGGCTTGGAAAACACGACGTGACCTGTACAGTCTCGGGGGGCGGGAGGTCGGCACAGGCTGGAGCCATACGCTTGGCATTGGCCAGAGCTTTGTGCAGTTTTGTCACCGAGGAGGAGGTCGAGTGGATGAGACAAGGTATGACTTGAGGTGGGAGGGGCGTGGTTGTCCCCATTCTATCTATAGTGTTTGTTTGATTCTTGTGCTACTTATCTGAAATCAGTGAGAAAACACATAGCTGAATGTGCATTATTACAGTTTGCTGGCTTCTCTTTTCATGCTCTAGGACCGTATATTATTTTTCAGTTTTGATTTCTACAAAATGAACAGAAAACAAAAATGGAGACATTCCCAGTACCAGGGGAAACTTATGTTGACCTTAAGGCATAAATAACCTTTTGTCCAGTTTAACCAGTGCGGCTCAGTTGTGTTTAACAAATGATTTGGCTGTTTTATTTTGTCATAGGAAGTTGTAATTATTCGATTTAATAATGGTGAAGCCCTCAAGGTATTTCTTTCAGAAATTATTGGAGATTTCCAGTTTTCCATTGTGATGTCAAATTTCATGTTCTCTCTCTCTCTCACTTTGTAACTCCCAGTCATGAATATGAGAGGCTGCATGATGTGAGAATGAATATGCAGTCAGTTGGTTCCTTAGGGCACTGCTATAGCATTTATAATAACTCAGGGTGGTTCGAGCTGAAGGTTTTCTTCACACGGTTTGTGAGAGGAGGACGGTGCTGTGGGCACTGCTAGGAGCTACGGGACCTGGGCCAGCCCCTCACTGCTCGCGGGCCTGCAGTTCCGCTCTGCCCCGACCCTGCCGCTGGAGTCCTGAGGCAGTGCCGCAGATACGGCTACCTACGGCATAGTCTCTTCAAAATCCATTTTCGTATAAACAGTTCACCATTTTGTGGGATTCTTATCTGGGCAGTAAAATAATCTAATAGGATCTTACTAACAGTTCTGCTAGTTTGAGTTACTGTGCATATTGAAAAGTAATAAAGCATTGTTACTTACCATTTAAACTAGAATTTAGACAGGTCTTGGCTGCATTTTGTTCAAAATATTGTTTCATTTCATGCCCTTTAAGTACAAGTAGATCGCAAATGCTGTGGTTGTATAATAAATACTTGAAGGTTTCCTTTGCTGCATGACCACTGGAAAACCCCAACGAAATGCTTAAGCCTTGTACATTATGAAAAGAAGCATGAGTGTTGGAAAAGTAAAAATAAAAAATAAACACACACACACACACCAAAAAATCCAATGAAATTCTGTGGTTTATTTACATATGTATGAAAGCACTTTAAAGAGCTTTCTCATCACTGGTTTTCTTGAAATCTGTGGTCATTACTAACATACCGGCTGCTTCATTGGGCCATGGAAGCTTCCAGTTTAAACTGACTTAATTCTTCCAGAATAAACTGCTTATGCTGAGAACACACCCCAAACACTTATTTTTTAGATTCTGAAACAAAATACCAGGGATATTATTGTCACACAAATTAGAATAGTAGTTTTTTTTCTCAAATATGTTTAGTAAGTCATATTATATGTGCACATATGTTCACATACCTGTTAATATCTGGCGTGCACAGACTTCCTCATATTTTGCTACACAGCACATTTGTCTTCTCTGCCTCATGTCTTCATTACAACTTTCACATCTGTAGTAACGAGCATGCAGGATAAGTTCCATCGCGGTGAATAAGACTGCCCCCTCAGGAGCAGCTTTAAGTTGGACAAGCTTAAAAACCAAAAAGGAGTCAGTACTCCTGGATCAGGAAAGCAGATAAAAAAATGTAGCTGCCTTTTGTCTTAAATTGGAAACATACGCCGAAAGAGGGAAAGCACACTACTATCAGGCTGGCGATTCACCATAGGCCTGGTTTCTTTCCCCTGGAGTTTTGCTCCAAAACAGCACCTGTACTTTGACACAGTTCGCCTCCTCCTCTGCTAGGCAGATGTGTTTTCCGTGGTTTGTAACAGCTTCTCTCTTTATGCTGCAGCTGGATTGCTTACGACTGATCCACGCGTGAGAGAACGGAAGAAGCCCGGCCAAGAGGGAGCGCGCAGGAAGTTCACCTGGAAGAAACGCTGAGTCTTTCTTCTTGGGAGAGGAGAGAAAATGCTGTGCACATGTGTCTGCATATGGTGGACAGGCAATAAATATTTCCTGGCCACTGTGGGCAACACTGTCAGACGTTTGAGTTGTGGGAAAATTTATTTTTAAATGCTTCCTTTAAAGGTTACCTTTTAAAAATTGTCTGGCTCCAATATGCTGCTTTATTTTTTTCAGAAGATAGTTTTAGACACGTAATTCACAAAATCTTAGCATATTAGACCTGAAGGGAACATTGAGCAAAAAAAAACCCAGTCAAGTTAACCTCATTTTGCAGATGAGGAGGCCCAGCCCGAAAGATTAAGTAACCTGCACAGCCACACTGCTAATTTAATGTGAGAACTGACTTGAACTCATTTCTCTCAGTTCTGTTGTTTTCCACACGGCAGTTGTGAGAGCATAGCTTTCAATGTGGAGACTCGAGAGGGCTTGTCCTGGAGAATGAAATTAGCAGAGTGTCTTTGTCAAGAGCTCAGCGGAGCTGATTTCCCTGACCCTCAGCCCTTGGCAACCACTGTTCTCTTCTGTTTCTGAGTTTGACTCCTTTTTTAATATTCTACATGTAAGTGATGCCATGCAGTATTTGTCATTCTCTGTCCGGCTTACATCACATAGCATAACAGCCTCCAAGTTAGGTACATACTTTCAATTACAGCATGGTATCTATGGTTGATAACTGTGTTGTGTCACTGAAGTGTGCTAAGAGGTAGATCTTAAGTTCTCACCAGAAAAAGAAGATATGAAGTGACAGATGTGTTAATTAACTTGATGGTGGGACTCCTTTCACATTGTATATGTATATCAAATCCTCATGTTTTGCACATTAAACGTACTATAATTTTGTCACTTGTACTCAGTAAAGCTGAAAAAAAAAAACAGATAAAAATAGTAGCCAAGCTTGTAGTCACTAACTGCTTTTGTATAAGAAGAGACCAAACCAGAAAAGTGCTCCCTGTCCCCAGTCCCCAAGGTCTCAGCAGAGGCACCTGAGGAAGGAGTATGGAGGCTTCTGTCTGAAGTTGGGGTGGGGTCCGAGTCTGGCTGCAGCTCCCCTCAGAGACGGCCCTGCACTAGCTTCCCCCGACAGAGGAGGGGAAGGCACCCCCCTGGGAGGCCTGCCCAGGAACACCTTTGTAATTGCCTGTATTTGAGTCGGAAAAGTGACACAGGATTTGGAGCAGGAGCTGGATTCCTCAGTCCTAGCTAAGTGTTAAATTGAGGAGTTCATTGTAGGATACTGAAGGTCCCATAAACTAAGAAACTTTCACATTTTAACTTTACTGCAATTTTGCAGTAGGTGTTTGAGCGGGGGGAAAGGCAATGGATGACAGGGGTACTTTAAATCCCTTTCAGTATAATGGTTTATGTAAACATATCACTTCAAGAATTAGACTCTTCACGCTCAGTTTTTCTTGATGTCATATAGTACTGATTTCTTTATAAATTTATGTTTATGAGAAAGAAGATCTAAAATGTATGAGGGCATATCAAATTCTTATACAGTAAAATAACACAATTGATGGAAAATGAGAGTACTTAGTAAGTATGATTCTGTAGTCCGCGCTGCGTTATTCATCTCAGGAGGTATTATAAAGTACGTCCCGTGGTCCTTTGCCACAGTCATTCTCTAGTGAAACCGTCTTTGGCAGGTTTTGTTCCGCCTGTGTGTATTGGAGCATGTTTTTACCACTTCAACAAGAAAGAAGTGACAAGTGGATCCTCCATGTGCTGTGGATATGTTGGGATGTTATACACGGCCAACTGGTTCCATCAGGAATTAGCGAGCGCTTCCTACACTCTCGGTACATCTGGCAATAAAGAACTGAGGGGAGTGTATGCCATCAGGTCCTTCTTGCTTCAGGCCTTCCCAGTGTCATAGAGGGGACAAACAGACAGGAATCTAATGGGAAATCACTACTGTTACGATTAAGCCAGAAATAGAATTAAAGGCCAGGGCCTAGAAGGGTGGTGACACTTGGCTGAAGAGGGTGGAAGGGGGAGGTAAGAGCGTGAATTCAGACAATAGTGAGGGAAAGGAGGGAGAGCAGTCAGGGAATGTTGGGGAGCGGGAACCTGGCAGGTGGGGGGTGTTGCTGGTGAGGGGAAGGAGCTGTGTGGAAACAAGCCAGAAGAAAGGCTGCTGGGGCAGGTTGTGGAGGGCCACCATGTCACAAGATTGTCACTGTGCTGTCAATGGGGGGTCACCAAGTCTTTTTTTTTTTCTCTTGAAAGTATAGCAATGAGGGTTGAGATTAGAACAATGACTTCAAATTATTTTAGCAACAGGACTGTTTTATTTACTTCAAATATTTAATAAGAAAAAAGTACATAACATGACGACAAAATCTAAGGCTTGTTAAGCCCCATCTTCCTGTGAGGCACCTCTCAGGAGCTCAGTGCTCCAGGGAAAGTGATTCAAAGTGGGGACACCCGTCAGGAGGCTGCTGAAGGACGCAGGGTGGAGCGCCTGGGCCAGGGCAGCGGGGGAGAGAAGGCAGAGGTGGCTCAGAGGGACATTTCTGAGCCCGCACTGATGACCGACTGAGCAGGCAGGGACAGAAGTGATACATGAGATGGAGCACTCAGCAGGTAACACCAAGAACCAAGAACACTGGAAGAGAAGTTGCTGGAAGAGGGAGAAGTGACACCAGACGGGGTGACCTGGCTCTTGCTAAGTTTCATGTGTTTGAGGACCCCTAAGTAGAGCTGCCTGGCGCACAGGTGAGTGTGAAGGACTGTAACTTCAGGGTACAAATGAGGCGTGCACCCGATTTGGGAGGCTGTCACTTGGGAGGAGGTTTTGGAATCCGGGCTGGGGTCAGCAGGGTGGAAAGAAGACAGGCTCAGCTCGTGAGCAGTAACCACCGAGTCTGAAGGAGGGAGGAGGAGGAGGAAGGAAACCCAGGCGTCGGCAGTTGTGGAATTACTCAGTGGCAGAGGAGGCTGCAGCTGCCTTTACCCGTGGGGTCTGGAGAAGTTCTGGCTCCAGCGAAAACATGGTTTCGTGAACTGGATGGGTCACTCTACCCCCGGAGTCTGAACCTCCTCACATCAAATTGGGGTTGTCATCGGCCCTGCCAGCTCCACCTGCCCTTCTGAGAAGATCAAATAAGATGTGTGAAAGCACCTGGCAGGTGGCTCTCCTGCAACTGTCATTTGAGGCCTGGGTTCTGGAAGGTGGTGAAGGAGGCAGGCAGAGCAGACGGTCACAATAGACCGAAACTCTTGTGTCTTTGCTCAGCATGAGGCTAGCTCCTTTGTAAAGAGGCATTTCTGCAGGAGCCAGAGGCAGTGAGCTTCCAGCCCCAGGTTCTCGACCTTCTCAGCTACCTTAGTGGGAAATACGTACTGGGAAGGATTTTCAAATCCCCACTGCGCTCATAGCATTTGACAAAATTATTACTTTGAAGTAACAAATACCTAAACGCTTTACAAATGAGAACTCATTTGATCTTCACAGCAACCCTACGAGGTAGAGATAGAGAAAAATCCGTGCCCAGGGAGGTTGAGTAACTTGCCCAAAGTCACGCACCTGTTCGGTATGGTTCTCCTCCTTTTGTAGCACTAAGTTTATTGACTTGGCTACTCAGAAAAAAAAACAGAACATGACATAAATGGTGGAGGAATTTGTCCAGCAGATGTTGAGTGTGTTCCGCCTCTCACGGCCATCGGAATCCTGGGAGGTGCAGCCAAGTGAAGAACTCACAGACGTGGATGAGGAAGAATCAGTGTACTGTATTTTGCAAATATTGAAGTGCTGTTTAGAAAGGCTGTAACACATTCCCCAAAATCAAGCGAAAGGAACCATAAAAATAAAAATCACCATTTCACAAAAAGTATCGCCACGTTCTTTGGTGAACAACTTTATAGGCTACTGAACTTTTTAATTTTTATTCTAAGCCTTTGGTTAAAACACACGATAAACTTGTTACTAAAAACTGAAAGTCATCTTTGAACTTTAAGCTATAAAAACTACTGAACTTCAATACCGTGAGCAAAATCTTATCAAAGAATTTTTTCTACCCTTTCACAGAAAATATAAATTACTACTGAAGCGCAAAAATGTGATACAATGTTTTAAAAGAAAAATTCAAGTCATATCACTGTATTACTTTTCTATCAACACAGGCCATTAGCTTTTTAAACTAATCAAAATCAATTTTATGTCAAAAAAAAAGTGCCATAGATAGACTAAGTATTAGAATTAGAAGACAAAGGTCATGATTTGTGGAGCTAGGCCTGGATCAGCCATGCGTTTCTGATGCTTCAACCTCTGGAGTCTCGCTGACTCAAGGGAGTACCCCTCCCCGGGTGAGTTAATTCCTAGCGATGCCTGCCAGCCCACCTTCCACCTGCAAACCAACCAAGGCAGTGTCCCTGGCCCGAACACTTTCTCACCCTCCAGGCCACTGACCATCTGCTCTAATTCCCTCAAGGCCTGGCACCAGACAACTCGGGGCAGCCCGTTTCCCAGAGCCGGCTGAAATAATGCTCGCCAGTCCTAAGCCTGCTGACGCGGCCTGCGCATTCATCCCTGGAAACCACGCTCCCGCCTGAGCTCTCTAGTGTCCCTTTGGCTCCTGACCCACCCTGGTGCTTTCCTGTGGACCCCCAGGGATGGCATGCCCCACCCCCTCTTCCTGGGAACAATAAGCAACATTATCTTTTCAGTGGCAGCTGTCTTCTGAACTACTGGCCTCACCATACCTGAATAATAATAAAACTTAGACTTTAAAAAAGGCCTCAGCCTTTCAGGCACTGTTCCTGCAGTGGTCAAATAGAGAGGTCATAGTGAGCCTTTGTTATAAGGATTTAGTCATCAAGCCTGTGTTTGCCAAGGTTATAAACCTAAACCAGACAAGCTCCTTCTTGGAAATTCGTTTGCAAGGATGGGAGGAGACCTCTTTATTAGATGGGAAATTCATATGACTTTTCACCAAATCTTTGCCACTTGAGCTTTAACGAAAGCTAGGACCACTTTCAGGTCTTCCTTGAAAACTGCTCATGAGAACTCCAAATATACTCCTTTTTCATTTTCCCAGGACGTGATTGCACTTCTCCTAACAAGACTGGAACCTCCCCAGGGGGCCAGCCTCTCAGCGGAGGCCTTTCTCTCCCAGAAGGAAGGGTTAACACAGACTCCCGGTACCTGCATCTAACCGCACAGCAGGCTCTCCCCAGAGGTGGCTCCGCCAACATTACTTTTGTGGAGTCAACTCTTCCTTCACAGTGTCCCCACTTACGTTGGACTTCTCTTTAGTAATTTCAGAATATGCTTCTTAGAAATGAAGGGAGTAAGTGGTGGAGGGAAGACATGTTTTCATCGTGGTGTTTAATGGATAAGGGAAGCTGAGAACCGTGTCCCTTGGTGGTTGTATTAGATCATGTTATGACTCTCTTGGTTGCCAGTTACACAAGCTCAAAACTTGGACTGTCTTTAAACTGGCCAGGGGTTTGTGGGGAGGGTGTCTGACCCACTCGAGAGAGGAGTTGGTCAGCCATCCTGCAGGCCTCAGCAGCGGCTCTGGTTTCAAGGACAAAATGCTCTTGGAACTCATCACCCTTTGCTTCCTTCCCCTTAATGTGGTGGAACTGCTGCTTCTGCCAGCAAGAAACACTCCCTGTCAGCCCCACACTTAACGTCTCACTCCATTTCTCAGGGTTCTTCCAAAAGATGCCAGAAGATGGTTCCTCAGCCTACCTGGAACTGGCTCTGGAGAGCTGGGATCATGTTGGAACGATGGCAGCTGCCATCGAAACCAGGTGGCTGGCCTCCAACACGCCACCCACTGAAACTCCCCAGCACTCCTGCTCCAGCTGGGCTGCCACCTTCACTGACCCTCTGCCCACGAATGACTCTACCTTCCCACAAGACCCACTGGGAGGCCCGGCCCCACTCCCCCATGACACTCCTCATCGGTGTCACCTCTGTGTCCTTAGCACGAGCCCCATACATCTGCCACAGCGCTCGTCGTGCAAGTAGAGTTATTGGCGTCTTATTCTTCCATCAGACTGAAAGCTCAACAAAGGCGGAGAAAATGTTCCGCTCATCTTTAGGCCCCAGCCCTTGTCACAGAGAAATCACGGGAATAAATATTTACTTCAGAGTGCAAGGGCTTCGTTACTGATTCCTCGTACAAGGGCGCAGGCAGCTGAGAAGGGGGCTATGTGCCTGCCCACCTGCCCCGTGCAGTCCAAGTCTTCTCTCAGCCCACACCTATTCACCGGTCACTCCTTTGGGGCCTGCAGTAAAAGGGTTACAAAGTTTAGAGTCTAATCAGAGAAACGCAGCAAACAGAGAAAACAACCCGAAGGCAATTGAGTCCTGCAGGGAAGTGTTGACTCTGAGTGTGATAATGATTCAGAGCTGAGGGCGTGACCCCACCTGTCATGCAACTTAGCCCACGGGAGCCCTCCCGCTGTCATCTCTGGGGGCTCAGGTGGGCGCGGCCTGGCTAGTAACAGTGCTCAGGACCTGTGGCTCAACCTTCACTGGGCCTTGGCTTTCTGGTCTGAGAAGTGGAGACAGTAGCCCCACTTCGCAGGGCTCTGAGGGTCACTTAGAGAACTGAGGCAAGACACTTAGCAGAGCTTCTGAAGCAGACAAGTGCTTGGTAAATAGGGGATACCGATATTGATCTAAAAGTCAAAAATGCCTCGAGGAGGAAGGGAGCCCTGACCGGCAGGTAGTGTTTAGAGGGGCATGTAACAGGGATATTCGTGGCCAGCTTGTTCTTTCCAGTTTTACTGGGCCTGTCCTTCCTAAGAAAAGCATCACTAGGAAATGAACAGTGAACTGATGTTTCACCGGGTCTCTGAGTACTGTGCTGTGATTATTTGTTCTCCTGTAACTTGGCTTGGCCTGTTTGGAATTTGTTATTTTCTTTTCTAGGCATACTCCTTGATCTTAGCTCTCTTCACCTTGACTTGCCACACTGATTGTGACAGGGGTTAGTCATTAGTGGGTTAATGTCTTTACAAACAAAGGTGGCCCAAGCTAGCGGCCATCATGCACACCCTCAGCATGTTTTCTTCCTAAATGATGTGAATTTAAACCACAGAAGAATTTGACTAGTCCATGTCGGAGTAAAGGAATTAGATGAAAGCAAAGGACCTAGAATGATGTTATATGCAAGCAGACCATATGATAATGCAGAGGGGTCCACAGTACCCCTGAAGTTCACCCACAGACCGGGGGTTCTACATACCATTAAGCTAAGTATTTTTGTTCAGCTCATTACTATGAAGGAACAAATTCAGAATTTTATAATCAACTTATTTAATTTCTGATGGTCTTGTACCTACCTTTAAAACACTTGTCTAAAAAACATAGTGGATTCATCTGGACCTTTATTCATAAGCTCCCCGAATACATGAAGTCCTCACTTAATGACATTGTTAGGTTCTGTGACATTAAGTGAAATGGCATAAAACAAACCAATTTTACCAAAGGCTAATTGACATAAACAAGAGTTAAGCTGCCGTGCATCTCACCGACGTTATAATGAAACCACGTTGTCTGTGGGCCTGCTGTGTGAGCCCCAGGTAACATCATCTGGTAGTTCCCACTGCCCGTGAGGCATCAGCATCTGAGGTCTTCCCCTGCCCGGCACTACGCAAATTCCTTCACTCCACTTCCTTCCCTCCTGTGTCTGAGATCTGAGAGAAAGAATGGATGAGATATTGGGCAAAGGGGCAGCTCACCCACCATATCCTACCCTCGTCTGCACGCGCTGCTTCTCTGAGCCTGCCTGGCATGTATTGATAGAAATCTTGGCTCTCATAGGGTTTGAAGGGAGCATTCAGAGATGAATAACAAGTCATCTAAAATTCCAAAGCAGATTTACAAATTTAGCTCTCTCCTCAATAGGGGACCCACTAATGGGTCACCCAAGAATGGGAGTCGAGATGTCACACTGTGCTGGGAGCATGACAGTGCTAGTGAGGTTCAAATGGTGACAGGGTACGAGTGGCTCGTGAGTAAACTATTGCGTACTTTTTGTTTTGAGCACACCCAGAATACGGCTCTTATTACTCATTTCGATATAGTATTAAAGTCTTAGGATGTGCTTAAATGATCTGCTTAAGTTCTGAGCTCAAAAAGCGAAGTAACAATAACTTGCTTGTGGCTCAATAAATCTATTTCCATTAAGTGAGAAAAATTAAATTAAAAATTCTAAACATTGGATAATTTATACAATAGTCTACACTATTCATCTAACCAGCAAAATGAATCCTTAGACTTAATATGAAAGTGGGACAACCTCCAGAAGGGAGCAGGGCCTGCCCTCGCCCAGATTGTAGCCCCGTGAAACCAAACCTTCAGCACTGGACTTCTAACCCACAGAACTGTAAGATAATGAAACTGTGGTGTTTGGGACCATTAAGCTAGTGGTGATTTGTCACAGCAGCCATAGAAAACTGTTAGGTCGGCGGGGGAAGGGCCAGCCGGATGCCTGCCTAGAGGCTCCCCAGCTTGACACCCGGAATCCAGACCTGAATAGGGCCCACCCTAAAGCCCTAGGTGTCACCACCCTAATCTGGAGGCTCAATTAGCATTGATTAACGATTAAGTTCCCCATCCTAAACCCCTGCCCCCACGTAACACATAAAAGCCACGCCCTCCCACCCCAGGGCTCGACTTCTCTGGTGCCTCTCCTCTCTGGACCAGAGAACCTCCCCGGGAGCGCTCTCCCAGTAAATGCTTCTAAAACTTCTGTCGGCCTGTCACCCGTTTACCTTACAAAAAATGAATGAGCTGCGTACGAATTATGTGATATCGTTTGTACCAGAGTCTCAGAAAGAACGAGATCAGGCTGGTACAAGAACAAGTTGCGGGCAGAGGTCCCGGGGCAGGGTGGCGGTTTGGCCGGGCGGGGGGTGGGGCGTGGGGGGGGTCTTCCAAATACATCCCAGAGTCGGGAGGCAAGGACTTCTAGAAAAGATCTGTGCTCATCAAATTGCCAAACGAAACACCCCAGGAGACAGCCTTCTCTTACGACAGTTCTGTGGCCAGGTGGCCTGAGGGAAGAGCGTGTGTGGGTAATTTTACACCTTCTGATGGCTCTAACATAAAAATTTATTTTCAGAAAGAGACTCCATGATGTGCGAATTTAAAATTAAAACCAAAAAAAAATGAAAGGCTCTCCTCCGCCAAACACAAATAACTTTGTTGGCCCCTCTTGGCCCAAGCCTTAGGCATGGCTCATGGATGGACTCAGTGTGGCTGCCTGGAGCCCTGTCCTGGAAGGACTTCCATCCTAGTAGGGCCAGACAGGAAAGAGCCCCCTGGATTCGAAAGAATTGCCCCGACTAAGGGCCATGTTTGCACGTTTCTTGTCCCCAGTCTAGTGCAGTCTTAACCCTTCACAGGCTGACACCCATCCTGCGTGAAGGAGTCCAGATCCCATTCGACCAGCCCTACCCTCCTCACCCCACACTCTTTCCTTCACCCAACACTTAACTCATGCTTTTTGGTCACTGAAATTTGCAGCTGCCATTAAGAGCTTGAGGATGTCCCTGTGAGCAGAAACAGAATTCCGGCCCTCACTGGGCTCACATTCCAGCAGGGAAACAAAGTCAAGTACCTGGTATTGCATGTGGTGGCAAGTGTTATGAGGCAGAGGGGACAATGTGGGAGGGGAGAGTAGGGTGGAGAGCTTGCAACTTTAATGGGCAGGTCAGGAGAGCCATTTATGTGGACACATGTCAGCTGCAGTGAGGAAATAAGCAACACAGACATCTGGGACCAGAAGGCTCCAAGCAAAGGGCTGAACTAATGCAGAACGTCTGAGGTGGGACCGGGAAGAAGAGGCAGGTGAGGCTACAGCAGAAAGTTGGAGTATTAAGAAAGAGGTGGGATCAGAGAGATGGTAGAGATCACGTATGGGGACTTAAAGTTTGAGTGTTTTTTCTTGGAGGGGGAGATGGGAGGCATGGAGGCATCAAGCAGAGATTAGTGCGCCTGTCAAGGAATGACTGCAAGCGGGGGAGGGGGAGGATGGGGAGGTGGAGGGGAATCAGGGAGGCCCACAAAAGGCTTCTCTGCACCAAGTCAGGTGACAGGTGATGGTGGCTTGAACCTGAGTGTTAGCAAAAGAGGCAGAGAAAGGGGTCTGACCCTGGATTTTGAAAGCCAAGTCCAAAATCACATCATTAATGATTTATCTAAAGTTTATGTTACCACATCCTGTTACTTTATCAGGATTGCCAGTAACTGCCAGATCAATTAATATTGTAACCCATCTTGTGAACAGTTGAAATGTAGTAGTCTAATCCTGTGTGGAGAGGAAATTTTGAAAATTAATGATATGATGGTGAAAGATAAGTGGATAAAAAAGAAGGGGGTGTTTCCAGCGGTATTCTAGATGAGGGATTCTCAACCTTGATCACCTAGAAAGCGTGTTAAGGCTCCTTCAGGGGCCCACCGCCTGAGTTTCTGAGGCAGAAGGTCAGAGAGAAAGGCTGAGGGTTTGCGGACCAACTAGTTCCCAGTTGATGTTGGCGGGGCTGGTCCAGAGCCCAGCCTCGGGAAGCACTGCTCGGGTTTATCAGGAATTCTCGGGATAGGAGGAGAATCTTCAAATGTCTCAAGCGGAGAGTGTTAGGTCTGCGGGGGAAGGGCCAGCCAGATGCCTGCCTGGAGACTTCCCAGCTTGAAACCTGAATCCGGACCCTCTGAACAGGACCCTCCCTAAAGCCCTAGGTGCCACCACCCTAATCCGGATGCTCAATTAGCATTTGATTAACATTCCCCACTCTACATTCTACCCCCACACAACCCTCTATGCTCTCCCATCCCAGGGCGCGACTTCTCTGGCCCCTCTCCTCTGGGGACCAGAGAACCTCGCCCGGGAGCCCTCTCCCAATGAAGGCTTGCTTTTAAAACTTCTCTTGGAGTGTCGCGTCTACCTTACAGAGAGGAATTTAGAGAACTTTTAATCCAACTTTGCAAACCAAATGTTTCCCCAGGGAGGCCACATAAAGGCGTGGAACAGTGTAAGACCGCAGGCACCAGAAGGCTAAGGGCCCCGTTCAGGGTCCCACTGCTGTCCCACCCCTGACATTCACCCCACCCCCTTGAACTGATCAGGAAGCCAGGTCCCATGAAGGTTGTGGTTACCCTGATTTCTTTGAAAATGTTCCAAGTTTTTATTCCAACCTGCTAACATAACCTGAAACTGATCACCTCTCATTCCTGAATTGTGTTGAGATGGTGATTCCCTTGAAGTGCAAAAGGCAAAGGTAACTATTAGATATAAAAAAATCACGTATTCGATGCCTATCTTTGACTTCAACATTGTATGTGTATAGATATCAATAGATAATGAAATCATGGATAATTTTTACTTCTTTTGTGTATGGTTTGAGTTAAGTCTCATTCATAACTTTTGTAACAAGAGAATACAGTGATATTGGCTGTGAAAATGAGCGTCTGGAATTTCAGCTATGAGTTCCCTTATTTAACCACAAGATGGGGTAGTTTACAACAGAATAAGCAACTAAAAGCAGGGAAAAGTGGAAGGGGGCGGGATTTCTGCCCCCTTCCCGAATATAACCTGTGATTCCTGTACACTGCAATGCACATCAGGAAAGAAACATCCGATGTATTGATTATAGCTCTAGATCCATCTATTACGAATGAATCTCTACATTCTGATTTATTTTTATAGTACATTTGAACTTATAATTTCTTAAGTATTGCATTGATTCCTTTTAATGAAATGTAAATTGTTAGAGAAAACTAGAAACCAAACTTTTAGTGCTTACTTAGCATCAGCTTTTTCTAAGGAAGGAAAATTCTTGCAAACGGAAGTCTGGTGCCCACTGCTTGCTCCTCAAGCTGCCCCGTCCCCAGTAGAGAACGGCTACCATTCGACAGATGGTTGCCATTTCAAAATGGTCAATTACATCAATACCTTGAATCCTGACCCCCCCGAAAATTGTGAGATGCCCTAAATTAAATTACAGCTGGCTGGAGGGTGACAGGAGGAGACAAGGAGAGGTTAATCAGTTACCTGCAGCAAAACCAACCAAAGACCCTCACACTGCTGAGTGTCCCTTTAAATCAACTCCCAGATGACTATTTATTTCCTCGATTATCTAAACAGACTAGCCAGGTGCCATCGACCATCAGCTGCTTCTGCTTCTCACTTTCACGTGAACTTCCCGGACTTTTGCCCACAACAAACCCAAAGGAGCCAAACGTGTCTTCCTTACAGACTCTGCACCCGTTTCGGAACTAGCCTCTCTTCACCTCCTCCCACCCCTTTTATCTAAGGCAGTGTATAACAGAGAAGAGAAAAAAAGAGAGAATTTCACTCAAAATAGATGAAGACACATGTTAAGAGAGTCTCAAAAACAACACGTTAGAACTGCGTTTGACCCCGAGGCTTGGGTGAGAAGGAGATGGGCACGAAATGAGGGCGTGCTGGTGGGCTCTGCCAGGGACGTGCCCTGGAGAAGGAAAGCTACACTGGCCACGTGCCAGGTACAGATGAAGAGAACAGGTCCCTCTTCTCGTCCAGGCCTCTCACCCACAAGCCTTCCTGGCTTGACATGTGGGCCGAGAATGTTAAAAGTTCAGCCAGTGTGTTTTCTATCAAAAGCACTGGATGCACCTTACTGCAGGATGAGCGAAGCCACAGTGGTAGGAAAGGGGCACCTATTACTGTCAACATCCGTCTCAGCATCCGATGGGATTGAGTGACTCTGATGGAATCTCTACATCACATAAGGACCATCTTATTAGACCCCAGGACCATCAGAGTACAGAGGGAAAAAATTCAGTGTGTTCTCTTTTGAATATGGTGATAACTAATCAGGTGTGTGGTTACTTTTTTGTTGTTCTAACTAGAGCCGTAGCATTAGGAATCAAAATGAGTTTTCCAAACGGAGAAAAAAAAAAAGATCCCCCACAATTTTACCATTATCCCCAACCAATAGCTAGTGTCATTTTTAGAAATTTTATTATAGTATATCTTCATGGGAAAGCATATTTCACGTAATCACAATTAGAATATAAATACAATTTTAAAACTGATTTCCCATGTATTATCATAACCATTTTTCTGTATAGCTATAAGCTTTATAATTATAATTTTAATGACCTCATAATATTCCATCCATTGAGCATATGTTCCATAATTTCCTTAATTAGTTTCCATACCATTAGCCACATGTGCATTTAAAAATAAAATTGTAAATAATGTGCCACAAACATATTTGTAAGTATGCATGTTTTTCCATTCATTTATCCTGAGGGTGAATTCCCAAAACTAACTTCATGGAGTCAAATGGGCACAAACTGTGACTAAAAAGTAATTAAAACTGTGACCTTATTGCTAAATGACTTCCCAAAGAAATTTGCCATTTCCAGGGTATGAGTGTAACCAGTTCCATTGTATCTAGATCAACACTGAGCATTTTCATTTTCAAAAGGCCACACTAGACAAACTTGTTTATTTGTTCATTTAATCATTTGTATATCCATACATCCATCCAACCATCCATCCATCCATCCATCCATCCATCCATCCATCCATCCGTTACCCACCTATCTGCCTGCCCAGCCAGCCATCTATTCGTTCCCATCCATCCAGTTATCTATCCATCCACCCATCCATTCACCCATCCATCCACTCTTTCATTCGTTGAAGCAGCAGAGCTAAGAGTACAGATATGAACTACGTGGTCTGAATCCTGCCTCTGATACCTATGTGTGTGATTTTGAGCAGTTTATTTGCTATCCTGTGCCTCACTTTCCTTATCTGTAAAATGGGATAACAATACTATTTATGTCTTAGGGTGTTTATAAGGAATAAATTGATTAACATATGTGAAATGCTTAGAATAATGTCTGGCATATAGTAAGTTGTACAAATCTTTGATTCAGCAATAATTTGAAGAAGAAATACCTCCAGTTTTGGAAGACATAATGCACAGGCTCATCTGTTTGAGACCCTCTCCCACCATTGCTGGCATCACTAGTGGTAACGATGAAGAATGTGTCTACCTGTCAGGCAGAACAGCCCAGGTTTCAGAGGAGAGGAGTGTGGAGTCACAGGACGTTTCAGTTCATTTTAGTGCCCATGTGTCTCTGAGCTTCAAATCAACTAAGATAAATGCATGTAAGATATCAAACAAAATTTTGATATCATGCAAAAATGACAGCAAGGTTTATTGAACAACATTAGCGTAAGTAAAATGTAAAGTTTAATGAGTTTTTCTAGTGAAAAAGTCAAAAAATTAAGCCATGTGGTAATTTCTGATGATTCGTCTAAATGATAAAAGGTGTTAGGATGTTGTCAGGAAAGAATTATCCCCTCTTGACTGTGGTGGACAGAGTCTCTGCATTTAATCCAGAGGGATTTCTCTCTACTTCTTTTTCTCAAAAGTCATTTTGGGTGTTAGAAAGTCTTCTTTGATTATCAATAAATTAAAACTTTCTTCCATATCATACAGAAGCTTTTCCTGATCATCCACTAATTTGCATCTCATACAAATTAGGAAAAAAAATTATAAAAAGCATTTTTGGATACTGATTTGAATCTGTTAAGCACATGTTTATCTATGCTAATTAAAATTTTTTTTTCTAGCTGAAAATACCTTTTACTCCAATGTGAGGCCTAGTAAGACTGCTATGAGCACCCACATCCATGTTTCTGTGTGAACCTGTCTTCATTTGTCTGGGGCAGACGCCAAAGGGTTTAATTGCTGGGTCATGTAGTATTTTAATGTTTGATTTTATAAGAAACTGCCAAACTGTTTGGCAGAGTGGCTAAATCATTTCACATTCCCTCCACCAATGTGCAAGCGATTCAGTTTCTCTGCATCCTTGCTAGCAATTGGTGTTGTCACCATCTTTTACCGGAACCATTCTGATAGGTCTGTAGTGATACCTTATTTGGCTTTAATTTCGTTTCCCTAATGATGAATGATGTTGACCATCTTTTCATGGCTTATCTGCCATCTCTGTACCCTTTTCTGTGAAGACATGTCATGTCTCTATTTATGTCTTTTGCTTGTTTTCCAAATGTGTTGTTTGCTTTTTACTGTTGGTTGTTGAGAGTTCTTTACATATTCCAGTTATAAGTTCTTTGTCAGACATGTAATTTGCTATTCTTTTTCTCCCATTCTGTAGCCTGTCTTTTCATCCTATTTACAGAATCTTTCACAGAAAAACGTTTTTTTTTTTCTTTCAATTATGTCATTTTCCTTTTATAGATCCTGCTTTTGGTGTCAAATCTAAGAACTCTTCTTGTAGCCCTAGATCCCTAAGATATTCTCCTTTTTTCCCTAAAAGTTTTATAATTTTACATTTTTTTACATGTACATTTTTAAAGTCTGTGATCCATTTTGAATTAATTTTTATTGTATAAGGTCTGATGTTAGGTTAAGCTTCATTTTTCGGCCTGTGAGTGTCCAATTGTTCCAGTATCATTTGTTGAAAAGCTATCTTCCTCCACTGAATTGCTTTATATTTTTGTCAAAAATAATTTTATCATTTGATCACAGACATCCACAGCACTCTTTCTGAGGAGGAATGCAAGACTAGCTTAAACAAATATTGTGTGCATTCCTCCTGTTTCCTCTTCTTTATCAACACAGAAGTTTCACTTGAGATGCTGAGATGACAGCTGGGGTGGCTTATGTACTAGGAGAGCCTATTGCAGGGGGAATGTGATGGACAGATCTGGTGTTATAATTTTAACCAATGGGAAACGAAAATTCCAAATGTATGCTGAGCCCTCCCAGCAGGCATCCTGGGACCATTTCTCAAACCCCGAACTCCTTCTGTGGACTTCCTTTCAGAGCCATGGCAACTGAAGGATGTCAGTCTCACTGCTCACAGAGTTGCCTGGCTTTTGGCTTTAATCATAGATCCTGTTATGCAACTTGATTACCCGCCGCCCCGCATCTTTCTCTTTATTTCCAAACTGGCTTTTGCATTCACTAGGGTCTTGTGTGGTTATTAGAGAGGGCTTTCACAGTGACAGACTTGCCCAGCTTTGTTTTTTACCAGCCAGGTGATTTGGGATGAGTTATTTACCTTGCTACGTCTCACTTGCTCAGCTATAAATGGGCTCAGAAAGTGAGGACTAAGGAATCTACAGATTCAGGGTGCATACCACAGTGCCAGACACATAATAAATATTTAATAAATAATAACCAGTATTGCTAGTGCTCTCAAAATTAAATCTTATAAGAATATGACTGAGGCTGCTAAGATAATTCTATAGGAGACAACCAAGAATATTTTGAGCAGTGTAAAATGATTACTTGGAAGGGGCAAACACTCATTGGTTATGTAATTTTGGCATGTTTGTTGATAAAGTATTCAATGACGAACACAAAACTCAAGATAGTGATTATCTCTGGGGGAGGAGAGAAAGATGGATGGGATGGGCCAGGGACAGACGCGAAGTTCGATGGTTTTGGGAATGTGCTGGTCAAACTGGATAGAAAGTTGACAGATGTTTGTTTTATTAGTACCGATCATAAATCAAATGCTACACAATGAATTGTTCTTGAAAATTCATCTCTTTGATTCATAGTCATACCTGATGCATAGAGGCATAATAATCCCATGGATTTGTAAAACATAAAAGTCAATTTAGTTCAAAATTTTTATATCGAATTCCTGCTATTGCATAAGAATAAATAATATGTAAGTGCTATACACACCCACTGAGAGGACTTAATTGACATTGTAGAACAAGGCAAGTTTCAAATGCAGTTAATATTAATGAAGGAAGGTTTCTTGAAAGAAGCAAATCTTTGAGTTAAGAAAATTATATAATTAAATGAAGGTACAAGCCAAGTGAAAAGTTGGAGTTTCTGTGGAATTTTTGTGCATTCCTCCACCCTCAAAAATGCTGAGTATATGGGCTGCTCTATGTCAGTACTGTGCTAGATTACTTCATATTCATCCTCCCTGGAGGTGAGGAAATTAAAGCTCTAAGTCATACACATGCTAATACAAGACATTGAATATAAACCTCAAATCCTTCCTACTGTACCACAGCACCCATTGCCGTTGACAGAGAAAACATATCCAATTGATTGATGCTGTTGAAACTTGTGGATGCTAAGTTATTCTTGTTTTTTCTGTCCCATTGCCTAAAGGTAAAAAGTTTTGAGGCAGGAGACAAGAAGCACTTGACAAAATTCATTTTCGCTGACTACAAATGTGATGACTTGTAAAGCGAGCTTAGACTAAATTATGCTACAGTAATAAGCATAAATCTCAGTGGTTTACAGCAACTCACATCATGTGCCTGTCCGGGTTGGCCATGGCTCTGTTCCAATATTTCTTCATTTCAGACCCCAGCTGACAGAGTGGCTCCCATCTGGGACATTGATGATCTTGTGGTAGAGGAGAGAGAAGAGATGGCAGGACCATACAACGACTTTGTGCTTCTGTTCAGAGGAATGATACATGACTTTGCTCAAGTTCATAGGCCAAACGAAGTCACGTGACAGTCTGATCTCAGTGAGGTGGGAAAATATAAGTATAATTCTCCAACAGAAAGTAGTGAAAAACATTTTTAAAAATAATACAATCTAACATAAAGAGTAAAGCTACAAAGCCAGAAACAGTCTCTCAGAGAATTAGCGTTGACAACTTCGGTTTTGTCTTAATATCTTGCATCTTGAACCGAAGTATGAAAAAGAGTAAGAGAATTTCAAATAATTCAAATTCTATTTAACATGATTTTTCCGATACCATTCATTCATAAGACAGGACTAAAAACAGGTGGTAGCAATAGTGCACCAGAGACAGGGTGGGTGAAAATGCGGATGCGTGAATGAACATTTAAATTTGGTGCACAGAGCTGGTCATGCAGAGAAAAAAGACTGCAGTCTTTCAGACAACAGGTCAAATTCCCACAGCCATTATGACATGGGTAAGGACTTTAACCTCTGACCTTCAGTTTCTCTGACTATTTAGCGCTTACTCTGTGCCAGGCTCAGGAACGGCAGTGAGACATTGTGGAGAACATGGGAGGTGGGATCTGATTCACAGAGAGTTTACAGGTCAGTGGGATGCAGACAGTTATGATTAGAGGGACAGTGCTGTGCAACATATCACCTGGAAGGATGGCAGAGCTAAATGCAGAAGGGTGAGCAGGTATTGGCTTGGGTATAATCAGTGGAGGTCCAGGCAGGGCAGGAAACAAACTTATTCTAGTAGAGGGCACATCTGTTATTTATTATTCTAGTAAAGTTCCTTATGCTATCCCTCAAAGATTTAGCAAATGTAGCCTAAATCCAGCATCTAAGGCCTGACCGCTCAAAGCTCATCATTCAATTTCCACTTAAATTCCTCATGCTCATCCAGATTTCTCCTGTATTATATCTGGAGGAGACTTTTGGTTTTTCTTCTCTTCCTTGAGAAACTTATTCCCACATCATTCTGTGCTTCTTCCTCCTTCCCTCCTTCTTTTCCTTCCTTCATGCCAGGCAGTGTTCTTGGTGCTGAGATTATGTCAATAAACCAGGCAAAACCTCTCTCTCATGGAGCTTATATTTTAGTAGTGGTGATAAATAATCATTAAAAGAGCCATAAAGAAATACAGTAATTGCAAATATAATAAGTACTGTGATTAGTAGCATTTCAGAAGATTTAGCATATTCTGGAGTGTTGTCTAACACCACCAAGCAATTTTCCAGTTCTCAGCAGACAGAGGGGTGTCCACAAATTTAACTCAATTCTGACACTGTCTACCTGGAGTTAGCATCAGATCCCAAAGGTAAAGACTGCCCTCACTTCAAACACCAATAGTAAGTCCAGGTTGTCGCCTGTATTTCAAAATGACTGGCTAAAATCAGTGTTCCCAAGACCCTCTCCTTTGGTTACATAATTTGCTAAGATGAGTAACAAAGCTAAGGAAAACATTTACTTCACCAATTCATGATAAAGAACACAGATGAACAGTCAGATGAAGGGATACATCGGGTGAGGTCTGGAATGGTCCCAATCGTAGGAGCTTTTGTCCCCATGGAATGGGGGTATTCCACCCTTCAGGCATGTGAATGCATTTACCAACCCATTTACCAACACACTTCACTGTTTAAGAGTTTTTATAAAGCTTAATCTGCAGCCCCTCCACCTCTTGCCCACCCCCAGAGGTTGGGGTGGTGCTGCAGGTTCCAACCCTCAAATCACTTGGTCTTTCTGGTGACTAGACCTAACCTAAGTCATCTCATTAACATAACTCAGGTGTGCTCTAAAGGCCCCTTATGACTAACAAAAGACACCTGTACAGCTCTGATCACTTAGAAATCCCAAGGTTTTATGACTTCTAAGCCAAAAATGGGGACAAAGACCAAATACATACATTATATGTTACAGTGTCACACATATCCCAGAGAAAATGGCACAGACTGGAGTAGCAACCATGAACGAACTGGAGAGATGATTTAAAACATAGACTGCTCTGACGATGGCAAATTGATTGGAAGTTAGAGTGGGAAAGAGAGAAAGAGGGGAGTCCAAGGTGGGTCCAAATGTTTCTGTGGAGTCTACTCACTGAGCCATCCCTATGCAGGTATCGGATGGGTAGAGAGGGGAAAGATCTGTGGCCCAGAAGAAAAGTTAGGGCGAGTTACATGGGTTTGGGGCACACAGGTGGTGTTTGAAGTCATGAGAATGAATAATATCTACCTTCAAATACAGGTGGTATTTGAATCCATGAGGGTACGTTGAGTAAAAAAGAAAGTATGGAACAAAACTGTGAGGTCCACTGACATTAAAGGACAAGGAGAGAGGTGGGGAGTTGTCTTTATTCAGGGATTCATACATAGGAGGTAAACTCATAAAGAAAAGCAACTGTAGGGGAGGAAGAACCTTTCCTTTGCCCTTCAAAGCTTTTCCTGCTGGTCTAACAATTAAATCTACATGAGACAGATTAACAAGAGAAAATGACCACATTTAATTACATACATATGTATGGGAACCCCACCGACATGAGAGGTTCAAAGACAAAAAGGGAAAATGAGGGACATATGGCATTCTCAGCTAAGGTTGAGGTAAGGCACCTTGGGGCTTCAGAGGAGGAAGTGGTCATTCCCGGGATCATAAGAAGAACAGATGTTCAGTAGTGAGATGTTTGCCCTGCCCTGCAGACAGGTCATAAAAAGTGATTTCTGATCATGACTCATTATGGGCAAGGCCTTTAATTTTGGTTATTTAAGGGAGCTGTAGAAGTTTCTTCTGAGCCTGGAGGGTCTCAACTGCCTTTGGCTCAAAATAATCCACATGCCAGAGTGGCACATCTTGGGGAGGCTGTTCTGAACCCCTTCACAAGGAAATAACTATTGATGAAGTCAGGTGTTGTGGCAAGGAAACCAGCCAAGGGCGGGCTTTGAGGGGCCAATAATGTTCTATTTCCTGATGAAGGCAGTGATCATATTTACTGTTCAGTTTCAGATTACCTATTCAACTGCATACGTCTGTATGGATGCTGTATTTCCTGGTCAAAAGCACACCTTCTGTGTTTAGAGAAGCAGTGAAAATCCAAGTAGCGCCTTTAAAAATACTATTTCCATCCCTGGATTCCATTTCTCCAGTTACAGTACTTATTAAATTTGACAAGGAGAGACATATATGTAATTAAAAATAGAACTAATTCTTACATAAGTGTTATGAGCAAACCATGTTTTAAATAAAAAACAGATAGGTCTTAAATATCCAAGATGAGAAATATCAAGTTGTCAGAAGAGAAATTGCTCTATAATAATTTCTCTCTCCTTGTTTCAAAGACGTCAAAAATTCCTTTAGCTATAAAATGTCTACTTTTTTTTCTAAAAACAGAAAGAGGCAATAGAATCTCTTTTATTTCAATTAACATTCAGCTAACTTAGGGTCTTAAGTGAGTTTCTTTCCCAAGCTCCCTCTGAAAATATTAATTAAGTTATCAAAAGCAATTCGATTTTCATAGAAAAGGCATTTGATTAGGACCACGAAGGGAACTGATTAGTATATAAAGCACTCAGGTTCATGCCAGGGGCCCCAGCAGGGCCTGCTTGTGGCTAATTGATGAACATCATTGTTCATTTTTCTTTGCTTCCTTCCCCTGACCCCACTCCCGCAGCCCCATCATGTTCTGTACTCCCTACCTTTACCTTGTAACAAAAGGCTGGATGATAAAAATTGAAAATAATAAGCACATTCCATCTCTCCCAGCATCATCTTGGGTGAAAACCTTTCATCTTCAGAGGATTTTTTTTTCTTCATTTTATCATTTATACTGCTTTGCCCTGAAATTATTTTGGTCTCAAACAACTCTTCTTTATTCTTTTCGGTGGATGAAAGCAGAAGCTTGGATAACACCAAATGATACAAATTTAGAAACCTTTTGTATTTGACTTTCAAATATGGGCTGTACTTACAAGTACAAACATGGACAAGACAGGAAATAGTGAAGCTACTTAGAATGCGTATGTTTAATAGTCTGGGGGTTCAACTCAGACAAAAAAATAAGTCACAGGGTAAGCGTCTCACTGGAAAAGTGTGAGATGTCCTCCTGGGTTCTGAGACCCTCTTTAGCCAACATCTAGGTCCCGGGAACAGGTAATATGAATCCTGACACAAGACCAATGAAGATTTCCTCTAGCCCACCAACTTCTCGCCCTCCTCTCAGAAGAGAGGATGTCCTGGGTGCTCTGTGCACCCCAAATACCACTCGCTGCCTTAGAGCCAGTATAATCTGAACTGCTAGGACCTGTGAAGAGCCCTTCTCCACAGAGAGGATTGCTTTTCACGGGTGCAAAGAATTGCTTTCCTGGTCTGTCCTTCCTGGCCAACCCTGAGTGTCAGTTTTTGGCCTGGGGGAGGAGATTGTACACCAGGAGGTGAGGATCACTGGGGCATACCCTAGAGACTGTCTGCCACAGTTATTTTAGTTATAACCAGCCTGCTCTCATAATGGGAAAATCAGGTAACACAGACATGGGAGCCAACAGTTGAACCGTTTGAAGCAACCGGCCCTGAGTGGGCATCTCTGGATCTTATGCCCCTCATCCTGCCTGGTTGACTAGTATCTCGCTGGCAGACATTCACCACACTCCTTCCCATCTCCCTTCTGTGTTCTTGTTCTAGAAACTGCAAAGCCAGTAGTCACATTCCCACTTCCTTTGTATCAAAGGGGCTTCACCTCTGAGACAGAACTGGAGGATATCGCCAGGAAAGAAATGTGATCATTTGCATACCAGAGAGGGGTCAAATTTTACCCAAAGATTATAGTATGAGAGGGAAAGGGGAAAAAATAAAGGAAAAGGAGGAGGAGAGAGAGGAAGAAGGAGAAGGAGAAAGAGGGAAAAAGGGAGAGAGGGAAGAAGGAAGGGAAAGAGAAGCGAGAGACAGAGGGAGAGAAAGAAAGTTTTTTCTGTAATTGACCTCTGGTTGTCTTCTCACTCCCCACTGATGAGCTGAAGATGGGGGAGGGAAGGAGGCAGGAAACACATGCCCAAGTTGAAAGTGCCTTTTCAGCATCTTGGGGCATTTCCCTTATCCCTCTTCTTCCCAAGATCCTGGGGTCTGGATGCCAGGAGGAGCATTACTTCCCTCCCCACAGTTGGAAGAAAGGCCTCGGGTTCACCTACTTCCCTCTGAGTCTTACTAGTCCCTCACTCTACTGGTTCTTGGGTGACCCAGCCTGCTGGTCACCACGACAGGGCTCTTGGGTCTGCATTCTGGACATGAGGCCAGCAGCAGCCGCCCAAGTTCATTGCCTGACTCAGCCTCCTTCATGAGGTCCTCACACCTGGAGACCTTAGCTTGACCCTGGAGACCTCCAGTCCTCAGTTCTCCCTGCCCTCTTTTTCTTTCCATGTGCCCTGAAAGAGAACCAGGAGCCAGTCCTTTCTAGCAAGAGTTCTGCTGTTCACAGAACTGTGCCCAAGGAATGCAGAAGAAGCCCTCCCTGTGCTGTGATTTTTTCCAGAGCTGTCTAGAAGTTTCCAGTGGAGGTGGGGATCAGGGTGGGTGGGACTTAACTAGAATCCAGGCTTAACTAGAATCCTCACATCTGAACTTCTGCTCTTTGCTCCCTCCTGCAGTTTCCTCTCCCCACTTCAGAAAGGTTCCCCTTGGTCCCCCAACAGAAAAATCTCCTGTGTCAGCACCTGCACTGTTGCTACCCTGTTCTCAGCAAACTCTGTGCTCAGGACTCTCAGTTTGGCTCTTGAGTGCAGTGGAATCCTTCTGAAACATAGAAGGAAATGGAAAACAACACTTTTTTCTACTTTCTCACTCCAGCTAGTTTTATAAGAATACATTCCTGCCATAGATTTAAGATCTCTTATTTGTCATGCAAACCTAAGCAGATAGCCCCTTTCCAGGTATTTTCCAGCTTCCCTCTCAAGCTCTGATTGCCACAGATTCAATGGAAAGAAAAACACAGTAGTTTAATAGTACATAAGTATTATGTCTGCAGAATTCTTCAGAAAGACTCCTCGGGCTTCAGTGCAGGAAATGAATTAAACATGGACAAGACAGGAGATAGAGAAGCTATTTAGGATGCTGTTATAAGACACCAGGAAAAGTATGGCAATGGATTTAAATAAGGCAGTGGTGGTGAAGTGGAAAAGAGATAAATTAAATAAGTATTAAGATGTTAAGATTGAGATAGTAAGGCTTCAACCATGGTCGTTTGCTCCAGAAACTGGTGACATTTGCACCGAAAGAAAGAAGAGGCAGGGGCAGGAGCACAGCTGGGTGTATCATAAAGGGAGCAGGCCGAAAGGAAAGAGCTATGAGACTCCATCAGGCTAAGCCTAATAACGTTGGGAATCAGAGATTAATGTGTTGGGTGAATGTAGCAGATTGGATTTTCTAGAAGCAGATGCTGCAGTAGAATTTGGGGTGCAAGATGTTCATTATACATTTTATGACCTAAATTCTGTTCCCCCAAATTCACGTGTTGAAGCCCTAATCCCTAGTACCTCAGAATGGCTGCATTTGGAGATAGGAGCTTTAAAGAGGTGATTAAGTTAAAATGAGGTCATTAGAGTGGGTCCCAATTCAACATGACTGGTGTCCTCATAAGAAAAGGAAATTAGGACACAGGCACACACAGAGGGAAGATGATATGAAGACAAAAGAAGAAGAAGGCCGTTTATAAACCAAGAAGAGAGGCCTCAGAATAAACCAGCTCTGCCAACACCTTAATCTTGAACTTCCACACTCCAAGACTGAGAATATACATCTTGGTGGTTTAAGCTCCCCAGTCTGTGGTATGTTGTTACGGCAGCCCAAGTTGACTAATGCAGAGACCAATATCTATGGAAGAGAGGAGAAAGCGACCTGCAATGTAAGCCCCACAAAGCGTCAGCTAACCTGGCAGGGAACTCTGACGCAAGAACAATTCACCAGAACCACACCCACAAAAAAACCATACCTTCGTATTCTACCTCATTCAGTCACCAGATGAGGGCTGCTCTCTTGTAGGTGTGACCTGAGGCAAGATGTCCTCTCTGCAGTTGGGGTGGACCCTGAAAGCACTGATGAGCAGAAGCTGTTGCTTCTCATATTCCCCACACTGGGCACAGGTGCTGACATAAAGCACCTCCACATCTGTCACAGTCCCCCCTCACCCTGCTCAGACCGTGCTCTCCACCTGAGTTCAGGGAGCAGCCCTTACAAAATTCCAGTGAACCTCCACCCCAGAGAGGAAGAAGGAAGTTATGAGAAAAACTGCACTGCTTCGTTTGGTCGCAGAGTCACAACTAACACCAATATAATCCCCCTTCTTTATTATCTTAGCTTGGACTGCTACACAAAAATAACATAGACTGTATGACGTCAACAATAATATTTATTGCTCACAGTGCTGGAGGGTAAGAAGTCCAAGATCAAGGCACTGGCAGATCCAGTGCCTGATGAGCACCTGCTTCCTGGTTTGTAGACAGGCCTTCTCACTGTATTCTCACATGGCAGAGGAAGAAAGACAGAGACAGAGATGGAGACAGAGGGAAAACAAGCTCTCTCCTGTCCCTTCTTATAAGGGCACTAATGCCATGATGAAGGCTCCATTCTCGTGAACTAATTACTTCCTAGAAACTCCATCTCCAAGTGCTATAACATCAATGATTAGGGCTTCAGCATTTGAATTTGAAGGACACAAACATTCAGACTGTAGCACTTAGGTTTCTTTCACCCTCAGCTACCACCTCTGCTGGCCTCTATGGCCCCTGGCTGCCTTCCTCAGGCCAGGGTGGCTGTACCTGTACATTTACAGTCACAGATGGGCAAAGGAGTCCCAAGAGGAGCCCAGGTGGACCAGGTAGACCAGGCGGACCAGGTGGAACACCTGGATTCCTTGCACATTCTTCCCTGTCTTCATTGCATAAGAGCCACCCTACAGTCTCCTAATAATCAGGATTAATTACTCTTGCTAAGTTGGTAACTTATCTTTTCTTGTGGTCTTTGGAAACAAGAAACTCAAAGCAGCAGACAGAGCTTATACTTCAATGGAACCTTTGTTGTGTCCCCCGACAAAAGTGTTCCCTACTTGGAGAGCAGGACCCGTAATCATGCTGAGCCCAGAGCTGTAAGGACAAGAAGTACAAAATCCCTTCACAAGTTATTGGAAGGATGGTGAGACCCGTCTACATTTTCCCCTTGGTTCTTGGACCCATGTATTCTTTCCACTGGGAACATCATACCATATAAGGTCTTCAATGAACATATTGCATGTCAGAGGATGGCACTTTACCTTCACAGAAGATTGTCTTTGAGCTGGTGCTTTGGCTAGTTCTTCAATAGGCTGGCAGCTTCTGAGCAGTGTGATTTGTGGTACAACTGGTGGACTGCATGGTCATGGACTCACTCTATACCTCCCTTATTAAACTAATTAAACTATAAATTAGTTTCCCAGTCTGATGCTGTGTGGGATCTGGTTTAAAATGTAGGCTTTATTGAAACATGACGGCATGAGAGGTGTTCCCAGAAATCTCCCCTTGAGACAATAATAAGCCGAACACCTAAAACTAAACAAAAAACACACAAACTGCACACCAGCATACCTGAGCATGGGATCTGCGCATAAGAGCTACCATAAGTCAGAATCCCGGGTATCAGGTGGTGGACTGGGAGAAACAAAAAAACTGCCTTTTGCATCTGGAGCTCCCTGCAGGAGGAGGGGAATGAGAGAAGGTGCAGAGAGTTGCCTGAACAGCCCTGCCTGGGAGTGCGGTGAGCTCCACACAGCCAGAAGCAGTGCCTAATCATCAGGGCAGAAGACAGAGAAAAAGAGATGGAAGAAAAGTGGGGATGGCAGAGAAACAACAGTTGATTTTACCAGCCACAGTTGCAAAACTGAGGCTGAGAAGCAGCCTCCAACTCCCAACCCAGAGGGCCCCTCCTCCTATACCCTTCAAAACTGAATGTTGCGGAGCCCCAGGGGAATCTGAGCAAATGCTACCGAAACTGTCACTAACACTGACAGAACCTGAGACTGAGGGTAGCGAGCAAGATTAAACACCTAAAAGGAAAAAAAAAAAAAAAAAGACCTTATTAACACTTTCTATAAAGCAGAGATCCAAGAAGCTTAGACTCCACCTACTGGAAACCAAAAGAAAAACACCTTCCTTGCTATAGGCTAGAGACCATTATATAATAAATCTTCTTTTTGGGAAAAAAAAAAAAATAGAACACACTTTCATTAATGCACAGACAGAGAAATAGTCTATTAAACACCATGAACAACCAAGGTGACAAGGCAGCTCAGAAAGAAAGAGAAAAATCTCTGGAAAATAAGCTTATAGTCATAGAAATATGCAGCTTAAATAACAGAGAATTCAGAATGGTACTTCTGAAAAAACTCAATGACATCCAAAACGAATCATATAAACAATTTCAGGAACTAAGAAAACAACTAGATGAGCAGAGTGAGTTCTTAGCAAGGAGATCAAAACCCTCAAAAAGAACCGAATAGACCTGACGATGAAGAACACAGTGCAAGAGTTGAAAAATGAAATAGCAAGCTTGGGAAACAGAGTTGACAAATGGAGGAAAGAATCAGTGCTATCAAAGACAGAAATCTAGAAATAAATCAGAAAGAAGAGAGAAACTAAAGAATGAAAAATAATGAAAGTGAAATACAAGAACTAGCTGATACCATTAGGAGAGGAAACATAAAATAATGAGCATTATTGAAGGTGAAGAAAAGGAACAGGAACTAGAAAACATTTTCAAAGAAATAGTTGATAAGAATTTCCCAAATCTAAGAAATGAGCTGGAGCTTAGAATTCAAGAAGTCAGTAGAACACCCAATTATCTCAACCCAAAAAGGCCTTCACCAAGACACATCACATTAAAGTTATAAGAAATCAATGACAAAGACAGAATTCTTGGGGCAGCTAGGGAAAAGAAGATGGTAATCTATAAAGGAAAAACCCATTAGATTATCATCAGACTTCTCAACACAAACCTCACAAGCCAGAAAGGAGTGGAATCAAATATTCAAATTATTGAATGAAAAGAACTACCAGCTAAGAATAATGTATTCACTAAGCTCTCCTTTTGATATGTAGCAGAAATAAAGACCTTATCAGGCAAACAAAAATTGAGGGAATTTTCTACTACAAGGCTTGGACTACAGGAAATTTTGAAACAAATCAGCTCACCTAAAACAAAATGACCAAAAAAAAGCATAATTAGAAGTAAGGTGACTAGCACGTTGATAAAAGCAGAGGAGTGCAACCCTTACTACGAACAGGGCATTATAAGCTTAAAATAAGAAGAGACTTGCTATATCAAGACAGTAATGAACTTTCAGCATACATAGGAACAAACTGAGAAAACAATGACTGAAAGGGGGATGATTCAAACATCCAAATTTTCAAAAGGGAATGGAGATAAGGCAAGTGCAGAAGAAAGGGGGTGACTGTATTATATAACTATCCTTTTCATATAATGATAACCACAGGCCAAAGATTTAGAACCGAAGTATATAACCAAACAAGAAGGACCAGAGAGAAAACCCACAAAAACCGACCAAAAAAATAAATAAATAAATAACCAGAAACACAAGAGCAAGGAAGCAATGGAAACACCAAGCTAACAGAAAGCAAAAGATAAAATGTCTATAAGAAGACATCATATTTCAATAATCACCCTAAATGTAAATGGACTGAATTCATCAATAAAAAGGCACAGAGCTGTAGATTGGGTCAAAAACAAAACCTAATCATATGCTGCCTCCATGAGACACATCTCAGTTTCAAAGACAAATGTAGACTCAGAGCAAAAGGGTGAAAAATGATATTTCAGGCAAATGGCATTCAGAAAAAAGAGAGGTAGCAGTGCTAATATCAGATGAAATAGACTTTAAAATAAAAAAAAAGTAAAGAAAGATACTGAAGGACACTTCATAATGATAAAGGGAATCATACACCAAGAAGACATAACACTTATTAATAACTATGCTCCCATTCAGGGAGCCCTGAAATATGTACAGCAATTACTAACAGAACTAAAGGGAGAAACAGACTAAAACACTATTACAGTAGGGGACCTAAATACACCACTGTCAGATATGGACAGATCCTCCAAACAGAAAATCAATAAGAAAATAACATCCTTAAATGACATACCAGATCAACTGGACACAATTGACATTTATAGAGCCTTCCATCCCAAAAAGCTGCTTATACATACTTCTCTAGTGCACATGGAACATTCTCAAGGACTGACCACATACTGGGACACAGAGATAGTCTCAACAAATATAAGAGGGTTGAAATCATACCAACCATATTCTCTGATTATAATGCTTTGAAACTAGAGATCAACTACAAAAAGAAAGTGAAAATAACCACAAATGAATGAAGCATAAACAACATACTACTAAAGAATAACTGGGTCAGAGAAGAAATAAAACGAGAGACCAAAAGATACATAGAAATGATGATGATGATAGTACAACATATCAAAACTTTTGGGACATGGCAAAAGTGATCATAAGAAGAGAGGTCATATCATTACAGGCCTACCTCCAAAAAGAACAAGCCTAAATAAACAACCTAATGCTTCACCTTAAAAAAAATTAGAAAAGGAAGAGCAAATGAAGCCTAAAGTCAGCAGAAGGAAAGAAATCATCAAAATTAGAGCAGAAATAAATGAAATTGAAAACAAAAAAAAGCAATAGAAAAAATAAATGCAGCAAAGATGTGGTTCTTTGATGTTAATAAAATTGACAAACCCCTGGCTAGACTCACTAAAGAAAAAAGAGAAAGGACACAGATAAACAAAATCAGGGATGAAAGAGGGGAAATTATGTCAGACACTACAGAAATTCAAAGGATCATACAAGAATACTATGAAAAAGTATATAACAATAAATTCAATAACCTAGAAGAAATGGACCAATACTTAAAAAAATACAACCAACCTTCCTAGCCGAAACCAAGAACTAGAAAACCTAAATAGACTGATCAGCAGTATGAAAATTGAAACGATCATCAAAAACCTACCAAAATGTCAAAGTCCAGAACCAGATGGCTTCACCAGTGAATTCTACCAAACATTCAAAGAAGATTTAGTACCTATTCTCCTCAAACTTGAAGAGGAGGCAATACTTCCCAATTCATTTTGTGAGGCTAATATTACCTTGATACCAAAACCTGGTAAAGATAACACCAAAAAACAAAAGTACAGACCAAAATCTCTCATGAACACAGGTGCAAAAATTCTAAATAAGATACTAGCGAACTGAATAGCGAACTGAATCAAGTGGGCTTCATCCCAGGGGGACAGGGATGGTTCAACATACACAAATCAATTAATACGATACACTTCATAAACAAATGAAAAAATAAGAATAAGGTCATATCAACAGATGCGGAAAAAGCCTTAGACAAGATACAGCACCCATTTGTGATCAAAACACTTTACAAAATCAGTATAGAAGGAAAGTACCTTAACATAATAAAGGCCGTATATGATAAGCCCTCAGCCAACATTATACGTACTTACTAGTGAAAAACTAAAAACCTTCTCTTTAAGATCAGGAACAAGGCAAGGCTGTCCACTATCGCCACTGGTATTCAATAGCATTGGAGGTCCTAGCAAGTGCAGTCAGGCAAAAGAAAGATATAAAAGGCATCTAAACAGAAAATGAAGTGAAACTTCTACTATTTGGGGATGACATGATTCTCTATATTGAAAACCCTAAAGACTCCACAAGAATGCTACTAAAAAAATAAACAAGTACAGTTAAGTTTCTGGATACAAAATCAGTGTTCAAAAATTCATAGCGTTTCTATATTCTAATAACAAAGTATCAGAAAAAGAAGTAAAAAAAATAATTCATTTTGCAATTGCAACAAAAAGAATAAAATACCTAGGAATAAATCTAACGAAACATGTGAAGAACCTGTATAATGAAAACTATAAGATCTTATTAAAAGAAATCAAAACGATACAAAGAAATGTAAAGATATTTCATGTTCTTGGATTGGAAGAATCAGGATAGTTAAAATGACCTTATTACCTAAAGCATTATACAGATTTAATACAATCTCCATCAAAATCCCATTGGCAGTTTTTTAAAGAAATAGAACAAAAAGTCATCAGATTTGTATGGAAGCATGAAAGACCTCAAATTGCCAAAGCTGTACTGAGAAAAAAGAACAAGGCTGGAGGCATCACTCTGCCTGACTTCAAATTATACTACAAAGCGACAGTAATCAAAACAGCGTAGTATTCACAGAAAAATCGACACAGGGACCAGTGGAACTGAATTGAGAGTCTAGAAATAAACCCATTTTTATATGGGCAAATAATTTTTGACAAAAAAGCCAAAACACAGGAACTGGAAAGCCACCTGCAAAAGAATGAAACTAGACTATTGTCTATCACCAGATACCAACTTAACTCAAAATGGATTAAGAATCTGAATATAAGACCTGAAACAATAAAATGCATAGAAGAAAACATAGGAACTAAACTCAAGGACCTTGGACTTAAAGAGGATTTCATGAATTTGACTTCAAGGGCAAGAGAAGTAAGAGCAAAAATAAGTGAATGAGACTACATCAAACTAAAATCTTCTGCTCAGCAAAAGGAACTGTCGACAAGGTAAAGAGACAACCATCTGAATGGGAAAATATATTTATAAGTAACACCTCCAATAAGGGCCTGATATCCAAAATATACAAATAACTCATATGACTCAATAAAAACAAACAAAAAAATAACCCCAAAAGATCCAATCAAAAAATGGGCAGAGGACCCTAGAGGACATACAAATGGCCAACAAATATATGAAAAGGTGCTCAAGATTGCTAGCTATTAGGGAAATGAAAATCAAAACCACAATGAGATACCATCTCATACCTGTTAGAATGGCTGTCATCAACAGGACAAGTAATAACAAGTGTTGGAGAGGATGTGGAGAAATAGGAACCCTCATACACTGCTGGTGGGACTACAGCCACTATGGAAAACAGTATGGAGGTTCCTCAAAAAAAACTAAGAATTGACCTACCATATGATCCAGCAATCCCTCTATTGGGTATTTACCCCAAATACTAGAAAATTCATATTCAAAAACATATTTGCACACTGATGTTCATAGTAGCATTATTCACAGTGGCCAGGACATGGAAGCAACCAAAGTGTCCTATAAGATGGTTGGCTAAAGAAGCTGTGGTACATATATACAACGGAATATCACTCAGCCATAAGAGGAGATGAAATATTGTCATTTGCAACAACATAAATTGATCCTGAAATAATCATACTAAGCAAAATAAGCCAAACAGAAAAGGTTGAAAATCACGATATCACTTACATGTGGGATATAAACCTAAATGCAACAAATGAACAGGACAAACAAACAGAGACTCATGAACATGGACAATGGACTAGTGGTTATCAGAAGAGCAGGGGGAGGAGAGAGGGGGAAAATAAAAAAATAAAATGTTAAAAAAGTATGTATATATAATATGAAAAAAATAATAAACTAACATTTAAAATAAAATAAAATGTAGGCTTTGTTATTTATCCAGGTAGACTGGGGCCAAAAGATCAAGAAATGACTGCCATTGACAAGATAATTTGTTACAGTTCCCAAAAGAGGGGGCACACCATACCATGCAGGGTCACATGAAGAGTCACTAAGGCTCGTCAGGAGGCAGAGAGACAGGGAGCTGGGTGGGGAGTGGGAAATATGGGTAAGGGCCTTTACTGTAGTTTCTGTGAAAAGGAATGGGCGAGGCAGGGCAGGCAGGCTTAAGACTGGCTCATTTAAATCATTTCAGAGGGTTCTGTGGTGTAAGGGCTATCCTAAATTTTCCGGTACCCATCCCAGAGATGCTTAGCGCAAGGGAATATTGGCTCCCTGTAAGGGCTGATAGAGGACGTGGTTGGGTTAGTTTGCATATGAAAGGCACGCTCACATGCAACTCATTTACTATCTCTAGGAATTAGCTAGGCTGGGAAAATAGAGTCTACCCAGGGTCAACAAGGCTGCAGATGTCAAAACATGAGACTATATTTTTAAAAAGCATACTTGATACAAGAGCACACATCAGTGAATCAAACAGTGTGTAAGCCCTCGGATGGTTGTTCTATGTCTGTGTGAGCCAGAAAGTCAAACCTATATCCATAATGTGTGTCTTTCCTGTGTAAATTCACTGTTAGCCTTTGCAGAAAGAGGTTCAATGCAATCTTTAAGGAATGGTGCCACATTGCAGGCTTAGCGTTGGTTTCTGCTGCTGGCGGGTCAGATATTTGGTAGGGATGGTAGCAAGATCAGCTTGGAAAGTGGGAATCCATGCTGTTGTGCCCATGTGTAGCATCCACCTCTGTTATCACGGTGCTCACCGTGCCAGCACTTAGATGCTTGGTGATAGAGGCTGATGACAAAGTTGGGAGATGTTTAGGTCACGCAGTATAATGGTAAAAGCAGTATGGAATATGCTATGGAATACGTTGTCTTTAAAAACTGAAGAGATTTATCATGCATTTGCTTCCTTCTTCATCATACAAGATACAAGATAGATTTAGTCTTTTATTTTGAAAGAGATGTCCCAGGAAGACCCTATTCACCAGACCCTTAAAAATGTTACTGATGAGGCCAGCCCTTGAAACTTGGTAAGGTTTTTTTCTCCCAACTTCTGTGCTAGCCACATCTTACTTATCTAGCCTAATCCATGTAATGTCATGTATGTAATAGATCAATATGGAATGTATAGAGAGTCCATACATCTTCAAACACTAATTATGGCAGAGGGTGAGTTAACATAACCTTGGGCAAAACTGTATATGTATATTGTTGTCTGTTCTATGTAAAGGGTAACTATTTCTGATACCCTCTAATGATGATTGAAAAGAATGAATTTGTCAGACCAATGGCTACCTCACATATGCCTCGGGCTGTGTCACTCACTGTTAGTAGTAGCTGCAGCTATGGCTACTCCTCAACTGATCCTGTGGTCATCTACAAACTTCCTCCAGAATCTATCCATTGTAACTGGTGATGGAAAGGAGATATGATAGAGATTACCATTCCTTTACCCTTTGTGCACATAGAGGAAGCACTAACCTCAGCCACCCCAGGCAATATTATTTTTGATTGACTGTCTTCACTGAAGGAGGTGTGTGCAGTTTCAAAGGTTTCTACTTGACCATCTGTACTATGATACTTCATGCACCACATTTCAATGTGAGGGTAGCGTCAACTACCAAATACGCTGATCCAATTATATATACATTTGGCGAATGTGGAGAGGACTGCTGGGTGGATCTGCAGACCCAATGGACACACTGAAATATGAACACTGACCAACCCTTTGTTTATTGCCTTTTTTCTGTGTGACTCCATCCCAACATGGGGCCATGATAATGCTTTGGCTCCCCCAAAGTACCTGTTTAGAACTTGTTTCCAACAGTTCTCAAAATGTCTAAGTATTCTTTTTTCCAAATATACAGTTACTTGAGCAAATAACTGTGGGTCTCTTTGAGGAGAGACATTACTGTGTATACTTGTTGTGGCATTGTAGCATTTTTTTTCAGGAATATGGCTATCTCTTCAATCAGTGAGGTCTAGATCTGAAAACTGGCTCAGCACAGACTGGGATTAAGTGCATGCAAAAGACATATCTGATAAAGGACTATTATCTAACATATACAAAGAACTCTTAAAACTCTATAAAAAGAAAACAAGCAAACTGATTTTAAAATAGTCCAAAGATCTCAGCAGACACCATGCCAAAGGAGATATACAAATGCCAAATAAACATGTAAAAAGATGTTCCACATCATATGTCATCAGGAAAATGCTAATTAAAGTAATAATGAGATAGCACTACAGACTGATCAGAATGGCCAAAGTCCAAAACACTGACCACACCAAATTCTGGAGAGCAACAGGACTCTCATTCATTCCTGGTGGGAATGAAAATTGGCACAACCACTTTGGAAGAAGAATTGGAGGGTTTTTACAAAATTAAACATGCTTTTGACATAAGATCCAGCAGTCACCCTCCCTGGAATTTACCCAGAGAAGTTGAAAACATGTCCACATGGATGTTTACAGCAGCTTTATTCATGATTGCCAAAACTTGGAAGCAACCAGGATGTTCTTCAGTATGTCAGTGAATAAACTATGGTCCAATCAGACAATAGAATAATATTCAGCATTAAAAAGAAAATGAGATATCAAGCCATGAAAAGACATGGAAGAACTTTAAATAAATATCGTAAGTGAGAAAAAACAGTCTGAAAACCCTATATCCTATAGGATCCCAACTAAATGACATTTTGGAAAAGGTAAAACTATGGAGACAGTAAAAATGTCAGGAGTCACCAGGGTTTGGGCCGGGGGTGGGGCAGGGGATGGATAGGTGAGCACAGAGGATTTTTCAGGCAGTGAAAGTACTCTGTATGATACTACAGTGATGGGTACATGCCATTTACATTTGTCCAAACCCACAGAATGTACAGCGCCAAGAGTCAACCATAATGTAAACTACAAATGTTGGGTGATAATGACAAGTCAGTGTAGGCTCAGGTATCATAACAAATGTGCCATCTGGTGGGGGGCGCTGGTAAGGGGAAGCAGGAGATTCTTGAGAAATCTCTGTCGGTTCCTCTTAACATTGCTGTGAACCAAAATTGCTCTAAAAAATAAAATCTTAAAAATAAATTAAAAATTGGCTCAGGTTGAAAACTAGGTAAGGTATGTGACATTTTAAGGGGGCTATTGCCCCCAACTTCCTGCTCATCCATTCTTGATTTCTTCTGCCAATACAAGTTGAGTGGTGTGCTTGTTGGTAGTCCATCTATTTTGCTTTTAAGGACACCAAATTCTATTAATTATCTCTGTAATTCTCTGTGAGTCAGGGCCGCTTGGCTGCCATTCCAACCTTGTCAATTCTTTTTATAGTTGATGCCCTCTGGCTTCTAGAAGTTAAGTGCTACCACTCAGCCTCGATTGTCTTGAGATTATCATGGAGCCAAGTTCTGTAACAGCCTCCCCAACTCTCAGCCTTCACCCACAAAGGAGAATCGCTGCAATGCAATTCTGTCATTAACTCCCCAGAGTTAAGGGAAATTTCATAGGATAAGGGCACAGTCCCTCACAAGACTGCCCTCACTTCAGACACTTCTGATAAAGAATGTCTTTTTCAGATATTGTCTTCTCTTTGCCCTAGCCTCTCCATGGCCAGGTGGCAGTCTTAAAAAGGAAAGCCTGTGTTGCCAACATGGGATCCTGAATCTTAGTATCAGGAGGGAGCAGAGGAGATTTTAGCTGCAGGGTTAGGGGTTCCCAGGCAACTTACATTTTTAAAAAACTGGTTGCAAATTTTGGGTTCCCACAATGCTCTTATGCTCAAAAATTTGCTAGAACAACTCAGAATTCAGGAAAGTGTTACACTTACAATTATAGTTTTATTGTAGCAAAAGGATACAAATCCAAACTAGTAAAAGGGAGAGACACAGAGGGTGAAATCTGGGAAGGTCTGAAACATAAAGCTTCCATGTCTTCAGGACATGTCACCGTTCTGACACATTGATTTACAATTACCAACCAGGAAGATCACCTGAGCCTCTAGACTCTAGAGTTTTCATTACACAGGTATGATTGATTGAATCATTGGCCATGTGATGAAACTCAACCTCCAGCTAGTCTTTCCTCCCTAGAAGCTGAGCTGATATTACGTAGCTCAAAGCTCAAACTCTCTAATTACACGGTCGGTCTTCCTGGTATTACCATCCCCTATCCTGATTCATCTCATTGGCATAAACTCAGGGTTCTACTCTGACAAACAAAGACACCCCTATCACTCAGGAAATTCTCAGTTTGGAGGTTGTCTCCCAGTAACCAGGGACGAAGACAAAGGCAACAGCCACAAGTCACCTTCTGCCCCTCAGACCAATGTGGCCACCATGGCTTTGGTCAATGATGTATCCTCTAGGTTTTCCCATTGGTCATAATCATCTGTTAGGGCTTCCAGTCATCCGTAATAACCATTCAGCATACCTGTTTTCCTTAACTTTTTAATTCCTTTCTCCACTATTTTACAGAGCAAAATCCTGCCACTTCGACTTCACTCAGTGTGAGCCACTGCCTTTTGCACACTTCTGGGTGGGAGCCATCCAAGTAACAGGCTTACATTATCTTTTAGGGGCCTTGCCAGGGTGCTAATACCTGTATTTTAATGGACCCTTTTTAAGTCAACAAATGCTCTCCTATCTAATGTTATATTTTTGCCCTTGAGGTAACATACTAAGAATACAGTCTCACATATTCTCTCCCAGCTACTAGTATATGTTGTTCAGGTCTGAAAGCACATTTAGAAATAAATGCTACCACCCTTTGTCAGGCCCAGGATATCCAGGCTGAGTTATACTATGGCAGCCCTAATTATGATCACTGTGGCCAGAAGGGAAAGGGGTGGGTCCTAAGGGGTCCATATGTTATTTTGTTTGAGAAAGTTTTCTGCATTTCCTTCTATCTCACAGTTAGCAGAAAGGAGTCCTAGTTCTTAATATAGAGAATTGGGCCTTGTCTGCAGGCTCAGGAAGTTCAAATGTGTCTTGTCAGGCATCTGTAGGCATCCACTTTCATGTCCCTATTCCATGTCACAAGGACCTAACTAGAATCCTGACCTTGGAATAACAGACCTGCCTTAGTTGGACAGTAAGCCACATTTGAAGCTCATCCTCTCTGACTACTACAACCTGTGCTTAATTCCTCAGCTTTCTTTTCTGCGCTCTGCTATGTATGACAGCTCCTTATGAAACAAAAGTGACATCAGCAAAATGCCAGAGTAGGTAGCTTCACACTCTCATTCCTCCTCAGAAATATCACAAAACAAGTAGGCACTGTCAGAACCAACGTTGTCAACACTCTGGAAAGAGTTAAAGGTTAAAGGTTAAAGGTCTGCAGTATATAAATGAACACTGAACTAAGACAAAGAGACTTTAAAACAGTAGGAAATATTTGTGGTGTTTTTACTTGTCTTTGCCCTATCCCCTCCATGGCCAAGCGGCAGTCTTGAAAAGGAAAGCTCATGTTGCCAATATGGGATCTTGGTCTTGCTATCAGATGGGAGCAGAGGAGACTTTAGCTGCAAGTTATTAAATACGTTTGTTCTAGCCTATCTGGAAACTGCTTGAAGGACTGATGCAGGGTGCTGGCTTTTGTTTCACTTTATTCAGAGTTTGTACAAGAAAGGTACCATTTTTTCACTGCTCAGCCAAGAAGTAATTTGCAGATGCCTAGGACCAGAGATGATGGTCAAAACCATAATAGATGATTTAAAGCCTGGGAGCAAAAATGGAGAGTTTCTTTGAAAGGTAGGGTATTTAAAAACCACGTATATGGAGGAATTTAGAAAGGCACATACATCCCCAAAGCAAAATTAATGTTCAGAAAAGACCTGAGAAGACCGTAATATTTACCTTTGGCTGATTCTAAGTCTCAGTGCAAATCCATCTAAGTGCTGAAGGAGTGCCCAAGCACAGAACTAATCTACAAAGACTGGGAGAGGTGTTGTGGTTTTGTTTCCAGGATTTTGTTTGTTTGTTTGTTTTTGCTCTTAGCATTTAAGAAAATTTCTGTCAAAACATTAGCTAAACACAAACTAAGGAACAGACACTTTAGTGACCACACACAACAAGAAATATAGCCTTTGAAAATGAGTTGAGGAAAGTCACAAAACAAATTGGCTGCTACAACCTTCAATTAAAAAAAAAAAAACTGAGAAGTGAGAAGAATGTGGTTTGCAGAGCTGCCACATTATAACACTTAAATGTCTAATTTTCAACCAAAAAACCATCAGAAGTCTACGTCCATGCCACTCTGAACGAGCCCAATCCTGTCTGATCTCATAAGCTAAGCAAGGTCGAGCCTGGTTAGTACTTGGATGGAAGATCACCTAGGAAGATCAGGTACTATAGGTGTAAAAAATAAAAAATAAAGGATTGTAAGCTGACAAGGTCCTTGCAATGTGTGAAGTCAACCAAGGATTGCCTCTCCTAAAAAAAAATAGAAAATTATTTGTAAAATTTTTAAAAATCACAAGACAAACAAACAGGAAAATATTGTCTACTCAAAGAAACAAAATAAATTGACAAAACCATTCCTAAAAAAATCCAAACATCAAACTTACTAGAGAAAGATTTTTAAAACAACTATCTTTTAAATATGTTTCAAGAATTAAATGAAACGTGGACAAATAAGTAAAGAAAATCAGAAAAATTATGTATGAACAAAATGAAAATATTAATAAGGATATATATATATATATATTTTAAAGCCAAACAAATTCTAGAGCTGAAAGCTTAACACCTGAAACGAAGATTTTACTAGAGGGATTCAATTCAGAGTCAGATAGACAGAAGAAAGAATTAGTGAACTTAAAGATAGGACAATAGAAATTATAAAGTCTGAAGGGGCAGAAATGAGAAAAGATTTTAAAAAGTGGATAAAGTTCAAGGAATTTGAGGGACACCATCAAGCATACACACATGCACATTATAGGAGCACAGAAAGAGAAAAGAGAGAGAAGTGGGTAGAAAGAATATTTGAAGAAATAATGCTTGAAGACTTTCCAAATTTGAAGAAATACATGAAATCTAAGAATTTTAATTAATCTCCAAGTGACATGTTTTCCAAAGACACACACCGAGTTGCATCAAATTGTTGAAAGCCAAAGCACACCCCCCTGGGAGGATCTAAAGGATACTACCCCAACCAAAGTGTTAAGAAATGGGTCACCAGCACCACTACAGAACTCTGTGGTGGTGTCCTCTGTATGCTAAAGATAAGGGTGGGAGATACTGCAATACAAGAGGTTCCCTGATCTTGATTGGAACAATTGAGACCTGGACTCCTAGAGGCAGATGACATTGCATTCATACTCAGGGATGGTCCCGAAAATCATTGGTGAAGGACATTATTCCTAGTGGACATAACTGCAGATAGTACCTCAGTCTGTCTACTTGTGTGGAAGGAGAGATCTGGATCTACATTGATTCATGAACAGTGACTCACAGAATATGTGACTGATTAGGAATTTAGAAAAAAACATAATGGGAGCAGTGATGGTAGCAGCTCTCAGTGAGAGGAATATGGTTAACCTCTTGGAATGGCCATGGAATGTGTCATAATTCAAATTTTATGCAAATTCTCACAAGAGACCTTTATCACAAGCAAGGTGCTCAATTATCAGGTGTACAGAATGACATGTCCTGTAGGTATCAGCCAGCCATCTCCCCACCACCCTATACAATTACCAAGAGGCTCTCATGGCAGGAATGGGACCTGTGCAGCAGAAATCTGTCTTCAAAATGATAAACTCATAAACTGGGTATGGATTTGCTTTCTCTGCCCACAGTGCTCAGCCAGAGCCACAGACCTGGGGCTTAAAGAACTTATTTGTAGCCATAATATACCTTACAGTATTAACTCCAAATAAGAGAAACATTTTATGATAATGGAAGTTCATGAAATGTGCCAGTTTTAATTCATGCCCCCTCTAGAAGCAGCCTTAATGGAATGGAAGAATGGCCTGTTAAAGGCTCAGTCATGGTTGCAGATGGAGAGCAATACCCTGAAAATGCTGTAAGCTGTCCTACAGGATTCAGCACATGCTTCCCACCAATTGTCAATACTTGGCGCCTTCTCTCAGTAGCTGGATTTGTGAATCTGGAAACTAAAGGGTAGAGGTGGCAGTGTCCTTGAGGCTACTATATGCAAAAACCCATTGGAGTACTTTTTGCTTCTCATTCTGTTATCTTGGAATTAGTGAGTTTGGAAGTCCTAGAGCCCAAGAGAGGATCATATCACCCAGGAACATAGCCATTAGAAGCTGAGACGCCTCAGGTCGGGTGATTGATCACCAGGGAAAAACTAGATTATTGCCATACAATGGGAGGTCAGGGAGGATTATGTGGTTTTCTCAAGGGATTCCTGGGAGCTATAGTCTCTTAATACTTCTTTTCCAACCTTCTTGTCCACAAAAAACTGCAGTAAAGTCAAGGCCACTAAACCCTCCAGTTTTTTAGGAATAAAAGTTTGGGTCGCCATCATACAACCAAGAAGCTCCTGCTCCAGCTGAAACACTGGAAGAGAAGCAAAGGGATTCAGTGTGGGTAGATGGAGAGATGAGCTTAAGAGTGTCAATTTTGGCCTCATCACTAGCTATAGAAGAGAGTGAGTAGCAGATATGTTTCTGTGAATTGTTCTCTTTCTCCATTTTCCCCACAGCCTACATTACAGTATATGAAGAGCACTGTTAGGGCTAAAATTTCAGGTTTCACGCGGGCGTGTGGCTGAACTGACATCGCCCACGTTGATATCTTATGAGATTTTATGTGTCACCTCTGTGGAGACCATGATATTTATTTTTTCTGAACAAAAGACAAGAGGGTCTAGATTTGTATGGGACACTTTCCTTTGGTTGTCCTCACCTGCTCTCTGTCCTTCTCAACCCTACCCTACGGCTAAGGGGCATCAGCCGGGTCCCTTGTGCTCTGGTTTCTGGATGGGATCAGCCAATGGCCGGCACCAACAGGACATTGAGTATCAAGCTATGCATTCCCCCACGTCTGTCACTGCCAGTAACTCCACTGGCAACTCCCTTCTGGCTGTTCTCTCCACAGATCTACTTCTCCAAGATCTGGTGGTGACTGCCCTCTCCCTTCGCTTTTCTAGCCCCGACAGTGCTAACGACTTCCCTCTGCTGTTAGTCTCACTCAGGACACTGCACTGCCCTGTTTCTCTATCCTGTGTCCACACCTCTGTAAACACCTGTTCCTTTAAACTTGCCTCAGTTACCAAATTTGAGGGTCTCCCCTATTTCCTGAGACCTTCTAGATTTCTCCAAAGAAAAAAGTCATTGAAACTCTTTTTTAAATTGTGACGTATAACTTATATGAAGAAAAGTGTGCCTAACATGTATCTAACATTGAACATATCATTATAAATTTAACCCACGTTACTATCGCCCAAGTCAAAAACTAGAACATGGCCAACATTCCAGAAGCCCACCCGACCTTACATATTTTATTCCCATGAAATCCCTTCCTCCATTCAGAGGTTAATTTTTTATTGCTGTTGCAACAAATTACCACAAATTTAGTGGATTAAAACAATACAAGTTTATTAGCTTACAGTTCAGATGATCAAAAATCTAAAAATGGGTTTTGGAAGCTAAAGTTGAGGTATTGGCAAGGCTGTGTTCCTTCTAGGGGCTCTTGGGGAAAACCATTCCCTTGCCTTTTATAGTTTCTAAAGGCTACCTGCACTTCTTGAATCATGGCCCCACATCACCCCCACCTTAGTGGAGGAAGGAGGGTCAGCGTCACATCTCTTTCTTTGATGCTGATCCTCCTTTCTCTTTCTTATAAAGACCCTGTTGGTTACTTGGGGCCCATCCAGCTAATGCAGCATAATCTCCCCACCTCAAGATTCTTACTTGAATAACATCTGCAAAGTCCCTTTGCCACTGTAACATAACATATTAACAAATCACAGGGATGAGGACATAGGCATCTTTAGTTGCTGTTATTCTGTCTTCCATACCCACTTACTGGGCTTTTTCAGTTAGTACTTTTTTGAATAAAGCTATTTTTAAAAATTAATTGCTTGGGCCTGTTTATTATCCTCTGGTGGTTTTTTAGTCAGGCCGCAGCTTGATCACCGGCCAGCCAAGAGTGAGGTGCTTTTGGCTCGGCCATCAGTTCTTGGCCTCTTCAGTTTTGGTCAGGAAGCTGGAATACCATGGGACAGACATGTATCACTTACCTGAACAAAGAATGGCTTCTAGCCACTTTGTGTTACATGAACTTTTCTCTAGGACCATGACTCTGAGAGACACATTATTATCCCCATTTTAAGGATGAAAGAATTGAAGCTTCAAAGAGCTAAAGCAATTGGCTTCTGGTTGCTCAGCTAATGAATGGTAGAGCTGCAATTCAGCACTTTAGTCTGTGAGACACCAAAGCCCACCTTTCTACTCCCCTTGAAGAAAAGGCAATTCTATTTGTCTGTAGGTAGAATGGAATTAAGGCGGGACACTCCTGTGTAGATTCAATCTCTCATTAATAGAGCAGGCCAAGAGTAGACAAAATGTTTTGTGCTGTGAGCTGAATGTAGGTATCCCTGAAGGATCAGTAGCTCTAATTTACATTTTCCTGAAATTTTCATTTGCTCATTTTATTGCTTAGCATCGGTATGGCAAAATAAAAATTTCAAAAAGCACACGAAACAACTATCCATTGAGTCACCTTGGCAGATGCATGGCTTGTTTCATGTGAGTGGACAGTGTGCTGGGTTAAGGCTCCAGTAACAAAATGCACACCAGCGTCATTGTCTAAAATGGGCAGTGACAAAAGCGGTAGGAAAGCTGGCATACAGCAACAGGCCATGTAAAATTTTAATTGTGAGTCATTTTTAGGTCCGATTTTAAATGCCCTGTGGTTATAGTGAAAACAGCTTTCAAGGAAGGTAGGCATTATGACCGGGTGAGGATTTAAAACTGTGCATGTTTGTTTAGGACACCCCAAAGCCGATGCTAGCCAAATCTCTTCTCTCTGACACTCATATGGCATCATCATCAATAACAACATCAAATTATAGATCATCTGAGAAATGACTAAGTGCTTAGCACACAGAAAACATGAGCAGAAAAACAGAGTTAGTACCCCATTTTAATATCAATTCAGAGCCCTTGCCTGACACCTGCTACATGGTGGCACAGTGCTAGGACTTGCAGGGACAGGAGGGCACAGAAAAAGCAGCCAGTGACACACACTTTGTGAGGTCCAGCACTGTCAAACCAGGCAGACCAGAGATTCCACCAGAGCTCAGAACTGCCCATCAAGATGGGAGGCAACAACCAGGCTTGTGGAGGCATGTGACTTCTAGAAAGTGGAGAGTGAATTAAAAGAACAAAGGAAAAAGCAGCAAGAAATTGAGGATGAAGAAATCATATAAAAACCATTATTTAAGGCACTGTTTTTCAAATTGTAGATTTGACCAAGATTATGAGATCAATTTAGTGGATTTTACAAAATTAAATAGAACAGAATAGAAAATATCAGAGTGCATTGTGTGTTGTATGGGCAAATGTTATTCAATGAAACTTTTATAGAGGTTTTTATAGAGGTAGATGTTGTGTGTACTAGGTCACAAGAGGAAACGTGTTTCTTAGTGTAGGTCACAGTTCAGAAAAGATTATAAAGCTTAGATTTAAAGGAAGCTGTTGCGAACTCATTATAAAACTGTAAAACCTATTAATCAAGTCCATTAAACACATCTACTTTTCTAGAAACAAGTCTACGAGTGTTTTCTCCTGTGTTGTGGCCCCAGTGCATGATCACATTGTGCAATTATGGCGTGCTCATCATGCTCTAAGTGCTTCACATGTATTTACAATTCACAGCCTGTTAGTGAATCAGGTACTGTTGTTCTTATTTTATAGATGAGGATGCTCGGCACAGAGACAATAACTTCCCCAGGGCTATGCAACTAGGACAGGCAGAGTACAGCCTGGAATTCCGTGAGCCCTACCATTCTTGTTCAGTTTATGTCCCACTGATCTCTGTTAAGACTAAACTTTTAAAGGCAAATTCTGTCTCACTGTATCTGGCTTGTTTCTGTCTATTGTTTGATATTCCTGTTATTTATGGCTACACAACAATGACTAAAACTCTGTGGCACTAAACAACTATTTTATTATGCTCACAGATTTTGGAGGTCAGGAATTTGGGCAAAGCAATGGGGGATGACTAGTTTCTTCTCCCTGACATCTGAAGTCTCAGCTGGAAAGACAAACAGCTGGAAGTAACTCAAAGATCGGACTCTATCATGTTGTGCCGGGGCTGAGAAGCCTCGAAGGCTGGGACTGTTGACCTGAGCACCTCTCCATGACTTGTCCACGTGGCCTGAATCTCTCCCAGATGGGTGTCTGGGTTTCAGTGGGCATATCCCAAGAGAGAGCATTGTAGGTACGTGTTCCAAAGGAGCCAGATGGAAGCTGCATGCCTTGCATAATCAAGCCCCAGGAGACCGGACATGACCCTTCTGCCATTCTTTGTTGCCTGAAGCCGTCCTAAACCCATCCCAATTCAAGGGAAGGAGACACAGACCCCACCTCTTGATGTTTTAAAATCACTCCATATGACGTTCTCAATTTTCTTGGTTTCCAACTAGTGTGTGAAAGCTTCCTTATCTTGTCAGGACAACTGGATTTCCCTTGATTGGAGGAGTAAGTGGCTCACATTCCTTGTGATGCATAGGGCACTTTGTGGTTAATAATCTTCTGCTCATTATAATGATCTGTAGTCTCTATGGCAGTAAATGGGCTGGAACCACAGATATATTTACTGCCTTAATTTAGTTGCTAGCATTAGGCTTATTTTAAAGTATTATCTCTCCATTTGGACTGAATGTCTTTAATCTCAGCTTATCTCCAAAGTCAGTAAGTTCAGTATCATTCAACAGCTGGAAGCCCAGATATTATGTCTCCCATTTTATTAATCTTCTGTGAGTTGATCTTTATAGCCGTGGAATCCATTCATCACTGCAAGCTGTCCTTCCACATTTGTATGTTCTTCCATTTAGCTAACCTAAACTCTATATCTTTATCATGACTGAAGTTCTTTGTCATGTTAATATTTTATAGTGCTCTTTCTTAGAGCTGGCACAGAGTGTCAGGTTGGCCACAGGGAACAAATGAATGCTAATCATGTTCTTCGTTTTGTTTCATCTTAAACCCAGAGCTCTTTGGTAAATGTATTCACAAGAAGATCCATGAGGTCGGAGTATCGCAGAATATTCCACGTTCTGTAAGGAGGCCTACAGTTGGGCAGTTTCCCCCATAGTAGAATGAGGCACTCTATTTCATATATTCATCTCATGCTACAGAAGCTTTAGTCTTGATTTTATTCACCTACATCATCCCTAATTGATATAAGTAGAGCATATCGCTCAGTTAAAAAATAAATCAATAAAATCCATATTGTGAGATAGGAAAGGAAAAGAGAGAGTTGTGAGGAAAGATGTTTTTCTGGGGTACAGAGCAGAATCCACCTCCAGCCTGTGCTCACACATGTCTTCAATATAGAGCTTCCCCCTAGGAAAAGCAGGCCTGCCCTCATGCTTGGCTCTCTTGCTGTGCTCAGGCTCCAGAACTACTAGCAAACAAGAGGGAAAGCCAGCAGCTCTCGTGGTGGGGCCTGGACCCAGCAGAATCCTCTGGATCCCACCCATGGGGACTCCACGGGACTGCAAGGGATACCTCAACCTAGCCCTGTAGTTGTTGAACTGTACTTGGGTTCAGACAGCCTGTCAGAATTAGACCAGAACCCTCAGAATTTAAATCCAAATTCTGTGTATGTATTTTTTCTGGAAGAATAGGCATCAATCAAAAATGTGAAGAGGTCTGGGACACAGTGAGGCATGTCTGGCCCTTGGTGGATCATGTTTTCTAGTTCATGCTCCATCAGCTACTGCAGGCCAGCAACACTTTGGCACAACTCTGTCTACTACCAGCTGTAGACAAAAGTAGGGCCCTCGACAAAGGGAAACAGCATGGGTTAAAACGCTAAGCACAGTCCTAGCCAATAATAACTGCTCAAGGAATAGCCATCAGCTATTCATTAATCATAGTCAGCTGACATTAAGAAATTATTCATGATTTTGTAAGGTGGAATAATATTACTGTAATTATGTTTTCTAAAAGTTAGCTTCTGTGATAGAAAGGGAGAGTAGAAAGAAGAATGGAGTGCGGCCACTACGGAAAACGCTATGCCGTTTCCTCTGAACATTTAGAATACAATACCATATGACCCACCAATTCCTCTTCTGGGCATTTACCTCAAAAACATAAAAACACTTATTTGTAAAGATATATGCACCCCTTTGTTCATTGCAGTATTATTTACAATAACCAAGACATGGAAACAACCCAAATGTCCAACGGCAGAGGAATGGATAAAGATGTGGAATACTTCACAACTATAAAAAAGATGAAATATTGCCATTTGTGGCAACATGGATGGATCTTGAGGATGTTATGTTAAGTGAAACAAGACAGATGAAAACAGACACAGATCATATGATTTCACTCCTATGTAGAATATAAAAAACAAAAAAGTAACAAAGGAACTAACAAAACGAACACCAAGTCATAGACACTGACAACAGAATGTCGGTTACCAGAGCAGAGAGGGTGGGGGACGGCGAAGTAAGTAAAGGGGATCAAATATATGGTGACAGAGGGAGACTGCACTTAGGGCGGTGAGCACGCAAGAGCGCACACTGACTTCAAGTTATAATGTCATCAACCTGACATTTATGTAATGTCATTAATCAATGTTTCTTCCATAAGTTTAATAAAGAAAGAAGAAAGAAAGGTGTTGACAAGTCAGCTGGAGCTGAGCACTTGCGGGTTCACTATACTATTCTCTCTACTGTTGATTTTTTAAAAATGTCATAATAAAAAAGTTTTAAAAATAAAACAAATCAGAGCGACTGTTCATCGTCACAAGATGCAAACGACTGAACCAGGCAGAGGTGTTACTTCTCCCAGGAGAGGCAGCCTGTCGGGCTCCCGGCGGCCTCGCGGGGTAGCAGGGCCGTCCGCCCCTCCAGCCTCGACCCGCCCTGCCAGGAGGGAGACAGACGCGATGCGGACCTCTCTCCACCGACTCCCACCGCGCGTTTTCCTCCCCGCTCCCTCGCGCCAGCCCAGCGCCTGGGCGTTTCACCTCCTCGGGGCAGGTCTGATCTTCCCCCAAGGCCGGACGGTCGGGAGGAGGGGCGGGCGGGGATGGAGCGGCGGGAGGCGGGGGCGCCTCCAGAGTGGTCCAGGTGAGGCTGAGCCTGGCGTGTTCCTGGGGCTGCCCGGGCCGCGGGGGTGGCCGGAGAGGACCGCGCTTAGGAAGAAGGAAGGAGCACACGCGCGCCTCCCCTCCTCCTTGCCTTCCTCTTCCTCTCACCCCGCACCCCCTCCGCAACCCCCCCCGGAGGGGAGGCACCCCGGGCCCTCGGGCAAGGCTTTCGGGCTGAGGACGCGGGAGGACAGCGCCGGGGGGCTGGCGGGCCGGGGGTGGCGACTCGGGTTGGGCCGCGGCGCTGGGTGGCCGGCGCCGCAGCGGCCCCACCCCCGTCCCCTCCCCCCTCGGTCTCGCCACCCCCGCCCCCCATCCTCCTCCGGGTCCCTGGCAGCGCGGCTCCCGGAGCAGCCGGCGGCGCCGCGGCCGCGGGGCCTTTGTCTCGGGGCCGCGGGGCGGCGGGGCCCAGCGCAGGCGTAAGTGACCGCGGGCAGCGCGCGGAGGGTCGGGGCGCTCCCTGCGGGGGGTGCTGGGCCGCAAGCCGTCCCGCCGCGGGCGGTGCGGGCGCGGGGAGCCGGAGGGGCCGCCGCGGAGGGGGGCGGGCGCCGGGCGGGCGCGGGCGGCGGGGCGGAGCGGGGGCGCGGGGCGCGGGCAGGGGCGCCGGTCCCGTCCGCTGTGTTTCTCCGGGAGGAGGCCACGCGGGGGCTGAGGAGGCAGAGGGGACGCGCGGTGAAGGATGGAGACACCGGAGAGGAACCGGCCGGCGTCACCATCGTCACCTCCGTCACCATCCCCATCCCCATCCCCATCCCAATCCCCATCACCATCACCCGGGCCACGCCAACTTTATCGGATTATTTCTTTTTTACGGGTAACGCTTTGAAAAAGCGACGGAGCCCTTCACATTAGGAATGAGTACATCCGCTGTGGGACATTCTGTCACCTTTCAGTGGCTCTTTACCTCAGTTTTCCCATCCGAGAAAGGGGCACAGGGATGCTGCATTCCTCACAGTCAGACTGAGATGGCTGCGATGCCTTTGGTTTTGCAACCCTGGCACTGAAAGGGTTTTATATAGTTAAAAAAATTTTTTTCTCACTTGGTGGTGATGATGATGATGATGATGACGATGACGATGATGATACAATAATGTCTTAACTAAATTATAGTCACGAGTTTTACAGTTTTCTCTCCTTTGATTTTCGAGTGTCAGAATACCAGTAGCAAATAGAGACATAAGGAACATGAAACTTTAACTAAAATCATACCAAGAGCAGAAGCAAAACACATATGTTTGTAGAAAATCACCAGAGGGCTACAGGCAATGACTCTCCTCTAAAGTGTGATAAGTGCCCTTATGGTGGTTAATGGCCTAGGTCTCATTAGTTTGGGTGTTTATAGTGTCCCCTGGGTGTTTTTCAACCAACCTGAAGAATGTTTTAATTGCTGTTTCAAAACTGGCATTTACCTGGTCCTGGGGACTCTTGGGAACACACACTTCAACAGAGGTGGTGGGACTGTCAGGAAGCCCAGAGAGAGCACAGGGACCTTCTCCCTATGAAAAGTAAGTTATAGAAAACAAGCTCCCAAGCCCTCTGCCTTTGTGCCTACTGGGTAGAAAAGGAATCTTCAACTTCTGTGTTTTATGTTCTAATTGAAGAATGACAACTAGACAATTCTAAATCTCTTGACATGCTTGGAAAATTTTCTTCCCCCAAAGTCAGGATAGCAGGACTCCTTTTAGATAGGGCAGTGAAGGAGTCCCTCATCTGGTATGGGTCACCCTTTATCCTAGTCCTACATTCAAGAAGGAAAGTGATAATATTAACAATAATGTGGTCAGTTGTCATTACCATAGTTTACAATACCTCAAACTTTAAAATATAACTTCATTATTCACTTGGACCTCTCTAAGTTGTAAAATGATGTTTTTAAATAGTACATGTGATTATGTAGAGAATGACTTTGAAATAATTTTTCCCCTAAGATATTTTAGGGCCTCAAATTTAACTAAGGCAGAGTCTACGTAAAGCAATCACATTTTCAGAACAAAGCCTTAAAGAATTACTCCACCATGTTTGTAATTCTGGATCTTTGGGAAATATTTAGAATCTTAAGGAACTTTGATGCCTTTGGTTGTTATGGAATTCTATTGTTATATCCAAATTCTATTGTTTTGGCCCATATGAATATTTATATTCCTATGTGAATCATACTATAATTTTACAATAATTCATTTTTTATTGAGGATTGATTTACATAAAATTCACAGCTCTTCAGTATACAACTTGATGAATTTTTACCTGTGTATACCTCCATATAACCTCCACCCAGATCAAGATACAGAATATGGCCCTGCCCACACAAAACCGCTACTCTGTCAACATAGAAAAATAATTAAAAAAAAAATTTCCCCCATTAAATCCAGTTGGCCTGTTTCTTTTGCAGATATAACAGTCCAGGCCCTGGGCCCAGCACTGTGTAGATGTGAGCCTCCTCCCTGGAGAGGCGAATTAGGCAGATAATTAAACAAACAGGTAATACCAGATGTGCAGATACAGAGGGTTATAAGAATGCAAGTCAGGCTGTACCCCAACTTTAGAAGTTGTTTTGTTTTGTTTGAGGGGAAAATGAAAGGCTTCTAGGAGGATGTGAATTTTAAGTTGGAAATTGAAAAATGAGTAGAAAGTAGTCAGCTAAACATGTAATAAGAGGGAAAAAAGAGTATTCCATGTGGAGGAAGGTCATGAGTCAAGGCTTAGAAATAAGAGCATGCAGGGTTCGATGAACAAAATTAACTTGGGTGGAGTACAGGGCGGGTGGAGAAGAGTGCAGTATAGCTGGAGAGGTAGTAAGGACCCAATCGGAAAGACTGAAGCTGGGGCTTTGCTCTAAGGGTGAGGGCAGGTCTCTAAGTCTGTGGCAGGTCTTCAGTGTGGCAGACTCAGTGTGCCAGACTCAGATCTGGTTTTGCAGTCCCAACAACTGTGGTAGGGAGATTACAGGAGGGACTGGGTGGATGGCGGCCACAGCATCCATTTGGCTGAGAGGCCAGGTGGTCTTGACTAGACAATAGCAATGGGAATGGGGGAAATGGATTGACTTGAAAGAGATTTAGAAGGTAAAATCAACACAGCTTGGTGTTTGACAGGTGCAGATTCATGAATGATCTTTAGTTTTTCTTAGATCTTGCAAAACAGATGGAAGATGGTGCCATGGGCAATGATGGGAGAAGAATCTAGTTTTTATAATACCCTTCTTTCATATATTTCTTTCTCAATACATTTAATTCCAGTTACAAGTTAGCTGTGAGACAGTTAGGTAGAAGTATCAACTAGGAAGCTGTAACAAATATTTATTGAACACATTCTATGTGCCAGGCATGCTGTGGTCACTTGGGGTGCAACTGTGAACAAGACAGTGAATGGTGCCCCTATGAAGCTCCTGGTTTACCAGGCTGGAGCTGCAGCCTGGGGCTACCAGATACCAGCAGTGATGAAAGCCTTCAGAGTGAAGGAGGTTGCTCAGCAAGGGAAGCAGCCGAAACCTCGGCTCAAACCCCAAGGAACATTAGGAGAGATTGTAGGGAAAGCAAGAGACGTGTGGTTTTCAAAAATCTGGGGCGTGGTCCCCAGTGTGACATGCAGCTGAGAAGATGTGTAAGATGAGAACAACAGATGGTCTATTGTGGTGCTTCTCCAAGTGGGGTCCCCAAACAAGCAGCAGTGGCCCCCAGAATTGAGAAATGCAAATTCTTGGGCTCCACCCCAGAACTACTGAATCTGCACTGAAACCCAGAATTTCAGGACCAGGCAGCCTGTTTTAACCCACCTTCCAAGTGATTTGAAGCAAACTAAAGTTGGAGAGCCCCTACTTCAATGCATAAAATGATAAGGAAGTCATTGGTAACTGGGAAACTTGGCAAAAGTTATTTCATTGGAGTTACATCCTGTTCAGGCAAATTTTTAAAAATTTAAGAGCATCCAGTGTTGTTTCTGATGTTGTTATAAAGACTGTTGTTAAGTAACTTAGAATATTTAAGGAACTTAGAGTCAGTGTCAGTAATTCCTATAAAATCAGTAACAACAGTGTAAGAATGTATATTCCAACAGCAATAAAAATAACAAAAATTAGAGGAGTGTTAAAAATTTGTTTTATATTTTATATAGAAGTTTCAAATGTTTATTCTGCATGTTTGAGATTTTTCCTTTTTTTATATATGAATTGATAATTCATATTTTGTTTCATGCTGTTCTGAATGATGGTTAGAGTTTTGTTTTTCTCTGTTTTGAAATATATCCCTTTTGGGGAAGTCTCAATATCTTAGGCCACCTGCATCATTGATAATTGATTTGCTGCCCTCAATCCTGACATTGAGGAATTAAAATACCTGAATAGAGTGCCATCATGGAGACAAGAACATCTCAACTCTGAATGGCAGCCTGAAAACACATGTAGATGCTTAAATTAGCTCTTCCAGAAATTTCCAAGACACTATCAGGAATATATTTCTAATTATTTGAGCCATTGCTCAAGTGAAGTAACTGGAAGTGTACTCTTTTCATCTACAGCAATCCAACGACATAATCATAATTATTGTACTTGTGATGTACTTATGAAGGAGAGGACTCTTATTAACTAGGTCTTTTCCTGATTCTTTTGTTGTCAGGCTCCCAGGTATTTTATTTCATTTGACAGGAAGAATTAGAGCAAACTGCTGTGTTTTGCTATCATCAGGGAAAATCTGTGGTAGATCTTCAAATGAGAAGTAACTGATGCAGGTATTAATCTTACTGCCATTCCTGTTCAAAATGAATACTTATCTCTTTATAAGAATAAAAACTGGTGGGTAGTTCCAGTGACAGGCACAAAGAAAGTTCTCAAGTGTTGAGTGGATGGATGAATGGATGGATAAATTGATGAATGGATGGATGGATGGATGGATGGATGGATGGATAGACAGATGGTTAAATGGTTAGAGAGGTAGAAAAGTAAATAGATAAAAATGTGACATGAGAGAGGCATTCTGCTTAGAGAGGAAAAGCAGTCTTTTTTAAAATAGTGTTCCCCCTGAGGAGGTACCGCGAAATGAATTGAAGACTTAGAGTTTGTAGCCATGCTGCCCCTTATTTCTAATGTAATCTTGTACAAATCCTCTAATGTCTCTGAGCAACTTGTTGTGAAGGATGGTATCAGCTGCCCCACCTGCTGCCATGTTTGTGGTCAAGACCAGATAGTATAATGACCATGAATGAGATGTTAAAACTGTAAAAAGTGCTACAGGAATGTTAAGTAATTCTTATATGTGGTTAGATAATGGGTTGTAGTTTGATATGTTAGGACTGCACTTTTGCCCAGCACCTTTGGGGATATCTAAGTTATTCCCTGTGCCAGCCCACACCAGGTTTTGGCAGGCTCCTTTGGTTTCATCTGGATTAGGTGACACAATTATCTTTGGCTTAATACAGTATTTCCTCACATAGAGGAGGCATCCTGGAAGCACATGTTATCAGTGTGTCAAACCTGTGATTTATCAATTAAAACAAAAAGAAAACATGGAAATAAAGCTAACTTAAATGTGATGTAAGAGGAGATATTAGATAAATTATAGCACAGGTGAGATTCAGCGATTCATGGCAAAAATTGTGAGGGCAGCAGGCACATAAATGGAGACACCCTTATCGATTGGATAGTGGGGTGCATAAAGTAAGCCGAAGTTACTGCCTGTTGAGAATAGGTCATGAGCTATTTTTCTTTCTACGCCAAGGGCAGTCCAGTGACACACTGAGCAATTTCTCCAGCTCCACTAACAGTCCTATGAGATAGGCCAAATTGTCTCTTTGTCATCTACAAAGTGCTCTCGCAAGCATTTTTGTGCACACGGATTCTGTCTAATGGGTATTGCTATTCCCGCCTTTGCAAATGAGGAGGAGAAGCATTCCTTATTGAGGTCACAGAGAGCCAAGACTCCAACGCAGGTGTTCTGAAGAGTCCGGTTTTCTTTCTACCTGAGAAATTCTGAGTAATGGAGCTCCCAGCAAAGCATGTGTCAGATCTCAGATGTTGACCTTCTTTTGATTCTTTTGAAGAATCATTAAATGGATGCAAATGGCATGTGGTGAACACAACACCCAGAAGAAGGGGTGCTCCCTGCCTGTGCTGCGGGTCCTGGCATAGGTGTGGGAGCCTCCTACTCAAGCTTAAGGTGAATGCTTACAGGCCTGGTGTGAGTTCTGACTGTGCTAACACACCCTGTGAGCCTCTAGCTGTATTTGTGGGGACATCCCTGTATCAGGGCAGGCATTTAAACTATAAAGACGATGAGATTTGTAGCAAAGCGCTACTAGACACTTGTGAACTCTTGGGGGGTGTAGTTTTCAGTCAGTCCTTGTAAAACTGGCTCTTTGAACCAATTCACAAGAAGAAAATAGATGCCTTTATTTACAATTAATTTATTCATTCATTTTACAAGTATTTATGGAATATCTACTACATGCAAGAAGTCATAGAAATAAGAAGGTTTTTTCCCCATTATCTTTTTTTATCCACTTAACCTCTTACCGAAAAAAAAGAGTCGAGATAGAAATTATCAAAAGTCAAAAAGATTTTCAGAATTGTAGCAATACTGATGAGAACATCCTTTTGACTTTCATGTTAATTTTTGGCCTCAGACACTCAACTCTGCTTCAGAACTGCTTAACAGCTCATGGGACACTGCTGAGAGCCCTTCGCTGATGTCATCAAAACCTTTGTAAAACATGATGTTTGGATGGTGACAAATTCGTTGTGTATTGTCTGAAACAGAAAGCTTGTGTTTGCTAATCAAACCAGGTCTCAACACTTCTGCAGGAGACTCTCAAATCAGGGTGAACAGGTCAAAGAAAGTTCACGGAACTTAGGAACAGGAAACCTGAGTTTGGGGATAATCGTGTTCTTGAGTGGAAAGGGTATGGGTTTTAGGATCACTTGAGTCTATGGCTGAAACCTGGCAAGGCCACTTATTACACTTGGTGACTGAGTGAGTCATTTTCCTTTCTGTGCCTCAGTCTCCTTGTTTGTAAGATGGAGGTTAATAGAGACTCTTGTAAGGATAGGGTAGGGATCTGCTAACACCTAAACTGAAGGCATCCGGTGCACCAGGCACCATGCTAAACATTTCTTCTGTATCAACTCTCTGAATCTTCACAACACCTTATGAGGGAGGCGCCATTACTAGCATCATTTTACAGACAAGGGAACTAAGTAGATAAGGCACTGTCGCATGTTGGGAACAGAGTAGGCCTTCAGTACATAGAGCATGTGTTAATCCAGTCTTTTCTATTCTCTCGCTTTGCTATTCTATTCTATTCTATTCTATTCTATTCTATTCTATTCTATTCTATTCTATTCTATTCTATTCTATGTGCCAGCCTTGTTAGGCTTCACTTTCCTCACAAGTCAAAAAAGATAATGGTACCTGCCCTACCAGAAGGTATTTGGTTTGTTGGGATGTTTAAATAAAACTTTGAGAAGGCGCTTTGTGATGAGAAAGTGCTCTAGAGATGCACATGACCATGGTACGTCATGGTGGGGCCACTGATGGTGCCCACCTCCCTCACCAGGCTGCATGAAGTGAGCCCCTCCTCTGATGGCCCTAACAAGAAGTTGGAGGTGCCCACGAAAAGGGGTCTCACGTGTTTTCAGCTACTATCTCAACATCCTCTTAACCCCATCTTGAAATCTGACTTTGAATGACCCTGTTAAGACATTTGAACCCCGGCTGCATTTTGAAGCTGTGGGAGGGTTGGTATCAGAGCAAGAAAGAACTTTATCTTTGATAAGAAATTTGTTTCTCAGTGTCTGCATCTCTCTGTAATGTAATGGCATAGATGTAATGGCATGGATCCTACTTGTGTAGAGAATGTCTCCAACTGCACTGCTGCTTCCTGCCAAGTGGCCACCTGTGCCCACTAGATAGGCATTGCTCTTCCAGAGTGGGGCATGTTCCCATCACAGGTAGAATCCGGTTCTGCACATCTACTTCACTCAGGTTGGGCTTAGCTCCTAACTGTGGTAAGGGTACACGTTTAGTTGGGTGGTTCCTGGAAAAAATAGAGAGAAGAAAGACCCCTGGCCAGTCACTGGGGGTTAATGGAAGAGATGAGCCACTCTCTTTCCTCAGTGGCAATGGCCTCTCGTTTTCTACAGGAAGGAGGAGCGTAGAGTGAGGGCATGTGGACAGCTTTGGCGGTGATTGTGTGTATGTTCGACACATTACAGGGAGGGAACCTTGTGTAGATCTGAAAGTGGTTGCACGTCCGCAGGCTGGAGTCTGTTTTCTGGCTGTTTCATGAGGACTCAGCTTATTTCCTTAGGAAACCCTTGTGCCTTCGTTACAAAGAAGCATTGACTCTGCTTGCATTTCTCACATGTAGTGTGGGACTAAGAAATGTAAACATTCTTATATTGCTGTTGACATTCAATGGCCATGACTTTAGGAGTCTACAGGCCATGAAAGGACAGGCAACAGTGTAAGTCACAAAAACATTGTTTTCTTCTCCAGCAGGCTCTGTTAATAAAGTCTACTTGCCATATGGAAAGCTTTCTAGAATATCCAGCCTTATGCAGTTTCCCAGAGACAACAGGTGGGTTGAAAAGAATATTAAACAGGAGAGAGGAACCTGGATTTTAGTTCTGATGCCACCTCTGCCTAAAATCTGATGTTTGCAGGTCATTTAACCCCTCTGAGTCTGTTTCCTCTTTTGTAAATGGGAATATAGGGAACACAATTGTCAGGATTCCTCCCAACTCTGCAATGCCGAGATTCCATGGTTCTGTTCCTTCACTTGCCTTTTCCCATCCTGTTCTCTTACATCTTGAACTCAATGTCCATTAACTATGCTGTTACCGTAATTACCCAATCATTGAACACCACATGATGGAGTATAGTTAGTGCTATTTATGTTAAACCGTTTCATTATTTTGAAGGGAGGGTGGGAGAGAGCTCTGTGCATGAAGCTCTACCTACAGAAAGGCAGTACATTAGATTATAGCTCTCTTTTGCCCTATTTTATTGATGATCGTAGCCCAGGAAATCCAAGCAAAGATTTTTATTTCCATGTTCGCATTGCCCATATTTCACACATCCAACAAGAGGCCAGCTCTCCTGAATGAAAACTATTGGACCAAGGTTGTGAATCTCAGCTTAGGAAGGATAAGTGAATGGGCTGCCTCAACCCCATAGAGCACTCACCAGTGAGAAGTACTTTCTGGTGCTGGCCTGGCCTCCAGTCCTCTGCATCTTTGGCTCAAGGATCCTGAGACAGCACTCCTCAAACTGTAAGAGTGTGTCACTAGGAGGTGCCACCCTGTGCCAAGGGTACAAAACAGAAGGAAGTATCTAGAGTATGTTTTTCTTAAATATTTTTTTGTAAGAAATTAACCAGATATTAAAACAAACTCAACTTTATCATGGAATAGAAGGTAAAACTTGCATAAATATTTAATAAGAAATAGAATGCTTAAAAGGAATTTTAAGCAAATAGCGGTTAATTCAGGGCATTTCCCCAGGAGTCCCAAATGTTCTTCTACTATTCGGGGCACTTAGGTGGAAAACAGTGAAAACTGTGATTATTGATGTTCGTTTAGTGCCAAGCATTTTTCAATACCATGTAACACTTAAATGTCACCAAATATCTAGTCACTATTCAAATTTCCTCAATTACCTCATCAATGTCTTTTTACTTTGATTTCTCTGAGTCAAATAAGACTCACACATTACATTTTTAATTATATGTGTATGTATGTATGTGTATATGGATGTATGTAATGTATGTAGAAGTTTAGTTCTATATCCCAACCTTCCTGTCTGTACCGCTTTTCTGTCATTCCAAACCCCTCCTCTCTAGCAACCATCAGCTTGTTTTCTGTGTCTATGGGTCTGTTTCTGCTCTGTTCTATTTATTTGTTTGTTTGTTTGTTTTTTTGTTTATTATTTTTTATTTATTTGATTTATTTAGATTCCACATATAAATAAGGTCATATGGTATTTGCCTTTCTCTGTCTGACTTATTTCACCTAGCATAATACCCTCTGGGTCCATCCAAGTTGTTGCATATGGGAAGATTTCATTCTTTTTTTCTTTTGCTGAATAATGTATCATTGTATATGTACTCTCTTCTTTATCCATTTATCTATTGATGCACACTTAGGTTACTCCCATGTTTTGGCTATTTTAAATAATGCAGTGAACAGAGGGGTGCGTATATCTTTTTGAATTAGTGTTTATGTTTTTTTATTGAATACCCAGAAGTGGAATTGCTAGATCATATCACAGCTCCATTTTTTTGTTTTTTGAGGAAACTTCATACTATTTTCCATAGTGGCTGCACCAATTTACAACCCCACCAACAGTATACAAGGGTTTCCTCTTCTCCACATCTTCACCAATGCTTGGTATTTGTTGATTTATTGATAATAGCCATTCTGACAGGTATGAAGTGATATCTCATTTCTCTCATGATTAGTGATGTTGAGCATCTTTTCATATGTTTGTTAGCCATCTGTGTGTCCTCAATGGAAAAATGTCTATTGAGTTCCTCTGCCTATTTTTTAATTAGATTGTTTTTGTTTTGTTTTGTTTTAGTGTCGAGTTTCTTATATTTTTTTTGATGTTAAGTCCTTATCAAATGTATTATTTACAGAAATCTTCCATTCAGTAGGTTGTCTTTTTGTTTTGTTCATTGTTTCCTTTACTATGCAAAAACTTTTCAGTTTGATGTAGTTCCATTTGTTTATTTTTTTATTGACCTTGTCTGAAGAGATATATCCAAAAAGATATTGCTGAGAGCCATGTCAAAGAGTTTAATACATATGTTTTCTTCTAGTTTTGTGGTTTTTGAACTTACATTTAAGTTCTTAATCTGTTTTGTGCATATAGTGTAATAAAGTAGTCCCAATTATTTTCACTTAATGTCAGGTTTTCTCAACACCACTTATTGAAGAGACTGTCTTTACCCCATTGTATATACTCGCCTCCTTTTTTGTAGATTGACTGTATAAGTGAGAATTTATTTCTGATCTTTTTATTCTGTTCCACTGATTTATATATTTATTTTTATTTTTATCTCTTTATAGTATAGTTTGATATTAAGATAGCTCCCACTATCTTCTTTCTCAAGATTTTTTTGACTATTTGAAGTCTGTTGTGGTTTCCTATAAATTTTAGGATTCGTTGCTATAATTAAAAGAATGTCATTGGAATTTTGATAGGAACTGAATTAAAACTGAAGATTGTTTTAGGTAGGAAAGACCAATATTAGTCCTTCCAATCCATGAGCAAGATATATCCTTCCATTTATTTGTAACTTTTTCAGTTTTTTTCTTGAATGTCTTATAGTTTTCAGAATGCAGGCCTTTAACCTCTTTGGTTAAAATTATTCCTACATAGTTTATGCTTTTTGATGCAGTCATAAATGGAATTTTTCTTAATTTCTTTTTCCAATTTGTTATTGGTATGTAGAAAGGCAACAGATTTCTGTGTACTGATTCTGAATCCTAAAACTTCACTGAATTCATTTATTAGTTCTTATAATTTTGGGGAGAGACTTTACAATTCATCTGCAAATAATGAGATTTCTTTCTTTTCAATTTGGATGCCTTTTATTATTTCTTTTTCTTGTCTGATTACTGTGGCTAAGGACTTCCAATACTATGTTGAATAGAAGTAATAACAGTGGTCATCCTTGTGTGTTCTTAATCTTAGAGGAAAGCTTTTAGCTTTTCACCATTGAGTATATTAACTGTGTGGGTTTCTTATATATAGCTGTTATTATGTTGAGATGTGTTCTTTGTATACCCACTTTGTTGTGAGTTTTTTTTTTTCATCAAATGATATTGAATTTTGTCAAATGCTTTTTCTGCATCTATTGAGATGATCATATGGTTTCTGTCTTTTATTTTGTCAATGTGATGTATCATGTTGAACTATCCTTGCATCCCTAGGTGACTCCCATTTGGTCATAGTATGTAATCCTTTTATTGTACTGTAGAATCCAGTTTACTAATATTTTCTTATGAATAATTTTATCTATGTTCATCAAGGATATTGGCCTGTAATTTTTTTTTTTTGAAAAGCCTTTGTCTGGTTTTGGTATCAGAGTAACACTGGCTGTGTAGAATGAGTTTTGAAGCATTCTTTCCTTTTTATTTTTTTTGAAATATTTTAAGAAGTATAGTTATTAATTATTTGAATGTTTGATAGGATTCAGCTGTGAAGCTGTCAGGTCCTGGACTTTTATTTGTTGGGAGTTTTTTGATTACTTCTTCAATTTCATTGCTAATAACAGGTCTGTTTAAATTTTGTATTTCTACCTGGTTCCATTTTAGAAGGTTATATACTTCTAGTAATTTATCCATTTCTTCTAAGATTTTAAATTGTTGGCACACAATTATTTATAGTATTTTTTAATGACTCTGATTTCTGTGGTGTCAGTTGTAACTTCTCTTTTATTATTTTATTTTTTTTTTCTTGATGAATTTGGCTAAAGGTTTGCCAAATTTGTTTATCTTTTCAAAGAACCAGCTTTTAGTTTTATTAATCTTTTCTATTATGTTTTAAATTTCTATTTTGTTTATTTCCCCTCCAGTCTTAACTGTTTCCTTCCTTATGTTTACTTTGAATTTCTTTTGTTTTTCTAATTCCTTTAGGTGTTGAGTTAAAGTGTTTATTTGGGATTTTTTCTATTTCTTAATGTAGTCCTGTATAGCTATGTACTTCTCTCTTAGAATTGTTTTTGCTACATCACATAAATTTTGAAAAGTTGTGTTTTCATTTTCATTTGTTTCAAGATAGTTTTTTTATTTCCTATTTGATTTTCTCTTCGATCCATTGATTGTTTAGTAGCACGTTGTTTAGTCTCCACATATTTGTGTTTTTTTCCCAGTGTTTTGCCTATAGTTGATTTCTAGTTTCATGCCATTGTGGTTGGAAAATATGCTTGATATGATTTCAGTCTTCTTGATTGAAATTGAATTTATTGAGGCTTGTCTTTGTGGCATAATACATTATCTATCTTGAACATTTCATGTGCACTTGAAATAAACTATATTCTGCTTGTTTTAGGATGAAATGTTCTATAAAGTTGATCTAATCTAATGGGACATTTAAGACTATTATTTTCTTATTAATTTTCATCTTGATGACCTATGTATTGATGTGAGTGGGGTATTAAAATCCCCTTCTATTAGTATTTTACTATAGATTTCTCCTTTTTGTTCATTAATAATCGCTTTATATATTTAGGTGCTCCGATGTTGGGTGCCTAGATATTTATGATTATTATATTCTCTTTTTGGATTGACCCCTTTATAATAAAATAATGTCCTCCTTTGCCTTTTTGTTTTTTTACACCTTTTGTTTTAAAGTCTGTTTTGTCTGATATGAGTTTTGCTAATCCAACTTTCTTTTCATTTCTGTTTACACGGAGTATCTTTTTTCCATCCCTTCACTCTCAGTTTGTATGTGTCTTTCAATTTGAAGGGAACTTTTAAAGCAACATATAGATGGATTATATTTTCTAATCCATTCAGCCACCATATATTTTTATTGGAGCATGTAATACATTTACATTTAAAGTTATTATTGATAAGTATGTACATATTGCCATTTTGTTCATTGTATTTTAGGCTGTTTCTTTCTTCTCTTATCCTCTTCCCTTGTGTTTTGCTGGTTCTTTTAGTTTTTTGTTTGGTTTCCTTTCTCTTTATTCTTGATATAGGGTTCGTAAGGTTTGGTTTATGGTTACCATGAGGTTTATGTATATCATTCTATATCAGTTCTAAGCCGTTAGGCATTTAAGTTTGAGTAAACTCTGTAAGGACTGCATTTTTACTCTCTCCATGCTTTATGTTATTGATGTCATGTTTTGGATCTTTTTGTGTTGTGTATCTACTAACTACTTATTTTAGTTTGAGTTGGATTTGATACATTTTTCTTCTGACCTTAAGTAGCTTTTTAAATGTCTTATTCACTGTATTTATTAAATATTTGGCTTTACCTGTGATATTTTTTCCTTTGTAATATTTCCTTATTTCTGGTTATAGTCAAGCATTTGATGTGATTCTGTGTAGCATCTATAATTATCCCTATTTTACAGATGAGGAATCTGAGGTACAAACAAGTTAAATAATTTATCCAAGGTTTACATAGCTATAAGCAGCAGAGCTAAGATTTAAACCCAAACAGTTTCTCTCTTCTCCCATTCATCATGCTGCCACTATCTCCCTTCCAGAGAAAGCACTTGTACCTCAAAGTATGAACTGTCTATATTATAGACATGACAGGTAGATCTAATGAAGGACAAGGGAGCTTTGCTATAAAGAGTCTCCAAAATCAATTTCAAGACGAATATGTGAGATATACTCTAAAGAGTTCTTTCCTTGACCTTCAGGGAAGCCCAGGGCCAAATAGAATCTTCTGAAACTGTCCTGTTTTCTAGAAGTAAACTAATGCATCACTGCCATACTGCCTGCTTCCTGCTGAAGTCACCTCCAGTCTCGCCAGCCACTGATGGGTCTGCTCTCCTTTCTGGACCACTGAGCCAAGAAAGCTTGATTTTGAAGAGGAAAGACCCTCCAAAGACCATAGTTCTGTCTTATAATTATTAAATGGATTGAAAATAGATGTAAAGAGAGACATGAGGAAAAGTCTATAGTTTTCAGTAGGGAAAAGGCATCAGTTCTGACTTGGAAATCTTCCTTGAGATAATGGATGAGTAAGGGCAGTCCAAGCAGAGGAAAAACATAAGTTAGTGCCTGGGATCAAACTGCATACCGCGTGTCTGGGATCCCGAAATGGTGCATTTTAACTGCAGCATCAGACTGTGTGTGAAAGTGGGGGGAGATAAGACTGTCAATGGGAAGTTGAGCCATTTTATTAATGACTTTGAACCCAAAGCTAAAAATTTTGAGTTTGACTAAGTAGCCAGTGATGAGCTCTCAACTGCAATGGAGGAAAGATTTATGTTTAAAAAAAAAAAAAAGAAAGAAAGAAACTGGCAGCAATTTGTAGAAGAACTGGAAGAAATGATAGACTGTCAATTTAAAGACTAATTAGAATGACATTTAAATAATTAATGCAAGTGATAATGAGTTTTTGAATAGGGCAAAGGCATGGACAACGAAAGGAACATGCTTTCAATTCCAGCAGTGTTAAAATGTGGAATCTTCAAATATTGTCCTAATGTTGGAAATGAAAGAGCCAGATATGACTCCTGGACAAAAAGAAAGATTGTTTAATGTAAAGAAACATGGGTTTCTGCTTCCAGAAAGAAAGAGTAGAAGTAATTGTCCTTATCTTGCCTGCTAAGTAGAGCTAAATCCCTGGACATTATGTATAGATTAAACATAAGAAGACTGAAAAATAGAGAGAAGAAGATAAATCTACTAGGGACCTTGGGACTTGAAGACTGACATGGCAGTGAATTCCTAGGATTTTATTTTGCCTCTTGTATTCCAGCGTTTCATAACAATACTCCAATATATTAGTCTAGGTTTTGGTCAAAAATTACTCACCATGCAAAAAAAATCATGAAACTCTCAACTTGAATGGAAAAAACCAAACATGCCAACACCAAGACGCACATATGTTAGAATTATCTGACAAGCATTTTAAACCAATTATAAAAATGTTCCAAGAAATTATGAACACATATGAAATAAATGAAGAATATAGAAAATCTCAGTGAAGAAATAGTAGATCTAAAGAGAAATAAAAAGGAAATTTTAGAACTAAAGCCACAATAAATAAAAGAAAAATCTCAGTGGATGAGCTCAATAGCAGAATGGAGGAGAGAGAGGAGGGAAAAAATCAGTGAACTTGAAGATAGAGAAATAGAAAATGCTTCCATATAAATAACAGAGGATATAGACAGGAAAAAAAAGAAAGAAAAATAAAAGAAAGAAGGAGGGAAGGGAGGGAGGGAAGGAGAGAGAGAGAGAGAGAAAGAGAGAGAGAGAGAGAGAGAGAGAGAGAGAAAGAGAGAGAGAGAGAGGAGGGAAGGAAGGAAGGAAGGAGGAAAGAGAAAGAAAAAGAAAGAAAATAGGCTTAGAGGCTTTTGGGACTATAAAAAAAAGATCTACCATTCACATATTTGGACTCCAGTAGAAGAAGAGAGAAAGGGCAAGGCTCAAAAAGTTCCCAAAGAAATAATGGTTGAAACATTAACCACCTTTGACAAAAGATATAAACCTATAGATTCAAGAAGCTGAGAAAAATCCCCCCCAAATAAATGCCAAGACATTATACTTAAACTTCTGAAAACTAAATGCAAAGAAAAAAAATTTAATGTAGCTAGAGGAAGATGATACCTTACCGATAGGGAAAAACAACTTGAATGATAGCAGATTTCTCATCAGAAACCATGGAACCAGAAGACAGTGGCACAATATATATGATTTTTAATCTTGAAAGAAAAGCACTAGCAACCTAGAATTCTCTATCTAGTGAAAATATTGTTGCAATGAAGGGGAAATCAAGATGTTATCAGATAAAGGAAAACTCAAAGATTTTGTGGACATACCCTAAAAATAGAATATCGAACTACCCTAAATAATGGCTAAAGGAAGTTCTCTAAACAGAAAGGAAATGAAAAAGAAGAAATCGGAGAACATGAAAAAAGAAAATAGTAAGCAAAAATATGAGTAAATACACTAAACTTGCCCCTTTCCCCTGAATTTTCTACATTATGTATGATAGTGAAAACATAAATTGTAACATGGTCTAATATGGTTTGCAGAGCATATGGAAGAAAAACGTAAGACAATTATATTATAAATGGGGGAGGGTAAAGAGACATAAAGTGTTACGTTTGTATACTTCACTTAAACTGGTAGACTGTGATAAGTTATGTATAAATAATGTAATATCTACAACAACCACTAAATATATACATAGATATAGATGATAGATAGGTAGACAGACAGATAGATTTATGTAGATAGATAGATAGATAGAGAAACACTATGAACAAATCAAAATGGAATTCAGGAAATATTCCAGTAACCCACAGGAAGAAAAAAGGAGGAACAGAAAGACAAACAGCAGAGTGAGCAACAAAATAAAGCACAAAATGGCATACTTAAGCCCTAACATATCAATAATAATTCATTAACTGTAAATGGTCTAAATATACCAAGGACAAAACAGATTAACAGAATGGACTAAATCACGTGATTTATTTTTTGCTGTGTACAAGAAATTCACTTCAAATATAACAATATAGATAGGTTGAAAGTAACATGATGATAAAAGTGATAGCATGCTAACATTAATTTTAAAAAGTAGAAGTCATTCTGTTAGTTTTGGGCAAAGTGGAGTCAGAGCAAAAAAAATTACCAAGGACAGAGAGAGACATTACATCGTGATAAAAAGATTAATAATACAAGATGATATGACAATTTTAGATGTTGTGCATCAGTGAACAGAGTGCATAAATAGAAAGCCACATATGTATGATAGATAACCTAGATGAAATGGACCAATTTCTTAAAAAACACAAACTACCACAACTACCCAATATGAAATAATAGTTTGAATAGACCTGTAACAGTTAAGAAATTGAATTTCTAATTTAATAATTCTTGAAAAGAAATCTCTAGGCTGTGAGATTTCACTGGAGACTTCTACCAAACATTTAAAGAATTAACATCAGTTCTACCCAGTGTCTTCCTGAAAATAGAAGAGGAGGGAACACTTTGCAATTTTTTAAATGAAGTCGTTATTACCCTGATATCCAAATCAGAAAACAACAGTCCAAAAAAGAAAAGTTAAACCCTATGAATATGGGTGCAAAATTCTTTTATAAATTTTAGCAAATATAATTCAGCAATATAAGAAAATAATTGTATATTATAACTAAGTGGGGTTTGTTCAGGGTAAGAAAGGCTAGGTCAAAATATGGAAACCAGATAATACAATTCACCATATTAACAGACTAAAGAAGAAAAATCGTATAATCATATGTGACAAAATCTAATACCCATTTACAGTAAAATCCAGAAACAAGGAGTAGAGGGGAAGTTTCCCAACTTGATAAAGACATCTCCACAAATCTTACAGCTGACCTTGTACTTAATGGTGAAGGACTGAATGCTTTCTCCTGAAAGGTTAGGGACAAGAATGTCTGCTCTCACCACACCTATTTACCTCAGTACCAAGAGTTGTAGCAAAAAAGAAAAAGCAGGCATACAGATTATAAAAGAATAAATAAAATTGTCCTTATTTACAGATCAGTGGCTATAAAAAAAAATCCCAAAGAATATCCGAAAACTCTCATAGAACCAATAACAAATAAAAATCATTTATATTTCTATAATACCAGCAATGAACCCTTGGAAGCTAAGCTTAAAAATACCATTTATAATCACTTATAAAAAGAGATACTTAAACTTTTAAAAACCATGTATAAGATTTATGCAAAAAAACAGCAAAATACTGATGAAATAAATCAAAGAAAATCTAAATAAATGGAAAAACATACTGTGTTCATGGTTTGTAATACTCAACTTAGTACAGATGTTAATTTTTTCTAAACTGATATGCATGTTTAATGTAATTTCTATCAAAATCTCAGGAAGTTCTTTTTTGGATATAGATAAGATTATTCTAAAATTTATATGGACAGGCAAAGGAACTAAAATAACTAAACAACTCTGAAAAAAAAAAAAAGAATAAAATGTGAGGAATTAGCCTACCCAATTTCAAGACATTATGTATCTGTGGCAATTCAAGCTTGTGTGGTATTGGCGGAAAGATGGACACATATGCCAACAGGACAGAATAGAGTACCCAGAAAGAGATCCATACTAGTATAGCACTAATTTTTGAAATAGATTCAAAAATAATTTAATGGAAAAATTATCTTTTCAACAAATGGTGCTAGAACAATTGGATATCCACAGGCAAAAAGAAAAAAATAACCTTGACTTAAATCTTACAAGTTCTCAGAAATTAACTCAAAGTGGACCATAAATTTTAACACAAACCTTAAAAAATAATGAAAAGATAAGGCTTGATAGAGAGTTTTTAGTCATGATACTATAAGCACAATTCATTAAAGAACTTCAATAAATTGGACTTTATCAAAAATTAAACTTTCTCTGCAAAATACTTCATTCAAAAATATGAAAAGACCAGCTATAGACTAAAAGAAAATATTTGCAACCTCATACCTGACAAAGGACTCCTACCTAGAATAAAATCTTTCAAAAGTCAGCGGTATAAAAACAAATAATCTAATTAGAAAATGGACTAACATGAAGAGACATTTCGCTAAAGAGGATGTATTTATGGCACACAAATGCATGAAAAGTATTCAGCACCACCAACCACTAGGGAAATGCAAATTCATACCTGGATGAGCTATCACCACACACCCAGCAAAATGATATAAAGTATACTGATAATACCAGATACTAGAGAGAGGCAGAGCAACTCTCTCTCACATTGCTGATGGGAATGTGAGATGTGATAGCCACTCTGGACGACAGTTTTGCAGTTTCTTAAAAAGCTAAACATAAGTGAAATAAGACAGAAAAAGAAAAATACTGTGTGAACTCGCTTATAAGTAGAATCTAAAAACACACCAAAGCACCTCATGGAAAAAGAGATCAGATTTGTAGTTCTCAGAGGTGGGGGAACTGGAAGAAGATAGTCAAAAGCGATAGACTTCTAGTTATAGATAAAGAAGTGTAACGTGATGACTAGTTAACACTGCTGTCTGGTATATTTGAGAGTTGCTAAGACAGTAAATCCTGAAAGTTATCATCACAAGAGAAAAAATTTGCATTTTTGTTTTGCTTTGTTTTTGTTTTGTGTCTACGTGAGACGATGGTTATTAACTTCATGTGATAGTCATTCCACAACAGATGTAAATCAAGTTATTGTGCTGTACAGCTTAAGCTTATACAGTGCTGTACATCAATTACATAGCTATAAAACTGAGAGAAAAACAAAAATCTAAACAGAGGCTTACTCTACATCCTGGCACCCACACTGGTCGGCACTTATTTCAGAGTGATGAGAACATGTGCACACAAATCCTGCACGCTATTGTTCATAGCTGCTTTATATGTAAGTCAAAAACTGGAAAAAGTGAATGGTTAAATATTGTGATGCGTTCACTACTCCGCAATAAAAAGAAATGAACTAATGATACAGGAAACAAGTTGGATTGATTCCCAGAGTGTTGTTCTGAGTGACTTGTACACCGAAAACAAAAACCCCATCTCAGCAGATCATACACTGAATGATTCCATGTGAATAATATTTGCAACAAAATTATAAAAATAGAGAATAATTTAGCGGTTGTCAGGGGTTAGTGATGAGATGAGGCTAAATTAAGCTGCAGGTCCTAGTGAAGCTGCTAAGAGGGAGAGTGGGACAAAAAAGAGAAAATAAAGATATTTATGAGGAAGGAAGAAGAGCAAGAGTTGCTGGCAGGAGGACTGTGGGCTCTGGGTTGTCAATGGAGCAGAACTGATACCAGCATAGGCGAAGCTTCTTGGAGCCCTTTTACTGCACCGGAGCAAGCAAGGGCTTTCAAAATATTGGATTGCACGGGATTCGACAGCCAGATCTTTAATTAATTAGTTAGATGTGTTACCTTAGATAAGTCACTTCATTTCTCAGTCATTTTTCTTTAGCAGAACATTATATAGCCAGGATTCTCAATCAGGTTGGTTTGGGTTTGGATCTGCCCTACCTGTGTTCATTTGGGGGCCCAGGGTGAGGGCCACAGCTACCCAGGGCACAATTTTCAGGGCGCGTTTCAAGCCATCACTTGCTCAAATCTAACATTTCTTTGCAAAGCAAGTGACAAGCAATACCTTGGGTAGAGAAGAGTGCCCCCCCTCCCGAGGTAGATGGGGATAGGAAGTGACTGTTGCTGCATAATCCAATCTTGATGTGGTTTGGGTTTGGGGTTAGGCCAAACTTTTTGGTTCAGGATACTTTAAAGGATCTAACCCTGTCTGCTCAGATTATACAAAAATTGCCCTGGTCTCTTCATCAAATCTCATACTAGGAATGGCTGAGCCTCACTCCCTGGAAGGGCTTGAAGATAGGAGAATTCCCAGATTCCCCATGGATAGGCATTGTCTGCTTCCTAGAGGACTGACTGCCTGGCCTTGAGACAGCTTCCTGGAGCTGAGGCCCAGCATGGTCCCCAACCTAGGTTTCTTCTCGGTGTGAAACATCGTTTGTCTGCCCCTCTAGGTGCTTCCTTCCCATATCCTACCCTGCTGAGTGGTTTGTACTCTGCAGCAAAGGGCTCTTTTGCACTCCGTCATCTGCTAGGGTTTGGGTAGTAAGGAACTATTGGGATCAAAGTCAGGAGGAGAGTGAGGTTAGGTATTTACTCGTTGACTGTGGGGTAGCCTTGGGTGACTGTGACCCTCCCCCAAATGCACTGTTTCTCTCATGACAATCTTTCTTGACATTTTTTTTTCTTGAGTCCCAGTATCTGCTTCCTCCCTCGGCCCTTCAGCCTGTCGGTGGTAACATGACCATTATTGCCTGGGCTTCGGAACCACCCCCATGTGGTTTACCTACATCTGTCCATATCTTTGTAGAGTCCCTTCATTGACCCCTTTCAAATGACCTGAATTTGCCTGTGCCATCTCTTTCCTGCTGGGCCCCTCACTGGTACAATCTTAGGTTTCAGACAGATCCACAGAAATGCAAGCATTTCTGCTCATTTTTGTACTCTTCTCTAACTCCAGTGCCTAGAAAGCACCCAGTCCTTAGGAGATGTTCAGTCAATATTGAAAGGGTTCTGGAATGGATGAAAATAAATGAACACCCCTTCTCACACAGAATATGTGAGCCTTTGTTTATTTGAATGAGAAAAGGATACCGTGTTCTTCTTTGTGGGAAAGGGTAAAATAATTCAGGGGGACACCATCTCTGACTTGGAGATCCTTTTTTTCTTTTTGAAATTGTGGTAAAACAACATAAAATTCACCAGTCTAACCATTTTTAGGTTAAGTGGCCTTAAATATATTCACACTGCTGTATACTGTCACCGGCGTCCAGCTCCGTAACTTTTTCATCTTCTCGACCTGAAATCCTGTACCCACTGAACACTAACTCCTTCTCCACCAGCCTTTGGTAACCACCATTCTACTTTTTGAATTTGTTTTAAGGACATAATATAAGTGGAATCATATAGTATTTGTCTTTTGGTGACTAGCTTATTTTGCTTATGATATCCTCAAATTTATTCATGTTGTAGCATGTGTCAGAATTTCCTTCTTTTTCAAAGCTGAAGAATACTCTATTAATGTACAGGCTACATTTTGTTAATCCATTCACCTGTTGATGGGCACTTGGGTTGCTTCCACCTTTGGGTTATTGTGAATGATGCTGCTATGAACATGGGTGTGTGTGTGTGTGTGTGTGGAGTTTCTGCTTTCACTTGTTTATGTACCACAAATGGGATTGCTGGATTGTATCGTAATCTTATTTTTAACTTTTGGAGGAGCCTCCATGCTGCTTTCCACTGCGGCTCCACCATTGTGCATCCCACCAGCAAGGTATATGAGCACTCTGCTTTCTCCGTATCCTTCTCCAAACTTGCTATTTTTCCTTATAGTAGCCATTCTGATTAGGCATTTTTCTAATTATTAGTGACGCTGACCATCTTTCCATATGCTTAGTTGGCCACTTGTATATCTTTTTCAAGAAATGTCTATTCAGGTTCTTTGCCCATTTTTGAATCAGTTATTTGTTGTGGTTGAGTTGTAGGAGTTCTTCTTACACTCTGGATATTCATTCCCTGTTAACTACCTGCTTTGCAGATATTTCCCATTGGTCTTTTCGTTCTGTCGATAGTGTCCTTTGGTACATAAAAGGTTTTGATTTTGATGAAGACCAGTCTATCCGTTTTTTCTTTTGTTGCTCATGCCAAATTTGGGGGCGTTATTACAATGTGGAGGTACAACAACTTTTCTCCATGAGAACCTCACTCTTCTGTGGGGTTCCTAACACCCTGGATCCAGTAGCAGAGCCTGCGGGCTGCAGTGTTGTAATAATTCTCACTACCAGCTGTGAACTGCCGAATGGCAGGAAGTTTCTGTCATCCTGGAGCTTTGCGATGTACTTCCCAGCACAGAGTGGGGACTGAAAAAATGTTGGATAAGTAAATAAAGGGGTCATTGAATGAATGGCTCCAGGAAAGAGAAAAAATGGCCTCTCCGCAGGCCTGCAAAGCCTCATACCTGACAGTTTTCAAAAGCGCTTTATTTTTTTCTTTCCCTCTCATCCTGAGTGGATGCGGCTCAGTGAGACCGGGCTTTTATATAATTGTTTGCAGCATAACAATACTGTTCTATAGCTGTAAGGCAGTGGCCTAATTTCCCTCCTTCCTTAATGAAAGGGACATGTCTTCTGTAGAAAATCGGTGATTTATCGAGTGACCAAAGACCTTCTGTTCTTAATAGAAACCGGTATAGACAAGAAGCTTGCTGGAGGTGAGGAGAAAACGTGACCACCTACTTCTGGACAGGAAATTCATTTCGTTGCCCTGGCGTGTTCTTGCTAATTTGGAGCTGACTTTCATCCTGCGGTTCCTCCTCGGATGGACAGCCATCCTCAGGCCATCCAGTCCAAACACTTGTTTAATGAACTTTGTGTATGTAACTCTCCCATAAGCCTCAAAGCTCTTGGAACACAAATTCAATATAAAATCAAAATTGGAAGCATTCCTTTCATAATAAAAAAAAAATCTACTGACTGAAGCATGAATAGTTGTTGATGATCTTTTCCTGTTTTTTCATTCCTTTTAGGACAGCCAGTGTCACTATCAAATAAAGGGCATCAGGCACCAAAGCTAAGGAAGAGTAATAGAAAAACATGAGATTAGGAAAATCCTGTCCATTGACTCTTCATGCAAATTGAGAAAAGACTGTGATTATCAATCATTATTTGATTTTAGCTATGGAACATCCCAGTAAAGTTACTCAGTCTTTCTCTCCCTGTTGAAGCAAGTTTGAAAAGTCCTGGCGTTCTGGAAAGAGCAAGGCCTGAATCTGCCCCTCCCCTTCTCTCTGTATGATCTTGCACAAGTTACATAACCAGTCTTAACCTTTACCTGCTCATCTGTAAAAGAGGAGGGGTATAATGACAAAATGCCTTACAGGGCTGCTATAAGAGTAAATGAAATAGCACTTCTAATGCAGGTAGCATATATTCAGCAAATAACTCCTTACCTCTCCCTTCCTCTCCCTGTAGGTGGAACTTTTTATGGATATTACAGGTGGAGTTATTATTAGGTGATTACTAATTTAATAATAGGCTAGTGGCAGACCAGATGACCAAAGCTCTGTGGACAGAAAAGTGAGTTTTTTAGAAGACATCATCTCCTTTATCCACTTATTCCTTTGTCAAACATTTGTGTGAGCCTTGAGAGAGGAGCCAGTGGTGATGAAGGATTCAATGCTGGGCTTGGCCCTAGAAGCTCAGCTTGATTTGCAAGTCGCTTTTTCGTTCTTGCCTTATTTCCGAATGGACCCCAGACATCTGGGTTGGCTTGGGTGAACTTTCATGCCCACATTGGTCAAAGTCCGAGTTCTCCACATTACTGTAAGCACCAAAGGTGGGCTCCGCATTTCATTCAGGGCTGCATCTCAGTGCTCAGCTTGCCACCAAGAGAGCCCTCAACAGCCACAACTGACCACTGACCCACATCTAGTAAATGACATTTTTTTATACTTCAATATAATTTCCTCTTTCTCAAGTCCCAAATGAGACAAGCAACTGAGGCAGGACCTAGAATGTTTGGCAGTTTGTTTTCTCTTTTTTCTTCTCTTCTCTTCTCTTCTCTTCTCTTCTCTTCTCTTCTCTTCTCTTCTCTTCTCTTCTCTCTCTCCCTTTCTTTTTCTTTTCTTTCACTTTATTGAGACCAGAAGTAAATGGAGTGGCTTCCACCCCCATGAAAGAGCAAAGGGAAATGGCAACATATTTGGGAAGAACTGTTAAGGATTAAAGAATGTATAAGAAATTGTAAATAGACTGCACTGTGGAGCCCAAAGGAGAGTGAGGATAATCGGAATCCTGTTTACTGAAGAGATATGAAGCACTTTCTTATTTTTTATTACAAGTTTCTCCCTTTTTGTTCCCTGTGGAGAAATCTGTCTCCACAGATATTTATAGTTCAGACTTCCAGAGGGCAGAAGGCTCCCATCCTTGCTGCTTGGAAGTTTTCTTCTGCTGACAGAACAGAATAGAGGTGCTGACGCTGTGCAGACAGCTCAAGTTAAGAGGGCAGACGGCCCGCCCACCTGTCACCACCAGGCCCTGAGCTGCCCGGGCTTCATTTTGGAAAAACAAATTCTCAGCAGAGACATTTTCATGGGCTGTTCTCCTCATTTTAAAAGACGCTTGGCAGCCAAAATTGGTGTTTTTTCAAAAAAATTGTTCTCTCCAGTATTAAAAATATAGAATTCAACTGAATAAATAATAAAGATCATACTGATTTTATTCAGGATTCATGAACCAGGCAGCATTCCGGCTAGCAGATGGGAAGGAGGTCTGCGGAGCCATACAGAATGGAAGGTTTCTATGAGCAGAAGGGAGCGGGACAAGCACAAAGCGGAGTGGTTGTGGCAAGGTCACGTTCCCTTAGGGGATGGCAGGGACCCATCAGGCAGGAGACCTCCCTGGTGCTGCTCAGATGATTCCTGATTGACTAGTTGAAGATTCCGTTTTGGGGAGAGGCAGAAACTAATCTCAGTTTGGTGATGTGAGGCTTAGCATAAGTGACTCCATTTTGGACCTGTTGTCTTATTTCTAACACCAGGTTGAAACCTGTCCCTCGACTTTGTGATTACCAGAGGTGGACCACATGGCACCAGGAAGCCCTCCTCCATCCTGTTGTCCTACATGTTCCTTCAGAACGAGTGATACTGCACTCTTGCTTGCACCTCATCTATGCTGAAATGACTGCTTTCTCAGCTTAGCGTTTTTCTCCTGAACTCATTCTGTTCATGTATTGATTCTTGCTGTGAACCAAGGTAGTGCTAGCCATGTGGGAACAGTATTCAGAGGTCAGAATTATCTCCAAGGAGCTCAGGCTCTAGAAGGAAAGACAGAAGGTGGCAAATGGACTCAGAACTGTTCATAGGGAGTTGTGATTGAGTTGTGTTGGGGTACTCTGGGAGGTGAGGATAGAGCCCTAGACTCTTGTGGGGTTGATGGGGTGGGGGTGGTTATTGAAAGTGCTAACCTAAAAAATAAAAGGCCTTTTGAAGTGAGAGGCAACAAGTGTTTCTTTGAGATCAATAAGGACAGCTATTTGGGAAGCACTGACTCAGGCAGAAGCCTGATTAAGAGACAAAGGCAAAAGGTATTTATGAGAAAGGGAAGGGGTACAATTACATCAACAGAAGGAAGACATTTCTTTTCTATTGGTGCAGATAAAATAGCAGAGTGATGTTAATTCTAAACAACGTTTTTAATTGTTAGTCCAGTAGCCATCAGTCCACTGGTCATCAGTCTAGTAGTCATAATAACTGAGTCCTTGTTATCTTTGCCAACAGTCTTTGGGACACAGTGTTGCCCTAGGCCCAGTCCAAAGGTTATTTTGCCCTGTGACAATATTCTAAAAGTTTGAGGCATATGTACAAGACAGTTTCTTTGTCCTGGCAGTTGTGGCTCCATTTTAAAGTGGCTCTGTTTATACTGTTGTGTTTAAACACACACACACACAGCCCAACAGAGTTGAGTGAGCTGAGAGATAGCAGGCGAGGAAAGAATATTTCAAGCAAGTATGAGGATGTTTGCAAAGCTTGGGGCTATGACAGGGCCTGGCCTGGGGCAACAATGACCTGGAGGCCCAGATGAGTTTGGGGAGTGACAGGAGTTTAGAGAGAGAAGCCAGGGCTGAGGCATTGTAGCCTGCAGGGTCTCACTGGAAGGGCGCCCCAGTACTTAACTGTGAAGGCAGTAGGGTTCAGCCAGGATTTATCTCCCCCACCCTTTTTTTTAGCTTTTTATTTTTTTTAAAACATTTTCTATGGAAATGTTAAAACATATACAAAAATAACATAGTATAACAAATCTCCTCATACCCATTATCTAGGTTCAAGAGTTATCAATATAGAGCCAGTCTTGTCTCATTTATATTTTTCCACTGCTCCCTCCTTCACCCTTTGGGTTATTTTAAACCAAACCCCAGATATCCTGTCATTTTAGTTGATACTTCAATATATATCTCTACGAGAAAAAGACTCTTCTTAAACACACTATAATAGTATCATTACCATTTAAAAGTTGACAATAACTCCAAACATCATCTAACATTCAGCTAGTTTTCAATTTTCCCCAGTTGGCTCAGAGATGTTTTTTAACAGTAGTGGTTTAGATACAAACAAGATCAGCAGTTGCATTTTGTCAATAAGTTCCTAAGTCTTGTTAAATCTGTAACAGTGGCTCCAATCTCCACTTGCCCCCTGGCACTTGTTGAAGATAGCAGGCGATTTGTCCTGCATTCTGGGTTTGGTCATTGAGGGGACTGAGGTACTGGCTGGAAGAATCTGGGAGCTTGGGGAGGGTGAAAAGAACCTGAACACCAGGGGGATGGCAGCATTCTCTCTGGAAAGGAGGCTGTGCTAAGGCTGAGGCAGTAAAGGTAGGAAGGAGGGACGTGTCTGAGAAATATTTAGAAGTGGAATTGAAGGTAGAGGGTGAGGGAGTTAGCCAATAGCACCCAGGTCTCCGGTTTAAGCAATTTGGGGTACAGGGTCATTAAACAGAGGGAGGGATCTAGATGTAGAGAGGGGAAAGGGAACGTATTATTAGGATACAGATTTGGTGATTTAAACAAAGATCAAACAAAATAAGTACGCACTAATGGGGTTCAGGACATGCTACCTCGAAAAGTGGCACTTTAACGTTGAAATGTAGAAGAAAGACATCTGACCTTCTGAAACAGGTAAAAACCCTCACGTGAGAGGTGCTCTTTCTACACTGGAGAAAGGAGTATTCTTACCTGGGAAGATAAAGGGACACAGAAGAATCTGAATGAAAGGCCTGCGAAGTTTCTCTAGTTTATTATTCTTAGCTCGTACTCCTCCTGTCATATATTTCCACAGCCTTCCACTCTTTATCAAGCCTAGCATAAAAACACCCAGATGTACCCATTTCTTCCTTAGAAAGCCTCCCGCATCATGTAAAACTTAGAGTAAGTGGTTCAGAACTAACGTGGCAGCTCCATGGTTGGTACACAGGCTCCTCCGCCTTGTTCTGAGATCTACGCGGTCCCAGATGGCTGACCAGCAAGTCCACTGGCCCCGGTGCAGTGGAAGGAGAGTGGACCTCTTCCCTTTAAGGTCATGACCCACAAGTTCCTAGCATCCCATTTGCTTACATCTTTTTGGCTAGATTTTAGTCACATGACCATACCTTGCTGCAGGGAGAAGGGGAAATGTCTTGTGCCCAGCTAAAACTCTGGAGCTCAGCTGCAAAAGGAAGGAAGGGAGCATAGGCTGGTTGAGGGCAGACTCTGCTGCAAAAGTTGTGGTTTGCTTTGAGGCATATTGAGTTTTGGGTACCCATGGGTGAATTTCAGGGGAGAGACTTGCAACCCAGAAGAGAGGTCTCAGGAGAAACGCTGTCCTTAGGGTTTGTGGTACCTGTTAGAAAGAGTGTCATTTATGGGGTCTATTGGAGAGAGTGAGGCTGAAACTGGATTACTTAGGAGCTATTATAATGCTCTAGAAGATTTTGCAGGGGGAATAGCCACAGAACTTAGCTACTGGTCAGATAGTATAGAAGAGGCAGAGGGAAGAGTAAAAGATGGACTCAAGGTGACAAGTCTAAGTGCCCGAGAGGGTGAAGATGCCACTTAAAGAAAAGGCAGTCAGAAAGAGGGACATGTCTCTGAGAGGGTAAATGGATAAGAGGCTGGATGGAGAATAAGAAGAGCTTGGTTTTAGACATTTTAATGTGAGGTGCGAAGAGTCATCCAGGTGGCAATTTGATAGAGGGCGGTGAAGGGTCCAGGTTTGGTATCAGGGCTCAGAGTTCAAATCCAAGTTCCACCACTTCTAGACAGTGTGACCTTGATCAGGTATATACCACCTCTGCACTTCGGTGTCCTCAAAAATAAAATAGGGATAATAATAGGTATTGCATAAATACATGTAAGACATGCACACAGTAAGTGCTTGATATGTGTTTGATTTTATTATTGTAAGGGATAATAGTAAGTTGTGTAACTGGTATCTGGAAATAGAAGCAGATATTGCTTTCACAGTTCTTATAAGCCTTGTCATTTCCCATTAGTGAGTGAATTTTTCCATTAAAATTCTCCTTCCCATTAGACTTTATGAGGGGAGACCCCATGCTGAATCTCAGCTCCAAATGCAGAGTCCAGGACAGAATAGTTTAAAGGAGTGGAGTGTGAAGGAAAGGTGGCTGTGGGAGGAGCCTAAAAATATTTGTGCTGCTGCAGAAGAGTACTTGATGGAGAAGAAGATGCTACAAAGAGGTTGAAGGGAGAAAGAAAGGTCAAGTTTGACTTGGCTTCCTATGGCACCCCCGCTGTACCCTTAGGCTTATTAAAGAGCAAAACAGTTTTACCGAGAAAGAATCCTTGAAATGCAGTCAGCCAAGCAGATCTAATCACATAAGAAGTGGAAAAGGAGCAGCCAGTGTTTGGAATGGCTAATCAAAAGCCAAAAGAACAACTGTATGTGGCTTTACTCGAGGTCTGCCGCTCACCTGGATGCACATCCATGAAGCCTCAGGGGGACATCCAACAACTTTGAGCACTTATTTATTTTCAAGAGACTGCCAAGTGTTTTATGAATATAACAAACGATTCCCAGGCAGAGAAATAATCTTGCCTCTCTTTTAAGAAGGAAGAAGGCACAGTTGAGCCCTCTGTGTCTTCCTGCAAACAATTCGTCACTGTCAAGACGAATGCAGGAGCTCGTGTCAGAGTCGACTACGTGACTATGAGTCTTTATGTCCTTCATAGAATGAGAGCAGGAAGGGCCCTTGAAGACCATGGGCTCCCACCGCATGACCTCATTTTAACGATGAGGAAACCAAGGCATTAAGGGAACCAGCAGACCAGAGAATGAGCTGTCACTGAGCACCTGCTATGTGCCTGGCATTGCACTGGCAGCTTCCCATCTAGCCTTTGTTCAAGCCTCATGAATATTTTCTTTAGCTTGTTGGAAGCACTGATGTGTGCGATATATGTGTCTGCCCAGGCCCCAAGTTGGTGGTAGAGATTTGACCCAAATCTAAGTCCATGCCTGCATTATTACTCAGGAGGGCAAGGTTTATGCTTTGGTAACAGCTGAATAGAGCAGCAAAGGGTACTTACTGTTCATGCTACATGTTCGCCATGGATCGGCTGGGGCTCCTTCCTCTCTTCTCTTATCACCACCATGCGGATATGAGTGCCTAGACTGAGGGAGGCTCCACTGCTAAGGGGAAAAGGGGAGGAGTACAGTGACTCACACTGCCTTTAAAATCAGCCTTGAGGTGCATACCTTACAGTTCTCTGGCCACCACAAGTCACTTGTCACACCCAACCTCAATGGAGCAGTGAAGGCAATCCTATTTGGTAGGCTCACTAATAACCATTGCCCATGCTCTTTCCACTGCCCTCCCCCCAGAGGCACCAAGAGGCTCCCTGGGTGGCACTGCCCCTTCATGACAGTCTCCCTGTGCCTACCTGCACACCACTTTCTGCTTTCCCAGGCTGCCTCCCTCTCCTGCCTGGCTGAAAAAAAAGAGCAAAAAAATTATTCTTTTTTCTATGGCAATTTATATAAATATAAATATGTTGGCAAGCATTTACAGACCCCAGACCAAAGAGATGGTATGAAAGAGAACTAAAATTATTGTCTAGATGGTATTATCAAACAGTACTTGAGTTTCCCCAGATTTTTAATATTAATGTTTATTCTCTGCATGATATATGACAACAGAAATTGTTTTTCAGTTTATTCTCTTTTTTCTTTTTCAAGCCTCCCAATTACATGTAAAACTTTTACATTATTTTAATTTTAAATTAATTTAAGGAAGTAAAAGGACTTCTGAAGTAGCATTTTATAAATCTTTGTGTGTGTGTGTGTGTGTGTGTGTGTGTGTGTGTGTGTGTGTGTGATAGAAACATTTAAACATACACAAAATCAGAGAGAATAGTATTGTGGTTATTGAAAAATGTGCATGGGAGCCTGGGCAAAATGATGTAGATGATAGAGGCTTTGTTTATCCTCTTTTGCGACCACATCAAAATTGTGATGGAAACATGGAGCAAACAGCAAGCAGAGTCATCTGGCATGTGGGGCGAGGGGAGCTAGAGGAACAGAAGCCTTACAGCTAAGGAGAGAAATAAGAAATCAACCTGCAACAGTAGGAGGTAGGAAAGGGCAAAGACACAAGGCTGCCTGGTCCCGAGGGCCTGAGTGGGACAGAGGCTGCAGCAACTGCAGATGTCTCTTGAAGGGCCTGTATCTATGAGCGGAGTTTCACAGAAGGAGACAAACTCACTCACTTGGAGCAGCTGCACCTTGTGAGCTGTTCCAGGCACCAAGGTCTTACAGGGGGTCACTGAGTTGTTGGAGCGAGGGCTGGAGGCAAGGCTCGCTCCTGGGCAGAAGTGCCGGTGATATTCGTTGTTCCTCTGTTGAGCCCTCCCCATTCACAGTGTGCGGACTCAGCTCTGTAATAGCTGAGATATCATAAAATTGGATAACAGAGGTCTTTCTGCCCAGAAGATTCCTTGAAACTCCACTTCCCCCTGTTGTGTTCCTACTCGAGTCACATCCAGTTGTGTCCTCAGGGAGTCCTCTGCCCCAAGAGTCACATAGGTGGCAGCTGACCTCGGTTTCTGGCGTGGCTTCTTGAGGTAACTACAAGTACAGCATCTGTGGATTGCTGGCTGAATCTTAACAGGTGGCTCAAGAAGGTCAGAGGCTTGGGCTTAATTTGACCTACAGCTAAACCCCTCTCAGGGCTGTGCTACTGGACACCTACTACACAAAGCCACACTAATAAGACTGGGAGACTTAAGAGCTTTGCTTAGAATATAGAAATAGACACAGAAAGGCAGCCAAAATGGGAAGACAAAGAAGCAGAAACCATACGAGAGAACAGAACAGAGATCCAGGAATAATGGAGTGAAGCAATCTAACAGATGCAGAGTTCAAAACACTGGTTAGAACAATGCTCAAGGAACTTAGGAGAAGTGTAGAGTAATTTAGTGAGAACTTTAACAAAGAGATAAAAAATATAAAAATGGAAATGGAAATTATAAAAGGGAAATAGTTAGAAATGAAGAACACATTATCTGAGATGAAGAGTATATTAGAGGGAATCAGCAGAGTGAATGAAAAGAGGACTGAACCACCAATATAGGGGATGGGGAAGCCAAGGACACTCAGTCAAAATGGCAAGAAAAAAAGAAGCCAAGACTATAATAATAATTTGAGGAGCCTATGGAACAAAATTAAATGTAAAAACATCTGTGTCCTAGCAGTATCTGAAGGACAAGAGAAAGAACAAGAAGTTGAAAATATATTTGAAGGAATCATGATGGAAAACTGTAATAACCTGGTGAAAGAAATAGACATACAATCCCAAGAAGCAAAGAGTCCCCAGAAAGAGGAACCCAAAGAGGCCCTACACCAAAACACATTGTAATTAAAATGCCAAAGGTTAAATACAAAGATAATCTTAAAAGCAGCAAGAGAAAAGCAGTTAGTTACCTATAAGGGAGCACCCATAAGACTGGCTGCTGATTTCTCAAAAGAAACAATGCAGGACAGAAGGGCTTGGCACAAAATATGCAAAGTAATGAAAACCCTGGATCTACAACCAAGAAAAGCTATCATTTAGAGTCAAAGGACAGATAAAGAGCTTTCCGGACAAAAATAAGCTAAAGGAATTTACCTACATCAAGCCAGTATTACAGGAAATGTTGGAGAGACTTCTTTAAGAAGAAGAAACATATATCAAAAACATGAATAAAGAATGGCAATAACTACATATATATCAACAAGTGCCTCAAATGGGAAAGAATTAAGGGCTCCAACCAAAATATTGAGTGGCCAAATGGATAAGAAAACAAGACCTTGACATGTGCTATCTAGATGAGACTCACTTCAGATTAAAAGACACAGACTAAAAGGAAGGGGATGACAAAAGATATTGCCTTGATGGATCTAGAGGGTATTGGCGCTGAATGAAGTCAGAGAAGGACAAGTACCACATGATTTCACGTACATGTGGAATGTAAAGAACACAACCAATAACGACAACAGTGGAAACAAATCCATAGATACAGAGAATGTTTTGAGGGCTACTCGATGGGAGGGGTTTGGAGGGAGTGTGGAAAAGGGTAAAGGGATCAACAAGTACAAATGGATAGCTACAAAACAGACTTGGAGATACAAAGTGTAGCATAAGGAAAATAATAAACAATGTTATAATAAACGGGTAAGGAGAATAGGGTCCTAGATTTAGTGGGGTGATCACTCTGTGAGTTATATAGATCTCTAATCACTGTGCTGTACAACTGAAACTAACATGGCAACTATAATTGAAAAAAACTCATTGAATTGTACAATGTAAATACGAGCAACTAATTGTCTATTTCAGTAAAGCCAGGGAAAAAATGTATCTGCAAGTCATTTGACCCAACCCTCATGAGAGGTGAAGCCTATGTCTCTTTCCCTTAAACCTGGGTGGGCCTTTGTGATTGTCTCAACTAAAGAATGTGATGGAAATAACATTGTGTGACTCTGAGACTAGATTGAGGAAGGCAGTGCAAAGACTGCCTGGCACTCTGTCTTGAAACATATGACTTGGGAACCCCAGGCTACCATAAAAGAAATCCTAGAGCTGGTGAAGGAAAGGAGGAACTTTTGTTTTCCTGCTACTCATCTTAGGTTCATTGTTTGGGGCTCCGTAAATTAGACCAACAAAAGACAGAATTGCAAGAGAAAGACAAACAGAAGCTTATTACCATGTGCAGCACATACAGACATGGGAGAATTCAGTGATGAGTAACTCAAAGAAGTGGTTAGAGCTTGGGCTCATATGGCATCTTAGCAAAGAACAATCATTTTATAGGAAAGTGGCAAGACCAGGAAAAGGGACTTTGAGCTTCTAGAGATGGCATATTGTGAGGGAGAAAATATATGAGGAAACAAATGATAGCTGCAGGTTAGTTTAGCAAAGTTTTTTAGATTCCACTGGCACCATCTTAAGACTGCTGGAGATCTAAAGTTGTTTCTGGTGATTGACTTCTGTCCTTCCTTGTAGAGAGGGGAGGGGAAACTTCTGTACAGATTTAAGTCCCACTGCTAGGCAAATAGGAGGAGGAAGGCAGAGAGCTGAGAGCTTTTCTTGTATCTCCTTCTTCTCAGTTGCCTTCAGTTCAAAATAATCCTTATGCCATAGCGGCATATTTTGGTGGCATATCTACTACTGTTCACTATTAACTGGAGGATGAGAGAGAGGGAGGGCCCAAAGGGGAGAGAGAGAGAGAGAGGGAGAGAGAGAGCGCACGAACTTAAGCTGATTCCAACCCAGTCCCAACTGACAACTGTAATTGAATGAGAGACATAAAACAAGAACCATGTTAGCTGAACTCAGTCAACCCATAGCACCTTGAAAGATAACAATAAAATGACTTATTTTAAGCCTCTAAGTCTTGGAGTGATATTTACACAGAAATCGATAACCAGAACAAGTATAACAAACCCCGTCATACATGTATCCATCATCCAGCTTCAACAATTATCAACTCTTGGCCAGTCTTGTTACATCTAAACCCCTACCTGATTGCTCCACTTCAAATTATTTTGAAGCAAATCCCATATGTCTAATTGTATCATTTTGTCCATAAATATTCCAGCATTTTCTAAAAAGATAGACTCTAAATACATCCTTAACCACAATACCATCAATTGTGGGTTGAATCATGTCCTCCAAACAAACATGTTGAAGTCTTAACCTCTGTACCTGTGAATGTGACCCTATTTAGAAATAAGATCTTCAAGAATATAATTGGGTTAAGATTAGGTCACACTGGATTAGGGCAGGGCTATTCCAATGTCTGATGTCCTTTAAAAGAGGACAGAAATTGGGATGCAGAGACACACAGGCACAAAGGGAGAATGCCATGTGATGGTGGGGGCAGAGATTGTGATGTATCTATAAGCCAAGGAATGCCAAGGATTGCTGGCAAGCACCAGAGGCAGGGAGAGCGGCATGGAATAGATTCTCCTTCAGGGCTTCTGGAAAGAACCAGTCCCACTAACACCTTGACTTTAGATTTCTAGCCTCCAGAACTGCGAGGGACTGAATTTCTGTTGTTTTAAGTCATCCAGTTTGTGGAAAGTTCTTAGGGCTGCCCTAGGAAATGAGTACATCATCCAAGAAGCATTCTATTTTAAGTTGAAAATGAGGTACGTTATCCTTTCAAGCATTAGCGCTCATCCTTCTCAAAGTTTTTAAAGCTTCTAGACACATGTGGAATTATTATTTTGTGCCTCAAATAGTAGACCATCGGTAGGACTAGGCGTATCATTTTTGTTTCCCTTTTTCCCTCAGTCACACTGCCCTCTGTAAGCAATCATTGACTGGACCAGTTGAGAGGAGTCAGACACTGTCAGATACTGTGAAACAGGGAACCAGCACATGAGCTCTGGCCCCTGGCAGCCTAGGACTCCTCAGTCTGCATCATCTTAGTCAGTGCATGTGGCTTTTGGAGAGTTGGTTCTCCTGTCTGGGCCTTGTTCCCTCAATTGTTAAAGATGAGCCCTTTATATTCCAAGGCTTTATTGTGGGAGTAAATGGGATGGTTTATGAGAATGCTAGCCTTGCACCCAATTAATTGCAGCATTGTTTCTACTTGGGGTAACCAAAATGGGAGGAAGGGCCTGGTTGCTTGGTCTTTCAAAAGTGCTGCAACAGCCACCACCAAGTCCGTGCTTATAAAGCAAGAGATGGCCCTGTCTTCTCTAAGTCCAGGAAAAAAGTAAATTAGTTCAAGAAGCCGCCCTTTGATGGGTCGAGAATAAGCGGGGCCTTGTGCGGTGTAGTTTTAAGGGCATTAGGAAGGGATTCTAAACAAATATCTGGAAATTCTGCTTCAGGAGAGTTTTTCCTCTTCTCCTGAGCTTTACACCTGCATCTTTCAAAACTTAAGTGGTAACTCAGTAAGTCCCTACCTCCCTAGAGAGAATTAATTTATTAGAGTGCTTCTCTCTCATACTGGAGGGCCAGTGCTGGTATAAGGGCACCAAGGGAGCAGGAGGGCATCAGTGCAGACAGGCATGTCCTCAGAGGCTTTTGTGTCCTGCAAGGTGTGTTAGGGATTGGCTGGAGCTCAAAGCTAATGGACTGGGTTGCAAGAATGGAGTATGGTCGTTTGGCACTACAAAGCTTTGAAGTGTAGTTCTTCCTCCTGGGTCCCCTGCTAACCAGCCATGTCCCCCGTACTGGACATCCTACCTCCAAGACCCTAGGTTCCTGTTGTACATGGGCATCAGGCTGGACAAACCGGACGCCCTTTCAGTCTCTAATATCCATGAGGTCACTAACTAGAACTCTCGCTTTGCTTTTACAGCTGGATGTTGGCCTGTCACTGATGTGCTTGGTTTCAAGGAAGCAAAACTTGAGCCAATGGTGGCTTTAGCAATAAAGATAGTCTTAGGGGAAAAAAGGGTTCACAATCCAGGGCTAGGCAAGCAGCTTATAAGTATCCCCCTAGACATCACATCCCTCTGCCCAGCAATGTTCATTTGGTTTTCAGTCCTGTGTCACCTTGAGAGCATGGAATGGCTTTGCTCTTCCCCTTCCCACTCTTGACGTTAACTTGAAAGCAGAAATTTTTCTCACAAGCGTCCCAGCCCACTCCCCTTAACATCACATTTGGGGTCACATGTCCCCCAAACCAGGGCCCAGCTCACTTGTCCAGGTGTCCAGATATATTTGGACCAAATCCCAAAGAGAAGTGCCTGGTGAGGAGGCTCCAGCTTATTGACTCAAGTTGGTCATATCCCAGGCTTCTCTGAGACAGCCCTTAGTCAGAATCACGGCATTAATAACAGTGGTATTCCTGTGGAAAATAAAATTAATTTTAGGAGAATCTCTCTACAAAGCAACGTCTGGGAAATTCTATTGACCAAATGTGGGAGTTGCCTCTGTTTTACTCCCTTCCTAAACAAGGAGGCCCTCAGGAAGGGGCCTGTTCTGCAGAGCCTGGGGTCTCCTCAGGGTACAGCAGTCTTCACTGTGACTTCCAGGGAGGTTTGATGAGAGCTGGTCTCCTGAGTTTCACTGCAGGTGAGCCATACAGAGAAAGCAGCAGAGGTGTCTCCATAGAAACCCCAGGGCCTCAGCCTGCCAGGGCCTCCCCAAGAAGCATCTGCTCTGGCCCCTCCAGGCAAGGCCTGGCTGTTTCCACAGTGTTCTTCCAAAGGCCTTGGCTGCCCTTTTTATTTTTTCAGTTGAAACAGTTTTTTTTTTCACCAATGAAGAAAAATGAAGTGAGGGGTAAGAAAAAGAGAGTAAAGGTAATGTGCTTTCTGACATTATGTTAGAAGAGATATAAAATAATAATAATAATAATAATAATAATAATAATAATAATCTATTTTAAAAATGTAGAGTTAGGGCAGCCTACTGTGTGGACCAAACAGAGGATGAGGGGACTGATAACTCTGGATCTGACATTTGTTAATTGTGTGATTTGGGGAAAGTAATCTAATTTCTCTAAGCTCGTTTTCTCATCCATAAAATAGAGATCGCAGTTCCTGCTCCTTATTGTGAAGATTACAGGCAGCGTTGTTAAAGCCTTGGGCATGTGATACACTAAAGTAATGGAAACACTGTCTGTCTTGAGAGTCAGTATAACACGACGGGAAGAGCAGAAACTTTAGGGAAGGAGAAACCCCTAAGCTAATCCTATTCTGCTGCTTCCCCTCTCTGCGGCCATTGGCAGGTCACTAAACAAACCTCTCTGAGAATCTGGAGAATGGACCAATGCTATCTACCTTATAAAAATTCAAGTCTTAGTAAAATGTGGACTTGTCACATAATAAGTTCTTAAGAAGTGGGACCTGTCATTGCTATTAATATTATTGATAAATTTTGCATTAAAATGTAGTTATTTCTTTAACCTGATCTTTGGTACCATTTTTGCCATTGTGCTTAACAAAGTGCATGGTACATAGCTGAGGGTCCAAAAGTATTTGTAAATGAACAAATGAATGAATGAACAGTTGTTGCATGCTCAGTGAGCGGCAATGTTTAAAAGCCTTGCCAAGTGCCAGACAGCAGCAAACTCGCAGTAAATGGCCACTCTCTTCCCCTGACAGTTCTGGCCAAGGCCCCATTTATGACACTGTCATGTCCCAGACCTTGTCTTCAGGGCCATGAATCCACCAAAACTGCTGCTTGTCCTAGTTTCTCACAGCTGTTTATTCTTCACAGACAGAGGAATAAGACCACCCCACTGTACACTTTGCTGAAAGACCATATGTTAGTTTCCTATGTCTGATATGACAAATTACCACAATTTGGTGGCTTAAAACAATATGAATGTATTACCTCACAGTTCTGGAGGTCTCACCAGACTAAAATTAAGTGCCATCAGAGCTATGTTTCTTTCTGGAGGCTCTAGGGGAGAATCCATCTCCTTGTCTTTTCCAGCTTCTACATTCTTTGGCTTGTGGCTTCCACTTCCACCTTCAAAGTCAACATGGCAGTGGAGTATTTCTCACTGACCCTTCAGCCCCTCTCTTCTCATTTAAGGGTCCTTGTGATCACATTGGAGCCGCTCAGATAATCCAGGATAATCTCCCCATCTGAAGGTCAGCTAGGTAATTTCAATTCCGTCTGCAACTTTAATTTCCCTTTGCCATGCAACCTAACAGAGTCACAGGTTCTAAGAATCAGGTTATGGATGTCTGTGCAGGATCATAATTGTGCTTATCATAGATCACATCACAGGTATGTGTCTGCCTTTTGGATTCATTAGGATGCCCAGGGTTCCCATGAAAAGCCGTAACACCATATGTTACAGTTCTTGGCATTTTCTTAGCTGTATGGCTGTGCTTCTTTAATTTAAATCATAAAATTCATCCTGCTAACCTATAGGTCCTAGGAATTTCCAAAAGAAAGTTTTATTATTAACATTTAGCTGTTCACCTAGCCATTCACTTATTCAGCAACTTATTTATCCAACAGCTATTTACTGGACACCTTCCATAAGCCAGCCCCATTATAGGCTGTGGAGACAGCATGACCTACACATACGGTGCCCCAATTTCGATAAAGCCTACATTTTAGTGACAAAGAAAAACGATAGACGAATAAAATATTAGTGCTTTAAAATGATTCTGTGATAAATGTTATAAGGAAAGCAAAGAGATGAGATGAGTGACCAGTGGAACAGTCAAGGAAATCCTCTCTAAAGGGGTGACGTTTCAATGAAGACCTAAATGATGGGGCCACCATGGGAATTTTCAGAAGCTAGAGCATTCCAGACACAGGTTGCTGCAAGTACAAAGTCCTAAGGCAGGAGCTTGGCTGGTTGAGGAACCAGAAAGCAGGTGGGTGGGTGCCGGCTGAAGTGGCAGCCTAGGGTCCAGGTAGGAGGTGACAGGAGAGTGGCAGTGAAGAGGACAGAAGATGCTCCTGGGCATGTCGTAGAGGTAGAGCCGATGAGATCACGGACAACTGTAGGATGGTTGCTGTTGTTTTACTCTTGGCCAAGGAAGGAGTTGGAATGCAGCAGCCAGCTTTGACCAAGGTCAAGATGTGTTTAGATATCCAAGTGGGGCTGCTGGGTAGGAAGCTGAGTGGGGGAGCCTGGAGCTTTAGGTAATGATTTGGATCAGAAGTAACATCTACATGAAGCTGGGAGTCAGTGCCTAGGTCGGGGCATCTTCCCCTCAAAAAAGGCTTTGGTGGTGGATGAGATGCCCTTCCAGCTCCATCACTACTTCATGGTCTGCCTAACCCTGAGATGGGAAAACTTTGGTCCCTCTCTGACAGGTCCCAGCCCCTTCCCCACACTGCAATGCTACCCCTACTTCCCTATAAGTACCTCCTTCCCATGGCTTGGCCAGCGTGAGGCACTGAGGTACTTACTTCAGGCACAGAATTCAAGGTGGTACCCCCCCCAAACCTCAATAATCAACTGGGCTTCAGTGTTCCCTTCTCTCCCAGAGACAGGTGTTTATGAGAAACAAATTTTATACAAATGCCATTCAGAGTGCCCGGAACATGTGAAGGCCTCCAGAGGGTACCTATTGCTACTATAATCATTTAACACTAACTTTTACAACAGTATTATTGAGGATGAATATGTGCATTCCTTTAGCTAAGTCAACAAATTCTGCGGACACATTTGTTAAATGCTTTAGGTTAGATTTACTGTGTTGTCCTCTGGGAAGCTGTGTTCATTTACTCAGTCAATAAATATTTGTAATTTATGTACGATCATCCAGGAGCTGTTCTAGGCACTAGGGATGGGATGGTAGATAATAAAAGACCACGCCCTTGTAGTGTATGTGAAGAGACAGAGTTAGTCAAAGAACAAACAAATATATAACATGTTCAGTAGAGGTGTATGCTTTGAAGAAAAATAAATCAAAGTAGAAGGGTAGAGAGACTCTGAATGCTAGGTTAGCCAGGGGAAAGGTGACATTGAGTAGAGCTGTGAGGGAGGTGAAGAAGTGAACTGTGACATAATTTGGAGAATATTCCAGATGGGGAACCACAGTGCAAAGGCCCTGAGGTAGAAACAGTCTAGGCTCTTCCAGAGGCCCCAGGGCTGCAGGGGAGGGGCGGGGGCGGGGCCATATGGCAGGAGGAAAAGGAGTTGGGCTCTGGGTTTTTGTTCTGAGTGCGATGGGAAGCCCTGGAAGGTTTCGAAGATGGTAGGGGTAGACACATATGCCAGAGATAGGGCCTAGGAAAGTCCAGTGAATTGCATGTTTGTGGAAGGGATGCTGTTGTAGAGGTCCCTCCTGAGGGGACAGGGGTCTCTGCCCCAGCCACAGAAACTTTCTTCCCACCCTCCAGCCCCAGAAGGCATATCAGCACAGGGAATGCATGCCTGAACCTGCAGGCACAGGCATGGGGGTGTGGCTCACAGCTGTAAGAACAGCGACCCAGGAGCAGCTTCCCACCCGGGGCCGGACCACGGCTGGCATCCCAGGGGGCTCTCAGGGCCTAACCGAAGCTGCTGCCAGTGCGCTTGTCTCCCAGCTGCTTTTTTATTTTTTATTTTTTCCCGCAGCAATCATATGAACTGCTGGGAAGGCTTAGCTTTTCCATGTTCTCTGAGAATGGAAGAGAAGAAAACCAGAGGAGCTGGGGGCAGAATTTCTGAATCAGCAGACTAGTGGATGACCCCAGGGTTAAGGGGTCACAGCCGGCTGAACACCGCCGGGTCGCTAGGGCCTCCTGTCCGCCCCTGGGGCTGGCCCTTTGCCTGGCCTTCGCCAGCCCGTGTGCCCTGAGCGGCACGGAGTCCGGCGGCGGAGCGGGTCTGCGGCCACCTGCCCGCTAGGGGGTGGGGGAACAGTCCGCGACACCTGTGCGAAGGGCCGGCTCCGGCGGGAAATCCTAACCCCAACGCGAGGGCCTCGGGGAGGGGGCGTGGGGTGATTAGGTCACGGAGGCACAGCTCTCGGGATGGGAGGGAATAGTGACCTGGAGGGCCAGCCCCGGGGTGCGGCTGGAGGAGAAGCCCGGGCCGCCCCCGGACCGGGACCGGAGACATCCAGCTCCGCCTGCGGGGTCCGGTACAACCGCCGGGGAGACTGAGCCGCGATGGAGCCCCCGCCACCCCGGGTCCCGGCGGACGGGGCGAACCAAACCCGCAGGAGTGCCCGCGTTCGGGGCGCTTCTGGGGGGGGGCTGCTCCTCAGGCCGAGCCCCTGCCCCTTCCTTCCCAAGTGGAGGGTCTGCTCCCGCGACTGCGGGACCCCAGATGCTTCTGCAGAGCCAGCCCAGAAGCATCGGCGATGGCCCCGGGACCCTCGCTGGGCATCCATCCACGCGCCGTCGAGTGCCTGCTTCGGGCCCGCACTGCCGTGTGCAGAAGCCTGAGGGCCGTCCCCCTGAGTTTTTTTTTTTAAATGATCATCTGCTCCGTATTGCATTTGTATTTTTGATGGGTTTCCTGGCTGTGTAAGAGCCGCAGTGTGGTTAGGTATTTTCCACCAGTGTCACGTCTGTGCACATTTACATGTCATTATAGTGAAGGTCACGTAGGTCAAGGAGAGTCTCGGTGGCACCGAACGGTGCCTGGACGTGAAGGAAAGGCTTGAGGAGGCTTCGCGGACCCAAGGGGAGGCGGGGCCAGGTCCCCCTGGGAACACCTGGTATTGATTGCCCTTTGGTGGGAACTTGTGGTGAATTCCTGTCTCCGCAGAAGCATAGGCTACTTACCTCTGGTGTGATGTAAGGATAACTCCCAGACTTCTGCTCTAGTTTGGCCTTTTTTTTTTTTTCTTTACTGAGAAAGGTCAACTCTCATGGGTCTTAAGTGTACCCATAGGGACCGAGTCCCTTCTACCTTTGCCACTTGCCCTTCCCCACAAGCTCCCAAACTTGGGTTTTGTGCATAGTTAACACTTAGTGAATGCATGTGAACTGAATTTTACACATTTCTGTTGATTTGCTCTTACTAAACATAAGAGAACTCAGCCTTTGAGCCCAATTCTGGAAAAGCCACCATTTGCTCTTTGAAATGACATCATCTTCACTTTTCTGTATCTGTAGTATTTTTTCCCTTCTTCCAGCCTTTCTACTTGGTTCCCAGTCTTCTTACTGGGGAAATAAGTTGGAGGTTGCTTTTTATAACCTTCTCATTCTGGTTGATTTAGCTATTATTGGACCATTTTTATTTCTTCCTAAAGTATTCAGATTTAATTACATGTTTTGCTTCTGCCTTTGGTTCAAGTGTGCTAATTATGCGGTATTTAGTCTATCTCAAGTTTATTATTAGATTTTTCATTGTCCTTGGATTTGCTAAATTGCAGAGAATTTGTATTTTTAGGGCTCTTTCCATTCATGGTGTCATTCCTCAAGGAAAGTGTGTATATATATATATGCTTAACTCAATATTTTCAATTCCAGATCTACAAATCTACTTAGTGAATTGAAACTGGTTAATTCTGTTGTCAGCCAGCTTATGAGCATTACTTTAGTAAAGTCAACTCTATATTAGAGTTTTTTCTTACAATTAATGGTATCAAAACCAGGGAAGTTAAGATACCGAAATGCTGTTTCATCAGTGGCTTTTGGTACAATCTGTGTGGCTCCTGCTTTAGACACTTGCTTTGCAAATGAATATAAAGTTATCCACACGGGTAAACAATGGCCTGCTGCTGAATCTTTGACTCCACTATCCCACTGTGGGTTTTCGGTGTGGGGAGGCAACTGGCCAACAACTGTTGCAGTGGCCATTCCCTTCAGCATTAGGGAAGCCCCCCTACTCACTCTCCCCTCCTTTTGGCCATGACTATCACGATCATTCTTACTGGCTCATGTGTTCCATCATTCACGCATTCAGTCAACAGCTACCTACGAAGGGCAGCTGTTTTCAGTGCAGAGGATAGAACTTGGTACAAAAACACAAGGTCTCTGCTCTCATGAAATCTATATTATGGTGGCAGGAAAGTACTCTAGATAAAAACTAAAAGAAATATGAGATGTCGAGTGCTGTGGGAAGTCGGAACGTTCAGTTCCTCACACCCTGCATGTCTTAGAATTATGCATTGTAGACTTTGCCATGTGACAGTGCTGCTCTTCCAGCAGGGGGTAGAGTACATTTGCCTTGATGTTAGGCTTGACCATGTGACTCACTTTGGCCTATTGGATATATGCGGGCATAAGACCAGCAGAGGCCTACAGTATTTCTGTGGGGTTTGGCCTGCTTCTTCTAATTCTACCATTGCCATGAAAACATACCCTCAGTAGTTTCTGGTCCCAGAATAATGAGACACTTGTAGAGATGACTTGAACCCAACCCATAGCCCAGAGAAAAGGCTAGCTGACCTAAAGACAGAAGCAGAGCCTCTCAGCTGAGTCCAGCCTAGGTAGGCCAATCTAGGGGGCCTGTTGATCTGTGAGCATGAGAAGAAAGGCTTGCTATTAGAAGTGACTGAGATTGAGGGGCGATTTGTTACAAAGCATTATCACTGAAAGAGCTTACAGGAGTGAAGGTAATGGTTAAAAAGAAAAATAAACCAGAGTAAGGGACAGAAAGTACCCATTGCCAGAAGGAATAGTAATGTTTTCTTTAGGGCAGTGGTGTAGGCTTTCTCAATATGGTGGCATTTGAGCAGGAACTTGTAGCACTCACATTTGTTGAGCAGTTATTATGGGCCTGACACTGACTTGTCTTTTATTATTCGTACATTTTATGTGGTAGGGTACTGCTAATATTATCATTTTTAAGGTAAGGAAACTGGGGCACAATGAGTTTGTGTAACTTGCCAGAAGTCTCCCATATTGAAAGTGGGAAGCCTGAAATTCGATTCTGTCTCAACACCAGCTGGGTACACTTCAGTGCAGTTCTGGTCCTGACCACAAGTTAAAGGTCGTGGTCCCCAGCAAGACTGCCCTTTTCTCAGATGTCAGGTGCACTTTGTGGGTGGCACAGGCCACTGGTATTTCTGACTGACGGGCTATAAGTTCAGGGATTTCAATGACATACTCGGGTTGAATAATTTCCTAGACTAACCCACAGAGCTCAGGAAAATGCCACACTAATAATTATAGTTTACTATAAAAGATAAAGTGAGGAGGACCAGCCAAATAAATAGATGCACAGAAGTGGGTTCTCTCCCCATGGAAGCAGGACACGTCACCCTCCCAGCATGTCAGTGTCTTCGCTAACTTGGAGACCTTGGTGTCCAGTTTTTATCAGGGTGTCATTAAGTAGTTATGACTGGTTGAATCACTGACCATGTTATTGAACTCAGTCTCCAGCTCCTTTTCCCTGCCTGGGCATTTATTTGGTAACTGAGTCTCAGCCCCTCTGATCACAGAGTTTGTTTTTTCTCATCCGGATGTTATCTAGGGGCCTAGCCTAAGTGGCTTCATTAACATAACAAAGACACTCCTTTCAGAAATTCCAACCTGAAGAAATCACCTAGAATGCACAACTGAGAGATGATAAAATGGAAAATACAAGGCATTAGGAGAACAGAGAATAAAGTGAGAACTGCTCTTAAAGACTGGAGAAAGAAGAAAGAAGAAAGAGTGAGAGAGAAGCAAAATTTGATAATGGTTCAGAATTTCTAGAAATAATAGGAAAACTAGCCTCAGCTTCAGAAAGATGAACTAACATCAAGCAGGATTTTTAAAAAGACATCTGCATCTGAGTGTAACATAGAGAAACACCAAAGATAAAGATCTTAAAGTCATTGAGAGAGAGAGAGAGAGAGAGAGAGAGAGAAGTAAAAGAAATTACACACAAAGTAATTATGGTTAGAGTCACAGCTGATTTTTCAATTACAATTTATCAAGGAGACTATGGAACGATATCCACAGTCTGAAAATATTGGTTTACAGTGGATTAGAATGAGGAAGACAATGGTGACTGAGGCTATTGAAATGAAATCCTAATAGGAATAAAAAATGAATTTTTTCAAGAAACGCGGGGCCATCAACTGGACTTGTATGTTGAAGAATAGGTAACCTTCACTCACAGTGCCTAATTACTTCAGTTACAGGGTGGTCATTGTCAGAAATGGGAAGTCAGAAAAGATGGATTGAAGGAAATGAGAATGAATTTAGCGATTTTGTTGTTGTCATTAGTCTCATTTCTGATTATAAATGTAAAAATCTGGATAATGCACATGCACACTCATTTTAATAATCTCTGTAGTTTTTTGTAGGCTTAACTATTTTGTATATTTTTTTAAATATGGACACATGTCCATGGCAGAAAATTAAGAAATTACCAAAATAAACTAAAGACAATTTGAATCACTCTTGACGAAAGGGTTAACTACTGTTAAAACTTTGCAGTTTGGGATTTTGAATGCCTCCGTGTTTTGATACCAGTGGAACACTCACGCAGGCATTTAGAAATATGGGGCAAGTATAGATGCTGATTAATTTTTGATGGTTGGCTGAGCATTTGTTTAATCTTTGGTTGAGATGTTTGCACTTCAAGCAGAAGGGGAAGAAAGCATGAAACAACGTTCTCAGCACTTTCCCCCACGCTACGTGCCTACTGCAGTGAACTGGGATGCACAAGGCAAATGTTAGTCATGAATGTATTAACCTCGTTTCCTTGGGAACCACAGAGTGGAGGGGAGAATGCCAGTCACATTTAGCAGCCTACTCTGTGTAAGGCAATTAGTCCCAGGGTTTGTCAGATGACATTTCTATTTTTGAGCATTTTCTTATCAATTAGGAGAAGAATATCTGACATGCAGAGATATCTCAGCAGTTTGGCTTGGGAGTTAGTTTATAAGCAACAGGAAAACAAGTTCAAACTGCCTTGTACGAAGATTATTATAATTTGTCCTTCTCAGGGGAGGGTCTTGATGGATCGACTCAGGGTTAAGACACAAGCAGGGAAGGGGCTGATGTCCAATCTGTGCTCTCCAGAATGAAAGCAGATTGTGGCAGTCATCTGCTCATCCTCAAAGGCAGCAAGCACACAGTTCTTCAGCATTTTGCTCTGGAAATTAACGGTGGTGCAGGTTAGGAAGTCATTCTTTGGTGGTAATCATATGGGTTCTGGAAAGCTTTGAGCAAGAATAATAAAAATTACCACAGCAGCTGCAGCCACTTTTGGAGTCTCATGTGCCAGGCAGTGTGCTAAATACACACACCCCGTACATCATCTAGTCAGCCCAGAGAGGCTGGGCAGAGGGTCAGATGATGGCAGACTGGCCTCTGCTATGAGCACCATGTAAGGAGCAGCGAGGGATCCATTAACAAGACAAAAATACAGACTACAGGATTGGAGAAGATACTCACCCATGATACAATAAGCAAGCAATTTCTATCCAAAACATAGAAGGAACTCTTACAACTTACACACACACACACACACACACACACACACACACACACACACACACACACGGAGATTCAATTAAAAAATGGGCAGAGGAACTGAATAGACATTTCTGCAAAGAGGACATACAGATGGCCAATAGACATGTGAAAAGAAGTTCAATATCACCAATCACGACAGAAATGCAAGTTAAAACCACATCGAGATGTTAGGTCACACCTGTCAGAATGGCTATTATCAATAAATCAACCAGTAACTATTGGTGAAAATGTGGAGAGAATGGAAACTTTGTGCTCTGCTGTTGGGTTTTAAATTGGTGCAGCCACTACGGAAAACAGTATGGAGTTTCCTCAAAAAGTGGAGCTGCCATACAATCTAGTAATGCCGCTTCTGGTTATTTATTCAAAGAAAATGAAAACTAATTGGAAAAGATAAATGAGTCCCTATGCTTATTGCAGCATTATTTACAATAGCCAAGATATGGAAACACCCTAAGTGTCTATCGATCGATAGACGATTGGATAAAGAAGAAGTGGTACATATGTGCAGTGGAATATTATTCAGCCATAAAAAGAATGGAATCTTACCATTTGCGACAATATGGAAGGACATAGAGGGTATTGTGCTGAGTAAAATAAGCCAGACAGAGAAAGACAAATACCATATCTCACATCTATGTGAAATATAAAGAAAACAAAACAAATGAATAAATAAAGCAAAACAGAAACAAACCCATGCAATTAGAGAACAAGCTGATAGTTGCCAAAGGGGAGGCGGTAGGGGGAATGGAGATGATAGATAGATAGATAGATAGATAGATAGATAGATAGATAGATAGATAGATAGATGATAGATAAAGCCTTTTTTAAAAAAGGAAGCAGTGAAAGATGTGAAGAACTTATAAGCTAGAAGTTCCATTTATACGTGTACCGTATATATTTTACATTCTGTATATCATAATTTTTTTTTCACCTTATAAAACCTTTCTGGCTGGGGAGAGGCTGCCCCCCTGAGCTGAGCAGCTCTTAGAGACAGCAAAGGGCCGAGCCAGGAGCATGCCCCTGACATACAGACTAACCAGGTCAGAAGAGCCAGCCCTCCTCTATCTGGCCCATACACCCAGCTGGCAATATTCCTCTGCCTTAGTCATGCCAGGGCCAGGTGCCAGGTGCCTGGCAGCTAGAGACCAGCCACCTACCCAGAGTCTGCTGACATTATTCAAACCAGCCAGTCCTATGATGTTCACTTCGCCCTGCCTTGTCCTTCCTAGGAAACTCCAGCAAAGGCGGTGCCCTAAACCTTCCCTTTGCTCCTGTCTTCTTTCTCCTCACCACCCTGTGTCTACCTCATGTGGCCCCCCACTCTAGCATGCCCTGCCCCCATCTCTAGGAGTGGAGCTGTGAGTGCAATAAACTTTGTTTTCTGAGCCTTTCTTCTGTCTCTTGAGGCTGCACCTGACTAAATCACACAGGACACAAAACCCTGTGCGTAATAGCCATTATCCACAGACTTACCAGGCACTTGTGCTCACTTTGAGTTACAAAAACTGAGGCTTAAAGAGTTTGAGTCTGCATAGTTTGTTCAGGGCAGAGCAGAATTTGAGCTTGGCTAGGTCTGCCTGCAGGCACAGCACGCATGTCCTTGCTGCTTTCTACTGATAACAGGGGGTCCATCTAGACGTGTGGGCTTCAGCTGGCAGCTTGGGAGCAGGGCAGCATCCCGGGCCCCACCCTGGACCTAGTGAGTTAGATTCTTCATTGTCATCAGATCCCAGGGGGACACAGGGAAGCTGAGAGGTGCTGCCCGACACCCGTGCAGCCAGGCACAATGGAGAGGGGAAATGTGTGCCCCAGAACATCCCTGGGAGTGAAATAAATGATGTGCCGACTGAGTAACTAGACAGAGAGAACATGGGATTTTAGTGAAGGGGCTGGCATTGAGGCCTGGGATGGACCAGGAGATCTACCCAAAGAAGGTAAACCTAAGATTCACATTCATCAGCACTTTATTAAACATTTTACAAAACATCCTTCTCACCTCACCACCCTGTCTCCACACACGGGGGCAACTGAGTTCACATTGCCCCAGCTGCTGTGTTTTCTGGAGTTTACCATGTTATCATCCATGATCTGGTGACTGCCTCCGTTGCAGGTTGCGAGGACAGCTCAGGTGACTTAAGGGAGACTGCCTCCCAGCCTTGATGGTGCACGAAGAGGTCTGCATGGCAACCTGAAATCCTATTTGTGGTAAAGAGGGTCACTCATCTGTCTATTCCTGGGTCTCTCTCAAAACCAGCTCACAGCCAAAATTAGAAAAACTCTGACTCCAAAAGCACTTTCTATATTTAAATTCAGAGGCGAAATAAGCACTTAAAGCGTGCTCACGTTTCGGCACAGAGAATGACTTACGTTTCTGCTATGACAAGGACGGGTTTTAAGCACGTGATCCTTTCTCCGTAAATGAAGACTCCTGACCCCCATCTGTTCATGTGCCCGTTTCCTAAAAGGATAGAGGGTGCCATAATTAATGCCAGCTAAGCATTAAAAGATAAAAACTAAGTTCCATAGCACCTGTGGCCTGTCAACCTATATGACTGGGTCTCCGATCCCTCACAGAGTCCTAGCTGTGCCCCACCCAAACCAGCTGATCCGCGCAGCCTTTCTGAACAGTCAGTCACCTGATTCAGAAGACCCAGGCCCTGCCATCAGCCTCCAGCACCTGCTTTATTTTACTTCACAGCACTTACCACCATCTCACTGTGGTTTTTATATCTTTTTGTTTCATTTATCTATTTACAGCCTCCCTGTGATAGTTCTGTGAAGGCAGAGATTCTGACAATTTTGTTCACCACCAAATCCCTAGCATCTAAATAGTGTCTAGCACCATAAACACTGGTTGAATAAACACGTGTGTGTGTGATTAAATAGAAACCTAAATGAACATGCTGGTTAAAACTTGCTGGACGGGTAGTGTCATTTTGAGATCAGACAACCCAAGTTCATGAAGCGTAGGGAACAATGTGGTGACAACAGGAACGTATCCCTGTCTTGGAGAGTGGCATGTGCTTTATTAAACGTACCTTTACAAACAAACAAACAAGCAAACAAACACCCAATGTAAGCAGGAAGGGAAGGAAAATGTAGGCAGAAGCAACTGAGTAAATGGCCCCACACTGTGTTAGGAGGGAGGCCGGGAGAGCATACCATCTCTTTTTGGCTGCACATTGCTGCTTGTGCCACCCCAGAAAAGTGCTCAGACCTGCCCGCTGAGAGCTTGAGAAAAACTTCCTGCTGCCACTGTTGAAAAGCTGTTGATTAAAAACAACAAAGCTCCTAGACACTTGATGTTGCTCAGATTCATTGCAGCAAGTGGTCCCGGAATATGCCCTAAGTGCTGGGTTGAATGAAGCCATTTCTTTCATGAGGGAGGAGAAGGGGAAGGGGGCAAGGACACAGCCTTGGCACCAGCGGTGGGGTGGCCCCACTCCTGATCAGGACAGAGTGGAAATGGTATAGGTCTCCCCAGAGAGAAGTCAGGGGATATCACCCGATGAACATGATGTGGCACACAGTCTTGGGAGATGAGGTGCAGGGATTAAGTGTTTCTGGGTCAAACATAATTTGGAAAGCCAAGTTCCAAGGGTTTCTTTCATGCAGGACTTCTCAGAGTCTTTAATATGCTATGTCAGATAGTAATTCATACTACAGTTGTGATCTAGAGAGCACTCACATGGGAACAGACTGGGGGATAAAATCAGTCAGCTTTGGGGATGCATTTGAAGGGAGTGTGTATGGCATTCAGCCCATCTCCAAGGTTTTCTGGCTCCCACAGTGCGTGGATAGTGGGGCCACGGCCAAGGAGACTGGGAGAGGGGCCCTCATGTCGAGGGGAGAACCATGAGTTTGAGATGGGCATGGTGAGTGAGGGACGCCTTTGAGAGATGCGAGAAGAGAGAACTAGAGCAGTGGAGATTTTGAACTCAGAGGAGAGTTTAGTTCTACAGAACTGGAGATCATTCAGAGGGCTCGAGCTGCCTCTGGAGCCTCTGGGGAACTCCGGTGCTATATATCATCTGCAGGGGGCCACTTAGGGGCTCAGGAGCTGTCATTTCCCCTTAACTCATCTCAGACTCTTGACCCTTCAGGTAAATTACGAACTAGAGCTTCATAATTCAGCATGAGATAAAAATGTATGCCTTGAACATTTTTAATCTAGGGGTGGCAAACAAATGTCATTTCACATACCAACTCATTGGTAGTGGCTGCCTGGCGAATAATGGAGACTTCAGAAACCACATCTAAGGCCATGATTGAATGGTAACGTCTGCTGAGATCTCAGAAGGGAAGAGGGAGATATTCATGCCATAAATTTGCCTGTCAGAGGTCTCAGCCAAGCAATCGGGCACACTCCAGGGCCACTTTCCATGAGGAAGCAAGCAAGATGAAGCGCCTGTGTTTGGGAGCTTTTTGTTGCTTTTTAATGAGAGATTTTTCAGCAGTGGTTCCAGGAAGTTGTCTCCGAGCTCAGAAAAATGTCAGAGAGATTGTCAAAATAAATCTTTATTGACTTAGAAATGTATACTTTTTAAAACATAACTTACTTCAACTCTGTCATTTTTGTGTGACCAGCTGAAGTTTTTATTTGTTTAAAATTTAGAACAGTGCAATAGAATGCAAACTTTAAAGTGTAATACTTTGGTCTTATAAGTGTAAAGTTCAGTCAAGAAATGTACTGAATTTGAATAGCTTTGCAATGGAAATGTATTATTTTTCACTGTTGATTGTTTTAAAACTAGAGAACAAATCAAGAAAAGAATGGTTTTTACTGAATGTAATTGTGTTGAATAGAGAAAGGATTGTTTAAAACAATCTGCATGAGCGTGAAATATAACCTCACAAAAAGGCAGTTTTACTGAAGTGGGAATAATCCAGTAGGAAAACGGATGATACACGAGAGAGATTTGCTGGATGATGCTCTGTTGTATGTAGGGAAGGGTTGGCCTCAGGACCAGTGGCAGGTCAGCCAGGGTTGTGGGAGGACAGAGTCTTTTCACAAATGCAGTCAGTGCGGTGGGTTTGGGGGGCAGCCTGGGAGGCTCTACTCCCTCGCTTCTGCTGACCGTCAAGTAGGAAGCAATATGCCCAGAAGAGGGAAGGGGCCGATGCGATGGGGATTTGGGAAGAGAAAAGCATTCTAGAAGAGTGAGCCACAGAGTGGACCGGGAGCATCTAGCAGTGCCATAGAGGTCAGTCATGTACTTACAGTGGGAGCCCGTGCCTTTCCACTGTGTCCCCCTACCACCTTCACTACCTTGGGCCAGTTCTGGAAACTCTGTGAGCCTCAGTTTCTTCGTCTGTTAGGATAACGACTAGAACCCTGCCTGATTAATATGTTTTTTTGTGTGTGTGTGAGGGTTAAATGAGACTGGTAAGGCCCCTACCGCAGGACCCATTACCTACCTCACTCACATGAATGCTGCTTTCCTTTTCCTCTTAGGTGACCCAAATATGAGCTGCTCAGATGATGGGACCATCAGAAACTAACCTTTGATTTGTTGCTTCTGGAAACTGGGCACCTTCCTCCCAGCTCTCTGCATTGCCTTAGAAATGGAGACTTCCTCACAGTCCACGAGAACTGTCACTCATTCCTCCTTCCAAACTAACAAGCCCTGTAGCCTGCTCTCTTCCTCAGCACCCAGCTCACCTCACAGCTGAGCCAGAGGTTGAGCCCCACATCTGGGTGGGAAAATGTCACTCCGGCCCAGCTTCGCTGAACAACATGGTAGTTACAGGAATGGGCTTGGGGTGAGGTCTCATCCCAGCTCAGCCACTTATTAGCTGGGTCACTTAGGGCACTTTACTCAACCTTTCTAAGCACGTGACTTTGGGCACAATACTGGTCCTCTCAGCTTTAATTACTTCCTCTACAAAAATGGATCAACTAACAGTTTCTATCTCATCAGGATGCATTGCAGTGATTCCATGACATGTGTGGAGATTTATCCCACAACCGGCACATAGTGATCAATAAATGGTAGTGTTTTTAATTTTAATTTTAAAAGTACACTCACATTTAGTGCAGCAGATCTCCAGAACTCTTTTCGTCTGTACCTTTCAAGTAACAGCTTCACATCCCCCTTGTCCCCCCACCCTAGGCTCTGGTAACCACCATCCACTTTCTGTTTCTTTGAATGCAATTACTTTAGATACTTTATATAAGTAAAATCATATGTTTGTCTTATTGACTGGCTTATTTTACTTAGCACAATATCCTCAAGGTTTATCTACACTGTCGCATGTAAGAAGGTTTCTTTTTTTTTTTTTAAGGCCAAATAATATTCTCGTGTATGTATGTAGCACATTCTATTTACCCATTCGTCTCTCCTTAGATATTTGGGTTGCTTCCTTCTCTTGACTATTGTGAATAGTCTGATGCACATGCATGGGCAAATATCTCTTTGAGATTGTGCTTTCAATTCTTTTGGCTATATACCCAGATGTGGGACTGCTGGATCACATGGTAGTTCTACTTTTAATTTTTTGAGAAAACTCCATCCTGGTTTTCATAGCAACTGCGTCATTTTATATCCCCATCAACAGTGCACAAAGATCCTGATTTCTCCACATTCTCACCAACACCTATTTTCTGTTTCATTTTTGTTTTTTGTAACCGTCCTAATAGATGTGAGATAGTATCTCATCGTGGTTGTGATTTGCATTTCCTCGATGATTAGTGATGTTTAGCATGCTTTTATATGCTTCTTGGCCATTTATACTTCTTCTTTGGAGAAATGTCTATTCAAGTCCTTTGCCCGTGTTTCAATCTGGTTATTATTGTTGTTGTTGAGTTGTATATTCTGCATGTTAAACTCTTACTAGATATATGGCTTGCAAATATTTTCTCCCATTTCATAGGCTGCTTTTTCACTCTGTTAGTTGTTTTCTTTGCTGTGCAGAAGTGTTTAAGTTTGATGTATTCCTGTTTGTCTGCTTTTGTTTTTGTTGCCTGTGGTACTGGTGTCATATCCAAGGAATCATTTCCGAATCCAAGGTCATGATCTTTTCCCCTTGTATTTTCTTTTAGGAATTTTATGGTTTCCAGTTTTATGTTTAGGTCCTTAGGTAGTGGTTATTTTTATTATTAATTATTATTATTTTTATTACTACTACTACTATTACTAATGCTACACAAAAGCTTCTTGCCATTGATGTGAAAAATTAAGGGCTTATTATCATGCATTTTAATCTACTAAATACTGTGCTCACTGACATATAAATCTCTCAACTAGCCTCAGTAATAGGAATATAAAAAATGCACAAAGATGTGATTCCTTTTCTCAAATAAGGTACAGTCCTGTAGATAAAATATTAGTCTTATATATTCACAATGCCACCTCTTTGCTCACTCACAAGCTCTGCTCATGCTAAGCTGCAGTCATTAATTCCATTTGCAGTTGCTACTCGAGCTCAGCTTATTTCCACCAGGGCTTCTCCCACGGTCTATTTGTGTGAGACACAGAGGTGTCCTATTGCCGCTGTAGCTCTAGCAATTAAAGAGATATTTCCATCATGCTCTTGAGCAAAATGGAAGGGCTCTGAAGAAGATACACCAATTACAAATGTTGCTAATGCCAGACCAAGCCTCATCTTTCAGAAATAGTTAATAATGGCAGAGAAAGGCCATCAGTTTCTTCCGCTCAGTGTGTAGGCTTCACACCCATCAAGTCATCGGCAAAGGAAAACACTTTCTCTTCAGCTCAGAAGTTCTACTGCTGCAAAGCCAGCCCTAGGCCCTTCCCTTTGGTGATTTCTGGAGTCTGTGTAGACCCCAGAGACCACAGCAGTATGACTACCTGGTTTCTGCCCATGGAAATCCAGTCTGATTCTTTCCCTGCCAGAACCCCAATTTTAGGTTTTCCCTCTTCCTTATCCCCTTAAGGAACCTGGGCTTTTCTATACAGGACAGAGATGTTCCTCAGATCCTAGATGTGAATCCAAATCCAGGAAGGAGGCAGCCTTCTGATCTGGGTTAACTCAACAGACAAAGACTTTAGAAAGTAGTGCCCAGAGAGAGGGCCTGTGCCAAGATGGAGCCCCTGAGGGCCCACCCAGGAGAGCATCACAGGGATCCTAACCCTCTAAGAAGGGAGGGCCTGAGGAGGGCTCCAGCTGCTGGGAAGCTTAGAGGCCACTTCTTCCAGGGACAGTTCCTAAGTACCCAAGGACTCCAGATGGCATCACAGGATGTTACATGGCCCCATATAGAGCTCGTGCTCTGACTGCCCGTTGACTAATTGGCTGCCTGTAGAAAACTGTAACCTCTCTGAAGGCAGCTCATTGTCCTGGCAGAGAATCTGCTACATAGAAGACCCTCAGGATAAGCAGTCTCCCTAATTGCATCCTTTCAATCTATTTCTTTTCTTATCTTTATTTTTCTGTTTATTATCTCCTCCTTCATCCCCAAACTGTAAGCCCTAGGAAGGCAGGACCTGCTTTGCTGACTGCTGAATCCCCATTGTCTAGAGTGCCTCATAGTTATGATTTGGGTGAATGAATGGGTGACTGTATAGGTGTGTGACCCCAAATAGTTCAGAATCAGCTTGCCGTCTCCTAGTTTGGTGGGGGTGCAAGAATCATCTTTGACTCTCACTATTCAGATGTTAGCTTAACTCTGCCCACAGACATCAACAAATACTCTGGGAGATCTGTAATCATTACATCAGCCCCCTCCTGGGCCCCTTTCTCATCTCACCTTGACCACCTTCTTGAGTGTTCACCCTCTGCGATAATCAGGGTTCTCCAGGGGAATAGAACCAAAGGGATATATATGGAGAAGAGGGGTGGGCAGAGAAAGAGAGAGAGGGAGGGTGGGAGAGAGATTTATTTTAAAAGATCGGCTCACACAATTGTTGGGGCGGGTAGGATGGCAGACTGGAGGCCCAGGGAAGAACTGATGCTGCGGCTAACATCTGTAAGGTCGTCTGGAGGCAGAATTCTTTCTTGCTCAGAGAAGTCAGTTCTTTTCCTTCAACTGACTGGAGGAAAGGCCCACCCACTTATGGAGGGTAACCTGCTTTACTCAAAGTTTATTGATTTAAATGTTAATCTTATCTAAAGCACACCTTCGCAGAGATACCTAGAATAATGTTCAGTCATTATCGGGATAATGGGGCCTAGTCAAATTGACACATAAAATTCACCATTATACCCACTTTTGTGAACTAAGGAAGACACACCCATTTATTTTATCTCCCAATACAATATGCTTCACCTTTCACCAATCCTCACCCTAAAGTAAGAAGACCAAGCGAACCCCTCATTTTCCTTACTTTCACAAGTTTCTTATAGAAACTTCCTGAAAATCTGACCCCCAGATTTTCTCTGAGAGAAACAAGCCACTTTTCTTTCAAAGCCTGATGAGTGTTGTGTGCATGTGTTATATTAAACATTTGGAGAGATGCAAAGGCTCCCTTGCATGGTTTATATTAGCTTTCTTAAAGGTACTGGTTAAAATTATTTTGAACACAGGCAATGGGTATTGGGTTTCCCTGGGTCTGGCCTCCCCCTCCCCTCTTATTTCTTCCCTGGCTTCCAGCACATCAGGAAATAGAGAACACACTGTCCTGGATGCTCCTGCAGGGATTTATATCAGATGAGGGGAATGACTCGAAGGCTGACAGGGAATAATAAGGCAGGAGTGTTCACTCCTTCGTTATTTCCTCAAACTGTGGAGGCCCCGAAGAAGACTTTATTGCTGGGGGGATGTTTGCTGGACACAGAAGCTCACAATACACACAAAAGAAAAAGAAAAAGAAACAAATGCAAACAGAGCATCATGTGGTTTAGTGGTTTTTAAAAATGCTCTTGATTTTCGTAATCCTGGCCAGTCTAACTTTCTATTACTATGAGCGATGCTCTGACTCACTCTTTAGCTTGGGTTTTGTGACAGTTGCCTGATCCTGGTTCCTCATCACCACCCAAGGCTCTGCCTGGTGAAGCTTTCTGGGAGTTGGGGGACCCCCTCTCTACCTTACCCACTCACCCTACCTCATCACCATTCAGTGCATCTCGCTACTGCCCTAACTGCTGTGGGCACCTGTGTCAAGAACCCACACTGAGAGTCAGCCCCAAAGTTTTGTTTGTCTTCACCCTTCCAACAAGCTATTGCCCCTCATTACGGGTAAAGTGTCACAGGAGAGATTAAGTGCTGACGGGGCAACAGGGCAGGGCAGGGCAGGGCTCGGGACTGGGCCTGGCTGATCCCACAGCCCTCGGTCTCTACCGCACTGAGGCAGAAGTGGGAGAGTGTCCCCCCCAGTGCCACAACCTCCTCTTCCTTCTCTCTCAACTCCTGATCTCAGGGGCTGGAATTCTCTAGTTTCTTTCCCTTCTACCCAATGCCATTTTATTTAAGAAAGGAATAAGGAATGAATGTGAATTAATGAATTACTAAAGTATGAATAACTGATATTTATAATGTATCCTTTCTCCCCCCGAGTAGCTGTGTTAGGAGCTTGGCAAAGCCCCTGTGTCTAGCTTAGGCCCAAGGAATGACACCTTGTCATTGTCCCAGAATATTAACCTTCTGCCTAAACTATCTACTTCATATAAAATTTTATATGAAATCTAAATATAATTTTTATATAAAAAATTTATGTAAAATATAAAATTTCCATGCCGGAAATCACATGGTGAAATCCAGCATGTAAGCTGGAGGAGGTTTTCTCTGATTTTCATTTGGAGAATAGAAGACTTCTCCTTCGTCCTTCAGGATCACCCACAGGATGCTTTGCTCATGAACTTGCTTGGTGGGGTGGGGGTGATGCAAATTTGCTACAGAGGTCAGGGATGTATTATCTCTGAGTTCAGGGCAATAATGCTGCTTGTCTGTTTCTGTACTTCCACAGGGTCTTACACATGAGAGGAGCTTCAGTGGCCCTTGATATATAACCCTTAATTAATGAACGGGCTTGTTGTTTGTTCATTCAACACGTAGTCACTGAGTACCTACAACAAATGTGTTGGACACTGTTATGTGATGGGGATACAGAGCTGAAAAGAGAGATGAAATTCTTGTCCTAGCAGAGCCAATGGCAGGAAAGCAGACACTGCACCGTAGTGTGATGTGCGCTCCACGGAGCTGGGCCTTTATCCCAAGGTTAGTAGAAAGCCATTGATGGGCTTTAAGCCAAGAGTGACCTGGTCTAGTTTCCTTCGTGTGAACTAGAGGGTGGGCCTGGGCTGCAACAGAGGGTTGGCTGTGATGGCAGTGAGGAGGGGCACCCTGGGCCAGGGTGGTTGCTGTGACCCAGCTGAGAGGGCTCCCCAGCGCAGCAGCGGTGGCATGGACAGAGGGAGTGTATTGATTTTCGAGATTATTAAGATGGAGAATAGATGATTGGTTGGAGGCATGGAGCGATGGGAGGGAGAAGTTGATGACTACAGGATGCTGTTTTGGTCACTGTGAGGACAGTGGTGCTGGGTGATGACATACAGAGCAATGGGGAAGGACCCCGTTTGTGGGGAAGATGCCGAATTCCAGTTTGGGTAGGTTGGGCATGAGACAGTCAAGAGTTGATAATCTGTGCACTTTGAAACTCAAGAAAGGGAACTGGATTTCATTTGTGGAATCGAGGTGTTTAAAACTCTGGAAGAAAAGAGATCTCTTAGGGAGGATGTGTGGGAAAAGCAAAGGCAGACCCTGAGACATTCGCAGTTTATTCTCTTTGTCTCCAAGTAAGAATCAACTCACTGTGTCCTCTCCACGCTACGGACATCTGGATAACATTACTTAGAGGAGGTTAACACAGAACAGGTTGGTGTATTTTTAGCTAATTGTTAAACTTTATCTCAAGAAACCTGAACTAGCCTCTATCCTGGCAAATGGACCTCCTTTCCAGGCTGAATATGGGGGAGCCCACGGGGGAACTGCTAACCTGGGGCCTGGATCACCCCCGTGGGTTGGCCATGTACTTCAAATGTTTTCCATATTGGCTGTTTTTGAACTAAATGTGTTCCTCATGCTGGAGAAGACATGTGCTTGATGTTACTAGAAACCTGAACAATACAAGTGTGTTGGAAATCATTAGGAGTTAGAGCAGCTGGTATTGAACTATTTTAGCCCTGGGTTTGAATTAGGAGTAGTATTACATTCCAGCCCCTTGATTTAGTCAGGATTTGGCTGCTGTCTGGGAAGTGGCCTGAAACAGCAGGTTCTGCCTGTCCCCCTGTCCCTCAATCAAGCTCACTGTCTCTGTTTTCCATTCTTGCCCAGCACATCCATGTATCTTGAGTTCAGAACAGAAGTGGCATAAAATTGAGACATACAGATAAGATGCTACTCGTGTTTTAAATTTACCTTTCTTCTTATTAGAAAAAAGGGCATGTTATCTGTGAGAACATAGAGATTAGTGGTGGAAAAAAAGTTAACTAATTCATCCATTCCATAAATGTTTACTGAGCAGCTACTAAGTTCCAAACACTGTAAGGGTGCTGAAGACAAAATAGTGGCCACACCTGACAGGATCTCTGCTTCTTGTATGTTAGTGGTATGTGCCTGCCAAGAAAAGGGGGTGGTTGGGGACTACCCATGGGAAGGACAGGGAAGGACCCTCTAGGAAGGTGGCTTTTGAAGAATGACTTGCAAGAGGTAAGGGAAGGACACATGAGGATAGCTGGAAGAAGACTGCTCTGGACAGAGGGAAAGGCGAGTGCAGAGACCCTGAGGCAGAAGCACACTGCATTTGCTGGAGGCACAGCAAGAAAATCAGTGTGTAGGAGCAGGCAGAGTGAGAAAGCGAAGGGAGTAGGGGGAGATGGTGAGATAGAGGGGCGTTGGGGCTGGGGGCGAACCATATTGGTCTTCCTAGATTAAGTAGCAAGCTTGGCTTTCACTCTCATTTCTGAGTGGGTTTTGAGCCAGGGGAGAAACTGAAGCACAGGAGTGACTTGATCTGACTTCCAGAGCTGGCTGCTGAGCTGAGGAGAGACTGCAGGAAGGGAGGGTTAGAGGCAGGGAGATGATCAGAGAGGCTGACAAAGAAAACCATTGCAAACCATTTCTTTAAGGCCTGCATTCATAAGTGCAGGATCCAACTCCACAAAGCATTCTTTAACCTTCAGTTTTTCGCTAATAGGATTCTTGCTGAAGGCAGGGTGATCAGATGTCACTAGGTGGGTGGTAGAGGATCGGGTCAGAGATGAAGGGTGATCAGATATCAAGAGGGGCTGGTTCTGGTTAAACTGACTTAGCAGAGTTCTTGCTAAAACTGGATGTTAAAAGAAAGTGCACAGATGAGCCTAGAACAAGGTTCAGGAGTCTGATTAAAGTTTGATCAAGCAAAGAATATTTGTAATTACTGAGACACATGTTTTTTCCACATTCTAACATCTCTGAAACCAGGATGTATCCTACAATTGTGGCTGTTGGCCGGGGTGGTTGGCATCTACGTGCCATTTCCCCTTTGGGGATGGGGGCCGGTAGAGCAGAGTTTGTCACAGTGGTTTGTGTTGCCATCACTATGGTTTATAGTTAGTATTGAATGTTGCTGGTACTGCCCTGTTTAAATTGTCTTCAAAAAGATGACACCTTAATTCAGCACCATATTAGAAAGTTACTGGCATGCACACAAAAGCACAGAGAAAAACAACACGGTGGGATGTCAGTTCATGTTAGAAAAGCAAAAATTTGTCACTCAAGAAATGACTTCAACCCCACATTTTCTTGCAACACAGAAGCTAAATGCTTTATGGGAGTTAAGAAAGGAAGGAACCCACACACAGGTAGTTCTGTGTTCTTCTACGAGATGGTCAGTCAGGTGAGCCTCAAGGAGACAGAGGAGAGGCTCAAGAAAACAAAGTACTCGCAGCTCCCCTCCTAGAGCCGGGGGCAGGGCATGCCAGGGCAGGGGTCCATGTAGGAGAGACACCAAGGTGGTGAGCAGGCAGAAGACAGGAGCAAGGGGAAGGTTTAGGGCACCGCCTTTGCTGGAGTTTCCTAGGAAGGACAAGGCAGGGCGGAGTGAACATCATAGGACTGGCTGGTTTGAATAATGTCTGCAGACTCTGGGTAGGTGGCTGGTCTCTAGCTGCCAGGCACCTGGCACCTGGCCCAGGCATGACTAAGGCAGAGGAATATTGCCAGCTGGGTGTATGGGCCAGATGGAGGAGGGCTGGCTCTTCTGACCTGGTTAGTCTGTATGTCAGGGGCATGCTCCTGGCTGGGCCCTTTGCTGTCTCTAAGAGCTGCTCAGCTCAGGGGGGCAGCCTCTCCCCAGCTAGAAAAATTTTTTGATATATCAAATCATCATAATATACAGAAAATTGAAAATATTTGCAATGCATAGATGAAGCTGTGTTGTGTTTTCATTACCTATTACATGAAGAGGAAAAAATGTCCAGTGTTCATCAAAATGATATAATTGTCAGTCACGTGAGAATGGAGGGAAGAAATCATAAAGCGAGGAGCAGATCTGGTGACCTCTCCTCGCACAGGAGTATTGTTGGGATGCTGGGTCAGGATCTCCTTGGCAGCGGGTTTCCCTGACAGCGGGTGTAAAATAGGGAAGCCCTTTGAACTTAGAGTCAGCGAAAGACAAATGTGTATATTGCGCATACTTTTTTCTCATTTAGGTCTTAAGCCTGCAGAGGCAGTACTATTACTGCCTCCCCATTTCAGAGGGAATGTTGCCAAGGCTCCTAAAATATAAATGCTTTGAGCAACTGACAACTGGCTGAGCAGGAAAATCAAATGCTGAGCTTGCTCGACTTTGAGGTCCCCACCCCTTAGATGCCCACCCTGCCACCATGTCACTCAGAACATCTTGGATCCCAGAGGCTTTGCCTTGTAAGAGACACTGAATTTTTATCCAATATGTCACTCAAACAGGAACTTTTCCAATTTGGTGTTTGCTGTTACAGGCATTCAACCTAGGAAGCAATAAAATGTCACCTTTACTTTATTTATGTGTTTATTATTTACTGTATAGGAAGGAGGCCTATGTTTGTATAATAGCAGAAGGGAGAAGCCACGTGTAGGCTGGCTTATTTGTAATTAATCCCCAGGAAATTTAGGTGGGGCTTGATCCAGAACTCACAAGTTGACACATCGCTATTTAAATGCTTTAATAACTTTCTAAAAACCAAGAATTCAATGAACATATCTCTTATTTAAAGATTTAAGACATTAATTTAAGACATTGATATACAAGTCAAAAAGTTAGTTTAAGTGAATGTACTTCCCCCTTAGATTTTATGTTTTCTGAATTAAACTCTTCTACGGTTGTTTTTCTCTTAAATAGACCCTCTTAGCTCATTAATGATGGGCAAGGTCATGGCTTGTTTCACAGTTTGTGCCTTACCCACCAGTGGGCTCAAACACTGATAAGGTTTGATGTTCCTTGAAATTCTGCAGCTGTGCTTTCTGCCAGCTGGAACGTTCTCACCCTCTGTCTGCGAAGAATCCCCAAAGTCCAACCCGAGGAAAATCAAAAAGGATGACCCCTGCGCCAAGTTCTAACTTTACTGTACACAAACTCTGTGACCTCATGGGAGTTGAATGGCACAGGTAATGGGGCCATGAAAATGTTTTGCAAGGACATAAACACCATATGTGTAACATCGAGTTTGTTTAGAAGCAAAACCCTCAGGAAAACCTCAGGACAGCACCCCTGGGGATCTATGTCCCCACGGTCAGCTCATAGTACCCCTAAAACCTAACATACTGTGTCATCTGGACTTGCCACCTGTCCCGATGCCCTTGCCCGAAGTCTTATGGTTTGCAAGAGGCTTTTCTGAATTTTGTACCCTGGGAGGTAGGTACAAAAGAGGACTCTGAAGCTAAACAGTTGGAATTTCCCCCAGGTTACAAGGCTAAGAAGCAGAGCCAGGACTAAAGTTTTAATTTTCTGAGTCTGGCCCCAGGGTTTGCCTAAGGCCCATGTCCCCGCTGCCTCCAGTACTTCATTGCTCATCATGGCTTCGTGTTCATTGTAGGCCTTGTGGTGGGTATGTAGGTTGACCCTGCCCTGCTCCCTGTACAACCAGTCCAGGGAGCCACTAATTCAGGGCCACTAATACCAACACAGGCCAGGCTGAAGGACTAAAATGGTTTTCTGCCTTTACTGGGAAGGTGGCCTCTTCGACACCCCTTTTATACACATGTCAGGGGCCCCGGTAAGAACATGAGGGCAGGGCTGCCAGCCTGACCAGGCCCTCGCCTGGAATTGTCACATTCTTGGGTAGCATTAAGAACTCTTCTTGAGAACATAAATTGATACCACTATTAAAAGATTCAACCAGTTGACTGCACACAGACATGAAGAATTGCTTTTAGGGTGATGAAAATGTTCTAAAAGTGAATTGTGATGACAGTTGCCCAGCACTGTAAATTGACTAAAATTCATTAAATTGTAAACTTATAATGGGCAGATTTTATGATATGTAAATTATGTCTTAATAAAGCTGTTAAAAACATTAAAATATCACCAAAAATAATTTTAATTGGATACATAAGCTGTCTCTTTATATTACAAATGAAAAAGCATATTTTTTTACCAGACTTAGGTGTTTTGTTTCATTTTCAGATTAGAGCCATAAAATGTTAGAAAAATTGTAAAAGTTACAAGAAAAAGTTTAAAATTAGTTTTTAAGAAAGCCAAGCAAATCGAGGGGACAGGTGCCTGTAGATGTTTGCAGAAAGAAAAAGTTTTTTGCAAAGCAACCCTGATGTCGCCCTGAGAAGTTTGAGGTGCCAACATGAGGTTTTTTTTCTGATTTGAGTAAGCCACAGCTGTCTTGGGAGCCCCTGGGTGCAAGTTACCTGAGACGTCATATGTTCTACCTGGAGATGTTCGACATAGGCATGTCTCACTTTTTAGCATCTTGAGAAAGTGCTAAGTGCATCAGATTTCATTAAAATATCAAGCTATACCCATTTTAAACAAGCACATATGCTTTGTGCCTCTAGCAAAATCTTCATACATGGTTCAGGGACTTTAAAAACCCTACCTGAGATGCAACACCTCAAAACTAGTTTAGAAAGGGGGGAAATGGCTTTTAACGGTTAAAGTCACAAATAAGATTTCTGAGGCTTCACTTGGGAGCTAATGCCTCTAAGTGAATCAGTCATATGTCTCTCCTAAAGCAAGGTGGTAGTAGGAAGATACATCCAAGCAGACATTCTGTGAAGGCTGAAGAAGAACTTAAAATACCAGTTGCTCTTTCTCTTAACTGGAGAAAGTGTGAGCAGTTAGTCGACCTAACTGTGTGAATGTAGAAAGGACTTTGTCCACACAATGGAACCCATTTGTGAAGTGCACAGAATGCTGGCCTGGGGCCTACCCAGGACAAAGACAAGAAGAGAAGAGTGCCTGGATGTACATTTCTTCCACTGGTATCGTTGTAAGCAAATCACTTAATGTATTGATTAAGTCTCTTCACCCATAATTGGGAACTAGAATATATCGTAAGGAGAAAGGAGAGCACAGTTTTGAAACATTCAGTCTGCCTTAGACCCTATATTTGCAGAGCCCTGAAATTTGGCAGTTTAGATTAGAGATTCACACCTGAGGTGCATGGCCCTTGACCACTGAAGGGCTGCTTGTGTGTCCAAGGGATTCACCCTCACAGCCCTCTGAGTTCTGTCACCTTAGTATGCCGTACAGACATTTCCTATATGTGGCCTGGGGAAGCACCACAGATTGAATAGAGACTGGATAGTGGCCAATTGCCATGCTACTTTGTGTTTTCCATAGCTATAGCATTAAATCCTACATTCTCTACATTCAGCAGATTTTAAATTTGACAAGTAGGTCTCATCCATATCTGCTCCAGAAGCATCTGTGAGACACATCCATCTGGGACACAGAGTATAATACAGACTTAAGGGCAGCCTCATGTCCTGGGGTCTGTCCATGACTCCAAGACTATCCATGACCCTGCTATGCTCCAGCCGTCGCCTGTCCTGTAGAGAGTCCCCGCAGCCACTTCTCTTACTGCTTCTCTGCTCCTGATGAAGACATAATTGCTCTTGCTCCAAAATACTAACATACTGCAAATGGGAAAGCCTGACACGAATTCCCACTTACATCATTCTGAAAACGGCCCAGGGTTAATCCAGAGCTCCTGGGTTCTAATGCAGGCTGCTCTGCTGCTTTCTAGATAAAGAAACACGTATCAGTTTCCTCATCTGTGAACTGAGTAGCTGGAAGAGTTCAAGGAGATTAGCAATGTCAGTAGCTCCCACCATTGAGAACATCCAAACCTCAGGTGGTTTGTTAACATATGGACCCTTAGGCATCCCTGCAGGATTCTGATTCGGTAGATCTGCAGTGGCCCTGAGAATCTGCATTTTTAACAAGTTCCCACATCATGCTGATGCCAGGCCAAAGAACCACCGATCTCTGCAAAGGGCTCAGCCTGGCACATAGTGAGTACACAGTGCACTCTAGGCATTACTAAGAATAGTTGACAAAGGTTTATTTTCTTTAAAAAGTTTTCCAATTCTGTTCTATTTGAGAAAAATTCTTCCCAAGAGTCTTGCTTGAGTTGAGAAATAAAAAATCTGGTCTCTTTCAGCTCACTTTTCTTAGAAGTTGAGACATGTGGCATAACACCTGCTTCTAAACACAGCTACTTGATGTATAACTTTTGGCAGCTCACGCATATTTTCTCATTGCCAATAAAGTTATTGAAATTGAAATATACCATCTGTTTGAGAGTTTGTATCAAAAAGACAGATGACACTGTTGCAGGTAATGACAGAGTCAACCTGTTTCCACAGCAAACTTTTTCATCTGCCAAATTTGACTTCATTTCTTGGATTTGGCACTTGTGAACCAATATGTTCTTCTGGACTAATATAAAAGTCCAGTATCAAAAATACCGATTGGTTACCTGAGCAATATTAACAACTACAGAGAAAGAGCCCACCGAATTTCCCACAATTTGATTGAACTAGAACCAGCAGAACAGCAAATTTATTGGCAATGCACACACGCCCACATACGCATCCCCCACTTTTCAAAAGTTCGCTTTGCACCCCTTCGCTTTTACAAAATACCTACCTTAGTACCTGCTTTAGGTAACTGAAATTCAAATAGGATTTTTGCTTTTATGAAAAAAAGCAAAAAAAGGTAAAAAATGAAAAGAGAGTTCAGCACTGTTTTGCTGAGCATTGTAGAGGCAGGGTGAACCCCGAGTGGAGAGGGTGCTCCCACCCAGCTCCTTCCCCAGGACCACATTCAGCGTCTCAGCATCCAGCCCCAGAGCTCTGACTTAGTCTGGAGCATCTGGGCTTTATCTCCATTGATTTTGTGCATCTGTCAGCTGTGCCCTAGGGGCCCAGAAAAGCCTAAGAGAGCTTGTAAGAGTGTTATGATTAGTGTACAACTGCAGGTAATTAAATGTATTCGATACGATTTGCTAGGTTATTTTTGGGGCCTGGGAATGCTCAAGATTTTTTTCTTTAGTGGTAATTGCTTTTTTATTTTATGCCTTTTTGGCTTACAAAAGGTTTCATAGAAATGCTCTACTTTCATAGAAATGTGTGTGTGTGTGTGTGTGTGTGTGTGTGTGTGTGTGTGTGTGTGTGTGTAATAACATGTGTGGTTATGTGTATTTCTAAATCTGTGATATAAAATGTCAGTGTGCCTGTGTGTAGTGAGTGCCTGACTGCTTTTTTTTGTTTTTGTAAAACCATTCCCAAAGAAGTGCCTACTTCCTGGAGAGGTGCATTGAGCGTTTTGTCCTCAGTGGGTCTTGTTTCCACACCAGCAACATGCATGGTGGGGCCTGCACCCACACAGTCAAGACTCTGTGGCACCTAGGTGCCCAGGACACCCTGTGAAGCTTATAGCCAGGGCATGTCCCAAGAGGCACAGGGAGGAACCAATGGTCCCTTTGCTTGAAGGATATGGAAGGTGTGGCAGGTGAGCTCCAGTCTGGAGTTTGGAGCTTGAGGAGAGTTGCACTGGAGAATGGCATGTAGATCTAAAGATGGGTGAGCAGCTGCTGTTGCCATCGTGCTGGGAGATTTGGTTATTTTCTGAATTCGCTAATGGTGAAGGCCTGGACTTCTGGACGAGAAAGACCTCAGACACTTTGTAATGCTTGGGGCTGCCTCCATGCAACCTGCCTTTCGTCCATTCTGTTTTAGAGGCATTAAGGAAGGAGATATAGAGCCCTCTGTGAAAATCCACACTGGTGCTTGCCCCTCCCAATTGCCAAGAAGTCTTCCTTCTGCAATGGAAATCACCCGCCTCCTCCCTGTGACTCAGATCTCCCTGGCTGACCTACCTGTGCTGGCCTCCAAGCCATCTTCTTCTCAGTCTGTCTTCCTTCTCCCCTCTTCTCACCAAGCCCTCTCATTCCGAGTTTCAAGTTTACAGCCTAGTTTGTCTTTTTACATCTGACCTTGAGGATAAGAAAGGAAGAAACACACTTCTTTTCATCAACTTAAAGCTCAACATTTCTCAGCTAACGATGAGATTTGCTACCTGAAACTTTAAGTTTGCCAAATATGTGGCAGCATCTTGTTAGGGACTCATCTCTGGCTTCAAGTCCATTACTATTAGCTTGGGTCAGGAAGGGACTCAGAGAGGTGCCTTCTAGTACCCTTCCACCATCTGTGGCCCTGCTGTATGCTAGGGACCTCTCCTTGGTGGGGCAGTCCTCTCCTTGTCCATCAGGGCATGCCTCTACCTCACAGCCTGGCTTCTGCTTTCCAAGAAAAACTGGCAGAATCTCCTCTCTTCATTGGAAACAAAAGCCTGAACAGAAGGTGTTTGGGGACCAGGATGTGCAGAGCTGCTGCCCATTTAAATGGAAAAAAAATGGGAAAGACATACAGTCGGCCCCTTCTATCTGTGGGTTCTACATCCTCAGATTCAACCAACCATAAATTGAAAATACTAGAAAAAAGTATTAATGTTGTTACTGACGGTACTGTGTAGTTAGGCCTACGATGGTTGCATTTGCTGAACATGTACAGACTTTTAACTTGTCCTCATTCCCTAAACAGTACATAGCATTTACATTGCATTAGGTATTGAATTTGATCTAAAGATAATTTAAAGTATGCAGAATGTGTATGGGTCATATACAAATACTCCCCATTTTTTGTAAGGGACTTGAGCATCCTTAATCGATGGGGGAAGGCTCCTAGAGCCAATCCCCTGAGGATACTAAGGGATAACTAAATCTCAGAAATTTGGTGAAATGGGGCTTTTATTATACAGTGGGTCCTCACTTAACATCATCAGGTTCTACAACTTTAAGTGAAATTACATATAATGAAACCAATTTAGCCATAGACTAATTGATATAAATGAGTTAAGTTCTTAACAGCATCTCAATAGTGTTATAACAAAATTTTATTATTCAAGGACTTGTTCTTCTGCTTTTTTTTTTATAGGTTTTAAATGTACCATAATAAAATGTATCTAAAAGTAAGGAGAGAGGAAGAGAGAAAGGGAGAGATGGGAAGAGAGAGGATGGGAGGGAGGGAGGGAGGAAGGAAGGAAGGAAGGAAGGAAGGAAGGAAGGAAGGAAGGAAGGAAGGGAGAAAGAAAGGAAGGGAGGACAAAAATAAAGGAGGGAGGAAGGACAGCATTGTTGGGACAAGTCACCAGGGCTTCCCAGCACTGTGTGTCTGCCCCTTGCCCAGTATAGCCCCTCAGGATGCCGCCTGAGGTCCCACATAGAGTCGTCATATTTAGAGAGTAGGAAAAAAGATTACTTCCCTCATTCTCACAGATTTTCAACCACCAAAGCTGTCTTTAACAGTCTATTATTCTTCACCTGCTGGAAAAGAGTGTACAGATCCATCTTAAAGTTTTCTGGGCCTCAGCTTAGGTGGTTTGGGAGTGTTGGGACCGTTTTTCTTTCTCCTTGCTTGTCAGTGTCGTAAACATGAGACTGCCTTCTCTCTTGCCATGACCCTCATCAAAGATGGGTCCTTCTTTTGGACTCTCAGTATTAGCAACCTGATCTCCCCTCTTAGCTCCACTCTTTACTACTTTTATGCCTTTGAGCTGTTCATGACTATATCTGAGCTGCCCTTTCATCCTGTCCTTGCTTCCCCACCCGCCCCCCGTCACTCTGAGGATGATGAACAAGAACATATTTGGATGACATGGACATGATTGGCTCACTGGGCAGAGGCAGGCATCAGGATAGTAGGGGAACTGTGGTCGTTGAGGAGTTTTAGAAGTCATTGTGGTAAATTCAGTGCACGGAAGGCTGTGTTTCCTTTTCACTCATGGCCAAAAGCACCTTCTATTCTTTTGTTGTCAGTGTGCTTCTACTTGCCCCGTGGTGCACAGTCAGTGCAGGCTGGTCATCATTTCCTCAGTTTATTAATTAGATTTCAATTTGAGATACTTATGTGTCTTCTAACACCTGCACAACCTCCCAGTTCCAGGGTGAGATCATTTGGGTTGAAACTAAAAAGTACCTTAAGATGGGTCAGTTCCCAACTTGCTTCTTTCTCAGGTGAGAATTCATATCGTTGTTCCTGTTCATCCAGGTGAAGGGCACCAGAGAGCTGGTGAGTATAGCTTCATGATGAAAGAACACAGGACATTTCTTGTTCACTAGTCACCTTTTGCTTTGATCATTAATGTGCCAGGTATTGAAAATGCTATTGCTTTGGATATTAACAACAGGACTATGACCTAAATGCTAAATTAAAATATTCAAATAAGACAAGCTGTTGCCCAGAAGCCCAAACAATTTTAATCTGATTCAACCTCAAGATATCCATATTAAAAAAAAAAAATCATTGCACTATTTGTTCCTTCACTTAAGCATGAAATCACTCTTTGTAATTATCGCTGTAGGGAAAATCAAATCTTATAGCATAAAGGTGCAGGTGAAGGATTCACTACCAGCTAGGACTTGATAGGCTCACAGACACACTCGGTGGCCCTTATCCTCTGCTCCAGGAAGAACTTAATCCATGAGGGGTTCTCATGTCATGGATCCTGCTCTTTAATCCAAAAGAAGTCCATGATCTTGAAACAATGAGGGATCTGAGTGAATTTATTATTTATGCCCTCCTTTGCACCAGGCATTGTGCATCTTATTTTCCAATTCTGGGGGTCGATACATAATTATTTCTATTTCACTGATCAGAAAACTGAGGCACAGAAGTGTGGTCTCATGCTAACATAAGCCTTTGTGGTTTGCATGAGAAACTTCTCACTTACGAATAAACACACTCAATTTCTGATTTGACAGTGCAGCATTCATGAGTTTGGATAACTGAACCCACCTGAGAGCGAATCTGTCTGGGTGTGCTTCGCCGAATCAGGTTCTAGACCTGGAACACTGAGGACTGGTTGGATGTAAACTGAGATAACAGCACTGAGATACTACCACCTGCAGAGCCTTCGGGCTCACTGGACTGAGGCCTCCTAGGTCTTTACATCACCCATGTTCCTTCAATGTCCTTTTGAAATACCTATAATGTTGACCATTACGGGCTTAGAACAGAGAAGCTTCTTGCAAGCACAGAGGAGGAAGTAAAAATTAATGAGTGGAAAGCAGGATGAGGGCTTCCAAAGATGAAAAGAGATAAATAGATAAATATCCCTGATGTACCTCTGGAGGCCTTTTACAGATTGAATTCTCACCCAGAGTCCAGAGCAGCTCCCATGGATTTAAGCTCCTGGCCTGCTCCGGCACCAACTGTCCCCCAGAGACCCAACCCCCAGGCAAACCCCTGAGGCCCCAGGTCACAGGCGACCCCACTGCTCTAGCCTCCAAGCCATCTCCCAAGAAATCAGGCTCCCAGCCCATCCCAATGCCAGATCAGCCCCAGTGACCCAGACACAGAGACGTCCCCACTGGTCCCTGGCATCTAGTTAGCCCTGTGGATCCAGGACCTTGGTCCACCTGTGCAGACCCAGGCCCATGACTGCAGATTCAAGCTCCAGGCTCACTCCAGTGAACCCAGACTCTGGGCTGGTCCCCAGTGTACCAGGCTGCCCACCCAAGGACACCAGCAGCAAGTCCACCCACAGACATCCAAGATGCTCTGGACAAATTGGTTGGTGAAGGGCTATGCCTGTCTGTAAAGACTGAAAGATGTAACTCATTCCTCAAACGTACAGACACCAACACAAAGTCACAAGGATTGTGAATAATCAAGGAAACATGATACCACCAGAGGAAATTAATAAAGACCCTGAATAGCCAAAGCAATCTTAAGCAGGTGAAAGCTAGAATCATCACAATTCTTGATTTCAAACTTTATTGCAAAGCAATAGTAATCAAATGAGTGTGGTACTGCTATAAAAACAGACATATAGACCAATGGAACAGGTCTGAGAGTCCAGAAATAAACCCATGTGTATGCACTAAACTAATTTTTGGCAAGGGAACCAAGAGCACTTAATGGGGAAAAAACAGTCTTCAATAAATGGTCTTGGAAAGCTGGATATTTACACATAGAAGAACGTAATGTAACTCCTAGCTTACATCACTCACAAAAATTAACTTGAAATAGATTAAAGACATAAACATAAGACCCAAAACTGTAAAACTACTAAAAGAAAATATAAGGATATGGCTTCTAGGTGTTGGCCTTGCAACAATTTTTTTGGATATGACACCTGAAACACAATGACAAAAGAAAAACTAAATAAGTGGGACACATGAAACTAAAAAGTTTCTGCACAGCAAAAAAGAGACAATCAGCAAAATGGAAAGGCAACCTTGAAATGAGAGAAAGTTTTGCAAATCTGATGAGGGATTAATATCGAACATAGAGCTCATACAACTCAATAGCAAAAACACAATCCATTTTAAAAAAGGGCAAAGGATTAAATTAAGACATTTTCCAGAGAAGACAAACAAATGGCCAACAGGTACATGAAAAGATGCTCAGCATCATTAATCATCGAGAATTCCAAGTCAAAATAACAAAGAGGTATTACTTCGCACCTGTCCAACTGGTTATTAACAAAAAGACAAGAAATAACAAGTGTCAGCAAGGATGTGGAGAAAAGGGAACCCTCATGCATCGTTGGAGGGAATGTAAATTGATGTAACCACTATGGGAAACAGTATGGCTATCCCTCAAAAAATTAGAAATAGAACTACCATAGGATCCAGCTATTCCACTTCTGAGTTTCTATCTGAAGGAAATAAAAACACTAATTTGAAAAGATATGTGCATCCTCACATTTATTGAAACATGATTTACAACAGCCAAGATATGGAAGCAACCTAAGTGCCCATCAGTAGATGAATGGATAAAGAAATTGTGCTAATACAAAAATGGAATATTATTCAGCCATAAAAGAGAATAAAATCTTGCTACTTGCTATGACATGAATGGACCTCGAGGGCATTATGCTTAGTGAAATAAGTTAGACAGAGAAAGACAAATACCGTGTGATCTTACTATATGTTGAATCTTAAAAAGCCAAACTCATAGAAATAGAGAGTAGAAAGTGGTTGCTGGGAGCTGGTGGGGTGGGAGGTAAATAGAAAGTTGCTGTACAACTCTTATGTATCTAATGTACAGCTCGGTGACTACAGTTCACAATACTGAATTATATATTTGAAAGTTGTTAAGAAGAGTAGATCTTAAATGTTATCACTGCAAAAAATAATGGTAATTATGTAAGGGGATTGGAGGTGTTAACTAGCACTATTGTGTTAATCATTTTGCAATATATACATATATCAGATCATCACATTGTACACCTTAAATTTTACATATGTTAAATGTCAACAATATCTCGATAAAGCTGGGAGAAACAAAAAATTAGCAGGTATCATATATGAGCTGCATACTGTGTACCAAGCACCTTGGGTTCATTCTCTCATGTGCTTCACACAGTAACCCTCTCTGGTAGGTGCTGTTATCCCCATTTCAGAGATAAGAAAACGAAGACTTAGATAAGTTAAGTAGTAAAATCACTAGCTAGTAGGATCTGTCTGAATCCAGGACTGGGTTCTTAGTCCCTATTACATACTCAGCACCTTTTAAAGATGAGTGATGGGTTTGGTGTAATCCTTATGTATTATATAAAATATTTATTTAACATCTGCACTGGAAAAATAGAGACCCACTCAAACCACATACTTTTTAAAAGGAAATTCACCCTTTTTAAAGTTCAGGCTGTAGACATTTACCTCTTTGGTAAAGAGATAAGCAGGGAACTCTTTGGCGAATGTATTGAAAATGCTAATGATGGTAATGAAGGTTTGTAATGTGGGTGATGGGATTCCAGAGGGAAGCCCTGCTCTTCCCGGCACTCTCATTGAAGGGTGTACCCATGGGAAGCCCTCAGCTTGCTGTTCCTACCTATTCCCCCCTGATGCAAGGCCTAACTTGCACTGGGCTACCTGTGGGCACGCCACTCAATGAGGGAGCTTATTGGGAAAGTAACCCCAAACAGCTGTCCCAGCCTTAGAACTTAGCATAATCAAGATGCTGGAATCACTAACCATGAGGAGAATCAGCTGTCTTAAAGAGGAAGGCAAAGATAATTTGAGGCCCTAACTCTAGAGAAACGAGATAAAATTTAGAAAAAAGAAGGTAACTTAAAATGACATCTCTAATGACATCTCTAATCTTGGAGTTTTGAAAATAAAGTATAGTCATAAAGGAATGAAGTGCTGTGCAAAAGGCACAGAAAATAAGAACGCTCTCAGATTTTAAATATAGAATTGCCAAAATTAGAAATAAGACTAAGCACAAAGTTAAGAAAAAAATCCCCCACAGCATAGCCTAAAAAGGACCAAAAATAAAGACAAAAATAAAAGAGACAAGGGAAAATAAAAGAAATAGTAAGGCCCAATTAATGAGGTCCAGCAGCCACACAATAAGCACCTACCGAAAAGATCATATGGGAGAAAACTATCAAAGAAATAAAGGAAGAGACTTTCCCAGAGTGGAGATGTATGTGGCTTTGGATCAAAAAGACCCACTGAGTGTCCAGCACAATAAGTGAGAAAATACCCAAATTTAGATAGAGCCTTGTGAAAACATTTTCAGGAAGAAAATATCAAACCTTTTAGAGATAAAAATATTGTCATCTATGAAGGAAAAGAATCCAATCCCCTTTCAGCCTAATACCAGTGATGCGGAATGCTAGAAGGGGCAATGCCTACCAATTTCTGAGGGAACATTATTTCAGCCTAAATTCTCTAGCCTGCCAAGCCACCAGTGGGAAGGCAGAAGAAAGATTTCTCATCTACGCAAGGACTCAGAAAATTTGCCTCCCCTGAGCCCTTGCTTAGAAAGTAATTTAAGGTTATTGTCCACAAAATAAAGGAAACCAAGAAAGAAGATGGCAAAGGGTTAGGAACAAGGACATCCAGGGGAGACTGAGGGCCTACCTCTTCCTCCTAGTATCAGCTATTTGTTGCTGCTTCCTGGGGCTTCAGTTTGCCAGGACCCCTTGTTTCAGTCAGAGTGCAGATGAGAAATAGATTCGACCTAATTGTAAAGAGATTCTTGTCAAAGGTGAGGCCAGGGTAAGGGAAACCCATGAGGACTGGAGAAGCACCCCAGGGCTGGCAGCAGCAGGAAAGAAGCTCCATCACCCCTAGGCCCGCAGGCTGAGGCAGTTAGGGAACTGAAGAGGGTGCTGAGATCCCCGCAAGAGCCCTCCTGGAGGCACTGAGACCTTTAGGGAACTACTCACTGCCAACCACAATCAGGGGGAAGAGAACCGGGGCAAAAAAGACCTCCTCTCTCTCCTCAAGGAAGAGGACTAGTCTTCCAGGTAAGGCCAAGGTAGAGAGAGTGGCCAGGAGATTTGGAGGGACAAATGGAGAAAACATCCAACACACTTTCGTGGCCTTGGCTAAACTTGAGGCTTTTCCCCATAAATGCCACACGCACTTGCTTTAGTCACTCAGTATGCCCTCGTTCCGATTCCTAGCTGAGAGAGCATTGCAGCTGTGCCATCACTGGCCGGGCTGTGGGTTCACTCCCCGTGGGTCAGCTGCCTGGTCCCATCGGCCCATTGGAAATGGTGGGAGTGAGGGAGCAGGTGGTGCACGACAAAACATCCTCGCTCTGGGTAGAGCTGCTTTACCTGTTGGCAGATCTAAGGCAGATGCCAATGTGGGCTGAATCATGTGTAAATTAGGCAATAGTCATTGTGACATTGTAATTGACTTGCCGCAGGGGTCAAATGATAATGGTTACGGTTTATTGAGCTGTGTCTACGATCCAGGCGTGGTAAAATCACTTTACGGGTATTCCCTCATCTAATCTTTGCAGCTCCTCTGTAAGTTGGCCTGATTACTTTTCGTCCATTACACACAAAGAGGCCGCACTGGCAGAGGTTAAGCAGCCTGGCAGAGGATGCCCAGTGATCGATAAGTGGTGGAAGCTGAATTTCACTCAGCACCAGCAGTCTGACTCTGGACCTGAGAGCCTGAACACCATCCAGGAGAAACAAAAATTAACACTATCTTTTAAAAGAGCTTACTTTGGGGGAGATTTTCTTCCTTCCCATCAGTGTTTCCTACGGATGGGACCTAGCAGGATTATGTCTTGCAACTACAGGTGAATGTACATTTATCTCAAAATAAACCTAAACAAATTTTATAGTAGCAGCATCAGCTACCATGAATTCATCTGCTCAACAGAGATCTGTTAGGTATCTCCTATGTGCCAGGCACTGTTTTAGATGCTGGAGAGACAGCAGAAAAGGACACAGTTGGAAATTGCCCCGACCCGCGGGACCTAGTTATTCGCGGGCTCGAAGAGGGTCCAGCCTGAAAGAGAAACGGGCCGAGAAAAAGGAGCGGAGGCAAGACAGTATTCTGATCAAGCCTCAAATATTTTATTTTAGAGCAGGTATATTTATACAGAAGAACAAAGTGGGGCAGGACCAACTAGGCAGGGGGATACTTGTTACAATTTCATTGGTTCCTGGTTGCTGGGGTGAGGAGCTGTAAAAGTTAGAGGAAGTGGAGTGTGAAGGGGGGGTGTAAGGGAAAGGGGAACTAGGGAGGAGGCGGGGAGGCTCCTTGGGCAGGTCCACAGCCATTCAGTAGGTCCTTCCTTATCCGGCGGGTATGTTAATACATTCTGTGGTTAACTATTCCCTGGAGCATTATCTGCTCCTGCATTCTTTAGATAGCATACAGGTTTGTTAACGGCCAGGTTCTATGCGGGGGCGGGGGGCTGGGCGGTCAGGATGAAGGCCTTTTGGCTCCCAACAGGAAATCCTTGACATCATAGAATTATCACTCTAAGGGAACTTGGCTTGTCCAAAGCTTCATTCAATCTGGTTGCATCTAATTCAAGTTATTAATACATGCCTATTAAGTAAATATTGACTACAAGGTATTCACTCCCTAATCCCTGCAAAGTAGGTTTGATTAGGTTCCCTCAGTTACTGCACCAGGCTCATAGTATTTGTGAATACCAAGCCTTATTGCAAATGATAAATAAATGAGTCATTCTTTCTCTCCAGTCTAGTGTTTAAAAAGCCCGCAAAACGTAAATGCTTCCCTATTCAACATGTGCTTGGAAAGTCTAACTCCTTTTTCTTCCCTGTGTTTCCTTGCTCTAGGCTACAGAGATTGTCCAGGTACAGAGCTGTGGACACAGTTAGTTGTCCCAGAAAAAACGCGATGTGATTGATGAATCGCAGACCCTGGGTAGTGCTCCCAAAGACAAACTTTTCTCTCCACCATTCTGGTTCTCGAGGGATCCGAGACATCCAGGAAGAGGATGTGGCTGGCCGACAGAAAACGGCAGCCACCAAAGCGCTGAGGGGGCATCCTTCCCAGCGTTTCTGTCCCAGCTGCAAGTTTCCCCCCAGGATGTCCTGTAACAGCACATCCGTAGAGACGTTCGAATACTTGCTGCCGAATGGAAGCAATGCGTCAGACCTGGGGATGAGCATGCCACCCGCACCCCTCCGAGTATGCTTGGCAGTAATCATGATGCTTATGATCGTGGTGGGGCTCCTTGGCAATGCTGTCGTTTGCATCATTGTGTACCAGAGGCCTGCCATGCGCTCCGCCATCAACCTATTGCTAGCCACGCTGGCCTTCTCCGACATCATGCTGTCCTTATGCTGTATGCCCTTCACTGCTGTCACCCTGATCACTGTCCACTGGCACTTTGGGGATTACTTTTGCCGGCTCTCTGCCACACTCTACTGGTTTTTTGTCCTGGAGGGTGTGGCCATCCTGCTCATCATCAGTGTGGACCGCTTTCTCATCATCGTCCAACGCCAGGACAAGCTGAACCCACGGAGGGCCAAGGTGATCATTGCTCTGTCCTGGGCACTGTCCTTCTGCGTCTCGGCTCCTTCGCTGGCTGGCTGGGCCATCGTGGAGGTGCCGGCACGGGCCCCCCAGTGTGTACTGGGCTTCACTGAGGTCCCAGCCAGTCGTGCCTACGTGGTGATGCTGGTGGTGGCTGTGTTCTTCATGCCCTTCGGTGTCATGCTGTGCTCCTACCTCTGCATCCTGCATACTTTCCGGAAGAATGCCACCCGTGTCCACAGCCAGCCGGACAGCCTAGACCTGAGGCGACTCACCAGCGCTGGCCTGCGGCGGCTCCAGCGGCAACAGCAGGTCAGCTTGGACTTGAGCTTCAAAACCAAGGCCTTCACCACCATCCTCATCCTTTTTGTGGGCTTCTCACTGTGCTGGTTGCCACACTCAGTCTACAGCCTTCTGTCCGTGTTCAGCCGGAGGTTCTACTGCAGCCCCTCATTCTACACCACCAGCTCCTGCATCCTGTGGCTCAGCTACGTCAAGTCTGTCTTCAACCCTGTCGTTTACTGCTGGAGGATCAAAAAATTCCGTGAGGCCTGCATAGAGTTGCTGCCCCAGACATTCCAAATCCTCCCCAGAGTGCCTGAGCGGATCCGAAGGCGAATCCAGCCAAGTACCATCTACACGTGCAATGAAAACCAGTCTGCCGTCTAGGGGGAGGCCTGCAGGTGGACGAGGTGCACTGGGACTGGGGCCAAGACAAAGCCCCTCTGTCTTTCTGCTCTGTTTCCTGGCACTTGAATCGTACTGGGCATTTTGCGATGGTCATTTAAGCACAATGGTCCTCATTTGTTACCAGATGAGCTGTGGCTCCCAGGTTTGCAAAATGAATTATTTTTGTTTCTCGCTGCAGGAGAACAGAGTGTGGATGTGATGGACCCTGGACAGTAGTTAAGATGCTGGGAAGTGGCAGTGGGGGTGATAGTGGTGGTGCAGAAGGTGGGCAGGAAGTTAGGGCAGGCAGCAGGGAGTAGACTTGGTCGAGTGTGGGGCAGGAGGAAGGTTCTGTCTGGAGGGCTCCCTCTGTACCTGATGTGAGAAACGGATAGGCAGCATCTCCCTGGGAAGCTTTCATTTCATTTGACGCCCGCATTCTTCAGAGGCATTTACATTTGTGGTGTACAGGGAGGTGTGCAAGGGTCTTTATGTTGGTCAGATGTGCATTCCTGACTAGGCCAAATTATCCTTTCTAGAAACCAAAATCACACTGGGAAGTGGAGTAGCCCCTGTGCTTCTCAGCTCTCAGTATGACATATGGGAGGCCTCAATGGCTTGAAGCCCGGGGACTGTTAGGAGGCGGCTCAGCTGAGATGAGAAGCCCATCTGAGTGTTCCTGCATGTACCCCACCCCTCCTACCTGCACAGCCCACCCCATCCCTGCACCCCAAGGCCCTTCACCCTCGCTGTTTGCAGTCTCTGTACCCTTCTCTTTTCCCCTTCGCTGTTTGCTGTGCCTCCCTTTGTTTTCATTCCACCTGTACCCAGTACACAGAAGAGAACATGGTCCTCCTCTTGTAATGCATCTTTTCTGCAAGTGTTTGTAGCGACTTGCTTTCCGTCTCCCAAGTGGTCAGTGGGCTTTGTTTACACGTTTCCTCTTGACACTCTGAGGCTTCAGCCTCTGTGAGCTGCCACATCCACTTGAGCACTGGAACTGCTGTCAGGAACGTACTGGACACCCGACTGGCAGGCAGTTCCCCATTGACCTCTGTGCTCCTCCTACCTCATTCAGAGGCTGTCCTCCAGGCCACACCTACCTGGGATCTTGGTCCTCTGAGCCCAGACAGGACTGGGGCACCGGAAGTGCAGCCGCCTAGAGAGGACCTTTCTGCTTGTACTGTACCCTCGGCCACTGTACCCATTACCACTGGGGACATGAGATCAACTTCTCTGAATTTAAGATGCACCACTGAGCCCATAAAGCTCTCTTTACAGCTTTAGATCTGAAGAGAGTGGAAAGTTTAAGGAGAAATTCAGAAAATCTAATTCCAGGTCTAACTCAGTCAGGAACTAGTTGTGTGAGCTTATTTGTTGCACCTCACTTCTCTGAGCCTCAGTTTCCCCATTTGCCAAGTGAAGAAGCAGGTCTAGATCATCTCTATGTCTCTTTTATCTCCAAACATTCTGGTTCTAAATGTGTGTGTTGTCTACTCGTACTGCCGGATCCCCTACATTCGTTTATTTACCCATGCAACAAGCCTTTATTAAGTGCCTACTAGGTGCAAGGCACTGTGGGGGAGATAGTGACGGATGGGCACAGGCTGTACCTGAAGGCAGTCAGATTCATCACCAGATAATCGCAACCCAAATTTGGCCTGAGAACACAGATGCCTCCTTTTGCTTCTCTTCTTGTTTCCTTGCCAATGTTGGTATTAAGAGGCCAGCTCCCGTTCTCACACTGGCTTCCTGTGGCACTTGTGGCAAAAGCAGGAAAAAAAAAGGGAGTTAAGAAGAACACAATTCACATGATCTAAACCCAGAGGAGGATTTATCCAGAAATTAATTAACATCTTTGCTCATTAACTCCACCCTCCTTTTATACCCAGACAGAGAAAGAAGGTAGCAATTGGCCTGTAAATGATTGAGGTGGCAGGCATCCCGAATGGCCCAGCAAGGGCAAGGTTTGCCTTCAGCTCCCAAGAGGCAGACTTGCATGGTCTCTGTGGTGTCCAAGAGCACAGCCAGACCTCCGAGGGGACCAGACCAGTGGGTGTCTCCCCTCTGGCGGGGATTGAAGGGTGTTCCTCCAGAGCCTTGAGTAAAAGAGAAATCACAAAACCGAATGAATGAAGGTATCGAAATTTACATCAATCAGTGTTATATGATATATGTTGGACCATAATATGTGTTTCAAAGTAATAATTTTGTATATATTTTAAATAAAATAATATTGTTCTTTCAGTGTATAAGACTATGTTATTGCCCAAACTAGCATCAAGGCTATGAATAGTAAGCAAAAGTCGATGTCCAACGTCCCCTAAGACACAACTTTAGGAAATCTCAGATCTGTAAGTTACTAACCAAGCCAGATGACTAAAGAAGGGTGTCAACCATCAGGTAGAACCAGGAGACTGTTTGAGCAATGGGGTCACAACTGGGATGCCCACATTTTTAAAACATCACAGCCCCGTTAATAAACTCCAACTTGGTGAGTCTTGACCTCTGACTTTCGGTGTGCCACCTTCAGACCCGTAATGAGCTTCATCTTTTTAAGATATTGCACAAACCCCCAGTTCTAGTCTCCTGTGAGGCTTGCTGGGCAACCTACTGCTTCTTTGTTTTGTGTTTTCATCTCCTCATTAGCCCTGGGGTCACCCAAACCTTGGGGTACCTACTGTTTTGCGGGACCTTGAGCATAATTAGGATTGAGGAGGCCAGTGTCCAGAATTCTTGAGAGAGCCTCGGCTCAGAAAATAAGACATTAAGTCTCAGAAGTATCATCCTAATTCTGACTACCCTGAAAATCCACTACCTATTCATCCTGAATCCTGGTCCCTATGGTTGGGGTGAAATGAAAGCAAATTTACTCAAGGACGTTCTGACAACAAAGATGAGTGACAAAAATCTAGATTAATTCTTACTTTGCTATTCTGCACCCTAGGTGTGCTTGTCCCCAGTGTGACTGTTTTGAACTAAAGCCCCTTTAGGTATGCATTTTGAATGTTGCTCTGTGCCCCTTGCTCATGCAGTTGGCAGCCTGGCTCCCAGAGTCCCCGAAGTCTCAGAGTGCCAGAGCACAGGTTTTTGCTGTAAAGGAATGAACAGGTGTTGAAATAGAGAAAGCATGGGCTCCGGATGGGATGGTCTAAACCCCAGAGCCACCTTGTGATTCCAGGCAAGAGATTCTGGATGATTCTGTGCCCCAGTTTGCTTACCTCCAGAATAAAGGAAATAATGTGTATAAAAGACCTTGTCCAATGCCTGGGCCATGGTGGGGGCTGAAAATACGGTGGCAACAATGATTACAGTTGTATAGTCAACTCGATTTATGGCCAACGGTTGTCCTTTCGGGGCAAGGTAGAAACTGGCTGTTCAGTGCCTTTCCTTATCCTCATGTAGCCCTAAGATTTTAGTGTTCAGTTGACAAGAATACACACCTCCTGAAATCAAGAACATGGATTTGACTTCAAAGAGCAAAATTCTTGATGGCCTTAACCGCACTATTTCATTCCACTAGAAACTCTCCCAGGGCTGTGTGTCGGCCTCCCGGGTCTGCTAGCAGAATGGAGGGGGTGGGTGGGTGCAGCCCCATTTCTCTGCCAGGAAAGGCAACCGAAGATGCACACCCCCGCTGCTCTGAGGGCAATTCTGCAGTCTGCAGAGACCTCAGTAGCACTTTTGAGACGGTAAGGAGGCAGTAGGGAGAAAGGGGTGTGGCTTGGGGTAAAAGCATAAGGCTCTTGTAGCAGATACTCAGCTCTAAAAAGCAGACAGGCAGGATCTCTGTTCATGTGGTGGTTCAAGACTGAAGTTCCTTCCATCTAGTTTTTTTTTTTTTATCCCCTGAGGCATGGTGACTAGGCTGCAGCCAGGTCTGTGGTCTGGTTCCTGTGAGAGCAAAGAGTGTGGAGGAACAATGGGATAAGACACATTCCCACTCACTGTGCTTCCCTGGGCCCGAGCCCAGTCACCTGACCACACAGCTGCAAAGAAGGCTGAGAGATGGAGTCCTGAGTTAGGTGGTCACGTGCCCAGATATGGCTTTCTTAGTGAGGGAAGAGAAGGATTTGGTGGATTCCCAGTGGTTTCTGCGAAGACTGCACAATTTTGAAAAATGAGCTTCTAGCGTGCACACATACAACAAATTCTTAAGTCCTAAGTACAAATTTCATAATGAACTTTTTCTCATTGTAAAAGAAATACATCTCTATCACAACAAACCCCAACGGTTGCCTCTCTCTTTACCTTCAGCTCCCAACATATAGGGACCTGCAACCAGATACAGAAACTGCAAGCATTTATGCCTGTGCTAAGGAGATAAGTCATCACATTTAACCAGGTAGACACAAAAGAAGTGAGAGAGACGAAAGCTAAACTGTTTGAAAATTTGCAGCCACAAAGGGATGGATTTTTCCAAGCTATGAAAAGAATTACAATTTTAAACAACAATCAACAGTGATTGAGAGCAACTTCGCCTAAGAATTTGATTATGTTAAAGGAAAGGGAATAATTTCAAAGCTTCACTACTTAAAGGTGGAGGCCCCCACAGAGTGTGGGTGGGGGCTTAGGCCAGACCATGGCAATTCAATTATTTAAGGTAAGAGGGGGTTTCAAATCCTAGCTGGGAGGTTAGCATCTGGATTCTATGAGAATAAAAGGTTGTCTGAACACAAAAGCATGGTGTGTGTGTGTGTGTGTGTGTGTGTGTGTGTGTGTGTGTGTGTGTACACGCGTGCATACATGATTTGGAGCATGTGTCCCAGGTAACTTTAGCAGCCAGTTCCAGTTTACTCCCTACCCTTTTTCCTCTTATCCTGGAGAGCAGGAGACAAGGAATTCTAGGAACAGGAGAGCTGCCAGAGATTGCCTGGCTCAGAGAAGGAAACAGGGTGGGCTGTGGCACAGAGAGATATTTCCCAATTAGCTTGATAGGAACAGAAAAAATTTATCTGTGAAACACTTAGGTGTGCTCAGGACTTTACCATCCGCAGTCAAAAACCTGAATGTGCTGATACGCAGTTCTGGCTCTCTCAGGTGTGCCGGTAAATGCCTGAAGACCGCCCGAGGCCTAGGCAATAAGAACAAATTCATTGCACTGGATCTGCGTATTGCATCTCCTCTGTGCTCTATTCTGCTGCCTTTGGCATCTGCTGTCCCTTTGCCAGTCAGTCCAGTCGAGGGGAAAGAAGAGCCAAGCTCATTTTTGGCAGTGTTTTTTAAAAGACAGGGTTATGGCTCCTTATCAACTGTCCTGTGGGTGCTGTTTTCCTCATTTCCCCCCTCATGGAAATGCTGCTGCTATATTCCCTCAGGGCAGTATTTTGTGCTGTCATAAAGATTTGGAATGTTTGATTAGGCCATGAAAAGAGGGTCACTCACATCACCCGAATCATTTAAAAAACGCACATGGAAAAATGAAAAGCTTGATTTGCATTCAAAGCATGCCTACCGGTGAGGGAGAGATGTTATGGGAAACAGAAGACTTTCTCCCCGTTCTCTCCGGGGTCTGCAGGAAGCAGTCAGCCCAGGCGTGTCCTCCCTTGCGGGGAGCCCCGTGGCTGCTGAAATGCATCCCCTCAAGCCCAGGCGGTTAGGGCCACGCTTAGGGTTCTCTCAGCCAGGCCCAGGTGAGGACTCCTGGTTGCTTCCCGCGCTTTCCCCAGTAAGGATGCTCCACAGGTTTTTGTCTCACGGTCTAAATCTCTGTTATGCCTTCCTGTGAACCTGGGGCCTCTCCTGCCTACAGACCCTCTGTATTTCCTGGCTCTTTCCTTCTCAAGCAATGCAATAAGCAGATCTGGTAAAGTTCTTAATGAGACATAAGGTGACACTGTACATCAAAGTCTAGATCCAGATTCTGTAAAAGAAAGGTGTATTCTCCATCCTTATAAATAAATATTGCCCAGTTTTAAGAAAAGCTTTAAAAATCTATTGATTTTTTTTCAATTATAGATGTTATTTTCTCCTTGTAGAAATAAAAACAACTAATGTGTTTATTGGAGGTATTCTTTTTTTTTACTCAAACACATTTTTAAAAATATTTTCTAGGTTTTTTTTTTGTTGTTACATACAAAAATGTGTGTTTTCCATTTCAAAATTCAGATCATACTGTGCCACAACTCTATTGCCTAGATTTTTGGTGGATTTTTTTTTTTTTCTTTTAATGTTTTAAAGTGATTTCTGTTGGCTGGAAGTCCTCCTTTGTGTGGATGTGCCACAAGGTAAGTTACTTAAGCACTCCCTGTTTCTTCTTCTTTTTTTCTTTCTATTTTTTACTATTTTTTAAAATATGCTGTAATGAGCATCCTTGACATAAATCTTTCTTCTTAACTGCTGATCATTTTTCTAAAATAAACTTCTAAAAGTGGAATTGGTGGCTTTTGATGCCATAATAAAATTGTTTTTTCAGAAAGTTTGTAACAGTTTTTTCTCTAACCAGCTGTGTTAGAGAATTACTGAAACCGGAAAGTCTTAAGGTAGGTCATGAAGCATTTGCCATTAGCCACCAACAGGGCTGGGCCAAGATTCCCCTGGGCTACAGTTGTGATGCAGGACAAGGCAAATCCCCCTGAATTGGTGGCTGAAAGACCAAGCCCTGCACAGAGAGAAGAAAGAGGGTCCTTTGGCAGAGAGTGAAGAAAAAATTCAACACATACACCAAAGTTAGAGTCAAAAGAAAAGTTTATCAGAAAAGGAGTAATACTCCACAGAGTGTGGTCTCCTCTCAGAGGCAGAGAGTGAGAGGGACCCCAAGTGTTCAGGAAATTCAGCTTATATGTCATTCTTTAGTTCCTATATTTCCTTTGATATGGACATAGGGTGAGGAAGGCAAAGAGTATTTAGCATGACAAAGTAAGAATATGTAGAGTGAAAGGACTGCTGGTATTTCCCAGCCTTTAATATTCGGATTCCCCATGGTCTTAGCCATAGAGAATGACTTTTGGTTTTTGTTTCCCCTTCATAGGTGTGGGGCACGAGCTGTTAGCAATCCAAGCAGAAATCTTCCTGTGTTCTGCAGGTGTCTTCCTGGCCTGGCTGTAGGGAAGATCAGCACATTGCAGTCTCTGACTGTGGCTTGATTAATATTTGAATTCTCTTGCCTCCTCCCTACATTAGTTATATGATGAATTTGGGCCTGAAGGGTCCAGGGAGAGTAAACACAGTCATGTGATTAAGGAAACACAACTCAGGAGTTTGCAGTTTTGTATAGGCCGAGACTGATAATTCCCTCATTATATATGGAAAAAGTAAGGCAAACAACTATTAAAGGTGTTTTATACCTCTCCAGAAACCAGTTTGGGCTGGAAGAATTCTTCATGGTGACTACAGGCGAAGTCGAATCATCCCAATTCGAGAAACCCTTTGAATGCAGCAGAAGTTGGTCTGACAGGCTGCGCCTAGGAAGGGTTTCTAGAACATCCTATTTCCTGTTTCTCACCCCAGGGCCTGGTACCAGACAATCAGGGACAGCCCTGTGCCCCAGAGCCCACTGGAATCATTCACACGAGCTAGTCCTGAGCCTGCTCACCTGCCCATGCCTTCTTTCCTTGGAAACTACAATAAAAACAATTGCCCTCAGCTTCCCCACCCCTGGTGGCCTTGGTGCTCCCCTATCTAGCCCCTCATGGAGTCAAGTCTGGGATCTGTGAGTGTAAAAACTTTCGATGGCAATTTTCTCCTCATCTGTTGATCTTACTATCAACTTTCTTAATAGACCATATTTTAAAACAAAAGATTATTCAAATAAACTGGCAAAAACATTTTGTATCCTGCCTTCTTGATGGTTGTGGGGTCCTTTCCATGTCATTAAAAACTATGTAAATACTATGATAAGTGGCAAAAATGCCACACTGAAATGCTGGCAGTGGTTGCCCTGGGAGGAGGGACTGGTTTCTGTACAGCACAAACACTGTGTCACTCTTCTACTGGGAACCAGGAAGAAGCCTCCACCTCCAGCCTCATCCCTCACCATCCCCCACCTGCCCTGCAGTCAAACTGAACCTCTTTCTCTCCATTTCAAAGGGACCATAATCCCGCTCACCTCCAGGCGTGGTCCCACCATTCACTCTGCCTGGAGTTCTTTCTTTCAACTTGGGGCTCCTCCTCTGTGCTTCTGTTATACCTGTAGGCCTTCTCCTGGCATGGGTCCTCCTACATGGTAATTAACTCATTGGAGGGCTCCAACAGGGCCAGGACCAGATGCGTCTTTTTCACCATTTTATCTATAGAATTCACACAATTGTGCAATGAACAAAAGACTGAGTATGTGACTCAATGAATGCATGAATTGAAAAGGAAAGCTTCCTCCTTAGCATTAAATGCAGGTCTTGGTAACATGCACCTTTGGACCCTCAGCTGCCCTCCTCTGTGGTAACATTAAGAGAGAAGAGGCGGCATCTGAGAAACGCAAAGGGAAGGATTTACAGAAATGACCAACTCACTTGGTTATAGATTAACCACACCCTATAGATCTCTAAATGGCCTTCTGGAAACTCTTGTAAAACCTACAAGGTAAACGATCTGTAAATAGATAGGACCAGTTCTGGGATTTCCTTCCCCCTTGGAGTCCCCACCTGAAACTTCCCCTCCCCATCTTGAGTCATGAGGTGCAAGTAAAACCTCAGACAAAGGAATCATGTGCCCCTTGCAGGGACACTGCAAAGGAATATAAACTGTAAGAAATCTAAGCAAGGGGAGCTCATGCTCTGGGGCTGTTAAGCCCCGCATGCTCTGCCGGCTAACAAATTCTCCTTCTAACAAAGTTGTCTGAGTGTCCAATTTCCTCCGTTGGGTGTCACTTCCTGCAACAATATCAGTTCTATTTTTGCAATTGCATAACCATGATTGTAAACTTGGAGTAAGTTACTGTGGCTGTGTCCTAAGAGAAGACACGGCCACGCCTCACTGAGGATAGCCCTACACGGTTCCCATGTACAGCGCCTTTCCTCCTCTGGCCCACTGGATGAGCAGCTCATTTTCTAGTATTTGTACAAACACAAGATACCTGAAAATGACCCCAGTAGGCACAAACTGAGTCCAGATAGAAAAATGGCACAGCCCTACACCTTTCTAATGCTCAGTTATGTGAAATTATAGTTGCAGGGCCAGAGGTGATGATGGGGTCCAGGATGTTCATGCATTCAATGCGTCAGGACATCCAACCTTCCATCTGTCACTAGATAATCTCTGCTGAGGTTTATCCCTGACACTTGTCTGCAGTGGAGGCGCAGGAACCCATTAGCGTTCCATAAGGCCAAGCCTCCTCACTGCAGTGGAAGAAGGACTCTGACGAAAGAAATGGGCTGATTCTAACTAGCTCTGGCCCCATTTCCCTTATTCGTGTTTGATGGAAGTGGTGAACACCAGCCCTCACCACCTAGATCCAGACACACACACACACACACACTGTCTACACAGTCTGCAAAGACGCTTTCTTGCTCTCCAGGAAAGCAAGAATGCTCCCTTCCTATCCTGTGTTCAGCTTCATCAGGCTGCCAATACCCTAGGGATATCCTTTAGTGACCTACTTGAAGGCAGGGACTAGAGCCACAATACCCAGATCCACCATCGAGGCAGGCCATAACCAGGGTTTGGGGGCTGGGCATCGCTCCTTCCCTTCCTGAAAGATACAACAGGTCTGTGTAGAGAGGTCAGAAGAACGATGGAACATGTGCACACCTTCGTGAGGAGGCCTGCCAGGAAGCACACCCCACCTGCTGAGTCACGCTGTCCGGCCACTTTTTCCTTAGAAGTTGGGGTGTCCCTTGTTTCTGAATCAGCTTTCTGAACATCCTGATGTATGTGTCACAACACAATGGGGAAGTCTTTGTACCTTTCTTTGTTGGCAAAGACCTTGCGCTGATTTGAATCCATTTTCAAGGGCCTGCATTAGACCATATGTGGGTTTTGTTTGTTAGTCAGTTTCCATCGATGGAAGGGACTAGGATAATAAACGGATGACTTTCCAGATGGCTGATATAGGGTTATATTTTACATGTTCATAATAATATATAAAATGGCAATGCTAATTTTATAAGTAAAAAAACATATAACCAAATAGTCTACATGTATACACTTTGGGTAACTACATATACTATTTAAAAAGCATGAAATAGAATACTTTTCAGTCTTTAAAAGGAAGAAAATTCTAACACATGCTACAACATGGATAAATTTCAAGGACATTAAAATAAGCCAGAAATAAAAGGACAAATACTGCATGATTCCACGTATCTGAGGTCCCTAAAGTAGTCAAATTTATAGAGACAGAAAGTAGAATGGTGCTTGCCAGAGGCTGAGGGGAGGGAGGACTGGGGAGTTAGTGCTTCATGGGGACAGAGTTTCAATCTGAGAAGATAAAAAAAGTTCTGGAGATGGATGGCAGTGATGGTTGTACAACAATAGGAATGCATATAGTGCCACTGAACTGTACACTGAAAAATGGTTAAGATGATATGTTTAAAAAGTCTATGAAAATGGCAAGACTAACATACATGGAAACTGCTTTTAAATAGAGCTTTATTGGTAATATGGTAACCTTATTTGGGGGATAGAATATTGAGTTTCCGACTATGTTTACTCATAAAAAGTGAATACATTCTTGTAAATTAACTGAAATAAATACCTTTCGCATTATAAATCACAACTGGTGAGATGCCCTCTTGTACTCAAATTCTCAAGAAAGCATAAGTTTAGCATTTCAGTTATATTTATTTATGAGCTTAAGTCAACGGCTGTCTGTAAGTCAGCAATGTATTGAAAAGTAATTCAGAAATAAGTTTGGGGATTTTATTGCTATATGCTGAATGCAGAGGTGGGAGAAGGGGGTGCAGACTACCAGCCAAGTTCTACTGTGCACACAGTAGATAAATACAGATAAACATAAACGTGTGGGTGACAAGATAAGGGAGGAGTATGGATGAACCAGTCAGATGGGCAGCAATGATGCCATGTGCTGTCTGTGGTCACGGCAGTCCACCAACCAACCGAGACTGGAGTGGGAATCTGCCTCTCCAGTTTAGTCAAACACGAATGGGATTTGAGAAGGCAAAAACTGGCATCTCAAGTGAGATGAATGGAAAAAGTTCTCTAAAGAAAGATGACCACAATGGTGAAGGACCGTGGGAACCAGAGCACATGAGCAAAGGCACAGGGTTTCCCGAGGGGAGCAGAACCTGTTGGAGGAAAGGGGCATCTGGAAACCTGCAACCGGGAAGGCTCGCATGGTCCCACCCCTTGTAGTTGCAGATGGCAGCTCTGGGAGTGTAGGCTAGAGAAGCACTTTCCCCATAACTGAACAATGCAGTGAGGTTCTAGGAGGGCTTAGACACATCCATGGAGACACTGTAGAAAGTCCTGTGCTGGCTGACAGCCTGAGACCCAAGACCCTATAAAGGCAGCACTTGGTATCAAAGGCTGGACCATCCCCACTACCTAGCCCTGATCTCCCTTGCTTGGAACAGAGGGTAAGGCCTGAAGGATCCTCAGACACCACCCCACTCCACCTCCAGACTGTGGCTGATACAGCGACAACCAGGGGATGTGACTTGCCCAGGACCACAGTTGGGTGTGTCAAAGCCTGATGAGACCTGGTTTCCCTACCTTTAGTGGTAATATTTTACTCCTCCAGTCACAGCTGGCTGATTGAGTTGTGTGTTGCTAATCCTTTCTTACCACATGTCCCATTTACCTCATTTACAGCTCTGGGCTGCAGACTGAATTGTGGCTTCTTGTGTCCCTCCCTTAGCCACAAGCTAAAGCAGCAGACTTCACTGATTCCTGTGCTTATCTCTGAACCAGGTTATCAATAAGCTTTTAAGTGGTGCTCCAGCCATTTGGAGAAGGTGAAAGGCCCTCTCGTCCAAATGGTGTAGATTCCTAAACATTTTCATTTTAAACACTAAGGTTGACGGATCTGCTAAGAGCAGATCAGGTGTTAGTTTCCAATTACAACTAACGGAGTCACAGCCCGTTTAACCAAGTCAGGCACCAGTCTCTGTCTTCACAGACAGACACTTAGGACATCTATTCACACTTTTCTCTCACACCACTTGGCTGTGCAGTAGTCTCACAGACAGTGAGTCCACAACCTTTTCCTTTCTAATCAGGTGTGTAAGCCTAAGTGCCACCCCCTACCCCATCCCTTCACCATCTAATACCAACAAGACCGAAATGTGAAAAGGACAGTCAAGTTTCTGCTTCATGGTTTTCTGTTTGAATACAGTCAACTCTGGGCTGGTTTCTGGTTTTCACTTTTTGCTCATGGTGAATGAAGAAGCAGATAGGGACACCTGAGGTGGGGACTCAGACTCCAAGGAAATCCCCCAACGACCGGTGCCTGAGTTCCTTCAACTTGAAATCTGGATGACTCAGGACACCTCGCTCCTGCTCTCACCCACACGTAGTTGGAATTTACCAGCCTGGCTGGCACGCAGAATTGGTTAGAAGAGTTGGGGGGTATCAACTGTGTCAACACACCCTTAGTACATGACCTGAAATGAATGAGAAAAGAAGGGGAAGTCCTGTGAAATTCATTCAGTAGCACCTTTCAAAGACCTGCTGTGAACGGGTTCTAAGGGATGAATTAACACTTAACAGGTGAGATTATCGCATGGTATACAAATGTCTAGTCACTGTATCATACACCGGAAACCGATATAATATTGTATGGCAACTGTAAATGAAAAACAAAAATGATTAAAAAAATAGGTGAGATGAAAAAAATGTTCTGTTCCTTGAATGTATTCAGAATTAGAAATCTAAGGGCAGCAGGGTTATTTGGGAGCATTTGGCAAAAGGTGACGTATGTGAGAAGTAACCAGGAATCTCTTCGTTAAGCTCTTCGAGGCATGATTAATCAAGGAGGAGTTTGAGAACATGCAAAAAATAAAGTCAGGTGAACGTTTAAAATTTGGTAAAGCAATCACAAAACCTTGAGGGGTGGCCACAGAAGTCCTCTGCAGGCGCTGAGAGGAGAGCCACGAGGTTCAGATGAGTAAGTTCTAGAACTCCTTAGGCTACGTAACGAGCAAGTAGAAACTATCGCTTGACTGAGATAATTTTTATTAAAAAGAAGAAGAAAAAAACCTACAGAAGGAGCAAAGAATTAAAAGAATTTTAATAAAATCAACAAGTTTACATTTGTACATCCTGTATATCTGGGATCCAACCAGGGGCAAAGGATAAAGTTATAGGGAACAGTTTCCAGAGGATAGCAAGCAAGAGGCAAGGGCTGCCCTAGCTGTGTGACAGGTGTCAGTCTGATGGCATGTCCCCGTGGCTACCTGAGCCTCCCTGCACTCCGGAAGCACACAGGGACACTGACTTACACACCTCGCTTTTCAGTGTTGACCTCAGGCCTGGTGCCGCGTGGCCTCCGCGGCACTCACACATTAACACTTGATCAGCAACAGCGAATAAACGGCTCATGAAATTAAACAGGACTGCCCACAGGATACTGACAGCAAACGAGTTCAGTTCATGCTGTTTTAACTAGAAGGGTTACATGGAACCTAACAAGAAGAAAAAGGGCTGAGTGATGGTAGTAATTGCTCTATTCAAAAGCACAGTCACAAAACAGCAGGCCTGTAGAAAGAATCATGTATTTTTTAAAAATCTGATTTGAGAAAAGAACCTGGTGGGAGTCTGAGAAAGGTATGGTTTTTCACACAGGAGGATCATTCTGCAGCGTCATAGAATTCTGCCTGTCTTAGAGGATTTGGTAGAGATGGGAAACTATTAAACTTTAATTCCCATTATTCTAAAGGGTAACAAACATTTCAAAATATTGATCAATGTTCAGAGGAAAAAGGGACTAGTGCCCCCCGAGTTAAGAATGAGCAATCACAAGGCTTTTTCAAGATATTACCCATTTTAAGTGCAGAAAACAGTGCTTTTAAAAGTGCAATGTTGCATGTACTTGTTCTTTGAGGAGTAAATCCAGGCCCTCAAGTTGTAACGAGAATGTGCACAGCAATGTGACGATTCCTCAACAGAGTCATCCACAAGGTAAAACTCATCCCTGGGCTTTGCACCCGTACCAATCCACACAGCACTCAGCTGAATTGCAAGGAGAATTTCTTCTTCATTTATTCTTTAGATCATCAAGATATAGTTAGAAAAGAATGCATGGATGCCTTTGCTTTCTTGGCCTGGTTAGAACCACCAGGAAAAGGAACACTGACCGTTGGTGGAGAAAACAGTTTTAAAGAACCGGAGAACAAGCTCTCCATCCCCTCTCTGTGAGACTTAGGCTGATGGAGACTGCATATCCCAGGGTCCTTTCTCTCTTCTCACACGTATAGGCTGGTGTTTGTCTTCCAAGTGTCACACCAGGGGGTTCAGTGTCATTATTGTCAGTGCCTAACAGAATCAACAATCAAAATGAAAAAATTCAAAAGACGGCAGTGGAGGAACAACAGCTGTGGCCTCTCGGCGATGTCGGACAAAAACACAAAGTAAGTTTCTGGTCTGAGGAACGAGGAGCATGTTTCCTGTGTGTTCAGGAAACCTCAGAGCAGGCGTGTAAAGTGCTGGGAGGTAAGGCAGCCTGACTGGACTTCCTCAAAAGGGTATGTGGCATTACCTGCAGGAAAGGTGACGTCTCTGCCGTGTGCAAAGGCAACTGTCACCCACTGCCTACCTTGTTCAGAGTGTGGGGGTAAAACCCTCCTCTCCTGAAAATATTCCCAGTTTGTGCTCATAACAATTCCCTTTTAATTTCCCGAGTATTCAATAGGAGGTACATTTTAACAAGAAGAAACATCCCCAACGAATATGACAGATGCATTTCTAAACCAGAGAAAGACTACAAAGATGATACAACTTCAAATAAAGATTTTTAGTGACACACAGTAATTGTGGAATTTCAGATCCGGAGATGATGTGACAGTGACCACGAGTTCTGTTTCCGCCATCATCTTCAAGACGAGGCAGGTGCTTCTCTCTTGGACTTTATCAGTTTCTCATCGGCCTTTACTTGGAGGCAGCCAGAAGCACTTGTGTTTACCCAACAGGTAGTGCTTGGGTAAACGAGGCAGAATGTTTTAAGGGTTGAGAGCCAAATGGAAGCAGAAAAGAACAGAAGTACTTTCCTCAGGTCAGCCATTGCCAAGGGCCAGCTCACAAAGTCATCCAGGAAACAGACAGGACCCCACTGAGCATGCACCCACACAGGAAGGAAACATGTGAAGGTGAAACCTACCTGCACACGTCTCTGCACCCTGGCTACTCATCTGGCCATGAGAGGGCGTCATCTCTGTGCCACCCTGAAGCAAATGTTTCCAGTGTGAATGGGTATCTGAAGATTGAGCATGGGAGTCGGAAGGGGGGTCGAGTCTGTCTGGAGTGCACAGGGAAGGCTCATTTTTCTTTCGAAGCAGACATCTGTTTTGGATGACTGTGTACCTGGACGGGCGAACTGTCGATGACTCCATTTTCAGATTTTCCACTTACATTCAATGCAGGGTGGTCAGCAGGGAAGAGGCCCCATTTCACAGTGACTGAAGTCTCCCCAGCACCCAGATGTCACCCCTTTGTCTTGACTGACAGTGCAGTGGCTTTCTGCTCTTTGCTTCCAGCAGGCTTGGTAAAGAACTCGGGGTCCCCCTGGTACCCTTGGGTGGTCTCTTCAAGTCCGAGCGCCAGGGCTGGGGGAGCTGGGGTTTGTGTGTCTGTTGGTAGCACAGTGAGTGTGGACAAGACCACCATTTGGATATCTAACAAACACGGGCTCACAAAAGGGATTTTGGCACACCTGGCACAGCTTTTTGTCTGAGAGTCGAATGGAGCTTCCTTTCAACTTCATCTGCAAAAAGAAATAAAGACTGAGGATTCTCACATGGCAGTGTACCAGTTTTTCAGAGTTGACACATGTTACCCCATGGATTAGTATTACTGATAAGGATGGCTTTAACACCAGCTTGTTGAAACAGAATATTAAAAATGAAAATAAACCAAAAAAACCTTAGTAACTGGAGAAGTAAAAAAAAAGAAAAAAAAAAAAAGGCCACAAATCAGTTTTCTTATTTTACAAATATCCTTGCTGCAAGTCTGGCTGAGGCATTTCCCACCAAGATCCTCTCTCACATGTTCTGTGAGCTCTGACACATTTCAGCAAGGCCTACTAAAATGTCACGTAATGGTAGAGCTGAATAAGATTGTATCAGTCATCTCAATTCCCGATCCTCTCACTGACAAATACGAGAAGTAAGGCATGAATAAGGGACTTGGTCCAAGCCATAAGATAGATTAGTGGCATGTTCCTGACTGGTCCTAGGACACATAATTTGAATTCTTTAAAGGTAACTAATGACACGAAGCTGTAACTCCACTGTTTCCTGTCTGGTAACTAGGACTTGAGTTTTGCAAGTTAAAGAGCCTTTCTGCATGATTCACTCGTGTCAACCCAGGCACGTCAGCCTATTGGCGTGGACTTAACTGTGGACACATTAGTTCATCAGTCATTCAACCAACATTTATTTAATACCTTCAGGATGCCAGACTTGGCACCAGAAATACTGAGATAAATAAATGAAGCTTCCTGCTCTCAAAGAACACAAAGTCTAGCCACAGAAGCAGGCGAACAAACGTGTGTGTGTGGTATACAGCAGGCAAAAGCAGTGGTTAATCTGCTTAAAGGGATATGAAGCCTTCATTAAGGAGAAAGTAAGTGCTCAGTCTGGGTTTCTAGCAGGCATTCACCAGGCACAAAGGGACAAGGTAAGACGACCCCAGGCAGAGGGAATGGCAGGTACCAAGGCGATGTGTGTGGAGTAGCATTTTACACCAGCAGGGCCAAGCGTCCTAGCAAGCAGTGACAGATGACCCGGGGCAGGCCAAAAGAGCTGAGACTGAATCTTCTAGGCCTCGACTCCTCCACTGGGGAGTCAATGAAGGCATCCAGGCCAGATTCCTGTCTCGAATAGACCATTCTGCTGGCCACGAGGAGTACGGGCCTCACAAGAGTGAAGTCTCCCGAGGGAGATGAGCTTGGTGACTGCTCAGAACTGTGTGTCCCTTCCCCGAATTCACGTGATGAAGGCTTAATCCCTAATGTGATGGCAGCTGAAAGTGAGGCCTTTGGCAAGGGATGAAGGTTAGATGAGGCCAAGGGGTGAAGCTACTGTGACGGGATGAGGGCCATCACAAGAAGAGGAAGAGGCACCAGAGCTTGTCCTCTCTGCCATGGGAGGACACAGTGAAAACAGGCTGTCACCAGCCAGGAAGAGCCCTCACCAGGCACTGAATCTGCTGGCACCTTGGTCTTGAACTTCTAGCCTCCAGAACTGTGAGAAACAAATGTCTGTTGTTGGAGCCCCTGAGTCTGTGATATTTTTGGAGGAACACACCAAGAATGTGGCATTCTCAAGGGGCCTGGAATTCACACCTGGGCTCTTCCATCTGCTATGTAACTTCTGTGTGCCTCAGTTTCCTCTTCTGTGAAATGGCGATAATCATAGTAGACACCGTATATAAATGTTGTGATGATAAAATGGTATCAAGATATAAAGTGCAGAAAAGTGCCTGGCACACAATATGAACATGCTTCTTTTGACCATCAGTATCTAAAAGGGGACAAACGGTACCCCAGCGTTGTGCCTGCCTCCCAGCTGCAGCCTCTGCTCACAGGCACCTCTGCTTCTATATGAGATCATATGTCTGATGTGAAGTTGTAGAGAAAAAAAACTGACAAAGAATAGTTTTCCACAGGTAACACAGACCTGAAATAACACGCCGAGTGGCCAAGAAGATGGCCAAGCTCTCACCTTATCGTATTTGTAGATTAAGTTTTCAGACTTGGCCAGGCCGAGGGCCACCTGAGTGGTCCTCCTGGTGTGGATGCTGTCCCTCATGGCCCCCGTCAGGAACGGGCAGAGCAGCTGCACCGACCAGGTGCCCGGCAGCAGCTGTAGCACCTGAGTGGCATCAAACTCTGTCGCGTGGTGGTTCAGGAGGTCCACGGCGGCCACAGCCAGCTCGGGCGCAGAGGGGCCGGGGCTGAGGTAAATGGCAAGCAGCGTGTGGAAGAGCCGCTGCCGGTAGGGCGGGTCTCGGCCCTCGGAGCGCCACCGGCAGTAGTCCTCGGCCGCCAGGAAGTCCTTCAGCTCGTGCACCAGGATGTGCAGGGCCTTCTCGTGCTCCTCCAGCTTCCCGTGCAGGATGGCAGTCTCCATGGGCAGGCCGGCGCGCTGGACTCTCTCTGTTGGGCAGAATCCACTCGTCAGAACGGGCAGGGCCTGGGCCGCCCGGGGTGCCAACACGGTTCAGTCACTGGCCCGCCTGGTGCTGTCAGCGTAGGAAAGGGCGAAGCAAACCTGGCCGCCTCGAGACTCCTACATGCCACCACCCAGGCCACCCTGAGGGGGTTTTCTTGTGTTTCACGTTGGGCTGTTAGTAACAGCAGAGACAGACTTGACTTCAAAGTACAGCCAAGTCTCAGACTCTAGATTTTCCCCGGTGTTTAGAGAACGACTAAAACACGTAACCTGTGGTCTCAGAAGGCCCAGTGACACAGAGGGTATCACAGTGCCAGGTCTTCAATTAATCCACGTCATTCCTATTGTCCCTCTTAGGGACCTTTTGGCTAAAGCAGAAAGTCACCATATTCCTTCGATCCAGACCATACCGTCCCACCCCAGAAAGTGTGCTGAACCCCTTCATTCCAATTTGAAATATATTTCATGAAACAGAATATGGGTTCATATTGTTAAAAACCTGTGTCTATATCATTCTAAAATTTTCTTTTGTTTCTCTTGCAATTTAAGTTTCCAGGTTAAAAGTAGAATGATACCACCAGAGGGAGCATCGGTCCTGCCCAAGGCCCTGCCCTTCATGGGCTGTGTCTCATTAGTCAAGTCCTTTTGCTTCTCACTCCTCGTAGAAGAGGAAGATAACATAAGATCTCTTCCTGCTGTGATGGGATATTCCAAGGACAACTTCTGTTTCAGGGGCCAAGGTTAATACTCCCATCATAGGTATTTTGCATTGAAGTTTGGCCACCTCTGGCTTGATGCATACACATGGCAGACACATGGCAGTTCTGTAGCCAAGAGCTGGCTCTTCACCATATGTCATGGACAGCACTAGACACAGAAGCTGCGACATGCATCGTCACCAAACTCACAAAGAATTGCCAACAAATAATTACTAAGTGAATATCATATTTAAGGCACAGGGAGAGGGACAAAGGTAGCTAAGAGGTCACCAAAGTGATCTACACTTTTCACCTCTGTCACCTCATTTATATTTGATTTTCACAGCCACCTTGAGTAGGTAGGCTTGGCAGGAACCATTACTGTAATGTGCCCAGACAGACTCCTCATTCCCCAAGTCACCTGACTGAACAGGGAATTAGTCTCCGAGTTGCAGTGCTCCTCCACAGTGCCCTGGGGACACCCCACTTCCTGTAAGCTCCCAAGTCTGGCCCAAGAGCTCAGATTTACCCTCTATGACTGTTGAAACGGGACCCCATCGAGGAGGCTCTTCCTGCCCCTCCCCGCAAGGCACAGCTCTCTGCTCCCTCCGCCCCATGTGGAGGTTCTACCAGTCCTCAGGTTAAACTGAAGACAAGAGCTGAGTCATCTCTCTGTATGTCCTTGGTGCATGCCTAAGGTTCTCTATACATCCTCAAAAAAGGTGGCTGGATGAAAACATTCATCGGCAAACTCATGACTAGCAGAAGATTTTTATAAAAAATGTTGGCAAAGCATAAAGTATGAAACAAGTCAGGGTGACAATAAAAAATGCTGGACAACCAATATAGTGTGGGCACTGACCCATCAGAATGGACAGTGGCTGTGAGCGACCAGTGCGGCTGAATGTTAAGTGCCAGCTAGACCCAGCATTGGCTATTGACATTAAACTTCATCTCAGTTCATGCTCAGGAGCCATGTGACCTGGGAAAGACTGGGTGATTTCTCTACGTTTCAGTTTACTGTCCATAAAAGTACAAGTCCTAGGACTTATTTCATAGGCTTGTGGGAATAAGCATCAAAATGCTTACTAAGTATTTCGACTTATGCCTGGCATATGTACAGTAGGTCCCTAATTTACACCCTGTATTTGCCAGTTTGCTTTCTTGCCAAAATTTACTGTAACTCCAAAACTGATACTTGTGTTGCTTTTGTGGCCATTTGTGGACTTGCACAGAGTGGCAAAATACCTGGGCCACCTGACAGGCACATTCCCAGCTGAGGCCAAACAAGGCAAAGCTCTGCTTTCTTGTTGCAGCTCCTGCAAGGTAAACACATGTCTTTCTCATGGCCTGCTTAATACCACGGTTTTGCATGTTTGTGCTTTTTTGTTGGCGATCTCAGCATTTAAAATGGCTCCCAAACACAGCGCTGAGGTGCTGGCTAGTGGAAGCTTAGAAAGGCTCCTGGAGAAAACACGTGTGTCAGGTGAGCATCTATCAGGCCTGAGTTACAGTGCTGTTGCTTGTGAGTTCAATGGTACTGAATTAATTAAATATTTAATAAGGTGTTTTTAAACACAAATAAGGTTATGTACTAATTGGTTGAGAAGAATGATGTGATCGGGGGTATGCAAGACACTAACCCTGTATTTCTCCAGGCGTGTGTCCAACAGTCACTGATTCAATGTCGAGATGTTACAGAACATGGCTACTGTGAATAATGAGAATTAGCTGTAGGTAAAGTGCCACTGTCTACCTGGAGACAGGGAGGCATGAGAAGCTTCACTCGACCCTCTAGGCTGCCTTTGTGCCAAAAGAGGTTCAAGGAATCCTCCACGGAATCAAAACAAGGAGCTATGCCGAAGCCTTCATCCCCACTCCGCGCGCTCCCCATCCCCCAGCAAAAGTATCGATGGAAAAACTGTCAGGATCCTCCTCACCCATCAGGAAGTGGACTCTGTATAAATCGGATTTTTGAAGCAGACATCGTAGCTTCGCCTGTGTCTCGGTCACCTCTGCATCCCTGCCACTGGCTCTGGGCCTGTGCTGCAGCACCTCATCCAGGTAGAGGACGGCTAAGCGCGTGTGGTACTCTTCCCGCTGCAGGAAACAGGGTCCAAGCAGACACAGGGTTGGCAAGTGGGAAGTGTAGAGGGCTCCCTGGTCAGCATGTGAGCTGAGGCCCGAACAGCGCTGAGGGTTTCTGGGCAGATTCTCAAGGACAGTTAACAGAACACGTTTGTTAGAATGAAAACCATCCAGAGAAGAGGAATTTAAAATCTACAGAGGAAAAAATAAAAGGGTCATGTCTTGTTTTGAGAAGTATGGGCAACAGGATTTAAATATTCTCCAAAAGGGGCAGCTCCTCCTATTTCCGTTAAAAAAAAAATAACAAGGAAGGAATAGAGAAGAAAAATATAAATGGAATGGACATGAAATGGGGTGGGGGAATTTTAAAAAAAAGCTATCCTTCCCATCACTTTCCCGAACTGCCAGTTCCTCTGCAGATCAATAAGTAGAAGCTGAGCCTCCGGGGAGCATATAGCATTACATATGGTCGGATTCCATCTCTAAGTTAGTACCGTGGCATGGCAGGCCCCACAACTCAGTCTAAGTTCTGAAGGGCTCACCTGCAGCCCCCTGTCTGTAACTAGATGTTCCAGATATTTAACAAGGGCCTTAGGGTATTTCTGTAGGCAAGTGAGAACGTCATCTGGATTGAAACTGTTCTTCTGCTGTTCGTCCAAAGGTCTCTTGGTGAAAACTTGAACTCCAACCTAAAAGAAGAGCAGAGATTGAGTTAGTATGCTTTTCAGAGTCACTGTCTTATCTTTATTCTGAGCACTACACCTTCATGCTTTGGGCAAAACCACTGTCAAAAATACAGCAATACAGAAAAATAGTGCAGCATAACACACTGAGAAAGACCAAAGAGTGTACAGCAAAGATAGAAACGGCGGCTAAGTTCTGAAACCCTCACACATCTGGGTGAATTATTTTTAAACGGTTGGAAATAAAAGGATGAAGCACTTATCGGTAGCAAGTTTCGACAACCCATGAAGCAAAAGTTTGTAATATTAAGATTACTCCAAAACAGGGATGGTCACTTGCTGAATAGTATGTGAAAAAATGAGGCGCCAAACACTCAGTAAACTCGGTTCTCCCAAAACTGAGACTACTCTGTGAGAGCCACGCCAGACCTTGACAGGTTCCCTGGCCACCTCCCTGTGCCTGTGTAATGGCGCTCACTGCACGATTCTACCTTCCAAAAAAAAGCTAATGAGGCAGGTAGGAAAGTAAGTCCTTCCTGTACCTCCTCTGGGCACTTACGTGTGCAAACTCACACACTCACTCACTCACACACACACACACCCGTGCACACCAGAAACCCAAAACACGGGAAAAGCAGCATAGCACAGCTCTAACAACTGTATGCTACGCTCTTGGGAAAGTTTCTTAAGGTCTCTGAGCCTCAGTTTCCTCATCTATAAATGCACATCCTGCTTGGCTGTTGCAATGTTTAAAAGAGATGACATATGTCAAAGGACTGGCACACTATCAGGGACAAAGGATTCTGTGCCTGATGAGATGTTATCATCCACTAGCACTGAGAAGTGCCCAAAGCTTTCACAAGCATTAGATCTGCATTGCAGGGGCACGTGAGCACCGTCAGGGCAAGCTGTCCACACGTGTGCACAGAGGAAAAGTAAAGATGGAGTCAAACAGATACGAAGCACATGGGCTCTGATCTCCCAGTTATGACAACCCTGTGGAGAATATTTTCCAACTCAGATCTTAGAACAGTGAATGTAACACACAGAGACTCAACATTTATGACCAAGGTCCTGCCCGGGAGCTACTACTGTGTCCCTCCGAGGAAAGCCAAAGAAATGGAGATGTTTTTAATAGTGAGAACAGAAATGCTCTCTCTTTCACAGTCATCTCTGGGGCCTGACTAAGTATTCTCTCCCTCCGTCCTAAGCATGACACACAGGGCATCGGTTTGCCTGATGTGGCCCAGGCCGGGTGCCCAGCCTGGCACGGCAACCATATGATCCTGCTCCAGCCCTTAGAGAACAGAAGTACCAGGCTTAGGGGTGGTGGTTCACAAACACACGTTTGTAAGATGCTAAGAATGGAGCCTGGCTGTGCTCCTCGCTTTTCTACAAAAGTGGTCTGTCCCAGTCAGGATGCTGAACAGTGTGTCTCTGAAGCACCAAAACCTCGAGCTTCCCTAAAAGTTGGGATTTGGATGGCTTGAAGGGACATTTTAAAGGAGCAAAGAAAGCAGAGAGAGAGGCTGAAGCATAGTTTTATCAACTGCGTAGTTTTATCAGAGTTTTTTTCAAGGTTTTTCTGTTTTTACCAGCCCCCTCCCCAAGAGAACACATACATGAAGCACAAACCTCCTCACTCTTCTGTAACACCCAGTTGGCGTACTTCCACACTAGTTCTTGGTTTGAGCTGTAGGTAAGGAAATCAACGACATACTCATACAGGTCTGCGCGAGTAGAGTCGTGGATGGCCCCATTCACGATGTTCACCCACAGCTGGAGAGGAGCAGCAATAAAACGGATAGCAGGTCACATACCCTTTAGTCAGCTGAATAAGGGCACATGCTTATGTACTTGGCCTTTTAATACTCGAAAGTAGTAGGATAGAATTTAAATGCTTTAATCAATTTTAATTATTTTCAGAGAACTAAAAAAATGTGAAAGATGTGGCCCAAGAAATGGGGAAAATAAAGCACCAGATTCTTTTTCTCTTCTTTTTAATGATATCACAGTAAAGTAAATAGTAAAGATAATGTATAGGAAGAGCTGGGTGCATTAAAAATATTTCTTCCTGAAATAAAATGATTACTGAAAATATCTCACCACAGGAGAAGTTCACCTATATCCATCAGCTAGGCCGTTTCCACCTTCTCTATCACAGGATTTCTTGATTTTGAAGTCCTTTGCAACTGTGATAGTCAAATACTTTGCTTTTCAAGACTTTGGTGATTCTGTCCCCTAGTGTTCTGATGGTCTTTTACACAGAAGCTCAAAGTAATCAATGACCTAGTAAGCAAAGGCCTCTGCCATTCATCCAGAGCTTCCCTGCCATGCTAGCTGAGGTTTAGAACCCCAGAATGAGGTGGTATCACAAGGGAGGCAAGAAGCCCAAGAAACAGGGCAGGCAGCACAAACTCTGTAATTCTGGTATCAGCACACCAACGCTGTTTATGGTACGAGTTTCTTCAGCGCTAAACGCCCCAAACCAAATCAATCGCACGTACATTGAAATGTGTCCTTTTTTAAAAATAGAATTCTGCCACATATGGAGATTTCTTTCATATTATTTCAATTTTGTAAATCTCTCTATATACCTCTGTTAATGTTATTACACTTGCATTAAGCTGCAATTCTTAGAATTATACAATGTAAAAAGTAAAAGTTTTACCTTTCACACCCAAATCTACTCATAGCCATTGGGTGTTTTTTAAAATCTATTTTACAACGATGTTATTATAATTATTTAACCAAATACATGTGTGGCTTTGCCAGTCACGAAGTTGACTTTGGCTTGGTAAGTACTGAGAATGGTCCTCATCGCTCACAAAATGAAACAAAACAACAGGCACATGAGGAAGGCCCGATATAAATGGTACAGCATATGACAACTAACAGATGGGGGATAGTCTCCTGAGAATGAGACAAAATCAGTCACACGTCAGGTGTATGACAAGAGACAAGACTAACTTCAGTGCCATGTCCATTCAGGCTTGGCATTCCCGCTAGGGCCACCTAGAACACTGGTTCGAATCCCAGCTCTACCAGCGACCAGTGGGATGACCCTGGCTAAGTGACAAGCCTTGATCAACTTTAGTTTTGTCGCAGATGACATGGGGATGATAACTTACCTAGCTCACTGGCAATAGTTCTTGTCATTAACAGTTATTAATATCATAAATGTATTAACATTAATGGGAAATTTAAATAAACTGTTAGTCCCAGTTTTAACTTTCTGATAAGGCAGAGATGTCCTATGCCTTGTGCCACAGTAAGAAATCATATTTTTATTTCTTAGATTTTCAAAAACTCAATCTTGAAAATGTTCTTTAAAGAGATGTAAGGACAAAGAAAAAAAAAACCCATGGCCAACAATTCTCCAGAAATTCACTTTCTAAAAACAGTATTAATTTTGTCCTGTAACACAGGTTATAGATTAGGCAGAAGTGGCCTCTATCACTTTGTGATTTAATTTTTAAATAACACAAAGTTAAGCAGTACTGATTTTTACATTAATGCTAAAATGCTTTTGAACTAACCTCCACTGCGGCCGCATCCTGGTTATTATAATGATAGAGCAGTCCGAGTGCAAAGTACCTGGAAGAAAACAGTGCGGTGAGTGACCCTGGTACCCACCACCTTCTGTAGGCAGCACCGACATAGCAACACCCCTTGACCCCACCCCACCCTCCTCCCTGGCCCATATCCCATTCAACTCAGAATTCAATAACAAATTTTGAACAACAAAAGGATCTTTGTTTCTGATTATTTACTTATGCTATTAAAATGTGTGCCCTGTCAATTTCCAAAAAGAGTCATATTAAAGCCCAAGATCAGCGACAAGTAAAACTGTAATTATACTACCAGAACTCACATCTGGAATGACCTTATGATATGCATCAAATGTTACTCTAATTTCATCTCTCTTCAGTTGGCTGTTATTAACCCAACATTAAAAGACCACTCGGAAGGTAAGTTGTCTGAGCTATTATTGAAAGAAGGGGTAAGGAGTCTGGACAAAACAGCGATAAAGGACAACAAGGCATCACAGAGAAAAGAACGTCAGAAGGAGCCATGGGCAAGGCCATCCAGAGTTCAAAGACATGAGTTTCAATTCAGGCGTCATTGCTCATGACCTATATGACCCTGACCAAGTAGATTACCTTCCCTGGGCCTCCATTTCCTCATTTATAAGTGGTAAAGGATTAGCAATGACGTTGGCATTGCCTGGGCAGTGAGCCATCCCCACCCTCCCAAGTTCTGCAGGTATGTCCCACTCCTGGCCCTCCCCCTTCCCAACAGGTGATCCAGGGAGTGTAGGATTTCTTCCTGCAAAGAACAAACTCTCAAGACATCAAACTATTTGCTGAGACCCTTCTCTTTTCCTTTACATTTCAGAAAGTCGCACTGACTCCCTGGATCCTACTATCCCAAGTCGTTACCATGAGGCATAAGTGCATTTTCCTGTGCAGCATCCAAATGGGATCAGATGATGTAACTGCCACGGTCCTTGCAGGGTTTTCTCAGCACTTTTGCCATTTCAAATACATAACAAAAATCACAGACAAAGACTTATTGCTAAATGGAGCTCAAGGTCACCCAACATTTTTAAAGAAAGAACCCTGAGGCTCAGAAAGTTTCGACCACTTACCCTCCTGCCCAGAAAAGGAAGCTGTCAGCTCTGATCGAGTCTGTCACTGCAGTTTAACTGCCCTAAAGCATGGGGTGGCCACCTACCAACTCATACACATAACGAAGGCAGAGTTTTAAGCTATAACCTTTTATTAACAAGATCAAGAAGCAACCCCACCCCCTTATCTAATTATCCACATGTCTGTCTATCTGCTCAGTTTGGTCATCAGTGGCTAAGTGCCCTGTTAATCGTACCCACGCACATGTGGCATCTTCCACATGTGAACCCCAGATGGAATGGGGAGGAAACGTAAGAATCACTTCATTTACCAACAAGGCCTGGGACTAGCTCTATTCTCTATCGTTAAAGAACTGGTATGAGAGTTAATGCCCCCACCACCCTGACCCTCCAGTTGGTCTGCAGACCACGATGAGGCTGAGGTAACCTTGGGAGCACTGGCTTGTCACTCTGATTTCAAGGTAGTCCCTTGATCACCCTCTTGGGAACTGAAACACACTGATTCCATCAACTTCATGTCTCTCCACTGGGCGGGGAAGGACCAGGCATGAACCTCTGGTTGAGCACAGGAAGCAAACACTCACTTTTTGTGCTTCTCAAGCCAGGCAGCGCTGTCTATCAAGAGACAGGAGTTCTCAGTAACCAGGAGGTCCAGCAGGCTGTCATGATCGGCTTCTGCGTACAGCTTCAACAAGGCTGTGTCGATGTCTTCTTTGTAGCCGTTGGCTACCTCTGTGCTGCGGACTTCATTCAAGTAGCTCATGAGGAAGCGCTTGCACTTGGCCATCTTCTCCTGGTCCCCTTGGGTCAGCTGGTTCAGGTCTGCATACTCGTGAAGAGGAGGGTGAGACCGTGTGAATGAAGAGGAGGTGGGCAACAGGAAGGGGTAGAGAGAGATCAGCTCCCGGACGTCAAGCTGGCCGCTTCTGCAATTACAGTGTCAAACTAAATGAAGCAAAAAGAGAGAGAGAGTACACATAGGCAGACAAAACAATACTGAAGTGGTATGCATGTCCGCACACACCAGCAGTGAGCTGGGTATCTGGGTGTGCATGCCAGACTGACCATCCTCATTGATAAATGTGGCAGAGCATTACTGAACTGTGTGCCACCCCAATTCCAAAATAGAGTGGGGGCAGCATGGTGAAAAACACGTACACAGTCAGTGTGAAAGTGGAATATCAAAACATCTGGACCCTAAGTCAGCAATGGGCTTCCTGGACACTAGGGCAAAGAAATACACAGGAAACAGAACATCATCTGATCAAAGGCAGATTACAGTCCTTCCGAAACCAAAGTTTCCCCTGGCGCTAAATTCCAGACAGGTTTATTGAATAGTCCATAAAGAATGGACTTTGTAAGAACACAACTTACAATCTCCTTGTCAACGATCTTGTAACAGAAGACCCAGACCATCCATGTGGCCATTTCATGGGGCTTAAAGTTAGCCCCAATTCAAATGGCTGGCAGAGTGTCCGAGGCTCATAAGGTCCAGGAGGTCATATCTAGTGACGTTCCATTTCTCCTTCCCTGTTGGTCCTTCTTGCACGTCCTCCCTCCAGCCTGCTGCCCTGTCTACAATCACAACTGTTCATGGCAGCACCACCGAGCTGAGGATCTCAACGCTGGCACAGGCTCAGACTCAACTGTGGGAACTATCCTGAGCAAACAGAGCAGGAGCCTCCAGTAGACACACCGAATGGAAGGCTTTGAGGCAGGGCCTGGGGTCTGCACCTCCTGCATCTGCCTCCCTGCACACTCTCTTATCTCTCCTCCACTCTCCTGGCTTCCTGCCACTAGTCTCCTTTCCGCCCTGCTCTTAACTTGCCTCTTACCCTCTCCTCATGCTCAGGGGTTCCTTACTATCCACAGGATACAGTTCTTAGCATGGCACTCCAGACCCTGCCTGCACAGACCCAAAGCACCTGACTGCTGCCGTTTCTCCAGCCCCTCTCCCACACTCCAGCACTCAGCGCCCATCACTCTTCCCCCGTTCCCACATTTCATGCTTCTTAGCCTTCGCTGTCACTGTTCCCTTTGCCAAGAGCAGTTGGCTTGGAATGGAAAACAGTTTTGCTCCCTGGTGGATATCTGGCAACTATGCAGACACTTTTGTCAGACCTGGAGGGCACCACTGGCACCTAGTGGGTAGAGGCCAGGGTTGCTGCTACATGTCCGACAGTACACAAGAGAGCTCACCTAACAAAGGATCACTTATGCCCAAATACCAACAGTGCCACAGCTGAGAAACCCTGGTCTAAGGGATGATTCCTGATTTGGGAAACTTCTGCTCATTATTTAAGGTCCAGGACAAATCCCAATATAAGTCTGTATTCAATGCTCCCACCCCAAACCACTCACACTGCAGAGCAGGCATGTGCACCGAGCAGGGGTGCTGTCCTACCCTTTCATCCTAGCTCTCATGCTCAGGCCAAATCTGCTCAATGGAAGAAGGGTTGGCTCTGACTGGATATAAGGACAGGCCGTATAACTCCGGGAGGACCAGACACACAGCATGTCTCCACGACACAGATGGTAAATAGGTTCTATCTTGGATGCCAACCACGATGAGTTGGTAGTTGTGGCTTCTAGCATCGGACTGAGTAGGAGTCTGAGGACAAGCCCCTGATCGATGGGGAAAAAAAATCATGAGTTATTAGGAATGTCCACCAATGGCACTGGAAGGGAAAGTGGAAGAATGCTTATCTTAGGAGCATCCCTTCAAATATCAATTTCTTAGTCACATTTTTGACTAGAGCTGAGCAGCAGTCAGTCAAGTTAAAGGTTATCTTTTAAGAGTGTGACATATGAAGTACCAAAATCTTATATGAACAACTGAAAGGCCCTACATTTATTCTCTTACAAAGTTACTGACCACTTAGTACTTCAAATTAACCTGTGGGAAGATGTACTGGGAGACACCCATGACCCAAGCACAGAAGCCTTTGACATTGCAGGGATAAGACAAGACGTGACAGAAAAGAGCCTCAGTTCAAAGGGACAAAGAATCTATTTAATCCTGAAGCTTCTGATCTTTCCATGCACAGAGGGTAACAGCACAGAGAACTTGCTTAAGCAAAAGTTCTACAGGGCATCATGATCCAATACATAATTTCTTCTTGACTCAGAAATCTCTTCTCTACAACCAGTTTTGCGACAGAGCAAGAGGCAGGCGCTGCGGTGGGTGTCAGCATGGCCCAGGCCATGTGGCAAATATCCTCCAGAATAGAGGACAGTAAGCTGTAGGGTGGTGTCCTGCTCCGCCGGTTACATCTCTTACGTTTTAGATGGCTCGAAACTGTGCAGAATCTGTGCTAGTCAGACGTTTTGAAAACATTCCATAGGCAATGCTTTTGTAGGATGCTTAAGACTATCAAAGCAGGTTTAACCTAATCTTCTGTCAGGCGTGCTGAGCCAGCATGTGCACAACCACTGCCTCGCTGAGAACGCCAGCCTGAGAGGACATGCAGCTGGGAAACTGGGTATGACAGCAAAGGCGTGTGACGCAGGCACGGGGGAGGGGGGCGGAGGAGAGGTCGAGGCTGCAGGGTTACTCATAGTGCCAGGGGACCTCCATAAGAGAAAGACAGCTTCCTGGGAGAGCTAACCATCAATGGGCCATCCACAAAATCTTAAGAAGAGGATTCGTTTTCATAAGTCTTCCCGGAAACACCTGCTCTTTTTCTAAACTCATAGCTTCTGGCAAAATCTCGAGAAAAGAAAAATTGAACAAGAGGATTTTCCTAACAATCCTTCACATGTTATCAAACTCGCTCTCTAGAATTCCCGCTCCTTTCTTCCCCAGACAGTCATGATGGCCCCCATGCTCTTTAAGATAAAAGACAGTTAAACTAAGGCTGAGGGGGGAGGAGACAAGGCGTGAGCACCGGTGGTGTCTGCTATTACAAACAGGTCTTCACAGCTGGAAGGGAGGTTCTGACCACAGAAGGACACTTGGAAGTCTTGCTACCAACACCTCAAATTACCTGAAGAGCTCTTTAGCTTCCAGGAACTGAAGTTGTGCAAACTGTATAAAACCCGCCTGCTGCAGAATCCTTCTGTACATTACCTGCGAAGAAAGACAGGTTTAATCTCTAACAGATACCCTGAAACCATCACGATAGGGAGAAACTGAATTTCTACTCACAACCCAAACTAAATGTCTATTATGATGAAGAAATTTGAAATCACAAGGTAAAAAAATAATGCATATATGAGACGTTTCAATATATAGAAATATATATGTGTGTGTGTGATTGTGTATATATGTAAATCAACCTTTCTTTCTTGAAACCAAGTTTTCTTTTTAACTGTTCTTCCTGCTTCTTCATGGGTGCTTCTTTATGAACCCCAGTCCTTTCCAACACATTCCTTATCGTGCACTCTCCTCCTCATAAACTCACAGGTGTCAATATTTCTGACAGTCCAGAAGCTGTTCAGCCTTCTTCCACTCGACTGGAATTGGCACGTCATGGCCAATGTCCCTCAGAGCACAAGGCCAATACCATTTAATATATTAATAGACAGACAAATCTTTCCCAAGTAACACTGGAGAAGTGCTGTGTGTCTCTCTTCTCCTGGTGATGCACCACCCACATGAACACATGACACCTGGGAATCCCTGCAGTAAAGGTCCTGGCTGTCTTTGCTTGATCCAGTACTACCCAAACTTTCTTGACCACAAAGCCCCTTTGTTCTTATGACACTCAGTAACAGGGAAACACACTTTAGGAAGTTGTCTTGTGGTGACTTTAATCCCACCCCCTAAACCCCCAATATAACCCAGTTTGGTCACTGTTAGAGTTTTGTCCATCCTTTGTTTGAAACAGCTTTTGGACCCGTCTCTTCACTCTAATCTTACTGGTTCCACTGTCATACATAGCTCAGGTCCTTGTCACCTCACAGTTAAAAACTCTACGACTGCAGTTCCTCCACCTTCCAATCCATCATGCTGTTCTGGAAGCCACATGTTCCTTGAAGGCAGGGAAGGTTCGTTATCCACATACACTAGCACTCCACAGTCCTGGCATAGCCTTTGCTGTCTGGTAAGTGCTTACTGATCTGAAGAACTATCTGATCAATTTTTGTGACACTGCATTTCCACTGTCATTTATTATCCCTATTTACAAATAAGAACGTTCTGCTCAAAGATGTTAGGTTGTTGGCTCAAAGTTACTAAAGTAATAAGTGGTTGAGCCAGGATTTAAAACCAGATGTTTCTGATTCTAGAGCCCAATTCTTTCCGCTCACTGATTCACCCAGTGCACAGCAGGCAGGTAACACAGTCACCACTGAAGAAATGAGCAGAGTACATGGCTGGCACCTGAAGGCTGTTACTCTTGTTTATTATTGCTCTAGTTTTAAGTTCTCAAAAGCATAGCATTTTCATGCCTGTCCCCACAGAAATTCCTTTAGAGAAGTCAGAAAAGGCGGGCTGCCTTTCCACCTCTCTTCTCATCGCCTGCCTTTATCTTCCTTCCTTGATACCAGTCACTTCTGACTCCAAACTGGCCTATTTATACTGCCCAACATTAAGCAGCCAGGAGTGGGCCAAAGTTCTGTTGTGGGGGAATGCAGTTCTGTTTCTAAAAGTAGAAATAAAGGCCACCCACTTAGCAGAAGGATAGAGGACCCATCAGCTGCAGTAGGAAAATTCTCAATCACACCCAGGCTTGTTGATGAGAAATCAGCTGAATAATAATTTATTCCTCATGTGCAAGATTCAGATATCATATACTTTGCCTCTTCCTAAGGGGAAATAAAAACTACTTTTGCTAACACTCCCAATCCCTAAGAATATGGGGGTTATTTTCTGTATTCTAGTCTGGGAATTCCCTATGTAGACTTGGAAAAATCATACGAAGAGATTCCTTCATCCTGGACATAAGCACCTTGATGCTGAAACCATGGAAGATATAGAGAGAATAGCAATGAACTTGAGCTACACACATTTGATAAGAAATTTTACCAAGCACGGCCAATGCTTGCTTCCCTGACAGTGACTGTCCCCTTTCCAGACTGTCCACTCTGACTGATAACTCATCCTGCTCAGGTGATGCTGAGCTACAAAACGTGGAGCCAGGTCAGCCAGCAGGAAAAGGAGAAGAAGAGTGGCTCCATGAGGAGAAAAGACAGGATAGTCTGTTTAGCTCCCCAGCACCAGAGCTAACTCACCAAAGGAATCTTCAGCTTTCTTTTTAATTTGTTAGTTTGTCCTTCAGTGTAAGGTGGCCATAAATTCCCGAGTGAAGAGAGGAAATTAGCAAGACAGACCTCTAAGCGGCGCCACTCCATACCTACTCTGCACAAAGGCAGAGGGCCCAAAACCAGCCAGAAGAGGTCACATGTGTTCTGGGAGCAACACAAAACTGAAGTCAGAATGTACGTTATTAGTATCATGTTTCTGAATTGAGATTTCTGATTTTTGTGACTTGGGAAACTGGAAATTTTGTGAGACAGAAGATTCTGTTTTAAAGATTTTTAAACCTGCTTTCCAGGCTGCATTGTATTGTCTAAGTTAAATGTCATACAAGGGCTTCTGGAAAGAACAGTCCTTTCTAGCACTAAATTCAAGTGTACCTTGTTTATGGGTCTTCCTCAAAACGCACTGCCTAAATGAAATGTCAAACTGCTCAACAAATGGATTATTCAGCTTTAAAAAGAAAGAAATTCTGACACATGCGACAACAAGGATGCACCTTTAGGATGTTACGCTGGGCGAAATAAGCCAGACATGAAAGGACAAATACTGCATGATTCCACTTATATGAGGTCCCTAGAGTACTTACATTCAGAGAGACAAAAAGTAGAATGATGGCTGCCAGGGGCTGGGGGAGGAGAGATGGGAAGTTAGTATGAAATGGGGACAGGGCTTCCATTTAGGAAGATGAAGCATTCTGGAGAAGGACAACAGTGATGGCTGCACTACAATGTGCATGTACTGAATGCCACTAAACTGTACACTTAAAAATGGTTAAGATGGCAAATTTTGTTACTCTTGACATGGAACTAACCATTAAGATTCAAGTTGCAATGCCCTATAACACTAAGAGGACTTGTGACATATGGTATATAAGTATCATTTCTGAAAAATAAGTACAGCCAACATTTCCAACAAAAATTGGTATGAATGTTATACTTTTAACTATTTTCATACCTTTCCCTCTAATGAATACTTTGCTTTTTTAAAAAAAACTTATTGAAAACTCTTACTTAGTTACTTCCTAAATAGAAATAACTTTCCCAAAATGTATAAGGTGGAATATAACATTCTACGTGTTAAAAAGGCAATCCATTGTGACAATAAATTTGGAAACAGATGTGTGTATGTGTAAATGTTGATATGTAAATATATACATATATACATATATATATAATGTACCTACATGCCGTGTATCTATATGTGCATGTATTTATATAACACACAAATACATCACATATAAAATAATGTATTTTACATATATTCTCTCTTGAGAATTCACAGAAAGATAATATAAATATAATATGGGCTATATGCCCTTTTATGAATCATAATAGCTTTTAGTATATTAAAGGCCCTAAGAATTTCTCCAGTTATGAAACCCAATTAATTTAAATGTATAAAATAGAACCATTTCCCACTGTGCACCTGTAACCATGTGAGAGCGCGGGCTCAGTGAAACTGGAGCTGGGAAGGCCTGTTCAGGAAGAAAGCCGTGCAATGGATACATGCAGGGCAGGAAAAGTGGTCAGTTCCCAAGGTGGGGATGGTGGGGGCCAGCAGGAGCAGAGAGAGGCAAGAAAAGAGGAAGGATGCATAATATAATTTACCAAAATAGTGGTCCAAACTTTTGGGAAAGAAACACTAGGAATAGTAACACTGGCTGCTTTTAGGAGGAAAAATGATGTCCTGTACACTTAAGAATGGTTAAGATAATCAATTTTATGTTATGTGTATTTTACCACAGGTGAAAAACAAAAAATTGGGATAGAAACCAAAAACTCACTGGAAACATTTGTAACAATACTAAGAGTCTAGGCATGCCCACAAACCCAAAAGTACGAGCTACTGGGGACAAACCAACAACTCTAAGACCTGTGTGGTATTAGAAACGGTGGGAAGAAGTGCAGAGAGGAAAAAGGGGCCATGAGGCTATGACAGCTAGAAGCCAGCATCCTCAAACTGCTATCAGAAACCACTAGAAAGCTTGGCAGGCCATTTGAGACTAGCAGTGGAAAGTGGAAGGGGACCTCCCAGGCTTCCATTTGCTGGCAAGTGTCAACACTGAGAAATTGAACTTTAAGGACAAAGGTTTTTGGGCATTCAAACAAAATGACTAAGTTGCTACAAGAAAAAAAAATTCAGACCCTCATTAGATTTTTGATTAACAACGCTTTATGCCAAAAGAGAATGATGGAACTTATTTAAGTTTTTCATTGAAAGATAATGTGAGTCAAAGGTTTTATATCCAAACTGGCCTTCAAGTGTAAAAGCTGCAGATAAACTATCATCAATATGTAAAAACTCAAGGGCAGTGTTCTCAGATGCCACTCTTGAAATACTTGCCAGAGGACTGCTTCAGAAAGCCAACTGACTAGAAGGTCTGCAATATAAAATTTTTGGTGAGCATTCAAAACATGTTTGCTGATAGAACTAAGACTGATAAATATCAGGGAGACAGTATAGTATGTGATGACTATAGGCTCTGAAAAAGACGAGGCAATACAACTATCAAAAAAAAAAAAAAAACAGAGGGGGGAGATTACATAAAAAATACAATATGCTTGCTGACTGCCTTATGAGTATATTACTTTAACATGAATACCAGGGGAAAAGAAGGAAAAGGGAAAAATAAGGTTACTAGCTAATTTCAAATATTGTTCCAACTGGGGAACCAACAAACAGGAGTCTCCCCTCCCCCTGCAAAAAAAGAAAGAAAGAAAGAAAGAAAGAAAACCAAAGGACTTTTATGAAGTTAATACTATTATGGTAGCCACTAGACCATAAATACTGACCGTCACACCAAAAAAAGGCAGAGAAGGCAGAAGAGAGGTTGAGGGAGGGAGGAAACAGGGTAAAGGGAGAGAAGAAATTCAGGCTTCTTTGAGTATACTGCTTTGCTTTGTTGATGGAACTTCTGAATTATGTAAATATTTTACATAATTATAAAACAAAATTTAAAAAGCAATCTTTCTAAAACAAAAGTCAAATGAAAACAAATGGACACACGTGAGGGAGGCTTTAAAATCATTCAGGCCAAATAGGATAAGGGTCTGCACACCAGCAGAAACATGGGCACTGAGAAAAACGGCTGAATTCGAGATCATTCTGAGGGTGTGTTTCTAGGGCTGGATACATCCGTTTCCAGCAACAGGGAGAAGGCAGGGAGAATGTTAGAAAGGAAAAAGCTCCCACTGAGATGGCAATTTAAAGAGCATGACTCCGAATATTCTCTGTAATTGACTGCATATTCCTACTCTCAGCAAAAAGAGAAGAGAAAGAGCCAAAGGCAGACAAAGAACATTGAAAGCATCTTTAAAAAAGTTACACACTTAGAGTGTGCATGTGTGTTTACAGGGAGGGGGCACCCCAACACGTGGCCCATCTAGACATCCAACATGTCCACGGATGGCAGCTCACAGGGCCCCATGTTACAGGAGCAGAGAGGAGCTGAGAGCAAGCTTGGCAGAGGCAGGCCTCACACCCCATTGTGGTCTGATCTCAGAGCACCTTCAAGGCACCGCCACCAGACCAGCCGAAGGGGGTAAGGAAAAGGCTGCTCTCAGCACCACAGGCTCTGAATGAAGGCTCTGAATGAAGGCTCTGAACGAAGGCTCTGAACGAAGGCTTTCTTCTTTTTGCTTTTGCTGCCCCCTGCTGAGTGCTAATAGATAGTTCTTACTTAAAAAAATTAGGAACAAAGATGAAAAGTTTTTCTACATTTAAATATAGAAAAGACACCCTCTCTTACACTCCATAACTGTGAAGTACATATCCTGGTTTTCACCTTCAGAATTTACTTGTAGCAGCATAAAGCAACTGAGGTCAAAAACCCTTATTTCATTCCACAATGATCACATAGGTGAGAATCTGATCAACGGGTAGCAAGCAAGGGGATTGTTAATTCATGAGAACTTTAATGATCAATTTAGATATTCATAGGAAACGTATACACACTAACTGTTTTATTACTCTCAAATGCAGTGAGTAAACTGAATGAACTAACCTAACAACTGGTCAAGTAGCAGTTTTTAGAGAATCTGACTTCCTCAGATCTAAGAATAATTCTTGACTATTATATATCCATTTTATTTATTATACCAAGTATACTAAAGTTAGTGCTTAAGAGCATTGAAAGTTTCTCCTAAAGAAATTAATTAGATGGATTCCTGCAACCTAAGATTGTTTATCAGTACACAAAGCTTTTTCTGTAGATAGTACATATCTAATCTTTTAAACTTCAACCCCAGCCCAACCAATATAAATTCTAAATCAGGAGACAACTAACCTGATGTTACTCTTTTGGTTCATGAACAACTTCACCCCTGATTCTTCTCTAAAGACCCACTGAAGAAGAGAGTGGATTAGAAAGATAACTTGCTATATCTTATTCAGCATGAAAATTAAGTCAGAGGTTCAAAACCTGACTTGCCTCTGTGAGTAGTGTCACTTCAGTCCAGCTGTCTGGCTGCTCTGCACCCTGTTTCCTTATCTGTACAATGTGGATATGCTGAGAATATTCCACACAGATACAAATGCAATCTGCAAAGTATGGCGCATGGCGGGGCTGTGGCATGTTCATTAAACCCAAATGTATTTAAGGAAGGAAGCTGGGAGGCATGCGTTCTGTGGCCAGCTAATTACAAACCTGAAATTTTTCCTTTGGAATGTTCCTCCGGGCTCCTTTTGCTAAAACCAAAGCCTCCTCCACTCTGTGGCTTGCTAGAAGATCCTGTATTTGTTTTTCCAGAGGTAATGGCACCAAGATGTAAACTCCTTTACTTGTGGCGACAATCACTCTTCCTGGGAAGAAATTTGACACTGTTGGATAGGGGAAGACCATGCTGCCTGCAAGGAAACACACTGCTTCCCCTTAACAGGACCATGACCTGATCTGCTGATCAATTTCATCAGGGTTGTCATAGCACAGAACTCGTACAGAAGCCATAAGCTGTTAACGCTTCTCTTTTCTGATTGGCAAACTTTCAAATCTCAGAAAAGGGCCAATTCTTAATACTATATTTCCGAAGTTTAAAATGTGCTTTTTGCCTTTTTTTAATTTGAAAGTGCTAATAAATTTAAAATCAGTTGAGTAGATACATAATGTATAGTCCGAATGAGGTTGTAGAGATCAATTATGGAAAATTATCAATAAGAAATATAAGAAAGTTTTAGAAATTTATTTTCTCTCCACGTTAGTTTATAGGAAATTAGATTACAATGGAACATTCTGAACAATGAGGCAATATTTCATATTCACCTACCATCCAAATCTCCTATTTATTTCCACACAGTGCTGTGAGTTAACCTGACCTGTGGCCAGCACTGTCACCCTCATTTCACTGTGGGGACCTTGCACAAGTAATCCACCTAAGAGTTGGAACTATAATCCAAGATGAGCTCCTACTACAAAGCATGTAAAGTGAGTTCTGCTCCCTTCTGGAGACACTTCTTTAAGCTGCCAGATGCTCACATGAACAATGAAATATTTTCTTTCTGTCTGAAGGATAGTTCAGTGTCAGCCATGCCTTTCCTGCCCTGGGCTTTTCTCTCCTGTGATCTATCATTTCCGCTCTAGCCCCACTGCTTGGTTTAACCCAGCCCTCATCTCTCCTCACCTGAACTGTCATCAAATTATCACCACCAAGGTAAGTAATTTTCCTCATACTCAGATGAGATTCTATACCTTCTCTGCACTGGTGTCCCCTTTTCCGGGAAGCTTCCCTTGTTCCCACCTAGCAGGAGTTACTCTAACAGTCTCTAGGCATTCCTGACCCCTGTACCTGCCTCTAGCACTCGAGATTCATGGCTCCGTACCACTGCTGTGAAATACAAAAAAGTGGGTGTCAGAGCCCCCAGCTAGAATCTGACACACTTAATGTGAGGGCTGAGTTTCTGTCAGTTTATATCCCCAGCATCCAAACAGGAAGGGCAACTAAAATTTGGTGAGCTAAAATCTTTAAATGGCAAATGCGATGCATAAATCTAGATTAGTTCTTCGCTTCAAGAAACTATCATCCAAGGCATTCTTAGGACAACTGGGAGGGATCCGAACACAGGCAGGATATTAGAGCTCATTTTCTGAGGTGTGAAAGGGACTTTATGATTATGTAGGAAAATGCTGTTATTCTTAGGAGACACATGCTGAAGTATTTCAGACTAAATGTCATGATGTCTTCCACTTTCAAACAGCTCAGCAAATAATAATGAGTGTTGAAGCTGGGTGAATGGTGTATGGTGGTTCACTTTGCTTTTCCACTTTTCAGTACAATTGAAATGCTCGTAATAAAATTTAGGAGAAGTAAAATAAATTCCTCCCCTGGCTCACCACTGCAGACAAGAGGAAGCCTGCCCTAAGCCCTAAGCACCCTGGTCTGCTGGGTGCATCCCACACCATCCCACCCTGTGCACCACTGTCACACTGAACTGACTGCATAGCCCCCAGTGCAGAGTTCTCTAGCACAGGTTTACATGCTCCTTTCTGCCTACTCGAAGATTCTTTCACACTGCTTCTGCTTGGCTGACTCCTACTCACTCTAAAAGGTTCGGCTTAAATACCACCTCCTCCAGGAAGCCCTTCCTGTTATTTCTAGGTAGTACTTCCTCCTCTGCTCTCCTGTTGTCCTAATTTCAGTTATATCAAGCTCTTAAGCTGCTGTAGCTCTTTGTTCTCTCTCTCCATTGTAGGTATGTAGGAAAATTCTACATAAGGCCTGAAGTGCAGAGTCTATACAAACATTATCTGTGTATCTGCTTGCTCAGCCTCAGGCCCTGTCCCTAATTGGCCCCTAATAACATTTATTGAAGAAAATTCATCAAAGGGTTGATCACTAAGCTTTGATAGAATTTCTGTAAACAAGTACCTTCAAAATCCTGTAGAATATGGCCTTCTTTAAAGGGCAGAGTCTGCTTTTGCTGCTGATCCAACATGCTGTGAACTGTGATGAATTCGTCATCGAGTGCTATGACATACGGGAAGCAGATGGCAGCCCCGATCACATTCTCCGACCAGTGCACAGGGGCTCGCTGAGAAATCCCAGCAACTGTGGCGAACATACCTAGAAAAATAGGAGGAGTGAGGTGGGCCTTCAAATAACTGTGATATTTCTTTCTCCCTGTATCTGGATGCAGAATATTCACCCCCACACCTTCATTATGTTTCAAGATAGAAAAGATTATACACTGCAAGTGCGAAGAACCACATGTGACTTTATTTTGTGAGAACTAGCTTCCCTAGAATGTATATCTCTTATATTTACTTCCAATTAAAAGTGAAAGTAAACAAATGCTTACATATACCTACATGAAGGTTCATAACACATATGTCCTCACATGTGGAGAAAAAGTTATTTTCAAACAATTTAAAAAGCTTCATAAGCTTTCTTTTGTATCCAGTTTTCCAACTGGTTTGCACCTCTAAGTTACAGCTCTTCATTATATGTTCATTCAACAATGAATATTAAACACACTTATTCAAATAATTGAGCACCTGCTATGTGCCAGGCCCTCTACAAGGCATCCTATCAGGAACTGTCCCTGTTCAGGGCTGACCTATAATTTTGGATACATGTGCAGTCTAATACAGAGAGAACCAATTTTGCAATTTGAGACAAGAGTGCTGTGCAGTGCTTGTCAGTGATAGCTTCTATATTAGACAGTTTCCATTGTACATAAAGAACTAAACGAGTCATTTCCAAATGAGTTGTATACAGTCCACAGATTCTGGGGTTTACCAAAATTAATGCATTCACCAAGTAAAGTCAATCCCCTTTAACTTTTCAAAGTAGTTGACATAAGACACCTTTAAAAACAGCATGGGAATGACTAGATGCTAATGCAGGAGACAGTCTCCACTGCACTCAGCAGAGAAAGGGGAAGAGGAAGAGAGAGAGAAGGAGATACGGGGAGTATTTTAAGATTGAAATAATGGACGGTATCTGAAATATACCATGTGAGCAAAAGCCCTAAACCTGTGAAATCACTGACTCTCCTAAATTTTCTGTCGTTACAAAGATTGAAAAGTACTGTATTTAGTCAGGTACAAAGACAGTTCTGTCCCTCTAGATTAGGCTGTTCCTGAAAATAGGTACCATGGGGGCTCTGACAGGCATGTGCACCTCGCTCTCGCCTGACACACTGAGGCCCTCCCTGCAGAACGACGCTGTACATAGGACACTTGTCTGATCCTGCCGGACACTTTGAACATTGGCTCTTGGCATGTGAATCAGCACCAGCTAAAACTCTGTCAAGATGAGACAACAATAAGCTTTGTGTATACGTGTGTGTGTGTGTGTGTGTGTGTGTGTGCATGTGTGAGTACATCTCTCGCTGCTGTCATAACTGCCTAACATGAACCATTCTTCTACCTTAAGTGTGTATTTCCATTTATCCTTTCCTTTACAACAATCATTTAAAAAAGACTAATAACTCAATAGAAAAATAGACAAAGGATGTGAATCAGTAAGTCACAGGAGACAAAATGCAAATGACTAATTAATTCATGAAGGTTCCCATGTTCACTAGTAATCAGGGGAACAGAAATTCAATGGAAAAAAAAGTGAAAAACCAACTTTACCCATCAGATTGGACAAAGGTTATAGATTAGCAGTACCAAGTCATGGCAGGGTATGAGGAAACACTTTTTGGAGAATGATGTGGTCTTATCCATCAAAACTGAATATACACATATATTTTAATTCAGTGATTCTACCTTGAAATCTATCATCAATTGATAAGTAAAAGGAAGGTCACTGTAGCATTTTAAATAATAGCATAAAATTGAGTATAATATACCAAAAGAATGTGTGACTTCTGGTGAGCTCATCTCACACAGAAAGGAAAGCTCATTTATTGAGTGTACACACACACACACACACACACAAAACTATAAATCTATATATTTTAAGCATCAACTTAAATTCAGTCAACATTTACTAGGTGCTTATTGTACGTGGAGCCCTGGGTTAGGTACTGAGAGACAGAGACAGAGACACATTCAAGGAACTTGCAGTAGTGAAGGGGTTAAGGAGAATATCTAGATACCACACAAGAGATAACAGCCAGCAGGAAGAAAGTGGGAAAAGTGCTGATGGGAGGTGGAGACCAGCCAGAGCCCAGGGATCACAGACTCCAGGGAAGGGGACACAGAGGCTGAGAGGGGGCTCTAGCAGTAAGAAGCAGGTCACAGGGAGGCAGGGGAAGGGGTGTGTGTCCTCCTAACAGGGCAGCTCCAGAAACAGGGCAAACCCTTTGTGAGGCTCAGAGGGTCTGAAAGTTAGGGTCAGAGCAAGAGGTGCTGACCTGAAAATCGAGCTGTGGAGCGAGGTCTGAATTTGTTACAGGATCACAGGTGCTTTAAGAAGGCCACCTGGCAGGAGGGTACAAGCTACATTGTAGCAGGAAGAGCTCTGGACACTGGGGGAAGCCAGGCAGCTAGCTGCCTGCCACTAGGAAGCAGGCCTTAAGCCAGGGGTAGGGGTATGGCAGAGGAGGGGGATAATTTCCGGGGAGAACCTGGCTCCTTAGTGGGAGCAAGTGAGAGTGTGAGTCAAAGACAACCATGCAGCTGGTGGTCTCAGGTTAACAGGCCTGGGCTGAGTCTAAACACAGGGATCAAGGGGCAGGGCTGGGCGCTTTGAGGAACTGGAGTTTACAGAGAGGAGAGCCTGGAGTTCTAGTGCTTTCTCAGGGGTAACAGCACCTTTCCTTCCTGAAGGGGGACAAATGGTTGCCCAGAGCACACCACAAGCCAGTGTAGAACACGAGATAACATGAGAGGGCATGTCTGCACAGCACAACCCAAGGATGCTCCTGAAGCTGGCGAGGGCCTTCTGTTCTCATTTCTTTCCAAAGTAGATAAGGAGTCAAGGAGATCCACAAAAATGTGGAGGACAACACTGAAGTGACTCAGAGCCAAGAGGCAAAACAGACCAATAACGGGGTCTGGGTGTGTTCCAGAGTTGGGGTGAATGGCATAACGGAAGGCACAGGGCCTGGCATCCCCAAAATCTCACAGTAGCAGAGAGGGTGGAACTAAGGTCTGAATTAACACAACTGCATCACCACGACATTCAAACCATATCAAAAACTGCTGAAGGAGCCAAACACGAGATGCCGAGCTACGGGAAGCATTAAGAATCTGAAATTAAGACTGAGTTTAGGAGGAGCGAACCAGATTAGCACACTCTTGAATTTTTCACTTGTTTAGAACCAGCTGCTAAAGAGCCTACGGGGGAAAGAAAAGCGATTCTAGGGTACTGGCACCATGCCTGCCACCTTCACCCAGGAGTTTGGCAAATGCAATGAGGATTCTTCTGAACTTTGGGTAAATTCTGTATAGCACAACTCTCAGAGGACACGGATGCCAAAAAGTTGTCTAGCCTTACCCTGGGAATCAATCAGGGCTGCAGCACTTACCCAGGTAAGGCTGAGGCTTGCCTCATCTGAAAACTGTGTGGGGCAGACACCCCAGCATGAATGTTCTCAAAATGAAAAGGACAGAAACCAGAGGTCAAGAACAAAGGCTTCTACATAAAGAGAAAAGCCAAAGATTTCACTAGAACAAAAGAGCAGAGCAGTAACTGGCAATTAGGGGACACAGGTCAAGCAGTACAAGGTGCCACAGATCCACTGGGAACAGAGGGCACTGTCATTCACACCCACCAACTAATTATATGCTTGCTTAGTAGGTGATACAGCCTATTGTTTCTAGAGTGTTGCAGGAGTGAAAATGTGACACAATTTGTAAATGGTAAAAACCTTTAAAAACTATTATTTTCAAACGCCCGCCCTCTCAGTATCAGTGGACTCTCTCATCTGAGCTGGGTACGAAGTGGCCCTGTGCGGTAAGAAGAAGCTGAAAGATGTATACTTTTCAAGAAGCCTAATTATTACAGGATAGAGTTTAAAGTCACAGTAATCTATTGCATTATGAAATTTTCAACAAAGTATGCCTAAATAGTAAAATTTAAGGCAAAAGTTAAGAGGTATTTCTTGTGACACAGGAGTGGGCCCATGTTACTTTAAAAAAGAAGTGGGCAAAATGACAATACATAGCTTTTAAATGTGTAAAAGTCCCTTTGCATTCATTATAGAAATTTGTTAGAGCTTAATTTCTAAAGCCATATAATGACAGTGGTGGCTACTGTGTTGTATATAGAACCTATACAGTGGTGATGATGCATGACAGAGCTAACACGTGATCTTCTAATTTGCTTACAATTGGTGCAACAATTAAGAAGGTTGTTCTTAATTGTACCTTTAGCATGATGTCGTTGTCACTGAGTGAACTTGAGGAAAATGCATCCTAGATATGATTGACTATCACTTCCTTTCGATTCTAACAATCAACAAAGAGATACTGGAATCAAATGTTTCACTATAAAATCTTTATAACTAAAACGGGTATTAGCTCAGGCAAACAGACTGGAACAGAACAAGAAAGACAGACCTAATGGCATAAAGAAACCTCGTGTACACTAAAGGCAGCCACCTAGGTCAGCAAGGAACAGGACTCTTTAATCAGTTTGTTGGGATAACAGACAGCCATGTAGAAAAGAAAAAAACTGAATCCATTACTTATCCTCTTTGCTATAAGAAATGAACCCATAATTACTAGCAGAAAAACGTGAGTGAATTTTGTGTATAACCTGGAAGAGGGGAAACATCCCTAATTATGACTCAAAATCAAGAAACAATAAAAAGGTTAACACATTTGATTATATGGAAATGTTTAAGGAAGGCTTCTGCATGGTAAAAACTGGAAATGAATATTTGGAACATAAAACAGACAGCAAGTTGGTATCTCGAATATACAAAGAACAATAAAATGAATGCTTAGAGAGAAGGACAGATAACCGTCATCAAAAGAAATGCAAATGGCTCTCAAATGCAGGAAAAATGTTCCATCTTGTTTATAACAGGAGGAATGCAGTTGACTACACTGAGATACTGTTTCTAATGTACCAAACTGGCAAAACCACGCAAGTCTGACCACATATTCTACTCCCTTGGCAAAGCTGAGGCAAAACAGACACTGTCCTGCATTGCTGAGGCGGATGTAAAACGGTATAACATTCACCAAGGGGAATATGGCAATACCTAGCAAAATTCACATGCATTTACTCTTGGACTCAGCAGTCCCATCCTAGAAAGCTTTTCCACAAATAGACTGGAAAAATAGAAAAAGGTAAGTTCCTATTAATACCGTAGTCTGGAAAAAACCCAAATGCCCACCAACGGGGGATGGACTGAATAAACTAGGGTACTCCACATGACAAAGCAGCACGCCCTGTTAAGTAAAAATACACTGAAAGTAAAAAAAAAAAAAAAAAAAAAAGCCAAGACAGAGGGAGATACAAATATTTACCTATTTGTTTATTTAAAAATGAAAGGATAAAACATAAAAATAAAGGTTATCTCTGGAGGAAGAAGAGAATAGGTGAAGGACACAAGATATAACAATTTGGAATCCATCTGACTTGGAAACTTGTAACTATTTATATAATGAAAAATAAAATAAAGCAATTTCTAAAAGTCAAAAGTTAAATGAAGCAAATTAATCTAACTACTGTATATCCAGTTGGTGGCATAACCGTACAGAGGGGAACCCTTTCAAGTGACTTTAAAATATAGTAAAGTGACTGTACATTCCTAATGGGTTATATACCCTACCATGAGGACAAAAAGAGCCATACACAAGCAAACTTTTTTCAGTAATTACATTGTGAAAACAACAGTGTCAGAACTGTTATTCTGTTCCGTGTATTGTGAGACAAGTCAAAGGAACAACTGTTGGGTGGAAGTTTGCTAAGATTTTTGGTGTGGTTGATACAGGTATACAGGTAGGTGAGGTCAATAACCTGCTTCCCTGAACTGGTTCTATCAATATGATCTCATAATGACTTCATCTTTAAAAAAACACATGTATTTCTGAGCTCTCCCCACAAAAGTGGCCTAGAAACAATGAACCACAAGCACCTCTAGTACCCATGCTGCGTCTCTGAACAGCAGGGGTCCTCGGGGAAATAGCTGAAACCTGATCAGCGGCAGGGAATGGACCAAGTGAGCCTGGAACACCTTGTTGTACCACAAGGCAAGGAAGCTATCAAAGCTCTAGGGACATGTGACAGGGACTCAGCAGTCGAACTGAAAAAATGCCCACCAGCACAGATGGCCCCAAACATACCATATATATGTTAAAAGCCATGAACCTGTATGACTTTACAAAGTCACTTCTGGAAGACAGAAGAGATCCCCTTATTGAAAATCTCATCCTGCCCTTCTTATACAGTGCACCTGGGGGCAACCAAATAGTTAATGAGAAGTTTCTCTTCCCCAAAGCATTCCAGTTCATATATGAAGGACGAAGGGACAAAAATAGAATGTTGCCATTTGGCAGACCCTAATGATTTAAAACAGTGGTCCCCAATCTCTTTGGCACCAAGGACCATTGCTCCTATGAGAATCTACTGCCTGAGGATCTGAGTTAGAGCTGAGGTGGTGATGCTAACGCTGGGGAGCTGTTGCCAATACAGATGAAGCTTCTCTCTCTCCCCTGGCCCACTGCTCACCTCTTGCTATGCAGCTAGGTTCCTAACAGGCCAGGACCATACTGGTTTGCAGCTGATGGGTTGGGCACCCTGGTTTAAAGGATCTAGGCAATCCACACCAACAACTATTAACAGTACAAAGAGATAAAAAGCAACTATTTGACTCTGATAGAAGTCTTCTCTCACTTATGAAGAAACTTAGCCCAGGCCCACAAGCAGCAAAAAAGGACACTCAAATCTGATAAATTCTGCCACTTAATTATCAGTTTGCAGGAAGCACAAAGGTCAGCTTGACATATTCAACAATAGAAGGGGATAAAAATTATCAAAATCCAGGCTGTGAGAAGTTAAAAGTGAAATAGTCCAATTCCGTCAACAAAAATTAAAGAAAAATAAAGAGGAGAGAGAACCTAAAGAGGAACTAAATAGATCTATCAAGCAATTGTAACTTACAGACCTTGTGAGAATCTGATTCAAATAAACTGAAAAATGAACATACATATACTTAAACATAAATGTATGTATATATGTAATTATGTACGTCTCTATATGTGTGATACATAATAGAAATATGACATGCCTTGATATTTGACATTAAGGAATCACTTAAAAATTTTAGCTATATATGGTATTATGATTTCCTTTTTTAAAAAATAACTTGGAACTATACACTGAAATATTTACAGGTAAAATGCTATGATGTCTGTTATTAGCTTCAAAATAACTGAGGAGGGGTAGTGGTTAGGCATATAAATCAAACAACTGCCAAGGACCTGGTAATGCAGAGGCTGGGTGATGGGTATATTGGGTTCATTACACTATGCTCTTTACTATATGTGTTTAAATATTTTTCATAATAAAATATTTTCATTATAATTGCCTATTTTTTTCTTTTTTTTTTTTTAAAAAAGTGGTTGGGTAAAAAATTTCTTTCTGAAAAGTGAAAATCTGAGTTATCAATCCACGAAAAGACATGGAGGAAACTTAAGTGCATATTACTAAGTGAAGCCAATGTGAAAAGACTACACATTGTAGGATTTCAACTAAATGACATTCTAGAAAGATCAGTGGTTGCCAGGGGTTGAGGAGGTTGGGCTGAATAGGTGGAGCACAGAGGGTTTCTAAGGCAGTGAAAATAATCTGTATGACACTGAGAACATGGGAACATGGCATCATACTTTTGTCCAAACTCATAGGATGCACACCACCAAGAGTGCACCCTAATAAAAACTGTAGACTTGGGTGATAATGTGTCAGTACAGTCATTTATTGTAACAAATGTGCTGCTTTGTAGGAAGATGTTGACAATGGGGGAGGCTGTGTGTGTTGGGGCAGAGGGTGTTGAGGACTCTGTACTTTCTGCTCAGTTTTGCTATGAACCTAAAACTACTCTAATAAAGTCTGTTAAAAAAAAAATTAGGTAAAAATCAAAAAGCATATACCAATCAGCTCATGACCTCAGTTCTTGTTATTACCAGAAAATGTCTGTACCCATCACTTTGAAATGAGATGCTGACACACAAATTCTCTACAGTCAGAAGATACTGGCCTTGAGGTGTGTTCACAACCCCTGCCACCTGTGCCTCAGACATACACACGAATCCTAATGTGAACCAACCACGGCGAGAGAAAATACATGAGTCACCAGTGACATTAACAGCTCTGATTCTTAATTTCAATAGGGCAGTGCAGAGAATTAGGAAGTCAGGGAGCTGGCAACTAGACCTTTTCTCTTAATTGCAGTCAATTAAGAGAAAATCATGGACGTCACAGTGAAGTCTGCACATCTGAAAAGACCTATTGGTCATCTACTTCAACTCCTTTTGATAATGAAGAGTAAAAAGGATCAACCGACAATCTCACCCACTTGAGAAAATCTTATCGAGAACTCTCACAGATTTTTAATTTTGTAGTTCTATACTTAGAGAAATTTTCTCCCAAAGCCATATTCAGGCTCCACATTAGCACAAAATAAAACTGGTTTTATGACCAGTCTATTTTTGTTCCCTTAATCCCACATTCACAAAACGATCTAATGAAATTTTAGCAAACACTGATTATGTAATTCTGTTTATATCCTGCCATGTATCCTCAATGGGGGCATACATTCTTTACGAGGATCTATTTTTCACAACTAAAATCTCCCTGCCACGTTTCAGCAGGAATTCATGGAGACAACGCAGAGAAAGGGCAGATGGGAAGCAGAGGTTGGCGGGGGCGACGGCACCCTGCTCACCCAGTCCTCCCGGGCCTGCCAGGAGGAACTCCTGTCTCCCGATCCTCTTGACGATGGGGCGCTTCTCCTCGCTGCAGTACGGAAACAGGTCCTGGGAGACGCCCGTGTTGTAGTTCAGGATGATGTACTGGGTGGTCAGGGCCAGGCATAGGAAGTGGCCATCCACAGCCACAGCCAGGGGCTGCTCTGGTGTGGACACTTCCCTGACAATCTGAACCCGGTCCTCGTACACCATGAACACCTGGATGGTCCTGCGTTTGACAGAGATGATGCAGACCTCCACGCAGAATGGGTCCCCGTTCACGGGATTCTCATTCAAGGCCAACGCCATGGCCCCTTTGATGCGGGCCCCGGAGGGGACAGGCTCCAGGCTTAGCATGTTGACCAGAGTTATGGAGTTGTCACAGAGCACCAACAGTCTGTTGAGGGCCGACGCTGCTCGCAGCTCACTCACTGGCTTCTTGAAACCCACGTGTCTGTGCAGCTGCTTAGTGGCAGTGAAGGTGGTTGTCCCAGCGGGCAGAGTCTTCTCCTCCAGAAGGAAGTGGCAGATGAAGCAGTCGCTGGTGCCCACGTAGAGGTTCCTGCCGCAGCACTCCACGCACTCGATGTTGACGCGCTCCTTGTCGCCCATCAGCAGCTCCCGCTCAACGGCAGACACCAACGTAAAGGCCTTGGTGCTCATCATGCTTGCGACTGGTCTGCAGGAAGAGGAAAAGAAAAAGGTCACTGGGCGTAACAAGAAAGAAGCAGAACCATTTCAGACTGTAGTGGATATCTATTGATCCTCAGTCACGATCTTGGGGAAAGGAAATCGTTTGACAGTGTTAAACAAGAGTAAAGGAAAGGAAACATTTCCTACTTGTCCGCCTCCCACCAGACAAATGGCAGACCCCAGCAGGATAGCCATCCTGCTCCTTCTCCAGAGCTGACGGCTGTATGGCACTTCCTTGCTGGGAGACATACCTGTAGCTGGAAGACAAGCACACGTATTCACTCACAGACAACACGACAAAAACACTGTGGAAAAAGGCAAAAAGTGATCCATACTCATCTTCTCCTTGAGCATCTCCGGCCACTTGATTTTGCATTTAAGTGAATGGTGACACATGACTACATCCGATCTTGACAGATGCACTGAGGCAGGAACCACACCTTGAATTCCTTTGTACTCTCTGCAAAGAGGCATGCTCGTTGGTCCCGGCACCATACGTGGCTCCCAGAGTGAATGTGTCATGTAGAGTGGTAAAGGTGTGCCTCCAATCTCCTAATCTTTCAGGTGAAGAGTTGAGATACCCAGTGGATTTGTGAGGTCACAGACATGTCACTTAACAGGTTAATCTCACTGACTGCTCCCTAGTCCAACCCTTGGCTTCCTATTCTTCTGAAGAGGACTCCAGTTGTACTCTACAGATTTTGAGGCAATAGAAAGAAGCAAGGTGGCCATCCCAATTTCCCAGAGGGCAAGAAAGCAGACTCGCACACGGCAGGTAGCCCCTGATGAGCGGTCCCGCAGCTCTAACGAAATTGCAGAAGACTGATGGGCATAGAAGGGGGCTGCCGGAGCTTTCCAAGTACAGGCTCCCAAGTACAGAATTACCTCATGAGAGACTAAATTCCTTAATCTTTTGAGGCATTCTAGCAAAAGCTGAAAGAGTTCTTGGAAATATTCAAGAAAAATTCATATATCAGAGAAGGAGAGGAATCACCTCAGACCTTTTAGAATTCTACAATTTTGTATCCCCCTGTCCACGGGGGCAAGGACAGCTACACATGAGTAAGACTCTGGTTCCTTCTCCAAAATTCCCAGGAAGGAGGGTATGCCTCCTTCCTGGTGATATTTTTCCACAGGACAAACCGAGTTCCTTCCTATCCCTTTCCTGTTGCTTACTAGCTATGTGACCTTGGGATTCTCATTTGGCTTCTCCCTGACTCAGTTTCCTCACCTGTGAAATGAGAATAATAATGGCATCTACTTCAGATGATTCTTTGAGGATGGAGTCAGCTAACCTAAGTGCTCATAAAAGCTGGCTTTTGATCTCATCATTAATGCATCTCTCTCAAGCCTCGAGCCTACTCTGTTTTTATTCCTAAACTGGGCACCAAGGGATGGCCTTAGCTGTGGGTAATCTGTGTCCACCTCCACTGACAGACAGATTGAAAGGGAAACCAGACACACACACACACACACACACACACACGAGGCATATTCATCTCATTTACATGAGCTCATCTTCACAGAGACAAAGGAAAAGAGATGAGAAGTGAGGAGCGAGGCTCAGAAAGCCTCACAGGGGAACCGAGTCCATCCATACGGGGCTGCAGGAATTCCCCAGGATCTCAGGGAAAGCCTAGGGTTGGGTGAGCAGACTTTTAATCTCTAATTCAGTTTTTAAACACTAACATCTATTTCTCATGACGAAATAGAATCACTAAAACCCAACCTTGACAGCCTTTTTCCATTTAAATTCTAATGAGTTATACACAGATATTGAAACATAGGCTGTGAAATATCCTAAGTCTGGAAAGCAAAGTAATACGAAATAGTTCTTCCTTCACTGATTAATCAATAGGGCTATCTTTTAAAATGGCAGGATAGAGTGATGCTACCATTTAAAATGTGAATTGTACCATTCACTTTGCAGAAGGAATAGAGAAATAAGCTTTAGGCAGTCATAATCAAACTTCCCTAATTTTTTAAAGGCATATGTGTCTTACTTAGCATAAGGGATACACAAAACATTTTTGCAATAAAGAATACAGTTGACCCTTGAACAATGTGGGGTTTAGGGGTGCCCACTGCCACTGCCACTGCAAACCTGCATATAAGTGGACCTGCGCAGTTCAAACCAGTGCTGTTCAAGGGTCAACTGCATGTGGAAAGTATCAAACACCTTGTACTTAGCCAGAGGAGGAGAGAGAAGAGGGACTTGTAAGAAAAGCATCTGGTTTATTAAAAAGTCATAATTCTATAGTATTACAAAAGCAATATTTCATTACCTGGTAACTACAGTTACTCAAGTCTTGACAAAAAATGAGTTTCCTACTACAGGCCTTTAAATAAGAAAGCTGCTTTAATAATTAAGTGGTAATTTATAAAAAGCAGGAGAGTGACGTCAGCATGATGGTGGCATAAGATGTTCCTCCTTTTTATTCCCCTCTTTTTTTAAACAACAAATTAGATATCCATCCACAAACAAAGTACCAGCACCCTGATGGCTGCTATGGGATCTAACACCACACACCAACGGGCCCAGGTGGAGTCTCACCCACTGTGCATCCAGTGATCGGCAGACAGAACTGGGAACCAGTAGAGCCAACACACCTGCCCAGACAATCTCTCCTGTGATTGGGGAAAAACCTGGAGATTGCTGACCTGGGCAGAAGCCCAGAATTCCAAAGGAGGGGCGGGGAATCCAGCATGCTTTTGGAGCAAACAAAACCAAAACACAAGTCTGATCATGGCAGAGGCAGGAGAAAGATAAACTTTCCCAGCACTGCACTCCTGAAAGGCTGCACAAGGCTGATACATCTGGTTGTGGCATTCTCTTTGGTGGCGGAAAGGAGAGTGGTGAGTGAGTGCCTGGCTATTACCCAGGCTGTGTGGGATAGAACTGGAGAAACGCATTTCTCTCCAGCAGGACCTGGGGAGGGTTGGGGACAGGTGGAGAGAGGGTAGGGTGGGGAGGAAGGCTGGGAAAGGGGAAGACAATAATTACAAAGGGCATTAAAGTGATCATGTGCAGCAGGAAGTCCACACAGCCTCCTGAAGTCTCACGCCCAAGGACCTCCCTACTAGGGTCTGCAGGCACCCCGAAGCCTGAATACTAATCACACATCTCCGCCAACTCTGCAGCCAGCTCCTTGTGTTTCCATGTGCAGCATGAGAAAGAACTCTGGCAGATTAGGGAGGCCACTCAGAAAACAAGCCTCAGTCTGTGGCCAAAGGAGAAATGGCAAACTTGAGCTATAGTGTCACCTTCTGGAAAACAAAGAGAGGTCTCCAGCAGCCGGCAGTGAGTTTCGAATTCCGCCACAAGAGGGAGCAAGAAGAATAGAGCAGCTGTACCCTCAAAGAGACAGAAAAAACCCAGATAATGACACCATCAAACAGAATACCAGTAAAGGTATATACACAGACTTAGAAAACTAAATATGAAATGGGGTCATGGGCTAACCAATTAACTAGAGTATAAAAGTCAAAAGAAAAACGTATCAAAAATAACTATAGCTGCTATAATGTGTTAATGAACGCACAATATAAAAAGAAGTAAACGATGACATCAAAAACATAAAAGGGTGAGGGGGAAGGTAGATGGGGTAAAAGGGGTCAAATAAGTGGTGACATTACAGAATTAAAAATACATAAATAAATTTTAAAAAACATAAAAGGGGGAGTAGGGTAAAGCTTTAGTAGATAATCTAAGTTAAGTTGCTAAATGGACTTAAAACAAACTGTTTTATCTATGATATATCTTATGAAGTCTCATGGTACCACAAAGCAAAAACACAGAGCAAGGAAGATAACAGGGATACAGAGCACACCATCATGGAAAATCACCAAAAATTTACAAAGATAGGCAGAAACCGAAGGAAAAAGAAACCGTGGAAATATGAAACACCCCAAAAAACAATTAATAAGATGGCATAAGTAACATCAAGAATCAATATTAGATATTGACATTAGAAATATAATATTAGAAACATCACAAATCAATAATAACTCTAGACGTAAATGCATTGAACTCACCAAAAAAGGCACAGGGTGGCTGATTAGATGAAACAACAACAACAACAACAACAACAAAAGCAGTCAACTGTATATTGCCTACAAGAGACTTACTTCAGCTTTAAAGACACACAGGAGTCTATGGCCATGCCACCCTGAAAAGCCCGATCCTGTCTGATCTTGGAAGCTAAGCATCTCGGAAGCTAAGCAGGGTTGGGCCTGGTTAGTACTTGGATGGGAGACCACCTAGGGAGACCAGGTGCTGTAGAGATAAAAAAATAAAAATAAAAAATAAGGGACTGTAAATTGATAAAAGTCCTTGCAATCTGTGAGGTTAACCAAGGGTAGCTTCGCCCAAATTAAACAAACAAACAAACAAACAAACAAATAAATAAGACACAAAGGCTCAGGGTGAAAGGATGAAAAAAGATATTCCATGCAAGTAGAAACCAAAAAAAAAAAAAAAAAAAATGGGGGTTAGCTATACTTACAGCAGATAAAATAGACTTTAAGCCAAAAACAAAAGCAAGAGACAAAGAAGGATACTATATGATGATAAAGGGGGCAATTCATTAAGAAGATGTTACAGTCATAAAGATACACATACCCAACATGGGAGCATTGAAATACAAGAAGCAAGTACAAACAGATCTGAAAGAACAAGCAGATAATACCCCATGTTCAGCAATGGATAGAGCATCCAGAGATAAAACAAAAAGAGAACAATGGACTCAAACTATACATTAAACCAATATTTATTAAAATATTCCATCCAACTAAACTAGAATACATGGTCTCCTCAAATGCACATGGAACATTCTCCAGGATAGATCATAGAAAAGGACACAAAATAGCCCTTAGTAAATTTAAGAAGATGGAAATCATACTATCTTTTCCAATCTCAATGGTATGAAACTAGAAATGAACAAGAGGAAAGCTGGAAAATCTACAAATATGTGGAAATTAAACAACACACCTCTGAACAATCAATGGGTCATGGGAGAAATCAAAAGTAAACTAAAAAAAAAATCTCGAAACAAATGAAAAATGTAAACACTACATACCAAAACCAATGGGATATTGCAGTTTAAAAGGGAAGTTCATAGAAAGAAATACATATATTAAGAAAATAGATTGCAAATAAGCAGCCTAACTTTACACTTCGAAGAACCAGAAAAAGAAACAAATGAAGCCCAAGTTAGCAGGAAGAAGGAAATAACAAAGATCAGAGCAAATATAAATGACCAGAAAAAAAAGAGAAAGTATCAGTGAACCAAAGAACTGTTAAAAAAAAAAAAATTGATAAATTTTTAATTACACTAAGATAAAAAGAGAGAAGACTCAAAATCAGATATGAAAGAGATTATAACCAATACTATAGAAATACATAGGATTATAAGAGACTACAATGAACAATTATATACTAATAAATTGGATAAATAAATTCCTAAAAAAATATGACATGCCAAGACTGAATCATGAATAAAGAGAAAATCTGAACACATCAATAACTAGTAAGGAGATGGAATCAGTAATCAAAAGTCTCCAAACACAGGAAAGCCCAGGACCAGACAGCTTCATTGGGGAATCCTACTAAACATTTAAAGAAGAATTAATATCAGTCCTGAAACTATTCCAAAAATTGTAGAGGAAGGAACACTTCCAAACTCATTTCATGAGGCCAGTATTAACCTGATACTAAAGCCAGACAAAGACACCACAAGAAAACTATAGACCAATATCTCTGATGAACATAGATGCAAAAATTCTCAACAAAATATTGGCAAATGGAATTTAACAACTTGTTAAAAGGATTAGCTATCATAACCAGTTGATTTATCCCTGGGATGGAAGGATGGTTCAACATATGCAAATCAATAAATGTGATATACCGTATTAACAGAATAAAATACACAACCATAAGATTATCTCAATAGATGCAGAAGCATTTGATGAAATACAACATACTTTCATGATTAAAACCCCCAACAAAGTAGGTATAAAAGGAACATATCTCAACATAATAAAGGGCATATTTAACAAACCAACAGCTACCATTACATTCAATGATAAAAATTCGAAAGCTTTCCCTCTAAGGTCAGGAGAACACAAGGGTGCCCACTCTTGGCACTCCTATTTAACATGGTACTAGAAGTACTAGCTAGAGCAGTAAGGCAAGACAAAAAAATAAAAGGCATCCAAGTCAGAAATAAAGATGTAAAATTGTTGTTATTCATAAATCATGATGTGATACACAGAAAAGCCAAGAGACTCAATCAAAAAACTGTTGGAAATAATCAACAAATTCAGTAAAGTTTCAGGATACAAAATCAACTTATAGAAATTAGCTGTGTTTCTATAGAATACATCTGAAAAAAGAAGTCTAAAACAGTATCTTATTTACAATAGCAGCAAAAGCAATAAAATCTTTAGGAATAAATTTAACAATGGAAGTGAAAGGCCTGTACGATGAAAACTATAAGACCTTGATAAAAGAAACTAAATCAGACACAAATGGAAAGATATTCATGCTCATGGATTGAAAGAATTAATGTGTACTTTGTACCCAAATCAATCTACAGATTCAATGCAATCCCTATCAAAATTCCAATGGCATTTTTTATAAAAATAGAAGAAACAATCCTAAAATTTGTATGGAAACAAAAATGACCACAGATAGTCAAAGTGAAAATGGAAAAGAAGAACGAAGCTAGACGTATCAAACTTTATAGTTTCAAACTACATTACAAAGCAATGCTAATGAAAACAATATGGTACTGGTATAAAAACAGACACATACACCAATGGAACTTTAACAGAGAGCCCCAAAATAACCCCCACTTATATGATCAACCAATATTTGACAAGGGAGACAAGAATAGTAAATGGGAAAAGGATAGTTTCTTCAACAAATGGTGGTGAGAAAACCAGATAACCACATGTAGAAAAGTGAATTGGACCCCTAACTTACACCACTCACAAAAATTAAATCAAAATGGATTAAAACTTAAACCTCAGGCCTGATGCCACAAAGTTCCTGAGAAAAAACACAGGGAAGAAACGACTTGATGTTGGATTGGGCAATGATATTTTTTAGATATGACATGAAAAGCACAAGCGACAAAAGCAAAAATCAACAAGTGGGACTATATCAAACTAATAAATACTGCACAGCAAAAGAATCAACAAAATAAAAGGCAACCTACGAAATGAGAGAAAATATTTGCAAACTATGTATCAGACAAGGGGTTAATATCCAAAACATATAAAGAACTCATACAAATCAACAACAACAACAACAACAACAAAAAGCCACCATCCTATAAAAAATAGGCAAAAAAACTAAATCGATGTTTTTCTAAGGAAGATATTCAAATGGCCAATAGATACATAAAAAGATGCTCAAATCATGAATCATCAGGGAAATGCAAATCAAAACACCTGCTAGAATGGCTGTCATTAAGAAGACAAGATATAATAAATTCTGGAGAGGATGTGGAGATAAGGGAACCCTCATACACTGTCGGTGGGAATATAAATTGGTGCAGCCACTAGCGATAACAATGTGGAGGTTCCTCAAAAAAATAAAAATAGAATTACTATATAATCCAGCAATTTCATTTCTGGGTATATACCCAAAGAGAACAAAAACAGGAGTTTGAAGAGACACCTGCACTCTCATGTTTATTGCATCATTATTCACAAAAATCAAGATATGGAAACAACCTAGGTGTCCACTGTCAGATCAATAAAGATGTCTCTCTCTCTCTCCCTCCCCCCGCCACACACACACACACACACACACACACACACACACACACACACACACACACACAGAGGAATATCATTTAGCCATGAGAAAAGAGGAGATCCTATTATTTGTGACAACATGAATAGACCCTGAGGGCATTATGCTAAGTGAGATATATCAGAGAGAGAAAGACAAATATCATGCTATCATTTATATGTAGAATCTAAAAAAGCTGAACTCATCAAAACAGAGTAGAATGAACTTAACAGAGGCTGGAGGTTGGGGAAATTGGGGATATGTTGTTTAAAGGTACAAACTTGGAACCAGCTGATAAATAAGTTCTGGAGAGCTAATGCATATAATAGTGATTACAGATAACAAACACTGTAATATAAACCTGCAAGTAGCTAAAACGGAATTATGCAGAGATAAATGAAAGCTGACAAAGTAACATTCAAGTACTTAAACAATGGTTTATTCCTTTAGGCAGTGGAAAATTTTTCTCCCTGATCTAGTTCACATGATAAGTTTACTTAGATAAAATATGAATCATAGAAAGGCAAACTTTTGGCCATATTTCCCTGTATATGATTAAGGCTAACTTACAAGAGTCTGAATTCAGAGAGTTTTAACATGGTAATAAAATTAAAAAATTCTGTAAGGTGTACAATTCACACTTTACTATGTGATCTCAAGCTGATCTGAAATATAAATGAATTTTCTGTTAGAATGTCACTTTAAATCATGGTTATAATTTAAAAGATCAATATTTTATATTTCTCTCAAAATAGCAAAATACATACCTAGTTAGGGACATTGAAATATATTAATACATTCATGGACAATAGTTTAAATAAAGATAACATTACATATGCAACAAGAACCTTTGAAAGATTAATTAAAAAAAAAAAAAGTTACACAACACTGTCCCATTTCCCAAGAGTCTCCCAACTTCACTGAGAAGATAAGACCAGAAAAATAAACAACAGCATAAAGCAATACGTGCTAAGGGCCAAAACTGAAGTATTAGTAATTACTTTCTACCAAATTAAGAATACACAGCGCCACTGGTGATAATTAGAATCAAAGTGTCTTTGAAAATGCTAATGTAAAACTACTAATTTTCTTCTACAGGTGTACACAGAAACATTATCTTTTAGTTAACACCTGTAGCTACAGTTAAAAAAACAAAATCTTGTTGCTTTAGCATCTTACTTTAGGTCCTTCAGATTTCCTCAGCTTCGGCTCAAAAATAATTTCATTCTTTCTGCTACACGTGGAGCTGAGCAGAAGAGATTTTGATATGACCCATAAGCTTCTACAGGCTCTACTTCTTTTCATGGCACATTGCCAAGCCCATGGGAGCTGATTTGGATGAGTTTATGAGCGATGCAAGAGCACAGGCTACATTCTGGTTTCAAGGATGCTGTCTGTTGCATAAAGTAAGCACCAGGTCCAGATGGTTCTCCCAGTAAGTTCCACCAAACATTTTTTTTTATAAAGCCAGTATCAAGTATAACTTTGATATCCAAATCAGATACGGCTAAAGGGGGAGAAAAATCATAGATCATTCTTACTTATAAATAAACATGCAAAAGTATTCAATATTAGCACACTGAATCAAAATGTATATAAATACAATACGAATAAGTTGGGATACAATGACGATTTAAGGTAATAAAATCTGTTGGTTTAATTCACCACATTTACAAAATTAAAAGGGAAAAACCATAAGACAAGGAATAAGACTATTACCACCGGTCATGGGTTAAATTATGTCCCCCCAAATATGCTGAAGTCTAACTTCCAGTACCTGTGAATATGACCTTTTGTGGAAATAGGGTCCCTGCAGATAATCAAGTTAAGATGAGGTCAGTATGGTGGGCCCTAATCCAATATGATTAGGTTCCTTCTAAAAAGGGGACATTTGGACACAGAGACAGATGTACATAGAGGAAAAGCAAGTGAAAACACAGGGAGAAGAGGGCCATGTACAAACCAAGGAACACTGAGGCCACCAGAAGCCAGGGGAGAGGTCTGGGACAGATTTTTCCTCAGAAAGAACCAAAACTGCCATCACCCTGATCTCAGACCTGTAGCCTCCAGAACTGTGAGACAATAAATTTAAGTTGTTTAAGGCACCCAGTTTATGTCACTTGGAAAAGGCAGCCCCATCTCTACTCAACACTGTCCTGGGAGTCTGGCAGTTAAAAATGAATAGTTATAATAATTGAAAACAAGGGCATAAAACTGTAATTATTTACAGATGGTATTAATGTTTGCATGGAAACTCATAAATAATCCATTAGAATTAAAAAAAGTTTACAAATATTGTTTATACTTAAAAATTTCATATACCAAAGTTTCTACATGGAAACAATAATTAGAAACTTTAATCTTAAAAAACACATTTATCAGAGTAAAAATGAGGTATGAAGGAAGTATCTAACAAAGATGTATAAGATCTTTATGGAGAAAATCATGAAATGTTATTGTTAGACATTAAAGACCTAAATTATAACACCAGCAAACTTTTCTGCAGAAATAGACAAGTCGGTTTGAAATTTTAAATGGAAATCAAAATTTAGTTATGCATCACATAAGCGATATTTTGGTCAACGACAAACTGCATATACAACAGTGGTCCCATAAGATGGTAATGGAGCTGAAAATATCCTTTCACCTAGTGATGTTGTAGCTGTCATAATGTCACAGTGCAACACATTCCTCACGGGTTTGTGGTGATGCTGGTGTACACAAACCCACTGCACTACCTGTCATATAAAAGAAAAGCACACACAACAATGTACAGTATATAATACTTGATAATGATAATAAATGGCTGTTATTTATGTATTTACTATGCTATACATTTTAATATTACTTTGGAGTGTACTCTTTCTAATTATAAAAAAGTCTGCTATAAAACAGTGTGCTGTAATACGCCAGCAGCAGCCTCACACACCTCATGTTTACTTGGTCTCCTGATTGCATCATTTTCTTTTGTGTTTCATTTACTCTTGTGTTGTTTTGTACAGTTACCTGCTGTAGAAGCTTGTAGCCTAGGAGCAATAGGCTGTACCACATAACCTAGACGTGTAGTAGGCTATACAACCCAGGTTTGTGTAAGTATTCTGTCATGCTGACACACAACAATTAAATCATAGAACTACACATTTCTTGGAGCATAGTTCCGCCCTTAAAAAGCACATGACTGTATTTAGAATAGTCAAAATGATCTTGAAAATGAAGACCAAAGTTGAAAGACATACACTAACTGGCACTATAAACTGCTATAAAATTGCAATAATAAGACATCAGGATAGACAAACAGATCAATAGAACAGAAGAGAAAGTCCAAAATTAGAGTCATACATTGAGTACATATATTCAATTGGTTTTTGACAAAGGTACCAATGCAATTCAATGGGGAAAGAAAAATCATTTCAATAAATGGTGCTGGAACAACTGGATAACCTTCTGGGGAAAAAAATTACCGTGAATTATCCCAGTCTCACCACATACAAAAATTAATTTAAGATGCACTGAATTATTTTAAAAATAAAAGCTAAAACTACAAAGCTTCTAGAACAACACATAGAGAAATATATTTGGGGCCTTGCGAGTACATAAAGATATTTTAGGATGCAAAAAGTACTAATCATTAAATTGAAAAGTTGGTAAATAGGATTTTATAAAGATTTAAAACTTGTGTCTGTTGAAAGACACCATTAGAGAAATGAGTATGCAAGCCCCAGACTGGGAGAAATTTTTCAATAATATATATGGCAAACGGCTCATACACAGAATATACAAAAACTCCTATAAACCAAAAGACCAATGAAATACAATTTCACACCAATTAAACAGTCAAAAAGACCAACAACACTAAATGAGATGAATAACTAGAGATCTCATATTTTGTTGGAAGGGGTATGAAATGGTACCATCACTTTGGAAATGTGTTGTTCCTTCATAAAGTTAAACATGGATTTATCCTGTTACCCCACAAATCCACTCTTAAATGTTTCCATTTCTCGTGAGTATATATGAGCATCCACAAAAGGCTTGCACAAGAATGTGCACAACAGCCTTATTCATAATAGCCAGAAATAGGAAACAACTCAATTTTTCCCATTTGTATCAATTTATATGGTGGACTACAACTTGGGAATAAAAAGGAATAAACGACTGATCAAGTCAACATGGATGAATCCAATCTCAAAAACACTGAATGAAAGAAACCATACAGACACTGTATTTTCAATTTATATGAAGTTTTATAGTAGGCAATCTATAGTGATAGAAATCAGAAGTGTTTATACTTTGGAGAGAAAGGGGTAACCAAATGGAAAACAACACAAGAGAACTTTCCAGGCTAAAAGAAATAATCTATATCTTGTTGGAATTATTGGTTACACAGGTATATAGATTTATCAAAATTCAATGAACTGTGTACTTAGGTTCTGTGTATTTTACTGTATGCAAATTATGCTTCAACAAAAAGAAAATTTCTCCCTGATGAAGAAAAAAAATGCAATTCCAATAAAAATTCTGTGTGTGTGTGTGTGTGTGTGTGTAAAATTCAGGAAGCTGATTATAAAATTCATATGACAGAGAGGGCCAAAAAAAAGCAAGACTCATGAAAAAAATAAAGAGGACATGACCCAACAGATAAGATGTAATACAAAATTACAGTTATTGAGATAATGTGGCACTGCTATAAGGAAAGCCCAAGAGAACATATCTGGATGTCCAGAAACATACCACGCATTTACAGAACCTTAAAATATGACAATGGCACTATATATCATAAGGTATATAAAGAATATAAACATGTTCAGTAAGCAGTGCTGGGATAACTGGACATCCATATAGAAGAAAAAAAGTAGTTTTCTACCTGATATCAAACATTAAAATAATTCCAGATGAATTATGATTCTTAAGTATAGAAGGCCTAACTTTCAAACTTTGAAAAGAAAATATGGGAAAAAACATTTATGACCTTAGGGTAGAGAAGAACTTCTAAAATAAGATACAAAAAGAGCACAAACCCTAGGGAAAAAGATAAATCCATTCACATTAAAATATAAAACTTTTGTTCTTCAAAAGATACCATAAAGAAAGTGAGACGTTAAGATGGGGAAAAATATAGAGATGGGGAAAAGACACTGACATCAGATATGTGCCAAAAGAGATATCTGGATGATACGGAGAACTCTTACAGAAAGAAAATGATAATCTAATCGAAGAATGGGCAAAACTCATGAAGAGGCTTCTCAAGGAAGTAGAAACATGAACAAACGGCCATGAAAGAATGCTCAAGCTGATTAAGCTGGAATTGCAAATTACAGCTACAATGAAAACCCATTTTATACCTATTAATGTGACCAAACTACTGAAGCTTGATGAGATCAAGTGTCTGCAAGAACACTGAGCAATGAAAACTCCCTACACTGCTGGTAGAAGCTTCTAAACTGGCAAGATCATTTTGGTGTCATCTAGAAAGCCCTTTATGTGACTAAGCTTCTACCTCCAGGCACGTGCCCTACAGAAGTGATGTTCACCGGGGCAAAAGCAAGAAAGATGGCAGGCATCTTGCTCGAGGAGGAGGAAAATGAGACAACTCAGGTTTCCTCGACAGCATGGAATACTACAGAGCAGCTAGCCATGAGGATGACTCTCGGCGCTGAGGGCCGGGGACATGGTGAACACGATATGCTGAACAATATCTAAGGCTTTGGAAGAATTAAAGACATGGGAATCCAGCTAATATAATAGGGTTTTAGCCATAAAGAAAAGTAAGGGAACGATGAACACAAGTCCAGGGAGGACAGGACCTGGAACAGGGATGCAGATTTCAAAGGCATTCTTAATGATCTATCTGTTTAAGTCGGGGTTGCCTTTATTATTATTTTCTGTATCTCAGAAAGACTATAAATATTCTTTTAAATGTCTTAAATATTATTCATATAAATATTAAATTTTACTCATCTACCCAAACCAGCTCACCCTGGAATTAGACACAGAACCTCAGTTTAATAAATTTGGTAAGATTCACAAAATACATGTTCCTTTGCTTAAAATTTCATTTAATAAAAACATGTGTCATATACATAAGTGATTAATTGTCATTTCTTAGCTCATCTAAATCCAGTACTGAATTTATATTGTACCCATATTCACAAAGACCAGTATGAGGCATCCCATCAAGTACCCCCCTAGATTATCCTCTGAGAGAAGAAAACACTCACATGTGGTGGGCAATACCCTGTGCTGGGTCAGTGTTTGCACCTTCTGGGGTGACAGGTTCCAAGAGGCCAGCCTCTTAACTCCTGAGCCTCTACCCAGCTTCAGCTTCAGCTTCTCCTTCGGCTTCCAGGGCCGTACATGTATCTCCATTCCTATGTGTTGGCCCAGTTCAAGACTGGTGCTACTAATCACCTTGCTCCCTTTTTCTTTTCCTCTCTACTAAATCTCACCAAGGCCAGGCCAAAAAAAAAAAAAAAAAAAAGTCACCCAGAAAGAATACACACAGAATAAGAGCAACTTCTGAAGTAAACAGATTTAGATATAGAAAGAGGCATGTAGATTCAACGCTACAGGATTAAAAATATATATATATTTAGACGCCTCACCTGAGACAGAAATAAATGTATACTGCTGAAAGAATGCAATGGCAAAGAGGCATTCATTAAGATGGGTCTTCACCAGTAATCTTATTCCTGATCCAAAGAATGACGCTCTCATCTCCTATCACAAAATGTACACGTGATGACAGGAGCCTTAACATGGGAATGGTGCCCTACGTGTCTGCAAAAAAAGTTTCACATTTGAGAATTATATGAAACAAAGTCTTTATAGCCCTAGGTAGCTATACATGCACCAGAGATGCATTACTTCAGAGGGTAAAAACTCAAAAACTCCTCAATGGGTATTATTGCCCTATAACAGGAAACGCTTTCTTATGAACAGACTAAAGATGAATTCTTCATCTACATTTTAAAAAGAACACTCTACCTGAAGCTAGATTTGCTGTCACAACATATTACATTAATTTTTTTTTTTTTTGAGTCTCTGATAGTCCTTGATCAGTGAATAGAGATCATAGGGTCACACTACGGTTTGGACCAGTCAGATCAGATTCAAAAACAATATATGAGGGTGGGCAGAGACATGGACCTTGTGCCTGAGACATCATCAAGTCCTTAACCCTCTTCAAAACCTTTGGAAAATATGCCACTGCCTAAAAGATGTCTAAGCTTGCCATAAGATGTGAAGCCCTTGAAAACCTCACCTCAGCCAACCTTACTTCTCTTATTTACAGACGCTACAGCTATTACCTATTTGTATTACTCCATGTTGCTCACTTATTTTATTAGCTACATTCAGTTACGAGTTCTTGAATTAACAGCTTCCGTTCAAAAGAGCCTGCTATCTAAGGGCACAAGTGTCCGAGGTACCCTACACACCAATCAGTCGTCAGAGGGACCCAGAGCAAAAACTGCTCCCTGGGCACCTTTTCAAGGGACAAGGGTCACAAAATAGTTACCGTTAACTACAGCAGTTTGGTTAAATTTAACATAGCAATACCTGAAGTTAAAAACCCTGCCTCATTCTTATCTGCCTACTACAGTCACTTGTACCTATGGAAAGCTGCAAAATTTGAGGGCTCAGAGCTTGTGTCAGGAGTGGGCGTGGGGCACAGACTGCACAGAACCCTTCACTGATGGCTGGTCACAAAGATTGAGGCATTAGGTGGAGGGGTGCTTGTCTCCTTTGAATTTTCCTGTGATTTGCGGCATGTTTACACAAACAGTGAATTTTTAAAAATTTATATTTTGCCATATCAATAAAAGACTTTCCTTTTAAAGAAAAAAAAATGATTCTTAAGAAGCTTCTCAGTTAACCTGCGTAAACATATGTAGGAAAAACCACTAAGCAATGGACCAATAACAATATCCATTACAGGAGGAAACTACTAAAAACCAAACCTTGAAGAGAATTAACAGAAGTTGTCACACATTCTTAAACTCTTGGAAAGGTCTGGGGGAGAATTCAGACTCTCCCAAGTCTCTTAGTCCTTTCCGGCTCCATGTCACCAGGTTACGATGTTGTCTCATAGGATCAGGCGAAAAACCTCAAGTGCAGAGGACAGACATGAGGGGAAATCATCAGGCTGAAGGGGAAGGGTCTGGAAAGGTGTGCTCTGCAACATGGCAGGACACTTTGATTTACTCTGTGTTGTCTTAAGCTGGTCCTAATGAACATTTAAGGGAGGAAAATTTAGAAGCAAGTGCAGGGGCCAGCTTTCTAGTGGTCCCAGAGATGGATGCTGACCTGGTGCCCGGATTGGGATAGCTCAGAAAAGTCAGGTGGTAGACTCCGTTGGGTGGGGCAGGTGTTGGCATCAGCCTGGCTCAGGTCAGCTTCCTAATGAAGCAGAAAGTTACTTAGGAACCTGCCGGCCAGTGTCCAGTCTGTGTTGGCATCCTCGCAGCACTAAGCACAAACTCGGAAACTTCCATCCTGCTCCCTGGCACAGGTCCACCCCTATGCTCATCTTTCCTCTCCTGGCCATGTTGTCATAGGTATGGAGCACGACAAGTAGATATGATCGGACACACTTTTTTCTTTGGCCTATGCTATTTTCCTGATGGTAGTATGAAAATAAAGTCACAGATTCAAAACTCTTTATTAGGTGGGAAAAGGTGAACCTTGCTAGCAAAACTCCTTCCGCTGCTAGCTACCTTCAGATGCTTTCTTTGTGCTAAATTAGCAAAATAAAATGTAAATTGAAGTCCACTGTTAAACACCCCCAACTCCTATGGGTGACTCCGTGGATGCTCTGACAATCATCTTTACAGTCTGTAGAATTAACACATTCAATAAAACCACACCAGTGTCTCCAAACTTTAGTTAGCACCTAAATGACGAATTTGGGTGGCTTCATAGACAAATTAGCTCTCTTTGGATATAAACTGACTATAAGTACAATTGATATCTCAAGATTTTTAAAAATATGAATTATCTTAGTGACCACTCTAAAGTCAGATGAGATTTGAAAAGACTTAAAGGCTTAGTGGTCACAGACTTAATTTGTGTGTGTATGGGTATGTATACGATGAAAAGGCTTGACATTTTTGTTTCTTAAACTGCAGTTGGCTTCTCAGATCTCTCCTAAAACTGCAAGGTAATATAAAAGAATAATTAGGGAATTGGGCATGTGGAAACAAAAGAGAAACATGACGGGAGACAGAGGTCACCAGAAGCACATGGAGGTGGAATTGCTTACTGGGGCCAGGGTGCTATGAGCTTCCTGAGGGATCCAGTGACTAAGCCTAAAGTTACTTGAAAACAGTTAAAAATAGATAAATGTCATTAGTTTTTTGTTTATTATCTTGCCTTAGAGTAATCAAAAAAGAAAAGAGAGCCGGGACTCCTCTTCTCTATCAGGAAAGAAAACGCTCAGAGTGATCAGAGTGGAACAGGCGACAGCCAGCAGTCCGACTGTTGGCCCCTTGGTGCCTCAGGCTGCTCAAGCGATTTCAGGATCCTTTCTATATTCCTTTTGGAGGTGATTCTTCTTAAGTTAGTGTCCTAGCTTAAAATTACAGATATGAATAATACTTAAAAATTAAGGTTTTTCTTCTCCTGAGAATACATTTCAAAGAGGAGACTCAGGGATTTTTGCTCATTCGAACTATTTCTTAGAGGTTAATTCAGATGGGATTGGGGTAACTGTGAGCTGACTCCCGCTGGGTCCAAAATCTCACATACTATGAGCTTCAGGACAAGATGACAGGTGAGGGGCTCTGATGTTAAGCAGTAGGGCTTCAGGTAAGCGGACCTGGGAGAGAGCGGAGAGATAAGCCTCTAAGTACCCTTGAACTTCCGTCAGGTTCGGACCCCAGAGCTGACCCAGGCCATGTGGTGAGCAGTAGTGAAGAGGGCATGGCACAAAGCAGTCATTCCCCATATTGATCTGGAGGTTCTGAGCTCTAGCGGCTTGGCTACCTATGTATGATCTTGGACATGGCACTTAAAGTCTCTGGGCATGTTGCCTCCTTGTAAAATAGGAATTGAGACTGAATGACAAGTTTCTCCTGTACTATTCTCCAGCTGCCCTAAGGAGAGGGTAGCAATAACATGGGAGCTCAGACTTCTGGAAGGCTCCTTATATACAAAACTCTGTATTAAATGCTCCCTTCATGCTCACAACAAATCTATAAGGCAAGAATTGTCATCACTGCATTCTGCAGGGGGGGAAATGGAGGTTTAGGAAGCCTCAGTGACCATGGGGAACTGAGATTCCCACCCAGGCAGCTTGCCTTAGGAGTACACACCCTTCACCATTGAGCCACTTGGCTACCCAGGGGTAGAGGTTGCTCAAGTCTGGACTCAGTATGGGGACCAAGTGACTGCCACTGATGACCTCAATGGCCTCTTCTTAAGAGTTCATAAGCATTGGGTTTGGTCAGATACTGAGACCTTGATATGTGTGAGGTCCTTTCATTTTCACACCACCCTGAGAAGTGCACATTATTATGAACACACAGAGGTTTTCGGTGGCTTGCTCAAGGTGAAAAAGCCGCTAGGTGATGAAACAGGGACTTCAACCCCAGTTTCTGTTTCTGACTCCAAGGCCGTATTCTTCAACAATACTGACCAAAGGGGGCAAGTGTGATTTCAGGTGCTCTTAGAACTAGGTCCTCCTGAAGAAAGTAACAACTGTAAACATGATGTCACTGTGGCTTGAGGACTACAGATGACCATCTACTGTAGCTCCTCCTAGGAACTCATTATCAGCAGGGCCCAGGTCTTCCCAACTTGAATCTAGATGAAGCGTTCTATCATCATCCCTCATCTGCCTCCTCAGGTTTCTCTGCTTCCAAAATGGCTTACCCCTGCCCTCTGCACCCTAAACAACCTTTGTCACAAATAAATGCTTCCTAGGATGGAGTTCACCATCAGTAATGCCTTGCTAAATTTCAGATACAGAACGATACACTTACACATTTCTCCACTGACGTAGTAATGTTATCAAAACAGGATATGTTTATGTGATGAGTTGTTTTTATAGAATCGTACCCCATGCTGGCCCCAAGTTCTTCTCTAAATTCTCACAGCCAACGCCAACTGCTCAATGGCTCAATACTGAAACTTGCCAGGGATCCACAACAAATTTATTGACTTGTACTAAAGACTTGTTCCTCTTTTGAAAATCAGGATGCAACTTCACAACCATTTCATGTTACCTTTTGCAGTCATGTGACAGAGACAGCAGAAAACTATAGCACAATAAACCTGTTCCAGTGACCTAAAAGAGTATCTTGAAGAAGGAGAAAAAAAAACACACAACTAAGGTCTAACATCTAACTTGTCATCTTGATATTATTCCGGTACACACTTAGTTGTGACTAGTCATAGGTGGTATCCTTTTCTTGGGCAATATTAATCAAAGTTACTTAAATATACAAGTAAATATACACGCATAGGTGTACATAGGAAGAAATACATACACCACTTATACACACCACATATATGCATATAGTCTGTGTATATCTATGTATATAGCATATACATCCTATAACAGTGACATCAACAGTCATAACTGAGAAAAGGCTTTGAGGAGGGCAGCAAAGATGGAAGAGGAAATGTGGGAGTGTAGGTGTCTAGGGATCCCCTTTAAAACACCTTCCCTAATACTGGACCTTCAAACAGCCACAAAAAATTATCCAGTGCCTACAGGATCCTAGGCAATTGTCCTTTTTTACATACGTTATTTTCCTTGAATCTTTACTCAACAGTAGCTACTTGACTATCAAGAAAAGATCTTGGTCTCAAACTACCTGCAAGACTTCACAATGCGCTCAGTGTCAGGCTCATTTGGGGTGGCTCCAAATTAACTTGTTACTTTTACATTCATTTAGTAGTTCTGTATTTTTTTTTTTTAATTTTTAATAAAGAAAAATGGGTCAGGTTTACCACAGAGGAGATGATTTGTAAAGTCTGGGCCAAATTACTTGGCAGTTTCCAAACACCTGGCTACCACAGTGATTAATGTATTTCTAATGAGGACTGGAAACAGTCAAAGATGCTTAAATCATTAAGTAAAATTTCCTCGTTTTTCTAAAGGATCATAAACGTTTAATATTAGCATGGAGGAATAAGCCATAATAATGCCTTTTTATCCCTGAACAGAAATACCATCTGCAAATCAGGCCCAGAAAATTTAGTGCTTTTTAAACAGTGAGTTCTGTGCTTTTAAAACTTGTTAGCTGGAGTTGCCTAACTGAAGAACGGGCTCCTTACCTACCCACCGCTGGAGGGTTAGGCAGAGGCTCAAGCGTCCTGGGACCCTGCAGAGATAGAAGAGGACTGCTGCTTGTGTAGATGGTGGAGGGGAAAGGGAATGGGTAGCACCCCAGTTCTTTGTAAAATGTCTACACCGTGATGTGTACAGCAGATTGGGATCTGGGCACACGAGGAGTCTAACTCCAGAGAGGAGCATTTCGTTAGGTGACCTTTAAATAACGTGGTTTTGAACCGCCTGAGTAGATCAATACCGGGATTTTCTTTTCAAAATACAGTTGGCCCTGTGTATGCCCAGGTTTTGCAACCATGGATTCGACAAGCCAAGGATTGGAAGGTGGATGCAAAGAGCCGCCTATATGCATTGTTCTATGCCATTTATAAAAGGGACATGTGGATCCAAGCATTTTGGTATCTCCCGAGATCCTATAACCAACCGTTCTGCAAACACCCAGGGACGACTGCAGTTAAGTCTGGGGGGTCAGTGGGGAGGAAGCTCAAAAAGCAATTTTCAGCTGAGTGGGGGTTGACTGGCAGGGCCAAGGTCTGAATCCACAGTTCCATGCTCATCACCACCACGGGGCAGCAGTGTCCCCATTTCCTAGATGCACTGCGGCCTGGAATGGCTACTTCTAGATAGATGGGTTGTTACCAGGATTCTGGTCAGGGCTCTTTCTAGTGCCACAGACCAAAGAGGCAGCTCCAGTGACTGCTGAGGCTGCTTGGCTGGCAGAAATGGAAGGAAAAAGAAGAGGAAGTGGCTGGCTAGATGTTCCTTCCTGTCTGACCAGAGCCCTGGGAGCCCTCAGTTGCCTGCCAGCTTCAGGCTAACCAAGAGAGAGAAGCAAATCTATGCGGAGAGTGTAGTGGGCTCCCACAGGCCCTCCAGGTCCTGAGTGCTGACTTCAGGTAAGCCAGCTCGCACTGCAAAGGATCCTCCTCACACTTTTCCTGGTGCCTTAGCCGGTCACTACAATCAGGCCCGCGGCTGCCTTCCCTCTGAAGGACAGGCACCTCCCCACCAGCACTTATTTCACGGATGAAATCCTGCTCTGACAACTTTGGACCTCAGCACCCAACACAGTCATTTGCATTAAGAAGCCCTGCCTGAATCTCCATTTCCAGCAGCCAGGTAGAGCCCCCAGGGCGGCCTGTGAGCGCTGTCCAATAGCCCATGGGTGTTAGCAGTGACAGGTGCAGACAACCGGAGAGGACAGAGGACAGCTTCCGTCTTTAGAGTTGTCCCCATGTGACACGAGAGAGGAAAGCTGGAAACCCAACTTGCACCTGCACCTGCAGAAGGCCCGAGAAAGGGCAAGTCTCACCAGGTGGCGGCTTCCAGGCCCTGACCCAGCTGTTCTCCTCTTCAGCACACCCTGCCCAGTCTCCCAGTTCAGGGCAACAAGTCAGGCCCGAATGTGGTCCGTCATTCGAGCCCTCAAATCGCAGCCGCTCCATGAAACATCAATCACAGCGACAAGACCTTTCCACGCAGGGGCAGAAGGGGAGGGGAGCAGGAACGCACATTCTCGGCTCCTTCTTCCAGGAAACTGAAAGCCTAGCCCAGCTTGAGGACCAGGTCTCAGATCCTGCCCCGGCCCCCACACCCACTCCGCGCCCATTCCGCCGCCACAGCACCCACGCCGAGGCCCCCAGGCCCGGGCACGCTGGCCCCAGCCCGCACGCACGTGCGCACGTGCACACCTGCCCTCGCTGTGACAGGCGCCCCCCGCCCCCGCCAGCCCTGGCCGCGCACCACCAGCCCCGCGCAGCCCGTCGCTCGCCGCGCCGCGGGCCCCCGCCCTGCAGCCCCGCCCCCGCGCCCCTGGCCGCGCCCCGCGCCCGGCAGCCCGCGCCCCTCCGCACTCACCCGCGCGGTGCCCGCGGGCCTGCGCCGTCCAGCCGGCCCTGCGGCCTGGGCCCCGCGCCGCCCGCCGCCCGCTCCGGCCGCGGCTCCCGGGCTGGCCCCGCCCCGCCCCGCCGCTTCCCGTCACGTGGGGCGGCCTCCCGGCGCGGGGCGGGAGGGGGCGGAGGGCGGGGGCGCGTCCGTGCCCGTCCCGCCCGCCCGCCCCTCCCCGGGAGGCTAGAAACCTCGGCTCCGGCCCAGCTTCCCCAGCCTGAGGGACGGCAGCGGCGCCGGCCGCGTGGGGCGGTCGGAGGGTGACGAGGCGGTGGAGCTCAGCGGGTGTCAGCGCCGACTGTTGCCCCCTCCCCTGGCAGGCAGCTTCCTGCAAACACGGGCCCAGTGCGGTTCGCTCAGCACTCTTCCTTATGACAACACCAATTGGACACAGTGAATGAGCATCTGCTGAATGAATGAACGCACGCACGCACGAAAGAACGTCCACCAGTCCCGCAGCTTGACCACGCCGCCGCCATCGGTCTAACGAAGTCGGGCTTGAGGAGTGGACTTGCTGGTGTTTCCTGACACTGAAATGTGCTGTGGAGCAGCTAGCTAGCTAATCACCCACCCAGCGGGCCAAAAATCCACGTTTGCATGGCACAGAGAGCTGCAGACCAGTCGCAGAGGTGACACCAACTACCTGACACGGGGCTAAGGGCCTTACAGTGATGATCTCATGTCCTTAATGTGACAGGAAAAAAGAAGTGAATGACTTATCCCAAATTCCATGGGAATAAAAATTGAGCAAGGCTAAGAACAAAGAATTCAACTACACAGTTAATTTTATATGTGTATACAATTAAATTCCGATTGATTAGTTTATGGAACATTTGTGTTCTGCTTTAAACAATTTAAGAGTAAAAATGTGTATTAACAAAAAGGGAAAAAGGATAATTCAGAAACAATCACTTTATGAAAGGATTTACCATAGGATTCTTAAAATGGCAAGCTTCACATGTGCACATTATTCCATCTAGAAACATTTGTTCTCCCTGGAACTTTCTGAGAAGTCTACTTCACATGTGAGATGCACCTGTATATAAATAATTATTCCATAAATATCTGCATCAGGGCTATTTCTAAATTCTTTGCATTGTTTAGATTAATTACAGTTAAGAAATATCAAAGTCGTGTTTTTCAAGGAATTATTACTTCATTTATATTAAATATCAGTATTAAAAATACTAAACATGTTGAGTATTTTACAGCATGTGAAAAAGATGTGTTCTAATAGATTAATAAGGATAGTTGAATAGATACAACTGAATGTTTTAATAGTTGCCATCTACTCCCCAAATTTAACCCCTCGCACTTATACATACTCACACTTAAGTTTCCTTACCAGCTGTAAGTTCTTACAGACCAGTGTCTATCATGTTCTTGCTGTGTCTAGCTGTGCATAGGAAACCCTCAACCAATTTTTAAAATTTATGATACTCAATAAACTAGGTTATCTTGAAAAAAGATTTTTAATGCTAAAATTCTGTTACTCTATAAGCTCCTGTTAAAAGTACACATTTAGTTTGGGTATCATTTTAAAAGACGGGGCTGAGCAAAGAAAGGTCACATTTATGATTATTTTGGGCAGTTTAACATGGACCATGTTTTAAGCCTTTTACATGTATTAGCTTATTTAATGATAATATACACATATATTCATACACTTGTAATCTAGATTCAGTAAAATAAACTTTTGAACAGTTATTCAAATCAACTAAACTGCTCCTATGTGCTAGGTCCCATGGCAGAGGCTGCTCGGGATCCTGAAATGAAGACACAGCTTCTGCTCTCAAGCAGCTTAATTTAGTTCAATGGTGTGAAAAGTATGACAGGTATCAGTAGTACCAACATCACCTTGGAAATCTGTTGAAAATGCAAATCCCTGTGCCCCCACTCAAAACCTAGTAAGTCAGAAACTTGAGGGTAGAGGGCCCAGCAGAGTTTTTTACAAGCTCTGCAGGTGACTCTAATGCTCACTCAGTTTTGAGAACTATTGACTTAACGGGATATGTTTATTCATATTCATTCAGCACACACTTTCTGTTCTTATACTTTATATCTTGTACCAGGCACTGTGCTAGGTGCTGAGAACCAAAGATACGAGACACCATGTCAAGGGGCTGGTGAAACAAGTGCCCTACGAGATGGGTTTTACAGGAAAGCCAATAGGTAATTATGTAAGTGCATCTTTATGATGATCTGTTGTAAAAAGAATGAGAAATGACAATAAAAATATAATCATTATCTTTATGGTACTAAAGGTAGTTTTTTGAAACTCAAAGCAGAATTATGGTTCTAAATAGCTAAAAACACAGGTCCAAAATGTGTTTTTGTTACATTCACTTTGAAGCTCTTTATGCACAAATGTATTTTTGACAACTAATGGTAAAATATTTATAACAAATATCTTAAATATTACACCACGAACAAGAGGAATCAATACCTAAAGTTCTCAGTATACATTTTATGATTCATTCAATAAACATTTACTGAGCACCTACTAAATGCAAGCATTGTGCATGCCAGTGACCATGGGGGATTCAAAGGAAATGTCTGGCCCTATCCTAGATGAGCTCCTAAGCTAATAAGGTGACAATATACCAGGTAAGGTGGTGTTTGTTGCTTTCTCTCAGCTGTGTTCTTGTCAACTATAGGCACCAAATAAAAATGTAAACAAATAAAACCCCATAAACTTTGAGTGAAGGGAAAATCCTCATAACGCTGAACTTAAAATTTTATGGTTACTATATAATAATCATGGATAATACTGTAGCAGGAATAAACTTCAGTCTCAAAAGTGTAAGAAATAGAATTTTTTTTCTGTAACTGAGCTTTATTACTATTTTAAGCCCCCACTTGGCTGCAGTATCTTATCAATGGAGGCTGAAACCTTTTGTCAGGGTTGGGTCCAGGGAAGGAATTTCTGAAGTGCCAAAATGAGAAGCAGGAGACACCAGATCTTTGCATCACTGGTCCCCACAAATATTCTAAGATGTTCTTTGTCCACTCCGGTGTTGGTTTTCAGGCTTTTGATTTCAGTCCTGACAGGCCTGGCCCTTCCAATCATGGTGACTGGCTGGCTGGAGGGTCGAAGACATCTGTGGCTTCCTACAATGTGGCAGAAATCTCTGTGAGGAGGCCCTTCTGCCTAGACATATTTGAAATCACCTCAGAACTTCTTAGAAATGCAAATTCTTTCTCACCCAAAATTCCTACCCTCAGAAATGCTGATTAAAAGAGTCAGCAGGCTCCACTCTACAAAGCTCTGCCCAGGATGGAGTGGGGGCAGGCTCACCTTCCCTTGGAGAGGGAGGGATATTAGAATGTTATTTTACTTCCTCCTCTCTGAATCTTGATTTTTTTTCCTCTGCCTCAGTGGACACTTCCTTTATACTGAGGTCTTAGCTTAAGAGGCACCTAAAATTATCTTAATGAATTTAAACTGGAAAGTTCTGTAAGGAAAACACACGGATCTTACTTGCCACAAAACATTTTTGCTGATGAAGAGCTTGGGGTTTCAGTTTAAGTAACTGGTCCAGAAAACTACATGGAGGAAAAAAACACAGCAAGGACGTGTAACCACATTTTCGGACTCTTCAATGGAAGTTTTTTTCCCCACCTCCACCACCACCCTGCCACTTCTGTCCTTTGATGACAGTTAGTAGATTACAATCTCACAGCAATGTGAGGCAGTGTTATAATTTCCACTTCGCAGAGGAAGATACTAAAGTCTCCCTAGACTTTAAAAACTAGCTACCAGTTATTAAGTACCTACTCGGTGACAAACATATAATCTCTACCTCTTGGATCAATCTTCACAGGTGTTAGCAGAGCATTTTTCTGGTAAGACTGAGGCTGAGTGGCTTGAGTAAGTCACCCAAGGTCTTGGTGCAGAACAAAACTGAACTGAGGTCTAACTTTCAAGGCTCTGTCCAAGACAGATGTTTCTGCCACTAAAGCAATGTGCCTTTTGGTAATGTTCTGGAAAAATCCCCAAAGCTCTGAAAATCAGACCAGCGAAAATCCAAGCTGTAACTCGAGAAAAAGAGAACTCAGTTTTATTACACCGGTGGTCCCAGAAGAGCTAGCGTTCTGAAGATCTGGGCCCAGAGCTTAAGGGTAATTCTATTTTTATACCCGTGTTGTTACAGTTGGCATGAGCTGATTTACAGACCCTGAAATTGCTATGGACTATGGCAGTTAGAGAGAATGGGATTTTCTAACAAGCACTAAAGCAATACATCTTTTCTAACTAGCACCAAAACAATACATTTTAAAGGTAGGGGATACATCTGTCTAAACTCTAAAAGCATTATATCTTAAGGGGAAGGTGAGTTCTCAGTTGACTGCAATATCTTTGGCCTATGCAGCAAGCCTGTTTACAGAACCAGAAAAAAAAAGAACTCATTAGAAATGTTGGCCAATTAAGCGGGAAATTCCTCGTCAGTAAAGGACACGGGGACAAGAATCTTAGTTATACTAATTTCACTATTGTCATGAAAATCAAATCCGATTTTGGATATGGAATATCATGCTAATACCATGAAGTTAATACACTTAATTCCAAATTAGGACATGGAAATACCTGCCTCAATTCAGTTCTAAAACTGTTCAATTTGGGGCAAGTTAATTTCCTTCAGATCTGCTTCCTTACCACTAAATGAAAGAAGTGAACTGAGTAACATTTAAGTTTCTGCCCAACTCTGAAATTCAATTTCTAACGTATAATATACAGAAACTACAAAAAATTGCAAACCACCTCTCAACTTTATCCTGTCTGCGATTTAGTATCTTGTTTATTTTCCAATTCTTTTTCAAAGCTTATCTTTTTGGCATCCTGTTGTTCACATTTTTATAGACAATGCACTAATTTCCAACAAAACGATATGTCATAGAAGATGCAAACAAACTGTAAGCATTTAGAACTGTCAGCGACTTAAGTTTTAAATGTGCAAAACAGTTTGGGATATTTTTCTCCACCACAAAAGGTGAAATAGAAGTAGAAAAGATTTCGTCGGAAATTATTAGCAATTAAATCATAATACCTTCAAGTTTTTTTTTTAAATCTAAAATTATTATTTTTTGTGGCTATAAGTGCAGAGAAAATGTATTTGAATGTCCGTTTTGCTACTTCCTTTCTCCGATCTTGGGCAAATTATCCTATGCCTCAGCTTCCTCACCTGGAAAATAAGCATTCGGGTAATGTATAGCTCATAGGGCCATCCTGAGGAATGAGATAATCCAAACACAATGCATTACCTGGCACACAGTAACTGTCTAACGTTTGGCCGTTGTCACCCGCGTTCTGTCGGTTTTCACACGTGAACCTAATGCGTGGTATTTCAGGGAACAAATACGCGAGTGCCCATAATGTGCGAGGCACTGGGAAGCCTAGTCCCTGGCCTTCCATCACATTACAGGGGGATTAGGAAACAAACGATAAACGGATTAAAAAGGGAACACCGAGCGCTTCGGACGCGACCAGCGCCATGCTGCAGGTAACGTCCACCTGCCTTCCCCGCCTCTTTCCCGCGAGGCCGCCCTCCCGGGAATCCCTTCGGCTGCTGCCGCTGACGTCACAGGAGGCGCGACCAAGCGTGGTCGGCGGCCCGCATTTCGCGTTTCCCTTTCTTCCTGCCAGATTCGTAATGCCGCTCGTCCCCTCGGCAGACACTGCCGCCATTCTCCCGCCTCGGGGGATAGTGTCCCAGGAGAGGCAGCGCGGCCTCACCAAGCGGGCAAGGAGAGGCAGAGGAGACGGGCAGTGGCGCGCGCAGTGACGTCACGCCCGAGTCCTGGCCCTTACGTCACTTCCTGGGCGCTTTCTGCGCGGAGCCTTGTGGGTAGCCGGCCCGGGTCTCCTGGCGACGACGATGGCGGGGGATGTGGGCGGTCGCAGCTGTACGGATTCCGAGCTGCTGCTGCACCCGGAGCTGCTGTCCCAGGAGTTCCTTCTCCTCACGCTGGAGCAGGTCGGGCGCGCCGGAGCGGGGGGGCCTGCTTGGGAGAGGCGCTCAGGCCGCAGTCTGCACCGAGTATGCTCAGTGGCGGCGGACACACCCGCCGGCGTCGCTCCTCCCGTTGGGTTTGCGCCAGTCTCCATCCGGCAGAGATGCCCACCAGGGCTCCCCACGCCCTCATCCGGAAAAGAGGCGCCTTTGGCATATCAGGAATTCCTGGGAATTAGGACTTGGCTTTCTCGGTTCTTGGTGGCTGGGGAAGAGGAGTCGTAGGCGGGCCCCACGGCTCGTGTGTGAGCGAGGGCCTGAGCGAAAGAGACGGGGAGGAGTCGTAGAAGGATGGAAATGAAGGATGGTAGTGAGGGACTGTCAGGCCTGTAAAGCCTCGGAGAAATAGCCCATTCTCCACTCTCGTCTAAAGATGAGGAAACAGTCCCCAGAGAGGTGAAGTGACTTCTTTAAGGTCACACCATGTGTGAATGCGGAAAATGATGCAGCTAGGAGGAGAATTCCGGGCTCCTGGCTCTCAATGTCGCGTTTGCTCTTCTTCAGCCAACGTGGCATCTGAGAATAGATGAAAAATAGGACAAAAAAGTGACAGGTTTTGTTTAAGGTGGTAGAGAATTCTGAACGTTTTCCTGGGGTTTTATGTAGCATATTTGGTTGTTTTATGTTTTCACTTCAATGCTGTGCTCTTTCTGTAATTCCTTCGAGCCCTCCTCTTAGTGATGTCAGTTGTCTTTCACCTGTGGTGGCCAAACTTTTTAGGTATATCACTCCAGGGTTTATTAAAGCACAGATTGCTAACCTCCATCCCCAGAGTTTCTGATTTTGTAGCTCTGGGGGGTGGCCTGAAATTTTGCATTTTTAGCAAGTTCCAGCTGCTGGTCCAGGGGCTTGCTACAGTTTGAGCACCTCTGCCCTGGAGCAGTTTTTCCCAAACTAATGGTCCTTTGAATTCTCTGGGAATGTTGTTCAAGTGAACCCCAGGGCTTCCATGTACCTTTGAATGAGTACAGGGTGATAAACTGATAATAAAGAATTCCCTAGTATAAGAGACAAAAGTAAATTTTGTGCTTTCAAGTTTTAGAGGGAAATAAAGGAATTAGGATAAGTTTATCACAGGACATAGATTGGATTTTTGTCAGTTCTACTAAACACACGTTTCCAGGCCTTTCTGAATGGCAGTTGAAGAGCCCAAGATCTCATTTCTATCATAAACCTAAATCAAAGCTATATGTCTTCCATGATGTTGAGAACAGATTAGAAAATTAAGGAGAATGAGGTGATTTAGGTAGGGGTAGTTGCACAATGACTGGAAGCTACTTGAAAGAATTGGTGAAAACAGGAGCAGATTCTAATGTGTTAGTCAGTACAATCATCGGTCAGGGGACTGCAGTTACTATTCATAGAGCCATTTGAAATCTTGGTAGTTAACTTCCATTTAAGAAGCAGTATTAAATAAACAAGAAATAATATGCAGAGTCACACCTCCAGCCCCCTAATCTGATCACGATAGTAACACTGGACAACTTTTTTTTTGACAGAATGTACTAATTGTTACCATTTTTAGTTTTCTCTTGTCTGATTTCTTCAGGCAATCCCCCATTTTCAGTTCCCTTCATAGATTAAGATGATGCTACTGGAAATAACTCTTATTGCTTGGTATGTTGGCTAAGCAGTCGTGGACAGCAGTCCTTGTCACAGTGAGGACATGGCCAATTGTCTTTAAGATGAGGCTGAACCTAATATTTACAAGATTAACCTATTTATAATAAGCATATGTCTAATTGTGAAAATGGTTTTGTAATTTGTTGTTTAAGCAGCAGTGTTTTGCCTTGTTAGGTAAGTAGTTGTTGGTTATTAATATGAAGAATGTTGTTTTGAAATTACTTTTTCTTTTTCTGCAGAAGAACATAGCGGTTGAAAATGATGTAAGAATAAACAAAGACAATCTTACTGATCTTTATGTTCAGCATGCAATACCATTGCCTCAGAGAGACTTGCCAAAGAATAGATGGGGGAAAATGATGGAAAAGAAAAGAGAACAACAGGAGCTAAAAAATGAAACGAGAAGGTACTTTTCAGTGGTTCTTGTTTTCATCTTAAATGATCAACAATTTTGCTTTTCTTTTTTGTCCTCCAGATCAACATCTGTTAAAAAAAATTATTTGCTCAACTATTTATTGAGCCCAGATACTGTATGTATGACATGAATAAAACTGAAAAAATTCCCTGCTCATATTTTAAATGGGCAAAACATAATTTAAAAAGTTAAGTAAAATACATGGTAAGTTACATGGTGACATGCTATGGAGAAAAGTAAAACAGGAAGAAGTATTACAGTTTTAGGTAAAGTGGCCATGAACAACCTCACTGAGAAATGCCATTTCAGTACAGAGACCTCTAAAGGTAGAGAGCAAGCTAGCATTCCAGGTAGAATATGAGAACCTGAATCAGGAGTGTATGCCAGGAACAACAAAGAAGCCATCAGCAGGAATGGAGAGAATCCAGAGAGCAGAGGGAAGGTTTGTTGGGGGTGAGTGGAAGAGATAGTCAGATCCTGTGTAAAGCTCTTTAAGTCAGTATGAAAACTTTGGCTTTACTTTTGAACTGAGAAACCACTTTGAAGGATTTTGAGGGTGATGACACCACCTGAGGTACATTTTAACAAGATCACACTGGCTGCTGTACTGAGAAGTGATTTAAGGTGGGAGAAGGAGAACTGGGAAACCAATTAGGAGGTTTTGCTATAATCTAGGCAGTAGTGGATGGGTTGGCTTTGACTAAGGTAGTAGTGGACTTAGTAAGAAATGGGTGGGTGGGTCTGATGTATTTTGGAGGTAGAGCCAACAAGATAGGCTAAAGAGAGAAAGAAGTGGAGTCAAGTAAGACCCTTCAGATTTTTTTTCTTTTTTTTGACACGTGGACAGTTTTTTGTCTTTTCGTGTTTTTCTTTTTATATATATATTTTTTATTCATTTATTTAACATTTTATTTATTTTTCCCCCTCCACCCATCTGGTAACCACTAGTCCATTGTTCATGTGTCTCTGTCCTGTTCATTTGTTGCTTTGAAGTTTATATCCCACATATAAGTGATATTATGTTACTTTCAAACTTCTCTGTGTGGCTTATTTCATTTAGTATGATTTTTTCAAGGTCCATCCATGTCTCAAATGACTGTATTTCATTTCTTCTTATGGCTGGGTAATATTCCATTGTATAGATGTATCACAGCGTCTTTAGCCAGTCATCTATCGTAGGACACTTTGGTTGCTTCCATGTCCTGGCCATTGTGAATGGTGCTGCTATGAACATCGGTGTCCAAATATCTTTTTGGATATGAGTTTTCAAGTCTTTGGGGTAAATACTCAGTAGAGGGATTGCTGGATCTTATGGTAGATCAATTCTTAGTTTTTTGAGGAACCTCCATACTGTTTCCCGTAGTGGCTGTACCAATATGCAGCCCCACCAGCAGTGTATGAGGGTTCCTATTTCTTCACATCCTCTCCAACATTTGTTATTACTTGTCCTGTTGATTATAGCTATTCTATCAGGTGCAAGATGGTATCTCATTGTGGTTTTGATTTGCATTTCCCTAATAGCTAGTGATGTTGAGAAGGTTTTCTCATATTTGTTGGCCATTTGTATGTCCTCTAAGGAGAAGTTTCTGTTCAATTCCTCTGCCCATTTTTTGATCCGATCATTTGTTTTTGTTGTTGTTGAGTCGTACGAGTTCTTTTTATATTTTGGACATTAGACCCTTATCAGATGCGTTGCTTGCAAATATATTTTCCCATTCAGATGGTTGTCTCTGAACCTCGTTGATGGTTCCTTTTGCTGAGAAGCTTTTTAGTTCAATGTAGTTCCATTCATTTATTTTTGCTTTTTCTTTCCTTGCCTTTGAGGTCAAATTCATAAAATCAAATTTATAAAATCCCCTTTAAGTCCAAGGTAACTGAATTTAGTTTCTTTGTTTTCTTCTATGCATTTTATTGTTTCAGGTCTTATATTCAGGTTCTTAATCCATTTTGAGTTAAGTTTGGTATGTGGTGATAGACAACAGTCTAGTTTCATTCTTTTGCAGGTGGCTATCCAGTTTTCCCAGGACCATTTATTAAAGAGGCTTTTCTTTCTCCACTGTATGTTTTTAGCTTTTTTGTCAAAAATTATTTGCATATACATATGTATATATACACACACGCACACACACACACACGTATGTATGTTTATACTCTGGACTCTCTATTCCCTTCCACTGGTCTGTGTGTTTTTCTGCCAATACCATGCTGTTTTGATTACTGTTGCTTTGTAGTATCACTTGAAGTCAGTTAGAGCGATGCCTCCAGCCTCATTCTTTTTCCTCAGGATAGCTTTAGCAATTCAGGGTCTTCTGTGCTTCCATACAATTCTGATGATTTTTTGCTCTATTTCTATAAAAAATGCTGATGAGATTTTGATGGGGATTGCATTAAATCTGTATAATGTTTAGGTAATAAGGTCATTTTAACTAGTTAATTCTTCCCATCCAAGAACACAGAATATCTTTCCATTTCTTTGTATCTTCTTTAACTTCTTTTAATAGGGTCTTATAGTTTTTTATTATAAGGGCCTTCACATGTTTTGATAGATTTATTCCTAGCTATTTTATTTTTTTTTGTTACAGTTTGCAAAACAATTTCTTTTTTCCACTTTTTCTGACAGTTCATTATTAGAGTATAGGAATGCTATGGAATTTTGAACATTGATTTTGTATCCAGAAACTTTACTATGTTTGCTTATTGTTTCTAGTAGTGTTCTTGTGGAGTCTTTAGGGTTTTCTATATAGAGAATCATGTTATCCGCAAATAGTGGCAGTTTGACTTCTTCGTTTCTTATTTGGATGCCTTTTATATCTCTCTTACCTGATGGCACTCGCTAGGATCTCCAATGTTATATTGAATAATAGTGATAGCGGACAGCCTTGCCTTGTTCCTGATCTTAGAGGGAAGGTTTTTAGTTTTTCACCATTAAGTATAATGTTGGCTGAGGGTTTGTCATATATGGCCTTCATTATATTAAGGTATTTTCTTTTTATACCAATTTTGTCAAGTGTTTTGATCATAAATGGGTGCTGTATCTTTTTGAAAGCTTTTTCTGCATCTATTGATATGATCATATGATTCAGATCTGTGAATAATAAATGAAGAGGCTGTCATAAGTTTCAGGAATACTTTAAAATTTTTAAATCTTAGAAAATATTTCTAAAACCACAGGCAAATGAATTTCCTTTTTTAAAGAAAGTCACATTTGATCAGTCAGTGTAGCTGGTTAGTTAATGAGGGCAAAGTGTCCAAAGATCCCTAAGTGGGCTAGTTATTTTTTTTCCTGTGTGTTTTTTATTGTAAGTGGGTTCTAGGGATTAATCACTGGATTGTCTTCTAGAGCCTTCTGTACATAGGGTACTGTCATAGACTGCACTAGAGACAGTGGGAAAGATGGAGGGCAGGAGAGAAGGATAGTGCTAACAATGATTTGATTAGTGGTTTTATTATCTAGTTACAAAGAAAAATGCATTGTTGGTGGAGAGATTATTCAGCAAGCGTTAGGATAGTTGAAGAATACAATATGTATGCTCGTAGTCTTTTGTAAAATAAATACATGTACAGTCTCACTTTTGATCAGAAACACATTCAGTTCAGATAGAGCATCATTTTAGCTTGGCAGTTACATGTTAATGCTGGCTGTATTAGCTATGTTAGGTTTCATAAATCTGGATTATACTGTATATTTCTTTCATTTACTATTATTGACTCTTACTAAGAAATTATTTTCTTTTTGACCTGTATATTCAGGCACATTGTCCTAATCAAAACTTTCAATACTGTTATATATTACTTAACATAACAAGTCCTTTCAGTCCCTCAGTGTCATTTTAGAAAGGATCTTTGGCTCCAATAAAAAAAAAATGAGACTCTTGTATAGGAGCATTAAAGCCAGAAGAATCTAAGAGATCATCAGGTATTGTTGAATTACTTATTTTGTCCTGAAGGAACTGAGCTCCAGAGAAGTGTGGTGATGTACTCCAGGTCACACAGAGCTAGATACAGATCTTTAGTGCCTTGTTTTCTCAGTGTGCCTCTTGAATCTTAGATTGAACTCTCACAAGGTGATGCACCCTGCTCTAAGTCTCTTCTGCAATGGTGTGGGTGTACAGTGAACTTATTTTTCATCATCTACTAAATGATGTTCAGTGGTGACCCAATAATTGGTGAGTTTGGCCCGATGCCTAAGATCTGGTTAAAAGCAGATTCTGAATGTGGGTGCAGGTGGAAGCCCTGGATTCTGCTCTTACAGGCTCCCAACATGGAGCTGATGCTGTTTTTTTGGAACACGCTTTGAGTTTCAAGGCTGAACTGTTCTTCCTGCTCAAGTCCTTTGTAACATGTTTAATTAAAAGGTTCTTATCATAAATATATTATTTGACTTGGGGTTTAATGAATAATGAACAAATTAATGGTTTTATTATTTCTCTTTATGATTAAGAGTAGAAATTAGGTTTTCAGAAACTAAACGTGAAGACTTGATAAACTTTAATTTTAAAATTAAAATTACGCATATGTTACAGTTAGTTTAGAAAACGCCTTGGCTTTAGAGCCCTTTAATGAATAGAATAGAATTTTCTAGTTGTTTGTACACTGCTACTGTGGTGCTCTTGGTATAGTTTTATAGTTTATTCTTTCTAAATAATTGATACATCATCAAGATAGCCCTATCAATAATATTTTTTAACTTTCTACTTTAAGTTCTAAGGTTAGTTGGTCATTTTATGTTTTAAAAATAACTGTATTGTGTATACAATAAAGCTACCTTTAAGTTTCATGCCAATAAGTATTTAAACTTTAAAGCACTAGGAAATTATGATTTCATTTAGAAGTGAACATAGAAAATTTCATGTCTAGTCGTCCCACTTACAGTAACTTAGTCTTATCAATAAATCTTTTTTGGTCATTGTTTTAACTCTGCATTCTAGTGAACTGCTTTGTCATTCCAGATGCTATTTTTCATCTCTTTGTTTTCAGGAGTAGCACTGTAGATGGGCTAAGGAAAAGACCCCTCATTGTGTTTGATGGAAGTTCAACAAGTACAAGCATAAAAGTGAAAAAGACAGAGAATGGGGATAATGATCGACTCAAGCCTCCCCCTCAGGCAAGCTTTACCAGTAATGCCTTTCGAAAATTATCAAATTCCTCTTCAAGTGTTTCACCCCTAATTTTGTCTTCCAATTTGCCTACGAACAATAAAATGGAACACACTAATAATGACACTAAACAGAACCATGACTTAACGCATAGGAAAAGTCCTTCTGGCCCTGTGAAGTCGCCACCTTTGTCCCCTGTTGGAACTACTCCTGTGAAGTTAAAGCGAGCTGCCCCTAAAGAAGAATCCGAGGCCATGGTAAGTGTGAGGTGGCTTCCTGCTAGTAAGTGATGTTTTCCCACCCTGGGATTTTAAAATCCATGATGATAAACTAATGTTTTTTAAAGTGCACTCTATTTTTTTGTTTAAAATGTAAATCTCTTGGACACTTTCTCTTGATTTTTCTTACATCCTTTAACTGTCTTGGAACTAAAAGAACTGTCAAATGGTTTGTTAGGGTCACGCATTTATTAAGTAGCATTTTAGAGCTTTGCCTTAGTCTGTCTATTACACACTTACTTGAAAACCAAATTAAGTCTGTGGTCATTCCACCCTGAATAAGCCCAATCCCAACTGATCTCGAAAGCAAAGCAGGGTCAGGCCTGGTTAGAACTTGGATGGGAGACCCCCTAGGAAGACCATGTGCTGTAGGCGTAAAAAAATTAAAAAATTGTAAGCTGACAAGGTCCTAGCAATCTGTGAGGTCAACCAAGGGTTGCCTTGCCTTAAAAAATAAATAAAATCAACAAACCACACTAGAGGCTTTAGGCTTTATCACTTGCCTCCCCTTGCCCCTCAAATGTCCCTATTCTTGGAGGGATAGAGGATGTTTGTGGGAATAACTATGTTGTGCTCTACTAAGGCATTTGGATGCCCAGATTTAATTTGAGATGATACATCTGTGTCTATATATTTCTATAACAAAAAATACCATTGACTGGACAGCTCAAACAATGAATATTTATTTTTTACAGTCCTGGAGGCTGGGAAGTCCAAAACCAAGGCACTGGCAAATTCAGTGTCTGGTGAGGACCCCACTTTCGTGCTCTTAGTTGACTGCTTGTCCCTGTACCCTCAGGTGGCAGAAGGGGCAAGGGGAACTCTTTGTGGTCTGATCCCATACATGAGGACTCCATCATCATGACCTCATTAACCCAGAGGCCCCGCCTCTAAATATCACACTGGGGCTTATGTTTCAACATATAACTTTTGTGGGGGCGGGATACACATATTCAGTGTATAGCACATTCCCATAGTATGCACTTTGGCTTTGTTATCATCTTCGAGTTGTGTGTCAGAGGGAACAACATTCAGAGTATTTCAAACATTCTAAAATAGTAGACCTTGGAGTATCTGACCAGCCCTGAGTTCTTATATTCGTTGAATCCTTTCAATGAATCCTGAGTAACCCTGTGAAGTGGGCACATCAATTATTTCTATTTCACAGATAAGGAGACAGAGGCTTAGATAGTTTAAATAAACTTTTCAGAGTTCCAGAGCTAGTAGGTGGCCATACCGCAATTTGAGTACCAGCCTTTTTGGCCTCAGAGTACACATGACCTCCAAATTTAGCTCAGTCACCTTTGTGGGAGAGGAGGTGGGTGGCAGGCGGGAGTGGGGAGAAGAATCCAGACCTCAAATATGGCAATGAGGAGTCAACTTCAAGGATTGTTTTTCATTCTCTTAAAGCATTTTTCTATTCAGGAAATAATTACTATTTTAGAGATGTGATTAAAAAAAGAATCTCTCATATTAAGATCTTGGATTGTGAGGTTGAAGGAGGATGTGGACTAGGCAGGTAGGAAACAGCTCTGCAGCAGTCAGTGGTCATCAGCTCTTTTTGTTTTTAAGTTAATTTTTTTATGGTAACATTGGTTAACGGAATCCAGTAAGTTTCAGCTGTACCAGTGGTCCTCAACCCTTGAGGGTGGCTTTCGGTCATATGGAGGGGCATCCAAAAATCCAGTCACGTCGGCACCTCATCTCCACCTTCTGTGGATTCTGATCTAACTGGTTCTGATCTGATTGGTTCTAGATAAAACCCAAACCTGGGCATGTTTGTAAGTGCCTTGTGTGATTCTAAGGTCCAAATATTGGGGAACCACAGTGGGAAATGGGAGCTGGGGAGACTTGCTTTTTTACCCCAAATTCCTAAAACATTTTTCCACCAGATGGCAGCAGTGATCTACCATTCGTACATTGGTAGTAAACAGTGGTTTAAAATGTTTCAGTTACCCTCTGACATTTTTAGAAGTATAAACTGATTTCTGTTCATGTCTTTTCAGAATAACCTGAAGCCCCCAGAAACAAAGAGGAAGATACAACATGTTACATGGCCATGAAGGAGTTTCCAAAAATGTAAATATTACTGTAACTAGTTTTTCAAACAAGTTCCCATATATTGACAGTATTTACAGAGATCTTGATTATTGTGGAATTTTCTTAAGAGGTTTATAATTAGGTTTAAAATAAATAAAACGAACCTCCCCTCCTTTTTTAAAAAAATTCTTGCCTTTCATTCCCTGATTAGGAAGGAATTTCTTTTTAAATGAGTGGTTTAGTGTAAGTCATTTTTATTCACCCTAGTCAAATCAGTAGCTGCAGGTCTGGTATAAAGTATCCAATGAATTTTAGGAATTATTCTCATTAGTCTGTTTTAGTCTTTGGAGAAATTTGAGATTTTTTTAAAAACTCAAATATTTTAGAAGTTCACAGTTTTTATCTTTTTCCAAACAAGAGCATATAACAGTTCATCACAACACTTTGATGAATACTACCAAACTCATCCTCAAGGTTCACCGAGAAAAGCATATTTACAGTGCTGCCAATAAGCTACTCAGAATATACAGATAAAATTGCCATTCTGTAAGTGCTTATGTTGCTTCTTCCCATAAAAATCAAAAGGGAAGTCAGTGGTTACTATTGTTCCTTCCCTTGAAGTCATAACAGTATTGATTTGTTGTGAGTCGACTGGTCAGTCTCGTCCCTGGTCCACCCTTTAGAATGTTCTTGTCACGCAGCAGTCCTGCCTCCTCTTTTCATGAGCAGCCTGCAGGCTCACTCTGTGAGCTCAGATGTCTTCCCTCCTAGGTGCTTAATGAAGCTGACTTTTAAATCTTCAGGTGAAATAATCATGTCAGAGCTGGTATGTGTTGGTAGAAAGTTAAAGAATAAGAAGGGAGTAGGATTTTAGAATTTAAAGAGTCCAGTGTGATGCAGAGGAGGCAAGAGGAGATGCTGAAGTCAGAAGTCAGGCCAGTGAGAGCAGAGGAGTGCATCACCCGGCTGGGGCTGCCTGCTGATGTGACCTGGACAGTGTCCCACAGGGCTGTCTCACACACAGGTATCTTCTAAGGTTTTATATTTGTGTTAAGGTTGTGGTATCTTTTCAACTGTATAACGGAAGTTGGTTGCAAACTAGGGTGCACCTTATGTTCGTGAGTTCTTATGTCCATTTTTCTGCTCTGCTTCTAGTGCAAAGTTTCCTTTATACTTTTTCTTTGTGTGATCTTCAAATTAGGGTTTGCATTTCAGTGCTTTCTCAAGCAGTCTCATTCTTCTTCTGATTTGCTAAAAGAAGCATTTTAGTTCAGCTATTGAATAGCCTTACAAAAAATTAATTCAGCTTTGCAGGTAAGTACTGTACTAAAACTTTAACCCTACAGATTTTAGCCATTCTGCCTTTGTCCAGACTGTACATGTTAGACAAAATCTGTACATGTTAGACAAAATCGATACATGCTAAATAAGTGTTGCATGAATTGTAAATGTGATGGCCAGTTGTTTAGTAGTTATCTGCAGAACTAATGTATGTAATGTTGCTGAAGGACAAGTGTAATCTTATACGTAACTATGTTGATATTTTAAAAAGTGCAGATTTTAGGGTAGAATGACAAATTATATTTTATATTCAGTTAATCCTGCTTTCATCTTCATTTCTCTCTTAGTTTAGAGAGAATTAGCCATTTGACAGTTTTAAGTCAGTGGAAACTTATTTTTAGTTACAATCAATTTTTAATTTGTATATTTAACTTACAAAGTAGGTTGGTAATAACAGCTGAACTGTGTAACTTTGTTGCTTCAAATTGAAGTTTATATTATGAACATTCAGAATCAGTGCTCGTATAGCAGCATATTGAGCTATTTTGAGTTAGAAATGTGGGAAAGCACTAAACCATGTGCTATGTATTACATATCAACATCTTAGAGTGCTGTGCCTTCTCAAGGTGTAGAGATACAGCTTGTCTTGAATGTCTTTCTCCACATGAAACCTGCTGAATGATGGAAGTCAGAAGCAGAAGGGTTGGGAATCTTAAGTTTTGACATGTTGTTTTGATGAACTTTGAAGTTGAGAAGGACTTGATTTGAATGGCTGACAACTTCAGAACACTCTTTACTCACTAGCATGGGTCACTATTGTTGCTCTTGATTCTGTGTTTCAATAAAGCACTGCTGGGGAAGGAGTGATTGGCATTGGAGTCACTGAGCAGCTTTGAAGGAGCAGTTACAGGCACTTTACCACTTCCTGCCTTTGGCAGGTAGTCTTGTTCTTCTCTTCCTCTCCCTCTTAGTTCCCTGTTTTCTTTTTTCTTATCTTCCTTTGTCATGTTCTTACTTTATTTGCTTCCATCCTCCTTCCTTCTTTCTGTCTGTCCTAAGCTTCAGGCTTAGATTTGCGAGTCTTATTGCTTGGCCCTTCTCATTCATTGGCGGGGGGGGGGGGGGTGAAGATCAAAGACTCCCAGTCCTCTTGCACGAGGGGGGTCATGGACTGCTGCGTGAGTTCTGGAGGGTCTCATGGCCCTGCCGCACCAGGGCCCTCAGTTTCTTCCCGGTGGCTGTGACAGCAGCACCATTTACTAAAATAGCTTTATTAACCTCGACAGCATTCAGGCACTTTGGTGAGTTGATTCAATTACTACTATGAGGTCATAATATTTTTGCTGATACTAACATTCTTCAGAATTGTCATTATTATTTGAAATAATATTTTGATTGACTTAAGTTTTGAGAGAGGGTTCTAAAACTGATCTAGAGACTCATTCAATAGCAATGACCTTTTAAAACTTACATTAAGTAAAACTGCCAGTAGATTAAATCATATGTATGTAAGAGCTTCCTCTATTTACTACTGTGGAACTTCAGTAATTTTTAGAGGCTACAAAATGGTTAAAATGTTTTTAAGTGTGCTCTTTTATTAAATGCCTGTGCAGGTTTTGTAATTCAGTACAGAAAGTTTAACCTTGTAATGTACAATTTTGTATGTAAAAAGTTTTAAGTAGCCTTATCCTTATTTAAATAAACTGAATAAAATTATTGGGTAGGTCTGTCATTCATAAAAAAAATAAAGTGGAAAAATATTCTAATGGCTCGATCTCTTTTTATTTGCATAAACTGTATTGAAAGGTGTCATTCTTTATAGTAAAACCTGGACCTGGATTGGTTAGGGTCAGGCATGATCCCATCTTGGGCCCCTCCTGTGGAGGGGAGAGTGTTTAGAGTGGCTTGGTGTTTGGGACATCCAGGAGCTGGCACACAGACTGCCACTGCACTTGGAGGGGTGGAAACAAGTCCCCTGGATCTCGTCCCTTGTGAGTTTTCTTTTAATCAACTGGGACAAACCAGAGATTCAGTGGAAGGTTTATTTGCATTTCAGTGATCTTTAAAAAAAGTTAATTTCTAAATTGGTATCTTAATGTTGGATGGTGAAGCTCTAGATTAACTTGGAAAAGCCTCAGATAACCTTCTACCTTGAACTTAAAAAGTAGATCCTTCATTTTTTGTGTGGAGAAGAGACCAAAAAAAAAAATCTTATTTCAATTTTGGTTATTTTTACTAAAGTATTTCTTACTAACTGAATGGCTCAGTTGTTTGGGTGCTATTAAACTTGGTTATCTTTCATATTGTGGCAGAACAAAATAAAGATGCAAAGTAACAAAGTTCCTGCTCCTACAAAGAAGATAAGCAAGTGGACAGTGAGTAATGGATGATCATAATGAGAAAGAGAAAATCAAGCAATGGAGTAGGGACGGAGGAGAGGGTGAGGAGCCACCTTGAATGCAGGGGTTAGGAAAGGCCTATGAAAAGACAATATTTTAAGGGGAGTCAGCTATGAAAAGCTTTCAGGAAAAGGAGCCTACATATGGTAGATTTTGATCAAGCAAATGTTTCTGCTGTCACTCTTGGACCCCTGCTGCAACCATGACTTGAAAATACCTGCTAGAAAAACATGTCTCACCCAATGGTCACCCATCGATAGATTCCAGGTGACTATAACTGCGTGAGTGTCCCAGGTGGGACCAGCCTGAATAGCTGACTCCCCAAATCATGAATGAATAGAATTAGGGGTTGTGGTAAGCCACTAAGTATGGGGGATGAGTTACTACCCAGCACTAGGTACCATACCAGACTCTAGGGCCACAGGAAAGCCCTGACTCTAAATAGGTTTTTAGAACAAAAAGACTCGTGGGGCTCAAATCAGTGAAAATGGGTGAAGAGGGTGGTATAGAATGGAGTTAAAGAAGGTAGGCAGGAGCCTGAGCATGTAAGCCAGGTAAGGACTTGGGGTTTTATTATAAGAGAAAATGGAAGCTTGTCAGCAGTGTTCAGACTTAACCAACCTTCGCGTTAAAAAGAAACAAGACTAGGTAAGTATATGATAGCACCAACGATGTTTTTACCTCTAGTAAAATTATCATAGTGTTTTATTTTTTAGCCTTTCAGTATATAGTTTGAATTAAAATATATTTCTTTGACTAAAATAAAATCTTAGGAGACTTAAAAATATGTTATGGTGAAAGATAGTTTTCACCAATATAAAAACACCATATTTAGCCAAGCCTTCTGTTATGTCTATTCTGCCCTGCTATATGTTTAAAAAATAAAATATAAACCTCTTAGAGGAGTTTTAGTTTTACAGAAATATTGCTAAGGAAATGAGAGTTTTCATATATGGCATACCCAGTTTCCCCTGTTACTAATACACATCAGTGGTACATTTGTTGAAATGAATCAGTACTGATACACTATTGTTAGTGAAAGTCCATAACTTTATTCAGATTTCCTTTGTTTTAACCTAAAGTCCCTATTTTGTCCTGGGATACCTCCTTACGTTGTCTTCATAACTCCCTCAACTCATCACAGACCTTAAATTTTTGAGTTTTGGAGCATTTGTTTCAGTGTTTTGTAGAATGCCCCTCAATTAGAATTTGTCTCATGTTTTTTGCATGATTAGGGTAATGGGTTTGGTGGGGAAGATTCACAGAGGTCAAGGCCATATTGTTTGATGAGCAATTGAATTCAACCAAGCCATGTTTTAGGTGACCGTGGTATAAAGGAGAGAAGCCTGAGCCTGTGACCCACAAAATAGGAAACCTAGAAGCCACCACCCCAAAGAGCACCTATCTCATGTGGTAAAGGTGAATTAGGAGTAAAATTGCCCTGCTGAGAAGGGGTGGGGAGGGGGAGGGGGAAGAACCAAAGAAAGAATGGGAAAATAGAACAGGAAAAGGAAAGAAAAAGACAAAGTGGGTGCAGGTTGCAAGCAAGCAAGCTGGCTCTCAAACCTGACAGTCCCAGGATGGTAAAAAAAAAAAACACAGGAAGTGACTCGGAAGTATTTCCAGCCCAGGAGCATGGTAGAGGCAACGCAGCTCATCTCTGCAGGAAAGGCAGTGAGTGACCAGCATAAATCAGAATTATCCAAGCATGCCAAGGAAGCACTGTACCAATTGTGAGATGCCGCAGAAACACCAAGTGGTAGAAACTGATCACCAGTGCTTTCAGGTAATAGGCAAAGTTTGCTTGCTACATTTAAAGAAAAAAGCTTTAAAATAACCATCCAGTACAGGAAACCATAAAAAGTGTAACATACATGTTTTTAATTCATCTTTATTGAGATATCACAAAATGTTGTAAAGTTTAAAACAGTTCAGTGGATATATGTGTACACACACACACACACATCCTGAGTAGTAAATTTACACACACACACACACATATACATATGTGTGTGTGTGTGTGTGTGTGTGTGTGTGTGTGTGTAATCTCCACTACCCAGGTCAAAATAAAGAGCAACTGTTGGCAAACTTTCTGTAAAGGGCCAGATGGTAGACTTTTTGGCCTTGTGGGTTACACCATGCATAAATGAGTGAACATGGCTAAGTTCCAACACAACTTTAAGAAAACAGGCAATGTACAGGATCACTAGGGCCACAGTTTGCCCACCATAATTTAGAACATTTTTGGCATCCCAGAAAGTTCCCTCTGTCCCTTCCCAGTCAGAGGTGACCACTATTTTGACTTTTATCCCCGTAGTGTAGTTTTACCTGCTAACATGTTTTATACACTTTTCCATATGTTTTGTTTCACAGTTCAATAAAAAGTCTTGCTTAATAAAAAAAGGTTTATCATAGAATTGTATTATTTTAGAGCAGTCAGAAATACCATTCAACATTGTGATCCCCAGCTGGTACAGGAGATGGGGCAGAGGCAGAGGCAGACTTCGTGTTTGTTTTCACTCCAACTCCAGGCTCTCTCCTCAGATGTGATAGCTCCAATCTCAGCTCACTACTTTCAGGATTTTTTCCTTTACCTTTGGTCTTCAGTGTTTTGACTATGATGTGTGCGATGTGTGTGGGTATGGATTTGTGTTTTTTCTACTTGGACTTTGTGGAGCTTCTTGGATAATTTTTAGATTAATTTTTTTTCCCTCAAATTTTGGGAAGTTTTCAGCCATTAATTTTTATAACACTTCCTCTGTCCCTTTTCTCTCTCCCGGGACTCCCATTTTACTTATGTTGGTGCACTTTGTGGTGTCTCACATTTCTCTTTGAAGCTCTGTTCATTTTTCTTCATTTTTCTGTTTTTCAAATTTCATAATCTCTACTGATCTATCTTCAAGTTCACTCATGTTTTTTCTTCCTCCCAACTCAAATCTACTATTGAGTCCCTGTAGTGAATTTCTCATTTTGATTATTGTACTTCTAGACCCCAGAATTTCTATTGCTTTTTTTTTAATAGTGTTTATCTCTTTATTGGTATTCTCGCTTTGATGAGTAATTGTTATCATATGTGTTCCTTTAATTCTTTCCTTTAGTTCTTTGAACATATTTATGATAGACGTTTAGCCAGTGTTTGGCTGGAGGTTTTGCTTAAACACTTGGGCTAATAAGACTTCTGATCTTTGCTGATGATCTGTGCATGGCTTGGAGAATGCTTTCAAGTCTGCCACATCCACTTTGGAGGCTCCTGAGTGGGTTCACACTTGTCCATGCCCACAGTCCTCCGCACCCCCAGAGATAAGCGGGATCCCAAGAGGGCCTTTCTTAGGGGATTCTTGCTCTGGTTCTCTCTGTTAAACTTCTGGCAGGTCTGCCATTTTCCTTCTTGCTACTGGTATCATGGAACTATGGGCCCTTCTTAATTGCTTACCACCAAGATCTCTCTTGTTTTTGACAGTCCTCCCAGGGGCAGAGTTTTCACTGAGTTACCAGTTCACAGAGCCTGCCTCTCCACTGGAGGCTGGACAGTGTCCTGCCGGAGTAACACTCCTCCTCCACAAGTAGGCGCTGGGAGGGGACAATTGGCAGCCCCTGTTCCTCTCAGAGGGCCCGTCCAGTGCGAACTGGTGGGTCAGGGACAGTGGGAACCCCAGTAGTCTCAGCATATCATGCCTGGGGCAGAGTCCCAGACCCTCACCTTTCTAGCCATACCCACCCAGAGCGAATGTCCTGAAGTAGAGCTGCCGTCACATGAAAGTGGGACTAGGATGACATCAGGCTGTGGCTCTAATGCCACAGACTCTCACTGTTCTTGTCAATTCCCTAAATAAATGTTTCTCCATTTGCTATACGCCTTTAGGGAAATTGTCAAAGACTTTAGGTTATTTGGTCTATATACATACAATTTCCCCAGTGAAATGGTCATTTTCCTGCGAAGAGTGTGAGCTGAGCTCTGCACATGGACATTCACAAGGTCCCACCCAGTAAGTTCTGAGCTTTGGCCAGGCTGCTGGGAGTCAGTCAGTCTGTGCATGCGCGGTTCAGTCATCAGCCAAAGATTTATAGGGGTTTCACACAAAGAACTTGGTGCTCTTTTCTAGAATTTTCTCTCTTACTTTTGAAAGTCTGTATGTCCCAAACTCTGGCCTCTGGTTCTTCAAGCTGGTAAGACTGAAGGTTTTTTAACAGATTTAGCTACCCTGTTGGGGCTTGCCCTTGGATAAAAGCCATTAAAATGGTAAACCCATCCATGGCCATTCTCTTCTTCAAGGGTCCACTCCATTCCAGTCTTCCTGCTTTGGGTCATGCTCCAGTGCTTTCAAAATTTTACAAAATATTTTGTTCAGAATGGTTGTCATTTGAGGGAGGTGCTACTTACTAGAAGTGGAATTCCCTCCCACATTGATTTAAGTTGAGTGACTTAAGGTTGGATACGTGTATCTGTGGTTTTAATGAGGAACAAGTGCAATGTTCCGTAATAAAATTTGGAAAGCGTTTACTTTTTAAAAAAATTTTGCTATTTTTATTTTAAAAAGCATATTTACAAGAATGCTTTTACATTTATATTATGAAATAGAAGATGGAAAAACAACTAATGAGGGTGGATTTATTCTTTTTAAATCCTCAAGCTAACTATAAATCCAGAAGGCCTGTCTCAGTCATCAAACGTTTCTCAGTGACTAGCACTCAGATGAAGAAACTGATTTGACATGTCTTCAGCATGGACAGGACTTGATTTTTCCCCGAGTTTTCTTTGCAAAGCATATCATTTGATCATGTTGCACTGTCTTAGAAAACTAAGAACAAAAAGTCATTACTGTTATATTCTAAAGAAAACTAAGCAATGCCCTGTGTCACTGAGCTTTGGCCTAGTGCTGCTTTCCAGTGGTACAGTCTGCTTCCAAAGATGATTTTACAGACTACTGCCAACCGAGGAGCTCGGAGTGTTCTCTCTCTCTCTCTCTCTCTGTTTTTACTGTCCATCTGATCTTTTCAGAAACACTTACTGAAGGCTTCCAGTATACCCTAAATTACTTAGGTGTTGAGAATATACATCTCTGGCCTCAAGGTGCTTGTGTCCTTTTGCAGTCCTTCACTTTACGGAAGAGAAAGCAGGTCAGTGATGTGGATCCATGACAATGGGAAAGCACTGAGCTCTGTCAAGAGAAGTGACCTCGAAACTGCTTTTACTGTCATCAGCTCATATGCTGGAGCTTGTTTTCCTGCTTCAAACGCAGAGCATTAAATTCCAAGACAAAGGGAGTCTGGGAGAGTGGAACAAAGAGAGGAGAGCAGGAAGAGGTTGTCGTGCTGACTGAAAGCTTTCTTTAAATAAAAGGCATAATGCCATTTCAGGTCTCACCTGGCGCACGGAACTCACACTTCATGTAGGGATAAGTGGGACATGTACTAAAGTGTTGTTTATACTTAGAACCTTAATGTTTAATCATCATTTTACACACTGTACCCGGCAAAAGATTTTATTCTGGATAACTTTATTGTAAGCCATATAATCTTGCTTTAGGCCTCACATGACAGGAAGTCACATGGTTGTAAATACCTACTCTTCATTACCTTATGTAGTTTGGAAAACATTAAGTTGTGACATGTTAATTGCACTTAAAAATTAAATATGCAGTGAAGGAAAGATACATTTATAAAGATATTCAAAAGGATTTTTACACTTGGATTTGCCTTGCTCTATTCCAAAAATTCAAAACTATCTTCCCACCCCAGGTTGACATAAGGGTTGTTTTCTCCTTCCCTGGGACTGAACTAGTACAAAGAACTGAAGGGTTTAAGCAAATGTGAATATCACTGAGAAGCACAAAAGGAAAGTCTCGGCGTGACCAGTGGAAACCAGAACACAATATTGCCTGGTTGAAAAAGAAAATATATAAATCTGTGTGTATCTCAAGCAGCGATTTGCATGGGCTTCAGATGTCTTTCCCACAGTCAGGGCACAGGATATCATCCCTCTCTGTGAGAAAGCCGCGGCCCACCAGTGACAAGGAACACTTCTTGCAGTTAAAGCAGTCGTTATGCCACTGCCGTTCCTCAAAGGAGATGTACTTTGTGCCGCCAAGTCCTGTTAACAGAGAAAAAATATTGCTAGTTAGAACAGGCACGGGCAACAGAATTCTGGTTTGATCCATTTCAAAGTTTGGACTGTGTGGTATGGATAGTGTGTTTCTGGGTGCTGAAACCCAGATATAAATCAGATACTGTGCACAGCCTCGAGGAGCTCATCTCATCAATATCAGAAGAAACAGATATATACACTGGCTCCAACACTCTATGATAAATAGTGTAATTATAAAAAGCCTCCTTTGTATTTGTTTCTCCCACCAGAATGAAGCTCCCTGAGACTGGGAGCTGACTTCTCTCATTCCTTCATTGAGTACATCATGTCTGGCACCATTTGGTATTTTGATGAATGAAGTGCCAAGGGGAACATTCAAGAGGAAAATGTTAATTTTCTCTGGAATGTCAGGAAAGGCCTCACTAAATTTCTAATAGAAAGTAGAAGAAATGATATGTGGGTGAGGGAGAAATGGATGTACATTCTCACAGAGAGATATCATAAGATAAGCTACAGAAACATGGCCTTAGGTGGTGAGAGCTGCATATGGGTTAGAGGTTTAGTGAGGTGGGTGGAAGATGGGGCTGCTAATATAAGTGAGAACAGCTTACAAAGCTGTGTGGTCAGGAGGGAAAACCATCTTATGTTTTAAACAAGAAAAGTAGAACTGCATTTCAATGCGGGTGCTTGATTCTTATTTGATGACAAATTCTTAGCAAATGTTTAATGTCTATTAGCTGCTTGTTAAAATATAGTTGATTTGTACTGCCACTGGGCCCTCTGAAATAAGTAGAATCAAATACATGAGGTTATCTTAGAGTTGAGATCGATTTTGATAAAATTTGGGTCACAAATCCCAATTATAAAGAGTTCTTTCCAGAAATAATATAGTTTCACCTATCATATGAAAAACCACGCTGAGTACTCCATTAATAATAGTTTGAGGTCTCGAACTGGCATGAGAAGGCTGTAATGCATTTAACAATTAGTTCCTTTTGTAACTTAATTGGGGAGGCTGATATTGGGCATTAAATCCTTTCCCTTGGGGAGCCTTAGACCTTAATGCTAATCCCCTTCAGTTAGACAGAGCTTGGACTCGAAATTATCCTATAATGCAAGTTCTTGTGCTCTAATATTGCACAACCTCTGCTATACTAGCAAAGCTTTTCAACTCTCTTTTCCTAAACAAAAGTTTTAAAATAAAAATAACCAATAACTGAATAACCAATGTCACTAAAATACTGATTGCCTCTAATCTTGATAGATAAGGGCTATGAAAGACCCACCGAACCCATGACCCTAGCCCTGAGATAGAACCAAACCAATTATTCTCCAATTATTTGAATCATCTGGGAAACTTTTAAAAAGTCTAACACCCAGGCCATGCCTAATTAAATCATGGCCCTGGCAGTAGTAGTTCTTAAAGCTCCCCAGGTGTTTTGAAGGCATAGCTACGTTTGAAAACCAGTGGTTTAGGCAACACAGTAACGTGACTTGGGGCAGAGGCTGTAGAATAGCTGGAAGATACAGGCACACCTTGTTTTATTGCACTTCACTTTATTGTGCTTCATAGATGTTGCATTGTTTTGCACACTGAAGGCAAAACCAGCAAAAAGGATTGACTCGCTTTATTGTGATGCTCACTTTGTTGTGGCAGCCTGGAATCGAACTTGTGACACCTCCGAGATCTAGCCTGCAGTGGTTTTTCTTTTCAGTATTGTGAGTTAGCTGAAAAGCCAGGAGGTAGCTCAGAAGCCTCAGTGTTTCCGCCATTCCATGTTTCTTCTTTCTCCCTCCTCTGGTAAGTCCTACTACATCGTAGATCTGGGGCAAGGAGCAGCACGGCAGTGCGGGTGCGGGGGTGGGGAGGTTCTGTGTGTGAAGACTGTCAGTGATGGGGGCTGGACTGGGCAGCTGTCTCAGGTTGAAAGTCTCCTTTTAGAAGCCCCACTATTTCCTTGAAATGCCAGCAAAAGGAAGAGTGATAGACAGGAGAGCCGAAGATAGCCCCAGGGCGATGAACCCTCCTAAGGGCAAGACGTATGTGCAGTGAATTCTCATTACTTGAGATAGTGACGTTCTGTAAAGTCATTGAACACTGAATGAGCAAATACTGAACCCCTGCTCCCAAGAGAAATAAGGGTTAGGTCCCTGCGAGCCTCTGGTCACAACATTTTTGTCAACCGATCAACACGTAAGCTTGTTTTATGTCTATTTCTGTTTAAAAATACCTTATTTAATGTGTATTGTTGATTCATTCACATCGAACTTATGACCAACAGCATTGTGACTCAAGCCTCAAGGAAGCTGATCTAAAGCACAAGGCACCTCACGGCCTTCCTGGGATCGGGAACAGACAACGCTTCGGCACTGTCTTTGGGGGCTATTTTAAAGAGGCAAAATGCCAATAAAAAAAGCACGAAAATGCAAAAAAAAAAAAAAAACCCAAAAAACAAAAACGTGGCACTAAATATGTCATGAAAAGGACCCTTGTTTACAACAGGAGTTGGATCAAGAAGTCAGAATGTTGCCTGTTCTACCTCAACTGGGAAAAGTACGCATCAGATGACTCCAACTCTGGCATCTCTGTGAACGACCATGAGGGCACCATGACTGATTTCGGAGTGATAAATAAATATTGGTGAGCAGGCAAATTTGCAGATATGAACTCTGAATAATGAGGGTCGACTGTATTTATGTGTGAACCACTGCACATAAACTGTTAGAAAGTATTTCAAATTTATTTACAAAACATGTAAATTTTGTTCAAGAAAAAATATTAAGCATGGATCTATTGGAAATTTAATCTAATTCACAATTTTGCACAATTATTTGAGTCTTTGTTTTAAAGTACATTTTAGCTGTAATTTCAAAATTCCTCTGTGGGTTCCTGAACATACTCTAAGTATGTCAGAGAATTAAATCCTATTTTGGAGGAAAATTTTCATACTGTTTTTCAGTGTTACAATAATAATAACTACAATTAACACACAAACCTGATTGATACTTTACATGTAAAAGTGTTTTTATGTAGATCATATTAATTTATAAAGCTTAATTTATAAACATCTATTTCCACAGAAGTTACTGTGAAAACAGCTTTCAAGATTAGTATGTTAGGACAAAAGACTGCGTTTTTCCTTCGAAATGCGAGCAAGGGAAATATGGAATATAAAGGGCTACAACTGAATGTCTTAGCATAGAAAAATTTAAAGGCAATGCTTCTTTTCTTCACATTTTCATTTCATATGGAAATATGAGCTCTGGCTTACACACGAGAGAACTATTTTAGTGACGTGAGACTGTCTGCATCAGGTGCGTTAGGTGAGATAGGTAAACTCAGTTCTAGACCTGAGGAAAAAGAGTGAAGATGAGCACAGAGGGGGTGTAGATGTATTTATGTAACTACATTACAAAACTGTATAGGAACACTGTTTGGCTGGGCCCTGTGTTTATATCGCATGTATCTGCCGTCTGCTCTTGGTAAGGCATCAAGTGACTGGCACGGAGCTGGGAACCAACTTCATGGAACTTCTGTGCAGTGGCAGAATTTCACACTCGTCCCTCCCAAACTAGTCACTGATTTGTGCGGCAAAGACATGGTAAACACGCACAGCGCTATCGTCTACCCAGCCATCTGCTCCCCACGTTGAACTCCTCGGCACATGTAATCATCGAGTCCAATGCCTAGTCTGCCAGCCACCCAGATTTGGGGATCTCACCTTGCCCAGCCCTTTGAGAGAGATGAAAGAACTGCCTAGAACGTTGCCTTCTGCCCTTATATAGCCATGCCTCCAGGCTAGGGAGCACCGTTGGGAGTTCCATGAGCTGCTAAGTCCATGGCGCTTATGTGGTTGTCAGGTGCCCAGAGACTGCCGTTTTTGAGATTATGCAACTCAAAACAGAAGTAATAAACCTCTTGAGGACAGTCCATTCATGCGTTTGTGGTGACTGGGTGAGCTGGAGGGGAGTCCTTCCCCGCTGCAGTGTCCAGTGTGAAACGGGTAGGCAGAAAGTCGGCCCATTCAGAACCTCCCTGAGGCCTGAGGCCTCTGAGGACAGAGGCGACCTCGCCATGTTGTGATTAGCTGTACCACGCTTCACAGATGGTGCGTTTTTCACACATGGAAGGCAGGCACGACCCTCCACCAGCGGAACAAGCCCCACTGGCTTCCCTGTGGCATTTTGGAGCTGAACTCTCAGTGTCTCCGAGACCTGCCGCACACACACCGTCACACGCTGGATGCTCACACCTTGTTTGACCCTTGCACTCCGAGCGGGGACCCCCTGTCCACTCACCGCTGATGGGGTTGGTGCACCCGGCACACTTCTTGGCGTACAAGTCGCAGAAGCAGCTCAGGCAGTAGGCAAACTCGTCCCGGGACGTGAAGCGCTGCCCGGAGAGCGGCTTCTTGCAGGCCGTGCACACGAAGCACTCCCTGTGCCAGGGCTGCTCCCGGTAAGTGACCCCTCCGGTGGTGATGGGCTGGAGGGGGCAAGAGGGCGAGGGTCAGTTTCCAGGGGCACAGTGGCCTCTGCTCGTAGCACACTTCATCATCCGGAAAACATCCAATTTTGGTTAACAGTCAAAACTGCCCTACAGACTTCACTGTCACCCTTTCCTCCCGCTTCCACTGCTGCAGACCCTGGCTGTCCCGCTTGTAACATCAGTGCTAGGGCATCTGCCCCCAGCCCCTCAGAGAGACGTTGGGACTGTAAGGCAGAGGTGTCCCTGGCAGCACTGCTTCCTGGCCAGGCAGGGAGGTGGTGCCAGGAGGGAAAATTGCGGGGACTCATTTGAATCCTAAGGCCTCTCCTCACAGCCTTGTGCTGAGGGAAGTCATTTGTAAAGATCCCTGTGTCTTGAGCAACAGCCTCTCAAACACCCACTGGGAGCTCAGTCCGTTGTCGCTTGTGGGAGAAGTTAAAACAGATGCTGTAGGGTAGGTGCCTCTCATGCTGCAGGGACAGGGTGGGTGTCTGGGGAGGCGGGGTAAAATAAGCCACAAACCTGCCTTCTCACCCTGTCTTTCAGTCTTTTAACATTTGTGAAAAGCCGGATGTACCAGAACTGGTCATCCATACTTCAATTTTGTCTAGTATTTTCATATTGTTGCTTTTCATATTCATTTAGAAAGAGGATGAAGGATAGAGATGAGGAAGGTATCAGAGGAGCGGGGTGGGTCTCAGCATGAGAATGATGGTGGCACTGGAAGAGGGAGCAGAAACGCCTCAGGTTAGCAGTTGTGTGCAGTGGATTTCTGACACTGCCGTAGTATCCAGTACCTCCTTCAGCCCTTACATAATATATAAAGGTTCTTTCATAGAGAGATATTATTTCCATTTTTCAGATGAGTAAACTGAGACCCAGAGAAATTAAGCAACTTGCCTGAGAATTCATAGCTAGTTAATGACAAAGCAGGAACTAGAGATCAGGACTTCTTGCTATCTTGTATTCTTTTCATGAAATTGTAACCTTTAATCATCTTTTTACAAATGTTCCCCCAGCAAGAGAATTGATGAAATGTGTTGGGTTACAAGGTATTTATGTGGCTGCAGAAGGCATGTCAATGGGAGGTGTTTCCTCTACTTGGAATACATCCCTCATCCTCCCTTTGTCAGGGCCCTGTGTCCCCCCTTCTCTACCACCTCCCCCAGCTAGCCAAGATGTCTCCACACGAGTGAGGCTTTCTTAGAGAATGTTCCCTAAACACTGCCCTGGACTCCACACCTCGCCTTGGTTCAGGTCCTCCCGGTGCATGCTCTGTTAAGATTCTGTTCTTCTCCCAAGGCTCACTTGTCCATAAGTACTTGAATGTTTGACCTTAGAGTCTACGCCCACCCAGACTGCGTCTGACTCCTCTGCCATGGGACCCCAATGCCCCAGAGTGCCTATCACTGTGGGAGGCATGAATGCCTCTGGCATGAGTGCTGTCGCGTGTCCTGATGAGCACACACACGAAGGCGTGCAGCATGGAAGGACGTGTGCCTTCCTTTCCCCCACTGACCAGCACAATGAGGTGGGGAAGAAGATAAAGGGAGAAAAAGTAATAACAACAAACTTTCCTTGGATCTGGATGAGAAAAGCAAAACAAGACAAAGAGGGTGTGAGCAGAGAAGAGGGTTCCTGATATAAACATGGAATGAGAGTCCATCCAAGGACAAAGGGACAAATGGTAGACAAACAGCACAATCATAAGAGCGAAAGGAGAGAGGAATGGAATTTAAAACGGTAGCTAAGAAAAAAATGGAAATGAGACAGAAGGAAATTAGAAAGGTTGAAGGAAAAGAAGAATACACGGCCCTCTGAAAAAGTGCATGCAGGGGGCATTTAGCTAATGCTCACACAGGGCGGGGTGCAGCAGCAGCTCTGTTTTCCCGCAGACCAGGGCCCCAGGCAGGGCCCCCTCAGGTGAAGCAGCTCAGTTGACAAAAGGGCCAGGAGCCAAAGAGCGTCTGCGCCAAGATCTGTAACTGGCACTGTCCAGGGCAGAGTTGGCAGTGCATGGTGCTGAGACCCGTGTGTGTGTGTGTGTGTGTGTGTGTGTGTGTGTGTGTGTATGTGTAAGAGAAGAGGACACACTGAAGCAAACCAAGCTACATCCTGAAGGGCACAAAAGGGTGGAGGGGCAGGTGGGAGTGACATGGCTCCCTACACGTGCGGGCTTCTTTTTCCGTCTCTAACCTAACAGAGCCCAGTGGACAGAGCACACAATCGACTGGATAATGGTTATCAAGGAACTGCCCCCGACCTACGGGCATACCTCTTTTCCCTTACTCCCCACCCTCGTCTAGAGTGTGCAAGGTCCAAGGGACAATCAGGTACCTTTTTGCACTGAACACACTGCAAGGCATACTGCTTCTCGTAGCAGGGCACGCAGAAGTTCTGATCGTCCTTGGGGATGAAGCTCTTGGTTCCAATTGGCTGCTGGCAGCGGTGGCAGATGAAGCAGGTCTCGTGCCAGCTGCTGCCCTTATACTCCATCTTGCGGGTACCTGTTGTGAGAGTCAGAACAGAGCAGCGCTGTTGAAATGACTGCCTTGGCATCCCAGCGGTCTGCACTGAGAACCTGCCACCATCTAGTTTTGTGGCCACAAAAAGTCACTTTAGCCCTTGCAGGCTCGCCTCTAAATGGGAATAATGTCTATTTTGTAGCAAGCAAGGACTCTGTCCTGTGATTCATTGCTATACATCTAGATCCTAGAACAATATCTGTGTGTAATATTTGTTGAGCAGAGTGGTTATGAACAGGACATAAAAAATACATTTGTCTCTCTCCCTCAGCGTTCCAAACGATAGCTCAGACTATCCCTTCAGAGTGTGAATTTTGGAGCAGGGAGGCCTGTCAGTCAATAAACACCCTCTGCTTCTCAGGGTGATGGTAACGGGGCATAAAGGAGCCTAACGTCTCAAGCCCCACTCATCAAGGAGCTGACTCACTTCATGCTGCCGCGGTATAGACCAAGATGGGACGTCCCGTCGCAGTTTCACGCGCTGGGCCAAGTGCTCTCATTAAAATCCACATGCATTACTTGTACATCCATTTAGTAATTTCTCGAACTTATCCTGTGACACCCAATTTTTTTTTGAATAACTATTATTATTTGATATGTTTAGATCATTTTTCTCATCAATTAAGAAGTCTGAGAGAACCAAAACACTTTTTGGTTAACTCACCCTTCCCCACCCAACCTGGAAGGACAGCAAATGCTTAATATTTGCTAATTGATGTTTTCCCCATACTTTACCAAAAAAAGTGTGTATATTTATAGAAAGAGATGGTTCAAGACATGTGCATGTAAGCACCTTTGGTATGAAGCTGAAGTAAAGAAGGATTCGGGGAAGAGAAGCATAATGAATGAAGAAGCAAAAAAACTCTGATGCCAGCACGCTACACACAGCCGTTGGCCAAATCTGGACGGCTGCCTACTTTATAGCTGACGTTTCACTGGAACATAGCCACACACATTCATTTACTTCCATCGTCTATAACTGTTTGCATGCTACAGTGGCAGAGTTGAATAGTTGTTACACAGGCTGTATGGCTTGCAAAGCCGCCAATATTTTATCTGGTTCTTCATGGAAAAATTTTGCCAAACCCTGAGCTCACATAAGAGCTGGCTACCGTAGAAAGAGGGGCAAACAGAGTTCCATCCTGGACTGGCAAGCAAGGGGGAGGTAGGTCAGAAGCCAGATGGCCTGCTTGGGGCCAGGGTAGCAGCCCGTTAAGGCAATATGGGCAGCATAGTGCAGGCATCTGTAAACTAGTCTTCAGCCCCAAGTCCAAAAATAATACCATCAAAATGAGAGTTGGTTGGGAGGCTGGTGAGACGTCCATGACTCGAGTAATTAGGATATGTGTTGAGTCATTATGTGGTTATTTTATTAGATGTCATTGTGGGGTCACTTTCTCAGCTCCTTTCTCAACTTCCAAGATGAGACATGTGGGCATCGCCTCCTGTAGAGCATATCAAATGCTCAGGGAACTCTGTGGGGGGCACCGTGACCTTCAAAGCTATGGAATTCAGGTGGGTGAATCCTGAAAGGAGGAAAATTGCCTAAATTTAATTTCAGGTGGAAGGATTTTGATGTAAATTCTAAAACGCCACTTTAGTCTTCGGGGTTTTATTTTCCCATGGACTCCTCTGCCACTTGCTCTTTTAATCTGCAACCTGCCCTTTGGTCAAGCAGCCCCCAAATTTTATCACGAATATAGGGCAATTATGATTCTCACTAAGAATCCCCAAGCAAGACCATCTAATTGCATTCTTGGTGTCTTCTGAAATAAGTCTTATGTCAACACCAGTGGTCAGGAAGCTGTCTGGCCCCCAGTAGAGAGTCCACTGCGCACCCCCAGCCCCAAGTACAGGGTGCACACCTGAGAAGTGTCTTTGACACAGACCTGGGCAAGTACTGTAAAAGGTTGCCAGCAGGTGGCAGCCAAGTCCTTATTTCAATAGAATCTGCAGCCCTGCTGCTCCAGCAGATGGAAGGAGTCTTTTTCTGATTCAAATAAGCAAGTGAGGAACTGGGAACTTTGATAAAGAATCAGTGATAATGTGAGCCTGCTCAGAGGCTGTATGTACGTAGTCCATCTGCAAGAAACCTCTCCAGACATGGCCTCAGCATCCGGAACATCAGCCCTGTGGGTTGTGACAGAACCCTGGCTGCCTGACTCCTGTCAAAAAAAACGACTTTTGTTGGGTAGGGGCACAGAGGGCGACTTTTTCATTTAGCACCCACCTCTTGTCCTATCGAAATGCTAAAGCTACACAATGCTCTGTACTGCTATGCGTCTTGATTTCATTGTAGCACTTTTAAAAAAATCCAACCCAAGCAAGGAAGATTGCTTTCTTCTTCCTCCTCCCCCTCCTCCCCGTCCTCCTCCCTGTCCTCCTCCCCGTCGTCCTCCCTCTTCTCCTCCTCCTCCGCCTCCTCCTCCTTTTCTTCTTCTTTGCACACACCAGGCTTTTCCAAGACACCCTGCCTTTGGTGCCAGAAGTGACATTCTCTGACTTCCTCATCCATTGAAATCCAGCTCATCCTTCAAGACTACTCAAATGTGACATCCCTGAGGGTCCCTTTCTGGACTCTCCTGCTCTTGGCATGCGCCTTCATCATAGCATGCACCCACCAGACCTCTCCAAAGTCCCACCTAAAAAGTCTAAGCCCTCCCCCTCTTCAGCCTGCCAGGATCCTGAAATGTCTTGGAAGTTTCAAAACTTTTAGGAAAATTTCACATCCTACTTTAAGATTTACATTGGTCTTCACCTAAAATGCTAGCTATTTAATGTCGTGCCTTCTGATATCAGGATGATGCCATTGCTCTGGGAAGCCGTGCCTTGTGTACACACATTGTGGTCCCCTACCATCTGGGCAATGGCCGTTGGATGCTCCTGGGGGCTGCAGGTCAGTCTCCCTGAAGATGCACACCTGGAAGGCAAATCTCACTCACCACTCCACGCCTCGTACATGGTGTGTTCCTTTAGGTGACTCTCCCCCGTGTCTTCCCACGGACAACATCGTCAACTCACTCAGATCTGAGCCTAAGTGTCATCACCCTAGACTGCCCCATCTCAAGCAGCTGCATGTCCTCCACTCCTTTTCCTTGCCTGTGTCACTGCTGGTGCTGTCCTCGCTTGGTGAGGGCATCTGGGAGCCTGGTCAGCCTGTGCGTACCCACTGAGCGCAAAGCAGACACCTGCCAGGCTGTAGAGCTGAAGCAAATGTCCAACCACATTGTCTACCGAAGCCACAGACAATAGTGTGTGAGACTTCCTCAGCACAGGCACAAGCTGCACCTGGAAACCCGTGCCTCTCCTGCCTGCACCCTTCAGTGAAGTGCACCCCGGCCCTCGCTTCTGTCCCCCTCAACAGCAGGCCCACAGATGTAGGGCAGTTACCTGCTGGGGACTCACTCTGCCCTCAGCCCCTCTTGGCTTCAGTTTTGGCACCTATAACATGAGGGTGAGGGGGGAAGGGTGGTGGGTGGGTGGCAGGTGTCAGCTCACCGGGTGGCGGCTGTGATTATGCTGTTGCAATTACCACACATTTCCCACCGAAATTGAGAAGTCTGCACCCCACCTTCCCTTAGTCTTTAATGGAAGACACTGTGGACCACTTAGTGTTCAATTGTTATGTGTTTTCTCTCTCTAGGAAACACGATGAAAAATGGAAAGTGTAACGGTTAATTTTATGTACCAACTTTTCCAGGCTCTGCAGCCCATTGTTTGCTTGTACATCAGTCTAGGTGTTATTGCTGTGAAGGTCCTTTACAGATGTGATTAACTACCCATTCAGTAGACTTTAAACAAAGCAGATGATTCTCCACAGGGTGGGTGGGCTGCATCTAATTAGTTGAAGGCCTTAAGAGCAAAGCCTAAGGTTTCCCTAAGAAGGAAGAATTCTCAAGGACTGCAAAAGAGAAACCCAGCCTGAGCTTCCAACCCACTGCCCTAGGAGATTCAGACCCAAGGCTGCAGCCTTGGCTCTGACCTGAGTGTCCAGTCTGCAGGTCTGCACTATGGGCTTTGGACTCACCAGCCCCCAAACTTTGTGACCCAATTCCTCGCTACAATCCGTTTGTCTGTCTGTCTGTCTGTCTGTCTCACCCTGACAAACTCAGAAGCCCAGGACAGGTGGAGATTTAAATACACAGCAAACATGTCTGTTTGTTATGTGATGACTCGTGCTAAGGCTTAGTGTCTTGAACAGCCCCGGACTGAGACTAACATAATTTCCAAGAATCACTCTTATAGACAAACTTCTGAGATGTGGCTTTTCTCCTCCAATGTTGGCAGAAAGGGAAATAGAGTCTCAATGAGGGCCAGTGATCAGCGAGACGTCAGAGCCACCAAACAAGAACCTAGAAAACAAACCCTGCTGGTTTCTAAGCTTTCTCTGAGGGCTGAGAGTAGAAGGAAGAGGAGCCAAAGTGAGGGAGAGGCCAGGACAGACACGCGGTGAGAACGACAAAACCAGACTTGCTCAAAGGTCCTGTGGCTCGCTTTCTACTCAGCAAAGATGGAAACAGGAGTTCAAGGGGTCTTCAAGTAGTCAGAGGAACAAGCTGAGTAACTAAGGAAATGTGCTCCTGCAGGCGGCACAGGAGGAAATAAACGACATACTATCCCGTTTGCCAGGCTGTTTTCAAATTTAAAGTAACTCAGACTGGCAGGGGGGTGGCGAATGAGATGGAGAAGAGAACAAGGTCCCAAAAACTCTAAGCTGCTCAAGTCACAGAGCTACTGAGGAGCAAAGTGAGGGCAGGGCCCCCTGACCCTGCATTTGCACGAGTATCAAGCTGATTCACTGGGGGTGACCCAACCCTGCGGTGCTATACCCCTGCTAGCGAGGCTGTGCATGCCCATGCCACGAAGGCTTCTCTGTGCATTCCGTTTTTCCACCTTCAGAGTTAACTGCTGCTGCTGAAATGAAATGAAACTAGTGGCATCCATGCCCGCGAGTTCCGTGCCCATCTGCCCTTCTTGCATCTGGTCCAGAAGGCCACTTGGACCTTAGCACAGCGGGAACACTGGACAGGATCCCAGTCGTAGCTCAGCCCTTCACTACAGCTGGTGGCGGCTATTTAACTTTCTGGTTTCTTCACTGAAGAGTTGAGACAGGTGAACTTGAAGACCACCTAAGTTTAAAATGGCTAATGCTTTTGCAATTCTATGTTGTGAGGTTTCACTGAGTTCTCATTCGAAGTGCCCTCCCTGAGCCATTCTTCTTTACCACTTGCACTTGAACCTCAAACTCCCCTCTTAAAGGTCTCAATTGTTTCTGTGGGCTCAGCAGCCACTTCTGCGGATGCTGTGGGGGCCTATGCACCCCCCACCAGTCCCTGGAGCTCCAGCGTGACCGCACGACCCCGGTCCTTCTCCTTGGGGTCCACCATCCTCCCAGGAGCACTCCTATCCTGATCTGGGTCTCAAGCTAGATAATGAAGGGGAGGAGAATTGGAGAAGCAGAGGCGCCTGCAGGGCCTAGAGCAAAAAGGCAGAGCACTGCTGTGGAAGGGCGAACAGACAAGCAAACAAATGAGACCAGAAAGTGAGCAGAGGGATGAGGAGAGCGGGACCAGAGAGCCTGCAGAGCAGCTGGGGAGAGTCTGGGGAGCACTGTGAAATGGAGATGGAGAGAGGATGTAAAGGAGTCTCCTATGAGTCACCAACAGAAGCTTCCTTGGGCTCCTGTTGTGAAAACCTAGTAAAGATGTAATTTGTTTTTCAATTAATCTCATGGCTCTTCTTGTACTGGGACTGTGGCGCCTGCACGTGACTTCCAGGGGGACAGGACCTATATGCGGGCTTCTGTTCTCATTCACACGGCACCACATTCGGGCCCCTCGGTCCCAACACTGGCAGCGTTGACATGATTTTGTCAGAGGCCTTCCCGACCTTCCGCCGCTGGAAGCTGCAGCAGCAGCTCCAGGCCTGGCTCCTTTGACGCCCTGCCAGTGCTGTTGTGGGGACATCGCTCGCCTTTTTCATTCCTTGTAATAGCATGTCACAGTTATTTTTAAGATGTTTTAACCAGGGAAATGTAATAGCAGTAAGGAAGGCCTAATTATTCCCTTGCCTTTTTTTTAAGAGTTATGATTTCTTATCCAATATATCTTGCTAAAATAAAACTTCCCTCATGTCGCTCTCTTGCTCAAAACCCTCAGTGTCTTCATTGCCAAAAACAAAGCAAACCAAAAATCAGACAAAAGCTCCAGGGCTTGGCAATCAGTCTTCCACCAAAGAGTTGAGAATCTAACGATCTTTGTAGTTTTAATTCTCTTCAGTCACAATGTGAACCCAGCTACTGTATAAAATGTGATTATTTAGCTGACTGTCTTGGTTTTTAAAAATCAGCATTCAACCTATAGACAACAAACTCAAAACCCTCAACCGCAGTTCGTAAAACACATCTATGATTGCATTCGGGAACATGGTGAATTTTAAAAATCACTTTCAAGGGGTCTTTTCTTTATTAATGTACTGAACTGAGCTCCTCTTAAAACAACATTTAAAAATTTAATATATTTGATATCTCTTTTAAGTATCCTACTAAAAACTGAACCTCAAGTTAATACATTAAACTTATAAATATGATAAATTGTAAGAGGTCTTACACGTCAAAACAGTTTACCAATTAAGACATGTTCACTTTAAAATCAGAAGCCTAAATCACATTCAACTGTACTTTAAGTCAGAGTCACAAAGTTAATTTACTCTTTAGATTAAGTTTTTTAAAACTTCACCCATACTTTCTCAGGTTATTTAACACAGGTTAGATTCTCTTATTATGTCTGCCCTTAGTTCTAAGCCTTCCTAGGGCTTTAGGATGCTTGCCTAGTAAAGGGACTGCCTTGAGTATGGACGCTGCCCCATGCCACCTGAGGGTTTGCCGCCAACCTGAGCCCGACTCCATAGCAGCTCTGTTGGCACCATCCTGGCAGGAGGCCCCAGAGCCCCAGGACCCTCATTTCAAGTGACACCCCACCCCCAGTCCTCTCCTTGCTCAGGGAAGTCTGTACCCCAACCAGTCTGCTGCTCCATGAGCCTGGGTTCCAGGGGTCTGGTTACCACTTCACCCTATCCTGTTCTTCGTGAGGCCACTTGTCCTGGACATTCCAGGGACAGAGTCCTCTCCTGGTTTCATGCGGTTCACTGGGAATCCAGGTTTAAGGTTCCAAATGGGACAGATACTAAAAAAGTAGCTGAAATTCAGGTTTAACTGGGAGTCCTGGCAAGTCTACCCTTGGGGCGCACTTTTCTAGATTGCAGAGGACAGCACTGATGGCCGATGAACCAGCCACACGGTGTCTATCCTTTTCTCTCTGTCGTCCAGGGTCCAAATCTTTAGCTCTCCTCACAGTGGTTGCTCTCCTTGCCTTCATTTCTATATGTGTCTGACGAAATTTATTTTTTAAATTACGTATTTTAAAATTCTACACATTTTTGTTCACTCTTTTCATAAAATAAAATATTCCTCTCTCCTACAAGAAACAAAACAAAACAAACTAACCTCCTCCTGAACAAGAAGGGACACAGCCCCACCCTCACGCTTCAACAGACAAGTCCCCTTGTCTTTGGCATCTGACCCAGCTGTGGTCAAGTCTGGGTCTATCTGGAAGGTCATGTCCATCTGTCTGTCTGGAACATCAACTCCGCATGGGCAGAGAGAGGGCCAGGTGTGTTCCTCAGATCACTGCTCTATGGACACCTCACTGCTCGCCGAGTTCCCTGTGCCAGGACATGATGCACATTTGCTGAAATAACCACCTGAGTACGGATGCAGTGCATAGAGCTAAGAGAGAGCACGCTTTGCGGTAACAGTGGGAGGAGGGAGTGTTCCTGACCTGGCATGATGGTCTTCTTGCATTCCTGGCACTTGGACGAGTACTCGTGCGAGTAGCAGTCCGTGCAGAGCAGCTGGTCCTCCTTTGCAGCGAAGGGCTTGTCCACCAGTGAGCTCTTGCACCGCGAGCAGTGGAAGCAGGCCTCATGCCAGTGCCGGTCCTTGTATGACAAGTCCTGCAGATGCAGACCACATGGGACAGTCAGGGGACAGGAGAGGACTTGGAGCTGCTCTGTCCGACCACAGTAGAGAGGGCTGGGCCCACCTCTGAGTAAAGGGGGCCGGGGCCTGTGGGTGCTCCTGGACTGATGCCCACCTAGTGCTGAAACAAGTGAGGCCAGGCTGCCCTTTGCTCACTGCAGTTTGGAGCAATTATTTAGACAGGCATGTGGGAGTGAATGAGCGTGTGTATGTGTTTGTGTATGTGTATGTGTGTGAGAGATGTTTTTGAAAAATGAATGGATTTCCCTTAGGTGTCGTCTGTAAGAAGGAGACACAAAACATACAGCTCATCAGTGCTTCTCACTCACAAATGGTCCGTTGGACCTGCAGTCCTTCGGCCTTGAGTGGGCTCAGCAAAACTGACCATGGCCACAGGGTGACTGTGATGATGGGCAGGAGAGAGAAGTCCTGGCTGGATGGAAATTCAGAGAAGGCTCCCTAAGGGCAGGGCTCTGGTTTAACCTGGAGGAAAAGGGGTCAGGTGGCTTCAAGCACAGTTGTCACCACATGAGTGTGGAGGCCCCACAGATGGTGGTGAGCCAGGTGGGGGACATGCGGAGAGGGAATTCCAGCAGAGGAAGGTAGAAGGGTGAGCACATGGATGAGGGGCAAGAGAGCTCTTGGCAGGGCTGGGTGCTGGGCTCCAGGGGTAGGCCAGGGCACGAAGGGGTAGAGTTCCCATGCAACTTGGACCAAGAGGGTCCTTTTATTCATCCTGAAGGCAATGGAGGGCGGTTGAACTAGTTAAAAGGGAGAGGGACATGCTAAGATTGTGTGTGACAACTGGATAAGGACAGAGATTGGGGGGATGGGAGAGGAGACATGGAGATGCCTAGGTCCCTGCAGAGAAGCGAGCAGCCAGCCATGCCTGGTCTGTGGGAAACACAAAGAGGGAACAGATGGGAGAATTATTGAGAAGACAGAACCCGCACTTTTAAACAAAAGGTGAAACGGAGAAACGAACCCAGGAGAGAAAACTGTGTTGATTCTGTTACCCTGGGTCTTGTCTGAGGAATAATAAGAAATCTTCTCACACTCAACTCGTTAAAGTGGCATTTTGAAAGTGCCAACATGAGATTAAAATAACCTGTTTAGAGCCAGCTTGATCGTAAACGGGTTCTTGTTCTGTTGCTCCTTGTAGTCTCAGCTCTGACCTGGCACAGTCCTCCACTGATTAATGAGGCAAAAACCGACTTTTAGGCCACCACAGGGTCTCCTGGGCTGGCTTCCAGCTCTCAGGTGCCCTGACACGGGGCTCCTCATGTTGCCCTTGTCAAGAGCCTCCTCCCCAAGATGTCTCTTTACCGAAAGCCAAGTGGAGGCTGGAGTGATGCTGAGTGTAGGATGTGAAGACACACAGCTTGGACTTGATTAGAAAGACCTAAAATGCCACTTAGACTCGGAACCCAAACAGGAATAAACAGTTCTCTTTTGCTGAATACTGTGCTGTGTTTTCTCAGAACCTTGAACCAAACTGGTTATTTGATTTGGTGATCTCTGTGCACACTCTTTGAGTTCGGGGATTTAAAAAAATACGTATCATTTTTGAATCCCTTTGAACACAGTCAGGTGACTGTGAAGGGGTGTGCCCTGCCCTGCGTGACTCCCTCACACCCCATTCCTGTGAGAAGCTTGCTTTTTGGGACATCTGGGAGTGGAGTTATGGTCAATGCAAGATAGTAAGGAATGAAGGTGAGACGGGCCTACAGTTTTCTCAGTGCAGGATTGAATGGATTTGTCTCTGTGAGGTTGATATTCCTAAGTCCCAGCACCCCTGGTGATTCTCTGAGCTGGGCACTGCCCTCTCAGGGGACCCAAGGGACAGCTTACTGCAATGCCTGCCTTTCTCCATCCTCTGTGAACCCAAACTGTGGGGCGTATGAACTGGGAGCAGAAGACTGTTCTGCCTCTTGCATTTCTAGCCTCAAGTATTTTTGAAATTTAGGGGAAAACATCGTCTGTGCTTTACGGGTTATTTTGGCAAATAAAATAGATAGAAACTGCATTAATTCGAATTAGTGACTAAATGCAAACTCATTATAAACTGCAAAGTGCATACTTTGCATACATCATTTTTTCCAAAAGAAGTCATTATTTCTTTCTCTCGGGGATACAAGGGATGATAATTATGACCATGCTGTGAGGGCAAGGCTGTGCAGCCCTGCAAAGTAAATATCATTATTGAAGCTCAGAGAAGTTCAGTAACCTCTCCACAGTCACACAGCTTGCACGTAGCTGAGCCAGGGTTCAAGTTCGAGTTCTCCTGATTCGGAGGCTACTTCCAGTGAACCAACTGGGTAAAATTTTGGTAGAGTCTGTGTTGCTCTCTGCTGTCAAAAACTTTCCCCTTGATGAGAGCTGGGAATATCCACTGAAAACACTCAGGAACAATACTATTTTATACACACAAATGCATACATTTCAGCATTGCCTTTGTTTAGACTGTGAATGAAGCAGAACCAACCATTTAAAGCCCCGTCTAGTGAGAATGGTAATCAGCCTAATTTGAGAAGAGTTGAAGTGTTTAAGCAAGCTCTCACTGTGGAGTAAATGCATTAAATTTTTTTTGGAATGGAAAACGGTACGACAGTTCCTCAAAAAGTTAAAAATAGAATTACCATATGATCCAGCTATTCTACTTCTGGGTGTATGCCCACAAGCATCGCAACCAGGAATTTGTACACCCAGATTCATAGCGGCATCATTCGCAATAACCCAAAGGTGAAGGCAATTCAGCTGTCCATCAATGAGAACTCAACAGACGAACCAAACGTATGAACACACCCTGTAATATTATTCAGCCTCAAACAGAAAGGAAATTCTGACACATGCTACAACATGGATAAAGCCTGCAGACATTACTCCAAGTGAAATAAGCCAGTCACAAAAGGACAAACAGTGTGTGATTCCGCTTACACAAGGTTTCCACAGTAGTCAGATTCATAGACAGAGGGTAGAAGGGTGGTGCCGGGGGCTGGAGGAGGAGAGAATGAAGAATTGTTGTTTAATGGGGACAGTTTCAGTTTTGCAAGATGAGTTCTGGAGGCTGGCGGCACAAACAATGTACTTAACATTGCTGAACTTTATACTTAAAAAGGATGAAGATGGCACATTTTCTGTTAGGTGTATTTTACCACAATTTAAAAAAAAAATAAAATAATCGGTTTTGATGATTACATAGCAGGTGAAAAACACTTTTTTCAGAAGTTAGCTGGGCTCCCTCTGTGCAGACCAGTCACCTCATAAAGGCTTGCTGTTGTGAAAAAGCTGTGTAGTGTTTTCTGTGTTCCATGAATCACCGCCTGGCTGTGATGAGAGACCGAGTCCCAGAGGATCAGGGCAGGGGAGAGAGGGTGTCGGAGGCCTGCTTCCTGGAAGATGGTCTGGCGGTGCCCGGGGAGTCAGTACTACTCAGTCAGGGGCTACGACCGGTTACTGACAGAGAAAGAAAGGAAATACGAGTTCAAGACTATTTGCCCTTTTGTGCTGACCTCAAGAAAAACTAAGGGAGGAACCTTTACAGAAGGCATCGTGAGAGCAAAGCCACCAGATGTCACCGCAGTCTCCATCCTGGGTAGCGACTCCCCAGATGAAGAAAGAGCAGCTGAGAGATTAACACGACTGAACAGTCATGAAAAAACTAATTTTAAAATGTTCTCGTGCATCAAAAGCACTGCAGAAATCCGTTTTTCCTATAGTTAATGTTTCTGGCATGGAGACACAATGAAGACACAGTTGAAGGCAGATTTGCTGACACAGACATTGGATAGTAGGTAGTGTCTCTCTTAATTTGGGTATCACTGACATGTTCTTACTAGACCTTAAGCATCCAGACCTTCTAAAGGCCAGGCTTCCTGCCGTCACCTCCTCTCTCGGCATCCAGTGCCCCAAAGAGCTGGTGCCTTCCTCAAAATGACTCGTCAGACTAAATCCAAGCGTGGTACAGACATTTCACCTTGGCTGCTGGCGGATAGCACATGCCTGGAAATGCTTCTCATCCACCCCTGCAGGAGGCCTGGGTCAGGGTTCCCGTCCATGAGATGCCTTTTTAGTCGACCAGGGTTGAGTTATCTTGGCATTCCTTTCCTGGGGCCATCGTAACTCAGCCGCACGGTTTCTCCCTCTCACCTACCTCTCTTGCACGGACACGCAAGCTCACGGATGTCCGCAGTAGCACAACAGCTCCTGAACTGTTCACTTAAGAATATTTGATGATTCTTAAAACCTTCTGATAAAATATTTTCCCTGAAGTAAATATCAACCTCTGGCCACACTCTTCAATGTCACAGTGTGCAATAATAAAAACAGTCTTTAAACAAGCTTGTCTCACTGTCGGTGGTGGGTCCTCAGTGGGGATAGGATTCACCCGTCCTCCTGCTCTAGCTGAAGACAGTGGTAAGCTTCTCAAGCTGGTGACATCGAGGGACTGCCATGCAGGCAAGGTGGGAGGCCTTGGGTCATTCAGTCCACATCTGCTGCAGCAGGAGTGGGTGTCAGGAGTTGGAGTTCATCCAACTGCTGAAACTCAAGGCTCTAGATTTGAATCCTGGCTCTGCTGCCTACCAGATACATAGCCAAGGGCAAGGTAAATTAATCTGGCTCTGTCTCAGACTTCTCATCTGTAAAGTAGCAACAACAGTTCCTATCACTGGCTGCGACCGAGTTAATGAATTAGTACACGCAAAGCATTTTAACACACCAGAGTTTTATGGTAAAGCATATATGCGAAGCACATATAACTCACTCTACTGCAATTGCTCAGTTAACGTTAGGATTAGCTTTGATTCAGACCACAGCTGATGACACCAACAGCTGCCTCAAAGCATCACTTGCTGAAATTACATATTCACAAAGATAGTAACATGGATTAGAATTTCCCTCACCTGAAATCCACCAGGCTCATAACAGCCTCTCTGCTTTTGTGTAGCACTTTTAGTTTCCTCATCCTTCTGAAATCTAAAATTCTTTTTCGTAATCCCTTCTTACCTGTTTTTGAGCCACACAATAACCCTATGAAATAAGGTTTTGTTCTTATTTTACACATGAGCAAATTTAACACAACGATGCTAAAAGCTGTGGGCTGTTTTCTGTGACACCCCATGGCCCTAAGTGACCTGACAGAACTGGATGCATGTTTTGCTCACAGTCTTTGCCTGGCATGAAGGCATCTTTGCACATTAGTCCCAACGTGCCCGCCCAGCCTTGTCCTCTGCTCTAGTCCCCCTTCACCACTGCACACCCTTTCCGGGGCTGGCCTTTGCCTTGGAAAGCACTTCCCCCACCTCCCCTCCAACAGGTAAAATCCCACCCAGCTGTGAGGCCCAGCTCCAACACCACCTGCTCTGCGAGGCTCCCCCAGCACAAGTGATGCTGGCTGGAGGGAAATCCTGCGCCACCCACAGCTAACACAACCACAGAGAGCCCGTGTCATACTCCTTCTTCAAATTCGTATATGGAAACCCTCATCTAACTAATTACTCTGTCGGTTTCCTCTGCTTCTCTTTCTCTGGCTCTCACTTTGCGCCCTCCTATGAAGTCTGAGTTAATAAATTCATGTCACAGCTTCCTCCTGGACTCACTTCTTAGGGAAGTCGGCAATCCATAGAAAGTGAGAAAAGACTTTATGGCAAGAAGAAGGTAACCAAATACTACCATCTTTGCTTTTTTAGGACAGGCAGAGGCTTCTGGCCAACACGACATTCTCCCCAGAGTCTCAGCGTGCGGCAGGCACATGATTCCCTGGAGCTGAGCAGTCGAGAGGCTAGATTTTGATTGAGTAGGCCCGGGTGCCTGAACCCAAGCTTCAGATCTCGCCCTGAATGATAATCTGTGAAGACGTGGTGGCCAATGGCCCTTTTCCTTTCCTGTGTTCTCCGCTCCAAACAGAGCTTTAGTTTTGGTCCTTAGCGCCGAGGTAGTCTCCACTAGCTTTGGCAATTCTGTTATGTGTGGAGCCCACCACGCGGGCCCCAAAGGTAAGTATAACGGAGACACCATTTAGATGCTGGAAGTCCCACGTTAACAAGTATGGATTTGCCGACAGAATTTCAAGAACTTTAAGAGGTCCTAGAAATGTCCTCGTTTTAAAGTCCTCTAGAGAGGGAAGGAAGAAGGGAAAAAAAATTAAGAATCTTACACAACCCAGAAAAAATGCCAAGGCTAATCCTGTGCTCACAGAAATGCCATAAATTGCAGTAAAACGTTGATAAACAATGTAAGATTAGGGCCAAACACTTCCTGTCAGATTTTATATTTTTCCATTTCAGAAACATTCCTAATATGGGCAGTGCTGGTCACTTGGCTCTGAATGTGCCTTTCTAGAGATTTCAGCAGAGCCACGGGGTGGAGTCAGGGGTCTGGAGGCCCCTCAGCCCCTCAGCTAACTAAAGGTGGCTCTGAGCAACAGGGTGACTCCAGACCAAAGCTAGCCTGGAGTTGGCGCCCACTCCTCCTTTACATACCATGCCACCTGGGCTGAGAGATCTTCCAAACAAACCACTCCTCAAATCCATACACTTTATAAATGGAAAAGATGGTTTACGCTTTGAGAATGTCAAGTTACTACGTTCTCACTAGTATATTTTTTCAAATCTATAAAAACAAAGGGTCCAGAAGAAGACAGGATGGCAGAAGCTGTGGAGCACTGTCCCCAGTGTTCCGTCTGTGTTAACTCAGTTAATGGAGATGGCCAAGCCCGTTTTCAGACATGGACACCAAGGCTCAGAGGTGGCATAACTTGTTGGTGTCACGCAGCTCCTTGAAGGTGGACCCAGGAAAGCCTGGCCTGAGTTCCACCCTGGTGGGCATCGTGTCACTGCTGAATGCTGTGCGCCTGGCGGGCATGCCTTGCAGGTGGCCCTTGGGTTTTCACAGACTAAGAGGTCCTTCTTACATTACCCATTTGGCCAGCTTTGTTCCTAATTCTGAGGATCCTGCTTTTACTCAATTCCCTTCAGAAACAGACTTTTCTCTTACAGGAAGATGTCTAAATAAATACACTTTTTCTTTCTTTCTTTTCTTTTTAGTGCTCTTTCCAAACTCTGTGGACAAATCACGTAGGAACTCTAAAAAGGCGATTCACTCATTAAGCACTTAAAAGTCACCTCAACAAATAAAAAGTGTCAAGTGGAAAAGCTGGACTGAGTGAGGCCAGCAGGAGAGGCCCGTGTCCCACAGGGGGAACCAGTTTCTCCATCTGACCCTACACCCCGTCGGCTGGCCTTGGTTGGGAGTCTTCTAAAAATCTAACAGGGGCATCTACTTTTAACCTGAGTGTGTAAAAGCCTTGGCCTCCTATTTCAGATTTCCCTCATTGCTTTCTGCCAAAAGGCTCAGAAATTTTCCGTCTTCTAAGAACTTTCTAAATGGCAACTGAGAAATTGTCTGGTTTGATGGGAGGACATGGGCCAATTTGATCATCAATTCACCGTTTTCATTTAATTAACTAGGAAGCTGGAAACACTGTCCTAGCAACAAACTGAGCATCACTTCTGTGGCACAGTCACTGCCACCTGAAGGGGCCCAGGAGAAAGGCAGGAGCCTTTTGTTGAGGTCACATGATAGAGGCCAGGCAGATGCCTCTACTGACCACTAGCCCGATCGACATCTGACTTGACAGTTACGAGACAGTGTCCCACCAGAGGCTGTGCGGGGCAGGCAGTCCAGCCTGTGGGTCAGGAACCACTGCATCTGGGTTAAAAATTCCAACTCGAGTGCCTCCCTGTAACCCAGGCAAGATCCTCAACTTCAGCCTCAGTGGTTTCTCCACAAAATGGAATGAGGAACATTTCTCTCTGAGGGGTGTTACGAGGACAGTGGACTCTAGGCAGTGTGCATAAAGCATTTCCCAGCTCCTGGAACAAAGCAACCTCTCGGAGTGTGGTACCTTTTATGGCAACCATTGGAAGCCACAGCCCTGAAAGCCAGTTTTAGACTCACAGGTGGATTTTCACTCATTACAATTTCTTCCTCTTCCCATAACCTTCTAGGGCACATGGGTGGGTCTGGTGGCTTATCTGACTTCATGATCCTGCTCCCATGGATATGGAAAATTTGAAATCTGAGCCGGGCATATGGCCTAGAATTTTTGTTAAAGTCACTGATTAGATGAATGCACGTGTCTTCCAACCATCTCTGGAGCTACTGGCCAGCCTATCTCTTCCGTAATTTTTTTTTTTAATTTTTGAAGCCCAGAATATAAGTAGATAGAACCACTCACAGAACATCTACAATCAGGCTACAAATTATCTGCTAGCATCTGCAGGTGTCCAACAGAAACTTCGTAATGTCAGAGGATCATGAAGTTTTATCTGTATTGCCTGTTTTCAACTATTCCACTAGCCATAAAAATAACCTCTTGAGATCACAGCATTTTCTCAGAGTAAGTACACAGAAATAAAGAATATAATTGAGTGACTCCACAGATTTGACATTCGAACATGTAAACTAACTATAGGAACAGGTCCTGAGGTCTTGTCTATCTCATCTGAGGGGCAGTCAATACCCACAAAGTTGGCCTGATTCCCATAGGCTTGCCAATATTTTAAAATTATTCACATACCCATGTCCTCAGAGGGAGAGTTAAGGGAGGCTCATGGTGCCCATGCTATTTTAAGAAAGGAGAACGGCCACCAGATCTGTCAGCTCAGTTGCTCTCTTGAGTGCCCTGCCAGCCAGGTCATCAACTTTGCTTCCTGAAGAAACAAACATTTTTTTTTCCTATCACTGCTTCCTCCAGAAAGTCAACTATGTAGTTATTTCTGAAAGTCCATAAAATCAGTCCAAATATTCAAAAGCCCCAAATGGCAAGAACTCATTTCAAGTCAGCATCTCTTTTTCTTCCTAAATGTAGAAAATCACATGGCAGAACCCCACATACAGTAAACCGTTAATCTGGGTTGAAAAGTTCAGCGTGATTAACTCTTGACTTTGGAGCAGTCATGTTGATTTTGGCCCCACTTGGGGGATTCTTGTTTATTGGCTCATAAAGTTTGTGCTGAAGGATAAGGCGCTTTGTGGGTCTTTCCACTAAATCATATTGAAGAAATGGTATGCGATTTTTGTTTTCTCTTTACATTAGTCACCTGTCAAGGATGACTAGCCCCAAACATCCAAAACAGTTCCTTTCAAGTAGGGATGTTTTTTGTCAGAATAATAGCTGAACCTCTCACCTGCTTAAGTCTTTTGCATGTCAAGCTTTTTGTAAAATAATAATTTTTTTTCTCTATCTGTTCGTTCTTCCTCAAACAGGACATTTTTATAGATGTTTCTATAATGAAAACTGATAAAGAAAGAGGGAAACGCTTCCAAGAGGTGTGTGGAGGGAACATGTTACAGAAAATATAGGGAAGCAATTAGAATAAGAGTGGAGGCTGGAGTTTATAACATCATCAGCTGCCATTTAGAGTGTTCAGGGTTTTTTATCTGCATACCATAATAACTTTGTGAAGTAGGCACCCTTGTTTTATATCTATTTTAAAGATGTGAAGATAGCCGAAGAAGGGTCAAGTCGTTGGCCCAAGTTCACACAGCAAGTGAGACACAGAGTCAGGCATGGAACCCGGCAATCTGGCTTCGAAGCTCTTATACTTGGACTAGTGAATAAACAAAGAGGGGCTCAGAATGCCCATCAAGTACAGTGAGACACATCAGACAAAGCTGGAGACAGGAACACGTCAACTTTTAGGCTAGCAGGACTGGCTACCTTTTGCTCATGGTGGCCAAACCACTGAACATTTTAAAGTTTACACAGGATGACTGCTGAGTTTCGTTTCTTTTGCACTTGTTTTGAAGCCAAAACATACAAGGCTCAGCTTGGCTTCTAGTGGCCATTGGTCTCTGCTCAGGACAAAGGCCTCTTTCAGCACAAGAAGAAAGTTATTCCTCTATTATCACTAAATGTTTAGCAACAGAAACTGATGATGTATTATAGCCCATAGCTTACTGTCTTACCTAGAAATGATGTAATGAAAGAAAGAGATATAAGAAACATGCATCGGACGTGTTTATAGACACAGCTTGACTCAATCGGTCAGCAGTTATGTACTGATATTTCTCACCACCTAAGAGAGTGGCAAAATCTAAATAGTATAAAGGAAGGACAGCAGAAAAGAGACAGTGGAATGCCATAAATTGCCCTGGAGTCCATTATTTGGGAATTCCTTTAGAGATTCCAAATCAACACCATTTTGTCCCTCATCTGTGGCTCTCAGGATGACAGTTACTTAAAGTGCTTGCCAACTGTGTCTCAGCAGCTGTTTTGCAGGAAAAGCTATCAGCGATCTTAGAGATGTGGACAGTTCACCTGGGGGATCCTTCAATAGACCAGGTTGGGCTAAGGATATGCAGAGAAGTACAGGCCAGTGTTTCCAATACTCAACCCCAGTTCACTGGCATAAAGGACCGGTGGCCTCGGTTGAACCTGCTGGGAATTCCTATGCACGTGTCTTTCCCCTTGAAAAAAAAAAAAGCAATACAAATTCTGACCTTCTGCCACTAAAGAGAAAAGAGTCCCTAATATCCCAATGAATTTCCTGCTTTTCTTGTGTGCAACTATCTGGGAGTGGGCTCTGGCTCACTCATGTGCATATTCATTCATCAAATATTTACTGAGTAGCACCTGCTCTTTGTGAGTCAGCAGGAGGCAAACAGGAGTAAGGGAGCATTGCTGTCAAGAAAGCTACAGGGTTGGGAGGTGGGGTGGGAGGTGAGATAAGAATAGAAATTACTAGAATATCAGAAGTGTACATAGGATGCTCAGCACAAACATCCTGGTAAAACACTAACCAAGTGCTATGGAATGAGGAGTGGGCAGAGTCAAACCATCAGAGGGAAGAGGCTCAGAAAGGTTTATGGCAGGGTCCAAGCCCATCCAGGGGAGCCCAAGATGGAATTTCAATATGATGACGATGGGGACTTCAGCACAACCATACAGAGAGGGCCCTGGTTCTTGGGGAGTGTGCCCCTCCCAGGAGTTTCCAGGCACTGCCCAGGGGAGGCCCGGGGTACCTTGCAGTCGCAGCCGATGGGCTTCCTGCATTCCTCACAGGTGCTGGCGTAGAGGGTCTCAAAGCAGGCCACGCAGTAGGGGCTGTCCTCCCTCAGGATATACTTCTTGCCAAAGAGAGATTCCTCGCAGTGGTGGCAGTCAAAGCGCTCAGTCATTTTGACACCCAGCTTTTCAACGACCTGACAAAAGAAGGAAAAACATGGGCTCCAGGGATCACGCAGTGAATGCCCGGCATGCTAAGGCATTAACTGTCCTGTTGCCTGTCAGTGTTGTCTCTAGCCAAGGGGTGGCTCTCTCCTCTGGGTGCATAGCTAAAACTTACCCTTGAAATGGTCATAATTTTCAATGATGTTTTAAAAAAATTAGTTGGGGGGTAGTTTGGGGTTGAGTTCTCCCTACGACTTTAAAAGTCCCAATTATGGTTGATTGTCAGAAAAAGCTACCTCTGTTTTGGATATAAGAGTTCACGACAGAGCCCGCATGCTGTGTGTATGCTTCAAATGTGTGACAGAGTATTACATCTTCCCTTTCTCCCTGACCCCAAAATAGAAAGGCAGGGATAGAAACAATACGTTCATTTCTATAAAAAGATTTTCCATGAGCTCCCCTTTATGATTCAGAAATTCGAATAGTACGAAACCACAGTGGCAGGAGGGAGTTGGTAAACCTGAGGTTAGGTGCCCAGAGAACATTGCTCCCGACCTTGACACTGCATTGGAAAGCACAACTCACCCTTGCACAAAAAAGTGCCACACATTCCTCGGGTGAGTCATTTCTCCCAGATGAAAAGGACATCTTTCTGCTACCGCGGTGTCCAGAGAACAGGACACAGGTAACCAAGAAGGATTAGGACCCAATGGGAAATGGCAGTGACCTCAGGCCATGACCTCTCTAGGCAGTACCTCGAGGCTTTCAAAAAGGAACAATGTGTCTCTATGCCTGTTGCCCTGCATTTTTCCAGGATGAGCAAAGAGTGTGCATGAGCAGAAAGGGACAGAGAGGAAGTGGAGGGGGATGAGAGCAGGTTTTCACCTGGCCTCATCCTCATATGCCATTCCCAGACACACATGGTAGAATGCTCCAGAAAGAAGGAGTCCACTGTGGAAACTGTGGAGATATGTCTCTGGGGCATTCAACACAGAATCAATCTCCTGCAGGGATATATTCTCGAGTGGCAATATTTAATTTTGAAAAGTAGAAAGTTTTATAGGTTGTGAAATACGCAGCCTGGCTGACGACGAAACTCTGAGCGATGTTTCATGAACTCTAATTAAACTCGGTTCAAATTTCTGTCATTTCAAAACATTGAAGGGTGAAATTCCAGAATAATACCCTACGATACAAATAAAATATTGTTGCCGGGTTTATGATAACAGCAAATTTCATAGTGTTTATTAATTTGGGGCTTTTGTATATACAAGTCTTAACAAATGTAAGCAAATAAATGAACATATTTCCAGCATCCGGACCTAGTTATTTCCACGTTTATAGAATAACTTTTTTTCCAAGAGTGTTAAACATGCAGCTGGACACATGTGGCAAGAGCCAGCTTTCCAAATCGCTCTTCCTGGAGTTAAGAAAACATCGTCTGGACATTCTTATGATAACATCACAAGATGAGGCTCTTAAGCATTTGAATTATTATTCTGAAACCCGACGTATAAATATTCTTAGCACTAAAGCCATCTCAGATTGCAGCAGCTATGTTGGCAGATGACTCAACACTTTCCTGTAATTCCGGTTATTGGCCTTAAAAGTGGCTATCATTCACTTCTTCACAATTGACCACTATCCTTCCAACACAGACGTTGCCATTTACCTGTGGAACCAAAGGCCACTTTTGCCAATAAAGTTCACACAAATTTAAAAATAATGATTTGGGAATCTGAAATAAGAGTAACGAAAGGAGACAGAACGACAAACTGAGGAGTTTTAAAAGCTGGAAACAATTCCTAAGATTTTCTATGACAACTGTCTCATTTTATGGCTGCAAAAACTGGAGCCCAGGAATACCAATGGAAAAAGAGGATTCACATGAGATTTCCCAAACAGACATCTAAGTTAGAGGAAACAAACTCTCAATCCGAATCAAAAGGTGGTACCAGTGGGTTTGGACAGTGCAGCCCCTGACGAGGAAAGAAAATAACCTTAGCTGCACTAATAACCTCGCTACAGCACCATGCCTATGTTCCCCAGCCAGTGAAGGGGTGAACCTTGTGTCCTCCAAGCAAACAACCATTATGCTCATGCACCTGGTGTGCGTTTGCTACCTCCAAAGGAACAGGGCAGAAATCATCAAAGAGAGTCAAGCCCGAGCACCAGTGGGCTCCCCTCTTCTCGGGGTGTGATCGAAGCTACCCCGAGACAGCTAGACAGCACCATCACTGATGCTTCAGTCCCCCAGCAGGAACAGTGAGGCTGCGGCCTGCTCAGAGAGTCCCACTGGGATGAGGCACTCAGTTTGGCTCTCCTTTCTGTAGGTTTGTTTCTGATGATGGTAGGTCTCTCTCCCTCCTAGCTCCTTTTCTCTCCTCGCTCCTTATCTTCTCTAAGAAGTCACTGCAGTTTCAATAATTAGGAGAGCACTTTTCCTTAAACCAACTGGTTAGGTGTAAAGTGAGGACCCGTCACTTATTAGGAACAGGGCAGGACACACTTTATCTGAGAAGATCCTCTCAGGGACTCCCAGAGAATTCTATAAAGCACAAACCCTGAGAGTCAAAGTAAGTAGCCCATTAGCCCATGAGAAAATGAAGAACTTCCCTCTGTCACAGTGTTTAAAATCAGTTCTCTCTTAATTAAATGCAACCAAATAGAAAATTCTTTTTTAAAAATTGTGATTTTAAAGTTACAGCATCAATCTTAAGCCTCTTTTTAATGGGAACAATGATCTACGGCCCTGTAGGAGATGCTCCCTGTAACTTTCCATGTTTTAATCCCATAAAACAACTGATTATTCACTCATTCAAGAAGCATCAGCTGAGCTGGAACTGTTATGTCAGAAGTTCCACAAAGTGCGGGAGATACAAGATGAATAAGATATAGGCCATCCCTGAAGGAACTTGTAGTCTAGCGGAAAAACAGATATACATCAGACAATAAGGCTCCCTGCTCAGGGCAGTCGTGGAGAGATGCACAGGGTAGTATGAGGGCTCAGGGGAGGGGCTCTAAGCCACTCATCCCCAGAGAGCAGGGTAGGCTTCCTGGAGGAGAGGTTATTTTTGCTGGGAAAGATTAGTCAGCTGACACTGTGGGCCCAGGGGCAGGGTGAGCAGAGGTACGAAGATAAGAAACAGGGAAGGGTGAGCGGACACCCAGGAAGATGGGAGAGTGGGGGACCACTCAGCAGTAGGAAAGATGAAGTTGAAAAGAGTCTGAAAAAGAAGGGCCTATGGCCTTGATCACGAATGCAGATGTGCCCCGTAGGCAATAGGTTTTAGCATGTATGCTCCTGCAGCCTGCTATATGGAAGGGGGACAGGAAGGCCCCGATGCACTGCGGAGCAGCCTAGCTTTTCTAGGTGGGGTTGGGGGAGACAAAGCAGAAGGGCGATGGGTGTCCGAGTCCACTTCTGAATCAAATAAAAACAAGACATCTTGGTTCTGTAAGGATCATTTTAACCTAATGGTGTGCAATCGCTGACCTCCTCTGACCCTCGGTACCCCTCCTGACAAGTTATATCATCTTGTCCATTACCTGGAACACATAATGTGACAAGGATAAGCGACAGCCTGCAAGGAGACACCTGAACATGAGGCGTGATGGCCGACCTCATTTTTCACTGAATCAAGTCCAAAGGACAGTGTCCTGGAGTTCTCATCCCTTTGGAGGGTGAAATCACTCTGATGTCATTCTCCCTTCGGCCTTGAACAACCAGGTCTGAAAAAGCTGGATCTCAGGGATCAGGCTTGCTCCGGGCTAAGCTAACTGCACAGGGCAAGGCAAGTCCCCGGTGCAGCTGGTGGGGCTGGGGCGGCCTGGGGAGCGCTTTGATCTCGAGTCTCTGTCACACTGGCATTCAGCCAGATGTGAGGATAAAGGCTCAGAGAGCAAAGCAGCAGGGATGCACCGGGCTCACCTCCTGAGGAACAGCTATTATTTAAAAATCTACAGATATGAAACGTGGGTTATTTTTATCTTCTCGGATTTAAAAACTATAAAACAGAGTTTGAGAGGGAAAACGTCAGGGCTAGGGAGAGAAAAGAGACACACACACAAAAAGAGAGCAGGGACCTGGAAAGAGAGTTAGGGGAAGTAGAGAGGGGCGATAAGGAGGAGATGGAGAGAGAGGTGGTGAGGAGGGAAGAAACAAGGTCGAGAGAGGCAAGGAGGTTGAGAGCCAGGACACTCGGTGTTTGTTTTGACCAGGAAGATTCTTTGAGCATGCAGGGAGGGGGCTGGCGTGGTGGACAGCCCCCGCTGGACATGCTGGCCAGGCCCAAGTTTCATGAACTTGGCCCATCTTTCCTACGTGGATCTGCTGGGGCATGCTTGGCCTAACAGCCAGATTTTCGAAAGAAGACACGGAAAGCATTCTTTCCAATGATCCTTTCATTAAACTACGTACTTTGAGCTGACCCCAAAGGGGTCACTTCCCTCTTCCCCCCAGACCAAGTGTTTTTCTAGATCGATCGACCTTTAGGATACTCCTCTCACAGTGGATTCCTAAAGAGAAACCTGCGAACATTCCCAAATTCTGCCTGCGACACGAGAAGCTTCAGTCAGTCAGTCAGTCCTGATAAAGCTATGTCCACCTTTAAATGCCACCAGGGATGCAGGTAGGAAATTCCATCGCTTGTCAGCAACCAACCAGAGTCTTTTGGAGAGAATTAAGAAAATCGGCCTGTTGCAGGTAGGCTCTTTTTTGATGTGTGTTTAAAAATACAATGCTCTCATGATACCGCATGACAATGCGACTGCTTGTGTCCAAGCCATAAACGCTGGGAAGGTTCACTGGCAGGTGACAAACACGGGGCCAGGTGGTTAGTGCACAAATGGGTGGATGAGCAAATGAAGACAGTCATCCCAGACGACAAACAAGTAGGCAAAAATCAAGAATGAAGACAAGGAATGTTTTATGTGAACGTTTTATGCACAACAGACCCAAAGTGTAATCTGGCTTGGAATCTGATGCCATTCAACTTTCCAGTGTCACGGACCCCAAGCTTCATTCTTTTTCCTCCATCACTGGCCTCTTTTCCCCTTCCAGATGAACTGCTGCTTCCACAGCAGGGAGAAATTTATTGTGTTTGGACTCTAAATCCATGTGAACACACAGCTGCACAGTTCAGGCTGAGTCCTGGTCAGAGCAAGAAGCAAAAGCCAGGCAGGAGGCACTTGCAAGCATGTCTGCAAAGAATGTTCTCGATCCCCTGACACAGGCTACAGGTATCCGTGAAAGGCCCTGGACCTTCCACAAAGACAGAGAGCAAAAATCCTCACCCCACACTCTTTTCATTAGTCTAGCTGAACTGTTTCTTTTAAATAAAAAACTCTGGTGAAAGGGAGAGGAGGGCCAGTCCAGGGGATGTTGCTCTTTTAAAAAAAAATGTAATAATGTACCCAGAATCCACTTGAAATCGATTTTTAATAGATTGTTGGTAAGGTGTAAGGTTGACTATGCCTGCTGCTGTACGATATATTTGTGGATTAATTTAATGAGCCTTTACTGGTTATACCTATGGGCAGGGGTCAAGGATGAATTATAATTTGGTATATAACTGGTAACTTTCAAAAAAACTTAAAAAGTCTTGATTTGTCTTTGATAAAGAAATGGTTTGTGTCAGAGACATGCTTAAATAAGGTAAACTAGTGTCTTCCAAATTAACTTTTGAATATGGAATAATGAAAAAAATGGAGAAATAATAAATGTCAAGTTTCTGATCATAAGTCCACAAACACAAGACTCATGATACTTGATGTCCCACAGACTTTTTAATCCAGTCAGTAAGAATGTATGAGGTAACCACTATGTTCCACATACTGTCTTAGGTACTGGAAGGCTGAGATAAGACATATAATTTCTGACAGAGTTCCAGACCGGTTCTAGCTCCAAAGAATTTAAATCACCTTCAAGACACTATCTTGTAATTTAATCTCAAAACATGCCGGTTGAGTAGATGCTAGACAAGCATAATTATGCAGGCTAGAATGTCAGGCTGCCTCAGGTTCTTAAATCATCTAGTGCTGGTGGTGGGGTGAGAGGGAGACCTTAAGTTACAGCTCCTTCACTGCCTTCCTGGGAATGCACGAGCAAGTCATTTACGGGCTCACTCTCCCTCACCAGTCTCGTCCAGTCTCCAAAGGCAGTCTGTTGTTTAGGATCTGTCTGCCTGGACTTTTTCTTTCGTGACCCCCGCCTTCCACAGAATGAAGACTGGCCTCTTCATTCCCCTCGCCCTGTTCCCTTGTGGTGTTTCTTTAGCACACCGCATCACGACACACTGCGTCGGGACCCTGACACGACTGTCTGCACATATCCTGTGACTCTGTGCAGGGACTGGCTAAGTCTTATTTGCTCCAAAAGTCTTATCATTAAACATAGACAGATCTGTTTCCTTTCAGACTGAAAACCTAAATATTTACAGACTTCAAGTGTGCCCTTTGACTGAGTTTTATTTACCTATAAACAAGGCAGTCCCTTCTCTTAGTGGCATAGACATCCCTTGCCTTAGTACCATAAGCCGAAAGGAGATCTTTAAGTCACAGTCTGAATCGAGGCAAGGAAGATATGGATTATGAGGGCTGAGGACAAGTGTGATACCATGTGATGTCCGAGTTTAGGCCAGGTGTGAGAATCCCTGTGAGGACCGAACTAATGACGGAGAGACCAAACGCTGCCCCAAATCTCTCATTAGGTCTCCAAGAAGACAACTGTGTTTTACAGCAACAGGAAAATCAAGACTGTCAGTAGGAAAGGAGTAATGGGATTCTAAAAAAGTGAGATGGAGAGCTGGTGGGGAGACTTTTTAAACAAAGTTAATGGGGTTCTCTAGAGAAACACAGCCCAATAGGAGAATGAATATATATGTTAAACCTGAGAACCACAAGAGCCAATGGTGTCAGTTCCAGTTCAAAAGCTGGCAGGCTCAAGACCCAAGAAGAGCTAATGTTTCAGTCCAAGTCCAAAGGCTGGAAAGAACCACTGTCCCAGCTCAGCAGACAGGCAGGCAGAGTTCCTTCTAGCTCAGCCTTTTTCTTCGATTCAGACCTTCAAGAGATCGGATGAGGCCCACCCACATTGAGAAGGACAATCTGCTTTACTCGATCTACTGATTCAAAAGTTAATGCCACCCAGAAACACCCTCACAGACACCCAGAAATCACATTTGTGTCTAGACACCCCATGGCCCAGTCAAGTTGATATAACATTGACCATCACAAGGGCTAAAGTCCAAATCCACAATTCAGGACAAAAGAGCCAATTCATTTGACTCGCCCCAAAGTCACAGTACCAGCTCGGTCTCTTGAAAGATGGAACTCTCAGTCACTTGGGAAGAACCCATGCATTTTGTTTGAGGTGGTCACCTTGAGGAAGTGGCCTCTCAGTATAATTCCACATTATCAATGGACTTTGAAAAAATTCTTATAATAAAATGACACAGGAAGTATCCAATATCTTTTTGTTCGTTCGAGCACAAGGAAGTTTGTATCTCATGGCATCTGAGTCAGAGAGAAGCTTTCCTACTCCAGCCCCCTTGCTGACAAATGAGGCAGCCTGAGGCGTGGAGCCCAGGTAACCCACAATCTATGCCAGACAGAAATAAAACCCAGGCCTCTTGAAGCCCAGTCTAATTTTTTTCAATATTCTACTGGGCATTTTTTGTCTACAACTTAGATTCCTTTCAGAACTGGAAGTGGTTTAACAAGCCGTCTTGGATCAAAATCTGCAGCATAATACCTCATTGAAATATTCAGGTGTGCCCCTGAAGTTTAGTGGTTAGAACTCAGGCTCTTGAGTTAAGCTGTCTGGGCTCAGATCTCAGTACCACTTTACAGGCTGGAAAATGTTAAGCAAAAGTTACTTTGATCTCTCTCTCCTTCTGTTTATCCGTAAAAACCAAGATAATATTAAATATGTATACAATGCTTATGATGCCAGGCTGCGCAACGACCCTGAAAACAAGCCACTGTCATATCCCTGTTTTCCCGTTGAGGAAACTGAGACACAAAGAGATTTGGTGACTGGGCCAAGGTTGCACAGCCCGCGGCTGAAGGATGGGGACGTGAACTCAGGTAGCCCAGATACAGTGCATGCATGCCCACTAGCCCATCACACTTACCTTCGGGCATATCTGTGGGGATTAAATGAGACTGTGAACATAGAGCCTACAATAGTGCCTGGAATTCAGCAAGCTAATTCAGACATTATTGACATGCTGCTGTGTAAAAGCATTTTAAAGCATTTTAAGGCATTTAAAACATGATGGAAACCTAATTCCATATCTTAATTAATAATCCTTCAAAATTCAGGGTGAGATAAATCTGAAAAACACAGTGAAAAAAAAATTGTCTAAATGTACCGTGAAACATTCTTCCTTGAGTTAGGTTTCGTGGAAGTTGAGTTGCCCATCAGGAGGCCCTGTCCTCCCAAGACTTGCCTCAAATGATTTTTGGTCTAAACCCCCTGCAGGATAGCAAAGCCGCCTCCCTCTAACATATTACTATAAAACATAGGTGAGTAGAGATAGTGCCAAAAGTGCCAGAAAGATCTGGCCTTGCGTTTTGAACACTGTTCTCCTGATTATAAGCTCAAATTCTGATTTATTATCTTCCAAAATAAATGCAAGGGGAGCAGCCATGGAAGGCAGCTGTATACCTCTCAGTCTACCTGGCTTAGACAGAGTTCCAATGAGACTGAAATGAGGATTTGAAAATAAGTATGACTGATTCTTCATTTAAAGTAGCAAACAATATTTAACACTTTGCTCACCATCTCGGGTATGCTACCACACAAGTGCGATTTAAGATTAGATTTTTTTGGTCGTTGTTTCAACACACCCATTTTGTTAAACCTGGGGATTCAGTTTTTGAATTTCCCCACGAGTTAATGCGAGTTACTGCCACACCTCAAGCTCCACTGCTTTCTACTCAGGGGAAAGGCCTCCGGCACACTGCCCGGACGGACGGCGGCCAGAGTCCAGGCCCCCGGGGAGGGGGGTGGTCACATTCCCACGCTTGGACCCGCGACCAGCCTTTGCCCAGGGCTCCCCCGTGGGTGGCACAGCCCTGCTCGCCGCCCAGCGGTGACCCACCCATCTGACTGCGTTCCAGCCAGGATGGGGCTGGGGGAGGGGAAGGGTCCCCCCCCCCCCGCCCACAGTCCCCCCGGCCTCCCACCACGTTAGCTTACTCTCCCGGGGTCACCCGCGCAGCTCCGCTCTCCGGGGTCCCCACCACCACCCGGCTCCCCACTCCCTGGGTCACCCCCATTGCTCGGCTCCCCTCTCCCCGCGTCTCCCCCATCGCTCGGCTCCCCAGTTCGAAGGTCCATCCCGACTGCTCCGCTCGCCCGTCCCGGGGTCTCCCCTGGGCTGGGCTCCTCAGTCCGCAAGCGGCACAGGCGGGGCGGCGTCCCCCTCCCGGTTTCCCGCGGCGGCGTCCCCCTCCCGGTTTCCCGCGGCGGCGGCGTCCCCCTCCCGCTTTCCCGCGGCGGCGGCACTCACCGCGCGGCTGCCGGGCGCTCCTGGACCGCGCGGGGAGCCGGCTGCGGCGGCGGCGGCTCCTCCTGGCTGCGGCCCGGAGCCGGCCGAGCGGAGCGCAGCCTCCCGCCCCGGCGAACCCCGCGTGTCATTTGACCATATAAGGACACGGACGCACACCTCCCAGGCGCCGGCGGCCCCGGCCCCGGGGCGCGGGGGGCGCGCTGCCCGCCCGGCCCCACCTCTTGGTTGGCTTCGGGCCCTTCCGCGTGGCCTCGGGGTCCACCGCGCTCCGGGGGACGTGGAACTTCGGCCTCACGGGGGCGAGATGGGAGCGAGGGCCACGCGCCGCCGGGGAGGAAGGGCAGGAATCCGCCGGTTCGCGGAGGGAGAGGCAGGCCTGAGCCCCAGAAGATGCAGGAGGGGCGGGGGGGACGCACCTGGAGCGCCCCGGGCTCGCAGCTGGGCTTTCCAGGGCGGGAGCACGCGCCGGGATGCGTCCGCACGGTGGGCTTTCCCCGCCTTCCCCTGCAGACCCCTCTCTGTCACGAAATGGACCCATCGATGGCCAAAGGGAAGGGACAGTACCAGGTTCTTTGTTCCGACAGGGCACAGGGAAGGGTCCAATCCCCAGCATTTCTGGGGCGAGGGGGGTATTTATAGGTTCTGTCGGCCTCTCCAGGGAGGGAAAACAAAAGAGAGATGGAGAGAGTGCCTCCCACACTCAAAATCCTCCGGCCGAAGCACACTTCGGCCCGATGGTACCCTGCAGCCCGGCCAGAGAGAAGGCACAGGCTGAGGCCCGTGCCTGAGCAAGGGGCATCCGCAAAGAGAGGTTTGCTCTCCAGTAGGTGGCTGGCCTCTGTGCAGACAGACGGGTGGGAGGTGAGCTGATGGACAGCGAAGGCACAGGAGAAGTATTACCTCTAACATCCATCCAGTGGGCCTCGGAGAAGGAAGAACTATCAGATTGTTCTCTCCTGGTTGGTGCTTAATGTCTGGTGATATTTTAGAGGCTCCCGGTGAGTCTCTGTCATGGAATCAGAACGTGAGAGGCATCAAGTTAGCTGCCACTTACTGGGCATGAACTCTGTGTGTATCTCATTTGACCCTCACGCATTTGAGGTAAGGGGTTTGGGGTGAGGACCGTACCAGAGAGATTTATTTGCTCATGGCCTCCTGAGCAAGCAGTATGCCCGCTGAGATTTGAACTGGAGTCTGTCAAATGGCAAAGCCATGCAAGTATCTTACAGGGTATGAAGTGCGTCTCATCCCATCAGCTGTTCTAGTGCCTTCCAGAGGGCTAAGACAGGAGTCCAGCCAGACGTGGGTGGGGGAATCCAGTCTTCCCTTCCCCTTTCGTCCCAGAACCCCACAGCTTCTCACCAAGAAGGGAAGTACCCTCTCCTGACTTGAATTCCCACTGACAGTCAGGCTACTGACTTGAAATTCAGAACCGACCGTGTGTAGAAAAGTTTTTTTCCTCCAGACTTGTTTATATCGTTGAAAATCACAAAATAATCTCCCAGTTCTCAAATGATGAATATAAAGCTTCAGTTTTTAAAAACAAGTTTAAAAAACAATGAAACAATTTCTACATTTATCTTTCTTTTTGCTAACTTAATTTTATTATTTTATTTAGCTTTCTGAGTTGTGTTTTTAACTCATCTATTTTAATTTTTTATTGATAATGTTATTTAGTTCTACGAATCTAATAAATCCTTTATCTGTACCATACAGATTCTGAAATTTTGTATTTTCTTTATTAAGAAATTCTACAATTTACTTTTGTATTTCCCTTTTGACTTAAAGGATAGAGGAACATATTAAATGATCCTATGAAGATGTAATCAGCAAAATCCAGACTCTGAAAGTGAATTTACCCAGTTTCTACAATAATGTCTAAGAAGAAAGAAAAAAAGGAAGAAAGCAAGGAAGAGGAAAAGGAACGAGAGAAAGGAAAGGGAAGGAGAGAGATGGAGGAGGAAAGAAAATATTAATAAAGACAACAACTGCAGTGAATAAATGGATCATTCTGAATCAAAGAACAAACTATTTAAAAATTAAATTTTCATGAAACAAAAATGTAATACTAATAGGATATTTGATGATACTAATAAATTATTATTTTTTAGGTGTGATAATGAAGTCACACACATTTTTAGAGTCCTTACTTTTCAGAAATAGTATGAAAATATTTATCAACAAATCGGCCATGGATAAACAGTAACCACTGAAGCTGGGTGATGGGTATGTGGGGTGGGCCTCTACACTAGTCTTGCTCCTTTTATAAAGCTTGAAAAAGTCCATAACAAAAGTTTTAAAATTATAAATGCACATAGCATTTGCCTCTCATCCAGCATTTCCCCTTACAAGAAATTATCGTACCAACTGCCTTGCTCATGTATAAATTGATATACATACAATAGAAATCATTGTAGAATTGTTTGGAATAGCAAAATATTGGACTGTGTTATATGTTCCTCAATAGAGTCTAGTTAAATATCATATGGTACATTTTAGAATTATTTTTAGGTGTATCTGTTAAAAAGAACAATGTAATTACATTTATTGATCTGACATGCTCTTGAAGATATATCAACTAAAAGTCGAGGTCAAATGTAGATAGCAACCAACTGTTTGTGTTAATAAACAAAGAAGAGAGACAATATATACATGTAAACCCAATAACTACTTTATCTGTGCCATACAAATTCTGAAATGTATTTTCTTTAATATTATTTTAAGAAATTTTACAATTTAATCTTGTATTTTCCTTTTGACCTAAAGGTTTGAGGAACATAATAAATGACCCTATGAAGATGTAATCAGTGAAATCATGTGTCTGCTTCTGGGGAAAATGGGGGGGAGGGCTAGGGCTATGAAGTGAAAGTGAGATTGATTTTTACTATATACCCTTTTATTTCTTTTTAATTTTGAGTTACATAAATATATTATCCATTTGAAAATAATATTTTAAAAATTAATGCAACACATACTCCTTTAAGAAACATCAGAAACAAATTTGTTAAACTGAGTTTATAGAAAGTCAAAGGAGGTTTGCTAAAAATAGAAGAAGGAGCAAAGCGATTCCAGGCTACATGACATACACTTTTCGGAACAATTTAAATCAAAGGACAAACTATTAATAAAATATGTTTACGCAAGATATTCTGGTAAACGTGTTTTGAAAAGTTCTCTTCTATACCATTGTATTCCCAAGACCTAACTACAGTGCGTGACACATAGCGTACTTAATAAATATAGATATTGAATAAATGAATGTATCACAGAATTGTGACAAGTTTTTCTTTTGAAATCGCTTCTAGTATAATGAATAAAATAGGACAGAAAATATAATGCAATCTGCAGCAGTACAGCTCGATCTCTGGAATCAGGCCTGAATTTGAATGCCTGTCTAGCTCTACCACAGAACCCTCAGTTTGCTCAAATGTAAAATGGACTAATAACATAAAATTGTTGGGAAGATCCTTTCTCATGATACATATAAACTACTTAACCACTTATTAGTTTAGTCCTTGGCACATAGTAGGCCCTAGTAAATACTGGTATTTTATTAGAAGAGAAAGGGGAGATGGATTCAAAATAAGAAGGAAACACAAGGGTGGTTAAAAGGTACAAACTTTCAGTTATAAGAAAAATAAGCACTGGGGATATCATGCACAGCATGATATAGATAATACCATAGTGCATATTTGAAAGTTGCTAAGAGAGTAGATCTTAAAAGTTCTCATCATAAGAAAAAAATTATAACTATGCATGGTGATGGATGTTAACTAGATTCACTGGGATGATCATTCATAATATATATAATAGTAAATCATTATGTTGTGCACCCGAAACTAGTATATGTCAATTATGTGTATCTTCATTTTTAAAAAGTGAAATAATTTTCTTCAGAAGGAAGGGTTAAGGTTTAGGTCCTGTTCTAAAGATGAGATTGTCTTAAAAAAAATTCTCTGCTATAGATAACAGGCTAGTTCATGGAAGAAAAAAATTAAGAAATTACATTTTCTGAGAAAGGGATCAAGTGACAACTGATAGGTTACTCAAGCTCTTCTCTTGTTTATTTCGGTTTTCCTTCTCCAGCCAACACGACCCTAACTTCTTCCTCTCTTGTTGTGGGGTTTCAGGGCGTAGCTAGGAAGGGAAAGAAGAAAGGGAAGACTTTGTGGCATAGGCCAGGGGTTCTCAAAGTGCAGTCTGGGCCCAGCGGCAGCAGGATCACCCAGAAACGTTAGAAGCAAACATTCTTGGGCCCAACTCTGTTTCAACAGGTACTTCAGATGACTGACAGTGCTTCTGGGTAAAATACCCCTAGGGATTCCAGCTCTGAACTCAGTAATTTACCTGAAACCTAGGAGATGTCAGTTTCTATGGGGGGAGGGAGTGGGAACAGACATAGACTAAACATAGACTAAACATAGGCCAGCCTCAGGAACTTCAAAATCCAATTACAAGTATTACTTAACTCTGTCAGGTGCCTCATGGGAGGGATCTACAAGGTAGAAAACTTACAAGGCGAAAAGTTCCAGCCTGTGTCTCAGTGATACAAATGCTGACACAATTCTCTCCACTGAGAATGTCAAGAGAGAAAGAAAGGCAGAGTTCCTAGGAGTGTGCCAGCACTGCAGACCAGGTGGTAGGTAGTCAGGTGGGCCAAGGAGGCCGGTGGGCCAAGGAGGCCCGTGGGCCAGGCCCCAGGTCACAGGCACCAGGAGACCTCACCATCATGAGGAAGAATGTGAACCCATGAACACATGAAGGAGTGGTGGTGGTGGTCTGACAGCCCTACCTTAGTTAGCCTAACTGACCGTTTCAATGAAGATTTGAGAGCTTTTATCCCATTCAAGAAACAGGAACTCTCACAGGCATTTCCACCCACTCAAACCCGGGCAGGAAACCAGTGGATGATTTGCCGTTGATTCAGAGGTAATCATTCTTAATTGTCTCACATGGTTGGAGGGTGAGTAAATGTCTCAAATCATAAAAGACGGTCGTCAGGATCCCAGGTGGGTAGCAGGTGAGAAGGAGCCTCACCTGCTCATCTCCCCATGACACAGCTTCAGACCCGAGTGTGGTGGCTTTGATACATGGGCTCACTTTTCCTGAAAGCACTACTTTCCTGAATCAAGCAGAAAAACCTCTATGGAAGGGGACCCTACTGGCAGGGTTGTCACCTACCTGTGCTCGTGCTCCGTGCAAATGTCCTCCCTAGCAAAGGGAGGAACTTGGTCTGCTACAGCCACATTCTAGTAGGACCCAAACATTGTTCCCTTGACTGTTAGACTTTTAGGAAAAGCTCAGTCCTCCACAAAAACCAAGCTCCTTTCCTTCCCCTCCCTCCTCTGCCATGCTCTGGTTAGGAAGAAAAATGCTTGGGATCTTAAGACGCAAAGTTTCCGTATCTCATTTCTTTGCTCTCTCTTTTTCACAAACCGATTTAGTGGATGCAAAATAGTCAATGTTTGAAGGCTGAAATATGTCTGACTCTGAGCCAAATCCACAAACAACTCTGTGATTCTGAGTTTGCCGTCACTGGTTAATCTGATTTAGAGCATTTGATACAAGTTTCCATGTGGCTTTGATAAATCATTAAAGAAGTTTCTTTTTGGTGGCTAATGACCAATAAAATGAAGCCATTCACACCACAGCTGCGGTCTGTCGTGGGTCAGGAAATGCGGCTGGAAAATTTTTTATAATGTGTACTCAGAAAAAGTTTGCTTCTTGTTTGAGATCTTTTGTCTCTGATTTCAGTTCTTTTCTGCAGTAACCCATTCACTTCTCTGCTTGCCAGCATTTCCCCCGCAACTTGATGAGCTATTCCAAAAGCCATTTTAAAAAAGTGTGTCTGAGGCCTGTGCAAATCTGGCAGAACGCTACTTTGAATGAACCATGTTTGCTTCCCTAAAATACCTGAAGCTCTTGTGGCTTCTGACACTTCTTCCTGGAATCCTGAAATGGGAGCTTTTCATGCCTCACTTGTTTCTCAGAATGTTGATTTTAAACCGCACTGAAATCCGGATATTCTTTGTGACTTAACTTTATGAGTCAATGCTGCAACTTTCAAATAGCAAGTTCTTTCTCCCTGCCACCAAAATCCTTTTGTACTATCTCTGCTTTAATCAGGGTCATTAATAGAAAATTACTGGTCTAGCTAGGAAGACCTAGGGCAGCCAGGTCCTGGAGGGGAAGTGAAGTGGGCTGCACTCCTGGTCCAGGATCCTCTGTGGAGCAGTGTGGGCACCACAGGTAGCAAACCCTCTTAACTTTTGTGTGTATCCCCACCTCACCTGTGAAACAAAGGATGTACCACCTCTCTTCTTGCCTCAAAGGGTTATTTCAAATTATTTAGATTTTCTTTAAGTCATTTTTACTGCTAATCAATAATTGAACATTTTCTAGAATGTCACCTGTGGATTTGTGTATAAGAAAAAAGCTATTTTTTAAATGTTGCTTTCTGTACTTCTAAAAACAAGGTATTTAGTTAAGAAATACCTTTCACCTATTTCAGAAAGTGCTTTAACATTGGACCTGAGAGTCACGACAGAGCTTTCTGAAACAGCCAAGCTTCTTTCTACATCATGGCAATAGTAATTGACTGCTGAAATACCAGGAAAAAATTTTCTAAAATGTCTGACCTTCGGCATATTCTGGCAGTACTATGTGCCCCTCCAAAAAAAATCTTCTAAAATTCTGGGCTATCCTAACTGCCACATAGTTTTGTAATGTCTGCACAGTTAGGGATGCTGAGCAATTACACTGCAACAGTCCCAGATGAGTCACCCGCCTCCCCATGGGACTAAAGGGCCCCTAGTGGCAAATTACCATAGGATACCTATAAATCATTCAAATTTGAGGTGACTTTTTCTTTTTCTTTCTTTATTCTTTTGCCTTCCTTTAAACAACTTGAAATTATATTTCCATCTTGCAGATGGCTTTGCTGAAACCCAGCTCCCTGCCTCATTAACATTTGATGGACTCAGTTCTCTCTTCCTCCCTGTTTGCATGGTGGCTGTTTCCCTATGTTGAGTTTGGCCCCTCCAGTTTCCAGGTCACGAAAAAAGCAGAGGAAGGACACGCTTGAGAGGTTTATTTTTCTAAGAATATGTTTGGGTTGTTATCAGGTCAGGAGAGCAGGGGCTGCGATCTTTGAGACCTCTTCCAGCTCATTCTCTTTGCTCTCACATGTTCCACCCGTAGCCAGTGGGGGAGGATGCCTTTCTTCATTCTGCACTGCCTGGCAAACTCCTATTTACCCATTGAAACAAAGATGAAGTGTCTCCCCTAGAAAGGCTGTGTGGAGTATCCATTGATAACCTCATTTGTGATCATTCCGTATTATCTCATCTTCTTGTTTTTAACAACAAAGGAATGAGTGTGACCCCTTAGGGGCAAGGATTGGGACCTTAATTTCTATATTCTCTGCCATTTGCATTTTGGTTCATATTTACTGAATTCAATTACAGTTTCCTGAAAAATTCCTAGACAAATATAGAGTTACCATACAAGGGCTCATATGAGCCTACTTGAAACATACAAATCTGGCTCACTGCCCATTCAGGCTGTTGTTTGCAAACTGGATCTCTGGGCTTTGCAGAGATCCAAACTTACAAACAACCTGAACTGAAGCAAAGCAGAAGGGTGGGAACTTCCCTGTGGCAGTGGAGGTACTGTATGAGGCTGAACAATGGGGCTTCAAGGGTCAAAATGGGGAAGTTCTTGGGATAGAACTCCATGAGGTGGGGCTGCATCTCCTGATCTGCCCCTGCACACTCCCCCCTCACCCACCCCGGCTGCCCTGGGCCTTATTCAACTACTAAGCACGATGTCCACAGAGGATTTCCTTAAAGTTCTACATCCTTGTGCAAACTAAAGCCGTGGTCTTCATTTTTAGTAACTGAATGCCGTGTTCATGTATAAATAATGCTTGGGGCATGTTTGATTTTCTAGTGAGTACTTTTTTTTAAAAGTCTATTCCAATGGGAACATACAAAACAAAAATTCTGTCTTCCACAGAAACCTGTTAAGATTCTCTCCTCTATGGCTGCAGGAGCACGTGTTGTGAGCCCTTTCTGGAAGCAGGTCTACTTGTACTTGCCTATTTAGTGGTAACAACTCAGCTGGAAGAGGGCCCCCCACCCTTGCAGCGTGCTTTTAGTAGGCAGGCTGCAGAGATGCGTCCAGACAGGAGCGCACAGCTCATCTCCCCCAACCATACCTACTTCAAGGTGAAATCACTTGGGAAGAAAAATTGGCTGATTTCCTTCATTCACTCACATTACTGAGGTTTAAACAGTACCAAAGGTAGACAGATTAATAAGCTTGTTCTTTCCTTGACTGTTGCCATCCATACTCACAAGGCCAAGTGGGGGGCTTTCCAAGCCATGTAATCATATTTTTTACTTAGCCATCAGCAGGCAGTCTCAGGGCACCTCCCAACCAAGACAGGAGCCAGCCAGCACTTTTGCACTTGCAGACTTTGCTTATGGGGGAGTACACCTTCACAGTGAGAATTTGTTTGTTTTGGACAGGTCTCTCTTGCTCATTTGCAAGGGGGGCACAATAAATAGATAGGAACAGTGTCTCCTTGCTTGAGTGGAACTAATCTGGCTGATAGTCAATGAACGTAAACTTGACATCCCTGATTCTACAATGTGGAGTGTAGGGTACAACCATTCATCACCATTGTTACCACAAATTTTTTCTTTTGATTGCTGATACGGTGGCAATTTTTGTATAGGAAGGGAAGACAGGTGTAGATTCAGACTCAGAGTCTTGGAAGAGTCATTTCTTCCCCTTTGTCTGAAACTCTAGGAAGAGAGGTGGTTTTCACGGGGCTTCACTTCCAATGTGGTGCCAGGGTGACAGAGCGATGGTGGCCAGGAGACCAGGAGAGCCCGTGGTAGCCACTAGGAGTGTGGAGCACCTCCCATGAGGCAGGCTGTGGCCCAAAGAAGGAGAATGTCAATGTGTGATGAGGATTTGGGACATACAGAAGGAACCACAGAGGCCCATTGGGAAGAACGTTCCAGTGAGAATGAAAAGACCGTCAGGAGGTAAAACAGAAAAGTGAGAGAAAGGAGGAGACAGATATGTTGAGAGGAAGTGAAAGGAAGCTTCTGTTTGGGAAACATGTGAGGAGCCTGTACCTGGCTAGTTAATTTATGCGGGCAAATAAGGTGCTGGATACTATTCACCTGGATGTCAACAATGGTTTCAGAGCAAAGAGCTGAAGCTACTCAAAACTCTCCCAGGACTTAGGTTCCAACTTGGCTTCAGACATGAGGCCATAATTTATTAATCCCAGCAAGACAGCAAACTAAGAAATGGTAGAGGGGTTTACAGGCTTAGGTCAGCTCCCGAGTTAATGGTAAATGTCAGTTACATTTTTGTTCCATAGAGTTTGTTAAGGTAGTTGTGCTTAGGACTAACAAAAGTTACCCTTTGGTCTTCTGTTCTGGAGAGTCCTGCTTATGACATGCAGTAAATAATGTGATATTATTGCTTAAATGCCTATTAAGGTACTTAGTTCCAGAAAGAGGAGGCAGAGAAAGGACAGGAAATCCAACGTGGAGCCATCTGATGATCATCATTGACTGCCCTGGAGTCTTGGAGCTGCCTTCCTGGGACAAACTGGAAAAGCACATGCTGCTCTTTCCCATGGGAGCAGGTAAAAAGCTGCATCCTGGCAGAGCCCTCCCCAGCATCTGTGCCAGCAGAACAAGCCAATTCCTGCCTGGTTCCTACCACCAGGGCCTGAGGCAGAGTTTACCAGAATGAAGGGGCATTCCAGAGGGCGAGAAATACTGGGAACCCTGGCCTGGTTAAGAGGCTTGGGTGGAGACCCCGAGATTACCATCCACCCCCTGGCAAATCTGGAAGCAGATTCGAGAGGCTGGACCCAGAGTTGAGGGCTCACACCAAGGGTGGGACGCAGGAGAGCAGAGGGCGGCATGACTTTTTTCTCCCAAACGGGAGCAGCTTGCCAGCTGGAAGAAGACCTGGGAAGTCAGAAACCCAGGGCAGCTTTATTGGCAACTCCTTCACCTTCTAGAAGCCTGGCCTGTCTGTTTTCTTTCACGGTCATGACAATATCTGGGCATGTGCCCTGATGAGGAAAATAACCCTGAATAGCTGCGGAAAGAATTATTTTCTCTTCTCTACATCTGGAGGTCTAGGGCTGGCCTGGCAGAGGAGAAGGTTAAGGTGAAGGTTAGCCCAGGTCAGCACAGCGCACTTTAACTGAGAGATTCTCTGAATGTCAGTCAGCTGCCTGCCAGAAGATTTATTAGGGAAATGTCTTTGAAGTCTCTTCTGACTGCTTATCACTGGGAAGTGTGTCATATATTACACTGCTGATTGTTGGTGGTGTCCAAAACCAACATTTTGGGTTGTCTTACTCAGACCAGAAGGGTTTCTTGGCACAGGCAACCAGAGAGAAGTGTGTGGTATGTGCATCATGTATCAGCTTGTGTTTTTATGATGCTGGCAACCAGAAGGGTCCACAGAGGTGGAAAAGTGGCAGAAAGACTGAAATGAGAAGCAGTGAAATGAGTAATTCCATCTGATAGAAATTACCAGTGCTACAAAGCCAAGTACAGGAGGTAGTGGTGATGGTTGTGAGCATTTAGAAAAAATTATGTGATAGGAATATGCTTAGTTGTTTTAGGAAGTGACACCCTGCTATTAAACCAATCACAGGTAAGATTTCATGGGTCCAGTATATAGAAGGCTTTTATTTTAAGCTTTCCAAATTTTATTCCATCATTTATAAAATGCCCACCATTTTGGCCCTGAGCCTATAGCTTGTTAAATCCTTGTAAAACGTAAAGGGAGGGAGCAGTAATATGAACCAACATGAAAGAATTTCAAATGGGCCTCTGTGGGCACACATACACATTACCATCATCACTTTAGATAATTAGACTCATTCATTCTCATCGCAGTCAATAAAACTGATCCTAAAATTAAGGCAGGATGACACCCACTACATTTTAAACTGTAGACAAAATTAAAGGACTTTAACATAATTTCCTAGTATTAGCTAGCTTTGAGTTAAAGGTTTAAAATGTAAATTTTAAAAATAAAAACAAATTATACTTTTAGAAAGAGTATTATCAAAGATCAATGCTTGTCATGGTTAGAGTAAACTTTTAAAAAAACGAAGTATAAAGTAACAAATGACATTTTTTTCTGATTAAATCTTTTCCAGAACTACTATTAGCCTTTGCCTCTTTTTCCTGGTTTTAGTTAGAATTCTTTTTGTCTACTCACCAAAAATCTTAATCTTTGAAATAAAGAATTTGTGAAAGATCCAGGAACTTAAGGCTATCCTGACAATAAAAGCTCATATGATATCCTTCTCATAGCAATTGGATTGAGGTATGTGGGGGAGGAAACTAGCCAGCAGGAACTTGCTGTTTGCTAAGTGATTCATCCTCACAATGCCACATAGATGAAAAAAAGTCAGCCTATCCCTTTCAGAGTCCAGTGTAACTGGAAGGGAGGGAGCCATCTGGGTTAGGAGGAAATCCCAACAAGATCAGGCTAGGGTTAAGATATGGAAAGTATATCCTACTTCTGGGTATACATATATCTTGAAAAAAAATTTAAAGCAGAGTCTCAACGAAATATTTGCACTTGCACCCCTGTAGCAGCATTATTTACAATAGACAAGAGATGGAAGCAACTCAAGTCTCCATCAATGGACAAATGAAAACCACAGTGGAATACACAGTGGAATATTACTCAGCCTTAAAAAGGAAGGATTTTCTGACACTTGCTACAACATAGATGAAACTTGAGGGCATTATACTAAGTGAAATAAGCCAGTCACAAAAGACAAATACTATATAATTCTACTTTTACGAGGTCCATAGAGTAGTCACATTCATAGAGACAGAAAGTGGAATGGTGGCTGTCCGTGGCTGGGGAAGGAGAGGTGGAGAGTTAGTCAATGGGTACAAGGTTTCAAGTTTTGAAAGATAAAAATATTCTAGAGATCTATTGCCTAACAATGTTGGAAGTGAGGAAACTGGACAGGGAAGGAGAGAAAGCTAAGCAAGGATATGATTTCAGGTCAAGTCCCAGCCTCAGCCTGTAAATATATTTAATGCTACTGAATTGTACACTTAAAAATGGTTAAGTTAGTAAAAAAAAATGATATGGAACATGTATCTGCAGAAAATAATGGCAGCTCAAGAAAAGCCCTTAGCCCAGCATGAAGGTCTATGAAGGTTAATTTTATATGTCACAGGGTACCCAGATATTTGGTCAAGCATTATTCTGGGCATTCTTGTGAGGGTGTTTTTGCGATGTAATTGGCATGTGAATCAGTAGACTTAGTAGAGCTGAGAAAGATGGGGGTGGATTCATCTGAACAATCCAAGGTCTGAATAGAACAAAAAGGCTGATCCTTCCCAGAGTAAAAGAGAGTTCTTTTTGCTTGACAGGCTTCAGGAAAATAGAAAAAACAAGTTTGTGGGAGAAGATGAATTCAGTTTTGACCTATTGAAACTGAAGCACTTTGGGACGCCCATTCAAAGAGCAAATTTTCCCTAAACCTGTATGAACAAGCTAGGGCAAGTTCAGAGCTGGTGATGTAGAGGGCTCATTAGCAAAATGATAGTTAAAAAAAAAAACCAAAACACTAGAGTGAGTAAGTCACCCAGGAGGGGATGTGGATTGTGAGGAATGGGTAAAAGGGTAAGTTTCAGGGGCCTCTAGAGTTTAAGGGGGAGGCAGAGGAAGCAGGTCCACATAGACAGTTGAGAAAGGATTCTCAATCAGGTATGAGGGCACCAGGAGAGAGGGTGGAACACCAATGATTAAAATATTTTAAAGAGTAGTGGCCCAAAGTGTTGAATGAGGTAGGGGCTACTAGAGGTTCCCTGGCTGTGGCGACAGGGAGGTTGCAGTGACTTCTGAAATATGTTTTAGTGGAGTGAGAGGGACAGAAGCCATATTTCAGGAGGTTGAATTCGAGGGCAATCAAGGATATGACAATGATAGTGCAAGAAGTCTGTTGAGAATAAAAGAAAGAGGTATAGGTGGGTTTCATAGATAAGGAGACAGGACCCAGGGTAGTGCGCTTGAAGGCAGAATAAATGGTGCAGACAGGATTCAAACCAGGAGACTGCTTAACGCCAAAGCCTGCTGATTGGTTTTTTCCCTTCCGTGCTGCCTCCTGGGCAAGTCATTTGACTGTCACCAGTTTCTGAACACTCACTACCTCTTCTTAGAGTTCCTCCTCTCAACTGGCACAAGAAATAAACTCAAAAGAGAAAGACAAAGTCTTTCCATGTCCTCTCTCTCTCTCTCTCTCTCTCTCTCTCTCTCTCTCTCTCTCTCTCCCCCCACCCTCTTACATCTTTGTTTCACGCTTTGCTCTCCTGACAAAAATGGACAGAAAATTCTCTGAAATCAAGAAGCATAAAATCTTTTTTTTTCTAATCAGCAAAAAGGAAATTTTCCACTCTTTGTCTCTTTTCTTCTCTTCCATTCTCTTTTTAAAGAAAAACATCACCTCTTTCTGGATCTATTCTAGCAGTTAGCAACTAAGCTAAGTGCTGCTTCTTATTTAGCTTCTCAGAAACTGCTAAGTAGCCTATGGCATGACTTTCTGTGACACGACTGTAGTTTAAGGGATGTCATATCACAGACCCTGTGATTCAGAAGGTTATACTTGTATATATTTGTCATACACAAACACACACATTGCAGCATTGCTTATGGCAGCAAAACATGGGAACCCATCTAAATGTTAATAGGTCGGTCAAAGAAAACATTCATCCTTACAAGGGAATATTACACAGCTGTGATTAGTGAGGCAGAATCTCTCTCTTTGGAACATACGAGTATGGAACAATCTCCAAGAAAGCGTGTTAGTAAAAAGAGCAAGGTGCAAATCATGTGTAGGTACATTACCAGTAGTGTGTAAGAAGAAGATGCATGTTCACTAGATATGCCTGGCATATCTCTGGAGGAATACACAGGACTTGGCTGTCATACTTGCCTCCAGGGAAGAGAACTGGGAGATGGGAGAATGGCGGTTGAGGGGAGAACTACTTTCGTACCTTTTGACTTTTCTACCATGTGCATTGATTATCTAGTAAATAAAAAGAAACAATAAATATTTGACCTCCCTTAATACAGCAAAGATGGTTTAAACAATGTCTTCAAATAATCATAGAAACCAAAAAAAAAAAAAAGTAATAATTAAAGCAAATTTCTTAAAAGCACAAGGGAGTCATCACCTCTGAAGAATTTCTTGCTTCTTGAACCTCTACGTTAAGCAGCCACGGGTCATTCAAATTGCATGATGCTCCATGGTAGGAACTCAGCACATAGAGCACAATCACCTGGATTATTTAAGCCAAAAGATACATCTGTGACTCAATTTTATAATTTATTCTCAGAACCCTTCACTCACTTTAATATTATGCAGGATCCCAATCATTTTTATATTCTGTGAGTTCTATCTACCAATTTTTATTGTATTAGAAGTTAAAACTGACCAACTAAAAAAGTAATTTATTTAAAAAGAACAATAAGAAACCATTACAGGCTATATATATTTTTTATGAAAGAAATATTTTAAACCACAAAACAAATAGAAGAATGGCATTGTTTTACATTTTTTTGCAGATCTCTTTAAGAGATCTATTGGATAGTTGCATTGTCATATCGGCTTCTGCATTCATAGAGATATGTGATTTTCGTCAAAATGTATGAAAGAAATGCAGACTATCATAGATAACATAGTTGGAAAAGAAGAATATTTTTACAGCCATTTCAGATAATTGTATATATAGATATACATATTTGATACTACACCCAAATTTGACAAGTGGTAGTTTCTTTACCTTTTTTGACATTCAATATTATCTTATATTAGTTCCAGTCAAGTGGTAGTTTCTTAAAGATTAGTTTCAATGTGGAATTTGAAACTACATCAATAAACTTTCCATATTCTGTTCCATGAAAACTCATTTGGTCTACCGAACTTTAAATGGATCATTTACCTACATTTTCTGGATAATATTTAGAAAATATTGGTTGCAATGATTTTCCAAATGTTGACATTTCATTATTCAATGTCAACAAAGCACATTCACTGAGATTAGCATGCATCTCATCAGAAAAGCCATTTTTTATTGGGAGGCTGCCAAGCACACGCAGGCAGATCTAAGGTTTCCAACTGCTGGTCTTTAACTGAAGACTCAAGTTTTATCTTTGAAAAAAAATACTGCCAGTTATTTTTCTTAAAATGACAGGCTTACATACTGTGTTCATTTCTGAGAAGATGTCTGCTACCAAAACCTGAACAACTATTGTTTGTCTGTCATTCATTCTTTTTAGTAAAAATGGAAATTCATTATTTCAACTCACAACTTGAAGGCACAACTGCCTTCTTCCAAGACAACCATCATCCCTTGTCCTGAGTGGAAGTGTTTTATGCCTTCTCTTTGGTCACTCAGAATATTGAGAAGATGTGTGTTCAATGGTCCAGATTTGATCAAATGAGCCATTTTTACCATTTCATCAAGGTCATTCTGAAGTGATACAGGACTCTCTCTCTCTCTCTCTCTCTCTCTGTCTCTCTCTCTCTCTCTCTTTCCTGCTAGTGCTTTGTGATGCAGAATGTGATGACCACCAACATCGTTTGGAGTCAAGGGTGGCAGGATATGATACCAAAACATGTCATTTGGGCATAAAGATGATTTTGAGTTAAAGGCACTTGGGAAGCGGCAAGTACAAGAAGTCTTCTCTTTTATTCCTAGAATTGGAGACAAAAGTCTCATGAGAATGATTTCCTTGCTATACCAGGAAGAAAGAAAGATGCTTATCACCAGAGACCAGGAATCGAGGCAGAGAGACATCTGTACAAGTAAATTCTGATAAAATATATCTTATCTTCTTTTAGCTTCCTCATGTATTTTTGTTGCTTTTCCACAATTGCTTATTTTTGTTCCATCTGGCATATGAACACATAGGCCCAGCCATGCTGTTGGGTCTTCATTTTCCTCTGGAGACTCCCACATTCATTTAAAAGTCTGTGCTCTTTTCTTCTGTTAATCTGCCTCATGTCAATTTAATTCTCAGGCACAGTTGGAGACCCTCAGAGGGGAGAGAGGTAAAGAACCTGCCACCTTGATTCCTGCTAAGACACAGGGGTTCCCACCACTGCTTTTGTGTCCAGTATAAATGTCAACACGGTGAACAAGGCAATTGACACCTTACTGTTATGAAGAAAATAATTTTGACCTCACAAACCCTTTGAAAGGGACTCAGGTGTTCAGGGACTACACATGAAGAACCACTGAATTAAACCACTGTGTGTTGGGAAGTCAGTCTGTTTTGAATGGAGGCGAGAGCTGACTCAATTCAATCATTTAAATAAATGGTGGAGTTACGAGCAGTATGTATAGCTCATGTCTCATCTCTGTTCTTTGGACTCTACTCATGGCGATGGAAAGCCACTCCAGGTCCATTGTTGAGATGGCGTTGGGCCAAGAGAGATGGCTTTCCTGAATCCTTGGCCTTCTAGTTTGAAAGGTGCAGCAGCCAGACAGGTGAGCACCAGAACAAACTGCCTGGACCACAGAGACGCACTCCCCCCAACAGAAATCTCTTATTCTTCCTGCTGAAAGAAGCTGTAGAAACCCACGGTGTGAAACACCATAGAGCAATTTGGTCTCGTGACCAGGCGAGTCAGAGTCTCAAGTATCAAAAAAATTGGGTCCATAAAACCAGGTAACATCACCTATTTACTTTTATTAAAATGGTCCCGTATGTACCTTCAGTGTCACGTGTTCCAATTTTGTGGGTACGACGGTGGGTAAGGCTTGTGCAGGCCAGTAGTGTGGTTTCTTCTTTAAGGACCCACCTCTCTACGAGGTACATGAACACACGTGGTTCCTTGGTATAGACGTATATAGGTATTTCATTCTTTTACCCAGTATTAGGTGTGCCTGTATGCGCACGCCAGGAAGGTCACAGAGCTCAGCCTCACCGGATGCACACAGCAGCCAGGGGAGAGTGTCCGGCGGAGGGCAGCAGGGCTGTACTGGTCAAGGTCTCAAGGGGAGAATCCCTCATCTCCTGAGACAGATAACACTGGATGGCCCTTGTATTAATCAGCTGGGACGGCTGCAACAGCACCACAGACTGGGGCTTAACCAGCTGACACTACTGTCTCTCGGTTCTGGAGGCTGGACATCTAAGGTCACAGTATTGGCAGGGTGGGTTCCTTCTGGAGGCCCCAGTGGAGAATCTATTCCAGGCCTCTCCTCTTCTGGTGGTCCTCTGGCCATCTCTGGCATTCCTTGGCTTATGAACACACAGATTTGATCTCTGTCTTATGCTTACATGGAGTTCTCCCAGCCTGTGCATGTCTGTCCAAATATCCACCCCCCTTTTTAAAATAAGGACACCAGTCGTATTGCATTAAGGCCCATCCTGACTTAACTAATTATATCTGCAACAAATTGATTTCTATATTAGGCCACATTTCAAGGTACATGGGATTAGGACTCCCACATCTGAATTTTGGGGAGACAAATTTACCCCATAACATCTCTATTCATTATAGGAGCAAATTACTCAAAACTAATGGTAACACAAGGAAGAATCTGATGGACACAAGCAGAAAAAGGGATGGCTGAGGAGGAGCTAAAAGGGCGAGGTGTGGGAGACAAGGGGGAAACATGTCTCCCCCAGCACTGTTGAGCCACCCAGCTGCAGAACTGGGACCCTGGAGTTGTGTGGGGCCAGTGGTGGCCCAGTGGCCCTGCATGATGTATGGGTCAGAATCATGGGAGAGATGAAGATTCTGTTGGATTCCATGTGGTCTGAGCTCCCCTTGATAAAAAGCCCTCAAGTGGAAATAATATGAACGTAGACCCTTAGTCACCAGGTATTCATTAGACTGGAAGGCTGGCTAGCTTCATGTGGCATGCCTGGAACAGAGTCCTGGTAAACCTGAACTAGGCATCTGGGGCTTTGAGGCAGGTTCTGCTCTGCTTGAGGTTATGGGCTGGGATTAAGAGGGAGGAGGCCAGCAAGCTGAATGCTGGTCACTGGGTGCGGGGAGTCATAGCGTCTCTACAGAAAGCCCAGTGCCTGAGGTCAGAACATGAACTCATTCTCCTGGGCAGCAAGATGTGCTTGTCCCCTCTCATTAGGTCGATATCACACTGTTAAATCTGAGCCTGCATACCATGCAGAAGGCACAGCTCTGTGCTGGCCTTGGAAATTACAGTCCCTGCCTTCAGGGACTTGCATTCTAAGATCTAGTTCCCAGATTTGTTTTTTGTTTTGGTTTAATAGAAAAGACAAACTCTTTCCTCTTCATGCGATTTTATATTTTAAACCAGAGTTCAATACAAAGTCTTGTTTGTTCCCACCAGCATTTAACCTCTCTTAAGGTCCTGCTATTGAGTACGGGGTCAGCCCAGCGGACTTGCCCCAGGAAAGAATGACAGAAGAGGGCTGCTCTGCCCAGCACACATGAGGCCCTCCACCACGAGGTAGGGGCCCATGCAACTAGATGCTTGTCTAGTAGTCATCTCGGCTGTGCTGAGAATCAGAAAGGGAAGTAATAGTAAGAAACAGCCGTTTTGGCTTAAAGATGTGTGGTTTGTTCATGTTTGTAACTTGTTTGCTTTTTTGCTTTGGGTTTTTAAGACGCTAGTGTGAGAATAATAAGGAGTCTGGTCAACTCTAATTCCTGGTGTCTGCAAACTGCTGGCAAGGTGGATGTGGAAGTAAATGTCATGTATGGACATGTGCACAGCAATTGGCAGGGCCCAGTTTAGACAGATCGTTGGTGCTTCTCAGATAACATGAAGGTACTGAGGAAGCAAAATTGTGATGGAAACAGTGGGTCATATACAAGGACAAATTTTTTTTTGTTTGATTTATAGTTTTCTCATGATTTGATTTACTTTTTCATTATGAGAGTATAGCTTTAGATTAGACGTGAACCATAACTACTTAAACATCAGGACTATTATAATAAGTTTTCTGACAATTATTTTTGTTCTCACATATGGGACTTTGATAACAAAACACCCCAGATGAAGGAAACCACAATGAAACAAAATGCTATCTGCAGTTTAATACTGCCACCAAATTATAACTTCAGATTGATCTTTGTGTCCTTTTAATTTGATTGGTTGGTTGATTGAGAAAACAATTGTCTGGATCATGTACATTATAGGTTGCACTGGCCAAGATACCAAAATCATGGCAGAATGACTTTTTTTTATTATGATTTTTTTCCCTCAGTGGACCGTGTATCTCTCGGATAACTAGGATACCAGAGTAAAGGCTTTCGCCAACTATGTCAGCACCAGCTTTTTCTCCCACTGCTGCTTGCCTTTTCTTGCAGCTTGAAAGATGTGGCAACCAGCAGAATCTACTTGTAGCTGAGGAAAGCTGGGGACAAGTTGAGGGTGTGTGCACTGGGCCCCTCTCCCCTTCTCTCTGATCTCTGCCCCTGATGGGATGGGGATCCTTCTGTATTCTACCACAGAATGGGGTAGTCTGTGTTATCTAGATGCTAGGAAAGGCCAACAGAGCCACATGGGTCCAGCAGAAGCAAGGTGCCTCAACTTTCAATTATTTGGAAGGCACTTGAAGATTTCAAAAGCCATATTTCATAAACAATAACCCTTGACAAATGTCATTATCTGCATTTTAGAGGGAAAGAGATTGTGGCACAGAGAGGAAGTACTTGCTTGAACACTCAGATGAGTCCACCACGTTGCTGGAGCAGGAAACCTGTTTATCTTTACGTACTGCCTGTCTGGTTAAAGGGTGTCTCCTTCCTCTTTGACTGTTTAATAGCCACTGCATTTCATCGTCGGAGGCTCTCTATCAACAGAGGACACAATGTTTTGCCATCTGCATTTGTCAAAGTGCTCTGGGCCCTGGAAACATGGGTTCCCTACTCCGGTAAGGAAGAACAAAAAGTATCCGGCCTCCTGAAAGGCAATGTGCTCTTTGTCTCAGCCCTTTACCACCCCCAAAATTCAGTATGCATTTTTGATGTAGAAGAGCCATTGCATCCAAGTTACCTTAACCAAGGGGCAGAGCTCCCCAATTCAAATCTAAAGTAACCAAAACCAGAATGAGAGATTGTGGTAAAGAATGGAAGCAGTGCATCTATTAAAATACCCTTGGACTTTGCTTTATCTCTCCTTCCAGATGTCCTGCCTAGGGTCGCTCCCTTCTGCTCTGTCCCCAATTCTTCCTTCCCTTAGCCAGAGGTCATGAAAAGCAGCCTTTAAAGTGGGAGCAACCAGTTACCTGCCCCCAGCCCTCCTGCAAATAATAAAAAAAGGACTAGGCTGGAAGGCCAGTGCTGCCTGCTGCAGAGACCCGGACTCAATGTAGGAGCCAGGCCCTCAGGCTGTGATGTTCTTTACCTGTTCTGTGGCAGAGGAGAAGAGCGATGGAACAAATGCAGACAAACAGTCCTCACTCCCATACTTAGACACAAATGGTGCGGGGGTTGGGCGGGGTAGGGCAGATATGCAGGAGATGCACGGAACTCCAAATGATAGGTCAGACTGCGTCTAAGCTTCTCAGAAGTCACTACCCACTATGCTCGTTCACATGTTGGTGAATGGCATGGGTTTTTGTCGTTTTCTTTTCCCCCACGTTTTTCTTTAAGACTTGTGTTTATAGAAATGATCAAGGAGGGGACCATTTCTTTGACTCCGGCCTGACGAATGGAACTAAGACTTGTGCAGAGAGAGAAGGGTGTCTAACGGGAGTGTGGGAGGGAGAGAGAGCCCTGGTACTGAGAAGACCCAGGTGGATCGAAAAGGAAACTTGAAAATATCGTTTCCAGCAATGATCTCCACCTCTCTGATGACAGTCCGCATGAGGAAGGACATCTTTACACACAGCCCCATATGTAGAAAAATATTGCCATGAAATAATTCATGTAATTACTATGTGAGATATCTTTTGATCCCTTCATTCTATTTTTTCTATCCTAGTTTATTTAATTTTATTGTTAAAAATATGTTGGTCTTATTCCACTAAATGGATGTCACGGCTCACTCAAAACTGTGAGACTGGCCCTCAGTTGGAAAACTTGCATTTAGGGTGGACTCAGGCAAAGGAGAGCTTGTGAACTCGTGGTTTCCTTGCAAACTTGTGGCATGATAGCAGAGAAAAAAGCACCTCAATTTAGGAAAATGTCACAAAAGAAATAAGCTACAAGGTGGGGTCTTGAAACCTTCAAAGGTCAATAGTCTCTTGAATTAAAACACATTTGATTTTAGCATGGTGGCCAGTGTAAGGGGGTCACATTCTAGATGTGCCTTATAGTAAACTACACTTCAGGGTTTCTTATCTTCCTTGTGGAAGGAACAAAAATGTCTGAGGTTGCAGGAAATTTATGGGGGTTGACATCCCTCTAAACAGTTATATTCCCAGCTAAGGCAGCTTCACTGGGTCCTTGGTGCATGTGAATGAGTCTTGAAGCCCAGAGACTGAACCTCCCCAGCAGGGGTACCCAGAACCTACCCATCTCCACATGGTGACCTGGCACACTTTTTAAAACTGTTCTCTTTCCCTCTCAAAGTGCCCCAGTTTGGACTGTAATTTCTATGGTCACCCTGAATATGGATAATTGAGGAAACTATGTCTAAGGCATACAACCTATATTATTATTATTCCTTTGCTTTGCCACAAAAACATATAGTCCATGTGTTTATTCACTAATTTCTAGCACTCTGAGGTACACAGTAAGGAAAGGGTTGGAATAATGCAACTGGATACCTACCCCTAAAACTCATGGTCACACCAAGTTCCTGTCGTCCAGGAGCCACCTAAGCCTTTCCCTGAGCCCTCCTACCTGGAGGGACTGAGCCCTTTCAGACGCTTTCCACCCTGGTGTCCCCTGAGGCATCCCCAAGTGGTGGCAAAGGTATATGAATGGCAGCCTGGTGCCAACTCAAGGTGAGATGTGACATGCTTCAACTGCCACACACTTGGGAGTCAGGGGCCTTGCTGAACTGTGGGCATCTTCCGTCCATTCCCATCTTCTCCTGCACCTGCATAAGGTGTCTGTCTGGTTTCCTGCCTCTCTCCTGGGTTAGAACTCTGTCCTGAACTGTCTCCTTCACCGGGTCCTGGAACTACCCTTGGGCTCATTCCAGACCCTGAGAGCTTGGAACCATTACAGGCTGCCAGCGTGACTTTGAGGCCTGCCGATCGCGGCCTCCTAGGGCTGCCCTGTCCCTTCACTCCTGGTGCACCAGGCTACTCTGCCGCTGGCTGGCATTTCCCTGGTCACCTGTGCTGCTGGCCTCCGTGTGCCTCATTGGCCGCCTTGAGCTAGGTCACCCAGACTCCCTGGCTTCTCTCGGGTGTTGATGGGCTATTCCTCACCTGCTCTTTTTCTGTGGTTCCAGGACTGCCCCGGGCACCTCCCCCATGAGCAGCCTGGCCTGTCTCCAAAAGGGCTGTCATTTCCACTTTGCAGCCAACTTTTATGGAATGTCTGTGGTTTCTTGAAAGTCAATACTATGTGTGAGAAGAAGAGAGACTGATTATTTTAAAACTTAACGTCAGTAAAATGAAATGATTTTTAGAATTAAATGTGACTTTTTGGCACCCTATAGACCGCAGGACACAGGGGGCAAACCATCCTGTTCAATGTTGTACAAGGTCTGACTTGGGGATCCAAGCTTTCCATCCTCCATCACAACCAAGGGAAAGAGGTCTGCTACCAAAGTCTGCGCCGTGCGCTCCAGCAGCACCATGGGCAAGAGGTTAGAGCTAGGAATAGCCCAGAACTGCCTCTTAGTACCTGCCAGGAAGGATAAAGGCTTCCCAAAGCTGTTCCCATCCTTATCTCCAGAATATATGAAAAGACTTTACAAATGTGATTAAACAAACAGTCTTGACATAGAAAGATGATCCTGGATTATTGGGGATCAACACAAGGGTTCTTTTATGGGAAAGAGGAGGCAGGAGAGTCAGAATCAGAGAGAGATTTGAAGATGTTACGCTCTGGCCTTGCAGGTGGAAGAAGACGCCATGAGCCCAAGAACAGAGGTGGCCTCTCGAAGCTGGAAAAGGCCAGAAACAGAATCTTCCCAGGAACCTCCAGAAAGAACCAGCCTTGCCTACACCTGGACTGTAGCCGTGACACACATTTCCGAATTCTGACCTCCAGAACTATAAGATAACAAATCTATGTTGCTCTCAGACCACGGGTTGGGGCATTTGTTTCAGCAGCAACAGGAAGTGAATACGGCCACTATAGCTCCTTGGTTAAGATACTTTTCTGGACTGTACTTTGTCACCTCACCTGTAAACTAAGAATGATGATAGTTACTTTCTGGCACATGCTATGTGCTCTCAATTAATGGTAGCTTGTATTATTATTACTATTATTTTATTTTTGCCTTGTTGAATCCTTACAAGTGCCTTAAGAGGTACTTGTTATTATCCGCACTTTAAAGATGAACTTCTGGAAAGTTGAGGTTTCACCTGGGAACATTGTAAGGGGCAGAGCTGAGTGCTGAGCCCAGACAGCCTGACCCTCAGCTCCCACTTTTCTCAACAAAAGGCAAGTGTAGTGAAAGTTTTTGATATGAGGTTTAAGTTGTGGGCAGGGGAGCACTAGACTTGGACCCTGGTAAGACTGCTTTGTGATGGATGATGATATATGAATTATGGTGGAAAAGTTTCTAAGAACTCGAGCCTTCATTTTTCAATAAATGCTTATTTAGGGTCTGCTATGTGCTACTCACTGTCATAGGTCCTGGACACATATCTGTGGACAAAATAGAGTCTCTGTTTTAACTGGTGCTCACATAGTATTGGGGAAAAACAAACACTGATCTATATGTAACTAGGGGGTGTGTGTGTGTGAGCTGATAAGTGCTTCGAACAGGAGTAAATCAGGGTCAGGAGCTAGAGAGTGTAACTTTGGATAGGATGTTCAGGGGTGGCTCTCAGATGTGGTGTGAATGGAGGAGGACACGGGGAGATATGTGGATTTCTGGGGAGTGCCTGACTGGTAGTGGCATCCGCATGTACAAAGGCCCTGGGGTAGGGCAGTGCTTGGCACAGTTGGGGGAGGGCACTGTGCCTGGAGCATCCTAGATAGAGATGGGGAAAGGAAGGCTGTGAGGTCAGACTCTGGGGGCCTGGGGCACGCTGAGCTCTGTGGACAGAGCATTAGATTGTGTTTTGATTCAGGAAGCCACTGGAGAGTTCTGAGCTGGTGAGAGACACGATCTAATTTAAGCTACAAATGTGATAACAGATTTTAAAAAAGAGACTTGTGGTTCAAGTGAGCTCACATTGGCCTCTGGGGCTGCCCCACTGCTTCTGCCTGAGGCTGGCAGAGGTTTGTGTCGCTTCCCAGGAAACAGTGAAGTCCGTATACAAAAGTAGAAACCACTCTGGGGCAGGCTGCCAGACCCCTGCCAGGCTAACCCCCAGTCAGACTGGAGGGTTTGTGGCTGCTGCCTCCCAAAGGTGGCTGAAGGGTCTATCGGTTCTTCTACCCAAATTTCATTGTTCAAATGATGTTGAACTTGCCACCATGAATTTCCAAGCCTTCTGACTTATTGAGAACTCTGTTTTAATTAGAAAATCCCCATCTTGTCCTCCTTGCTGTCCTTAATTTTTCCACTTGTGGGTATTTTAGACATGGAATTGTGGTCATGACTATTTCTTTCCTCACTTGGGCGGTTGCCCAGGCTGCTTAATGCGAGTGCCAACACATTTGCACCTATTTGTAGGATTTCTGTATTTTTGATTTGCAGTAGAGAAAGAGATACCTAAAAGGAGTTTGTTTCATGCACTTTCAAAATCTCCTCACTTAAGAGATTCTGAACAAACTGGAGAGCTTTTGAAATAAAGAAGCTTACAGTGTTTAGAATTTATTTAGCATCTACAACCTCATCCCCTTCCCCTAATACGCACATCGCACATACACACCACACACTCACGCATTCACAGGTACATATCACATTTACACATTCAAACACACAGACTGTGGTGAATGTAAACTTCCAAGGCAGAGAATTTATTTCTTAGGGATACGTTATCACCAAATGTTAGTGTTTATTGCCTAATAAAATGCCATTTAAAAATATTATTATGGTCATTAATTATCTCCTTGTGCCATGTATCAAAGGGTAGGGAGTGAATTGCAAACGTTTCCAAGTTGGTACTGAGGGGGACACTAGTAGCAACAAGAGAAACTTCTGGCTCCTTCTTTTGAATCCTAACACTGCTTCTGCCTGAATTAAACACAGCAATTTAGTTCAGCAGATATTTATAGGCAGCTGCTGTGTGCAAGGCCCTGTGCTAACTCTCAGGGGCATGACTAAGGAGACAAACACCCTTCCCATGCTCTCGGGAAGGTGGGAATAAAGGGAGAATTAAAAAAGAAAAGCTCAAGGATAAGTTGAAAGCCCTCACTCATTTTTAAGGCGAGGTCCTCTCTCCGCAGTGGACACTTTTCAACATTCTCTGGTCAGAGGCCTGTCAGTCCTGCCACTGCTTCCCCATCTCCTGGCTCTGAGCCCCTAGACACAAGTCTCAGCACCTTGGTGGCCTCGTGTATGAATGAGGAAACCAGAGCACTCCTTGCAGAACTGCTGTGTGCATCACAGAAGCATGTGTATGCGTGTGTGTGCGCTTGTGGTATGCCTCAAATGCCACTTCCTATTACCTCTTCCGCCAGAGCTTTGTTTTATTTTAAATTTGGAATTTGAATTAGTCCTAGCTTCAATTATTTACAGAGAAGTTGTTTTTTTTTTTCAGTTTGGTGAGCCAAGAGACCTTTTCATGTTTTTTATATATAATGTTGCTTTTTCAAAATGTCTCAAAAAACAAAAAACAAAAAAAAAACGAACAAGTGGCTCTGTCCCCAGGTTGTTACTGCTATCCTACCCCAAAATACACACATTTAGCACATCTTTTTGTACCCGTATGATACACCCTTCATCTGGTAGGATAAATCTTATTTATTTCTGCATTCATATTGTTCACATTTTTCCCCACCGATCTCGGCCTTCTGTAAGTCCTTACTTCCTTGAGCCTCCACACCTCTTTCTGTCCAAGTAGATCCTTCTTATTCCAAGTAATAGTCCTACAGGGTTACTACCCACCATTCCTATAGCATTTGTGTATGCCATTCAGACCACCCTGTTCATTGCACATTGCTCTTAGGTTATTCTAATGCCAACTAGATTACAACGTCTTTGAAGCCAGACCATACCTTTAACTTAGTTGCAACTTCTGCAGTGGATATTACTGTACTAAACATGTTTCTTTATCTGAAAATGGGAATAATAATAATAATAGTATTTAAAGAGTAGTTGTGAGCACTAAATGAGCTAATATATAGTTCCTAGATATAGTGATCATATAATAAATTTTTGCTATTATTTTTAAGAGGCCAGGCATTCTGCTTGGTTATTTATAGTTTTATTTTTAATTGGAGGCAATAATTAGAATGCTTTATATTTGCATTTTGCAATAAAAAACTTGCATAATTAGTCTCAGCATGGAAAATTTAGCAAACTATTTAAAATGTAAAGAAATATAAAATTACTACCAATCTTATTCCTCAGAAACAATAATTTTATATATTTTAGTATAATTTTCAGTATTTATATATATATACACATATATATACATATATATTATACAGTTAATATCATATATGATGTATATAGATTTGTACTCTGATTTTTTAACAGTATAAATTCTGCGCAAACTTTTCAATGGTTTTCTATACTGAAAAATGTGGCTAAATCACAATTAATTTAATCATACTCTACTTTGGGCAATAGCACCACTTATCAAATTAGTTATTTCATATAATATGTTGTCATATAACTCTCTGCCTTCATAGTATCCACTTTATCTCCCTATAAAGAATATGAATTAGAGAGAAGTAGAATAATAAACATCACACATTTTTCTACTTTGAGTTCATGCTAAACCATGGACTGTCATTTTGAAATTAGTGTAGATTTATCAGCACAGACTTGAGCCCAGACAGAAAATGCTCTTGACTTACATGAAAATAGTTGGTTCCCCCTGGCCCTTCGGGTTCCCCTCATGCCCTTTATGACAATCAGGCAGATCCCAGATAGCCAAAAAAGGCCCACTTCTTAAAGACCAAAATGAAATTCTTGCTCTTTCCTTTTAAATTCTAATTACACAGCCTTCTTAATAAAACACATGGAGATTATTTTCTGTTTCATTGCCTTGATATGGTTTTACTCAGCTTAACTTTTCAGGATTACTTTTTAACTGTAAGGTAACTCTCCCGTGAAAATGAATTTTTATTCCTCTTCTCTATATATAAATTTATCTTTTAAATTCAAATAATGCCCCCAATTGTAAAATTGTTCTCAAAGTTAAAATTGATTTTATTTTAAGCTTTTACTTAAAAAAATTAATGATATTTATGAAATACATCTCTTAAATACCAAATTGCTCAGAACTTATGTCAGTTTCTATTTTTCATCCTTATTTTGGTATATTGGAGACTAAGTGAAGAAAGGTTAACAACTCAATGATAATAAAGAAAATCAGTCAAGTTTTTTGGGAGCATGCAGATCAAGGCACAAGATGGTTGAGTTTTCACTATTCAGTAGATAGCATTAATAGCATAGAAATTATTAGATCATACTTCATAGCACACACACAAACATATTCCCAAATTGTCATTTATATTTCCTCTCATAATTTATTATTTTTGGATTTAAAATACATCAATGTGCAACAAAGTGGAAACTTTTTCCCTCTCTTTTAAAGCTAATTTTACATTAATGGTTGGTCTTACAATCAAGGGCCTCTTAGAATTAAGAAATAGTTAAGGTAAACAATAAAATGATGAATGTTTATATTCGAGTAGTAAGACTACACATAGCTTTATATTCCTTCTTCTGTGTAGGTCTGTATTTTCTGTGAACATACGCTCTTATAGTAAAAAAAAGAAAAGAAAAGAAAGTATAAATTCTATGAATATAACTGTACCCCTTTCTTTGGTGGTGTTGCAAACAAAACAACAAACCCCAAATGTAATCTCTTATACTAAAACCCACATCACCAAACCGAGATATAACTTAATTACAGCTTCAGCCCCTCCCAGAAATGGAACCTCAAACCAGGAATCACCTGACCAGCACTAGGGAGGCAGATGCCTGGTGGACCCTGCCATGCCCTTAAAGGAACGTGACCTTGCCACAACCAACCCACTTTTTGCTAGTATAACTTTTTGTTCCTGCTCCCTTCTGCCTATAAAAGTCTTACATTTTGCACAGTTCCTTGAAGCTCCTTTCTGTCTGCTAGATGGGATGCTGACTGATTTCATAATTACTGAATAAAGCCTATAAGACCTTTATAATTTATTCAGTTGAATTTTTTTTTAACAGTGAGGAGAGGATAATTTAAACTCAGTATTTCTTGGTCATTAAATATAGAATATTTTAGAGACTGGTAGAAAGCATGTAGGTTCCCATTAAGAGCCATGGGACTGCAGAGAGAAGCACAGTGTGGCCTGGCCTCCAGGATCTGAAATTAGTGGAGAACTCTGTAAGCACTAAGCAGAATGCCGAAATCTGAAAGTACAAAATGTGCTCAAAGATAGGCAAGAGGGTGAGTGAACAGTCAGGGAATGCTTCATGGGAAAATAGGCAACTTTTCATTGAAGTCATACACTGAAATATTTTCTTAATATTAGAAAGAGCTTCAAAAATGAAATCATTTGGATTAATTGGCTAGCCCACTAAACACGTTGTAAGATAGGATGAATCTCAAATGTAATAGACTTTATTACAGCACTTCTTATGATAAACCTAGCAGTAAGACAAAATTTAAATGACATTCCAAAAGAAACAAATAAAACAACACACATATAAAGCAAATACCTGATAAAATAGCATGAAGGTGTTAATATTATCTTTCGACCTCAGTTTTGTTAAAAAAAACTGGTCTGACAGTCTCTTTTTCTTTTTTTCCTTTTTAGATTAGACTTGATAGAGTGCCTTGCATGGAATCTGGCTAGCAGATGTTTATATGTATGACATTTATTATCATATATATGTCATTCTGTCAGTATTAACATTATTACACCATTGGCCTGAGCATTACTGAGTACTGTGCATTTTACATATATTCTGCTCTAGAAATTAGCAAAACAGCAATGCATTTTATTTCTGTAGCACACAGCAGCTATCTGTGCTTTGGAACCATCTGCCGTATGGAGTCCTCTTGTATAAACATACTTTACCAGGTAATCAGACTCATCAGTAATTTGCCTTTTCACTCTAGGCTATTCGGAAACGCCGTTAAAGAGAAAAAGCTCAAGAGCTCTGTGGTTTTATCCCTCATCTAATGTTTATTTTATAATTTTTTTCTTTTTCTGTCCTCTTTGAAAAAAAGCTTTCCAGTGTTCAAAACTCAGTGCACATTCCCGATTCCCACTCAGAGAGGGTTCTCCCATGTTCTTTATATTCCTCCAGCACCTGCTGTTGCTTGGGGAAGAACAGCTTCCATTCTTTCCCTACAGGCAGCCCGAGGAGCAGGAGGTATGCTGCTGGTGGGAGCAGCTGCCAGCACCAGTTGGGTCTCAGCTGGGGTCTGCATGTCCACAGCGCCAGAGAGCTCCCTCTCAGGGCACAAACCTGCACAACTGGTGTCTGAGCCAATGCAGGCACAGGGAAGGAAGGATAGCAAGGGAGAAGAAAGGGAGAGGAGGAAACTGGAACCCTTACCTGTCCGTCCTCTGCGCCCCCAGCCCGACCAGAGGGGACAGCGGCAGAGCAGGGCCGACCACTCTGTTGGATTACCCCAACTGTGTGTGCAGCTGCCAGCCAGCTGCTTGCTCTTGCCAGCGGGGCTATAAATAAGGCATGTCCAGAGCATAAGAGATAAAAATTCAGCCTCTCGCTCCACCTGCCTTGGAGGGTATCCAGATGGGAAGGGGCTGCCAGCTCCCCATTTGGCCTGCCTGCCTCAAGGACATCCCAGGCCTCGCACATGTTCCAGCCATCCCCAGAGCAGCAGAAAGGGGAAAGCCACAGCACCTGGAAGGGATCTCTCGTTGTCAGACAAATAGCAGAGCCTCTGGGCGGCCTGCCCATGCTCCATTGTGGCAAGCCCCTCCGTTTAGGTGACTGGTATTGAGGCACAGAAGTGGAAGAACTTTGCCCTAAGCCACACAGCATCTCTGTGGTGAGATGTGGATTTTCAGTGCTCCCTCTCAGAAAGAGTGGCTGACTCTCATGCCCCAGCTTCTGGAGCCTTTGAGTGGGAGAAAAAGATTCTAGGGAAGACCAAGAGATTGGTTTAATAAATGCTGAGCATGGGGGAAGCCAGGAGTGGAACACACAACAAACCCTCTCTCCCACTCTGTCGCTTGTGGATGGTTATGAGAGTTTCTTGAGCCACAAATCATTTTCTCCATAGAATTAAAACAGAGAAATCTTACTAGAGTACTTTAAACCATGTGCTGGAAGAGGAGAAAGGAGATTAATTTGAGGGAGCCGTAGTTCCTGATCACCCTGAAATTTCTTACTTATTAAATTCTTTATTTCTGAAGCACAGCTTGTCTGCAGTTGGAGGTGGGGTAGGTGAGGATAATGGCCAGGCTTTCTACACAACTGCTTGGTGCAACTGTCTGCATTAACACAAGATTCCAGGTCTGAAAGTTGATCCTGAGGAAAGAACCGTAGATGTGGGCAAAGATGTAGGGACAGGGGCCTTTCTCACAGCTCTTTTAATAATTGAGCAAAGTTTGAAACAACCCGAAAGGCTAATGACCAAATGATTAAACAAGGAATAGCATAGCCACAAAGGAAACTGAGGAGTGTCCTAAGAGAATATTTAATAACATGGAGACAATATCGTATCGGTAGTAAAAAATCAGGTCACTTTAAATGAAAATATATGAATAATAGGTTATTGCATGCAGTTACCTTATAAATATACTCTGAAATGATATGCACAAAAGTGGAAATATGGTTATGGTTGATTTTATTTTCTTTTTTGGTATATATGTAATCTCTAAATTGTTTACAATGATCTTGTATTTCTTTTATAAAAAGAACATTAATTTAATTTAAAAATCTCAGTTTCTGAGAATCAGAAAAGAGCTTTCTGTGTTTCTGCATTAATGAACTGAAATTCATGTTAGAATTACAGAATTTCTTGGGGTCTTCCTGGTTTATGGAAAGACCTATGTAGCGGTCAGGAATTTTTATTCAGGCCAATACCAACAGTATTATGTAGCAATGTCACTAGAGTCCTCAAGTGCGCCTGTCAAGGCCAAAGTTGGTCAAGAAGGGAGAGCAAGCAAAAAAAAAAAAAAAATTACAAAGAGAAAGAAAAAGAGAAAGAAATGGAGTGATAAAATATATTTATAGTCCCAGGTCACTTTTATCTGACTGAACACATCCCAATTCATGCTGTGACCAGGATGTAACAAAGGCACGTATGTACCTTTTATTTAAAGGTTGTGTATGTTCTGAAGATGATTTCCTGTTGTATTATTTTTGACTTAAATAGTCAACCTGACTTGTGTGATAGACAGCACATTTTGTAGGTCATGCAATTGGAACAGGGGCCCCTCCCTTGGGCTCCAGGGCTGCTGGCACTGAGGGTCACAAATCCTCAAATTACCTCTTTCCTACTCGCAGAAGCTGGAGTGGGGTTGCCGCCTCTCTGAATAGGACTTGGGCTAAGGCACAGGCCCTGGAACAGACACAACTCAGGGCAGAGCTTGGAGGCTGAGGCTGAGCAACTTTCTGGACTTTCTTTGAAACTTTCAGAGCCGAAGCCCTTCTGGAAAAGTCCTCCTCAGGCCTACCTATTCACCTACTGTTGGGAGCAGTTTGCTTGATAGCCGCCCATTGGGTAAAGAAGGGATTGTTTGCTCAGCAGGTGTTTGCAATTACTCTGCTACTTTTGTAGCGACTAAGTTGCTCCAGAGAGAGAGAGCTGAGTGTTAAGGAGGAGAATGGGAGCCTTGAGAGAGCAACAGGCTCCTTGTGCAGGTGCAAGCAGTTGTTTCTTCTTGTGCAGGGGCAAGCAGTTGTCAGTTTCCCATGCAATCGTAATGCATAAATAGGGTGTACTGAATAAACTCGAGGCTGCAGTATTGACTGTGAGCCCTCCCGAATCTTTCTCTTGTCTCTGTCTTTTCTTTCATCCTCACTCCTCCTCTCAGGGACTGTTCGACTTTTGCCACCAGGTTCTGGCTACCTAACTCAGATTTCAGCCAGCTTACTTGTGGGCATGTGCTCTGTGATATCTGGAGAGAAGGGGTGACTCTAGCCTCACATCAGCCCCTGCGAGTAGGCAGGGTTTCCCTGGACAAGGGAAAATCAGTGTAGGGAAGGGTTGAAGGGGGATCTCCTTGGAAGAAGAAGCTGGCTGGGCCTGAGCAAGTAACTGGAGTGCCCACACAATGGGCCACCTCTGTAAGGGCTGGTGTATGGGTATGCCTGCCAGCCTATGCAGCTCTTCCTTAAACCCAAAGAACATCTCCTAGAAGCACCCTGGTGTGACCTCTTTCTTCATGTGGACTCCCCCTGACTCCTTTGGAGTGACAGACTACACACACACACAGTCTGGGGGATGGGTGACATGTGGCGGACTGTGCTTGCTGATATCCACCTCTGGAGCAGACACGTGTGGGAAGGAAAATGTCTTCTTTGGGGGCCGTGGCCCAGGACTCTGGAATGTGGCAGGACTGAGTGTGTCGGAGAGAAGCTTGAATGTGGATGTGGCGCTTGCCTCTCTTCCACACTGTCACAGAGAAAAAGATTTTCCTGACAGGTAGGTTATCAAAGACTTGGAGACCTAAACTGAAGGACATATAGGTCTGCAACAAACATCTTGATTCTACTGAGGAAATATGTTTTGAGGCCCCACTAGGTACCAAAAACTGGTTGGCACAGGATAGGGAGATATGGAGACTCCCAGATGGCCCGTGGGCCCCAGCAGTTTATGCTTGGTCCCCAGCCTGGACGAGGGCACCCACCATTGCCAGTACTTCAGCTCCCCAGGCATGTGCTCATAGGCACTTCATCCACGGGTGTGAGGAAATTTACTCTTCATCAGTACTGTTCATTCATTCATTTTTTTTCTTTTTTCTTTTGCAATAAATATTAATTAAACTTCTTCCATGTGCCAAACGCTGTGGCTAGACCCTGGCACCCACATTCTGAACAAACTCGGAGAGCATACAGTTTATTGCAGGCTGTAGCCACACATTGCATGAGCCTGAGCCTTTTCCCCTGAACCTGGCGCATCTTTCTCTCCTAGTCATTGTAGATGTCATTTGCTGCTCGGTCACCATAGTCGTCTTTTAGTGGGGTCACTATCACCATTGCTCCTTGCTCAGTGGTGGGCAGCATTAACCTTTTTGTGAACCTGATTCTGTGGCCCTGGGAACCTGCTGGAGGTGATTTGTAAGTGGGGTGGGTTCCTCCTTCTCTCCCCACAAATGCAGTACTAAGCCCTGTGCTGAGTTTGGCTCAGGGAGGGCGTGCTTCTCATCTGTCACCAGGGCCAGCAAGGCCCACCTCGCCTGGCTGCTGCCAAGACCTCCCTTTCCTCCTTTCCCTCCCTTAAGTGGGAAGGCAGAGGGGGCTGATGCACATGCCCTGAGCCGAGGAGCTAGTCTCTTATACCCCAGACAGGTTTTCCCTTATTGGATTCGTAGCTTCCATGACGGAGGAAGGCAAGCTGGCCAGGGAGCTAGAGCAGGACAAGCAGGCAGCAGCAGAAGCGCTTCGTGCTGAGGCCAGAAACCCTGAAAGAACAAAGTTTCAGGGAGGAGAGGCATGGGACAGTGTCTGCTCTCATAAGTGGAGCAGAGCAGGGACCAAGGAGAGTCCTGTTCCATGCTGGGAAGTCCTCAGCGCAGAACCAGCCTGAGTCAGGGGTGCACTGGGCACAGGGGGACTGGTTTATGAAGTGTGTTACCCACCTTGCGTCTATTTCCAGAAGCTGGGTGCACCAGCTCTGCATTGCTGCCATGTCCTTGTTTTCAAATGAATGCTTTTCGTGGTCTAACTACTCCATTTACTGAAACCTCCATATAAACATTCCTTCTGCGCTTCCCAGAACAATAAACAGGCCAGAACAGTTGCATAAACATCGAACAGTGTAAATATGAGTGTGAACAGCTCTGGAAAGTTTCAACCTGAAGAATAGCATCGCCATTTACTGGACTGATGGAATTCAGGCATCTCTTCTTTTTTGAACATGGCTTATGCTAGACAAGTTTGAGCGTTGAAACGAATCAAGTTACTAAGTCAGAGAGCTAGCTCAACAGTGCCTGGACTCTCAGTGTCCTGTTAGCCATCACACTTGCAGGAAGAAAGCACAGAGTGCCAAGGACTGGGCAAAGTTTCCCCCAGTTAAGAGCCCCTGGATCTCACTTGTCATTCTGCTTCAAGTCACATGCCAAAAATATACAACAGACGCAACACAAGAGTATGCCAACAGGCCGGCACCATTCCCTGTGATCCAGATATTGGGCGCTCTGATTCCCTCCTTCTTAAATACCTAGCAAAGCTGCTCTTAAGACCTCCACTCATACCAATTCTCTGCCTAAACTATTTGTACCCCAGTAGGGATCAAAATGTTCATTCGAAGGGATGAAACTTTAACCAGTGACATGTCAAAACTCAGTTAGAAGCAGAGGAAGAATTTGGAGGGACTGACTGCCTTCCTAGTTCCTGAGTTTATACATGAAACAACTCCCAGGTATGCCCCATCTGTGCTGTAGATAATGGACTATAATCAGGTCAGCAAGGCTGTAATTACAGAACCACTTACAATTACCATGTGGCAAGACCATTGGACAAGTCTAACCCTCCTCAGGGAGGTGATGCTAGGATTCCTGGAGGGGAAGGGCCCTGGGATCATCCTTTTTGCTCCTCTCACTTCCCCCTTGCTCTGTGCCCAGGTGGCTGATATAAATGAGCATCATCAAAAAGTTCCTTTGTTCTCTTTTTGGTTGAGTTTAGCCAGTGGAAGGAACCATCAGGAGATGAAAACATGGGAGAGTGAGGTTCCTTGATTCTCCTTGCAGGCCTCTGCAAAGTGAAGCTATCCTTCTAGGGAAGGCCACTGTGCCGGTAGAGGCCCCTCTCCAAGCTCTGGTGACAGTTTCTTCTCCTTGTCCCTAAGGACTATTTATGTAATGACTTTCCACAGTTGCTAAGTCAAAGGTCCTGCACTGTCCCTTATTGGTTTCCTTAACTGCTGCCCACATCTTGTAAATAATTCTTCATTAAATCCATCCTCCAATAACCTGGGCTGGGTGTAGCATCTTTTTCCTGTCAGGAGCCCAAGTATCTTGGGAAGTAGTTAGAGATGCTCTGCCCCAGCACTTACCCCACAGGGCTGTGAATGAAGGGAGGTGTATGGATTCTATGAGGGCAAGGACCTCAATGCTGCTGCCACCATGCACCCAGGAGATTGCCTTGGATGATGGGATTGTCTGGCACCCACTGTGTGGGGCACACAAGCTTCCTGATTCTGGTGCAGCAAAGGTGGATGGGGAGAACCCAGTCAAGCCAAGGGGGGATTTACTACTGTGCTGGTGGGAATCCTGATTAAATTATGTTAAGGGAAATAAAGCAATATTCCATACATACCTGTATTTCTAGTCTGAGACACACTGATGCTTTAATAGCAGCAATACCTGCCATTTTTTGAACTCTTAGGAAGTGCGAAGCACTGTGCAAGGAGGAGGGATGGCAGCTCACACGCGGTATAATGGGTCTTGAAACTCAGTCTACTAGCTGCAAAATCATGTTCTTAAATGCCATGCTCTCTGTCCCTTTCTCTAAATGAATATGTAGAACATATAATGATTGTTATAATAAAATAATCTTTGGAATGTATAGGGTAAATGATCAATGTTATTAATATGCAGCTACTCTACTTTTAGTTTGTTTACTCTTCTCCCTATAGAAGTGGTGGTGAGGTGACCTCTGGGAGGCTGAGAGTCTGAAGGCAAGTCCAGTTCATCCCCAAAGAGAGAGAGTGTCTTCCAAGAGCAGGAGGCTTGCCAGTTCCCAGGTGCCACCTGGGTTGTTGGAAATTTCCTGTTTCCTTGAGAGCTCATTGCTATCCTCAAGGGTCTGAAATCCCAAAGACTGAACTAATGACAAACCAGAACAAGCAACTGGGAGAGACAGCAGACCTTCAGCCAATTTGCTCATCAACAGGTAGACTCTCTCCTTCCCACAATTCAGCAAATCCCTTCTGCTCACTATAAAAATTGAAACTAAAGAGCATGAAGAAAGAAAAATAATCATTCATCTTCTATTTCCTGCACTATTCGATGAGATGGACTGCTCATTCCTTTCCTAGATGACTATGGTTACTGATTCTGCTCTGATGCCAAGACAATAAGGCACAGAGCTTCCTTCCCCTCTCTCAGCTTAAGTCCATCCAGCTGTCCCAATCCAGACTAACCTGAGCAGGTCTTCCTTTCCTAGAATCCAATGTAGCCTCACATTATTGCAAAAGATCAGACTATCTAACTGACTGAAAGGCAAGATTGTTTTATGAATCACTCAAGGCACAGCCCTTATGACTCATATGGTACTTGTAAAAGTACAATAGCATAAAATGTTCTAAATGCCCAGACTATAGATATTAGTTCAGGAAGAAAAGCACAAAGTAAATATATTTTGTTTTAATTTTAATTCTTTTTCTCATGGTAAAATAGATGTAACATAAAATTTACCATTTTAACCATTTTAAATGAATAGGCCAATGGCATCAAATACATTCACATTGTTGTACAACCATCATCACCATCCATCTCCAAACTTGTCATCTGTCCAAACTGAAACTCTGTCCCTGTTAATCAGTTGTGAGGGGAAGAGGAAGAGACTTTTCTCTACCCTTCTAGTTTCTTTTGGCTGGTCTAATAATTAAATCAACACAAGACAGATTAACAAGAAAAAAATAACCAAATTTAGTTACATATGTACACACAGACACCCCATCTATGTGAGATAGTCAGAGAACCCACATACATGAGAGGTTTAGGGACAAAAAGGGAAAATTAGGGATATATGGTATCCTGAGCTAAGGATGAAGTAAGACGCCCATGGCTCCCAAGAGGAGGAGGGCAATTCTCAGGATGATAAGAAGAGTAGGTGTTCACTAATTAGAATATTACTCAGCCCTATAGGTTGGTCAAAGAAAGGTACCTAATCTCTGGTAATAACTCTTATCATGGGCAGGGCCCCTAATTTGAATTCCTCTAGGAAGTTAGGAGAAGAACAGATGTTTCTCCTGGGCTCTCAGGGTCTTGACTGCCTTCAGCTCTAAATAATCATCTGCCAAAGTAGCACATCCTAGGGAGGCCTGTTCTGAACTCCTTCACAGTAAATCTTCATTTCTTCTCTCTAGCCTCTGGCACCCACCATTCTGCTTTCTGTCTCTGTGAATTTGACTACTCTAGGGACCTCATATAAGTGAAATCCTTAGCTTTTGTCATTTTATGACTGGCTAAAAGAAACAAAAGTTTTTCCTTTATACTCTCACAACACTCCACTTCTGACACCAGATTCATGTTTCTTTTTCCCCCCACACCAGCCAATTCTCCAGTTCTCTGTGGACACCAGCTGAGTGTCCTACAATTCAACTCAGTTCTGAGATTATCTACCTGAAGCTAGCACCAGATCCCACAGGTTAAGGTCTCAGCCCCATAAGACCATCTCCACTTCAGATGCCAATTATAAGTCTGGGTTTCTTCTGATTTCTGGCCAACTGGATATAATCAGAGGTTCCTATGACCCCCTTCTTGGGTTCTATAATTTTCTAGAATGACTCATAGAACTCAAGGAAACACTTTACTGTTTATTTTAAAGGATACAAGTCAGAAATAGCCAGATGGAAGAGATGCACAGGGCAAGGTGTATGGTGACTCAGGCAGCAACTGTAGCTCTTGCTAGATTCCAACTCTGTTGGGTGATCCCAGCTTTTGGGCTCCATAACTCTGCTTCTCACTGAGGCTGACAGTGGCTTCACCATCTTCCAGCATCTGTATGGCCAGTTCTTGCATTAAACTCTCACTGTTGAAATTACTTGAAGAAGATTCTATTTTCCTATTTAGACTTTTTAAGTGGTTTTTAGAAGTCCCAATCTATTTTATCTTTTTGTTTAAGTGAGCTCCATGTCCAAGACCAGGAGAGAGGTGCTTTGAGGAGGCGAGACACCACACGCATTCAGTCCCCAAGACCTCCTGAGCACACAGGCTCAGTGTACGTTCTGTTGTTCCATCCTTTGCTGTTTCCTGATGAGGTGACCGGTAAGCAAATGAGGTGGATATGGATAAAGAATGAAAGAATGAGGAGTGTGGCTAGTGCTTGCTTGCTCTGCAGGTCTACAGAGTGACTTGGGGGGGATGCACATAGTAACAAGAGATGAGCTCTAGTGAAGATGTCCCGGGTTTAAATGGGAGCTATTTCACTGAAGAATTAAGTGCTACTCAGATAACAGCTCTTAGCAAACCTAAGAGGAGGAAGTTGGGACCATGTACACCATCGTATCTGGAGGAAAAATGACTATGTTTTAGTTTAGTTTTTAAAGCTTCTCAGGTGGTTCCAATGAATCTCTGCCTCCATTTTCCAACTTCACATCTATGGACGAGCCTCAAAGGCACTTAAAACAATGCTCTCTTAACACTTTTCCCATTAAAAAAAAAAAAGGTGAAGTTCGCAACTAGCATTCATTTAACGAATGCTACATTTTCAATGAGTGAACTACTAAAACCAGAACGCTATATATAGAATAATATCATTTGTTTCTAAAGACTATCATACACTAAAGCAATGTGAAAATAATAATAAAAGTGAGATGTTTCATGGTGAACTTTGGGCGTAGGGTTGACTGTAATCCGTGGGTTATCTTAGGGTAAACACTGCAACTGCAAGTGCTGCCAGCGAGTATTCTCAAGGCAAATGGGAAATGGTTAAGGAAGAACTAAAGAACATAATTCCTTGTATTCCTTTATTATGACCAGCCACACGTACATAATTTGGCCTTATTCTAGCCACCAACAATGTGCTTTGACAGTTCTGTTCACTTATTCATTTGTGCTTTCATTAATTCAACAAATTCTTACAGATTGCCTTTAAAGTGAAAGATGCTATTTTATTACATATAACTCTAGGTCCTCATTTCTCACAGTGGCTTTTCATTACCTTTTTAAAAAACCCTTGTTTCTTCCATATTAAAAAGAAGTTAGTGGTTCATTTGTGACCCCCTAATTGACTTTCAATCATCTTGTTTTATCTTTAGCCACTCTGGCTTTGTGTAGTAGAATTAAAAGTTTGGGCTTACTACAGTTTGGAAACTCTTATCTCATGTATATGAAATTATTAAGAAAGAAACAAATAAGTACCACTAGCAGCTTGAAGCTTAAAGCTGTTAGTCCCAGGAGGGGCTAACTTTTCATCTTGCTGTCACTGACATTAGATTGTATCCAACATATGTGCACAATTCAAGACATGTGGACCCAACTGAGGAATAAGTCTTGGCAGCACAGCCACAACAGCTGCTGCTGTGAAAACTGATGTTTATTTTCTATGATCATGTCGAAGTCACTCCTGGCACCTAATTGGTAACACAAACCCAGGCGCTGGCCAGGCCAACTGCTGATGGACAGCTTCTACTACTACAGTGAGAGGGGTAGGGTGATCTTGATCCCCTTAGCACTATGAAGAGAATTTAGGTGTGAGGGTGGAAAATGGTTCAGGAAGCAAAGAGTAGGGTGCTGGTAAGTTACCAAGTAAAATGCATTGAATTTCTGAGTTTGGAAGCTGGCTATCCAGCTAATTGTTGGATGTTGAAACTCATACAATGTATTTTCATAATCTTGAGCTAGGGAAGAAATGAAAAATTGAAATCATAAAAAAAATTGAATTGGGCCACATTAAAGGGCAAAATATACCATATACAAAAGTCAAAAGGCAAACACACACTGGAGGAAAAATTTATAACATATATGACAAAGTATTAATATCCCTTAATATAGTTTGAATAAATTAACATGACAAGGTAAGAAAACCAATAGAAGAGTAGGTCAAGTACATAAAGCTGGTAATTTACCAAGCAACATTGAGAAAGAGGTCAATGATCTTATTAAAATGTACCAACCTCACAAGTAATAAAAGCAATGCAAATAGAAACAAAATTGAGACATCGTTTTTTTTTTCATCAGATTGGTTGTGATTAAAAGTTGGCATTACTCAATGTCTATGGCACCAAATCAAATGGCCACTCCCATGCACTGTTGGTGGGAGCGCAGTGTAAATTAGGTCGACTTTCTGGAGGGCATTTAACAATATTTGTTAAAATTTTAAGCTAGCATGCCACTTGATGTAGAAATTCCATTTCTAGAACTCTGTTCTAAGATGTTTGATAACTGAAAAGATAGAGATAGAAAGATTTCAACATAGGTTTACGTATAGCAGAAAAAATGAGAACAACCTAATCCTCATTGATGAAGTTTTCCTCAATTAAAATTACTGTACATTAAACCAAAGTAACACTTTGAACACAATCCGATCTTTAAGATGAAATAGAGCTATATATATTGACTGAGTAAAATGTCTGCAGCACATTAAACAAAACAGGCATGTTACTTTATAGAATAGAATGAAAAGTAGGATTCCAGTGATACAAAATGGCTTATCATTTGCTGTGAGTTTATACATGTGCTATGGAGAGAGTTTTTAGAAATATGCTCAGTGGTATGTTAATATTGGACCCAGTGGGTTTTCTGTGGGTGTTGGGAAATCAGGTAGTTATTATTTATTCTTTAGATTTTTCTGGGTTATTATTATTTTTAGTAATGAACATGTATAAAATTATTCAGAAAAAAGGGAAGTTACTTTCAATAAAATAATTTGCTTTTATAAAGATTCAATGGCTGGACTAGAACTCAAACTCCACTTCCAGGATTCTCTGTCCAATCTTTTCCCATATTGTTATGCTGCTACTTTTTCTTTCATCAGCAATCCAAAACCTTAGGGTTTGCCTGTGAGTGCTTAGAATGGCAGGAGGCAAAGGATACCCAATAGAAACTTCTGGGACTTCCATGGTGAAAAGTAGGAAGGTTCCCAGGTTCTTCCCCTATTAGTTTGCGGAGAATTTTCCCATCTTCTTCTGAACACCACCATATCAACAATGACAACAATGACAAAAGTGTCTGCTATCTCAGTGGACACATCATTCCTAGTTCAATATGCTATTTTAGGAGACACACCAAGATAAGAATTGAAGAGGAGAGCCATTCTTCCTGACAGCAGCCTCAGGCAGTTACAATCAAATTACAAAGCTTGTGCAAGTAACCAAATGCTCACATTTAAAAAACTAAATGTGTATTTTGGACCTGTTTACATCTTCAGCCTCCAGCATTCTTTAATATCATGTTGGTTTCCTCAATTTATTATAGGCTACATAAAGCAGTGTTTTCTTGTATTTGTCCTAACCTCACTTATTTCATACTTTGGGTAGGGTTTTCACTTCGGTCATTGCTCACCTGACATATATTGCTCACTGACCATTGTCTTTTCTAGGTGTTTATCTCTCCTGAGTGACAAGAATTCTCAGTCATGTTCTGCCTTATGTTGCAACTTCCCAGCTGCCTAATTGAAGTTCTGCTGAGCCTTTTTTGGATTATGGTAACTAGAATCCCTAAAGAGAGAATTAATCCTAATTGATGCAGGGGTGATGATAAAAGATTTGCACCACTGGAATGGCTGACCAACCAGAACAGAAGCAAGTGAATGGAAGCAGAGGCCTCCTGCTATGCCAGGTGCCAGGCGTTTCATTCACATGGCTGGATTGTGTGGCAGTTTAAGAGGTGCTTGAGGAGGGCCTAGGCATAGAAAGGCAAAAGTAGGACATTTGGAGAGCCTGGGAAACTGCTGTCACCAATGGATCGGGAGTATTTAAATACTTTAATAATCATATAATGAGCCACGGTCTTGTGCTTGGATAGTCTTTTGTTTCATCATTGTACTGTCACCTGGTTTGCTTCTCAAAGCTGAAAACTGTATTTCTAATTTAAATAATTTACTGAGTAACTCAGTGGAGAATCTAGTTAAGTAGAATGGTTATTTGGGTTATTTGGGTCCCAGCAACTTGGATCACTAATGACAACTTTGAACCACTTCCTCTAAATATAGTTGTTGATCTGAACACACAACATAGATGCTTCAAGTGCCAACACCTGAAGGTCTACAAGCTGAATGACATTAGTCTGAGAGTGAAAGAAGTCAGGCGGGAGGCCAGCAAGTCTTAAAGAAAATCGAATCCACGATCTATAACCCTGGAACCACATGTCATCTGATCTTTAACAACCTAAGAATCACAGGTTGCACAAAAGAAATTTCTATTAAGAAAATGTCTTAATTTGCTAATCCTATGTTCCAATGCAGAGTTTCCTGTTTCACTCAATTCCTTTTTAAATTCTGAATCTGCACTCATTCTACCCCTAGCTTTATTGAGACATAATTACATGTAACATGTTGTAGGTTCAAGGTGTACTATGTGACGATTTGACACGTAGATATTGTAAAACGATCCCATAGAAAGGTTAGTTACCCATCCATAACCTCACTTAATTACCTTTCTTTTTTTGATTGATTTTTCAATTGTTATCTTTGTTGATTATTTCTTTTGCTGTACAGACACTATTTTGGTGAGAACATTTAAGATTCAGTCTCTTAGCACCTTTCAAGTACACAATACAGTATTGTTAACTGTAGCATCACGCTAAACATCAGCTCCCAGAATGCCTTTATTTTATAACTGGAAGATTGTACCCTTTGACTAACATTTTCCAATTCTTCTCCCCTCAGCCCCTGACAACAGCCAGTCTATTCTCTGTTTCTATGAGTTTAGCTTTTTTAGATTCCACATGTGAGATCACATGGTATTTGTCTTTCTCTGTCTGACTTACTTCATTTACCATAATGCCCTCAAGCTTCATCCACAATAGGATTTTCTTCATTTTTATGGCTGAATAATATCCTACTGTGTATATGTTTACCACATGTTCTTTAACCATCCATCCATCAATAGACATATATTGTTTCTGTGTCTTGACTACTGTGAACAATGCTTCAATATAAGTGGGAGTGCAGATATCTCTTTGAGATTGTGATTTTATTTCTTTTGGGATGTACCCAGGAGCAAGATTGCTGAATCATATGGTGGCTCTATTTTTATCTTTATTTTTTTGAGGATCTAACATACTGTTTTTCATAGTGGCTGCACTAATTTACATCCCCACCAACAGTGCACAGAGTTCCCTTTTCTTTATACCCTTGCCAGAAATTACCTCTTGCCTTTTTAATAACAGCCATTCTAACAATTGTGGTGTGATATCTCATTGTGGTTTTCACTTGCATTTCCCTGATGAATAGTGATTTTGAGGACCTTTTTATTTATCTGTTGTTCATTTGTATGTCTTGGAAAAATGTTTATTTAGTCCTTTGCACATTTTAAAAATTGGATTATTATTTTTTTGCTATTGAGTTGTATGAGTTCCTTATGTAGTTTGAATAGTAATCCTTTGTCAGATACATGGTTTGCAACTACTTCTTTCATTCTACAAGATGCCTTTTCATTTTGTTGTTTTTTTTTTTACTGTGCAGAAGTTTTTTAGTTTGATACAGTCTCATTCATTTATTTTGCCTTTGTTGCTTGTGCTTTTGGTATCACATCCAATCGTATACAAAAAATCATTGCCAAGAACAATGTCTTCCTATGTTTTCTAATAGGCAGGCATGTTACAGTTTTAGGCCTTACTTTTAAATCTTTAATATATTTCAAGTTAATTTTGGGGAATGGTGTGAGATAGGGGTCCAATTTTATTCTTCTGTATCTGAATATTCAGTTTTCCTAACAACATTTATTAAAAAAACTATCCATTCCCCATCAAATATTCTTAGTTCACTTGTCAAATATTAGTTTACTGTTATTTGTACATGTTAATTTCTGGGCTCTCAATTCTGTTCCATTGATCTATGTATCTGTTTTTATGCCAATACCATACTGTTTATCACTATAGCTTCATAACATAGTTAGAAATCAGGAAGTTTAATGCTTCCAGCTTTGTTCTTTTTTCAGGATTGCTTTGGTTAATGGGGTCTTTTGTGGTTCTATATGAATTTTATGACTATTTTTTTCTATTTCTGTTAAGAAAGTTATTGGAATTTTGATGAAGATTGCATTGAATATATAGATTGGTTAGGGCAATAAGGATATTTTAACAATATTAACCTTTCTAATCCATGACCAAGTTATATCCTTCTATTTATTTGTGTCTTCTTCAATTTCTTTCAACAATGTCTTAGAATTTCATTTCTTTGGTTAAATTTATTCCTAGGTATTTTTATGATTTTTTTGATGCTATTGTAAATGGAATAGCTTTCTTTTTTTTCTTTTTCAGATAGCTTATTGTTAACACAGGGAAATGCAACATAGTATGGGAAGTTCTAGCCAGAGCAGTTAGTCAAGAAAAGGAAATTAAAAGCACCCAAATCAGAAATAAAGAAGTAAAATTGTCTCTGTTTAAAGATAACATAACTTTATACATAGAATATCTTAAAGACTCCATCAAAAAGCTGTTAGAACTAATCAATGAATTTAGTAGTTACAGGATACAAAATGCAAAAATAATTTGTGCTTTTCTGCTTCACTTTAATTCTTTTACCCTCAGGCAACTATTGTGAAGCCCATTTCTACTTTTTTTTGTATTTTCATTTCTTCCTATTTCCAAATAGGTGGTAATATTCAGGAGGGTGCCATGGGCACAAAACACAGAAAGCAGGAAAGCCCCAGAGTACTAGAAAAAGTTTCTCAGCATTTTTAGGAAACAAATGCCAATAATGAAAGATTATTGTGCTTAATTTTCCTTTGAATCAGTGAACGAATAGCACCTCTTTCCTGCCTGTGCCTCTCTTTTCTTTTCTGATGAGTGTTTCAGAAGATAGAGATCTGGCTGTTCGCCATACCATAAAGGTGAGATTAGAGGACAAGAACACTACTTGAGCTTACAAAGTCAAAACCACCAGAGGATAGTCCTGGGACCCAAGTCACATAGTGAAATTCCTTTTTCTTAAGATTGGAATATTTGTGCTAAAAGCTACCTTTAAAGTCGCTTTGGCCCTTTCTTGGGATGGAGTATGTTATGTGTAGATTGAATATGATTTCAAATCCGCTATGACTTAAGTTGTTTTAATCCACTTGTTTATAACAAAGACAAAGAAGTTGTGGTGTAAGTACAAAGTAAGTTCTGTCAGGAAGTCACCTTTCCTCATTGTTTGATACTTTAAGAATAAAGTAAGTCTTACCAGGATATCATCATTCCACACCAGTTGTCACTGATAAGCAGCCAGTTCAGATGCTGAGTGCCCTGCTGGGGGCTTATTGATGGGATCACAGGGAGATACAATGATGGGAAGGGGGCATTTCGACTATAAGTACTGGATGTTTGTGAGGGCTATTTTAGGGTTTCAGCTTGGGTAAGGCAACTCTTTCCTAACCTAAAAACTCTCCAAAGACCCTTGGGACATTTACCCTCTTAGCAAAGCAACCCCTTAGCAAAGCAATCCTTTTAGACCTACACAGGGACCTTGTGAAAGAGATCAGCCTGCCTACAAACACTGGCATCTTTGTTCTCTACAACATGTTCTTGTAACAGGGGACTTTTTATTTTGTTCTGGCAGTTAAAAATTAGCTCTTTGATTTGTTGCTCACTCTCCCAAATGCCTACTAATATAAAAAGACACACCTGACATTCAACTTGGTCTTTATTCCTCACTCTCTTCCTTTAGCTGTAATATATGAGTGGTACCTGTTTAAATATTTAGAGGATATGATGGTCTCTGGGAAATAAGATAATGTTGCTGTGTAAAAAAATATACTTGTATATAATTACTATAATGTGTGTTTTTGAGGCAATTATGAAACTGGTCAATGATTGTTGATGTACTCTGTTGTAAATTAAAAAGAGCTTCTTGAATTTTTTTTAACTTATTGTTTTCAGAGTGTCTATTTTAAATAAGTTTGTTATACCACTACAAAGAAAAAAAGAGATTAACTAATCCTAAAACTTATATAGAACCACAAAATATCCCAAATAGCCAAAGAAATCTTAAGAGAGAACAAAATGGGAGGCTTTAAGCTCCTTTGTATCAAACTATACACAAAGCTACAATAATCAAAACAGTAAGGTACTGGCACAACAATAGATATATGGATCAATGAAATAGATTAGAGAGCCCTGAAATAAATTCTTGCTTAAACAGTCAGTTAACCTATGACAAAGGAGGCAAGGGTATACAATGGGGTAAAGACAGTCTCTTTAATAAGTGGTGTTGGAAAAACTGCACAGAAACATGCAAAAAATCACATGGAACCATTTTCTTACACCATATACAAACATAATCAAAATGGATTGAAGACTTAAATATTAGACCTGAAACCATAAAACTCCTAGAAGGAAACATAGGAAACAAAGAGTGATGTCTTTAGACATCACTCTTAGCAATATTTTTTTGGATATGTCTCCTTGAGCAAGAGGAACAAAAGAAAAAATAAATAAATCGGACTAAAACAAACTAAAAGGTTTTTGCACAGCACAGGAAACCATAAACAAAATGAAAAGACAAACGACTGAATTGGAGAAGATATTTGCAAATGATACATATGATAAAAGAGTAGTATCTAAAATATATAAAAAACTAATACAACTTAATACCAAAGCCCCAAACAATACAATTAAAAAATGGGCAGAGGACTTGAATAGATATCTCTCCAGAGAAGACAAACAGATGGCCAAAAGACATATGAAAAGATGCTGAACACCATCAGGGAAATGCAAATCAGATATCACCTCACACCTGGCGGAATGACTATCATCAATAAATCAACAAACAAGTGCTGATGTGGATGTGGAGAAAAAGGAAAACTGGTACACTACTGGTGGGACTCTGAATTAGTATAGCCACCATGGAAAACAGTATGGAGTTTCCTCAAAAAAAGTAAAAATTGAGCTTCCAGGGGGGTTGAGGGGTGGGCAGGGTTAAAAAGATAAAAGAATTAAGAAGTACAAATTGGTAGTTAAGAAATAGTCAAGGGAATGTAAAGTAAAACATGGGGAATATAGTCAATAATATGATGATGGCATATAGTCCCAGGTGGAGGTACTAGACTAGTCACTTCTTAAATTATATAGTGTCTAACCACTATGCTATACCTGAAACTAATGTAAAATAATATTAAATGTCAACTGGAATTGAACATTTTAAAAAGGGAGAAAAAGGTGAAGGGGAATAAGAGGCTCCAACTTCCAAGTATAAAACAAATGCCATGGTGATGTAATGTATAGCATAGGGATAATATTGTGATAGGATTGTACAATGTCATATGGTTGCTGAGCTTATCATGGTGATCACTTTTTTAGGTATATAAATGTTGAATAATTAGGGTGTATATCTGAGACTAATAGAATATTGTATGTTAGCTATATTTTAATAGAAAATCTTTTAAAAAATAAAAATAAAAATAGAGCTGCCATGCGATCTAGGAATTCCACTTCCGGATATTTATCCCTCCAAAACAAAAGACATGTACCCCTATGTTCATTGCAGCATTACTAGTAATAGCCAAGATATAGAAGCAACCTAGGTGTGCATCAATAGATGAATAGATAAAGAAGATGTGGTATATATATATATTATGTATACAACTGAATATTATTCAGTGATAAACAGAATGAAATCTGTCATTTGCAGCATGGAATCTTGCTATTTGCAACAACATGAGTGGACCTAGAGGGTATTATGCTGAGCGAAGTAAGTTGGACAGAGGAAAGCAAATACCATATGATTTCATGTATGTGTGGAATCTAATAAACAAACAAACAAACAAAACAAACAAAACAAAACAGAAAAAGACCCATGGTATAGAGAATAAGCTGATGGTTGCCAAAGGGGAGAAGAAAAAGGGGATGAGAATAAAAAAATAAAAATAAATAAAAATAAAGGATGATCTTTATCTCCTCAAAAAAAAAAAAAAACAAAAACAAAAAAAGAACTTGCATGAAAACATTAAGTTGGAGATATAGATACATGATTTATTGATGAAATATATTGATCATTTAATTGTTAGATTTACGTATATCTCTATCTAGATGATTATAAACTTGTTTGGAAACATTACATATGCATATTTTGGAACCAGAGGAAATAGAACATATTTTGTCAAATTCAGGAGCCGCTTTAAACATGTTTGGTGCTTAATGTGAAGCACTTGAAGTTTGGGAATGATAACATTTGTTTTCCCTGAAAAAATACAATTTCCTGTTTGGGAGCCTGGGAGGAAGAAAGCCTTTAAAAAAAGAATCTATTGACCTCTCTTAAAGTGTTCTTAGACATTAAGAAAACAAGAATTGGCTGTGTTAAGTGCAAATGTGATAGAAACATAGGATTATATTTCACCTAAAGTACACATGAATGAAAAAGTCTTGGAAGGGGAGATTTGGTTTCGCTGAACTAAAACAGTTGAAAAATAATTGGTGACATTTGACAAAAGCAAGATGTTACCATATTTATCAACTTCCTCTCGAAATGAACTCTTACTTGCATAAAACAAGAGGGCTTGTCCTTTGAGTCCCTTCCTGGTACTGGAGCATTGGAATTTATGGAATATTTTAAGGCAACACAAAGTCACCAGCAAAACTCACCAGACACATAGGAAATGAGCTTGGAATTGATTGATTCTTTGACATTTCATTGGTACTAAGGTGAAGATATTGTAACAGAGTCACAAAGAACTGACCCTTAATCAGTGGCGGTAAAAGGTGGTAAAAAGAAGTTGGCAAACATTTCAAGCTGGACCACTGCCTTCAGGCAGGAAAGTGAGGGCTTAAGGTGTCACTGGGGGTGGGTGGGGTGAACAGAAAGGATTGAGGGAAGGAAGGAAGTGGGGGTCCTGGAGAAGAGGAAAAGAAATGAAAGATGTGAAGCCAGGAGGAAGTGGGATCACGGCCACCTCTTTCTGATATAGAAGGTATTCGGAAAATAAAATGGCTTGTGAAAATGCCAATAAACTCACCAGCTGTTAACTTGGCAAGGAAATGGGGCTGGTTTTCGAAGAAAATGAAAAAAGTAAAGTAGATAAGGAAACTTTCAAATTAAGCATAACGTGAGGAACTAACTCAAGTGGTTTCCTTTTCTCCACAGGCACATATATCCTTACATACAAATTTTATATGGTCTCAAAAAGGAAAAATAAAAATAAAGATGACAGCTATTTAACAGATGATTGCTATCTATTGTGACCCCAAAATTCTTAAAGTGCACAATATTTCCCCTGTTTTTCTATAATCATATATTTTTGTCAAAAAAAATCATGAGGAGAAGGGCATCCCAAATTACTACTCTATTTTGGGGTAAGAATCAAGGAGGGCTTTGAGCAAGAAATCAAATTTTTCTATTGTGAAGATATTCATCGATTTAAAAACCCTTAAGGTGGGCAGAAAGTAGAAAAAGGAAGTCAGATAAAAACAAAACAACAACAAAATAAAATCATGCTATTTCTTTCAAAATCCAATCCCTCCAAAAAAGGGTAAGCCAGGCAGTGGTTGGGGATTTTGAGCAGCACAGATCAAGGCTCACTTCCATGTGCTCTGAAATCCAGCATGAAAAACCCAAACCAATTCAGTAAAAAAAAAAAATGAAGGTTTAGATAGTTGGTATCAAATTACGGTTTTTACATTGATAGGCCAGGTGCACAATATTCTTTTTAAAAAACTTTTATTATTTCATGGTGGTGAGAGCACTTAAATGAGATCTACCCTTTAACGATTTTTTAAGTGCACAGTAAAGTGTTGCCTACAATGTGCACAGCAGACCCTAGAGCTTATTTATTTTGCTTAACTGGAACTTTATGTCTGTTTATAAGTAACTCTGTGCTTATCCCCCTACTTACAGCCCCTGGCAACCACCACTCTGCTCATTGATTCTATAAATTTGACTATTTTAGGTACTTCATATAAATGAAATAATGTAATATTTGTCTGTCTATAACTGGCTTATTTCACATAGCACAGTGTCTTCAAGGTCCACCCGTGATGGACCTTGATGTCCCATATTACACGGTTTTCTTCTTTTTTAAGGCCTACAGGTTTTCTGTTTATGTGTGTGTGTGTCTCTGTGTGTATCACATTTTCTTTATCCATTCATCTATTGATGGACATTTTCACATATTGGTTATTATAAATAGTGCTACAATAAGCATAGGAATGTTAATATTTCTTTGAGATCCTGACTTAAAATTTTCTGAACAAATACTCAGAAATGGAATGCTGGATCATATGGTAGTTCTGGTTTTAAGTTTTTGAGTAACATCCATACAGTTTTCCATGGCAGCTGTGCCATTTTGCATTTTTACCAATTGGTGTATAAGAATTCCTGACAGATATGAAGTGACATCTCATTGTGATTTTGACTTACATTTCTGTGATGATTAGTTATGTTGAACATTGTTTCACATACCTGTTGTCTATTTGTATGTCTCCTTTAGAAAAATGTCTTTTCAAGTCCTTAGCACATTTTTAAATCAGGTTATTAGGTTTTTTTAAAACCTCGTTGTAAGAGTTTCTTATATATTTTGGATATTAATCTCTTATCAGATGTTAATTTCATGTTGTTTATTTTGTTTTTGTTGCCTGTGCTTTTGATGTCATATCCATGAAAACATTGCCAACCACTCATGAAGGTTTTTCTCATGTTTTCTTCTAAGATTTTTACAGTTTCAGTTCTTACTTTTAGGTTTCTAAGCCCTTTGTGTTGATTTTTAAGTGTGACATAAGAAAAGGGCCCAATGTCATTCTTTAGCTTGTGAAGATCCAGTTTTCTCAACATTTATTAAAGAGACTACCTTTTCTTATTGTGTACTCTTGACACACTTGTTAAAGATCAGTTGCTTGTATATGCATGGATTTATTTCTGGGTTCTCTATTCTGTTCCATTGTTCTACATGTCTGTCTTTATGCCAGTACCGTACTATTTTGGTTATTATTGCTTTGTAATATATTTTAAAATTAGGAAGTATGATGCCTTCAGCTTTGTTCTTCTTTCTCAGGATTGATTTGGTTTCGTATTCTTTTGTAGTTCCATATGTTTTTTAAATTGTTTTTTTTTCCTTTTTCCTTTTCAATTTAAAAAATGCCATCTTGTTTTTGATAGGGATTGCATCAACTCTATAGATTTACTTTGGGGAGTATAGACATTTTACACAGATGACTTTCTGTTTGTGTATTGTTTAATTTATTTCATCAATGTTTTGCAGCTCTCAGTATATAAGTCTTTTACCTCCTAAATTAAGTTTATTTCTAGATAATTTATTCTTTTCGGTGCTATTGTAAATTGGATTGCTTTTCTAATTTCCTTTTCAGATAGTTTGTTGTTAGTATATAGAAAACCAACTGATTTTTTAATGTTGATTAGATTGGCATTTTAAAATTAGTTTTAACAGTTTTGATGAAGTCTTTAGAATTTTCTATATAAGATCATGTCATCTGAAAACAGGGACTATTTCCCTTCTATCTTTCAGATTTCAATGCCTCTTATCTAATTGCTCTGGGTAGGACTTTCAGTAGGTATTATGTTGAATAAAAGTGGTGAGAGTGTGCTTCCTTATCTTGCTCCTGATCTTAGAAAAAAAAAGCTTTCATTTTTTTCTCCATTGAGTATGATGTTAGCCATAAACCTTTTACATATGGCCTTCATTTTCTTGAGATAATTTCCTTCTTAATTTGTTGAAAGTTTTATCATGAAAAAGTGTTGAATTTTGTCACTTTCTCTGCATCTATTAAAATGATCACTTGATTTTCATCCTTATTCTGTTAATGTGGTATAGCACATTCACTAATTTTAGTATGCTGGACCTTCTTGCATATGAGGGATAGATCTCACTTGGTCATAGAGTATGATCCTTTTATGTGCTGTTGGATTAGATCTGCTAGGATTATGTTGAAGGTTTTTGTACTGATATTCATCAATTATCATTTCTTCTAGTGTCTTTACCTGGCTTTGATAACAAAGTAATACCAACCTCATAAAATAAGTTTGGAAGTATTCCCTTCTCTTCAGGTTTTAAAAAAAGTTTGTGAAAAATTGGTGATATAAGGATTATAGTGACTACTATGAAAGATTATAGGCCAATAAATTGGATAACCTAGAAGAAATGGATAAATTCCTAGAAACACAACCTATAAAAACTAAACAATAAAGAAATAGAAAGTCTGAACAGATCTATAACTTGTACGGGAATTGAGTTAATAATCACCCAACAGATAAAAGCACCAGACTAAATGAAATCAGTGGTGAATTATATAAAATAGGTCTTTATTCTAGCATATCATGAATGGATAGGTGAAGGTATCAAGGTAAGTAATTTTCTTTAATTATTTGTTTTGATATGTCTAGTCATAACCAAAATGAGGAATTTTAATCCTGAGTATCATTAACTCTAAGTTTTTTATATGGATTATAACTTCCTCTTACCTCTGTCAGTGGCTCTGGAAGAATCATTGATTACAATCTCTTTGGCTCAAAGAAATTCTTGTCAAGATGCTAGAACAAATATGCAGATATGAAAAGAATGTAGGCATTGGATGATCGAGTCCCTGAGAAAGTCAAATGATCAAGCAAAAACAAATTAGGAATGTCTCCAGTTTCCTGTTAATCATGTTCTCTCATTTATAAATGGGTGTATTTATGGAAAGTGAGCTTTACCGAGTAAGCTGTTTTCAGTAACATTCCAGCAACAAGAAGCTCAAGGTCTGTTTTGCTTAAATTGAAAAGAAAAATGTAGGAGGGAGGGGAAAATGGGGGAAAGAACAAACAAAAAGGCTGATGAATGTAACCGGATTTTGTGGGGCTAGTATTCAGGTTCAGGTTTTGTCTGGAAACCTTGACCAGCACAGCTGTGGCCAGTGCCTCCAATCCTGGCAAGATTTTTCTGTGGCTTTATGATCTGACTTGATCAGACTTGGATTTTCCTCCGTGGCTGTGTAGGTCCAGCTAGAGGGCTGAGTCTCTGCCATACTGTTTCTCTGGTGCTGTTCATCTAGCTCATGGTCTCCCCACTGTCCCCTATTGTGTTAGGTAGCCTGCTTCACACATTCACATACCCTCCTGGCTACTGTAAGCACACAAGGTTGCAACTCCTGGACTTTCTTTTACAGGTAGATTGTAGAGGTTGTAACTCAGAAGTGAGTTCATTCTGAGAAGCTGCCATAGGCACACAAAAACAGGGACAGAAAATTACCTGTCTCTAATATGTCTCTTAGTTACCTTGGCTCCTACCCAGTAAGCTTTCATGTGCACAAAGCCTTGATTTTCCAGTCCACCCCAAATCTGGGTTGACTAAACCATGTAGGACCATCAATGGTGATTCCTAGCCCACTCCAGCCTCGTGGATAAGGACTTCTGGGATCTTTTGGAGACCCCATGGGTAAAAGGAGACAGGTAGACCAGTTCTTAGCTAGAGGTTTTCTTGTGTCTCATGCTAGAATTGACACTTCCTGCTCAACCTGACATCAGTCCTAAATCACATGTCGATATCTCTCCTGCAGCTCATGTGAACCCTCCAAGACATCCATTCTTCCAGATGGGGGCTGTTTCACACTCTTATGGAGATCTGAAGGTCAGAATTTGGAAGAAAAGCAGTTTATGAAAAGCAGTAATCCAGAGTTTAGGCCTGCCCCTGTGGCCAGGCTGGGCCTTCAGGCATGAATTGGCTTTGCAGCTTGCAGAGGGATGTGGGGTGCTTTCCCTTTGCCATCCTGGTGCCTGCAGATATCTGTGCCTACAGCTCTGAACAATCCCTCAAAGGCTGAGATAATGTCTCCTAAAATACCCTATACTGAAATTTTAGTTTTCATCCTAAGGAAAATTCCAATACCAGCTTTTAAATTAAAACTTTTTTTCCGATAATAAAAGTGTTGCCTTCTCATTTTAGAAATGAAAAATACCAATGCTCTTACCACTTAGAATTAGCCATTATAGCATATCAGGTTTATTTCTTTCCATCTTTTTTTCTAACATATGTTAGAACTCGACACATTAAATACATTGAAATTATACTCTATGGTGTTTTGTTTTAGATATTGTTCTTTCCACTTAACATTTGGCGAACATTTTCTTCCCAGAAAACAAAACTTTTATTATGAAAGCTATAATGTTAAATAACAGTAAACAATTAAAAATCAAACAGAATGTTAACAAATGACAAGTAAAGGAATCTTGCTTTAAATTGAATTTCCTCAAACACCACCACTGCCACACACATATTAGAAGTCTTCAGGAAGACACACCTTTACCTGTTCTTCTAAAACAATTCAAAAGCACATGTTCATTGTTCCTTTTGTTGATTTATCAGATTTGGGTTGCATCTATTAATTTTCCAGAGTGTAGTGAAGAATTTGGCTCACCATTTCCCCATCTTCTCTACTCTTTTCCATGATAAAATTATTTATTTTAATGCTTCCATTCTACTTGCATAACTTTCAACAGTGTGCTTAAACTTCTATTTTATTTCATTGCTTTTAGTCATTTCCTACTGAATTTCCACAAGGAAGTAGAGAAAAGTCATAGCCATATACCACTATTCACTTTTCTCAGCCCTTTACCTCCCGACTGCTCAGCAATTTCATTATTTTTCTTTGATGGGTACATACCATTTCCATTCTCTTTTTCAGCTATATGGAATTGGTATATCTGTGCTTGGCCTATAGGTAAATATCAAATACTGAAAACCATAAAGCTTTGTAATACTATAAATCAAATAGTAAGATTGAACATTTTAAAAGAAAATATTCCCCTGTGTCACTAAACTTGTGCTTCTTGAAGGAGAAAGGCCTACATTTTTTGGCCTGGTGCCACGGTTTCCAAAATGTGGTTGGTGTGCCCTGGAGCACCAAAGTCAACTCAAAGAATCCCTGGGATGTTTCAAATTCTCCTAGGGAAGATTGTGTCCTTGAAATCTGATCCACAACAAGTGGACAATTATCTCAAGGTCATCTGTAGTTTCAGCAGTAGATGGTGTTCTGTTCTTTGTCAGGGTAGTTGTTGCAATTAAACAAAAACAAAAAGGAAGAAAACAAAAGCAATGGTGTATTAGTTTACAAGGGCTGCTATAACAAAATATCCCAGGCCAGGTAGCTTAAACAATAGAAATTTGTTTTCTCAGAGGTCTGGAGGCTCAGTGTGAGATTAAGATGCCTACACTATTGGTTTCTCCTGAGGCTTCACTCCTTGGCTTGCATATGGCTGTTGAAGGGGATTAGGATATTCCACCCCCAAATATACCACTTTGGACTACTTTGAACTGAAAGCAACTGAGAATCAATAGAAACAGAAAGAGTTCTCTGCCCTCTCTTATCTGCCTAAAACAAGGTATATGAAGTTCTCTTTGTGCAGGAGCTTTCCTTGCCCGCCATCCAGAAGAAAGGAGCTCTCTTAATACCAGAGATGGAAAGTTACTCTGAGGTGAGTTTTCACAAATAGCCTTTACTAAAATAACCTTTATCTTCCTTTAGTTTCTCTATATATTACCCAGTCTCTTTCCCATGATTCGTCATCCCTTGAAGCAAAAATTTACCTTCTTTTGTTAAGATGGTGTATAAGTCTCCAAGTCTAACTGCTTTTTAGAGTTCTACTTTTCTGTTAACTTTTTGCATGTAAATGGTAATAATAATAGTGTACTTTTTTTCCTGTTAAATTGTCTTTTGTTAGTTTAATTTGTGGGCTCCAAGAACTGACCCTAAGAGAGTAGAGGAACAATTTTTTTCTCCCACATCATCTTCTCACTGTGTTCTCACCTGGCATTTTCTCTGAGCATGCACATCCCGGTGACTTTTCCTCTTATTATAAGGATAGCAATCCTGAGGAAATAAGGCCTCATTCATATGATGTCAGTGAACTCTCTCTTAAAGGCCCTATCTCCAAATGGAGTCACATTGGGGGTTAGGGACACAATTCAGTTTATAACAGATGTCCAATCTCATTACAATGTTTGAAAAGTTGTTCAGTGCCCAACATGTACACAGCTAAATAATAAGAAATTGTGGTTACTAACAAATAAAATAAATAATTATTTCCCCATTCAATTTATAGGTATATATAGTTTTTCAAATGGTTAGTATGTTGTTAGGGCATAAATATTTATCAGTTGTTTGAACCTAACTACCTGAAAGAATTGTTGGGTATTTCTTTGGCCTAGAGGCACTATGAAACAATGTCTAAGACTGAAATGAACAGTGATGGAAAGCATTCAGGTCTAGTTTGATGGCTGATCTTTTCTTGCACGGGTGGATGCCATAATGCATGGGCATTTCCTGGCCCCAAGTCTCACATCTTTAACCTTGCCTTAGCAAACTTCCTCATTCATGCCGTAAAAACCTTTGTTTTATAGAGGCCTCCAAACATGAGGCGAGCATGGTGGAAAATGAGATCAAAGACAATTCTTGACTTTTAAGTTTAAAAAGGAAAATCAAACCAAACCAAACCTCAAACATTTCCATTCAGTCTTAAGAAAGGACAACTCTGTGCATAGCACCAGTAGGCAGAGCTGGCCTATCTCCTGTTCATATTCTCCCTCCACCTCCATAGCCTGAATAAAATGAAGGAAGAAGCAGGAAGGAGCAGAGCTGGAAAAAGACACAAAACATTAAATGCTGGTGTGGAGTACTTTCCAAGTCTAGGGCAGAGGACAGACTGCCAGCAGGTCTAGGGGTTTATGTATGCAATCCTGAGTGATACCCCAGGAGTACAAACGAGTCACCCCAGAAATCCTGCTCACAGAGCCAGCCAGAACTCTAGCTGAAAGTGGAAATGGCAGAGATGGTGGTATGGGTGGGAATTAGAACTCAATGTATTTCAACATGAAATGACTGAGGAAAGGATTGAAATGATCTGAAACTGACTAACTTGATCTTCTCCATTACATAGAACAGGAGCTCATGGTAAAAATTAAAAAATTGTATATAAGAAAATTTTAAAAATCAATTTTTGAATTTTTAGATTGAAAATATCCTTCCACCATCAGTGCCATTAATTTAAGAATTTTTTCTTTATAAGAAAAACTTGAAGAACTCAAAAGTCTTTGTGACTCAATAAGTGAATCTCTAGTAACTGTTTTGGGTACTTAGGCAATTTAGAGATCAATTTAGAGATAAACTTTTTGTAATTGGCTTAAGAATGTCCCCCCCAAATTCATGTCTACTAGGAACCTCAGAATGTGTTGCCATTTGGAAATAGGGTCTCTGCACATGTAATTAGTTAAGAATTTTGAGATCCTGGATTTAGGGTGGGCTCTAGATTCAATGACTGCTGTCTTAAAAAGAAGAAGAAGAAGAAGAAGAAGAAGAAGAAGAAGAAGAAGAAGAAGAAGAAGAAGAAGAAGAAGAGACATTTAGACACAGAGAGACACAAGGAAGAGGCAATAGAGGCAAAGATTAGAGTAGTGCTTTCATAAGCCAAAGAGCGCTAGAAGCCACCAGGTAGTGGGAGAGTCAAGGAAAGGGTCTTTCTTGCAGCCCATAACCTGCCACCATCTTGATTTTGGATTTCTGATCTCAAAAAATTGGGGGACTGAATTTCCATATTAGGAAACTAATACATTTAATAAGTGCTCACTCATACATAATTTGGTGTTTTGTTGGGCATTGAACAAATGATGACCCATTTACTAATTCTTTTTTCAGCAAAATTTTCTTGAGTGCCAGCTACTGGTCTGGATGCTCAGGGTAAAGGAGAAGACAGCCCAGACCAGTCTCCAACTGCATGGATATCAAAGCTTAATTAGAGAGACAAAAACCTCAAGTACGGTTGTCCCCCCTTACTTGCATTTTCACTTTCCATGGTCAAATGTAGTCCAAAAATATTAAATAGAAAATTACAGAAAGAAATAATTCATAAGTTTTAAATTGTGTACCATTCTAAGTAAAATACAAAATTCTACCTTACATTGTCCTGCTCCATTCTGCCCTGGATATGACTCATCCCTTTGCCCAATGTTTCTACACTGTGAACGTGCCCTGCCTCTTAGTCACTTAGTAGCCCTTGGAATTATCAGACTGACTGTCACGGTATCACAGAGTTTTTGTTCAAGTAACCCTAATTTTATTTAATAACAGTCAGAAAGAGCAAGATTAATGCCAAACAGAAGCCCTTAAGTGCTTCTGTGACGTGAAATGTGTGCGTGTACAGGAAAAAACATAGTATATATACAGATAGGTACTGTATGCAGTTTCAAGCATCCACTGGGGTTCTTGGAATACATTTCCAGCAAATAAGCAGAGACTACTATAACCAAATCATAATGAAAATGTGGCATGCATGTGGAGATGAAGTGATAGGGTAGAAAGGCGGAAAGTGATGTCCCAAAAGCCAAGTTAAGAAAGCTTTTCCACTGGAAGAATATGTCAAAGTGTTCAGTGCTGCAGAGGTGTGAAATATGAAAGTGAAGGGCATTGTGACCTTGACAAAGGAGTCCCAGTGGAAATGCACCAATGGAGGTCTGGCTGGACTTGCAGGCCAGGAAGTGAAAACAATTGGTAAAGTTGACCTTTTTGAAGAGTTCTGCTTCGGAGGGAGCAGAAAAATAGAGAAATGATTGAAGAGGGGATCTTTTTTGATTAGTTTACTTGTTTTCATATTTCAGACTAAAAATACTATAGTACGTGTGCAGACAAGAAGTAGTAAAAAGGGAAAACAAGATGATACAAAAGAGAGAAAAGAAAAATTCAGGGGTGAAGTCCTTGTGCAGGAGAGAGGGGATGGGATCAATGGATAGGACTGCCCCTGGAAACCTGAGTCAGCATGCTGAAGGGAAGGGAGACTTGGTGGTGGGAGATAAGGTGGTTTTCCTCCTGATGACTTTTCTTTTCTCAGTAAAATAAGAATCAAGAAATTACCTGAGAACAAGGAGGAGAGAGAAATCATCTTGCTTCTTCTCCAGGAGTGCTTGTGCACATGCTGGATCCCTGACATGGCACACGAACTAATAATACAGTAGGAAGAGGTGAATGTTGGGTGGTAGAAAGGTAGGCCATTGCAATTACCCCCTCTATAGCCACAGAGGTGTCATGGGAGTCTGTCACTTTTCTCCTTAAAACCCTCTAATGGCTCTTGGTTACTTCCAACAATGAAGCCTTAATCCCTTGACTTGGACTAGGAATCCTCTGTGATTGGCTTTTGTGTAGACACACAGGCCCAGTGTTGCCAGCTCTTCCCATTATTCCAGAGATCCTGGAAATCTTGAGTATTTTATAGAAACCAATTTTTCAATAGTGGCCTAATCTTTTCAAAAATACTTCACAAGATGAAGCAGACCTATCTGCAGGCTGGATTTGGGCTGTGAGTCTCATAGGAGCTGGCTGCTGCTCTTAAAACTTGCTCTGCCATCCCCCTGTCATCATGTGTATTCTATTCCACATGCCTCAAAGACACCCCATGATCCCAGGACTGTCTGGTGAAGATATCAGTGGCGATGTTCTGAAGGAATAAAACTAGGTGCTAGTACTGGTTTTGCCTAACACTGATGCCCCATGTAAACTGGGCTTAATAGAGCAGCCGTTTTATAACTTAGCTGGGAGCTCAAGTAAGAGTGAAGGAGACTCTCACCCTTGGGTGCTCACCTGCTGTTGCATGAGCCTGCGGGGGAAGTGCCTCCTTCACTGTTGCACCATGAGCCTTTAGCTTGTCTTACTGGACTTTGGCCAGCGCAAGCAGAGTGACAGCACCTGTAACTATTCATAAAACAGCTCTCAATCCTTATTACCATCACTGTTATCACCATTTTCCAAGCCTGGGGTTGAGGACCATTTGCTGGGAAAAGGTCTGACACACCCCCTCTGTGTGGATGTGACCTCTTGCTCTCCCATTTGGGCCACTACTGAACACTGGACATAATTCTGTGGCACCTCAAACATGGTGTTGCATTTCTTCGTTTATATAATGGTGGAGACCATAGGCTGACCATATCCTCAGGCCCAGAAGGCAAGACCTGTGGCCCATTTGTTTATGAATCCCTGAGATCTAGTACAGTACCTGGCATGGCTCCACACATTGTATTTACCCAAAGGATTTAATGTGACCTTGAGGCACTTCTATGATGCCAGGCCTGCTTTCTGTCTTGTACACATGAACTAGTGTGAATTTTTTCATTGCTATTGTCTTAAATTCCCCTCATAGTACTGTGGGCAGGTTCTCTTTCTTCAGATTGAATTTGCATAACTTCCTCAATCAAATTCTCTCTCTAGTCCTCCCCCCCAACCAGAACATTTCTACAATTCTTTGGGGAGCAAATAGAATCCAGATAATTCTATTCCAGACAACATTCATCAGGAAAAAATTTTTGCACTAACTGTTCTATTTTGGTTTTGATTCCTCTTCCTCTCTCCCTCCAGCAAACATAAATTATATCTGATTCTTGCCAAGGGGAAAACCTTTTTAAACAGAAAATGAGAGACTGATGGGCAATGGCTAGAATAGGAAGTCTGCAGGGCTGATGAAGGAGGGAGAGTCAAATTGTTCAAAAAGTGCCCTATATCTTTGGTTTGGGGGGCCCTACTTTAAAAAGTTGTGGTGAGGAGACCAGTGGCACAAAAGGTAGATGCCATGCACACCTCCTCTCGTGACCACACCAAAATTATAAGGAAATTACAGAGCAACCATCACTGGAAGTTCTGAGGTCTGGCTGAACATAAGCGCTACAACTATGGACAAATATGAGGTCACTTTAAACTGGTAGAAAAGGTGAAGACACAAAACAGCCCAGTCCCAAAACCAAATGTGGTGGTGGAGAAGTGGGAGGGCTATCTTGGCTGCAAAGCCCCCTCCCCTACCTGAGGAATGAGGGGTCCCAGCCCCACACTGGGATCTTCAGCCCAGGGTTCCAGTGCTGGAAAGAGAAGTCCCCACAATCTCTGGCTGTGAAAACAAATGGAGATTGTGGCTGAGTGAGACAGAGGGCTGCAGGAATCACAGACGTTTCTCTCAAAAGGGCCTATGCCCAGACTAACTCACTGATGGACTCATTTGCTCTGAGCTCCAGCAATGAGGCAGCTGCTGAGGGGCATCAGGGACACACAGGTAGGTGCTGAGCTGTCAGGTTTCAGGGAGAGGCCTGGACGGGCAACTTACTCCCAGATAGAGTGCTGGCAGAATTCCTTGTTTCTTCATTGAGCCCTCCCTCAGACACAGGTGGCCTTCGTATCTGAGTCTCCGTCAACTTGGATAACATAGGTCATTCCCCCATCTGATTCCCTGAGACTTCACTCTTCCCAACTTGCAGACCCACCTAAGCTGCCTCCAGTGGTTTATTCCATACAAATAACCTGCCTTGGTTCATGCTGCAGACTTTCCTAAAATCTCTCAAATGCTTACAAAACCCAAAGAAGCAGCATCGGGCCTTGGTGTGCCCCATGCCTCTTGTTGAGCAGCCCTAGAAGAAGCCAACCTACGTTCCTGTCTTGGCCTCTCGAGGTACCTATAAGCCCAGCACAATGGCAGCCATCTGCAGATTGCTTGGAGATTCTAACCAGGTGGCCCTGGAGGTGCATAGGCTGTGGCTGAACATGGCCTGAAGCTGGACCCTGTCCTGGGAGGCCCTTGTGCCTACCAACCCTGTGGCCTACTTTAATCAGCACCCAAGCTGGAGCACCACCCAGGACTACGTTTGAGGAGGACACACCCAAAGGTCACACTGGGAAGATACCCTGCTAAAGTGAATGCCTCTCCTTAGGGTCTGCCTCTTACCAGCTAGTCCTCACAGACAATCACTCCAAGGGTCAGTCCCTCCCATCAGCATGCAAACAGCAACCAAGGCTCAACTACAACAGGAGGGCATATACAATTCATAAAAGGCACACACCTTGAGCACCTTGCTCAGGTGACCAGGGAATACTATGCCACTGGGCCCCATAGCACACCTACTCTACTAAGACCAGAAGACTTAGGAGCCCTATCTAATGCATAGAAATAGACACAGGAAGGCAGCCAAAATGGGAAGACAAAGAAGCAAGTCCCATATGAAAGAACAGAACAGAGCTCCAGAAAAAGAATTCACTAAAATGGTGACAAGCGATATACCATATGCAAAGTTTAAAACATTGGTTATGAGGATGCACAAGGAACTTAAGGGAATAGTAGATGAATTCAGGGGGAACTTTAACAAAGAGTTAGAAGACATAAAAATGAAGATAGAAAATGTAAAATGGAACCAGTCAGAAATGAGGAATATAATACCTGAGATGAAGAATATATTAGGGGTAATCAACAGAGTGGATAAAACAGAGAATCAAATCAGTGAGGACACCCAATTGGGACATCAATAAGAAAAAAATAATCCAAAAAAATGAAGATAGTTTAAGAAGCCTCTGGGACAACATCAAGCATAACAACATTTGCATCATAGGGGTACCAGAAAAATAAGAGAGGAAAGAATTGAAAACTATTTGAAGAAATAATGATGGAAAACTTCCCTAACCTGGAAGGAAGTAGACATACAACCCAGGGAGCTCAGAGAGTCCCAAATAAAGTGAACTCAAAGAGGCCCACAGCAACACTCCATAATTAAAATGCCAAAGATTAAATTCAAAGAGAGAATATTAAAAGCAGTAAGAGAAAAGCAATTAGTTACCTACATGGGAGCTCCCATAAGACTGTCAGCTAATTTTTCAACAGAAACTATACAGGCCAGAGGGCTTGGAACAAAGTAATCGAAGTGATGAAAAACCAGTACCTATGACTAAGATTATTCTACCCAGCAAAGCTACCATTTAGAATTGAAGGACAGATAGAGTTTCCCAGACAAGAAAAAGCTAAAGGATTTTATTGCCACTAAGCCAGTATTACAGGAAATACGTATCAAAATATGAATAAAGAATGACAATTACTACCTATCAACAACTACTTCAAGTGAAAAAGAATTAAATGCTGCAATCCAAAGGGTGTCTGAATGGCTAAGAAAACAAGACCCTTACATATGCTACCTACAAAAGACTCATTTCAGATTAAATGACACACACAGACTAAAAGTAAAGAGATGGACCTAAAGGGTATTGTGCTGAGTGGAATAAGTCAGACAGAGAAAGATAGAGAAAGACAAATGTCATGTACATGTGGAATCTAGAGAAAAAACAAACAAACAGACAACAACAGAAACAAACTAAAAAATACAGAGAACATTTCAAGGGGTACCAGATGGGAGGGAGTTTGGGAGGACTGATGAAACAGGGAGAAGGGATTAAGATGTACAAATTAGTAGTTACAAAATAAGGAGATATAAAGTTTAGCATAGGAATAAAGTCAAAAGAATTATAATAACTATGTATGATGTCAGGGGGCACTAGATTTATTGGGTGATCACTTTGTGAGTTATATAGATGTCTAATCACCATGTTGTACACCTGAAACATATAATATTGTATGCCAACTATAAATGAAAAATAACAAAATATTATTTTTAAAAAGTAATAGTGATAATTTATCACCAACAGGGATGGAAACGTAGTGCTTGACATGCGCAAAGACTTTCAGGCCACTGACACACTTGCCTTTTGCTCTGTTATAGGCCCACATCTGTCCCTTGTCCTGAAGGGCAGTGGGAAGCCAATGACACATTATGCCATGCTGCCCCGAAGGGCCTAAAGGTGAACATGGGCCTTCCAATGTTGTTTGTCTGGCTGAATGTTGGAAGGCCACTGAGAACAGAGATTCTAACAGAGTTTGGTAGGACAACCATTTTAATGTATATGTGACAGTAGTATCGCAAACCAAGAAGGGCCAAAGGTTTGCACACTTTACTAATTCTGAAGACACATGGAAACCCTACTTTAAAGAAGTTAGACAGTAAGTGCAAAAAATCACACACACCTTTTTGAATCACACATGCTCACATTGTGGTAAAATTATAATAGTAAAAAATTATATCCTAAATATCCAATAATAGAAGATGTCTAAATAAATTATGATAAACCCATAAAAAGGAAACATGTAGATGGCAACTCAAGAATCTGTTTACTAGTCATATAAAGTGAAAAAAATGGATATAAAAATGGATAAGAAGCACAATCCCACTGTTTTCATATAAAAACACCTACACATGAACACAGAAGACAGACTGAAAAGATACACATCAAAATGTTAACAATGTAATTTTTGGAGGATAAGATTAGAGGTAATTTTTATTATTTTCTTAATAAATTTTTAAAACAAATATATGTCATTTATATAATAAAAGCTTAAAGTATATACATGCATTATTGTTATATATATTCTCATGAAAGTCAATCGCCAGGAATACTTAAATAATTTCAAGAACATCTCATCACTGTTTCTTTACTGGATGTAGTAAATGGACTTATTTATACACTGAATTTTATTCCAAAATAAATACTAGTTGAAGTAAGTTTTTAATATGCACAAAAAAGTGAAAATCATGCCACATTCATGGGATGAAGAAACTGTAAAAGGTTACTGTGCTGAAGATTTTTCTCTCTCCTCCCACAGACACCATCTATCTAGACCTCCAGTTTGGTCTGTGTCCAGGAGGCTGACCTGCATGGCCTCAATCAATGGACTCTACATTTTGGCTGCCAATGAGGTTTGGTCCATGGGGAGCGCTGGCAGGAGATGGGAGAGAGTGAAGTTGCGGTGTTCCTTCTCTGGGTGGAGATTTTGATATAACCTGACTTCATAGACATCCTGAGCAAGAAAAACACAAGAAACAAGAATATGATCACATTTTTTTGAGCATCATCTCTTTGGTGACAAATTCAGGAGATGAAAAATGGGCCAGCCATGAGACTATGTTCCTTCCTGTGTTCATGGCCCAACATCAAGCCAAGAACACGGTTCTCACCTCCTAATCTAGGGTCTACACCCTAAAGATGATGCTATTTGCCCTGATTTTAGTGTGCGTATGAGAGACCCAGATGAGGGATGTGAACGTGAGTTTGGGAGGAACAGGCTAAAGGTACTGACAGGGCTTGTGTGCCAGTGCAGAAACTCTTCTTCAAATCTTACCTGCTCTTCAAGGTGCAGCTCAAAATCTACTCATTCCTTAAGGATCATCTGTTCTCTGAAATCTAATATAATTCATCAAGACACACTTTTTAAAATGTATGTCTTTTTCTTAGCATGTACAGCCTAGGAACACCTGTCCTCCAGGATTGTACCTCTTAGCACTTCCCAGGGCGCTTGGTGCACAACAGGGGCGCTGTACATCCTAGCTGACTGACTGGTGGGTTGTCCATGGCCCATTGCAGTAGAAATAATGCCAGATGCAATAACACTTTATCAGACATCAGCTGCTGCGTTCACCCACATTTTCTCATGAGTTAGATAGCATCTCTATTCCCATTCTACAGATCATGAAACTTAGGCTTAGAAACTGAAATCCAGGTTTTTAAACCTCTCAGCCATTCTGCCTCTTCTTGTTGGTGACCATGCCCACTCTTCACAATGATGACAATTTCAGTGAAACTATTCCATCAGTAAGGGGCTTTAACTTGCCACTTTATGAAATCCAGAGAATCTGAGTTCACCGATGTTTAATTGCGAGGGGGAAGAACAGCTCTCATTCATCATCCGGCCTTGTGCTAGACTGCCTTCGCTATGCTCTGGCCCACTATGCGTCATCCTGCTCGTCCCCAGGACCACCTGTGTGTAACTAGAGAGCCCATTTTTAACAGGTCTTGTCTGAGCTCTTCCACGACTGTAGCTGGCCATTTTTCTCTTCAGGCTTGGCCCTCTGAATTAGCTCACATTAGCTCCTTTGAACTTCCAATTTCAGAACTGAATGGAAAAGAGATGACTAAAAAATTCCTTTAATTGTGCATTTTGGCCTGAGGACATTTCCATGGTTCAGAAGCAGCTTGCGCTCTGTGCTTGCTTAAGTTCCACCTTCCAATGTTTATACTTGGATCAATAAAATGAGATAAAAATAGCTCTCAGGGCATGTGGTAAGAGGTGGACCACAAACCACGTAAAGTATTGGTCACCAAATACTTTTTCTGAAACCCTGGCATGGGAAGTCTGACTTTAAGTGCACTGAAGTTGTCTTGAGATTTCAGTTTTTATGAAAAGAATATACTTAGGTCAATACATTCTCGTATTCTCTATCATTGGAGTGTGAGTGTAGGAGTCATGACCTGGAGAGGGGTGTGAGAGAACGGCTAGGCTAAATGTCTGACGACTTTGATGATTTCTGAATACATAGTTACATTCAGTTACATCTGAGTATCCAAGAGAGGCCGAGGAAAAGGACTTTGTGGTGTTTAGTTTAAAAACATACCTTTTCTAAGAACTTGTTGGCAGTTTAAATTCTGGCCGTCATCAATCACATTCCTCATGCTCAAAAAACGTGGAAATGCATGAAAACTATTCATCAGTTTTTCCCAGAACAGGAAGGAATTTGTTGAGATGAAAAGTAAACAGAGCTATCAAGAGTATTGGCCTAGAGTCACTTTACTATTTTTAAGTAACTGGAAGAAAAAAATGTATTGTCCTGTTTTTTTTACTTGATTGATGTAGAGAGCACTTTTAGAGGAATAGACACTTTCCACCAGATGCACCTGTGCCATCTGCCCTGGCCCGTGAGAGCCACTCAAACATCTGTACACCAACTGGACCATGAGTGATCAATTTGTCCCTTTTTTGTTTCCCATTTGTCCCTTTTTTGTTGTGGTAAAATATACATGAAACTTACCATCTTAATCTCTGTGTGTGTGTTTTTCTAATGTCTTATTTGGGCTGCCATAACCAAGTACCCAAGACTGGGTGGCTTATAAACAACAGTAACTTCTAGAGGCTGGGAGTCTGAGGTCAGGGTGCTGGCATGGTTGGGTTCTGGTGAAGACCTTCTTCTGGGGTTTAGACAGTCAACTTCTTGTATCCTCATGTGGTGGACAGAATATAGAGTGCAGAAGCAAGCTTTTCTATGACTCTCCTAAGGACACTGATCCCATTAGTGAGGGTTCCAATCTTATGACCTCGACTAAGCCTAATTACTTGCCGAAGACCCCATATCCTAATATCATTACACTGGGGGAGGGGAAGGTTTCCATAAATTTGGGGGAGGGGACATAAAAATGCAGCCTATAACACCCAATTTCTTCTTCCCATTATAACTCCAGTCATACCAGATTAGAGTCCACCCTCATGACCTCATTTAACTTTAATTGCTTCTTTAAAGACCTTATCTCCAAATACTATCACACTGAGGTACTGGGACTTAAGTTAGGATTTCAACATAGGAACTGGGGCAGGGATGACACAATTCAGCCCATTGCATAATTTAAATATAGATCCAAGGAAAATTTAACAATTTAATAAAAATTGAATGACAGTGGACCTTTATGATGTCAGACTTGAGCCAGACACTGAGAGTAGATGGAGCCAGCAGGAAGTATAATACCATGGTTATGTGTCATGTCTCCACTACTGATAGCCACATGGATAATCTGTCAAAGCGCAAAACAGGAGACCAGCTGTCACATCTGCATAACAGCTGCTATAAACACTGCTACTCAGTCAATGTTTAGCCCAGTGGAAACCTAGCCTTCAGATTCATTAGCAGTGTTAAAATTTCATTTTTCTACAATTGAGCTACTTCTTAATGGAGATCACTGAGTAAGGCACAGGTGAGCCACCCTCTTCTAACCACAAATATTTCCCCAGTCAGTAAAAGAAGGAATTGACACATGCCTAGATTTCTGATGACAGCATTAAAGGCAAAAGTTTGGTTACCAGAATCTAGTACTCAGAGTTTTATTTTTTCCAATGAAAATCATCAATGACTAGCTGCTGAGTCCTCTGTGTTCCCTTTGTGATTAGAATATACTTCAAGAGCAAAGTGGCAAGGGGAACAGAATATAAGACTAACCTTTCTGGATTTCCTCCCCTCTACCCCATCCCCGTCCTCTGAGTTTTGTCCCTTTGAATCCTCACTGCCTTCGCTGCTCTTGGATGACTCCAGATAGGTTTTCTTATATTTCATTCAGCTTTTCTGGAATCAGAAATGGAGTGGGTTTGAAACATCCTAGTCTGCCATCCCTGGAGAATGTAGCATTATACATGAAATATACAAATATTAGTGTGTCTTGGGACACAAATATTAGCTATGCATTTTTGAGGATTTCTCTATATTAAGTAATTATCAATTTAAAAATGTATTCAAAATAAATCAATATAATTCATGAAATTGAGTAAAGATAAATACCATATGATTATCTCAAATAATGAACAAAAAAGCAGTTGTAAAATTCATCACCTAATCATGATTTAAAAAAAAAAACTCTAAAAGAAGTGAATTTCCTAAAATTTATAAAATGCTTACAGTCAATATTATAAGTAATGGTGAAATATTGGATGCTTTCTTTCTGAATTTGATGAAACAAAGATGTTCACAAGCACTACTTCGCTTGACATTGGACTGGAAGGTCTAGTCAGAGTGATAAGCAAGACAGAGACGTAAAAGTTATAAATATCAGGAAGGAGAAATAGAACTGTCAATTCCTCTCAGATGATATGAGTATGTATGTAGAAAATCCAAAACTCTATAGATAGAATATTAGAATTTACATGTTTATCAAGATCACTGAATATAAAATTAACATACAGAAATATATTGTATTTCTATACTAACAATAAGAAATTAGAAAATAAAATTGAAGAGAACAATGACATTTAGAAAAATCAAAACATTTAAAAAATTTGTTAATAACTATAATTTAAAATATGTAATTCTACACAGAATTTTACAAAATATTACTGAGAAAAATTAAGACAAACGGGGGTTCATGGATTGGAAGATGCAATACTATTAAGATGAAAATTCTCTAAATTCAACTTTCTATGAATAGATAATTCTCTATGAATTGAATGAGATACTATACAAAATTCTAACAATTCTCTGTAGGGACTGACAGGGTAGATTTTCAATATTACATGAACCAGCAAAAGGCCAAAAGCATCCAAAACAATTCTGAAAAAAAAAAACTTTTCTTTTCAAAACAAACTAACAAGTTTGAGATAATACTCTCCAAAGTATCAAGATATCTTGCAAAGCTATAGTAGTTTTAAAAAGTGTGGTATTTGCTCAAGAATAGACAAACCAATGAAATAGAAAAAAATCAAAAACATATTTACACAGAAAGACCACCTGTTTTACAATGAAGGTGCTATATTAATGTAGGAGGTGAACAAATACTCATTTCAAAAATTATACTGGATCAATTGGCTGTTATGAAAAAATCTTGAGCCTGGACCTCTATTTAACACCACAGACCAAAAAAATCAATTCTGGATGGATTGTAAACCTGAATGAAACAGATGAAACAGTAAATCTTCTTTAAAAAGTAGAATATCTTTATGACTCTTAGGTCAGACAAAACTTTCTAAACTGGACATGTAAACCACTAAAGAAAAGATGAAAGAATTTGTCTTCATTAAAATTAACAATTAAGGACACTATGTAGATATAAAAAGTCAAGCCACAGACTAGAAGATATTTGCAACTATATATTTGATAAACATAAGCATGAAAATATATTTTAACTCCTAAAAATTAATAAGGGAAAGACAGATGGGTCTTTTTTAAGAATGGGAGAAAGTTAAACAGGCACTCCAAAAAAAGAGGAAATCCAAAAGGTTAATGCTCTTATTAAAGGAAAAAAAATCATTAGTCATCATGAAACACCGAAACCACAGGAGGTTTCTGTGCACTTAGAGAAAGAGCTAAAATCAGAAAGGTGGACAATACTACATCTTGGAGAGGATGTGGAAAATCTAGAACTCTTATATATAAGTGAGTGTATACATTGGTACAGTCATTTATACTTTAAAACTAAATAAATGACCCAGAAATTTCAAAGGTAAATACTCAACAGAAGTATGTACATGCTTTTCACCAAAAGATAGGTACAAAATGTTCCTAGCAGTTTGATATGCTAACGCCCCACACTGTCAGCATCTCAAACATCTATCAGCAGTAGAATGGATAAATGTGAGATAAAATGTTACAGCAATAAAAAGAACAAATTGCAGGTATGTGCAACAATATGTATGAATTTTAAGATGTAATTTGAGCAAAAGACTATATACTGTGTAATATTCTTTATACAAAGTTTGAGAACAGGCAAAATTAATGTGTGATGAGAGAAGTCAGCCCTGTAATGGTTTTGGGGGGATTTGATTTGTTGGGTGGGAGGATGGGCTAAAGACATTCTGTGTCTTGATTTGGGTAGTGGTTAATGTATACACAGGTAAAATTGTATCAAAGACTTAAGACTTGTATCCGTCACTGCATGTATGTTATATCTCAATTATATATTAAAAATGTTTAAATAGAAGTTCATTTCTGAAATGCCCACCCCCTTCCTTTCTCCAAACTTTATTTTGAACCCAGATTTTCAAGCTCTTACCTATGCCTTTTCCCTCAGTTTAATTCTGGTTAAATACTAGATAGACTATCTCTTCTACCCCTAACTAATCCACATATTGTTTGTTGAAATCCTTCAATGATCAAGGCCACTGCTAGGCACGAGTATGCAACCTGTGCAGTTGTAGATGGCCCCACGCCTAGGAAGATTTAGTGCTCTGCTGTCCCCATCTTGGAATTCTCCATTTTTGAACAACATGGGTCCTGGAGATGCTGAGTTAACTGGCTGAGGATGGAGCCTAAGCCCTGGGAGTTTTCAAGATCCCAGGTGATTCTAATGCCCAGCCAAAGTTGGGACTGACTAATCTAGTTTGAGAAGCAGTTTGCAAAACATCTGGAGGGCTTAGATGATGGAGAGATCACTTTCAGCTGGATGCTCAGAGGGCTTTTGTAGAAGAAAAGCCTGAGTTGAATTAATGGGTAGAAATTGAACATACAATGTAACAGTATGACGGGAATGGGCACCCTGTAGGCCTAACAGCAGAATCCTGTGGCTGGAAATGCTGCCCACAGTCTCTTCCTCCCTTAACCAACTTTCTTATGCCCTCATTAATCAGTGAAGTCCCATCAGCCCCTTCTTGTAATGAAGATATAGAGAGTATTTAGGAAAACATAATGAATGTAGCCACCAGCTGATTTTGAGAAAAGAAGGGCTAAGTGTCTATGTTTCAAGTGTGGGTGCCTGGCTGGGTGGCTACCAGGGATGAAGGAGCAACTGAATATCGGAAACCAGAGGTTCTACCGATGGCTACTTCGTACGCACTTGCTTAATTCTCTGGGCCTCAATTTCTCATCCAAAATTTGGGTTGATTTAATCTCTAAGTAGCCTTTCATTCCCCAAAGGCTATAATTGCATTGTTCCTATGTCATTTCTTGGATATATATCTTGTCTTGGAAAGTTATAGGTCATATACTATTTTTATAGGTCAGACATTGAAAAGCAGAAGTCCATGGACAGAATTCAGCTAGCACACTTTTTTTTTTAGTCTGAATAATATTATTTTTAAAATGTCTTGCCAACATTATGATGAGATTTTACATAAAATGGTAGATTTAGTTCCTCTTGAAACAGTGGGAGATCTGGCAACAGTAGCCCTGCTTTGAGCATTTCTGAAGGCATTGTTGCCAACAAGCACTGCTTTTTTAGGCAGGGTGTGTACTAGCTAGCTTATCCCGTACCCTGACACTCCCTGTTCTACCTGGTTGTTCCATGGATTCACACTACCATCCAGACCCCTCGTGGGAGCCCTTAGTTCCATTATGGGGTTGGTACCTTGTGAAGCTCCTGTAAGGATTCCTTCAATAGAGTATTCATTACCTGCCTCATGCTGGCTTAGAATTAGAATGTGTTAGAAACCATTTAATGAGTGTTACATGTTCTTCCATTCCCTTATTTGTCTTGTCTGACACTGATTTTAGAGCACTTCTCTGCTCCCCAGCCTTGAAGAGGATGACTTCTCTTTAGATACTATTGGTTCCAAGAAAACAAATGAAAACTTGGTAATTGGGCGTTCTAAAGGAATGTGTGTTCATATCCATCTCATTCCCAGAATCCACTGCATTCTTTAGGCCCTTGGAGTCTTCTAAACACACAGGCCAAATGATCCCGAAGCTATTTTTTTAACCACAATTATCCAAATCCTGTTTTGTTTTCTCTTTTCTTTCCAAGTATTCAATTTGAGTCACTTAAATTTTGTGTGGGGCAGAAAAGCCTTCCATGGTCAAGGGTGTTTTTCTTGGCTGTGGTCTGAAAGCCATCTGGCAGGGTTTGAGGTCAATCCCTGGCTTCAATGTTCAGCACCTATGAGGCCATCTGCCAGGACCACATTCCCTCACTTCATCCCAAAGATCTGCCTGGCATGACATGTAGAAGACTGAAGAGAGAAATCAGACTGTCCAGTCTCCTGGTTCATGAAATTTGCCCAATGGTTATTTTCCAGTGTTGGGCCTGAGTTGTTCCTCAAGCCCTCAGCATTTACTGGGCATCAGAAGTCATCATTATCAGAGAGGCCTTGATTGGGCAGAACACTTAAAAGTCAACGTCTGCCACAAAGATAGTGAACTGGCACCCTTGCGTTTCATCTGTGCTTTGATTAGAAGTGTGTCCTGTTTCCAAGTCTAAAGTGAACCTGGCAAGCTCAGTTTTGTGATTAGAAGTTCATGGAACATAAGAAGCTGTTAATGAGTAGGGGAACATTTTGATGTGTGGCCTGTTCCAGGAAGAGAATCCAACGTCCTCCTAATTATGCTGACCAAATCACCTCCACGCTGCCTGAGTCTCCAGAACTCCTTATGTGTTATTCCCATCTTTCCTTCTTCTGAGGGTTAAGAGGGAGGACAAGATTCGTTCTTCCACCATTATTTGTTTCTTGTAAATAAAAAACTTTTGCCCAAAAAGGAGACAGACAATTTGTAAAAAAGGCTTAAAAAGTAACAGGAAAATGAAAACAATAGAGGTTTAATCCATGATGGAGAAGGGGTGGAGAGGTGTAAAGTGAAATACAGGAATTGATGAGGCCACTCCCTGGGGTCTCTTTCTCTCTGATGACCTTCACACTCGTTTTCTTTGAGGTCTACACACTTGGAGTGAGGTAATGTTTTTTCTTTTCCAATTACAAAAGCTGTTGCAGACCCTCTTCCTGTTAAGGTGTTTGGCAAAATTTGCAGGTAATTGGTATCAGTCATTGAAGTGAAGTACCTTAAAATAAGCTTTTGGAACTCTGGCACTGATGCTCTCCAAGCTCAGTGACACAAGTAGCTAAGTGTTCATATAAAAATAGACAGGTGTGAGCGGTCTGCACTTGCCCCTGACACATGCTCACCTCCTCCTCTCGGCTGTCAGCGCCTCTGTGCTTTGATGTCCTACCTGCTCCCTATTAACCGCCTCCCTCTTAACTCACTTGCTTTCCTCTTCATGGTAGAATTGCTGAGTGAGCCCTAGACAAGACATAATAAAACGTGGCCATCAGATTTCTCATCATCTGGCATTTGGAAGACAAAAGGCACATCAAATTAGATATTTACTCCTTAGAAAACTGTTTATAAATGTGTATTTAGGCTGACTCTACCCATACGATCAATTCTAAGATTGGGATAGAAGCAACATAACAGAATAGTCTAGCAAGTAGGGAGATCTTAAATTTGAATATGTTTTAAAGTAGCTGGTTGTTACCATTGCTATTGTTTTTCTGAGACATTGTTACTGATATCTCCCTCCTTATTTCTGAGAGAGTATAAGGAAAAGCAATCCTCATCTAGCCAGCATTCTGTTCTCACCACCATGACCTGCTGGGCAGATCATACACTGCTCAAGATTGGAGAGCACTGCTCTGTGATGACGAGGTTAGCGGTGTGTCCTGGAATCATGGGATGCGGCAACCTCTTCACCCATCATTTTTGTGATCTGTTCTCCCCTATTCTTTTTGTTCTTTAAATCCTGCTATGGTGCTCTGGTAGGTGGAATTGGCAAGCACTTCAAGATATGGAGAGTTTGAACTGGCAAGAGCTTTCTCGCTCCTTCTTTCTGCCTTATTTCATGTTGCATTTGTTACCCATGCCATCTCCTTGCTTTTGCTTTAATTGACCCAAGAGGTAATTAATTGGTCTCTTTCTAGGACACTTGAGAACTCACTAAGGGCTATTGGCAAAAGAAAGCACTGCCTTGTAGTCAAGCTGTCTTCTCTCATCTGGTCCCCTTCTAGTCATCTACCTGAGAAAAATAAGGATGTAGAGTCCATTAGCCATCAAGAAAGACTCCTGAGATTCTAACATCACCAGAGCTGAAATCAACATAACTGAAGCCCCATAAGCTGGAAGAGTTCCTAGAGGCCATCTATTATGAGCCTTCGCCTGGTGAAGGGACCCCATTCCTCTTGATTTCTCCAGTGATCTCTCATCCTGTAGACCCCTGCTATCCTGCTCCAATCCAACTGATTACTTTCCAATTGTAGAAGGATTTACCATCATCTATATCTTGAGGATTCCTGTCCATCTCTCCTGGGTTGGTTCTCTTTATCTCTAGATTCCGTGAGCTCCTCATAAATGGAATATTTACTCATTTTTGTGAAACATTCTCACATTGCTTCTTGAGAAAGTGCATAGACGGTAAAATCTGGGACCTTGAATGCCTGAGGACCTTATTCTGCTTTCATGTATAACTGCCATTTGCCTGAGTATAGAATTCTAAGATGAAAATAATTTTCCCTCAAAATTTTGAAGATATTTCTTCATTGTCTTCTAAGTTTTCGTTTTCTGTTGAGAAATGCAATGTCATTCTCATTCATGTCCATTGAATGTAGCGTAATTGATTTTCTTTCTGAGTGAGATTTCTCTTTGTCCCCAGGATTCTGAAAGTTTACAATGATTGATCTTGGTTTAAACTAGTTAGGGTTCTTTTAGTGTTTCCTTCAATTCTGGTAAACTTTCTTGTATCATCCTTGATTATTTTCTCACGTCTGTTTTCTCTGTTTGCTCTTTCTGGAACACCTATTATCTTGAATGGATCTACTAATATTCTCATTTTTTTCTTTCTTATTTTTTCTCTTTTTGTCTTTTTATTATTTAAAGGAATCTCTTAAATTTTTAATTTACAACCCTTCTAACTAAATATTCAATTTTGCTATCAGACGCTAATATTTTTAGAGGTTTGTTGTGGTCTTTGAATACTCCTTTAACTCAAGTCTATTTTTATTTTATCAATACAACATCTGCCCTTATCTCTCAGCATATTAATTTTAGTTATTTTTTAAAATGTCCTCTACTTCTCCAATTTATCTGTTTCTTATGAGCTTGTTTTCTGTTGTTTGGGTCAGTTTCTGCTTTTCTTGTTAGACATTTTTTTCTTAAGTCTTTAAACTTTGGCTATACATTCATAAACTTTAAGATTTCAGAAGGCTTAAGTGAATCTTTTTTATTACTTATAGGGCTATTACTCATTTTATATAAGCCAAAATTACCTTTGAAAAAGAATATCAAATCTTATTTTGGATCCATTTGGATTCAATTTTAATTTAAATTTACATTTAATTTAAAATACATTTAAAAAGTATTTTATAAATTGTAACTTCCATTTTTAAAAGTCGGAAGTACATATTTCTCACACTAAACTTTAAAAATGTTCTTAAAAATAAGTATTTCTGGTTGAACTTTGTAAAATGTTTTTGTTTTCATAGCCAGAGATCAACTTTCAAGAAAACATATGCTTTGTCATTGTGGAGTTTAGAGTGGTAAACAGGGCAGAAATGAATGGGGATGAGATGGAGAAGAGGCTTAAAAACGAGGTCTAGAAATGCGGAAAGGGAAGTGATTTGCCTGGTTGGAAAGCTCATTCCCATATAGGACTGGGCAATAGTAGGGGTTTCATGAAATATTTACTATGTCCTCAGCACTGTGTGTGATTTACTCTATATAGATTATCTTATTTAATCTTCACAATTTTGTGATTTCTTTTTCTGTAGATGAAAAAGCTGCGGCTCAGGGAGATGAAATAATATGTGAGAAAACTGGCATTCAAGCCTAGTTTTTCATGAATCTAAAACCCATGTTCCGGAACACTGTCCAGCCCCTGGACTAGATTTGAAAACCTCTTCCATGGAACTCTATACCCGTGGCCTCAAAAGAAGAGCTAGAAAAAGAGTGTAAGTATGGGTCCTTACTCAGAAAAGTGTTTTTATATCATCTTTTCATAGCGCCAATTGATACAACATGCTCTTCCTATTTCAGATGCAGTTTTAATTGTAATTTTGCTTGAACTCTCTTCTAAGACAGGCAGCAGCTTTTTATTGCCCGTTATCTAGACTATTGCTCTCACAAATCCACACTCCTTGAGCAGCTGGATTCTGGGAGTCCTCAGTCAGTTGCTTTGCTGAAGGTTCTTCAGAGGTGATGAGCTGTGTGTGAAAGCCCCCTTCAGCCACAGATTCATGAAGGCATTACCCACAAGGGCATGTGTGCAGAGACTAGACACTTTTCAAGGATTTTGCTTTCCACTCAAAGAAGTAAAGTATGCAAATAAAAGCCCATTTTAGGCATAGTGATTGCATTTTTGCGATACCAGAAGAAGAAAGGCAAACCTGCACAATTTTAAGTGGCTTTGTATTTTCAAATTAACAGGTGATATTATTTCTCTTGTATTATTTCAAAAACTACGATTTGATAATTAGTTAAGCATAGAACTGACATCAGAATTCCTTAATCATAAATGGCAGGTGATCAGCTGGTGAAGGAGAGTACAGCATCCTCTTCCTCCTTTTATTTCAGTAAATGTGAAACTCTCTTGCACTAGAAAATTTAAAAACACAACTAATGTCTTATTTTGGAGTTTTTATATTTCAATACAGAATCATCTTTCCTGTCTTCTTAGGTTCTGCCAACGCCTGCAGGAGAACAATCCTCATCTCTTCTTGTTGCCTGACGGGGTACAGAGCTCTAGAAAACATCAGAAATTTGGGTGGCTGGACCCTCTGGAGTGTAGAACTGCCGCCTCTTGGGGATGTTTTGGACTGTTTCTTTCTAGAAATTCAATAGTTGCTCAAGAGAACATGAGCATTCAGGCCCACACTTCTAGGGGAAGATTTGTGAGTAGATTCTGTGGGCTCATTATTCTGCAGCTCCTGCAGCAAAGTCCTCTCACACTATCTAGATGGGCAAATGAATGTGTCCTGACCTTGCTGGCAGGGCAGGCCCTGGAGGCAGAGGTGATGGCCTTAGCCGTTATTATTATAAATAGTCAATCTCTGCTTTCCAAATAGAGGCCGAGTGGCTATCTCAAGTTGCATGTTAACAGAGTTCTAGAGAAAGCAAAGTTTCCAGTAGCCTTTTTGATAAACACATTCTTGGAAAGGGCAGCCGCTACCTAATGAGGGACCCTGGGGAAGATATTTTGAGCAAGTCTGAGGTTGTCTGTACTCTTTGTGCCCACAGTTTGAAGTACGTTCTAGTTTACTTCACAAAAGAGATGAGTTAGGATCCAACCAGCAGTTTGGATCAGTATCTGTACAACTATCTAACTCTGAATCAAGTGGGGAGCTGAGTCCCAGGATGTAGAACTTTCCATGACCTTTTCTCGGGAGTATATTCCCTGCTACCATCATGTCTGTGGTTACAAGGATGAGGAAAAAGGCTAAGGAGGTCTCTCTCACAGCCCACAGTTCTGGTTTTTGCTCTGCCACCTTTCACTTGCCCCTTTGAACTAACCTGTCCATCTGATGCAGGGCAGGGAAAATTTCCTCAAGTGGTGGGGAGACCAGGCCCTGCACACAGAGAAAAAGAGGGTCCTTTGGCTGAGAGTGTAGAAAAAATTCAACACCAAGGTTAGAGTCAAAAGGGAAGTTTATTAGAAAAGAGGTAACACTCCACAGACAGGGTGTGGTCTCCTCTCAGAGGCAGAGAGTAAGAGGGACAGTGAAAGGAGCCTGGGCAGTAGATAGAGACGAGGACAATGAGAGAGACAGAGTAAAGGCACTGAGAGAGACTCAGAGGGATAGTGAGAGGGACCCTGAGTGTTTGAGGAATTCGGTTTATCTCTATCATTCTTGAGTTGCTGTGAGTTATGCTTTAAAGATTTGTTTACCTATTTCCTTTCATGTGGGCATACAGTGAAGATGGGGAAGAGAAAGTGTATGTAGCATGAAAAGATGAAAGAATATGCAGTGCAAAAGGCCTGCTGGCAGTTCCCATCCATAAATTCCTTATGGTTTTAGCCACGACAATTTTATTTTGTATAGAGCGCTGCTTAAAGACTCTTTTTTCTTTTTCTATTTCCTCTTCACAGTGTGAGGAATGGGTTGTTCGCAATCCCAGCAGGAATCTTCTTTTGTATTGCAGGTGTCCTCCTGGCCTGGCTGCAGGGCTGATCAGCACCCTGCCGTCTGAATGTAGCTTGATTTCACATTTTAACTCTCTTGCCTCCTCCCTACATTTCATTAACACCCAGTGCACACACCATCAGGACTTTCCTGGAGTTAGGGAATCTTGGGACATGATTTAAGTAATGGATAAACTACATGGACCCAGTTACATGTTATCTGGGAGATTTGGGGTGGTGCAAGTGTGTTTGTGGGTGTGTGTGGGTGTGTGCGCATGCACACGTGTACAGGTGCATGTGTGGTCTCAAAGGTACTATTTATCTTCATTGTCTACTTGACCCTCTTGGAGAGGGTGTTCTTCCTTAGCCATATTTCCACTTTTGAAGTTTAGATAGTTCTCTAAAGCCCCAAATCACTGGATACTTAGAAACCTTTTCTATCGGGCCTTAGAAGCATTCTTCAATTTCGGGAACAGATGAGTCTCCTGGAATTCTTTTATATCTTCGTTCTCTTGGTATTTCCAGAATAAGTCTTCAGAAAGCTTCTGAAATGGTTTTACCATTGTTATGAGTACAGAATCCCCCACTTGGCTTGAGTTGTCTGAAGGGAGAGCAATAGTTCTTACAGCTATGTAACCCTTGTCTTTCCTTACTCCTTTGCCATCTTCCTCCTTCTACCCCTTTCCCACCTATTTTTGCTTTTAATGCAATTGTGTTGAATCATATACAAATTGGGAATTTCATGTGGTTCAACCTAATATTTTTTTCAACAGTTTGCACTATCTCTAGAACTCTCTTCCAATCTTCCATTGTAGATCTCTCTCTCTCTCCCTCTCTGCCTGTCTCTGTCTCTCTGTCTGTCTTTCTGTCACACACACACACACACACACACACACACACACACACACACTCACACTCACACACACACACACCAAACTGTTTCTGAACAACAATATTTCTGATAATTTATCTCAAATAAACGCTAAAAGAAATTTTAACATCATGATAACTTAATTATGCTTCTGTCCACCCCCTCTGCAACCAAATGATAAACACCCTCAAATCCAAATAAAGTAGTTTGATGTCCCATTGTGATCTCAGAGATCATAATGAAAATGATTCTGCTTATTCGGTTAGAGGTTAAGATACATAAGAAAGGAAAAAAAACAAGGCATGTTGGTTGGTTATAACTTAAAGCAAAATCATCAATGAGGTGGTCAGACTAAATAATGTCATCTAGATTCGAAATATATATTTAATAGTAAATAGTTTTTACACAGAAGGAAGATTTTTAAAACTATCACATGAAGAACACAAAGAAAAAAACGAATTAAAGAGGGTTATCAAGGACACTAAAGAGAGAATCTCGAAGACAGTGTGCTTTTTTACTGCTCCAACATGGGAAGATAGGAGCTTACAAAAATTCTTGCCAATGTCTTGGCCAACATAACATCACTGAGAATAGCTACTGGCTCTTGTCCTGGGGAGGTACTCTTCTTGTCAATTCTGTATTCTCGAGGGTTCTGAAATGGAAATAGGAGAGAAGGACATGGTATCAGGGAACACAGTGAAAATCTTGTCTGACTTGTCCAATGTTATTTGGAGAGTAGGATGAGGCCTGAATTTGCAAGTTGTCCAGCTTTGCCTCTCTCCAGCTAGGTGACCTGGAGCATGTCTATCACCTCTCAGTTTCTTTATATTGTATTGGGTTGCTAATACAATTGTCATAGGTTTATTATGATGTTGAAATGAGATTATATGGAAAGCATGTGGTCTGGTGCCTGCCACATCGATTCTTGCTGAATCAAAGTTCAATCAGAATAACATTAGTCTCTACTTTTTGACACATCTGAAATATTGGAAATTTCTGAGTCCACCCTTCTTTAAAAGAAGAACATATATTTTCTCACAAAACATGTATCAGACAGAATTCACAACAGTAAATAGGTTCCCATGTTCACTAGATAATAAAAACCTAGAAAGTATACTTCTGACCTGGGATAGACCAAAAGAACCCCAAAACCAAAAAACAAACAAACAAACAAAAAAATGAAAACAAAACAAGATGTAAAGCCTTTAATTAACCTAAATTGAATTTGGCTTTCTTCTATATTCCCACCCACAGTTAGTGAGATTCAGTTATTTCAACATCGGATTGGGTTAAAAGCTTAGTCTGATCCAATATTTTAATCAGTCCATTTAGGAAGCATTCAATCTCTCTTTGTAACATTCTCTAACAGCTTATACCTTCCTCTTCTGCTTCCCTATAAGAGGGAGAGAAGGAGGCTTATGCAGCAACCTCATGGCATTAGGGGGAGCCAAGGTGTTAGAACTCTTAGGCACTCTTGTTCTGGCTTCTGGTTGCTGGGGACTATCTTGTCCACCTGATTGCGGGCATGCCCTGGGGTTGCTCATAGCTGTTTTGACTGTGGGGGTGTGACTTGTGAGCTCTTTTTCTGATAGGGCTTGGAGATGTCTCTAGACTACTCAGTCTTACTTTGGCTCCTACTACAGACTTTGGGACCTGAGGAGCAACATAGCACTGATTTTATGAGTTTTCTTTTGGCCTCGCATACTCCAGAGTAGGTGCTGTAGAGGCTGACAATCTGGAAACACTGGTGAGTGAGGACAAAACAAAATACAACAAAAAAACAATAAAAGTCTGCTCTCTTTAGCCAAAGGATAAAAAAGGGGCAGCTAAGGAAATTAAAAGATGGAAAATATGTACAATGCAGACATCAAGTTTTAAAAGCAGAATTGGCTATATTAACATTATGTAATGTAGATTTCAGAGCAAAGAAAATTACAAGTACAGGAGTGAAAAAAAAAATAATGTTAAAAGGGTCCGTCCACCAAGGATACATAATAATTTCAAGTGTGCATGCACTAAGCAACTGTGCTGCAAAAGTAAAGTGTAAATGAGTAGAACTGAAAGAAGAAATAGATAAATCCACAATTATAGTCAGAGACTTTAACAAACGAAAGGACAACTAGACAGAAAACTAGTCAGGATATAGAAGATCTGAAAAACACCATCAACCAATTGAATTTCTTTGACATTTATAGAACAATCAGCCCTACAATAGAAGAATACATTTCTTAAAGTATCCACAGAATATATGCCAAGATAGAACATATCTTGAACCATAAAATAAACCTTAACAGATTTAAAATAATTGAAATCATGCAGAGTATATTCTTTGACCATAATGGAATCATACTAGAAATCGATTATAGAAATAGAACAGGGAAATCTCCAAAAACTTAGAAACTAAACATTTTACTTCTTAATAATTCATTGATGAAAAAATAAGTCTTGAGAGAAATAAAAAATACATTGAACTGAATCAAAATGAAAATACAAAATATCAAAATTTGTGGGACATAGCTAAAGCAGTGATGAAAGGGAAATTTATAACACTAAATGCATATGTTAGAAAAGAGAAAGTCTCAAGACAATAATCTAAGTTCCCCCCCACAAAAATATAGAAAACAAGTGCCAAATAAACCCAAAACAAGGAGAAGAAAGGGCATAATAAAGAAAAGAGCAGAATCAATTACGTTGAAAACAGAAGCAATAGAGAAAATCAAGAAAATATCCATTTCTTTGAAAAGATTAATACAATTAATAAACCTCCAGCAAGAATGACAATGAGACAAGACACAGATTGTCAATATCAGGAATGAAATAGGTGATATCATTATTGACTCTGCAGATATCCAAAGGAAAATAAGAGAATACTACCAACAACTTTACACACATAAATTTAACAATTTTGAGGAAAAGGACCAGTTCCTCAATACACACAAACTACCTCAACTCTCCTGATATGAAACAATTTGAATAGCCCTATGACTATTAAGAAAATTGAATTTTTAATTTAAACTCTTCCAAAATTTGTAAGTCCAGATGATTTCACTGAAAAATTCTACTAAATGTTAAAAAAATACAGTTTTTGCGCAATCTCTTTCAGAAAATTCAAGAGACAGAAATACTTCCTAACTTATTTTGTGAAGCCAGTCTTACTTTGAAACCTAAACCAGACAAAGCCATTACCAAAAAATTATAGACCAATATTCTTTATGAATATAGACATGAAAACTTTAAAAAACATAAATACATAGAATTCACAATATATAAGAAAAAATAAATACCAAGTGGAATTTATTCCAAGGTTGGAAGACAGATTAAACATTTGAAAACCATCAATGTAATCCATCATATATTAACACACTATATATAATCCATCATATATTAACACATCTAATCATATTAATTGATATAAAAAAGAAATTTAATAGACTCTAACACCTATTCAGAATAAAAATTCTCCGAACACCAGGAATTGAGGGAAATTTCCTCAACTTGATAAAGAACATCTATATAAAGCATAGACTTAACATTGTTTGTAATGCAGAATACTCTTTTCCTAAGATCAGGGGCAAGGCAATATATTGGTGATTGAAAGCTTTGATTCTACACGAAAACGCAATAATTGTCAGCTTTTTATGATTAGTTACGATGTGGAAGTGGAAACCATATTAGTGAATATTTTATATTCTATAATATTCAATTCCATTGATCTATCTTGCACTTTTATAGGTCTTTTAGCCATACATGACTTCTAACTTTATATGTTGGTCTTTAAGAAAAATATTGATTAAAAATTGATAATTATATCATATAAAAATTATATTTGCCAGTAGCAACACTGACCACATCAGAGAAGTCCTTATTTGGAAGTTGTCAAGCTCATGGTCATAGATACACATTTTATAAAATTTAAATTTTTCTTGAAATTTAAAATTTTATCATTGTCAACAAATGCTATCAATTATTTTCCTTTAGTTTACCGTCTCATTCTATTTTCAAGAAAATGTCTGCCAAATGCCTAGTGTGGATGACCATTTTTTAAAATCAGATGTTCTTTCAGCTAAACATGGTGTTCATGAAAAAGTGACTACTTCAGCTTGTAACTCACAGAATCTCACAAGTGCATCTTCAGAAAACTAACCTGTCTAGTTGGAAAACCAAGGAAATATAAGGAATTAGCATATGATGAGGACCTCAGAAGTTCCTGCCTTCTCTTTTGAAACTTCATTTTGCTTACAGTCAGCATCACACAATGTTCCAATTTATTATATTACCTGATATTCTTTGCTGATGCTACATGTGTTAACTTTGTCTTATTCATGAGATCCTTTCTGATCTTTGCTCAGATTTCAAGGTCTGTTTGAAATCTCTGAAACTGCAGTGACACAGTTAGAATATCTTTGTACCTATTGACCTCAGCAACAGAGTCAACAAGCTCAAGTTTTGACAGTTATGAGCCTTATCTGTGATCTGGAGAAAATTGGTCATGTTCCCATGAGCATGAAATAAGCTACCAGAACTCTCAGGCATCGGTTTTATTTTTATGAATGTAAAATAGCAAAGTGATCTTTTTCCTATGACTCTGACTTCTTTTTATTCGAGACTAAGGGTTATAATAATGTTTTTATCACATTGTAAAGTGATATCATATAAGCCAACGCTTAAAAACATGGCTTGTCATCAGATAGGCCTGAGTACTGATTTTGGCTTCATTTCATACCTGTTGTGAGCATTTGGACAAATTACCTAATCTTCGTGAACCCCAGTTTTATTCATTGGTAAATGGGGAGAGTAATGTTTAATTCTTAAATCTGTTAAATGATTAAATAATATAATTCATGTAAAGCACATCATCCTCCTGATAGAGATTTTTCTGTCTCAAGTAGGAATCATTTTTGATAAATTATTTTGACAGTCATAGGCCTCTATTCACCTTCTTCAGTTTCTTAGACTTACACATGGACTTCGGTAATTACCAGAATCACTATTTGATGAATATTTTCTGTGTACTCAGCCCCGTGCCTGGGGCATTGTGAGGAGTTAAAACAAACAAAACACAGACTGTGACCTTAAGACAGAATTTATAGAAAGATGCCATGGAACCATTTATAGGATCTTAAAAGTTGAAGAACTTTAAATGTCCTCTATTATAACCTTCTAACAAATGAAGAAAATTTATTATGAAAGATAAATAATAGACCAATAACAAGCTGGAGGGACATCACTAGCAGATTGCCAATAATAGCTAATAATAACACTGATTGAATCTTTATTATATGTAGGGCATTGTTCTTAGTGTTTTACATATGTTAATTAATACTCTTGGAAATCCTATGAGATTATAATACCTATTATTATTATCATTCCATTTCCTAAGGAAAAACTGAAGCATTGAGAAGTTGAATAATTAACGAGGGTAAAAATCTTGGAACAACATAAAACAATATTTTCTGCTGCTCTCAACATTTTTTAAATATCATTTTATTCTGGACTTTAGCTTACCTACTCATTGATTCATGGTAATTTTCTATTTGTCCTCACTTTATTTATATTTTAAATAGAATCTAATCAGATTTTCTTGTGCTGACACACTGATTTCTTTACACGCTTTCATCTGCCTCCTAATTGATCTTATTTATAATTATAAGTTTCAGTGTTGTTGTGGTGTCTTTGTTATTATATCTATTTCAAATGCAAAATTAGAGTCTGCTTTTACTAACAGCATTGTGAGAGTTGGTGTGAAATACACATATGAAACCACCAAAATTATGTCTGCTCCTCTTTCCAACATTTGCTCCTAATAATTATCTTACCTTTTCTCCAATATAGTATTTGTTACCTCCTCTATTTTCCATAGAATAACATTTTAGACTTTATTTATTTTTTTCTTCCTATTCAACATTTTTTAAAGATTATTTTATTTTAAATAGAATCTAACTTAAATTTTAAATTAGCAATACAATTTAAATCCAATTTGAATTTTACATGAGCAGGTTGGTGGGTCTCCTGACAAAAGCATCCACACTCTTGAGATTGGAGAGGTCAGTAATGAGGACAAAGCTGAATGACTTAAGTATTTTGTATGAAAAATTCATCCACAAAATTCTAGGTACTTTTCCTTGTTTGGGTGTCAATTGAAACCATTCTAAAACTCAGAAACTGAGTAAATTAAAATTTTCAGATAATGGGAACCTGGCACGTGTACTAATAAAATAAAAGCTATACCAATCAGTCTCTTCCCAGTGCATTGAAGTAAGATTCTCCCCTTCAGCGAGAGAGTTTTCTTACCAAGTTCATGTTGCCATGTAGCCTTTAATGAATGCCTGTGAAACAATTCTGATATTTAAAGAACCAATAAAGAAAGGGGTGTTTTTTTTCTTTTACAAGTTATATGTGAATATTTCTATAATAGTCTCAGTACTCATTAGCATCTAGAATGGCAACACCGGTTCAGCAGTTCAGCGTTGACTGCAATCTAGTGGGAATGGTGTGGAGTGTGACCTTGGAAAGGGAGAGACAGAGGAGGAATGGGTCAAAGGAAAGTAAATGAACGTCCTTTGTACTTATCCTTGTGGGAAGTGGTGATGATGTCACTTTGGGATTATTAGGGTGATTTATCAATATTCACACTGCTATAAATATTGGAGAACAGTTGAAAAAAACCTCCCAAATTTTGACTTAGTTTTATAAAAGTGATGCGATTTGATTTATATAGACTCTTTACTTCTTATGTACCTATTTATGTAGCAGTGTAATGATTCTATAGCATTGTATGCATGTTGGCTTAATGCTTGCATAATTTTATTTGACTATACTGGTAAACTCCATATAAGATGACCAGATGTTCTAGATTTTCTAAGAATAATTCAGTTCCAAAACATTTAGTTCCTTTTCCTAAATAAATTATTAAAACTCTTTATTGAAGAAATTCTATAAGTGGAGTTTTTGAAGTAGCTCACAAAATTCAACATTAACCTCTCATTTTACTGAATTATAGGTCCAGCTGTGTATTAATCCTAGCATCAAGAAGGTAGAGACAGGGGTGAAAGGAAGGTAGTCTTTGTTCCTTTCTCTGTGCAACACCAACCCTAAATGACATTAGAATCAGAAACTGTCTGGGGTATGTTCTCGGCATGTGAAGTAGAGGCTGTGAGTGCCCTGCCTGGATTCCATTAATTGGCCAAGGCACCCACCCCCACGCTGCTATGAGCACTGTCTGTCCCCTTGTCTTGACAATTGCTCTTAATCAAGGGGCCTGCCTAGGTCTGAAACACTTGGGAGATTTTGCCCTTCCCTGGGGGTGGTCTTCAGCCAATGACTGACTGATACTGAGTACAAAGTCTGGGTTCCTTAAAATGGGGGGCAACAACTCTGTGATGCCACTTATACTCCAGAGCTCTCCATGGAGTCTGGCTGAGGTAGACATCAAGAGGGCACTTCACTGAGCCCTTTCTTGCTTCTCACACTTTCTTATGTTGTTTTTTTTTTTTTTTTTTTTTTTTTTTTCTGGAGAGCTCTCAACAAATCTCTCACACTAAGACTTCCATCTCAGGTAGTGCTTCTAGGGAATCTAAACCTACACAGCCTCTTCACCAGTCTACATCCTTTACCAATCAATGAACTGCTTTCCTCTTTTGCCCCACACCTGCCTTCAGCTGGTTAATAGATGAAAAATAAACTGAGCCAATCAATTATTGTGAATGATGATACCCTTAGCCTTCTTAAAGTACTTACATTTTTGTAAGAGAATTATTATTAACTAAATTAGTTGAGTTAGAATGTCATGCAGTGTTTGGGAAGATATATATCAATATCCTAATTGACATATGGCTGACCAGTAATTCTTTTAAACCAATATTCTTTAAATATTAGTAGAACACCTATTTAGCAGTGAGGATGAATTTTGTTGGAATAGGATCAGAGGGCACGAAGAATAAAAGGCTACTTGTGTTTCTTATATTGCTCTGAAGAATTCAGCTCTTGTTTCAAAGTTGCATATCCATCAAGGAAAATGAAATCCAGAATTAATTGTCCAAACCCAATTTAACAATGATAAAGACCATTTGCTATTTCTTGAGCATGTCCTTTTAGGACAAGTTTTCTCACCTTGGTTTATCAAAAATTGATAAGATTCCTTTTTGCCTTGTTGATGATTTCTTTTGCTGTGTATTGCTTTTAAGTTTGATATAGTCCCATTAGTTTATTTTAGCTTTTGTTACCCTTTGAGGTCAAATTCATAAAGTCCTCTCTATATCCAAAGTTTATGAGTTTAGTACCTATGCTCTCTTCTATGCAATTTATTGTTTCAAGTCTTATGTTCAGGTTCTTGATCCATTTTGAGTTAATTTTGGTGTGTGGTGATAGATAATAGTCTAGTTTCATTCTTTTGCAGGTGGCTTTCCAGTTGTTCCAGCACCATTTGTTGAAGAGGATTTCCTTTCTCCATTGTGTGGTTTTGGCTCCTTTGTTAAAAATTATTTGCCTATATACATGAGGGTTTACTTATGGACTCTCAATTCTGTTCCATTAGTTGGTTCTGTCTGTTTTTCTGCCTATGCCGTGCTGTTTTGATTATTGTCATTTTGTAGTATAATCCAAATAGAAGAATATATTTGAAGATAATGCCTCTGATAGGGCCTAATATGCAAAATATATAAAGAACTCATACAACTCAATGATAAAAAAAATCCAATTAAAAAATGGGCAGAGGACCTGAGCAGATATTTCTCTCAAGAAGACACACAAATGGCTAACAGACATATAAAAAAGATGCTTAATTTCATTAGCTATTAGGGAAATGCAAATCAAAACTACAACAAGATACCATCTCATACCTGTTTTCATGGCTATTATCAACCGGACAGGTAATAACAAGTGTTGGAGAGGTTGTGGGCAAAAAGGAACCCGTATACACTGCTGATGGGAATACAAATTTGTACAACCACTATGGAAAACAGTATGAAGGTTCCTCAAGAAAACAAAAGAATTGAATTATCATATGATCCAGCAATTCCTCTTCTGGGTATTTACCCCAAAATCTTGAAAACATTTACCTGCAAAGTTATATACACTCCAATGTTCATAGCAACATTATTCATCATGGCTAAGACATGGAAACAACTGAAACGTCCTACAGTAGATGATTGGATAAAGAAGATGTGGTATATATATATATATATATATATATATATATATATATATAATGGAATATTATTCATCCATATGAAAAGATAAAATACTGTCACTTGCAACAATGTGGATGGACACAATGTAATTTATATATGACATACTGTTGCATTATAGACTTGAGACTTATTTGATTTTATTAATCAATGTTACCCCAATAATTTTTAATTAAAAAATTGATAAGATTCCTTTTATTTTCAAAGAATATAGAGTCATACCCCTAGGAGAGGAGACTTTTCTTTACCACATTTTATTCCCATTGACATGTTAGTGCTCCATTATATGTCATTGCCTAATTCCTTTCATCACACCAAGGTTTATGGCACTGATTCAATACACAAGGTTCATGCTGATGGTGGGTTTGAGAGATGTGGTGGACGGAGACTGTAGGTCAGTTGAGAATGTGCTACTATAGTTCAGAGATAATCTATATATTTAATTTTCATAGACCAAAGATTAGAAAGCCTGAATATCTACTTGCAAATTAGTTTTTAAACTTATGGAAAACTTTAGAAAATCAGATAATTCCTGATCCAACCATTCCAGGAATTGTGCTGAGAAGATCTGTTCCAAATGAGGCTGTTTGGTTGAAGTCTGCCATGGTGTCAGTGCAGCAATAGCTGGAGGTAAAACATGAGCAGAGGTTTCCTCATGGACTGTAGGCAGTAAATATGTTTTGTTTACATCTACAGTTTCTGAAAGGCTTTCTGTCTGTATGTCTTTTATACGGTCCCTTTTTCTTTTCTTGCCTTCTTTTGGATTATTTTTTATGATTCTTTTCTCTTCTTTCATTAATTCCCATATTAGATTATTTTGTTCTTAATTGATTGGTTACTCCAGAGATTATAACATCTATCCTTGCCTTATCACATCTAATTCTAACAATCTGTCCAGACCGTACTACAATTTTAGAGCACTCTAACATCACCAATTTCTTACATATGCCATTGTTTTAACTCTCTTTATGCTTTTATTATCAAAAAATATGTTTTATGTAGACAGTGTTTACTAAGTTCCCAGTAATTTGTTGCCCTTTATTCCTTCCTGTATTTTCAAACTTCCATTAGGATACCTTTATTTTTACCTATAACATTTAATATATCTCTAATGAAGGACTGCTGGTCATAAACAACATCAGTTAGTTTCTCTAAAAATATCATTTTCTTGAAGGATATTAACACTGTGTATAAAATTCCAAGTTTGTATGTTGAAAAATTACATTAAATATTTTATTTCGTTGTCCTTTGGTTTCATTTTTGCTAATAAGAATTTATCTAACAGTCTAAATAGTGTTCACATCTTATTCTCCAGTTTCGTTTAAAATTTTTCTCTTTATATTTATTTTCAGCAGCTTTCTTAAATTTTCCTAGGTGTGAATTTGTGCCTTAAAAGTCCTTCATCAATTTAGAAAAGACTCAGCCATTTTCACTTTAAACATTGTTTCTATTATCTCCTTCTGAGATTTTGGTTCCATGAACATCAGACTTTGTCACTTGATCCTATAAGGTCCTTACATCTTCTTTTGTATTTTACATCTTGCCTTTCATGCTTATTTCTGGGTATTTTTTTTCTAACCTATATTCCAGATCACTATTCTTTCCTCAGCTGTGTCCATTTGACTGTTAAATCTAGTCATTAAATTCTAGTTATTTAGTTTTTAATTATTGTATTTTTCTGTTCTAGACTTTATAGTCTTCATTTTTCGGTGGAAATCTTCAATCTTATTTTCAATCATAATCAGTAAATAAGGTTATTTTAAAGTCTGTTTTATAATACTGAAATTTGGAGCTCCTGCAGGCCTATTGCCATGATCTGTTTTTCTGTTGGTTCTTATTGTCTTGTTTCTCATATGATCGGTTATTTTTTGCTTGTGTACCAGACATCTAATTTTTAAATGTGGAAATATAACATGAGTCCCAGTATGATGTTATTTTTCTCTGGGGAAGATTTTACATTTCATTCTGTGAGGCATTTACAAATCTAGGATCCTTATCCAAGTTCAGGGTTTGAAATGGTATGAAGCTATCTGAGATACTGCAGGGGCCTTCCCCTTCTGTTTCACTCTTATTCTCAGATGTAATCTAAAGTGAGAGCAGTACTCTCCCTCAGCTGCCATGGCAAGTCCCAGACTACAGCACTTATTTCTCTACCTTGAGAGGTTCTCAAAATCCCCAATCACCTTTTCAGTTGCTCTGAAAGAAGGGACTATGCTATTAGGAAAAAAAGCAATTTCCAAACCAACTGACCCTTTTGAGTTTCTAAATTTTCCAAGAATAATTCATTTCCATAAATTTAGTTAGATCTTCAGGTCTTGTCCCACAATTATTTACTGTCTTGTTAGATCTCCAATGTCTGAAACAGAGAGTTTTTTTATTTCGTGCAATTATTTTATCTGTGCTCAAGAGAAAATTTTATCAAAATTGCTTTGTGAGGCATATTGAAAGTAGAAATTCTAGATTGAAATGTTTATGCAGGGTTGCCCAGGCATAATGTAATAACTGCTGCTACTACTACTACCACCACTGCCACCCACCAACCTCTGAAGTTGCTGGAAATAACAAGACAGGGAGGAGGACAGTAAGTCTCACATCTCAATTAACCCCTGCAGGCTTTGAAGCATTTCTGGTCTGTGTCTCCCTGTTTCTTCATCACATCTTTTCTGCATTATTTTTATTGATTCATATCTGTTGTTAATAGTTTCATCTACCATGTCATTATTTTAAATAATCTCTACTCTTAATAACCTTTAATCATAATACTTTGAAATGGTAAAATGGAAATAGACAATCTCCTTCACATCACTACCCGTGCCCTGCTTCCTTCTGCTAGAGGCATCGCTTCCCATCTCAAGTGTCCAGGGATTATGTTTCTCTTTGACCAAGGGAGCCACCATCATCCACCCCCAGCCAGCCCAGCCCTCATGGACTAGTGCCCCACGAGCCCCTTCTCATTATTTAGAGTCAGAGCCATAGGATAAACCACAGTGATGGGCGACACCATTGGAGGCCATTGAGTGAGATCATCTTATTCAATAATTAAGGCAACATGTCTGAAAAGGTTAAGAATAAGACATCATTCTTCCTGTATTTGCATTTGGGAGATGTTTCCAGATATTCTAGGTCTCAATAAACATTTCAGATTTCTGTGGAAGAGGAAGAATTTTGAGGTAAGAAGGATATTTTCCTGGCTTTATGGTGTAGGTCTGAAAGGTAAAGTATTCTTACTTTCTATTTTAGTAATTTTGACCTAATTTAGTCATTTGAGTCATTTTAATTTATTTTAGTCATTTTATAGGAGGATGGCAGCACAGTACTCTCTTTGTATAATTAGAACACATTTGGTATAAGAAAAAAACCAAAATCTCGAGAGGGAGAGCAATATAACAAGAAGAGTGAAGAGGAAGGGAGAAGAAAAATCAAAGGGAAAAATAATCACGGAGACCCACCTTCCTCCAGGTTCCCTATTGCTCAAGTCAAAGGACCCTCATTGGTTATGCAAGCTTCCCCACATTATCCAATATTCTCTGCTGTCTTTAAATTCTTGCTTCTTGGCACATGCACTGCCTTATCTTCATTCTGAGACACACAGTCATCTCCCTCCCTTCACTTTCTAAGATGAATGTACACAATTCCTTATCCCAAGACACTTTTTTCTGTAGGAAGAACAAAGCTATGGTTTCACTGATGTATTCCAGAATCTCAGTGTTGTCACCTCTTCACCAGAGCCATGGCTGGTTTGACTCAGTCATCCTCTCAACAACTGAATTGCTGTGTCACTGTTGGACACATGTATGACACAAAATTCAATCTAAACACTAGAGAATGTGAATCTGTAGAGATTGTTCCTAAACCAAGTAAAAATCTTTGTAACTTCCCCCCATTTCCTTACTTTTTACACACAACTCATTTTATCAAACATGCTTACATAAATTAACTTCCTATGCCAAGTAGTCTTTGTGGAAATCAATCAAAGATAACGATCTATTTCTTTGGGCTTTATAAAAAGCAAGCCCTTTTATCATGGCAATTTTGTACAATCCAGACTCTGCTGAATAAAGAGCTTTAATGCTTAGCTTCTCTCCCACTTTGCTGATAATGTAAGGGAAAATTGGTCACTGGCCTTTTTTAGTGTGTATTTTTGCTCACCTAAGGAATTCCATTAAGCCATCAAAATACAAATGCTGGAAATTCATTTTTTCTCTTTTGTTCAGGTAATACCAGCAATCCATATCTTACATAGTTAACTGGCCAGGAGAATATGAGAAGTTATTCAAGGCTGGCTTCCTTGAGATAATGGCTTGATCTGCCAGATGAGACCTTTATAAGTGAGTCCTCTGCTCCTGCTGCCCACTTGGGTTGTGCAGGCCGCATGGACAGTGCACAAAGCCTGGCAATAAATTCCAGCTGAATGTTACTGGTCTCCCTTTACAAAGTCGGCTTCTGGCCTATCTGGCCTCAGAATGAAGCTGCTTCAGGTCTCTCCCTCACTCTTAGATCCAGAATCAAATCTTCACCCAGCTGCATCCATTGCACCTGCTCCTGGGGCTCTGCCTGTTGCCAGGTATGAAATATACAAACAACTTCTACTTCAGAGTGTCTTATTTCCAAGGATTATTTTTAGTTGAAATCAGCACCTCCCGCAAATTTTTACATTTCCATGGCACTAATTTATCTTATGTCACTCCTTTCTGTTTCTCTTCATGTGTCCTTTTGTGGATGTGAGCAGTTTAAGGCCTCCCATTTTCATTCATTTCTCCAGTGCATGAAAGAGTAAACATTAAGTTTCTTCTGGGTCCAAAGGAGACCTTGAGGGGAGTTTGCAGCAGTTCTTTCTGCTGTTTAAATGACCTAACTGGTGGAAGCAGTATTATCAGTTTTATCCCCTTATCATTTCTTGGGCACAAGGTCAGTCTACGGTACTTTTCTTTCGGTGCCATTTGCTCCTTTAAGCACATTCTCCTTATAGAAGACTGGCACTACCATGCCTCTCTTGATCTATAATAGACATTTATTCTTTCTACTCACGTCCCTGCCAGCACGAGGGTCCACCCAGGAAATACAGTGCTTGGGTCACTGCATGTGAAGTTATTTTTTTTTCTTTCTTTCTTTCTTTCTTTAATAGAAGAAATTATTTACATTTTTTTCGCCCATCTACCTCCCTCCTCCTCCCTTCCCCCTCCCCTCTGGTAACCAGTAGTCCATTGTCCACGTGCGTGAATCTCTGTTTGTTTGACCTATTCATTTGTTGCTTTTAGGTTATATACCACATATAAGTGATATAACGTGATTTTCCACTTTTTCTGTCTGGCTTATTTTGCTTAGTATGAGTATTTCAAGGTCCATCCATGTTGTTGTAAATAACAGTATTTCATCTCTTCTTATGGCTGAGTAATATTCCATTGTATATATGTACCACAGCATCTTTAGTCAATCGTCTATCGTAGGCTTCTGTGTCCTGGCCACTGTGAATAATGCTGCGATGAACATTGGTGTGCAAATATCTTTTTAGATATGAATTTTTAAGACTTTGGGGTAAATACCCAGTAGAGGGATTGCTGGAACATATGGTAGATCAATTCTTAGTTTTTTGAGGAACCTCCATACTGTTTCCTGTAGTGGCTGTACCAATTTGCAGTCCAACCAGCAGTGTATGAGGGGTCCTATTTCTCCACATCCTCTCCAACATTTGTTATTATTTGTCCTATTGATTAGAGCTATTCTGACAGGTGTGAGATGTCTCATAGTGCTTTTGATTTTCATTTCCTTGATAGCCAGCAATCTGAGCATCTTTTCATATATTTGTTGGCCATTTTAATGTCCTCTAAGGAGAAGTTTCTGTTCAAGTCCTCTGTCCATTTTTTGATTGAATCATTTGTTGTTGTTGTTATTATTATGAGTTATTTGTATATTTTTGATATTAGGCCCTTATTGGAGGTGTTGCTTGCAAATATATTTTCCCATTTGGATGGTTGTCTTTATGGTTTCTTTTGCTGAGCAGCCACTTTTTAGTTTGATGTAGTCTCATTCATTATTTTAGCTTTTACTTCCCTTGCCTTTGAGGTCAAATTCATAAAATCCTCTTTAAATCCAAGTCTTTGAGTTTAGTTCCTATGTTTTCTTCTATGCATTTTATTGTTTCAGGTCTTATATTCAGGTTTGGTCCATTTTGAGTTAATTTGTACAGCTATTCTTGCTCCACCTACCTTGGGGATATAGTAGCTTATATTTATATAACAATTTAGAGTTTTTGCATTTACTACTTTATTTGAGTCTTAAAAATTCTCTGAAGTATGAGAATTAATATGAACATTTTATAGACATGGGAACAGAGTCTTGAGATTAGCATTAAACTTGTAATTAGTAGCACTGGGCTCAAATCTAAGTATTTTAGGTTTTTCTCTCAGTTCCTTTCTATCTAACCACTTGTTTTCATAGCATGAATCTTGTACCTTAAGGCTTTCACCCTTTAGCACCCTTTAGATGCTTTCAGAGGACTCAATTATACTTTGCAAGCCTGAGCACTCAGAGCTAAGTGTATGTGTTGACACATGTATACTCAGGGTGACACTGGCAGTCAGCCCAGGCCTGTCCCCAGACTCTTCTGCTCTGTCCCTGGCAGCAGGTGGCAGTTTCCATTCAGCCTCGTGTGTCCTGTGTGCCCCCAGGGCAGGAACAGCAGCTAGGGTGGAGGCGGCCATGGGCCAAGTGAGCACATAACCCTGAATGTGTTTTGTCTCCCACAGGACAAAGTGGTACACCTTGTTGGCGAGGACACCCGCTCTTTGCTAACCAGTCCCAGTTTCTTTCTCTGAATTCTCTCCTTGCAATCCCTTCTCCTCATTTTCTTGCTCCTAAACACACCTATGAACTCCTGTCATGCTCTTCTGGACCCCTCTGCCACTCACTGTGCATGCTGCCCATGACCCATGTACTACCTGACCCTGTCCTCCCCTCCCTCTCTCATGTGGCCACTGTAGGTGAAGTAGAGCCCTGCTTATGACCTTGGACCTCTCCATATGCTGTGCCCTGGCCAAGGGACAGAATGATAGTGTGCTGGTTTTGGGCCAAGGTCTTAAGAGGCACTGTGGGTTTCTGTTCACCTCTCTTGAGGTGACTGACAGAAGACCATTACTGAGCCCCACACATCTGCATCTTCTGTAAATTCCACCCTCTCAGTTTTTGCTGCCCTGGGCGAGAGGCCTAGAGTGGGGGCTGGAGGAAGGTGATTGGAGTGTGTCTGTGACTAGGGCAGGTTCTAACATCGATTAACATCTGCTTTATATGTGGTGCTACTCAAGCACTATATTCACTCAATCTTCCCAATGAATTGAGTAGTTTGGGTTGCTCACCCTCAGGCAATGCCCAAGGGAGTAAAATCTCAGAGAAGTCACTCAGCTGGTGACAGGTTCACTTCCACATCTACTCCCCCGGAACATCCTGAAGGCCCCAACCCTCCCCCCCCCACATTAGCTCTTTCCACACTGCTGAGTTACTTCCTTGATTAAAAAAAAAAAAAAAAGGAAAAGAAAAGAAAAGAAAAAAGAAAAGAAAAGAAAAAAGCCATCTGCTCTTGTGAGGGAGAAAAAATAATTTTCCTCCTTTTTTTTAAGTTTTAGCTGGTTTAATAATCAAATTGACATGAGATGAATTAATAGAGAAAAATTTAAGCCAATTTAATTATGTATGTTCATACAGGGGTTCCACAAAAACATGGGATCCTGGGACAAATCTGGCAGTTGATGCTTATATATCAGCTAGAGTTAAGGAGAAAATGGAGGGTTGGGTTTGGACTTGAAGGGGAGGACAGAGATTCACATGAGGTTGAAGAACCAAATGTTTTGTAAAGAAAAGTTTTCTGGGCTGTCTTTAATAACAGGACACTGAGAGGGCTTTGATCGAAAGGCCTGGCTGGGTTCCTCTCTGTCTATGCACACTAAGTTCATATTGAGCTATATAGTCATCTACGGCGATAGCTCCCTTCTATGAGCAGGCCCTTTATCTAAATCCTTTTAGGCTGTTTGGAGCAAGATCAAAGGCTTTTCCTTAGTCTTTTGCTTATTTTGAGATGGCAGACTCAACTTCCCCTCTCTCTATAAAGGTTAATTCCAAGCTCAGCTCATCCCAAGAGAAGGACACTTTACTCCCCACCGCAGGCCGCATCTGACTGGCTGGCGGGCAGCTCTGGTGGCTGCACATGCCTGCTGCAGTGCCTCCCACAGGCCCTCCTTTTACCCCTGAGATCCTCCGTTGAAGTGTAATCTCCTTGGGGTAGCTCTGCCTCACTCCCCAGACAGAAGCAGTGGTTCCTTCTCTGCTAGTATTCACCTCATGGTGTTTTAAACAACCTGTTTGCATGTGTATGCTCTGAACTATTAAAGAAAATTTAGCTCACCAATATCTACTGGCTCTCCTTTGCACAATGCGCTAAAAGTATTTAGTTCATAAGGTTTTTATATAAATTAAATGAGTTACAGAGGCAAAGTGCTTAGAAGAGCTAAGAAATGTCGGCTGTTATTAATACTATGGTCTCAGTAGATGTTCAATTAGTACACGAAAATAGACTAAAAAGGAGCCCAATTTAGCCCTTTGCTTCTCATAGACTGTGGCATTCTTCCTTCCACATCTATAAAAAAAAAATCATGACCAAGGTGGCTGTTCAAAATTTATCGAATGCAAAGAATGAATTAGTTTAAATATCACAGAAGAAAATTAGCATGCTAAGTCACACATTATATAAGTGGAAGATCTCAAGCATTCAAACCATACGGCACCACGAAACTTTAGTCTGTCTTTAAATACAAATCTATTTCTTGACTGACAGTAAAGAACTTGCATTGGAATAATTAGCACATTTGATGCTAGTGTAGTCAGGGAAAGCTGTCCCTTGAGTATATTTTGGGCTTGTTTTAACCAAATTAGTTTCAGTTTTGGTGAGATCAGATTTTTAATTGTTTTCAGTAATGTAGCGATGCATTACTATTTCTTTTATTTTATATCCTCTGGGTTTCAGAGTTCTCAAGGGCTCTAGTCATAGACTGAGGGAACGAAGAGACCAGACGGCATATTCATTTACTAAGGTCTGATTGTGTGCCAGGCAGAGAGCTCCGGGATTAAACGATCTCATTTAAGATGTGGGGTAAGTAAGAACAGAACTGTTAAATATGTGGAATGAAGTTAAAGCATTTCAGGAATCTGTAATGCAACAAATTGTAGCCCCTCTTCTCACCCATCTGTTCCTGGATTCATTCACGCCCCAGCACTGCTGGGTGTCTGCAAGTTCACACAGCCCACCAGTCAGGGAGATCAAGATGGTGAAGTTGCTCCCCATACGTATGCTGCCCTACAAGAGACAGAATCAGCTTATGCATGAGCATAGTGCTAAGACGAGTCTATAAGTAGTATAAGTGACAACATATGACATATGAACTAAGGCATAGTCCCAAAGTTTGGTAATAATTATGCTTTTGAAATCTAGGGCTAAATTCTGAAAAACGTATACTCTAACCTACGTGAATATTTGTGTCTGCTGAATAGTCATATCTTGCTAAAACTAGAGAGAAGGTCTATTTTATTATAACAGACATAGTAAGTGTTTATTATACTAGCTGTTAAAAAGACTTTCTCTCTTGATATTTTAGTTTTCCTCTCAAGTTGAATAGGGAAAAATAAGATGAAGACAAGTTAAGTAACACAAAAGAAGGCATAAGAGTACAAATTAGTTCCTTAGAATTGTTAAGAGTTAATAGACATGTATTTTTTAAAAATGTACTTGGGGAACTGTATAGTTGAGGTTCCATAAACTAGTGGAATGGTAAGCCAATAGGTTGTATAATTGTATATAAAAATTAAAAAAACAATATGAGAAATTGCGTCAGTTTGAAAGTAACCACAGATATCAGTTAAACACACTTATTCCTTTGACAAATAGATACGAACTAGCAAACATAGCCTTTAAAATGCCTGGAATTCTGCTTCTTCAGGAAGAGGCTTAGGATATAGTAATCCTAGCGTGCTATGTCCTAGCATGAAAAGATGCACCGAAATTATTTCAGACTGATGTAGACCAACTCTCAATAGGCTGTGTTTGCGAAATGGGCAGGCAGTTCTTTTGAAACGTCTGTTTTTTAAAAGCCAAAAGAAAATCAGTTCTGCCCTCTAGTGTAAAATCAGGAAATTACGATTTCTTTTTTTCTTAAACAGTATCGCACTAATCCAGTCAGTCATTCTTCCTTGAGGAAGGGACATGATGAAAGGGCGCTATTTCAGCTGAGTAATTTCTTTAAAGGTAATTTAAATATTTTTAAAGTTATAGTTGACATTCAATATTATATTAGTTTCAGGTGTACAACATAGTGACTAGTCATTCATATACCTTACAAAGTGATACCCCCAATAAGTCCAGTACCCATCTGCCAATATACATAGTTATTAAAACGTTATTGCCTGTATTCCCTATGCTGTACTTTACATTCTTGTGACTGTTTTGTAACCGCTAATTTGCACATTTTAATCCCTTTTCCTTTTTCACCCAGGCCCCAAACCCCATTCTCATTTGGCAACCATCAGTTTGTTCTCTGCATCTATCTATGAGTTCATTTCTGCTTATTTGTTCATCTATTTTGTTTTTTTTTTATTCCATATGTTAAGTGAAATCATATGGTATTTTCTTTTCTCTGTCTGACTTATTTCACTCAGCAGAACCCTCTCGGTCCATCCATGTTGTCCCAAATGGCAAGACTTTGTTCTCTTTGTGGCCATGTAATATTCCATTTTATATATGTACCACATCTTATTTATCCGATTGTCTATGAATGGACAGCTAGGTTGCTTCCTCATCTTGGCTATTGTATATGAAATGTCCTTCTTTGTCTCTTATTTAAAGTCTGTTTTGTCTGATATAAGTATTTCTTATACCTGCTTTTTTTTTTCATTTCCGTTTTCATGAAATATCTTTTTCTATCCCTTTACTATCAAATGTGTGTGTCTTTTGATCTGAAGTGTGTCTCTTGTAGGCAGGATATGCATGGGGAAGTGAAGCTTATTGCAGATTTTCAAAAATTTTTAATGAGAATGTTTCTGAGAGAATTACTCATTTACTGCCTATAATGAACCCTATTGAATCTTTCTTTGGTGACTAAGCACACTCTTTATGAGCATGAATTTCATCACTGTCTATAGAGATAACCTCAGGGTTAAATGAAACTTGGCCTTACTCCAGGTGGCCCATCGATTGTACATGTCTGGTTTGTAGTACACTGTTTGAACCCGTGCTTTATGGAGCGTCCCTGCCCATCTCTGGAAACTGGTTGGGTACCTGGAGCTGGGCGACCAGAAACCTGATTACAAAGCCTGAAGCCTGAGGCAGAGATGGGTTAGACGGGAAGCAGGTGGCCTCCAGAAGCAGGAGCAAACTTGAAAAGTCATCAAGTCAAATCAGCAGAGAACTCTCAGGGGACAGAAGCAAATAGGACACCAAAAGAATGAAAACGAAGGGAAAGATTGAGGTAAAACAAAAGAACTATGTCATAATTGTAAGCATTGTAGCCCATTAGAAATTCTGCCACTTCCTTCACTAGGGATCCAGCTCATGTTTACTGAGCACATTCAAATCCTGATGCCATCCCTCACTGCCATCACAATGGTTCTCAAACTTCCACAGGAAGAATAATCCCAATGGTTCTCAAGTTTCTGTAGGAAGAATAATCTGCTGGAAGCAGGTAATAAATATAGACTCCCTGGCCAGACTTTCCTGTCATGGGGCCTCTGAGTCTTCATTTTTTAATAAAACCCACAGATGACCTTGATCCAAATGGTACAAAGGCCCCAGTCCGAGAAACAAAATCAGTTCCTAAAATCCTATAATTCAAGGTTGTTTATCAGAAGCCTGAATCGAACAAATAAGAGATCTGCATCATATAGTTTATGTGTGGTCTCTCACACTTAGTGACCTCTTTCTCTAGAACCCTTTTTCAATTTACCTTATTTCTATCATACAGAGTATCAATAATGTTGTTTAGAAAATATTTATTGGAAAACTTTTTTAAAACTAAGCAGAATTGGAAATTTTTTCCCCTAGTGAAGCAACATAATTGTGAAATTACTAACTGTTCTGTTGCTAGGACTAAATTTGCAAAATGAAAGGATTGGAATGACGGAAATCAATGTAGGTGTTAAGAGTTTACTTTCTGATAAATATTCGGTTAAAGGTCTTTGCAGTGCCTACTTATAAATTTACCTAATTCTGTGAGACAAATGCTTTTTAAGCTCATCACACCCATCTGACTTCTAAACTTAATTTCATTTTGAAGACCTTTGAAATTTCTTTAAAATTGGTCTATTTTATCAATGTATGAAATTTTCAAATGATAATGCAGAATGATTTTTCCAAATATTGTTTCCACCTAAAGCATATGCCTCATATAAAGAAGAGAAATCAGCACTTCTTTTCTCCTTAATAATTGCTTGTGAATCATTAATGGGATAGATCTTAAAGTAGATTGCGTTTAGAATTTTTATTTCTTCACATGAAGTTTTGCTGTAATTCCTAAAACTGGTGGATATAGGTAGGGTGATCATGCATTCCATTTTTTCTTCCAGGGAAAATTTTAGTTTACACCAGTTCTGGTGTCCTGTTTACTTAATGTCCCTTTCAATGTAGAAAGGAAGCAAGGGAATAAAAACGTTAATCAAGCCACATCCAGAGACTGTAATATGCTGATCAGCCCTGCAGCCAGTCTAGGAGGACGCCTGCAGAACAAAGGAAGATTTCTGCTGGGATTGCTAGCAACTTATTCCCAACATCTCTTAAGGGGAAACAAGAACCGAGAGTCATTCCCTATGGCTAAAACCGTGGGGAACCTATGGATTAAAGTCTGGGAACTGCCAGCAGGCCTCTCACTCTACAGGTTCTTACCTTTTCATGTTACATACTCTTCCCCTTCCTCACTGTATGTTCACATCAAAGAAAAAGGGATAAACAATCTTTTAAACTATAACTCACATGTTCTAAGGAATATTATATAAACTCAATTCCCAGTGCCTTTACTCTGTCTCTCACTGTCTCTTTCACTGTCTCTCTCACTCTCTGCCTCTGAGAAGAGACCATGTTCTGTCTGTAAAGTGATATCCCTTTTCTAATAAAAACTTTCCTGTTGACTCTAACTTTGACGTGTGTGTTGAATTCTTTTCTACACTCTCTGTCAAAGGACCCTCTTCTTCTCTCGGTACAGGGCTTGGTCTCCCCTCCACTTGGGGAAGTTTGCCCTGTTGTACATCACTGTCACTCTGAAAAAAAAGATCTCAATTTGGATGATAAATAATGTTTACTCTAGAATTAGGTAACGGTATCAACTTACAAATAAAGTATTCTATTTTCAGTTCAATGAAACCTTCGTTTTTCTTAAGAGAAAAAAATGTTACCTCTTCTTTTTTAATAGAACATCTTAAATTAAGTTCATTTTTTAAAAAGGTGTGTTTTAAAATATAACTTTGGAAACGGTATTTTAAAATGCAGATTTTTGGAAATTTCCTCTTTTGGCAGTTTACAGATAACCCACCTACTGGAACTCTCTAGTTCTAGCAAACTAGAAAAGCTGAATTTAACAAAAATAAGTTTGAAAACAATAGTCAATTATCAGGCAGCAAGAATTTGAGAAGTCACTATTCTAGGCAAAAGAGAAGTAAAGAGAGGCAAAACTGACATTTGGCTCTGCTTTCTCCCCTCCAGACCTTTATCTGCCCATTCCAAAGAGGAGGCTGAGAAGCTGTGCAGAGCTCATGGACCTGTCAGAGCACTGGATGACAAAAGTCAGGGGTCAGGACCCATAAAGGAGGGAAGCCTGGTAAGCACTGCAGGTTTTCATTTGCGACCGCTGAAAGGTTATATCCTAGGAAACACCGTGACTTTGAACTAGATCTGAGCTTTAAAAGAGCCCAGATTTGAAACAAATCAATTCCAGAGAGATAAAGTAATACTCTCCTACCCCAACTGTCTGCCAAAAGCAAAGGTAATTTCTCTCTGGAGGAAGGTGACATCATCCAGATCCTCAAATTATCTCTATGATTTTTCTTACACAATGTCAAACATTCAATTAAAAATAGCCAGACATGCAAAAAGAAAACAATAAACTCAAAACCAAGAAATTATACAGACAATAGATATAAAAGTACTCTCAATCCAGATATTTGAGTTACCATATATGAACTTTAAAATAACTATGATTGATAGGTTCAATAAATTCAACGAATTGGAGAAATTTATCTGGGAACTGAAAACTATAAAAGAACAGCAAATAGATATTTTAAAACTGAAAAGAATAATAATGAAATTATGACCTAAATAGAACAGCTTAAGAGAAGCAAGAGTTAGAAAGTTGGAATGTAGATCATTCAAAAATAGCCAGATCAAAGCACTCAGAGATAAAAGAATGGAATACATAGAAACTAGCATAAGAGATAGATAGGACATGGTGAATGCTTGTAATTGTATGTCATATGGAGTCTCAAGTGGAAAAAAGAGAAAGGATAAGGCTAAAGCAATCTAGAAAAGCTTATGGGTGGGGATTTTTAACAGAAGAGCAAAATATTAAACCACAGATTCAAAAAAACTCTGCAAACCTTATCATAATTTTTTTCCTGTAAGTTGGAGTAATTAAGACACTGTGATACTGATGCAAAGATCGACAATCTAATGGAATAGAGTCCAGACCCAGACCTAAACACATATGGATACTTTATCCTAAAGGTAACAATGCAGAGTAATGGGAAAGATGGTTTTTCTATAAATGTTGCTGGGTTGATTGGACAGTCATATTGAAAAAAATGAAATCCGATCCTTACATCATTTCATATACAAAAATCAACTCTTAAGGTAAAAATTAAGTTTCTAGTCTATAGCCAAGCTACCCTGAACAAGCCTGAATCCATCTGATCTCAGAAGCTAAGTAGGGTCAGGCCTGTTTAGTTCTTGGATAGGAGACCACCTAAGAAGACCACATGCTGTAGGTGTGAAAAAAAAAGAAAAAACAAACAAAAATAAAAAAAACAAGATCCTAGAAATAAGAGAATTTTGGGTAGGCAAAGAATTCTTAATCTAGACACTGACACCATGAACCATAAAGGAAAAGATTAATAAGCTCTACTACATTAAAATTAGAAAATTTTTAACACAAGACACCATTAAGAACATGAAAAGGCAAGTCGTAAATAGGCAAAGAAAAGACATTTGCAACATATTTCACTAACACAGAATCCATGTCAAAATAGATTTTTAAAAACTTCTAAAAATTAATGGGGAAAAGACAGAAAACCCATAAAAGAGGATTATCCAAATGCTCAGCAAACATATGAAAAGATCGACTTCATCATTTGTCAAAGAAATACAAACCAAGCCAAGGGAATGCTGCCACATACCCCTCCAGATAACTAAAATGAAAAGAAGTCTGTCACTGCTAACTGTTGAGTGGGCAGAAGGGCAGCTGACACACACTGGATGGGAGGGTAATTATCACAACCTCTTTGCAAATGAAGCTACTGCCTCTGTGAGTAGCAACTTGATCACATCTCACAAATTTGGTACCGAGCAGGAGACAGGAACAAATGAACACTTACATGTATAATTCCCTCTGCATAAAGTTCAAAACCAGCAAAAAGGCTTTATGATGTTCATAGTCAGGACAGCGGCTACCTTGAGGAAGGAGAGGCTATGACTGGGAATGAGCATGAGGGGGCTTCTAGGATATCGAGAACTTCTCCTTCTTGGTCTGGGTGGTGGTCCCAGAGGAAAGTGTGCTTTGCATTCATTCGTCATGCTATGCCCTAGGATCTGCGTGTGAACATTTACACTTCTCTGCAAAAAAAAAAAAAAAAAAAAAAAGAAAGCAAATTGTTGGGTTTACCAGAAGAGGGTACCATTACTTTGTTAATGTAGTCCCTCTGTGTGTGCTTTCAAAATACATGCCGCTCTTTATATCTCTGAATATTTTCTCAGGTTAGATGTTGCTTTAAATGCTGTATGTTTTCTCATAATTCGTTCAGGCTGTAGCTTTTAATATTATAGGCAATTATAGGCTATACACGTGTTTACTCTTAAGAGACATCTAATAAGAAAACAAAAAAAACTGTAGAATTTCTACTTGGGTCAGGTAACTAAACATATAAGAAACTGTCAATTTGTTCTCTAAATTAGAGTTAAAAGTTTATTCTTTATCCTTCCCACAGCTGCCCCTCTTGTTCTATTTTGTCTCAGGGAATGGTAAATACCTCCATCTACTTATTCAAGCAAGGACGGGGAGCATTATGTGACGTTCTTGCTCTTCTTTACCTACAGCATCCAATTAATCCTGTCTTCTCAGTCTCCCTCTTAAGTTTACCCACTTTTCTCTGTCCCCACCACCCCTTCCATAATCAGATCAACAGCAGCTTCGATCCAGATTCCTTCACTCTCCATCTGCCTCCAGTCTCGTCTTGTTATCCATCCTTGTGAACCCATGGGCATCCAGCTCACCCTCTGAAGTCACTCCTCTGTCGAGTGCTTTTATGGCTCCTCTGCCTATAAGATGGTGCCCAAACTCTCTAACTTGGCTCAGAAGGCTCTTCTGGACCTTCCCCTGGCTTCCCTCTGTCCCCACCAAGTTTGAGCTCATTGCTAACCTTTTATACCCCTGAAGTCCTCCAAAGCTTCAGGCTCTGGAATAGTCTTCCCTAATTATCTTCAAGACCGAAGTTCCATCTTCCTACTAGGATCTCTCAGGTGACACCCTACCTTTCCCCTATCACAGCACCCATTATCTATAATAATGGAATATTTGTTTTTATTTTCTGCAAAACTATAAGAGCATAGGGACCATGTCTGTCTGTCCACTGCTGTGTTCCAGCGCCCAGCATGGTGCCTGGCATGTGACACGTACCTGATACCGTGTGTGCTGTGGAATGTGTTCAGCACTTGACAAATATCTGTCAAATAAATAGCTTGAGAATGGTAAGAGGACAGTGCTATGGATTAAATTGGGTTTCTTTCCTTTGAATTCATATGTTGAAGTTCTAGCCAGGCCTCCCCACCTCAGTTCCTCAGAATGCAACCTTATTTGGAAATGAGGTTGTTGTTGATGTAATTGGTTTAGTAAGGTGAGGTCACACCAGCCTAGGGTGGGCCCCTCATCCAACACGACCGATTTCCTTGTAAAAAGGAGAAATTTGGACACAAACCAGAGCACAGGGCAAATGCCAGGTGAGCGCCAAGGCATGCCAGAAATTTCCAGCAAACCACCAGAAGCCAGGCAAGAGTCATGGAAGAGACTCTCCCTTTCAGCCCTTGAAAGGAACCAATTCCGCCCTCACCTTGGTCTCAGACTTCCAGCTTCCAGAACTTTGAGCAGATTCATTTCTGTTGTTCAGGCTGCCCAGTCTGTGGTACTTCATTACAGCAGCCCTCGGAAACTCACACCGATGGGGAGGGCACTTAATACCACTCTGAAAAAACTCCAGTTCTTTTTCTTTTTTAAAGACATAGTATATGTAACGATGCCTACCTATTGAAGCCTGGACACTGGGCTCTTGATTTCTCAATGTCTCCCTGGGTCTTAACTTCAGATGTAAGGGTACTTCTATCCTCCTGCCCAGTAAAAATTCTGTGCATGGATTCTAAGCACAATTGAGGGAAAGAATTAAATTAATTTTGTTATCAAGCTTCAGTTTAAAAAATGTCTCTATTTCATAAAATGTCTAGATAATTAAGGGAAATATTACCTTAGATTATTCAATTTATTTCTTTGGGTTATATAAATTTTACTCCTGGGTATATATATTCTGATTTAAAATGACAATGTCGTCATAGGAAATGAGCTTAATAGGAAATGAGCCAATGCAGAGCCTGGCTTAATGACCTAATGACCAGGTAAGGGCCTCCAGTTTTTCACAGATTATTAGTCTCCCAGCTGACCAGTAATCCTTTGACATGCTGCTTCTTTCAGCATAATAATAGTTAATTATGTAGATTTAATGAGTAAACTAAATTAGAAGGCTTTCCTGTTTCTATCATAGGTGCTAACAAGTTAAGGTCACTTTCGTGCAATGATTAAGCCTAGTTTTGATAACATCTTTTCCTTGTAAACTGCCTTTAACTAACAAGTTAATGCAGGGTCTACTGCCCCTTGGCTGGAGTGACCACAGTCAATATTTGATTAGTAAATAAATAAGTAAGTGGATCATTAAACCAATCCAGATGTCTGGGCCCTGACATTAGCTGGAGAGGATCAGGAACAAACTTGGAGATTGGTTACTTGTCAGCTGGCTAGCAGGAATCCAGGTAATTGTCCTGGCTCAGCCTCAAGGAGGCTGTTCCAATGACACATTTCTCAACACGTGGTGAGAACTCAGGTGGGGAGAAGTTATTTCTTAACTCACACCTGGGAAACCCAAGGTTAGGACTGGGGAGAGCCAGTCTGGCAGGCAGCATGTACCTGCACACCTGGAGCTTTGCTATATCCTGGGCCCACCGCTGTTTTTGTTTTGTTTATTTGTTTGTTTGTTTCAGTCTGTTGCAGCTGCATCTCTGCCTTCAGGATCAGAGGAGACATTTGTCAAGGCTGTGTGCCGTTGCCAAATGTCCTCCTCATCAGAGGTGGCCTGGGCAGGGTTCCAGTCAGGAAACTGTACACCCCACATTGGAGAAAACAGATAGAAAGAATTCTTTGGAAATAAAAACCAATGATAGCAAATTTTACAAGAACCAGAGGATGTTCTGAAGAATTTGGTCTGAGTGAATCAGTAAATGGCAGTCACTGGCATACAAGCTATTCAGCTTCCCTGGGTAAAAGATAAGGCTGAAACAATGATTCTTTTGACCCGTGGTGCTGCGACATTAATAATATTAAAAAAGAGAACTCTAAGAAAATTTAAACTTTAGGGAAAGGCATGAAATGTCAGCTAATATTTTTATTGTTCTACTACTAAATGACTTCATTGTCATTTTTCAAAGTATAATTATTGCATCCTGTCTCTAGGTACATTTGTGAATCACTTTAAATAAATCACCTATTTCTTTAAAAAAAAAATTACTCTGTCTGCAGCTGAACTATTTAGGGAAGAGGACCTACATAATATGATGCAATATTGTTGATCTTGGAGGTTTCCCTGAGGTCTTGACCTTGGGGGTTTCCCTGAGGTTGAGTTAGTTGATTTACCATCTCAGCATCCACACTGTGTGCAAGCTGGAACCTGCCCTCTCTTTCCTTCTTTAGCACGTTCATCCAACAGAAATTCCTGTCTCCCTAATGCTGAGACGTCTGTGGGTCCATGCTTTCCTTTCCACCCCTCCTCACCGTCCTCGCCCTTCTCCAGGCTCTATCTCCCACTAGGACTTCGGAAGCAGCCACTGGATGCTCCTGCTCCTCCCTTTCCCTGGACCCCCACACATTGTGGCCCAGGCTAGTTGCAAGAACTCAGTTCTGGCTGTGTCACTGCCCTACTTGGAAGATGCAGAGCCTTCTCCACTGAGTCTGCAGCCTGCCCAGCGGCCCTGCTGGCCCTGGACTGCTTGGCTCTCATTTCAGCAACCATGACTAGTCAGTGTCAACCCCACAGTGACTAGTCCTGTTCGGTCTACACCTATTTTCTTTCTCCTTTCAGTGATTTCTCTGAAGCTTAGCATATTATTTTCCTTCTGAAACATCCCCCTTTTAGGTGTGCCCTTTTTAACCCTTCCTACCAGCCTCTGTCCCAGCACCATATGATGGTCTATTGACCTGCCTTTGTGGGGGAGGAAGAAAATTTCCTCAACGCTTCTAGTTTCTTTCAGCTGGTCTAATGACCAAATAGACACAAGACAGATTAACAAGAGAAAATGACCAAATGTAATTACGTTTGTACACATGGGAACCCCACACATGTGAGAAAGTGAGAGATCTCACCAACATGAGAGATTCAGAGACAGAAAGGGAAAATGAGGGATATATGCCATTTTGAGCTAAGGATAAGGTAAGGCATCTTGGGGCTTCAGAGAGGAGGAAGGTCATTCTGGGGATGATAAGAGCAGATGTTCATTAGTTAGATGTTTGCCCTGCTCTGTTGCTAGGTCATGAAACGTTATTTCTGGTGATAACACGTATTATGGGCAAGGACTCTAATTTGAATTCTTTAACGGAGGGGAAAACTTTTTGTGAACCTGCAGGATCTCTGTTGCCTTCAGCTCAAAATAATTCACATGCCTAAGTGGCACATCTTGGGGAGGCCTGCTCCGAACCCCTTCACCTTTTTCCTTCTCCCATCTCACCCTGAACAGAGCCCATGCCTAACACAGTGCCTGACACATATGCCCAATAAGGGAGCCCTGAGTGGACATAAGGACCAAAGGCTGGTACCTACCAGATTTTCTCCACTGGGTTTAACATTAGAAAACTATGGAATTTTCATACATGTCCAAATCCTATTCTGAGAGACTCTGGTTTAGTAATTGTTAAAAAAAGCTCACCAGGTGATTTGGTAATTGCTAAAAAGCTCACCAGGTGATTATAAAACATGTCGATGATTAAGAATAGGGACAATCCTCTCATTAGATGATGAGACAGCTGAGGTCAGCAGAAACTAAACGACTTGCCCAAACACATAGTTAAGTTGCGGCAGCACCCAAGTTTCAATCTAAATGGCTGAATTCTCCTCGTCAGAAATGAAGTAGCTGCATATCCCAGTGCATCAGACAGGACCCTGGCGTCCTCAGGGTAGGACAACTCAATGAGGGTCTGTTCGGAGGAGGGCTGTTTACAATGTCCCACGTGTAGGCAAAACACACAGGACACTAGTGTTCCCGAGATGGTGGCAGCCACAGTTACTGCCTATCTTAGTCTTCTGGGGCTGCTATGACAGAATACCATAGACTAGGTGGCTTCCAAACAATAGAGATTTATTTTTCACAGTTCTGGAGGCTGGGAAATTCAAGATTAAGGTGTGGGCAGATTCCGAGTCTGGGCAGAGCCCACTTCCTGAGCTATAAATGGCTGTCTTTTTGCTGTGTCTTCACATAGTAGAAGGAGAAACAAGCAGCTCTCTGGGTCACTGTCATGAAATCACTGATCCCATCATGGTGCTCCGCCCTCATGACCTAATCACCTCCAAATACCATCATATTAAGGGTTAAGATTTCAACATAGGAATTTCAGGGGGACACAGATATTTGGTCTATGGCACCTAAGCCCAAAGGGATATGGGAGGGAGCAGCTGTCTGGTCCTGGAGGAGAGCCAAGATTGTAGAGTTGGCTTGAGGGAGCAATTAACTTAGCTCGAGGGGCCTGGGTAGCCTGAGATGATTTTGTAGGGGGAAACCAAGGAAAACAGTACCTTGGCCTCATTCTTGTTCCTATTCCTCCAACTTCTGCCTAACTAATGATGGCTGTAACTTCAGTTTGATTTTGAAAGCTATCCAGCCAAACGCCTAGGTCAATGCTCTTTCTACCACGCAGCATCAAAATGATTCTTGTTGATCATAAATGTACACTAGAACTCTTCTGTCTTTTCTTCCTCCACAGTGTCACCTTTCACCTAAACCCATGGCCTTATTTATTTTGTACACATTTTACCCCAAAGGGCCCTTAATCATGGAAATAGTTTAGAGGAGAGAGCCTGGGGCATTGGAGTAGGAGGTAGAGGCCTAGATGTCCAGTGGCCACGCACTAGCCCTGTGACTCAATTTCCATGACTTTGAAATGAGAATGATAATAGTTTCTGCACAACCTACTTTATTGGTATATTATGAGGCCTAACCAGGACACTTTGAACAGTGTGATGAAAAACGAGGACAAAATTACATTCCATAAATGCAACAATAGAGAAGAAATTTTCTTTACAATTAAAGGGCTTCCTTCCAGGTTATTCCAAATATCTAAGAGTTGCTGGAAGTCCAGACCTATGAGCTGTGCCCTTGAAATCTTAGCTCATTCAGTCATGACTACTCACAAATGAGACAGATGTTAATCACAGTTGACAGGAGGGAAGGGGGGTCCCCAGAGGTCAAGTCAGTTGCACATGCCTGGGGAGACTGGCAACTGGAATCCAAAGAGCCTTTGGCCCTTTTTCTATCTGCATGACCAGTGTGGAAAGGGGCCCCAAGAACGAGGTGATTCAGGGGAGTGCCTAGAACCTGGCATGGAGCAGACACTTGGTAACTATCTTTCCTGTGTGTTACAATGTCTAACACTGTTGACAGATTTGGGGACAACTGACCAGTAGCAAAACACACCTCACCTCGGATTTGTCCACAAACCTCTAGCGATTCAAGACATACAACCAAATGACGGTCACTTCAGGGCAGTGGGAGGATTGTGGCTGGGACGACAGGACACTCCTGGCCTTTTACAGGGTGGCGAACTTTTCTACTTGGCCACTAGGAGAGTTATGGAAGCTTGGGGCTTAGTCGGCAAAACGCTGTTTGTTGGTTGTGAGCTTTCACTTCATTCATCATCTAAATCGTGTTTCTTTTGGCTGCACATTTGTTACTCCTCCCTGCTCCGTAAGTTTTCACTGCTAAATGAGCCAGTAACTCCTTGTGAGTTGGGACATTTTATTTCTAACGCATTTGCTGTGAAATTTTACTACAAATATGAGATTGACATTAATTTCCTGTTCTCTTTATTGAGTACCTGAGTATATTCTGACTAGGTCCTTCTAACGCCTCATTCTTAAAGAATATATGTGACTTGTGAATGGACTCCGGCAGCAGACAGAACTGAGTTTGAATCCCAACTTTCCTATTGCTTCTCAGTTATGACAGCTTGTGTGACCTCACCCAGCTCCATCTTAGGACATTCAGTGTCTGCTTCACAGCCTGGTGGCTGCAGGTAATTCCTGTGGAGCCTCCAGCGCAGCCCCAGCCCTGAAGATGGTAACATCATTTTTTTCATGACCTTTCTGTCTCTGACTATTTCGCTTTTCCTGTTATTCTTGCAGTCTCCCAAAATCAAAGAAGCTAGTAAAATGTCTAAGGGATCCTGAGACGGTTGTCCTGAGAGACCCTCCCATCCGATGAAATGCTTATTATTTCTCTCAGTTCCTGCCCCCAGGGACTTTGCAGCATTCTCCCAGGGGACAGATTTCTGACACTGACTAGGGGGCCATCTCCTGGCCATCTTGGGAAGACACATCTGTATCATACTGGGTTTCCTAACCACCACAAGCAAATCCAAGTGTCACCACCATATATTCTTTAGAGAAATAGGTGGAGTAGCAACTCCCATAGGATCTCAACTTCCTTCGTATCTTGGCATCTTTGAACTTACTGCAAAGTGAAAAATGAAATCTATATAATTATTTGTCTACTTATTCCTTTGACAAAATGACTTTTATCTGAAGAGCTGACCTTTTAAAAAGCGGTTTAACTGCTGTAGAAAATAGCACATGACGGTTAGATTAGGAGTCGGTAATTAACAGTGACATTTCAGATCAGATGAGCACATCAATTCTCTTTCTCTTCAACCCTCCCCAACCCCAAAGCACAGTAGTACTGTTCAGACACGCAGGAGAGGAAGGTGTTTTCGGCAGTGGGGTTGGTTGTTGCCTCCTAAGAAATGCCTTTATTCCTCCTTTAAGCTGTGAAGGAGGGAAGCCTCCACCGGACCCCGCATTTGGAGGTCGCTGCCCTCCTTAGGAAAAGGGTCCAGCCTTTCAACCGAAGCAACTTCTGGATGCCTGAGCGATAACTCCTAAGAGCACCCCGTGGAGAAGGCTTCCCAAGGAGAAGAGAGAGACTTCTGCCGGGAGGGCAGACAGACAAGGCGTTGGTGGGGAACGAAAGAGCCTCCCGAAACACTGATGATCAGACTGGGAACTGCAGCCCTCGTCGTCGGCGGAGGTGGAGCAGGTTTTTCCAGTGACACAGCCAGGGAGTTTCATGAGGCCCACCTGTGGAGTCAGTGCCACCAGTGATGGAGACAAAGGCAGGAGGATTGAGAACCTTCCCTACAATTCCTGTCTACCTAGACTAGAGGACATGTGACTGTCACTTTGACTCCACACACCCACCCCTGCCCTGGCTTCCCACAGCTTGCTATAGCTAAAAGGTACATGCTATGTGAGTCTAAAATATAGGGGAGTCAAGGTTAGTTGGGTACCTGGGTCCCTTCTTTTTAACATGTTTTTTAAAGTTCAGATCTCATTTTGTGATCAGATAAGTCATTAACGGACAGCTATTAATAAATACTACGGCCACCTAAACCTCAAAAAATTAAGTGTCCCCAACATTTAGCTGTTTTTTCATCACTCCTAAAACTAGTCATTTTACTTAATTTGATGTGAACATACATTTCAGCAATGAATAATCTTAGCTATTATGCTGAGAAGTGGCATTGACAAAGAAAGATTTTCTATGAGCAATTTTTTTTATTAAAAAATATTTCATTACAGTTGACATACAATATTATAGAAGTTGCAGGCGTACCATACAGCAATTAGACATTTATATAACTTGCAAAGTGATCACCTCATTAAGTTTGGTGTCTATGGGCATTTTCCATTGAATTTATATATATATTTATTTATGCCTGAGCCTAGTTTTTGGTTATGCTTAATTTAATTTTTTTTCTAGCATACAATTCTAACAGCCAAGATTATATTCCCACTGGCTGTAGGTCATTGCAGCCATACCCCGGCATCAGTTCCCACATATTCACATGGAAACTTTACTTTGCTTCTCCAGCCTAGGCCTGTCTCTGGGCTCTGGAGGCATCAGAATATCAAAGTGCCTCATCAGCATCGACTCTTAGATCTAGCAAACTCAACACACTCAAAATCATTTTTATAATTTTTCCTCCTCATCTCATTCTTCCCCTCCTCCCACCACCACTGCCTCCCCCTCCTGCATTGCTCCTATACACTAATCTTGTATTCTATTATCACCACATAGCTGCACAACCCCCAAAACTTAGCAACCATCCTGAATTTTGCCCTCTTACAGCCACATACTCATTTCATTTCAATACTTGTTCGTTTTAATTTGTAGTTGATTCATTCCTCTGTCTTCATGATAGCACACACTGTCTACTATCATTTCTCCCTTTTTAGCTATAATTTTAATTTTTATCACATATTTAAATCAGTAATACAAAGATACAAAACCCCAAATTCAGAAGGCATAAAACATTATATGTTGAAAAATCTCCTTCCTGCCTCTAGTCCCTGGCCCAGCTGACCTATTACTATCCCCAGGAAACTCACCTTACCATGTTCCTATGTGTCCTTGTGGTGATGGCTTAATATATCCAGTTACTTTATTATAGTTCTTGACCTTTTTAAATTAAATAATTTATCTTTGTGCTCATTCCATTAGGGGTTTATTCTTTAAACAGTTTTATATTATCCTATTATAGAAATAAACTGCAATTTCACTAGTCTTTTATTGATTAGTATTTAGGTTATTGTCAGTATTTTTATAGCTATAAAATAAATTCCTGCAATTTGCTAGAGTGAAGGCAAAGCTACTATCATTTCTCCTGGAAGCAATAGCTTAACAATTGATCTACCTTCATCTGCTCTTCATCCCTGTGATCCTTTCTCTACAGCCAGAGTAATCATTTTTCCATATGGGTGTCCAACTGTACCAGAACCATTTGTCAAAAATGACTTTTTTCCCCCTCACTGAATTACCTTATGCCTTTGTCAGTAATCAATATTGACCATACCTCTCTCTCTCTCAACTTTATTTTGATGCATTGATCTATATATCTACCCGTATGTGAACCTCACACAGTCTTGATTACTATAACTTTTGCTATCTTGGGTCGTCTGCATTTCAGTGTAATTTTAGAATCAGCTTCTTAATTTTTATAAAAAACAAACAAATAAAACACAAAAAGACCTGCTGGGATGTTAAGATTGTTTTGAATCTATATAGATCAATTTGACAATCTGAGGCAAATCAATTTGGAGAGCATTAGATCTCAATATTACTAGGTTTCCAATCAATGACATAATATATATCTCATTTTATGTGGGTCTCCTTTAGTTTCTCATGTAAATATTTAATAGTTGTTAGTGTATGGATTTTACATTTTTTTTTGTTAAATTTACCCCTAAGTACTCCATATTTTCCAGTAATAGTATAAATGGTACTTTAAAAAAATTATTTTCCACCTGTAATTTTTATATAGAGAAAATTGCTTTATGTATTTGTGATATAAATCTTCAGCAAACTAGGAATACAAGGAACTTTTCTTAATTTAATAAAGGACATCTATGAAAATTCTACAGCTGCTATCATACTTAATGGTAAAAGACTAAGTGCTGTCCTCCTAATATTAATAATACGGCAAGGCTGTCTTCTCTCACCACACCTATTTAACATCGTACTGGAAATCCTACCTGGTATAATAAGGCAAGGGGACAAAAAGGATATTCAACTGTGAGAAACCTGACTCTAACTACCTGTAACACCTTATCTGCAGGGGATACCTTCCAAGATCTCAGTGGATGGATACCTGAAATTTCAGATAGCACTGAGACATGTGTGTGTGTGTGTGTGTGTGTGTGTGTGTGTGTGTATAATTTTCCTATGCACACACTCATGATAAAGGTTAATTTATAAATTAGTCACAGAGATTAACAACAACTACTAATAAAATAGACTAATTATAACAATATACTGTAATGAAAATTATGTGAATGGCTTTAGAGCTGTTCCAAAGTAAAATAAGGATGACTTGAACACAAGCAATGTTGATCTGATAATTGAGATGCTACTAAGTGACAAAGGGCAATGATTGTACACAGTGTGGACACACTGGACAAAGTGATGATTCATGTCCTTCGTATGAATTGTTATTTCTGGAATTTTCCATTTAGTATTTTGGAACACAATTGACCATGGAGAAACCTCAGAAAGTGAAACTGTTGATAAGAAGAACTACTGTATATTTATTTACTTGTTTGACCCTAGTATACATAGAAAGTACTTACGGAATTGCCAGCATGAACCGCTGTGAACACCAAATTTACAAGCTACAGTACGATGGTTTTGTATAGTGCTTTTTTTCTTTATCCTTACAATATACAGAAAAAAAAATAACATAAACAAACCTGTTTCTCAAAGTTACTTAGGTCAGTTTCTTTCTTACCTACGCCCTTCGGTCTGGTGATATCATTCATTACAAATTAGATTCATTTGTCACAGTCTTTCTGCCACCTTGGATCCCCTGATAGCCAGTATATTGTTATAATTGGTGTATTTTATTATTAGTTATTGTTTTTCCTCTCTTACTGTGACTACTTTATAAATTAAACATTAGCATGGATATGTGTACATAGGAAAACTTCATGTGGTTCAGTGCTATCGAAATGAATGCTAAAACTAGTGGACAAAATTTTAAGAGGAAACAGGATTTTGCATAGCTTCAAAGTATTACTTCCCATATGTTGATTAATTATCATGGTTAATAGCAATTAATGACTCTACTTCACAAATTCTTAATACTCTTCCCAAGAGAATGTGGAACCTAATTTTCTTTAGGTGTGGTCTGGACTTAGTTACCTAATTCTAAAAGACAATCTGGAAAAGAAAAACAGTCACTTTACAGCAGGGAAACCTAGCACACATGACATTAGCCATGTGATCAAGTATTACCTCATTGGTCATAATAAGTGTTGTCACTATGTGCGGTATTCCCTCCCTGAATCTACAACCTCAGCCTCATCATGAGAAAACGTCAGACAAACCCAAACTGAGAGATTCTATGAAACATCTTGTTGGTACATTTCAGAGTGTCAGGGTCATGACAGACAAGGAAAGGCTGAGGCGCTGTCAGAGACCAGAGGGAACTAAGACAGCATAAGGAATAAGTGCAGTGTGGGATCCTAGATGGGGCCCTGGAACAGGAAAAGGAAGTTAGGAGAGAAACCAGGGGTATCCAGATAAAGTCCATCGTTTAGTGAATAGTGGTGTTAATTTCTTAGTTTTTAAACTTAGACCATGGTTAAATAAGGTATTAACACTGAGGGAAGTTGATTGAAGGAGATACAGCAATTACCTATATTATCTTCACAATTCTATATATAAAATTATTTCAAAATAAGAAGTTTTTAAAAAACCAAACAATAATTACAGAGCCAAAGTTGATCCAGATATTGGAGGTACCCTGACAAGAATTTAAAAATAACTACAAAAAGTCAAAAATGTCACAAAAGGAAATGATGAGATAATAAATATAAACAGGCAACTGAAAACTATAAAAAAGAACCAAATGGATATATTTAAACTGAAAAAGACAAAAAATAAAGGAAGGACTCAATGGATGGATTTAACAACAGAACAATATGTGTTAAACAGTCAGAAAACAAAAAAGGATTTTTAAAAAAGCAGAAAAGAGAATGAAAGGTATTAGACATAGTGAGAAAAAAAATCTGACGTGTGGGTAATTGTACAAAAACAACCTTTTCCTTCCTTCTACCCCTTTTATCTCACCCAAGGGGCCTCTTCCTTTTGGCATCTTCTATTAGAGGGAAGAAATGAATTTAAATAAATAAATAATACATACACATAAACAGATTTTTTGTTGAAAATGTGCTAAATATACTGGACACTTTGCTAGGTGCTTAACATGTGAAAATAATAGCTGTCACTTTTTAAGAGCTTCCTATGAGCCAAGCATTAATGACAAAGTCTAATTCTCACCACAGCCCTGAGCTCCTCTCAACGGTCCTGCCCCTTCCAAGGTCACTTTAGGCCACTTGGGCAAGAGATTTGTGCCAACAGGAAGTAGAGAAAGAGGAAGGTAATTTATGACCTCAACTTTTCAGAAGGAAAAATGTAAGGCTCAAAGCAGTCCAGTCACTCACCCAAGCAAATACTAGGAAGGGGTGGAGCTGGGATTCCAACCCCTGCAGGGTGTCCCGACGCCTGTGCTCTCAGTTTCTACACAACTGCATGGGTGGTGTCTGAGCCTGAAGATCTCAATGTATGCTATGGGCTGAAGTTGGTGGGTGTTCCTGGCCATCCCAGTTAACCTCAGTGGAAAGGACAGCACATTCTGTAGGCCCTTACATGGAATGGCCATGACAAAGGCTGAGATGAGAGTCCAGACAACAACTCGTATTATGAAAAGAAATGAAAATTTGGGCCACAGTGAGAGCAAAGTGAAAGGCAAAGGGCCTGCAGCATCAAAAGCCTTTCCTGGAAGGAGAGAGAATGAAAGGAATCGGTATTCCTGGAAAGACTTGGTGATTTTCTAAAATCAAAGCTTTAAACCGTAAGTGCTACTAAAGTAGAAACGGGTCAAGCATGCTCTATGGCTAGGCTGCCAATAGCGCAGTTCCTTTTATCCTCCCACACTGAAGGGTGCTCATTGTCCCCAAGACACTCATAAAAAAATCTCACCTTTAGCTCCTTTTATCTTAAGCCCATTGATTTAATTTTCTTCTGCCAGCAAAAGTCACATCTCCTCCTTCACCATTAAATAGGAAATACAACATATGCCCACATTGGAATCCTCGTACTTGATTTCTCAGAAGTCATGCATGTCACAATGCCATATTGCGCTTCCTTAACACTTTGTTTAATAAAGTGGGCTGCAGACACAAAGTCATTTGAGTTTCTCGACTTATATGTTTCAGAAGTAATAGAGAACTCTGGAAGTCTCAGTCCTTTTAGCCGGTAAGGTTTGATTGTCTACATTTTACAGGAAACCTGCCAGAAAGCAGAGAGGTCAATAACTTGCTTACTCTTCAGAGCTGTAGCCATTATCCTGGCCATCCTGACAGACATTACTCTCCTGGTGAGCCAAGGACTTCACTGTGTTTCTACCTCAGCTGATTTAATTGGAGGCTGAAGAAGAAAGTGAGATCAAGACAATGAGCAAATGGACCCTGTAGAACAGCTAGCTTGGTGACCCTTTGCCACCAAGACCCTTAGAGTGGCCAGGACTCCCTAGGGCAGAGGCTCCCAAAACTTAGCATGCCAAAGAATTTCCAGGGGAGCTTGTTCAAGTTCAGAAATTCTGATGCAGTCATTCTGGGGTAGGCCTAGGTGGTTTTGACAAGTTTGGGGGCTATAGTGGAGCCTGGATGGGGGAGAGCAAACCTCAGAGATGGAGACCCAAGGAGTCCTCATCATGTCGTTCGACCTAACAAATCTGTTCTTCGGTGTTTCTCTAATTTGTAGCGGAAATAGTGTATCTATAGTAATTGTGAGGCTTGTTCAAGCAGCTTTAAGAGTGGTTGGCATTGAGATGAAAAGGGAGCTAGATCACGTGGGAAAGGACAAAAATGGACAGGGAGTTTGTAGGAGCACAGGACACTCCCTTCTGGTGATGCTCAGAGTCATTGAGGGGCTCTCTGCAGGAAGGCAGCGAGATCCGAGGTGCGCAAGTAGGTAAAGAGCAGGAGTTTAGGTCATTAATGTCAATGTCACATGTGCATCCACAGCTGATAGGTGTTCAGGAACTGAGTCTGGACTTGGGCCTACTGCCCCAGCACCAGACTTCCATTTTCTTGTGCTGACTCTATAAAACTATTCTAGAACTAAAATTTTAAGAAAACAAATAATCTTTTTTGATCAATAATAATCAATCTACTACTGAAAATAGGCTGTTGGGAGTGGTGGCTTAAATAAATTTTCATACCCTGGGGCTTAGAGCAGGATGGCTCCGTAATTTGTGTGGTCCAGTGCAAAATGAAAACATGGGATCCTTATTCAAAAATTGCCATTAAAGGTATTACAATATAAAGCCTTTTCCTTTCTTTTATGGTCTCCCTCTAGACTTGTCATGGTATTATTTGCTATACAATGTCATTCTAAGTAAAGAAAATAAAAATTTTACATTATTAGCATAAACTTTACTGTTCATAGTTATATTGTACAATGCTAGTTTTCAATGCAAGTATAAGAGCTTTTAAATCATATCTGACATCTCCAAAAGCACGCAATTCATATATCATACGTGCATAGGCATTTTGTTCTTAACAGAAAAATGGAAGGAAAACGAATTCAACTGTTTTTATTTCACTGCTTACTACATGGATGTTCTACCAACACTCTTTCTCTTTGGCTTACTAATGAGTAAGGAAAAATTGGAAGGAAAAGAACTCTAGGTTGCCTTATTTTTATATGTTGTTTTCAACTTCAGTGGGGCTAGTTATAAGATATGATGTGACCAGGTTCGTTGGTTGTCTGTGTTTGTTAGCATGCTTTTGCCTTTTTTCTGCATTAGAAGCAAGTTCTAGTCCAAACCAAAAGCATGGCCTTTGGGAGCTGTCAGCAGCCCCATCCATTCAGGAGTAGTCATGTCTGTTTTGTCTTCACCTAGAGTGTTGTTGAATTCCCATGAGCGGGTCCACCAGAATTCTGTCCTCATGACTGCACAGGTCACCTGCCTGTGAAGCCAGTCAATACAATTTATGCAGTAAAAGAAAAATGGCAGTAGAAATGTACTGACTTCAGACAATTAGGCCCAAATTCATGATGACACTCAATTGCATCATGCTAATACTCATAGCAAAATCAGTGTTATTTGGATGTCGAGTTGCTGATAACTTTTTAAATTCATAGTTTACCAATTTGTTACATTACATGAAATCTGCTCAGAGAATTTTCTAAAAGAAGACAAAATTAACAACAAAATGGAAATATATTCCATTTTATTCTCTTTTTGCATAATTTTACTGTATGATCAGTGCCTAAATAGTGAGATGATACAGCTATCATAAAAGAAAAGTGGGCTTGTATCATTGCTTTTTCTCTGGTCTGAATTTTTAAGACTTACTTGGATACAGATTTCTATTGAGCTTAAAATAACGTAGTGTTCTAAAGAAAAAACATGAACATTCTTGATCGACACAATACAAATGACTAAAAAGTAAGTTGCAGATTTTTAGAAATCTTGGTTCCAGGAAAAATAGGAACTTTTTATAAGGCAAATCATTTCTGTTAACAAAGGAAGAAAATCCTTGTCTAATGACATTTAGTAGGAAATGGGGAAATTATATTTTCCTTTGCCAAATGCTATTGACAGAACATTAACAGAAGGAAAAAGCATGTCCGTGAAGATTATGTGAGAATTTTTATCAGCTACTGTCTGAGAATTGCTTTGCTCAACCGTAGAAACTGCTTTCAAAAGAAAGAAAAGACCTTTCAGAGATCAAACTAATTATACGAAGATTGGGCACACCCTATTCCACAGTTAGGTGAACGAGGGTTTTTTCTTTTGAACCAGGACAAGCAATGCACTTCAGGGGCCATTCAGGAAAATGTAGAATAAGTTGAGTTTTCCACATGCCTAAAAGGCAATGGTATGTTAGTTTCTTGCTGTTAGTTGTCCTTTTGTGAAAACATAGCTAATTAAGGGTGATCACCATTTTATACCTGTTTTTCCCTCTTTGCACCATGTTTCTTAGGGTACCTTTGTGTTCCTGGGATACAAAGTTGCACTGCAGTGGGAAGGTGGTTTTTAATGCTCTCGGTTTTAGGAAATGTTGCTATCAAGTCAGAGGAAACAGGAGGGTGGGAAAGACTGGTCTCATCACCAGTGAAGCTCTGCACTGTCATCCAATATCTTTGCTCAGGTGAGACGCCATGACTTCAGGCAAGTGTCCCTGCTGCTACTGGCAAGTACTGCACTGATTAAGGCAAGGCAGAAGGGGCTGTCCTTGTCAGAGGGAGGAGATGCGTTTGTGCTTTCTCCGGGTGAGTATCTTCGGTCAAAATGAACACAGTTTTGTCATGTAAAATTAGATTTTACTTGGCAAGACAGTAAGAATTTCAAAAGAGATCACTGGTATATATTTTTGAGGATAACCACACCAATATTTTAGAAGGATATTGACGGACAAATTTTTTTATGTCTTAATTTTACTAATACTGATTATATATATATATATGTATATATGTATATGTGTATATATATATATATATATATATATATATATATATATTTAATGTACATGTACAAGGCACTGTGGGGAATAAAAAATGAAACCAGGCAAGGGGCCCCTTATTTTAGGATCCTATACTGCAGTGCAGGAGATAATACATGTAGCTAAATAAAAATGACGTAAGAAAGTGATAAGGGTTATAAAGCAGGTAATACAAAGCGTTTTTGGTGTTCACAAAAGGGAGACAGTGCTTTTGGCTAGGGCGATACAGAGGGCTTTGGGGGAAAGCCAGCATTTAGTTGGATCTAAAAGACTGGCGTGTCTGTAAAGATTTTTTTTATGACACCAAACATATGGTGTCTTTTCAATTCTCTGACACCCACTGGATGTCTTACAATTCAGTTAAATTTTGCTGCTACGCAGAGTTATCACAGACCCCACAGGACAAGGGCTCATTTTTTCATGACTGCCCTCACTTCAGGTTTCATTTGTTTAAGTCCCAGTACTTCTAACCAATTGGCTATAAATTCTGGCGTCCCTACGGGGAACAAAAAAGGGTCACAAGCTAAACATGACAAACTCAGGAGAGGCCAGCATATGGAGTCCTAAAAACTCAGAGACCCGAAAGTAAACACATAGGATGGTCTGAAGATAAAATTTTCTAAAAGTGGGTCATGGAAGGGAGTCACATCTTAGGCCTGTATCTTCCTTGACAAAGGTCACTCTTTACCATAAGTGAGCCTATCTATTGTCTTTTTGCAACTAAGATAACATACTTTTGAAATGTCGAAGTGATATGCCTGTATCCAGACACCTCTCAGGTCACAGCCCCTGAACCAAGGCATTGAGACCACAGAACCTCTCATGGCTATCTTGTCCCCACATGCCATATCTATGTGCTGTAAATGTTAGTTATGAACTGTCTAGTACCCACCCATATAAAAGAAGTATGTGTCTCTCCATTTTACCTTTTATCCGATCCCAGAGATTTCTACACTTTGCTTTCTCTGGCCCCCTTAATGTACCACCAATAGATTTCATATAACCCTCCTATGTCTCCTCCTTTGATTCTAATGTATAAAATAAGGTGCAAAACTGGCATTCTCTAGAGCATTTTTTAAATCCGTTGAGATTTTTCTTTCTTACAATTGTAATGAGTTTTGCTCAAATAAACTCATTAAAATTCTTTACAGGTTTGGATGTTTTTTCATGTCAAAGCTATAATCCCTTCCTCAGGTTCAACAATCTGCTAGAATAGTCACAGAGCTCAGGATAGCACTTTACACTATGCCGATTTTATGATAAAGGGTACAACTCAAGAGCAGCCAAGTGAAAGAGGTACACAGGGCAACATGGAAGGGCGGGGAGTGCAGAGCCTCCATGTGGCTCTGGGACTGCCACCCTCTCAGCAACCTTTTCACCAGCCCAGAACATCCCTGAACCCCGACATTTAGGGGTTTCATGCAGGTTCCATTATGTAGACATAATTGAGTAAACCACTAGCCATTGTGATTGCAAATTCCCAGCCCCTCCCCCATCTTTGAGATCAGGGGTAAAGCCTCAGTTTCCAACTCTCTAATCACGGGATTGATTCTCTGGGAACTGGCCCTTACCCTCCAAGTGTCACCTCATGAATAAAAAGTCAAGTATGGTTAAAAGGGGCCTTCTGTGAATGGTAAAAGACTCTCGTCTCTCCTATAATCACTCAAGAAATCCCCAGGCTTTTAAAAACTCTGCCTGGAACTAGGAATGGAGACCAAATGCATATTTTTCATGATACTGCAGAGTGATGGGTTGATTTTGACATGGAAACAGTAAGAGTTACCAGAATTTCAGAACCCACATTAGAAATGGCAGGTTCGGCTTGTTGAGATGTACAGTCAGGAAAGGAGTTTTAGCAAAAATGGCTGGAAAGTTTTAATTTAAATCATAGAGAATTTAGATACCTGGCAAGGTGAGAGCCACTATAGCTTGTGAGCCAGGAAGTGACTTGACCTTTCAATTGTTGGAAAAATTATTCTGCAAGAGGGTGCAAGGTGGATGAAACTGGTAAAAGAATGAAGGAGGGAGCTCAGTGGAGGGTTTTGAGAAACATCCAGGTAAGAACGGCGAAGCTTTGAACTAGAATAGAGGTGGGGAAGGCTAGGCAATGTTTGATTTGGGGAACAAGATAGGGAGCACTTTAGAATCAAATCTGATGACGTAGATTTAATTTACTTATTTTTGCCAGTGCAGGTAAGAGAAGAGTCTGGCCCATATAAGGTAGTGGTACAAATTTCTGAAAGCAATTTCCAGCCATGTGCATTTCCTTATCTAAACCTTTTCTGCTTTCTTTTCTCCTGTGTGATATTTTAGGGAATTATTAGCAATCACCTTATTTTTGCATTTTTATGAATTCGTGTACAAGGCAGTTGACATAGTCTGCTAATTGAACTGCAAAATTTGGAGACATCTGAAATGCTACTTGCTAGAATGCTTCATCTGGGAACATGTTGGGAATGTGTAATTGTATGCTTTAAAGTAATAGAAACTCTTCAGACCAAAACTCTCTTGCAGCCTGTAGATTGCCGTTTAAGAAGACCCTGTTTGTAAGTTTCCAGTGCTCAGTTTGCCATCGTGCCTACTTTGAAGGGGATGATGACTCTACTTCAGGCTCTTAATTAAATCTGTGCTTCCAGGCTTGACCTAACATTAGTTTTTCCCAGTGTGTATTGTGAAGATAGGAAAATAGTTTTCTGAGTTGAATAAGCTTGAGAAATGCTGGGTTGAATGATGCAAGCAGGATACTTTGCTGCGGGACTTCTCAGAGTGTTCAGCACAACGGTGTTCACTATAAACCTCTAAGGGCGGCACAGTGTCTTGCCCTTTCCAAACTCAGTTGATTAAAATTCACTTTTCATGCACTGTCTCTTAGTCCAGTATCCTTAAGAATCACCTACTCTCAACTTCAGAGACCTAGGATCCCCTGGGCTGAATGACCCAAGAGAAGTACTTGCATCTAGACCTACGTAGTATGTAACAAGCTACCTCCTGGGTTCAGGGCTGGAGGAGCGAGACAGAGGCCATCCTTTGTAGCAAGTCTGTGCCTGTACCTCTCTGCCTGCAGCAACTGGCCTGCCTTGCACAGTGTGTGGGTCAGCCTCCAGATGGTGACTGAGTGAATTCATTGCATATGGGACCACAGGTAGGGGAAGGATGCAGAAGGGAGCAAGCTGTGGTCTTGGAGTCCAGAGACCTGAATTAATAGCCTTCAGGTGCCTTTTACCAGCTTTCTGATCCTGGGTAATTTGTCCAATCTCTTTGAGTCTCCTCTGAAAAATGCAAATAATAATACACTTTATCATCTAATTGTTATCCATCACTTTCTGTATGCCAGGTACTGTTCTAGATACTGGGACACAATGGCTACTTAATCCAGGAATTGTAAACACACTGTAACTAATAGTGAAGCTTCCATTTTGGACTTCACAGTCCTCGCTTTTGCTATAAGAATAGCCAATGAGTCCTTCACAATTTGCTTGGAAGATAACAGTAACTGCTGAAGGTGAAAACCAATGATTTCGGTCTAAATTAAAGCCGATGATGAGCGCAGAGCCTGGCTGTTGCAGCATGGGGATTTCCAAAGGCAGAATCTGGCCATTGAATCTTGTTCTATCTCCTCAGTGAATGGAAAACTGACAAATCAAGGCTCTTTCCCAGAAATCTGCTATAGCAGTGACAATTCCCCTGACAAATCTTTTATATCAAAGTGCCTCCACGTGAAGTCTAAAGCTTGGTGGGGAGACTGAAGTGTTGAGTCAAAAATGTCTTTCTCCAAGAGCAGTGCCAAGGTGTTGATAGGCGGCCGTGCTCTGGGAAGATGCTCCTGCAGCAGGTGCAGGGAAAGCGGTGTGGAGGGAGGATGCCCATGTACCAGGACTTGCACATGTGCTTGATTCCATGCTTCCTCCGAGAGGAAGTTATACTCTAAGTTGTAGACAAAAAATGGACACTGTAATAAATCTAACCTAAAATAACCTCACAGGGTGATCTGATGGTAAATCCCGAACGGGGCAGGTCATGGTGGGTAGTCACACCGCAAGAGTACAACTTTTAGAAAAAGGCTTAACTTTGCCTAAAGCAAGACCTGTTCATTGCTCCTGTGCATCTAGGTTAGTGCGCCTTTAAAATGATTCCTTTCCAGACCCCTTGGAAGTGTAACCACCCTCAAGAGAGCTCATAATCTTATTAACAATCCTGTAACCCCACCCCACCTTGCTTTCTCTCCCCTTCATTTAATCTTTCTCAAGTTCCCTCCTTAATTCCCAAAGCATAAATGAAACTGCAAATTGTCATTCTGGGAAAAAATTTTTCTCATTTATTGAGATCTTGCTTTCAGGCGCATCTTCTGTTTGGCTCAAATAAACTAATAAACTCAGAAAAATTTTCTACAAGTTTGGATGTTTTTACATCAACAAGGTTTACAAAATTAACATACTATATATATCTACATATATATTAGAAATATATATTTATATATTTTATCTTGTTTAATCCACACAACACAGCTTCAACAACTCTCTGTTCCATGCGGCGGAAACTAAGGCTCAGAGAGACAATGTGAGCTGAGTGAGGATGTATGAAGTTTGAATGATATTAATAAGCTTGATCTATTAAATAATATTTATTTTTACTGACTATACCACTTATGTAAGGAAACAGGAGACAATGGAATACTCAAAACATGATAGATAATTCAAGATTTCTTTACACAAAGACTAGTGACAGGGAGGTGAGTAAGTGTGGTACTCCTTTGGTAGCAGCCAAGTTGTTAGCCCCTGGGAGAGGAGGTGAGAGAGTGGCTGCCTGAGCTCAGAAGGAGAAAGCTTCAGAGGAAGGACACAGCCCTGTCCAGGCTTCCCAGTGAAGAGGAAGCCTCTGGGACGTGCCTCTGTCCTTCTTGTTTCCTCCTTCTTTCCAAGTCACGCCAGATCTTCCCAAGCAGAAGCCGGGGGCATGGGAACCCTTGATGTGGTTTGGGTAAGGTCAGCCCTGGAGCAGAGAGCAGGGTGGAGGAGGGGATCTGAAGGGTGAGAAGTAAAAATGAGCTCCGACCTAGACGGAAAGATCCGCCTGATGTTTCATCAGTCTGGGATAGTAGGGACAGACAAGGCCAGCTGAGAAGTTAACCGTGTTCCTCCCAAGGACATGCTGAAGCTGTGACATGTCAGAGTGACTACGTATGGCACAGAAGAAACCTGGTGCTCTCAAATCACCCTGCTCTCCAAAGTGCTAGCAGCAGGAGGCGGCATCCCATGCTTGGATCTAAGTGTCTGACAGAGAAGCTGCCTTGATTTCCACTCCAGGGGCAGCATTTCAGAAGAGGCGACTCTAGATACTAACCCCACAACCATCCTATTTTCGTGATTTCCAAGGAAACAGGACCTGGACTCTGTACACCATACCTGAGGCTGATCCATTGACATAACTACTTTGCTTTGAGTTTATGAAAATGCTGCTGAATGTAAATTTCACCTCAACTCCACCATCTCCCCAAATCCTGTGCCGACTCCATCTTTTCCCTTCTTGGTGAATGCCCTAGTTTTCTGTGTAGTATCCTTCCTTGCAAGGAGCCAACAGACTCAACTTTTGCAGATTCCATGTTTGTCCTGGGCCTGGCGTGGGTGAGGGTCAATGGAGAAGTCTTGCTCGCCCTCCCTTCCACCAGTGTCACTTGATGGTCAGTTTTCAATTATTAGTTTCTGAGCCTCTTTCAAGCTTTCAGGAAAGGGCCTGGGTTTGAATCCTAGTAAGGAAACTGCTTTTTCACTCTGGAATGTTCAGCAGTTTTCTTTTCTTTTCTTTTTTTTTTTTTAGAATTTTCTTCTTTGGGGATTTTGTGAGCTCACTCTAAGTTGAGATTCTTTTCTTCTCTGACCTGTGAGTACTTCTCTGACCTGTGAGTACTTCATTGAGGTTAGGCCTGCTTCTCTGTCCTCCAAGCGGAGGATTTTTAGCCCTTCCAGAGCAGCTGCTAGGGCTGCGCTGGCCACACCTGGGACAGGGGAGGGCTTGACCACATATTCCCATCCCCACTGGTCACTTTGAGTCAGCCGAGAGATGACTTGGGTTTACTGGATCCTTCTGAAAGTTCTCTGTTGCTTTTTCTGATTCAGAAATTAAGCAGCAGCTCCCTCTACACACCTTTTAAAGCAAAACCCCTCTGATAGGAGGCATAGATCCCTCAGGTTCAAACACTGCCACTCCAGACCTAGGTCAATCTATACAAATTGTTTTTGCCTTACAAATGAATTGGCAGCGATCTACCTGCTCTGAGGTCTAGGGGTCACTTAACCCAACCGTGAGAGATTAAGTAACTTGCACAAGGTCAGCAATTAGTAGAACTGAGGTGAAAATCGAAAAGTCAGGCTCTAAAACCATGGTCCTAACGGCTATGTGGTGCTGCCCTGTTTATTCTAATGGTCTCATCTGACTTCCTCCATCACCCATTTTACAGATGTGGGAACACAGGCCGACTAACTCACCCAAGATCACACAGCGAGTGATAAGCAGAGATGAGCTGAAACTCTGGCCTGTTGGCTGCTGAAATCCATATTTTAAGAAATGGAGTCAAGGGAAGGTGGGGGTGCTCGTAAAGGAATCTTCTCTGTTCTCATATAGGACGTGGGCTCAAGTGAGCTGCACGTGAATTCTGCAAAGAGCAGCAGGTTTTGCCCCTGCACAAGGTCAGGGCAGCTGTTGTAGTGGATTCTGATGTCCCCCGAAGGCTTTCATCAGCATCAGCTGAGGCTGGGAGTTTGCTCCCTGTGGCAGAAGTGGCCCTTCCATTCCAGAAAAACCCAGGTGTTCTGCCGAAAAGTTTTACCTCATCCTTCTGGTGAGGGTGTTGACAAAGGCATGGGGCAGGCCTGACTTGGAATCATAACCAGACGTGTGACCGTTGCAAATGACTTAGCCTAAGTAACTGAGTGTCTGCTGCACAAACGAGGAGCCCTAGACTCACCTTGCTAGGCAGATGGCGAACCATCACATTGGCGCTTCACACCAACTCTGGGCTATATGAAGGGAGCCCTCCACAAACTCCACTTCCACTCCTGTCCTTTGAGCTGCCACCATGTATCCAGTCACCACAGACGACAACTGACGAAAAGACAGGATTGAGTGTTTTTATTTGTTTGTTTGTTTGTTTGTTGAGAACGTGGCATTAAGCTCTAAGTCATTCAGCTGAAAATCAGTGTTAGGAACTGTGCCTACTCATCATGATAAGTAATCATCATACCTTCCCTGCCAAGCCATACAGAGCAGCTCTTGGTAATGTTGAGAAAGAAATTTGCAATGCAGGATTCATCTCTTTCCTGTCAGATAGCTCTGTCCTTATTTTCAGCAATTTAAGATGAAACGAAGCCAATTTGAGAAACTGATGCAGCAAGATGAAAGATGGGGGTGGGGCGGCTCGCACAGCTGCATGGGCTCCCCGGTGGGGCCAACAGTTCAGGCCCATTGCAACGGCAGCACACAGCTCATCTTAGTCCCAGACAGCTCCAAGTTAGCGAGATCGGGTAGTCTCCTGGGGCCATTACCTTAGCAGTGTGTAGTGTGACAGAAAGTACAGAGCAACTGGGGAGGCCCGGCTACAGCACTCACCAGTTCCATGGCTTCAGGCTTGCCATTTACTTTCCTAAATGCTGGCTTGCTCATCTGTAAGGTGGGGAGCAGAGTAGGATTCTTGCCTTGTGAGGGTATTTGTAAGCATCCAGTGGGATAAGAACTCTAGGGATGACAGCATCTTGCAGACGGCAGCCATTCAGGGCCTTGTGGCTCTGCTGTTATGACCTCCCTTTTTGGTCCACCCAGCCCTTTCTATGCCATTTTCCCATCAAGTTTGTCCATTTCTTTATTCTGGCTGCCTGACAGTTAACGCTTCTTTTGGCAATAGACACAGCTTCTGAGAGTGCTCTGGGAAGGTATAAATGGAACCGGAATTCATTCAAGCAATTTGCAGTACATCTGAGCTGGGAATTGACCTGAATCATCTTTTTGATCTAATCTCTGATCCCACCCCCAGCCCACAGCTGTAAGCCAGCCTGCACTGAGACCAGGCCTATGCAGAAGGCACCTTTCTCTCCACCCAGTCCCAAACAGCACCTGTTCTGGATCATTAACTAGATGACTTCAGAGAAGCAACCTCTGACAGTGGTGAGCAAACGCTCCCGTCACATGGCACCTCCTGAGCATCTCACTTGCCCAGATAGGTTTGGACTCACTGGGCACTCAGACTGTGACAAGACAAGTACTATTGTCCGTCAATTGGCAACTCCCTGAAGGACTGTCCTTACTGCCCCCAACCTCAGGAAGGGTGTCCGTGCACTGTACTACCCACTGTGCCCTCTTTCTGAGGTTAGCTGTCTATGTCAGATGCCACCATTTCAAAGAAACTGACAGCCCTGTGCTTGAATCTCTGTCTGGAAAACTAATTTGCTAAAGGCTTCGCATTGTCTTTAGTGGTTTCTAGGAACCCTGATTGTGTTGTAGTGAAAAACATAGAATTTGGTTCATATGCGGTGCCATTGCCTGGTATGGTGCCCCCACCTAGATTCTGCTTTTGTTGGTCTAGAGTTGGCTTCAGCACTGGGGACTTTATGTTCTCCCCAGGATTTCTAATGTGATGTCCAAGTTGAGAAGTAGCGCATTAGATGGACCCATGTTAAAATCCCGTCACTGATGAGCTGAGGAATTTTGGTGAAGTTGCTAAACTTCCCTTACCTTAAATGTCCTTATCTGCAAAAGGGTAGATGTAATATTGATCCTGGAGCCTTGTATCGAGGATTGAATAAAGCAGGATGTGTCAAGTAGCTATGATTCTTAGTGCCTGAATAATATGGGGCCCCCCACAGGCACCTGGAGGAGTTGGTAATAGGTCCTCAGAGAGGTGTGCCCTCAGGAGAGGCCTCAGCGTGTTGGGAGTGGAGCCCATCGGCAGATCTTGTCCTTTGGCTTCCCTGCCCCCCCATCCACTCCTCACTGCCTCCGACCTCCAGGCCATGCATTCAGCACCACCTGCACCAATCTACCACTGGCTGGAAAAAGACAAAATATTTTGAAGAATTGATTTGTTTTCAGACACTACAGGTACCTGAATATCTGGTTCTTTGTCTCTTCAGTTTCATAGACCTTCAATAATCTGTGAGTTTACCTAGAAAATGCACTGAAGTATGCTGAAAGCAGTTGGAACACAGCTCAAGGATGAGCACGGACCCACTGAGCCCATCACTAACCTCAGGTTGGAAGCACCAGATCTGAATGAGCCCACCGGGAGTCTTAAGTTGAGAAAAAGGAATGACAACGCTGGGCCTCACTCCTGGTCAGATGCAGGCAGTGGTAGAGTGGGAAAGAAAATTAAGTTTCTTTATCTTGTGAGTTTCAATTGCACTGAGGACTCATTTTATCCTGCTCTTTGAAAAGGATGGAGATGGAAAAGAGAGCTTAGAGCCCGTGTACTTGACCTGGTTAATCATGAGGTAGAGGGACAGGAAAAATGCTTATAAGATGGGGACCTGACTTTGGTTAATCCCTGTCTTGAATGTTTAGAGGGTGCTGGGCTACCCCCAACAGCCGTTAACCCCAATGGGCATTTGTTTGATTGCTTGTTTGTTTCCAACACTAAGAAGCCTCCTAAAGACTGGGGACACACCTGTCCCATTTACTATGGTGTCCCAGTACCTGGCTCAACTGGGCAACCAAGAAATATTCATGTGGTGAAAACAATGTTACACACACACACACACACACACACACTGGTGTGTGTGTGTGTGTATGACTAATTTAACTTAAAAAGTTCGACATAGTATCCATATAAAACTCTCTATGTTTTTATTGGAAGTATTTCAGTATCCAGGTGTAAATCAATCCCTTTTGTGTCCTCTCTCTTTTCCATTTTCCCCCCATGTCTTTTTTCTCTATCTGAGGTGGAAGCCAAGAGGTCAATGTAGAAAAGCACTTGCAAATTCTGAACACCAGGACTCAAGCAACATCAGTAGGTGTCTGGAGGATTTGTAAAACACAGTATCCCCTCCCAGGAAGCTTTAAATGCTGTCACTAGCCACTGGAGAGCCCGGCCTTAATGCTCTCTTGATGAGGTGCTCTCATGAATATTAATTCCCTAACCTTAGAGTAAGTGACATTCCTGTGGAATGTGTCCCCAAATCACTGAGAGAGCGTGAATATGGACACCGAGCTGTGGTAGCAATCAGGATAATGCAGAGCAGGCATGGGGAATCTTTGAGGCAGACACAAGAAAACACCAGGATCTGAGAGATGTCATTACAGTTTGGAGATTAGAAAGGTGGCAAGAGAATCTAAAAAACTAAAGCAAAGGCAAATAACCATTTGCAGAGAAGTCTTACTGCCTTACTGCCACCTCAGACTCTCACAGAATTGATTTCCGCCCCTTGGAGAAACTGTTTGCTGTGACTGACCTACTTTTTCACATGAAAGATATGCTCACTGAAGTGTTCTTCTCCCTTAGCTGATTTTTTTTTTTAAATCTTTTTTCTAACTCTGACATATCCACACTGTGGAATAGGACACATAAAATCAGAGGAATGACCTATGCCAGCCAGGGCTGTTGTATAGAACTTTCTGGGATCACGGAATGTCCTATACCTGGGCTGTCCAAGGCGACAGCCACCAGCCACATGTGTCAGTTGAACACTTGAACTATGGCTGCTATTATGACTGGGGTACCACATTTTATTTTATTATTTTATTTTATTTTATTTTTTTATTTTATTTTATTATTTTATTTTATTTTGTTTTATTATTTTATTTTATTTTGTTTTATTTTTGATATTTTTAAATTTTTCAATTACAATTGACATACAATGTCCTATTAGTTTCAGGTATACAACATAGTGATTAGACATTGATGTACCTTATGAAGTGATCACCCTGAGAAGTCTAGAACCTATAGTTATTACATATAGTATTACAATATTATTGACTATATTCCCTATGCGATACTTTACATTCTCATGGCTATTTTATAACTACTAATTTGTATCCTTTAAACTCTTCCCCTCTTCACACATTCCCCCAGCTTCCCTTCCATCTGGCAACCATCAAAATGTTCTCTGTATCTATGAGTTTGTTTCTGTTTTGTTTGTTTGCATTTTTAGATTTCACATGTAAGTGAAATCATATGGCATTTGTCTTTCTCTTTCTGACTTACTCAGCAGAATACCCTCTAGTCCATACATGTTGTCACAAATGGCAGATTTTATTTTTTTTTTATGGCTGAATAATGTTCTATTGTATATATGCACCACCTCTTCTTTATCTATTTATCCGTTGATGGACACTTAGGTTGCTTCTATATCTCAGCTACTGTAAATAATGCTGCAATGAACATAGGGATGCATTTGTCTTTCCAAATTAGTATTTTGGGTTTCCTCAGATAAATATTCGGAAGTGAAATTACTGGGTCCTTCTCTGACTCTTATTATAGCCTTTGTTTCAAAGTCAATTATGTCTGGTATAAATACTGATACTCCAGCTTTTTATTTGTTTTCATTTGCATGAAGTATATTTTCCATCTCTTAACTTTCAGTCTGCTTGTGTCTTTCAATCTGAAGTGAGTCTCTTGTAGACAGCATATGAAAGGGTTTTGTTTTCTTATCCATTCAGCCACCCCATGTTTTTTGATTGGAACATTTAATCCATTTACATTTAAAGTAATTGTTGACAAGTATGTAGCTATTGCCATTTTACTATTCACATTTTTAATCCTTTTTCTTCTTCTTAAAAAAGTCCCTTTAAGAATTCTCATAACACTGGTTTGGTGGTGATAAACACCTTTCATTTTTCATCAGGGGAAGCTCTTTATCTGGAGAAGCTGAGTTTTAAATTTCATCTACTTTTAAATTAATTTAAGCTTAGCTACATGTAGCTAGGGGGTCACAGACCATATTGTCAAAGTGAAAAATAGAGCAAATTGCAGTGTTAGATATTTAGTATAACCCCCATTTTGAAAATATACTCACCTAAAACAAAGCAACACATATATGTTTGTGCATTTAAATGCTTTCAAATGCTTAGAAAATGACTGAAATTCTACCCAACAGACTGATAGAGTAATATCCTCTGTAGAGGAGGAAAGAGAGGAGATCAGTAGTCTGTTGCTTCATCAGCTTTGTTTGAAATTTTTTAAATGAAAAGTTATTCAAGTGATTTGTTTAATGCAATATAAAAAATTTGAAACTTACTTTGCTTGCTATATCTGGAGTTATTTCCTCTTTTGGTCTAGTTATCATGGTAAATCCCTGAATCTGGTACCTAAGACCAAAGAAGCCTGAAATGGGTGGATGAGTGGTAGGATGCTCCTTCTAAAGACCCTAGAGATCCTTTGTAGCAGGTCAGGGGATAAGTCAAATATGCACAAATGCACTTATGCATCCATGTGCACTATCAAGTAATGCGGCATACTCTGTTTTCAACCTTGACTGTGCCTTCTTAAAAATATGTACGTGCTAGAGTCCCATCCGAAAGATTAGATTTTGATTTGTCTGGAATGAGCCCAAGACAATGATATTTTTAAAAAGCTGTGGGTGGTTGTATTGTGTAGCTAGGGTTGAGAACATCTGGGCTGGAGGCAACCAGTGAAAGAATACACAGTGACAGGGGAGCAACAAAGCTGGGTTAGGGGCACACAGGAAGACCCCTCCATTCTTTGGTCACCGTAGGAAAGCTGATGGACACACAGGTGCTGCTCAGCTTGGCACCTTGTGAACAGAAATGTGGCATTTGAGCTCTGGAGAGCCCTGTGGTTGGGTTTTAGGCCCTATGCTTGCAGGTAATCTCTCCCCTGCTGTGGTTTTAAATAATTAATGTCATCCTAATGCAGAGACTGGGACTCTTCAGCCCCCATCCCTGACCCCTGACTCAGGTTTCCAACTCTCAACATGTCATCGCCACTTAGATATCAAATCAACTAAATCAACTTCAATTGCAACGTGACCACTCTTGGATCCCTCCTCCTCCCTCAGGCTACTGATTTAAAAAAATAATACCACCGTCCACCAGCTGTTCCAGACAGAAGCTCTTCAGAGCACACCTGGCTCTTCTCTTTCCTCATACTGTATGTCCATTTCATTGTCAGGTCCTGCTGGCTCTAAATTTAAAAGGCATCTCAATCTGAACATGTATGGCTGTTTCCAGTACCACTCTAGGCCGAGCCTCCATTGTCCTCTCTGAATACTGTACCAGCCTACAAACGAGTCTCCTGCTACCACTCTCCCTCCCCACAGCAGAAGCGTCAGAGAACAGCAGGAAGACATTTGTCTACACAGCACTCGTTTCCTTAGCTCCATGCTCAAAGCCTTCCAGTGGCTTCTCATCCTGCTCAGAACAACATTCGGTAACAGACTGTGGCCCACAGGCTCCATGACATCCTGGCCCTCAGTCCCTTCCAGGCTCATCTTTTTCTACTATAGTACAACCTTTCTCATCAGTAATCACATAGGTCTTCTTGTAATTCTGAGATATTCCTTTCACCACAGCCTTGCACCAGGACACACTACCTCCATCACCTCACCGAATTCATCTATGTCTCTGCTCAAATGTCACTTCTTTGGTGGGCTTTTCCTGGCCTCTCCAGTGTCATTCAAGGAACCACCTCCCTCTCCCACCAGCACCCTTCTGGGTCAGTGACTTGGCCTTCCTTTTCTACACAGCACTGATAACTGCCCAGAGTTGCTGCTTGCTTTTATTTATTTGCATCTGCTCATGTTTTCCACTGGAAAGTAAGTGCCAGAAGAGCAGGGACTGTCTCTGTCGCTCAAAGCTGTTCTGGCAGCTCCTAGAACAGGCTGACATGAACCGTGGCAGGACAGGTGCTAACTTCACACAACTATATCGATGCTCATTTAACTTTTTTAAATTGGAAAACTTAAACATTCATTTTATAAAATAGACATACCATAAAATTTACCATTTTCAGTGTGCAGCTCAATGGCATTAAGTGTGTTTACACTGCTGTGCAACCATCGCCACCATCCATCTCCAGAACTTATTTATCTTTCCAAACTGCGACTCTGTCCTCATGAAACAAGAGCTCCCTATTCTCCCTCCCCCAGTCCCTGGCAAGCACCATACTATTTCCTGAGTCTATGAATTGGATTACTCTAGAGACTGTCACATAAATGGCATTATATAGTATTTCTCTTTCTGCGTTTGGCATAACATCATCAAGATTTATTCATTTGAAGCATGTGTCAGAATTTTCTTCTTTTTAAAGGTGAATATTCTGTTGTACATGTATACCACATCTTGTTTATCCATTCATCTATCGATGGACATTTTGGCATGTTCGTTCAAATTTTAATAGCATTTTGTAGCAAGAAGGCATGCAAAATGTGAGGTGCAATGAACAAAAGTCTACTGTCTGATGTGGTGTCATCAGTAGCCCACGTGTCCAAGAAGCCAACAGGTAGGATATTCCTAAGACTCCAAGTGCAGGCCCTCGGAGCAGCCATGGTTGGAATTGAGGTAATTTCATGCATCGAGCGTGTGGCCTGAATGTGTGCATTTTCAGGGTGACTTATCTCATCAACAACATCACATTTAGTAAGTACTGACTGCTATGTGGCTGTCTTCACCGGCCATCTAGCTTTCTACTCACCCAGCCCTCTTGCCTAGGCTGCCTTCCTCCTCACCTCCCTCCTTCCCCACTTTCCTCTCCTACACTCACCTCCCAGCCCCGTGCAGTAGGATCCAAGAGCCCACTGAAGGAACAAACAAGTTCACTATTTTCTTTAGTTTCTTTTATTTCTTCAAAACTTGAGGTCGTAGGAAACAAAGCAAAGTCTGGTTCAATATGGTTATGTCACAGATGAAAAAAAAGGCATAGTCACGTCTGCAAGAATGAGTCAGCGATGCTGGTACAACAGTGAGAAGGGTGGGTTGACTAGGGTGGTGGAGCACATTAAACATTTGAGGAAGAGGAAGTTGGGTAAGAAAGGGAGACCAGATGATGGAGCTGGACAAAACCATGCAGAAGCATTGGAGTTTTTAGAGCGGAGGGCTGCATTTAGATAAGGGTTAGGAGGAGGGAGAGGTGAATGTTTTATTCAGCCTAGATTCTTTGAACATCCTTTAAATCATCTCAACAAGATGCTTTCTTCCTCAAAGTGAGGTCTGTGTGCCAGTGCTGGTGGGGAACTGTTCCCAGTGAGGTAAGCACAACAGTAAGAATGAAGGGATGAGAGAAACCAGGGACAGTTGACAAGTGACAGCATTGAGCATGTGGCCAGTGGACTCAGTAGGTCAGATGATGGGTGTGAGACCAATTTGGTTGCTGTTTCCCAAGTCCTGAGCACAGGGGACTGAAGCTGTATCCTGCCAGGGCCTGTATCAATCTTTGAAGGATGGAGGGGACTGGTTCCTCCCCTTAGATGGTCTGAGGACATGCCCTGAGTGCTGTCCTGTGAGCCAGCATGCCAGTGTCTCCTCCAGCCTCTGATGGGGCCTGTTCTCAGGTTGGGGACATGGCGAGGTGGCTGGCCTGCATTTGGGGACATACATGCCCAGAATAGACACCACTCCACCTGGGACTCATATTCCTTATTGGTGGGATGCTTGTGAGTGACATTGGGGCCCAGGCTGAAGAAACAGAAGTCTTAACTCCAATTTCTCCCTCAATCCAGGGTGTTCTCTCTTTGAGTGGGATGGTAGGTGAAATGCCTCTATGACTTAATTTTTAAAATGTGTTTTAATTGTTCTCTCTCTCTCTTCCACACCCCTTCTCTTTACCATTCTCCCCCTGTCAGCACATATAATTGAAATTGCACAAGTTAAATGTATATATGATTTGACTCCACCGTAGAAGATATAAAAGCAAAAACTGTGTGTCCATCATGAACCAGGCTCTGGGTTGATAACTTTCCATGGATTTTGTCGTCGACACCTCACATCAGATTACTGAGGAAGAGGCTATTGTTATACCAATTTCACATTTGGAAAGATTGGTAAGAGTTGTTTTAGCTTTTCCTAACTGCTGCGTTATAAATGGAATTGTTCCCTCACCCCTATTCTCAACAAATGCTACACTGAAGTCCTAACTGTCGGTACCTCAGAATGTGACGTTATTTGAAAACAGGATCTTTACAGATGTAATAGTTAAGAGGAAATCATGAAGGCAGACTCATCTAACAGGACTGGCGTCCTTATGGAAAGGAGAAATTTGGACACACACACAGGGAAGAGTGTGTGGAGAGACATAGGCAGAAGGCCTTATGAAGGCAGAGGGTTGGAGTGATACAACTACAAACCCAGGAACACCCCAGATTGTGACCGCCGCCCACCAGAAGCGAGGAAGAGGCAAGGAAGCATTCTCCCCTACAGGTTGCAGAGGGACTGTGGCCCTGCCAACGCCTTGACCTTAGCCGTCTGGCCTCCAGAGCTGCGAGACAATACACTTCTGGTATTTGAAGCCACTCAGTTTTTGGTACTTTGATATAGCAGCCCCAGCAGACGACTACACCCTGTGACCAGGAATAACCAAGTGACCCAGGCCAAGCCACACAGAGCCCCCTAACCACCCTCTGTCCACCATGATCGTAGCTCAGGGAGGAGCAAAGGACCCATGCCTGGCCAACAAGCGGTGCCACAGCTTTTACCATAGCTACAGGGAAAGAGAAGTTTTTCCTGACAAGTTCCTCAGCTGTTAGCTTTGGCTTGAAGTGTCTGTTGATCACCGGGATCCAGCCATGCCTGAAGCAGAATCCTTTTTCGTCACATAAGCCCCAAATTTCCCTTTTCTTTTTCTTGAGTTGGGTTTCTCCCTCTTGTAACCTGAGAGCAATTGAGCCACATGGTCCACATGGTCATGACAGCTTCATGCCCAGATGACCTGCCAGACATCTTCCCTCGGCTCTGCAGGTGGGACCCCCTTAGCACAGTGAGGGCTCCAGGAGGCTCGTGCTGCCAAGCCATCAACCGAAATAACTGTTTAATGTTGTTGCCAAATTATAAACCCTTGGAAAAGCTCAATGTCATTTTCTTCCTATGGTCTCTCAAGCAGGATGATGAGGGTGGCATCTCTGTGCTGAGTCATCTTCTTGGTGGGACAAGGAAAGGAGGAGGAAGGAGATGAGCGAGTCAAGGCTCTACAATAGCCCTTCCAGGTTTCAGCTGCCTCCTGCAGTGAGTTTTGCATCACTTCTCTGGTCTAGGACTTCACAGTGAAGACTGGGCACAGGCACAGGGGAGGGGAGCAGAGAGCCCTGTTTGCAAATCTGTCTCTCCAAACCTTTGCTGCTGGGGTGGCAATTAGGCCTTCCGGGATAAGGCAACAAATTATCTTAATAGATGTGTAACCCTACAATCAAATAGGAAAAAAATTAGATTATTAACAGACTGTGTATTTTAAATAAAAAATTAGCATTTTTATAAACTGTGTGTGATTTTCATGGTTTTATTCTGTTCCCTCAATGTAATTTATATGACACACTGAGCATGAACTCAGTTTTGTTCTCAAAAAGAACCAGGCTTGTTCCTAACTAGAATTCAGCATTTTTTTGAACCAACACTGTTAAGAATTGTTGAAATATATATACACTGACCAAAGCTTGCAAAAATGAGGAGCTTATTTAATTTCAGCAAACTCGGTATTACTGAGTATCTTCTAACTCAGAGAATGGAAAACCGGATAATCTACGGACCTTACCCTTGAATTGCTGCTGGTCCATGGCAAAGCATGATTAAGGACTTGAATTCTGGAAAAGTTATTTAGAAAGTTTTGGTTGCAAGAAATTAACAAATGGAAAACTGACTCAATTATTCTAAACAATTCAAGTTTTAAAACTCACAAGAATTAAAGTCTGAAGGTAGCTTTGCCTTCAGGTGAGGTTGATCCAGGGCCTCAAATGCTCTGACCAGCATTCGGTTTCTTTTCCATCTTCCCTCTGTCTGTTCATATCTTCCCCATCCTGGGCAGTATCCTTCTCACCTTCCCCCACACCTGCCCCAAGCCCCAGCCCCAGCCTATAGTTTCAATCCTTCTATTATCTTGTTTCTGGGGTCTCAGGAATGGTGCTCGGGGGAGGTAATGCTTTGCATTTCAAAGGCAGACTCTGCTTTGAATTGACAGTCAGGGATGCCATTGGGGCAGAGAATATCCTCCTTAAAGGCATGGAGGAGTGAATCTACTGGAAAGTCTGAGGACCTGCAAATAGTTCCGTGCTGCTGGAGTAGAGAGTTCATTTAAGGGAATCCAAGTGAATTATGCTACGTGGAGAGAGGACTCATGACCTCTGCCCCAAGCTGAGCTGAGGAGGTGGCGCTTCATCCTGAAGGATAAGAGCAATGATTTTAAGCTAAGTGTGCAATGATAAGATCTGCATTTTTTTAAAAGAAAACTAAAAACACTTTCTCAAATGATAAGAGAGTTTATTATCTCACATAACTCCGGATTCAGATTCAGAGGGAGGGTGGGTCCAGTCTTGGCAGGATTGGCAGCCCAACATCGTCCTCAGAGACCTGACTTCTTTCTGTCATTCTCTGAGTCAGCTTCCACCAAAGTCTAGCTTCCCTTGGGGTCGACTGCCTGCAGCAAGCAGGGTCGTGTGCTGTCCCATACACATTCAGTCATGAGGGTCAGGGGAAGAGGGGGAAGGAGAGATATGATAAGTTGGGGAGGGAGAGGGAGAAAGGAGGAGGGGAGAGAAAGAGGACTAGAGAAATCGTCTTCCAAGCATAAACTAACTTCACCCCAATGAGTGCTGGGTGAGAAAACAAGAGTATCTGTATAACAGGTCCCCAATCCCTTAACCTGTTGCATTTTGCAATTCAGAATTTGGGGATTTTAGAAAGGAAAGAGAGCCTGAACTCATAATACATTGTACCGCTGGGAGACCTGAGGCGGTACGCCACCCTTAGACACGTTAATGTTGCCGCAGGAAGTGCCTGGGTCTCCAGACCCAAGTGATAAAGATGAGAAACAACCCCACTGCTAAGGGCAAGTTGTTCAACAGTTGAGTCACACACATGCTTGTGCATTTTCTGTGTGGGGATAGGGACATGTGGCGAGGGCCCAGTTGGTCCCATGTTGCTCTGTGAATGGAGGAGGGTAGTGGACAGGACAGCCAGAGAGAAGGTTTCTGTGAGGGGACATGTGGGAGGGAGGCCTGAGGGAGGACAGTGGCTGTGGAAATGAAGAACTGATGCACACGAGGAATATTCAAGAGGAAAATATGAAACCAGATCACCTAGAAAAATAGCGAAATCCTTCTTCTGCCACTAGAGGTCATAAAAAATTAAGACTAAGTCAGTTCATAAATTGTTGACGTGTTGCAATTATTTATGTGAAATGAGCTCTAGGACAAAGTACTGGAATTTCATTTTGTTTGTGTATCTCAGACATAGAACAATAAACTACATACTTTCCTAAGCATATGTCAAAATATCTCGATAAAATCATATTCTCATAAATTCATATGTACGTGGTCTTAAGAGCCCAGGTTCCCCTCCGGTCTCAAAATACACTAGCATCACACACAGGTGGACCCTGCCTCCAAGCACACCTGCCAACGGGGGTGGGGGTCCTCTCTAGAACGCCCTATGCCATGATTGGTTGGTACAGGAAGCTCTCATTCCCATCTTCACCTGGCAATCAAGAAGAAAATGAAGAGACATCGCAGATAATTCTAGATGAGAGTGTGGCGAAGTAACAATTAGTGACACGACAGTATTCCCTGATGTCACAGGGAAGGGGGCTCGGAACCTGGTGGTCTGAAGCTGATGGTTGCTTGCAGAGCAGAGTAAGTGGGGAGAAACAAGGGAGGACATGAAGCATGAGGGACGTGGAGCAGGACAGGTTTAATTGCTACGAACCATGTATGTATGATCCCTGTCAGACTGTTCAAAAAATTCTTGAGCTGAGATGGAGATCTTGTCTGCTGGAACATAGTTTTTACCACTCTGAGGACGGGGTGAAGGCCCACCACCAGGGAGAGAACGTTAGAACCTGAAGGGGCCAAGGCCCTCAGGGAATCCAGAGCACAGACTTCCCAGGTGGGGAAACAGAGGCGGGCGAGGTGAGAGGGCCTTCCACAGGCCACAGAGCCAGGCAGGGGCAGAGCTGGCACACGATATGCTGCCCCTGGCGGGAAGCCCAGACCCTGGCCTCTGTGTGACCTGGGGGTGGGGGCTGTAAGCCTAGTTAGCTGAGAAAACAAGCCAGAAGCAAGTGCTACTTGCAATGTCCACCCACGTCCAGGCTGGCCCTGACCCCTTCCAGGCCTCTGGTCCTTCTGCCAGGATTTAAAACTCCTTTTCCCAGCATTTCAACAGCTCCTGACTTATGCTCTTCTCATTATGTCCTTGGGCCACTTTTTTATTGGCTGGTTTTGGAGTCCGGATTTGTACCAGAAACCTCACCCCAACTGCAAACACAGATAAGAGCAGCCTCTGTCCTCCAAGTCTCACACCTGCCTGAGGCCTTCCTGGTGTGACCCCGGGTCTCTTGCTGCCATCTACAGCAGCCTGCGTGGGGCACCTTTCTGGATTTCCACTGTGTGATGCTGACAGGTGTAGGTCATGCTCCTCTCTGCCCCAGCTCAGATGCCAGGTATTCCACTCAGCTGCATCCCGCCACACACAAGATCTCGTAGGATGGCTGTGCTCAGAGCCAAAGACAGTAGCTGATGCACTCATCTTGGGGCCCAGGTTTTTCCTTCTAAAAGAAGAATCACCTCAGCCCACGACAATAGTCTCAAGAGTGGACGTGTGGGTAAGGGATGCCTAAAATCTAGATAACAGAATTAAACTGGAAGAAAGCTTGTTCACGGGCAAGGAGTATTGCTAGGTCCATTGGTAATACACTAATGAAATATTCTATAAATACTCCATGAGAAGTATCTGTTGAGCATCATCAAGTGGTCTGTGGATGCTCCTGGGAAGCTAAAGGATTAATGGATTTAATAATAGTCCCATAAACCCCAGAATGGGGAGGGGCCAACAGAAAGACTGAGTGACACGTGCACAGAGACAGTGCCCAGCTCACTAGGTGGCCCGCCCGTTCAAAGCAAGATCTGATCATTGGAAACCTTTTATTATCACTTAACAAAAGAATGTAGATAGATTAGTTTTGACGTCCCTGTTTTATCTTTTGCTGCAGTCAGCATTTTTTTACCTGGTATATTTGAAAGCTCTTCATGTGTAGTGAATAGAACATTTCTCATAATGAGGGAGAAAAAAAGCCAGGTTAGAGAAAAAATCCCCTAAGATTTCTTTCAGGATTGAGTTTTCTCCCCTCTATGCTATTTTTGCAGAAGGAACATTGTCCGTCCTTCACTTTGTTCTGGAGCCACGGACTAAAGAGAATTTTCAAGATGATTTTTACCCGGAGAAAGAAAAGTAAAAATCCCAGTATCAGTCACTTGGAGAGTCAGGTGGCCTTTGCATATGCAGAGAGCACCCCACTCTCTTTATAAGAGTTTGCTCACACAGCTCCTTGCCTTCTTGCATGATGTTGCTGCCTCCACCAGGAAGAACCTTCTCTCCTTTGCAGCCGAGCACAGGCCCCTTCTTGTGCAAGGACCATATTGGGCATGTCTGCAGTGCTCCCTTCTCAGGCTGTTTTCACTTTGGGGCAAAGCCTGCCTCTGCAAGACCCCAGAAACCCTTCCTCCTCGACCCCCCTCTTCTTTTTTCTGACTTTTCCTTCACTAGGGAACAGATGCTAAGCGGGTCCAGTTTGCCTCCTTGAGAATGGTTGCTAATGCTGACCAGACTTCATGGCTTGATTTCACAATGCTCCTCTAGTAAGGGGCCTGGTCTCTGTTAGTGGAGATGATGGAGAGGGCAAGATTATGGAAAATGTGCAAACCGCAATCATGTCTCACTGAAGTGGAGTCAGGGGAGCCACAGAGAGTGGAGTCTTATCCTAGGTTTTTGTGTTTCCCTATGAAAACCATCCACATGCACACACCTGGGTCCTGCAGCTGGAGAGCTCACCACAGGGCAGGCCAGTGGCTCTCCCACTCCACGCATCAGCACCACCTGGAGGGCTTGTTGAAGCACGGGTGGCTGGGCCCCACCCTGAGTTCATGATCTGATAAGTCTGCAGTGTGGCCCAAAAAGCTGCATTGCTAACAGGTTTCAAAGTGATGCTGATGCCGCAGGTTCAGGGACCTGACTTGGAGAACTACTGGGACAAGCGGATGATGCCAAAAGCAGATGAGCTAAAGTGCTGGGATGTTTGATTTGTCTGTTGATTTGTTCAGTGATAGCTATTCACTGGAGCTTCTCTCCCATGTCCCAGTTTTCCACCTGAATTTCTCTCGGCCAAGTACCAAGGGCCCGAGAGTCACCTGCTCACAAGCTACGCTGTTAATCTGCCACAGATTCACAGATGCTGGCAGAAGACTTGAGATGCCTGGATCGGAGACAAAGAACAGTTTTCATCTCACAGTTATAGCAGCAGCCAGAGTATCAGCATTTATGCCAGTTTCCCAAGCACCAATTCCTGCTGGGCAGGGAAGGTGATACCTGCACCTGTGGTGAGCTCTGGTACCGAAGAAGAGCCCCACACTTCAGAAACCTGAATTTCTTGTATTGGACAGGAAGCCTGCCTTTTGCCCTGGAGGAAGACATTTCCCTATTACATTGACAAAACAAACAACACAACTTTTGCTCCAGGGGTGAACACTATTCCCATATTCAAAGCGGTTTGCTATATAAGCATTCTTGAGGATATAGTCTGGAACAAAGATACCATGCACCTCTGCTCTCAAGATGTGCAGACACCTGAAAGACCCGTGAAGCATTGTTTCCAAACACACTTCTACTCCTACCCAACCTTCTCTGTGGAAAGTACAAAAATGCAAGATTCTTGAAGGCCATGTGGTAGGCAGAATAATGCCTCTCCCAACCCAAGAGCTTCACAGCTTCATTTCTGAAACCTACATGCCCCCTTCCATGGGGTGTTAGTCTCCCAGAGCTGCTGTAACAAAAAAAATCATGTACCACATAATGACGTTTTGGTCAGCGACAGACCGAGCTCCTATGAGGCGGTCCCAGAAGATTATAATGGAGCTGACAATCCTATCACCTAGTGACATCACAGCTGTGGTAACATCACCATAATGAATTGCTTTTGTGTTTGTGGTGATGCTGGTATAAACTAACCTACCGCACTGCAGTTGCATGAAAGTGTAGCAAATACGATAATCTACAGTACATAGGCTTTGATACTGATGATAAACTGCTACATTAATGCTTTATGCATTTACCATATTATACTTTTGTCATTATATCGAGTGTATATTTTCTACTTGTAAAAGAAGTTTGCCATAAAAGAGCATCTGTGTTGCACCAGCAGCAACCACTGACATCTCGTGTTTACCATGTCTCTTAGTGGCATTGCTTTATCTTGCACTTGATTTAATCTCATGTCGTTTAGTACAGTGATGTGCTGTACAGGCTGGTAGCCCAGGAGCAGCGGGCTATCCCACAGAGCCTAGGTGTGCAGCAGGCTAGACTCTCTAGGTTCGTGTAAATGCACTCTATGTGGTTCGCAAATGATTTAGATGACAGAATCACCTAATGACATATTTCTCAGAAGGTACCCCCATTGTTAGTGGTGCATGACTTTATCTGCAGTTTGGTGTGTTAAAACTGCAGAAACTTATTTCTCACAGGTTTGGAGGCTAGCAGTCTGAAATTAAGGTGTGGGCAAGGGTGCGTTCCCTCTGCAGCCTATGGGGGAGGACGTTTCCTTGCCTCTTCTAACATCCAATGGCTCCTGGGTTTCCTGGGCTTGTAGATATGTCACTCCAATCTCTGCTTCCATCTGCACATGGCATTCTCCCTAGGGTCCGTGTCTTCACATGGATGTCTTGTAAGGATTAGGAGCCTACCCTACTCTGGTGTGACCTCACCTTAACTAATTACATCGGCAAATACCCTGTTTCCAAACAAGGTCATGCTCTGAGGTGCTGGGGGTTAGAACTTGAGCATGTAATTCTGGGGCAGGACACGATGCAACCCATAGCACATGACAGGGAGGACTTAATATTACTAATCAATCGACCTTAAGTTAAACATAAATCTTGTATTGCCTGGGTGGGCTCAAAGTAATAATGAGATTCCTTAAAAGCGGAAAAGGCAAGCAAAATGGTAGGTCAGAGTGATGCAGTGTGAGGAATCACCCTCTACTTCTGGCTTTGAGGATGGAGGACGGTTCCATGAGCCCAAGAATGTGAGTGCTCTCCAGCAGCAAGAAAAGGCAAGGAGTCAGATTCTCCCCTAGAGTCTCCAGAAAGGAACTCAGCCCTTGATTTTAGCCCAAGAAACTACAGAACTATAAGATAGTAAATTTGTGTTATCTTGAAGCACCCCAGGAGCCACCAAGCACAATATAGTTGAGGTCACACAACTTTATTGCTCCAGGCCATTTCCTTTACTATCTTGTATTTCACAAATTAATATATTTCACGGCTCACTCTTTGCCATTCCTAATCCCATGACTATAAGTTTAATTGTTTCTGAATCTCAGAAAGAAGAGGTTTCTCTCAGAGAGCCTAGTTCTCTTTGCACCTCTCTTTTTGCCTTGTTTAAAGTTTTGCTTTTCACGGTTCCATTTCCCGGTGACTGAAATCACAGTGCCACTTTATATTAGGCTTTGCTTTGTTAGTCAATTAAAATCTTTTGTTGGGAAAAGTTAGGAGTTCTTTTGCTGTTTAACATCTGCTCATCTATTTTGATGACGCCACATTTGTATAACAAAAGCTCTGAAAATGAATCAATATTTCTGATAAAACTACACTCTGCTCCTCAGCAGGCCTAAAGCCCTGGAAAGTTAGAGTTGCTTGAATATTACAATCTCTCTGGCCACTTCTTTTTTCATATCATACCGGCTCTGAGAGAAGAGACTAGATCTTATATACCTTTGAATTCTCTCAAGTGTAGAGCCCTATATATTTTAGATTCTTGGTAAATAATGGTTAATTATTAAAGATGGGGATAGCTGCTTTCTTGAGTGTTCTTTCATCTTCTGGCAGCTTTCATTTCTTCTATCTCTTTATTGTTTTCTGTTCTCCTGGCATCTTTCCAGCTGTCACCTCACCTTTCTGTAACTAAGCTTCCTGAAACAGAACGAAGTATTCTGGGATGGTCACATCTGAGTCTCTAAGCTGTGAGGTAATGCTTCTCTTCATAATAATACCTTGTTCTCACCTGGCACCTTACAAATACAATCCACCGTTGGTGAAGAGCACAGGCACACCCACCCCCACAGGCACATCTACACACACTCACACAAAGATACTCACTTTCAAAAGCTGAGCCAAAGTAGGTTAGCCATTCCTTCAGAAAACAGAGCACTGCCAGCCTGGTGTCTCTGTATTTTTTTTTTTTTTCAAGAGATTCACTTAATAGCACAATGTGTTTCTAACAAAAGCTAATAATGTCACCTTGAAATGTTAGAGTGCCTGTGCTCTTGGGTCTCAAAGTACAGGTGGGAACTTAAATTTGACTTTATGACATGCCCATGGGAACAACACCCCTGCTTTTGAATATGACCCATTTAATTTAAGTGTAAGGTAGAAAGATTTGGAGAAAAGTCCACCGATAGGGCGGAGCTCTTGAAAGAGTATCTGAGTGACATCAGTGGGAGAGTGTTCAGAAACGAGGCCATTGAGGAGGAAAGATTGAAGCACAATTTATTTAAAGAAGGTAATTTTTCTAAAAGAATCAATAATTACTGGCAAATGTCAGGTAACGAGAATTTCCTAAACTCTTAGAATGTTTCAGAGTCTGTCGTAGCTCACCATGTAACGCAATCCAGAACTGTGCAGTCAAATCAAATGGCCCCAGGTGAGTAAAAGAGAAGGAGGTTTTGGATTTGCACAACTGAGTTTCGCCTGGAGTGGATGATGCTAAACTGCTGAGGTTGGGAAGTTGTGAGAACATTCCTGACGTGAATTCTTGTGGAAAACCTGAATTTATGTTATCTTTCATCTGAGTGCGGAGACTGCCTTGCTGTTGACTAATGCCCCGAATACTTCTGAGTGTCCCAGTAGATTAAAAAATAAACAGCATCTCAGAGCTTCCTTGTTTGTCTTACTAACACAAACACATGCATTTTAACTCGCCAAAGGTTTTCGGAGTGTTTCTTATGATGAAAGAAATCCCACTCGTAGGACACATCGGAACGTCCATCAAAGTTAGACAAGTTCATCCGCCATATGCAGGTGTTCCAGCATTCAGTCCAAAAGTGATTTAGGCCAGATGATATTTGGCCTTTATTTTTTAGATATTCAAGTTACTGGCATGTTGAACAAGTTAAAATATAATTTGCAGCCTCTGTGACTTTCCCAGCCTGATATGGCCATGAAGACTCCCAAAACCATCAGGACTGGTTAAAGGGGATGAACTACACCAGCACCATACTGAACCATACCATTACCATTTGGGGGTGATTTGAACTCTGACGTCACCCTGAAGAGGAATTTTCACTCAAAAGGCTAACATTATAATCAGCTCTTTGTTCTGCTTCTGTAGACATGCTTGCTGCATAGGACATAGGGCAGGGTGACTTCAAAATTAACTAAAGACTCATCTCCCTTTTGCTTGTTCTGTTTAAGCAACAACTGTCACTGCCTGTAACCTATAACAATAACAACTCCCCTGCTTTAGAAAGGTCTAAGGATAAATTAACCAATCAGCCCATACCAAAGAAGCCCTATAAAAAAGTTGCATCTGAGTTCAGGGCCCAGTCCAGACCTTCAGAGTGTTAGCTCCTTTGGGACCGCCGTGGTTATAAACCTGCATTCTCCACTTCTCTGAGTGGTGCTTTGTTTCTCTCCAGTCTGCTGCCTAAAGAAAAATCAGTCTTTATTTAATCCTGTCTCTATTTAAAAGTGACATTTTGTTCATTGTAGCTTTAAGGCATTGGTTTTGATTTATTGAAAGGTTGCATTAAGAATTGTTTGTCTCAGTGACTAAGCTTTTGGTGACCTTAAATGTGTGCTGACCAACAAGGATCAACAGGCAAGATGCTTGAAGGAAAGTACATCCCAGCAATGATAGTGAGACACCTTCATCTTGCCATCAGAAAAGAGTAACCATTAGCTCCATTCCTCTTGACATCCCACTGAGGTGACTGTAATGGGTCTTTGTCACAAACCCACAAAGAAAAAGAGAATTAGAGAAGAAACTGAACAGTGAAAAGCAAATGAAAAGGTGATAGTTGGTTTAGCAGACAGGAGAAAATGACACTCTCAGCTGGTGGTGGCAAATGTTGAAAAACAATCTTATTTACATCATAGGATCCCCTTCTTCCCATGGACAAACTCCTCAGAATTGGTGGAAACAGGTGCTTCTGTAAGTGGAGTAAAGGAAAGGCAGATAAAGCCTTCTTTAGAATGTGACTAGGTCAACAGCAGGCTGGAGAGTGTAATCAAGGCTTTCTGGACTTAGAGCACCAAGTACAGTTGAAGGAAGGACATGGAGACAGGGAGAGTAAGAGATAATTTCCAAATAAATGTTCAAAACTCCAGCCTTCTTTTCATTCAGATGAAGACCCAGATAACCAGCTATATGCCCTCCAGAAAGAAGATCAGACATGTTTTTTTTTTTTTTTTTTTCTGGGAAATCTCATCACCAGATGAGGAATACCCAAAGACACTGATACCTAAGGAAATAGCCCAGCCTGACCATCCTACAATGAAGACCATGGATGACAAACCATTTAAGGCTTCCAGTCAGTCCTTAGCAGTCTACTCTTACACACCAATCACCAAGGATCATCAGGCAAGATGCTCAGAGGAAAGTACCTCCCAGCGATGACAGAGAAGAAAACAACAGAAAGAGAGCACTTTATACAAGCAAAGACTCCTCACAGAAGAGGAGAACAAGAATAACTTCTGAGTGATAAAAGAAGATACCGCGTTCGTCAAAGAAGAGGATCTTATAATGAAAGAAATATGCAGGGTATCAAAGAAATTTGAGAAAATAAAAATACTATAGTTAACATTTAAAATTTAGTAAGAAAATTAAAAGATAATGCTACAGAAATCTTGAAAGAATAAAAAGACCAAGAAATTGGAGAGAGAAAAAAATTAAGAAAATTAGAGAATCAATCCATGTGACAGGAATCCAACAAGTAAATCCTGGGAGTGAAAATAGGAAGCAGTGGGAAGGAAAGAATTTAAGAAATAACAGAGGAACACATTGTAGAACAAAAGGACTTTATTTTCACAGAGTTTATTAACACAGAGGTAAGCATGCATGTGCTTAGATTCAAAGAACCATGTATAAAAATGTATGAAAATGATCCACACCAAGTACATCATTGCAGAATTTTTTGAAACCCTTGGACAAAGAGAAGTCTCAAAGAACTTCTAGAGGCAAGCAGGCAGTTCACAGATTAAAAAAGTCAAGAATCAGTGTGACAGTAATTAGACTTCTTTGTATCAATCCTGCAAGCTGAAAGACAATGAATTTAGACTTTCAAAATTCCAAGAAGAAATTATTTTTATCTTAGGATTCTGTTGCCAGCCAGAAAAATCAACTAAATGTGAGCAGACAATAAAGAACTTTCAGTATATGCAGACTTTCCGGAAATTTACCTCATGAAGAAATTCCTCGGGAAGCTGCTCCTGGATGTGATCTCTAAGCAGGGGAGTGGACCACAAAAGAGGAAGAGATGGGATATAGAAAACAAAGGCCACGACATGGATGTTTCTTCAAGAAGCATGACCTGGTAGATGTTCTTAAGTGTTTGACTGGGGGGAGAGGAGATATTCACCCACAGGACAGAGTTTGGGTGTACGATGCTAGTAAACACACAGAGTTAAGCACGCGTGTGCTCACACGCACACACACACATACACAAATCTAGTACAATGGTAAGCTCCAGAGAAAGCAAAATATTGTACAAGAAAGAAATGACGATAGTATATTGTGAGCAGCATTTGCAAGCACCATCACGAACACTGCAACAACCAAACTATGTCGTGAGTATATCAATACCGAGAGGATGGAAAGATGAGAAACGCATCTAAATGAAGTGAGAGTACAATGGCTGTTGGCAGTGTATGAGAGCAGACTTGCCATTCTCCGTGAAGGGAAGTCCACAGATCGTCCCTAAGATGGAAGATGCCAGGAAGAGGAACGTAACATGCCCTTTGGTGAGATGGAAGGAAATGCCGGAGGGACGTGCTCAGCTCAGTGCTAGCAGTGGCCTCTGGAGAATGAAAAATGCTGAGAAAGCTCTGCTGCTTTTCATACAAAACCTAGTAGAGCAATTTGACTTGAAAATATGTGCATATATAACTTTGATGGAAAATAAAACACAACTAAATTAGAAAGGGGAGAGGACAGCGACCTCTGAGAGCCGGGGCAGATGATCCAGAGGTGAGTATTGCCATGAAGGCAGTGGTTCAGGGTGATGTGCATTTGCAATGACACCTTCGTCCTCTGAGTGACATGAAAAGACCTCCCTTTTGAGAACTTGACCCTTCTGCTGGGAAACAACTGCTCTCCAATCAACTACTGCTATATTGCTGTAAATAAAAGTGTGTGAGTATGTTTCTAGGGTAGGACATATGGATCACAATTTTAGTTAATGAATAAAAATTCTAATGTTAGCCTGGGTAGTATGAGAATTAATTATAAATTTAATTAAAGGGATTCAAGTTCATTACAAGTTAAGTGTTCTTATTCCTCAGAATGTTGATCTCAGCCAGTAAAATCAGATTTGCTGGTCTGGAGTGTGTCCTGCCCCAAATCCCTGAGCTGAAGCTAAAACAGGATAAGTGTCGCTTTTCTCTCCCTTCACTGTGCCCATCCAAGGAGTCATGCTTAATTTCTAGTCATACACAGTCGAAGAAATCTCTTTAATCCTTACCATTTTCTCCCTCAGGCCTGCTGCTGTAGGCACTGAGAGCTGTGAATTTTTAATTAAGTTAGAGTTGATGATGTATATAAAATTATATATTCTTTAATATTCAAATGTTTTTTCTGCTGATGTTTGGAGGGCCCTTTCCAACAAGGCCTGAGATAAAGTTCTCTGAAAAATTAAAATGTGTTAGAGTAGGGATAGGTAATTACTGTAGTCGGTATTAATTGAGCTCTTAATTGAGACAACACCAGGTTTAGTTTTGGGCTGTTTATGTCCATTTGCCCGCTGTGCCCTCCTTTTCTGCCTTTCGCTGCCCTTTGTGCCCCAGGGGTCTGACCTCCATGGCTGCTTCGTTTGGCTCCATGGCCCCTTTGCTTGTGATACCAGGCTTGAGCTTGGCTGGTGAAGACAGGAGAGTGGCTGCAGGTCTCAGATGCAGCCTCGCTTCCCATGGCCTCAAGCTGTCTCCACTATGTGGCTTTCTCCTGTCAGTCAGGTCCAAAGACAGTGATAGCCCCCACAGATACTAGTCACCACCCCTCTCTGGTTCCGTGAAACCTGTCTGCAGCTGTTTAATTAAACTCAATTTGATCAGATTTTCTGACTCTGCCAACTGTTTTCTGCCAACACCCTGGCTATGTGAGTCTGGCTTGCAGCAGGGTCATCCATTTGTCTCCCGGCCTCCCCGCCAACTTATGAGTCCCTGCGGACAGCAGCTCCGAGTCATCGTTCCCCTTTGTTTCTCAAGTATCTAGAACACGGCCTGTTATGTTGCAGGCATTCAGTATACACTAGACAAATAAAACAGTGCACCCATTTTAGTAAATTTCTATATGCAGTGCTTTATTTCAGAGAAAAAGTCAAGGTTATTTAACACATCCAGACTAGGAGACAAGAGTGGGAAAGGAGACATGTTTTGGAAAGAAATATTTACCACGGTCTGCGGTGTACAGTCATTAACTGTTTAGGTCAAGCTTCCATCTCCAACCTTACACAAGCGTCCAGATTACAGGCCTGCAAAGCCAACTTCGTTACAGACTGTTTTACCTGTAGACATAGGATAAAGATGTCAAGCAGAAGGTCAGGGTACAAAACATGGAATGGGTTTGGATACCAAATTTATTATTTTAGATGCTTTCAGCCATTAACATAATTCTCCATTTCTAGAGACTTAAAAATAAAGTTCATTATTATCTCACACAACAAAAACTTTGAAGACTCAGGGTTCTCTTCCTCTTCCATTTCATATGGTTGGCTTTTGTCCTTGATCCCTGCCTCACCCGCTTCCAAGGCCACAGGATGGCGGCCACAGGCTCAGGCACTGGTCTTCACCTAAGTTCATCAAAAAGCAGTAAGGAAATCTCTTTCACTTGCTTTGTTTCCTCAGGAAGGCCTTCAGCAAATGCACTCGCTCATCCATTGACCTTGACTGGCATAGTTGACTGGCTCACAGGCCCATGACCTGGCTGCAAGAGAGACAGTGGAATTGACTGATGTTTTCAGTTTCTACAGTGGGAGGCAATCTCTACTGGCAAGACAGAAGGGGTAGAGGAAGAACTGCTGGATAAATAATAGCATAAATCAAAAAAGCAGAAGAGAGGAGACGCCAAAATTCTGAGGATTTCACATATCCTTAATTGAGAAAGTTATTTTATTGATATACCTACGCCCACTGTGCATGTCAGTTGAGTTATTTAAACAGAGAAACTCCAGGGGCAAAACCATGATGTCTTCAGTCTGTCCCTCCTGTAAGATAAAATTGATACAGCTGTTTTACAGAGAAATGTGGGTAAACAAGTGGATGTTTACAAGGGCCTTATGAGATCCACAGATGAAAGCTGTCACAAGCACTAAAAATATATACATGCCTTTGTATCTGACACTCTCCTCACTTTATTCCCAGTTGTATTTTCATGGTTTATTAAATTTACTGGCGTTTTATAGTAACGGTACCTGACACACACAAAAAATTGTGTCAGCAATTCTGCTGTAGGTCTTCTTTTGTCAAAGAATTGCTTAAGCAATAAAAGTTGTCCCCAAGTTAAAGCTTATGGGAAAACATCATAAAAGATGAGGTGCTATTATTCTCTTTCAATTAAAAAAATGGTAACTGTTTTATTGTTTGAAAGAGAAGAGAACAAACATTTATGAAGTTACCTCTGTATGTTGCACATTCTTGTACCTTCATGGACCCTCACAACAACCCTGTGGGAGTGTTTCGGGGACATATGGGCATGGTGTGTGTGTGTGTGGTATGTGTGTATTGCTGTCCCTTTGTATAGTGGGGGAGTTTGTTCCTTCTGGGGGTGTGAGAGGTAAATTTATTCCAGCCTCTTCCAAACTCTGATGGCTTCCAGCAATCCTTATCAGTGCTTGGCTTGTAGACACATCACTTCAATCTCTGTCTCCATCTTTATATCGTCTTGTCCTCTTTCAGTGTCCTCTCTTCTCAGAAGGACACGAGTCATTGGATTTAAGGCCCACCCTAATCTGGTATGACCCATTTTAACTAAACTAATTACTTCAACGAAGACCTATTTCTAAATAAGACCACATTTTAACATTCCAAGGCACATTATTATTATTTTTTTAGTGGGCACTGTTCAATCTGGTATGGTGAGCTTTGAGTAATTGAGAAATTGAAAGAATCTGACTTCACCAGAGCTGTCCACCTGGTGTATGAGTAGTTAGGAAACATCTAGAAAGAACAGAATGAAGTTCATTCTCCCAATTCTTTTAACAAATACCTATTGAGCATTTAATAGGTGCTTTAAGCCCTTGGATACAAGTGTCAACTATGCCAGAAAGGTCTCTAGCCTCCCTGGCTTTCTGTTCTAGTCTGGACTCTGTTGACTCTGTTTCCTACCATCTAGGGCTAATGGGGCAGGCGATGCACCCAGCAGGAGTGAGACAGAGTGAACATCTCTCTACAGGTTTTCCTTTTCTTTACACTGGGCCAGAATCATCATCATCACAAGCAGTCACATGCTACTCACGTTTCACATCACACTCCTATGCACATAACCCTGTTTAATTCTCTCGAAAATCTTTGGACATGGTTATAATTGTGTTTGCTTTATTGGTGAAAAAAAGGGTAGGTAATGAAGCTGCAACTGGAACCCAGGTCCTCTCATCCTTAAGCCATTGTTGTCATTTTCCCCAGTGACTTTGTAGCCACACAGGTAATGCAAAGGAACGAAATAACCACCAGGCACTCATGGGGACCCTGATGAACTGGAGACCACAGGTATTAAGTACAGATTCAAATCCAACTTTCAAAACCTGCTCTGTTGATATATGCCAAGTCTATAACCACACAAGTTTTGTAATCACTGACTTTGTGTCAGTGATGCCACTTGGAAGGTTTTATCCTACAGATGAAGTTGCACACGTGTGAACAGCACGGTGGTCACCAGTCGAGACTGGCTAAATAAATGTCCGTGTATCTGGACACAGGGTGAGAATAGAACTACTAAAAATGACTCAGTTCTTGACTTGCATGACTCTCTCTCCAAGGTGTATAACAAAGTGAAGAAAGGATTTGTGCAGAACCGTATATATCTGCTGGCATAGTCATAGACCATCTCCAAGAATATGCAAGAAACTGGCCATTGGTTGCCTCCAGAAGGGATTCTTTTTGCAAATATTCTTTTGTAAGTTTTGATTTATGAATCATGTAAAGACATTTCCTATTTTTAATAGTTAACTAAAATACCGTGTTGGTTAAATAAAACTAGGGAGGGGGTCTGTTTTGTGACCCTGTCCTTGGGTCCAGAGCTTTGTCACAGCTGCCATTCAGTCTTTCCCTGCCCCTTGGACCTGCCTGGCATGTAATTGGGCTCATTAAATAAGTAATTTGTGGGCCCAAAACATTTCACTCTTTTAGCTTTGCAGGTCAATACTTGAGGCTACTTTGGCCCCACACTGGATTCATTATCGTCTCCTTGGCACTTCCACCTTCCCAGCCACCCCAGGTCACAGTCTGGTTTTCTCTTGCTAGTCCTCCCTCCCTCTTTTTGTACTTGTCTCACTGCCTTTGGTCCTAGCATCCCAGCACACCCACACATTGCTCCTTTGTCAATGAATTTCACCCAGTTTACTTTCTAAATGCCTCCAAAAGTCTTATCTTTTCACCTCTCCCCTACCCTGCCCTAGAGAAGAGTCTTATCTCCAATTCATGCTGTCGCCTTGGCCCCTAACTGACCTTCCTCCCACCCCTTTTTCTACTCACTTCTTTCAGGGTTATCTAAAACACAAATCTCATTCTGCCATTTCCCTGTTTAAAAAAATTATTTGACTCCCCAGAAGAGTTCATCTTCTTTAGTATGGCACACTGGGCCTCTAACAAGGTGGCACCTGCCTCCCACGCTCCACCCTCATCCTCTGCTCACACTCCATGCCTCCATCCTTACCAGTCTCTTCCCCTTCTGGGGTCCATCAAATAGGAGCAGATCCAGCTTTTATGGGGCTGAAAAATGAATTGGGACAGGGGAGGCCTTCTTTAAGAAAATTAATACAAAACTATTAATGCAACATCTCACATGAAATTGAATATGTATTTACAACAAAACGAGAATACAGATTACACATTTTTAAAAGCCTTGGAATCTCCACAAATTAAAATAATGTTTTCATCAATTAACTACATGATACACCTCTATGCTGCATAGTCTGAGAGACTCATTACATGGCACCAATTCTACATTCAATTTTCAATAAAAGGAACAGAACAGAATATCCTCTGTTCTCCAGTTTACAATCGAAAATTCCTTTCATTATTGATAAGTGAAATTTGTTTCCACACTCATTATTAGGTCATGCTAAGAATTCACAGATATGCATGATAACAGCTCAGTCTCCTTGAAAGTACTGGTCTACAAGCCTGGTTGGACCGCTCATGTGATTTTGGGTGAGTCACACAGCTCCTTTATTTTACCTGCGACATGCAGGTAGGTATCTCCCTCATGGACAGAGTACTAGTCTGGGTGGTAAAGAGACCCCAGATCTCTTTCTTACTCTGTCAAGAATAGTACCATCTTGGACTTTAGCTTCCTCACCCATAAAATCATAGTGTAATGGTTTCTAAGTCTTCTCAGCTCTGAAACTCTGGGATGTTCTAATGAGATCATGTATATGTAATGTAATGTTCATAAGACATTATGTTATTACTACCTCTGGCAATAAAGATTTTATAAAGGAAGTGGAATTTGAACTTGGCCTTGAATAAAGAATAAGATTTAAATTGATGGCCGAGTGTACAAAGGGCGTGACAGGTAAGCTGGGAAAAGGGAGGGAGAAAGGAGGGGAGATCAAGCAAAGGCTCTGATTAAGGGGACAAGGTGATGAATACAGGTGGCCATGATATGAAGCTTGGGCTCATCAATGACAACCTCCTGAGACAGAGGCTTAGGCAGGGAGTCACCTTCTGGAAATGCCTCAGGGGACCTGGCCAAGGCCACAGAGGCCACATTACCATTGGCTAAGAGCCATGAGTATCACAACTTGTTCTCATCTGGAAGGGAGTTAGAAAGCAGACTGAGGCCTAACACCAACCCCTTTTCCAAAAAGAAGTCTGAAAAGATATTTTTGTTGTCGTTGTTGACTGTATTTGAGTTTTAACCTCACTTCAATGCCTCGTCTGAGTATTCCAGAGGCTCCTTTCTGGGGCATTAAGAGCCACATCTGTGAATGGTGAGCAACCATGGCATCAATGACTACTTTTATGCAAGGCCATTTTCAAGCACCCCAGGCCTCACCAGCATCGAAGAAGTTATAAACTGCATTGCTAACGTTGCATTTAAAGTTGTCACTGCAAGGGGAAGCTGTCTCTGGCGTGGGAGTTACTCACATTTAATTATCATTCACAGACACTCCTCAAAACTGTTCCTGGATGCCTCAGCTATTTTTGTGGTTGCTTCTAAAATAAAGTCTTGTGATTATATTTTGTGTGCGAGTGGATGGCTTGCAACAGTGCCTATCTTGTTTTTGTGGAGTTGGTTTATCCAAAGAAAATTACAGAGATCAACAGAAAAGGAAATTGTCTTTTCCTGAGGAGCCGTGAGGCTGCTTGTTGGTGAGAAGTCGTGGTGACTGCATTTGGGTGAGTCCGGTGCCTTTGGGGCAGTTACCAGCATCCACCTTGCACCAGCTGCCATGGAGTACAGGCTCCTGGTTGTCATCTCTGGAGAAAGAATGGCTTTCCAGCCTTGAATGTGGAGGCATCTCCTCCTGGCCTCATCGTCATTCTCCCTAAGATTTCTTAGGCCCCTGGATCACCAACATCCTGAGCTGTTTAAGCTGCTGCTGGGAAAACACACCCCCATGTTCTGACTGGGGAAGAGAGAGACAGAATGGACCCATCCTTTTTAGGCCACTTCTCCCTCACATCAGCCTATGTGCAAAGGGGCCACCGATCTTGGATGGGAACACCCTGTGGCACAGTAGAGCAGGTGAGTGAGAACATCTGATTCGAGTTGGCACGCAGAGGTAAAAATATGAAGAAAAACTCTTCTGGGCCTCGTGGCTATGCCAGGATGCAAAGGACTGTACAGCGATGCTTCCATGTCTACCACAACAGGGACACGGGCAGATTTCAGACATCAATGAGTGCCAAGGTCCCTCCTTCTCAGGGAAATTAGTTAAAAAATCACTTCCTGTGATGTCATCCTCATTTTAAACCACAGCGTAGAAACACAGTGAAAATTGTCTAAACTTAAAATGTAACATGATGGTAAACACGAGTTCTAAGTCTCAGCAGTACTGCCTTTTCCCCTGCTCCACCCCGCAATACACCCACCACATGGACCTTCCAGCAAAAAAAATCGAGACCTAAAAGGAAGTGCGAGAAGATAAAAGATCCCTAGGCAGCACAGACTCTCCTCTCTAGGGTGGCATCATGCAGCTGATTAAGGTCACCGGAGAACTTGTCATGAGAGCACGTGTCTACTTCCCAGCCTGGGGTACCCCCCAACGAACCTGTGTCTCACAAGAATGACCATGTGGAAGGTCGTGGTGTGTACCAGCCTGGTTATAAAATGGCCACTCGTAGTCAGTTCATTGTTCGCAATATTTTGTGATTTGGGGAATATCAAAACAGTGTATGTGTGTGGAGTGGTTCACAGAATCAAGTGCCAGGGAAAACCTTCAAGATGCCATGTCATCTCTCCCTCTTTAGGTCCCGCAGCAAGAGGGATCAACTGCCACTCAGAGATCACAGCCATGCCCCACACTCCCTTTGTGCTATGCTGTCAGGCTGGAAATGTCCATCATCTGAGTAATCCAATTAAGTTATCTCCAGCCAGAATCATTAAAGGAAAGCATATTACCTGGGAAGAAGTGACTGAATTAATCCATTAGCAGTCACCAATGTGTTGGCACAAGTCAGAGTGTCCCAGAAGCTAGGCTTGGAAGGGAGAGGCCAGGGCTGCCCTGGACAAGGGGACCCGGAATGGAAAACTTCTGATGAGGGAGGAAGGGAAGGCCGGGAGCCACGCCAGAGCTGGCAGTGCTCAGGACCCTGGGTGACAGCTGAGACAAGGCACTGGAATGGGGAAAAGGAGAATGTACTGAAACAGACTTACCTACTTTTACAATTTTGCCTAGAGCCAGCCTTGAGTTTAATTTTCCCAGAAATAGACCTGTCAGCAGACCAGACAAGAGATGTTTGTGATTTGCTGGAGTTTGCAAAACCCATGTGGTTGTGGCTGGACCTTTTGCCCTGCATGTCACCTCTCCCTCAGGTGTAAAACGCCTCAGGCTTGGGTGGGAGCAGCAGTCAAGGCAGCTGACAGCTCAGTGGGTGTGATTCAGGGTAACAGAGGCCTATTCCTTGCGGAATTCCACCATCCTGACCATCTGGGCAATTCAGCACATTCCTGAAGATACAAAGGCCTCTGTAGTTTCTACCTTGCAGGACTTGCTTAGACCTCTGTCAGCTTTTTACTGTGTAGAATTCTGCTAATTTATCTCTACATGTCCTTGTTTAATTTTTTCTTAAAGGGGAATAGGAGAGAAACTACTCTGTCCGTACCTCAGGTAGATTCCTTCACAGTCACTTTCAGCATCCCACCCAGAGCCCCAACTCCATTCAGTTTTAATTTAAAGTCTTGCCTTGCAGGGAAGTTTCAAGAGAATGAAACCAAATAAAGCAGAAGCAAAAGAAAAACCAGTAAGCTCGAAGTGACATACCTTGGGCCTGGGACTGACTGCACTCTGAGCTGGCCGCAGCCTCACAGTGGCTAGCCTTTGGCTTCAGGTTTCTCATTTACGAAATGGAAGAGCTCTCTCAGGTGCACTCCACAGTTGTTTCAGGCTTTGGAAATTTTGATTTTAAGACCTTGGAGAAAAAAAAAAAATATATATATATATATATATATATATATATATATATATATATATATATATAAATAAATAAATAAATAATAGAGTTTCAGATCACTGATCATTTCCAAGTAACAGTAACACGTGTCCCCAAATAGCTTGAAAAGCTTCTGGAATGATATCGTTCCTCCAATTTAGAGCACACAAAGTCTGTAAGATGACATCTAATCTATCTTCTTTCAGGGTATACAATTTATACAATCTTTACTAGTCTTCTGATTATGAAATCTAAGGATATAATAGCTATCAAGTCACACCCAAAAAGAGAACCAGCTGAAACTCCTTCATGAGAACAAATGAAGGAAGGGAACAAAAATAAAACAAGGAGATTTATTAACCTCTCTAGAAGGTTGCTTGCAAAAGGAAAAAAAATACATGACAGTTTTCCTTTAACTTGAAAATGGACCTGAACAAATGGGTTCTTCCCCAACAAGGCAGAACTGCAAAACATTTGCTACATCTCTTATGCCTTTGCCGTGAGAACAGAGAAACTGGCAGGTGGTAAGATCACAGTCAATAGACAGGACATCATGGGTGATGGCTCATGTCATTATTTCTTCCATACACAGCACTTACCCATTAATTACACATAAAATGTAAATATAATGTCTGAGATCGATGTAATAGATAGATCTCTTAACATGATAGTGAAAAAAAAAAGTCTGTCCAGAATGACATAAATTATGGGAGTCTTGACTCACGGGAATGGCAAATGGTCTGCCACGACTTTGTACAAGGTCTTGATTGCAACAGCCGTATCTTGATGCATCCTTGCCTTGAGAGAAGAGTGTTGAATTGAAAAGTAAAATAAAATTGATAGCACTTGCTTCTATTCGTAACTTTACAGTGTTAACTGGTAGCCCTAGGGATAAACCTAAAATAATCCCACACAGAGGTGTAAGAAAGTGGAAGTCACCTTTGCCAATTTAATTGGTTCTTCACTTTTTGTCACTGCTTTAGAGAAGGACATCTTGGACGATTGTGCCAGAGGCACCTCCTCACTGATCTTCAGGGCAACTTTTGTTGAGGCAGATGGCAAGCATGGTTCCAAAACTAGAGTTGCTGTGTCTGGATAATGTCGGGAGGAGACAAGAGAATTGAAATGTTAATCAAGCCACAATTAGAGATTGCAATATGCTGATCAGCCCTGCCCCCAGGCCAGGAGGACACCTACAGAACAAAGGAAGATTTCTGCTGGGATTGCTAACAATCCATTCCCCACACCTGTGAAAGGGAAACAGGAACCAATAGAGTCATTTAGACAATTGTTAAACATTGCCATTGTTAAAAAAAATAAATAAATAAACTATGTATATAGCAATCGTACTCCTTACTTGTCCAAACGAGTTCTAAACTTAGGTCCACACAAAAACCTGCACATGAATGTTTACAGAAGCTTTATTTACAACTTCACAACTTAGAAGGTGACTGGATAAGCTGTGGTACATCCATTCTGCAGAGTATTACTTGGCAATAAAAAGTGTTAATAAATGTGTTATTAAGCTCTGAAAAGACATGGAGGAAACTTAAATGCATGCAACTGAGTGAAATGCGTATCACATAGTATATGATGCCAACTATGACATTCTGGAAAAGGCTAAACTATGGAGACAGTAAAAGATCAGTGATTGCCAGGAATTTGGGGAGTAGGGTGAGGAGAGGAGAGAAGATAGGCAAAGCACAGAGGATTTTTAGGGGAGTAGAACTATTCTACATGATATTATAATAATGGATACATGTCATTACACATTTATCAAAACCAATAGACTGTATACCACCTACAGTAAACCCTAATGTAAACTATGAACTTTGGGTGATGATGTGCCAATGTAGATTCATCAGTTGTAGTAAATACCCCATTTCTGGTGGGGGATGTTAATAATACCAATGCTTTGCATGTATAGAGGCAGGAAGTATGTGGGAAATCTCTGTACCTTCCACTCAATTTTGCTGTGAACCTAAAAGTGCTCTAAAAAATAAAGCCAATTAAAAACTAAACTGTATAAATTTTAAATAAGGCATATTAAAAGCAGAGGTAATAGACACTCAAAACTTATCATTTTCTTTTTATTTGTTACGTATTAACTCTTCTCTGTGTTCTTAAGTTGACTTGCGTCTGTTGTATCCGTACAGCGGAGTTATGCAGCATGTGCTTCTGTGCTGCTCTGCCCAACTCGGTGTTCAGTGGCTTTGATTTGGTAGCTTGAAATTAAGTGGGCTGTAGTGGGAGTGCTCACATAATGGAAATCGCTATGTGCCAGGACTGTCCCCCAGAGTGTTGGTTATTATGGCAGCATGCCACTAATGATAGATACAATCTGGGGGTTCAGATGTTAGGATCAGTGACACATCTATATCTGAGGATGTTCATGAAAGTATGGCTTTTGGAAAAAGATTAGGGAAACACAACTCTTCATGGGTGATTAACTAATGCACTCCAAAGGCCTCTTTAGAATGGTTCCAAGAGTTTCCTCTTCTGGAAGCCAGAATCTCCAACCCATCTAAAGAATTAAATCACTCAAATTTGAAGAAGAAAAATCTGCCTCAGGAGCAGCTCTGTTTCCATCAGAATCACTCAGGTCTTGTTCTGAGTGATGGAACCTAATTGCCAAGCTGTTTACTGTAATTGAGTCTATCAGCATGGTTTTCTCTCAATGAAAATAAAGTTTGATACATTAAGCCTTTTGCGAAAGGGATCTCATCTCCTTTATATTATGAACCTATGACTCAATAAGAGTTCTCTTGAAAACATCTTTTTACCCTCTCAAGGATATGAAGGACTTTAAAAAATTAACGTTTCCCAAGAGAGGGAAGCTGGTTGTAAGCACCACCATTTATTTTATTTCACCACAAACACTTTGATATTCTGGTATGTCTCAACAAGATTATTTAAGTGTGTCTAAAGAATGTGTCAGTCTTTCACCAGTCTTTGCTTTCATTAATAAACATTGCAATTTTGAAAGAGTTCAAGCCATCAGTGCCTCCTTTGAATTGGTATGTTGGTGCTACTGTGCAAATCAAAGACGGAGGCAATCTTACTATGAACTGGTGTCGACACAACCATTTCCTTCAAGCCCAGAGCCTCTCAGCCCTGACTGCCTGTCAGCATCTCTGGATAGGGGTAGAGAGGGGCTTTAAAAGGTACCAAGGTTCAGCCCCATCTCCAGAGATTCTGTTTTAATTGGTCTGAAAAGGGTCAAGGGCACCAATATGTTTTGAAAGCTTCCCAGGTGATTCTAATCAAGGCTTAAGAATACTGTTTAACTCTATATGAAAATCATTCAATGAAGTTAATGTGAATCTGCTACTTGTCCATCTGAAACATAGAAGAACAAGTCAAATATGTTCACGTTTTATGATGACATGACTTTAGTGTCTTTTGGTTAGTTAATGAAAATTGGCATGGTTCGACATCAATGATATCAAATAAAATCTATCTGTTTTTTGGTCAGTCTTCAGTGTTGAAAAGTATAGTTCTATAATTTCAGTTCAGTAATACTTCACTGAGGGTCCATTTCACAGCTACTGAGCAAGGAGGTAGAACCATTACTACTTTCCAGGCCACTATGTGGTTATGCTTTGTTCTGCTTGATCTCTTGGCACCATCTTGCATTGTACCTGTTTTCTAAGAGAGATATTAGTCTCCTACCAACTCTGTGAGACCTAAATCTTTCTAAAAATATCCTTCATTTTTCTTTATTTTTGTTTAAAATAGTCAGGGGCATTTTTTTGTTCTTTGCTACAGAAAAATAACTAACTGATGCTTTGTCACAGCCCTACAGGAAACAGAAAAATGTGACCAGGTTTTGTAAACATATCTAAACCTAAGAACATGAAAATTCAAGGAGAAAAAAGTTGGGAGACTATCCCTACAAAAAATCAATATTACAGAGTATATACAAAAAGATCAGTGGAATACAACAGAAAATTCAAAAGCAGACTCAAATATATGGAAATTCAGGGATATATCAGAGATGGCATTACACAGTGGAGAAAAGATAGACTGACTGCTCAATAATGGTACTTAGGGAAATTAGCTATCAATGTAGATAAAACAGATTATTTCTACATACATTAAAAACTAAATGCAAACAACAACACTTTAAAACATTTGGAAGAAAAAAATAGGAAAATACTTTTTTTGCCATCAGAAGAGGAAAGGATATCTTAAAATGAGATACAAACACACCAAAAACTAAAAGGGAAAGGCTAATAATGTACTTGACTACAATTAGGTGAAAATTTTTATATGAGAGGACACTATAAATGAAGTAAAAAGAAAAGCCACAAGTTAGGAAAAGATTTGCAATTCATATAACCAGAAAAGGACTAGAACCCAGTATATATAAATAATTTTTATAAATCAATATGATATAAACAGACTAAGAGAAAAACAGACAAAGGATACAGATGGGCAAAACACAAAAGAGAAAAACTGATTAGTTAATAGATATTTGAAAAAATTGTTATTCATGAGTAATCAAAAAAATGTCAATTAAATACCAATGAGTTATTTTAGAGTCAGAAAATATTGAGAATAATGTAGAAAAATGGGAACTCTCAAACTGCTAGCAGAAGTGTAAATTGGCTCAATGACTTTGGTGAGCAACTTGATGATATCTGGTCAAAGAAAAGATGTGCATGTGTTCTACCACCAAGCTTTTGGTCACTTTTATTGGTCTATTCTAGAGAAATTCAATGCACATGATGGAAGATTTTTAAAGATGCTCACTGTAGCACTGTCTGTTTCAGTAAAAGAGAAGAAAAATATAAATGCCTATCAACAATAAATGGATAAACTGTGGTATATGGATAAACCGTGGTATATTTATAGGTATATGTATTATTTCACAGGAGTGAAAGTTAATGAACTAAAGTGACACACTTCATCATGAATGAATGTCAGAAAACATAATGCTAAATAAATGGGGAGAAGATAAGTTTCAAAATCACATCACTTAAATTAGTAGCAATTAGTTTAACTTACTCTAAACAGTATTACCTGTAGGAAAAGTACAAAAACATTGTCGGGAAGAATATTTGCTAACTTGGGGATAAAGGTCACCTCTAGTGACAGAAGAAGGGGAATAAGATCAGGAAGCCAAAGGCAATTAAATTATGTCTGTAATCTCTGTTCCAATCGGGGTGGTGATATGATGACATTACATTAGTTTCCATACTAGTTTATTATATTTTAAGTGTTTTTATTAATAGGCACCCCAACATGGCGTTCTTTCCTTTCAACTAAAGTTCTGGCTTAAAAGGTCTCATGCCCAAACATGTAAATATTTTAGTTATTGCCCTGGGGTCTTTGCTGATATTATTTCTTGCTGCAGGTATTAGATCCCAAACCACAGCCTCTCGTACTCCCTGGCCCGTTAGCATGAGAACAGACGGCCATCATACAGTTACTAGTCTCTTTCTTCTTTTCTTCTCTTGGTATTCAACAACTATGTGTAGGCCTATGTTAACAGCAGCCTATTGCTACTCTGTTATCATCCTGTGTTTGCTCTGCCCTTATCTCTTGTCTGGCTGCGCTCACAGCTGGATGCATTGCCAGCTCATGTTTGTGCAATCTGTCTGCACAAATTCTTCATCAATTAGTCTGCAGTTGACTTTACCACATTTGGATTCTATCTTTCCTGGCATCTTGCTCTTCATCCACCAACTTTATGAACACCCTGTTTTATTATTTATCCACATTACTGATGAGATTATTCTTATCAGGATGGAGACCAGATATCTATGTAGCTTCTCCTACTTCAAGTCAGCAATCACCTATTGAGAATATTCTCAGATATGTCCATCATCTGTGTTCCTCCCATTGTTGTGAAACACAACATATTGCTGTATTCAATTCTCTACTCCTACTCCTTCTCTCTTTTCTCTTTCTTCCTTCACCTCTCTCTCTATTTTACTGTCACACTACAGTAGCAATTAAAAATAATTATTTTTGAGGAGCTATAATAGTAGAAATAGCATTATTAAGAGGATAATAAAGGTCACAGATTTTCGTGTGTATATTTCCAGATTTTTCACAAAAATTGTGTTGTTCCTCAACAAAAATTGGGTTGTTCTCTATATGGTACTTTAAAACTTGCCTTAATAATTTATTTCAGACATCTTTTCAGGTGAATGACATTGAACTGCCATATTTGCAGCAGTGTTCCCAAGATGACATTTGACATTCCTTGTTACCTCAAGTCCTCACAAGTACCCATGTTTGCTGTATTTCTGCCTAGTTCAGGGCAGCAACAGCTTGCAAATGATGTGGGCAGGACTTGGACTTGTAGGATGAGGCATCCATGTGAATCGTCTTGAAGAAGCAATGGTGGCAGAGGAAAGAAGGGGAGCAGGGTGAGAGACTCTTCCTGCACCATCACATTCTGGCATCTAATGTCCAAAATTGGCCTTTTATGTTGATAGAAGGGTGGCAGGATGGAAGGGTAGAACCTATTCAATGGCTTGTTAGCTCAATATAGAACTTAAAAATATTTATTTATGTGCTAGGTAAGACTACATTTGTCTTTTCTTGGATCAGCAAATATTAGGAGTAGAACTTTATTCTTGTATAATTTTTGTGCAACTAGTTCTCTGGCAATATTTACCAATTGATTGGAAAATCACGTGTTTCTAGTATCAACATTCAGATTCACAGGTCAAGCACAACCCTCTTTTTTGGATACCCATACTTGAATCACACATTATAGGCTATGAATAGTTTTCAAATATATCCATGATGTCACCCAAAGCTCTTCTTCATTGAAAGGTAAGTTACTTTTCTCCTTCCACACAAGATGGTTTCGAAGATCTGCAAGGTTGAAAAGTTCTTTTTAACTTCTTCACACTGCTTTACTTATTTATTTATTTCAATGTCATCCTCATTACAGTCTTTCTGGGGCTTTTGTGATGAGGAGTTCTCCCGAAATGTTTCTTTTTAGGATGTCCCGCTTGGGACTTGCTAGGTGTCATTTCTAATACTGCCTTCAGCTTGTCTTATTATCTCTCCTAGTTGTGTGATTCATGCAAATGGCTTTACTTTTCAACATGAATTTATTCATCTTGGTTGGGCCAGGTAAGCCACTCTCTCCTAGATCCATTTCTATGGTTCTGTGCTTTCTTTTGGGAGGTAGGTAAGAAGCAGGTGGATGACTCTTCCCAGAATAAGTGGTAAGATGGGGACACTAGAACACCATGAATTTCCCAGGTCCCAATGACGTTAAATAAAATAGTCATAAATAAATAATATAGATTTATTTAATTCCGTGAGTCCCTCACTTAGTACCAAGTTGCTGATACCAGGGTCATGGTGAGATCTTTTGCAATTTCAAGTTTGCATGGGTGCAGGGGAATTTGAGAGTTTGTCTATAGCCCTCTTTTGTTTCACCCCCCACCAGGGTTTCCTTTTCTTCTTCACACTAAGGCATTTCATTCCTCAGTCACTCAAGATCTGAATTTCTCTCTTCTCCTTTCTACTAAATCAACCAGTTCTATGTCTGTAAGGCCCTCTAAACAAATGGGGTAGGAATAGTGTCCAGTAGCTCATGTGTTCTTCTTTACCTTCAAACCACTGACTTACCACTGTCATAGGACACCCCAGGGACTGCCTTTCTGAGTTATTCTCTAGTTAGTTCCCTTTCTTGAAAGTATATTGGGAACAGTTCTCAACTCAGGAATAAATCATCTTGCAAAGATTATTTTTTTGCAGAGTTAATACCTTAACCTCCCCCTTCACCCACAGCAGCACTTTCCATGTCTTGTCAAAGAGACACATGATTGAGCCTTTCCTCAAAATTCGAGGACCCAGCCCTGTCTTTGGATGCTTGAAGAAACCTTAACTTGAGACAGGCAGCCTGGGAACGGATGGCTTTATGAATTAGACCAAACATCATGTTTTTCTCAACGCATCTTGAGCCCTCTGAGATGGAGGTCACCGCCTGGCCTTGTCTGTTCTGGGGTGCACAGAAATGAGTGCATGCTGCTCCTGTCATCACCTCCAACCACCCAGGCCTCCAGCCTGTCCACTTTTTCCTCCCTGCATTCCCCACAGCTAAATCTTATCAGGCAACTGCTTCTCCAAGTGCTTGTGACTGGAAACCCCAAAGAGTTCTGGAAAGAGAATGTTGGAAACATGCAAGGAGTGGAGTTTGGGATCTGGGAAGCAGCCACATTTCTATTTGAGTGGACACTGTTTGGCTGACTGACCACTTGACCTTTGACCTAAGCCCCTGGGAAAGCTCACCCCCTCCTCTCTTTCATTTTATTTATGGCTTCATACGAGCTTCCTATTAGTGTTAACTTTCTGACAGGAGAGGGCTTTTATTTGGCTGAAAGTAGAGGATTTGGTTCCCTCTGTGTGATGAGCTGCCACTCTTGCGGGCCTGTCACTCTGCCTACATCTCAACTGGATTTCAAGGTCTTTCCATTTGGTCTTTTACATTTTAAATATGCTGAAGTATTTGATACATGAAATCGTCTGTGGTCTGATTATGGAAACCTCAGAATAACACTTATTTTCATTACCGTTAATTAGGAGCAGTGTATGTGTAATGACTATTTCCCCCTGTTTAAATTTTGTACACAATGAGGAAAATAGCTGATGTATGAAGTGGGCTTTGTAACTATTAGGTGACACCAGAAACAGGGTTAGACTAACCACGCACTGTACGCTATGGTTAGACTTCCAGAGGATGAGTCTTTCTATTGTAACTCAATTGAAAGAGAGGCAAAGGCAGAGAAAGTTGGCGGCCAACATGCAGGTCAGTGCTCCTGTGACAAATAATGACAAAAAGAAACTAAATTTATAGAGGAAGAGAAGGGCTTCAGTTTGAGAGTGAATGGCCTTGGCCTGGTCTCTGCGACAGCCATGTGAACAGAAGGGAGACAGGAGAGCCATCATGGGCCTTCCAGAGGTCCCAGACCCTTTGGCACACAGCAGTTCTGCTTTAGACACCACAGGACACGGAAGTGAACTCATGACATTGTCCTCTGACTAAAAGGCCCGGGGAATCGAGCCAGACAGATGTTTCCATTTCCACTTCGTGAGAGGAACAAGTGAGCTTTCAGGAATAGTAACCTTACGAACATAAATGAAGCCTTTGCAGAAGGGCTGACAAAAGCTCCAGAAGTCCCATAGAGACAGGTGTGACCCTCCTCAGTCAAGCCTGCCTCTTCTCCATCTGCCCATTGGGAGGGTGACTTTTTATTTGCAGAGAGCATTTAGCTGATTTTGTCTGTTTGTTTGCCTTACATTCAGGGTGTTCTCTGCACAGTCTGTTAGATAATCACCCATTATTCATTTCCAATTCCTGCCTGGAAGGTGAGGACTCTCCATATTTTAGAAGAAGCTGGCACCAGGTAAGAAGGAATCTGCCCCATCTTTGGTCACTTGGAACAGTGAACTAGAGTTGAGATATAAACTATCTGTGCAAAAGGTCAGCAAAATAAAAGATTCACTACGATTGGCGTCCTTGTGTTATTTTCCTGGTACTCTATGTGCTCCCACCCCTTCCCAGCTCTTGGTTCTCTGTTCCCTCCTCCATGTTTGCAGACTTGTAGAGGGCACTGTGGAGGTTCTGGCCCCTTTGAGATCACCCCTCTGAGGTGGAGAAGGCATTGTGGGTAAACCAACCTGTCAGACTTTGCTCCTTTTATCATATCACTTCTTGTTTCCCAAGAAGAGGATCAGATATAAAGGGAAATATGAAAATTTGAGGTAAAGGGTGATGATGGAGAGACTAGAAAAAAGTATCTTCAGAGATGAGAAGAAAGGAATATAATAAAATGTAGGAAACCTGGTTATTGGGTCAAAGGAAGCTATGCAGAAACAGGAAGAACATAATGTGCCAAAAAAATTACAGAAAACTCCTATCCAAGTGATGATGCATTAGAGATACAATGAAAACAGTGGCAAGGATTGAAGCTTTGTGTATTTTCAAATATTAAAAACATAGAATAAACTCATGACAACATTTAAAAATTGTTTTTAAAAATATTTCTTTATTGTTTAAAAATACTTAGAGCTTTAAAAATATTTTCAGAAGCCACCAATAAAAGGAATACCCAAATATCTAACTTAGGTGACGTTTTGGAAACAGAACATGAAAGCTGTTTTTTAAAAAGGAAATAGAAGTCTTGTATGTTTGACTTATAAAATTTCCACATGTTTTTTTTAGCAATAATATGTGCAGGGATTCAAGCATAAATCTAATATATTGTTAGAGTTTTAAATAAATGTAAAACATGTTGTATACCAGTATTTTGAATCTTTAAGATTATTTTCAATCTCTAAGTTTGCCTGTTAGCGGTCAGGATGTAAACTTCTGCTCACCCGGGTTGGCACCTCTGTGAACTTGCATGGAATGGTTCCTGCTAACCCACAAACACTGGAGAAGAACCTCAAATCGCTTAACTGCTTACCGGAATACACAGTGGTATTTGTACAAGTGATTTCAGAGTTTAAACCTAAGAGCTAGGTCTAAAAGGAGCACAACTCCAAATTAGGGTTTCAAAATACGGTATACTGCTGCCTTGCCTTTGTGGGTTTGATTAGTACGCAATTGCGTGTTGAAAAAGTATGAGCGGAAATCAAGATTGGACAATTCTTTTTAAAATGCCATACATAGGACACTCAAAAGCAGGTACCGCATAATTCTTTGTGTAGGTTGTCTTTGCATAGTTATTTTTAAGCTGGTCAAATTCTCCTAATTCCAGAACCCTAGGTAGAGAATCTGTGAGAAGCAGCGGAGGATGAACTTACAGAGGAATACTTAGATTTCCCACACGGTAGATGCCAGGCACATGGGCCCACCGCCTTCCCCCGCTGGCCTCATCTTCTCCCCAAAATAGCTCAGCTTCTGACTTAGAAAACTTGGAACCCTAGATCTGTACCCAATAACTGTGTTTGTAGATGCTGAGGATTTGAGATTCTTCCAAGTGCTCATGGCAGCCATCAGGGGTGAGGCTGTCCAGTTGTATCAAGCAAGCTTTTTCCTTGGGAAACCACAGGCTAAAATTGTATAATCTAAACCCCAAAGTATGGTTTATATTTTTCAGTATTATTTGCAAATATATAAATTGTCTGTTGTCCCATTGGTGATCAAAGCCTCTTAGAACAAACATACAAGGGTTCTAAGTTGACCATTTCAGCCATGATGACCTTGCCCTTGGTGTAAAGGGCAGTCTTTTCTAGAAAATGATATAGCAGACATTGAAGCTGAGGCCTCTTTTCCACTTCAGGGTCCTGATGCTGTGCTCTCCAGTAGGAATATGCTCCAACACTAGGGGCTGGGCCTGGGAGAGACTATCCTGGTCCCCCGGGGTTGCCATCAATACACTTTCCCATCCCCTCTCAACACTTTAGTGGTTCTTTCCTTAAACTGCCTCCCTCCATCTGCTTAACCCCTTCCCCATCAGCCACAAGCTCTATACCCACCCTGTGCTTTCAGTTTCCTCTTACTTTTTGACTGTCTACCTGTCTGCCCGGCCCCACCTCAACCTTATCAAAAAATACCACTTCTCTGTTCCCTCACTGATGCTTCTGCAGGTTTCAACCAGGTGATCTGATAAACTGAAAATATGAGAACACTTCCAAGAAAAAGGTATCTGATCTTGCCAGAATTTTGTGTGGACCATGCCTTAGCCCAGGGGAAAATCTCATCCTAGCGGAAAATATTTTTGTGCAAGGAAACATTCCCTGTGCTTCCTTAGTTTGTTTCTTCAGGAAGAGCCACAGGCGTTCTGCCTCAGCATTCAGTTTGAAGGCAACAGAAATGTGGGATTATCCAGAAAACCACAGAACTAGCTACAGCAACCTATAGCAAGCATTTTTTATGTCAGTCCTCAGAGCCATTTGTTCTATTAGATGTTTACCAATATCTTTATGGCCTTTGAGGAGCAGAGAGGGGGAATAGCACTCTTATTTGACTTGCTGGCAGGGTTTTGAGAGGTCAGGATATAGGGAGGGGAACTCTAACCTCTGTGCTTCCCCTCATCCTCACCCAGCTATTGGATCCCTATAAGTTTCATATTGTCTCACTACATGCTCAAGTTTCATTAAATACCCAATGACAATTTAAGCCATGTACCTGAGATGCTCAATCAGGAATGTGTTCAAAGACATTCCTCACTGAATATCCCACACTACAGGCTTTATATAGTAAACGTGATGCTGAAAGAGTAGTGTTTTCCTCATGTCTATGCCAGGGCCTCCCCCTGCAATCTCGGTAGCCATGTCACTGCTGCAGACACACCCACTCCAGCCCTGGCACCTGCTCATTTATGTAATCATCGTCACGGGTCTCCGCTGGGCTCACCTTTGTCTGTAGACATAGAGCCTTCCAGACCCCTAGTACTGGAAGACCTTGTATTTGTGCTCAGGGTCATGCAACCAAAATGCAGAGGTCACAAAAGTACCATTTATTGCGTATCAGAGGATTCTGCTGACTTCAGAAACTCATGGTTCTTTGTTGGGATCAATCTTTGTGGATCTTGTTTTTTCAAGTAATTTACTCATAATTCAAGTCCACAGTAGTCTTCATTTGACTTTTGTCCAAGTCAATGTTTCTCAGCCTTGACTGCCTGTTAGAATCACCTGGCGATCTTTTAAAACTGTGAATGTCTTAGCCAGGTTAACACCATCAAGGACTCGTTAAAATAAAAATTTTCAGGGCTGCCTCGGAGCTACTGAATTAGAAATTCTGGTAGTGGGTTCAGGTAATACACATTACAGCAAGCCCTTCATGTGATTCTGATATCCACCCACGTTTGAGAATCTGCCCCACCTGAGAATAATTACTTTGTAATCTCAGGGTAGAGTGAGGAGGTGTGGTGCCATTAAAGGTTCACCAAGTGATTCTAATGTTCAATCAAGTTTGAGAAGGTCCTGACCTTGCCATAAAAATGAAGGAGGGTTCTAGAAGTAGGATTAAGGGGAATTATCAAGGTGAAGAAACAAGGAAAAAGAGGAATGGGAAAAAACAGGCTAAACAGGAAGTTCTTCTAAAATGTACCCAAGATTTTGTTTTGATGAAGGATGGTAAAATGACAGACTTGGAGACAACCATCTTGAAAGAAAGAACATTTCTCATAGTTCCTAAGAGGGCAGGGCCTGCCATGCCTCACAGGCCACAGGGGCAAGTACCAGGGCCTCCTGGAGGCAGAAGATGCCAGGAGAATTCATAGGCAAGAGCCCTTATTGTGGTTCCCTGGTAAAAAAATGGGTGAAGGGGGTGGGTGAACTGAGTAAATTTAAGATTGGATAGCTTGAGTAATTTCAGTGAGATCTGGGCTACAGGGGTGGTTTCTAGTTTGTGGGTACCTGACCCTAGGGCACTTTAGGGCAGGGGGAGTATTGATTGGCCTGGTGTGTGAGTTACATGAAGAAAGCAGTTGGGAGTTTGGGCTCTAGACTAGTTAGTTTGCATAGCAAAGATGTGTTCGCAGGCTAGTTGTTTGCTATCTCTAGGAAACAGGTAACCCTAGGAGGGACAGTTCCTTCCCAGGACCACAAGGCCCTGAGATCTCAAAACATCATTAAACATCATAAATTGAAAACATATTCAACACTGAAGTCAGACAGACTAGGTTGACTTGCATGCTTGCTACTTACCAGCCACGTGAACTTGACTTTTCTCAATGTCAATCCCTACCTCATAGGGATGTAAACATTGTATGAGGTGATGGACTACAATGTCTGGCTCAACTGGCAAGCATTTAAGACATGAGAGATAAAATAAAAGTTAGCAACAAAGCGATAGACTTAGAACTTAAAGTGAGAAGCAATGAATCAAATATAATTTAGACTTTCAAGTTTCAGAAAATGATAGAGGTGCTGACAGAGGCAGGATGCAGGCAGCCATGGCTGTTTGGGTGAGAAGAGGACATGGCTGGGGTTAGACTTGTTTCAGGTGTCATCAAGACATCCAGGGGGAGTTGTCTTGGCCTAGAACCACAAGGGACTTGGCAGAGAAGTGGGTATGAGGTGTGGGCTTGGAGAGTAGGTGACCACTGAGGGAGAGGATACAGAATGAGTTGTGAAGGTCACACTCAAAGCCACAGCCTTTAGGGGCAAGGGAGAAAGGGATGCTAGTGAATAGGAGATTGTAAGTGTTCAAGAGATGGCTGTTTTATAAAGACAAAAAACAAAAAAAATAATAATGGAGCTGCAGAAAGGTGAGGAGAACAAAGCCCTCATATAAGTTGTATCATGTTGTTATCTGAGCACCTTTGTAATAAAACTAAGATAATCCTCCCTTCCCTCTTCTCAATCCAGCTGGCTGATCTACTCAAGGTGGAAACTATCTCTTCTACATCTGATTTATAAGCCAACATAATGTTAGTTCATAAATTATTTTTAACTGAATCAGATTGAACTTCTGAAACAATTCAGGTATTGTTCTCTTTAGAAAAATGATTTAAATTGAGGAGCAACATTAAAGAATGCTTTTTTACCCCTTCATTTTTGGGGGTGTGAGTGTGTGCACTTGTGTGTGTGCGTGTGTCCACGTGTACGTGGCGAGGTACTACAGCAAGAATAGAACACATGCAATTGATGCCATGCGACCAAATACACAAAGAAGGTGGCTCTGAGCTTACCTTTCCTGGGAAAACAATCTGATAGATCCCACAGGCTCAATTTATAGAACTAGTGTATAATCTAATTAACCATCTAACCTGGAGCATGTTTCCTACTCCATCTTTATGTTGATATCTTCCTTGAAAAGACAATCTTGGAATAGGTACCATTGTACTTATCCTACTTAGGCTTGGTGATTAAGGACTGAAATTGCCTTAGGCATTTTAGCCATTTGGAAAAAAAAAACAATTGCATAGATTTTATTATGCTTCTGTAACAAATTACTACATACTTTGTGGTTTAAAACAATACAACTTAATAATAATCTTACAGTTCTGTAGGTGAGAAGTTTTTAGTGGGTTTCACCTAGGTAAGAGCAAGGTGCTGGTGGTTCCTCCTGGAGTTTCTAAAGGAGAATCTATTCCTTGCCTTTTCCAGCTTCTAGAGACCACCTGCATTCTTTAACTCATGGCCTCTTCTTCTGTCTTCAAGGACAATAACATGGGGCCAAGCCCTCCTCATGCTGCATCCTTGGCTGTGTGCCTCCCTTTTCACATCTCTCAGACTCTGGCTCCTGATTCATTATTTTTCCCAGTAGGACTCTTGTGATCATGCAGGGCTCTGGAAGGATCATCTCTCAAGCTCAGTGTCTTTAACTTAATCACACCTACAAAGTCCCCTATACCGTGTAAGGTACAAATGCACAGGTTCTGGAAACCAGGACACAGATATCTTTGTGGGGTAGCAGAGGCAGGGCATTATTCTGCCTACCCAGAAGGAGTCAGAGACAGGAACACACAAAAAAACAGGTTTGTGGGGAAGCCTGTACCTTTCTCAGAGATGCGGAGATGTCCTGCATCATGTGAGGATGTGGGCAGACTTCTTAGGAACAGTGGCCCACTTTGGTCCTGAGTGAGGGTGATTAGCAGGAGAAAAGAAAAGGCCAGTTACTGAGTGTGATAAAAATGGGTTGATTCTGGTCCATGCGTTCTTGTGAATAACGAAAGTGACAGTTTCCTGAGTTTGGGCAATCTTCTATTAATCTTATTAGCTCATGAGAGTCAGGAAAAGTCATGAGCACAGGACACTGCTCTCAGAGTATTCAGTCTTAGTTACAGTCTAGAGGTCATAGGTCAAAAAGCACTGGAGCCTAAAGCAAGTTGTGACTGCAGCCTCATTGCCTTGATTGGAAAAATCAAAGCTGAAGGAGGTGACATGAATCCCCCAGAGCTGAGAAAGAACCGTGCTGAGTGTGCTTGAGTGACACCGAAGGCCTTCCAGGATGTAAGATGGGCGATGGGGCTACTATGCCCAGAGAAGGGCGGCAGAAACAATTGTTCTCTTAGAAGGATCTATACAGAATAAGAAAAAATGAAACTCCACTTTCAGGTTATTCGTTTTTTGTTTTGTTGTCATGTTCCTGGAAGATGGTGTGAATAGGCTGCCATGAGTAGGGCATGTCCTTACTCTCCCCAAGGGAGTGGTAGATGGTACCAGGCCTCCCGTTGTTCAGCTGCCCTTTCTCCCTGAGGGACACCCTCCAAGAGGCTGAAGGCCAAAGTTCGTGTGGTATTGAGTGAGCCACCGATAGAAGGAGCAAAAAGCCACCCAGTGACATCCTCTGTGCCTGGCTACAGCATCCGCAGTCCAGTGTTCTCTCCACCCTGTGACTCTGCACCCAAACTGCCTCCATGTGATTCGCTTTCGTTCAGTTAAGCGTTACCCTCTCTGGACAGCAGCACATTTAATGTTCAAGTTCTCTGCAGAGGAAGAATTGAATCCAAATAGACCATCTTAATTTGAAGGTCATGGAGAAGGAAGTAAACATACTGGGAACGGGATAAGTGCTAAAATATTGTCACATAAGCTCCAGGAAACTCATTTACTTAGTGTCTTGCACCTACAAAGCGCTGTGCTTTGAATGTACGTTTAATTCTTAAAACGACCCTATATCTGCAGGTCTTGTGATTCACATTTACAGATGAGAGAACTGAGGCTCTCAAGGCCACCAGCACACACTGAACTCATTTTCTGGTTCTGTCCCAGCTCACTCCCAGTCTGCGTAAAGAATGAACTTGGGGTCCAAGATTCTCAGAGTGTTCTGTATTTCATGAGCCCCAAATACTTCTCAGGTCTCACCCCCAGGCTGAGGTTTGCTTTGGAATGTTGAAAAATCCCTATTGTAGAAAATGCAAAGTGAGCCTGATCCACATAACACAGGGCTGCTGCTGCATGTGGTGTAAGGAAGCCCCTTTTGCTATTTGAATGCTATTCAAATACAGGATTATAAACCACCTTGGCAGCTTATATTACCAACTCCAAATGCAAAAACAAAAAAGTTCCAGGATTTAGAACAAGGGATCTGTTATTTGACCATAAAAAAGAAAGGAGTCTTTCTTTTTAAATTCAAAATAATGGAAACACAGGTCTAGAAAGAACCAAGGAAACATTCTAGACTAATCTCTGCCCCTTGCCCCACCTCCTAAACACACAAAAGCACAAATCCTGTCCAAGGCATCTCTGACAACTGGCTCTGAACTCCATCGGTCATAGCAGCAGGCCTCCCTCCCAAGGCAGCCAGCTCCATTTCGTGTGATAATCACATAAATCACAAATGATTAATATTTTAGCAGCACGGTAAGAAGCAAAACGGGTAGGTTCAAGCCCTGCACACCTCTACTCCGTCCTCCTCAGAAAAGGAGGTCGGTATTAGTTGCCTATGATTGCTGTAACTAATTAACATAAACTAAGCGATTTAATATAAATTTATTATCTTACCGTTCTTGAGGTCGGGAGTCTGAAATAGGTCTCACTGGGCTAAAATTAAGGTGTCAGTAGAGCTATGTTCCTTCTGGAGGCTCTAGGGGAGAATCTGTTTTCTGCCTTTGCCAGCTTTTAAGGGAAACTTTCTCTGCTTGGTGTGTGGCCTCTTCCTCTGTCTTTAAAACCAGCAGTGCAGCATCTTCAAATTTCTCTGACTCTCCTACCTCCCTCCTTCACTTGTATGGACTTTTGTGATTATATTGACCTACCCAGGTAATCCAAGCTGCTCTTCCCATCTCAAAATCCTTCATCACATCTGCAAAATCCCTTCTGCTCTATAAAGTATGTTACTTTGTTCCCAGGGATTAAGACATGGACATCTTTGGAGGTTATTAGTCCGCTCACAACAGGAGCTCAACCCCGGCTTGAAAGACAAGCTGAGGAAATATTAGAATATCAGGTGGAATTTCCCCCGAGGCTGAAGCACCAACCACTTCAGCATTTCAGTGAGACAGGACCTCGGCCTGGAGACATGGATGTTCCCCCCTCCAAGTGGAAAGGAAATCCAGGCCGGGGACTCCCAACCTAATCACAAAGGGTTCTAATCTCAAATTTGGCATGGAAGCCATCTAGACTCTCTTCAAGGGATTCCAGAATTTAGACAACGAAGATGTCAACAGAGGTTAACATGGACTGGAGAACAAGGAACCTTTCTGAAAATTCCAGGGTACAATTCAAAATGGTAGTGAGGAAGCCCCATTTATACTAAAATGGATATTTCTCTTCATCCCGGCAGATGAGCCTTGGGCAGGGTTTCAATATGATTTAGAAAAATTAAGCAATGTGGCAATTGTTTCACCGAGTGTAGAATGCCTCAGTCAATAATTATGCCTCCTTAGTGGTTTCACACTGTTGGACTTGCTGTTGAATGGCTAGTTAAGAGTCAGCCCAAGAGCTTGTCATGCTGATAGGGGTGAAGAGGCCCACCTCCGAGCCTACATCTCTGAAATCTCTTTTCAGCAACACTAGCCAGCGGGACACTGTCCTGTTCCCATAGCAGTTACTTGATGACAGGTGTACATGCTCTTGTGTTATAACCATGTTCAGTGAGCACGCACTCGACATTCTGGCCTTTCCAATCCAACTGGCGATATCTGGAAGGGAAAAAATGAGGAGCTCTTCGTTTTAGAGCCCCTTCAGGCCTGATACCACAGACAGGATGGTGGGTTCTAGAAAGGTATTTACTGACAATGATGATTTTAATAAAGTCCAAGAGGATCAAATCTGGCAAGTACACTCTCTAGAGCATTACAGAAACAAGAAGGCTTGTGGCGGGGTGGGACCTGGGATTAATGGAGATGGTGTTCTTCATAGCTTTACTGTCACCCTAATTTTCTCTAATACAGACCATCTTGGTGTAACTGCCATGGTTGTCTTTCTGAAAAGCAAAGCTCTTCACTGCTTAAGGCCTAACTCTCAGCCTCACTTACGCAGTGTAACTCCCATCCCTTGAGACTCACCTTTAAACCACCTTTTTTTCCTTCATCTTTTCCTGAATTTCTAATAAGCACTCAAATGAGGGGATGCTGCTAGGCACCCTTTATTAGCCTACAAAATAAACAAGAACAGAGTGCATTTTAGTGTCATTTGCTTATATCTAGACCTCTTCTATCAGGATGAGAGATCCCAGATACAGAAACATAGGTTTCCTGAAACGCACAACCAATCACTATCTGTGAATGACAGAACAAAACTCTGTGTCCCTAATGCTTGGCTCGGTGCCTAAAATACAGTAGGTGCTTGTTAGATGTTTGTTAAATGGTTGAATTGATGAACTCAGTAGGATTTTAGAAACTTTGGCCTTTAAAGTCATTGGGTTAATTTTGTCAGCATTTTTCAAGTAAAAATATTTGGGTGTACCCTTGTATGTTATAATATAAACCCAACTTTTCATTTCAACAGCAATAATAAGGCCAACTATTTAATTTAAAAACTTGGTAAACGTTGAGTTTTGCCATTCATTTGAAAGAGAATAATAGAGGCCTTACTTTATTCAGAGGAGTTAGGGCATTAGGAAAGAAGAGAACAGTGGTTCTTGCTTTTCAGAGTTCTCTATTCACCAGCTGCTGCCTAATGCTCTTAATGCTATTGATAAAAGTCTGAGGTCAGGCTCTCTAAGACCACTGAAGTTTAGCTGTCAACAAATGAAGCTATAGATGGCCAGACTGATATGCATATTTATATGTCCTTTTCTATGTGTCAGTATATTATAGTTTTTAAAAAGGTCAAGCATAAGCACAAAAATATATAGAAATTATCCACAATTTTATTTGAAGGCCACATTTTCTGGCCCTAAATTGTGTGGGTATTAGGGTCCTACTCCTTTCAACTAGCTCTACCCTAATCTTTGAATAGAAAGTACTATAGTTTGGAAGAAGGAGCCAGAATGTAACAGGCACACTCCCCACCCTTACCCTCCATTTTTAGAATGTGTATTAATAAAGGTCCTTTGGTCAAAATTAATAGAAGCTCCCTCTGGCTAACTTGAGCAAAAAAGGAATCTGAAGGAAGAATGGGATGTAGCTGATAACCTGGGAAGAAGCTAAAAGGATGTGACTCAGAGCAGACCAGATGTGGGGATCTAGAATGCAGGGACCAAAGAGCCACCTCTTGTAGGTGCCTCTATCCTCACGAATCATCTTCCAGCATTTTCTTTTGAGTCACTAAGCTCAAAACTTGTGTTCCCAGAGAGGCCATTCTTACTGGTCTGGCTTGGGTTGCACGTTCGTTTCTTGGCTGTAAGAGAACATGACTGTTGACTAAAGCACCAAGAAGTCTTATTGTGGAGGAAGAGTAGTTTCTCAAGAAAAACTAAATGATGTTACCAGGAAAAAAAAGGAATGGAGGATGAAACAACTAATGTCTGCTACACAGGTGTAGCTTCATCCCTGGTGCCTAGAAAAAGGCAACAGCAAAGCTGTTCGCCTGTATCACAGTTGATCTCCATTATTCATGGATTCCATATTTGTCAATTTGCTTACTCGCTAAAATTTATTTGCTCCTCTCAAATCAATACTCTTGGTGCTTTTGTGGTAAAGAGGAATTTGCACTCAAAAAGCTAATCCCCTTTTTGTTCTGCTTTCTGTGGACATGCTAACTGCATAAGCAGAAGGGCAGAGTGACCTCGAGATCAACCGGAAGACCCACTCTCCTCTATGATTGTTCTGTCTTGATAACAGACATATTACCTAAATTACTAAATCATGTGCTCTGTAACTGCCAGTAGCCCATGCTAACTGTAACAGCATTGATATAAAAGCAACATTGCCCCTTTCTCAGTCCCAGATCTTCAGAGCGCTAGCTCTTCTGGGACTGCTGGCACGATAAACCTGAGATCTCCAACTTTCCAAGTGGTGCTTAGTTTCTCACTGGTCTTTCACACCATTTCTGCAACAGTGGCCATTCACAGCCATGTGCAGAGAAAGAAAAAGTTTGAGTTGCCCAGAGTGCATGTTCCTAGCTGAGGGATAACAAGGCAGTGCTCTGCCTTCCTACTTCAGCCCTCATACTGTAAACAAGTTTCCTCTTCCCAACCTACTTAGAACCGTTAAGTTTTTTGCATTTTGTGCTTTGTTTTGGGGTTTCACATTCAAAATAGCCCCCGTGAGTAGTGCCTAAGTGCTGTCAAGTGTTCCTAAAGATGAGAAGTTGTGATGTGCCTTACGGAGAAAACGTGTGTGGTAGAGGAGTTTGTTCAAGCATGAATTGTAATAGTGCTGTTCTCTGTGAGTTCAATGCCAATAAATCAATCATGTATTAAACAGAAACATGCATGAAACCAGGTTCTGTATCAATCAATTTATCAGATGCTTGCAGGAACCTGTCCCTGTATTTCTCATAAGAGCAATGTTCCAGTATTCACTAAATCAATGTTCGCAGCAACTTTATAGAATATAATTACTGTGAATAGTGAGATTAGTCTGCATCTATTCTTAGTTTCGGACTTTTAATTTCAACACTACATTTCTTTCAGATTTATGGTCATTGCATTTCACTTTAAATGAGCTATTTTCTTGTGCATTTATGAATTTATTGCCATTTAATTATGTGTTGTGGCAACATCCTGAGCCTTCTCACCCCAGCATAGGGATGAGAAGGAAGATTAGAGAAGCAGACATAGTCTTCCTGAGAGAAATATCAAGAGCCTTCCCATCAGGTTTAAAGGATGACAATCTTTTTTCCATTTAAGGAAAGCAATCAGCTCAGCTCACACAAATGCTGAATTTCCCTTGCAAATGAGCTTCATTACCAGCTTGTTTTATGACTTTCCTCCTAGCTCGAGTGAGCTCCTTTCTATGGTTCTGTGTCCTAGTCAAAAATTGTCTCAGTCCTGAATTATGTTCTCATCATAACTACATTTAATTATAAACTTTGCCATGAGGCTGTGTGTGAATATATTGGAAAGAGATGTCTGGTTCAGTGAGATTTCTCTCAACTACATATGTATGCTGGGCTTATAGAAAACATTTTCTTACATTTTTTATTTATTTTCAATATTAAATCTATTAATGCCAGGCTCATAATTATTAAAAAAAAAAACATTATCAAGTGACTTGGCTCAAATAAAATCAAAACTAAGGAGTCCAAAAGTTCTGAGTCTATGTAATTATCTCCTAATCATACCAGGAAACTTTATTATTAATACTCAGATCTGAACATGCACCTTTATACAAAGTAGTTCTTTTGCTTAGGGGAAATTTTCCTGTGAATGTATTGCTAGAAAATTTGCTTTAAATTATAATATTTTCAAAGCTCAAGATAGCTCATTCTGTAGGCAATCAATATAAAAATAGGTAATAAGAATGTTTTATAGTTTCCAAAATAGGAAATAGAAATAATCAATAAACATACAGAAATAAGACCGAACTCATCAATGAGGAAGTAACATGCAAAATTAAATGAGTTATAGTTGTTCACCTACTAAATTGATAATGCTGTTTATTAAATAATATTAAACCAGTGTTTTCAGAAAGTGTAGGCAACAGCCACACTCAGAAGTTGGTGAGTAATAGGTACATCCTCCTAAGGGGAAATTTGGCAACATGTGGAAGCAATCTGAATGATGTGTGTCTTCATAAATTTATCCAGAAAGAAGTCATCAGCCATTTGGCTAAAGAAACATGTTCAAGGATATTCAACAAAGCATTGTTTATGTAATGAAAAGTTGGAAACATACTGTGTGTCCAATAATAAGAGAAAAGTGAACAAATTATAGTATCTCCTTAGGATGAAATATTATTATGCATTCATAAAAATTGTGTTTTTAAACCATGGGCAAGATTAATTTTCCCTCCAGCCTGGGAAAAATCTAAAAGTCTGACAATCTTGTGTATAAATAAAGATGTGAAGCAATATGAATTCTATGCACCTTAAAGAATAAAGCTATTTGAGACGCAGTTGGCAATATATAGGTAGGCTGGACATACGTGTGCCCAACAATTCACTCCAAGGATATTCCCTACGGCACGGGTCCCCAACTCTGAGTCCGTGGCCTGTTAGGAACCAGGCAACACAGCTGGAGGTGAGTGGCAGGTCAATGAAGCTTCGTCTGTGTCTGCAGCTGCTTCCCAGCACTAGTGTCACTGCCTCAGCTCCACCGCAGATCATCAGACATTAGATCCTTATAGGAGCACTGGTCCATAGTGCCAAAAGGTTTGGGATCTCTACCCTCGGGACCTTCTCACATATGTGAAAAAAATAAAATAGTCATGGCAGGCCAGAAATGTTAAAAGCAGTGATGTTTATAGCAGAAGAAACACTGGGAACAGTGAACGGTTTGCTGTTGGTAAGGCAGAGACTATAGCTCAATGCCTCTTACACCGGTGAGCTGTGTAGCAATGTAGAATGGCCTAGAGTGACACAAGTTCACAATGAGAAATTTTCCTATCAAAGTATTATCTCCCAAAAATAATGGAGAAATGATCCAGAGGGGTATTCAGCTAAATGACGAAATACATAAAAATAATTTCAATTTAAAAACATAAAAAATAATATTACATTTTGCTGAAGAATATAAATATATGAGGGAAAGTTATAAAGAAATGTATAGAACAGTAATCTCCAAAATCTGAGAGCAAGTTGCCTCTTAGTGGGAGAAAATGAATGAGAACTGGGAGGGAAGACACGGGAGTATTCATCTATATCAGAATATTTTATTATTTGGCTGAAGGATGGCTACACTGATATTCTTCCTATTTTTTTGTAAATGTCACATAACTTTTAAAAGATTATATAAGATGCAATATAATATCCCTATAAAAGGGAAAGTACAAAAGTCCTTTCAATAGAATTATGTGCGTGTGTATATACACACATTTATATGTGTGTATATATATATATATTTGACCTGGGTTTCAATCTTTCTTGAGCATCTCTTCTTCAAAAGGCTTTCACACACAAGCGAATTTTAAACAGAAGGGAGTTACTCAAGGTCACACACTAGGTAGGAATGAGAAGAAGTCGAAACCCTATAACCTGAACATCATTTGAGGTGGGACACAGCGAGTTGTTGGGAGTTTAGCACACGGTGGCTTGGGCTCAGAAAGATGAAGTGATTGCTAGCATCCTCTTGTTCCACACTAGAACTTTCCTTCAGAATTCTGTTTCAGAATTTGTTGGCCATGAAAACAAGCACAATTGTAGAGTTCAGTTAGCTTTGCTTATAAACTGCAAAATATTTCCAGAGTACTAAACATGTACCTTAAATAATTGAGTGAGGGCTGCTTTGTTTTTAAATCCACTCCAGTGAGATTAGTGTATTCTTGGAAAATTGATAGCAATTTCCTTTCATTTGTTTGGGTCTCTCCCCTCCTCTGTAATCTAAGGCACTCTTACCCAGGTTTATCCAGGTTGTGGCAGCTCGGATCCGGGCGCACCATCTCTCTGAATTCACCCAGTGCCATGGCTGCTGTAGCCCAAGAAACTCCATCTGAACATCAAAAGTGGGTGAAGGGTGGACACTCTGTGCTGTTGACACTAGAACAAGGCAGGAGAAAAACAAGATTCTCATGAAGGCTGATGATACTCTGAAGGTAAAGTGTGATACTGTTTATTTTTTCAGCGTTCTGTTAAAGCAAATACAATTGCACAAATCATTAATAGATGGCTTGATAAGTTTTTTATAAGGTGGCATGAGAGGACATAGCACTCATTTTTCCTTTTTTCTTCAAGCAAAAACAGACTCCTTAAAATCATACCCATGGAGCATAAGACAGAGCTGAAAACAAAGCTAAAGAGAGCACTGTGTTTTCAGCCCATGAGGCTCAGTACAGCTTCTACAAAAATATATCTGTGAAATTATTCTTGTTAAAGTTTGAACATCGAAGGCCAAGAAGGTGGGAGTGGCAGGTCCCAGTAGGTCCCTTCCGGAGATCCTGCAGCTCTTATGGATTTTATGGTAGGCAGCCTCTGCCAACCTCCATGTCTTGGCTGCCTCCCTCCACTTCAGCCCTGACTTAGAGACCACTGCTGTAGAGAACAATACGGTGGATGGGCGACCTGACTTCTGCATGGCAGCTGTCCAGGGCTAGTGGGTGAGGTGGTAGAGGGGCTGAGGGAGGGGAGAACACCAGCCCTTCCTAATCTTACTAGACAACTCAGCCAGAAGTCTCTGGCTGCTTTTTCCTTCCCTAATGCCCCCATGTGCTCTCCTCTTCCTTCCCTAGTGGTCTGGGTGGACAGAGCCAATGATGGGGTGGCCCCTGAATTGGTGATGACCGTCTCCAGGGTAGACAGTGAAGGTGGCAAGTATCTCACTCCTCTTTGTCCTGTAACATGGATTCTGGTAAATATAAGTGGTATAAAGTAAGAAAAAGGTAGGGGTAAGAGAAAACTATCATGAATGAATGAATGAATGAATGAATGAATACAACACCATCATAAACCAATCATCATCAAGAGGACTGAGACGATTTGCTTACCTTAAAATGTCATCTGTAGGAGCTGCTGTGAGTGCTCCTTCCTCATCCCATCAGTTCTGCTCCTCAAAGGTCTTCTAGAACCCCTGCACCAAGTGACTGACAGTCTGAGGGTAGAAACAGGAACTTTCTTATCCTCTGATCAGGAAACCCTGACATGTGGCCCTCACATCCACTGCTCCCCACGGGAATGAGCAGACATGGCTCCACAGGCCTCCGGTGGATGAGACTGCTTCATCTGGCCTTCCTTTTCTTCCCTTTTCCTCAGCTATGTGCTTTTCCTGGTAATGCTCCCCAAGAAAAGACTGATATGATTTCAGAGGAACCCAAATTTAATATCATTTTTGGCTCCTCATAAATATTTTCAATACTTTGATTCATTAAACGCAAACGATGAATCTTAAACACATTCTTGTTCGTTTCTAAGTAGCACATGCTCTCTAGCCATACTTCAGTCATTTTCACTAAATTTGTCTTCTAAAGTATAACTTGGGGTCCCTCATCTCTGGGTCTCAGAGGAATGTGTCACTCACCGATGAGTCCCCTTGCCTGCTTCTCCAGCTCCCATGATAATCGAATGCATTTGCTCTCCACCTACTCACTGCTTCTTGTCAAGGCTCAGAGACACGCCAGCTCTTTATTGATGAACATGTAGCACAGCGGGATGATCCTTCCTTCCCACCTCTGTGCACCCTGGTTTCAACCCCTGTGCGACCCTGGAATCCCATAGGGGACCCAAAAGCAATTCATGCTCATTGTCCCTTTGGTATAATAGTCTTTCCAATCTATAAAATGTATGATTTTCAAAAATCAGGGCTAAGTAGATAATATAAATTTACTTTAATCTCTAGTTCTTAAAGTATATTACTTTCACTGTTGCCAGAAAAGCCTTTGATTTATGGTTTGTCATGATCATCTAGAGGTGGATGTTTCTTCTCCAAAAAGGTATAAGACATTAGATCCCCACTGCTAAACCTAGATGAAACTACACCCAGAAGAAAGAGCACCTTCAGCCAGTCATAGAATTTTAGAACAGGAAAGTCTTAAAATAAACAGGAAATTCTCAAAGTTGGATTTTTTAAAATTTCAGTTTGAAAGAACAGCAACAAAAAAAAGTAAGAAAAGAGGTGATATAATCATATTCCTTTATACCCATGGAGAAAAAGAATGAACCTCTGAAGAAGAATGAACCTCTTCTTCACTTCTCTTCTCCCACTATGTAAGCTTAGAACATGGGGCTGGGGCCCATAAACACTTATTGTTTTGTCATTCCTCTGCAGGGTGTCTATGACTACTTCCTTCGTTATGCCCCACTATGCTTCGTTAGGTTAAAATCCTCTGTACCAAATATTCACCACCTAACTACTGGCATTTTTGAAACTAATTAATTCTATTTGGAATGACCAGCTTCTCTCAGGACCAAATAGTGTTAGAGGTGGAAACATTCAGATGGTGGAAAGCACAAACTGCATTACAATGGAAACTAGGGTGAATGAACGGTATTCTCACAAGGTGCTGGATCAGGTCCTCCTGCTTCCTTCTCACTGAAGAAACACTCCTGGGAAATAATGCCCAGCCAGAGAATACGCTTTTCAGTTTGTTTCACCTAGAAGAGGTCACAGGACTAGTTCTTGCCAATAGAATGAGCAGAAGAGAGGCGTATCAGTTCTAGGCCAGCTATTTTGTCTCTCCTGGACTCTTTCTTTCCATTTGCCACTAACTAAGAAGACCCAGGCCTACCTGAAAGCTTTGTTTTGAAAATGGCAGGGTCTCCATCATCCTGAATCCCTGAACGGTTACGTGAACCCAAGCCCCCACAGCAGAGTTGACTGGGCTTTGCATGATAAGGAAACATACTTTATTGTGTTAAACCACAGAGATTCAGGGTTTTCCTGTTACAGCAGTTAGTTTTACTCTAATGCAAAGCATTCCCTTTCACAGAATATATTAACCTTCACGCCTATTTTTGTCATCTCAGCGAGAGATATGCTCCTGGACCATCTCAGTGAATGTACAGTCCACAACGCTGCTCTGGGAAGATGCGTAGAAACTTTCACCTGTTGTCTTGCTGCTCGGAAAATATCCATAGACAGGTAGCATGAGCATCCCCTGGGAGCTTTTAGAAGCATCAAGTGTCTGGCCACTACTGAATCAAAAGATCCTCAGGTGATTCACGTGAGCATTAAAGCTGGAGAAGTGCAGCTGTGAGCACTGAGCTTATGTTCTTTGCCAATTGCAGAGTCTCCTTATCATTCGAACTTTTCCTACCACATGAATTGAAGTGAGCCAAGGAACCTGTCTATCTCTGAGCTTTAGACATTGATGTCTGATGCCTCCCTCCATTTATAAGGCTTTGGGCATTAGTAGGACCCTAGAGAGAAGTGGTGCGTGTGGGGGAAGCAAGATTTTCAGAAGCTAGTAAAGTACTTCGATAAGCAAATAACACTAGCTGTTGTGATTTCACGCTTGGGAACTTTCTGTTGAGTTTTTACTACTTGGACTTTGTGATATAACAACTCGTAAACCATTTTGGAAGGTAGAGTGTCGTGTACAACTACATCCCCAAGATTCATGCTTATGCTGGTGATGGTGGTGGGTGGAGGGGGGCTCTTCCACCTGATTATCAATGGGATGGGATGTGTTGTGCTTGGAAAGTATTTGTTTCACCTTTTTTTTCTAAATATGTCTCTGGTTTACAAAGTCTTCTTCATTTCAAAAGTACATGAAAGTACTAACCTTAAAACCCCAAAACAGGGACAACCATGTGCCTCTTTCAACCACCAAATGCCATGGTGACAGAGCCATTGTTTCGCAATCCTTTCTGGAGGAAATTCCTCAGTCGTCACTCCATAGACTGTCCTGGGGTCTCTGAGAAATATGTTCATCTTTTAGGAGGACAATTTTTTTCCTTGTTCTAACCTGAACATCAGTTTTTTGGATGGTGATTGTTCTAATTTTTACGATTAACATATTTGGCAGCTCATCCATTTATTCATTTGCTTACTTATTCATGCACCAGAACTTCATGAGTTTGCTGCATGTCATTATTAGACCTTACTAATAATGGCTGTCAAAGATTGCAAGAAGAGTTTCTGGAGGATGGCATCAAAGAACTGATAAAAAATTAAAGGGAGTGAATTAATCACCTTCCTAACACTTAGGGATGAATGACAGAGTTAAAGGGAGGAAAGAAGAAATGAACAGAAACCTGGGATCAAATTCCTATTCATGTATAAAATACAGGAGACTTCCTTAGCTCACATTCAGTCACCAGGTTGGCTGGATTAATATTCACCCTCAATTCCCCTGTAAAATGTACTGACGGAACCCAGACACACTGAGGGCTGCTTAAGGCTTGAAGTCCCCTCTAGCATATCCAGCTATGTATGGCCCTGCTAGTTGAATCATATGTGCCCCATAAGAAAGTTGTGTTTGCTCCCAAACTTGTTCTGAACGTTGTGTAGTTTGCGTGGATGTCATCTAAATCAATGAAATATGATTACAAAGGAAAGAGAATAGTTGCTTGAATGGAAAGTAAGTCGAATGCTTTGGAAAGAATCACTAGCATGAACCCTTCATAACCCACAATTAACTTATATTTGGAAGTATAATACATTGTAAATAGATGCAGTCCCAAGTCATCTTTATAAAAGGTCAAACTGTTAAGATCTTTTTAAAAGGCAGTAAAAGTTAATAAAATTCATAACATATATAAATAACAAGAAAAGCCAGTTCATAAAAGAAGCCTATCTACATGACACATAGAAAGTTCATTATAACTAGTTATCAAACATATGCAAATTTAAACTAGAATTTACTGTTTCATATAAAATTAGCATATGAAAAATAAAATAAGACTGAGTGCTACATAGGATGATGGCTGAGGGCCACTCTTATTCACCCTTGAAGTGAGTCTTCACTGGGAAAGTTTTCCTTAAAAGCAATTGGCTCACATGTATCAAGAGCCCTAAACACTATTAATTACTTTAAAACTAATGATCCTATTATTAGTAATTTATTCTAAATAAATAATCAGTCGTATGGTCAAAGATGTGCACAAAAAAACATTCATCACAGAATTATTATGCAAAACATTTGAAGCTACACAAATGTACTGAAGTAGATGTATACACATATATGGAAATTACATAACCATTAAACACTGGGTACTTAAACAATAGTAAATAATATGTAGAATTGCTTATTTTATGATTTTAAGAGAAAAAAGTTACAAAATGATATATACAAAATATGTATTTTTTTTGTTTAAAAATTGTCCTACGTATTTATATTTATGAGTTGGAAAAAATGTTATATAGTATGACTACTATATTGAGATTATTTTTCTTCTTTTTTTTATTTAGTTTTCCAATTTTCTGCAGTGAATATGTATATATTCCATGAATACAAAATATATTTTATTCTTAAAAAGGTGCTAACAAGAAGCAAAATACACACACACACACACACACACACACACACACACACGCTTCCAGGAACAGATGAGTGATGTTTTCTATCCAGCCCTTGTAGTTAAAAGTGACTGATGTCAGAAAGAAAAGGCTTATTTTTGTGCTACCAAGAACAAAATTCTAATTTGGGTGACCACATGATTCCATAAATATTTTCAAAGGCCTTTTCCCAGACTAGTTTCACTTTCATTAAAGAAACACATATGACTGGGTTTATAGAACAACACATTTAAAGCCAATTATCAGATGGTTGAATGGTTTGATGCTGCTTCATATTTCACTGGCATTTTGGTGTTAAGTTCCAGCAGCTTCTCCTGGTTGGACCCCCAAAGTCTCCAGTGGAGTAAGAAGCTCTCAGCATGCTTCTCAAAATTCAGTCCAGCTCAGGGTTAATAATGAAAGGTTAGGATGATTTGTTTCTGCTTAAATCTCAACAAACCCCCAAACAAGAAATTTACCAAAAAGTACAGATGGATTTGAAAATGTCTGCAAACTCAATAACTGCAAAAATTCATCTTCAAATCTCATAATTATTTTTTTTCTAATTAAGGAACCCAGAAAGCAGCTGGGTGCTCCTTCTAATCAGCATTGCTTAATTACTCATAGTTCCTTTGTTCAACTTATCCTGTTTTTTCCAAACACCACAGTCAGATATATTTAGAATAATCTACACATAAAAAATGAGGAAAAGGTAAATGGAATATAGATTATCTTTAATTCAGAGTTCCTAAGATCATAACTCCTACTTTTCCACATAGAAAATACATGGCTTTTAGAAACAAAAGTACTAAAAGTTGTTCTTTTTTTTATTAAATTAAAACATGATTTGAGCAACCTAATATTTGAAAGTATTAAAAACTTTAAAAATTTTCTATTACAAAATAACTACCCCATGAAATAAAATAATCAGTAGAAGCTAGCACATTTGAGTCAGTAAAAAAACTAAATTGGAAAAAATAATGCCTGTTCAGAGAACTGGGGAGACACAACTTGGCTTCTTCTCTAACTAGGTCATGGAGTTTTAGATAACCATATGTTTATTTGGAGCTCAAAATGAGTCATGGTTGCCAAATATTGCTAAGTGTAATTTTAAGCTGTATTAATAAAAATACAGTGTCCATTACAAGGGTGACAATAGTCCCATTGTCTTGTTCACTTGCTGGAGCCCAGCCCACCTGGGGCACTGGAGCCAGCCCACCTGGAATGCTAGATCACAGCCCATCTGGGGTGCTGGAGCCAGCTGTGACCTATGAGGCCTGCCCAAGCACAGGACCTGGTATGCTAGGCGGCCTGAAAAGCATGTTTAATGGTGAACAGATGCAAGGCCTGAAAAAAACTAATGGGGAAATTGGGTGGCATGTGACATCTGAATTCCAACATCTGAAGAGTTGTGTGAGAGGTGGATTCCATTGAATGTGTGGCTCCAAAAGGCAGAATTAAAATACAAAAGATGGAATTTTAAAAAAAGAATATTTCAGCTCTAGTAACCAGGCCTTAGAGTGAAGGGGAGGACCAGGCTCTCCATCGGTGGCAGGGTGGGAGCTGGTGGGGCTTTAGTACTGCAACTTTGAGGCGCTTGAATTCCATAAGAGCATCTCCTCCTCCTCCTCCTCCTCCTCCTCCTCCTCCTCCTCCTCCTCCTCCTCCTCCTCCTCCTCTTCCTCCTCTTTCTTCTTCTTCTCCTTCTCCTTCTCCTTCTCCTCCTCCTCCTCCTCCTCCTCCTCCTCCTCCTCCTCCTCCTCCTCCTCTTCTTCTTCTTCTGCTTCTTCTTACAAGAAAGGCAATATAACTGCTTATTAAAGACCTTTACACATCACCTGAAGCAATCTCCTCCCCTTGAAAATAGGAATGATGAGACCTAGGGAGGTTATGACAAAATCAGACACAGGTGCAAGGTGGAGTGGAGATTGGAACCCCCTTTCCTGATTGCTAAGGCAGTGGCCTTCTATGCCCACACAGCTCTGTGGCTTTATTTTCACTGGAAATGGACACTGTATCTCCACCTCAAATGTTGATATGGGAGCTGGCTTGAATAGGAGGATGGACAAATTCCATTGAAGGCCTTGCTTTGGCAAAGCATGATGGCTCAACCATAAAAATCTGAATGAAAACAAGTACGTACCAATCCCTCACATCGAAGAGTTTAGCATCAGATTGAAGAGAAGAGAAATTATATACAAGTGAAAATAATCCCATGGTAAGGCAATTTGTCAGAGTTAAATAGTTGATTTGGATGACAAATCTCCAGGAATCTGAGAAAGAGAGGATGGATGGCTGATACGGGAAAGATCTAGATAGGGTTTGACAGTCAAGTAGGATGCAAAGCATAAGGGAGGGCGAGGGCCTTCAAGGAGAGAAGATGGAGGGAGGCTGTCCAATGCCAGCCCACTGAAAGTGCTTTCTTCACCTCGCATTAAACAGCCCTGGGGTCATGAGTTAGAAGTGCTCATTGGTGACTAGTTAATTCACAGTGTAGATGGCTGCACAGTCCTGTATTTTCAACATCGACTCCCTTCTCAGAGTTGTTCTGATAAGACCCCTGGACATTTTCACCAGGATGGTTTGGACAAGACATCATGACACCCTGGAGCCAATCAGAGCAAGGGGCTGACTCATGAAAAACGCATTTACTTTGCCCCAACTCAGTGCAAGCGAGAGAGGGGTTTGAGGCCCTTTGAAAAAGGAGTTTTTGTAGAACTTTTTTTTATGGGGCTTCAGAAACTCGAACTTACAACTTTGGCTATTCCTTGCAAAAATGTAGGGCCTATCAGGACGTGAAGCACAGACCAAGGAAGACAACGATTCCGACTGATTTAGCTAGAAAGAGATTTTTCTCACTGTCAAGGCGAAGTAGAGAATAAACGACAATCTGAAAGTCAAGGCAAATAAAATGACTGATCAGGAACTACTAGATTCCTTCTTTAACCATGTTTTTCCCTTCCCCTGAATATTTAGAACAAGAACAAAGAATGTTTGAATCTCTACAAACTGCCTCTCTGATGTGTTACACTTTTTTTCTTTCCACATGGATTGGCTAGTGATCACCAGCAACCCAGCAGCATGAAGTAACTGCTGGAAGCACAGTTCCATAAGAACATTTCAGCTAATTCTCAGAAGAGGTGATCCAGGTGTCTATTAAAATAGCTGGAAGGAAATTTCTGGAAGGCAAATGAACAACAGAGGACTCCAGGTACATAAACAAGGAACGTTCCCTCATAGATTCTTCTGCCCAGACAGGTTTTTTTTCTAGGCAAAGTTGGTATAGTTACTTCTGAAAACAATTTTTTTTCCAACATTGTTTAAAAGATTGGGTCTTGTTTATTCCTCTGTTTGGGTCTTCGCAGCATCCTGAAAGGGGTGACAGTGGAAGACACATTTTTAATATTTCCAAGCTGTGTGGGGAGGGCACTTTTTTCCTGTTTCAATGCACTTGCTTGTATTTATCCCCAAATAACACAGTGCTGATTTATTCAGTGACAATCAAAATTGTAGTTTCCAGGGTCCCAATTCAAGAGAGAGAGAGAGCTCTATTGTAGTCCCCTGTCCACAAGCCTGGCTGTTTTGACAGGAAATTAATGACTTTGGTGGCTGACATTTCTGCAACCCAAGTAAAGGGGAACTTCCAGTGTTTGCTGATCAGAAAGCTTGGGTGTGAGGTTCCTTTATTGACAGTGAACCTGTTTTGCCACCAGGCTACTACTTTACCGATCCTGGGAAGGTGGGTAACCCAAGAGGCAAAACACAACAGCTTTTCTTGCCCAAGTGTTTGTCGTATTACATTTTCTTGTAATGATGAGCCATCCTTGTTCTGGTGACCCAGTGTGCTGAGTGACAGATCCCACTTACTCGCACTAAAAAATGTCCTGCAGATTCTGGGTCCCTCATTGCTTTGAGTGAGAAAAAGCAGGAATTGGGCAGCAGAGTAAAGAGCGAGGTGGCAGGTGAAGGCAGCTGGGCCTCAGTGAAAAATTCACTTGACTTGGCGGCAGGAAACCTGAGGGCAACATAGTGCCTGGCACATAGCAGATGTTTAATTCAAACAAAATACTGTCAACCAAGAAGGCATAAAACATCACATTTTTAGAAAAAAAAAATACCAAACTGGTTACGCTGAAGGTTTGCTGCCTTCCTTAGAGACGGTTCCTTTTCTTTCAGCTTTCCCCAGTTTGAACACACATTGCTGGTCTAGGGCAGCCCGGTTCCATCTGGGGCTAATGGGCAAGAGCGTCCAGGTTTCTGTCTGGGCTCAGTTTGCTGTCATTACGAGTAAACCTGCATTCAAAGCTGATGCGACCACTTTCCAGCTGTGTTGACTCAGACTGGCTGGCCTCATCTCCACCCTGACTAAAATGTGAATAAAATTCACCTACCAGACAGGCTGTGAAGGGCCACAGAGATAATATGTGAAATGCTGCTTTCTAAACTCTGACGTGCTGTGTACTTCTAAGGAACTCCCCTATGAAATGATGAAATGTAGGAATCAAAGGAGAGAAAACTGTCTCACCTGCTCCAGGCCTGCCTAGGTGACATAGTTACCCAGACAGAAGAAAATCCACACATTTTACTCATGGCTGTGAGCCTCTCAAAAGGACAGGATGCTGAGGATAGGGTCCCTTTTTGGCCTATGGCACTTTTATACTGAAGTCACCTATTTGCCATGACAAGTCGTTCAAAAGACCTTGCCCTTGCATTTGAGGGTAGCCTGAGGACCCAAGGACTGCTGCAAGAAGAAGTCCCCCCAGGATGGTCTCCAGGCCTCCCACGCTGGCAGCCACATGACCCCCAGAGAATGAGAGGGAGGTGCGCCTGCCCCCTCCCCTGCCCCCTCAGGCCTCACCTCGAACATTTACTACCTATTATTTCCATTGTCTGCTCTAGTAGAAACCATGACGTCGTCGCTTACGAATCCCAACAAGGTCTAGCTTGGAAGCGATAGTCAGTATGTTCAGCCACCTACTTCAGAGAGCACACTTGTTACTCTCATGCCTGACATCGTTTGTAGGGACCTGCATCTTAGCAAGCGACTCTTAGGAGGTGGAGAGATTGGCTCAGAAAGCAAAACTCTGTCATGACAATCTGTAAAAATCTTGTTTGAAGAGACTGTCTTTTAACCAGAGAGGTTTCAGTTTTCCTTGATTTTAAAATCAGCATCATAGTCTTAACCGTCCACCTCACAAGATGCCATCAGTGTCAAAAGGGGGACTCCAGAGTGCTCTGGAGACTGCAAGGCATCCGCAAGTGGCCTGTTACTCTTCTTGCCACAGGAAGCCAGGGTTACTGGTAAAGTAAGCTCTCTCTCTGGATTATCAATTCCTAGAAGGCGAGTGAGGGTGGAGGATTCTTATTCCTCCTTGCGTTTCTGTTTTTTAGCCCATCCTTGGTATGTAGGGATAAATAATGAGTAAATGCGTAATGGGATACACAGATGAATAGGACTGTTGTTATAAAACAAAGGAAGAATCTAAACAGTAGCAAGCTGATGTCCTTGTCAATCAAAAGAGACAGGAGGCACTTCAGCAGTCAACAAGCCCCTTTAATTATGCACCCACTGTGTGCAGGACATATCACCCCCCAAAAAAGGCCCTCGCATAGTTTGGACATAAGTTTCCCCAAAATAGTTTTTCGAAAGGATTTCTTTCATATCGGTTTCCCACCGTGGCCTGGGAGGAGGTACTTCTATAGCATGTGTAAGAGATGGGAGCAAGGGCGGTGAGGAGAGAAGAGAAACACTGGAAGGTTACTCATTTATTAGAGGATCTATTTTAAGACTCCTTTGCATTAAAAAAGGTTGCCTCTCTTTAAACTCTCAGCACAACTGGTTTGCTATGTGACAGGAGCGAGCCTGCTCTTTTCCTCTCTTTGTGAAGGTGTTGGGATTCCTTCCTCATGAACACACATCCACAACCACTATTACCTCAGCAACAGGTAGGTAAACAGATCAAGGGCATGACAAACACCACCGTGAGTTGTTTCTTCAGTTGGTTTATTTGGGGCCACAGTGAACTCTAACATCTCTCCACACCTATGAGCTCATTGATCTCTAGTGCCCAGATGATGGATAGAAATAGTAATGTTTAAGATGGGCAGAAAAGACTCCAAGGCTTTGCTAAAATAAGAGCTGGCAGTGACCTGTTTCCTGTCTGCTCAGAAAATCTGTGTTGGGGCAGAAAATGTTATTAATCTATTTGGAGAGAGTGTGGCTTTTCATTTATTTTGGGTCCTTCGCTATCTATCTTCAAGTCCAGTCAGGGGCCAGGCAGGTAGGAGCTGAGACCTTATAGTTAGGAAAATTACTTGGCTTCTGGGGTCTACCCCACATGGGCCCCGGCACCTTCTGTTTACATGTCAGAAAGTCTCTCAAACCACCAGATTAATAGTTGTGAAATGGGAAGGTAAAGTGCTTTGCACACAGTACAGATGTGTTAAACTGATCAGTTGCAATAATCCTGTGGTGTCCAGCATCCCAGAGTCCACAGTGCAGTTCAGTGCAGTGATTCTGGGGTTTCAGTGTGAATCTATCAGAATCACATGGGACTTGTGAAAACACAGCGTGCCAGCCCCCTGCCCTCAGACTTCTGATTCAGCAGATCTAGGGTGAAGCTGAGAATCTGCATTTCTAATAGGTTTCCAGTGATGCTGCTGCTGCTGTCCCATTTCAGGTGTCCATGTCTGGTTGGGGTGGTGGCGTGAGTTGGGTAATTACTGGTTGGAGTCCGGCTCGTCTGCTTCCTGGTGCTATGATCTGGGCCCACTTCCTTCTCCTCTCCAAGTTTCCTCATCTGTGAAATAGGGATAATAACCTACTCACCTCATAGGATGGCAATGAGTAGTAAGTAAAAAATTGCCCAGAGCCCAGCATGTGTCCAGAGCTTGATATCATTTGTGGCTCTTGCATCTCAGCTAAGAGTTAGAACCTTGGGAATTTTAAAATCCATGCACATGACTTGAGTTCAAGTATTGCTCAAAAATTTTGTGCTTAAGGGATGAATGTCAAGAAACCTAAGTCGGGGTCTTTTGCTTGGTGAGGCTCAGGGTATGGAGAAGATCACTTGCCAGGCAGCATGACAAAAACAAGGAAGAGCTAATTCTCCGGGAGCCCAGCAAGATGTAAGTGGGAGTCCCTGGGATAGAGTCATTTGTTGGCAATGACCATGACCTTGGGGGTAGGAGGCCTGAGCTCCGGTCCCAGGCTTGAGTTGGCTAGTTGTGTGCCCTCAGCTCCCCTTAAAGTCTCTGGGACATACTTTCCTCATTCACAAATCAGGAGGCCGAATTGGGTGAGCCCTCAGGCCTCTGAAGTTCTAAGAGTCACACCCAGGCAGTGCAGTGAAAGGAGAAGCGATTCCTGAGTGAGGAAGGGAGAGGGTGTGAGAGGTGGGAAGGGAAAAGGACACTGAAGGGACAAGGATGGTGGGAAGGGAAACTCCCTTCATAATTTGCCTGGCATCAGCAGTTCACTGGAGGGCAAATATGGCCTCAAGCTGAACTAGACAGAATTCTGCAAATGGCTCCCAAGTGTGGTGGGTGCTCCAGCCTGGTGCAGCCAAACTCAGGAATTAAAGAAACCTGGGGAAATGAGAGAGGCCAAAGGGACCGCACATCAAGGCCACTGTACTGAAAAAATAAAGGCAAAGGACAAAAGTTGCAGGTCCTTGGTGATGTGTGTGGCCCCTGTAGATCTGGTGCATCCCAGGAGTCCCCGAAGACTCGATTAAATGCATTCAAGAAAAATAAACAACAACAAAACAAGTTGAAGTGTTTGAGAAACATTCTATGGTGGCTTCAATTTTACCTTTTCTTTCCCATAGAGAAAAGTACACCACATGAAAAAATATTGGAAAATGTACAAGCCACAGTTTTCCAATGGATTGAGACCCAAGGGCTCTAACGCTATTGTTAGCAGCTCTTTACCTTAAACCTTACAAAGAAGGACATGTGTAGATGATAACAAGGGATCTTTGAGGATGAAAAGGATTAAAGTAAGATTTCTTTCTAGTTTAAACAAAAACCAGTTTCGGGCTGGGCTGAATGCTCCATCCTGAGAGCTTAAACTGGTGAAGGGCTCCCGGGGAACGACCATCTTACCTGGAGGTGGAGGGAAGGGCTGGGGAAGAGAAGCACCTTGTGGTGCTTCTGATGGGACAGGCCACCAGTGGAACACAGGATTCAGAGCAGGGAAAACCAGACTGTGTGTAGAGAGACATCAGGAGTAGGAGGGCCATCATCCTGAGCCTTTGTTACCACAGCCCACCATGGATGGACCCTCATTCAAGAGTAATAGCTCAGTTTTTCTATGGCATCTACACATGTTTTTAGCTCATTAGTCCCTCAAGAGAAACCCATCTTTATTATCCCAACTTCATGACAAGGAGATGGAGACACAGAGAGACTAAGAGACATGTCTATGTCTGCAGTGGCAGAAGCAGACCTAGCTCTAGAGCTTCAGCTTTTACTGCTAAACTAGATCCTGACCTTGAAGGTAGACCACCTGGCAAGTCACCAGGAGTCCACATAGAAGTCACATAGGAGTCCAACAGGGAAGAGAGACATGCTTGTGGCTTCAGACTTCTCTCTTTCCCCCTTGGTTCCTTAGCGATAAGAAAGTCCTTTGCAAGGGACTTGTGATGAACTTGAGTTTATGCAGTCAGGATTATCCGTAGGCGAAGCTTTCAATACCGATCCATTTATCTACAGCCTATTCTCCACGCATACCAAGGGGGAACCTGTCACGGGAGCCAACTGTGAACCACAGGTGTAGTAAACCTAGGGCTGGGCGGGGGGCAGCATATGAAAAGTAGATAAATCATCACCTTCATTTAAGCATCTGCAGGCAAGGCAGGCTACAGAAAAGCATTGCAACTGCCCTCTCCACGTTAGGTTTCATAGCCACCTGCCTTCCCTTATGGAAGTAACTGGTGCGTGTGTGTGTGTGTGTGCGCACGCTTGCGCGTGTGTGCATGCACGTGCACACGCATATGTATATATCAACTATCTATCTATCTATCTATCTATCTATCTATCTATCTATCATCTATCATCTATCTATCTATACCTATATCTATAGATAGAAACCCTTCTCCACCTTTCCCCTCTGTTCCTCTTCCTTCTGGAGCACCAATACCTAGATTTATAAATACTTCAGACTAATTTGTCACAACCAATTCTATCTCAAAGAGCTTAAAACTAAATCCTATTAATCACTTTTTTTCCCCTAAAATGTTCATCCAACTCTTCTGTTCCATTATCATTTTTCCAGTTCTGGAAAAGACATTTTTCATTTCCCATCTCTTCTTCAGGCCTCAGGGTCCTGCCACCTTCCCCAACCCGGACCCCCTGCAAGCCCAGAAATGGCATCCCTGATGGATCTCCTGTCTCTTTATGGTAGCACCACCTTCGTAACTCTCCCCTGACTCAGCGGCCTATTCCTGAATGTTTGGATGGACCACCCAGAATACGTCGGCGGTGCAGGCCCCTCCTCAGACATCCATCCCTCTAGCCTCCTAAGCTTCTCTCTCATGCTCTACACTCACTATGTTTCTCAGGCAGCTACCTGCTTCAGTTTCACACCTTGTCTCCTCTGCCTGGACACTTTCTATCCCCCTAATCACCCGAAGGGCCGTGTCTTCCCCGGGAAGAAGTTTTTCTTGGTGAAACAGGCCAGGACCACCTCTCCTCTCCTTGCATTTGCTCTCCAGAGCAGGCCATTAGCTCCTGGGTGCATATTGCCCCACTCTCTCTACACTAGTTATGTGTGTAGTTACAAGAAGGCATCATATTCTGAGGTTATTTCATGTGTGTATATGTCTTACTAACTGGTTTATGGGTTCTAGTCCTAAGAACTAGCATAAAAGGAAAAAAATAACATAATAGCTGGATAAATAAATTGTGGTACACCCAGGCAGTAGAGTATTATTCAGAATTGTAAAAAGAAATGAGTCATCAAGCCACGAAAAAACTTAATGGAAGAAACTTAAATGCACATTTCTACATGAACAGGAGCCAACCTGGAGGGTTACATGCTTTGTGAATCTAACTATACAACATCTGGAGACAGGAAAAAGATTATAAGTCACCAGACATCCAGGGGAGGAAAGGATGAATGGGAAGTGCACAGAGGATTTTTAGGGCAGTGCAACTACTCTGTATAACACTGTATTGGTAGATACATGTCATTATAAATCTGTCCAAACCCAGAGACCATACCAAGAGTGAACACTAATGTAAACTGTGGACTTTAGGTAACAATGACGTTGTTACCAGTGCTTCCTGGTCAGGGACCCAAACTCAGATCCTTCTGCCCAGTGACGTTCGTGTCAATGAAAAGAGACTGAGTTCAGTAAAGCAGAGTGGAAACTTTATTCTTTGATCAGGGAATGCAGGAGGGTGAGCTCATGCTCTAACAGGACCTTCTCCAGGACTAAGAGCAGCCTTCTGCATTTGCAGGCTGTGGCAGGGAGCGATTGCATTCTTTTAGGTATTCGTAGTTATTCCCTTGCTCCCTGCCCTTTTGCACACCGTCCTTCTTGCCCCATCACCATCTTGGTTTTCGCACTGGGCACCTTGGTTGCTGTGGTTGGGAATCCTTTTTAGTTCCTGTGAGCAAGCATAGCTCGTGACATAGTCTAGGTATTGAGAAACGTCAGAGTCTTTTGGATGATAGCCTGGTGACAATGCGTCAATACGGGGCTTCGATTGTGACAAAAGTGCCATTCTGGCTGGAGATTTTGACAGCAGGGAGGCTGAGCACATGTGGAGTCCGGAGCCTCTGGGGAATCTGTAACTTCAGCTCAATTTTCTATGAACCTAAAACCGCTGTAAAAAATAAAGTAGTCTATTTTAAAAAATTATATAATAGCTAACGTATATCGAGGACTTTTCTATGTCCTCAAATACAGCGCTTTGCATTTATTATCTCATTTAATCACAAGGACTGTCAGGTGAATACCATTATCAGTCCTATTTTACAAATACGGCTCAGAGAGGTTTAGAAATTTGTTCAAAGTCACTCAGGAAGTACTGGCACCACAGAGTAGAAAAAGTGGTCTTCCCCCCCTTCCTCTCCCCTATCCCCCTCCCTCCATCCCCCCCCCCCAAAAAAAAATAGACCTGTGGGTCAGGGCTGAGATGGCAGGAGATTTTAGAAGCACTTGCTTCTGCTCTGTGTGTATGAGAAGAGGCTGACTGCTGTCTCCGTGGAATGTAGCTGAGGTTTATTACAGAAAACTCAAAGTGTCTGCTACTTGCCATCAGTAAACAGTGAGTCACAGACTGGAGTGCGATGGAAATGAGATCAGCAGGCACCTCTCTGTAAACAAGTGTGTTTCCTCTAGCTGTGACAATGATTCGGTTTGAGCAGAGAGCTAGAATTTCTATTCCCACCAGACCTAACCTGTATTTCCTGTGGTGTCTGTCTGCTTCTCCCTGCGGTTTAGGGTAAACAGCTTCTGAGGCGGGTTAGCCTACTCCTGATTATTTTTGAGAGATGTTTTATCTGGTATGTTTTGGCATTTGGATTTTCTCTTGAGTTGTTCTGGAACGTTCTTTTTCAGTTTTTTAAATTATTAAAATATGGTGAGTAAAATGTATCATCCTGTTCACTCTTTTGATTTCAGTTGATGCAGACATGTAATTGGGCCCAAAGCTGGAGAAAGGCATGGCCAGGAGTGTAGGGGGAGGTTTGGATGCCTCTGCTTGGTCCTCGTAGGCCTAGGATGGAAGGCAGTTTGAGGTTTGTCTGGTACAGGTTTCTCACTTCTCAGAGGAGATACATGGCCCCACAGGAGGGGACAGAGACAAGTTTAGAACCCAATCTAACTCTCAGTCTAAGCTCTTTCCCTCAAATTATTCTTTAAAACTGTCCCTTCTTCTACCAGGTAAGTTGAATTCTAAGCCCTGTAATTCACCTGGGTAGCCTCTTTGGTGCAGCTGGTGCCTGCCCTCCCCCCTGGTCTCAGCTTCCTGCTCCCCAGCTGTCTGGCTGTGGACATGTCAAGCTCCTTCGTCCTGAGAAATGGGGTCTCACCACCTGCTAGACCAGCACCCAGTGGGTAGTCTATGTTCACCGCAGACAAATGAAACTGAGCAGTGGGAAAGGCTTGGCTAGCTGTTGTTCTTCCCACCACAGACCCAAGGAGAGGGAAATTCATTCTACTTAGGGGAGAAAAAAGCTCCTATAAAGTGTCAGAAGCCATAAGAAGCCTAGGTGGGCTGTCTAAGGTCCCTGTTCACAGGAGTGGTTTGGTCTTGGATAGATCTAAAGGAATTTTCTGCTCCCCTCAGGGAGCCTGAACCCTCCTTTGGAAATGTCTGGAAGACACTGCTCACCCACTTGAGGGACTTGATTTGGGGTCCTTCCGCAGCTCTCTCACCCTTCCGCCAAACCCTTTCCCGATATCCGAAGGGTGGCAGGTTCCCACCAGCCTTCTCTCAGTTTGAATCTCTCCATGACAAAAATACAAATTCTTTAAAGGCCCCTTCTATCCAAGTCCTTGTTCCTTTGTCATCAAAATTTTGCCATTGGACTGTTGCCAGCTGGCTACTACCTTCTGTCACTGTGGATGGACCCCTCATACCTCCCACCTGCTGCAGAGATTCCTTCACCTTATTTTCTCCAGTTTTCAACTCTTCGGATATGCTCATCCTAGAACCAGACATTATAGGAGGTCTCATGGCCCATTGAGTAAAGCGTCACAGTTCATGACTCATATTCACTCTGAGTATTTAATTAAATACTATTTTAATTAAAAAGACTGGGGAGGTGTGGGGAGAGTCTAAATTAATTTCAAGCCTGACGTGAGGGTTACTACTACATGTTGTGATTGTGGCACTAAGGAATCATGGTCTGTAAGTGGGTCTTAGTTTTATATAGTGTGTGTATGTGTGTGTCCTGTGGATGTGTTATATAGTTTATATAGTGTAGTGTGTTTGTGTGTATGCATGTATAGTATATGTATGTGTGTTGTATCATTTATATAGCATATGTGTGTGTGACAGTGTGCAGATATGTGTGGCATACAGTTTATGCAGCATGCGTGGTGCAGTGGCCGGGACTAGGTCAGTCAGTACGGGATATGAGATCGGGGTTGCAGCCTCCTGGGAAACGGACTGCCGTAACTAAGAGCAGATTCTGTGCTGGAACCTGAGACTTTTGTCTGCCAGAAGGTTGCAGTGGCCTATGGCCTAGAAAGATAAGGTGTCAGAATGAATATGCTCTGGGGTTGCCAAATGCATGGAAGCAGATGTGGTTTCTGTGGATGGATGAAACCAGATCCTGACAAGATGACCTCCACAAGATAATCTGCAGAGGAGGAAAATGAGTTGGTTTAAAAAAATAAAGGCAACAATGTCCTGAGTTTGCAACCATCCTGCCAAAGCAATGGTGAAATCTCTGAACCATTTTTTTCCTTGTAAAAGTCGTTTTAGGTGGTATTTTTATCATCCAAAAATAATACGTTATCAAAAACAAGACTCCACAGATAAATTGCAAGAATATCCTTACAATGATGGAAAGTCAATTACGGGCAAGAGGGTATTTCATTTATGGCTGTTTACTTCTTTTTTCTTTTTTTCTTTTTTTTTAAATAACACCTATTTGTAAACATTCTTCTTTACAAGGTCTGCAAAGGCCAGATCTATTCTTGGTGGCTAATATCAAAAAACTCTGGCTGCTAAAACCAGTCTGTTGGTTGGGGAGTGGCAGGACCCCGCCATGAGGGAGGCTCAAGGTAAAACCCGGCTTCCTTTCCACAAATCTAACCTGCTTATGAGACAGTCCTGTGACATTATGTCTGGAGGCTACAAACTGAAATTTTAAGATGTGTTCTTTTGTGCAAATCTTAATATTTAGAGAAAATCTTTGTGGTTATATCATCAAAGAAGATAGTCCTTTTGCTTTTATTATAGCGATGGAAATTTTGTCGTGCAAGTTTCTGTGCCCTTTATCACGGTCCTATGTGGTGGAGGTGGAGGGGAAGCTTCATCTTAGTCTGACTTCTATTTTCTCTGACTTAAATAACTTAACCTTTGTTCTAAAGTTATATTGCATTTCAATAAAGTGTTTGATAATATTCTCTATAGCATGGCCCATTTATTGTCTAAAAATTTAACATATACTTTAAAATTAATATAATATGGGGTTTTTCATAAGTATATGATTAAATATCTGGAAATATATGTAACTTCTAAAAATAGCCAATATAATTGTCTTTATAAATTTCCTGCCACATTTTTCTTGAAGGATACTTATAGAAGAAATGTCATGTTTTAATTCAATGAGGAAATAAATATAGGACACATTTTAATAAAATAAAACTCTTAGATTCATAATACTATATTTTTAAAAAACAACTTTTCAAATCTACTTCATATGAATTTCATGCTAGTAAAATATTATAATTACATAGATAGTCTAGTCCTTTTTCTTTCTCACTAAAAAATATTTACCTTAACATTATAATTAAAACTCCTAGGAAGCTCAAATCATATAATTACAGAAAATTATCGCCATAGAAAGAATGACTAACACTTTTAGAGACAAATAAAAATTGAATGACTCAATGAATTGTATGTAAATTGTATTTTCAAAGGGCTGACTATTTTTGCCCACCTAAAGTTCATATGTTGAAATCCTAATCCCCAATGTGACAATATTTTTAGGAGGAGCCCTTGGGAAGTGATTATGTCACAGGGGGGAGCCCTCATGAATGGGATTAGTGCCCTTATTACAGAGACCTCAGAGAGCCTGCCCTCCCTTTTCATCATGTGAGGACAGGGTGAAAGGACAGCTGTCTATGAACCAGGAAGCAGTCTTTCACCAGACACTGAATCCGCAGGCACCTTGACCTTGGACTTCAAGCCTCCAGCACTAGGGAATAAATTTCTGTTGTTTATATGCCACCTACCTTGTCATGTTTTGTTTTAGCAGTCTGACAGACTAAGACAGTATTCTAATTTCACATTCTTCTGTAATATCATGCAAATAGAGATGCATGGTGAATACTAGTGTATTTGTTGGGTTGTAAGAGGAGGGAAGATCCAAGTCCACATTCTCTGGAATTACTTGTTTGAGAGAACTGTGTCTTTTTTTTTTTTTAAAGGTTGAAAATGATCTTGTGTAGGATGACTTTGGATGGCATCATCCCCAATCTCTTTGTTTCCAGTTATGGACTGGGACATTCTCTCTAATGAGATGATGGATTACAACAATCAACAAGGTGCTTCCTCTGAGTGTTGTCGCTGTGGTCCGGGTTGTGGCAGAGGCATGTAGACGCTGCGTAGTTTTCTACCACAAGCCCCAGCCAATGCCAAGGGCAAGAAGTAGTGTGACTGGAGCCAGTTGGACTAGAATCTCAAACCTCCATGAATCTTGAGGTCTTAGACAGCTTTTTCTTCCATTGTAGAAGGTGAGCCTGCACTGACTCGAAATATGGAAAGTGGCTAGCTAGAGATAGCAATGCAGTAAGAGTCAAAAGATCTGGTTTCTAGACCTTTTTATAGCATTTAATTATCTATGTGACTTTGGACAAAAATGTATCTCCTTGGGACTTGATATTTTGATCTGTAAAATGGTCCCTCAGGGTCTTTCCAGTGGTAAAATCTGATTCTACTTTAAAATAACTGACATCTGAAATTAGGCAACAAATAGAGTGGACCTAGTCGTGGACAAGTCTCTGACTAAACAAGAAGTTCTAGCCATTTATTTACATCTTTGTTAAACTCGTTAGATTTTAACTCTCCTTGCAGAAGGTAAAAGTTGGAAGGCAGGGAGTTAAATTGAGGAGAAGTAACTTGTATGAAGAAAGCCAAAGGAGTCAGCCATGCACCCTGGGTGTGAGAAGCAGGAGCACCATGTGCCATATTTTTGGTATACCAAACACATGTTTTATTTGTATGAATTGTTGCAGTATTTTAGTTAGAAAAGAAATAGATTATTTCTTATTGTTTCAAGAGTCTATTCTCTCATTCTCATTAACCACTGTCTTCAGCAAAGAACTTTTCTCCTTAAAACATGTAAGCTTAAGAGAATTATATACCAAGTGAGATTTATTTCTGAAATGTAAATATAGTTTAACCTACAAAAATCTATGAATACACTCTATTAAAAGAATGAAGGAAAAAATGTGTGACCATTTCAACTGATGCAGAAGATGCGTTTGACAAACCTCAACATAATTTTATGATTAAAAAACACTAAAAAACTAGAAATAGAAGGAACTTACTTCAACATATTAAAAACCATATTTGAAAAGCCTACAGGTGATAAAGGGTTAATATTCAGACTGTACAAAGAACTCTTGTTACCCAAAAAGAAAACCCCAAACAACCTTGTTTTAAAAATGAGTGAAGGACATGAATAGACATTTCTCCAAGAACATATGGAAAAGACCAATAAGCACATGAAAGGTGCTCAGTCATTATCTATTAGGGAAATGCAAATCAAAACCAAAATTAAATGCTACCTCACACCCTCTAAGATGACTACTATCAAAAATCCAAAACAGAAAGTAAAAAGAATTGTCGGAAGATGTGGAGAGATTAGAACACTGTGCACTGCTGGTGGGTATATAAATGGTGTACAATATGCTGATTCCGTAAAAAATTAAAAATGGAATTACCATATAATTCAGCAATTTCACTTCTGAGTACATACCCACAAGAATTAAAAGCAGGATCTCAAATAGGTGTCTGTGCACTAATGTTTGCAGTAGCATTATTCACAGTAGTTAAAAGGTGGAAATAACCCAAGCGTCCATAGACAGATCAGTGGATAAACAAAGTGTGGTATAAACACACAATGGAATATTATTCAACCTCATAAAAGAAGGAGATTCTCACACATGCTGCAACATGGATGAACCTTGAGCATATTATGCTACATGAAAAAAAAACAGTCACAAAATGACAAATACTGTCTATTTCGGCTTATATGAGGTCCCTAGAGTGGCCAATTCATAGAGACAGAAGGGGGAATTGTGGATGCCAGAGGCTGGGGAAAGGGAAATGGGAGTCGTTATTTATCAGATATAGAGTGTCAGTTTTGTGAGATGATAAAAGTTCTGAAAGTTGGTTGCACAACAGTGTGAAGGTACTTAATACTACTGAATCACACACACTTTAAAAGGTCAAGTAGGTATATTTTATTTTATGTGTATTTTACCCAATTTTAAAAAAGGCAACCATAGAACATTTATTTGTGGTAGGTTTTAAAACATGAAGAATCAGTCATCCCAAACATTTTCTGACTCTTTTTCACTGTGTACATACAATTTTAGAGTTATAATCCTAAAATACCTAGAATGGGAATATCTTTTTCTTCACTAAACAATACACCAGAACTTTTTCCTGTGTGTGTTTAGTGGTTGGGTAGGAAGACCAGGTTCCGTCTATAGAGCTTAGGGTAGCGGATCTTACAGAGGAGGCTAGGAGAAGACAGGAGCCCAAATGCCAGGTGCCCCAGGAAGAAAGTCTGAGGGACAGTGAGGTAGGAATCACCAAGACATGTCTACTTAGTAGTTCTGCCCGAAGCCAGTGTTTATTTCCAAAGTTACTAAATAAATGGGCATGATGGAGAAAGTGTGAAGTTTCAGTTCCCTAAGAAACTGAATGCTGATTATGGTGAAATATCAGTATGCAATGGCATGCTAGACTAGTGGTTCTCAGGAGCCTAGAATGATATCTGTCTCAAAGACCAGCATTTCATTATGGATTGGGGGTGTTTGTCTTAGGCAAGATGCTCCCACCCATGGCCTATGTCACGTGGGCTATCAAAGCCACAGTGGCAGCACCCAAGATGGTGGCATGCAAAACCAGTGAGGGGATAATGAGTACTCTGGGTTCCAGGGGGACTGGCCAGGCAGCTTTGCCCAGAAAAATGCCATAGTACTAGAGAATCTACATCAGCATGTCAAGAGGGGTTGTGTCTGATTTTAAATCTTCTGCTTATCACAGATTCAGTTCCTTTATAAGACCCCTTTTACCCTTCTTAACACACTCCCACCAGCAGAAATCCTAGACATTTTTGAGAGAGTATGAGTGTGTATATAAGTGTGTGTTTTGAAATTTGGGAAATCTTTGGAATTCAAAGTGAGGGAAATAAAAGTGGCTTAGAGAAACTTATGGTTGTTCTAGAGTCTGCAAGTTGATAGAGTGAGAAGTCTGTGCAGGGAACTGGAGTCATTAGAGGAAGTGGTGGGGGAAAGTCGAAAGGGTGGCCCTGCAATGTGATTCGGTGTTCATGACATGAATGGCCTGGGAAGCCAGTGCATCACAACCATGGGAAATTGGCCAGGAATCCTGGGGTTAGGGTGGTCTCAAAGCCTAGGTAGTAGACTACATTCCAAAGCAGAGCAGAAAGAGCAGGCATGTTGTCTTGATGCTATTATCCGATCTCTTGAAGTGAAGACTTCAAGAAAATATTCCCTTCTAATGATTTGTAAAAGTCCTATATCTGGAAACTGGAGGAGGGCAACTGGGAATTGCTGGAGAGAAGAAAGGAAGTGGAGCGTATTTCAAAGACTTCAAATGTAGACAGAAGTCGCACTGGATCAGCTAGATAAGTGTGAGGTTGCAGCCATTCACACATAAATATGATTTCACTCAATCAGACATCTTTCCTCCATACTCAAGCTAAGTGTAGTCAGCTCCCTCAGAGTGTGGTCCTCGCCATGGGTGGAATAAAAAATAATTGTAGAAGGTACATTTTAATGTTAATATTGACAGCATTGAAAGCACGATTAACCCATCATTCACATAATTTGAATGATACTTTGGTTCTACAAAATCATAAATATGCAGAAATTACTGTAGTGTGGAAATCAACAGACCCAGAGGAGCTCTGCATCCTGGAGTAATTGGGGTATATGTAGCTTTGGGTTGGGGCCAGGGAAGGGTTTAGACCATCACGAAGTTTCTGAAAGAGAGAGGAGCTCAGGAGCAAGGCAGGAGAGGCATTTTCTAAAAGACAGTTCCATGCTTTTCCTCCTTCCCTACTTCCTGGGGTTGTGCTTCCCAGTATCCAAACTATTAGCTAGGTCATTCTGTAAGTCGGTGAAATCATATATTTGATGGAATTTCTGTAACTTATTGTATGCCTTTCCTGTAAATCCTAATCTCTGATGACAGAAAGCAGATTGGTGATTGCCAATTCACTGATCAGTTTTCCTGTACTTCAAATGGAAACCCACAGTGTATATACACTTTTTTGTCTAGCTTATTTTCCTCAACATAATTATTTTGGGATTCATTCTTGCTGTCGCTGAGTATGAATACACTACAACTTGTTTATCCATTTATGTGTTGGTCTTTAGCTATTACGAAAAATTTCTGTAAACATTTTTGTATAAACCTTTTTGTGAAAATGTGTTTTTATTTCTTTCAGCCAAATATATAGGAGAAGAATTACTGAGTCATGGTGTAGGTTGTTCATTTTACTTTACTAGAAACTTTTACCAAAACTTCTCCAAAGTGGTTGTACCATTTTACTCAGGCACCAGCAAAGCAGAAGAGTTACAGTTGCTCCATATCCTCACACCACTAGTGTGTCCAGGCTTTTCATTTTCACCCATACAAATGGGTATGAAATCGAGATTTAAATTTACTTTTCCTTGGTGCTAAGGACCTTTTCTTGAGCTTATTGTTCATTCAGATATCTTCTTTGGTAGATATCTACTCAAATCTTTGGCTTGTTATTTTGACTTGTTAGTCTTTTTTAATATTAATTTGAAGCTTTTTACATATTCTAGATCTCCTTTGTCAAATAAATGTATGATGAATGTTTTTCTCCCAGTTTGTCACTTGCATTTTATTTTCTTAGTGGTCTTGTAAAGAGATCTTTAATTTGTATAAAGTTCAATTTTTTATTTTTCTCTTTTTTGTGGCTGGAGCTTTTCGTGCTTTTGCTGAAAAATGTTTGCCTATATCAAGACCATGAAGATATTTTTATGTTTTCTTCTAGAAGCTTTAGAATTTTAGATTTTAGGTCCAAATCTATTCTGTTTAAATATACTTTTGTGTGTAGTGTGAGGTAGGGGTCAATTTCCTCCCATCACCACTCCTCACACATACATATTTGCTCAGTGTTCTAGCCTCATTTTTTTTTTTTTTGAAGAGGCTGTTGTTTCTTCCTTAAATCATTTAGGAATATTTGTCTAAAATCAATTGGTTATCTAAGTGTGGATCTAATTCTGTACTCTCTGTTCTATCCCACTGATTTGTTTGTCATTATGCCAATATTACACTATTTTAATTAATGTCACTTTATAAAACTCTTGAATTCGAACAGTGTGAGTCCTCCAGTGTTGTTCTCTTTTTCAAGAATTTGGCTACTCTAATCTTTATACCTAGAACTAACTTTTCAAATTGTACAATAAAGGCTACAAGATTTTGATTGATACTGAGTTAAATTTATAGATCAACATGAAGAGAATGCCCATCTTATCAATCTATTGTGATTCTTCTAATCCATAAGTGTAACATATCTCTCCATTTAAGATCATCTCTTTTTTTTTTAGCAATATATTGCTGTTTTCAGTATAGAGATTTACATATATTTTGTTAAATCTAATTTAAAGTATTTTATAGTTTTTTTTTGATGAAATTTAATATAGAAATAAAATGAAATATTTATGATAAATGAAATCATATAAAGAAATAAAATTGACTGGTATATTAACCTTGTATGTTGTGACATTGCTAAATTAATTATTAGTTCTATTAGTTGTTTTGTAGGTGTCATGAACAATCACACTGAGACTAGTCAGTTTTATACTTATCAATCTGTCTCATTTTTTTTCTTGCCTTCTCACATTGGTTGGGACCTACAACATAATGTTTGCTTGTTTCTAGCACTCAATATTTTACCATTAAGTATGATAGCTATAGGACTTTTGTAGATGTCCTTTAAGAATTTAAGGAAGTTTCCTCTACTCTAAGCTTGTGGAGAATGTTTATTATGAACAACATTTGATTTTATTCAGTGCTCTTATGCATATATTTGGTATGATCATCATTTTGTTCCCCAGCCTGGTGATAATATAAATTACATTATTTGATCTCCTGATGTTATAAACCCTGAAGGTACAAACCTCACTTGATCATAATAAGTTTTCTTTTTATAAATAAGGCTGAATTTGATTCACTAATACTTGGTTAATGAGTTTTGTACCTATATTCATATGGGATATTGGTTTGTAATTTTCTTTTCATATAATCTATGTGTCAAATTTTGTTATCAGTTGATATACTGGCCCATAAGAGTTGAAAAATGTTTCTTTGTTTTCTATTTTCTGAGGCTTTGTATAAGATTGGCTTTATTTTTTATTAACTATCTAATAAAATTCATCAGTAAAATTATCTAAGCTTAGAAGATTGTTGTGTGGGTAAGTTTTTAATTATAAATTTGAATTTTTGAATTTTTGAATTAATAGTTATAGCACTCAGATTTTTCTATTTCTTCATATACCAGTTATTTTTTGTTTTCAAAGAATTTGACTATTTCATTCATGTTATCAAATTTATTGGAATATAGCTTTTTATTATATTCTATTATCCTTCAAATGCCTGCAGAATCTGTGAAGATAGTATTTCTGATATTTATAATTTGTGTTTTGTATGATTTCATCATGATTATTTTTGCTAGGGGCATACCGAGTTTATTAATTTCTTTAAATAACTAACTTTTGGTTTCATTATTTTTATGATTATTATTTTTTTTCATTGACTTATGCTCTTACCTTTAGTATATATTTCCTTCTGTTGACTTTGGCTTTAATTTGCTTTTATTTTTATGGCTTCTTAAGGTGATAGCTTAGACCATTGATATCAGGTCTTTTTTTCTTTTCTACTATAGACATTTAAAGCTATACTTTCCTCTAAACACTGTTTTAACTCTTTCTCCTAAAATAGATATGCTGTTTTAATCATTATTCAAACTATTTTCTAATTTCCCTGTGATTTCTTCTTTAACACATGGGTTGTATAGAAGGGTGTCATCTAATTTCCAAATATTTGGAATTTTTTCTAGATATCTCATTTAAATTTCTAATTTAATTCTATATGATTAGATAAATAATTTTAGTCTTTTGAAAGTTTTTGAGACTCATTTTATAGTACAGCCGATGGTCTAGCTTCATGAACTTTCTGTGAACATTTAAAAAGAATGTCTATCCTGTAGTTAGTTGTCAGCTGAAGTCTAGTTGGTTGACATTGGGGTTCAAATCTGTTATATCCATACTGATTCTTTTGCCTAGCTGTTCTATTAGTTTCTGAGAGTGGTATTAAAATGTCCAATTATAATAGTGTATTTTACACTTTTCTTTAATTCTATCACATATTTTTGTATTATCTTATTAGATGCATACATCTTTATAAAATATACCCCTTTACCTCTAGTGATAACCCTGTATTAAAGTCTATTTTGTCTGTTAGTCACATAGTTTCACAGCTTCCTATGCTTATCATTTGCATGATGTCTCTTCTTACAACCTTCTGTGTTCAGTCTATTAGTGTCCTTAATGCATTTCTAGTAGGTACCTCATATAAATGTATCTTTATTATTAATATTATTGCTTTATTTTAATAAATGTATTGCTTTATTATTAGTCTGATAATCTCTGCCTCTCAATTTGATTACATTTCTAGCAGGTAGCATATAGTTGTATCTTCTCTTTCATTTTGACAATCCCTACTTTTGAATTTAAGTGTTTAATTCAATTATATAAAGTATAATTAATTACGTGTTAGATTTTAAGTTTATCATTTTGCTATTTATTTTCTACTGTTCCATCTGGTTTTTTGTTTCTCTGTTTCTCCTTTTCTGTCTTCTTTTGAAGTAATTGTATTTTTTAACTTTGACTTTAATTCTTCTGTTGGCTTTTTTGTTATATCACTTTCTGTTATCTTTTTAGTAGTTATTCTAGAAAACATATATATATATATTTAGCTTTTCACAATCTATGTAGAGCAAATATTGTACCACTGGTCATCAGTTGTGAGAAATTTTTAACAATAAAATTTCACTTGCCCTTTCCTGTGTGCTATTGTCATATATTCCCCATCTGCATAAAATAAAAACCACAAAATTCCATACTATAACTTTTGTCTTAAACAGTTAGGTTTTTCTTTTTTTTTTCAAAAAGTTAAAATATCACCTTCAAAAAAAAATTTAATCACATTTACCACTTCCAGTGTTCTCCATTTCTCTATAAATCTGGGTCTCCTCTGGTATAATTTCTCAGTAGCATGAAGGACTTCTTTTGGCATTGTAGTATAAGTCTATTGGCAACAAATTCTCTCAGCTTTCATTTATCTGAAAATATTTTTTATTTTATTCTAATTTTTAAAAGAATCTCTCTCTCTCTCTCTCTCTCTTTTTTTTTTTTGCTAAGTACAGAATGTTGAGATCACAGTTACTTTTTTTCACATTTAAAAGGTGTTTCATTGTCTGGTGCTCTTTTTCTTTCAAATATACTATTATTGAAGCTAGCTGCTTTTAAGATTTTCCCTTTATTTTTTGAAAGTTTGACCATGATATTCGTATACCTGGTTTTTTGTGTGTTTATCCTGCTTAGATCTCTGTGAGATTCTTAGAGCTCACTAAATATCGATGTTTTTCATCAAGTCTGTGATATTTTTTAGCCATTATTTCATCAAATATATTTCCTGTCCAGTTTCTCTCTCTTCTTCTTTTGAGGCTCCAGTTACATGCATATTTGATTGCTCAATTATGTCCCACAAGTTATGAAGACTCTGTTCACCTGTTCAATCTTTCATCTTTCTGTTGTATGGGTTAGATAAACATTATTTATCTGTTTGTAGTCTGCTGCAAATAGCATCCATTGCATTTTTCTTCTTAGACATTATATTTTTCTAGAATGTTCTAGAATGTTCATTTTCATCTTTTTTAAGTTGTATCTTTCTGCTGAGTTTCTCCATCTGTTCACTCATTACGACCATCTCCTCCTTTGAGTTCTTTGAACATCACTACATTAACAACTTTAAAATCCTTTCTTCTAACCCCAATGTCTGAAACACCTCAGGTCCTCTTTCTATTGATTACTTTGTTCTTGACTATGGTTCTAATTTTTCTGTTTTTTCTTATGCTGGATAATTTTTAAAATTTTTTATGCTGAACATTATAGATAATACCTTTTGAAAGTCTGTATTCTTTTCTCTTGCTCTAAAGAATGTTGGTTTTGTTGTAATAGGCAATGAAATCAGTGGCTGATCACTTTGAATTTGTTGAGCTTGGTTTCATGCTTCAATGAGGTTTCATGCTTCAATAGAATGGTTTTTCCTTCAGTACTGGGTGGGGTGAATCCTTTAGTCCTGGGACAAAGTTTACTCTTAAAGCACGACTTTCCTGGAGTTTCAATGGAGAGCTCAAGATGTTTACCATACCTCTTCAAGTTGTCAGGACTCAAACACCAAATTGTCTCTTGTAGAAGGTCAGCGGCCAAAACTCTTTGGTTAGATCTCTTCCACCTCTTGTTTTCTACTGGACTTTTGAGAGATGCCCACAAGCATGAAAAGTTCGGAGGTCGTCCAAAGAACATGAACATAAACTTGGTGGGAGCTTATGTGTAGAATTTAGGGCTCCTTCATCTGTGCCTTTTTCCTTTCTAGGGGTTTTCTTTCAATTCAAGCTATTTTTGAAACCATGATAAATGGAGCTATGAAGTAGCCAAAACTATGACTTTCTGCTATTCCCAGCTCATGTACTGAGAATGCCATTGGAAAGAATCTTTATAAAAGTGAATCTCTCCAAGTATGCTTTCCTTCTTTCGAAACTCAAATCCCTTTTAGTGTCTCCTTGCTATTGGTTGCTCTCTAACGCCTTCATGTAATTATTTTCTTTAACATTTTATTGGGAGTTTATGACTGTTATCTGCAGGAAGGTTAGTCCAGTATTAGTTGCTTTATCATTTACCAATTGCAGACTTTTTATAGCATGCCATTACACAAATGTACATGGAAGAAATCCTCAAAAAACAAAATAGAATGTAATTGACAGAAAACCAGTTTATATACACATCTCAAAAACAATTATATTCTCTAGATTTAGGTGTGCATCTTATTATTCAAAAATTAATTAGAGTTTCCTTAGAAAAGTCTTTGAGCATGCAGTCAAAGCCATATAGATAAAAATACACAAGGATGTGTATATTCATTTTTCCTTACTGCATGACAAGTTATGACAAATTTGGTGGCTTAATACAATACCCATTTGCTACTTCGTGATTTCTGTGTGCCACAAGTCTGGGTGTATGGTAACTGGGTCTCACAAGGCTTTGGTCAAAGTGTTAGCTGGACTGCAGTTCTCATCTGTAGTTTATGGTCCCCTTCGAAGCTGATTCTGGTCATTCTTTGTGGTGTAGAACTGAAGGCAGCTTTCATCTTCTTTGAGGCCAATAGGGGAGTACCTTTCTGTCACTCCACATTCTTTCAAAGAGCTCATCTTGTTGAGTCAGGCTCACGCAGGATGGTCTCCTTTTTTATAAACTTCAAGTCAACTAACTAGTGACCTAGTCAGGGGGATTATACACAGTATGGACATCCCCAAGTGGGAATCTGCCTACCACGATGGTCACTGCAGCATTATTTGTAGTAGCGAGGAATTAGAAATAGCCTAGATGTTAATTCATCAAAAACTGGCTAAATAAATTATAATTTTATACTAAACTTAAACAAAAAGGATGTTTGAGATATTTTAAGTGGAATATTGTTCTAAAAAATTATTGTGGTTAGTATTTAATTTACTTATAGTACACTTATTAAGGACACTTCTATTCATGTAAAAATATATATACCAGATATGATATACAACTTATGCTATTATTAAATATATAGCAGCCAGAACTATATCCTTCTGTACATCTCTACAGCAGGACCCATTTTAACTCACAAGAACCGTTTTCACTCATTTCTCCTAATGGCAGAAGACAAACCTAACTATTTCAAATGTGGGAAATTTGAAGTTCGAATTGAAGTTGAGTCATGGTTCTCCCTGAACCTTGTTTTCTCTTTTCTTCCTGGGGCAGCAGAAGTTCCTGGGGCATTGACATCAGAGAAGGGTGACTGCCTGATCTGCCCTGGCCACCTTTGCTGTTATAACTGTAACTCCTAGCCTTGGCACCAGCCTTCATGGGCACCCATAGCACTCCCAATTCAGGCCTTCTCAGGACAGCATCCCCAGCTCTTCCACTGTCCCCACAGAGGAAGCAGCCTAGGAAAGCTGCCCTGGGAAACTTCTGTTCAGATGGAAGCTTAGCAGGTGTAATATTGGATTTGGGACATTGATCTGAAAGCTGCAGCCTCCAAGGTTTCACTCTGGGAAATCATCCTCCCCAAGTAGGTTTTACCTCTGGAGAAATAAGGCATGGAATTGAGGCTTCTCTCCAGGACCCCTGCTACTTATGCCTTAAACATGTCACCCCAATCCTATTCTGCTTATGGCCCTAAAATTCTAATTCTCTTTCCAGAGAAAAAATTGCTATTATCAATCTATGTTCTCTTCTGTTTCATGGCATTGGCTATAAACATCATGGTTTTAGCTGGGGAAAGAAATGAAGACCAATTAGCACCATTTATTCACAGCAGGTGATGACAAGCAAGTCAGCCTCCATCACTTGGTTTTGGCAGATGCTCAAAGGCCAGCAGATGAGCGGGAAAGCTCAGTGGTAGAAAAAGGGAAGGCTCAGGTGTATCCTGATGGGAGGCTGCTGGCCTGGGGACGCTGGAGGTGGGACAGAATGGGGTGTCCTATGTGATTAGTTAGGGGTGTGTGTTTGCTTTCTCTAGCTGGTCCTAAGCTGAATACAGGAGCAAAAGTTATGGCAGCTGTCAGTTATTGCTTCAGTCCTGGCCAGTTGGCGCTAGTTATTATAGAGGTTATTATTTAGCTTTCTGGATAGTTACTAGAAAAGTATTACGACTTCCTGAGCTGGTTGCTGAAGGTTGTGGATCAAAGTGACTTTATGTGGTCTGACTGCTGTCCATTTCTATATTCAGTGTTTCACAGCCTTTACTCTTTATACCCTAAGGCTTATTACTCAGAACAAAGCCTGGTTCATGCAAAATCAAACTCTCGTTTTTGTTGTTTTGATTTTACAAAATCTGATTATCAACATCGGTTAGAACCACTCAGGAAAACAGAAACAATACTAGATATTTTAAACCAGGGAAATGTAATAGAAGGAATTGATTACATGGGTGTTGGAAGGCTGAAAACACAAAAAGGAGATTCAGAGGCAACTGGAGAGGAATAACTTTGGGAACCAGCTCCCAGCCCTGAGACAGAGGAAACACACATAAAATGTGGTGGTGGCAGAAACTGCGGCCCAGGTTCTGGGCTGGAATTCTAGGCACCTGGTACTCGGGACTCTGAAGAAGGGGTGTGATCTGAAAGTGAGGGAACATGGCATGGCTGTCTTGGCAGCTCTGAGGGGACCCAGCCAGGCTGGTGCTGGCAATGCTGAGAGAAGCCCAAGGCTATAGCCACTGTACTCTCTGTCCTTGGTCCTGGGCAAGGCTGATATCACAAACAGGACAGAAATCCCTTCTCCCATCGGTCAACTCCCTCTAGAGCTCCATTGGCAGGAACTAGCCACCTGGAAGTCACTGGAAGTGGAATCTAGAGAATGTAATTTGCTAAGTCCCAGCCCAGCATCACAGAGCAAATGCTGGTCTTGGAGTCGAAGAGCATTTGATAAAGGAGCCAACATGATGGCCAAGAGGGCAGCTTAGACTGAAAGCCCTCATGACAGTCTCCATAAGAATGCCTGCAAGGAGGAGAAAGAAACATCCTTTCAAATCATCAGAAACTCTCCCATCATGTTAACATGTGTGTAAGCTGGCTGTTTGTACATAGATTTCTATATACATAGAAAGTGACCAGAAGGGATGTGCATATCATACTAAGCCCACATTCCTATGGACAGCAGAAAAAAATAAGGGACATAATATACCTAATATCATTCTGTATTGCTTAATTTTTTGACAATAAGCATATTAATATTACAACTGTAAAAACTTAATAATGCATTTAGCAGTGCATGTAGAGTTTCCCTCTGACACGTGCTGGCAGCTGAGGACCACAGGTGGCCTGAGATGGTGGCAGCAGAACACTGTGTGCCATCTTCCCAGAACTTTCTGCCTCTTGGCTTAGAAAGTGTGAATCTCAAAGGTGAGAGAGAGGGAAACTAAGACACACACGTTGGGGCAGCATTCTGCATAAGCCCATGTGTGCTGTGGCTAGAATCTCCCGAAACAACCACAGGTGCTATCTGTCTGCTGGTAAGCAGGGGAGATAGTGCGAGCCCAGAAGCTTTGTTTCATAGAAAAGATGTTGTTTGAAAGGAAATGCTGTGGGGAATTTGATTTCTCTTTCGGTTTCCTCACTGGCCAGCTTTCCCATCCCCACCCCCTGTTCTGTTCATCAGAGCCTCCTGGAACACTCTTATTTTATGTCCCCAGATGAACTTAAAAGCCAGGAAGTACACACATGGGGGAGTGCTTCTCCAACTTGAATGTGTTGTCAGAGTCCCCAAGAGATTTGTTTATGAATGTGTATTCCTGGGTCTCTCCCTTATAGATCCCATAAAGGAAGAGCGGGTGGGCACAGAAATTAGTACTTTCAACACCCTAAGAGTTATAAGGCAAATGTCCCCCAACTACAGATTAAGAAAACTTCTGAGAAAAAATCAAAATCCATTTCGGGGACCATCATGTTCCGGCACATGCCGAACATAATTATAACAGCCATCCCAACTGTGCTGCCTCCTTTTTTTTTTTTTTCCAGAAAGAAGAGTTATTTAATGTCTCTTAGCCCTAAAACTCATGACTTGTCTATAAATTTTAGTCACGTGAAGATGCTGCCACCACCTTGGTGTATGGTGGCTCGTGTTTTCTTGGTCATGCCGATTTCTCCAGCTATGCTGCATGAGATGCACATGTCGCATGAGGCAGTAGTTCTAGAAATGGCTGGCTGTGAGCCGAGATGTCATGCAAGAAGCCTTTCTAAATATGGGCATGTGATCACCTTTTATCTCCATTTCACTCGTTATTTTCCTTCATGCTGACACAGGGGTTTGTCTTTTATATTAAAGCTTTTGAGCCTTTAGTTAATTTCTCCATTCATCCCATACTGAGGTTGTTTCCCGGGCATTACAGTAAATTATCCCTGCTTCCGTCTCAGCTGCCAACGACAGTAGATGCACGTAACTATAGTTTTTGTAGTAGACTACAAGGGCTACAAGGAATTCATTCCTGTGGAGCACTCTTGTTTTGCATAATTTGAGTATTTGCAACATGCTAGGTAGTAAGGACACCTGGGGAGCCACATTTGCTCTCAAGAAAAGTCACTATCGGCGTGACATTGGTGAAAAGAGGTGAGGATTTCAGGAAATGGAGGATGTGTTACTTAAGACTAATAATACTGCCTGGTTTTAGTTTCAATACTAATCACTTTGCTGATTGAAACTAGTGAGGAAGCCCCAAGCCAGGACTGCCATGGCAACTTGTTCATTGAAAAGACACTACAGAATCAGCCAGAGAATATTGCTAAGTGCCAACTCCATACCTGGCTTGGGGGTGAAATCTTCACTTCTGAAATACAGATGTTTTAGACATGGTCTTTGTCTTACAAGTGTGGAAAGTATACCTAAAATCAAGCTGTGCATATGTGAAAATAATAAGAAGTACTACATAATTCAGTGTGGATGAAGTGCCATGGGAATTCAAAATGGAAAAGCGCATCATGGAGTAGAGAGAGACAGTTTTACAGAGATGGGGGGAAGTGAAGACAGAAAAGAGAGCACATGAAGCAATGGAATGGCCAGGTACAAGTTGCCCACAGACCAGTACAAGAAATTGGCTTAAAGGGGGGTGAGGGTTGGGATACATAGGACGAATTCAGCTTGAGCCACAGTGAATCTTAAATGCAGGGAAAATGACCCCTGTGAGATAAAATTATACTCTCCCCATTTAGAGCAACTGAGTTAAACATGTAAGAAACCATCAAATGACAATTTAAATAAGCGAGGGGTTTATTGCTTCACAAAACAAAGAATCCAAATGTCAGAGGTCTAGGACTTCACTTGAAGACTGTCTCTTGCTCCACCATTTGTTCTCATGGTCACAAGGTCACATTACAACTCTCTGATGCTGCTCAACCTCCAGCACCTCATCCACAGAGCAAGTGGAACAGGAGGAAAGGCAAAGTCAAAAGGTGTGTGCCAGCAGAGTCCATTCATTTTTAGATAAAGAACATGACTTTCCCTGAAGCCTTACTCTGTGGCCTTCTGTATCATCAGAACCCTTGCCCGTGCCACTCCTGCTGCAGCAACAGTCGTGAAGGGGGCATTTTCATGGATTTACTCTGAATAGACATTTCAGGAAAAATCCATATGGGGTGGCCCACTGACAAAGTCTGACTCAACTGTCAGCCACTTTCCTCTTTACTTTTACCAAATGAATACTTCGTGTCAGGCCCTGGGCTAGGTACTGAAAATGGAAAGATACATACAATAACTACTACTATTGTGCCTCTAATATGGGTGAAACACTGTACTCAAAACTTTACTCATCTGAAATTGTGCATCATCTACCTCTACTGACATACTATTTTATCCCTTTAATGAAGAAAAAAAGTAGAGTCCAAGTCAATTTGTTTCCAAAATTGTATTTTCCATATAAAATACTGTCTCCAAGACAGTATTTCTTTGGATGGCTAATGGGGGTACATGGGCGAGTAGGCAGTTACTGTAACTTAGGGCAAATACTATTCTAGGCTCAGGAGGTACCTTGGGACAAGGAAGTTCAGCACCAACTTTCCCCGGAAATACCATAAGAGGACACAGAGAGGATGTTTAGTCTTAAAAGATGAGCAGAGGAGACAATGGGGACCAGGTGAGGAAGATACTCTGCTGCCAAACAGATGCAGCAGCAAGAATAAAGGAGTAAAGGCAGAAGAAATGGGTTTCTTCTCACATCAGCAAGTAGTTCCTTGTGACTAGGATGAAACATAAACGTGGGGAGATAGCAGGAAATCATTTCAAGAGGCCGGAGGACCATGCCATTGGCTTTTTCCAGGCAAGAAAAAGTGAGCCCTTGAGCCACATTGGTGGACGTGAGGATGGAGACAAGGAGAGAGGGACTCAGGTTGGCCGGCAGAACTTCTGTGTGTATGCACATGCTCAGGCAGAGTTAGGGGAGACAAGATCTGTTTGTAATGAATACAACACATCTTCTTGTCCCTGCAGCTCCCTCACACTATTTTACACTGGTTCCATAGTGACCCAGGACACTGTGTCATCTGGCTGCTCTCTTCCCATGCTGTTGGCTCCCTTGACCTCTCACAGGTTTTACTGCCCTGGGTAGATGATGGCTACATGGGGTTTGCAAGATATTGTCTGGTCATGTGGAATTTGCCACTCAGTATTTCACAGGGTAAATATAGAGCAACACGTCTCCCAACCGAGTCTTGTCTTGAATTCCCCGGGCCACCATTGCTGTGTCCTCAGAACAGGCTCTCCCTGAGTGATGACCATGCCCCTGCCTTCCACGCAAGCCACCATTGGGAAGGGTGACCTGTTGTCTTAGGTTACCCATGCCTTGCTCCAACCACAGGAGCTTTTGAAGCCAAATGACTCTTGTTCTTGCCATGTTAGAGGACAAATATTTTAAAATCATTTATTCTAGAACAGGAATAAGTGGTAATAATAGTACATAAAGTCCTAGGATTTTTTCCCCTATCCCTCGGAGGCATCTAAAAACAACAACAACAACAACAACAACAACAACAACAACAACAACAACAACATATTTCCATTTAACTTTAGCTCACTCTTGAATATTCAACTGATCATTTTCTGAACACCAGGGAGAGGAGTGTAAATAAGCCATAGTCCTTATCAACAGTGTCAGTAAATTTAGAACCCCAGCTGACTACTAACATTCTGCCCACTCTTTCTTTCAGAAGCTGTAAGGAGACAGTCAACTCTGAGTGTTGTCAGAGGGGACTCCGGGCAGCATTTTGGGGACATTACAATCTCTGATTATCTGCCACCCTTTGATTTTTATTTCCAGCCTCTATGTTATAGGGTAATATTGCCGCAAGCCAATCCCAGCCATCCAATGTGAGACACTGGCCTCTATCATGAAACCCCTGCCTTTGGCAGCTGCTGACTTCTATGGGAGGGAATTCCATGGGATTGAATACTTGCTGACTTTTCTCCTTTCTTTTCTTATTAAGAACCCTGTCTTTTAGGGACTGTGCTTAATTGCTCTGCCAGGGGCATCTCGTACCCTATCTCCCATCACTGAAAGATGCATACACAACGATGTGTCAGTACAGTTGCTTCTTTAACCTGCTATAAACCAAAACACAGCAAGCCAATTTTCCAGCCAGTGGAGAAGCGCCTGTGTCTTGATGAAACATCTTTAATTTCAGATGAAGGAAATTTGAGCGGGGATAAGGACTATCTTCTGTTGATGCTTTTTCCACCGTGTTTCCATCCCTGAGCAAAGCACGTCCTGGGAGCTCAGAAGGCAGAGTCCTGTGGTCTTTTGCTTCAAAACTCAGAAAAAACTGACTCAGGCTTCTAAATGCTAAACACCAGAAGCAATTCCTGAGCATGTGTGTCACTCAGGGGACTGTTAGCTGTGGATGGGAGGAACCCTCAGCAGCTCGCCATGCCAGCTATGCTTCACAGCTTTGTAACCCTACGCCCTGAGAGCCACAATTTCTGCGGTGCAGCCTTCTCTTTGACCAGATCGTTTAAATGGCTCCTAAGCAACTCTTAAACAGTTGCTTCCTTTGAAAAAGTTCTCTGCTAACTATCCTGTAAATTTGATTAATTCATAGGCAATGGACCTTAGGGTATTCGTTTTTGTGAAATCTTCATTTATCACTGTTGAAGACAGAAAAGCATCTAAAACATGGCCTTTTAGGTTGGAACAATTTTCTAGTGTCCCTGATTTTAGTAAATGGCACCCTGGAAGTTCATCCTTGCTGCCCTGTCTTGTTGGGGTGTCCCCAGAGCAGGCCTTAGTAAAAAGAAGGAGGCTATGGCAAGTAGTTTATCTGAAAGGCAGTCCCAGGAAAGGACTGGGGAAATGGGACAGGGGAGAGAAGGAAGCCAACAAAGCATGCGTGCAATGGGCTAAATGTTTGTGTTCTCCCCTAAATTCATACGTGGAAGCCCTAATTTCCGAGGTGACAATGCTTGAAGGTGGGGCTCATGGGACAATTAGGTTGCAAGCTCAGAGCCTCATGGAGGAATTAATGCCCTTTTAAAAAGAGACATAAGAGAGATGATCTCTCTCTGTGTCTCTGTGTCTCTGTGTCTGTCTGTTTATCTGTCTCTCTCTCTCTCTCTCATCCTGTCGTGTGAAAGTACAGCAAGAAGACATCCATCTGCAAACCAGGAAAAAGGGCTCAGCTCTTACCTGGATGCTCAAATTGGCTGGCACCTTGGTTTTGGACTCCCAGCCTCCCAAACTGTGAGAAATGAATGTTGTTTAACCCACCCAGTCAATGGTGTTTCTGTTAGAGCAGTCAAAGGTGATTAAGCAAGTTAACATGGGGAGCAACTGGTGCTCCGTCTGTCTGAGGACCTCTGAGAGACATCCTGAACACGTGCCTCCAATGGGAGTGATGGCGCCGGAGTATTTATCTACTAGTTCAGGTCAGTGATTGAAAGTTGCTGAGTTAAGGAGTGTCTATTCTTTAGTGCTTCTATTTTCTGAGCCTCTGGAGTTTAAAGAAAGTCCTAATGCTGAATGCTGCAGGTGTTTGAGCTGGCTCTCAAAGGCCCCACTGCAAGGCCTGAGGCAATAGGACAGGTCAACTGTGCTGCATGCTACGCTTCCCCTTGTGTCAGTGTAACTGGTAAGTGCTGGGAAAACAAGGACAGGGGAGTGCAGAGTTATAGGAAATAAAGTCATGTGGCCCTGGGAGACCAGATTAGTAGAGCCTCATAGGGCACAGAAAGGACTGTCTGTTCTGTGTGAAGAGAAGTCATTGCAAGACTTCGAGCAGAGCAAGGATGTTCTCTGACGCATGATATAAAGGGAACTCTTACATTAAGACTATCCCTTAGGGAGCAAGGAGAAAAGCAAGGAGAACACTTAGGAAGCCATTGAAATAATCCCCTGAAAAACAGTGAAGTTGGCTTGCCCAGGGTGGAACTGAAAAGGTCATAAAAAAGTCATCCATTGTGGCTATATTTTGAAGGGTAATTGCTTCAGAAAATGCATCATAACATGTATGATGTGCTTACCAGCTGCACAAGCATTGTTCTTACTGGGGGGAGGGTCAGGATAGGACCGGGGTTTAAAACTACTGGCCTTTAGGAGGCATGAGGTCCAGCCCCAGGTCAGTTGTTGCTAAAAGTTTTTAGCTACATGATTTGAGTCACTGAACTTCCGTTTTCTCATCTACAAAATGAGAGTGGTAGCTTTTGCTTCAAAAAACCACACTGGTTTTTTTTTTTTTTTTTTTGTCATTAATAGCTTCACTAATAAGGTAAAACTCACCTTCTGAACTTGTCACTGCTACTGGGATTGCCTACAAGGGCAGAGCACTGTCCCTGCTGCCCTTCTTCATGGCTCCTGGTTCTTCCTCATTTTGTACCCAAGCTGGAGTCTTGGCTCATTCTGCATTAGGTATGACTAAAATTAAACCTATGCTGCTTTAATGAGAGATGGAACATCAACCAGTCATACGAAATCTGCATCTAACCTTAAAAGACCCTACCCTTTTGGTGGTAGGGGTAAAGTACTGGAGGACAGATGGAGAGGACAAAGCATCAATTCCACTTCTTACAAAGTGGGGGACAGGAGATAGTTTCTGTGGTTGATGGAACAAGAATTATACCAACAGAGAAATAGAAATAAGAACAAACCCTTCTGAGGGAGAGGGTAGGGGGAACTGGTTGTGTAAATGAGCAAAATCCTTGGTAACTATAGTTAGTCATCAACAGTTAAGTGTCAAGTTGGTGAATAAAGAAATCTTGGTCAAAGCCTAGATTCAGAGATGTGTTGGAGGCCACAGGAATAACCAAAGGCAGAAGCGTTAAATGTGGGGAGTGAAGCTGGGAGAAAAGGAGGGCTGGCCTCTGGGCTTTTAGGAAAACCTCTGAGACCTGGGAAGAAATTTAACAGAGGTTTCGAGCAGAGCAGCTGTGAGGGCTTACGGAGAGTCAGGCTCAGCGCTGAGCACTCTCCACTTGCTTATTTATCTCATCTTTTCACCAACCCTATGAGGTTATAAGTCCATAACCTCTTATTAGAATCTTTTGAGGTCAAGATACTTTACAGAATTCATAATTTTTCTGATCCTAGACAAGAAATACCCAAAGCCCCTAGCACAATCTGGAGCAGCACCTGAATCAAATCTGATATTTGATCATCTAGACAGAAACATATGGTATTTACATTCGTCAGGATAAACAAAGAATAAATAGCCTCATGCTGGATCAGGTCAGATTTAGCCTAAAATCTCTCTTTTCAAATGATTCAGATTTCAAAATCACAGATGAAGAATTAAAAAATATTCCCATTTTACAGATTATGAATTGGAAGTACAGAGAGAGTATAAAGCACCCAACGTCATAATCACAGTGAGGGCAGGAATGAGTATTTGAGTCCAGGCTGTTTGACTCTATACCTCTCAGACCCTGAGCTAAGCTTTCAAACAAAACAACAAAAATCAAAAAGAAAACTGCCCATTTAACATTTATAAATGATTCATTAAGTGTCTATAAAACATAGCATTGTGTCAACTTCATTAATTTTTTCTTCTGAAATTTTAAGTCATTTGGCCAAAAAAAAAAGTAGATCTTAAGACAAAAAAAATTATAAAGCCCAAATTTTGGATAGTGCCAAGGATGAGAATCTCATGGTCATCCCGTTAATTGGCAAAAATCCAAAGAGTCTTTGCTAGAAAACAGGAAATCTTTTTTTTTTAATCTAAATAATGTATATGATTTTTCCTTTGTCCAAAGTTTTACTAAGTTTTATGTAGAATGTAAAATAGTGCATTTTTTTCTTATAGAAAATATATTTAGGGAGCATATGTTTTATTACTTAGATTTTACCTTTTTACAAAGCAGTTTCTTTCATAATTTGAAAGCATAGACCTAAGATGAAAAAGCCACAAAAAATTCATAAACATCATGTGTTTTACCAGGGAGAAAGAAAATAAAAATTGAGCAATTTCTTAATTTTGCACATTTTAGGAACATGACTGATTTCAGTATTTTATGATTAAATATTTTATTTGCTTTCTCTTTTCCCAGACTTAACTCTATCTTTATTTCTATCTCATCTCTTTTAAAAATTTGTAGCAAAAATTCTATTAAATTCAATTGTATTTGGGCTCACTGAAAATTTTTGAAAAACAGTTCTGCTGGGCCAGTTTTGTTCTGAGGGGACTACAATGTCCCCTGGGAGTATTACCTCCATCTAAACAGGGACTGTATTTAGGTTCGAGCACAAAGCGTAGTTCTGAATGCAGCATAGGGAGTCTGCTCACTCTGTTCTCAGCCCAGGTCAGGCTTCCCTTCCTCCCCACATCATGAAACTTGAGCCAGAGAGGACCTGTCTTGATGGCCTTTGTCCCTCTAGAGTAACAAAGACTGTCATCTTTGTAACAGTGTAACATGAGGTAGGAGAGGGAAGAGGTCATAACATTATTCACCTCTTTGTGAATATTGGTGTTCAACTTCATGAATTATTCAATTCAACATGCATGAAAATTTCAATACACTTGAAAACAATTTGTATACAGGTATTTTTATTTCTTAAAAATCTTCTAGCAGGTACCATGATTGCAGAGTCACTTGAAGATAGGTCATTTCAAAAGTAGAATGATAAAAATTATTTTAGTTTTTTAGAGCCAAAAAATTACATTTAATAGGATGTAAATGCATTTTAATATTTTTGGCATGGTATATGTTAGGACTTCCAAAAATAATTGTCCTAAAGTCTATAAATGTCTTAAAGCTTCTTCTGGAAAAAGTGGGGCAGGAAAATATTTTTATTATAAGTTCTCTATTTTATTTTATTTTATTTTATTTTAAAATTATATACTGTATTAAGGATTTTTTAAATAAAAACACTATGTAGTCCATGATGACTTAAAAATACAATTAGGCTAATTAGAATAAATATTTTATAATATATTTTGATAAAATATGTTTTAAGTGCCTTATTGAATAACTCATATTGTATCTGTAAAGAAATGGTTAGGGATTTTTTGCCTTTTTTTTTTTTCAGAAATATCCCTATTAACAGTAGCTGCAGTAGGCTTTGGATTAGTGTAGTCTTTCTAATTAGCCTTAAATTGAGGTCTATGTCAGATGGAATATATATAGTTTTATAAGGTAAACAGAAATATTATTACTAAATTTACTCTGTAAAAACTGGGAAAATTAAACTTTTGTTGTCTGACAGACGTATTTGCTGGATTTCATTAAAGTACATCTTGACCATTACTATCATGGTATGACCAGAACAACATTAATATTTCTGGTTTATTTTAAATCATTTGAAGTCCATACCCCCAAAACAATTTGATTGGTGACACATTTGAAGCTACCTGAGTATTTAATCATGATCGAAATTTGGGAATTCACCATGACCCATCCTCTTCCTCAGCCTCACATCCAATCCATCTGATCATGACACTTCCTGCCTTAAGCTTCAAGACTTCCCATTGTGCAAGGAACAAAACTAAACCCCTTGATGAGACTGACAGAAGCCAACAAATCTGGGCCCTGGCCCTGGTGTGTATGTATATGGGTGTGCACCGTGCATGCATCTGTGTATGTGTGTATTTTTATGTGTATGATGTGTACGTGTGTGTATGTGCATATATGTGTGCATGGGCCTAATGTGTATGTCTGTATGTGTATATGAGTGTCTGTGCATGCATATGTGCATATGTGCTAGTATATAGATGTTAGTGTGTTCACGTGCGTGTGCATTTGCATGTATGTGAACACATGTGCATGTGTATGTTTACACATGAATGCGCATACATGTGTGTGCGTGTATTTGTGTTTGTGCATGCAAGTGTGTGCTTGTTGTATGGTATGCACTCATACATGTGTATGTATGTAGAAGTGTGTGTGCGTGTATATGTGTATGTGTGTTGTGTGCATGTGTTGTATATATGGTGTGTGCATGGGTTTGTGAGTGCGGAATTCAGGTATTCTGCCTCCTATTTGACTTTCATCTTTAAACCCTAATTTCTGACTCTGACAGCATGCAGCTTACATCCCTTTCAAATACTTTCAGTTTCTTTATCACAACCAGCCATCGTGTGTTTATTTATATGTCAGCATATTTAACATTTTCTTCCCACTTGCTTCAAGAGATCAAGGACAGTACCCATTTTACTCTCCACTGCATGCTCCTGCTCTACACTCCATACCCAATACTTAATTACCAGTGAATGAATGCATTCTGTATGTGCCTACATACAGATACTACTTGCTTTTATCCCTAATATATTTAATTTTTATATCAGTCATCATTGAGGAGATGAAATTTAATAACATTCTCCCTACTTGACAGGTATTAAACACTGGTCATTTAAGACTATTTTTAGAACATTGAGAATGATGACTTTCACTTCAATATGTCTCTGGTGCAGAAAAATAAGAAATAGCCAAATATCATTCTCATTTTTAAGAATTTTTAAATAATATGCCAAAAATAATATAATGCAGTGCAGTAGATGAGCATGTTTTCCTACAAGCCTTCATATTTTATGCATTTGCCTCTCACCACGTGTCTTCAGAAAAAATTGAAATCCACATTGTTTAGCCATGAGCCTAACAATACATGATCTACCAGGGTAAGTTGGCCTATTCAAGGGGACTAAGTACATATGAAAACATCAGCTGCATATGTAATTTCTCTCATTTCTCCAAAACTATCTAATATGAAGAACAAATGTTAAGTGAGCAACTTTCTTAGCGGAAATTGTGCTTGTGTTGTATAATACCTGGTCTTAGATTTACCTAAGACATTTATGGCTTCGATGAAAAAAGTGGGGCATGACTAACTCTTAAGGAGCTCTCTGGATTCAATTTTGCTTGTAGCAAAATAGATTTGAAATGATATAATTGGCATTCTGAAAGAGGGAAGTAAAAATATGTCCATGAAGAAGTGAGCAAATTCACATCGGCTTTCCAGCTCAGATTTTTGTGCAGAACCAAGTGACTTCTATTCTAGAAGCAGAGTTGCTGACTCAGGGCATTTCTACAGGACCCATCACGCGTTCACTTCAGCAAATGCTGGCTGTGCGTCCCGGATTGTCTTCTGTGTCTGGAACATGTCAGTGTAGACAGAAACTCCCTGCCATTCACAGAGCTTTCCTTTCAGCTGGGAGGGAAGATAAACAATGACAGCAAACCTAAAAAACACATTTGAGGTTTTATATTGGAAGGAGACTGTGTTAGGAGAATATTCTTAAAAGTGGGTCAGAGAGATTGAGGAGACAGATGTGTAATTATTAAAGAGGTTAGGATAGGCTTCCAGGTGACATTTGAGCAGCAGCTTGAGTGAGGTAAGCCGTATGGATATTCAAAGGAAGAATGTTCCAGACAGAGAGACAGCCAGTGCAAACTCCCTGAAATTGGAGACAAGGACATTATGGGGTGAGAAAGAGTAAAGGGGTGTTAGAATAAGTGATTGCAGAATCGGAATTACTGATGGGGTCAGAGGGCCCCTGGAATTTTTGAGGAATAAGCGGGAGAAGGCTGGAAAGACAGGGGGTAGTGGTCAGATCATGTGAAAAAAATGTCAGCCTTCACTCAGGGAGCAATCGCATTCTGTCCGCATCTGTGCTTTAGCAGTGGGACATCAGGACCTATGGTTGTGTTTAGTGTCCAGTATACATTTCGGGCTGCTTAGACCAGAACCCACAGGGATGACCTTTTCTTCAGGGAGAGAGCAGCAAGGACCCATAGGCCAAGAAACAGGATGCTGCCTGTGGCAGGGCTGGCTGGCTCTAAGGAGCAGTCCACTTTGGAGACTACGTGACACCAGAGGGCATGTTCCCAGACTGGTTCCTCAGTGCCCTTGCTGACCCAAACAAACAAACAAAAAAAACACTGCCTCAGTGTGAGCAATAAAGAGGTCAAACTAAATCTACTTTACTGATCGGGTAAGCTTCTAAATAAACGCAAGATTTTCTGGAGTGCATTGCACTTGTCCTTCTCGATTCTGATAGAGCATATTTTGTGGGTACAGTATGTTCCCATCACAAATTATTTTTATATAAGTTGCCTCCCTAAAAATTCTGTAGGCCTTGGTCCATGTGAAAAAGAGTTACTTGCGATGATTTTATATTATTGCGCTAAACCAGCCTTTCAAAGACTATTTAATCATGACACCCTTTCATGACTCCATGTAGCCTTGGCTTGGCTGTTCAGGTGAAATAATGTAATAAGGTCACCCTGTTGGATTCCAGAAGCCCTCATACAGGTTTATATCAACATCACATGACTTCCGTGCCCCTGGTTGTCGGTGGAAGTTTCTGATGTCACTTACATTGTTCTGCCAAGCTGACGAAATGTCCCTACCTGAGGGACATTAGTCTTCACGTGATCGGGAGGAGAAACAGAACCAGAGAATATTTAAATTAAAAAAAATTTAACCAGATGCTACAGATTTGTGGTAATTTTTATTCTTATTTTAAGTTCTCTGAACTATGGACTTTTCACTGCTTAAGACTCCGCATGGTATTTTAACAGCTGTTTTATAAAAAAAAATTTTTTTTCAATTTCCTAACTCTGCCTCTAATTTAGATACTGAAATTCTAACATCAAGAGTTTTGTGCCCCATTACTATGTTAAATTGTCCCTTTAACCTCCCAGATTTCAATTCTGGAAAACAGAAAACACAAGTTTGTGAGTCAGCATATCAGCTCCTAGACAGAAATGTGGTCAGACCCACCTTGAAAAGAGAACTGAGATATAGGAAGTGAAATGGTCTCTATCTTTTTGACAATCCTACCTGTTTTTTTTTTTTCTTTCAAAAAGGATGTCCAGACTTGAGGATTCTGAGTAAATTTTGACCTTCAAACTATTAGATCTGATCAGCCCAGCACAGAACTGGGACTTTTCCATGGTCTGTGGAATGGTTAAAGTGTGGAAAATAATCCTTCAAGCTTACTTTAATGGATGGCTGAAGTACCATTTATTTAAAAACTGCTTTCTAAATAAAAAGCAACTCAAAGCTACACATTAGGTTTGGTTAGAAAAAATGTTTTTTAAATTGAGAAGTGTTGTGTATGAAAACCAGTCATCTATGTCTCAATTTTCTATTCTTTTTAAATGAAAGAAAAGGAAAGATCACTTAGTATATTAAGAACCCTGTTAATAATTTCTGGGTAATTAGTTCAGAGAGAAGAATTGGTACTTCGTGGATGAGTAGATATAAAATTATAGAGCATGAGGAATGACAACATCAGTTTGCCCAAGCCCTTTTCTCCAATGAGGAAACTGAAGTCTGGTGAGGCTCAGCTAGCTTCCCATCCCAAGGCCTCTAATCTGTGGACCCATTCCTTCCTTCACCCACTCATCCCTCTACTCTCAGAGCCTGCCTGAAATCCACACAAACTGCACTTGGGAAGAAGTCTCACCTGCCTCCAAGCTCAAACCAGTTTACACACCGGGGGCCATGCAGATCTAAGACAGCTTACCTGACCCACTGTCTTCCCTTCTGCTAGATCCTCCCAGAGCATCAGGCCATTAGCATCTTGCTCCTGGTTAGTGAAGCTCAGTGGACTGTCACCCAGCTCTTCTGAGGCTCATACCCATACTCTCTCCAAACCGCCTGCTGAGAAAAAATAGCAACCAGACATGGAAGTATGGACTGAGCAGACTTCCGGCAGTTGAAGGCTGTCTGGGTTCCCCACCCAGAAACTGCTATGGAGCTCAGATGGAGAAATCATGCCTGCTGCTGCCCTACAGCACGCCCCCTCCCCATGGCTTCCACCTTTCACCAGTCTTGTACCTCGTGAAGTAGCAACATTTATTTTTTCTAGAAATCAGAACTCATGCTTCCAACCAAAACTCTGAGATTCTTGATGTTGTCTTAAAATGCTAGTTATTGGTGTATTTTTGTTTCATCCACACTCTCAACATCTGCTTTTCCTGTTGGATTTCACTTCTGTTCTGGCTTCTCAATTGAGTTGCAGGTGCCCACATGACAGGTGCTGTTTAACACTGTGTTTGAGACCGCATTGGGTGGGAGTATTTTTTGGTCCCCTACTTGGAGTCTTGTAGACATCCAGAGTACATTCCAACCAAAATGTCCATTCTTTTTACTTTTTTAAAATAAAGATTTAAGTACTTTTGATTTTTTTAATGTTCACTTACAGTTGTTCTTTTTTGTTTTATATTAGTTTCAGGTGTACAATACAATAGTTAGACACTTACATGATTTATAAAGTGACCGCCCATTACTCTAGCGCCCATCTGGCAGGCACTACACACAACCATAACTAGGTCTCTCTTAGATGTCTAGAATGCATTCTTACCAAAGTGTCTAGTCTTGAGGACGCACAGCTGGTCTGGATGTTTACATTTTGGAGCCGTTTTAAAAACAAGTTTTTGCTGCCAGACTCCTGTAGGCTTGGTTGACGTGTCTAAGTGGCTTTACCTTCCATCATTGTTGTGAAGATGCAGGTAGAGCCGACATTCTCTGATCTCCCCACACCACCCTGTCATCCCATCTCCACTCTAAATAATACAAAAAGAAGTGCAGATTTGGCAATTGTCCAACTGACTTGATTAATGTAGACAGGTTACCTGAATAATTTAGAATGCCAAGTGGGTTTTTTTTAAACACCAAGCCACTCCACCTTGCTGGTAGTGTACATTTATCAAATTAAAGGAGAAAATGCCAAGACTTCATTATATGTTGTACTGCAAGATTACAGCCCAAGAAAGGAACTAGACCCTGGGCGGCTTGAGGTCTATGACAGAGACTGTATGAGAACTTCTATTCTTGACCCATGTTTAAAATGAAGGCATCATTTTTTTCTCCCCAGAGATTTTTAAATTGGGTCTGAGTTGTGAAATCCTTTTTAGAAATGAAATTTTCAGGTTGATCCCAGGAGGTAAATAGAGCTGCTCTGGCTGACCACCCACAAAGCTTCCCCCTGATGCTTAAAGTGCATTTTGAAATACACTGATTTACAGAAAGTTCATTAGTGAGCAAATCCCGTTATGCAATTTGTGTGGGTCAGGGAAAAGAAGACAGAAAATAGATGACACGCTCAAATTAGGAGAATTCAAGGAGGTTTTATTTACAAAAGTGTGACAAGCAGAAACCATAAAGGGGAGTGCAAGAATTCAGGCCCTCAGCCACCATTTCTAGGCCTGGGGGACTAAGGGAAGGGAGAAATAATCATGTAGAATCGGCCACTCAGAGAGGACCAGTGACTTCTTGTTGCGGTGGAAGGAGGACCCAGGGAATAAATACTCTGAGCCCTCTCCTCTTCCCTCCCTCCCTCCAATCTCCTGCTGGGCTCCCCATTGGAAATCCAAGCAGACTCCAGAGGGCGAGGAAGCCCACTGATGCCACCCAAACAGATCAGCTTAATGGGAAAGAGAGCAGGGTAACTGTGAAGGTGGGGTAGAGGAGCACACAGAAATTTTCTAGCACATTTGCCCTCACTACATCTGGTTCTTCCTTTCTACTCCCTGATGTAGGCTCTCAGTACTGAATTATTTCAATGGCTTTTCAACAGGCTTTTCCACTTCAATCTTTCTAACACACCATTGTGAAATTAATTGTCCTAAACCATGGGGAAAGTAAAGATTCAAAAGTTCCTTGTTTGGCTCTAGATCATCTCACGACAATTGAACCCCGCTAGAGCATTCCCGCTGGTGGTTGCAAAGCCAGCGCTTGCAGACCTCTTTACTCCACATGGAAACCTATTTTGGCCTTATGGAATGGGAGTGTTTGATGGATCTCCTAATGCTGCGCTAAAGTCTACTTCTCAGAAACTTCCACCCTTTGCTCTTGGTTACAGGAGTACAGAGAGAGTCAATTTTCTCTTCCACACTAGAGCCATTGCTCCTGCGTTCTAATGACGCAGATGCACAGTGTCCACCTACCTGGAAGCCCTCTACCTGCCCAGCTACTGGATCAGCTGCAGCTGCCTCTTTGCAGGAGCCCTGTGTGCTGCAACCAGGCCAGCTGATTGCTCATAGCATTGATTTGATGTTCTTGGCACACAGAAAGCCTCAACAGATACTCATTAATGAATGAATTCATCCTGCACATGATCTCTCCTCTGCTATATGTTCCTATTTCAATTATTTAAGCTAAATAACTACAACTTGAGGCTCCTCCTGTCTTACAAAATGCCAAGACTTGTTATCCTGAGTGTTATTCTAGACTCTGGTGAATAATTTTTATTTTTAATTTTCAAATCAAATAGTAATATTTTAGAAAGATTATGGGTGTTATAATCGCTAAGGCTACCATGACCAAGTATCACAGACTGGACGGTTTAAACAACAGAAATGTATTTTCTCACAGTCCTGGAGTCTAGAAGTTCAAGATCAAGGTGATATCAGGGTTGGTAGCTCCTAAGGCCAATCTCCCTGGCTTTCAAGATGGCCACCTTCTTTCTTACCATGTCCTCATGTGGCCTTTTCTGTCTGTGCATGCATGTCTGAGTCCAAATTTCCTCTTCTTAGAAAAACACCAGACATATGGGATTAGGACCCATCTGAAAGACCTCATTTTAACTTAATTACCTCTTTAAAATTCCTCATCTTTAAATATAGTTACATTCTGAGGTAGTGAGGATTAGGACTTGAACAAATAAGTTTTGGGGTCACACAATTCAGCCCATAACAGAGGATCACTTAATCCAACCTTTGTTCTGGTCCCTTTGAGAAATGTCTTCCAAAATATCAGTCATAAATGCACCCACCAGACACTGGCTTGAACACTTGTGAGGGTCGGGGTTCTCCACCTTGCCAGGCAGCCCATTCTTTCGTTGGGCAACTTTGAGTGTCAAAGTTTTTTGCCCATGTTGAACCGAAACAATTATCCTTTAATGTTCTCCCTTGCCCTTCTTGCTCCAGGAATAGCAAAGGGTTGGGGCCTGCATTCTCTACACCATGGGAGCTCTTTGTTTACAGTTTCAACTTCACTGCCCACAGAAGATGCCTCCATCAGACCCCGGTGGAGAGCATGCAGTTCTTCCCTCTTAAGAGGTTCTCTTTTCTAGCAAGAGTGCAGAGCCCAGCCCCTGGGCTAGGGTTCTCCTCTCACCTCTCTATTTTCCCAGGCCAGTTGCTGTGGGAAACTTCTCCCCTCCCTCCTACGTGTGCACCAAGGAATTGTCCATTCCTGAGTCCCACGCAGAAATTCAGAATCGACATGCTCTTATGTGTTCGCCAAGATTTTCCTAGTTCTTCAACGTTGACACAGGCTGAATCAATCCGATACGTTTGGTTTCCGAACAGAAGGCCTTTGTTCTTAAGCATGGAATTGCAGCCAGAGAGAACTGCACAGGCAGGCCAAGGTCGGGCCGGCTGCCGGCAGGACACCCACCACTCTTGGAGGTCACCACCAGCAAGCCCAGGAGAGTTTCCGACCCAAGCAGTGCAGCACCAAGGCCAGCAGGCTTCCTTCTGGCCTTAATCAACCCACATTAATTTTTAACATCATGGCAGCTTAAACATTTTAAAGGCAGGTTCTAACCATGAATTTCCCCATTATAAGCCTCCAGTGGCTCACTTTGCCTGCCTAATTCAGGAAAAACTTCTAAAACTGCCTTGAACATGATGCTGACTGTATTCCATTTGCCATCTCCCTCTCCACTCCCACCATCCCATGCTTGGGTCTGGGCTCTGGGAAACTGACCCAGAGGTTTCCAGTTGGTTTTGGACAATGAGAAGAAGCAGCAAGGGACAGAAAGATGGGAAGAGAAGGGTTGTGCTTCTCCTCCCCACCCGCTCCCTTCTTAGGGCCACTCCCAGGGTCCCTTGCTGACTGGTCCCTCATCCAGAGTCTGGCTTTTCTTGGGCTCCTTCTTTCCCCAAATATAGGGGTGATGGACTTCCATCTGTTGACACTCACTGAATGCCTTCATATCTCTTGTTGAATCCCTCATCACTGCCACAACTTCTTGACCTGGCTAGCTTGGATTCTGTTTCCTGCCAGCACGGTAACTGACAAATGCTCTCTGGAAGTGACCCGATCTATTTCTCCCATGCTTTCTGACCTTCCTCACTGACACTGTGAACTTCAGTGAAACTTCTACCTGCTGTACCAAAAATCAAAGGTCTTTAACTCTGACGGCACACCAGAATTACTTGAAAAAAATGTTTTAAAATATCGCTGTCTGAGCCCACCCTTGAAAAGTCTGATTCTATTGACCTGGGGGGAAGAACCACATGGCTGTGCACCAGGCCAAGTGGACGCCGATGGCAAGTCCCTGGCTGTGTGAGAGAAACGCAGGCCAGGCGTTGCTCGTTTCAAGTTTTCCAGGTGATTCTAATATGCAGCCAGGACTGAGAGCCACTATTCAAAGTATTGTACTTCTTGCCACTTCACCTTTGCACATACTTTCCCTTCTCTATGGACTGTGCCCCTACTGTCACCTTCTCATAGCCACCTCGTGAAATCCCACCTTCAAAGCCCATTGCAGATGGGCTTTTCCATGAAGACTTTCCCCATCTCCATCCCAACCAGGGTAAACATATCAGTCCACTGAACACCTATAGTATTTATGCCTCCCTTGTGACATTCCTCCTCTTGAGCCTTAGATGACAATTGTTAGACTGGGTGGCTTTGTTGAGCAATGATCATATATGTTTGGAAAGGACCTCACAGTCATCTCATCTGACTTCCCACTCAGTGATGGAGCAAGGCTCAGACAATATTGAATCTAGAGTCTCTTGTGTCATAGCTTGGTGTCCTGTTATCACTTTTCCAAATTAACAAGGCTATAATTGATTCTAGTTCAAATTCTAAACCTTCTCTCCTTATACCTTCCTCGCTGTGTGACTCCACATTACTTCACCATGTTTTGTAGAAAATCAATTTTATAATCATGTTGTAGAATGCAAGTGTTTTGTTTAGATATTACATCTTAGTATTAATCATTATAAATCACAAACAATAGTTACAAACACTGTGTTCAAAACAATATGATATTTTCTACAAAAACCCTGACTTACTTGGATTTCAAGGTCTAATGTTAATAGGTGGAACACACTCTTTAAAAATAAACTGCTTCTTTACTCTTGGAAGATGAAGTAATGTGGCAATTTCTCACACTGGGTTCATGTTATAGTCTTACTCATTCTACCATAAATAATTAGCTCCATCATCTTTTTCACTTTCCTTCTCCCCAAATACCCACTTTCCCTTTAACCTTGCTTCCAAGTCTCGTGTTCTAGCCCTGATGCTATAATTACAATTAACTAATAGCTGGGTACATGTGACTGCCACCTGCTCCTCCATAAGGCTGTCTGTGCCTCGCTCATTTGTCCTTTTTACTTCATCGAATTCAGGACATCAGTGACTCAAAGATGTACCATTATTTTCTGTCCCACTAAGGAAGAAAACACCTGTGAGCAATTAACTGTGACAAGCCATCGATTGTAAGATACCACTGCTTGTACCACATATCCCAATGTCAGAGGTGTAAATAAATGGGAAGGGGTGTGCCCTAGAACCTATGAATTATGATGTTCCAGACCATTGTTGTTTCCTCCCCAGGCACTGCAAGTTGATCCCATTTCTGCTTTCTGTAATAGTCCAGAGTGGACTCTTGATACCGGATCAATGATCCCTAAAAGTGGCTGTCACTTTCTTCTCTTATAACTATTATATCTAATTAGATTACTTTGCACCAGAAGAGGCATTTCCATTCTTTAAGAGGTGAGATTTTTTTTTACTGGCACAAGAAGCTTTTATCATGTATAGTCGATGGACTAGAAGACGTTATCTTTGAAATTGTCAAGTTCCTTGGTATCCTCTATCAGTTTTTCTGGAAGCCTTTTCTGAAATGCTCAATTACCTCAATGACAGTAGCTAAAGATATTTACTGTGACGGAAAAGTTCATTACATTATACTGTTTGGAAATGCCACATTATTTCTCAGATGAAAAAGAGTAATAAGTAATATTGCATATATTCTCATATTAAGCACAAGTTGAAGTCATTTTTTGGGGGGGTTTAATTTTTTTCATCTAAACTTTTTACTGTGTAGAATATAATAGAAAATCTATTTTCTTCAATGCCTGCAATTTTTTTTATCAGATTTCCTACCAGTTCTAAAATACACAGAGACATTTTAAAAAATATTGAGGACAAAGGAATGTGTTTTCTGTGATTTGACATGAAAGGACCATCCCTAATAGATCTTCCTTTACTTATGCATTGTCACACCCCTGCAATTCTTTAAGTGCTTAATGCCATTCTTTAACTAGCTGTGGATGCCTTTGTGCCTAGATTTGCATAAGTTAGAAAGAGCGTGTATTAGAGAAGGAAAGGCTATGCAGACAGGGTTATGCCAGAGGGAAGTGTAGCTGAGGAATATGGGTGGGACTCTGCATTCCCACTGCCTCTACCCAAAGCACATCCTCCCTAATGGAGCACAGAGAGCACGTCCTGCCTAACAGGACGGGGCGAGTTCGGAGTGGACCCTTCTATCACTTTTGCAAAATGTATTTTGTAAAATTCATTTGATGGAATGTCCATGGACTCGCTGTAGATTCAATTATACGTCATAGAACCTGCTGGTGAATGTAAGGACAGCATTGCCTGAGCTGCCTGGGGAAATAAGTGATTTAATTCCCACCCCTTCTTAATAGCTACTTTCAATGACACTGGAGAAAATTTTAGGCCTCTTATTAGACATATCTATATTATAAGCCCATTGTTTCATCTGAACAATGAATGTCCTTCTCTCACTTAAGTTATTGCCTTCTGGTACTAGATTTAAAACAGTTGAGGGTCCAGGCAGTCTCCAGACACTGATGGATTCACCCTCTCAAAAGAGAGGGACTTAGAAGCCAGTGGATATAGCCTCCACTCCTTCTCGGGATTTATCTAATAACTGCCCCCACCCTGAGCTGAACTCACCAGAGATTCCTTTTTGTTTAATTTTTTCTTGTGGTAAAAGACACATAATATAAAATTATCATTTAACCATTTTAAGGGTATAGTTCAGTGTCATTAAATACATTCACATGGTTGTGCGAATATGACCACCATCAATCTTCAGAACTATCTCATCTTCCCAGACTGAAACCCCACACCATTAAAAACTAACGCCCCACACCCCTCCCCGCAGCCCCTGGTACCACCATTTTACTTTTTGCCTCTGAATTTGACTACTCTAAGTATATCCTATAAATGGAATCATACAGTATTTGTCTTTTGGGGATTGACCGGTTTATTTCACTTAGATTAACGTCCCCCTGTTTCATCTGTATCATAGCAAGTGTCAGAGTTTCCTTCCCTTTTAAGGCTGAATAATATTCCATTGAGTGCTTATACTGCATTTTATTTATCCATTAATCTGTTGATGGGCACTTGGGTTACTACTGCCTTTTGCCTACTGTGAATAATGGTGCTGAGAACATGTCACCCAAATTTTGAGTCAAGATAGGTAAGAATCTGAACATTTAAAAAAGTTATTTGAGTGATTTGTGTTTAACCAAATGGCATATGGAAATGACTGGGCTGTCAGGACCCTGGGAAGGGACTGAGCCTCATTTCTGAGCTTCTGTTCTCCGTCATTGTAGATGACTCATCCCTGGACTGGTCTCAATTTTCTCTTGGAAATCATCATGGGAGGGAATTATCTAGGAGAGGCTTAATCGCAGATCTACTCATGAGACTCCCACGTAGCTTTGTGCAACAAAAGAAAACACCAGAATCGACTGTAAATATCTTGTAGAGGCATGGTCACTTTTGCCACCAGTGAGATACTGAGAACCAAACTTTTAACAGGTGACGTATTTGACATGAAATTTTCAGTGTGTCTGTACTGTGATTTTAGGCTCTTTACCATTGTGGTCAATATAAAACTGTTACCTCCCATTTTGTGGTCTAGACAAATAGGAACCAAAGCAAAAAGGCAATATTAATATAAATAAGAAGCCGGCGTGTCCAAGAAAACAAATTCCTGCTTGTTGGTGTATAGATTAGTGCTTAGCAGGCTGCTGTTTTGAAAGACTTTATTATATGTAATCAAGGCTTTTGCAGAGACCGAAGTCTGGGGAAGCAGAGATCCTATTAGCTAATATTTGTGGAATCTATACTGCCTTTGTATTCTTGCAACACAGCCAGGTAGCTCTCATTATGCATCTCTTGCAGGTGAAGAAACTGAAGCTCCTCAAGGTTAAGTAATTTCTCTAAGGCCACATGGCTGGTAATTGGCAGAGCTGGGACTCAAGCCCAAATTTATCTTAATCCAATTCCTTTCCTACTTTTAATCCAGTTCTACCGGATTTATGGTAATTGGTACAGCCTGACAGTCCATATTACATAGACTATGTTACATTGGCTCTCAAAGTGTGATCTGCAGACTAGTAGCATCATGTCACCTGGGAAATGTTAGAACTGTAAATCCTCAGGCCCACCCACAAGTTTTGATTCAGACTCTCTGGGTGGGGAGGGGACAGAGCAATCTGTGTTTTAATAAGCCCCTCAGGAGATTCCAGTGGCCACTCAAGTGTGTGAGCCCCTGGACAGAAGATTCTCTCTGAGGGGAGTAATGGACTATGTTATTTCATTTCTTCCAGGTAATAGAATACCCAACACATGGAAATGGCAAGGTTTGGGAATGGGTGGTGGCATTCAAATACAGACCAGACAGTATTTTACCCTAAAGAGTTGTAGATTATTTCAGATTACATTGTGAAGATCACGAGTGTAAGAAGGTTAACTCTAATCTAAACTTTAGTTTAGCCAGTTACCTTTCTCCTCCTTCTACAGCCTTGCTGTCACTTCATGCAGTGCACAATTCAGGCATACGGCATTTATTGAGTGGACCCTACCTCCCATCTTGGAGGAATGCCAATTTCATCAGCAAAAACACCCCTACCATCCCCTGTGCTCACACATATTGAAACTTTTGCACAAAGATTTTTGTTCTGTCTATGCATGGAATTTAGAATTCTAGCAAAGGAGACGATACACAGAAATTAACAATACAGCCATACGATTTGTGCTATTTGTTGACAGTCTCTTGAGGACCAGAAACAATAGGATGGAGGAGTTCAAATGTTTGAACAAGATTCAAAGGCAATTTTCAGTCAGTCAGGTGTCAACAATGGTGAAATAGATGAATACAGGGCCTTGACATTTCAAAGCCTTGAAGATCTGTCAGTTGTCCTCATATGAGTGCACTAAAGTGTAACATCTTCCAGTCTAAAGTGACATTGATACCCTGACACTCCTCTGTTAAAGAATTCAAGGTTTTGACTTGCCTGTGCTGACAGAGCCAAAGTGGCAAGACATGAGTTGGTGAGATGGTTGGCAGAGAGTATAGATGACATTTGAAGGAAATTGTTTTCTGGAGTCACCCGAGTAGGACTGGGGCTTTCTAGGGGAGCTGAGAGAAGCTGGGAGACAATGACAATCCTGCTGCAAATCTAGCTTCCAAGAATGCTTTGTTTCATTCTGTGTCATGTGTTTGCCAATGTCATTGTCAGCATGATAATCACACAGGAAGGGCGAAAATAGCTGTGCTGGAGTCACAGTGAATTAAGATCTTCACGGGAGCCTAGTCAACAGGACTGACTCAACAGGATCCACTTGTGTATTTAGGATATGGGGGCAATGTGATAAGGACTTTCCCACCCTGTGCTGAGCAGATAGACACCCACAGAAGGGTTGAGTGCTGCAGTGGTTAAAGGCCTGGGCAGCCTGGGTGCAAAACCTGCCTCTCCCAGGTACTGACTGTGACCTGAGGGCATCCACCTCTCCTCTCAGGCACCCTTGTTTCTCACTGTAAGAGGGAATGATGATCACAGTTCCTGCCCGAAGGGCTGTGTGTAAATAAACATACATAAAGTGCCTAGACCCTTGGCTGGCACTATGACTGTCGGCTCTTGTTATATAAATATTCAGCCATATTATTTGAGAACCAGGCTACATGTTAAGGTATCTTTGATATCAATAAAATCTTTACAAGCCACTTCCATATGTGAATTTATCGGATCAACAACACCTCAAATGTTATAATATCCCAGCAAAAAGAAGGAAAATTAATATTTACTGAGAGGAGAGCACATGTGCGTTCCAAACTTTCAAAGTTCTTACACACATGCTTAATTCTAAGACACAGTTTTTATCATCTCTAGTTATAAATAGATAGGTGTCAATGATTAAGAAATTTGTGGAGATTCACAGAGGCAAGAATTTGATGCCAGGATGGTTGCCCTCCTACTCTGTGCAGCAAGCCCCTCATGTTAGACATGTCCAATGTCACGCTTCCTTTGAAATGTTTTTGTCTCCACATTTACCCGGACCCAAGGTCCCACCCAGTCACCTGATATGTAAAGAAGCTGGGGCTCAGGACTTCTGTTTTCACCATTTGCCCAGAAACAAATACATCAGTGACCACCTAAGCTTCACTTGGAACTAAGTTTTCTGTCTAAATGTCCCTGCCTCAGGCTCAGGTTTCACTTTGCAAACTGTGTACTGTTATTGTTTTGGACTAATTTGTGAACTGGCTCATTCCGAAGGCAACAAGAATGTTAAATCACAAGTGTTTAAGTAAAGGTGGGAAAAGAATAACTGCATATTTGTATGATAAAGCATCACTAGCAGTTGCATGTAAACCAGAAAGCCAACATTCATGTGGTACTTTTACAAGAAATTCTTCTGAAGTTAATTTTGAAGAAAAGAAAAAGTCATGGACTTCCAAATTTTAAAAGCTGTTCAAACAGCATAACTCAGCTACAAAAGCAGGGAAAATTATTAGAACTCCATCACCATAACACAGCTCCTATCAATTGGGGATATTTGCCTTCTCAGGTCTTTTGTAATCTAATCAACAAACATAATAAGAATTGGGAGGTGGGAGTCAACCGTCAGGGACAGTCTGAGCAGTGAAATCCTTTTTTCCCCCCAGCACTGACCACCTTCTACAATACTGTATGGTTTATTGACATATTTATTTTTTGTCTTTCCTGACTAGACTGTCAGCTCTGTGAGATCAAGGTTCTTTGTTTTGTTCAATGGAATAACCCATGCTTCTGTAACTATTCCTGGCTAGTGATCAGCACTCAATAAATATTTGTTGAATCAACAGTGAATGAATTAATTCGTCAGAAGTGTGGGAGATTTATTGGAGAAGGAGAAGGAGTATACAGGTAGAGATGGCCATCTGGAATTCAGGATTGCACTGAAGAGAAAGATCTGGGATGAGATATAGGGCCTCAATAGGAAGCATAAATGCAAAATTAATTTATATCCAGTTTGAATCTTACTTTTTCCACTTTAAATTATGTCAATCTTCTTATCATTTGCTGCAGTTTTTATAGGATTATTTTAAATGATTGTGCTATTCTACTAAACAGTTACACAATAACTGTCTCCTTTTTATTGAACAGTTTGATTCTAATTTTTCGCTGTTAATAATGATATTACTATGACTATCTTTACGTATACAGCCTTTGCTGTATTTTGAACCATTTCATTAGGATAGATTGCAGAAGGCTAGCAAAATACAATTGTACAGTATGCCATAGGGTGGTATCCAATTTCATCATCTCAACATCTTTGACATGTACATATTTCACCATTGTATTGGCAACATTGATGATTAATATGTGAAAATATTGACTTGTTTTCAATTTCCTTTTCTGTATGATTTTTATGTGCAGCCTTTCCTTGCTTATTCACTTGAAACTCGTAGTTTTTGTTTTGTCAATTTGTATTTATTTGCCAATCATCAGATTAAAAACACTAAATTGATTTTTCTTATTAGGAGTACTTTGAAGTTCTTTCATGTGCTCAAGAGCTATTCATATTGATATGAATACTTACTGAGAGCTATTACTAGAATATGATATGTTCAAGACCTAATCATATTTCCTTTCCTATGAATTTCTTTTATCTTTTGTCTTTGACCTCCAGTTTTAATATTCAGTTATTCACTCTGTTTGACAACTACTTTTTTACATGATGGCCAGTGGTTGTCAAGGGCCTAGAATAGGTTAAAGATAGGATCCTCTGCTCAGGGACTCAAGTTCCTTCCTTCTAATCACTCTGTCATCCTCTAGGCTCTTGTCCTCGCCTCATGACCACTGCTGGTTTGTCACTAGTGAGTCTGAAATCTGGTCTATGTAAAGGGAGAAAAAATGAAGAACTGCAGTTTTCTTTTAAAAAAAAGAAGTGCTCAGGAAGTTGCACAATTTGTCAGGGGGCTGGGTTACTTAAGTTGACATCAGTCGAGGTGCTCCACTAAAGCTTGAAGGGTTTATTACTAAAGAGGAAGGGCAGAGTGACTCCAGAGGGAAATTACGGGTCTTTGCATTTTTCGGCCAAACTTTCAAACACTTATCCTGACACCGTTTGTTAAATGAGACATATCTTTCGCCATTATTTAGGGATAATCGTCTCTTGAGATAGTATTTCTTCAATAAAGGTATTGTTTCTTTGTATGGCATCCTCATTACACTGTTGTCATTATTTGTTGTAATTATTTGATTATTTATCAAAGAGATATACATTTCATCAATTGATCAAATTGTTCATATTACTATTAAGTCACCTAAATTAAATTATATAGGTCTTCCAGGAGAGAATATTTACCTCTTTTCACAAATGCATTAACAAAAGTAAAGCATTATTTTAATAATGAATGATAATACAGGCTCAAAAAAGATTTTAAGATTCCAAACTTTTCTTGCAAAGAAAAGACTAACACTGATAAAATAAATGTAGAACCACATTAGATTCTTACTCAAGTCTTGATAAGCTCTTAGTAAGTTGGAATTGAAACAAAGTCCTGATATAAATGGGTGAAATGAATTTTCATAATTAGAGAGAATAGAGGTCTCACTTTTTCTCTACTTTGAAAATGGTATTAAGTGAATGGTAAAGGATGGATAAGATTTGAAATTTTTGTAGTAAAGGTGGTAAGAGAGATTTAAAAAATAGTAATAATAAATGAGGTTGTGTCTCTCCTAAGCTGCTAGGGCTGGTGTCTGCTCCCTGTGGTGCTGGTTTCCACAGCTAATGGCGAAATTCACCCTTGCTATTTCTTGTCATCAAGACAAGAAAGGATCATATGGTTGCTGGAAAGTCACAAAATCTTGATATACAGGCTGATGTGGTCATTGGGCTGAGATTGCGCATTAGCAGAACTTTAAGAGGAGGTGAAATAAACTATGTAAAATTTGAGAATATGTGACTTTGGGAGCTTTCTCCACATCCTTGTTTTCAGTCTAGACAAATAGCTTCAGATATCTCAAATATTCCTTTGGAAGGACTTTGAGATGTCACCCAATTCATCTTGCTGCCTTAGGGCAGGATAATAATTAAACTCTGTCAGAGAAATGGCCATGTATTTTTTTTTTTAAGCTCTTCAGGGAAAAAGTTTGTGAGAATCATAGTGACTGGTAGAGGTCTCCACACTCAGGAATCAGAGTTTCAGGACTCTGGGAAGAGGAAAGGGAAGGCAAGAGAGTTAGAGGGAAAGTTCTGAGGCACTGGATGCCCTCAGGAAGACTTTGTGTTCCTCCCTCAAGGGAAGGGCACACCCCCAGGCTCCAGTGCTGTGGCCCAAGGAGGGTGTCTCCAAGGCAGACAGCAGATGTTTTCACAATGCAGTGTCAGAAGGTAATTTCCAGGCTTGACACTTCTCAACTGCTGCAACTTCTTTCACCTCTTTCTTCCTAAATTAGAAAGATGTCCAACGTCAACTATAGGTAACTATGCCAGAATGTTGTGGTGTTTTCTGCTGAAACTAGGCCAAGGCGAGCAGCTTTTTATTTAAGAGAGTATAAAGAAGGCCAAAGGAAGGGATGATGTACCCATGAGCCCTTCTCTTTGCCTGCCACAATATCATTCCAGTTTCTGCTGGAAGAAGTGAACGAAACAAATGGCCAGTGGAAGCCCAATGATTGGGCATGAGGACCAGAATTGGGGTGAGTCTGAGAAAAGAGAATTGTATTTTTATTTACAGTGGAATTTATTTGAAATTTTAGAAAATTTAAACAGCTAAACACAGGAGAAACTTAAATATAACTAATATAATATTTATCTAAACCCTGAAAGGGAAAGAGTGTTCTAAACACAGAAGAACACAGTAAGTCATAAAAATAAGATTTGACTATATTCAACACTTGAATGGAAAACCTAAGAAAGAAAACTATAGACTGAGACAAGTTTGATAGAAAATTGTCAATATATTTATTAGATAAAGAGCTCAGATGAGTTAATGAGAACATTGAAACCTTGATAGCCAAGCACAAAAGAATGAAGATAGGTAATGTGTGGATGGGAAAATAAAACTAATGACAAAAATATGGTAAATCAAGACAAAACAGTGATTCTCACTTGTAAATGAAGTTAGGAAAATGAAAAAAAAATGGCCACATTTTTTATTTTTTAAATTGAATTTAAAAATAGATATTACTCAATTCTGATCAAAGTGTAGTGATATCTATACATTTGTTGTTACTGTTATTTTTTAAAAGAAATTTGAAAATGTGTATAAAGAGTAAAAAAATATTCATTTTCTTTGTTCTAGTTATCCCATTTATAAAATTTTAGTTCAAGGAAATATTCCCAAATATGAACAATCACTAAAGAGTTTTATGAAAAAATTAGAAAAAAAAATCCAGCAGCTGGATTCTGGCATATTCCTTTTGTGATGCATTGTAGATTGCAATCGGTAATTATAAAAATTATAATACAACATGGAGAAAATATTTTGAGTAAAACAGGTTGTGAAAAATCATATGGACAGTAAAAAGTACAACCAAATATGAAAATAAAATACACATTTAAAAAACCCCTAGGGAAAAAATATCCCGAAAAGATAGTAATGGCTAGGTTGTGTAAGATTTATAAGACATCTAATTTTTAAAGACAGACTTACATAGTTGATTCCTTGAGAGACGGGAATTCAAAGAAATGGAAGGTGTTGGTTATTCAGACCGTCAGAGCATGTGGAGCTGAGAGGGGACACCTCAGTGATGCTAAAGCCATGTCATCGGTCCATTTTATCTTCAGGTTCAATCTAATTGCCATAAAATTTTTATTGCAGATGAATCAAAATATACGTGTATTAGTATTTCATGAATGCTGCAATGAGTGCCATAAATTCAAAAAACAGAAATGTATTCTCCTGCTGTTCTGGAGGCCAGTCGTCTGAAAGCAGTTTCACAGGGCTGTCACCAGGGCTGAGTTCTCTCTGGAGGTTCTAGGAAACAATCTGTTTCCTTGCTTTTTCCATCATCCAGTTCTTGATGCTCTGCATTTGTAGTCTCCTGGTCTCTTCTTCCCACTTCAAAACCAGCACACAGCATCCTCTCTCTGACTCTGCTTCCATCACATTTCTATCACATGGCCTTCTGTATATGGTCAAATTGCCCTTTGCCTCCTTCTTATAAGGATACATGTGATTGCATTTAAGACTTACTCTAATATTCCAGGATAATCTTTCTGTCTCAAGATCCTTAATTTAATCACACCTGTAAAGACCTGTTCTCTGTATAAGGTAATAGTCCACACAGGGTAGCAGTCCATGTAAGGTAATAGTCGCTAGGGCCATTATTCGGCCACCACTTCTTGCCATTGTAGATGTTGAAAAATTTTTCTTGATGGTGGTAGTGGTTTCTTTTACAATTATCAAATCATATAGTTTAACAGGTAAAATTTAGAGAATGTGAATTATACCTCAAAAAAGCTGCTAAAAAATAAAGTACTACCTCATACTACATGATAAATATTCTCTGACCAAATATGAAAATGTCCTTTTAGAATCAGTTTTGTATTATTTTAGGAAGTTTGGGAACTTGTGAACATTGCTTTACATAGGAACAATCTATAGAAATAGCAAGTAGAAACCTGCACCCAGAAACCCAAAGGAACCTTAATTAATCTGTAACTAAACCTAAATTTCTTTAGAGGGTACTGTTTCTTAAGTGACAGAAATTTAACCTTAGTGACTTTAGGGGCCCCTGAGTTACACGCACATATTTTTCCTGAGGTTGGTCTGCCTATGTAGCATCAGAGTACAGGAACAGGCCAGGGGAAGTGACAGGGACGCCTCTCAAGATTGTGAGATCTATCCTAGCTGGCACTCCAAGGACATCCATCTTTCTTGGTCGAGGCAGTTGCTGTGGAGTTCCACCTTCAGCTTCACATGACACCATGTTGGGTCAGCCAACTGTTTGTACTATCTATGCCATCCTCTGTTGCATGGGCTAATTTGCTGCTCCCATGCTCATTTGCAGGAATCTGGAAGCCATCTAAAGCTCCACTCGATTGGTCTCAATTGGAGGGTCTCAGCACCTCCTAGGGCTCTTCTCAAGAAAGGGGGCTCATGACATCTTTAATCTCTGGCTCTTCGAACCTCTGTGGGTTCTTCTTTTCTCTGTGCTAAGCTCAGGAGAAGCATGGCACAGGATTCTCCATCTCTCACTTCTTTCTCTCTTTCTCTTTGTTGGGAACCAAAAGCTACCATATAAACTTCTAAATCTATTGGGTTTGTCCAGGTAGCCTCTGGTTTTGACACTTTGCCCTGTGCTCTACCCTTCCCAGAGGCCATTGATGTGAAGTGCCCTAGAGCATAGAGTGGGGGACACAAGGACATAGGGCGAATGAATGGGAATGCCTGGTTTGTGCTTTACAATATTAACTCGTGATAAACAGTTGTGGGCTCGTGCTTATCTGTGCCTCCTTTTACACCATGAGACAGATAAATTTGACCTCAGTAACTTGCAGAGCAAGTGTCCATTAACTGCATTTATCTGCTCATCTTCATCAAAACGCCAGAGATATGTATCTATGAAAAGAAAGATATTCAAAAATATTGAGCAGAAGACATCTGGTGAGAAAGAGTGCAATAGATGTAAACAGATCTACACACTAAAAAATAAAGCGAGTTGAAGTAAGTTTAAAAATATTAATTTCGTATTTTGTCAATCCTGAAAATTGAAAGTTTGGCATCTTTATGTAAAAGGGAGTATAGTTATATTCAATAAAAAGGTCCTGTGTTTTTACTATTTATTTATTAGTAATATTTTACAATCTGAAAATAGAAAATGGATATGCTTAGGAATCGTTTTAGGCATAAAAGAAGCAACCCAGATGCCAATAGCTTGTCTAAGCTGTCTGACTTCTGGATGTCTTGACTGCCCATATCACAGATCTGCCCTTCAGTCTCTCTTTGGTTTTACCTCTAAGTTTTTCCCTTGAGTGCATGCCAGAAGCCTTCATTCAAAGTGGAAAATTAATTTCCAAGTTTATGACCCAGGAATAAGAGAGTTGGGTGTTTCCTATGCACTGTTTAGAAGTCAAAAATAATGTGTGTTTGGAGAGCTTCTTGGAGAAGAATTCTAATATCTCTGATACTTCATATTTTGCATCTGATGAGGATACACTGCCAGTTGTTTTCATTATAAATAGCTAATTACCATATATTAGACTTCATCTCATTCTAGGTCAAGATAGTTTCTAAAGACTTAAAAATGTTCAAGATGCAAAGAAGGACCCACCAACTAACTCTCAATTTCAGTTTTGGTTTCAAGGCAATAAAATTTTATAAATTTGGGCTGAAAATATGTATGTCTCTTTAGCAACATACATAGCCTTAATATAGCTCCTGGCATAACTTTCCCCTCCCCTGCAATCTGTAAGGAGGAGAGGTGGAGCAGCTAAAACCTCAGAAAATCAAATTGCTGCTGCCACTGGCATTCCTGCAGAACACGAAGGCTCTGACACTTAGTAGGTTTTGTAAAAGGCAGTTAGAGACAATAATCTTAATTTAACTTTAGCAACAACAACAAACAATCTGCACTTGAAATGAGTCTGGAACTATATATGTTCTGAGTTATAATGCTAGTTACTGAAAAACAAAGCTTTCCTTGCCCATTGTTCTATGTCACCGTTCTTGGGTGTTTTTAAGAGGAATGATATTCCACATTGTCCCCAAATTGAGACTATCATGTCCTCTTGTCTCCTCTGCATTTCAGGATATAAGTTAACTCATCATAGAGGTTTTTCCATGTAAACATACATTTTCCATACATATAGCCAGTGATTTATTTAACCCCATTGTGCAAATGCTATTTTCAGGTAATTGAACTTTGCCCAGGTGGCTCTCCATGCAGCTGCTGCTACTGGGCGAGACAGGAACTTGGGAGAGGCGAGGACTTGGGTGGTGCAGAGATCCTGGCACTGTCAGCTGCTGTTTTCAGTAGCAGCTGAAGCAAGCACGACACTGAAACCTGGGCACACCAATTAGCAAGCCCCAGAAACTGCCACAGACACTCGTCAAGGCAATGAAGGCCCAGCTGCAGTGTATCTGCTGTATGTCAACCCCGATTTGGGCAAAGGATTCTTTTAACCTTAAAAAGTCACTATATATGCAGCAAAGCAAGGTAACAATCTGATGGGCAGGGACAAGATATGATTACAGAGGAAGAGAGGCACTCTGGGCCTCTTGGGCTGTGGTCTGTGGTGTGCACAGAGCATTATCACTTCCAGCTCTGGTGGGGCACTCTATAAGATGCTCAGCATCTGAGATGGACCTAGATGTGGGCTGTGCCCTTGAACACTGCCACCACCATCCCCATATTCCGACTTGAATGGCTACAAAAAGCTGGCAAGATGAGGATAGAGAAGCTGTCATTTCCTTTCCATTTCAGGAACAGCGTGGTATTGGCTACATAGACCTACTTCTACATGCTTTGGACTCACTCAGTCTGATCTCCACCAGGTAGGATCTGGCTTCATGGGGAGCATGGGAACTTTGAGAGAAGCACACATTTTCTGCATTGCACCCTGTGGTGGGTAGTCTCTGAGATGACCTCCAGTGACCAGTTCTGGTGCCTATGCCCCCCAACCCAAAGGTATAAGCAGGACCTAGTCACCCACTCTTAATAAAAAGAATATGAAGAAGCGATAGAATGCTACTTTTAAGACTGGGTTTTTAAAAGGCTTTGGCTTCCATCTCGGGCATTCTCACAGGTTGTCCTTTTGTTCATTTAGCTGCCACATTGTGAGCTGACATACGGAGAGCCCCTTACAGACAGGAACTGAGGAAAGCCTTCCAGCCAACATTCAGTGAGCAACTTGAGCCCTCAGTCCAAGAGCCTGTGTGGACCCGAATCCCTCCAACACATGGGCCACTGCATAAGCAGGTCCTTCAACCCAAAGAACCTTCCAGCAACACTACAGCTCTGGATGACAGCAGGACTATGACCTCATGAGGATCTTTGACTCAGAAGCTCTCATCTGGAATACGCAAGAATTCTGATCCACAGAAACTGTGAGGCCATACATGTATATTGCTCTAAGTATAAGTTTTGGGGCAATTTGTTACACAGCAAGAGATAACTAATACATAGTCTGGGGCACAATACCATGATCAGAGATACAGAGTATTTCAGCTATGTGATACCAGGTTTCCTCAGAATCTTTTATCCTACAAACATTTTCATATGGTAGCATGAAAAACTAAAATATTGTCCCAGCCAATAATTCTAAATATTTGCTCCATTAAAAGCTTTCTATTAGTTACCACAAATACCGAAATTACCTACTTTCCATGTTTGTTGTTGTTATTCACAAATAATTCCATCCATCCTTCAGCAAAAGTATGGACAAACAGTGGACTAGACCAAAGGCAACCACAGATGGAGAGGGAAGTAAGAACTTACAAACTCAATAACCAGAAAAGTTGGCACATCTGATTCAGATAATGACTAAATAATGTAATTGGACAGCATTAGAGAAGGTGATGCAGAAACAGTAAGACAAGAATATGTGTGTGTGGAGGGGAGGGGTTCAAGTGCGTGTCTTTTGAATGAATATATTTCTAATTTGAATATTATTTTAATCTTCTGGTTCAATCATTTTTAAAAATTAAGAAGTTTGTTTTATGTGAAAAATTAGAGAAACAGAGTTTATAGAATAAAAGAACCTTAGAAATTAGTTAGCCTGTTTTCAAAATATTTTTTTACTCCAGAAGCTTCTTACAGATATAAAATCTTAGGAAGACTCTAATAGGTAAAACAGAAAATATGGTATTTTGTTAGCATAAATTTTACATATTCAAATCTATTACATTTACGCAAAAATAAATCAGAGAATAATAATATAAATATAAAATTCAGGAGTTGAGACTTAAGAATATCAGGGTGCCCCTCCCCCCGCCCTGCCTCAGTGTAGCTGTACAGTATTAAAACAATCATAATCCACAGAAACAAATAGTTCTTTTTTTTTTTTTTTATTCCTACAGCACCTGGTCTTCCTAGGTGGTTTCCCATCCAAGTACTAACCAGGCCCAACCTTGCTTAACTTCCAAGATCAGCCGGGATTGGGCATGTTCAGGGTGGCATGGCCATAGACAGAAATAAATAGTTCTGAATGGTAAAAGTTTTCAAGAAAGCTTTCTAGGATTCACGTTAATTAGGCTAATTCAGAAACTTGACAGAGAAATAGTAAGGCAAGTTTATTTAACAATATCGTATAAGTATTATTATGTCTTAATTGAAAGTTCTTAAATTTGGAGACAGTTGATCAAATGCCTCAGCCAATTTTAATTATCACTAGGCAGAAAAGACCTTGCAAGCATAACTTCGAACAACATAAAACTATATTAATAATACAGTAATACATAGTTTTTTGTTAGATAGTAATTTGAAGTTTCTAAACAGCTTCATTTCCTTTGTTTTGGAAGTTGAGTCGAAACTAGCTTTTGGTTTCATTGCTGACATTTTAACTGTAATTTTAATCATGGTAGTGTGGGGGCCTTATATTGCCAAATTTAGTTCTTCAAAAATATTAGAAGATATACAAAGAAGCACAATCAGGCTATATTTGAGTGTTTTATCTAAAGATGTTTTTGCATTACACAGCAGTAATTTTCTGTCTCATTTGAAATATTTATGCTGATGCCTTGCCTCAGTGAAACCAGTGAACTTCTATATGAAAAAGTTCTGGAATCCACCACATTTATCATTGTCAACAACTGAAAAGTTTGTAATGAAAAGACAATCCTTCAATAAAGTCGTCAGTTTGTATGACATCATCCAACACTGAAAACACAGTTGCCTTTTATGTAACAGCTGGGCCTTGTTATGCAAATATACAACTTGTACACATATTGGAAATGATTTTTAGGTGAATGTGTTTTCTACCACTGCTATCACTCATGATGTAGACATTGCTACATTTTTATAAGGTTATTTGTGATGTGTTATGTGCATTCTACCCGCTTAAAATTTTCTCCTCCTAATATGTCCGTGGTGAGTGTTTTATAAAGTGTTAAATATTCCTTTTCTATTTTCTATACAAAATAACCAAAATGGAGAAATTATCAACACCTATACATTTGCATTTTAAATGTAGAGATTTTACTAATCTCAATCTTCAAGCCAATTATTTCAGAACCTTGGATCTGTACTCTCAGGTTCTATTTTAGACTCTGCTGTTGGACGATGGTAATCATTGTGTCATACAAAACTATCAGCCCACATTCTACTGATAACACCAATAGCACAAGATTCAGTAACATTTTGCAGATGTTAAATACTAAGAAGGGTCTGAGATTTTTACCCAGCTCATGAGCTAAAAAATTAGCTTGCCATAGTTTCGTAAATGCTGGCAGAAAATTCGAGATTCCTGGATTAGAGACAAAAGGCTTTCACACTCCCAGATAGCGAATAGCATGAGCTTCATTCTACTTTAGTTCCTTTGCTTGCCAAGTCTTGGGGTGGAGGGTGAATAATGTGGGATGGTCCAGTATATGCTGTGCATGCAGTGGCTTTGCATCAGTGCCGAGAAATCCAAAGCCCAGAGAACTTGAGTTTTTTATAATGGGCTTACAAGCCAACAAGTCTGCTCAAACACTGCACTGGAGGGGAACATAATCTTTATTTTTCTGGACAGTAACAAAACCTGCCACTGGCCTGCTGGGACACATTGCTTCTATTTTCCAAGGCGCTTTGCTATACAACATCTTAGAAAAGGCAACCTGAAATAAAGGTGGTCAGTGTTTCTGTTTGTAAGTTGAGCAGAAACACGAGACACCCATGGAGAATTATCTCCTAATACCCAATAGTGTATTCTTCCCCTTCCCTTAAAATTTTGTAATTTAACTCAAACGAGTTTACGAGTACCTTTGCCTTTTCAGATTTCACTTTTGTCTGGAGAATTTTTAAAGTACCTTAGAGGAATCCTACACTTTGAAAATCACTACTCCAGTCCGAATGCTTATTTTACAATAAAGAAACTGAGTCATGAAGAGGTTAAGTGGCTTATCCAGGTCACAGCTATTTGAGTGTCAACTCCAGGTAATGAAATTAAAAATCTGAGCAGGTAGCCAAAATATTCTTTTCTTTAATCTAGAAATTGCTCGTTCTACATGTATAAGGGCAAAGACTTGCCAGGGTACCTTAATTTAGGTTTTCCTATAAGCCATCTCTGAGACAAGGATGGGAGTACAAGAAGCTTATTTGGGAAGAGAGCCCAGAACCTGTCATCAGGAGAGTAGGGGAGCGATGCAAGAGATGGATGGAAGACGATATAAGACTTGTTATGAAGCAGGTTACTACTTAGACACCTGGAGCTTCATTGCAATGGAGAACTCAGGGAGTCAGTATAGAACACACACCAGAGGGGTGAGGGACCTGGGGTATTTTTCAACTAATCCCCATCAGTCACTGGTTGAGGGGACTCTGGGAGGTGTAAATGTCCTGGCACATCTGCCCTGCCCGGCACTAGGTAGAACAGGCACTACTGGCCAGAGAGAACCTGCAGGCAAAGCGTTGCAGATGTTGACGGTTGGAAGTTAGGTGCATTCCAAGGGAATATGGCTGGGCACCAAGTGCCTCTGCTACGCTGGGTGCAGCCAACCTTTAAGAACACATGTATACTTCAGTAAATCTTCTCTGGTCTAATTTGGGTAAAGGTCTTCAAACCTGGTAGGAATACTTGTGAATGGGATTAAGAAGGCCTTTCAATGAACTGGTGATCAGAAGGGATTAGGGAACACAGAAAGTTCTGATCCACGTGAGCAGGGAAAGACTACCTGACCAGAATTTAAAATATTGGCAAGAGAAGATAGTAAGACAAAGGAGAGAAAGTAGAGGGTGTGGAAAACTATAATGAAAGAACTGTGGGCAGGGGCAATTCTGGTTAAGAAAACTATTAATGAGAAGAAAGGGCTATTAACAGGAGGTAGATTATTGTTCCTTTCAGAGGCCTTGTTCACGAGGGTCAGCTGAGTTAGAAATGTCTCTGCTATGGATTAGAACGACTCCAAAATTTTGAGTAGGAGGATCCCTTTTTACACAAACATAATTTTTTTCAAATATTTTCATGTTAATTGTAGTCATTTAAATATCTTTTGATTAGAAAACCACATGACTAAAAGCTATGGTGAATTCAGTCACACTGCCAAATGAATCTGTGCTTTATTAATCACCATAGCATCTGCATATATTGGAAAAACAGTAGTTTATGCACGTGCAAGATGTGTGGTTTGCTCAGACCACAGGTTGGGAGTGAGTTCTTGTTCAGGGACTCACCACAGTGACTCTGGGGTGAAGATGAACCTCATTCTGAAAGGTAGTCGTGACAGGAGGACTCTGAAAGGGCAGCCATGGAACTGCTTTAGAAAACACATCCTATGAGGCTTCCTTAAGATGAAGCTCCCCTGGGAGTCTGTCTCCTGAATGCCTCTCCACTGGCGAAGATTAGTTGTGCCCCCAACCTGGCATTGTGTAGAACAGTAGTTAACAGCTTGGCAGAAAGGAATTGGGTGGAGAAAAAGCAGAGTTCTTTGAATCTATGGGTGCATTCTTTTAAGGAGAACCCCCAACCCAACTTTTATTCTTGGATTATGCTACGCAAACCAGCAAAGAATCAGACTTGGGATGCTTGGTGGCATTATCAGATCTCAGTAATCCCTGCCTTGTCAAACCAGGTGTGTGTGTGTGTGTGTGTGTGTGTGTGTGTGTGTGTGTGTGTGTGTGTGTTCTTTACAATTTTGGATTTTAAATTGTGCCCCCAACCCCCAATTCACATGTTAAAGTCTTAACCCCAATGTGACTCTATTTGGAGATAGGGTCTTTAAAGGGGTAATTAAGGTTAAATGAGGTCATTAGGGTGGGGCTCTAATTTCTAAAAAGAGGAAGAGATAGCAGGGATGCACTCACAGAGGAAAGGTCACATGAAGACACAGTGGGAAGGTGGCCATCTGTAAGCCAAGGATCGTGGCCTCAAGAGAAATCAGCCTTGTGGGTACCTTGATCTTGGACTTCCAGTCTCCAAATAAGTTTTTGTTGTTTAAACCCCAGTTTGTGGTATTCTGTTATGACGGCCCCGGCAGGCTAAAACAGTAGGTATTTAAGAAACACAGGGAGGGAATGGGGATGTGAGGTGGGTAGGGAAGGAAAGTAACCAGTGGGCTACTGCTGTGGGCAACTGGGGCCCAACCCTGCTGGAGACCTCCATGTAGAGTCACCTCAGAACAGTCCTACCATGAATTAAGGAAGCTGTGGTATCTATCCACAGATGCACCTCCCTGTTTGTTGGGTTGTTAGGGGTGGGGGTTAACTTCCTACCTCCTGCCCTGATCCCTCATGAGGATCGGGCCCACTCCTAAGGCCTGAAAGGAAGCCATCAGAATGTAGGAAGAAGACCTGTCCTGTAAAGCTGTAGACAGTCTTTAGGGAGGATGTGGGCTAGGGCACTGACAGCATCTGCTACAATAATTCAGATTAAACACTGGTATCTACCTTTAGGTTACTTAGGTGTTTATCAAATTAGTGCAGGGTGTAGTCCAATTTCTTCAAGTGTCACACTTTTTCCCCTCTACTTATGTTAATTGGATAAAAAGGTAGTTTACTGGTGAGCAACCTGCTTGCTTCTGTTCTACCTTGGGAAAGAAACTACAAATAACATAGGGATTTAGAGGATGACGAGTCTACGGCAAACCCCACTAGGAATATGTGTGCATTGGTGAAATCAGATGTAAGTGTCATTCAAGGGCAACTTGAAAAAGAAGTTTCAAAGGGGCAACTTTGGCCATAGGTGAGATTTGATATAGAGACAGGTTTTAAGGTGAGGTCTGAGGGCCCTGGCTTGGATGGAGGTCTGGGCAGTTCCTTGAGGCTTCAGATGTTGGGGCTCCGGCTGGCTGCTGACTTCAAGAGTGACTCACTGTTTAGCACCAGCAGCACAGATGTGCTCATACAGCTCATACAGCGTATGATCAACTCATATACACCATCCTAGGGTAGCCTCCCACAAAAAATTTAAAAAACACCCCCTTTCACTGGTTCCATGTGCCATTCTTCAATAATTTAGAGGAATGACAGAAGGTTAGCCTGCAAATTTGATAGCCTTTGTTTTCCTTGGTTGAGGAAGATGCAATTCCCCTCAACTTGAATTGATGCCCAGGTTGTTTCCAGACCACCTTCCCACTGAGAACAACTTAGAAAAACCAGGAGAAAAAAATGGGAGATCTTGTCAGAAGGCACCAAGAGCTATGGAGCCAGTGAGACATTGTGGAGCCAATACCCGGGAGGCAATATTCTCAAAGTTTGGGATTTTCATTTCTTTGTATTTCGTACTTTCCAGGTTCTTCTATTCCTCCCTTGCATCATTTCCCAAGTAAATTGCATGCATGCAAGCCTTTGTCTCCATCCTCCTTTTTTGGAACCCATGTCAGGACATCTAAGAAAGCTGCTGGCAGAGCTGGGAGCCAGAAATTCCATTAGGTTGGAGCAGCTGTTCTGATGCTTCTGGGGTAAGTGGGACAGCAGAATACACATTCCTTCTCTTTTAACCCCAATATGTAGACAGTCACTGCTTCCTGTCAAGAATTACCTCCTCTGGATGACACACATCCCTCTCTTTCTGGCAGTTTCTACTGAGATACTGAGACCACCACAGGCAGGGTTTTGTCCATCACACCCAAACCTCGACACTGTGACCTCCACAGTCTGTGCCCCCACCCACTTGCATGCCACTGCCTGGCTAATTTTCCCGAAATACATAATCAAAATTAATGTCTTTATTGATAAACATAACCCATTCAGAAAGTTAACAATAAGGCAAATGCATGGCTTAATAGGTTATTTTAAAGCAAACACTCTTGTAACCACAGCCCTCACTGGCACCCCGAAGCCCACCACGTGCCCCCTCCCAACCACCATCTCCTTCCCTCAAGAGTTCTCTCCTTCCCTTCTGTTTTAGCTTATGAGCATGCATCCCTAAATACCATGGTATACTCTTGCCAGTTAAAAAAAAATGTATCCTGGGTCTTTTAACTGATAGGTTCACAGTCCGTCTCTCTTTATTGTTCTCAGCAATATTGGTGGAAGAAGCCAGACCTTTTGTCCCACAGTCCCCATAGTCTGAACTTTGCTGATTGCATTCCTGACACAGTGGGTCACGTTCTCTGTCTCCTCTATTTCCTGTAATCTGGTGGTTGGATGCAAAATGCTTTCTTACATGTGTCACGTCCTTGCTCAGGAAACTACGAGCTTCTCTAAACTCTTTCACCTGGCTCTTATGCGGGGTAGGTAACTCTTAAATGCAGGTGAGCCATGCCTAAGGGGGCAAAGAAAGTGTCCTTACAAGTGATGCTTATTTGGGGAAGGGGCTCAGGAGCACAGGCGGAAATGCGTTTTCACCTCTGCGTACACATCATGCTCATTCTCTCCTGATGTCCTCTCTTCCAATGCGTCCTGAAGCCAGAGTAACCTCTCTTTCTTCTGCCTTAGTGTGTGGCATCCTCATCCTGCCTCAAGTTCCATGAAACTCTCACAGGGCTCACTCCTTCCTGTACTCCTACAGGACTTAAATTCTGTTCCAAATATAATGTTCCAGCATGCTGGCCCCTCAGAGATGCCTCCGTCCACAGCTCCCAGATGCCGTGAATGTATTGCTCTGCCCAGTGAAGAAACTTTGCAGAGGCAATTAGGGGTATGGATTTTGAGATGGGAGATGATGCTGGATGATCTGGGTGAGCCCAGTACCATTACACAAGTCCTTGAGAGAGGATAACATTTCCAGGCTGGAGGGAGAGAGATTCCAAAATGCAAGAGGGTCAGAAAGACGTGTGACTGCTGGATTGGCAGATGGAAGAAGGAGCCACGAGCCAAGGAAGCTTTCTCTAGAAGCTGGAAAAGCCTACAAGAGATTCCACAGCCCTGCCGATGCCTTGATTTTAGCCCAATGAGACTTGTGTTGGATTTCTGAGTCATAGAACTGTAGGATGAGAAGTCTGCGTTGAGTCCCTGACTTTGAAGTAATTTGCTATGGCAGCAAAAGGAAGCTAATACTCTCTTTGGCTCTGAGTTGGACTGTGAGGCCCACTTCGGTGAGTTGTGAGCTTCCCTCCAGCCTGAATCCACATGCGTGAAGATATAAGTTGCACCTTACATCACTCTCAACCCCCGGTCCAGTGCAGACATCACAAGTGTTTAACGAAATTAAAGTGAAATAGGGGACTATGAGGAACTCTGCTAAGAATTGAACAGGAAAGTGATTTAACAGGAAAAAAAATTTTTTTGATTTAATGGGAAATTTAAATACGTACAATGTATTCATTTCTCAGGTACCTTGTGAACCAATATTTGTATGCGAGATCACAACCACCTGCTAGCTTTGTAAACTTAGACAAATTTTTGAAGCTTAAGCCTCTGTTTCTTTCTCTATGAGATGGGAATCATCATGCCCCACTCTCTAGATTGTGAGGGTTAGATAATGAGCGTGGCAAGTGGTAAGAACACAATGAATGAGTGACTGACTATAGCATTAAAAACAATAACTTACAACAACACACATTGCTAAATATAGTTGCATAAACTTTTACTAGTCGATTTTTTTATTCCATCCATTCCTTCAAAAAAAAAAAAAATTAACTGTCAACTTTGTATGAGATACTCCAGGAATCTAAAGAAATTATTTTTGCTCTTAATCAGTTTGTCATCTTTAAATATCACACAGACATAAATTACTACCAATCAAGGCAATTTCCAATTTAAAATTTACCATTAAATTCGCAGATTGTAGAGCTCTTCCAAGCAGCATGCCATAAATGGAAAGTGCAAAAGGTATCACCTCACAGTGTTTCTAAAACATACTTTCTTTTGAACTTATTTGTGCTTTAGTGAAGAGTGTGCTTAACAAAAGTAGCATTCTACTCACCGATACTCTTGTTGACAATTGCTTTATATTTTAGCAGTCTTCCCTTCTATAACATGCCTGTAAAACATTGAAGAACTAGACTTTAAGTAATTGGAACCCTCATTAACTGAAAATCTCCCAACACAGTACTCTTCTTAAGGGGGAAAAGAAGCGAATGCAGGAAAATAGATGAATTTTATTTACTTAAAAAGTAATTTTAGCACATGGCTCTGACTTAGTGCAGATTCCATTTAATCTTTTACACACTTAGCTCTGAACATTTCGAACAGGTATATTCAGAATGATGACTCAAAGGCATTATGGTCACTTTTTAAGGTTAGATATCAGCTGGCAAATATTTTTAAAAATTTCAACTTTGGTTCCAGCTAATGAGGATTTCTGGTTAATTCTTAACCAAAATGAAAGCTTAATTCAGCTGACCAGCTTTTTCCTGAGGCATCCTGATTAACTTAGGGTTTATTGTATCTAACAGAAATGTTTCATATGTGATATTCACCTAAAGGCAGATTCCAAAACAGAAATTTGAGCAAAATTCACTTAGTTTTTCTAAAGTTATGGAGCTGTCTTAAAATTTTTCTAATGTATAATCAAGTCTGCCCTGTCATTAATAATTCAAAACAATTTAAGGTTTGATAATTTTTCTATTTCATAGCAAGGGTCTTCAAGTTTTAAAGTTACCATATATACTTGCCACTATGGCAAGTGTTCCTTGACAAAACTAAAGATAGGGCAGCGTTTGAGCACACTTTCCTCTAATTTTTTTTTTATACTAAATTGCACTCAATTTTATAGTGTTTGGGGGTATGTGTGAATTTTACTCTTTGCATTTGTGATTTAAAAAAAACAACAACAACTTAATCTTGTCGGTCACTGTGAGATGAATTCCATGGGTTTCTAGCCTGTCTGACCCATTTTGAGGCTAAAGAAGTAAAGGGGAAGATATTTGGAGACTGGGTAAGAAATTATCATGCCATCTTAAGAGTCATGTTCTGTCCTTTTTCCTCATGCTAATGTAGATAAATTGAAGTACTGAAACTTGCAAGTCTACCACTACAAGGTTTGAAATTCTTAAGGTGAGTTCTAAAACCCTCTTTTTAGGTCTCTTCACTGATGCTGACATTCCTCTGTTCCCTGCCCTTTGTTGCCTTTGGCAAACTCATAAAGGTGTGGAATTCCTGGCCATCATTAAAGATTTATTAAGTGTCTGCTCCACACTGGGGACGTAGGAAAAGGCATTGGAGCTGCAAGAAAAATCAGACTTGGTCCCTGCCCTCAGGGTGTTTATATGGATACTAAGACAGATGACACAATTAAGGAGCAGTAGGGCTCATTATTCCAAAGGAATATTTAGAGCACTAATAGTTACTCTTCTAGCAGAAAGTCCTTTGAGGGCAAGTACTGCTGGTTTCTGTGCCTCCTATAGAGCATTCTCCATGTAGTAAGGTAGCAATAAATATTCATTAAATTTAACTGAACGTACAATAACAGAACTTTTCATCCATCCCAAACCAGTGAACCCAACTTTTCTGTTTCTGATATTGGCACCATCATCTTTGCAGTTACCCACATTCAAACCCTTAGATTATATTTGATATCCATTCTCTTCTGCCCTCCATGCCCAATCAGTTGTCAGTTCCTTTTGAGTCTTTCCTCTCAATTTCTCCTAAACCGTTTTCCACTCTAATTCAGGTTATTACCTAAATAATACTTCCTTCTGGTGTTCTTTGGTGCGTGCACATGATTGAGTTCTCTTGCCCCCAAGCCCGAATGATGTCCACAAGTTGGTAACTCTTAGGGCCCTCTCCCAGCATCCTCTGCTCCAGTTAGGTGAACGGGGCATTCCCTGTCCTTGTGGGGTCCCCTCACATACCTCCTGTCTTTGGGGTTCTAAGCTCCTTCCACCGGTAAATTCCTCCCTGTCTTCACCTTTCAAAATCCTAACATTTGTATCATTCGGGATTTTTGTTTGCAAGATGAAGTGACTCTGGCCACCTTAACCAGAAGAGGAATTTACTAGAAGGATATCAAGTGGCTGTGGTGGGGAGTACTTGGAAAAGCTGGGAAGTGGGAGAAAGGCGCAGGTTCATGACCTCTGTAGGAAAGTGCTGGGACTCTTCCAGGAAGAACAAACCAAATCTCATCCTCCCTCCTCCTTGCTACCCTCTTCGAATTCAGAGTCCTGAGTGAGAGGATTCCATTTGCCAGCCCCAGGCCACTCACTCTCTGGGGCTTCTGAGACTGGAGGGTCATAGGACCCATTCTGCCTCCTGCCAAGGTCAGACAGGGATCTCCCCAGCACCAGGAAGGGGGCTGGATGTAGGGGGCTGAAGTGTGGTAGCTTCCCACCGTGTCATGTCTCAACATCCATTTCTAATGTCACTGCCTAAAACCTAGAGCCACTTCTGATTCTCAGAGCATGTTTCATTTGGTACATTTCACATTTAGCTCTATATTGTAGTTATTTGTGTACTGATTTTATCCTTCCTCTGAGATTAAAAACTCAATTTATCTTTGTTTCTCCAGAATTGATCTTTATGCCTTCCAAATAGAAATATACTCAACACGTTTAATTGAATGGAGAGTTAAGATAGAAGGTCATGCAACAGCTGATGTGAGTATTTACTATGTGTCAAATGCACAGTTGAGACATGTTTACATTGTCTCATTTAATCCTCAGTTCTGTACTTTGCTGTTCCAGGCCCAGAGAGGTTAAATGATCTGGAGTCACAGGCTTATAGGCAGGCTGTGGGCCTCTCAAGGACAAACACAGCACTCACAGTCTCACTTTGTGCTTTTCATGAGTCCAAGAAGAGGTGAGAGTGGGGTTTGAATGGAACTGAAGGGGGACAGGGAACTCCTTGCTGTGTCTGTACTGTTGAAGGAGGAAATTGGTGTAAGTGGGGAACAGTGGGGAGAATGGAGAGACCAAAGCTCATAGCTTATATTGGGACAGGGTAAACAAACAGATGGTTATGGCAGGCCTAAGTTCAAGAGGCCTTTTGAAGATAAATCTCAGGATTAAATGAAGATGTGATTTAGGGGAAAAAGGTTTATACTTCTTGTACTTTCAACACTTCATTATTGAAGGGGTTTTAATAATAAAACAAACATGGACAAGCTAATGCAGGAGAATGCAAAGTATATACATTTTTAGATAAAACATCATTTTCAAAGAGATGTCTCTCCAGGCTGGGTCTTGTCGTGAGTTGAATGGTGGCCCCAAAAGATGTGCTCACCTGGAACCTGTGACTGTGATCTTACTTGGAGAAAAGGTCTTTGTAGATGTCACAAAGGTATCCAGGTGAGATCATCCTGGATTTGGGGGGCCCCTCATCCAATGATAAGTGTCCTTATAAGAAGAGAGAAGGGGAGAGGACACACAGGGTACCAGGACATGTGAAGACAGAGGCAGAAACTGGAATAATGCTGACACAAGCCCAAGAATCCCTGGAGCCACAGGAAGCTGGGAGAGGCAGGAAGGATTCTCTTCTAGAGCCTTGGGAGATAGCATGGACTTGTGGACACATCAATTTCCAGACTCTGGCTTCCAGAGCTCAGAGGGAATACATCTCTTTGTTTTAAGCCTCCCTGTCAGAAGTAATTGTTAAAGTGGTTCTGGGAAACAAGCACAGGCCTCTTAGGGCTCAATTCCTAGTCTTCCTGGGAGATAACACTCAAGCCTTCTGCTGTCAGAAAACTTTTGAGAAACTCTGTGGGCAATGGGGAGCCATGGAAGTTCTTGAACAGTGAAGGGGAAAGATAGAAGTAATTTTAGAAAGGTCAGGATGACTGACAATTAGTATCAATTTAGGGGATGGGAGGGAGTAATGGGAGTCCAGGCAGAAGATAGTGGGTGCAGTGGAAGAACGGGAGTTTTGGAGTCGAGTATGTGGTTCTGATTCCAGCTCCCTCAGTTACCGTTTTAGTCTTTTTCATGTGTACAATGAGGATAATATTATTGTGTGTGCATTAGAGCTGATGTATGCAGAGAATTAAAAGAAGGTACATTGTAAGTATTGTTAAGGATCATGTAAAACTTAGGATGTAGCACTGGAAATGGAAAGGAAGGTGCAATCAAAGATGTGTTTAAGAATCACTAGGACTCAGAATCAACAGAATTTAGATTGAGAGGGATCCCAAGATTATCTAGAGGCCCCTCCTCACAGTCCTTGGGGAATGCATGGAGAGAGGGAAGGAAGAAGTGAATTGTAATGAAGTTTCTCCTGGGAGCTGAGGAGCTGAGTGGACCCTTGGCCAAGCCTGAGACCATGGGAGGAGCTAATTTGGGAAGAAGATGAATTTCATTCTGAATGAGATGAGCCTGAAGAGATGAAGAGCCACCCAGAGGGACTGCAGACAAACTGGGGAGCTAAGGCTACAGACCTGGGACAAGATCACTAAACGTCTAAACGTCCATACTGGAAGCACACCAAAAATGACTTTCTTAAAAAAAAAAAAAAAAAAAAAGGCTCATATTAGAATAAAAACAAAGGGCCAAAGTCTGTTTTGGGATATTACTGTTGGAGGTTGGGAGGACAACATGCCCTACATGGGAAATAGATGGGTGAGTCAGAAAGGTAGATAAACGGAAAGATGACCACAGTTCAGGAAAGAACAGAAATGCCACATGCTTCAGAAAGCTTCATAGGATAAAGGTTGAGAAAGGGACATTTGTTTTAGATTGAGAATGTCTTCGGTGACCTTACAAAGAATCAGAAAAGAAAGAGGCAGTCAAGTACCAAGATTCAAGGGAAGTTCATAAAGCAGACAAGTTAAAAACTGGGTCAATGTTATTATACCTATTTTGAGTAAACTAATTTAAAATTGGGTCAGACCATTGACTGAACTTCTGCTTTCCTTATCAGTAAGAAAAGGTTTTCACAGAAAGATGAGGCAGCTTCTTTCCCCAGGTCAAAACAGGGAAAGAGTCTGTCTGGCTCCCTGATCTTGGTTGGATCCATCCTTGCTCAGGACAGTGCTCTTCCTTCTAGCTAGTGTGACCTGCTGAGTGCTCCCTACTACCAGAGCATGTGCCAGGGACTCACATAGGAGCTAGGTCAGCATTGTCTACCCATCTGATAGGTTTTAGAAGGGTTAAGGAACACTCCTGCAAGGTTCCACAGCTGGAGAAACAGATAGCCACACCCTGCACTGTGACTCAAAAGTTATACCGGCTCTAGTTACCTTCCTCTGGTACTTCCTTTTGGGAACAAGGCAAAGGGATGAGTGATTCAAATGATACTGCGATGTCACCTTTGGCAAATTACTACAGCCTCAATAATAAAGCGAAGCCAGAAGCCTCAGAAAGAATCTCATTAATATGGATCCCGGCTGTTCCACCAGGAAATCAGTCATTTGAATAGCAGGATTTCCTTCTGGGAAGCCATATGGGAAGGAGATTGGAGAACCAGACGTCTAGATGCATGTGCCAGTGAAGGAGAACCTTGTGGCTTTCTTCTTCTTGGGTTTACTCAAGTTTGTGTATCGGTAAGCCACTACATGTGGCCAGGTGGCTGGCCCAGTACCACTGCTAGTGACACTCCTTCCAGGGCCTACATTCCCCGCAGCTCCAGACGGGATTCTGCCCCGTGGGTGTGCTCGAGCCAGACCAGCGCGGGAGGCGGGAGAGATCAGGTTTCCTTTCCTCTTCAGAAGGGCTTCCGACGCGGATGATGGAGTAGCAAGTGTCTGGTTGGGAAAGTAAATAGATGGAAGGCAAATAAATAAAAACGCACACTGGCAATTACTGAGAGGAAGTGACATTTTTATGGAAGCCACTTTTCTGATGGACAACAGGCCCGCTTTGCTCCGAGTGCCGTGGGAATGCTTCCGGGGGGTGGGGCGGGGGGAGCGGTCGCCAAACAACTGGAGCGCCGTGCAGAAGAAAATCAAACAAACAGAAAGAGGATGGAAAGCCCACCCAGCGGTCCTCGGGGGCTGGAAGTTGCAGCCTTTACTTCCTCTTCTGTCCTCTCAGCCCTACCCCCGCCCCCACGCCCCGTGCCGGCCGTTTGAGGAGTGGGGACCCGCTCCTCCCCTCGGCTGCAGCCCCGCGCCGCGCCCTGGGTCCCCGGCTGGCCGGGGCCGCGCGCGCAGCGAGCTGAGCATCCCCGAGCGCGGTCCTGCCCCGGCGCCGTTCCCGGCCCGGCCGCGTGCGGGCCCCGGCGTCCCTGCGCGTCCCCAGGTGGGTCTGGCCCCGCCCGGCGCGCGGGACGGGCCGGCCCCTGGGCGGTGTTACCGCGCGGCGGGGAGGAGCGGCGGGAGGAGGGGGAGGAGCGCGGAGGGGCGGGCGCCGCGCGCCGGGGGAGGGGTCGCCGCCGCCGCCGCCGCCGCCGCCGCCGCGGGGATCGTCGGGCCCGAGCCGCGCGGCCGAGCGGGCGGCGGGCGGCGGGGAGGCTCGCGGCGGGGGCTCGCGGCGCCCGGCCGGGCCGGCGGCGTCCGCGGAGCGGCGGGAGGCGGCGGCGGCGCAGACAAAGAGCGGCGCCTGGGCGGGCGGGCGCGGCCGCCGCCCCGGGACCCGCGCCGCTGCCCTCCGGCCCCGGCGGGTGGCCGGCTGCGAGGTAAGCGCGGCCGGCGAGCTGGGCGCGGGGGCAGCAAACTTGGGCCGCGCTCGGAGTTGCAGCGCGGCGGCTCGCGGGGCGGGGCGCGCCGCGCCGGGGAGGAGGCCGGGGGCCCGCGCCCCCCGCGCCCCGCCGCTCCCCGCGGCCCCGCCGCGGCCTGGCCCCGGGGCCGCGCGCTGCCCGCACCCCCCGGTGCCGCACCTTCCCGCGGCCGAGCCGGCGCCCTCCACCCTCCGGGGGCGGGGGCGGGGGCCTGGGAGGCGGGCTCCCGGGACCCGAGACCCCTGGGCGCGCGGGCAGCGCCCGGCCTGCGTGCCGGCCGCGGGCCTGGAGCCGGGATGGGGCTGGGTGGTGGCCGGGGACGCCGGAGCGGCCGTCCCCGCGAAGAATAGCCGCAGATCGCCGGGCCCCGGCGCGGGGACGAGGGAGGCCGAGCACGGCCCGGAGAACTTACGTGTTTATTGGGACCGTTTATGACCCCGCACAGAGCTGCTGTCACACCGCACACAGGCGGTCCCCGCCCGGGCGAAGGGCGCTTTGTGCTGGGTCCCAGGCTCTGCGTCCCGTCGCGAATTTACAGGACTCTGACGGCTCCTGAGACAAAGTTTCTCACCGCACGCACTCTGCCCTGCGGGTTTATCCAGGGCGATTTCGGCACCCAGTGGTTCTGGGAGAATCTGGTGTGCGACTTTTAAGACGGGGACAGTGACTCCCGTGCGAGTGCAGTTAGCATGTCATTGTGTGAAGGGGTTCAATTTGCAAAAGGCTCTATCTAGTCTGTCGGCAGTAACGATCGCTTTGGAAGGTCTGCGCAGGATGCTGGGGGTCATTGGCTGGAGCACAGCAGGCACCTGACTTCGACTAGCATTGTAACAGCTTCGGGGACAAAAGCGGGAACGTGTGTGGAGTGGGCGTCTGTCGCTTCAGACAGTTCAGGCTGGCAGTTTCCCTTTTATTTGGCTTTGTTAATTTTGCCAACAGGTTTAATACTGAATCTACCCAGTTTGTGTCTGTTTGCGTGATGGGGTGAACAGGCAGGCCCCCGGTGCTGGGGACTCAGGCCTCTAAACCCCCGCGCAGGCCCAGTCCTTCTGTTGACCCAAAAGGAAACAACTCAGAGAGGCCCGTGGGCGTGGCTTGCCCAAGTCGCACAGGTAGGGAAGGCCCTTTCTGGTCCAGGCCCAGCCCTGGTTTCTTCCTGCTTTGCTTCTGGGGAGGGATTTTGGTCGGAATGAGTGTAATTCGGGTGTGTTTTAGAGCATGACATTTGATGTCTGCTGTCATTAGCAACAGTGCTTTTCAAGTCTTAAAATGACTGAAAATGAAATTAACCTGGGTTGTTTTAACTTATCACAACAGATCTAAAGTTTGCTTCTGAACACTCCTGTAATTCACTTACCCAATGTTCCTAGAAAAACGGGTAAATTAGTAACAGGATTTAAGCACTTGTGGCATTTATATAAAGAAAATAGCGGTTAGTGGACGTGTGAAGTAGGCATGGACTCACCCTGGAGGTCCTGCTGGAGATGATGGTTTTGATATGTTTGGAACAGGGATTTCCCAAGAATGGGTGTTAACCATGCCTGTGAAGCAGTGACCACAAGGGAAAAATCCTACCTCAACATTTCTCTCAAGGTTGGTTAGATGTAGTTTTGATTGTGGTGGGATCTCAGTGTTTTTCTGGCTGCACCTACTTGAGGCCGAAATTGAGCAGTGATAAGCTTTTGGAGGAACTTGACTCAGCTTCCTCTCCTGGAGGCCCCACCTGGGCTCTGAGCTTTTCAGCTGCCACATACACGGTCACCGGGATTGATTACAGAACAAAGGAAGAAATTGGGTGGCAAATTGCCATCTGGACAGTTGACTGCTCCATCACCCCCTAGACCCACTTGTGGAGAAACTGGCCCTTTTTAAATGGGCGGGACTGGTTTAAGGTGCATTTCAAGTGGCTGTGCTCAGTTTTTAGGCTTTGAGTTCTGCTTTAGTATATGCTATATACTTAAATTGTCCCCATCCTTGATCTCTTGGACCTGGCTACATTCCCTCCCTCTGTCATTTGCATTGGGTGGATTATCGAGGTTTTTCTACCAACGGCAGATCTCATGTACATAGGATTCGAGAAATGCCCTAGCATCCTTATTAAATATACCAGAAATCTTCCTTGCATGTACACACTAGATAATCTTTTAATATACCCTAAAAAGTCTCCAATTGGCCGGAATGGCCTGAGTCCTTTACTTGATCACTTGCATTAACTTAATTTGCCCTGGTAAGATCAGGCTGTGTTGCTTTCTGGGACACACATGCTTAACTGCTCAGACTGGCTTGCAGGGTGTGCTGGGGGCAAGAGGGCATGTGAACAGGGTTTTCCAACTTAAAAAATGAGGCTGACTTTCTGAAAGGCTGGAGATTGCTTGCTGAAGCTGCAGAAGAGGCCAGTGGACGATGTTTCGGAAAAGTAGTAAGCTAACTTTTTTTTTCACAAATGAACTGGAAACTCCCCAGAATTCACCCCAGAGGCTTAGGAAAGTAGTTTTCCCATCTGGAGAGACTGCAAATGGGACTTTTAAATTGTTTCTCTTTCCTAAAATGAGTGACGGAAACCCTTCATGGCATGTTTTCAAAGAGCTTAAGTTGAAAATGATATGTAGCGTGTTGTTAAATACTTGAGTTAAAGCAACTTAGAAGGAGGTCAACACAGTCTTTTAATGGGTTATCGAAAGTATGCTGTTAAAGTAAAAATAGTTTCTTATTTCTTTAGGCCTGTTTAGAAACACAATTTAAAACAATTAGACTGTTTTTTCTTTTCCTTCATTTTACTTTGAGTGGATCCCACAGTATGTATGCTTATGAAGGTTAGCAAGTTTTACACACACATCTATACAAACAGGCATTTATCACAATCTTCCCTATGGTTTCTTTTTGTTCATAACATTTTGTGTGTGTTCACAAACACATGGATGTCCAAAAAGTACTGATTGAACACATGGACGTTAAGTTCTGAGTCTGTTGAGTTATTAGGGCTTTGAGTTTCCACTGAGAAGGGAGTCATAAGTCATCCCTATAACCCTTGTACCTTTGCTCAGGACCTCTTTGACATGGTGAAAGTCTTTGTCCCCAGAATGTCCAGACAATGGGAAAATTTAGTCTGGTGGCCTCTATTTGGTAAATTCTCTGTCAAATGAATCATTTATAGTCCTGGAGCTAAACTTTAAAAAAGCAAAACAAACAAAAAACCCAACTACATAACCACCCTGTGGATTTGCTTTTTACTTTTTAGTAGATTGTCCATGTCAACCTGAGTTGGAAACTAACTCTGGACAAAGCATTTGTTATCCTGGCTTGGTAATTATTTAGTACCACCTTCTTTCTACCATTTATATTTTTAATGTTTTTAAGAAAAAAAAGCTTCAAGTGCACTCAATTTAAGTATTGCAATTTCCTCTTTTGAGATGGTTTTCTGAGAGTGGAATGGCTTTGCTGGTCAGTGGTTAACCAAATGTTAAAAGGCCACAGTCAGGTAAAAATTAAAGATAATAATGCCTGTATGGTAATTTATAGTTTACAAATTATTTTTCATTTGCGCCATTATATTTAACATTGAAATATGATGGTAAAGTGGGCTCCAGCCCTTATTTCTATGTGAGGAGGTTGGAACTCAGGGACAATGCCAGGCATGACAAAACTTGAACTTGGGTGTAAGTTCTTCCTTTGGCACCCTGCTTTCTTGCTAAGCAGGCAGCAGATAAAGAGCACCAGCATGGTGCTGGATGTAGTTGTTTTTGTGAGGCTGCTGGTTTACCAGCGTGTGCTGGTAGAGCAGAGTGTCATAGACTTTGTGCAGTGCCTTTGCCATGTTTCAGCTGTGAGCAGGTACGGGTGGTGGCCGATTCTACATGTGAGTTGACTTTTAAGATGAACTGTTTCTGGGGAGCTGACAGGAGTCGTTTCAGTAGCTTTCGTTCTTGCTTCATTACTAGGAGCCAGTAAGTTGAAAGGTGTTGATTCTTGTTTAGTGCGCATATCTGTGTGCCAGGGCCACAGCCTTAGTATGAAACAGAGATTTGCTTCTCTCAGTTCTGGAAGCTGGCAAGGCCAAGATCAAGGTGCTGGCAAATTCTATTCTTGGTGAGTTGCTCTTCCTGGCTTGTAGATGGCCACCTTATCACTGTGTCCTCACAGGCACTTTCTTCTCCGGTGTCTCTTCCTCCTCTTATGAGGACAGCAGTCCTATTGGATTTGGGACCCACATGTATGACCTCATTTAGCCTTAATTTTGCCCCTTTAGGGCCCATTTCCAAAGACAGTTGCATTGGAGGTTAGGGCTTCAACATGCAAACACTGGGGAGGACAATTCCGTTCATAACAGTGTATGGCTCTGTGTTCAAAAACAAAGCTGATTATTTTAGGAAGTCCTGATGCTTCCTTTACCCAGATCTGGCATCTGTGTGTTTGAGGACTCCTGCCAGGGATGGTTACAGAGCAGTCAGAAGGGAGGAGGGAACGGCAGCTCACTCTCAGGGAGCCTCATGATGGGGAAGACGCCTTAGCACTGGGCTTCCTTGCTGGTCAGGTTTTAAGTAGAAAGATGAAGGAAAAACAGCGGCGTTGACTTAATTCCATTTATGAATATTACCCCTCAGTGAATACTGCCCCTCAACGTATGCGAGTTCAACTGCAGGCATGTTTTTTTTTACATTAGGATTATGACAAAATATCACATATATGGGAAGTGCTGTGTTTTGTACAGAAACGAAAGCATATCCTGGGCCTGGGCGAAGAGAGCAAAGTGAGAGGATGAGGCCGGCAATAGCCCAGGCCAGAGGGGCCGTCGCTCTGAGCCTGCTGTTGTTGTGACTGCAGTCCTCACCACGTGAGCGAGTGTCCCTTCAGTGGTTGTGTATGACCGATCTTACGTGGTGAGGTATGCCCCCAGCACTGCACGTGTGTGCTGACCTAGGCCAGTTCAAGTGGTTTCATAAGGAAGGGAATATCTGACCGGCCGCTCTCTAGCTCCACGTCTGTCTGTGTATTCAGCTCCTGATTCATTCATTCAGCCAGTCAGTCATACAAACTGTCTGACTTTTTGCTATTAATTTTCACATAAAAGTTTGAATGTCACAACCATATGCACCATCTCCTGATTTGCCTGCCCATCTTCTCAGTTACTATCCCATCATCTTCACACTTGGTCACCCTTGAATCCTCCCTCACCTACCAAATCTGAAATCATATTGATTTACCTCCAGAAGATCTCTTACATCTGAGCCCTGCTGTGCTTTTTATTTCCTCATTCACTTGGACAGTCAAGATACCTTTCTAACCACTCTTGCTAATCCATCCTGCTCACTTCACCCTAACATTAAAGTCTGGCCATTGGTGGCTCTCATCGCCCTCAGGTCAATGTCCCAAGTCCTCTAAATATGTACTCCTCCCTCAATACTTCGAGCCACTATAATCATCTGTGGGCACATGTTGAATGACAGTTTGCTAATTGTGATAACAAAATGCCAGAGTTTATAATCAGTTTATTTTGAAAGATTTGTGTACATGGGATTGGTTCTGTGTCACCCCTTGCAATAATGGTGTAATTACGCGACTGCAGCTTTGCACCTTGGAACTCTGCATGACTCTTATGAGAGGAGAGAGTCTGACTGCGGGAACAGCTATGTGTCTTTTAATGTAGAACGTTTCCTGCAGATTCCCTTCGAAGTGCTTGTCTGCCAGGAACCGTGCTGTCCCATTGAAATACAATGTGAGGTCAGAAATGTGAGCCACAGATATCATTTTAAATATTCTAGTATTTGAATTTTACATTCAAAATGTAAAAAAGAAACAAGGAAAATTAATTTTCAGAATATACTTTATCTTACCCAATAGATCTAAAATATTTTTATTTCTGCATGTAATCAACATAAAACACCGATGAGATGATTCACATTGTTTTATCTGTGTGAAGTCTGAAATCTGGCTGTCACCTGCGTCTACCTTACTCTACCTCCTTATGTTTGGAGTGTTCAGTTAGCCACGTGGGGCTCGTGGGCGCAGTATTGGACACTGCAGATCTATACATTTCTCATGACTTAAGCTTCATTTATTCTGTATTTTCCAAAGTTGAGATACTTCAAAAGTCAGCAGAACAACTTAGAATAATGCTAATTGTGATTATCATTCTTTAGTGGGAAAGGTATAATCTATGTAGTTCTAAAGACTAAGGTACTGTTTCACACCCTCAATTTTAGAGTATTAAAACCAGAGTTGGTTACATATAATGAAAATACTTTGTACGTTTTACAAATATTAAAATGTGTTTTGAATTCTAGAGGTTAAATTACCAGTATAAAATAACTTTTTTGGGGTCTCGGCATTCAGCATATTTCTGATATATGTTAAGTACTTGATTTATAAGTACATAAGCTCAAATCTTATTTTTTTTAGTGATCATTAGCTTTTCCCTTAACACACAAACATGTCACACATTGTAATTACTGTTCTAAATACTGTACACAAATAGTAACTCATTGAATCTCTCAAAAATTGAGTGTGGTTACTTTCTGTTTTTGTCTCTTTAGATAAGGATACAGAAAAGACAGCAAGTTACCTTGCCTAAAGTTACATCAGTGTTAGGTTATGTAGCAGATCTGGAATTCAGACAGACTCAGACCTCCTGACTTCTGAATCTCTCATCACTAAGCTAGGTCACCATCTCATCATTAAGATGTATCTGAAAATACATAAACAGAGCTGTAAACCTTTATTATGGTACAAACTTTGAGAAGCATTGATGGAAAAATCATTGAGCAGGAGTGGAGCTTGGACAGCTTTCATCCTGGGAATCTCTCATCAGCCAAGCTGTAGAGGAAGTCCAGAGCTTTGAAAGGACCTAAGAAATAGTTAACAGCTTCTCTAGTTGTTCTGGCTGGGGAGTGGGGGTGGAAGAGGTAGGGATGAGGATGGGGATTGGTTGGGGGGATGGCTATGGAGGGTCATGGAGGAGCATTACTGAGCACCATTGGCCTTGCTTCTCCTCTCCCCAAGCTTCTCCTTGTCTTCTCCCTTCGGGCCAGTGGTTCTCCAAAGGGCAAACTCTGCAGCTCTGAGATGGACAACAGCACTGCTTGGAGGGTTCCTTAAACCTCAGGTGGCTGGACCCACCCAGAGTGTGTGAGGCAGAGGTCTGGGGTGAGACCTATGAATTTGCTTTTATATTGGGTTCCAGGGTGATCCATGTTGGGATGGGCACCACCTGCTGAGAATCACTGCTGAGGGATTTGCACTGTGACTGGGGAAGTGAAGAGATGTTCTGATTTGCAGTAACAGCATTTAATTTGAAAATGGCGTGCAAGCCTACGTGCAGGTACTATCCTACAGGTCAGTGTGACTGTGCCCCTGCATACAGAGCTCTGTCGGTCCCCAGCCTGTCTCCACCACTATGGGGACTGAGGAAACTGGAGTGTTTTTTCACTCTTCCATTTGGCTCCCAAGCTCTTGTGTTGTTGGAGGCCCTTTGAAGCAGTTGCTGTTTTTTCTTAATGAGTAACTTTGAAAGTGAAGGTGGGTAGTTAGGTGCTTGCAGAAAACTTGGGAGCCCAACATACCAAGTTCTTTGCCTTTGTACTCTTCTGGCATCTCTGCAGGTCTTGAAAGCATCTGAAAGATGTTCTGAAAATTTACTTTTCATGTCATGAGAGAAGCCAGGTCCAGTCTCATTTTTGGAGGACCTATGTCGTAAGGTTCTGGTGGGATCTTCGACAGTGGCTGCTGTTCTGAGCGAGTTTTGTAGTGCCAGACCATCTACCCTTCTGTTTTCAGAAGGACATTGTGGTCGTCAAAGCGCTTGGCAGCCAGGCCCCAGAGACACAGTCAGGAGTCTGGTGCCTCTGTTGGGGGAAGCTGCAACATGTCCCAAGACTTGGGGACATGGTGGTTTTTAGATGGGCTACCACTTGGGCAGCTTCTTTCAATTCACAGGCTTAGATTTGTAGTCAAGCCACCTCTCACATGGCCACCTCTGTAGGCAGCATGTTCCAGGAGAAGTAGCAGTGAAGAAGTAGTTACTTTAAAAGAAGCTAAATAATTCTCCCAGCAATGGTGGGGACAGCCAGCCAGTGAGGAATGTTAGAAGGGGCATCATAGTGAGATGCCCATCGTATAGGACAAAGCCCCTCTATATCCACATCGGCTTTCCTTAAAGGATATGTCTCAGTTTAATGCCTTATGAATTTTGGCTCAGTATTTAAGGATGTCTGCAAGTTAACAAATATTTGAATTATGTCACTTATGAGGCTAGTTACAAAAGAGAAGCTCTTTCTCGTTTCCTCTTGCCAGCTGTGTTCATTTTAAGTACCATCACTTTAAAAGCTTGTATCCCTGTTGTCAAGCCTGTGTGTGTTGTGGGGGAGGTCTGGATTGGTGATAAATAGCTCTCTTATTGCTCTGAGTGATGGAAGCCAGCTTGGGGACACTGACATAAAATCTGGGAGCTGCTTGAGTATTTTTCAGAGAGCAAGAAATAAAAAGAGAGGGAGTTATTTTAGAGACAGTTTTAGAAAATTTGATATAGGTGAAGAGCAAATTTTCATCATACTCTTTTTTTTATATCTGGCGAGACATATAAAAATAGATTTTTCTTTTTTTTTTCCTCCCCTTGTTTCACATTTTGCATGTGACTCTCTTACTGTGCTCTCCCCACCTGACCATTTATCTGAAAGTAGTCTGTTTTCCATCTGTCTTCATTGCCTGCACTCATATGGTTTTCCCTTCACACGTTTCAGTTATTACCTTTGGGCCTACCTAGCTTGTACTGAGACGTTCTCCTCCATGTCTTGCCTAGTTCCCTTCTCACAGTTTCCTTATTAGGTCTGTTGTAGGTTCAGTAAATACGAGCGAATGGTGACTGTAATGGAACTGCCATATCCTCTACAAAAGGGAAAGAGGGAAAAATGGACATTCTCCTGTCAAAATTTTCATTTTGAAGCGTGCCTGGGTAGACCAGCAATGCTGTGGATCCATCACAAATTAAGGCTCAACTGTTTAATATGATGCTGCTTAAACTTGATTGTGCCTTGTGCCTAGTGTTCTCAGCCCTGATCCGGGAAAGCTGAGTCCACCTTCTGAAAAAGAAAAGTAGATTCTCTTTTCCCTAATGTGTCAGGTTGCTCAGTGTTACAGGTTGACAGAAGAAAGTGTTTTCATCATGCTATACATTAATACTTACAAATTCCCATTCATTTTTGAATTTTACTGTTAAGTTTGGATTAAGAAATAAAATTACTTCACACTAAATGTTAACATTTAAAAAAATTTCGTTGAGACTTGACCCTCCACTCTGGTATATAGATGAGTGGTTCTCAACTGGGGGTAGTTTTGCCCATAGGAAATTTGGCACCATCTGGAGACATTTTCTAATTATCATGACTGAGTCTGCTCTTGGCATCTAGTGGGTGGAGGCCAGGGATGCTGCTAAATGGCCTATGATGCATAGGAGAGTCCTCACAACAGGACTACCTGTCCCAGAATGTCAGTATTTCAGCAATCTTAATGTAAGTGAATGCTGCTCTACTTTGCTGAGACATTTAAATTAATGACACATGTATTCTTCCACACAGTTGTCCTTGTGGAGATTATTTTTTCCTTCTCTTTTTATAAACATGAAAATAATACCTATTTAGGGAGCTAAACATTGCACATCTCTGCAGTTAAAGGTGTCAGGGGGATGCTTTAATAACCACGAGGTAACCGTGGTTCATCTGTAATGTTGGTGGTGATAAAGCATGGCATACATTGCTTTTTTATTTTCTACTTCTTCATATTTAGACACTAGAAACATGAAATATTGCTTTGTAAGAAACATTTTGATATCTTGCTGAACTGTGATAAAAACCCGTTCATTGCCCTTTGAACGTTCACTGACAAGCGGGGGTTTCTTATCAACTGCTTTTAATAAGTAATCGATTTTCAGAGTTTGGTCTAATCAAAACATCTGTTTACTTAGCTCAGAATCCTTACAGCTGTGATTGTAGAAAAGAAAATTTTTGTCATCACTAAAGTTCATAAGAGTCTACGTTCAGCCTGATTATCTTTGATCTGGTTATCTGTTAGCTTTCCAATGTTGTCTCTCCTACTTTAGTTATAAAAAATAAACTCTTCAGAGGAGAGAGAACAGAAATACCACAAATTAGACCTTATTCAGGGAAAAGGGAAGGGAAAATTATAATTTGGCTGTTAGTCTGACTCCCAGCGTCTGGGTTAGTGGCAAAGCTGCCTATTACCTGGCGTGGACTAGGATGTTGATGTCTCATCCGCTCTTTTTCTCTCTTTTTTTAAATAAGCAGGCTCTTACTTGATAAAAGTTGGAGAAGTCTAGAAATTCTGAGGGCTGTCAATTAGAAGTTTTCTGGGCTTTATCTAGATCTTTTTTGTGTAAATCATTTCCTGTTGTATTGCTCTTCCTTTTTATTTGGTTGCTTCTTATCTCCTCTCTTCCTGTTCTGTTACTAGGATAAACACAAAATTATCACTTTCGAAATTCTGGTGGAGATAGTTAAAAGCACAGTTACTCTTTTTTTTTTTTTCTTCCCTTAACCCTCCCATCCTCATGTGGATGGAGAAAGACCTCTGAAAAATTAATAGTAACTCTTTGGACAAATTTGAAAATTCTGAAGTTATGTGCTGTAAAAGAATGTAGATATTCAGTTGTCATTTGTGACTGCATTGTGTCACTTGATTCTTGTAGCATTGGTGGAGGGAGGCAAGTGTTGTTACTCAGCTATTGTACAGATGAGGATAGTGTGGGTCACTTGTCGGTGAGTGGCTGAAGGGCAGCCGCAGGCCCTTGCTCTCAGCAGCACATTAGGTCTGGGATGTGTGCAATGCAATGTGCACCAGAACTAAGGCCTTGTTATATGTTATTAAAATCTCCTCCTCCCTCAAAATGTTTGGCTTCACGCAATAAGGTCTTGCCTTTTAATTATAACAGGAGCTGAATTAAAACAGGCTTATCCTTAACTTCATTAATAGCTCGTCTAAATTTGAGCTTCAGAAATCTTGCATCACATGAGTGAGGTTAGATTCTCATTTCACCTGCTACTAATTTGGCTCAAGTCGCACAGCTAATTTGTAACCTCTCCCAACCTCCGTTTTGTCTTCTGTGAAATGAGGGCTTAGTTCTGATTTTTTAAAGGACCTTTCATTGCTCTGCCATTCCCTGTTTAAAAACCTGAACTGTTTCCTTCTTTGTTAAAGAAGTTTCATCAAAGCAGAGTGGAACGAACCAGCTTACGTGGAAAGTTTATGTTGCTGTTAACTTATTTTTGTGTGTCTACTTAGAGGATGTGTGTGGGGATGTGGAAAGAGCTGTGTTATTCCTTTTGATCTGACCTATAAATTGGACCGCTGTCCCAGTTTTGCTGTAACTAAATTGTCACACAATTAATACTTTTGTGAGGAGGCATCATGCCAGGTGCTATGGAAATGGGAAGGTGGACCAGACAAATACCTGCCCTCAGGAGGCTTACAAACCAGTTCAGAGATAGATTTACAGGTTTATAGTCAACTGTAATCTCTGTTAACAAGTGTACTGGATGACTGCTCACTACCTCTGTGTGGAAACCTGTAGGAGACACAAGGGACAACATATGAAAAGTCTCCAGTGCCAGGGATAATTCATTTCAGATAGTCCAGGGAAGGGTAATATTTTACACGAGATCTTTAGAAACTCACGAGTGTATAGGCAACCTTGGAGACAGGAATGCCAGCTAAGCAGGGATGGTCCCATTGCCAGTTGTCAACAGCTGTCACCGCCACAGCTGGGACCAGCACCCCACTCTCTCTTCCCAGGGTTGACACTGTTCTCCAGAGGCCTAGATGAGGGCCATGCAATCAGTTTGCTTAGGGTGAACACTTGTTTTGGACATCAGTTGGTCCATAATTTTTAGATACTGTAAATTCTACTTATATGTTGTTTATCTGCTTTAGACCTTTCAATCTTAAGAATAAATTAAACTACTCGTTGGTGCTTTTAATGGAATTCTGGAGTTAGGTAGCACACATACTCCCATCTTCCTCTTTACAAAACGTTGATAATGGCATAAATGTATGCCATTACATTTTCAGCTACTTTGCCTGGATTAGTAATGAATATTGGGAATCAGTCCCATGCAGACATTTTATGGGTTTATTTTTATCCTACTGATGGTCTATCTAGATTGAATTGTATTTTCTTTAGTTTGTTTCTGTTGAAACTTAAACTCTTCCTTACTTCATTATAGATGTTCTTTTTTGTTTTTGTTTTCCTAAATGCAGTGTTTCAAATTCTTGACTTCTGCTTAAACCAGTACTCAAATCATTGTGTCATTGAGACAACAAGTTGGTACAAAACTGTTTTACAGAGGTGGCCTGGTTTTGGTGTTTCTGTTTTAGCTCTGTTTAGCATGTGGAAACAACCAAATGCTAGCATTCAAGACAATTAGTATCCTAATTAGCGATTTGCCCGGCATTTCACACTGAAGCAGTTTACATTTCCTTTGACTTCTGATGACATGGATTAGTGTAAAATAGTTTTTGTGATACACTGTAATTAATTTGTGATACACTATAATTAATGCTTAGTGTTCAAATAAACTTAGTTTGAAAATGACTAAAATGTAATTTGAGAGATGAGATTTGTGATGCAGTCATCGCTTCCTGGCTCTCTGGGACTTGAGAAGAGAATTTAATGTGGGTTAAGTGAGTGTGCGTTGGTTCTTATTTAAAGGAGCAAGATTTCTTTATTGTTTACAAACTCTTGCAGGGAATTTATTTAACATGTTCAAGTACATATAATGTATTCTCTCTTTGAAGAACAGCAAAAACTGCATCATTTCAACCTTCTGTTGTGATAAGCTAATCAATAAGCGTGTTTCTCTCCCATTGAGTAGTTTTCACTTACTTTTCCAAGTAAAAGTTGTAAATGTTGAAAGTCACCCATTTTGTGCTTCACATATGTGTATTTATGTATGTAGTACATATACATTTTAAATAACCTCTTAATTTTAGAATAGTTTTAGTTTTACAGAAAAATTCCATAGTTGGCATCAAGGGTTCCCATATACCCGTCACCCAGTTTCCCCTTTATTTGCATCTTACGTGACATGGCACATTGGTAGCTACTCGTGAACTGATACTGGTATAGTGTTGTTAACTAAAGTTTATACTTTATCTGAGTTTTCTTAATTTTTCCCTAATGTCATTTTCTGTCCTGGGATCCTGTCCAGGATGCCATATCACCCTTAGTCGTCGTGTCTCCTTGGGCTCCTCTCGACTGGGACAGTTTCTCAGGCTTTCCCTGTTTCTGTGACATTTACGGTTTCGAGGAGTGCCGGTCAGGTCTTGTGTGGCATGTCCCTCAGTTGGGAATTGTCTGCTGTTTCTCCCATGATTCAACTAGAGTTACATGTTTCGGGGAGGAACTCCACAAAGGTGTAAAGTGCCATTTCCTTGCATCGTTATCAAGAGTGCACTGTCACTGAATTTTCACTGTTGACAGCGCTGACCACCTGGCTGAGCGGTGTTTGGGGGCCTTCTCCACTGTACATTAGCCGGGTTTTCCTGTGTCTGTCTGTACTCTGGTCTTTGGAAGGAGGTTACTTGAAAGAGGAGGAGTTATGTTTTGCTTCCCCAAGGGGTTGTGTCTACACTAGTTACAGTCGTTTCCCCTTATCTGTGGTGATACCTTCCAGGAGGACCCCCAGTGGGTGCCTGAAACCACAGATAGTACTGAACACTATACATAAGTTTTTCCTATATGTACATACCCATGGTGAGGTTTAACTTATAAATTAGGCACAGTAAGAGCTTAGCAACAATTACTACTAATGAAATATAGCAACATAGTATAATAAAAGTCATGTGAATGTAGTCTTTCAGACTATCTCATTGTATTGTGCACACGTTTTTGCTTTAAGGAAGCACTTTAGTTTTCTCTTTGGCGTAGCTAAATGGCCAGCATCGTGATTCTTCTGCTTTAGGGCCATCATTAAGCGAAATGAGAGTTCGTCGCACACAAGCTCTGTGATAGGGTGGCAGTGGCTCTAATAACCCAGATCCTCATAGACTAGAAAAGGCGGGGAGTGTATACAGCGCAGAGATGCTGAACAAAGGGGCGATTCACATCCTGAGCCAGACGGAGCAGGACAGCGTGAGGCTGAGATTTCGTCGCACTCACTACTCAGAATGACGTGCAATGTGAAACTTCCGAATTATTTATTTCTGGAATTTTTAATTTCATATTTTTGGACCACAGGTGGTTGCAGGCAACTGAAACGTGCCTGGGAAACTGCGGATAAGGGGGCATTACTGTATTTGGAATTCTACATGAGATTTATCTGTTCTCCATACAAGAGGAAGACGCTGCCCTGGGAAAGGTTCTGTAGGAGGAAAGTTGGGAGCGACTCCAGCCTGGTGCAGTGTTTCTAGAATGTGGTCCTGGAGTACTAATTAGGAACATGGATTCCTGAGGTCGGCTTTGGACCTATTGACTCGGCCTCCTGGGGAGGGTTGGTTTGGATGGAATCTCCCTGTTGCACAAGTTGCCCAGGCAGTTCTGATGCATCTTCCAGGTTGATACCCATTGCTCGCTATTTCATCCGAACCCTTCTTACTTTTTCCTCCTGAATGTGTAGATGTGTCCAGAATGAGGCTCCCACCCCCTTCTGTGCTCTCCACACCTCTTCCCTGCGAATCCCTTGGCTCCTCTGCAGAAGGCCTCTGTTCTCACTGCCTGCACCACCCCTGGGTTTTAACCCTTTCTGCATATCTTTGCAGGTGGCTCACGTTGTTTAAACTCAGGGACATTCTTTGCTTTCTGGGTAACCTCTTCCTCAAGGCGATGCCCCCGCAGAGTTCCAGTAGAGAGGTAGAGAGTGGGGTTACAGCTGTGAACCTTGCCATTAAAGGTTGGCCTGGGCCAGAGCGGTGAGGTCGTCGAATCAGGCTTGGCTGAAAATGACTGTTGCATGTGTGAGTGTGAGAGAGAGTGTGTGAGTGTGTGACAATGAGAGTGTCCTGTGGACTCTGTTCAAGATTGGGTCAATAAAACCTGTCAGCAAGGCTTCCTGGTTTCCAGGACGGCCCTGTGCCTCATGCTTTGAGAAGGCCATTTAGCTCTTAGGCAGGTCCCCTGGTGGGAGTGGGAGGGCAGGGCCCTAGTGGTTTCTCAGCTGGAGGAAGTGCTGTGCCCTGATCACCTCCTGCAGTTGTGTCATCCCAGGCAAAAAGCACTTCCCTCTGTAGACACAGGGTGAGTCTGCTACCCTGAGCATGCTCTGGTGGCTCTTACACCTGCCCAGGTGCTGCAGTGCAGCTCTAGGTGTGAGTGTGAGTGGAGATCTGGGTCAGGTGGGAGGGGGCTCAGGGGTTGGCTTAGGGAAACACCCAGAGGGCACCTTTTTCTCCGGTGCTGACCAGAGGTTTCAGGGAATCTCAATAGGAAGAAGAGTGGTTGATCTTTCTCTTGGGTGTAGAAAGGGTCGTAGTTAAGGCCCATTTCATTTTATTATTTATACCTCTCCTCCCCCGCTCAATTATGGCATCATTGGAGGGTGGGGGGATGGAAGACCCCGTGTGCGGAAGACTGCTTACTGATCACCCTCACCAAAGCTACACAGATTAGAGAGATTCAGTGTGTTCATTCACATGAATATAATTCATATTAGTACATTTTGGTTATTAAAATTGACTGAATACAGACATCTGCCGTGGCTTTTTTGAACATTGTTAACATTGTTTTCTTTAAATGCATGCTTCTGGGTTAAAGTATAATTTATGATTTCTGTTTTGATCTTCAGATTTCTGATAATTTTTTACAAATCTTGTCATTTTCCTAAATTTTTGTTTTGAGTAATTTGTTATGTGAATTTTGGTGGCTTTGTGTAGAAAAGCACTTGACATGAACATGAGGGCTCCCCTACTTTGCTGGAAGACATTTAAGGACGGCCTTTTGAGGTTGGCTGGTTTGGGGTTTTCTATATCGCAAGCCTGTTGGAAGCATAGTTTCCATAGGTGAGAGGGGTTGAACAGGTGAGCCCTTGAGCTTTTTCCAGCTTTCCAGTTGAAAGAGGCCTTGCTCAAGGAAGCATAGCGAATTTTAGGCAGAGCATCAGACAGGGAATGGGGATAGGTCCAGATCTGGGCTGCCCCCTCACTTCAGCAGGTGGTTCTGTCATTCACAGCAACAGAAGAGTCATCTGCTCTGAAAGGCCTGTCCTGCAGCCCTGCCCCAAGTCAGGAACCTAGGAATTTGTCGCATCAATGGCCTGTATTCCTGACCTTAAATGGAGTTCTAGGCAGTTCCCCAAAGTCTGAGTACTTAATTCAGGGACCCTGCTGTGAGTGATGGATTTCAGGGGGCCTATAGAACTCAGGGTGGGAAAAAAATTATATTTTTATTTTGTTAGCATTTAACCAAAATTTTTTATTTTCTTTCGTTGTGACTGTAACCAGCACACTCATGACAGCCAGTCATCAGGGAAATGACTGGTATTTTCATATCACATCACGTTGGTTGCAGATATGTTGAAATTCAAACTACTTCTCATCTTTATTTCAATCATTATTAGACCTGCTGCTGCACCCTCTTGTTCAGTGTGCTCATAAAGGGAAACATTTCTATGTCTCAAATTTGTATATTAAATAATATTTTAATAACCGTGTTTTAATGTGATTGCATAAAATGAAAACTCATAAAAGCATTTTGAGGAGGAGTCTCCAGGCTTCTTTGGTCTGACATGGAGGGTGGCACAGGAGGGCAGGGCCTGGTTGGGGACCGGGTGCTGCCCTGTTTGGTGATAGAGCTGTTGGGGCCTAGGCCTTGGGCCAGAGCCAGTCTCCACAGCCTTTGCTGAGTGTCACCTAATTTTGCTGCCTAACCCATTGTGCAGTGATGACAAAACATCCCCGAATGGATAAAACAAAAATCTGTTTTCCAAAAGAAACATCTAAAAAGAATTTTGTTTAAATAAGATAAAAAGCTGAAACATTGTCTTTGTAAATGTAATTTAATTATTTAAGTTGTCATGGTGGGAAAATATATCCTCATTTTATTACTTTAGTAAAAACCCTTATGTCATAGTGTTCTGGAGTTGGTGATCATTTAACAGTAGAGTGATTGGGTTGGGTGGTGGATTTGGTACTTAGGGCTTTATGATAACTTGCAGTATCAAGAAAATGCCAGTGACTTTTAAAAATCTCTTACATAAAGGAGTTGGACTTTTTTGTTTTTCAGGGGCATTTTGGCAAAATTGTCCCTGCAGTTTTTGACCCAGTATTTAACAGAAATGTGTTATAAAATCAAAAGTAACTTAGAAAAAGAGTGGTCATGTGCCTGGCTTGCAGTGTAACTTCCCTGTCAGTGAAATTGTAGATACCAGCTGCAGGAAATCACCTTCAGGTGATGAACTGTGTGGAAGCACACCCCTAAAGTACTGACGTGACAATAAAAATCACTGGACTTTATTGAGCACTCGATGTTTCTATGTGTTGTCTCACCGTATCTTAACCACAGCCCTTATCCCAGTTCACAGAAGAGGTAAGCCACTGAGAGAAACCGATTTATCTGAGGCAGACCTCTCTTTGGAGAGTTTTCACATGGGTGTGTTATGTTTGCACGTGGTGCAGTGACCCTCGGTGTAGGCTGGCTTTTCATCTTCACTGTGCAGGTTGATGGGAGTGCACGGGCAGACACCCACATCTCTAATTATTTCAGCACCAAACCTGAGCGGGCATGCCTCCTTCTGTGGCTGTCTGAGCACTCCAGGACTGCGTCCCCACACACGCCTGCAGCCTGCTCTGTTCACTAAGCTGCCTCCAAACTCAATGGCTCATCTCTTCTTGTGGAGAGAGGCGTATCAGAGGCAAAATGGTCCCAGCCATCTGATACTGCTCTGTGTGCACGTGCGTGTGGTTTCTTTTAATGATAAAGACAATATACTAACCAACTCTTGAAAATAGTATTTTAAAAAGGAAGACGCCTCCTGTAAACGTATCTTAAAAGACAAACTTTCATGCTTGGAATTAGGCCTTTGTAAGTGTTCATAACCATTTGTACCATTTTATACATTCTTTTTAATAGTAACAGTTTCCTCATTTTATTAGTGATCTTTATGAAAATGTTTTCTTGCCACATGACATCTCATAGAATTGAAAGGTCCGTCAAGTGTAGGGACAGTCTACTGACTTGGTCACTTAAATTTTTGCCCCATGAATGCCTGTGTCCATCTTTGAGCATTTTTTTTTCCTTTTGCTGAATCCTTTCGTTAGCATAAGTTCCTCCAAGAGGGGATGCAGAGTTAAATGGTATGGACATCTGTATGGTTCTTGATGTGTGTTGTCCATCATGTCCTTCTGCCGGGTCGGACCGATTGTCAGTAGTGCGCAAATATCAATTTCACCCAAACTACACTGCTTTTGAAAGTCAGAGTCTACATGGCCCATTCATAAAGGCAATTTGAGTTAATGTATTCTTGAGGACCTTATCTCACAGTGATTATAAAACAGTGTCACTGCTGTTTTAAAAACAAATTGACTAGAATTTATACATACTGTGACTGTCATGTCCTTTAAAACAGGCTGACGTTAACACACTCCTTGAATTTTGGGGACTCTGCCAGTGCTCGCTGGTTTTAGGACTTGCTGACAGTCCCAAGGCTGGGCCCTCCTGTTAACTCTGGGAGCTTACCTTCTGGCTGGTGGCCTGTTTGAATGGACTCTGACAGTACCTGGAAGACCCTTAGCCATAGCAAGTCTTTTCTCTTTGAGAGTGAGTTTACTTTTCGTTAATGGATTGGTGTTTGGAGCTCTGTTTGGGACATAGAGTGGGTGATAGAGCTGGAATATCCTGTTTTTGGTCACTGGCCAAGTGAGACAGAGGTAATGGGGCTATTCTACATGGGTAATCTGATCTCAAGGTATTTTCAGAAAGAATTGCAAATATTTTTAGTAAATTTGCAACTCCTGGAACAGGCAGATGAAATGACCTCTGAAAGATTCTGTTCGGGTGTGTGTGTGTGTGTGTGTGTGTGTGTGTGTGTGTGTGTGTGTGTGTGTATCTGTCTGTCTGTCTGTCTGTCTCTGTCTCTCTATCTAGTGTGTATCAACTCTCTGTTATCGATAACCAATTAGGAGCCCAAGTAAACTGTACCCAAACTCCAGACCCAAACTCCAGACGCGCAGAAACTGAGGTGATAAACGCGAGTCGTTTTAAGCTGTTTAACTCCGTGGTGGTTGGCTGCCCAGAGTAGGTGACTGACGAAATGCAGTGTGCAAGTTTAACCTCTTCTTACTGCTCCTGGGTCCACCTCTGCCCGCCGTCGAGTGGGACTCCCTGAAATTACAAACCTACGTCTTTATTGGGTGTTTATGACATTTCTCTGTTTGGCTCGAGATATGGCCGAAACCACTTTGTAGTAGACTCTTATAAAAAGGTTTTAAACAAAACGAAAGACTGAAGGGGGCGGCAGAGGGGCTTGGTGGGGAACAGTGAGCATGGCGAGTGTGGGGATGGCAGAGATGCTGAATGTGGGTGCTCTTTCCCGATGGGGGAATGCCTGCCTGTTCTCTGGACCTGTTGGAGCCACTGGAGGGTGAGACGAACTTGGTGTATTTCTCCCTCTCTTACTGCATTTAGATGCTCCTCTTCCCCTTTGTATTTATCCACCAGGCCAGGCCCCCTTCAGGATAGACAGACCTGGGAGCATGGGGTCTCCAGGTGAACAGCCTGGCCAGTCCCAGTTAAATCCCCACACTTTTGCTTTATTTGGCCTTTCCTCCACCTGGTTTTTTCCCCCTAAACTATGTCCATCTGTTGTGAGTGATGTTTGGTAGATATATGAGTTAATATTTTTAATAGTTTTCAAGTTAATAACTGACCAGATTCTTCTTTCTCCATTTTCCTGCTGCCTGTTAGGTGTTGGTCGAAATAGGGAGTCCAGAGAAGGGGGAAGGTTGGTCACAAGGAGAACCCTGAAACACTCTAGTTTAACTCTCACCACCCTGAGGGCTATTTGCCCAGGTGTGTGACACCACGTGTGTCAGGTTAGCCAGGTCAGGGCCACACACACATCAGTGCCAGGGTCATGGTGTTTTCCCCTTCCCTCTGGAGAAGGAGGGCTGACTTTGAAAACCTGGGAGCCTAAACCCCTGTCCATGTTTCATTTCATGGACCCCACTGTATGTTCCTTCGATATATAGTTTTAATTTTATTTTTGTCACATACATCATAACGTTGAACCAAATGAAATTTGCTGTTGACTGTTGTAGTGACAAAACTTAAATGGCCTACTTATGATGTCCAATAAAAGCCCAGATGCCTAATGGCAAGTTAACTTGCAGATTTTGAGTTTCCCAGCGAACCTCGTTCCAGCAACAATCCAATTAGCATTTTGCAAGGTATCCTTTATAAAGGTTCTATTTTGTTGCATTAGATAAAATCATTTATTTCAGAATAGATTCTTCTCTTCATGGTGTTGTTAGAAACAAAATTCAGCTGAGTAAATTTTAAAGATTCTACTGGCTTTGTTCAGCAATTCATGAATCGGGCAGCATCCCATCTAGTAGATAGAAGGAGCTTCAAGGAGCTGTGCAAAATGAAGGACTGACCTCCCCAGTGCTAGTCAGGTGATTCCTGATTGACTGGTTTAAGGTTCCACTTCTGGGAGGGGCTGAAGCTATAATTAAGTTATATTTCAGTTTGGTGATGTGGGCTTAGTATAAGTGACTCCATTTTGGACCTATTGTTTTTAACAGTATAGAACAGGGGTTGGCAAACTGTGATCTGCAGACCAAACTCAGCTTCTAACCTGTTTTGTGAATATTTTTTACTAGAACCTGGCCAGTCTTGTTCATGTATACATGGTCTGTGGCTGTCCTTGTGACAACAAGGCAGGGTTGGGCCATTGCTACAGAGACTGTATGGCTTGAAAAGCCAAAAATATTTATCTGGCCCCTTTCCAGAAAAAGTCACTGACCCTGGTGAGCAGGGAGGAAGGGGGTGAAGTTGGAAGCTGCTTCAATCAAGTCCTTGCTCTTTCACTTCATTGGGATGAGGCCGGCCGGCTGCCTTCTCTGTGATGGAGGGAGGGGGCTATGTTAACTCCTTCTCCTCTGTTACATCCCTCACCCCCATCCTCAGGTAGTTGCTTGCTTTCTACCTGTGAAATTTTTAGATGAACAATGGGGTTCGGTTCCTAGATTTTCAGAATTGAAAGCATTTAAAATAGCGCCATCCAATAGAACTATAATGCAAGCCACAAGTGTGAGCTAAATGTATAACTTTAAATTTCCTAGTAATCACGTTAAAAAAGTAGAAATAAATAGATGAAATTAATTTTGGTATTGTATTTACTTTATCCCCATAATATTTCAAACTTATAAAAAAATTACTAATGAGATATATGATTTTTAATTTTTTCCCCCTTTTTTACACAAGTCTCTGGAATCCAATATGTATTTGATCCTTATAACAGGGTGCAGCTGGACATGCTACATCTCTGATTCTCCATCACTAGCTGGGTGTCCTGTAATAATTCAGTTCAATCCTGACACTGCTACTGAGAGCGCAGATTCCATGGGAGAAGGGCTCCATCCACTTAAGACGCCAGGCACAAGTCCTGGGCCACCTGTACTTCTGATTGACTGTCTATAAATTTGAGGTTCCCATGATCCCCTCACCAGGTTTGAAAATTTTCTGTAATAACTTGCAGATCAGGAAAGCACTTTATTGTCAGTGGTTTATTACAAAGGATACATCTCAGGAGCAGCCAGACAGAAGAGACACATGGGGTAAGGTATTGGGGTGCAGAGCCTGGGTACCCTCTTTGGGCACTCTGTCCTCTCAGCACTTCAGTGCATTCCCCATTCCTGAAGCTCCTGAGTTTTTATGATACAATCTCCAGCCCCCTCCTCTCCCTATAGTTGAGGGGTGGGGCTGGAAGTTCCCACCCTCGAATCACATGGCTGGTCTTTCCTTGGCCGGCCCCCATCCTGAAGCTGTCCCAGAGCCAACCCTGACTCAGTTCGTTATTATAAAAGTGGGAGTGATCATATGGGGCTGGTTATGGATTAAAGACACCCTGTTACTCAGGAAATTCCAAGGGTTTTCGGAGCTCTGTGCCAGGAACTGGGCACCAAGTCCGAATCTATTTTTTATCTACCACACCAGGACAGCCTGAGGCAGCTTCCCCTCCCCTCGTTTCCCCAGCTGGTTGTGCCCTATTTAAGAACACTCCTCTTCTGTAAAACAGCTGATACATTCTTATTTTACATTCTTTTCCACCCTCTGTTGACTAATCATGACTCTCACTATGCCCAGTTCTTGGTTCTCGGGAAGCAAATGTAGGAAAAATATAGTAACATTTCTAGGGAAGCTTAGAAATTCAAACTGTTTAAACATAGCATACAAATTGTGACTGCTTATAATACCTTACAGAAGAATAACTCAGCTACAGAAGATGGGCATCTGTGGCGCAGGTTTTCTAAGAAATGGGATGTGTGGCTGAAGCTGCTGCCACACCATCCTGTGTCCTGTGGAACCGTGGAATCAGGTCGATCTGGCCAAGAGGCCCCCATAGGTCTGTGCAGCTCCAGCCCCAAGGAGCCAGGATGACCTGGTGGCTCCACAGCGAGGACCGTGCATGTCAAGGCATTGCCAGTAAAACTGATTTAGGAAGAAAACCAGAGAAAAATGAGGATTTTAATTTTTCACTTGTCTTTGGTCTTCCTTCCTTGTATGATGCTTCTATATTCTTATATTAGTTTCAGACGACTAGCACAATGGTTAGACATTTGCATGATTTATGAAGGGATTCCCCCTGGTTAGTCTCGTACCCACCCAGCACCATACGTAGTTATTACAGTATTATTGACTATGTCATCCATACTGTACTTCACATTCCCGTGACTTATTTTGTGACTGCCAATTTGTACTTCTTAATCTCTTCACCTTTTTCAACCAGCCCTTCCCAATTCCTCCCTACCTCCAGTCTGGCAACCATGAAAATGTTCTCTGCATCTGAGTGTGTTTTCATTTTGCCCATTTATTTTGTTTTTTAGATTCTACATGTAAGTGACATCATATGGAATTTGTCTTTCTCTGTCTGACTTATTTCACTTAGCATGATACTCTCTAGATCCATCCCTGTTGTTGCAATGGTAAGATTTCATTTTTTTTTTTTTTTATGGCTGAGTAATGTTCCATTGTATATATGAACCATAACTCCTTTATTCAGTTGTTTATTGATGGATACTTGTGTTGCTTCCATATCTTGGCTATTGTAAATAGTGCTGCAGTGAACATAGGGTGCATCTATCTTTTCAAATTAGTGTTTTGGATTTCTTTGGATCAATACTCAGAAGTGCAATTGCTGATCATTAATTTTAAATTTTTTTGGGGGAACCTCCAAACTGATTTCCAGAGCAATTATATCAATTTGCAGTCCCACCAACAGTGCACGAGGGTTCTCTTTTTTCCATGTCCTCGCCAATACTGTTGTTTTTTGGTGTTTTTGATGATAGTCATTCTGACAGGTGTGAAGTGATTCCTCATTGTGGTTTTAATTTGCATTTTTCTGATGATTAGTGAAGGTGAGCATCTTTTCATATGTCTACTGGCCCTGTGCATGTCCTCTTTGGAGAAATACCTGTTCAGATTTTGTCCCCATTTTGAAATTGGATGGTTTGTTTTCATTTTAGTGTTGAGTTATATGAGTTCTTTATAAATTTTGGATATTAACCTCTTATCAGTTGTATCTTGGGCAAATATCTTCTCCCATCAGTAGGTTGTCTTCATTTCTGTATTCTTAATGTTGACTTTTTAGTTTTCTCATAATTTTAAATCCATGTTTCTAGAACCGGAGTGTCTGGGTTCAGATCTTGGCCCACCACTAGTACTGTGAGTTGGGCTGATTACCTCTCCTCTCGGTGTCTCAGTTGGCATTACTGGAAAATGAGTTGTTATGAAGATTAAAATGAGTAAAAACATTGACTATGGTGCCTGGCACAATGATATTATATATGCATTTTTGCATTTGTTTAATTACGTAGTGTAGAACACTAATACATAAAGAAAAGGTGCATTGTAAGAACAAGATGAAATGGTAAGACAGAATGTCCAGGAGCTGTGTGGTTGGGAAAGAAATTTCTAAGAATCAGAATTTTTAAAACTAATATTTTGGATGTAGCTTACCCATTCTTCAAACTTAAAGGGCATGATTAAAATTTCTGTTTGTGTGACTTCGGTTAAAACAGACTTAGCAGCTTTGTCTCATGTTAAATATCTTTTTAAAGGATGATATTTGTGTCTGGCTTTTATCTTTCTGAGGTGTTTATATATCAGTGATAAAATATAGTGTTTTTCTACAACTAAGGAATGCTGAAATTTGCTGTAAAGTGTGTTTGTGATCACAAATGATTCTATTTAAAATAATTTCCTTAGGAATAGAAGGCTACAGAGTGTCTGTCATTTCTAAAGGTTATAAATATTCCCTAGAAACATAGGCCATTCATTTTTAAATGACGAGATCATGATTTAGAGATTAGTTCACATGTTACGTCATCATAGGCTTTATTGCCTACCAGGTGGATGTTGATATTTAGTAGTCTGAGCTATTTTTCATTATTTTACATTCAGGCATCTTAAAGTTAGCAGGGCAAGATAAATCTTTTTGAAAAAGTGTTTTTAGACTTGTAATCTTTCAGATAATCAAGAAAGTTATTTTGGGGAAGTAGGCTATATTGCATTAAATAGGTTTTTAGATTGCCTGTAATTTCAGTTTTCAGTGTTGACAATCCGGATGTTAATGTCACTATTTCTGTCCTCTCTCATGTTTTAATTCTGACTTTATAGTAAGAAACATGAATCTAAGTTTCATTTTGGACAGATATTTCAAGAATCATTTTCCATTCTTTTTCATCATATGGCTCAGGTAGAAACTTATGTTCCTTTCTCATGATTAAAGGATAATTTTTTTTTTTTAGATCTAATGCTTCTTAAATAGAGTCTGTCTTAGCTCCAGCTGCTATAACAAAATACCATAGTCTGGGTGGCTTAAACAACAGACATCTATTTCTCACAGCTCTGGATGCCACAAAGTCCAATATCAGGGTGCCCGCTCATTCACTCCCTGGTGAGAGCCTTTCTGAGCTGGAGACAGCTGTCTTCTCCTGGTGGTATCTTTACAAGGCAGAGAGAAAAGGGGCTCTGGTCTCTCCCTCGTAAAGGTGTTTATCCATCATAGGGACTGGACTCCCATGGCCTTACCGAGACTCATAATCACCTCCCTCCCCAAGGCCCCAGATGCCCTCATTCTGGGTTTTAAGGTTTCAACATACGAACTTTGGGGGAAATGCAAGTATTCAGTCCGTAGTGGAAGCTATTGAGACGTGTTTTGACTTCATTAACCTTCTAGAAAAAGCACACACCTTGGCTTCACACTGCTGGCCCCTATCTCTAACTGGTTTTCTTTCTGAAGTAAAAACCCTCCAGTTCAAAGCCCCCTTTCCTTTGTGACGCCTGTCCATCACTCAGATCTCTTTTCCCTAAAGCTGTTCCCAGATTTCTCAGACTGATTTCCTGCCTCCCTGAACAGTTCGAAGATCTTGTTTTCCATTCCCTCCCTACCACCCTCCAAAAATTAGGGGTTGTAGATGTGCACAAGAGCTCTTCAGCTTGGAGTCCTTGGGAGCTACAGCGTGTCACCTGCCCCCTGTCGCCAAGCTGCCAGCAGCCGTGAGGGCAGAGTCCCACTTCCCTGTGGCAGACTCCCGGGTGTGGAGAGGGTGGTGTGTGAAGCATATGGTATGTGCTGCTTTAGAAATTCTTATCGGTATCTTCCTAAGAGCCTCTCTGAGCCTCTTGGGAATGCTTGACCTTTCTACCCCTGAGTGTGAGAACCAAGGCTTTAGACGTTTGATTTTAACTTCCTCAAGGCCCAGCTCAAACACTCAGCTTGCTTACTCAGTCCCCAGAGAGAAACTTCCAGCCCATTGGAGTGAACAGAACTAAACGTCCTACCCCATCTGCCTGCATCATAGAGAGGGTAAAGGAAAAGGAAACGAACGTCCCTTTCTTTCTTCCCCATGCCAGGGGCGCCTGCTTCTCCCTCGAGCCCCTTCCCGCCTTCCCTTCTGTCCCTTTGAGAGCTGGTCCAGTCTCAGTCTCTTGGTGACTGCATCTGGGCCTGGGCGCTCCCCTCCCCTGCTAACATTGGGGTCAGCCTCATGACGTGACACACAACTACACTGAGCCCGGACTCAAGTGTCACTGCTGGCTTTGCACTGGGTCATCACTGTCGAATCAGGAGAAACAGCAAAACTCTTGCCACCTAGTTCAAGGAGCTCGGAGAAGGCATTCTAACTCTCTACTAGAGTTCTGTTTCCTGAACTGGGCTTTGTGGAACTGGCGTGCCTTCCCGCTCTCCTTTCCTTAGTCGCGGCCCCTTCGCGTCATCTTAGAGCCAGTGTTGCTGCCTGGCCTCTGTGCACCTTGGTCTTCTGGTCCTGCCCGGTCTGCCTGCACACACTGAGCCCCTTGCCACCGTCCTCCCGCAGATGGCCCAGGACTGCCTTCTTCGGCCAGCTTTGGTCCTGTCACTTCCCACATGGACACATGTAGTCTTCTACCCTCCAGGGCTGGGTTTCTCACCATCCGGTGGGAGTGCCAGCTTCTATCCTGCCTTGCTCCTGCCACTTCTTCCCACGGATGCCCCCTTGTTTCTTGTGCTCTGCGGTGACCACCTGCAGTACTACATAGGTAACCTGCCGAGTAGGTAACTTCAAGTTAAGTAGAAGACTCCTGTGGCATCTGGAATCGGTGCCAGTTCATGCCTAAAATTTCTCCTCTCCTTCACCAAGAGCCCCCGAATACCACATATTGGGGGTTTATAAACAAATTCGTTGTTCACAGTTCTAGAGGCTGGAAGGTGCCAGCATGGTCAGATGGGGGTCCTCTTCCGCTGGCAGGCTTCTTCCCGTGTCCTCATGGTGGGTGGAGTGAAGGAGCTCTGTAGAGTCTCTTTTATAAGAGCATTAACTCCATTCACGAGGGCTCCTCCCTCATGAGCTGATCACCCCAAAGGCCCCACCTCCTAACACCGTCACCTGGGAGTTAGGACTTCAACATGAATTTTGGGGGGCACAAGTACGCAGACCACAGCAGTGTCCCTTTAGCACATCCTAGTTATTGTGTCAATGCTGTAGCTTACATGCTGTGTATCTTTTCCTCGAAAGACCTGAAACTCCAGTCACCCGTTTAGTGGGTATTTGGAGCACACGCTCTGTGCTGGGCGCTGTCTTAGGCCCTGGGAAACCTGCAGCACAGAAGGAGGGCGGGCCCAGGGGCTTGCTGATGATGGGCAGTACTGTGGACTTTTGATTTTGCTCTTAAAACTCCCTTGGGTAGTTCAGTAATCATTCGTTTAACTAATTTAATTTGATGGGTGAGGGATGGGGGTGGAGAGCCTCCGTTTGGATCATTAGAAATAAGCCAGAGACAGCAAATGAAAGGTGCATCTAGAAATCCTAATTTGAGAGGTGTCTTAGTGAAGGATGGTTTAGATACTGAAGTCTCTGTGGTTGCCACGACTCCTGCCCCTCACAGGAGGCTCTTATTCTGCCAAGTTCAGCAATGGTCTGACCAATGGTCTGTATTTTCTGTTTGAGCAAAAGTAAAGCTGACTTATTGGTCAGCATGTGGGGCCCACCTGTGAAAGGCAAAGCAGTCCGTTTTGTGTCCTGGTGTGCGAGTCCCTGGAATAGGTTTCTGGGTCCCAGAGCCCGATTCCATTGTCTGTTAGGGCAGGTGTCCAAAGTCGGTCTGGTCAGCTGTGGCCAGAGGTAGCCACAGAATTACAGACCCGACTGACTGCAGGGCCTCTCTCTTGCCATGCAGGAAGGTTGGGGGGTCACGTCTCAAGTTGTCTGGTGCCTGCCTGGGCATCACAAGAATCTGCGTCAAGCATATCCTGTTTTAGCTCACATTTATTTAGCAACTTGTATGAGGCATCTGTGGGACACTGATTGAGTAATATATGACATATCATCTCTGAAGTATTTCTTTTAAGGTACGTGTTTAGCTAATGAAATAATGCTTAAGAAGTTTTACACGATGTATAATTTTTAAAAATGCTTTCTAAAATCATCACCATATTGATTCATTTAGAGATTAAGTCATGCCATGTCTTCTGAATACCCTGTGATCTGATTTTGGCTGAACTTTATTCTATTAAAAAAAAAAAATTCATTCATTGGGGGTTGGTGTTTACATGTCAGTCCTGTGCTGAGTGATCTGCACTTTGTGTGGTGTAGGGGTACATATTGGATGGAAATTTGATTGTTTTTGTATGGATTTTCAATTTCTCATAATGGAAAAGTTCAGAACGTAGAGAACAGTATTTTGAACCGGGGTGTGCAGATCACTGTCTTTGGCAATCAGGAGCTCGGAGCCAGCCTCGTTCATCTTCGCCTCCTGCCCCCTGTGCACTCCACTGGATTACTGTAAAGCAAATTCCAGATAGATACCATTTCTTAATATTATTTTTAACCAGAATGTAATTTTTTAATTTAACTTCAAACTGGTTTGTTTGAACTTAATTATTTTTCCTCTGGTTTGCTTTTTGTTCTCAATTGTCATCATAACACCTTTATACGTTCTTTCTCATCTCGGGTTTTAAACATTATTTATGAGTTTATCGCTTACCTAAATCGCTTCTGTTATAGGCAGAGGAGCTGTCTGCCTCTCGGTAGCTTTCAAGTGAAAAAATAATCGGTTACTTATTCCCTGTTGAAAATTAGTGTTGTTTTTCCTTTTGACCTCAGTGTCTGGTTTGCATAACTAAGTGGACACATCTCCAGTTTGTGAGTGAGTTTCAGGAGCTCCATTGATTCACCAGGATTCTTTTAATGTGATTTTTTTCCTTTGTACACTGATCATGCGCATAATCTCATCAAAGTGGGACAGGGGCCGGAGGAGCCAAAGGGGGAAGATGTGTAAATGAGAGGCATGGGATCACTGGCTGTCAAGGTTCCCTTGGATTTTGTGGTTACAAAAGAACAAACAGACATAGGAAAACAATATTAGGTGTGATTGTGACCCTCAGTTGCTTGAGGAGTTAGTGACTTCCACTGAGGGACTGATTTGAAGCCATAGTCCCATCTTATTTTGGTTTGGGTTATTTTGGCATGGTACCTACTGAGCGTGTCTCTTACTGCAGGCCACCTCTGGAGAGAAGTGGGTGTGGAGAAGGCCGCACGTGGCCCTCGGGACCTCCCCAGGGAATCCTCGAGGTGCGCTGTGCTGTCCGACGTCACCAGCAGCTCTCATTTCCCGTTCGTGTCCGGAGAGGGGTGGGGGACCCCCAACTTTTGTTCCAGCTGTGGCTATCATACGGCTTGGGTTTTCCGTAATCAACTCAGTTTCCTACCTTTGTCCCTTATTTCTATAAACATTCCAAATATCTTTAAATTTCAGCATCATTTGGAAGCAGCCCAAGAAATTGGGGGGAGGGGTTCAGGACCCTCTGTCACTGAGCGTGGGACAGGAGGGCCATCTTGGCTGGTGCAGGGTCACAGCTATGGTCAGAGGCTGCCTCCTGTGACTGACCTTCCCGCCGGTGGAGGGCTGCTGTACTGTAAGTGTCCTGAGTTGTCCTCTGGCCCAGAAAGGACCTTTATGACATTTTGAACATGACCGGAAAAAGGAACTTTGAAATTTTTTTTCTGGGTTTGGTCGCTGAGTGGCTGACGGCTAACTAGTGTGTTCCTCTTCCAGCTGGTCCAGCTGGTTCTTGTCCAGGGATCCCAGGTGGGTGATATCAGCTCTGCCCAGGCTCCAGGGACCTTTAGCAATCAGACCGCAGGTGACAGGTGGTGAGGGGCGGGGCAGCCCTCTGGTTTCTTTCTGTTTTGACTCAACTGGAAGTCACCACTGCGACCTCATTTTTCAGATGACTTCTGTTTTACTGCAGCCCGTGGGGTTGTTCCTGCTCCCTCTGGGCTTCTCTGTTAGGAAAATTGGAATCTCTGAGGTATTTCAGACAGGCAGGATCTAGTACAGGGAATGGTTACAAAGTGGGACAGAGGCCGGAGGAGCCAAAGGGGGAGGATGTGTTATCCTAAGATCAGGAACTAGGAAAGCTGCTGCTGCCCCAGGTCTGGAGGAACAAAGCAAGGACTGGAGTGTCCCTAGAGCCCCGAGCAGTGTTCCCCACCCTGCTGCCCCGAGCAGGAAGCCTGAGCAGAAGGCCCTGTTCAGCTCGTTATGGTGGCGGCTGGAGCTGGCAGCCACTTGCTGCAGCATCGGCCTGGCCAGGAGCCAGCATGGAGGTGGGCAAGGATTCGCCCTTCTCCCTCCTGCCTCTCCATGTCACACCAGGGCCTCTCTTCAGCAGAACCAAACCAAGAATACAGCTGGCAAAGGCCTGGGAAATGGGGCTTTTTGCTTTTCAGCCCCAGCATTACACAGGAGGAGAGTGTGGCTGAGTGACTGTGGTTATGCCACCTGCGCGCCACATCTGGCACAGGGACTTTCAGGAGTGTAGGAGGAATAAAATGACATGGGGCCACCTGGCACACGTTGGGTAAATAGTGGTAGCTGCTGTTCATTCTCTCTGTGTGGATCATGGACCATCGGTAGTGTGCCAATCACCTGCTAGGTATGGAAAATAAGAAACAAAGTTTAACGTGACCGGCTTTTGCTAATGGAAATGAATAGAAATTATTCCATTGCAGCTGGACTGTAGGTGATAGTGAGTGGACACCCACCCACATGCAGATTTTACATCCATGTGCTGCTGTGTAAGGACTCAGTGAGGGGACTATGGTTCCCTCTGGTACATAATGTTGCAGGTGGAGAGACAAAGCCGCTCTTTGAAGCCCTGCTACAGACTGCTTACTGTGGTCAAGCAAGAAACAACCATGTGCATTTTGAAAATGCTCAGCTTTCCTTCACAGCTCGATGTGGAAGAGAAGACTGGCCTTGGGGCAGTGGCTGGCAAGATTGAAGCAGCAGCAAATGGGTTTTGCAGATCCACTCAGCCTCTGCTTTCTTGTTTTAGACCTGGACTGGATGCTATTCCCAGCTTCCTTCTTTGCATCTGTACCTTTTCTCCCTTCTTCAGTTGTGCTTAGTGGAGCTGCCAGGGTGGCAGGTGACAGAGACCCTCTTGAGCTCCTTGAAGCAAGAGAAGAAGTTGTCACAGGGAAAATGTCTAAGGAAGGGGTGTAGGCCGGTGTGTTGGACTTGGTCTAGGACTTAGGAGGCATGGAGGGGACCTGGAAAGGCCTCCTGCCTTTAAGCTCTGCCTCTGCATTTTGCAGACTGGCTGTCCCTTTCCCAGCAGGTGTGTGGGAGGTGGCCTCTACCAACAGCAGGGAGGGCGTGCATCCGACAAAGGCACTGTTCTGGGTTCACCCTCTCTGGGAGGGCCTTTATGGTCCAGTTTGGTCAGATGCCCACTCTGAGCCCATCAGTGGGCCATCCTTGTGGGGAGGAGGGTGGTGTCCTGTGCAACACACCTGTCCTGGGTCTGGGGAAAAGGGCAGCTGAGGGCAGAGGGGAAGCTGCTGGTTCTGTGCAGCCTCCCGTGGGGTTTTTCCAGAGCAAGGCTCCACAAAGCAAGGCCAGCTCTGGCGACTGCAACTGGCCGTGCGCTGTCTGCTGGAGTCCCTGCATGTTCTTCCTTGGACTGTAGGAGGTAATGTCCTTGTGACTGTGCTGGTTGTGTCTATAAATCGGGATCATGGTTCTTTAAAAAAGAACTTTATGAATATGCCCCGAGGAGATATTGTTTCAAACTCAGAAATTTGGTTTTGTTAAAATATTAAAACTTGAGAAATTACTGAGAATCTTCTTAGGAATGCTTAGTAAAATGAGTTTATGAGACTCCCTCCTGAAAGAGCAAAATAGACCAATGCTCAGGGCTTTTATTATTCATTTAGAAAAATTTTAAGTATACTTGGTATATAATATTATATTAGTTTCAGGTTTATAATCTACTGATTCGACATCGTATGCCTTACAACATGATCGCCATACTGTCTAGTAACCATCTGTCCCCTCGTGAAGCTATCACACGACTATGACTATATTCTCCTTTGCCTTTCCACCCAGCCCCTCAGCCCTCCCTTCTGGCAGCCATCAGTTTGATCTCTTTTCAAAAATCTTCTTGCATTAATTTAAAGGAGTGCTTTAATCGTTGTGTAGTCCTTTATCAGAGAATGGAACCGTCCCCATTTACTTCCTAAGCAAAAGGTTTCAGCCTTACAGCTGCCTGGTTTCCTGGGACCGCATGTGGCTCCCTGAATGCAGACACAACAGAGGAACCACTCATGCTTTGTGCTCTCTGATGAAGCTCACGGGGGATGGAAAGGACAGAAAACTTGTCCTCCACCTGCAGGTGGAGGGAGTAAAGAATGCAGCTTTTGAATTGCACCTCTTGGTTAGTCCGTGGTGTAAAACACTCACACAGCTACACACGTGCATCCCTCGCAGAACATTCGCTGTGTGGAGTTCTGTGTTCTGTAGGATGGGATTAATTTTCTTAGCTGTGCAAGAGGAGGAACTGATGTGAGAAAGCCAGCCTGGGGATACCACCACCTCCACGAACTGTGTGTGATCAGACACCCCTGCATGCTGTCATCAGACACCCCTGCCTGCTGTCTTACATAACATCACGTATGCTCCCAAATACTTCGCAGCCAGCTGGGCGAGCTCTCTGGACTCGATGCATTCGCTATTCCTCCATTATTTAATTTCATTCTGTTCTTTGCATGAACCCCTTCTCCTTCCATTTATTTGGTTTTGCCTTTTTATTATGTAGCTTAATTTTAATTAGGTGTAGTTTGGAGTCACTAGACATGAAGTATAGGTTTATTAATAGAAAAAAATTCTGATTGTAAGATTAACCAAGAATAATGAATATTCATTGTAGAAAATTGGAAAACATTTTAAAGTAAAATTGTCAGTATTAAAACCTTTGCTTCTCATCGTCTAGATTAGGTTGTGGCCTGATTGTCATAAATGTTCTGATATCTACGACCACATTTCTAATATGATTTTTATATTATAGTTCAGGTAAATTTATCTAAAGAACACACATCTAGCCACTCTTATTTTTATTTGGTATCTGGGTTAAAATTCTAATATTCATCCGCAAGTCCTGCTTCTGCGTCATGTCTAAGTGGGTGTGGAGTCAGGCAACCAGATACCTACACCAGGAAACCCTTGAATTGAAAAGGGTGGGGTTAATGATTACAGTGAAACAAAGGTCATAGAGCAGAAGGTGGTGGGTAGTCACTCTGCCTTGGAAGACTGACCCACTCTCCTCTGATTTCCCACGTCAGGCCATCTTCTCTCACCTGGCCGTGGTCCTCTTGTTCTCCTGCTTCTACACTTCTCTCTTTCCCATCAGCCTCTTTCATTGCTACAGTGGTTGAGTTTCTAAAATAGAGATCTAATGATTCTACTTTCCTGCCTATAAATCGGAATCCCCATTTCATGGAGGATGAAGTGGAGGCCCACCCCTTACTGTTCTTTAAAATCCTTAAAAATATGACTTTTGCTTCATCTTCGACTGCTTGGCACTTGTACGTTTCATGGACACTGTCACACTGATTGCACCCAATGAAGCTGTGCACTTTCACACCTCTGTGCCTTTGTACATGCTGTTCCTGATGTCTGGCCCACCTCCCCCATCTCTTCTACAGCTCACCTCCTTGCCATATTGCAGGGCTGAAATGGCATCTCTCCTTTGAAACTAGAACCAGTGGCTCCTTCCTAGGCCTCCTCCTAGTTCCTGTTCAACTGTCTCTTAATACTCATGCACTCAGTCTTGGCAGTCCACTGTGATAAACTCTGGTCCACTGGCATGAATCACAGCCTTCCACTTGGCACTCTGTGACTTTGAGCTTGGAAGGCTCTTTGTGCCTCAGTCTTCTCGTCTGAAAAATGGAAACGGTAGTAGTACTTATCTCCTAATATAGTTGTTAGGATTATAAAGAACAATGCCTTACAAGAGCCTGTTGCTTGACAAGTGATAACCCAGCATCAGTGTCATCTATGACTAGTGGTATTCGTCACTTCTCCATAGGATAACAGTCTGTGTATGTATCTGTTTCTCCAACCACAGTCTGAGTCTAAGGGTGCTGATAATGTAGTCGGGCTCACTGAGTGTTTGCTGTATGTGAATTTATACTATTTCTCATTCCTATAAATGCTTTTAATTGAGATTAAATACAGCTGCCAGTCTCTGATATCAATGTGAGAGGGTCCAAGTGAAGACCTGAAGACTTGAGGCCTACAGGGTCCCTCAAGCTGAGAGAGAGAGAGAGAGAGAGAGAGAGAGAGAGAGAGAGAGAGGTATGTAGACAAGACCAGCTTCCCCAGGGCTGAGTTCTGCCCTCTCCTCACTCTCCTTCTAGAGCAGAGATGAGCTGGGGGAGGGGGAGAGAGGGTTGGCCACATGTGAACTTAGGACCATGACTGATTCCTAAAGAAAATAAGCAACAAACAAACATGAGAAACAGAGATTCTTGGACATGGACTGTGGATTAGTGGTTAATGGGGTAGGGGGAAATATATAGGAGTAAAAGAGGTCCAATATTTGGTGACAGGAGGAAATCTAACTTTGGGTGGTGGAACCACAATGCAATACACACACACACACACACACACACACACACACATACACAACATACTGTTATTGTACACTTGAAACATTTTTTAAATTAATGTCACCCCAGTAATTTTTAATAATAATAATAATAATAATAATAATAATTAAAAAATGGCCAATATAGAGATCATTGGAAGTGAGGTTCACTTGTGGCTGGGAGAAGCTGTTTTTATGTTTCTGTCAGAGCAGGAGCTCTGTCACTGGATGGTCTCTTTCTCTGCCCATCCCATCACCAGTTCTAAACAGTCAGATTGATAGGAAGATGACCTTCCTGGTCGGCCATCTGCAGACAGGGTGGATGGCCCCCAGCCGAATGATGTACTCTCCTGGTTGGTTCACCAGACACATCCCCCAATGCCTCCCATAGACCCTGTGGAGGGGGGCATCATCTGTCTTCCCTCTGTGCCCTCAGCATCCCCTTCAAACTCCTTCATGCCCTCCACACCCGGTGATGTTTGGGTTGGAGGCCCTTCCAGGACTTGGGAAGAATGGTTCTGTGTACTGAGCACTCGCTTCTTAATTATTGTTAGTTTAAATCCTACACAAAATCTTACTTGAGGAATACTGGCTACATAAAATGTCCTATGTTCCCATCATTCCACTCCTGAATTCTACTGGTAGTGCTTGGTTTTAGTTACTTTGTTAGGACAGTTTCATTTGCATGGCTACTTTAGCTCAACTCAAAGGAGGTCAGATGATAAAGCCTGATAACCTCTTAGAGTGCAGGGATCCTGCCTGCTGAAGTGACTTGGCACAGAGGGCCGAGGCTGTCTGTGGAGAGGACAGACATGGGCAGGAAGAGGTGGTATGCTTCTGTTCCGCACCCATGGCAACAGCATCTGCCTCCCAGAACTGACTTTGAATGATATGTCCCAGAACATTACCCGGGACAATCCTGAGTGGCCAGTTTTGGTGGGCGAAGGGGCGGTTATTCCCAACTGTTGTGTGTTCCTAACAGGGTGAAGGTGGCAGCTGCATCTTGTTTTCGGGTGTCAGAACAGGCCCCACGTGCTGCTGATGCGTGGTTCCACAGATGGGCAGCAAGTTGCTCCCAGGCACTGGGCCCTGTTTGGGTACCTGGGACCTCAGAGCCAAATAAGATAGATGGAGAAGGTGACTTCTTAGAGCTTGTAAGCAAGTAAGAGATACCGAAGAGCTCTGGAAGGTGGCTTTAAAATTCTCATTCTATGGTGCTTTCTGCCTAGCAGCCCGGAAAGCAGAGGGGACCTGTGTTTCAGCCGCTGCCGAACTTGCACCAAAAAGGTGGTGGCATGCACGCCTTAACATTGAGTGTTCTTTAAAGTGATATGGAGTAATTTAAATGCGGAAAGTAATGGCAGTGAGGAATGTTCTGAGTGCTGTGGAGAAGAATCAAGAGCCTTTGGAACCTAGCCCGAGCTTGGCTGGTTCCCATCCCGCTTCTCCCTTGGGGAGCACCATGGATTGTCATTAGAGAAGAGGCTTTCCTGAATGTTCCTCTTGCGTGTATGTTTGTTTTGAAGAATCAGACTATCCTCAACCTGGGAAGAGATGGAGGGCATCTCCCACCGACCCGAGGTCCATGGAGGATGTGCTCAGAAATGCCGATGGCGCTTCAGGGATTATCCCGGGGGACTGTTGTGTTAGTCTTTCCAAACTAAGAGTCTAGGTTTGGGCTTTGCAGGATCATTTTTTTATGATTTAATGAGCTAGTCCACGTACCAGAGGCTCTTCTGCTCACTGAGGATGATAGAGGGCAGATAGAAAAGATACACCTCATCCTGGGGCAGCCACCTCCCCACCCAAGTCTCCTCTCTCCCCATAGGTGGGTGCACATCACTGGGGTGATAAAGGAGCTGGACCTCATGGCATGTGTCACGCAGCTCTCAGCTGTCCCTTGCGGCAGTATTCACTAATGACAGTTTAGGACGCATGAGGATGCATGGAGTTTGCCTGGACCCCTGATCATTTCTGAAGCGTGCTTGGCAATTAGTCAGGAGTTCCATGTAGTCCATGCTTTGTGGGTGCTGTGTGTGTTAGTGGTTGTTGGTGGTGCTGGTGTTACGATTTGTCCTGTGTTGATGTTTGAATTTTGATTCATATCCATCGGAGGCGATGGTTGTTGTTTCCTGTTAAAGCATTTTTTTATGTAAATGGTTAAGTCGTTTCCTTTGGTATTTCTTTAGAGCATTACACATTCCAAAGAACATTGTTTTGTGGTCACTGAGTGGTGATTAGTGCAATATATTTCCTTCCCCAGAGATAGCAGAGATAGACAAGCACTTGTCTGATCACAGGTGTTTACTTTCTTTGATCATGCACTAAAGGAGATTTCCTCGTGCTTTGTTTGTGACTTTGCTACCATTTTGAAAGGGCCAGGTTGTTAAAGGTGAGGAGAAAATCATTTGGTTTTTAACCCCAAGTTTCTCTCCTTGATGTCTCTTAAAAGCTTCTGGACCATGGAGGTGGTGACCATGTCAGCAGGATGGCCCAGTCTGGCCCCAGAGGCAGCCTTCGTGCTCCCAGAAATGAGCCATATTAGTTTTCTCGGGCTGCTCTAATAAGTATCACAAACTGGGGGCTTAAAGCGACAGAAACATGTTGTCTCCCAGTTCCAGAGGCCAGGAATCTGAAGTCAGGGTGCAGGCAGGGCCACAGCCCCTCTGAAACCCGTGGGCGAGCCCTTCCTCGCCTCTTCCTAGCTTCTGGTTGCCTCAGTTGTGGGTGGTCATGGCTTGCGGCTGCGTAGCTCCAGCCTCTGCCTTTGGCATCACATGGGGACACTGCTCCCGCCCCCTTGTGTCTGTGGCTTCACATGGCCTTCGCTTATAAGGACAGCAGTCATATTGTCCCATCACTGCTACCACTTAGGTGCTGCTGGGACCAGGGCTGAGTGGGGAGAGGTGCAACATAGGCAGCGTGGTGGTGGAGCAAAGCTACTGCGAATGCTGTGGGGGACAGAATGGGAGGGATGTAAGCTATTAGAGTTAGGTCTGGGCAGCACTGTGACCAGCCCCAGGGAGTCTCCCAAAAGGGTGGGGAGGAGCCCTTTGCTGCCATGTCTGTGGCTTTTCCTCAGAGCACATAGCCTACCTGGCGTGTTTTTTCTGTGTCGTCTTTGTAGTCTGGCAGCACATGGTGTGGATGCTGTTTCTCTCAGTGTCTGTACCTGGCTAGGGACACTCAGCTGCCAGCACCAGGACCACTATGCACTGTGTGACCCTGGCTGGCAGGGAGAAAGACCGTTCAGAAAACTGAGAGGGAGGGAAGGAAGGAGGGAAGGAGGGATCTCATGAGTGATGGCCTGAGCTGAACCTGGACGTCTGGGGAGGACTCAAAGGTGGGAGAGTAGGAAGAAGCAATGGAGCATTTAGGGAACAGTCCACGGAAGCACCTCCGGGCCTTGACTTGGTGGGTGTGTAGTCTCAGGGGGGCTGACAGCTTGGGATGCTTTTGAGTGAGGGTGCTAGGCCAGACTGCCCGCGTGGGTTCTCCCATGCTCCAACTCTTAGCACTGCTCAAACCTTGCTTTCTCCACCAGGGAAATGGGCCTGTGACAGGATGGAGTGCAGTAGCTTGTGCACTCGAAACACGAACATTGGCTGCTGTTCTTATTCTGGAGGGTATGGGCTCAGCTGCTGTGAGTTTTTTTGTCAATGAGATTGACACCGGGAATGGAGGGAAAAGGGGGAATCACCCGAAGGTATTTTGGAAGAAGAACTATTATGCTATAATGACGGATTGGATAGGTGGGCTTGAGGGAGGAGAACAGAGTTTTAAATGGACTTTTATATTCTGACTCAGAAGATGGGAAGGGCAGAGGCATGGTCAGTGGTCTCTGTATGGATTTGTTCTTGCTTAGACACTACTGAGATGTTAACTGTTGTATAGGTCCATTTGAGTTGCTTGTGATACAACTTAAGGAAAAAGGCAGAGTGAGTGATTAAACAGGGCCCATGTTCTGGGATCTTCGCATGCTTTTCATTTAGGGTAAAAATAATAGAGTTGACCTTCTGAGCCACCTTCCTTGCTGGTTGTAAACTTTGCACACCCAAGTGGCGCATGTGAATGTGCAGCGTGTGGAGTGAGCTGGGAGGCTGCGCTGGTGGAGGGTGATGGTGTTTTTTTCCCATCTTGCTCCTTTGAGGGTTGTCAAATTCATTGGCACAAAGAAACCCAATAAATATTTCAAGGAATAGCCCCACGTAAATATGTTCAGATTATATTTTTCTCTAGTAAAAAATGAAAAATGAAAACCCTACCTCGTGTGTAGGGTGAAGCAGCAAGTGGGCTCTTCCCTGAGCCCAGGATGTGCTTTCACGTAGATTTGGTTTGGACCTGGAAACGAAGATCTTTCTTTCCAGAAAGGTGGAGTCATTTCTTTTTTCCCTGTATTATTACCTCATAACTGTCAGAAATATGAATATATTTGGAATTTGCAGGATGAAATGAAATCCCTCTCTCCCTGGTCATGATAGAGCATCATTGCATTTTAAGGTCACCTTGTAATTATCCAGATGCCCTTCCGCTCAGTGGCCGTTCTCTTCTGCATCGGGCCTCTGAAGTTCTTTGTATGGCATTTGGCAGTGATGTCATCCATTTTTTTCTCAGGAAAGTATTTACTGTGTTATTTCTAATAGAGAGATGCTGTTCCTTTTCCCAGCCCAATGGTAGACGCAGTGAGAAGTGTTTCCACCTGCTGATTGAGTTTGGGGTTAAGGGGAGAGGAGGGATTAACTTGCTTGCATAGCAAGCTGTTTAAAACAGTCTTTTCAGGCCAATAAGTGTTGGTACTTGTTTTATGGATGTGAAAGAGAATGTTAAGTTCAAGAAGCATTTGTGTTTCTGCTGCATACCAGGAGCCGTGTGCAGGGACTGCACGAGGCAGTGTTGCTTCGTTCTTGCCGTCTCATGCCTGGTGTGGAAGGGTTGAGGGGCATGCGGTGTAAGCAGGTTTTTGGGTTTTTACAACATAGGTGAGCCTGAATGTACTCTTATCATTCCTGTAATAACAATAATTACTAACATTTAAATTGAGCGTGTCTTTGGGTCTGGCCGTTTTAAGTGTTTTTCATGAAAGATTCTCACTTAATCCAGTGGATACTATAAAAACAGAAAGATTGAGAACAAAAGGCAAGAAGAGTTTGGCCCCTGGGGTGGCGAGAACACCTCTCTCCCTGCTCTGGGCCAGATGTCAGCCTCTGTTCCAGCCCCTAAGGAGTCAGCAGGGTGAGTGATCCCAGGTCACCCCTGCTTCTGACATTTCCTATTTTAGCGTTCTTACGATGCACACGAGTATTTCATCCTCAAATAAATACTGATTGCATAGGATATGTGGGTGAAGTTAGGACGTCGTGAGCGAAGTTGGCCATCCTCACAGTTAAAAATGCTTTGTGTAGCAGGCATTTGGTTCCTTGTAGTGTCACTCGGAGTCTGAGGTGGCCGTGGTGTTTATGTCCAGGTGGGGAAGAAGCAGAGGATGGTCTCCACCTCCCCACCAGGGAGCCTGGTTGGAAGGTTCCTTCTGAGATGTCAGTGACCAAAGTAGAAATTAGTCATAAGACTGTCACGTAGAAGGATATATGAGGGAAATTTCTTTTATTCAAATGGTAAAATTTAAACAGTGACTTAAAAGTGACTTAAAAGACACCTACAGAAAACTGTACTCTGATGCTGCCTGGTTTAATACTTCTCATAACCTGAATGGATGCACAGAGAGGTTTTCTGCCACAAACGTAAGGGGAGAGGTTAAATTTAAAGCAGCACAACACAGTGGAAGCTGTTCGAGCTCATCTGACCAGCCCAGTGTCAGTGCAGGTGTGTCAGATCATCTGTGCATCCTTCCCGCCCGGCACTGAGGTCTGCTCTCCAGCGAGTCTGGGGTGGCCCTGCCCCTGTGCCAGGATGTTTGCCGCTGAACTTCATAGGCAGAAGCCTGGGATAATTTGGTCACATGCAAAATGTCACTGCTGGGGTTAGTGGAAGTTGGATGTAGGATGCTTAATTCCTAGTAAGTGATGTGTCTATTCATGTATTTATTTATTATCTACCGTGCTGAGGGAAATAAATGCTTATAGCTGGAAGCGGCAAAATACTTCTGGTTCAGAAAGATGCTCCAAGGGAGACACACATTATTTAAGTGAGACCATCCTTTTTCCTGCATTTATTGTCTTTTGTCTATTTTTTTTTCTTTTGCATCTTTTCAGAAATGTCTGTATGTGTTCATTCTTTGCCCATCTGTCAATGAAAATTTCCCTTCTGCCTCATTTGCCTTATTCTCATGTCCCTCCCATTGTACATTTCTCTATCGGTTAATTAATCCATTCATCCAGCCTTTTATTGAGCATGCCTTCCTTGCAGGGCACCATGATTGGTGTTGTGGACAGAACGGTAAGTTGCAGGCAGTCTCAGTACCCAGTGCAGGAAAGAAAGAAATATATATGTGCCAATGGTTTGGTACCAGAGAAGAACATGCTGAATCTGTGTGATAACTGACATTGATAACTGAGCACTGCTGTGCGCCTGGAGAGAGTCTAAACACTTATGTCATTTGGCCCCAGAACAGCCCGTGGGCAGGATGGGTAAAGGGTGTGGGTGCTGGCTCAGGCCCATCTGGAAAAGTCTCTGGGTTTGAGACTTTGCCTCTAGCCTTGGAGTTGGCCTTGACCTCTGTGTTTCTGTTCCTCTCCAGGTCTAAAATGCTAGGGGATTTCACAGCTCATTTTGGCCATAAATCCTTTTGTAAAGGACCTAGCTCCACCAGTTCCCAGTGAATAATGTCTGCCTTGGGTGGACCTTGGCCTGGCCTCACCTGCCTGCATCTCATCTCAGCTGCTCTATTATTTGGTTGCCCCTCTCCCCCAAGTCCTGCCCTCTGCCCCTTTGGGTTTGTACCCTCTCCTGTCCTCCCTCCCTCCTCTCCCCTGGACTGAGCTGTATTATGGATTAAATTATGCCCCCCTTCAATATTGAAGCCCTAACCCCCAGTGTGGCTGTAATTGGGGGGGGGGAACCTCTAAAGAAGTAATGAGGGTTAAATAAAGACATAAAGATGGGACCCTGATCCGATAGGATTAGTGTCTTTATAAGAAGAGACACCAGAGAGCTCATTCTCTCTCCACCCTGTGATGACACAGCAACAAGGTGGCCGTCTGCAAGCCAGGATCAGAGCCCGCACCAGAAATCAAATCTCTGAGGCCTTGACCTGGAACTTCAGCCGCCAGAACTGTGAGAACATAAGTTCCTATTGTTTGAGCCTGTCACTCTTGGGCATTTTCTTATAGCAGCCTGAGCAGACTAATGCAGTGAGACTCACTTGACCCTCACTGCAGGGGAGACACTGCCTCACAGGGTGCAGGAGGGTGACCCCCCCACCTCCCACCCCTCCCACAGGGGCATCCAGCCAGCCAGGTTCCTTCATGCTGGAAACAAGGCTGCACTAGCTTCCCTTGATGACAGGGAGCTGGTGGAATGGGGAGATTGGGACCAGCGCTGTTTTGCTTTACTTTGGACCTGTGCCTGTGCTATAAGAGGTGCTAGGACCCTGGGTAAGCCCGTCGCCTCTGCATGTGAGGACCACATACACACCCCTGACTCCCTGCAGGGGGCAAATGCTTTTGGGATGAAGTGCTTCCTAGATTGTACCTGGAGGCCAAAACGAGGGCGTTGGCTGTGTAAAAATAAAATGTTCTTAGAGTTGAGTTCTTTTCACTTTTGTTTATTTGAATTTTGGGAAGTGGGAGGTTGGCAGGAAGGAGACCAATTTTGAATAAAATGAGTCTCTCTAATCAGTTATGGGATTTGCAGATAAAACTTAGGAAGTAGGTATTATTGCTGTCATCGATTTAAAGAATTTTAGTGCCCTGGCAACTCTGACACCGGTAAGATGCTCTTCGGCGGAGTAAGCCATTGGTAAATGTAGGTGAAGAGAAGACTGCAGCTCGTTTGCCACCATTTCTGTCAGCTCCATTGACTTTTTAGTCTCATGTATGCGTAGATTTCTTTTCTTCTGTGGTTTATATACCTGTAATTGTACTGTGTCCAAATCAGCTTTTCTCATTAAGTTCTGAAACTACTATTGCTTGTCTTAATCTCCTCTTGACAAGTCATATAAATAACATATATTTTAATATTCGCACATGTGTAGGTCGTGCTGTATGTTATGGTGTTAGTGTAGGTTATATAAGACTTCTGTTGGGCAACCCAGAGCTTACTAACTTGCTTCAAAAGTACCTTCTCCTAGGGTTTCCTATTTTTTGTTTGTTTTCTTTCAATATTCTTTATCCACAGAACGCATACTTTTTCCCTAGTTACTCTCTATCCCCTTTCTTGATTCATAGAGAGCTTACTTAAGTCACTTGTAACCCACTGTGATTCAGTACTCTGTGCCTGAAGACAAAAGCCGTCTGTGTTAAATGCTGTGTGTTATTGACGGAGGAAGCTAGTAGTCAGGGCAGTGATCTGTCTACTGGTTTGAGTTCTTAAAAATATATTCTGGTTGCAGTCATCTTAGAATTCCACATGGACACAGACAAATTCACCTTTACATGGTGACCGTGATCTATGGAACGCATGCTTCCAGGCCTCGAGGCTCAGGCTGCTGGGGGCCCTGAGCGTGCCCCACCCACCTTCCTCAGCTGATTGACAGGGCCCTGGGCTCCCAGAGGGGTGATGACCAGGCCAAGGTTGCAGTCCTGTGTGCACTAGAAGCCAGGTGTTTAAATGAGAAAAAACTAACCTGTTTCTTTTGGTCCAAATAAGAGTTCTTTGCAATAGAAGAGCTGTTTATTTGAGTCTATCTGATGAAAATGACTCTCTTACAAGGGAGCAGCCTAACATGGGTGATATGATGTCTGAGAAATACATTGCTAATCATTTGTTGCCCATCATGATCTCTTGTGAGGATCTAGCCCTGTGGTTCGTTTCTCTTCTCGAGGTTGAGTTTGCTCCAAGTTAAGCAGAGGGCTTTTTAAGATACAGATGACTCCCCCCTCCCCCCAGTTTCTGCCTCTGGAGTCTGAGGTAGGCCCCAATAATTTGCATTTCTAAGAAAGTTTCCTTATGCTGCTGGTGAGGGCACACTTGGAGAACTACTACCCTAGCCACCAGATATCCAAGAACAGGTTGGCTGCAAGTAGCAGGTAACTAAAATTCCACAAATGGCTGTGTACTTTTGTCTTCAGTCGCTCCTTGGAGGAGGAGCATGCGAATCAGCCCAACAGGGTAGTACATAGTCACATGGTGAGTGCAAAGGAACAGAACTGGCTTCTCTTCAAAACATCTGACTTTTTATTGCTTCTGCTGTGTGAAATGTTGTTTCCTATTTGTCGACGGGGTAGAATTAAAAGTTGATTTGTGAGCTAAAAATATAGCAAACTCGTTTTTCTTAATCAGTCCATAAATAGACCTGCACATTTAGACATAGAAGTAAACCATTAAGAAACAGAGCTCTTGTCATTAGAATTTGTCAATTGGGTAACAATTACAGACTCTCATTCTCCACTTCCTGTGGCTTGTGTAATTGCTTACCACCTATTTTTAGTAGATCTTGCACTGCTGACTCAAAGTGGTAATCGATGCTAAGCTCTGTGCTGCTTGGTACCACAGGCTGGCGGGTGGCCAGGCACTGGGACGGGTAAAGTTACCTGCCTGGGCACCGTGTGAGGCGGTGTGCTGCAAAGTGGATCCCTGGGCAGGCATCCTGGGAGTCTGGCCACCTCCTCTGGTCCCTTCTTGCTACTCTACCAGCCTGAGGGGAGCCATGGCTGGAGCCTGTCTCCTAGCGCCTTGAGAAGAATACCAGGTGGCACTGCCTGGTATATAGCCACTCGGTGGATATCTCACTGCCCCCAGCCTGTCCTTACTCTCAAGCAAAGGTGCTCAGCACTGGAGTAGGCTGCTGGAGCCCCAGGCTTTGGCCTCTGTTCTCGGCACACCTGGGAGCAAGGTGTAACTAGGTGGCACTCATCTTCGGTGGGCATGGACTCTTTCTTTAAGGCTCCTCTTCAGGTGGACCTCTTTCACCAGATAGTGTGCCCAGGCAAGGCCTGGCTGGAGTGTTCAGTCCTGCCACTTTGACCACTGAGCTGGGTCTGGCTGGTCATCCCAAGTCCACGTGGCTGGCAAGGATTGCTTCCAACTACAGAGGTTCTAGGAAGCCAGGGAGAACCCAGCCATCCTCTTTTTCCCATCATCACAGTTACAAACCCCTAGAACAGTTCTTTTGTCTTTAGAAAGAATTGTACAACACTGCTTAGGCGCTGTCATCTCCATCTCAGAAAACTTGGGGAAAAATACCCCTGAATAACATAACTGAAGGAGGTACCCACCTGTGTGAGCCACCCTGGAGCCGTGTGGCCTGGGGCTGCACCAGTGCGTGCCTTACTTTTCTCATTTCTTAAACGAAGGATTCAGAGCAGATCTGTAATTCTTCTCTTCGGGATTTAAATGCTCTTAATTTGTAAGAGATTTTGATTTCGTCTGGGGAAGCCTGGGGAAGTGATGTACATTATAGCCACGCTGATAAAAAACCGGTCAGTTTCATCTCTTCTCCTGTTTGGCCTCTTATACCTCCTGTCTTTCTCCTCACCCCAGAAGAAGACTGAACAGGCACGAATGTAGCTCTATGAATCTCAGGACGGCTGTTCTTTGGGCCTGGTGGGGGTAGGAGGTCTGCACAGGACATGGGGGCTTTACGATACCTTTTCCCCCTCTCAGTCCTCACCAGCCGGTGTTCCCAGCAGTTTTATCTTTGGCTACTGTCCTTGGGACAGCCTCTGTCTTTACTTGGATATCAGAGCAGTTTCCTGTGTGTGTGTGTAGTACTCTCTGTTAATTTGTTTAAGGGAGTGAACTTCTCTAGACTAAGGAGCATTTCTAATTGATTTGCTTTATAATAGACCTGATCACAGTGACCTCTCTCAGCATTGGATACATGTGTTAGTTATTATAATTTTGTAATTGAGACTCGTCAGTGGCACGCATTCTCATTTCAGCCTGTGAGCTGGGAGGGGTGTATGTAGTTCGGTGTAAAAATGACACAGTTGCTGTTGGTGGTTGTGTTTTGATAGGACACTGAGTGTTTTCACCTGTTGTATACTTAACATCTGAATAAGTTCTCAAGATTTTATTGAATGAACTGATTTTTCTTGTGCATATGGGGCAGGGGGAGTTCACACTACCAAAAAACTTTAAAAGTTTCTTTGGAACTATATTTAGAAACAAAAGGGAGAGGCTTAATGTCTCAGTGGTTGATTATAAAAAGCAATCTTATGAGTATGTGAGAGGCTCTGTACAGTTCCCCCGAGGCCTTTCCTAGTCTTCTGACAGCCCAGCGGTGCTTGGATAGCTGGAGGGTCAGGAGTTTGGGAAATCCACCCTGACCTCACCACTGACTAGCTCCATACCCGAGAGTGGCTTTACCAGCTCTCAGTGTAGAGGGTGGTTTGGAGCCTGTGGTTTCTAAAGTCCCCTGAAACTGTCACATTTTTTTGATGCTCTTGATTGTAAGATGTGATCTCTTAGTTAACAGAATAATCATATCCTGTTAGAATCACTCATAAAATAAATCTTTACGTACCCACTGCTGGCTTCAGTAGTTATCAGTGGCCAATCTTGTTTCACCTAAACTCCCACACTCTCCATTGGCTTATTTTTGAAGCAAATCCCGGACATCAATTCATTTAATCTGTAAATATTAAATATCTCTGTAACAATGATTTCTTCATATTATCAAATATACAACCAGTGTTTAAATTTCCTCAACTGTCTCAAAAATCTCATTTAACTTTAGTTTTGAAACCAAGATCCAAATAAGGTCCGTCCATTGCATTTGGATGATCTATTTATTTCTCTATCCTCTTATTATCACTTATTTATTATTTCATTATTTGTTTATTTATATTTATTGTATTCCTTATGCCATCCTTCACATCCCCATGACTTATTATTTTAAAATGCAGATTGGTTTGTTGGGGGAACTAGGTCTTTTGCCCTGTAGATTTCCCACTATTGGAGTTTGCTAACTCGACCTTGTTTAACATACTTTTTTATCCCAGATTCTGGTTTGATTTTCTGGCAGGACAGCTTCACAGGTGCTACATGTGCTCCCATGGGCAGGAGGACACAGGAGCCAGCAGCCTTGGTGGTCATTGCCTTTGTCCATAATTCATCAGGGTTGCAAAAAGGTGACATTTGGATCCTTTCATTTCTTCCACATTTACCAGCCATATGAAGACAATGCTCAGCTGTTGTCTTGAGGGACATTCATACAGGAATATCTTGTCCTTTATTTAGCAGCTTTCAGAATAAATAATTTTGGTTTGCCAGCATCCTCTGAAACCACCAGCAAGGCTCTTTGTTTGTTTTTAGAAAAATTATGAGCTCATGACTTAAGATACTTCTGAAGGAGTTTCATCCATTGCAGGTGACATCCTTGTTGCTCAGATCAACCCTTCGGCAGCCCGTGCTGCATGAGGTTGCTGCTGCGTCCCCTGCAGGAGCCTATGATTCGTGGCACCACCACGGAAGGCCTGGAGCTGTGATGCTTTAGGTTCCTTTGGTCAGTGCCCACCCAGGCCACAGGTCCCTATTTCTTCATGGTCCCTTCAGTAGGCAAAGGAATTTGGGGACCACAGTTTGAGAGTTAAAGACACTCATTATTCCCGGGGGTCGGGTCATTGTGTCTGGGTCTTTTCAGTAGACAGAGGTGGTTTTTTTTTTTTGTTTGTTTTGTTTTAAACAACATATTATGAATTCATACTGCTTTTTATAATTCAAAAATAGAATCACAAGATATTTTACTTCTTTGATTTTATTTGTATCTCTTTTACACTGAAAATTTTTGACCCTAGGAATATTAATGATTACTTATTTGCTTGATTATCCTATTTTATTTATACACAACACATGTAAACATTTAGAGTATCTCTACCAGTGTCATCACGAACAGTTTGACTGCCTACAACAGCTGAAGATGTTTTTGTCCTTAGGGTTTATCCTGCTAGGGAAGCACAGTCAAATTGTCAAATGGTTGTGTGTTCCAAGTCTTCCAGAGTGATTCCTCTCTTTATTTGTGCCACCAACTCAATGCGTAACTTGGTTAATCTGTTTCCATTCTGCTTCTGATTATTTTAGGGCTTAAAAATATTAATATTGGTTTATAATTATGCAAATCATTTACATGGTTCCAGAGCCAAAAGAAATATAAGAAGTCTTATTTGTATTTTTATCCTTTTCTTTCCCTGTCTCTTTCAGTCATTATTTTTAAAAGGATTATTTTTCTTCTCCTTTCTTTTACTGTTTGTGTTTTAATGAAAGCAAATGCATGCATCCATAGTTACATACTTATTTTTAATATTTCTCACTTTTTTAAAATAAACAGTAGCATACTTTACACTTCCCAAACTAGAGTTTAAAGGTTGTCTTCTTATTACGTGGTATATTGTAACTTAGTTAATCGTGACATTGAGTTAAATTGAATGTGCCTATTTAGTTATTATTAGAAATGGTAATTATAGCAACTGCCACCTAAATATTTTAATCATATTCCAAAATGGTTAGAAAATACATTAATATTCCTGTCTTATTTTTGCTGTTAAAGAAAAAAAAAAACCCAAACTTGGTCTGTTTAATTTGCATGTATTCTATTTCTGTGGCTCTCAACCTCTCAGGGGACATTTTATCTCCCTGGGGACATTTGGCATTGTCTGGAGAGATTTTTGATCACCACAACTCAAGGGAGGGTAGGGGGGTATTGTTGCCAACCATTCTACCACAACTGGGACAGCCCCCGCAACAAAGAGTTATCTGGCCCCATGTGTCGATAGGTACTGGTGAGAAGCCTGCTCAGTTCAACCAGGTGTTTGAAGTCCTGGGTCATCTCCCTCTCTCTCCCTTCTTCCCTCTTTTCCTCCATCTCTCTTGCTCTCCCTTCCTCTCCTCTTCTCTCTTTTCTTTCTCAGTAAAACTCGATATTTACATCCAGGACTTTAAGAAAACAAATCATTTAAAATGAAAAGACGAGAACATCAATAATGTGTGGTTCTATAAAGAGAAGAATAGTTCTGCACTTGAGTGTGCTACACTTTAGTTCATGTGTGCAACCAAGTATTTTGGGCGAAGCAAGCTGCTTGATTACAGGTCTCAGGAAAACAGGATTTCTTGTCAGGTGCATGCATGTGGAATGGCAGCTTGATGGTCTGAAGTGACTGAAGTTAAAATTTTGAGGTATCAGTGGCACTGTAGGGAAGCATGTGGCTCCACAGTTGATCTTGATATACTATCTATTTATGGAAGATTTTTATCCAAAGGCACACATGACTAGAGGTGACTAACGGGAAGGTTTGCTCCTCTTTGTCACGTGGGAAGCACTTGCTGGGGCATTGGCCATGTGCACTTGATTGTTTGTAGAGCGATAGCCTGGGAGCATGAGCCTGGGGCATAGAAAGCACTGTTCAAGGTAGATGGTATCTGGTCCTGTGACAGGCACTTGATGACTTCAGATCTTAGATTTCTTTTTGCCTTTGGTAATAAAGAGGATCCACTAGTTTAGTGGTCTTCTAGAAGTTCCTAACATTACTGCTTTTTTTCTTCTTTTCCCCTGTATTTCCCCTACTTCCATCAGGTAAATTAAATGAATTGGAGGGAAAAAATGATAGGCACTTCTCGACTCATGTAACTGCAATACAAATTTGATTCTGCGGAATGAAACTGTGTATAATTAGAAGAGTTACAATGACGACAATTCATAGGTTTGTCCGCCCTCCTAGGGATTAGTTTGATAGGATAAACTTTTAAAAACATTTTACTTGTGAACTTCAGCACTTTTCTCTTGTTGATTCAGTGCTCCTAGTGGGGGTCCCTGTGTGTGATGATGGCTTCAGGGTAGTCTTTCAGAAATAGATTTAGTCATCAAAACCTCTTTTTGGCTTTAACTTTATGGCCTTAAGACATAAAAACTTATCCTTTTTAGGCCTTTGACTCACATCTTAGACTACCAGCCTTTTTCTTTTAACATCTCTTTCTCTGCTTGCTTAAGAAAAAAGTCGACTTGATTTATATGCCTTTTTCCCTTGCCAAATTCAGAACCTTTGAAAATCCTCAGCCATTTTTCAGCCTTTATATTAGTTTGGTGGGGAAGCCCTTAAATATTGACAAGGTTCTTTCTGAAGCCTTGGCCGTTTTTTATTCTGCTCAGAAATAAAAAACAGTTTGTGCAATTTCTGGGCAGTGAATGTTGAAGACACCAGTGCAGGGCATGAAGGCACCACGGGCTGTGTAATTCTGTGTTGTGCTGAGCAAGAGCAAAACCTGTTTCCAGGTCTTAATAAGGAAAAGCCTCCTACCCTAGTGGCAAGCTGTCAGTCAGACTGGGTAAGTGGAAGGAAGTTCTTAAATGCTCCTCTGCATGTGTGAGGGAAACCACACTCAGACAGCATGTCAGGGGCTTCAGACTGATGGGGAGCAGCCTGGTCCTCACCTTGTTGGGGTGCCTGTCATGCTCGTGGGAGAGGCAGGCAGTAACGGAAGGTTTCACAGTGAGCCCTGACCAGGATGGGACTCGCTGTGAGTCTGCCACATTTGGGCTTGGGGACAGAGATCGAGCCTTTGTAACCACAGTCAGTGAAAACAAAGCACTTTAAATGCAGAACCCCATCAGTTTCTGCCTTCCTGTAGAAACAGGATGCTTCTAGAAAAGAAAGCCAGTTTATAAGTTTGGCACTGAGAAACGTTTTCAGCCATTCAGTGTGAACTCATTAACTTGTGGTTTCATAAGATTCTGAAGCTACGGGTACATATTTTCAGGCAGTTTAATCATCCTACGTAAGGTCTGACTCTGTAGGAGGACTAGCTGGATTAATCTGATTCTGTTCATTTCCTGGGAGAACAAAATTATAACTGCATTTTCATTAATTTACGGTTGTGATTCATCTGCTTCAGAGCCAATATTAAATCATCTCCTACCTCCAGAAGATGTGTTTTTAAACATAACTATCAGCGTTAATATTCTGAGTTAAGTTTAGCTTGTTGTAAGATTTGTTTTCGTCTGTCTACTATTACCATTTTGTTGAAAAAAAAAACTTATTTTTGAAAGAGTGATGCATTTTTTTTTTTTTTAAAAAAGGGGCAGCTGAAACCATCCATCAAGGGAAGCCTGTTCTCCTGTCTCTTATATACAAATGTTCTCATCAGAGGCAAGGCTCATGATTTCTTCTGTGTACATCCAGAGGTTCTGGAACTATCTTGGTAGTAGGTCATTCAAATCATTTTATTTTTGTCTTATTTTCTCCCTTTTTCTTATAATATGAAAAGATCTCTCCATTATTAATTTTTTAAAAATGAGGAAAATGACCAAATTTTACACTTTAATTGGTGAATTTTTATGGTGAATTATATTGTAATCAGTAAAAAGTAAACTTAGAGTTTAGGGACTGATTTAGGGAGAAGAAAGGAGAGGTGATAGAGCTTTAGTCTTTATATCATTAGATATGGATAGATATCAGATATGAGGTTCCCCAAAGTTCTGTGTAGCTTGGATTAAAAACGTATTTCAAGGGATCATTAAGACAGAAAAGCCTGTGGTTAACCCACAAAGGTTAATTAAGTTCATGTGGGTAATGAATTTCAGTAAGGATAAACAGCAGGTTTGCACTTGTAGGAAGCCTAAGTAGGCAGTAAATGAGTAGGTAAATGTCCTCATAGATCAAATTATTTTCACTCTGAAGTGTTTTTACCTTATTTTTCTGAGTTAACTACATGTCTTCGAAATCTTTCTTCCTTAGAACTTAGAGGCGTTTCTGCTTTCTTACAAGTAAATAGTACTTTGGTATAGAGATGTAATTTATTTACTTGTTTACCTATTGATGGATATTCAGGCTCTTTCCATTTTGACTTCCTACCAGATTGCTCCCCACAGAGCTGGGTGATTTTGTGCTTTTATCATCAGTGTCTCAGAAGACCTGCTTCCCCACCACCTCCCAGTATGCCCGCTGTTTGGTCACACTTCACATTTAAAAACATTTTTTAACTTTCACTTTTGAAATAAATTTTGCCTTACAAAAAGTTGCAAAAATAGTACAAAGGATTCCTCCCTACCCTTTATCTAGCTTCCTCAATCGTTGACTTCTTACATAATCACATTACAATGATCAAACAAGGAAAGTAACATTGATTTTGTGCTATTATCACATTTTTTTTTTATCTTGGCCCTGTGATGGATGAGAGGTGACAGACAGTTTTGTGTAATTTTAGTTTACATTTATTTTCTTATGAGTGAAATGAAGTCCAGCAACTTTTCATATTTTGGCAAGTCATGTATTTTCTTTCCTTTTTCCTTTGCCCATTGTTTTCTTGATTTGCTGGTGTCTTCTTTTGATCAATTTGAAGGAGCTCTGCTGTATCAAGATAAGTAGCCCTATGGGTTATGAATTACAGATAGTTTCCCCTATCTTTTAATTCATCTTTCAGATTTCCTTGTGGTGTATTTTGCCGTATGTATATATTGGAATTCATCCATCTTTTGTGGTTTCTGAATTTTTAGTCATAGATTAAAAAAAAAAGTTCTATAAAGAATCTTCCATATGACTATACTTTCATGTTTTCACCATAAACCTTAGATGCGTTTGGGATTTATCTTTTAGGGTGTGAAGCATGGCTCCAACTTTTTTCCAGGTGATTTACCAAAGTATCCGGATAATCGTCATTTATCTTTTCCCTGTGACTCAAGCCAGCATCTTTATCATATTCTAAACTCTCAGATTCATCTGGGTCTGTATATCCTCATGTTTCATTAGCCCTTCCCATATGTGCCACACCAAGCTTGAACAAATGAGTTTTTTGAAAAATTCATATTATTTAAAAGTAAATAAATAAAAGAAAATAGCATTATATCAAAAGTCTATTAAAAAGCTAATTTCTGTGCTTATACGTGAGTAAACGAGGCAGTAGAGGCCTAAAGGTCACTAAGTTTTCAGGCACAGGATGGAAAGTGGATGATTATGTCTATCACAGGTCCCAGGTGGGTAAAATATGTTTGTTGCAAGGAGTCATTTTGATGGTCCTTACTTACCTAGACTGCCCCTCTACCATCCTGCCAGCTGTATTCTTGGATGTGGGGGGCAAGTTAAGGATGGCTGGTAGGAAATTTGATTGAAAATAGTTACTGACAACATTTTTAAAAAAGAGGGGGTGGGGAGCCCAACACATTTGGGAACGTATCTTAGCATTCCCTGAAGAACTTTCTTTGGAATAGGTCACATCTGGTCTTTAGGAAATCTATCATTTAGAAGGGGTGTCTGTGCTCACGTGATATAGTTAAGCCTCTCTCGTCACTAGTATTTGACAGAGATCATTCCCAGGATCCCCTAAGCACATGCTCCTTCAGAAGGAAGGGTCAGTGCGGTTCTTCGGCGGGCTGCTCTGTGCAGTCTGATTCTGCTTGGTCTCTGGCTCAAGGGGCAGCATACACAGGGTCAAGCGCAGGGGCTTCCAAGTCAGGGCTCCAAATTCTCACTGCACACATGCGCTCAACCTTCTCTGGGCATCCCCCAACTTCTCTGCTCTGGATGGGGATAATGAAACGTCATCCTGGTGTTAGGGCTGAATGTGATAACATGTGAAAAGTGCTTACCTAGTCGGTGGCACCCTGTTGTGCTGAGCAAATGATTGCCACTTCATTGGTCTCTTTTCTTTCCTCCTTAGTGCATGAAACTCTGAGGCACATAGTCTCTGAACTTGCATGCTGAAGGTAAAGGAAGATAGGCTATAATTTGGGATTAAGTAGGAGGGTGGCTTGCACATGTGTAAGTAACACATAGAAGGCTGAAACCCAGGAAAGGTGAGATCGGCTTCAACATTCTAAGGCCTAAGGAAAAATATATTCTTTGTTTTTGGTTTGTTTGAGAGAGATGGATCAAGAGCGTAGGCTTGGTGCTTGGTGTCAGATAAGACGAGCTGCAGGAGCAGGATTGATCAACTTTCATGCACATCTGGGTTGGATTTTTTTTTTTTGTCAAAAAGAATAATCTTCAAAATAGGACACATAGAACAAATGTCAGCAAAAAGGAATTAAAGCTGAAATGGGAGAAAAATTAGTAGGAGAGCGCCTTGCTACTTTATGTTCAAAGCTCAAAGTTTGGATAAGTTGTGTGTGTTTCCAGGCGGATATGGATGGCAGAATATCCCTGCTGATATACTTGGAGTGGCTTTGAAGAAGAGAAATGTTAGAACATTGGAGACAGGCAAATGTTCTAATTTTCTAAATGGAGTAAAAAGCAGAATCAAAAAAGAGACTACTAAACAAGTTACTAAATGGAGATAAAAGGTGGGGGCATTAAGCCTGTCTGCATCTTTTCACGTTGGTGCAGGGTGGTGTGATTTCAGCAGGGCGTCTGGATAAGGTCGGACCACTTATGAATGTGTCCCTTAAATCTAGTGTTAATGTACCTTCTCTCTCCTTGGGTACCCCCTCTCACCCGGGACATTCTTTAAAAGCCTCTGGGCCGTCATGTCCTTGGGGATGAGTCTGTGGTCATCTGCTCTCACCGTGCTGTGTGGGTCCCTGCCCCTACCTGTATCCACTGACCAGCTCACTTGACTTGCCTTCCTTTGCCCCCTTATCATCTTGACACACCACACCTAGTTGGGGGACAGTTTTGTCTTTTATTTTTGTAGTTCGTTTACACAAAAGACAGTGTGCAACACTACCAGGATGCAAAGAGGAGACAGGGCGTGCACAGACCTTTGTCACATGCTGGCTCTGAGTAGACGGCCAGTAGCCCATGGCACAAAGGAAAGAGAGTTGAGTTTCATTGTCAAATGTGGGGAAGAAAGGTTTCTTACCTCTACCCCATTGTCCTCTTACCCCTCAGCTGGCTTCTTATCTACTCTGTGTAAGAACCTGCCAGGTTGGGTGTTTGGGACAGGGCGGCCCTCAGACCACCTTTTTATGAGAGGCTAGTTGAGGGAACAGAGCTGTGTTTTCTTTGAGCACCTATGAAGTATTTAGAACATTGCTGGGTGTTTTTAATGCTACTTAATGTAAACGACATATCTGCGAGGCAACCCTTTTCTCTTTATCCTCCATTTTATAGGTGAGAAAGCAGCTTTAGAGATGGTAAGCCATCTAGCTCAAAGGCAGAGCCAATAGGGGTGGAGCTGGCATTTCGTTCCAAAGCCAGCGCTGTGCCTGGGGTCAGGGAGCAGGCCCGTCTCCCTGCTGGCAGCACTGCTGTGTGGATGGGAGTGGGTTGGACTCCCACACCCCGGGGGATGTCTGCCAGTTAGATCCTCCCTGAGGAAGGTCTCAGATGCATCCCCCACCCTTGGCCATGATTTGCTTAGCAGGTTGCATGAAAACCTGGACACCTGCACATCAGATTTGCAGGTGATGAGTGGCTGGAGCAATAGGGATTATCCATGACTGGACCAGAACTTAGAACTCTTGAGAAGTGGAATGATGGACTAAAAAATTGGTGAAATGGGCCAGGAGGATTAGTGAGGCACTCACTTCCACTCAGAAATCCTCCTGCCCAGATGTGAGAGGCTGGGCACTGCTTGCAGGTAAGGTGCTGCCCGAAAGGTAAGGCAGTTTCAGGAATCATTAACACGTGTTTCTGTTTTCTGCAGTGGACATCCCTGTCTGATTCCATGTGTCATGGACAGAGGTGATGGGTGATGATGATTTGTAGCATCCGGAATTGCCCTGTTTGGGCTTTTACCATCCAGTTGTCTGTTTCCTCTGCTTTGTGGGGGCAAAGCACATGTCTGTCTTGTCTGTTGTGTGTCCAGCACCTAGCACAGTGCTAGTAGAGTCCAAAATATGCTTGTTGAGTAACTTACCATGAACTCCGTCGAGAAGAGAGAACAGAACTGGGATGATAAGGTTTAGGGAACCTTGCCGTTTTTTAAATTAGTTTTCTTTGGGGATGCTGACGTGTCTTTAACTGTTGGAAGTTTATTCTCAGGAAAAAGAGATTAGACCTACTTTCTACTCCATTGGAAATTGTTTTTTATCTAAAACTATTATGTTTATGTATACATTCAGTGTTCTGTCTCCTTAGAATTTTTAAATTCTAAGGATGATATTAGTAGATACTTTGGAGAGCACACATCTGTTTTAGAAGTCACTTAGAAAAGTTCACTTGCTTTTATTTTTTTATGGGTGGGTATTTTTGTAGCAGCATTGCTGTATCATCTCATGTTTGACCTGGGCCCCTTGCCAGAGTTCCATGAGAAGGACAAGCATCTGTGCTGTGCCTTATTTAGGTACAGTGTTTGTACATAGCAGATGTGCCATACATTTTCATTGAATAAGTATGACTTTCATTTTATTCTACCAACAGGGTGACTGATACCGTCTCTAAGGAAACCTAGTCTCTGAGGTTACGTAGCAGCCTCAACAACATATAGTGAGTAAGATCTAGAGGTGAGACTTGCCTCCAGTTTAAAACTAGGTCCTTGTGTCCTTTACGTCATATGCAGAGGCATGGCCAACTTCATTAGCTGGTTAGTCTTCTTTCAGACAAGCCTTGAATTCAAATATTAAAGGTTTAGAGAAGAAGCGTTTCTTGAATGAGCCTTTCTTCATTTTCTCTTCTTTTGTCTACAGTAGTGGCCCTTACTTGGGGCTGGCATTATAACCATCTAGGGGCTTTTATAGATCACAGGCATTCTGATTCAGTGGGTCTCAGGTAGGATCTGTTTGGAATGAATAAGCAGGCCAGGAGGATCCTTTCGGTTCCTGGAATGTGAGGTTAGAACACTCATGTGTCCAGCTAATGGATGTAACCTGAAGATATTCTGTATTTTACTGAGTTGTGAATCTGAGTACTGGGTTGCAAGGTGAAGCAGAAATTCAGCTCATCACTGAGTCTGTTCAGTTCCTCAGCCTCTCCATAAGGTTTTCTCTTTGCTTGCACATGTTTAGGGGACAAATTGTATACAGAGAAGCAGTTGTAAATTTCAGGATTTACTAATTTCTAAGGGTTTGCTTGAGTAAAATGGTGAATTCAGAGAAAACCTGAACCCTCTCCCTGAGTCTGTTAACTGCACTCGAAATTGTGTTGTGGAGCTGAAGCTGATCATTTCATAATGTACATGAATGAGTGGATCAGAGCTTTATTTGATGCTTCCCCTGGGTGAAGATTATCTGAGAAGACCTGGCTGGACAAGGAAAAAGGTTTGACTTTCTGCCAGGTGGTCATTGAAATGTTTTTTTTTTTTTTTACTTTTCTTCCATGTCGTGTGTGTGTGTGTGTGTGTGTGTGTGTGTGTGTGTGTGTCCCCAGTTAAAGGGCTGGGCATGTAGATTTTCATGCTCTTGTCTAGTCTCAGCTTTGGAAGTGCTTAGGCAGCTAATCTGGCATTTATGATTATTTCCACTTTGAGCTCAGCAGGAGGCTCTTTGGGGATATTCAGACAGAAATGACTTAATTGGATTTCAGCCCAGACACAGTGTTTGAATGGCTTTATGGATGGCATTAATTGGGCTGCTGCCAAAGAAAGTCATATACGTTTTTGAGCTTTAGAGTTTAGAAGTGCGCTTTCACTCCCTCTCATTGGCTCATTGCTAATTTATTCAGTAAATGAAATACTCAAGAAAAATAAATTTACAGCAATAAAATTAGGAAATATACTTCGTAAGCAGAACCATCATTTGGTTTTGGCACAGTTCCATTATTACAATCTGTATTTAAGGTTCTATGTTGATGCTCATGGGCTGGCTTGGGCACAGTTGTGGAGGGATCCTTGGGATCTCTTGAATTTAAATTTGGGAGTTGATTCTGGGCCCTATGGCACTGGATTTTACTGAGGGTCTTGGACAGTTGCAGCCAACATTACAGCTATAATTACAGACGTGAAAGTTTATTGGATGATAAATATCTGATAGGAGTCATTTTATTCAGAGCCTTCTGTATGCCAAGCCATATGGACACCAGCCTGTCCCTTCCCGGAAGCTCTTCCTGTCTAGGTAGCTGTGTGAATGGGGAGTTTGTGATTATAAAAGCATGATTTCCATAAGAGTGCAGGGCATTCCTGTAGAATTCCTAGAAGAGGGAATGTGTTAGTTCATTCCTGAACAACAGGTTGGATTTGGTGGGATGATGGCATTGGAAACTGGAGGGTTGGAGCCATCCCGCTGTGGGGGGAGAAACATTAGACACAAGGGTGCAGAATGGTGAAAGGGTCTGGCATTTGGGGAAAATGTGGGTGAATATACTTTGACCATTTAAGGAATATTCAAAAGCAGCTCAATATCCTTTGAAAACAGTGATATTGAAATTTCTATTCAATTGGAATAATCATTGTTTTGTTCTTTGTAAGTTAGATTTTTAATATATTAGACCCTTTTTTTTTTTAATGGGAAAATTGAATTTATTCAGCTCCTACTTTGTTCTTCATCTTATGGACTTTTATGCTAATAAGTGTATGGATACTTGAATTTGAGTATCACCCCTACTCTAAAATGGGAGAAACAAATCAACTTAATTTGGCACCCAGAAGTGAAATAGGTTAAAATCCAGGGAGATCTTTTCCCTTACTGTTTCTTAGAAGCCGGTGCATTCTGTAAGAGATTTTTAGTTACCAGGAAGTTACAAAGTTAAACAATTAAACCTTCCCACAAAGTCTTTCTCAACTCTTTTCTTCAGAGCTTGATCATTCTCTACACTCCAGGGCTTCTCAAACACCAAGGGTCGGGGACTAGTCCCAGTCTTTTTTAACCCAGTACCTTCGTGTAATTTCTATACAGCATTGTATCTCGGACCCTCATGTCTGGTTTCTTAAAGGCCAGTGGTGTGATCTCAACCTTTCAGGCCCCTGGAATACTCAAACCTGCATCCATCTGTGTAGCCTGCTCACTTGGAGACACAGCACCTTAATCCTAGCCCCGGAAGGTTCCATCCTGTGCTACATGCAGGCTTAGCAGTTTAGGGCCCTTCTCTCTAAAATTAATGTGTGGCTCTAAAATAACAGAGGTGTTGTACTGGAAGGGCAGGAGAAGTCAAGCTTTCTGATTTGAATAATTCTGCTATAGACAGATCTTAGCTATTTTAAAACAGGAGTGTTTTTATAGAAAAAAGTATAACTTTTTACAGAAAAATATAGGGAAAAACTGTTTGGTACCATGCAATGAATATCTGTATGCAAATGACTTGAGTTCAGATGGCATCGTTTTTCTCAGTAGGGAGGTTTGGGGCATGAAATGCTACCTTCCTGGGGTGAGTGAGTAGGTCCATCTGTGAACCCACACCACCTGGAGCCCCAATCAGCGCTCACCTGTCAGAGATGGTTACATTTTAAAAAATCTTTTTTTTAAGAATCAGAAGAACACGATGTCATTCAATGCTTAGATTCTTTTATAACTTTTAGCCTTAAATTTTATATACTTTTTTCTCAGTTGGAAGGGTAGAGTGTGGCTTTTTCTTACTTTCAGAGAGGACGCACCATGCCCTTGATCCTGGTAAGTATCCTGCTTAAAACTGGGAGCAGGAGGAGGGCTGGACTCGCTGATACTTTAGCACCTTCAGTTTGTTTTGGCATTTACTAAATCATTGATCAGTCAGGTTGCTTCTTGGTACCAAACATGCGGTCAGTGTAGGACCCCTCCCCTGCCCTTGAGAAAGTCTCCTCGCATTTAAGAAGTCCCTAGTGCTAACTGCCCTTTTGTTGGAAATGCCAGGCTGGGGAACATGTAAAATGGCAGTGAAACAAAATCCACAACGTGCAGAATCCTGGGTGTTCTACAACACAAATGACCCAGTTTCTTCAGCAAATTGTCATTAAAATAAAATAAGTTTAAAGTGACCCGAGAGACATACAAGAAATTATAATTCGTGAACATTATTTGGATCCCAATTCAAATAAATCAGCTATAAAAATACACTTACAAGACAATCGAGAAAATTGGAACACTAAGTGATATGAGGTCTATATTAAGGGATAAGTAATTATTTTCGGTGTAATGATGGAGTCATGCTTATCCATTGGCCACACTCACTAACGTGTTCACAGATAAAATAATTTCTGTATGGAATTTTTTTAAAGTCACCTAGTGAGGGGTGAGGTGGCTGTAGGTCTGTAATTTTTGAGATTGAGTGCTAAGGTACCTGGGAAGATATATCCTCTCTATTTGCATTCGGTTAAACATCTCCACTAAAATGCAAATTGTGATGATTACGTTACCGTTTGATGAATGCTGCAGTAGGACCTTCTGGAGGATCAGAAATGGCTTCTTAGCAGTGACATATATTTAAACTGGGTTTTAAAGAAAAAATAGGTGAGCAAAAACTTCCTTCCTACCCAGGAGGAAGAAAGCCGGAAGGTGCACTATGGTAGGTTGCCTGGAGGTTTGATTTTGTTTCTTTGCATCCAATCCTTCTTGCATTCATTTAGGACATGTTTTTTACGTTCCTAATTGTATGTGTTTTTTGTGATGAGATTTCGTGGGCTGACAATCTAGTGAAGGAGATGGTATGTTACTTTGCTTGGGCTGCTGTAATCAAACACCACAGGCTGGGTTCTTAAAAAAGTAGAAATTTATTTTCTCATAGTTCTGTAGGCTGGAAGACCAAGATCGAGGTGTTGGCAAGTTTGGTTTCTCTTGAGGCTTCTCTCCTTGGCTTGCAGATGGCCACCCTCTTGTTGCCTCTTCACATGATTGTCCCTCTGTGCTTGCGTGTCCCTGGTTGTTTCTTCCTCATTTTATTATGGACGCCAGTCATATTTGATTAGCAACAGCCTCATTTTAACTTAATCACCTCCTTAGACATCTGTATCTAAATACTGTTACATTCTGAAGTATTGGGAGTTGGGACTTCAACTTCTAAATTTGGGGGATACAATTCAGACTGTAACAGAGGGAATACACACAGCTGCATGGTGTCATAGTGCTATAAGTTGCTAAAGGAACCCAGAAGGAAAATGTCTGAGGGACCCTGGAGGCATCAGGTAATTCTTCCCAGAGGGGTCTCAAACATCCTCTTGAAGGGGGTGGGATTTCACCCCACCCCCTGAGCCCTGGGGTGGGGTGGGCAGATTGTAGAGAGAGAGTTTGAAGGGAGCATTCCCAAAGATGAGAGAATGAAGAAGAGGTGGGCTTTCCAGATGGAGGCAGTGGGGATCTGAGATGAAGACAGAACAAGGAAAGTACAGGGAGGGGTGCTGTGGAGGTTGCGGTCAGGGATGCTTGGGGGCAGGGAGGGGAGAAGAGCCCCCTTCTCTGTCCAGGCCAGGTTGTCTGCTCAGAACACTGCAGTGAAGACAAATGCAGAAAGCAGAAATTCTAACAGCATTTTGTCTTAATTACTAAAGCAAAACATAGTTGCAAAAATGTTACTGAGCAGAATAAAGTTTGAAGTAATACTTCACCATTAACAGCTTGTACCTGGCCTTCCTGCCAGTTTTTCAAGATTATATTAGAGAGACAGAGAGACAGAGAGACAGAGACAGACAGACAGCAGGAGAGGTAGGTAACAGAAGAGACAGGAAAACAGGATTTGCTCACCCCATCCTACTATTAACCTTGTTCTTTCTTGCAATTTCCTTCATTCTTCCAGTTCTTCATCCCCAAAAGGTAAGGGACAAAAACTTCAGCAAAATAATCAAAATAATGTGTACACATATTCATAGAGGAGAACTTTTTATCACCTGGTACATTGAAGTGATCTCAGATAAGAATTTATTGTCTGGTATGTCTGTCTGCCTTTTTCTCTTGTGTCTGTCTGTCTTTCTTTCTTTCTTTCTTTCTTTCTTTCTTTCTTTCTTTCTTTTCTTTTTTTTTAAAGGGGGGTTGTACACATTTAATTCAATAGGTGCAGGTTAGGGTTTACTTTTGTTGGCATTCTTTTTATTGCTTGTGTAATTAGTTACCTGGGCAACAACTAAATATTGTGGATGCTTAATAAAAATGCTGGTGAACTTTAGAAAATGTTCTGTTGTCTAGTTACATTGTCAAGATGTGTAGAAAGGTGTTTGTGCTGATTCTGAAAACTGTGGTTCGGACCTGTGCAACAGTCTTAAGAGTAACACCTCAACAGAACTTTTGGAAAATGGAATATGTTATATTTAAGAAGTTAGCATCAAATATATCCACAAACATCTTTACAAACCATTGGAAATGCTGTCAATCAAATTCCGATCTGTTAGTGTTTTGAGGCTGCAGACTATAAAATTTAAGTTCCTACTAAGATTTGCATTATGACTTTTTTTGTCATGCTACTTTAAATAAGTTTTAATTAATGTTTAGCACGACGTCATCAATCTTTGACCATTTTCAAGTCCATTCCCACATGCCTGAAAGCTACAGAAATGGAGCTGAGGGAGCTCCTGCTCATGGATGAGGAAATTGAGGCCCAGATTCCCACAGGGTACTGGTGGCTGAGCCAGCTCTGGACCTCTGGTCTCCTAATCTATGGCCTCTGGCTACCTTTTCTGGTCTCATTACATGTGGCTGACCCACTGCTTGCTGTCTGTTCTTTTATCAGGCCTGGGACACTTGAAGGCACAACAATCTTCGGTAATTTGGAACATGGGACCCTCATAGCTAAACATGTAACCAGTTACCCTCCTCCCCAGCCACATGTGCTGTCTCTTTGAGGTTGTACAGAGAGTTAGAAATGAGTACTCCTCCCCTCCCCCACTTTTATTAATTTATGAGCTGGTAACCAGCGATATCCTTTGGAACTGACATAATTTCAGCCCCGTGCAGAAAACCTTGATATTTTTCCTATTCAGGACAATTTTATCTTGAGTAAGAATCTTAATTCGAATGGGACTTTTTTAACTTGGAGAACTAGCTTGTGGTCTTCAGTGCTCGCTGAGCCCTGCCTGGGAGCCACGGTGCACGGCTGATCCAGGGTGATTGAGATGCATCCCTGGGAGCCTTTGAGTGTCAGCTCAATAAGCATTTCCAAGCTACCCTGTACAAGTGCACGTGGGGGAGGAAAGCAGCCTTGAACTTTAGCCAGAACATTCAAGGAGACTCTTGTGTAGCTTCGTTCAGCGTCTGAAACCAGCATTTTCCCTCTTGAATAAAGTTTCTATCAGATAGTTCAGTAGGAATGAAATATAGCTAGTTCTGCCACAGGTCACCAAGGCAGCCCTGGCCACATGCCCTTGTGGTCAGGCACTGACCTTCCATATTATTCCTAACTGGACATCCACGTTGGTGTCTACTTGGTCTGAAGAGAAGTGTCACACTGGGGTGTGGCGGGCGGCAAGGGGGTGTTGAGAAAAAAGGGCAAAAGCATTTGTAAGCTCAGGTCTATAATGTAATCACATGGGTGTTTTTTTGTTTCCCCTTTATTTTTAAATAAAATAAGAAAGGCAATTGCCTTTAGTTCTGTTTGCAGGTTGGGAGTCTGGGTGGGGGTGGTTCTCTTGGCATATTTGGCATATATGTGATGCAGATGTGATGCACTCCTGGTGTAACCTGCAACCTTTAGGTTGTGTGCAGCCCTAACCCCATCAGGGCTTTTTTTTGTTTGTTTCCCCTGCATTAACATCTAAAGGAAATAGTACCTGTGGAAGTTAAGTACCTTTGGAAGTTGGAAGTTTGGTGCTGTGTGCATTTGTGGGCTTGCTCCTTTGTCACAGCATAACTCAGACCCTACCAGATTTGAGAGGTCAGAGCTGGCACCCCAACGTAGCAGGTGCTCTAGTCATGTGGCAGCAGCAACTGGCCTTTGCCAGAGTCTCAGGACTGAAGTCACCTTGATTGGTGATCTTCGTGAGGAGAAAGTATGGCTAGACCTTGAAATCACACCAGCATGGGTTCAAATTCTGGCTATCGGTGTCTGGTGGTTTGGTTGGTGAGCTGAGCAATAAGATTTATCTCCCAGATGAAGATGGATGTGGCTGCCGTGAATGTGGACCAGGGACCTGGGACCAGGACACTCTCCTGTCCTCCCTCCTGTTATTCTGTCTCTGTGAGGTGGGGATCGGAGAGGTGGGATCATCTCCGAAAATGAGCCTTTGGGATTCGAGTCATCCAGGCACATCTGCCAGCTCTAATGTAAATGGGGCAGTTGTCCAGCATTATCATGACCAAAAGGCTCAGTTTTGGGCCTCCAGCAGAATGGGGCACATACCTTCTTATTAGCCCTTAGGGGTTCCGCCAGAGGAAAGTGCATTAGTGATGGATGTCAGCTCTGGTCCCCATGGTAGACAAAGGCTGGAAGGAAACCCAGGACCACCTAGACATTGTGCCTGGTGCTGAGGCAGCTAATGGGAATTTGGACTGGGACGGCGCTCATCTTGGTTTGGTGGCAGGCCCCGTGCCTAGGCAGACAGTGCTCCTGGGTTCACAGATCGAGGTGCTGAGGCCTGGGCAACTCAGGGCCCCCAAAAAGATGACGGAGAGCCCCAGGTCAGGTGGTGTGGGTGTTTCAAAACATAATCGAGAAAAAGAAAATCTCAGTGTTACAGAGAATTTAGTTAATTAATCCCTTGGGTTTTTCGGTGGTTAATAATTTTGTATTAGTAAGGATCCAAGTTAATGTAGAGAAAAAAATACTTTTTGTGTTAGTGTTCATTCCTTTCCATGCCTCCTTCCTTCTCTCTTGTTTTTAAAGGGAGATGCACTTGGTGCAAGTGGAGGAATAGTTTTAGAGGAGAGCGTACAGTGTTTCAGATGTCTGCACCGGGCTGTGTAAATGAATCTTGGGTGAGGACCTTTGGCAGTCCCAGTGACCTTGTGCCTTGTTATACTTGTCTTGTGGTCTGAGGTTATTTTTTGCACTAAAGTGTGTGTGCTTTCGTGATGGCTTTAGATCACAGATTCTACCTAGGACCTGATTTGCACTACTCATCCTTAACAGGTTTCAAGCACTAAACATAGGCAGTGGGTAGACATCACTTAAACCCCCTAAGACAGACATCGAGCTCTTTGTATTTTTTCTATTTAAGGCGTCTGCTTGGTGCATTCAGTTTGTCAGTGAAATGTTTTTCTCAAGGACAACAGTGCAACCTTAATTTTTCATACCTGAATCCCAGGTGGCCATCAGCACCTTCAAATGCACTTTAAAAGGGTATCACTTTGGCGCTTCTCTCCTGGTTCAGACCCTGCTCTTTTTGTACCACTTTTCCATCTTGTCCACCACACCCTGTGTCAAAGGACTCAGATCCAAGCCATTGGTCTTTCCCTTTGGGCTGGTGTGTGAGTCGCTCCTAACTAGCTTCATTGTTGCTCTGGTGGACCTAGAGTGTTAAAGGCCTGCATTCCTAACTCTGCAGTCTGTGAAGGAAAATCTTGAACCTCCCTGAGAAATTAACTCATATGTAAAAGTGGGTATTTCTGTCTACCCTGGCAGGTTATTGGGGGTATCAGGTGTTGCATTTGTGAGAGCATGGCACATGTAGAGAAAGGCCCGAATTTGGACAATCTGACGTTACCCCAACATCCCCTCACGTTGGTCTAGAGAGATCTGACTTCAAGCACATTCACTTTTTATTTAAAACTTTAAAAGTAAAACTTATGTCTAAAAGACATATACAATACAAAGGTGGCGTTTGTGGCCATGGCTGTGCTTATTTGGAGGCTTTTTGTATGAGGCCAGCAGTGAAAAATAAGAATCCTTGGTATCAGTACAGACATCAAAAATTCCATTTCTAGAGAACCTGTCATTTTGTTGTAAACACTCAGCAGAGAGATGGGCATAGTCAGCCTGGTATATACATTTACCATCTTGCCCAATTCTAGTATTCTCATTGTATTTGGTTATCACCTTTTTTTTTGCATTAAATCATAGTTTAAAAAAAAAAAAAAATCCTGTAGCCTTTAAGATAATGCTAGAGAATACATAAAGGAGAATGAAGTTTTTAATCAAAATTTATGAACTTGCCTTATAACATTTTTATGATAGCCCTGCTTGAATTATCTTTTTATTCAACTAAAATAGAATTCGATTTTTTCTACGGGGTATTTAACATTTTGGGTCATAATCAGGCTAGGGATGAATTAATAGATCTTCTCTGAGTGAACTGTCAGGACAGATCCCTGTGGGTTTGAAATGTAATTAAAAATGTCAGTGAAGTCACGTGGAGGTCCACAGAGCTTGAGGGTCCCTCAAAGATGATGGGCAAGGACTGAAAGTAGGTACCCAAGTGAGCGAACACAAGGCGACAGCACACTCCACACCCAGGAGGGAGAGAGCTGCAGGTCACCTCTGCCAGTCTTCTTTTGGCTTAACTTCTTGTGGTTTGGGAATGTTCTTCTCAGATTTCCTGCAGCCTCCCTCAGTAAGTGGCCAGTGCAAGAGACTCCAGGACAGGAACGAGTCTCTAGGTAGTACCCATGCTCTCTGCAACCTGTCTCCCTAAGTAGGCTCCCAGACTGGCTTCCTTCCCACTGACAGCCTCCCTTCTGTTTTGGGCTGTCTTTGAAGGGTATGGGTTGGAGCTGTGAGGTAGGAGGGCTGAAAGAAGAACTCAGGGTCCCTCATTTATGGCTGGTTGTCCCCATCCTCCCCATCCCTTTCCTCCACAGAGCATGTGATTGACCTCTCCTTAACCATGGCCTGAGAGCTGATCCAGGGAGTAGAAGGTAGCGAGGTGGGACTGTTTTTGGTTTGGATAGAGATAAGTAGATACAAAGCAGCTTTTTTTTTTTTTCCTGGGGTTTATTAGAAATACTAGTTTCAGGCAAATACTCAGTTATTTCTCAAGCAGTTACTTAAAATCAAGCAAGGCATTCCTAATATGTGGTCCTTTCTGTCTCTTTTCAGATTTCATATGTTCCTCTACTACAAGTGATTTTCCAGATTGTAAGTCTCTGCCGAGATTTGACTTGTATTTGAGAATTTGGAGAATTTCCGTAGCTTTGTAACTTTAGAGGAGTAATCAGCTGAAAAATTCACCTTTTGTGGAGTTCTGTGTTTTGCCAGCCATCTCGTAACTGAGCGCCAAAGGTAAGTGTGTGGTTTTCTACTTAAAATAGGCGGGGCAAGTTGCTGCTCTGGCCTCAAAAGCTCAATTTGCAGAGTAGGTTTCACATTAGCAAAATGGCAATAAATGTAGCCCTGATTTGATACAGCACATACAATTTTGGTTTTCAAGGGCCTTGATTCGAATATTGGATTCATTGTTCCTGCTTTATTTAGCCTGGGTTGGCGTTGAGTAGCCAGGAATCTGGGCGCAACTGAAGAAACAGCCTCACGTCTCAGGCCTTCAGCCTAGCAGGTAGCTCTTGAGCCCAAGTGAGCTGGGCTTCTGAGTGCTGCACTGGGGGCAGCAAGATGAGTGAGTGCTGCCTTCACGTGCTATCAGTCTAGTGAAGGTTTCTTTCCAACTTTGATGCAGAGATGTCTACATCAAAAGATGCAGACAGGTAAAGGATTGTGAGGAAATTTTACCTGTTGGTATGAGAAATCTACGTGTGTGTGTTAAAACAAAACCCTATCTGTAGTGTAGCATGTGGATTCTGAGATCCAGGGGCCCTAGTATAGCAGATGCTGAACGGAAACATGTCTCTGCACAGCAGAAGGATTTCTTAGCCCTCACGTATGCATTGGGACCTTTGATTTAGAATGTAAGAAATGTTGTCCAGTAGTCCAGGTAACCCGATGTTTCCACTCTGGCTGGGCAGTAAAGAACGCTTTATGAGAAGGTGCGGTCTCACCTCCAGAGGACGGAGGCACCTGTGGACAACACCAAGCCATCAGCGTTCCTTCAAACCTGACTTTGCTTCCGCTGTTGAGAAATTCTTTTAAGCTATCTTTGAATCAGTAACTTCGGACTGCAAATTCTCTTGGTATGATTTCTATAAGTTTATTAGTTTAGTATAAATTAGAATTGTATTTCATTTGGTCTAAAACAACTACTAAAAGTTTTGTAATTGTGTCTTTTTCTCCTCGATCATCTTTTTTTCTTTGGTGCGGGGGGAGGACTTCTTAGTTTCAGTTACGTTCCCCTTTGGTGTATGTAAACCAGAACAGCATAGAATTAATATGTAACATCCTTTTGTAAGGGTAGGATTGAGTGTCTGAGTGCCTTCGCCTTATTATTTTTCATGATTTCTTTTAGAGAAAATGACACATTGTCCCAATAATTTTGCGTTTTGTTCATTCTGATTTCTGGGTCTAGGCCCTGGTTTGGAATGGAGAGCAGGGGGCTCATGTCGTGCAGCCTGATTCCAAGCCCTGCTCCGTCCTCCCTCCCCTTGTACCTTACGCTGATCTGATGTGCCCTCTCATAACACCAGCCCTTACCAGCTTTTATCTCCTCCTGCAATGTTAGGGCCCTCACAGGTGTCTCTTCCAGATCTTAGGTAAGAGACACCATGGGACTGCTTCACGTCCAATTCTAGGAGATTTCCATTACATTAAAAACAAAACAAAACAAAATAAAAAGCCTCTTACCCATGGTGACTCAATTTTTTAATTTGTCATTGCAGTAGAAGCTTTTAAGACTTATTCATTTATAAATGCAGCCACGTTTATATTTCATGGCAATATAAGCTGGATATTCATGCAAATCTTCACATCTGATCATCAGACTTCATTAGTATTCATCAATAACAAAGTCTGATGGTTCTTCTATAGAAAGTTCTTGATCGTCAGTGACATTAAGTTATGATCAGAGTCCTCTTTCATAAAGTAGTAGTCAGTGGACTACCAAGGTCACTCAAGGCAGCGTGGCTGCACAGATACCCAACCAGAGTCCATTACCGTTGTGTAAACAAGAAGTGATGCTTAGGTGTGATTAGGTAGAAAGCCATGCATAGATTATCGTGAAAATACACTTAGAAATATTTATACCTGTAGAATTTTAAAGAAATGTTATTTTAAGTTCATGAGATCCACACCGAAACCCTGAATTCACTTACCGAAAATTACTTCTGTGGTTTAGGAAAATGTTCAGTGGGACAATCATTAGATATAGCCATTCATGTAATAAATGTTTATTGTGAGCACCAGCTGGGTTCTAAGCTATTTTTCTTGCAGTGACTGTTTTACACTGTGTTTTAGCAGCTCCGAAAATAGATAAAATACAGTTCCAGACACTGTTTCCCACAGCCTCGGGGGATGGGGCAGGACCCTGACAGCTTGGGGCCTGTGCTGACTGCTGTAAGTGATATTCTTACCGTGAGTCTCTGGTGCTGAACTGAGGGCGAACTGACCCTTAGAGTGGAGCCTGGAAAAACCAGAGGATGCTGTGTTTGGAGTGAATTTTAAAGAGTGAGGGGTTGTGCAGACAGAGGCATAATGGGTGCCCTAGGCACAGGGCAGGTTGGATGGATGACCTGGTGGGTCCTAGAGTCTCCAGGTCATTCAAGCATTAATAGTAGGGGACCAGGCATATATGTGTTTGGTCAGTGGCCTTTGAGCAAGTGCCAGCAGAGAAAGTGTTAGCTCGGTCAGCTTTACCATTTGGCAGGTCTTGGAAAAAATAGAAATGCAGCTTGCTGAAGTGGTAGGTGGAGCGTCAACCTCGGGCGCATTTTCCAGTTCCTAGGTGCTCAAGGTTTGTGCAGTCCCAGCTAGACTTACACCTGGGCCTGGGCCACGGGAAGCAGTTTGAGGAAAGGGCGGGTATCCAGGCTGCATCTCAGTGGGGGCTGAGTTAGGTCCCCAAAGCCCTGTTTCCAGGTGGCACATTTCCCTGCCCTATATCCATTTTCATCTCTAGGAGCCCCACACCCTTTGAGGTTAAGGAGCAGGTCTTCGAGACTGCCCGGCCTGGACCCAGCCCACATCAGGGAGTGCCCACATGGGAAGAGCATGGTGGCAAACCCCTTCCTTTCACACTGAAATTGTTAACCAATGTTAAATCTGCACTTAATTCTTCCTGTATATAATTGAAAATGGATTGTGATTCACTGTCGTTGGAGACTGGCTAGCATTTACTGGGGATGGAAAATGTGAACTTTTCCACATAGCTTTGTATGCTATGCCAAAGATTTTTAATCTTTGAAAAACTTTTTGGAGACATTTTTAGGAGAAAAGCCTAATGGGTAGAAGGATGTTGGTGAGATGCGGGGACAGGAGTAGATGGTAACTTAGGTGGCAAGACTCATACTGAGTAAATGACACCTGGATTTCACAAACTGTCAGTTGCTGGTCTATCTATCGAGATTATAAATGTTAGCAGCAATCCTGTACACATCATTTTTTAAGCTTTATTGAGGTGTAATTGACAAAATTATGAGATAGTTTCAGTGTACATTGTGATTTGATATCTGTACGCATTGTGAGAAAATTCCTACCATCTGATTGATTAACACATCCATCATCACTCCACATATCATCATGTGTGTGAGAAAGTTCAAGTTCTACGCTCTCAGCAAATTTCAGCTATGTAGTACAGTATTCTTGACTATTGTCACCATGTTTTACGTTAGACTCTCAGAACTTATTTGTCTATAGCTGCAAGTTTATAGCCTTTTGTCAGCCTCTCCCTATTTTCCCCACATCCCAGCTCCTGGGAACCACTGCACTACTTCTCTGTTTCTATGAGTTTGACTTTTTTTTTAAGATTTCACTTTTAAGTGATACCTGCAGTGTTTGTCTTTGTCTGGCTTATTTCACTTAGCATAATGCCCCCAAGGTCCATCCATGTTGTAAAAAATGAGAGGATTTCCTTCTTTGTTAGAGATGAATAATGTTCCATTAGTGTGCGTGCCCACGAACATTGTGTCTGTGCATACATCACATCTTTATACACGTGTGTATACACACATATGTGTATGTACATATCATATCTTTATTCTTTCATCTGTTGATGGACACAAGTTGTTTTCATGTCTCGGCTCTTGTGAATAATGCTGCAGTGAACATGGAAGCTCAAATATCTCTTCAATATCCTGTTTTCATTTCTTTTGGGTATGTAACCAGGAATGGTGTTGCTGGATTATATGGTAGTTCTATTTTTAATTTTTTTAAGGAACCTCCCTACTGTTTTACACTGATTTACATTCGCACCAACAGTACACAAAAAGTTCCCTCTTCTCACACCTTCTTCAACACTTATCTCGTCTTTTGAATGACAGCCATTCTAACAGGTGTGAGATATAGCTCAGTGCGGTTTTGATTTGCATTTCCCTAATGATTACTGATGTTGAGTATCTTTTCATATACTTTCTGGCCATTCGTATGTCTTCCTTAGAAAAATGTCTATTCAGATATTCTTTCCATTTTAATTGGATTGTTCAGATTTTTTTTTGCTGAGTTATACGAGTTCTTTATATTTTGGGGGTATTAACCTCTTGTCAGATATGATTTGCAAATATTTTCTCCTATTCCATACGTTGCTTTTTCATTTTGATGATGGTTTTCTTTGCTGAGTAGAGCTTTTTGGTTGATGTAGTCCCCTTTGGGTGTTTTGTTTGTTTGTTTTGTTTCATTTTGTTGCCTTTGTTTTTGGTGTCAAATTAAAAAAATTATCATCAAGACCTATATCAAGGAGCTTACTCCCTCTGTTTTCTTCTAGGAGTTTTGTGGCTCCAGGTCTTATGTTCAAGTCTTTAATCCATTTTGAGTTCATTATTTTTCTTACAGCACCTTTATATAGAGCAAAACTTCATGAAATTGCAATAAACATTTTTTAATGTACTCAATGAAGCATCATTTTCTGATAGATGGAGTGATGATCAAAGTTTAGCCAAGCATTTTTTTTTCTATCTTAGATAACATGCCAGCATGCCCTAGCAGTGCAGCTTCCCAGAAAACAGGAGAAACAAATTTAAAACAGATAAAGCAAATCCCTGACTCCATGTACACACACACACTCATTTTTCCTTCCCTGTGACAGATTGTAGAAGCTGAATTCATACATTCTGGTCATTTCTCCACTATTCTCTGAATTATACCTTAAAGTTTGCAAAGGAATTTTCATATGAATTTTATAAATTTTCTGTAAAACTAGGTGATGTGGCTACTGCCTGCCCCCGGGAGAGGTTGCTTTACTTGCCACATTGGGCATGGCATAGGACAGTGACCTGTGACTCAGTCTGCATGCTGGATTGTAGACAGTGCTCTTTGTGTCTCACCTTGAGTCTCTGGACCAGGCATGTAGGTGATACGGGTGGGAGAGAACAATACAAAGAAACGGATCACACAGAGCTTTCGGTGAGGCCATTGCTGCAGTTGAGGTTCAAAATTAGGAAAGGCAATGTTTTTTCTCAACCTCCCTCCTCCAGAAAGACAAAAAGTATCTCTACTGCGTGTGTGTGTGCTGCAGGGCATGGGGTGTATTAGCAGACGAGACCTTGAACAGCTCAGTCTTTTGGAGATGATGGATGTGTTTATTACCATGTTTGTGGTGATGATATCAAGGTGTATGCGTAGGTTCAAATTTATCAAATCGTATCTGTTAAATATGCGTGCAACTTTTTATGTTAAGTATACCTTGGTAAAGTTGAAGAATAAATAGCTGCGGCAGTGTGAGAATACTTCATGGTCCTACCAGCAGTGCATGCCAACCCGAAGGCTGAGGTCGGAACACCGCAGCACGGCCTTCCACAGCAGATATGTTGGGTGGTCCTGGAACTCTGGGTGGAGGGTTGGTGCTAGTCTCTGGGACCTCTCGCCTCCATCTTCTTATGTCACTGGTGTGCCTCAGCGTAGAGAGCATAAAAAGCATCTTGAGTTTTAGATTGCTGCCTATCAGAATCAATTTTCCTGTTGACTTTTATGATAACACTGTAAATGTTTTTTTTTTTTTTTTGGAAATAATACTGATTCTAAGATGTTAAAGTAGTTATGGAAATATTATGGATAAATCAGACCATAGAAGATTATAGTTTAAGGGGAACGGCTTTTGATATGTGATAACGAACCAGATAATGACAAAAGCAAATTTTGAGTGGAGTCTCCCACACCTGACCGCTTGCTGGGGGAGGGACCGCGTCTACCTATTTGGTCTACGATGGGCGCCCACCCTGCATTTTGCTGTGAAATGACACTGGCTTTCTCAGCCTCTCAAAGAGTAGACGTTGGCCAACAATAACATTGACAAGTGAATTGGTTGGATTGGAGCCTGACTATTCTCTGCAAGAAGCAAGGGAGCTCCTAATTGTTGAATCCACTGTGGTGATCCCTGATGGAGTCCTTGGCTCTCCGACCTCCTGTGTATAGGCCTGCTCAGGCCACAATGTGGGCCGGCTGAGGTCAGGGGCAGCCCAGGGACACAGGGAACTGCAGCAGGCCAGCCCCCACCCATGGGGGCAGAATGCTTTGGGGTGTGTCTGTGGAATGCTGCTCTCTGCTTGGACCCCAGCAGTGCTCATGGGGAATGAGGGGTGAAATGCAGCAGATCTGAGATCCCCCTGCCCCGGTCGGACTTGTTCTGTTTAGCGGACATATAGCCTATGATCTTATTTACCCAGGGGTTTCGTTGTAGGTTTTGCTGTGCTTGCAGTGATGAAGAGGATGTTCCATGCCAAGACCAGAACTAGGGAAAGCCATTGATAGCCAGGGCCTGAGACAGGACCACCTTCCCTGGATCCAGTGGAGGCCTCTTGTGTGGGAGAAGCTAAATACAGGCATCTTCAGATATCATCTTTTAATGAAAAGCTCATTTTTAAAACAGTTTTGTAAAATGTCAGTCATTTTCCTGGTGCCTAGATCCCAAGCCTTTAGCTTATGCCTGGAACTGAGATCCCTGGAGAAAGTGTCAAGTGTGTGTGGTGCAGGGGCTGACTGTGCTTTTCATGGCTGTGTGTTACCTCTAGGCCCTAGTTTCTATGACAGTGACTTGGAGGGACCAGACAAGTGCTGGGTCTGTGATCTTGGAATTCTAGGGACAGGACTACAGGGACAGCATGGGTCCACAACCCTGGAGCTGCTCCCCACAGAATTCTTTGGGAAGGCGTTCGGGTGTGGGAGACCTCACTGGCTCCCCCTCCTCCCCGGCTGGAGCAAATGCAGGAGCTGATCTCCCACCTGAGTCTCAACTCCAGGAAAGAGGACCAGGGACTTCCAAGGCTACAAGCTGCCGATGTCGCTGGCTTTTGCTGGCCAGCATAGAGGGAATGGGACATATGGTTGGGTGCTTGGGAATAGAGTGGGGATGGAGGCACCATGGCCTCTGCCCCACTCCTCACTTTCCAGAAGCAAGCGTGCAGGCCTCTGAGAGCTCTGTAAGGCAGTGCCTGCTGGCTGTACATGACAGCCACCAACTTAGGGTGGGCAAATGGGCCTAGGCATCTACTGCAAAAGCTCCTCAGAGCTTTAGATGTGCTGATGCAGGTGAGAAGCATTGGTATAATATGTTTTCATCATAACCAAACTTGGTTTCTCTAGAATTATGTGAAGACCCCAGGCCCAGGTCTTAGCTCCAGAAATTATATCTTGGGATGCCCAGATATTCATACTTTATTTTTCAAGCTTCTCAAAACATTCTGATCAGCCTGTTTGGAAACTGCTAACGTGGACTCTGGATTTTATATCCCCTGCCAGCTGGAGAGGTAATGAGGTAGTTTGGGATTGAATGCATAGGTAAGGGAAGAAGAGAGAGGGGAGGTGACTGTCAGTATGTGCTGTTCCTGTCTCCTAGACATGCCTCACTCATATTTGTGCCAAGTTCACCCGCTCTGTGCTCCGGGCCACTTTAAAACATGCATTTTCCCTGAGGAGTCACTAGGAGCTCAGGCCCTACTGCAGAGTGGATTGAGGGGTCTGGACCTCTATGGGTTTTCATCCATCCATCGTCTTTAAAGGGACCTTTTATTGGAGGTCCTCCATTTGAGAATTGTCATGTAGTCACACTTGAGAGAATTCATGAGATTGAATGCATTTCAGTATATGACTAATTGCAGTGCTCATTGGCAATTCGGATTTTTGTTTCTTACAGAGAGTTAACCCTCAAGGGAGACTGGTCTTAGGCATAGAAGTCTGACAAAATATGATAAAGAAACAGGATGCAGCTCTGGGCACTATGGTACTTAGAACATACCAGCAATGGGTGTGCTGGTAGTTTCTCTCCACGCCTCGTCTTCTCTGCCTTGGAGATTCCAGCTCAGGGCATAGCAGGCTCCTTGAGAATGTGGCTGAGGGTCTGGAGAAGTCATTTCTCTGAGTCTATATTATTTTGTGTGAAAGAGAAGTTATTTCTCTTCTTTTAGAGATTTTTTTTTCCCCCCACAGAGCTCTTAGTTTTGCCCAGTGGTGCCAGTATCTAGGTCACCTGCAGAGCACAAAAGGGGTGAGAAATAGTTATAACTTTATGGGAGGTAACACATGCAAAGTTAGTCCTGCTCTGTCATCACATCACACCCTGAAGACGTTTGCGATGGGCTCTCTGTCACAACCAGACCCTCCTTCCTCAGGGTGGAAGTTCCTTGTAGCTTAGCACCGGGCAAGATCCCCATGCATCTTCTCCTGAGCCACATGATTGTGTTGTGCCCTTTAGGCCCTGGGGCTGGGAGCTAGGATGACCCTTGTTCTTTGAGGGCTAAGCCCTTGAGGCCCAGTTCTGTTCCTTCGGGTGTTTTGCTCCCAGTGTGGGTGACCTTTGTGGGGAGGCCTAACATTTTGACCATCTCAGGAATGGAAAACTTAGAGACTGGCATATAGAATGCCTGACCACTCAGGTTTTTTATGCAAAGATAGAACTAATAAAGCAGGAATTTCTTATTCCCAGATTGGAGCCCCATTCGGAATGGATGACCTGATAAAAGGGCTTGGGACCCCTTTGTACAGTCTTAGGTCCCTGGGCTGGGGCCCTTCCTCACTCGTCCCCACAGCATCCTCCATCTCAACACTCAGTGTCCTTTCCTCTGTGGGTCTTCTCTTTCTGCCCGTCACATCCCGGCACTTTAGACACATTTCATACACATGTATGTATATATATGTATGTTGACGATAAAGGGATAGGCAAGGTGGACCATCAATATAACATGAATCGTAATCAAAAGAAGGCAGCAGTGGCTGTGTCAACACCATATGTGGTGCATGTCAGAGCGAATCACCAGGTACCGTGGGTCCCTCCCAGGATACCTCTCTACATGTACTCGTCGCGTGTCTTTAGGCTGTGATGGTTTCTTATAGTGGTTTCTTTTTGGTGACCTTGACGGTTTTGAGGAGGATTTGTTGAGTGTCCCTTGGCTGTGTTTTTCTCATTGTTAGACTGGGGTTGTGCGTTTGGGGGAGAAAGACCATAGAGGTAAAGTGCCCTTTTCATCATGTCGTAGCGAGTGGTACATGCTGTCTGTCTGACTTATCTGCGTGATGGTGACCTGATCACCTGGCTGAGGCAGTACTTGTCAGGTTTCTCCACGTGAAGTTCCTCATCCCCCTTCCCACACTGTCCTCTTTGGAAGGAAGTCTCTAGGCCCAGCCCTCACTTAAGAGAACACGGGTTAAGTTCCACCTCCTTGAGAAAGGAGACTCTGCATAATTTATTTAGAACTCTTCTGGAGTAATTTATCTCTTCTCCCTCATTAATTTATTTACTCAACCATTCATTCCCTTCCTTTTTAAAATTAGCTTCCCTACATACATGCATAAGTCTAAATAACATTGTCTTGTTTGCTTGTTTCAGGGCTTTGTGAAAATGGAACCACATGGGATGCAATCCTTTGGGGAAGCTTTCTCCACTTTCACTACTTCCTGATACTGAGTTGTGTGACTGTATACCCATTCGTCCCCCCTCCTGTTGATTGGGCTATTGATTTCTCTTCTGTAACTGTCAGTCATAAGCAGCACTGCTCTGAGCACTGTTATGTAGACCCCCAACTCACAGGTGCCAGTTTCTCACCCACCAACAACTAGGCTCAGGGTCCCCACCTCACACTGTGTGTCGGTGTCACCTTTACAGAGTAATTCCAAATTGCCTTCCACAGTAGTTGTCCTGTTTTACTTTCTCCACCAGAATATGAGGGTTCCCTTTGCTTCACAGCCTTCCCAACATGCTTATTATCAACCTTTTTCATTTTATTCATCTAGTGTAAAATGGTTTCTTACCATGAGCATTTTTATGTTTTTTCACCATTTATGCCCCTCTTCTGTGCAATGACTGTGTCTTTTGCTTGCTTTTCAAATGAGTTGTTGGTGTCTTTCTTGAATTGTAGGGATTTGTATATATCTAGATACCACTTTGTCATTACAGGAACTTACAGCAGTATCTTTACAGGTTTATATTATTATATTTTGATCTATGAAAATTAATAACTCCTCCTTGAGCATTCAGACTTTCTTTTAACTAGAACAGCTTCTTTCACTGTGCTGACAGTGGATACCACTGTTGATAAACGTCAGTGCTTCATGTAAATGAGAATCTTAGAGCTCTGCTGAAAGGGTCACATCCATTTTATGCTGTTTCAGTGTTCAACAACCTTTTTTTAAATTTGGAGGATGAAGTGATGAAAGTTTTTAATGCTGGAACTTTATTGACAGTAGTTATTTTTGCTGGGTATAGTCTAGTCTCAGACTGTGCCTTCTTAGTAATTTAATGAGCTTGGCTACACTTCTCTTTCATTAGCTGTTGCTGTTCTAGTCAGTTGCTACAAAGAGTTGGAAGATTCACTCTTCGTTTTTCATCTGAATTTCATGGATGTTTATGTATATTCCATGTGGTTTCACTCCCTTACTCAAAGAAGCTGAATAGTATAAAATTTAAATTTTTAATTGGAATTCCTCTATGGCTTCCATCATGAGTCAGGAGCTCTTATTATGTGGAGTGATTATAACAATGACTGTATCTAAAGGTGAGACTTTTTTAGATGAGGCATCTTAATTTCAAATGTAACTGCAAACTAGGTTTCGGTATAGGACGGCTTACAGCCACAAGTGGATTCTTGTGGAGGGGCCATCAGCAGCTATGTGGACCATTCATTTGTTCACTCCTTCACATGCATACTTGCTGGGTATATTATGGGCTTGGGCCTTTGAAGTGCTGTGTTTGCAAGGAGACAAAGACCTTGTCCTCAAGGAATTACATTCTGTCAGAGAAAATAGACAATCAGCCAATAAAAATGTGTGTGAATAACTACCGTCTGTCCAGAGAGAAGAGTGGGGGAGGGGTGCAGGCAGTAGCCTGGTAAGTCTGGCCGGGTGGGCGGGGCCAAGCAGGGAGCTGGATTTAGTCAGGGTGCAGATATGGAAAAGAGAGGAGCAGAAGAGGTGGCATTTGAACAGAGGCCTGAACAAATTGAGGGAACAGGAGCTTGCAGATGTCTGGGGAAGAGCATTGCAGGGAGCGGGTGTGGGTCCAGAGGCCCCAAGGCAGTAGCTGGCCTGGTCTGGTTTTATTCCAGTGAGGTTTGAACAGAGGAATGACACGAATCACTGTTTATTTTACCAGTATCACAAGGATGCTGTTAGGGAAACAGGCTGGAGTTGCATGGAGAAATGCAAACAGAGACCGGGAAGAGGGAGCAGTACCGGAAGGAGGTGCTGTTGGCTTGGAGTAGGGAGGTAGACGGGGCGAGGACTGGTAGGATTCGAGCCATGTTTTGAAAGTGAGCCTCCAGGGTTTGCTGATGAAGTGGATGGGGCGAGAGAGGAGTCTAAGAGTTCTGGCCTGATGAGCAGCTGGGTGAATGGTTGTCTTCAAGGTCATTTGCTCAGAAGGGAACATGGCAGGGGTTAGGAGGTTTTTGTCACTATTTATCTGATTTGTTCTTGATAAGGAGAATGGAGACTTCTGTTTGGACATGTTAAGTCTGAAACGCACATCAGACATGCAGATGGAGATGGTCAGTAGGCGGTCAGGCATAGAAGTCTGATGTTTCAGGAGCAAGCAGGGGCAGAGGCCTGCATTTGGTTGCAGCCTGCGTGCAGCTGGAACTCAGAGCCAGCAGGGTGGACAGGCTCATCCAGGGGCCAAGGAGGTGGGGTGGCAGCCCGCAGATAGCCCGGCTGCTCCTCCCTCTCTAGGTCAGAAACATGAGACCTAGAAGGAAGGGTCAAGGAAAGAGGGAGGATGGCAGGGCCACATGATGGCCAAGGAGTCGGGTGAGAGGTGTGTTCAGGAAAGGGCTGATGGACAGTGACAGCTGTCAGCATGCAGGTAAGGCGATCTGGAAAAGAGAGGAAACCCATGACACAGTGGAGCAGTGGGATACCTAGGAGCAGAGTCTCCAGGAGGCAAGAGGGAGTGGCATTCAGTACATAAAGGACAGATCTCAGAAGGGTGCCCAGATGCTCCCCCTAGGAACAAAAGGGACCTGTAGTGTTCCCAAGGAACCAGTAGATATTTCCGTCTACTCAGTGCTGGTTTTTTCAGTGAAATAGAAGCATCAACTGAGATGGCGGGGAAAAGGAGGAGATATTAGTGGGTGGAGAAGAAAGAGCTCGAATAAACCCCGTGCCGAGGGAGAGAGGAAGTTTGCTTGGGATGTGGGGTGGGCAGCACCAAGGGCTGGCCTGACCCAGCGGTCAGAGGCTGAAACGGGGGTTGGGAGCGCTTCTGCCACAATCCGGCTGCCCCGGGCCAGGTGCAGGCAGGGTAAATGCTCCAGCCGTGTCGGACTCCCGATTACAGCTCCTGAAATCTCATAAGTGCTCTGACGTGTCTGTTACTAAGCTTTGGCTCAGTTCTGCGTGGAGTCCCATGAAGTACGTACAGCAGAGACTATAGATGGTCTCAGGGAGGCCTGGGGCAGGTTAGTGAGGAGATGGGGTGGGACTGAGCCTTGAGAAATAGGCTGCAGGAGAAACAGTGGTGGGAGAAGGTGCCTGGAGGGGCTGGGATATCAGCGGGGCAGACCCTGGAGCGATGAGTCAGGTAACCAGTGCGAGGTGTTCCTTAGAAGCATTACTTAGAAGGAAGGAAGGCTGGTACCTTCCACCAGCTGAGATCTAACATCATTATCCTCACAGAATAGCTGCTTCGCTTTCTTTAACAGTTTTGTGACCCAGGAACTGGACTAGATTCAGCACAGGAGAACTGCCATGTGTGAGGGGTCCAGAGTGGGACGTAGGTGCTGCTGGTTACTGTAAAATCAGCCGTGTTGATTCTGAGAGTGGGGCAGAAGAGATACGAGATGAGCCTGGAGCATCTTGTGGTGCCAGATAGTAAATAAGGATGTGTTCAGCACACACACGCACACACTCACAGTGAGGACACATTCACAGTGAGGGCAGTGTGTCAGAGGGACACAGGCGCCAACTGAGATCCTAAAAGGCAAAGTTAGAACAAGTTGAGCAACAAAATAAATAAGAAGTATTGGATTGTAGCCCAGAGTCTAAAATAAATATCCATAAGTTTATACTGATATAAATAATTGAATAAATTTTAACAAATGAGGGAGGAGAACAATCTGGGCAGAATTCCAAATAATTGTTGTAGCTAATCTCCCTCAAGGAGATGGCACATAACTCCCCATCCTTAAGTATGGGCTGTGCTTGGAGACGTCCTTCCAAAAAGCATAGTATGGAAAAGGAGAAAAGAACGACTTTACAGTGGGAAAACCTGGCAGACATGACCCCCGCCAGGCTTTCGAGGCCACCATCAGCAGCAATAAGTCGTGCAGATAGTATGCACCCTTGATATGATGCAGTGACAGTGGCACTTTGCCTCTGTGTTGTCCCTCCCCCAAACCCATAACCTCAGTCTAATGAGGAGAAAAACATCAGACAAACCTCAGCTGAGGGACATTCTACAAAATACCCAGCAAGTTTTCCTTAGTATGGTAAAGGTCACCAAAACAAGCCACGTCCGAGAAACTGTCACAGCCAAGAGGAGCCTAAAGAGACATGACCACTAAGTGATATGGCATCCTGGATGGGATCCAGGGATTAAATTAAAAAAAAGGACATTCGGTAAAAACTAAGGACATCTGAGTAAAATGTGGACTCTAGTTAATAGTGTATCAATATTGGTTTATTATAACAAATGTACCGTGCTTGTGTCAGATGTTAATGATAGAGGAAGCTTAAACAGTTCTAAAAACTAAATTCATTTTTTTAAAAAAAATTACTGCATTTGCTAGAAATCTCTATTTTTTTATTCTGTTTTCTTGAATGATAGGGAAGATTTCTTTGAAAAAGAATTGTACATTTGTAATAAAAATTAGCATTTTTCTTTCCAAAGCATTTGTAGAGGTAGCTGTGTAATGATTAAACACGGCGTAACCCAGGTTCCCTCTCCTGTATGTAGTCCCTGCCTGCACTGGGCAAGGCTCCCTGCTGAGCATGGTGGCTGAGGGTCCCCATCCCCAGAGCGAGGCACAGAGGGGCTTTCTGTCATTTCCATTTCCGTTAAGTAGGAAAATCTAAAACATAGAATGCTTAGAAATGTGGCCATAAGCCATGCAGATCTGAAAAATTAAAATGATCTTGGTAGAGCAATCACATTTGAAAATCACGAGACCCAGATAGCATGGAACATGTTTTGAATCACTGCGCTTCTCGTTTCACCCTTGTATGTTTCAGAATGAGGCAGAGAATTACATGATAAGGTGGGAAGGAAAAGGGTCAGGTATTGATTAGTGCAGCTGAATTCATTAGTAAGAATTGAGGAAGCTCATAATAACATTTATATTTTGATAAGTTAATGGGATAGATGCTTAAGTTATAAAAGTTACAACAACTTTTTTGGTTGTGGAAAAAATTAGTAAGGCCTAATGAACCCCTAAAAATGGTGACTGATGACTGTTTGCCAACTGTGGGAGCAGTGAGTGTGCATTATCTGAAAATACTTCATGCTGTCATCATTTTAAAGGATGGTCAGGTTTCGCCAAAGAGATCGATGTTTATTTTCATAGCCAGGCATTTCCTTTTTTTTTTTTAAGTTCAGTTTCATTGAGGTAGAACTGACAAATAAAAATGTAAGAGATTTAAAGGGTACATTGTGGTGATTTGATGTGTTTATATATTGTGAAAGGATTCTCCCCATCTAGTTAGTTAATCCATCCATCACCTCACATTACCTCTTTGTGCTCCTATGTGAGAACATTTAATTTCTATTTTAACAAATTTCTCTTATACAATAGTGTCATCAACTATACAGTCACCATGTTTTACCCTAGATCCTCAGAACTCACAGCCGAAAACTTATAGCCTTTTACCAACCTCTCTTTATGTTCCCCCCAACCTTCCGCCCCTGGTAAACACTTGTCTACTCTGTTTCTGTGAAGTTGACTAGTTGACTTTTGGGGATACTTTTCCATTGCCAATATTGTTCCCATCACTTCATTCACATTTATTGTTGCAGTGTGTTCCAGGTTGGTGTAAGATGGTGTCAATTCCAACTCCATTGTAATGATTTGGAATTTCATTTGTTTTACCATCAGTAGTGTGTAATAAAATTGGCTATTGATAGTGATTCTCCAAAATAATGGTACTCAGGTGTCACTTAACAGTCACAGCCTTCTTCCCAGTGTGAAGAATGTCTAAGATGCCATGAAGAAGCTGAGGTTAGCAAGGTTAGCAGCGTGGATAACAGAAATTAGTTGTAAAAAAAAAAAAGCATTTCTCAGATTCCACTTGACGCAACAAAGTCGTCCCCAGTTTTGTGTCTTCTGTAAAACATCCTGGGCACTAATGAGTTTTGTTGATTTGTACTCTGGTCTTTGAAATACTGGTCATATCCAGGTATTTTACTTGGTAAAATTAGTTGCTTGGTGATTAACTCCTGAAAGCTAGGTGATAAACTCATAATTCAAGGTATTTATCTTAACATATTTTAATTTGAGGAAGAAAGTATGCCTGATCCTGGAATTAAGGATGAAAAAAATAGTAGGTATTCACTTTAAAATAAATGATGGGGAAGGGAATAGAGCAGAAAACCCTCGGTTGGTTATAAGGTATAACATTTTCTTTTTCTTGAGAATTGCCATTCATTAATAAGTACTATTCAGGATCCAGTAAGAAGAGGGTTTAGTTAAGGAATTATGTGTACCTCACACCCAGTAGGATAGCTGCTGTCGAAAAAGCAAGCATTGGTGAGGATGTGGAGAAATTGGAACCCTTGTGCACTGCTGGTGGGAATGTAAAATGGTGCAGCTTCTATGGGGAATGCTGTGATGGTTCCTCAAAAAATTAGAAAGAAAACTACCGTATGATCCAGAAATTCCACTTTTGGGTATATACTCCAAAGAATTGAAAGTGGAATCTTGAAGAGATATTGATAGAACCATGTTTATAGTGATATTATTCATAATAACTGAAAGGCAGAAGCAACCCAGTGTCCATGGATGGATGGATGGATGGATGGATGGATGGATGGATGGATGTATGTATGGATGGATGGATGGACAAATGTGGAATAATTTTCAGGCTTAAAAAGGAAGGAAATTCTGACATATGCTACAACATAGATAAGCCTTGAGGACATCATGACAAGTGAAATAAGTCAGTCACAACAAGACAAATGCTAAGTAATTCTACTTACATGAGGTCCCTAGAGTAGTCAGATTTATAGGGACAGAAAGTAGAATGGTGGGTGCCAGGAGAAAGAGGATGGGGAGTTAATGTGTAACGGGTACAGTTTCAGTTTAAGAAGATGAAAACCTTCTGGAGATGGAGGGTGGGAATTGGTCGCACAACAATGCAGATATGCTTCAATGCCACAGAATTGTACACTTAGCATCAGTTTGCCATTTTAACTGACTTTACGTGTATTTTACCACAGTTTCAAAAAAGAGATCCAGTGACATGTTGCTCTGAGGTCACAGGGACTCATGTGCTGGGCAGTAGAGCCAGTAGCCTGAGAAATAGACATGTGGGAACTGGAGCCCTACAGGCAGCATTGGGGAGCTTGCTCGCTTGCTGAACCCCAGTCAGGGCTGGCAGAGGGACCAGGAGGGCCAGGGCGGGGCAGGCAGCAAAGGAGGAGAAAAAGCCAAGGACCCCCCATCCTGGGTGCTTAAGTGTGTTTTTTCACTGCCTGGTTCTCTGGAATAAACATCAAAAAGCAGTCTGAATTTATGTTTTGAAAATAATTTGCTTATACAGCTGTGAGACACATGAGCTATAGACCCAGGAAAATCCTCTCTAGGCTGAACAGCTTACTACAGTGGGAGCTGGGGTCTACCCAAGAATCAATTGCTGGGGTCTCTTTGTAACCTTCCTAAATTGGATGCGCAGGACTAGGGCATCCTAATTTTATGGCACGACCTTTGAGATGTACTCTCCTTGTGATTTGAGTTTTCTCTCTTTTTAAATGGCACTACCATAATCGAGTATAAATCTATTTGTGAACCCCTGTGAAAGCTTCAGGCAAGTCCAAGGGGTCTTGTCACTTGTCACGTGAATGGAGAAAATGCAGGAGTGCCAGGCGTTTACCCCGCATGAACCAGGGATCAGGCACTTGTTCTGTGTTGTTGCGTTTCCTCCTCACAGAAGCGCAGGCCGCATTTACAAACACAGAGGTGGAGGTCAGGGAGGTTTAACAGCTTCCCCGCTGTCACCCGCCTCCTTGGTGCAGAGACTGGATTCACACCCTGGCCTTCTCCAGCTGGAGAGGAACACTCACAGAAATGGTCACGCTGGTGGCCTCAAAGGGGAACCTCCACAAATCTTTCAATGTAGAGGCTTGGCGGGCTACAGGCTTTGCCCGTTACCTAAGAAAATGAGAAAACAAATCCTAAAAAGACCCTCTCCAAAATAACCCATGGAGAAAAGGTCATTGGGGTCTTAGCGACTTGACCCTGTACCTATCATTCAGCCACACTTTAGCAGGAGCAGCTGCAGGAAGGTGACAGTCTGCCTCCAGGGACAGATGACAGCGATGCAGAGGTGCTTGCTCCCCACATCCTATATGGGAGGGAGGCGGACAGCGAGAGGGTCTGTGCTCTTCAACCCTGTATTTTAGAATTGGGAAAACTTTTACCTTTTAGCTATTCTAGCCTCCCTTCACCCCTCCTCAACTGAAATATTGCCAATGAGGCCCTTCCCAGATCACACCTGGACAATCCGGAGCTACTGCCATTTCTCCATTAGTAGTTTCACTTACTGCTCATCAAAACAGAATTGAAATTCAGCTTCCACCTTGCCCTCAGGTTTCTTTTTTTCAGTTGTGCTGCAAAATTCTGCTCTGTAAGAATGCTGCCAGGAAGTAGAAGGCAATCTCTACAGCCTGGGCTTTTTGATAAGATGGTTCTAGTGAGTTTGGACCCAGCTCAGGGTCTTCTAGCTTTGTGGGTTTGGACGAATTCTTTAATATCTCTTTGCTCAGCATCATCATTTGTTAAATACATCTATAGGTAATTTCTGTTTCAGAGGTTTGCTGTAAACATTTGATGAGCTGACACATGCAGAACAGTATTGTGTGGGCACACGGTGGATGTTAGTTGTTCACACTACTGCCGTGTACCCCTCAGCCACCCAGGTGGCAGCTCTTACTGGCACCTCTCCCTCGCTGCAGAGCAAAGCCTAGTGCTATTTTCTTCTTTACATGTAGTGTATTTTTGTGCCTTAGGAAAGGGGTAAGACCTTGACTCTTGTCACAGCTTAATTAACTTCCTGAGAGTTGGAACTGCCACTAGAGTCCATATTGTGTCCTACTTCAAGCTGAAGTATATTAGCTGTAATTAGTGACTCTGCTGTGAAAAGCCACCAACTGACCTTTCTCTTCCCCCACAGGTTACCCCAGCTTCCTGCCAACTCCTGTCAGATTAGTTGGCATCTGGCATGTCTTTCATCTACAACACAACTTGAAACTTTAATAAAGAATTTTTTAAGATATTTTACTTGTTTCTGAGACTGCTTCTTTGAGCAGGTCTCCTTAATGCACACATGCTATTTTTAAATATTTGCATATATACACCAAGGGATCAAAACATAGAAAGTATTCCCTTTGGGGACTGGCCTTAGCACAATTAATCACTGTTTTCATTTCCTATTGCTGCTGTAGCAACTTGCCACATACTTAGTGTCTCTGAGGAGGTGCTTTTTGTACCTAGGGCTTAAGTCACCAGAGAGCAGATATCTGGTTTGTCTTGCTTACCAAGAAACCCTGGTGCCTTGGAAGACTGTTTCCTGCATAGTAAGTGCTTCGTAAATCCTGACCGAATGAAGGAAAGGGTCACTGGAACGCAGCCCCTCCTTATATTTATAAAGTGTGGTATAGTGCGGGAGTCCCCAACCCCTGGGCCGCAGGGACTGGTACTAGTCCATGGCCTGTTAGGAACTGGGCGGCACAGCGGGAGGTGAGCAGTGGGCCAGTGAGCAAAGCTTCATTTGTCTTTGCAACCGCTCTCCAGCGCTAGCACCATCACCTCAGCTCCATCTCAGATCATCAGGTATTGGATTCTCATAGGAGCACCGGTCCCTGGTGCCAAAAAGGTTGGGGACTGCTGCTGTAGTATAGAGAGGGCTTTAGTTATGACTGTGGGTCTCATGCTCATGTCCCTTCTGTGCTGGGAAGTGTGCTCAGGGCTTTCTTCACAAGCTCCTAAGTGAGGTCCTTTATCATCCCATGTTATGGAAGAGGCAGCTGGACTAAGGTGGAATAGCGAGACTAGCCCATGTCTGTGTGGTACTAAACCCCAGACTCAAATACTACATTATCAGGCTTTTCCTGAGCATCTTGAAAAGCTAGGCGAGGATTTTTATTCCCATTTTATAGGGTAAGCTGAAGTCCAGAGTGTACATGCAGGTACTTCAGCTAAGTTTGCAATCCCAGATTCTTGGCTCATGTCTTTTATTGGCCATTAAGACCAAGTGGTTCAGCCTGGTCCCTGAGACCTCGTTCAGAATATCTGTGACCATTTTTGGATATTGTAGGAACACTGGCTGTTATGAGGAGTGCATAACCCAGCCATAACCCAGCAGGATGCAGTGAGCAGGGTTGTTTTTAGAAAGAAAATAGCGCCCTAGAATAGGATTAATGTTATTTTAGAAGTTAGTGAGAACTGTTGAGCCAAGAACATTTTTATAGCTTTTTTAGTCTTTTTTTTTTTTTTTCCTTTTACTCTTCTTCCACCTAAGACTTGAGAAAACAGCTTAACTTGTTAGGTTCTCTGAGTTTCTTTTATTCAGTCTAACACGGGGTTCTATTCTAGAGCTAAGCTCTATTCTAGAGCAGTGACATGACATATGAGATATGATCTGGTTGTGTAATATCAAATTTGTGGCTCTTCTTTCTGTTGCCTAGGCCTAGGTAATAACAGCTATAGGCAATGAAGGCAAAAATTCGATTTTCTTGAACTACGTAAGCTACAGTGATAAACATGCATTATTCTTTGGCCCTGACTGCTATGATTTCATCTTATACTAAGTCAGAATACCATCTCTAACTTAAAATTTCAGTCAGTTAGAATGTACTTTTTTAGACTTTCTTCTGTTAAGACTTTTCAAAAGAAAAGTTTAGAAATTTAGAAATTTAAGTGAGTTTGTATGTCTAATTTTATCATGGAATGATCATGGTCCACCTCCAGTCTCTCCCTATTCCAGTCCATCCTACATGCCATAGTGAAACAGCATGTGTTCCTGTGGGCTCCTAAGAATTCCCCAACGACTCAGAGCTGGATTCTGAAATCTTGGCCAACAGGCAGTTGCCTCCAGAATGGGCCTCCAACTGGCCTTTTCAGCCCATGCTGGGAAAGAGAAGAAAGATCAGTGTGGGTAGGAATCTGGGGTTATTTGGGCGGGGGGAGGCATACTTTACTTTACAATGAAATGTCTTTAAAAAAGAAAAGATCCAGAAATGTATATCTTGTTTGCTTTTTTATTTTAAATTACTCCCTCAAGTCATGTATTCTTAATTCTTCTGCTTAGTAATGTGTCCTACCCCCGGTTCTTACTTACATCTTTTTGGCCTAGGGTGCTCTCCTCTGACTGTGTTGCCCCTTTAAATCCTATCCGTCTTTTAAGACTGGGATCCGTTTCCTTCTCCTTGTCCTCACACCCAAGTCTCGGTTACCTGTCCTTTCTCTCAACTCCCTGACATTTACCTGGTGGTATTTCCAGCATCACCTCTTCTCATCACTCTTAGATTTGCCTCCTCTCCATGTGAATGCTCTTCTTTCCAACTCCTTTGTCCCTGAGGGCAGCAGTCCTAGCATTTTACAGTGGGAGCATGGGGCCAGCTGTCTGTGGTCACAACTCTGCCCACGACTGTGCTCCTGGTTGTCTGAGGAGGGTGTGTATCCAAGTCAGTCTCCTGCACAAAGAGCTCCACTGATGAAGGTTTTGGAATCAGGTATCAGTTTAAGTTTGGAAAGTAGAAGTGCTCAGGGTTTGGTTGGCCTTTAACTGCAGATGAATGATTATGCCAGTGGGGCTGCTGTATATTGGCTGACATTCAGAAGCTCTGGAGAGCGGTGGTTGTTGATTGGTGGGCTTTTTGGGGGGTGAGATGGTTGTTGACTGGGGTTGAGGTACTGGGGTGAAAGACTTGTTGATTTGCAGACTTCACTAAAGAGAAGTGGTGGTTGGTTGGCTGTCTTTGCTGAGGGAGCTGGTGATTGATTGGCTGGGCCCCCAAAGCTTTTATATTGATGGGAAGCTGTCATAAATTAGAATAGGAACAAGTTCTTTCCTAGGCGCACAGGGACTTTTTATTTTCACCTGTCCTAGAATCATAGATTTCATAGGTTGAAATAAGTCTATCAAAATACAGACCACACATTAAACTCTCACCCAACCACCTACCCCCAGAAGTGAATACATGAGTCCAGATTTGGGGGTCAACAGACTTGGGCTCAAATCCTGACTCTATCATTTAACAAGCAACTTAATCTCTGTCACCCCTTTAGTGTCCTAAAGGATACCAGAGATGTGAGCGGTCTGTTGTTTAAACGAGTTGATGTGTGTCATACACTCAGCTTTTACTTTCTTAAACTGAACATTTGTGTTTCACTGGTGTCCACAGGTCTGATAACCCAGGAATGCAGGCATCTGACGACCCTATTCCCTCTTACTTGGTATTTCCCTTCTAAGACCTTTCAGAGTTGTGAGTTGTAAAAACGTGCTCAGGCCTCACTTCTAGAGATTCTGATATAATTGATCTGTGGGACAGCCCAGGCAGTGGTATTTTTAAGCTCCTACATGATATTCAGTGTTCCTTGAAATGTACTCTGTCCAGCCGGCTCCTAACCTTAACAGCTATTCCTGAGGTTAAGCCACTTAGAAAATTAATAAATTGCTATTATTATCTGAAGTGATGGGCTGGCTGCTTTTGTTAAAAACCACTTTTGAAAATTGTGTAATTAAGTGGACCTGGGATTCAAATGGGATGTTACTGAGCCCCACTCCTGTTATTGCTTTTATTATTTTTTTTTTAAAAACTAACATAAAAATTACCTTTATGATTTTCAAAATCTAACCTGAAAGGGAGGAAGGTCAGTCAGGATAGAGAGATACATGGTATGGACTTGAGATTTTCTGAAAGTAGATAACAGAATGGTCTACCATAAGGAAATGAGCTTTGTATAATAAATTCTATCCTATTGGTTATTGTGTACATTATACATAAGATTTATTAAACATTTTCTCCTTCCCAAAAGATTTATCTTCTCTAAATTTTGAATTTAATTCATGAAAAAGAAGAACATGCATTATTTATGAATTCCTTTAGCATCTAGTGGAAAGTGTCATGGTTTTTTAGAGATGGGATTCACGCCTCCATGAAGTCAGTGTGTATAGGTTGCGTCTGTATTCTGAAGTCATCGCTGTAAAATAATGAGACCATACTTTGTCAGAGAAGAAGGGGCTTTAGTCAGTAGTCTTTCCATTCTTCCTTTCTTCCTAGTTTGGAAGAAACTTCTAGTCTGTTGAAGGACTTGAATATTGATTTTTTCTGCTGAAAAAAGACTAGATTCTCTTCCAACTAGGAAATATGGAGCTGCTGAAATAGTTGATAATGATATTTATTTTATTTTTTTGGGTATACCGTCGCTACTTATTACTTCTAGAATTGACTTTGCTAGATATAGAATATGCTGTAGTTATTTGTTGATGCTAATAAACTTCTTACTGTGGAATAATTGTATATTATAGTTCACTCGGTGTTACACATTTTATGGGTCTTGACAAATGCATAATGACACGTATTCACTATTAAAGTACGGTAAAGAGCAGTTTCACTACCCTGAAGACTCTCTGTGCTCTGCTCCTTTATCCCTCCCTCCCCTCTTGCCCCTGGAAACCACAGATCTCTTTACTGTCTCCATAATTTTGCCTCTTCCAAAATGTCACATAGTTGGAATTGTTAAAGAAAAAATGAGTCATGGCTCTTGTTAAAGGGTGGTCAGAGTTTGGGGGAACTGCGACAAAGGAGTTTTGCAGTAGGGCAAGAGATTGGGCTCAGTTCTGAACACCGGAAGGAGACATGGATATTTGTAGCCAAGGAGCAGCGTGTTGGGTAGATGAATGGAAAAAATTGCTAAGAAACATCAGAGGTAAAGGGGGACGTTCGGCTAAACTTACAGGATTCTTCCCAAAGGCAGGCTGATGTGATCAGGTGTTACCAGGGTGAGGGTGGAGGATTCTGGCTAAACCAACTTAGCAGGATTCTTGTTAAAACTGAGCAATGCACAAGTGGATGTAGAAGTACAAAAATTGAAACCTAGTTGGGGAAGAGGGTACAGAGGGGCCTGACTAATGTTTGGTCAAAGCCAGAGTATTTGTGGGAATCAGACAGTGTGTAGCCTTTTTAGTCAGGCTTCTTTCACTTAGTAATGCACTTAGTAAAGGCATTATGCCTTTTTATGGCTTCCTAGCTCATTTCTTTTTATTGCCGCGTAATAGTCCATTATCTGGATGTACCACAGATTGTTTATCCATCCACCTACTGAAAGACATCTTGATTGCTTTTAAGTTTCGGCAATTATGAATGAAGCTGCTATAAGCACTCATGTGCAGGTTTAAAGAATAATTTTATATTTATAAAAAAGTCTCAAAGGTAGTACAAAGCATTCCTGTATCCCCTTCACTCAGTTTCCTCTAGTATCAGCATCTTATATAACCATAGCACCTGTGTCAAAACTAAGAGATTAACCTTGGTGCGTTACCATTAACCAGACTTTATTTAAATTTCACCAGTGTTTCCACTCGCTTTTTTCTGTTTCAGGATCCAATCCAGGATATCACATTGCATTAGTACTGCATTTATTTTAATGCTTACATAGGAAGACTTTGAGTGTGTTGTGTTCATTAAATAATGTTAATAAAATTCAGTATATCCTGAGAAAATGGGTATAGACCTATCAGCTCCAAGGAGCTGGTGTTGCTTCATCGAATGAACACATTTAATTTTGATATTGTTGCTTAGAATATTTTTAAAAGTTTGATTTTGTCTTTGGCAGAGCATGCAGAACTCCCACTACACAAAATTAAGATTTGCTTTATAAGGCTAACGTTTCTAAATCAAATGCTAAAGCTTATTGAAAGGTCATGTTAAGGTTGAATGTTTCAAGACCCAGGAGAAAATTGGTTGCCAAATTGTAATAAAGGCTATCAATTGCATAATTTTTCAAGAGAAGCAAAGGATGAAGTGTTTGGTTGGTTCTCTAATGAGCATCTCCACATGTTTTGCTGGCAGAAGGACTCCATGAAAGATGACAGAAGAAGTTATTGTTATAGCAAAGTGGGACTACACTGCCCAACAGGACCAGGAGCTTGACATCAAGAAAAATGAGCGCCTGTGGCTGCTGGATGACTCTAAAACATGGTGGCGGGTGAGGAACGCGGCCAACAGGACGGGCTACGTGCCGTCCAACTACGTGGAGAGGAAGAACAGCTTAAAGAAGGGCTCCCTGGTGAAGAACCTGAAGGACACGCTTGGTGAGTGCTCACTGAATTGGGGTTCAGATTAAGGCTGAACTGCTTCCTGTTATGGAGAGCAAGGAGAGGTTGTAGATCTTTTTAAATTGTGTTTTTTAAAAAAATCTGTTTTAAATGTTGACATCTTTTTAGTTTTTTGTTTTTTTTTTGTTTTTTTTTTTTTTCATCTCTGAAAATTAAGAGATCAGGATGGAGAAATGTCACGTTTGTCATTTCCTGGAGATTTGGGCGTTTGGAGCCTTATGTGAGTTGGTGCTTCTGTGTGTTTTGGACCCCTGCGCGTGTTTCTGTCCCCTGGCATCAACATTCTGGAGGGCCCTGAAGTAGAGTTACCACCTCCAAAAATGTCAGCAGCTCTGCCTGTGTCATTCCGTCAAACCATTTCTCTTCTATAAAATCTTGTCCATTTGGTCATTATGCATAGAGATGGAGATAGTGAGAAGCTCTTGGAATCCGGGGTGAATTTAGTATCACAGGCCTGGACAGTGTTAGCTGAGTTGACAACTGTGTGAGCACCGGTGTGATGTCAGAGGCCGCTGAGGGTCACTCAGCTGGGGACTGCTGGGAGCTCAGCTCAGTTGGCTCATCCTCCAGCTGTCTTCCCAGGTGACTCTCTCTGCTAGTTTCTGGACATAGGAAAGGCCACCTGGAATCACCTGAAGTTAATGGTGGGCAATATTGCCTTGGTGTTTTGTGTGTGTTTCAGACTTACTTTCAGTAGTTCTACTTTATGTGAGGAAATAACTGTCAGAGGCTTTCTGAAGAATGACTGAACTGAGCTGCCATTTAAAAAAGTTATTGTTGTCTTCTTCTATGAGCGTCATGTGGGTTTTACCTGAGACTGCTGGTTATCTCTTAAGAGTTCGCTATTGAACTAAGTCAGTATTATCACCCATGTTACAGTTACTTGAGTTTTTTCTTTTTATCTCTAACGAGAGGATTTTTCTTTTTTTTGGGGGGGGCGGGGATGACATGGGAAAACTGAAAAGAAAATTATATGCCAAATGTAGTGGGTGCTGCAAAATTTTGTCTTTTATTTTATACAATCTTGAAAAGTCTACTAACTATTCAAAACTAAAGCCCTCATTTATTGTATAATATTTTTTTGTGGCATGGATTAGGTTATGCCCATGATTTGGAAAGAGAAATGAGACATAGGCCTACATATGAATCACACCAGCTCACCAGCTATCAGATTCTGAGCCTAAAGTAGAAATTTCATTTTCATTTCTTTTACTAAAATGACACCCCTTTATCTTTTTTTCCCATGCAGGTTACTTGAAAGAGACATTGTTGTCCTATACTTATAACTCTAGTTAACTGGTAAAGAAATGGGAGTAGCATCAATAGATAAATACTTTAAGAGTGCCCTGAGCTTAATTTTATTTATATTTAGCATTTTAGCCTCTCACCCACCAAAGGCCTTGTTGGAGGGAGATGCTAAACATTGTTGACTTGTTTCTTATCCATTTTTTAAAACATAGTCTCAAGATTCTAGAAAAGAATGATACCCCGGAAACCAAATTAAATGCTGAGAAGTAAAATAAGGCAAAGCAAGCACTGAATTATCTAGAAACTCCTTTGAATAGCTTGTCACTTTTTTTTCCTTCAGTTTTTAGAAAGAGAGAAGACAAAGCCTCAGATCGAAACTATTAACCACATCTTTTGCCCAGCGTTTAGTTTTTTCACGAGCTGTGACTGGTTCAGCTTGCTCGAGGACACTTGCTCGTCTAGCCTGTCCCCGTGCTGGGTGCTGGGCCGGCTGCCCCGCCTCTGACAGATGGCCACCCAGCTCTGTTGGAACACTTTACCTTCCGAGTCAGCCAGTTCCATTTTTGGAGAACACAGATTGTTAGAAAGCTCTTCCTTAAATAGAATCAAAGTTTGCTTGTCTTCACTTTCCCCCGTTGGCTCTCATTTGTCCTCAAGAGCTGCGCTGAGTGAAGTGTGCTCTTTTGTAGAGTGACAGCTCTGCTCCAGGCTTGTCTGCATTCAGGCACACATTGCCTTGGAAACATTTGTGCTGAGCGTTGTAGATTGTAAAAATACAAATGCAGTTACGTTCTTATTATTATCTATTAGTAGCAGGTGATGTTCATAGTTCAAAAGCTCTTGGGGTCTCAGTATTTCATCACTGAGAGAAAGAAACGCTCCCCCCTTTTTTTTTTTTGTTTTGATGTGTCTGTCATGCTCCCCAAAGGCCTGCTTTTGTTGGACATTTACCTCCGCATGAGTTTTCCATGGCCCTCTTGAGCAGTATCAGAGAGAGGGGAGGCACCACTGACAGGAATCACCACAATGGAGAGACTTCTTATGTCTCCACAGCTGGACTTGGCTTGACATTGTCAAGAAGGAAGGTGAGAAAACACTCTGTACCCCTGGTGCCCCCCACCAGGGGTCTCTTTTGCTAAAAAGATTGGAGCTAGAGTGTTCATGGCTTCCTGTTTACTTTATTGTCACCAGTGCACTGTCAGAATTACAATATGGTTTTTAGATCAATTATGCAGCCAGCAGAAATACATACTAAAAAGAGTGAAATCAGCATTGAAAACTACACTGCATGTGCTGGCTGACCTTCTCATAGCTCCTTATGGTATCAGCTACACTGATAATTTATTCTGCTGTGGAAATCCACCTGATTGCTAACTCCATGGTAAGATTTCTCTGGCAGATGCCTGGTTTGGAATAAAATAGCACTGGACTCCCCAGCAAAGGCACAGGGTTTGTAAATTTGTTTTTGCCTCTTAAGTACAGATAACTGACTCAAGAGTGTTCTATCCCCGCTTTGTTAGGCTCATTTGTGGTGTCGAGATTGGTGAGGCATTTAATCACATGTAATGTTGGTTAGAGTGACTTTGACAAAAAGATCTCCCTTTTAGGAAAGGATCAACATTCTTTCTTTTTCTTTAATAATTTATAATTGAATAAACCAATATGAGCTCTTATTTGTACATGGGAAAAACGTCTATATACTGAATCTCCTCTCATATTAGACTTATGATCATGAATGGTCAAAGAGAACTTTTCCATAGATTACAAGGAGCAATTGTTAAGAACATTTCTGCTGGCAGAACCCAGTTGATAGTTTGAAGGGCTCGGACTACACAGCTCTCTAGTTAAGCGGTGAGGTGCTCCACTTGGACTACTGTCTGGCTATGATATTGCAGCCTGACTTATAAAATCAAGCAGCTTAGGTGTTTTGAAGCACTGTGCTAAATCTTTTGAGATGGGGAAGCTGCTTCCAGGGAGGTATTTTTCAAAGATTTTCATTCAGGCTACTGAAGAACAGTTTTGTTATCACTTCATGATCACAGCTGGAACCCACCAAAGCCCTGAAGTTTAATTCTTTTCAGTGGCTGAGTCCATTTATAACCTGTTAGTAACCTGCTCAAAAGAGTCTGTTCCAAGACACACGTGTCCATTGCTCACCACTTCCCTAGGCATCTGGAGCCAGAAGTGAGCTGTCCCCTGCCCCCACTCCCAGGTTTGCTACGGAAGCATTTGTCCTTACGTGACCATGCCTAAGGACAATTAGAAACCTGCCAGTGATTCAAAGACTCCCACCTCTGTGATTCCAAGCCAGACCTAGGAGCAGAGTGGGGCTGTTGGAAGGGACTCCTCGGTGCTGACTATAAAATTGCCCTTGCACTGATTTGAGCTAAAGCTTTTGGACAAGGAGGGGTTTGTTCGTTCCCATGTGTGAAATTCATGACGTTCTCAGAGGCATATCCATGCTAGGATTGCCTCTGGAGTGACTAAGCGACTTCCCCAAGAAGACACTGCTAGTCTTAGGTACAGTAAAGAGGTGGGACCTTAACTCAAACTTGAGGTTTTTTTTACTGTACCAAGTTGAGTGTCAGGACTGATGCAACTTAGAATGTTAGAGGACGTTTTAATGATATCAAGTTCTTTATTTTAGAGATAAAAAACTTATTTACAAAATTTTAGTAAATTTTGGAATCTGGTAATGTGTCAGTGTTGACGTCCTGATTTTGGTGGTTGTATTGTAGTTGTGGAGGAGAAATACACACGAAATATGGAGATGATAGGATAGCATGTTGGCAGCTTTCTCTCAAATGGCTCAGGGACAGTAATGTTCCTGATGTTCCAGGAACAGTTGATGTTTTTGTAACTTTCCTGTACATTAAAACAACAGCCAGACATGAGTGGTTTGGAGGCCACCGCAGGCTATAAAGTTTGCTCGTAGCAAAGGAGACGTAACTTGGGCTTCCATGCTGTCTAGATATTGACGGTGTTACAGGTGCCTTAAACTTGGCATAAGCCTTTCAGAGATCAGACGGTATCACTGAGTACCTGCTGGGATTGGACCTACAACACGAAAATAACAACTGACTCTTCATCCAAATGCTTTCCCCCAGTACTTGACTCAGAGCTTTCTATAATTATCCAGCAGGTTCTCTCCATATCACTAGCGTGCACGTGAGGAAATCCCTGCTTCTTGCTGGCTCAGCCCAGACTGTTTCCAGCCAGTTCAATATATGCTTTTTTGTTATAATGGAGACAGGGAAAGCAATGGTGAGAAATGATCTCCTGGGTTCATAGCCTCCGTGGCTGTGCAGCATGGGTGGGGGTGGGGCTTCCATTTAGACAATGTGAGACCCGATCTTTGTTGTGATTATAAATGTCTTCATCAGGTCTGGATCAGGGCACATGGTTTGTTATGGACGAAGTGTGGCCAGTGAATGCCACAGCCTGTGACTGCGGGAGCTGAATCTGAGTTTGAGGTGTCCCTTCCTCGCTCTGTCCCTTGGAAATCCCTCCTGGGCTACGTCATTCTGTGCTGAGTGACCTTTGAAAGCAATAACCAACCAAAGGCTTTGAAATAGGGATACAAACATTATGTGAGGGTTGGCATGGTATAAGCGGGTATGGGAGACTGGCCAGACGCTATTTCACCTGATGGGATATAAAGAAAAGGATAAAGTTTAGTAGTTTCTGATTTTCTGAAGCTTGTGATATATCTGGAAGTGACCCAGGCAGAAATACGCAGTCCCCATTGAACGGTGGCCCTGTCCCTGCCTGCCCCATTGGAAACGGTCTGGATTGTGCAACTCAGGAAGCAGCATAGCAGAGTGGCTGGGGTGGGGGTGGGGTGAGAGGGCTCTGGAGACCGAGCCCACCCACTTTCAAGTCCAGGCTTTGCCACGTGCTAGTTGAGTGGCTTCAGGCAAGCTATTGAACTGTAAACCTCAACCTCATCATCTCTAAAAAGGGATGATTAACTGTCTCATGAAATTATTGAGAATTGAATGAAGTCATCCATGCAAAGGATACTCGAGGCTGAGCTAGGACTTGTGAGAGGAGGTAGGCTTTAATCGATGGAGGGGGAACACGAGTAAGGACAGCAGCTTTAAGGGAGACAGTAGACTGGAGGGTCTACTGGAGGGCCGTAAATACTACACCTGATGGGATTTGGAAAGGGAACACCCAAAGACATCTTCCATGGAGAACAAAGAAGAGGACCATCAGGGTAGACAGCAGGTGTCTTGATCCTGGTTGTCAGGAAGGGACTGCAGAGGGCCAGTCTGTCAGCAGGAGGCTGGGGCCAAAACCTCAGAGTGACCCAGGGTGACTTCATAAGTGCTCAGCTCAGCAGTGGGAATGGAGGATGACAGGAGGGGGATTTTGAAGGAAAACCCAGGACTCTACATTGACTGGATATGGAACAGCTAACAGTACTGGTCACAGATGACTCAAGGGTCTCGAGCCTGAGTGAATGACCAGCAGAGTGACTAGGAGCATTAGGGAAGTAGGAGGAGAAACTGGGCCATGAGGGTAATACCTGTTTGCGTTCAAGCATGACATTCCATGGGAATGTTCAGTAGAATGCTTCACAGAATTCAGATTTTTGTTATAATGTACTTCCTACTTTTAGGCAAATTTTAGTTTGGGGACTTCTATACAAATGGTTTTCTCTAGGGCTTGCAGTGGACACCTGACATTTCTGAGGCAGCATATTACCTACATCAGCCAAACTTTCAAACTTTGTGTTATCTTGAGGTCAGGTCCCAGGTCTTCTGTCCACTTTTGAGAGCTGTCACCACAGCCCTCCCCGGCAGGAAAGCCCACAGGAGGCCCTGTGACAGCCTGTGCTCAGGGGTTGGCAGGCTCCACCAGCCAATATTCCCTGCAGAAAAGGTGTAACCCTCCCCCAACTCCAAAGCCAAACAAAAGCCAATGCAGCAGAAAAATTTAAGCCAAGACTCCAAAACCGATTTTATATGTATTTTCCCAAAGTGGACAGTAATAATGGTTTCTCTTTGCTTAATTTGTGCCTGTGTTTGGTGCCCGCATACATTTTTGTTTAATCTTCACAGTAACCCTGAGAGAAACATCATAATATCCTCATTTGTCCTGTGAAAAAAAACTGAGACTCAGGAGCTAAGTTTTATACCCAAGAGCACACAGGAAGTGATGGCGATGAAATTTGAACTAGGTCTGCCTGACTTCAATGTCTGTTGCTGTTGGCATTTGAAAAGGGAGCACCCAAAGACATCCCCTGTGGAGAACAAATTCCTCAGCTCCAGGATTTGAGGATTTGGATGCGTGAGTAGTGACACTCACTTGGCATCAGTATCTGTCAGTGGTTTCTGTCACTCCCTGGCTTCCACTAGTCTAGCTCTTTTGGTTGTCAGCCATCCTTGCTATAGTCCCTCAAATGCTAAGGGACCAGGTTCTTCAGTGAGTATCGTTTGCTCCCTGGCCCCAAGGGAGTCACTTATTGATAACTGTGCCCGGTTCCTTCATGTTGAGGTGAGCAGGCTCATTAATTAAAATGACTCAGAAGCTGAATGTCCCAGGAACATATCTCCTTTTCTGTAAATTGATTTTTATTTTGGCAGCACTTTTGTCAGCAGCAAACATGTCTTGTGGCTGTTGCATGCATAATATTTCAGCCACCTTTGCCATTCAGGGTTTCTTTGTATTTCACAGATTTCTGCACACAGATACTCTCCAGAGTCATCTCTCAAATGTCTGGGTTTTATACAATTATTCCTATAAAAAATCGTTATAAAAAATTTAGAGAACATAAGACAAACATATATCTCCTGTGATCTCATCACCCAGAAATATCACTATAACTCTAATCATTTGTGTCTATTTGGTCAATATTTACACACATGGGTAATTAAAATCATGATGCATAGGTGACTTCTTGCTGTTATCAGTACAAGCTGTCATAGGGCAATTAGTCCAGAAAATATTCAGTTCTTTCTACAGGTGCATCATCCCACACATGGAAAGGAAATTTAGTGAGTCAGCTTACGTGTACTTCTTAGCTTGTCAGATGCGCATGGGGTTTTGTGCTTTCCATAAACCATGTCAGAGATGCTGATTCTTAATGGTACGTTTGTCCTAGAGGTAGTTTGTGTTCCTGGGTTGAATGTTCTTGAAAAATAGAAAATTACTGTTAATCTCCCTGCATGTTAAACAAACTTTCTAAACTGAGTCACTCCCTAAGCAACTGGTTCTTCATGCCAGAAAACATTACAAAGCCAAACCATTCCTCATGAAAAGCCTGTAGGTAACACATGAGGAGAAGGTTACGGTAACCTCAATGTGATTTTTGGCTTCAACAACAAATTATCGTCTCTTCACCTCGTGAAGACAGTGACTCTGGATTCTCAGAGTTGCATTTATTCAGTCTCTGTTGCAGAATCTACCATTGTATGAAGATGAACTACATATCATGTGTCACAATTTGAATTCTGTACAATGCCATCTTATGAGGTTGTTCATCATAGAAATGACCTGCCAAATGTATTGCCCACATAATTTGGAAACTTCTGCAGTCATTGTGGTACCAGGCACTGAAAATAAACTTGCATTTGTTTTTGTATGTCTTAAGTATTTGGATCAAAAAATGTAAAACAACTGAACAACAGATTAGTGAGAGGATAATTAGAAAATTAAGACAAATTGTTAGAAAGAATGCTAATAGGAGAAATGCCAGGAGAGACTGAGAAGTGAGAAAGGGGTCTGTGCCCTTAGAAAGTGAGGGGCACAGGTGTGCTGTTACATGTGGGTGCATGAAAACAAATTGCTCTGTCTGCTGGGCCACATTCCCCGCCTCGGATCCTGAGGAAGTAGAGAACATCAGGTAAAGTATCTCCCAGTAGCTACCATCTTGATTGCTTCTTATTAAAATTCTCCTCCTCCACTTTAGTTTTCTAAAGAGAATAGAAAACACCCTTGCCCAACAAAAGAGTTACTCAAGCAGGAGAATAGAGAAACATGAACTCAAAATGCTTAAGAATTAAAGTAGAATCTTCTTGCCATGTTTCTGACTGCATTTTCCCATATGGCATGTTCTCTTTTATAGACCCTGTTCATATGTCTAGAATGTTCCTTTTTTCTATTACGTCTTTGTGTCTGGCCCCTGGGGACAGGCACGGGCGTGTGTGTACTGGCATGTGCTGCAGTGCTTACTGCTGAGACCCCGGATCGCTGTGAGGCCAGCACTGGCGCCTCCTCTCGCCCTGCTCACCCTGCTCGGTGCTCACACTCCTCTCTGGACAAGAGGGCATGCAGGCTGCCTGAGCCGAGTTGGGCCGGGTCTAACTGGTGGATTCAGCCAGTGTCAGACAAGCCAGGTGTTTCTCTGCATGTCAGCCTGCATTTGCTCAAATCCTTTTTTGCCTAGAATGTTGTCCAGGACCAGCCCCTCCTAGCTGCCAGCGCACTCTCTTGATTACTCATCATTACCCCTCTGGGTTTCTGAACTCAGCTTCTGTAAATACCCCTGGTTGTCCCCAATATTTCTCACAGGCAGAGAAGCCACCTTGAGGGCAACTCTGTAAATTTTTAAGGCTGGGGCCACCCATGTTGCCTCATGGAAGCAGGCCATCCTGTGGCTTCTGCGTGCAAGAAAGCTCATTTCATTTTGCACTTTTGGTTTTTTAAGAAGTAAAGCCGTTGATTGACTTGGAAAATTTACAAGTGGGTGTTTAGAAGAAGAGCGTATATTAGTAGTGAAACTGAAGCTGCTCTCATGCTACTAAATTGACTAAATCGATAATGTATAACCTAATGTGCTAAGAAAAACAATGTAGTGACGAAAGTTGGCTATGAAGGTCAGAAAGGCCACTTGGTCCCTTTGTGGTTCTTCTACTTTTTTTTTCATTGCCTATATACACTTAAGTTTAAAAAGCGAAGTCCATTTGATAGTTTGGGCTAGCTGCAGAATTCTGGAATAGTGGAAAGGGCCCTGGAGATAACCTGGTCCAAACCTTTTCTGTAAAAATCAGGCAAATTGAGTGACTTGTCTAAGATTCCAAAGATTCTTCACCGCAAAGCCAGGAGCAGGCTGCTGAGTCCCCAGCTGGGTGCCATCCACAAAAACCATAGATGAACGATGAGGGGCCGGAGGTAGGACCACAGTTACATCCAAGACCTCCTCCTGGAGCACAGGCAGGGAAGGAATCCACACCCTCCATGGGACCTGGCATCCTAGTAACCGATGTTTGCCTCATAGCAGCGTGCGAATCCCGTGAGCCTTTCTGCCTGTCCTTACTTGGAAAACGCGCTCTTTCTTTACTCCCTACAGGAAGGCCTGTTTTGCATGATTGAGCATCCTCTCTGTAACTGTCCAGAGAGACCCCTCGTGTTTTAGCTACTCATGGCCCAGAGGACAGAAGTGAAGTGAGACCTGCCGCCAGGCATATTTTAGGGGGAAAAAAAACCTGTATGTACATGTCCCTGTTGAGAAAGCCCCACCTGTTCTTCTCTCCATTGGTTCTGCCTTTGTCTTCAACTGGAAAAGAAAACAATTAGATGACATAATAATAGCAATAAACATAATGACAGATATCCTTCGGACTCTTGCTGTGTACCAGATACTGCACTAAGTGTGTTCCCCAGTATTTAGACCCTCATAACATCTCCACAGGTGCCACCAATATCTTTATATTACAGATGGAAAAAAAAAACAAAACGAGGAATAGAGATATTATAGAATTGCTAAGGTCTAAAGCTAGAAGGCTTAGAAGCTAGTCTTGGAACATGATCTGGGAAAGTTGGCAGAAATGGTTCATTTGTCTTTGCCAGCCATTTGCCACCTGTGTCATTGTGCTGTTCCTTTACTCATTTTAATTTATACATTTAATTTTACTTAGGTATGGTCTTAAAAAGATGCATGTGTGCTGCGCTTTTGCCAGTGGATTGACATGTTAAATAATATTGCAGAATGTCATGTCCAATTCTCACCACACCTTGTACACCCTTTTGCATGTTAAAAAAAAAAAAAACAAAACGCTTGTGCTAGTGGATCAAGTATCTGTGCTGAGAAATACTAGATAGATATTGTAGATCAAAAACTAAATTAAAAAAAAAAATTCTTTTCATTGGCATCTGTGTTTCCATTTGCCTTTCACATTTGATAGAAAATTCTGTAGACTTCTAAACCATTTTTTTTCAGGCTTAACTATTTGGTCGTGTTATTTGCCTGCCTGCTCAAAAGTAGACAGACTTTCTTGTGATCAAGGTTGGAAATTCCAGCTCAGACTTCTGGGCACATGGACCTGTGTGATGGTAGAGGCCCTTTGCCTCTGACACCTCTTCCTTTGAGCTGTCTCCTGGTACATCTGTCCACTGGGAAAGGGACTGTCTGGGCACAGGCATGGTGACTAGTTCCTTTGTCCCTCCTTCAGCTGGTAGTCCCCACCCAATCAGTGTGGGTTTGCCTCACAGATGGTAGCCTCTTCCATCTCGTGAGCCTCCTCCCTCCCTCCCTTTCTGGACCACCCTTCTCCCTGTACTTGAGAATTTTGTTGGGCACACAGTAGAGCACCTTGTTACCGGGTGAGGGGTAAACTCCTAAGGTGCACATGCCTAGGAATAATAAAAGTCAATCTCGATTCATTCCAGTTTGGAGATGAGCAGAGAAGGGGGTGGATCAGGAACTAGTGTACCTCAGAACCCCAAGACACAGTGCAGCTGGAGCAGAGCCTTCCCACCCTGGCTGCTGGCCTCACGAGTGTGTGAGTGCCCGGCACATAGTAGGACCTCAAAGTATTATTGAAAAGTGTAAGGAAGGAAAGAAGAAAGGAAAGGAGGGGCATAGGGAGGGCTTGGGGTGACATGTACTTGGGAGGTTTGCTAATCGCGATATCATTCTGCTCCTGCATAATCTGTCAGCGCCCTTGGCAACATAAATGGGTATCACGGGAGAGATCATCTGGAAGGTTGGAGGAGTGAATATGAAATAGTGGTTGTGAGATAGGAAGTGGGATTTATTAACTGAGCAAACGTTTATTGAATGCCAGGCCCTGAGGCCACAAAATGACCAAACATGGTCTATCTCAGGGAAGTAAATGCAGTACAGTGAGGCCGGTGCTGACATAGAGGTGGTAGAGTGCTCCCAGACTGCTTAGCAGAAGGACTGAGTTTCTCACAAGTGTCGTCACGTTATCATAGTGCCATTCTCTGATCTCAGTACCAGGCAGATCTCTGGGATTCACCCTTGTTTTACTGTGAGGAAAAGACCCACGGCGAGTCAGTCGCTCGCTGACACCGGGGTCCTGCTCTGCACCCACAGTGTTTTCCCACAGGCCACATTGTTTGCAATCTGGTCAGTGAGAGGCATATTGGCTAAGCTTTTGGAAAAGACGTTGATTTTCATTTTCAAAAGCTAGATTTAACTGCTAGAGGAAAGAAGGTTATAGCTCCAACTTTATGCTCAACCTGCTTTGTTTCTAGCACGTCCTGGCTGTCCAAAGGATATATTCTCCCTTCTTGGTGTCAGGACCTTACAGTGTGTGGATGCAACTGTGTGGCACCAAACGACAAAAGCAGTAAGGCTGGAATTTTTGTGAATGAAGTTGGTTCCCAAAGAGAGAAATGGAAGAAACCCAAACAGCTACCATGGGTTACATTTAGTCTGTTGTCTCAGAAGTGGTTATGAACTTCTTTTTTAAAAGTATCCAGTTCCTAATGGTGAGTCCGTGGTGCCAAGTAAAGAGCATTTTCCACTAATGGGATGCTAGAGAGGTGATAAGATTTTTGCTTTGCCCAACACAGTTCTGCCAGCCTCAGCTGGAGATGTCTTTGCTACAGCATGGCCCTACTTTCTGCCCCCACACCCCACCCCATAGAGCGGCCTCGAGGCATCCTCACATCTTGCTCACAGCCTCATCACCTATCTTCTCTACTGCACACACTTCCCCTCCACCCCTGAACTCACTCTTGTCCAGCAATTATTAGCATGTTTGAGCCTCTGTGTGACAAAAGGAATAGATGCTCACTGAAGCAGCTGAGTGATGCTTGAGTTTCTTTTAAACCTAGATCTGGCCTTCTCTGAAATCAGTTTATACCGAGAGACTGTCCCACTCTCTTGAGCTGCCCTTGGGCTTTCTCAGATAACCATGGCTAAGATACCAGCCTCAGTGAATTCATTTGGGCCAATCCTAAGTCGGATCTGATAGCCCCCAAGAAAATCAAGGTTAGATTGTTTTGGCCAGTTCGGCCTAATGTCCATGGTCCCTAGTGTAACTAATTTCTCATTATGGCTCTTGTGGTAAATATTTTAATCCCTAGATTCTCTGGGTTTAGGAAAAATGTACACCAGCCTGGCAGTTAGTCATGAGGTGGTTGTGATGCCTGTCCCTCACTATGACCCAACCCTTAGGCCCACACCCAAGCCTGGTTGCTCTTAAACTGTTCTTTTCAACTTCAGTGGTCCCCCACTACCCATGGTTTTTTCATCTCCAGTTTCAATTACCTGGAGTCGACTGTGGTCTGAAAGTATTAAATGGGAAAGTTCCAGAAATAAATAATTCCTGTTTTAAATCGTGCTCTGTTCTGAGTGTTATGATGAATTCTTGTGCCATCCTGCTCTGTTTGGGATGTTAATCATCCACACTGCATATGCTACCCGCCAGTCACTTAGTAGCCAGATCTTGGTTATCAGATCTTGATGTTTGAGTAACCTCTTATTTTGCTTAATAATGGCCCACATAACTTCTATTACAGTCTATTGTTGAAAGTGATCTATGTTATTATTAGTTATTGTTGTAATCTGTTATCACAGAGACATATGTATAATTAAAAACGGAGTATGAATAGGGTTCTGTACTATCCATGTCTTCAGGGATCCACTGAACATCTCGGAACATGCCCTGTGGAGGTGAGCAGGATGACTGTATGCCACTTTTCTAAGTGGGGTTGGTTCAGCATATTTAAGGAGATGGGGTGGCAGAATAGGAGTGAGAGTTGGGAGTGGGTTTTTTTTGTTGTTGTTGTTGTTGTTGTTTTTAGCACTCTGCAGTGGAGCAACAGTCCACGGTCTACAGCCATGCCACCCTGAACAAGCCCAATGTCTGATCTTGGAAGCTAAGCAGGGTTGGGCCTGGTTAGTACTTGGATGGGAGACCACCTAGGAAGACCAGGTGCTGTGGGCATAAATAATTAAAAATAATAAGAAGTCCTAATTCTAACGGGTGGAGGGACCCCCACAAATTAATAATCTCTATTAGTATGAATGGCATTTTAAACACAAGAGAGATTTCTAATTAAATCTGGTTTATGTTACAGACGTGATTGTTAACAAAAATAAAATGGTTTTGCCATGATGCTCCTAAAACTTAGGTACATTATATCTAAATGACTTGGATTGAATATATTTATGAACTATCAAATTTGTTTGACATTTATCTTAAATCTCTAGAACTCCAGCTGGAAGATGACAGAGCATATTTTAAAATTCATCTGTTATAACATCCCTTTATCTTAAAAAGAGTATATAAAAGATTTTGACTTTAAAATTACTAACATTAATAATGTATGACATTCAAACTTTTATTAGAACTCAATCTTCAGTGTGTGTAATTTTATTCAAGAAAGTTAAAATCTGCTTATTATTGTCGATGAAAATGTAACTCAGGCTGAGATTCAATAGCTTGATGCTAGAAAATTGTCACAAATGCTGAAGAGTAAACAGGCATAACTCAGAGGCTTTGTTTCGTTCCAGACCACCACAATAAAGCGAGTATCACAATAAAGTGAGTCGTAATCTTTTTGCTGGGGAGAGCAGTCTTGCCTTCTATTTGTTAAAAAAAACTCAATAGTTATGAAACTCAATAAAGTGAGGTATGCCTGTAGTTTATGTTTAAGTCCAATTCAGCTATTTGCCAGTTAAAATTCTGTCTGCTCATAGGGTAAGAAATACCATTCCTGGTGTTACACGTTATTTTTTATTATAGTTACTAAATGTAAATAAAACTCATTGTACAAATTGTGGCTGGTTTTTAAGGTGACTGACAGCTGTGGTAATGGGTCCATCAAGGATCCTGTTCACATCCTCCCATGGCTGCAAGCCTGGTCCATTCCAGGCTTGCTGAGACCTGAACCCACGCAGACCAGGTCTTTGGAGTTCATGTAGGCGGACTTTCTGCCCAAGACTGTGAAGGCATTCTGCCTGTGCCTTTCTCCCCACCTTACTTTCCTCTTTGAGTGGCACAGGAATTCTCTGATCGTTTCGGGAGGAGACTAAGTGTCCGTGGTTTGGCTCACTTTTGTGTTGCTCATACCCTGTGGCATCTGTTCAGAGCAGCGTTTTAGCCTTTCTCGGTGCTCGGTCACTGCTCCAGGAGGGGCATGGCGCGGCCGGCCCTGGTTTTCTTGTTTTCCGGCGGAGGTGTCGTTTGTAAGCTCGGGGGTCTGTCCCCCCGGCGCCGCACGGGTGGGGAGGTGGCGGCAGGGTCGGACAGAGGCCGGGGGCCCGCTGAGCCCTTGCTGTGTCTCCACAGGCCTCGGCAAGACCAAGCGGAAGACGAGCGCGCGGGACGCGTCGCCGACGCCCAGCACGGACGCCGAGTTCCCGGCCAACGGCGGCGGCGCCGACCGCATCTACGACCTCAACATCCCGGCCTTCGTCAAGTTCGCCTACGTGGCGGAGCGGGAGGACGAGCTGTCCCTGGTGAAGGGCTCGCGTGTCACCGTCATGGAGAAGTGCAGCGACGGCTGGTGGCGCGGCAGCTACCTGGGGCAGGTGGGCTGGTTCCCCTCCAACTACGTGCTGGAGGAGGCGGACGAGGCGGCCGCCGAGCCCGCCGGCTTCGCCAGCCTGCGCAGGGGCGCGCCGCTGAGCAACGGCCAGGGCGCCCGCGTGCTGCACCTGGTCCAGACGCTGTACCCCTTCAGCTCGGTGACCGAGGAGGAGCTCAACTTCGAGAAGGGGGAGACCATGGAGGTGCTGGAGAAGCCGGAGAACGACCCCGAGTGGTGGAAGTGCAAGAACGCGCGGGGGCAGGTGGGCCTCGTGCCCAAGAACTACGTGCAGGTGCTGCGCGACGGGCCCGCCGCGCCGCCGGCGCTCGCCCCGCAGCCCGGCCCGCCCGGGCCGGCGGGCAGCGGGCGCTTCGCGGGCCGCGAGTGGTACTACGGGAACGTGACGCGCCACCAGGCCGAGTGCGCCCTCAACGCGCGCGGCCGCGACGGCGACTTCCTCGTCAGGGACAGCGAGTCCTCGGTAAGTGCCCCGGCGCGGCGCGCGGCGGCGCGGGAGGCTGGTCCGCCTCTGGCCGCGGGGTGCCGCCCCTTTCAGATGAGAGAATGCTCTGGAAACAGCCGAAGAACCCCCCCCCCGGGGGTGGGGGGCTCGTAGTAAGACAGAGGAGGACCGCGGGCTGGAATCCCCTGTCCGAGGGGCAGCCCCGCAGCATGCCTAAGTCCGCGCGCTCCCCGCGACAGGTGTTATTCCTGCAGGTGGGAGAGTCGGTGACACGGTTTTAGTTGGCCACAGTCGTTTTGCCTCTTTCCTGAGGCTCTCTCTCCCTTTTCTGTTCGTTCGGCAGACTTCCACACCACTTTCTCTCCAGGGCTCCCATTCTGTCAGTGACCCCGCCTAGGCCCTGTTGGTTGGCTTTGTTTTTTCACTCTGAGTCCCAGGCATGTCACCTGTTCTCAGCCAGACAGGCACCTGGTTTCTGATACAGCCTACTGCGGGTTGATTTGTCTGTCCTTTTTCAACCATATAAACCTAAGGTCCTCTCTGCGGCAGGCAGCACTGCTGAGTTCATCTCTGAAAAAGCTTTTAAAGCTCTTAGGAACGGAATTGAAAAAGGAGGCACGTTTTGAGAGAGAGAGAGAGAGAGAGAGAGAGAGAGAGAGAGAGAGAGAGAGAGAGAGAGAGAGAGAGAGAGAGAGAGTGTGTGTGTGTGTGTGTGTGTGTGTGTGTGTGTGTGTGTGTGTGTGTGTGTGTGTGTGTGTGTGTGTGTGTGTGTGTGTGTGTGTGTGTGTGTGTGTGTGTGTGTGTGTGTGTGTGTGTATATGTGTGCACACACACACACACAGAACCGGAGACCTGAGGCCACCTGACTTGCAGCAGGTCTGTTCACAGCAATAGACAAATTTGGGGTCTGTGTTTCTGGTGTGTGCTGAGCTGATCTGGAAGAATTGGCCCAGTACCACACGAGGTAGCTTGTGCGTGTGTGCGTTACGGAAATACTCAACAGTTTTTGTAGACCCCTTTGCAAATCCGCCTTCCACATAAGGAGACATCCCGTTGTTGCTTCCGCCCTGACTTCCTAAAAAAGCAAGAGTTCTGTAGGTAGAGTTTATTCTGCTTACGTTGTATTGGTTCTGGCAGGCTTCAGTTTAATTTTTTTAACTGCAAACTTTACGACTAGTCAGTAGGTACTAGGTACTGTAATTGTCCTCTGAAAAAGCTGATACCACAATAAGTGAGTGTACTTTCAAGACTCATGCTAATTGATCTGTGAGGAATTACAGCCACAGAAAAGTTTTTACCCTCCAGAGATTCGAGAGGCTGTGATCTGTACTTCTCTGAGGTGGGAGGAGCCCCGTGGTGGTGGAAACCAGACTCCGTTTTGGTGTCTGGACAGCTTGCAGAGTTTAGCGGCTGCCTCAGATGTGCTTGGGCAAGCACTCTGAGCCTGAACATTAACTACATCTGAAATCTGAACACTGAGATTTTCTTATCCAGCCGCCAGAGTTTATCATTTCTGGCAAGACATCACATTACATTGTTCTCACGTGACGCAAGCTCTGCGCATAGCTTCCTTTAGATCATGTTTGAGGCTTAAGAGAATTAAACACAGCAGCACTTTTAACTCCTCTGAGCAGAAATTGAGAGGAAGCTCTGGAAAACCAATTACAGTATAAAGTGGTCAATTGGTCCAGAGCATTTAAGGGATAAATATAATTGAGCATCAAAAGTGTAATTTTGATTTGGAAATTTTGACTTTGAAGAGACTTCTTTGAAGGGAGAGGGGTAAAGCACCCCCACAGAATGGAAACATTAGTCCCACTCATTATTTCTTCTCTCAAGGACTTAGGGAGAAGAAAGTCCTCAGAAGGAGGGTAGATAGATGAGAACAGCAGTCTCCGGGTCGCCAGCCTTAGGAAGGACCTATTGCTTTTCCGTGGGACAAACACATACAGGTGGTCGTCACTGTCTGAACTCGGAGACCAAACCCTCTGGATATGGAGGGGTACTTGCATTCTGTGGGTTCCCTCTCAGAACTTGAATATGCTCCAGTGTCTTGCTTATCTCACATTGTTAGAGAATAAGCTAACTTTCTAAACGAGTGAAAAATTAATTGATGACATTTTATTTGAATCTTTTTACAGGAGCCTTTTCAGATATTTTGCATTCTGTCTTAACTTAGAAATCCAAACTACAACACAAGAGCAGTGTGCCTGGGCCTTTGATTCTAGGCATGTGGAGGCAGAAAGGGTTTTGCTGGGACTTGCAGCAGCTCTGTACCCATAGTGGCACCATTGGTCTGAAGACTGCCATGTGGCCTTATGGTGTGCAGGGCTGCTTGTCCTGATGGATCTTGCCATGACATGTGGCGTTTTTTGCTGTTGGTATGCCTGCCTTGTGCCAGAGGGATGCTGCAGGGAGCTCTAAGGCATGTTACTGCTTTCCTTCTGACAGCAGAACTAGGCCAGTTTGGCTGCTTTTCTCGCTCATAACCAAGTCTGTCCTCAGCTGTCATATGCGGCTGTTGAGGAGCTATCCAAATGGACAAATCTATCCCATTTTTTTCTGCTGTCCACTACTGCCTCTGCGTCTTGCCAACATCTCCCCGTCTCCTGACCTCTCTTCTTTTGTCTTATTTCCTGTTTATTTTGGCATTTCAAAGGTGGGAGTTTGACTTTCAAAGTCACCACCAGGCCAGTGTGACTGCTTAGGTTCGTAACCTAAGATAGCACGTTGCAGTGTGTGAGGATCAGGTTTTGGATGAGTTCAGCATCCTGCAGGATGGATGCACGTGCATCTTTATTTAATTTCCTCTTTCTTTCTTACAGTTTGGGGGCCTGAGGCTTTCCTTTGATTGAGGTTACCACAAGATGCCTGACTTCTAAATGAGCACAGTAGCTTTTTGTAGAGTGTGTCTTCAAGATGTGTGTTATTTTAAAAAGATCCTGATTTATTCCAATATAAATAAGAGTTTTGCTTGACCCTTTATTTTGCATTTAAGAAAATTTATTATTTTTCTGTTTCAAAATATAAAAATATTTAAAAAACAAACAAAAAAACCTCTGAGTCCTAAGAAGTCTGTGTCTTTTAGGAGAAGTGCATATTTTAGGAAAACAAAAACATTGCCACATGTGATATGCAGTGTCAATAAAGTGCTGGGTAGTTCAGAGTTATCTGTTAGGCATACGTTTTATCAATGAATAAATGAACCAACCAAATAATCCTGCCGTGGTTCTTGACTGTCCTGAATCTCAGTTCCTTCTGTTTTTCCTTTCTTCTATCTTCTCTCTCTTTTCCCTTGCTCTCCTATCTCACCTATAATTGTCATTTATCCTTAGCAGCTAAGGATGAAAAGATATTGTTTCTTACTCTCCGTGTGTAATTGCCATATCTCCACCTGCTAATCCAGAGCTCATTAAATGTAGAAAATTTAAAACCCCTATCTGCCCTCTGTATGTGCATCAGAATCCTTATATATCAGTCCACAGCTGTTCCATGGGTGTGGTTAGAAAGCTGTACTTACGATTAAGAATAACCAGTAACTAGAATTTTGGCAGGTTGTGTAACTTGTCAGCATTTTATTTTTTCAATTGTTACATCCCTCAGTTTTGAAAAGCTTATTCAGAAAGTGATAGGTCACCATGAAGATGAGGTCTGAAAGGTGAATGTCTATATAGCATTGGCCAATAGTTTCTTTTGAAAGCCCTTACCTATGTACTGTTTACTCCAAAAACATCATCTGTTTTCCTCATATTTATTATATCCCACTGTAGTAGATACTACTGTTTGTCATACAACACATTGTCTCTGATAAACACTGACTGTCTTGCCAAAGATAATTTAATGTACATAGTGTTCTCAATAATAGTTGTGTTTCAGTCTTTGCTCTTTTTTAAATCTATTAAAATTTTTTGATCCAGAAGGAACAGAATAAAAGATTAGCATAGTTCTTGCTATTTTTTCAAATTATATTATTTATAGATGTCATAATTTTTAACTAAAACTTTATTTTTAGGCAGTTTCATCATTCTCTTTAGATCAGTGATGTTCAAACTATAAAGTCTATCAGTTTGAAACTGTAAAGTATCTCCTTGAAAACTGGCTCCCACCTGCGAAGTTCGTGATTCAAGAGGTCTGGGCTCAAGAATTTGCCTTTCTAGCACATTCCTTGGTGATGGTGATGCTGCTATTATATTCTAAGGACCAAACTTCGAAAACCCCAGGTCCCTATTATCCAATCTTAATGGGTTTATACATACTAACAGCAGTTATTTAAACTCCATTTCTGCAGAATACTCCATTTTCAAGAGTTATAAATGTGCTTAAGGTGAACATTATAATTCCATTGTAAAGTTTACTTGTACATAGAATTGGTAGCTTTTGTTGGCTAGAATTAATCTCACAAAGTGCTTTTCTGTTTATTTATTTTTTTTTAGCTGTTTGGAGTTTGGTAACAAACTAGCTGTATCTGCTCTATTTCTGATAGAGACCAGGGAAGAGCTTGGTTGTCAGAGCAGAGTGAAAGCTGCTGTAGGCAGCCCAGAAGACGGAGAGTGGTAGAGAGAAGCTCTTCCTGCTGTCACTTGCTCACAAGCTTCCCAATCCACTTTTTGGGCACCATGATTTCTAGAAAAAGTGTAGGTGACTGTGAGCATCTTTCCAATTGCAAAAATAAATTATTTTTAGTTGTCAGACTTGTTGCTCAGTACCTAATGGCAGTTTTAAGCCTACATTTTTATAATATTTCTAACTTTAAACATATCTAATTCTTAACATCGGAAGGACCTATGAAGAGCATTTAGTGTGGGCACCTACCTGTGAGGTCACACCTCATCACCTGAGTCACTTACCTGATTTCCAGGTGGCTTAGAGACTTAGCAACCCTAGCTTCCTCATCCTAACTAGCTCCTCAGTACTTTCGCTTAAAAAAAAAAAAAAATACAAAAACACACACGCATACACCATTTACCGGGATCTGTGAAAAGAAGACCAGAGTCTTATTTAAAGTTAATTCTTAAGATATATTCGGTCAAAAACCTGCTTAGGATGTCATTCATAATTTCTTTCTGGTCCCAGGGAGGACTTCTGAACTGTGCCCCTGACACCTCGTTCAAAGATGTAGTTCCCAGTTCTTCTCCGTTAAGTGAGTACTCTGCCACGGAGCGCCCATTTTAGCATAGACTGCTGATATAATGTCATAAATTAGCAAGTAAAGAATAACCATCCTTTCAATAATACAGAAGACACTTGGGCCCTTGAATTTCAGCCTCAAAACTATCATTTGTTATGAAAGGTTTTGGATGGAGTGCTTTTTCTGCTATATTATAAATAAAGGAAATACAGGTTTCTGCTGCTACCCAAAAGTAATGTGTTCCTGTGAAAACTTTCATAAGCTGAAATGGCATAAAGTGAAGAAGTAATTATTCTAAACTTACATGGAAAAACTATGTAACATTCCCAAACCCAAAAATATAACCTACCAAATCATACCAAATAACATATAAAACCTAAAATAACACTAATGTAGTAAAAGCAGGAATAATATAAGTACACCACATATATAAATTAGAAATAATGTATACAAAGTATACTCTCACTTATTAAAAGACTCATTTCTCCTTAAATATAAGATAACAGAACACCATGCTTTGAACACCCATCAGTCAACACAAGCAATGGACTTTCCTTTTCACCCATTATTGGGTACCCACTGGAAGAGACCACTTCACTACCAGCAGAGACAATAGTAATGTCGGCCCCTTCCGAGAGTTTCTCTCTGCATGTCAACAGTGTGAATGGTGAATGCAGGCGCGTTCGCTGGGCGCACAATGTCTTTATTTTGTTCATCACAATAGAAATACTTAACTATGTCCAGTTTTACACTAAACGCAACTCCCTTAAGAGCTCTCTTAGGCTTTTCTGCCCACTCCCCTCCCCACTCAGCAGCATGGCAGGAGGTGGGCAGCAGGTGAGCAAGTGAAGTTTTCACCTGTATTGGCAGCTGCTCCCCAGCGCTAGCATCGCTGCTTCGGCTCTACCTCAGATCATCAGGCATTAGATTTTCATAGGTGTGCTGGTCCCTGGTGCTAAAAAGGTTGGGGACTACTGCCCCAGGACACAGCTTGCTAACAGATGCACAAAATAATGGAGTTAAAGCGCAGATGCTCCCAGATCAGTCGGAGCTCTGGGGCTGGATGCTGAGGTGCTGAGTATGGTTCTGGGGAAGGAGCTAGGTGGGCCACTCTCTCTGCTCTGGGTTCATGCTGCCTCTGTGGCAAGGCCTGCCTCTGTAACGGCTCAAGCAAAACAAATGCTGAACTCGGTTTTCACTTTTCACTTTTCATTTTTTTCATAAGAGCGAAAATCTTCGGATTTCTTTCATTTATCAAAAACAGGTACTGAAGTGTAGGCCTTTCATAAAGTTACGTGGCGTAATGTGAACTTTCGAAAAGTGAAGGAGACCTGTGGTACTAAGTCCATTTTGCGGGGGAAGGGAGATAAATATAGGAAGCAGAACACAGAGCAGTCTGTTACTTAAAACTGACCTAACTCGTGACATGTCAGTGAGACAGGTGCAGGTTAACTGAGCAGATTGGTCACCACACTGTGATGGTGAAGTTGCAGGCGGCTGGCTTGCTGATTCCAGTCGTATCACTGATAGTAGCTCAGTGGCTCTGTTGTTGGCACCGTGCATCTCTCCAGGCCCCACTGTTTCTTGCCCTCATCCTCCTTACACCTGTGGTCCTGCCGTCAGCTTCTTGGACTCAGCTCTCTCTTCTTCCAGACCTTATACAGATCTAGAAAATTTTAGGATATAGCTCCCCTCCTCTGCGCCACCTCACCCCCACCAGTCCTAATGAACACACACCTATCCAGTCTCTTCTATCCACCTTTGCTTCCGGGAAGCCAAGGCTGCAGGCCTGGGCCATATGCTCCCCCTCGTGTCCCTAGGTTACACAGTAGTCTTATGCTCAGGTGTAATCACCTCTGAATGTGGCTGGATTTACCTCCATGCAAAACCAGATCAGCAGGGAGAGTACAATATTATGTCACCATGTTGGTCATTGAATTCCTAGCACCTCAGTGGGTCTCCAAGAAATATTTTTCACATTAACTGATGAATGAATTTTCTGGAATGTGCATTTTAATTCAGTGTAGGAACCAGCATCCAGCCAAAGTAGAGTGCTAGGAACCCTAGGTGGACCCTCTGCCTTGTTCCTCCTGGGCTAAGCTAATACACTAGTTAGCTTGGGTCAGATGTCATGGCCTCAGCTGATTGCTGCCACAAGGGCATCCAAACACTCTTTCTTCAGAACTGCAAACTTAATGGGGAGAGAAAGCGGCATCCGTAACTACTGACAACTGAATAACAACTGTTTCAACTCAAAAAGATAATATGTCAAGGTAAATAATTTATCCATAACAATATTCAGAAATATTTTCACAAAAATCCCTTCGATCACCAGCTACTTTTTATCTAAATGTTTATATTGTTCGCAGATAAAATTGCTTAGGATCTCTTAAAAATGTTTTTCCCAAAAAACACTTAAAGCTGTAATAGAAATTTTTTTAAAACTATGTCAAATAAGTTTTGGGCAGTTACTATATTAGAAAGGCTTACATGGCTAATACATGTAAAAAAAATATACACACACACATATATGTGTGTGTATATATATATATATATTTTTTTTTTTTTTTTTTTCTCAATTCACTTATAGCTGTGGCTACAAAATAGCTGAGAATATGTTTGTTTTCTGGGATGTCCCTCTGGTTTATAGAAGAGGCAAAAGTTAGGCTTAGCTCCCAGTAATCTGATGACCACTCCACTTTAATGACAATGAGAGAAAACCATAAAACTTGTTAGGATTTCTTTGAGCTGTCTTGGTGTTTTGTTTTGTTTTGTTTTTGCTTATTTTTAACAGCACACAAACACACACACACACACACAGGTACAGAGTGAGGTGGGAGAAGCCATAGGCCCCCAGCAGGCAGGCAGACTCTGGCGTTTTCTGCAGTGGATACGGCTTCTCAGCTGGTGAAGAAAGCACCAGTGTCATCTCAGGCCTTCAAGACTGTGGAGTGACTTTGAGGAACCTGAACAGATAGAAGAATGTTTGAAATTGGCTCTGGTTGACACTTGGTAAATATTTCTTGTGTGTAGACAAGCACCTGGAAGGCAGGCTCACTTCTCTCCTAAACAGGTGACCCTGTACCCCTGCCAGGGGGCCTTACCAGGTGTCCTTTGAAAACAGTTTCTTTACATTACAAAGGATTTCCTCAGGAATTTTTTACATTTTGGTCTCAAGATGTGTACAGTGAGAGTGGAGAGTGTGTGTGCAACATATATGGTTTCTGAGAGGCCCCATAGGGCCTGTATCCCTGGAGGCATTTTTGGAAGGGCAATAAAAATGTGGTTCATAGAAGTTTGTAAAGTTCAGGGGTCATTGTTGCCTGACCCCTGGCCAGAGGGGAGCAAACATTTTTGTTTCAGGAGCCACCTGAGCCATCTACAACAGTTGCATGCCCCCCAGGGAAAGCCAGGTAATCTGGAGAAAATGATGAACTATTTTGTACTAGCCCTGTGCCCTCACTAAGAGGTACTGTACTGGAGCCTTGCCACTGCCCCTTCCTCTTAGCATCCCCTGGGGCCCTGACTACAGCAGGAAGTCAGCTTCCACGGGGGAAAAGAGGGTGTCCTAACCCACTCCTATACTTTATTTCCTCTATCGTGATTCTGATGCTTCTACCACAATTCCACAGATCTTTTTAGACTAGCACACAAACTTTTTTAAAATGACTTTTATTGTAGCAAAAAAATACGTAACATAAAATTTACCATTTTAACTGTTTTTTGTTTTTTTAAGGGCAAGTTCAATGGGATTAAGTACCTTCACATTGTTGTACAGCCATCGGCCACCATGTACGTCTAGGGCAGTTTCATGCTCCCTAGTTGGTGCTCTATACCATTTTAAACACTAATTCCTCATTTCTCCCTTCCCCGAGCCCCTGGCAACTTTCTCTTTTCTACTTTCTGTCTCTATGAATTTAAGTACTTCATATAGCTGGTATCATACATGATTTGTCCTTTAGTGTCTGGCTTAATTTCATGAAGTATAATGTCTTAAAGGTTTCATCTATGTTGTAGCGTGAGTCACAGTTTGTCTCCTTTTTCAGGCTGAATGTTATTCAGTTCTATGTATATATCACATTTTGTTTATCTGTTCATCTGTTGATAGACACAGGTTGCTTCCACATTTGGGGTATTTTTAATAATGCTGATATAAACAAACATGGATGGACAGGTATCCATTTCAGTCCCTACCTTCAGTTCTTTTAGGTTGTACCCAGAAGTGGAATTGCTGAATCTTCCTGTTGAATCTTTTGAGTAACTGCTGTCTGTTTTCTGTAGCGGCTACACCATTTTACATTCCCAGGAGCAGTGCATAAGGGTTCCAGTTTCTCCACCTCTCCACCAACAGTTGTTGTTTTCTGTTTTTGTTTTTGTTTTTGTTTTTTTAATTTTCAGAATAACCATGCTAATGGGTGCAAAGTGGTATCTGTTTGTGGTTTTGATTTGCATTAGCAAGTAACCTTTACATATCAGCTTCCCTTTTTGCTTGTTTGGCAATGTTTCTCACAATACTCTTTCTAAGGAGTTTCTTAACCCTGCCTCAAGAGTGGGACCAGAGCAACAGAGAGGAATAAAATAGAGTTACCCCCACACAGTTAATAATACAGAAAGAAGTTCATTATAAACTAGGTCAGTGAGTAGAAACCAGTATATAAACTGGTTTGCTCACTCCCTTTGTCCTTACTACCTCCTTCATCCTTACTACCTTCTATTCCACCTTTTTGAAAGTTCTTACTATATTTTAGTCATTGGAAATATAACAGAATCAAGCATAGGTTCTGCAAGCAAATAGGAGAACCCTGTAAAATTTTCTTCAGTTTCTGTGATTGTAATTCTCCGAGTGTTGTTCCTGGATCAGCGGATACATTTTTCCTCTAACCCATTGGTTCTCAGACTGTTAGGTAGAGGGCCTATTACTCTGGATAAGAGTATGCCTCTAAAGAAGTTTCAAAGACAGAAAAATGCCCATTTACCAAACGGAAAGGAAAGAATAATATAGCTTTTGATAAGAAACCCAACAAGATGACCTCTCTTTGAGAATAGAATGTTAAATATTAATATAAATTGATGCTTGAAGAGCAGTGTGACCAGAAATGAGTCCAGAGTTCACTTGGGTGGCTTGGTGAACCATAAAAATGGCATCTACTCTCATCTTTCCATACAGTCTAAAATAAAAGGTTAGTAGAAATTTTGAAATTATTTCAGAATGAAGAGTGCCTGGAAGCAAGGTCCTTCCTTCCCCTGTTATTTCTGCACAGCGGTGTGCTTGAGAGAAACTCATACTAATACTTAAGCTATCAGGGATGGATGGAGGAAGAAATGTGGGATGTTACAAACTGTGCTTGGTACCCATTTTTTTCTGTAAAGGAGAAGTTTGGCCAAGGATTCTGTTTCTAAAAATAAGTAGCATCAAAGAGAGTATTCTTTGGTTTTCTTTTCTAAAAGTACTCAAAAAACCTAGATGTCAGAATTACTTACAGGACTGGACAGTGAAAGAGACTGACAGATTGGGAATTTGCCAGTCCTTTATTGATACCTGCTCTGATCCCAATGTGAAGATGTGGACTCAAATCAGGTTCATATTCAAATAGGAGACCTAAACCTAAACAGTAATGAGGATAAAAACCCTGAGAGGGGTTGGTTTTCTACCTATGTATTAATTATCCTTACATTACACTTGGAAAATGACTTCCTAAAAAGAAGGGTAGAATGAATGGCTTATACTAACTGATAATTCTTCAGAGCCTCTGGTTCAAAAACCATGAGAATAGAAGTCATTGCTAAGAGGAATAGTCATAGAGAAAGAGATAAGATGTTAGAAGGTTTGATAAGTTAGCACAGTATTCAGCAAAAAGAAATTATGCTGAACAGGTATTTTGTTTGGAGTAAGGAAAGGTAAGGAAATTGGAACAGTGAGAGGAAGCACAAAGATAGGAATTGAAGGGGGTGTCAGATGGGGAGAAAAAAAGACAGATATTTTGAAATTGAAAGAAAAAATACAGAACTTAGCCTAGTTAGATTCCAGTCCAGCTAAAGAGTGTTTTTACAGGTGGTGCTTGTGATGGCTTAAAATGATGTCCTCACATTCTTTGCTGTCCCTCCCTTCAAGGGGTGGAGCCTGGTCACCTCCTCTCCAGCTGGGGCTATACTTACTGAGTCACTCACTACTAATGAATAATGTGGTGGGAGTCATGATAGGCAACTTCCAAGACTGGATCTAAAAGCCAGGGAGGTGGCTTTGCTGTCCCTTTGATCACTTCGTCTGGGGGGAGCAGGCTGCTGTGTTGTGAAGACCCTCACGCAGCCTGACAGAGGGGCCCAGAAGGTTGGGAATAGAGGCCGCTGAGCAGTTCCTGTGAGTGAACTAACCTGGAAGCAGATCCTATACCCCCAGTGGAGCCTTCAGATGACTTCAGCCTCAGCCTCAGTCAGTGACTTGACTACAGCTGATAGGAGTTGGGTGCTTCTAACTCAAGATTTAAGCTGCTCCCAAATTCTTGAGCTACAGAAACTGTAATTATAAATATTTGTTGTTTAAGCCACTGACTTTTGGGGTGATCTGTTATATAGCAGTAGACAAATAGTATGTTACCCTAGAGAGAAAATGATTATAATAATAAAGGGGACAGTGGGGAGTGAAAATTAAAGTTCAAGAGACCCTGCTTTACCATTTTTTGTTTAAAGAGAGAATGAATGAGTAGTTATCACGCTGGTGGTACTCGCCCCCTCTGCTAGAAATCAGAAGGAAACTTCAAAGATATGAAGTGTTAGGTGGAGGGGACAGTCATTCTTTGCCAATTACTTCAGCAACCATCTATTGAGTGCCCTGATTTTCCTCCTGAATATATAAAAATAAGATAGCAATGGGCTCCTCCCTCGGGAAGCCTGGAGCCTAATAGGAGAGACAGATGTAAATAAATAACGATGACAGTGTGATTATGAGTGAAGTAAAATGTGGTGCTTCTGCAAATGGATGTAAACCTCTTCTTGTTACTTCAGAACATATGCATTTTCTAGAGATTTTAATGGAAAGAATTCTTTTTAGAAACCAGTGAGATGCTGATTGCTGTCTTCATAAAGTTTCACGAAAGGAACTTGAAGAAGGGCCACCAAATGAGTGTTAGCTTAATACTTCCCAAGCTTATACCTCTGGCATTACTCTAGTTTATTAAACTGTCTCAGTTTCTTTCCAATTTCAGAAACTCTGTTTTGCAGCTGTGAAAATTGAAACAGACAACTGTTAGGAGGTTTGTCCAAGGTCACAAAGCTAGTAAGTAAAGGAGCCGGAATATGAATCCAGGCAGCCTGGTTCCAGAACCTGTAACACCCGCAGCTCTCCAGCTTCTCAGTCATATAACTTTCCAAATGTCACATGACCAGTTTCCCTTCTGCTAATGGTTGACTAACATTTCTGTTGAAAACAATTAGCAAAGCTGGACAAAACTTTGAAACAAACAAAAAACAACAAAGAAGTAGTAATTCGGTAGCCCACAATTATGAGGACAAAAATTGGAAGTCAGGGCTACCAAAGAGATAAAGCCCCAGAAAAAGATTCAGGCCTTTAGTGTAAACCCCCAAAAGGAGCAATACTGGGAGCAAAAGCAAACTGGAAATGAAATAAACCAGACTATAATCAGTTCTGTTCACCACATTGGGTTCAGGTGCCCTGCCCTGCCCTGAGTACAAAAGCAGAAGCAGATTTCTCTGCAGGAGACCTAACTCCACTGAGTACCTCAGAGTGTCTCTTAGATTTTTTCATGCACAATATGCAGCATTCAAAGAGAAATTACCAGGAAATAAAACTAAATGACCAAAATGAAGGTGGCGGCGGGTGGGGGGAGGTTAGCTAGTAGAAACAGACTCACAGAAGTCCAGCTTTTGGATTTTAAATACAGTTTTTAAGGTATATGGATTAATAATTTCAAGAAATTCAGTGAGATGAACTTGGACAGAGAATTAGAAGTAAAAAAAATAAGTGAGAATTATAGGACGAAAGAATACAAGAACTGAAATGAAGACCTCAGTTGGTTTACAACACATTAAACATAGCTGAAAAAAGAATCTGTAAATGAGAAGATAGCTCTGAGAATAGGAAATAAAGACAAACATGCACGAGATTTTGCTGTGGACTAAATATTTGTGTCTTCTTTGCAGATTTATAAGCTAGAACCCAGTCCCCAATGTGATGGGATTAATGCCATTATAAAAGAGACCCCTTCTTGCCTTTTCTGCCATTTGAGGCCACAGGGAGAATCTGGCTCTCTATGAACTAGGAAGCAGGTCTTCACCAGACGCCAAATCTGCCAACTTCTTATTTCAGGACTTCCCAGCCTCCAAACCTGTGAGAAATAAGTTTCTGGTGTGTTTAAGTCCCCAGTTCATAGGATTCTGTTACAGCAGCCTGATCTAAGGTTGACAGGACCAAGTGAAAGGTTTAACATACATGTAACTGGTGACCCAAAAGAGTGGGTAGGAAGGGGGAGAGATAGCAAGAGGGTAGAAGCAACATCTGAAGAGACGAAAGTCAGTGTCACGTGACTAGTGAATCACCAAGCCAGGTTTCCTAGCTTCAAGCTTAGCTCGCACCGTTAAAACATTTTTATGGTGACACATGACACACAGAAAATTTTATTTTAAAAGTACTTATTTAACCCAGGTCATGAAGGTCAAGAAATAGAACATTCTGGGCTCTTCTAGATACTGTTCCCCATGCTCCTATCTGCATCCCAGTTGTACCACGCCTCTCACTAGAAGTGACTTCAATTTTATGGTAATCGTTTTGCTGTTTTGAAATTATGTATATATAGCCAACAGCATGTTTTTGGTTTAGCCGCCTTTTGAATTCTGTGGATAGTAAAACTGTTCTTTTCTTTCTTTCATCTCTTGGTCCAGAATCCCTGTGAGGTGTTTTAGTCCGTGTCAATGCACCCATTTCCTTGCTTTTGAAGTGTGCTTCTCACCGATTGACCCATTCTCCTGTTGGTGAACATAAGGACTGTTTACACCTTGGGGTCACTGTGAATAGTCCCGCTTGGATGTTCTTACACGTGTGCCTGTGCATCTCTAGAGTATATTTCTGGGATGAAGTTGCTAAGTTCTTGAGCATACCCATCTCCAACTTCTGATGACATGGAAACTCTTTAGCAAGGCAGGAGTGCTGGCTCAGACCCTCACCAGCTGGGAAGAGCTCCCAAGTCCACTGTTCTTTTCACCTTGGAAATCACGGTAGCACCTTGGCTTCCCGATAAGGGACACTCGAGCTTCAGCTCTGTGCCCCAGCATAGAAAGCTCATGTTCACTGCCTCATAGAGGCCTGTGTCTCCAGGTCAATAACTACCTCATACCAAAACCTGTGTGCAGAGTGAATGCTGGACTGGTGTTTATTTTTATCTTCTTTGTCAGTGTCGAAATTCAGGCAAAAACTTGTTAAAATTTTTGATGAGCTTAAATTTTGAGTCCTGAATCTTAACTTCAATACACTGCTACCAGCTGAGGTTAATGGCATGGCCCTTTTTTATCCATCTCCCCTCAGTCTCTTTTGGAAAGCAAGCCTGGAAGGACCGCAGCAGATGTGAAAGACTATGGTCACCTCCCCCCAGGATTGTCCCCTACCTCGTGCTGTCTCTGGAGGTAGAGTTGTCTGGGGTCTGGAATAGCTCCATCTTCATCAGATCTAGGGGTCTGGCTCGATTTGAAGGGGATAGACCTTAGAACACTCTCTTCAGCAGTGTCCTAGCTATTTTATCAGACTGTTGCCCACCAGGAATGTCTGATGCAGGGCCCAGAATCAGAAAGGTATCTGCGGCCTGAGGGTGAGGCTGGTCATGGAAGTCCCCCTTTCAAGGGGCTACTTAACCCATAAATCACATTTATATCTTTTTCTTGTGGCTCTGAACACTTGATGACATTGCTGGTGTTTGGCCCAAATTTCATTTCTGTTCTCCAGCTGTACCAGGATCCCCTGGAGGGCTCATTCAAACACAGGTGACCAGGTCCCACCCCAGAGTTTCTGATTCTGTGGGTGTGGAATGGGGCCTGACAGTTTGCTCTTTCTGACAGGTTCGCAGGGGATGCTGACACTGCTGGTCTTGTGAGCACACTGTGAGGCCCACTGGTCTAGGTCATCTTCAGGCTTCTCTGCGGCACCCTTCTTACCACTGTAGCACATAAACATGACACACCATGATGTTAAATTAAGGGTCTTAAATTAAAAGCAAATTGCCCTGTCCAGAAAGTCATCTGTTGATTATCTGGCTTAATTAAAATTAGGTCTGTCATATACTTACCCTGACTCACTCGCATAGTACTCCACCAACGTGCTGCTTTAGCTGTGAATTAATTAAAGTACCTATAAAACCAGCGCATGCCTGGCTTGTGTTAAACTATAAAGTGAGATTGCCCTTTATCTTGACCTAAGAAGGCAGAAACTTCTGGCACAGAATAGATATACTTATAAAACTTAATAGAAGCTTGAAACTGAAAGTTTCTTTAAGGAACACCAGAAGCCCTCAGGAGAGGGCTAAGCACTTCATAGCTTGTATATATACTGTTGGACACGAATGTGGTGTGACGGGCCAGGGTGGTTCCTTAATCTGCTAATAACTTTTGTGACAATGACGACAGTGCCAGAGCTACAAGCCTTGCCCCTGTGTGGGGCACCTGCCAGGCAGAGCCTGTTTCAGTATGTTCTGTTTTCAGAACCCATGGCAACCACCTTGGAGGGTCGTCCTGAGAACACAGAGGCCAGTCTGTGTCTGGCTTCTTGTTCAGGCCTGTGAAGATAGTCATGCTTTGAGAATTGTATAATCAGACAATTACTTAAAATGTAGTTTTGTGCGGTTTAGAATATTGTGTTGATAGGGCTGGTCAACCCGATCATCCGTGACGTCAGGATTCATGGCAGATGGTTTGTAAGGGATCAGGCTGGGAAAATAAGTTTCAAGATCCATGTCACCTTTCTACCTCCCTGCCGCCCCTCCCCCTGCCCCCTTCAGTGGCCGGGATTCTGAAAGTAACACACTGCCTAAGCCTAAGCGGAAATAAACCTTCCTGGCTCTTCCTGAAGTTTCGTCGCCCACACACCCCAAAGGTTCATTCTCATTGGGTCTGTTTTAGGCAGGTGGATACACGGATACACACTACAAATACAATTGTGTCTTTGATACTTTTATGCCAACAACTGTGACTATTGGATCAGCCCAGCAGCCCTTCCCAAAGCTTGTTTTCTGCGACACCCATTCCTTGAGTCATCCTCGTTGGTTTATATAGAGTTATCTCTTGTTTTACAAGAACTACGCACTTTTAATTCAGTGCTTGTAAACGCAGGTGTACCACACAAACAATGGCCAGGATGCTTGTTAATGTCCCAGTGGGAGGGAGGCAGAGAGGGCAGGAGTGGGGGGTGGTGACTGATAAGCCCTTAGCAACTGTAAGTCCCTGGGTTTCAGGAAATTCAGGGAGTTTAGGGATTCCATTAAGTACTGTGTTAGGCTCCGACCATCTGTAGGGCTCTGCGGAATGGAACGAACCCTAGGTAAAATGTGGCCCTACTTGCCTGGCATGACGTGTAATGAAGGGGATGTGACATAGGTGTAAATGACCTATCACAGAGAGGTTCTGCCACTGGAAAGCTATTAGCATGTGCTACACCAAGCCAAGGAGGGGAAGAGCTCATTGTGTTGGGAATGGGGAGGCTTCCTCAGGGTGCTGACACTTTGAGCTGAGCCTTTCAGGAATGGTGGACCCAAAGAGGTTGTGTGGGTGGGCCACTCAAAGAATGTGAACAGGAGTGAAAATGGGACTGGAGGTGGGACCCACTTTCGTCTCATTGATTAGATCTCTAGGTGGGGGCCAAGAGACACAGCCCTGGTGGGCCACGGTGGTCGGTTGGGTTTTATTCTGAAACCAGTGAGGGAGGCCAGCGCTCCTTCGCCCCCCGCAGCCACGTTATCCGCATAGTGCCTCAAAACAGGCAGAACCTTTCCTCTCTCTCTGGATGTCCCTCCTTCCCTGTGCTCTCCTAATAACACCCCCACATTTAGATTAGTCTACCCTTCCTCAGTATTCTCTCCAACTAAATGTATACCGACCTTTTTATTTTTATTCATTTGTTATTTCCATGGTACGTATAGAACACACAGTAGGCATTGCAGACACGCATGTGGACATTGGCAGGGCCTGGTCTGTCTGGCATGTAGTTCATGTTCAATAATCATTGTTAAGTTAATTGATGCCTTTATTCCCCAAAGAGCATGTCTCAGTGTCTTCCCTGCATAATGTTTCAATAAGTGAGATAAAAGACCAATTTTAATAAAAATAATTATATCTTTCTAAAATATATTTAAATATAGGTAAAATACTAACATAATCACAAATTTAAACATTTCTCAGTAAAATTTTTGCTTGAACCATCATCCAGCCTCCTCTGAGATATGAGCCATACCTGTATTTTTTTTATATATAGCTTAGAATTAGAAAAAATTTGATAACTGAATGTCTAATAGTGGTGGTAGAAGTCAGAGGAAGTGAAATTTCTAGCCACTGCCCATATACTAACAAACTCATTTTAAAAATATTCTCAGTGTATCAAAAATAGCTTGGGCAATGATAAATCCAAGTTTCTTCAACATCCAGGTTAACACCGGTGTCATAGATTCCATCATGATTCTCTAACTCCGATTTTCAAATCACTAAAGTGCAGTCACTACCAAAATTACTTAAACAAAATTGAATTTTTCTTTGATTCAGGACATCAGAGGCTTGGACTACCTCTAGGTCATGCTGAGCATCAGATGCCTTTTTTTTTTTTTTTTTAATATCTCTAATCAGATATTGAAACAGAGACCTCACTGTTTGGGCCGTGTGGCAGTTTGGGTTTGGATAAGTGGGAGATTGAGGCAGTAATTCCCCAGATCGTCAGGGGTCGTGCAGTTCATGCTCATGGGGTAAAGGAGTCATCAACCTGACTCCTCTGCCGGTGGCGGCAGGGGCTCCCAAGTCTCCTCTCTGTGACCTAGTTGTAACGTGTGTTCTGTTTCCTCCCCAGCCCAGTGACTTCTCCGTGTCTCTCAAAGCATCAGGGAAGAACAAACATTTCAAGGTGCAGCTTGTGGACAATGTCTACTGCATCGGGCAGCGGCGGTTCCACACCATGGACGAGTTGGTGGAGCACTACAAAAAGGCCCCCATCTTCACCAGTGAGCACGGGGAGAAGCTCTACCTCGTCCGAGCGCTTCAATGATGCCCTCCCCACGGCCCCTGCCACCTCCAGGCCGTGGTGCCACACTCGCTCACCCAGAGCTGAGCAGATGACCCCACGAAGACGTGGTCGGTCACGGGCTCTGCCGCCGGGGGCCCGCTCTGTCCAGAGCCTCACCCCCTATTGGCTTCCTTTACCTGGTTGATCTCACTGTCCAGGTCGTTTGTTTCCATCTTCCTCCCCTTGGCCATCCCTCACTCCACGTTCAAGGCCGCCCGGCTCCTGGCCAATTTTAGAGAACGGGAGAGGGAAGAGGGGCGAGTTTATTCACTTTATTTCTTCTCCATTGGAAACAGCCTTACTCTGGTCAACTTGTTCATGCTATCAGCACCCCTCAGTAAGACGGCATCGGGCACGGCTGGAACGCACCAAAGCCGCCATCAGTGAAGTGACCTGCGTCTCAGGAGAGCTCTGGGCTCTGGCATACCAAGAAGCACAGGCGAAGGTCCCCAGTCCCAGCAGCCCTATTTGTGTCCTTTGCCCTTACCTGGCTCCCAGACTCTCCAGGGAGTGAACGCATTTGCTGGTAGCAATACTAGAACCACCAGGTGGGATAGTAGTGAGGAAGCTGTCCAGTGCCTTTGGGGCTGTGCTTGCAATAAAGAAAGAATTTCCTTGAAGGCCAGTCTGCAAGAGGGACCGGTGACTCAGAAAGATGTTTTGGTAATTTACCCCCAAATGTGCCATCCACCTAGTGCTTTCTCCTCTTGCCCTTTGGCTTGTTTAAATTTTACAATTATGTATTTAATTCTCAAAGTAATTGTATCTGTAGCCATTTGTTGACACTAATACAGATGATTAAGGAAAACAGCTGATCTTTGGGGAAGGGGAGCTACCAACACTTCACACACACACACACACACACACACACACACACACAAATATATATATATATTATATATATATATTATTTGCTTTACAGGGAAGTTTTTCAGGGTTTACAAAAGAATATGTGATTGGTAGTAAGAGACACAGAATGTTTATGAAGAAATTGCGTTTTCTTTTTTCTTTACATTTGAACTTCTTTATAGTTTAAATATACAGTCCTGAGATGGCACATTCCTACAGTTGAAGAAGAGGTCTTGACACCTCCAAAACTTGCATACTCGGTTTTTTGGATATTGTAATAAAAAAAGTATTATGACAAGATGACGTGTGCATTTATCTTTGGGAAAACTCTGAAGTCTAGGAGAGCAATTCCTGCAGCATTTACTGAACGAACGAATACTCAGTGCCTAAAGAGAAACGCTTTGAGAGAAGAGTTTAACACATTTATTACTTGTTTGCTTTTTCTGCCACCATGTTTGTACCTTGAAGTAATAAATTTTAATTCGTGAAACTCCAAGAGAAACCAGAATTGCAAGCTTAGTCCCAACTTTTTACCCTTCATTAATATTTTACCAAACTGTTGTCAGCAGGGCTTCTCACCTTTCGCTTTTCCCTCTTCACTCAGGTCTGACTTTCATTTGCTCCATCAGGAAATGTTTGCCAGAGTCGTAATGTGCCACGCACTGAGGACACAGTCGTTGAAATAACACAGGGTTTGTTCCCTCGTGGGCTAAGTATAGCTAATGTGATTGAACGCTCCCTCTGTGCCAGAACACGGTATCCTCATTTAGTCCTCACCAGGACCCCGCAGGGAGTGGATGCTGCTCTCGTCCCCATTACACAGATGGAGAAAAGGAGGCACAAAGTAGATGCACAAGGGCACATGGCTAGTGCAGGGTAACATAGGGTTGCAAATCCAGAGATGGCCATGCCCTACAACGCCAGCCTGGGGAGGCTTCCAGGAGAAATAAGGTACTTTATACTGAATCTGCCGTTCCCGTTTCCTATGAGTTGCCTTTGACATAAATTAGAAGTTTGGTAATGAAGTCAATGTTTGATTTCTGGCACCTGACATTAGAGGCACCCAGTTCTAGGAGAACAGGCATCCAGGTGAATGAGGTGGATCACTGCCTTGGACTGAACACATCACTTCTGTAGCTTCCCCATGGAAGGAACAGTTCCTCCTGACTCATCAGGTCTCACTGTTGCATTTTCCATTTGGACCTTAAGCTTGAATCCCTCTAGTTAGTGACCTCCTAGACAGCAGATAGACTTTGACTTACGATACCAGTTCAGGAAGAAATGACATAAGACAGATAACATATTCTGGCTTCAAGAACTCCTTTGAGGCTTATCATTGTAATTGACAGTTTTCACTCTTGTCCCAAACTGTCATGAGAGAGTCCGCCAGCTGGCTAGGGTAGGTTGGAATTACTATTTATGAAGGCTCCAGTACCCAAGAGTGTCCTGACACTAGATGGACCAGTGGAGAGTGGATTGATTGTCCCCAGATGAGCCTATTAAAAGAGTGGAAGCAGAAAGGTGTCAAGGCAAGGGTTCCCACGTGGTTCGGAGTGTGGACTGCCCGTGCAGTGTCCAAGGGGCACTTCTGCCATCACCTTCCTGCTTATCCAGAGATTTGCCAGACAAATCTTGTTTAGCTGGTCCCTAGCCTCTTTGCACAGACAGCAAAGGGTATTAAAGGTCAGTCTTTTTTCAGTTGTGTGCCTTCATTTTTCATAAACAGCGCCGCCGAATTAGTGTAGAACTGCCCAGCCCTTTGCACGAGGCTTATGCCCAATGCCATGAAATCATCTTTCTAAGAGCTAAAAGTGTCCATCTTTTCTCCCCAAGTGCATCACAAATTAAGATTTTCAAATTAAAATCTTTGCATCCACTGAAGCAATCACATTTCTAAAGAAGCATTAACAAGCATTGTTGGTACTAGTATAGTTTTGCCTGGTTTCCATGTGCTAACTGGTTTATAATTTAATTTTCTGCCATTTCTACTGCCCAGTACCAGAATGCCTAAATAATTTCTTAAGACCAAAGTTACGAACTGAGACAATAGAAGAGCTTGAATGTATTCTTTTAAAATACTAGTTTTCAATAAATACAAATTGAGTTTTGGCCATTTTCTCACTATAATCCAGCATTAGTCAGCTTTATTTGTTGTTGGTATAATTAATAGAATCATTTCAGTTCTAACACCTTGCCAGGATGCCAGCTGCTGTCCTGTGAAGCAATGTCCATCATCCAGACATTAAAGCTCTTGCCCAAAGCCAAGCATGGTGGGACTACCAAGATGTCACTAGCCCTGTCACTTTGGACAAATGTTCCAGCTTCTCTGAATGTGTTTGCTATCAAGTAGGTGGGCTGGTCTCCATCTATGTAGTTCCCAAGACTGAGTGAGGACCAGCTGGAGTAGATGAACTTTGTGTGAAGTGACACACCACAGGCATCCATGCCTGTGTGGCACATGATCTACTTGACCTTTTTACTTATTTTTTAGAACTCGGCACCTCCTTCTCCGCAGGCTTCCTCGGGCCCCCTGCTGCAAAGCTCCAGCTCCATCAGCCCCTCTGTGGAGTCCTTACCTAGCACTTAGAGCCAACCCACCCCCGCTTTTAGAAATTAGACTCTTCAGGTAATTGAAGAGGTGCAGCTCTGACAAACTTATTCTGAATATCCATCAGAACCCTAGGCCCAAAAGCCGTACTGGGTATTATTCAGCACTCACTTTTCTGGCCTTACCTCAGGTAGTTGATAAATTTACCCCATCACCCTAAATATAATTCTCCCTAGAGAGAGAAACATCTTGTTCTCCTTGGCAAGGGTGGGATTGAACACCCTCCACATGTCATGTGATGAAAGCCTTAAACTCCTCAGCCTGAGCTGGTAACAGTGGCCACAGAGTACTAGGCAAAAGTTGAATAAAGCAACCAATGTCCAGAAAACCTTTGTTCCTATCTTAGCTCGGACTGCATTAACAAAATACCATAACCTGGGTGGCTTAGGAACAACAGATTTATTTCTCACAGTTTTGGAGGCCAGAAGTCCAAGGTCGGGTCAGCACAGTCAGGTTTTGGTGAGAAGTGCCTTCCTGGCTGCAGTGTCCAACTTCCTGTGTTCCTACATAGTGGAAAGAGCCAGCTAGCTGTCTGGCCTGTTATCAGAGAACTAGTCCCATTTGTGAGGGCTTCACCCTCATGACCTTATCACCCCCCAAAGGCTCCACCTACTCATACCATCACTTTGGGCATTAGATTTCCATATGAATTTGGAGGGGGGATGCAAACATTCAGTTCCTAACACCCTCTCCTTAAAAGCTGGTGTCCCCAGTGCTATGAAGAAGCTGGCCATTGCTGTTTTCACACAGACCTAGAGACGTCACAGTCCCAGCCGTGTGCTAATGCTCCTCCATGCAGTTTCTCGACCACTCAGATTCTCATTTGCGGGGGGCAGGAGGCAGTCAGTCACCTGTAGTTTTAACATGCTCTCTGCAGATTACGATGCAGGCTGTTGGGCCTGCACCAGGGCTACTGGTCTGGTCTACTTGGAACTTTTGGGGAATCACCTGTTCCACCGCCCTGTTCATGTTCTCTCATTACTGACAACATATACTTTCTACAGCATGTTCTTTCCTTAGGTCATAGAAAGAAATATCTGAACCTGAATGCTAGGATGGTCTTTACCTTTGGTAGTCCTCGTTTTCCTTAACTTCCATCTGGATTTCTCATGTCTCAACTACCAGCCATACAAGCTAACTGGAAGCACTCATTCTACTCCATCTTTGAAGGATTCTGTTGCTTGACAGTAAGTTATTGCTAGAGAAGAATGAGCCTGACAGCTGGTATAAAAGCTCACTTTGACAGCGTTTAAAATGTGTGTTCTCCTGCCCGGGAGGGTTAGGGGTGGACATTTGACCAACTCTTTGGCTTGGGGACCAGGTTCGTCAGCCAAAGTCAGAAACCAGAGGCCCAGATCCTCGTCCTCAAGCTCCTGCTGGTGGGTGCGGGCAAGAATAGGTTATGGCCAGGGGAACCTGAAGTCCAAAGAGGCATTGGTCCTACCTTGATGGTGATGAAACCTGTTGACTGGTGTTGCCCTGGTCCAAGCCTGATTCTGCTAGTCATCAGTCGTGTGACCTCCACCATGTTCCAAAAACTCAGTGCCTTAGTGGCCTGGTGCAGAGCTGCACTTTTTACACAGCTATTTAAAGCTGATATTGCAGTTGTTAGAGATTATATATTTAGATAAGGTTGGCTGCCTTGCATACTAATGTAAAATGCTTAGAACTTTATACAGCTTTTAAATGATCTTAATGCACAAGGGAAAAATAGATTCATATGCTAAATTATTATCTAAATGAAGCCTAGTGATCCCAGTCTGCCAATCACATCGGCCTGTTGAACCACAGAGACACAGTATTGAAAAGATTTCAACCTACAACTCCATCTAGTCGCAGATGGGATTCAGATGCTAGCAGAATGCATTTCTCTAACGACAAGCCGTTCCCTTCCAGATCCGTCAATAGCAGAGAATAACACAAGGCATGGCGTGGAAGTAATGGAATCAATAAGAATATTTGCCCAACTAGAACATAGATGTCGAAATAGCATCCAAATCAGGTTAATTCACCACAGCAGTATCATCATCAGGTGTTGGAAGTTTAGAGATGATATCCTTGAAAAAAGTGCTTTTGCACCTTTGAGAAAAGTCTACCCACACTGTGGGGGAGCCTTTGACTCTTAGTAGTAAATCTTTAAGGGTTGCTTTTTTCTTTTTTCTATCTTTTTTTTAAAATTTTTATTCAAGTGGGGATAGTGATGCAGGTTACAAAACTATCTAGAAATCATTTTGAAGAATTGGAGACATTTGTATTTTTTCTTCACAGTTTTTGCCAATTTTTCCACAGTAGATATGAATTATCTAAATGAAAACTACATAGACAAAATCATATATTTTAAGGGCCATGAAGCAAAACAATAAAAATCAATGCTCAATTGGTTGTAGTGGTAGAAAAATATTTAGGAGAAAGATTTCTGCTGCTAACTTTGCTTGGTTTCCTGGTGGTATTAGGAATTAATTTTATCTTTAGCCAATATTTTCATCAAAAATTCCTATTAAAAACATGTTTGCCAAATTAAAAAATGTAAGGAAGCCAATTAACAGCAGAACAGATGTTGTAGAATACTGAATTCATAATTTAGATCATCAAAATTTTTTTAGAAGTGTCTCAGTGACCACGCTGATCCCTTTATTCTGTTTTGGATTTTCCCCCATAATACTTATCAATTTCTAACATACTGGATAATTTACTTATTTATTATTGTTTACTATGTGAAAACACACAGAGAGAGCTATAATTAAGTTCTGCAAACATTGGGATGTTTGTTTTGTTAACTGGTGTAACCCAAATAAAACAGTGTTTGCAGCATAGTAAGTACTCAATAAATATTTGCTTAATAGCACTGAGTGAATCAACCTGAGAGAAAAGAACTGTACGCTTTGAGTCCTTTTGGATCTGAAAATACCCTTATGTTGCCCTTGAAAAAGAATGATTGCTTGGCTGGATGTGGTTCATGTATCACTTTTTTCCTTTCAAAATCCTAAATTAAGTTCTGTCTTTTTGGCATTTAATCAAACCAGTCATACTTCCATCTGCACACTATCACTCTCCTCACCTGCATCATCACTTGCTCCTGCCTTCTCATTTAGCACCCCCACACTTCTCTCCAACTCCACACCACCTTCTTCCTTCACAAGGTCCTTCCCTATCCCCAATACATAATTTCCTATTCTCAACCACCAAGAATTTAGTCTCTTTTTTTATTGCATTCTGCTTTACTAAATAGTAACTTTTTAAAAAAATAGGATTGGTTTACCGTTAATGCCCAAACAAGATTTAGATAAAACCAGAAATGAGAAATAAGCTAATCTCAATTATTAACATATATTCAAAAACAGAGCAAAATATATAAAGCAATATAACTAAATAGTAACTTTTAACTGCACTGCCTGCATGTAATTTCTTCCTGCCCTCACCTATCCATCCTTCCTGAACCTCTGCTTTTATCTCATCACTTAACTGCTAGGAAGGCTCATGGGCTCAATCCTGTCCACCAGGGAGAGACATGAAGTCTAGATGCTGGGCTCCTCACATGCTCCAATTCCCCTTTGAACCTTAATTTCCTCGGAGTCTTCTCACCAAAACTGTTCTTGCCATTTCACAAAATGGCCCAGCAAGGCACACAGGCTTCTCTGTTTGCTCACCCCCTTCTGCAGTCATTTTTGTGACAGGAGCAAGTTCCTCTGCCCATGAAGCACTACTGTCCTGGATGCTCCATGGAGCCCATATCCTCTTTGATAGCCCCACGCCTTCTCCAGAAGACCCTAAGGCACTGATTGGGCACCTGGGCTGTTCTAGATCTTAGCTGGCCAGCTTCTCTGGTATCCATGTATATTTTTTCTCTTCCATCAGACTATCAACAATTCTAGATTGAACCATATGAAATTACCCTTATTTTTTTTTTCAGGTCAAATATGGTTGAATATTGGGAATTTCATATGACTCAACCTAAAAACTTTTCTCAAAGTTCTGTACCTAGTGAATATTTAATAAATATTTGTTGATTTGAATTAAAAAAATAGAGATCCTATCAAATAAGAAGAAAACATCTTTTTCTAATTAACAGTAAGCTAATCCTACTTTAAAACACTAAAAAGAAAGTCTTGGCATAATGAAATATTTGCTATAAAGAGTATATTCTAGGTTCCAGTGGAACTTTGAATTGCCCTGAGTTTGCACAAGCAGGCCTTGGAGGCAACGGATGCTCTAGCTCTCGTGACTCCATCCCTGATTAAGACCACATGTCATCTGAAAGTGAGCCGGGTCTCATTCAGTAGAGTTGTTATTTCTTGACTATCTAAATAATTTACTACAGAGCTTCTGGAAAATTGTTCAAAGTGGATACCACATGTGGTCTGTGGTTATCATTTTTAATTGTGGCAAATTTTTTGTGCCATGAAAAACTGTGCTACAGTTATTCTTAGTTATGGCAAAGTACACATAATAAAAAGTATCATCTTGATCACTTTTATTTGTACAGTTTGGTGACATTCAGTACATTGACACTGTTGGGCAACCATCACCACCATCCAACTTCAAAACTTTTCATCTTACGAAACTGAAACTCTTTCCCCACTAAACACCTTGGATACTCCTGTTCATTCACACATGTATGTAACACTTCACTCAACCGGTGTTTACCTGCTGGCCCATATGCCAGTTTGTTTACATGCTAGAACAAGGTCAGTGGTGTGGGGAAAGAGACAGACAGAAGGAGGGGTACTGGTCAATGATGGAAGGAGAAAAACCCTGTTGCTATGCAAAAGAAAGAAGGAATGGTGCATATAGTTGGCTTGTAGGTTTGGTACTCAGATGGTCATGGGGTGCCTGTCTGAAGGCTCTATCTCCCTAAGAAGAATAAGGCTGTCAATGGGGGATTTTGAAATCCTCAAAGAAAGCTTTTAAATACAAAAAAAGATTATCTAAACAGGTGGTTACTTGAGTTAAAAAAAAATATATACAGATACCAATCCCTGGTACTCCCTTAAGTTTTTAAATTCAGTTTACCAATCTTCTTATTCTACTTATTAACATGGCATTTAGCAATTCCTTTTAATTACTTTGATTAATGTCATTTCATTTTTAAATAGAATTAAATAATCTCTTTAAGTATTTTAAATTGCATTTATAAGTCTATTAATTCAGTTCCCTTTTTTAAGTACTTTAGTTACCTAATTAACAAATAAACCTTTCCAAGTACTTAAGTAATCCTTGGAAATCTCATAAATTAAACTTATAACTATGGTGAGTCTTAAGCTCTCTTAAATGCTTTAATGTTGTTAATGCATTTACTAAGGTTATAACATAAATTCCATAGTCTAACTTTAATAATGCATTTCAAATTAACAGGCCAAATTCTTGTATCACAAATACATAAACTACCCACTATGTACAAATTTTCTTAATATTATAGCTTGATTCTCTTAAACATTTTCATACTTGATTCAAAATCTTCCTGGGAGTAAGAAATATTTATCTATAAAAAAAAGCATTGTCATCCCAACAGTGTTGATATGACTTTTCTAAGGGGTATCTAGGTTCACCTTCAGCTGTGAGAGTTTTTTATGGTCAGGGAGGTCCCAGCCCAAAAACTGACTGGGTTCCTGCCCAGGGCAGGAGAATGTAAGTGCTACCTATGGCTGAATACTGCCCCCTTCCAGCAGGTGTTCCCCAGCTCTTGGCCCTGGATTCCAGGGACCTCATTGTAGTTTCACTCCTCAAGGAGGCCCGTAGTTGCTTCCACTTGATTAGATGCACCTCCTCTGTGTAGTGGCCCAGTCTCCCCCGCCTCCCACCCAAATCAATATTCAACTTTTATTGCACCTTTAAAATATCACGAATAAGTCTGAGGAATCACCTGACATCTTGACGTTTCTGTAGCTGGGCAACTTAGACCTTATTCATTGGCCTGCTGAACTGTTTCCTTTTCAGAAACATAGATGCCATTCAAAATTTTGCTGATATTCTTGTTTTTAACTGTTGTGGCTAGTTGAATTAAAGCAGCTGATTTTGATACAAGTTTAATGTCATTTCCTGCAAGAATTAACTCATCTTTCTGTGCCTGAGTTACTAAACAAGTGACACCTGACCTCATCTGAGCACTGAGGATGTATTTTTCACCCAAGACGTTTCAGATTTCAACAAGAGAACCAACCTCCTGAATAACGATTTTGATGGGGAAGTGAGCAAACACAGACCTCATCTTGTAATGGAAGCCAGTGTAACACCCTTGATCATGCTCTGTACAAGACTACATACAGATAGTGCGAACAGCAGCCAATTCCTTTCTATTTTCCTGTCGTTTGTCAACCTGGAGCCTCCTCTTTTCCTTTCTGAGGAGACTGAGTTCTACATTTATGTGACTGAAGTCCCTCCACAGGTACTTCTGGGGCCCTTCAGTAACTGTGCGTCCCTTCAGTGATGTCCACATTTTCTGGAGTGTCGACATCTGATTGCTGAGAATGGTCTTCATTCTCACGATAGACGCAGCGAAGAGCTGTTGTTTCTCATTCTATCTGGGATCCTTTTCACATTTATTATCCTACTACTTTCATAACTCTTAAACAGATGTCTAACATCTAGTTGAATCTCTCATGGTGCTGTCTGATTTTAAGGTCACTCCAGTGAAAGAGGCAAGGCCATCAGCTGAAAGGGACATCCTGAGAAGGCCATAGGATGAGGATTTGGAGGAGGAAAGAAGCATTGTGCAGTAGCCTTCAGGCAGCATGATGGTCTGAGTGACCATATGAGTGGGGCCACCCACGCATGGCAAGTACCAGTGACAGTGCTCTCCACTGTCCTCGTCTGTGTGACAAGAGGCACCTTCATTTGTTTGGCGTTTACAAGTGTTCCAGCAGCTGTTCACTCCAGGCTTACATGTTGTAAGAACATAATTGTACTCAGATTGCTTCTCAAGTATCATTTGGTATTCACTCTGTTTTTTAAAAAAACCAAACTGGAAATTCAAACATTGTAGAATTTCAATTAGCCAACCCATTCTCAAAGGAATAGCATAGGTCAAACTCAAAAGATTGGTGGATTAACACTCATTTTGATGTTGGGAGCTAAAATAACATGTTCAAAAGTGTATGTATCATTTTTTTTAGAACTCCCAACTTTAACTTAAGACATTGAATTAAATACCTTCTATTGTAGTTATAAAGATAAACTATGGGGTATTAATTAGATAAAGGAGAAAGCAAAGAGGAATTGATGAAGAAAGAAAGAATCCAAGGGATCTATGAATTGGGAGATGTAGGTAATATTGAAAGATTAAGTAAATTCATTGGAAGAATAATTGATTGTGGCTGGGAAACAAGACTTGTAAATTGCAAATTTGAGGTGGTGCAGTCAGTGCTCAAGGAAGGAAAGAAAACATCACTGAAGAGAAGAAACATAAGAAACTGGATTCATCCAATGACTTTGGCCAGTTCTTGCTCTTAAAACCCATACTTCTTTTCTCTGGAAAGATGTGAAAACACATTCATAAAACATCTGAGCTAGAAGGGACCTTGGGGATGTCATCTGAGCCCATGCTTTTATATTAAAGGCAACAAAACTGAAACTTAGAGAGATTGTGAGAACAACACAGTAAGAGCAAACAGCAAGGACTGTAAAGCACAGTCATGCACTTCTTCAAACAGATCACTTCAGATGTGGTGTATCGTAGCAAGGAGCTCTTGGTTTTTTGAAGACTCAGTCTTGCAGACATCAAGAAAAGGCATGTGACAACCTTGCCTGCTAACTTCAATACTAGCACTAGATAGAATTTCCATTTGTGAGCGTGTCTCAGATGTTACACGCACTTCCGAAGGTTTCAGAGATGGTGGAATTCTGCTGACTGGCCAGGTGAGTTTAGCACCGAGATAATTGGACCCAAGCTAAGGGGGTGTGAGCCTAGGATGGACTCCCCACACATCGCTGGTGGGAGTGTGAGAGAGGGGGAGAGAACAGGCATATTCTGAGGTCGGCAGAGAGGAAGATTGTGCTGCTTAAAGAGCAGAAGGCACATATATGATCATTGATGGGAAGGAGGAGACAGTAGATTTCCCAATAATTATTTTCATCTTTCACAATCAAGCTTAACACCGTTATTTTTCATCTCTCAGTTTTTGACCATTGTAGGTAAATTTGAAGGTCAGTTTGAAGGTGAATTCTTCTCTCGAGAAGAATATTAAATATTCTTGAACATTCTTGAATGTTATCCTGAATGTTCTTGGTCCTCAGCTGAATGGGTACTAGGTATTTGGAGGTCAGGGTCATCTACCTCCTGCACAGGCCATCATCAATAGATCCCATGTTTTGAAAGTGAACTAGACCTTATTCTCTTGGGCAAAATGTCTCTCTCAACAAAATCCTTTGGGAAAGACCATTTTTTTCACAGGCAGCACAGTGCTGGAAGTCTCCTTGTGTCACTGTCAATCAGTGACAACAGTAGGCCTTTGTGAGTGGCACCCCAGGCATCCTCAGGATGGCCAAAACCATGGGCCCGACAGATGTGGAGACAGCAGATACAAACAATTTTCAGCTCCAGGCCATCAGACTTTCCTCAGCAGAGCCTGGCACCGAGGCCAGGGCACCATGTGCTAGCCCACACAGACTGTGCCTCCCAAAGGCTGCTGCTGTTCTGACTCTCAGAGCCTAGAGATTCAGAAATACATCCCTCCATTCTGCTCTTTCTCACTTGAATAAGTATCCTAATGGATCATCCTTCCTCAAGTCTCAACCCTCTAAACTCTGTCCTCCACACGCTGCATGTGGGAGATTGAATTTCTAAAAATAGCTAGTTCCACATGCTCTTTTTGAAACTTGCCCCTCAACCATCAAGAGATGGGTCTAGATCTCCTCCCCTTGAAACTGAGTGGCTGGTCTTTGTGACTGTCTTGACCAATAGAATAAGGAGGAATGATGCTAAATGGTTTTGGAGGCAAGATCATCAAAGGCCATGCAGCTCCCACTTGGCTCTATCTTGAGGTGCTCACCCTGAGCATGCAACCACTGTGCAGTGTGAGGGGGCAGGCCTGTAGGGAGAACCAGTTGGAAAGGAGCCAAGGTTCCTGACCCTCAGCACTGGCCAGACACCCAGCTGACCATCAGCACTGACTGGCAGCTATATAAGGAAGTCCTGTGTTCTTGGAGCAGCTCCTCCTGCCCTCAGTCAAGCCAACTACCTGATTCCTCGTAGAGGAGAGATGAGCCTTCTCTAATAAACTCTGATAAAACTGCAGACTTGTGAACAAAATGTATGGTAGTTATTGTTGTAAGCCACTCTTTTGGATAGTTTGTCAGGCAGTGATGGAGACTAGAGCCCTGGGAACATATCACTTTCCAGCTTCATTTCCCTGATGTCGAATCCCCTCCTCTATGTCATAGCCTCTTCTTTCAGACACCTGGTCTTGCTGTGTTCTCTTGTGCCTCCTTACCTTTGACTGGAATGCTCACCTTTCCATCCCCCGTTGTCACCCTCTCTTACCTAGCTCCAGGCATCTTCAAGACACAGTTCTGGGATTACCCACTCTAGAGGTTTGAGCTCCTCCTCAGTGTGGACTATATCCTCCCCAATCTGGACCCCAGAGGGACCTGTGCTTACCTTTTTGATGGCACTTACCACACAGAACTTACCACATTGTGTCCATATCTTGCTCTCCCACAACATGGCAAGCTTCTTGTGCAAAGTGTGTCTTATTTGCCTTTGTAACCCCAAAGATTAGCACAATGTCTGCTATAGACTGAATGTTTATGTCCCCCCCAAATTCATATATTGAAACCCAGCCCCCAGTGTGATAGTATGGGGAATAGGAACCTTTGGGAGGCAATAAGGTCATGAGAGTGGGCCCCTCATGAATGGAATTAGTGCCCTCATAAAAGACACCCCAGAGAGCTCCCTTCCGCCTTCCGTCTGTGAACTGGGAAAAGAACCCTCACCAGACATGGGTGGAATCTGCCAGCAGGTAGATCATGGTGCTTCCTAGCCTCCAGAACTGTGACAAATAAATTTCTGTTGTTTATAAACCACCCAGTCTATAGTATTTTGTTATAGCAGCCTGAATAGACTAAGACAGCATCTGTCATAAACTAATAAATATTTAATAAATATTTAATAAATGGCCAGTTCCAGACGTGCCATCTGATGGTGAGGAGTCCTACTGGAAGAGGAACAGTGTATGGTATTTTCTGAGATGGGTCCCAGTGTGGTGATCTGTGCCTACTGTTACACCATCGTCAACTGTCTTTCTTGACTGCTAGCTCCCGCATTGAAGATTGTCCCAGGCCAAGCCCTATTCTCAGCATGTTCCCAATTCTACAGAACCTGCACCAGAGGCACCCACTACATTGAGGCCCAAAGCACAATGTGTAGAATATAGCATAGTGGCTTATATGTAAGTGTATGTGGGGATACCTGGTAAGAGCATCCTCTGATAAGGTATCCTACCTATAACATGAAGTAGGCTCTGGTAAACAAACTAGCATTCAACAAGCAAATGGCAAAACAGCCAAAACTTAAATCAATCAGTTAACTAATCAATCAATCAATCAATCAGTCCCTAAAGGAAACATGATGAGAAATGTGAAAGTTCGAAAGCAGAACTAACAGAGCTAATTCAACAAGTACTCTAAGGTGTGCAAAATTAATCTCCTCAGACTGGAGAGGAGGCAGAGATCCTGAAAGAGAAAAGATATGGAAAACACAGTGGCTATTGACATCACAAGAATGTTGTCAACTTTGACAATGTACAATGAAAATTACAGATAACGAAGCTGATGTCAATAGCTGACAGACCATGTTAAAAGTGGAAGTTACTTAAAAGCACAAAGTTAACCCACCATCTGCAAAAATGGATTTAAACTTTTCTCCAGGGGACACTAAGCTATTGGCCCTGAGAGCCAAGACTCTCAGCTACCCTAATCTACCCTAAATTTCTTTATTACAGAGTCTCGAATAGGTCTTCATGAGTGATGACAATAGAAAAAAAGTAAATGCATTCAAATTATCTAGTTGCTTAAAAATTATTGCAGTATCTTATGACTTTGCAACCCTCTCTTGGACTTCAGACTTTCAAGCTCCTTTGTCTGAAAACCTACTTAAAATGCATGGCAGTTCCACACCGATTTGATAAGCTTTCCTCTTGTCACTTTCCAACACCCACAGACCATCAAGTTGCTGAGACCATCTCCTCTTGTCCAACATTGTCCTTCCTTGCCCACAGCCATACTCTCCGTGACCCCCAGGCTCCTTCCTGCAGGACAGATTTGCACAAAGACCTCTCTCATAGCTGTTTTTCTCTGTCCCTAGAGGTCCCTGGGCTGAGTCCTTGGGTTGGAACCCAGGCCACAGCTAAACACCGGGATACAATTGGGCTATTGTGTGAGCTGTAAGTCATCCAGAGGGCAGGAGGAGCCCGGGGATGACTCACCAGGCACACCTGCCTGGCCATCCCTCAGGGCTCCGGGGAAGGCTGAGTTTCCTACACACCCTGGGCCTCGTTCCATGCCTCTGCCCACTGAGCTTGGGGCATCTCTTCTGCCTCCTGCTGGTCCCTACTGGATGTCTCCTGGCCTTGTCTTCTCTTTACCAATGCAGAGATCCAGACCCCAAGCCCTAGACACTGCAGACACAAGCCTACTCCAGCTCTTGAGCCAGTCGTGACCTGAGCTGGCTGTGTAGCTGACAGCCCATACCCTACCCAGAGTTTGTGTTGGAAATAAGCTGGTTGCCTGTGTGATCCAATACTTACCAGATCCAATACAATATCCGGATGAGCTATCTGGGCCTTTCATGCCGCCTTCAAGCTGCACTTTTCCTAGCCAGATTAAGGGACCAGTCAGCTGGGCAGCAGCCAGGGGTAGCAAGGCCGGTGTGGCAAAGCTGGGGTCCTTAGTGGAGCCAAAAGATGACCGTCACAGAACTGAGCCCTGTAGCTCTTTCAAAGTGTTGAAACTGGGAGCAAATGAACATGGTGTCCTAGAGGAGAAGTAAAGCAAAGAGGGCAGGTGCCAGCAAGGCCCAGCTGAGACAGGGATCTGGATGGAGCAATGTGCCAGGCCCCACCATCCAGAGGGGCAGTGCTGAGGCAAGGTCTGAAGGACAGGAGGCAGGCTGGGGAAGAGGTTCTTGAGGGACTCAGGGCAGCTTGGAAATGAGCTGGCAGGTTCAGCCCAGCTGCCCGCAGACCTGCACTGTCTTACACAAGTGGCCATATATAACTACTGAGCACTTTATATATGGAGGATCCAAACAACGACATGCCTAAGTGTAAAATACATACCAAATTGTGAAGACATACCCCCCAAATTAAAATATCTCATTATATAGTTCTTATATAGATAACATGTTTAAATGATAATACACTGATATATTGGGTTAAATAAAATACATTATTAACATTAATTTCAACCTTTATCCTTTCACTGTTTATAGTGTGTCTATTAGAAAAACTAAAGTGACATAATTTGGGTCACATTATATTTCTGTGGGAAAGTGCTACTCTAGGCAGTTTACTTGCTTGAATTCCCAGGTTCCTTTAGCTGGGTTCCCTTATCTCTTTCCATCTGCTACCTCTAACTGCTGCACTACTCTTCTCAGAATACACTGTGTTTGTAATTAGAATAAGATGCTATAAAACAGGAACAGTGAGAGAACAAAAATGACCTTTTGGAAATTAAAAATAAGGTGCCTTATTAATAGATATATTAGGAAAGTTGGCAATAATTTTGAGAACATCTTCTATGAGTGGAGAGAAGAGATAAGAAAATTATAGAATACACAAGGATTAATAATCAATTGTTAGAAATTCCCACCCCAAGTAAAAAGGAGAAAATGATGGGAAGAAAATGATCAAAATTACTGGGAGACAGAGCAGAGGAGATGCAAGGGCAAGACTGAAAACTAAATCCTTACCTGTCACGTAGGAAGTTGGTAGAATATGTCTAAACTGAAAAACTGAGAAAGAGCAATATAACTATATTATTTAGATATTTGGTACAGAAGTAAATTCTAAACACTGGTGTAGAGAGAGAAAGGGACAGTGGTGGCATTGCCAATCGGCGAGGAAGAGACAGACCACTCAGCCCACAGAGCTGTGAATTCCTGACCCTATTTTGTATTACAGGAAAAATAGTCCCAGCTGAATTAAAGATAGACAAGTGAAAAACAAAGCTATTACAAGACTCTGTGAAACAGCATTTTTATGAATTTAAGATGGGAAAACGTTAATGAATAAGACATAAAAAGTATAAACCTTGCAGGGAATAATAAAGAAATCCAGCTCCACTAAAAATAAAAATTTCTCTTCCTCAAAAGACACAATATACTGACTAGACAGAAAAGTCATGAATTGGAAGAAAATATTTTCAACACATTCTGGCAATAAGAACTTCAAAAAGGAAATAAAAAATACTCAATATAAAAAAAGGCAAAAAGTATATATGAGTAATACATAGTAAGGAAAACAGAAGTGTCAGGAGAGAGAAAAATGCAAATTAGAACCAAATTTCATTTCCGTTTCATACCCATCAGATAGTCTGCCAGTGTGAGTTCGTGTGTACTGCTGATGGGGATATATTGATTCAACTTTCTTACAGAACAAATCAATAATATCTAATCAAGATGAATGTAAGTATCACATATGGTGTGTGTATATATACACATGCACACATGGTTTATATGTGTGTCTATATATGAACATATATATATAGATATATAAATATGTAGATGTATATACACATGTACTTCCATAATTTATATAATTACATAAAAATATTATCTATCATACATAAAGATAAAATTTTATGTTATATGCATAACATATGTATGTCACACACACAAGAAGGCACATAAAATGTTCATGCTGTTTATATAATAACAATTATATAATAACAAAAACTATAAGCAACCAAATGTCCACCAACACTATATACTACCTAAATAAATTGTAGTCTATTCATACAAAAGAATATGATGAAGCTGTAATAATGAATGATTATAGTCATAAGAATCCACAAGCGTTTGCAATTTGAGTGAAAAAGTTATAGTAGGAAATATGCAGTGTAAAATTACATAAAGGTTAAAACATGTAAAAGGATGTTATACATTAGTGAAAGTTATATATACATACACACAAATGTAATAAAAGTAGATGAAATGAATCAGAATGTTTTAATAAATTCCAAAAAATTACCTTGGGTGATAGGGAAGAAGATGCAGTCAAAGGAGAGACCCACAGGCGCTTAACTTGTGTTGGTCACATTTCATTTCTCAAGATCAGGTGAGTGCTCGACTTTCTTTTTTTTTTTCTGTTTAAGATAGTTTTGAATTGTGAAGCATAACTTTACGAAATTCAGAAAAACTTACATGTACAGTTTAACATGCCTATAAAGCAAACACCTACATAGCTGCCACCCAGGTCATCAAATAGAACTTCGCTGGTGTTTCAGGAGCCCCTGCCATGTCTGTCTTCCTGCTCACCACTCTTCTATTTCAAAGTAATCCTACTTGCAACTCTGTAGTTCTACCCTCTGTGTGTGCATCCTTTAACAGTGCAATTGGTTTAGCCTGTTTTAAACATTATATAAAAGAAATCATACTGTATTATTTTGCATCTGACATCTTTCCACATTATATTAATAAAAACACTTGCATGAGTATATGCTTCATTTTTATTACATCATAGTAAGTCTATTGTGTTAACATATAAAAATGCATTTATTCCTCTAGTCTTGATGAGTTTTTTTTGCTGATTACTAAAAATAAATAGTGGAGTTTATTATCTAAAATTTAATATGCCTCCTGAAAGTTGGTTAAAAAAGAAAGAAAGAAAACTGAAGAAAGAATAAAACTGTGAAAAATAGGGACTATTCTGCTGATTTTATTTCAGGGTCCAAATTTCAGTTCAGACAGGAAAAGCGAGTCCATAAGGAATTTGTTTCCAAACCTTATGATTGTGTAGGACTGATGGTCTTGATTCTGCTTCAGCAAACGTCAGAATCTCTTAGATGGCTTGTTACGTGAAAAATCCTGGATCCCAATCCCAGAAATTCTGACTCATGGGTCTGGGTAGGATCTGAGAAATGACATTTCTTAGAGGGGTCAAACCCTGGGAACCACTGCTGTAGATAATTTTTGTGCAAATGCTGTTAGGCATTCTGAACTTGAAATATCAAATCAAAAACAACAGTATACACATTTTTGTGTCAGAAAATTAAAGACACCTTATCTAAAGCTTTTTGGGACTGAAACAGCGTGCTTGTCTATGTGAAAAACAAAATTTCAGTTGAGCTAAGCTAGATTTGACTGAGGCAACCAGATAGCCTATTGTATTCAGCTCCCCAAGCTGACCATATCTTCTCCAAGGGTAATCATGCAAAAAAAAAAAAAAAAAAAAGGAGTATTCATTCTTGACATATCAGTAATGGCTGTTTTTCTAATTTGGTATATTATAGGAAAAGCTATTAATGAAGAGTCCTTATTTATAAATGTGACCTGGGAGATTTTAGCAAGACGTATTTCAAATTGCCCATATTAAACAGACATTTGGATGTTTTTGACATTATTCTTGATTGAAAATACTACTGCTCAAAATGTAATTATATAAAATTATAAAAAAAACTTTCTGGATGTAAAAGTCAGAAATTGGTCAGCATATTCCAAGCAGATTTTATAGCCATATTTATGTAGGTTACCTCTGTCCTTAGCGAGTGCTGTCTATGTGTTAGTGATTCATTCATTCGTTTATTTATTCACTCACTGAACAAATATATATTGAGAGTCCATGGTATGCTCAGCACTCTGCTGGGTCTTGAGATGCATCTAAAGAAAAAGAACAGTAAGAATTCTCTGCCTTCGTGGAGCTTATATTTATAAATTATAAATATAATGAATGAGTGTATTACCTATTTTATTAGAAAGTGATAAGTGCTATGAAAAAAATAAGATAGTTAAAGTCAATTGTGGTCAGAGGTAGTTGTGTTGGATGTATAATTTTAAAGAATGTGGTAGGGGTGGGTCTCACGGAGAAGGTGACATTTTAGCAAAGGCTTAAAGGAAAGACTTTGCAGTATAGATGCCTGGGTAACAAATGTTCTAGAGAGATGGGATAACTAATTAAAACTCTCTAAAGTGGAAATTTGCCTGTGTTTTTGAATAGTCGTGTGAGGAACACACACTCAGTGTGTCTGGAGCTGAGTGAGCAGGGCAGAGAGTAGTAGATGAGGTTGCAGGGAGGTAGCATGCCGGAGCATGTGAAGCTGGGTAGGCATTCCTCCAGGGGATGTGGAGGGTTCTGGATAAACATGGTCTGACTTAGTTGTTTTTATAACAGTATTATTGAGCTATAATTGATATACCATAAATGCAGGAATATTTTAGTGTGCAGCTTGATAAGTTTTGACCTTTCTATACATCACCAAGTCAAGATAATGAGCAGACCCATCATGCTCCTTTGTCCCACCACTCCTGCCTGTAACCACTGACCTGCTTTCTGTCACTGATGTCGAATGAACATTTTCTGAATTCATACTGTATACACTCCTTTTTGTCTAGTTTATTTCAGTCAATACCTTTTGTGTGATTCATCCATGTTATTGCTTGTATTCACAGTTTATTCCTCCTCTTGCAGAGTATGGTTCCATTATATGGATATACCAGAATTTATCCACTTACCTGTTGGTAGACATTGGAATTGCTTTGTTTTTGACTATTACAAAGTTATTACATAATTGTAAACATCTGTGTACAAGTCCATGTATGGATAGATGTCACCTTTTCTCTTGGTAAATGCCTAGAGTGGGAAGGCTAGATCATATGGTAAGTGTAGGTTTAACTTTTTAAGAATCAGCCAAATAGTTTTCCAAAGTAGTTGTACCATTTTCCAGTCCCACCAGCAGGGTATGAGAGTTCCAGTTGTTCTACATTCTCGTTACCACTTGGTAAGGTCAGTTTTCTAGATTTTAGATATTCTAATAGGTGTATAGTGTTATCTCACTATGGTTTTAATTTGCATTTCCTTAATGAGTAATGATGTTGAACATTGTTTTATGTGCTTATTTTCCATTTAAATATCTTCTTTGGTAAAATATCTATTCAAACTCTTTTTCCCATTTCAAAAACTAGATTGTTTGTTTTCTTCTTATTATTCTTTTTGGCATGTGACTAAGAAATTTTTGCCTAAACTAAAGTCACAAAGATGATCTTTTATGCTTCCTCCTAGAAGTTTTTTATATTTAAGACAATGATTCATTTTTGGTTGATTTTTGTATACAGTACAAATCATGAATCGGAAATTAAGTTTTTGCATATGAATACCCAATAGTTTCAGCATCATTGGTTTATATGGCTATCCTTTCTTTGTGAATTGTCTCTGCACTTTTCAGAAAACTCAGTAGTCTATATGTGTGGATCTCTTTCTGGACTCAATTCTGTTTGTCAGTATTTATGCCAGTGACATAAATTACTATAGTTTTGTAATAACTATTGAATTCAGGTAGTATTAATCCTTCAACTTTGTTCCAAGTGTTTTTACCTATTCTAGGTCCTTTGCATTTTAATTTAAATTTTAGACTCGGTTTATTAATTTCTAAAAAAAAACGTTCTGTTTGAATTTTGATTGGGACTATTTTGAATCTATAGATCAATCTGGGGAGAATTGAGCCTTCTGGACTTTGAATAAGGCACATATCTACATTAACTTAAAATTTCCTTTAATTTCTCTCAGCAAAGTTTTGCAGTTTTCAGAATACAGACGTTTCACGTCTTTTGTCAGTTTTATCCCTAAATAGCTAAACTTTTTGATGTGATATTTAAAATATTGATTTCAATTTCTGGTTGTTTGTAGCTAGTATATAGATAAAGAATTGATTTTCTTTAACCTTGATTTTATATGCTGCATCCTTGCTAAGTTCTTAACTCTAATTGCTTTTTAAAGATTCCATCAGATTTTCTATAGAGAATTATGTCATCTGGGACCAAAGAGGAGGTGGTGTTATAGAACCCGAGCTGGGCTCACCTGACAGACGTTAAACTCTGGAGGGCCTCCAGGAGGTAGTAACAAGAAGAAATGAAGCTGATCCTGGAGATAATGCCCAGTGCTCCCTCATCAATCTCCCTTCGGTGCCTCCAAAAGGCCATATCCAGGAGAAGCCAGCTGGCAGAGACCTTTGGGAAAACATCATGTAGAGCCAGGTCTCTTGTGACACAGAGAAGAGCAGATAAAGAGCAAAGGAGGGCTATGAGAGATAAGAGGCCAAGAAACAACACAAATATTAAAGCATCATGGATGTGAGAAGGAACCAATAGGGGGGCCTGGGCAGGGGCAACCGGAGGAAGAAGGGAAGACAAGCTAACTTGAGGTCCTACAGTCAAACGAGGAAAGTTCTATGGATACAGAAATGGTCAACAGTGTCAAACACTGTTGAGAGTCAGTTCTGTCCCTGTGGCATTAATCATGGCCTCTGAGAGCTCCTGAGACTTTTTTTTTTTTTTTTCACAACTTCAGCCACTGAGAGTTTCACTCAGTCCCCTTGGTTTCTAGCCTATAGACTCAAGAAGATCTCTGGTTTAGTGCAGAAAGTGGGCAGAGATTCACTTTATAAAATGGTGACTGTATTGAAGGTGGTAAGGAGAAGAAGCACTTCACAGAAAATTAGGAATTATGCAAATTAAAGTGTGCCATAAAAAACAGTTACGGGACTGAAATTTATCAGCAGATGGCCGGTTTCCAGCCAATAGAAATAGGTTTCTAGAGCTCTGGGAGATTGAGCAAACCATAGAGCTAAAAATGGATATAGTTGGAGATCAAGTTACTGCTTGGGAAACGGACCAAGCTCGAGGGTCAGTTTGCCCAGCATCCCTTCCAACACACTGGTTTCTGGTATACCTTCCTACACTGCACAACTGGGCTGCTGAGTTCCCCAGAGTCCCCTGCCACTAGGACTCTAGACGTCATTTAGGGTCCACCTCCTGATGCAAATGAGTAGGTTTAATTTGGAACAAGTCAAGTGGCCAGAAAGGCAGAGCCTGAGATATCTACTTCATTGGTGTGAAATGAACAGAGGTGAGTGGTTTTGGAGCCAGGCGTTTTGAGGGCCATTTGCTGCTTCTGTGGGCCCCTCTGAGGTTGTCAGGAATTCAGCCTTGTTCTGCTGGATGGCTTTGAGGGTAGCCAAGGGAATGGCTCCTAGAGTCTATTCCTCAGCTGTCCCAAGCATTCTGTAATCCACTGGGTAGCCTGTGCTAAATTCCTTTCTGCTTCAAGTATCTCAAGTGAATTCTGTTCTCTACAGCTGAACAGATGAATACAGGTACAATGTGGGGACCATCTCTCAAAAATATAAGGCAGAAGCCATGGGTCTGAACTCTAGCAGTGCACTGAGTCCTAACCATGGGATGATGGAATACTGATAGCCGAGGCACCTTCCTGCCTCAAGTCTGACTTAGCCGTTGGATCTGGAGAAAGGTTGTGGTATCCCAGTAGCCCCAAGAATTGGGAAAGGAGGAAAGCAATGGCTAGAAATTGATCAGGCCTCCCATTGACCATGTATGCGAGTAGCAAATTCTCGGTTAGCAGGCTTGGTAGGAATCCAACCTTTCCATTTTGTAGAATAAGAAAGTATACTATATGATATGACATATTTAGAATTATGAATGTTAAAGAAATTTAATTCAACCAAGTAAATTTAAGCATCATTGGCTTTATTGAACACCCATGAATAGGGTAGCATCTCATCTAGTAAATAGAAAAATGCTCTTTGGAGCTGTACAAAATAGAAAGCTTTTATAGGAAGAAGCACAGCATGACAAGAAAGTTAAAGGAGAGGATTATTTCAGGCATGGTCACCTTCTCTTAGAGGAAAGCAGAGGGTCTTATCAGGCAGATGACCTTGCTAGTCCTAACTAGAAAATTCCAGGCTGATTAGTTTAAACTTCTAATCCTGCAGTTAGGTTAGGTATTAAGTCTTGGTGGGGCTTATCACAGTGACTCCATCTGGGGTCTCTTGTGTCTTTGTGACATGGGGAACCCACACCCTAAACGTGGCTAGTACATATACATATAGGGTACTTAGAAGATTGTGCTAGGAGTAGTCTTCCATAGGGACCCTGGAAATGGTCCTTGAGTAGAATATAGTTTACTCATAATTGGAGACACCCCACCCCTCACTCCCCTTCAAGCACATGTGCTTTGAGCCATAGCTGAACATGAGAATTACAGCAGGGCCACCGAGGAGCAGCACTTACTACTATTGTAACTCTGGGGAGAGCAGTAGCCAAGAAATCTTACGAAAGACTTATGGGCATTTTCCCATATGTCAAACAAATGTAAAAGCAATCCCCTAAGGACCAAATTTATACCGATCAGTGAACAGCTTCACCAATTTAGGCAGTAAGATGTTGTGTAATTATAACAGAGTAGGGATGTGTATTATATCAAACATTTGCTTTATATCTGAAAACCCTGAAAATGAAAATTAATAGATTCATGCAGGAATGCACTTCCTTGTGGCAGACCAATGATTCTGAGTAGGCCAGCAATTACTCATTTTCCTTTGAATTCATTTCTGTGATGGAAACACAAAAAGTGATTTCAAGAAGGAAAATTGTTGCATGGAAATCTGGCAGATTTTCATAAGAACTGAATTGGTCTTTTGTTTCCTGACCTGCAACATGAGATCGTCAGCTAAAACTGGGTCTTTGCTGCTTTAGCACAATGACAACCCTGCTCAGAGGCAGAGAAGGCTCCTAGTCCTGTGATGGCCCTGCCCTTGGACTGGACACCGAGGAATTCCAGAGCGTCTGGAGGAGGACGGAAAGCAGGTCCTCAGAAAAGTAGAGACACTGCCAGTGTCAGGACAGTGAGGAAGATTAAAAGCAAGAAGTAGGGTTCTAAAGGCAGCCAGTGACAGGGTCCCACGTGAACCAGGATCAAACTTTAATTTAGCTGTCATGAAGACAAACAAAAAAAGAATAATGAAGTCAACAAAATGAGGCCAGGGCTTCCTTAAAAAAGAAGAAGAAGAAGGAGGAGGAGGAGGAGGAGGAGGAGGAGGAGGAGGAGGAGGAGGAGGAGGAGGAGGAGGAGGAGGAAGAGGAGGAAGAGGAGGAGGGGGAGGAGGAGGGGGAGGAGGATGAGGGGGGAGGAGGGGGGAGGAGGAGGAGGGAGGGGAGGAGGAGGGGGGAGGAGGAGGGGGGAGGAGGAGGAGGAGGAGGAGGAGGAGGAGGAGGAGGAGGAGGAGGAGGAGGAGGAGGAGAAGGAGAAGGAGAAGGAGAAGAACAAATCAGCCAATTTCTTCTATATGTACAGGCCCGGTAGGAGCCTACCTTCCTGGCCCACACTCAGCCCCACACCTGGCACAGGGCAACAGTGTTCTGTTTAATAAATGATTGTTAAGTGACAGTCAAACCAAGAAGACTGAACTAAGAGTAAGAAAATGCCTGGGATGGCGAGACAAACCTATATGTGAAATTTTTTTTTTAAGTAGGCCAGGTGTGGGAAGCTAATAACAGCAGCTGTAAGCTTAGCTGCAGCCTGAATTTAGCATTTGGGAGGGATCACAGAGCTGGAGATGGTGAGGAGGGGGAGAGCGCTGAGATGGAGTATAATGGCAGCCAGTGTTAGCAAGATGGATTAAAGAAAATGAGCATCCTGGCCTCGCTCCAGTCGTGCCTCAGCCTGCTGGCGGCTTACTACAACCAAGCCAGAGGCAGGCTCTCCCCTCCACCACCCTGCACTCTGGGAGGGTTAGGGCTCAGATAAGAAAGAATATAAATGATTATTGAGCAAGGTCCATAATCCAACACTTTGCAAATCTTAAAGCTGTCTGTTGGAAATTGATTCTATTTTCCCCCAGAGTTAAATGAATTAGGCATTGATATAAGGCTCTCTCTCTAACTCCCAGTACACAAATTATACATATATACTTGAGATCTCCTATGATCATATAAATCAGAGGGCAATTAAGTTCTTCTGAGGTCTGGAGAAGAGAATGTCAAAACCTGGCAGGGAAAAATGGTCTCACCTGGTTGAATATCAGCAAATTCCTCTTGTTATTAAATCAAGTGCCATTTTGCCAAATGCCCATGAACAAAATACTCTAGAAAGTAGCAGAAGCAGCTCCAATTTCCTCTTAGATCCAGCAGTGGTGTGCCTTGTAACTTTGGCAATTTCTTCTTGGGAGGGAGAGGATATGGGTGGGGTAATGGTGGAAGCAGGGGAGGCAGGTAACCTTTAGGACAGTGCAGAAATAGTAGAGACCATACAACCTCTCTTGATATATACTCAGTGAATGCTCATAAAAAGACATGAGGGATCTCTTCCCAACAAATTTATGAAAAGTTGCATGAAATGTTTGGCTCTCAGGGAGCCATAGTACCATTATGGTGTAAAGGCTTTGAGAATTCCTGCAACAAGAAGAGCTACCTTGAATTAGTCTAGCACACACCAAGCTCACAAACACTGTTCTGCACATTAGACCCCAGACCAGACTGAGAAGCAGTCAACTGGAAGGCAAGCTTCAGGGTCTCTGGAGCAGGGAGCGCTCTGATGCAGAATCTCTCCAGGCACCTGGAAGAGTCCGTTCTCCAAGGTCCTTTTTGGAGGGGTTACTATGAGAGGCATAGTTTCAATGACAGTAGCATCTGTTTGGTTGGCTCTGACCCTGAGAACCAAGAGGGCCCAAGGTTCAGAGTGGGAAGTCTCAAAAAAGATAATTCTGAAGCTTCTCAGGCCTCATTCTAAGGTCTTAGATTAAGAAAACCTGTGAAAGGGGATCTTAGGTTCCTTCTAGAATAATGCAAGCCACAGATGTGATTTTAAATTGTCTAATAGCCAGATGTGATTGAAATTAATTTAATAATGTATTTTATTTAACTCAATCTACCAAAATATTTTTTCAACATACATTCAATATAAAAATTATTAAAATATTTTTTATTTTTTAAAGTAATCTTTGAAATACAGTGTGTATTTGACACTTACAACATATCTCAGCTCAGACCAGTCACATTTCAAGTGCTCAGCAGCCACACGTGGCCATGGCTACCATATAGGACAGTCCAGTTCTTAATTATCAAGCTGCAGCCTCATCACAAGAAAGGAAGCCAAATTCCAGGCTTACCTTACTGTAGGGAAATGTTTGGGTTCAATTCTGATTTCCCCTCTGATCGTTGATTTTGTGTCACTTGACTAGGCTAAGAGACGCTCAGATCACTGGTAATACATTAGGTGTGTCTTTGAGGATTTCTGGAAGGGATTAGCATTTGAATTGAGTAAAGATGGCCCTCCCCAGTGCAGGAGGGCATCATCCAATCTGAATAGAACAAAATAGCAGAGAAAGGGCAAATCTGCTCCCTCTGCTGGAGCCCGAGCGTCCATCTCCTCCCTCCTGCACATAGTGCTCCTATTTCTCAGCCCTGTGGACTCTGTCCAGGCTATAGGCCATTCATTGGCTTCCTCATTCTCAGGCCTTCAGACTCAGGATGAATGACAGCACTGGCTTTTTTGGTTCCCCAGATTACAGACAGCAAACCGTGAGATTTCTCAACCTCCATAATCATGAGATCCTATTCCTGTACTAAAGCTCATTCTATGCATCTGTCTCTGCCTTGCTGATTCTGTTTCTCTGGAGAATCCCTGACTAATGCCAGCTCCAAAACAGAAAATCTTGAGGAAGAGAACTTTTACTCATTATGGAATCCTCTAGACCTCTGCATTCAATCAGTACATGGTTCACCAAATTAATGCGATGGTTTTATTCTTTACTCTACAGAAAGCGTCTTGAGATCCCTAAACCCTTCCAGCTTCTTAACAGTCAGTACACTCCTTTCTCTTTGGAGCTGTCATATGTCTGTCTTTCTCAGCTGCTCCCCATTCCCTTGGTCTCCTTAACCTTTGGATACCCGATATTGTCATCTAGGAAGCAGGCAATCCCTGTCTCCGAAGCAAATGACAGAGAAAATAGAACATTCCTCAAAATTGGACAGACCGGGGTTGAAGTCCTATTGGGGGTGTGTTATGAATACAACAAACTCCTTTCACTCCTTAGATATTTATTTAGTGGCCTCCTTGTCCCAAGCAACTACGAGCTGCAGCCTCATCACGAGAAAGGCAACTGGGTTCCAGCCTAACTCAGGACTGATGAGAGAGGCCCACATTGACATCCTCACCTAGGCCTGGAGAGGGGAAGCAGGATTTTCCCAGGATCCACTCCTTTCTGCCCTCCCTCCATGGGAGGGCCTGGAACTCCCCATAGTCACTGTCACCTGCTCAGGTGGGAGCCCTCAAAGGCAGAGACCCAGTGGGCTCAGTTTAGAGCAGTTCTAGGAGTGAGCTCATAGCCGACCCCAGAAGTCCTGCTCACCTCCTTCCCCCCTCCTCTAGTCTCTGTTTTTCCACCTTACCTCCTGGCTGTGTGGAATGCTACCCCGCAGGAGGCCAAACATGTTTGGTTTCCTGGACCTGATCCCTAGTATGTTTTAGGTAGGGAGTAGAAACTCATAGTACTTTAGGGGTCAGGGGCCACCCAGCCATGCTCCCCATTTCCTGTCCACAGCCTTCTGTCATTTTTATCAACATGTGCACCCTCCTTTCCCCAATTCCTATAAGACCAAGTTACTGATCACTTTATATTCCAGTTTTCTTTTGAAACATGAAGGAGAATGCCTGCTTCACCCTTCCAGGGTTATTTTGAAAAAAAAATATATGTTAACAGCAGGAAGAAGATATTCTCATCAACGTAAGGATAAGAGTGAATTTGGGGGTGGGGAGGCCTGAAAAGGTGAGGACCTGGCCCCAAGGCCTGGTACCTGCCCCTTCTGCTCTGTGAATCTAGAACAAAGTACAATGGGGTGAACTTAGAGGCTTTCCCTTGGCAAGGCAAGATGTCCAAGCAGCTGAAAGAGGCCCAACCAGGAGATGACAGTGCTAAGCCCCTGATGTCAACTTGCTACATTACCCACTGAGGAGCAGGGTCTGCCCAAAGTGGTCCAGAGGCTTTTAAGGACAGAGGATGTTTGCAGCTCACGTGGTAGCTACCCATACCACCCTTAGTATCTGGGCCCAACTCTGCCCAGAGACCTGCCTAGATGCGGCCTGCCACTTGTGTCTCACCCCCAGTCTTGGGCCATTTAACCACTTTCTCTTACTTTAGTTGCTTTCTAGTAAGACTTCCAAAAGGAGAGTAGGGAAACAGAAAGACAGGATACCGAGTTACCGCTGCTGCTAACAGGCTTAACAGTTTCATTGAATGAAAAGTCTAAAATTAACGTCTGAAAATTTTTATTTTAGTGAAAATGATCTTAGATGAACCAAACTGTGGCTGAACTCTGGAAGGGGGTGCTCCAGGCATGTATGGGCATGCATAACTACTTTGGGTGGCCTTTGCGGGGAGCCCCAGGGAGGACTGGTGGCAGGCAGGACACAGATAGGAACTGAGGTACCCGCCCTCACTGGCTTGTCTTATCTTCTCATCAAGCAGTCATACTTTCAATATGAAAGTAAGTTATTTTTGTGGGGAGATTGCTTTAAAAAAAAAAAAACTAGGTAGCATTTTATGATTTCTTTTTTCTAAAAACATGGGAGTTTTTAATGTTGGCTTCCTTTTAGTTATACCAGATTTAGGTTTAAATCCATAAGGTGAGCTGGAGACAAAAATCTGTGTGTGCACCAAGCTTTCCAGGAGCTCATTCTGTGATCTCATCTCAAGGAATCACATAGAGTCTTGTCTCTGGGGAGAGACTTGCTGGGTAAAGGAGAGGCCATAGACCAAGAGATCTAGCCATGTGCCCAACTGTAGGCAGGAAGACAACCCCGTGACTCCCCGAATCAAAGGGCTAAACTGATGCATCTATCGTCCCAAAGAGTCACTTCCCTTCTGGACTGTGAGTTTACGTTCTTGAAGAACATGTGGCTAAAAAGGCAGGTCTTGAATTTTCCCCTTCTGAAAGGAAAAAGAAAAAAAGCCCACATAGCCCTGCTGGCCAGCGTCTGTCCCACCCACCCTCCTTCCTGCTACCCTCAGGGCTGGAGCTGTGCCTGGTGGTTGTGGCTGATGTTCTCACAGACCAAGGCTTCGTTGATGTCACCAAAGAGAGTGTGTGCTTTAAAATGCTTCTGATCTCTGAAGTTCCCAGAAATGTCACTAAAAAGCAATGCTAAGGTCGTGAACCCTTAAGCAAACAAACAAACAAACAAAAAACTGCAGGAACAAGGCTGTGGATTTTGCAGGACTGATACAAAAAGAAGTCAGCATGACCAGATCAGAACTCCAGATGACCAGCTTCGCTGGGCTCAGGGTCATATGGGCGAGGCTCAGGAAGCTGTAGAAGAGCGAGGAAGGACTGGTCCACACATTATTTGTTCAGAGAGAAATTAGAAAGCTTGAGGTATTAGCTTTGACTGAATTCAGCTTGAGGGCTCTGATGCACTCACATTCTAGAGCTGCTAGCAGTACCGTGTCCTCACTTTGAAGATGGAGGTGTCACAGACAAGAGCAGAAAGGACAGACAGGTTTAGTTGGTGGCAACAACAATACCAAGGCCATTACTTATTTTCTTGGATTTGGAGATGTGCTAAAAAGATTAGGGAAGGTGCCTGAGAAGAAGTAATGGTGGGAGTAATGGCATTTTATTCATTATTCTAGAGTATTCAGTGAATGACCATCATGTGCCAGGCAAAGTAATAGGGCCCAGGAAACTGTTGCCTCCCTCTGAAGCTTACATTCCAGGACGGGAGGTGCTGGGGAATCAGATCTCCTCCAATCTGGGAATTCTAACTGAAACAGCTCCTGAGCCCTGGATGAGGCTAGTTGAGGGACAGACATTTAACCTCACTGTATGAATCTGGTGGAGCAATTCAAGTCCTCTTTGCTTCATGAGGTGGAAGAGACCGGTGTAAAGGGATTATGGTGTCACACTGTGAGAAGGATGCTGATTGACTTGTGAACCTGGGTTTCAGCCCAGAGGCTGAGACCAGCAAGAGGCAAAAGAAGGACAAGGGACAGTGTCTTTGCCTGTGGGTCCCCAAACCTACCTGGTCCTCATCTGTAAAGTGAAATGGACAGATGAATGTACTCATGGATCCCTTCCAGTTTACCAATTCTAAATAAATTCAAGAATGATTATTCCATAATGATGCATTAAATGAAAACTAGGGGCCCCATGATAATTTTCAAAAATGTTCAGCTTTATGTACAAAGTCATCAACAGTCCACATAGAATTTTCCATCAGCCCTGCTTCTCATCTCCCCAGGCCCTCTCCTGAACTTTGCCCTCTTCCAATAATAAAACCAGAAGCACTGGGTTGAGAGATGGTATCATAAGGTTGAAGAATCTTAGTAGGTGCTAAGTGGGCATTTTGGAAGCTTCACAGATAAAATGGACTTTGGATAACTGCTTGGCCCATTGCCAGCCTTATTCGGGCAAGAGCACAGAGACAATCCGAGTGAAGGAGGCATTTCTGAGACACAAGGACCATTAGATAGAAGTCTAGCTGTCCTGACACCAGGCTGGCAAAAATGCTGCTGCAGAAAAAGGATGCGAATCTTCGATCTTGTGACTAAACTGTCAACCGTAGGCCAAAGCTTTGAAGGTGAAGGCATACTTTCCAAAATAGGCGGGTTTCTCCTGAGGACCTTAAAGAAATGAAATCAGCAGGGAAGAAAAGAAGTCTTCACCAAACTCCGTCTGAGAGAATAAAGACCTTTTTAAGACTGAGAAAGTACAGAATATCTCAAAAATTATAATACTTTATTTGAAAGAAGGCTGGATGAAAAATGTAATATGCTGCAAAGGCCACTCAAAAACAATAGGGCAGTGAGAAAGTTGTCGAAGCAGTTAGTGATGCAAGTGTGGTCCTTTAAGGTGCCCCTGGCTCTCTTAGTTATTAGAACATACTTTGATTGAATCTAGCCTGAATCAGATTTTCCTTCTGAGATCAGCATCTTGCATCTGTCTAACCTAAAAGCCAAAAGCTTTAGAAGTATTCAGGAAATGACTATTAAATGGGTTAAGAGTAACTTCCAGTAACAAATCTGCTCCTCCCAACCAAAGAGTCTCTTGTATTTGAAAAAAAATAATTCTCCCTCTCCCACTAACATAAAGCTAAGTAAGGTTTTGAAGACAAAAATTTGCATTTGTCAAAATTTTCAAAAGGGCATTTACAGCTACTCTTGCTTGTCAGGGACTCCTGTTGATAACTTGGGAGTTATCTGAAATAGTCCACATCATGCCACCACCAGCTTGGATGTCTCACCTGACCTGGCTGCAGGCCCAAGAGGACTCCAGAAAGTCCAGGCAGAGAAACCTAACCTTATTATCTTCACCTGCCACAAATCAGCAATCAACTGGAGCAGTGGGGGTGTGGCTGCTTGCCAAGTTAAATCCCTTATAACAACAGGCAGATGCCAGGATTTTGCTTTTCCTGTAGATTGAAAGGTGGAAAAGAGGGGCCTTTCTTGGAAGCTCAGCTACAAAATGTTGAAAAGGATGTAATGGGACATTCACATCTGGATGCAAGCATGTGTCTGCCGCTTGAGGTAAGTCTTCTCTTCAGACACCCCTCCTGGCACATATACTAACGCACATGCACATGCAGACTCATATACACATATTCACACAGACACATCTCACATGCCTCTGCCCAACATACACACACACACCTGTCCACTTACAGCCCCCACCATCTTCCTGATATCTCATCCTCTTCTTTCCCTGCTGCTTTGCCCTTATGAATAAGACCTGCCTAGATGTCTTCAAGTTTTGGTGACCCAACTAATGAACTTAGCTGAGAAGGAGTAGATTCCCAGTTTTATGATTCTCAGACCCTTGGAGAAAGTGTTCCCTCCTCCCGATTTTGCCATTATTGTCCAGTGACCAGATAGAAGCTCACTATCATTTCTATTTCTCCTTATTCCATGGCCAGTCATCAGCTTGTTACTTCTTTCCTTGTAAGCTCTCTCACAGTCATTTGGTTTCTCCTTTGCTATCACCCTATTCTAAGTCCAGTTTTCTACCTAAATAGAATCTTAGCGGGTCTCCTTGCCTCTAGCATCTGTTCTTTGAAATACTATCCTGCCATGTGCTGTCAGATGAGTTTTCCTGTTATCACATCTGCTATTACTTCTCACCTGACCATTGATGGCTCCCAATTGCCTGCAGTATAAGAGTAACAGTGCTAGTTTGCCATTCCAGGCCTCCGCCAAGCAGCCTGTGTATTTGCTGAGGCAGTGGATAGCGTGACATAAATCTATACTTTCTGGATCAAGTTGAGCTGGGAGTTTTTCTCACTTCTGCCACTCAGTGATTGGTAAGTTTGGCAAGTTATTTAACTCTCTGAACATCAGGTCTCTCGTCTAAAAAATAAAAACAACCACTTTTGTTGAGTGCCTCCTCTGGGCTAAGGTAGGCACTGGGCTAAGCTCTAAACTGACCCAGCTGATTTGGCCTTTCACAAGGTCAGAGTGTGTTTTTATTATTGGTGCTGTTTTCAGTTGATGTAGGTAGTCTCTGGTGATTAGAGGTAGGTGGGAGCTGTGACCATTCTCCATCCCATCCTTTTCACTGGTGGAAGGTTACAGAGATAGCATGTATCAGGCTGGCTTCTGAAATCTCTTCAGCATGCCCAGAGGGTTTATGTGAGCTCTTTGTGCAAGTTCAGAGGAATTCAGGTTCCTTGTCCTTGTGGCCCTCTGATGAATTCCGTGCACGAGAGTTTCCTGAAGGCAGATGTGGTGATAGTTCAGGGACAGGACCATCTCACCTTTGAATCAGGTCAGGCAGCAGAATCCTCCTTTAAGGATGGAAGTTAGACCAACAGGAGTCCAGGGAGAGACACCATTTCAAAGAGAGCTAGGCTGCTGGCCTTACTGTGTTCTTATGCTATGTCTAGTCACTATTAACTTCACCAGGGAAATATAATTTTAAACATCTCTCAAGCTAGAGATTTTTTTTTCAAAAAACCTTGAACGTTTACATTTGGGATAGTGAGAGTGGGGAAGCATTAGATGGTGATATGGCCATGAACTCTTGATTATGGTCTTTTGAGAATGCCATTTAAAAACTCATCAAGAAGAAATTAAACTGCCATAGTGGAATATTCCAAAGGAAAAGACAAGCAACGTGGAAACACTTTCATATTCCACTCTGACTCTCAAAACAAGGCTGTGAGGTGGGCAATCATTACCTCCATTTCACAGGCTCTTGAGTTTCAGCAACTTATATGAGATAATAGAACTGGCTATTGATGGAGCTGAAGTGAAAACGCAATTCTGCCCAGCTCTAGGGCGTCTGCTCTTTATGTGACATCTCCTGGCTTCTCCAGTACCTGAATATGCTGGTGCAGAAGGATTGAGCTCGAGTTACTGATGGCCTCTGGGGGCACATGGCCTGTCAAACCCCACCTTTAAAACATGTCTTGATTCCAGCCACTTTCCCCATAGTTTTGTTTTCTGTAGCCATCTTTCTCCTGGAATCACACAAGAGCCTCCTAACTAACCTTTCCCCCATCCCCTTACTGTATATATTCTCTTGGGAAGTCGGAGTGATCTTTTAGAAGTATAAATTAAGGATGGTCTCTCTCCTCAAAATCCTCCTGTAGCTTCTCTACACACTTAAAATTCAAAATTCTTTCAGGGCTCCAAAGGTCCCCTGTGGCTCTGTCTCAGCCACATCCTCTGACCTCATGCCTCCTTCACTGTATTCCCAACATAGCCTCTGACTTGCTGTTTTTGACCCATTCACTCCACACCCAGTCATTTTACCACAAGTTGCCTTCACGCTGTTCCCTTGTTAAAGGCCCACTCCTAAGAGAAGCCTCATCTGACACTTGTGTGAAATAGTCGCCATCTCCTTACCTGTCCCCAGCTTCACTTTTCATCATGCCTGAAATTGAATAGTATATTCATTTGTTTAGTCACTTACTGCTTCTTTCCTCTTTTGGAAGGTAACAGCGTGAGGACAGGGAGTTGTCTCATTTCTTTGCTGCTCTGTCTGCAGTGCCTGGAACAAATGTCCGGCAAGTAGTAAAGTTAAGCAAATATTTTTCAAACAAGTAAATAAAAGAAGGTACTAAATTTTAGAAAGCCTTCCATCTGACCAACTTTAATACACAAACTCCACATGACTGCACATTACTGATGTTTGGTGGAAGAGATTGTTAGTACCCCCCCATAGCTGGTTCCCTCCATTCTGGGCACCGAGGAAGAATAAACCGTTAAGAGGGGAACTACTCGGCTAAGAGCAAAAGTGACTTAAGTTGCTTTTCGCCAAAGACTTTGTTTCTGGTTCAAGCACCTCGAGACTCTTTGCCATTGAGTCCGAGCTTCCAGATGCAGGATTAAGATGGCAAAGCCTCTGTCAGTGAGGTTCCTGAAGGACTAAATGGGCCAAGGGTCTCCACCAGCCCACTTCAGATATGCACCACAAGTGAAAAGCAAACTCTTTTTTTGTGTTAAGCCACTGAGATTTGACAGCTTGATTTTTACTAGATTATCACCTAATCCAACCTGACAAATATACATTCTATACCAGTAAGACTGAGAGGAGAGAAGAGCAAGAAACAATAAAGTTCACAATTTTCATTTGGGACCACCTTCCATAGCAAGAGTGAGGATAAGCTCTAAGATGTAAGGCAAGGTGATGCATCCAGAACTGCCTTTCTCCTGAGGATATCCAGCTGGGGTGTATGGAGAAAGATGTCAAGGAGAGTCATCAAGTGCAACTACCCAGCAGGCTAGCCTAAGGAGCTGTGTAACCTGGCTGTCTAACTCCAGGTTGTCAACAATGAACAATGAACTGGCTACCCTTCTATCATTCTCTCTTTGCACTGGCTTCTATGATTTTTTAAATAAAGCTAGACTGTAATGCAACTAATGTGAGATGGCTATTTTGGCAGCTACATCTGCATTAGGTGAAATAAAAGCTATCAGGAAGTTCCTGAAGTGTCTTTCTGTATTGGCAGTGGCAGCAGGGACACTGGGACTCACTGTTTATGAATGCCACGGGGCTGTGAGAAAGTCCTCAGTGCAACAGAGATCAATTGACAATTGGAAAGGCATCTCACAAATCATACAGGCATCCATCCCTCTGCTTAGTTGTCCTCTGTCATTTTTGTTCCTCCCCAACTCCACCCACAGGCAGCTATAAACTTGGGAGAATTTGATGAAATCAGGGATTATGGCTCCAGGTAGAGGTCAGTTTAGGAGAAAGGCATTATCTTCCATGAAATAATGGATCTAGACTATAGTCCCTACTAGATGCTAAAGCATTTAGGTGAGGGATTAATGGTAACTTGATATTAGATGGAGTCCGCTAATAAACACTAATATCAGCAGAAATGGGGTAACCTTCATGGGGTACAACTGAAACACACAGCATCAGCCACCAAGAACGCTTTCCAGGAGAACTGAGTCTCAATCTAATCAAGCCTAGAGCTCTATCTACCTACCAGTTGCTGGAAACACAGGAGAAAGTAGAAAATATTAGAAGATAGCAGGAGGATGCAGTCAGCAGGACGCTGAAAATAGGAAATTTTACGTAACTAAGATGAATAATGCAAGTACTCTCACTAAACAAAAACATTTATGTCAAGGGGGGCTGTCGTTATCATCACCGCCATCCCTAAACGTGAGAGAGACTGGAGAGGTAGCTGAGTCTCTCCCTCAATAGGAACTCAGACCCCAGCACGTGGTGCTTTCCTGTTTGTGCCACCGTGTGTCGTTCATTCCAAGACCCAGAGTGAACACCCTCTGTGTGCAGATTCACGTTGGGAGCTTGAGATGCTCCTTTGAAAGAAGGACCAAGGAGCTACGTGCCCTGGGAGAGTTTGTAGTCCAGCCTGATGAAGGCATGAACTTCAGGTTGATCTAAAAGCAAAAGACAATTGCGATTAAAGAAAGGGAAGAGTAGCACCAGCCAATCTTGGGAAAAACATTCAGGGACAAACAGAAATGCTGCAAGTCTAGGTCACTGTTTTGTATTTTAAGTGTTTTTATTTTCAGTAGATTTGTCAACATTTATCCATCTTCAATAATGAATTCTATTTGAATGAAGAAGTCTCAAAGTCACTACCACATTGGATTAATAATGTAAAAACATTGACTAGGTTTGATGTTCTCTCTAACCTTTTCTAGACAAATCCACAGATAGGTCCCTCTGCCTGTTTTTTCTGATGTTCATTTTCATTATGTTACTAATAAACTTGATCATCATTTTTACATGAACTCTGCTTCCCCGAGCCCAGCTTCCCTGTCATCTCTTTATAAAAGAGAACAATCTCTGAAGAGAGGAGGGCTCTCATGAAGGAAAAAGCACTCAAGTATTAGTGATTCCCTGGTTTTTCTTCTCTCCTCCATCCCTGACACTTCCTGTTACTACCAGGAGTGAGCAGCAGTCCTCCCAGGGCAGGACTGCCTTCTGTAGACCACAATGTGGTCAGAAATGTTTGTGAGAACTTGGGGCACCTCACTGAGACTTTGTTCCAGTGTGTCGACTTTTGATGGAAACTGCCTTGCCACAGTCAGATGAGCCTCAAGGATTGCTACTCTAATTACCTGGCACTGTACCTGGTTTCCAGGACCAGCAGCTGGAAGGGAACTTGCTGTTTGCTTTTGAGCTAATCGTGTGTGTTCACCCCCAGCTGCTAATTGAACGATGGAATCAAAATAGAATCTGACACTAATTATCATTGCAGGGAGGGGGCCCATGCTCAGGTAGAACATACACTTTTCTTTCCTCTTGTAGAAAAGAGCAAGATTTACTTTAGCAATAGTCAGAAAACTGTTTTTGCTATCTAATGAACAGTTTGAGGATTAGATTCTGTGGAAAGAATGTGAAGCAAAGTGACAATTTCTACCTGAGTAGGGAAGTTAGGTGCCTCATTCTCTCAGGTGCTGCCATGAGGTCTGGCATGTTCAAACCTCAGAGGAGCACATTAGAAGGAGTAGATATGGCAATTCTTACTTAATTCTACCACCAGATTCTAGCAGAGTCCTTCTTGCATCTTCACTCCATGTAACCTATGAGGAAGTCTGAATGCTGAAGCACCAGCGTGCCCAAACACCATTCGCTCTTTTGGAGAAGCTGAGTCGTTCTTATCTGCTTTTCTACAGCTGGATTTGGAAATTTGCATTACCGGCACCACTTCTTCGGCCCTCCCTGTATTCAGGTATTCACCATGTGACTTCCTTTAGTCAGTAAATTGAACAGAGGTGATGGCGAGTAGATTCTGAGCCCAGGCTTAGGCAGAGTCCTTGCTGTTTTCACTTACTCCCTTGCACCTCTGCCTGGACATGGGAAGAGCTTCCTCAGATGGCTGCTATTGCCTGAGCTGGGCTCAGATTGAATGCACGTGGAGCAGATCTGAGCCCAAACCTCAATGAAAAGCAGTGCCCAGATGAACCCTGGGCTGAGAGCAGCCCGGCTCAGCCAATCTCAAGATTCGCAAGCTAGGTAAATGTGAGTGTTACGCAGCAGCAGCATAGCCATCTGATGCACAGGCGCTGTGTTTGACGGTCTGCTAGAAGGTTGAAACTTGAGTTGTAGTTAAGAGATCAGAATTTACATTTTTAAATAACTCTAGCGTAGCAAGAGTTATTTAAGTTATCAGGACCAAAAAATAAAAAAATTCTTCAGAAGACAAAGATGATTGCAATAGAGAATATGTCTCTCTATTTTCAAGAAGTGCAATTATCTCTTTAAGCACAAACTCACAGCTCCTGAAGAGTTTCTTCTCGATTCTATCCAGTGATTTTTATGACAACAAATAGTGTCTATAACTGGAGAGACATGGAAGGAAGGTTTGGTTTAATATAATAAATGTGTTTTAAAAATAAATAGATCCACACAGTATTTTGGTCAAAAAAATACATAGTTCCTTCATTTATCCACTTAACGAGTATGAACTGAGTGCCTCCTCAGTTAGACACTGTTAATAAAACAGAAAATAAAGCGGGGAATGAAAGTTTCACCACTTTTCAGCCAGTGGTGTCAATTTATTTTTATGCACATTGATTAATCAGATGAAAGGAAGAGTCACAGCTAGTGTTTGTAAAGGCATCCAAGCAGCCTAAGTATAATAGAAACAGACCATAAAATGGTGAACTAAGCTTTACCAGTAGAAAAATGCAACTTTTTCTAAAAAAATTTTTTATTTTAAAAGCCATATTTAAATTTGCAGATATATTTACACATCCATGTTCATAGAGGCATTATTCTCACTGGCCAGAAGATGAAACAACACGTATCCACCAATGGATGAATTAATAAACAATATGTGGTCTATGCCTACCATGGAATATCATTCAGCCTTTAAAAGGAGTGGAATTCTGACACAGGCTACAACATGGATGAAACCCGAGGATATCATGCTTCTTAGCTAGAAGTAAGCTAGACGCAGCAAGAAAAATATCATATGATTCCACTTATATATGCGGAATCTAGAGTAGTCAAATTCATAGAGATGAAAAGTAGAATTGTGGGTGCCAGGGGCCGGGAGGAGGCGGAGTGGGGAGTCATTTAACAACACAGAGTTTTAGTCTAGGAATATGAGACATTTTGGGAGAAAGGTGGTCGCCAACAATGTGAATGTACTTAATACCTCTGAAGGGTACACAAAAATAATTAAACACAATATAATTCTGCTACAATTTAAAACATATATTTAAATTTTCAAAGGTAAATAACTAAAAAATAATATACTTCAAAGAGAATGTTAAACATTTTAAAATAACCTGTTGATGAAACTGAAAATTACCTCTATAGTGGGTGAAAACCTTAATGTTAAATCAATTTTTTTTTTCAAACAATTCAGTTACCTCTAAAATGGAAATTTTTAAATTCATGAAAATATTGACAAATAAGCCATATTGGCATAGCTGGCTAATAATAATTGTGGAGGAGGGGAAATAACAAAAAAGAAAGAAAGGTTTACCAAAGTTCTGTGTGATGTTGAATAGGGAAAATACGTCTCTGGTTCTCAGTGACATTCCCTGTAAAAGAGGGGTCGACCCCAAGAATAAAGACAAAATGAGGTAGGTGAAATGTGGTCTTTCCTTCACTGACACTTGTAAAACCAAGCTTTATTGCCAAGGTCAACACCAGTCCTGATTCCCCCAGGAATCAGGTCTCTCTTCCTGTAGCAGGAAATCACTTTGCAGATGCAGAACATTAAGACTCATTTTCTTCTGCTCTCATGTCATCACCTTGGACTTCACAATTAACCTGCTGCCTAGTGTTTTTCCCTGGACTCTAACATGTCAGCCTCTTTATCAATAAATGATGAGTATTTGGAAGAGGAAGGTCAACACTAAAGCCATACTAATTAGTATTTGCTTCATGGAGCATAGCTTGTTTAGAAATCACTTTCTTGAAAAAAAGAAAAAATATATTTGTTAGTTTGAGTGCCCAGTTTGTCATGCCTAAAGTATGCTTGGGATTTTTTTTCCCGTCAGGGGCAAAAAGAAGATGTGAATGTTTAACCCTGAACAAGAGGACACAATTCACTTCTTCGTGCCATAGGCAGCAGCTTCTCTGTGGCTGTTAGGATGATCTATGCCCCGTGGAAAGGCAGTCCATGGTGTGGGGGAGAGCCTCAGCGTTCAGATGGGCATGCTGATAATGCATAGCTGAAAAGGTTCATTCTGTGTCATGTCCAAGGCCTTTTGTGTGCAATGTTGAAATGAGGCAAGCTCCCAGCACTTCAGAAACTGAACAAATCAAAGGGTCAAAGGAAGATCTCCAGGGGATAACCCAAAGCTTTGGCTGGCTAAAGGATTTGCAAGGGGCAGCCTGAAAACTGCTTCCAGTCTCTCTCTCTCTCTCTCTCTCTCTCTCTCTCTCTCTCTCTCTCTCTCTCTCTCTCTCTCTATACACACACACACACACACACACATGTGTATATATATATGTACATATACATACATATATAGATTAGATAGATAGATATAGAAATACAGAGATATATAATATATGGCTATCTATATATATCTTAAGATTTATATATCTAGTGTTTCTACTTTAGAGACTTTGCATAATCCACTTTCGTTTCAGAGTGGATTTTCAGAGATATTGTTCAATTGGTGTTGCCTTGGTATTGCTGTGCAGTGCCAAAATTTCTAGGGAGCTTTTAGCATGTGTACACACATGTGTGAGTGTGAGTGGGGTGTGTCACACCGATAGCAACAATACAAATGTCTTTCATTACAAATAGCAGTGTCAGCTGCGTGTTAAGCACATGGAAAATATTCCAGCTTGGGTTCCCCGGGAGGCCCACTGTGATGTGGTGACTAGCATGCAGGACACTTAAGAAAAAGCATCTGTGGGAGGGAGGGGACGGAAGCCCAACTATCCCCAGGAGGTCTCTGGGTGCGGGGTAGGGGAGGGGAGATGCCCTTCACTGGGAGGACAGGTAGGGTCAGATTCTTACACCCTCACCTCCATCAGTCACTGGATATGGGGCTACCCTAGGGAAGGAGGTATGACCTTGGGCAAGGAGGCTGTCTTCAAGCAAGGCAGTCCCGAAGAGGGCCCACAGCCGAGGGCAGTCTTCTTGCAGTGGGGAGAATAGGTCTTCATTTCTGAATGAGAATCTGAGCTTCACATTACTGCATTTACCACAGAGGATGAGTGACTGAAAGGAAGGGTGGGAGAGAAAAAGGAGGACAGAAGGAAGGAAGGAAGGAAGGAAGGAAGGAAGGAAGGAAGGAAGGAAGGAAGGAAGGAAGGAAAGAAGGAAGGAAGGAGGAGAGTGAGGGAGGAAGGTAGGCAGGCAATGACTGTATTAGGATATAACAATGACTATATTAGGATATTCCTATGACAAGTATAGGAATAACTAGGTCATTTTAATCTTACTAAGCTGCAGCTTTATCCTTTGCAAAGCTCAACTTTATTTTATAGGACCATCATGAGGGTCAAATATATACAGAAGCCCTTAATACGTTGCAGACAACTATACAAGAAAGTATATGACACTTTTACATAATCTCCAAGGGTCAAGAAGCCCCACTGAAAATGTTCAGCCTTTTAGTCTCCAGACCAATGGTGGTCAGCATCTGCTGGGTGTCACAATCACCCCAAGACTGATTAATTCACTGATTTTGGGGCCATCTCCAGAGTGTCTCATGCAGCAGGTCTGGGCTGGAGCCTGAGAATCTGCATTTAGAGATAAATATATAGGTAGATAATTAATTAGTATAGCTATCCACTTGTATAGATCCTACTGGTTCTATTTCTCTGGAGAAGCTTGCCTGATACACATCTCAATATACCAATGCCCCTGGTTGAACAAAAAGGCAGACTGAACAAAGCGCGGGGAGTGTATTCGGTGTTTACATTCTAGAAACTACAGAAAGCTGTGAGCAGCTGCCCTTAGAAACACAAGCCTTGTTGTAGGAGAGAGATAGGAGCTGGGACAGCTCTGATCTCAGGGGGAGCACAGACACATGACACCGTTGTGATCCTGATCTCCCTGCCCCTCTCGGCTTTATCAAACAAGGAATGAGCTCAGGCTGAACACGCAGCTGGTTTCCAGCCCATGGGGTAATGTTGCCAGAGAAACCCCAGCCTTTGCCTCTGCCCGTCCCTCTTCTGATGTCCGATCTTGCTTTCACCCCAGCTTTCCTCTCTCTAGCCTCCTCTGCTGAAGTCTCTCCCTTCCTTTTTTATTTCCTTGCCTCTTCTTTACAATGAGACTCATTTCAAATCTTCAAACGTCAAAACCGCCTCTTTGACTCAGCCGGGGTTCTTAGCATATGGTTCTTAGACAAAAACTGGAAACACTGGCCCTGTGTCAGTTACAGAGAAAGTCCCCTCCTGCCCCCAACAGTGCCTGTTAATCCTATAATCCAGCCCCGATTTGTACAAGGCTATACACAACTCTCCCTGATCCAAATTCCAAGTAGGCCGGGTCGCTGACATTCAGCTGATGGGAGACTCCTGGGGCCCCAATAGGGTGTCTTGTAACTTCAGAGGCTCCGTGTTTCTGAATCAACACAGGCCCTGAGGAATGAGGGATGCTAATCTTGGTGGCGCTTGACCCTCTGTCAGTTTGTGAGGAAGACATTCATCGTTTACACTGCCACCACCCTCTGCTGAGCTGGTGTTTTGGATACAGTCTTTCTATAAAAAGGAAGTTTGACAAAAGGCATTTCCAAGTGGGAAAGTACAGTCATTTTTTCTCTAGGAAATTAGAGTTTGTTTAGTGAAAGCCTTTGGCCAGATCAATACGTAAGTTGACTAGTAGAGTCTGACAGTCGTGTCACGATTCCTAGTGTGACAGAGGTGGCATCACGTCGGGAGTTTGTGTGTGTAGGGCAGTGAGCCGGGCATTGAGGTTGTGCTCCGGTTTTAGCTGCCGTCAATGATTTTTTGATGTGCATACCTAGTTTGGAAGATGGCTGGTGTCTATACAACAGAAAGAGTGACCCTTTCTGCATCCTTCTAACTCAGACAGTGTGAGAATGGATGAGCTTCAAAAAGACCTGCAAGCCTATGATTGCTGTAGCCCTCCATGTCACTGTTGCCCAGCACAGTGATTGCCCAGTCCCGTGTCATTTTCCTTCTTGATGCTCTCTGCTTCCTAGCAGTTATTTATGGCCACATGCCTGGATTCTGGTGTTAAAAAACAAAATTCAACAGTAAAGTTGAAGACATAATTGGCTTTATTAAGCCATTCATGAATCAGGCGGCATCCTACCTTGTAGGTAGAAGGGCCTTGGGAGGGGTTGTGCAAATGGAAGGTTTTTATAGGAAAAAGGATGGAGCAAGGGAATTATTAATAAAAGAAAAGAAAGTAGAGACAAGGGACTAGCAGCATTTTTATCATGTGGGTCTCCTCTTCTTCCTGTGGGTGTGGAGAGGACACATGTGACAGAAAATTTCAGATTGACTCATTCAGATGACATTTTCTGGAGAGGCTGAAGCCACAGTAAGATCAGGTATTAGATCTAGGTTTGGTGTCATGGGAGTTTAACACGGGTGACGCCATTTGGGGCCTCTGGTTTTCTCTTTCACTCTGGTCAGGAAATGAGGGTGGGATGAGGAGCCTTTTGTGCAAGCCATCCTCCACACCTTCCCTTCCCATCCACTGACCATGTGTGGGAGACCTGAGAGAGGATTCTCTGGCCCCAGCAAAGGGGTAGTCGCAGGTGACAGGAGCCTGGTTTCTGTATGACTGTGGCAAACAGAGGACCACCATCCCCACTGCCACCAACCTGGGATGGACTGTGGCTGAGTGAGAAATAAAACTCAACTGTGTTAGACCACTGCACTTTGGAGATTGTTCGTTTCAGAAATTAGGTTCCGTGTACTAAATGTGGTGACCAGACCAAGGTGGAGATGATGGGGACTTTGAGGATCAGGTGACTTTCATGAGGGAGGGGCTCTTGGAGCCCACCCATCCTGTGAGGAAGTACCAGGAAGCTCAATAGTGTGCCTGGGGACAGCCAGTTCTTAACATTTGCTTTAGAATGAAGATCACCTGGTTGAAAATAAATGTCTCTTTAGGAATATCTGGATTCTCTCAGATAGTCGATATTATTCTATGAAGGTCTGAATTCTTTGGCTCTGGTTAATTGTGTGACATCAGCCTTTTCCTTTTTGACGTGGTCTCCCAGTATCCAGAGGGGACCCCGGGCACAATGCTTGATGCCCATTATCCTGACAGGTATGTTACTTGTGGGAATTAATAATTAAGGTAGAATTCTGATTTATCTATTGGGGCTCATGCAGGAGTTGGCTCCCCCAGAACTGTATTGCCTGAGTGAGTACTCAATCTGACAGACTCAGGAAAGAGCCTTGGCCCAAAGGGACTCCCCAAGTTTCTCCGCAAGCTGCCTAATAGCCACTCCCTAGATGCCCTATCCACTCATTTGAGCACAGTATTCCACAAAGAGTAGACAGATAAGAAATATCTGTGAAAAGGAAGAGAAAAAAGAAATAGAAAAAGAGAAAGAGAGAATGACAGAAGGAGAGAAGGAAAAGGAAAGGAAGGAGGAAAAGAGAAAGAGGTAGATGGGGGAGGAAAATGAGGATACAAAAAATAGCTAGACAGACAAAGATGCTGAGAAGCTAAGAAGCTGTGAAAGAATCCTCATTTCAGTATCACCCCGGAAGTTCTGTTGGGACCAGAAAGAGGATGCACAAATTAAGAATCTCGTCAGAACTCTGAGACTCCATCTTCATTTTCGGTGACAAAGAGGAGGATGGAGGTGGTGCTTTGGAACAAGTGCAAGCTAAACAATACTTCCTTTGAGAAAACAGAGACTAGAAAATCCCCCGACTTTTCCTCTTGGGCAAAAGCTGGGGTTCCCTCTGGTTCACAAGTGTAGCAACCCCACATTTGCCAGCCCCTGCAGCACCCACGCCCGGTTCCCTCCTGCCTGCCCTACTCACCCCTTCCTCCCTCACTGAGAGGTCACTTCTTCCTCCTCGTTCTTTCCTGAGAGGCAGTCAAAGAGTAGGAGCTTTGGATTCAGGCAGCTGCTGCTGCCAGTGTCAGCCCTGGCCAGGCATCTTAGTATGTCCCCATTAGGTGTTAATATGACAGTCATGCACCTTTGCAACTGGGATATATTCTGAGAAATGTGTCCTCAGGTGAGTTCGTCATTGTGCAAACATCACAGAGTCACTTACACAACCCAGATGGTCTAGTTTACTGTGCACCTAAGCTAGACGGTACAGCCTATTACTTTTAGGCCACAATCCTGTACAGCACGTCACTGTACTGAATCTCGTAAGTAATCATAATGCAACAGTATTTGCATGTCTAAGCAGATCTGCAGATCTGAACATTGAAAAGGTACAGTAAAATTTGCTATAAAAGATTAAAAAATAGTGTACACCTGTATAAAATGGAGCTGGGAGGACCCCAAGTAGCCCTGGGTATCAGTGAGTGAGTGGTGAGTGAGTGTGAAGGCCCAGGAGGTGACTGTCCATGAACGTAGACTTTATACACACAGTTCACTTAAGCTACGCTCAATTTACATGAGATTAAATCAAGCACAAGAGAAAGTAAGGCAGTAAGGAAATGAGGTACACACGAGAAGTGGCAACCTTTTTTTGTAAGGAGAAAGTACACACTTTAGTGATATAGGTATAGAATAAGAAACGCATCAGGCAGTAACTTTGTCTTTTATTATCATTATCACATATTATGCATGTAATCGTGTGTGCTTCACTTTTATGTGACAGGCAGTACAGTGGGGCTGTGAATGCCAGCGTCACCGCACACATGTGAGGAATGTGTGGCACCACGACATTGGGATGGCAACGACGTCACTGGGCGACAGGAATTTTTCAGCTCCATTATCTTATGGGACCTCTGTCGTAGCCACAGTCTGTCATTGACAGAGACTTTGTGACGTGGTGCATGCCGCTATTACTATTATTAAACTTCAACTCACGATTCACCTTCCCTACTAGGTGGCCTTATGTAATCCCCCAGTTTGATGAATGCCATGGCTTATGTGACAGGACCAAAATAATGAACACATAAATCTTCCATGCCTCTTTTCCCTCCTGCCTGCTCGCTGAAGGGTGTGTGGCTGTGCCTGGACCTGGTGAGGCATTTTCTCCAGGGACTGGCCCACCTTAGCTTTGTGCTGCCCCACAGGCAGACCTTGAGGTAAGAATCGGAGTGCGAGTTTATTTAAAATGTGATGGGAATAGAGAAGAGAGAGAGAAAGGAAGGCTGCCAGAAAAGTCTTGTGAAGCCAGTTACTACTGTGGAGACCCGGAGAAATCCCTCTGGGAATTCTGGAAGAATATCCTACATGAGGTAATCATGCTGGCATATTTACTGAGCAACCCCAGCATTCATTGGTTGAGGATGACTTCCACATCCTGCCTCCACTTTCTGAGGCAAAGAGACGCCAGTGTAATAACATGGTAAGGGTGACGGGTAGGAGCAGGGTGGTGACAGCTTTCACTACCAGAAATTTTAAGGGAGGAAAGCCATGATCTCTATGTCCTACCCATGAGGTATGATATGCCCAGAAGATGTGTGTGCCCAGTGCGCTTCAGCAGATGCTTCTTTCCACTCAGGCCCAAGAGTCTCCATGGGAAGACTGGAAGCTCTTCAAGGACACCGTTATTGTGTGATATGCCATTTTCTTGTATTCTGACACTGCCTGGAAGTTCAGAGGCAGAGAGAGGACAGACCAACAATGGAAAAGATCCCTATGTCAGGGAAGGGCCTTCGTAGACCAAGCTTGGGATTAATATTTTGTAGGAGATGATTACTCTTCTTCTGCATTTGACAAATCTCTTATTGTTCACTGCCAGGGATGCAAATCAGAGGAATATTCTGGGGGGCTTCTGACCAGATGGCACTTAACTTCCTGAGCACAACTTAATCTGAAACACCCCTTTGAGGCCTGGGAATGAGATGACGAGTCCCAAGGGTCGTCAGAGAGCACAGACTTCACTTGTCTCTTCCTGCTACTGAGTGTTGACTGAGCTCCATGACGGGAGTTCAATTTGGATTAAGAGTCCAGGGCTTCATTTCTGCTGTATCGCAGCCTGAACCCCCGTCTGCTCATCTGCAGGCTGAGAGGACTAATCTTTGGCCTCCCTGCCCATTCAGGGATCCAGCTTGAGTAGAGAGACAATGGGCCTGAATGGATTGGTGGATGAAAAGGAGATGCTTGCTTTAAGCTGGCCGGCCGTCAGGGACCATTGAGCACAGCTCCACGTCTGGGCTCCAAAGGGCAGCCCTGTACCCTGAGAGAGTGATTTCAGCTCCAGGGAGCAATTTGCAACCCTCATCTGAAGGATTAGAGCAGTAGCTTTACAATCCTTGGCTGTCTCAGGATGGAGGTGTTGGCTGTATTAGTACCAGCTGTATAAATGCCACATAAATATTGATATCATTTTAAATTGCCTATAAAAGGGAAGGGCCAACTTATGAAAGCATCTTAAATAGATGTAGATGGCCCCACACCCTGGCCTCTTTTCCCATCCTCTGGTATCTCAGAGCTTTTTCTTTTAAAATGAGTGCTAACCCACAGCACATCAGGCAATTTGCCCTAAAAAGTGACACGGGATCTCTGGTCATCTACCTGACTGTGGGAAGTCCCTTCTGCTGAATTCCTCTAACTATGTCTATTCTAAAGGAAGTGATAAGAAAGAAGGTGTTGGGAGCCGAAGAGGAAGGGTGAGGGTGAGTAAGGAGGAAGAGAGGACATGTGACTTTTTTTTTTAAAGGGAAAGAAACATAAAGAGATAAAAAGAAAAGAGATGAAATGAAATTTCCTCAAATAAGGATAGGGTTGTCACAGCCCACTGCCTCTCCTCAGTGCCCAGGCTCTTTTAAAGCACCCCTTTGCTTTCTGAAAGATTTCCCTAAGTTTCTGGCTATAAATCATCATTCTCATTTGATTTCCCTACTGTATTTCCTCTGCCCCTTTCCTGTGGACTGACAGAGAGTGCAGAAGTTTTTATTTATATTCCTGTATACCTTTCACAGCACAAAGTATAACTTTCAAAAAGTCAAAATGTGATGTCATCCCAATCTTGGATAAGAATGTGTCAAATATGTATTAAATCATTAATAAAGGAAAACATATAATAATGATGCTCATCAGAGAGCCATTTAAAGAATTGGGTATTTGTAGGAATTCTGAAAAACAGGGTGAGTTTATCAGTTTAGAAGAACATTGGTTCATGTTCCACAGGGCAATGAAACTCATTAGCTTCTCTAGTGGACAGAAAGGGACAAGCGATTCGCAGTGTCAGGCTCTAGTTGGCAAGCAGTAATATCAAACAACAGTTTATTCTCCTAGAGATTTAAAAATTCCCTGGGCAGGCCTGCTAAAGCCACCATATGACATTGAAAAGACACCTGGTTCTCTACTTCTTATTTTCAAATTTTAGATAGTTTTTCTTAAGACAGGTGCTCACTAAATATCTAGTGATTGACCATACACATAAAATATGTAGCTAAAATCATGTTCTCTAAGAATACAAATCTTTTCTATTTCTAATTCCTATGATATACTCAGCAGAGCTCTTGGACCCTTTACTGGACTATAGAGATTTGAAGGAAGGGGGCCCATTGACACAAGAATACTTTTTTATATATTATAATTAAACATAACATATTTTAAGAAGGTTCTGGTAACATGTTCAGTGTGAAAACACACAGTATTTAGCGATGCTAACCGTGTTATGTGGATACTGTGCTAGTAAAAGTCAAGTGATATTTAATGTAATCTCATGCAGTTCCAGGCTTTTTTCCCTATTGGATCTCCTGTTTTATTGAAAAATTTCCATATAACCGAAAGTTTACATGGTGATTGAAATATTAGTTTTTATTCAATGTGAAATTGACTCTGAATTATTCTACATAATTAACAGCTTGCACAAAGCAGTGTACTGAATGCAGGTCTCTATAAATAATAAGGCCCAATTTAATGGAAACAGGTTAGGAGAATTTTAAAATGACCATTGTTCAAAATACTTTGCAAAGTTTTTACTTTACTTCTCCTCCCCCAGCTCTATGCTAAGAAGCCAGAGCTTAGCTCAGCTAAGGGCAGGGTGAGAACCCTCGAAACACCCCGATTCACCCATGCAGAATTCTGTGCATCTGTGTCCTTAACACTGTGTGCCGGCTGTGGCCACTTGGTTCTGCCTCTGGCTGTGTTGCTCCACATCTGGAATCTAGCCCTGATCCCTGTGTATAACGGGGACATTCTGAGCAAGCCTGTTGGGACCTGCTGCTACCTGGTCCTTTCTTCAGTTCTCTTTCTCAGCCTGGGATCTTCAGTTTTTCTAGAACTGCTGTCAAGCTGGTAGGTTCAGCCAGCGCTGATAAACTGACGAATGTATCTTCATCTTTTGAGGGTCTAGATCTTGCTAAGAATCTGAAAGGTAAGTCTGGGCTCCCTCCTTCAAATTACAGGCATACATGCATCCACCTACCTTTTTCAATTTAATTTAGAAGGCTTGTATCATAGAACTCTGTGAGGGATATTTGGAACCCAGGAAGAGCTTCCACACTGAAAGGAACAGTTTTTCCTTCTAAGTGTTCACAGACAAGGTGCCCTGGTCAAAGAAACGTATCTCTGAAGAGTTTGGGATGAACATAAAGATGTGAGGTTAGAAATGTTCTTTGGGGGAGCCGTAATTAAAAGACCTGCTACCTTGCCCGTTGTGTGAGGCTATCTCTGGGAGCCACTTCCTCCCCAGGACAAGGCAAGCCCTCACTGCAGGGTGGCTATTGTACCAGCTGATGGGTTGAATTTGTCCAGCTGCTGTGCTTCCAGTACACTGACTCTTCATCCCCTCTGACCTGTGCACAGTGGACTCTTTCTTCCAGTGAGATCAGTTATGTGTGTGTGCCCAGCCAGATGAGTGCATGGATGTGTGAGAAGAGTGTGCATGCTCAGAGACACTGCTACTCTCCTAGAGGCTGCTCTTTCTAACAGTGTTTTCACACAGTTCCTAGTAGGTGAATTGAAATTCAAGCTGGGACAAAAAAAGTGGAGACTTGGCACTAAAGAGATCACTGGTTTAGCAGAAGTATAGGGCAGTTTAGCATGTGATGAGGGAGACACGTTTGGAGAGATAATTTGAAGCACTGTCATGGAGAAGCTGGCCTTTGCTATGGAAGTAAAACAAAGCATCATCTGTAAGGTGAATCATTACTTCTCTTATCTATTTTTATATAGTTTGATTTTGTAGAAAACAAAAATAGCCACTCTTCCCTTTCTTCAAAATAAAAATTCCACATAACTGAGCAACCAGAAGACATTCCCAGCCTTCCTTGCAGCTTGTATTAGAGTTCTAGTTAAGGTGACTCCATCAGAAGTGGCTGTGGGACTTCCAAGGAACCTCTTCACAGTGGAGCCAACATGGCATGCTCTCTCCCTAGACTTTGGCTGAAGTGGTGCCAGATGAATACCATCCTGGCCTCAGAGGATGGTAACAGGCCTGGGCATGACAGAGAAGATTGCTGACAAGTTCACAGAGCCACCCAGCAGCCCCTGACAGGCTGCCCAATCTGCCCTGCTTCTTCTTTGTGTGAGAAAAATCAGTGCCCAGAGCACTCCAGCTACACTTACTCAGGGCTCTTCATCATAAGCAGCTCAAAGGATCCCAAAGCTTCACTGCCTCTCCTCTCCTACTTAGTTTGAACTCATCTTCTGAAACTAATCGTTAGATTTTAGATTTCTCAACTATATTCTTAAACATTTTAGGCTTTCTTTACTCATTTTAAACTTCTGCTCTCCATTGAAAGTCCTCAGTAAAGACTAATTCAATGAGTGAGCAATTGTCCTCAGAAACTTTTGTGTGCATCCTCCCTTATTTAGGAACAGAGTAGCTACAAACACAACGTTGGTGTCGGAAGTCACCTTAGAGTTCACTGACTTCACTCTCCACCTCCGTGTACAAATATTTCATGTCACCTTACAGCTCCTGACTTTCTTCTTGGTTTTCATTCCCAGCCTCAAGAAATACTTCTTTCACATCACCTGGAAAAATTTGCTCTGGGTGACTTAAGCTGCATCCTCTCTTGTTCAGATCCACCCAGAAAGTCGATGGCTCCCAGAAATTTTTTTCTTTGGCTAAAAAACAGAAAGGCTAGTATTCTGTACACAACCCACATCCTGTGTTTACAGTTTTGTATGAATCGATGCCTCTGCTTCTACCACTTCCCAGCAAAGGGGACGGTCTGAGTATGAACAGTTGGTTGCAAAGCCTCAGCAGATCAGAGCATGGCCTGGTGGAGCCCTTGGGCATGCAACTGTGCTCTTGGGCTGCAGTGTGACTGACGGGTGCAGCGGGGTGGGGAGACGGAGGGAAACAGCATGTAATCTGAGGGGTTAGGAATTCACTCAGTCCCCAGGGCAGAGGCCATCTTCACGGAGCAAAACTCAAAACGCTGGGACTCTAGCAATCTCAAACCCAGTTTCAAACAGTCAGTATTATATCTTTGCTCTTTTAACTTGAAAGTTCAAATAACTTCAGTTCAGTAGAAAAACTTTAGCATTCTGCCTCATCCCCAATTCATTATCAACCTCAGTTGGGTTCTATGCTCACCTTCCTCTGAAATACTCATGTCAAGTTTACCTCCCCACTCCGTACTATGACATCAGGACACTGCTCCCTTCTCCTGGGATCTGTGGCTTCAGTCAGTGCACTGACCACTCCCTCCTCTGCAAATTCCCCATGCTGTCCCAAGGCTGAGACAGCACACATCCTGGTTATTCTCTGAATCCATCCCTCCTTCTTAGTCTCTTTGGCTGGCTTCTCCTGGGCTTAACTCTAAATGTGGGCAAGCTTCCAGCTGCAACCAAGCCTATCATTTTCCTCTATCAGCTATCCCTAAAAGAGTTGAAGCCAGTATCCTAGGTGCTACTTGCTTTCGGTGTTAATCACTCCCCCAATTTTTTTTTATCTCCAGTCCAGACCTCCCTCCCCTGAGGCTCAGGTTTTCAACTTCCTGCTTTTGTCTGCATTTGTTCCCTCTGCCATCATCCCGAAGCTGCATATCTATCACATTTCACATAATGACTCTCCCACCCTCCTGGTTGTCCCCAAAATGTAGGCATAACCTTTTGACTCTCCTCCTCTGCCGGCCCCTCCTCCCACTCCCCAGGCACAGTGGTTTCCTTTCTGTCCTCCCAGGCCCTTTTCTAGTTCTGCATGTTACTCTTGTACCCCCTTTTGCTTGCTTCACCCCAACTCCTAGTCAACTTCATGCGACTAGTTTATCCTAATCCCTAGGGTCTCAGTCATATCAGCTCCTCAGAGAGGCCACCCTGACCTTCCTACATAAAACGGACTAGGCAACCCCATGTTTTCTATCTCACCACCTTATTTTCTTCCTTCATGGCTACTCACTACATTCTAGAAGTGTGTTGTGTATGTATTTATTGTTTATTTTCTGCCAAGCCCTGCCCTTCCTATCACTAGGAGGTACACCAGGAGGCAGGTCAGTGTCCATCTCATTCTGCACTGTGTCTCCTGGCTCATTTGTATTTGTCCAGTCTATGGAATCCCTGAGGAGCATTACTTCTAGGTTATGAATTGCTCACTGTGAGCCAACCTCCATGCTGGCCCCTTTGATATACATTAGCTCCTCGAATCACCCAAAAGAAGGGTTTTCTACCCACATTTTAGAGTTGCAGAAACAGAGGCTGAGAGGTCAGTGACTTGCCTCCATTTACCTAGCTGTTTAGAGGCAGAGCCAGAATTCAATCCCAGGTCTGTCTTGTTCACTATATCCACTGTCACCAGGGAGGATTTTGATAGAAACACTGCAAAATCTTTTGTCTTCCTCATTGTTTAAAGACAGCCGAAGAGTTTAATACAGGGCCCTCAGAAAGACTCTTTAATTACCCCTCCTCCAGAGAGGTAATTTCAGATCAGGTCAACTGGTTCCTCGATCCAGGGCAGTCCTCAAAGGAGATGAGAACAAATCTTTTTATTAGCAGCATTTTATCCTCTCCAAGGAGAAAACATCAGTGGAGGACAGTGGAGCTTGAAAGCCAGCACCAGTTGTCCTTCTGTTCAGAGTGACAGTAACCCACGCTCACATGGGCCCAGTGCTTACCAGATGGGAGAGTGATAGGCTGGAGGACACAAGCAGTTCCTCTGTGTGTCAGGCCTGCTGCTTGGCCCTACCTTTCTTAGTTAGACTCATGTGTTTGAGGCCTAAAAGAAAAAAAAGAAAATAAAATAAGAATGACCGCTACCCCTTCACAAACTGAGCAGAACAGAGCAGGACAGGTTCTCTGTCCCCCTGTTGAGATGGCAATAGGAGGGCCCTCAGTGAAGGATCCGGTGCTGCTCCTTCCGAGGTCAGGCAGGGCCAAGCAGTGTCCTCGGTCACCCAGGGTGAGGCTGAGAGACAGCATGGCTCTCAGCCCCAAGTGGCAGCAAGGACCAAGCAGCAGGACGATAGTTGTTTTGAGAGATGAAACAGCTGGCCTGTCATCCTGGAGATCCAAGAAAGGGATTCCTTCGAGATCATAGGTCCCTGCTGAGTCCCCAGGGAATAACTGGCAGCTTGGTTTCTATGAGGTCAGAGGGTTTTGCACAGCCAGGGTGAGTGGGAACCACAGATACATAGGCAACCCCATCCTGTCAATTCTCAGTACTAACAACAGTCTTTAAAAAAAACTCTTTGGTGACATAGAATAGACAGAAGTGTGTGCAGATGGTAAGCATGCAGCTCAGAGGGTTTCCCACACCCAGCAGGGTTGATCCAGATAAGGACAAATCCTGCCCAAACCCCTTCCAGTCACCACCTCCAGGGGCAGCCCCTCTCCCCTCCCAACACCTGTTTTTGCACTTTATGTAAACGGAATCAGGTAATGAGTATTCTAGTTTCTTTCACCCCATCATGTTAATGAATGCATTCATTCATAGTGGTTTGACAGTGGTTTTAGAGTATTTGCTCTCACGAGACTCTAGTATTCCACTGTGTGTGTGTCTACTGGGATTTGTTTCTTAGAGGTTTGGTTTTAATGATCTTCTCATTCATGTCACTTTCTAGGTTGGGTAGAGATGAAATTTAGTTTGCTGCGGCCACCTGTTTAAAGGTGGGAGCTCTCCATAAATCCCCTTTCATACAACCACTATTTAGGAATAGTTTGTCCCTCCTCCTCCGTTAGTCCCTTTCATCCAGATGTGTTTGTAGAGCAATTTAGGCTGTGACTGGCCTTCACCATGGAGTGTCCCAGCAAGGTGTTGCGCCAAGCCCTAGAAAGAGGGTATCTAACAGTGACAAGAACCATCAGGAGATGCTATCATGGCAATCCCATCCAACACGTGGAATGAATGATACCTGCCCTTTTCCTCCTAAGACTGCTCTGAGAATCAAGTGAAATCAGGCAGATATTACAAAATTGCTAACGCGGTATGATAACTTCATAAAAAAGAGACTTGCATGTGACATCCAGGCAAAAGCAAAACAGAATGAAACAACAACAATAAAAATTATAGGTAAGGAGCTTAGGGAGTTTGTTTTCTTTACATTTTGAAAAATCCACATGTTCTACACAGAATGTGTGTGAGAACTTAGAAGTTCAAGTAAATGATGAAATAAATAAAAGAAATTCTATATTGCTTCATTGCCTCACAAGAAAGACTTAGTGATGTTTTAAAAATAGAAAGTTTTGTATTGTAATCCAACTTGCAACATGAGAACAGAAATAGCCTGTGCTGAGAGATTAAAAGAAAAAGACAGTGCTTCACCATTCCGGCTGCCAGGAGATATATGGCGTCCCTGCTCCTCATGTTACTTTTCTTAACCAAGCAGCTGGTTGCTGAGCACAGGGTGGTATGTGTGTGTGTGTGGGGGGGGGGTGCCTGCACTCCTGCTTTTCCACTGTTTGCAGTCTATGTAGACACCTATTTTTAGAAATCATGTTGATAAGGGACAAAATGAGGCCTCCCATGAAGAGCAATGAGTCAACAAGACTCTAGCCTGGACCAAAGTTAGGTGTACCTAGCAACTGGTAGAAAAATATGCTCCCACCTGGAGAAAATATTTCCACCATCCAGGGCTTTATAAGGCCGAGTCTACATTTCCTGTTACTTAGAAAATCCAAGGGAAATCTGTGAAGAGAGGGTTTTATTGGACTGTTTTTGTTTTTTTGTTTTTGTTTGGTATGTTTTGGCATTTGAGGTCAGTTTTAAACCCAAGAAGCACTTTATTATTTCTACAGGTCCATTTTTTAATAATCCATTGTTTAAATAGTGTGGCTTGAGGAACAGCAGCACCTGTATTACCTGAGGCCTTGTTAGAAATACACAGTCTGAGGCCTCTCCATGGTACTTAGGCCCCTACCCACTGAGTCAGAATCTGTATTTAATAAGATCCCCAGGTGACACATGTTAAAATTAGAAGTTCTTCTCAATAAGACATTGTGGAAAATATGGAAAAGTAACAAGAACAGTTTTCTCTTGTTTGCCTCCTGCTCTGCCCTGCCCCACCCCATGCACTTATCTCTTTTTACATAACCACCATCCCACAGTTGCACAAAACCAGTCTTGTAGCTTGGTTTTTCACTTCACCTCATTGAAAGCATCTTTCTATGTCATTAGCCTTTTTCATAAACAGGTCTTATAGTTGTATAATAGTCCATCAATTGAACATATTCTAGTTAATTCAATTACTTCTAGTTGGACATGAGTGATTTAAAATTTAAGTAATTTAACAATAAATATTTTTGTGCCTAGCAATTAACATATTTAGTTTTTTTTCCTGTGAGAGTCTCAGCAAAAAATTTAAAAGCAAACTTTCTTTATAATAAGACAAACACATTCTTATTTTAAAAGCTTTTAAAAACATGAACACAGATCTATGTATGTGATAAATTACCCTAGAAACACACACACGCACACACAACAGGTGAAATTCAAGTTAATAGCATTGTACTGATGTCAGTTTTCTGGTTTCGATCAATGTACCCTAGTTATTGAAGATTTAACTATTAGAGTAACTAGGTGAGTAATATACAGGATCTCTTTGTACTATTTTTCAACTTGTGTGAATCCCTAATAAGCCAAAATAAAAAGTTTTAAAACCATGGGAGAGAGAGAAGAAAAAGAACTGTAAAAATTCTGTTATCATTTGGTCTATTTCTCTTCAATTTTATTCTATACATGGTTAAAAATAGGAATGCAAAATGGAAACCTGTTTTAGAAGCCCTGGGTCTGTGCCTCACTTCACTGGGCATGGCTTTGGTGAGACACCACAATAACCAGCAGCAAAGATAGGTCTGAGGTGTCTGTGTAAGCTTTGCCCCTTGAGGTGGTTGAGAAGGACCACCCCAAAGAAAACATATAATTAATCACCTTTGAAGCCTTACTTCCCACAACCTTTTTCTTCATTTTCTCAGGCAATATTTCCGTCTCTGTCTTAGCCATGCACCAACCCTATTTCCTAACGTGATTTTGATGAGGAGCCTGTGAAAATGCAGGGTTTCGGGGCAATAATTATAATTCACTTTCAGGGGGTGCTCACAGAAGGGAAGTAGAATTCTTCTGGCTAAATGATCAGCTCTGGCTCTTGGCTGCATTTGCAGAAAAGGACACTGAGAAAATGACTAAGGTGGTTGCAGTTAATTAACAACCTGCTTCCTAATGGGAAACACTTAAGTAAATAGCACTGGAGAACACTTAAACTCTCCTTCAATGCCCTGCTTTGTGCACCTTCACCTACCAATCTTGTCTCTATGACAACCAAAGAACTTTCTTTAAAACTCAACTGAAACGTGAGATACCTGCTTCAATCAGCCTTCGGGACTCTGTGTCCCTCTGTACGTTATCTGCCGACTCTGTTCTGTCATTTACCTGTGTGCAGGCCTTTTCCCACACTGGGCTGTAAATCCTTGATATCAGCCACAGGCCCACTATTCTTTGTTTGACACACTTTGCAATGTCCCACACATTTAGGAATAGGCTCCCTATGAGTGTTTGTTGATGGAAAGAGGGGTAGGGAAGGAGAAAGGGAAGCGGAGAATGACAGTGGGTCTGGGGATGGCATTTGTGTGAAAGCAGCTTGAGCTGTTGTGATTTCAGAATGCCCACAGCTCTCTTGTGGCTGTTACTAACCTTTGCTTCCTTTTCCTTCTGTGCCCTGTGCCAACACAGTGGACCTGTCTCCAAAACAAGGAGGCTTCTAGTGTCTGGTGGTCCCACCCTCAGGTGACCTGCAGATAATGCCATCCCCAGTTGGCCACATTGAGGCCTGCTCATGGGCAGAAGGAAGGACCTAGCAGATAACACCCTCACAGGAGTGTCCTGCCTCTGCTCCTGGGGCCCTTTGAAGGGTTGCAGCATGTAGTGAAATGTGAGGACAGGGCTCAGGCGCATCTGCTTCAGCCATCTCCATGACCTTGGACACTTAAGGTGCTTACTTTAGCACTTGGGCTGTTTCTGCATCCCAAAATGAGACGGGTGTGCAGACCTTTCTGTTTCTTCAACTCTAAATTAGGGATGTCTATTCAGGCAGGTGGGGCAGAATCTCAGAGGAGTGATGGTGAAAGTTACTGAAGCTTTGTTCTGCCTAAATGTCGGGGGCTAGAGGTAGGCTGGGCCATATCTCTTCAGGTCTAACTTGGCTAACCATGGTTCATTAGGACTAGAGGAAGAAGACCTGTCTGGTCTAATTTTCACCAGTCCAGCCAGGTAGGTTGGAATTTCTTTCTGAATGGTTGGAACTGGGTGTTGACCTTGGCTTTACACTGGAATGGCCTGAGACCTTAGTAAATCCCTGTAGCCTGGCTTCCACCTGAGAAAGTCTGATTTAGCTCTTCTTAGCAAGGCTGACTCGCCCACTAGGCACAGCTGGCACAGTGCCTAGGACCCACCATAGTTCTAGAGGCCCACAAAGTATCTAATTTCATTTTTTAAAGTCAGAAAAAGAAAATAAACTTTGAAGTCAAAGAAAAGGTTTCAATATGTGATACTGACATATTTGTTTTCACACCAATGCAGTCGTAAAATATAATTTTTAATATATTTTTATGGAGGAAGGAGCCCATGAGAGTCATGATGTGGCCCTGGGCACAGTTCCTATGTGGCGTCAGAAGTTGTAAAAGCTCCCCAGGTGATTCTAATGCACAGCCAGAGTTGAAAAACCAATACTTTTTAAAGGGGACCCAAGTGACTCTCTACCTTTACATATCTCTACCTGGCCTTCCCTAAACCATAACAGAAATATTCTTCAGATGCGTCAGTCACCAGTAATGAATAGGCCAGGCAAAGGCATTTTGGGCACATGAGTAAAGGAAGGAGGGATTCTGTTGGTGGTGCCACAGGAAGGGAGTGTCTCTGGGCACCTGGGGGAGTCCGGGTGGGCTGGGAAGAGGGTCAGCTGAAGGAGTTTGACCCTCCCGTGTGTACAGGCTCCAAGAGTTTTTAAATTATTTCTGATCTGTTCTTGATCTTGTTTGATTTAGCAACAATCTGGAGGTAGGCAAAGTTATCTTTATCGTTCCATTTGCAAAATTGGTGGTGCCTGCCATACATCACAACAGGTGCTGTTCCATGGAACTGCTGCCAGGGTCTGCTTTGACCACCACCATGGTAGGCTGTGTCCTGCAGCCCTGGTCATGTTTCTAACTTTAGGCTCTGAATTGTAGCCTAAGCAAAAGTTAGTTTCAAATTGTGTTTGGGAGGAAAACAAAAGTGTTTTCCTAATCTTCACCAACTTCAATGCCTGCCATTGAAAATTGCCACTATTTTCATGACTATACAGTGATGTCAGAGCAACCCTAACTGAAATGTCAGGTAGAAGAGGCAACTTTTCATCTTCCTTTGGGAAACAAGCTTTCTGTCTGCAATGCTAGCCCCACCCTGAGCACAGGAACACAGCACCACCTGTTGGCTTCCTGAGGACAGCATTGTGATCCTTTCAGGGTCCCAGAGAGTGGAGGCATTGGCCAATGTCCACTCTCTCCCACTGCCAACAATAAAAGAAAAAGGGAGGCAGTTCTCCAGTGTGGAGACCAGCATTCTAGGTGCTCCCTGTTTAAGACTAAACAGTTTACGTTTACAGGGGAGCAAAGAAGCAAAAAACTTGATTATTATTATTTTTTAATTTAAAGAATGAGCATTAAACACTAAGAGATCAGTGCAAAGTGTAATGTTATTCCAAAGACCTGAGAGCCTCATTGAAACAAGCATTCAAACAAAATATGTATTTGGGTAAACCTCTGTCAAGAGGAAACTACATCACAGTATTTTAGAAGGCACTAAATGCAGTATTTTAGTCAGTAGAGATGCTACTTTCTTGACCTCTAGAACAGTGGTCACATTTTAATTTAAACACAATTTTTTATCATTAAGAATGTCTGAGTATATAGCCTCATTATGTGTATATTTATTTAGAAAGCATATACATTACTTTTACATCAATGTCCCTATGTACACTATAAAACCACCAAAACAAAAATGAAAAACTGAGATAAAAATAAATAAAACCTAATGTTCTGACTTTCTTTCCCACGCCCCCGTGGAGAGTCTGGCCCTCCTCCAGGGCACGCTCCCATGCCTGGAAACCACAGCTCCCAACATGGAAACACTGACAGAGTCCTAATGCATTTGCTGAAGACGGCGCATCAGGCCCTCTCACATCTTTGCTAGAAATTGTGGGTGCACACTTAGCAAGAGGACGTTGCCAGAAAAAGGCCACTTCTGATTTCCGACCTAACATGTAAGGAGCTTAAATGCTATCACTCCACACTAGCAACTGAGAAAACTGAAAAATCAACAATTCTTCTTAGATTTATCACAGAAGTAAAGTCACAGGGCAAACTGCTACCTGCAAAATGGAAGAGAAAGACAGGCAGATACAGAGAATCACAGTTTACTTGAGCGGAACCCCATGAGCAGAAACTCTGAGGGAACCAGTGTGGGGGGAGGAAAACCTGAACTGTCACTGGTGAATTACTGGAGGCTCAGTGTGGACAAGGCCCAGAGATCAAGACTACAGGGGGGCCAGTCATGGGGGAACCCCACACTTTAGTGAGTTTTACCTCCTAGAGCTCTACCAGGTTCTCATAGTGAAAATAAAAATCCTGTTCTACTTCCAGCAAGGGAAAAGGAAAAGAAATCATTTTGAAATACGACAGAGCACTGTGTTCTTTCTAACAAAGCCTTTCCTTAGAAGATAGTTAACCAGAAACTAAGCTACCTAGGGGGGAGGGAAATACCCAACTTTAGTCTCTTCTGGCCCTCCTATCCTCCTAGAAGCACTTAAGGTTCTGAGATGAGGGGCACAGGCTCACTGAAAGACTGGGGCCTCACTATAGACTTCCTCCCACACTCACTACCACCTCACTAAAGGCCTATTTACAATAGTTCCTTACACCCCACATATCATGTCTACCTTTCAATAAAAAATAATAAGGCATACTTAAAGGCAAAAAACACAGTTTTAAGGGACTGAACAAGCACCAAAACTAGAATCAGACATGGCAGGGATATTGGAATTATCAGATAAGACAGTTTTTCAAACTATGGTGAATATGCTAAGGGCTTAAAAAAAAAAGTAGACAATGCACCAGAACAGAGGGGTCATGTAAGCAGGAGAGTGAGCCCCCAAGGAAGAATCAAAAAGAAATGATAGAGGTCAGAAACATTGTAATGGAAATGAATGTTTTTGATAGGATCCTTTGTAGCATGAATGTGGCTGAGTAAAGAATTTCTAAGCCTAAAGACATGGCAATGGAAACTTCCAAAACTGAAAAGCAAAAAGACTGAAAAATAAAACAGAACAGAATAGCCAAAACCTGTGGGACAACTATAAAAGGTATAACATACACATAATGAGAATACCACAAGGAAAAGAAAGAGCAAAAGGAACATTTAAAAGAAACATTTGAAACAATAATGACTGAGAATTTCCCCAAATTAGTGTCAGAGAACAAACCATGAATGCTCAGAAAACACAAAGCAGGATATATGCAAACAAAAACAAACCAAACAAATAAAAGCTTTCAGAAAATCAAAAGCAAAAAAAAAGAATTTTTGAAAAATGCCACAGGAAATAAAACACCTTACCTCTAGAGGAGCAATGATAAGAATTATGCTCAACAACTCATAAACCAGACAACCAGGCAGGCAAGAAGAGAGTGGAGTGAAATATTTAAAGTGCTGCTGAAAGAAAAAACCCACCAACTTAGAATTTTGTACGCTGTGAAACTACCTTTCAAAAGCAAGGAGAAATACTTTCTTAGACAAGCAAGAATCGAAGGACTATGTGGCCAGGAGATCTTACCAGGAGTAAGGCTTCCTTACTAAGGTGTTCAATGGATGTGATTTAGTTCCAAAACTGTTTCAAGTCATCCTCTAGAAGTTTACATTGCCATAAGTGGTTATAAATTTTTTAACTGTTTTGAAAAATATCTTGAAAGGAAGTGGGTGACTTCTAAACATAAGGCGGAAATAAATTAACTGGAGTTGCTTCCTGTTTACTTAGACCCAGAAATAAAGAGGAGAGAAGACTAGCGTTGGTTTGTTGGGTGGCCACCACAGGTGAAGAATTGTGCTGTTCATTTCATGTGTCTTAGCTGATTGAACAATGCTAAGTAGTAGCCATTGTTATCCCCATGTTACAGCTGGGGAAATAGCAGGTGATAAAAGCCAGGATTTGAACACAGAGGCAGACATTGTTGTCTACCAAGAAGCAATTCAGCTGTAGCTCTTTTCACAGGAAAATATCAAGAGGTGTCATGCCAGGCTGAGCTCTGACTACTTTTGCTGAATACATTTCCGACCAAGAGCAGAAAGAGCCAAAACCACCATTTGCAGCACCTGGGAAATAAAAATCCTCCTTGAGCATTGCTATGAACTGAATATTTGTGTCCCCCAAATTCATATGTTAAAACCTAGTCCCTAATATGATGCCATTTGGAGGTGAGGCCTTTGGGGGGTGATTAGGTCATGAGGGTGGAGCCCGCCTGAAAGGGATTAGTACCCTAATAAAAGAGGCTCCAGAGAGCTCCCTGTCTCTCCCACCATGTGAGAACATGGTGAGAAAATGTCCATTCATCTTGGTCTGTTTGGTCTGCTATAACAAAATATCAGACTGGATGTCTTATATATAACAGAACTTTATTTCTCATATTCTGGAGGCTGGAAGTCTGAGATTGAAGTGACAGCATGGTTGGGTAGGAGCCCTCTCACAAGTGGCAGATTTCTCCTTATGTCCCCATATGGTGGAAGGCGCCTGGGAGCTCTGTGGGGTCTCTTTTACAAGAGTAATTCCATTCATGAGGGCTCCACCCTCATGGGCTAATCACCCAAGGGCCCCACCTCCTAAGGCCTTCACATTAGGCATTAGGATTCTACGTGTGAATTTTGGGGTGACACAAACATTTAGACCACAGCATCATCTATGAACCAGGAGGAGGGCTCTCACCTGACATCACCAGTTTTGCCAGCACCTTGATCACGCATGTATGTGTGTTTGTGTAGTGTGATATTTAAATGCTTGTATTAACATTTAATACTTTTGTAGTTTAAGAATTCAGAAAAATATAAAACATAAATATTTTAAAAGACTTATTAGTCCTCTTATTCCCCCAGCACACTCAGAGCTGAGACGAAGAATCTGCACCCCCACAGGTGATATTAACAGAGGCCTCGCTCCCATTACAAGCTGAGACCTCCTGCCTGCCCCGAGTCCAGAGAAAAGCCCTGGTTCCTTGCCTGAAGTTTTCATCTGGAAAGGGAAGTGACAGGTAAAGCCAGGACAGGGGTCCCCTGCATTTCCAAGCCCCAGAAGGAAAACTTAAATCTTAGTGGAGGCTTAAACTAAGGAGCTTCTTCAGCAACCTATGCCTCAGTAGGAGTCCTGGTCGGAGTCCTGTGGCATACACCCCCATGCAACATTCATATCTAGGACTTTTATATTGAAAAATGGGATGTGAACAGAGTGGTGCCACTATCACTCTGGTTCCTCTCCTAAGCCAACAACAAATTAGATTCAGAAGCTCAGGTCAGACTGTAGAATGGGAGTGTGTTTCTTTCATGGGAGAAACTTAGGTGTTGATCTAAGCTCCCTTCCTCTGTCAGTTTCTCAGAAAGCATTGCCGGTCTCCCCTAAAGCAGAGAAAGCAGCTATGGTTCTGTTTAAAAGCTGAATCACTACTTTAAGATCACATACACAGTATTCATAAGAGGCAGTGGCTCAACCCTTTGATATTAATAGCAGGTTTGAGACAAGCTTTGAGCAGGCTAGAGAAACCACTGAGGGTCTGCTGCAGTGGGACACCTGTAAGGGCAGGTGTCAGCAATTGGTAGGCTTGTCACTTGGCTCCCAGTGGTCTTTGCCTCATGTGGTTTCATTTGTGGTCACCTCCTACATTGTACTCACTGTTGCCCAATATGGCAGAAGTGATGTCATGCCACTTCTGGGGTGAGGTTTTACAAGACACTGCAGCTTCTGGCTTGGTCACTCTCTCCGTCTCTCAGAAGACTCTTTCTGTAGAAAGCCAATTGGCATGTCCCGAGAAGCCCATGTAATGAAGAACTGAAATCTTCTGCCAATAGGCACATCATCCTCCAGTCCAGTATTCAGATAACTGCAGCCCCTGCCAGTGGTGTGACTGCAACACATGAGAGAGCCTGAGCCTGATGCAGCTAGCTACATCACTTCGGTTCCTGACTCTTAGGAACCGAATTTGTAATATAATAAACACTCGTCATCTTCAGCTACTATGTTTTGAGGCTACACAATAATAGATAACGAACACAGATTTGGGTCTTTGGAAGTAGAATGCTGCCATAACAAGTGCCTAAAATATGAGGGTGTCTTTAGAACCAGGCACTGGGTGCTAATGGGAGGACTTTAGGAGAGTATTAAAAAAATCCTAAATTGCCTTGAATGCGATGTTAGTAGAATTTAAATATGAGGTTGCTGGTGAGGACTTAAAGGAAAGTGAATAAAATTTTATTGGGTACTGGATTAAAGGGGACTGGTATTATGTAGTGGCAGAAAGTTTAGCAATGCTATTGCCTGCAGTAATGTAGAAGTTAGGAAATGTATTTAATAAACCGGGTGATATATCAAAGGAGATGTCCAGGCAGAGAACTGAAGGTACTACCTTCTTTCTTCTTGTTACTTTTAGTAAAATATGAGAGAAGAGATGTGCATTGTGGGGAAAAGAGCCAAGATTTGATGTTTTCTAAGATTCCCATCCTCTCCAGATGGCAATTGATGCTGAAATTAAGAAATAGCTTCTGAGCAAAGATCAAATACAGGACAGTCTCAGAAAAGCATATCCAGAGATGAAAACAAGTGTGTCATTGTAAAATCCTTTGTTCAGACCCCAAGAATATCAACAATAATGCCTCAGAGTACCATTCATTCAGAAAAAAAAGGCCCTCTTAAACTTTAAGGGTGTTTCATAGACCCTCTCAACCATACAAGGTAGGGAAAGGCTATATTGAAGTGAATTATAGGCATGACTTTTGTCTAACAGAATAAATCTCAATTGGAATCAAACAAGACTCATGTTTTAAAGAAAATTATATCCCCAGAAATACCACCACCTTAGGTTGACACAGACAGGTCAAAATGAAAAAGCTTTTGGTCCCCCTAACTTTAGAGGCAGAGGAGGCTGAGAAAATTACTCATATTACATATCACGTGTTACCTGTCATGAAAAGAAAGATGACTTGCTTAAAGGATGGAACCAAGATCCTTGCTCTATTTCTGGGCAGGTGTGGGACTGAGGTCTAATTCAGGAACTGCATTAGTGGGATTTCAGAATTGCTATGGACCAGTGTCTCCTTCATGCTCCCATTTTCCCTCTTTTGACATGTGAACGTCTATTCTGCTGTCCTCTACCTGTTTCCACCAAATGTTAGGTTTTTGAGAGAAAGATAAATTGTCTATGTCACACTTGGGCCTGATTTTGATGATGGGACCTGGACTTTAAGCTGACGTTGTAATTGGGTAACATATGGCAGAGTTAGGGACATGGATCTTGGGAAAGTATGAATGTATTTTACATGTAGGAAGGACATGAATCATTGGGAAAGGGGACAGTGGTATCCAATCTCTAAGATATCCCCTAATTACTTATGCCTCCTACTGGTTCTTTCCAACATCTGTATCAGAATTTGTTTGTGCGATCAGGAAAATACAACAAAAGTGCTGGTATATTACTTCTGAGACTATGTTATAAAGGGTACTGAAACTTCTGACTTGATTGTGCCCCCTGCCTTCTGTTCTATCACTCATTCACTCACTCTGGGGAAAGCCAGCTACCATGGCTGTGATGAGTGACCATATGGAGAGGTCTTTGTGGTGAGAAATTGAGGCCTTTTACCTACAGTTATCTGAGTGAGTTGATAAGTGAGTCATCCAGCCCCCTGTCACGCCTTTAGTTGACTGCAGCCCCAGTCAACACTTTTACTGCAACTTCATGAGAAATCCAAAAATCAGAACTTTTCAATTAAAGCACTCATGGGTTACTAACCCTCTCAAATTCTGTGAGATAATAAATGTTTGTTGTCTTCAGCTGCTCAGTTTTGGGGTAACCTGATGTATGCAATAACTAATACTAGTTATAAAGCCAAACTTCTGGAGAGCTGCCTGCCAGCCTTGGGGACAGTCCTACATGAGAGTGTTGTTAGGTATGATGTAATGGAGGGAGAGTTGGTGGACTTCGAAGTCAGAAAGCCTGGGTTCAATTCCAGCCCCTCACTCACTGGCTCTGTACATTCATAGTCCCATGGAGCTCAACTTCTTTGTTTGCCTCACCCTTCGATTAGGGCATCTATCTTGTGGGTTGATGTGAGGATTCAAAGGAATGACTCGAAGACAGGCACCCAACTGCAGTCACTGCTTCCCTGGCTCATGCACAGATCAGGAGCCACTGATAATGTCAGCCACCCTCCTCACCCCACTCTGCACCCTGCCCCTAACTAACTTTCAATACTTCAGGAAGGATATTTTCCCCAGATTCAGAAGTTGTCATTCCTGGGTAAGTCTCCCCAATAGCCTTATGGAAATCAATTGCAGGTCACACTTGGTGGCACTTTAAACCACCATGCCTGGCACTTAATAACCTTTCATGTACTTGCTTAATAAGTAAATACATGAATGAATGGCATAAACAAATGACTGACAATTTGTGTCAGATATTTGGCTGGTTATTTACTAACCCATCTAATTTATATCTAGAAGAAATCATTCATCAGACAAATTTCAGTATTTACCTGGGTTTTACTGCTGGTGAGAAGTGAAATAAGGCTTCTATGTCAGGTCTCTGATGTTTAAAGCAATTCTTTTTGTGCAATAAAGAATTTGTCTGGTCCTTATCCTGGGTTCCCAGGAGAGAGCTTCAGAAATCCTTGGAATTTCCCAAGTGATGGGAATATCTTTGTAATTCATCCTGGGCTCCTGAGATCATGCCTGAGTTTAATCTAATGAGATGATTTAGCACAGGGTATTTCTGAAAACCAACCACGTGATTAGAGAACTGGGGCTTTGACCAGGTGATATCAGCCCAATCTTCAGGGAGATTGAGTTCAATCATGTGATTGATGATTTAATCATTTGTGCTTACTTAAGGAAACCACAATAAAAACTCTGGACATGGAAGCTCTGTTAAGCTTCTTGGTTGGTACACATTACTAACAGGAGAGAAGTCCACTTTACTACCATCAGAGGACATGAAAGCTCTGAGTTTGGGACTTTCCCAGGTTTTTCCTAAAAAGTCTCTTCTTTTGGCTCCTCCTGATTTGTGCTTTTTATAGTAAACAGCAATTGGATGTACAGTGCTTTTCCAAGTTCCACGAGTTGTTCTGGTGAACTATTGAACCTGAGAGGTTTGTAGGAAACCTCTGGATTTATAGCCAGTTGGACAGAGTGTGGGCAGCCCAGGAATTCGGTAACTTATGGCTGGTGTCTGAAGTGAAGGGAATCTGTTTAGGGATGGTACTCTTAAGCCTGTGGAGTCTATGCTTACTTTAGTTGGTCAGTGTCCAAAGTGCATTGCTGTATTGTTTTGTAAACTTCCCTGTCTCCATCATACCTCTCTTAGAGAGGTGTAGGTGTAAGTTATTTTTTAATGAGATATTTAAAATAAAATGATGCTAGTAGTGAATCCAAAGTTTACAACATTAAGGGCTATAGAAATTCAGCCAGCATAACACTGTAGATAAAGATGTTGAGAAACTAACATTAATAACACACGATTATAAAGTACCTATTGGAATATAGAAAAATGCTGACTAACTTAGAGTTTTAATAAGTTAACTTGTACTTAATTAAACATTTACAGCATTGGAATCTTTTAAATTAAAATGATTTTTTTCTAGTTTATGTGGCCGTTTGTTAGCTTATACATTATTTAAATCCTTTTAAATAAAAAAATCATCAGGTTTTCAAAGTTAAATAATGTTTAAAACAGCACACAAGAAAATATGAGTTAGCTGTTATTGCTGACAAGCTGTTGTCTTTGGAGATTTGGAGATCTTTGTCTTCTTCTCTTAGTACCTTAGTCTTTTAGGGTCTGTATTGATTTTCCCAGACTTGATATGCCATGGGTCCCCTATAGAAAAGGACAGCCTAAGAGACAGGGGCCTCCCCTTTAGCCAACAGGAGCCTAGGCCCAGTGGTGGGCTGTCCTTCTCAATGGTCCCTGGCTCTAAGTTGTGTGATCCCTGCCCTCCCTCATGGGGAAGGTGTAGGAGGAATTCAACCTCATGGTGCCCATTTCTTTGTGATACATGGTGTTTCCAGAAAAATCCCAACCCCATAACTCATGTGTATCTATTAGCCAATAAAAACTTTCCATGGAAAGTGACCAGATGACTGAATTAACAAACATTATCTGGCTCACATGGTATACTGCAGTTATTTCTACAGTTTGGATTTGCTTATGCTTTTTAGTCATATGACAAAGAACAAAAGGAACCTTTTCAAAGGGCCATAAAAATGGCTTTTTAGGTTTGTAAATAATTTGTCAGTGGAACTACAGGTGAGAAAGACATGTTTTACTTCACTTCAGTGCCTGGGAAATTGAGAACTCATGTTTATAGAGGCTTTGAACTCTCCAGGAGAATGTGAGAGGAACAAGAATGTCTTATTTCCAAAGCCCTTTAGAGCAGAAAATGCATTTACTCCATGCCCTCCATCTGTCAGGTGGGGCGACTTTCACCCCTCCCTGCTTTCTGCCAACCGTGGCTCGACTATCTCAAGTCCTTGACCTTACTCTCTATGTCCCATCCTGCCATCTCCCCATCACCGGAAGATGACAATTGTAAGTGAGAATTTGAGTTTCCTGTCCAGGCTGAGGTCGTGGTAGGTGCTCAGTGACCCTGTGCACTCTTGGCCCAGGCTCTGCATTTCTTGTTAAGATCTCCCTTCACCTTTTCTCCCAAGTCACTCATTGTGGTCAGTTCACTCATGTTGAACACATTTCATTGTCCTGTACCCCCAACTGTTTTATACATTTTCCAGATTAGGGCTAGTCATAAATTCCCACTCAGAAACACATTTTTCTGGCCTGACCATGAATCCCTGGGGGCTGTAGGGCATTCATAAATAGCTCTCTACTGAGAAAGAAGCCATTGCAGCAAAGCCCTTGGAAAATAATGCTTCCCCCAAAGTCAATGGTTTCTTTACTCAGAGAAATAAAGACTGACCCACTGTACATTTTTGTAAACACAATGCAATAAACATTTATTCCTTCAAAAATATATATTTTTAATATTATTTGAGGGTCTCTTTTATGCTTGGCACTGAGAATGCAAAGGCAAATTAACATTGCTTTGGTCTCCAGGCCCCTGTGGTCTAACACCAGGGGAGAGAGGGTCACTGGGGAGGCACAAAGCCACCAGGGTAGATGAAGTTCTGAGATCAAAAAGCCAGGGTGCTGTAGGCATGAGGGAGCATCTATCACAGTTGGGGGTGGGGGTCACGAATGTATTCCTGAGAATGCGGAGGATACTTTAGACAGAGTTTAAGGAACCTCTAATAGGTTTGAGGAGCAACCACTTGGAGTGACAGGAGCTCAGGGTGAGCTGAGATTAGACACCTCAGCAATAGCCTTGGCCACCATGCTAGACAGGTTTGAAATGGAGCGTTCTTTGGAGAACCTATACTCTAGTGGCCCTGTATATCTCTGAGTATATTTGGAAGCAGGTGTGCCTCCTTCTGCTTTTCAGCACTCTCTTACCCTCTGTTATCTTGCCTTTACTGTCTCTTCTGAGAGGTACTTGTGTTCTCAGGCTGATTGCCAGCTTCTCAGGTCCCCCTGTGTGCTCTGCACCAACACCATCGCGGTGCTGCCTGGCTCTGCCTACCGGCCTTCACTAGTAAACCTATGGGCTCTGGCCTTTGTATCTCGGTCAAGAACAAGTTCTCATGAGTCATGAGCTGTCACGTGAGAAAAGTAATCAATTAATTAACACTGCATTAGTAAAAACCATGTGACTTTAATGTGTCACCTGTTTCTCCAGAATTCGTGTTTTCACAATGGGAGAGTTGTTGAGCTAAAAATTAATCTCTATAAGTGAAATTTCAGGAGAATGTGTTAAGCACTCATTCTTCTACAAATTAAACCATAAGGATCACTTCCGTCAACACACTGTCCTGGATGTATCCCAGAAGATTTTTTACAATTTTTAAAAAATTCCTGAAACAATCTACTTTCTTCTACCACAAATAGATAGCAGAAAAAAATCTTGTTTTGTTTTGTTTTGTTTTGTTTTGTTTTGTTTTGTTTTTGAGAGTCCCAGGTAGTCTCTGGCTGTCCCAAAGTGGTAGCTGTCTCAAAAGATACATTACCAGTACCCATTTTATAGAAGGTGCTCAGTATGGGAACATAAAAAGAAGGCTAAAGAGAGACACCCTTTTCTCAAGAAGCTTATAGTTGAATGAGGGAAAGGCACACATACAGGAGTTTTGGTGGAAGACAGCCGTGGCTCCTGGAGAAGAGGAGGGAGGGGTCAGATAAAGAAGAGACAGGACTGAGGGTGTTGTCTCCCCATTAGTACTAATTAACATGCAAAGGACAACTGATGGAGACAAAACCAATGGCCACTAGCCTCGTGGGGCTCTAGGCACTGTGGTGTGTCAGGGAATGGCTGTGCCATCAGCGTGGCCTGGTGGGCTGCAGAGGAGGCAGGCACATGTATAAGATATGTAAAGGATGGTACCAGCTTTAGCAATCTATCTGCAGCTTGCAGAGATGAATGGGAGTGTGCTACAGCTGAAGAAAATTTCTGGTCAATGCAATCTGGAAACTATCTAAAGCAACCCAGCATCATGATGTCAAAGTACTCCCCGGAGGCTTGAAACTAATCCTGTACACCTGGACACAAAGGTCTGGCTTCCTGCAGGTTACCTCTGGTATGTAGTGTTCTAGTAGTTGGAAATCTTGGTTTTGTAGAATTCATACAGCTAACTTTAGAAGTCATACAAGGTCTGAAATGTCTTCCACATCAGTGGCCAGAAAGAGGCAGAATAAAGCACAAGGAAAACGTGGAATTTGTTCTGTTTTAAATTGTTTTGAGACTTGTCAATGCCAAACTAATATTTGACTGCCTGATATATGTAATCACTGTTCTGGGCTCTATAGGGGTGACTTATCTTCTTATCTTATTGTCTAGACACACTGGAGGCTCAATAGTTAGACCCTATGACACCAGCTAGAGTGTGAAACACATATTGCATTCACTTTGGATTTTCTTTTTAGTATATTCATAAAGTTGTGCAACTCTCAAGGATCACAATCAATTTTAGAATACTTTTATCACCCCTCAAATAAACTGTATACCCGTTAGTAGTCACCCCCCACTTCACCTCAGTTTTCCCCACCCCAGCCCTAGTAATCACTAATATACCTTCTGTCTTCATGGATTTGCCTAATCTTGGCATTTCATCTAAATAAAATACCATGTGTTCTCTTTTGTGGTTGGCTTATTTCACTTAGTATGATGTTTTCAAATTTCATCCATGTTGTCCCATATATCGATCTTTCATTTAGTTTTATTGCTGAATGATAATTCTACACTGTGAATTACAGTTTTCTTATTTGTTAGTTTGTGGACATTTGGGTTGTTTTCACTGTTGTCCTGTTAAGACTAATGCTGCTTGAATATTTATGCATAAGTTTTTGTGTGAACATATGTTTTCATTTTTTTGTGTGTACCTGGTAGTGAGAACAATTTAAGGAGTAAAATTGCTGGGTCATGTGGTAGCTATGTTTAATCTATAAGATTATTTTCTAAAGTGGCTGCACCATTTTACAGTCTCATCAGCAGTAGTATATAAGGGTTCCAGTTTCTTCACATTCTTGACAATTTTTGTTATAATTTTTTTTGTTTGTTTTGTTTTTTGACTATTGGCTATTTATAGCCATTTTAGCAGGTAGAAGTGGTATCTCAATGTTATTTTGATTGGCAGTTCTCTAATGGTTAATGAAGTTGAGTACCTTTTCTTGTGCTTTTTGGCCATTTCTATATCACTTTGGAAGAATGTTTATTCAGGTCCTTGGACCATTTCTAAAGTTGGGTTGTTTTTTATTTTTATTTTCTTCTTTTTTTAGTAATATTTTCTATTTTTCTCTTCTGAGTGTTATATTTTTACTTTTTTGATGTATTCATTGAAACACAAAGGTTTGGAATTTTGGAAAAATTTAACTTATTTTTAATTTTGTCACTCATATATTTGGTGTCATATCTAAGAAAGCTTTGGTGAACACAATGTTTTGGAGATTTGTTCCCATACTTCCTAAAAGATTAGGTTAAGGAGGCTCCTTTCTATGGCAGTTTTGGTGAGATTTCTATTATTAATTTTCAATTCATTTCTATTTAGTTAGAGCAAAAACTATAGAATCTTATAGAATGTTCCATGTGCATTTGAGAAGAATAGTAATTCTTCTGTTGTTCAGTGAAATATTATATACATATCAGTTAAGTCAATTTGGTTTACAGTGTCATCAAGTCTTCTGTATCCTTATTGATTTTCCTGTTAACTATTCTATAAGTTACTGAGAGAAGAATATTGGAATCCCCAACTATAAATGTTGAGTTGATTTCTTATTTCAATTCATTTAAATTTGGTTTCACATAATTTTAGGCCTTGTTATTAGGTGCATATACATTTTGTCATTGTTATTTCTTCTTGATGTTAAGAAGAAATATAAAATGTTCTTCTTTGTTTCTAGTAATATTTATTTTCTTGAATCCAATTTTTCCTGATATTAATATAGCCTCTCCAACTCTCTAATGGTTACTGGTTCCATGGCATACTTTTTTCTAAATTTTAATTTTAATTAAGTTTGTTTTTAAATGTAAAATGTTTCTTAATTTTTCTCAATTTCTTTTTCTTACAACTGTATGACAGTGAGTTTAGGTTGGGATCCCTTTGTGATTTTCCTATATGAGGGCTGTTGACCATCTTAAATGCACAAATTAATATTTTTAATTAATTTAATTTGTGAAGTGCTTTTTGAAGTGTTTTCTCCTTCTTTTCTCTTTCCATGATGGATTTTGTCTGATAAATAGCTGAGTCCCTTCATTTGTCTTTATTTTTTTTCTCTGTTCTTTATATTGCCTAGTTTCTATTGACAAATCTTTGAATTCACTGGTTTTTTTTCTTTTCCCATTTGAAATCTGCTGTTGGGCCCATCTAGTGATTTTTTTTCATTTTGTTTATTTTCAACTTTAAAATTAAATGTTAATAATTTTTATATTTTCTAATCATCATTGAGCTTCTCTGTTTGTTGAGTCATTGTCATATTATTTTTAAATTTTTTAAATGTGTTTATAATAGGTGCTTTGAAATCTTCCTTCTAAATCCAAAATTTGAACCCATTATATTTTCCCCCCTTTTCCCCTAAGTATGAGTAACCCTTTCCTGTTTTCATTTCAGTCTAGTAAATTTTAAAACAGAAACTGGACATTTTAGATAACAAACTATATCGATTTTAGATTATGATTTATTTTTCTTGAGATTGTTATTGTTTTTCATTATTTCCTGAGCTTAAACTCTAGAATCTATCTCCCCTACAGTGTACAGTAGATGCCTCTACTAAGATTGTTGTGGTCTATAGCCATGCTGCCGGATCCCATCTGATCTTGGAAACTAAGCAGGGTTGGGCCTGGTTAGTACTTGGATCAGAGACCACCTAGGAAAACCAAGCACTGTAGGAATAAACAACAAGAGATTATAAACTGATAAGGTCCTTGCAACCTGTGAGGTCAACCCAGCGTTGCTGAGCCTAAAAAGAGAGAGAGAGAGAGAGAGAGAGAGAGAGAGAGAGAGAGAATTTTTTAATATATGTATAGATAGCCGGCTTTTCCCAAAGATTGGCCTTGTGTCTGTATAGCTGTATGTGAAGCAATGCCTTAGGCAGCACTCAAGCACCTCAAGTGTGTTAAGCTTACATCTTCTGCTGAGGGGCCTGTGTGTGGGTTGGGAAATACATTATAAGTTGCAGCTATATCTCAAGTCATCTGGACTTCCACTTTTTGTCAGATTCTCTTGGGTGTTCCCCATGCTGAATAGTTTTCCAGTCTCCTACAGATGTGTAGAGGGCCTATCTTAGTCTTTCCATGACTTTTTCTTTTCTAGTATTTTCTTGTTAAATTTCTGGTCGGTCCACTGCTTGCCCTTATTGAGTCTTTTGTCTCAGGATAGTAAAGCTGCAGGTTTTCCTTTGTTAAAGAAACCAGGGCCAGGCAGCATTCAAAAATACACTTTATTCAGGCACGATTGCAACAAGGAAAAGAGATCTCAGATTGGAACTGGACCCAGTTCAAAATACAGCAAGAACAAGTGGAGATTTATAACAAAGGTGTAGGTTTTTGGGCTTGGTGGGGGAATTCTTGGTCAAGGGTAGTCTTTGACACCTTCTTCATTCCCAACTGAGTCTATTCTATAGCAGATCCCTGCTGGAAACAGAAGCACTTTTTACAAGAATGCTTCTAAATTTTTTGTCTGTCTTTATTTGATTTTTAGTGCCCTGAGATTGCTGTTTCAGACAATTCCGTCCAGTTTTATCTGTGTTTTTCAAGAGTTTTGGCCAGCCTCTTCATGCTGCCATAACTGGAAGTCCCTGTAAAGGCTCTTGGTTAGGGTCTTTTATAGATCACAATATTTTGTGAATAACCAAGTGTATAATGCAGAACACTGGTTTTTAAAACTCTTTGACAGTAGAACCCCCCTCCTTTTTTTATAGGAGTACCTTGTATAGTATTTCTCAAAGTTTAATGTATAGAACACTTACCTGGCAAGGTTGTTAAAATACAGAATCTTGGCTCCCATCCCAGAAATTCTGGTTTCATATATCTGGGGTGCACACATATGATTTTTTGCAGGTTGTCTGAAGACCACACCTTGACCTTTGTTCTGTATTATTGCAGTTTTCAAAGTCTCAGACCTTCTCAACAGAAGGCATTTATTTCTTCTCATAGCATTTAAAGAGGCTGATGTGGAAGACATGGTTCTATGGGCTCACAAAATCTGTTTTCATATCCATCCTTGATGGAAACGCATTAAACTATACTTCTCAGCTCTTTGTAGTTGGTTGGGGCCATGTATCTAGATCTGGGCACAGATATTTGCAGAAGTGGTAACTAGATATCTTCCCAGACATGGCAGTGAAAAGCCTATATTCTAGTCTCCCATCTCTTGCTTTTCCTTTGGTCGTTATACTGGAGGCTTTGTGTGAAGATGGCAGAGTTATGAGTTTGACAGTCTTGATCTCTAAGTCCTCACATAGACAAGAGCTGCCTTTGGGTAATAAAAGACTTTGAGTGAGCAAGAAATAAACTTTTAAGTGCTAAGCCATTAAGATATGGAGTTGTTGGTTATCATGTCACGAACCTAATCTACTCTGATTTAAGCTATCGGAATGGCTTCAGAAATTACCTTCTGAAGCAGCTCCAAGTGCTGAGAAAAGAAAACCTTATTAACAGGAAACCTACACTCTCAAAACAAATGACTGGCATCCCCTAAAGTCATTTGATCCAGCTCCTTCCACAATGAGATAATACTTACAACCTACATGCCTTTCCTGCAGTTGTTGATGTCTGATCTTTTAAGTGGAAAACAATGTCTTAGACCTAATCTAAAGAACAGATAAAATAAAATGTCAATTAACTAGAGCCCACCTATCCAGAACTTTCACTTGTGAAAATACTTTCAATAATCAGGGTGAAACAAGAGTCTTTCTATTTTAATCCTTAGTTAACCAGCCTATTTTGTTAACTAGAATCCACAGCCTAAACTTTGAGCCTTCTAATTATTTGAAGTTCTACCGTACGTACAATGATTTTAACAACATGCAAACATGGAGGAGGAATAAAGTTGATAGCGCCCTTCATAATAGAAAAAGAATAAACAGGGTCTGTTGAGCTGCAGGAGAAAATGGTGGTCTCCACAGGATGCAAAGTCTGGCTTTTGACAAATTATGAAAATAGAACATATAGCCTGAAAGTGAAAAGTGGATCTAAATATCAAAAACCCCTCCATCATTTATATTTGTAACCAAAATTAATATCAATAGAATAAATAATTCCAGTGGAATGGTGGATGTACTGGTTTACTAACCAGTGTTAGTAAAATGGCAAAACTCATATTGTATTAAAGTTATACTTCAAGAGCTAAGATGTTTAATGATGTTTGAACAAAATATGGAGCTCTACAGCCATCAGAAGGACAACTATACAATTAATTTTAGTGGATCTCAAACTTGTCTGAAATCAACAATCTTCTACTCATGTTAATATCTTGATTAAATATCCCAATGCAAAATATCTGCTCATTAAGTAAAAGAATTTCATTTGATAAAAAAAAAGGAATAAACAAAGTAAAATTGCTTTCAGCAAGGAAATACTTAAATCTTGGTTTACATCTATGAAAAACATCAGCTAATTGAAATATAGCTGGCTACATTTTATCTTTAAGCACTGAATATTAGCCATAGAGTCATAGCTTTCTCAAGCTTGCCTCCCACCACCTGCCTCCCGCCACCCTCATAAACACTAGTCTGTCCTTGGCCCACGCTCACGGCCACCACCCCCATGAAAAATGCAGTGTCTTGCCTGTGAGCCCTGTCACTGACTCGGTAATCGGAAAGCGTGTTGGTTTTAGGTTGGAGGAAATTAAAAGCCAGCTTGCAGCTCCTAGAAAATATTGTGAACCTGTTTGGAAAGGATAACAGAAACACTGTAAAAGTAAAATTGTCAGCTTTCCTGCTTTGACTTTATTAACTTTTGCATTTGCATGAAAATTGAATCATGGTTTCCTGGGATTCATCTGCTCCTACAGCTTCCTCCTTACCTGAAGGCTTAATCCTCTGTTGGTGACATGATAATCAGGTCTCCAGCAAGCAATTATGATGTCACAAAGAGGCAATTATCACTTCAGGTTAGAGAATAAACAGCTCACATAGATCATCACTTGAAATCTTCCTAATAACCTTAATGCAATTTTTCCTTGTAAAGATTTAACTTCATATGAGAAAATTACTGTAATCCACAAGGCAGTGGTTTGCATCCTGAGCCAAATATTAGTGTGGGTCTCCTAAATCCTTATTTAACAGTTCTCAGAGCATCTTCTCCCCTTCTCTGATGTCCCCTGCAGAGTACAGTTTACTGAACCCCCATGGAGATTCATCTGTTGGACTTAAATGCTCCTCCTTTTCCAAAGCAAAGTGAACAGAAGTTTATCTAATTAGAATGATGTCATGTACCATTAATTAGGAAAAAATTTCATTGCACAAAAATTGCAAAAAGAAGGCAATAAAAACACATCTAGAATCTTACGACCTAGAGAAAAACCAAACTACTTTGGTTCCAGTCTTTTTTTCTTTGGTATGTCATGTGTTTGCTTGTGTTGGGGGTGTGACTTGTTTTACAAGAATTAAATCACAAAGAATACATTGATTTGCAATCAGCCCTTTCATTTAAACATACGTTGTAAATACTTTTGTATTACATCATTACATTTTAAATAAAGAAAACAAATTGTCTTAGTATGAGGAGTACTCTAGGCAGGCCATTTTTGAATGTGGCTAAAGAGACAATGTTTAATTCTGGCCAACTAGGTGGTCCCTTGGCTGATGACTAGGCACTTTAGTCAAGACTGGCATATCTAACAGTGACCACCTATTAAGTGGGACAGATTGAAAGGGCCTTTTTAGACCAAGAATATTTAAAAAGTGCTTGTGCTTTAGATCATTGCTGTCTCATTACTAAGCTCTATTCTCCAAACCCTGCCTTCCATAAATATTCTTTTTTCCAATACATGATCACAATGGTTAATTTTCAACCTTTAAAGCCTTCCAAACCCGTTGACTTCTCCTTAGAATGTAAATATACCTTAAAGGAAGGAGTCTTCTTTACAAAACTATCTGCAGATTCTCAAGAATGAGTGTAAAAAGTTGAGAATTATGCCCGTAAGAACTTGCCCCATGGCTCTTGCCATCACGTACTTATCTGAGCCACAAATGAAGTGAAAGCAGAAAGGAAGGGAATAATCCTTTTATTTTAAGGGCACTTCCCTGAATTTGTATATACCCTTCATTTGTATGGTATTTACCAGAATTTAGTCCCATGGCCACACCCAACTGCAAGGCAAGCTGGGAAATGTCACCTTTGGCTGTGTGATCAAGTGGCCAGTGAAAACTTGATTACTATAGAAGAAAAGGTGCAGAGGTCAGTGGGACAACTAACTATGTGCCTTCCGGAGTCCATCATATCCAGCTTCTCCACAATGCTTTCCCCAACTCTTTCCTCACTGGTTTCTGAGTTCCTGTGTACTCCCCACCACTATCACCTCCCCCCACCCCCCAGCATATGCTCCCTCTGGCTGGTTAACTTTTCTCTATTTCACACATGTTGGTTTCTTCCTTAAAAAGACACTCAAAACATTCTTTTTGACTGAGATATTAGGGATGTTAGCAGATATCTATAGGGCATACAGCTTTTTAAGGAAACTCAGTTAAATTGCATACATACCCTTATGTACATGTGTTTTCCTTCTTCTCTGCGGTGATGGCTTTTGGGTTTCTATCTGTTTAGATAATTTTTTTATTTTTAAATTATAGTTGACATACAACATTATATTAGTTTCAGGTCTACAACATAGTGATTAGATATTCATATAACTTATGAAGTTATCACCTGATAAATCTGACACCATACATAGTTATTATAATATTATTGACTATGTTTTCTATGCTATATTTTACATCCCCATAACTGTTTTAAAGCTACCAATTTGTACTTCTTAATCCTCTCTTCTCTTCCACCCAACCTCTAACCCTCCTCCCATTTGGCAACCATCAAAATGTTCTCTCTATATATGAACTTGTTTCTGTTTTGTTTGTTCATTTATTTTATTCTTTAGATTCCATAGACAAGTAAAATCGTATGGTATTTGCCTTTGTCTGACTTACACTACTCAGCACAATACCGTCTAGGTCCATCCATGTTGTTGCAGATGACAAGAATTTATTCTCTTTTGTGGCTGAGAAATATTCCATTGTATATATGTACCACTTCTACCTTATCCATCCATCCCTTGATGGACATCCAAGTTGCTTCCATATCTTGGTTATTGTAAACAATGCAGCAATGAACATATGGATGTACATGTCTCTTCAAAGTAATATTTTGTGTTTCTTCAGATGAATACTCAGAAATGTGATTACTGGGTCCTTCTTTGTCTCTTATTATAGCCTTTGTTTTAAATTCTATTTTGTCTGATATAAGTATTGCTACCCCAGCTTTTTTGTTTGTTTACATAAAATATCTTTCTCCATCATTTTACTTTCAGTCTCTCTGTGTGTTTTGATCTGAAATGAGTCTTTTCTACACAGTATATAAGGGTCATGTTTTCTTATCAATTCAGTTGCCCCATGTCTTTTGATTGGTGCACTTAACCCATTTACATTTAAAGTGGTTATTGGCAGATATGAGTTATTGCCATTTTATCATTCAAATTTTTTATCTTTTCTTCCCCCCATCCTCCTTCTTTTTATTCTTCTTCTTCTTTTTCTTCTATTCCTGCTCCTCCTTTCTTCTTTAAAAAAATCATTTTAACATTTCTTTTAGTACTCTTTTGATGGTGATTAACTTCAGCTTTTTCTTGTCTGGGAAGCTCTTTATCTGTCCTTTGATTCTAAATGACAGCTTTGCTAGCTAAAGTAGTCAGTTGTAGGTCCCTGCTTTTCAACACTTTGAATATTTTGTGCCAAACCTTTCTAGCTTGCAAAGTTTCTGTTGAGAAATCAGCTGACAGTCTTACAGCAGCTCCTTTGTAAGTAACTGACTGCTTTTTTCTTGCTGCTTTGAAGAGTCTCTGTCTTTAACCTTTGGCTTAACTTTGGCTTTTTAATTATGATGTGTCTTGATGTGGGCTCTCTGGTTTCATCTTATGTGGAACTCTCTGAGTTTCCTGGGCTTCTACCTATTTCCTTCTCCAAGTTAGGGAAGTTTTCAGTCATTATTTCTTCAAATAAGTTTACTTTGCTCTCTCTCCTTTCCTTCTGGTAACCCTATGATGCAAATGTTGGTATGCTTGATGGTGTCTCAGAAGCCTCTTAAACAATCTTAATTTTTTGGATTAGTTTTTCTTTTTCTGTTGTGATTGGGTGTTTTCTGCTACTATCTTCAAATCAATTGATTTGATATTTTGCTTTATATAATCTACTTTTAATTCCCTCTAATGTATCCTTTATTTCAGTTATTGTGTTCTTTAGTTCTGAGAGGTTCTTTGTTATGTTTTCTATCTCTTTATTGAAGTTTTCACTGAAATCATCGAACAACCTTACAACCACTGTCTTGAACTCTACATCTGGGAGATGGCTTGTTTTCATTTTGTTTAGTTATCTTCTGGAGCTTTGTTCTGTTCTTTCCTTTGGCATATTATTTTGTCTCCTCAGTTGGCTGCCTCCTTGTGTTTGTTTCTATGTATTAGGTAGAGCTGTTATGTCTCCCAGTCTTAGTAGAGTGTCCTTATGGGGTAGGTGTCCTGTGGGACCCAGTGATGACTTTTTGGATTAGGGAAGACAAACTCTTTGGTTTTCGGGCATTTATTCTACAGCTCTGACTGTAATTAGCCCTGGGAATTATTTCTGGTAGTCAGACATTTAAGAGACTAATCCAATTATGCTTTCCAATGTGACTATGTGTACCTGCCTCTGTGACCTTTGTCTCAAGTATTAGCATTGATTTTTCCAAATGACTTAACTCTGGGGAAGAGCTTTCTAACCTTAAATTTTATATTGTAGAGCCACGAAAAAATTATTTTTATATTCCTTTTGTTCTTTAAAAACAGAAGAAACATTCCACTTTGATTTTTCAAATCTCCAGTGAAAGCCTGTTCTACAGTTTAGGGGAGTTCCTGTTGAGTATATGGTACCTCTTTTCCTATAAACCATTGTTGGGGGGTAGTGTTTCTAAATTTGATAATAATTATCTAATGAGGACCAATGGAAGTGAAATTTGTTTTTCATACTAGATCTAGTATGTCAGCCAAGACCCTCTCTGAGGCAGGCACACTGGAGTAAAATCAACATTGTCACCAGTGAAAAATGATTAGTATTCTAGTTATACCTTTACTAGGAGGGGGAACTTGAGAAAGTGACCTAAACTCCCTGAGCCTCAGTTTTCTTCCATGTAAAATTTTGACAGTAATATTTATCTTATTGTACATGTTAAATAAGCTATAGTACATATAGCCAAAACAAAAATAAAAAATGGCCTTAAATGTTTTTTGTCACTACCCCTAATTATGCAATATTTAATGTCTCTCTCCAGCTTAGTCATGTCTCCATTAATGGCACCTTTGAAAGATTTTATAATTTGGGAGTCACTTTCTGTTGTAAAAATTTAGTTCAGTTCAAGGTAGCACTTTGATTTTATATCTGAATCAAAATTCTCTTCTCCCAGCACAGGTCTGGCCTGTGTCTCTAGGACTCAGCACAGGAGAGGGTGGGATTTGTTTTCTCACTTTCTAGTCTGGGAAAGGGCAGGGGTAGCCCGGCACCGCTCTGATGTGCTCTGGTACTGTCTGTTACTCCATGCATATGATGTCTATGCTTGCCTTGGAGGTGGTCCTCAGCTTTGCCCGGCAACCCAGGACTTCCACAGAACTCCATTTGCCATCTGCCCAGCTCACTCTCATCCCCCACTTCTGGTTAGGTATTCCATTGGTTGGCCACCATCTGTGAACCCACTTTGTCTTCTGGCCATTAGCACTTTATCCCTCTGGCCCTGGTGCATCTCCCTCCTTTTGGAAATAATTTATTCTCCACAACCTGGGAGAAGGGAAATATTTCCTACTATGACTCAAAATCCAGAAGTAATGTGGGAAAACATTGATATATTGAATTATATAAAAATTTTTAATAAAGAAAAATGTTTGCATAAATACAAAACACTCCAGGCAAAGAAAAAATGTAAGTGGCAAACTGAGAGTACATCTCTGCAACTTACACCTCAGACAAAAGTTTGCTATCTCTAATATATAAAGACCTTCTAAACAGAGAGAAGAAGAGATCAATAACCCTATAGAAAAGTAAGCAAAAAAAAAAAAAAAAGAAATGCAAATAAAAACTATAGAGTTATCAAGTCTTACTTATCGGATTGACCAAATTAAAATGCTGAATGATACACTCTGAGGGCAGGGCTGTGGGGAAACAGACATTCTCCTGCATCATTAATGGAAATGAAATCTGATTTTGGTAATATCTAATAAAATTCTCTATGCATTGGCCTTTGACAGCAACACTATTACTAGAAACCTATTTCAAAAGTACACTAGCTAAAAAATGAACAAAAAATGAACAAACAACAACAATAACAAAGAACAATCCCAAAACACGTATCATAGCAACACCTTTGTTGTTGGACCATTTGGGGTCTATCAATAACGAACTGGCAGGGACTATCTGGCTTCCTAAAGAAAAAAATCTCTATATGTGGCCAAACTGTAATCTCCAGAATGTATTGTTAAAAAAAGCAAGTAAAGTAAATATACTTCTATTTATAAGGAGATATAAATACCTATTTTAATAACGTTAAGGGATAGTGTTGCAGGATTCTCGAACAGAGAGAGGGGACACTGAACTATAAGCAGGAAGCAGCGATTATTGATGACAGCACTCGCTCAGCAGATCCTTGTCCAAAGGTCGAGCTCTGATTGTAACATGGTGGGAAGTTTTATACCATCTTGTAGTTCTGCATTCCTACACAACCATAGATATTCCATATACAGAAGGAGAACATAAGGAAAACACTGATGGGCTGCCAAACTATGAGGACTGGCTTAATGATTTAAGCGTGTTGGCCATAGAGTCCTGGGAAAGGGAGGTGCAGTCAGGAACTATCTTGTTTGAGCAGGAAATGGTCAGGCAGGGTCTGGCTGCCACATTCACCTCTTTTGATGCTTGGATGTAGGACTGAGTCAGAGAACATCATCGTTTTCTTATAATTCCTGGTTCAGGAGCTGGTACTTCCCCATAGCATGAGAACTTTTACTGCAATTTACCTTTTACTATAGCCTCTATGAGGGAGGTAGTTGACCAGATAACAAGAAGCAATAGGCATCGGAGGAGGAGGCAGGTCCCCAGGAGGAGGAGCACTATCCCAACTAAGGTCTTAAAGCCACTAAAATGGAAGAACCAGCCTCCAGAGAGGTTACTAGTGTCCCATTCTGATGAGACATTGTCCTCAGGCTTCTGCCGTGCATAGATTGGTCAGCTTTCAATGTGACCAAGCAAGGCCAACATCTTACCCTTGGTCTGTCAGTGTAGTCGGTGTCTTCTTTCAGAGGGTTGCCTTGAGGGACTCAGAAAAGTCTGAAATACATTCTCACTCTGCGGCTGAGGGTTAAAGTCTGCTGTGATGTATCCAGGGTGTTATTTCAGCAACCTTAACTGTAGTGGAGGTAGACAAGACGACGGTAAAGAGACCTCTCCACAGAGATTTTAGGGGTTGGATTTCCATCTTTTTATCAAGACAGAGTCTACTGGCTTAAAGGAATGAGCTTCAGTGATTAAACTGACAGGGGACCTTTCCCTGACCCATTGGATGAGTGTCTGGATGATAATCCCTAGGGCCTGAAGCTGGTGTCTCAGAAACAGTTCACCGATTTCCTTGAAGTTTCCTCGTAGTCCTTTCATGAGTGGTGGTGGACACCCATACAGAATCTTGTAGGGTGAGAACCCAGTCTTCTTGGTTGGAGCCAACCTGATTCTTAATAGTGCCATAGGGAGGACTTCGTCCCAGTCTAGATGTGTCTCCTGACATAGTTTTCCTGAGTCTAAAGGGTCCTATTCATGCCCTGAACTCTGTGGTCGATAGGTGGTATATAATTTCCATTTAATATTTAAATTTTTGGCCAGTAGCCACACTATTTCTGCTACAAAGGTTGATTTGTTATCTGAGCCAATGGTAATTGGTAGGCCAAATCGTGGAACAAATTCTCGGAGAAGCAGTCTGGCTATTTTTCAGGTTTTCTCAGTCTGGGTGGGGTAAACCTCTTCCCAACCAGATTAGGTGCATACAAAGACCAAGAGATATCTGAAGCCCTGTGTTCGTGTCATTTTAGTAAAGTCCACTTCAAGTTCCTCAAAAGGGGCATGTGGCTCTTGTCTGGGGTTGTTGTGGGCATGAACTTCGCACCATTCACACACTGCTCAGGAGATGCTACAGAGCTGGAGAATGTAGAAGTACCAGCCCAGAGTGGTTTCTAGGGTAGTGAACCAATGTGACAAAAAGCTGGGGCCAGGGTCCCAGGCACTGCAATTAGCCCATCCTTGAACTTCCATCATCCACTGGGGAGGAGGCTCACCTCTTCAGTATTAAACCAGGCTTCTTTTTGAGGGGAGTATTTGGGGCCTCATTCAGCTAAGGGACTGGGAAACAGGGAAGCAGTTAGAGCCATAGGGCTGGCCATCTCCTCAAGCTGCTGCCAGTTTGGCAATGTAGTCTGCCCTGCAGTACATCCCCTTTTTGATGTCCTCTGCAGTGTATAACTGCTAACTTCTTGGGGGTCCATACAGCATCCAAGGGTTCTAGAATTTCTTTTTCATATTTTATGTCTTTTCTCCCAGAATTGACTAGACTCTTCTCTTTGTACAGGGCTCCTGTACATGGAGGGTGGTGAAGGCATACTTAGAGCCAGTGTATATGTTATCACGCACTCCTGCTGCCAGCTGAAGGGCGCGGGTAAAGGCAATGAGCTCTGCCTTCTATGCTGAAGTTTCCTTAGGCAGAGGTTTTTGCCTTTCTGGTGGTTTGTAGGGTCACCACAGCATATCCTGCAAGGCATTCTCCTCCCCTCACAAAGCTGCTACCATTAGTGCAATATTCTACACCAGGGTCCTTGAGGGGCTGGTCTGTCAAGTCAGGGAGGCTAGAAAACACTTCATCCATGACTTCAAAGAAATTGTAGTCTGGCTGGCTGGGCCCAGTGGGTAGCAAGGTGGCTGGGTTCAAGGTTCATACTACCTCTAGGCAGATGTGTGGATTCTCACACAGCATTCCTTGGTATCTGACCGTATGGGCATTAGTTAGCCAATATTTTCCCTTATACTCCAGTAATGTTATTACTAAATGTGGTACTCGATCAGTTCTTGGCCCATAGTCAGTTTGTCAGCCTCTGGCACAAGGAGAGCCATGACTGTGAGTGCTCGCAAGCGGGGTGGTCAGTTCTGAGTGACAGAGTCAAGCTGTTTGGAGAGATAAGCCACAGGACAATGCCAAGATCCTAGCAGTTGGGTTAAGACCCCTACTGTGACACCTATGCTCTTGTGTACATACAGAAAGAAAGATTTGGTTAGGTCTAGGAGTCCTAGTCCAGAGGTGTTAGTGAGTGCCCGTTTGATTTCTTCAAAGGACTTCTATTGTGTAGATTCCCAGAGTGGGGGTTCCTGTTTGCCACCCCGCTTTTGTGGATTCATAGAATGACCAGGATGAAGAAATTAGGTATCTAGATTCTTCAAAAGCCAGACATTCCGAGGAATTTGCGGACTTGTCACCAGTTAGTAGGGACAGGAATTAAGCAGACCTTTTTTTTTTTTTTTTTTCTGGGCTGAGTTGGTGTTGTCTCTGCGACAGGTGAAAGCCACGGTATTGGACTCTTTCTTGACAGATTTGAACCTTCCTTTTTAAAAACCTTGTAACCTACTTCCCAGAGGAGATTGAGGAGTGGATGCATCCCTTCCATGTATTCTTCATACGTCTTTCCTGCTAAGAGGAGGTCATCTACATATTGGAGTAACATAGAGCTGTGTTGGATTGCTGGGGAGGCCTTTAAATCTGAGGCTAGAGCTGTCCTAAAGATGATCAGGGAGTCCTTGAACCCCTGAAACAGTCATGTCCATGTCAACTGGCCCTTGTCTCCACTTTCAAAGCTTTCCCATTAGGAAAAGGTATTCCAGGATGATTGGCAGGATAGAGAATTGAATACTTCATAAGTCTCTCTAAATGTTTTTGGATCCCCACTTATGCCTTATCGGAGATGAAATACTGTTTTTGGCAGGCTGGCTCAGCATCTTGTTTTAACTCCATCATCACTGGAGAAATGTGTCGGGCCTGTGAGTTGTCTTCAGCTCATGCTCAGGTCACCTTGAAGGGGTGGTCAGGTTCCTGTTGAGACCCTTCTATGAGACTGTAGAGGTGTCACTCTTCTCCTTGGGGAACATGATTCTTGTTTCTGGTCTCCCCAAGGTTAGGGCTGCTTGGCCACATGAGTCAAAGGTAATCTGAGCCTGTAGTTGTCCTAAAAGTTCTCATCCCATCAGTGCTATGGGGCAGTCGGGCAGATAATAGAAATTCATGTACAACTTCTTGCCCTCCTAGGTTGCACCAGAGGGGCTACAGGAAGGGGCGACAGATTCGTCTCGTAGTTGTGTTCATGATGGTCTACAGGCCAAGTTATAACTGAGTGTTCAGCTCCAGTGTCAATCATAAAGTCAATAGGTTGGCCCTTGACTATCATTTGAACCATAGGCTCCTGGGGGCCTAGCAGAATGGAGCCTAATCTGGCCTAATGCTGGCAACACAGGCTTCTTTCCTTTCAACTGACTTGGGAGGGTGCCAAGGCCTGAGTGAGGAGGATCCTACAATTCTCCTCTAGGTAGACTCTCAACCAAGGGGTCAGGTGCAAACTATTGCCTCCCAATAATCGATACAGGGAAATTGGTTTGGGTGGCCAGGTTGACCGATAATGATTTGAGAGATCTTTGTAATGACTTCCCTATCAAGAGTCCCCTCTGGGGGTTAGGGCAAGTCGATCTAATGGTTTCCCCATCTTCTTGATCTCTCTCTTAGTTTAATTCCATAATCGCCTGATCAATGTTTTTTGAAATTCTTAAGCAAACAACCTAAAGGTATTTGTTTTCTCTGTTGTCCATCCATCTTCCACCTGTGATTGGTGATGCACGTGCACTCAGAGATTTGCTTTGCCCATCTCTAGTCACTCCCCTTGCAGGGATCTTTCAGGTGCCTCTTAACAATTGGTGAGTTGGTATAAAACGCTGACTCGGATCACCAGAGTAGACTCCTCGAGGAGATCCAGTGACACCATTCTAAGCCTTACGAGGTTCGCCACAGAACCACAGATAGAGTCTCAACTTTCACTTTGTAGAACAGGCCATGTCTCAGTTACACATAACCACACACCAAATATACTCCACCCTCCATCCTATGTACCTGAGAGGTCATGGTTTCCTCTAACAAATGTAAAGTACTCCGGTGGCCTCGGAAGTTGATCAGATTCCCCTTCTGTCCTCTAGCGACAGGCTGTTTCTAAGACCCGGGTCCTTACCACTCAGTTGGGCAGTACTCCTGGGCTGGTTCCTGTGTCTCTTTAGATTCCATTGTGCTCTCAGAGCCACCACCCCGATCTGCTGGAAGAATCGCCTCCCCCTACAGAAAATAGGACTGCTGGCACACCAGGTGAAGTCCATTTCTCTCAGCATCCCAGGGGGCCAGTCACCCAAGACAAGAGAGGCAAAAAACCACTGTCTCTGCATCCCGGATGAGCACCCAGAAATGTTACGGGATTCTCAAACAGAGAGATGGGACACCGAGGCTATAAGCAGGAAAGAGCATTTATTGATGACAGCACCTGCTCAGCAGATCCTTATCCAAAGGTCAAGCTCTGATTGTAACGTGGTGGGTAGTTTTATACCATCTTGTAGGTCTGCATTCCTACACAACCATGGATATTCCATATAAGGAAGGAGAACATGAGGAAAACATTGATTGGCTGCCAAACTGTAAGGAAACTAGCTTAATAACTTAAGTAGGTTTTCAGACTGCTGCGTCAGTTAGAGGGTCCTGAGGAAGGGACTAACTTGTCAAAGTAGGAAATGGTCAGGCAGGGTCAGGCTGCCACAATAGATGGTATAATGAATAGAGTGACTTATCTTTAGGAGATAAAAGAGAAAAGGTGAAGGTAACAGGCAGAAAAGCTTGGCTTTTCCCCCAAATATCTTATATTTATATTTGATAAAAGAGAAACAAATAAAAAATCAAATAAGTAAAAATTCTGTGATACTAGTTTTGTACTTTCCTTAAAAAAGGAGAGGGAACTTATTTATTATAGAGATACCCTATGATTTTGTTCAACAAACCAAACTTTATTTTGAAAGTATCTCAGCAGAAGGGAAAAATCATTCTATGAGAGAAAAATCTTAGGTTCTGGGTCAGCTTGCAGTTTTCTCTAGGCTGAATCATATGATACTGCTGACTTTGGCTTCTTTGATCTCCTTAAAGTAAGGAGAAGCCAAGAGAATTAAAATGTTAATCAAGCCAAATTCAGAGACTACAGTGTGCTGATCAGCCCTGCAGCCAAACCAGAAGAACGCCTGCAGAACAAAGGGAGATTTCTGCTGGGATTGCTAACAACCCATTCCTCACAACCTTGAAGGGGAAACAGGAACCAACAATCACTCCCTCTGGCTAAAACCATGGGGAACCTATGGATTAAAGGCTGAGAACTGCCAGTGGATCTTTCACTCTACACATTCTTACCTTTTCATGCAACCTACTCTTCCCCTTCCTCACTGTATGTCCATATCAAAGAAAATGGGTTAAACAGTCATTTAAACTACAACTCACAGGTTCTAAAGAATACTATATAAACTCAATTCCCAGAACATTCCAGGTCCCTCTCAGTGCCTTTACTCTGTCTCTCACTATCTCTCTCACTATCTCTCTCACTGTCCCTCTCACTCTCTGCTTCTGAGAAGAGACCACACTCTGGAGTATTATCTTTTTTCTGACAAACTTTCTCTTTGACTAACTTTGCTGTGGGTGTGAAATTCTTTCCAAAATTATTTCCAAACTCTCTGCTAATTCTCTTGGTGCAGGGCCTGGTCTTCTGCCCCTTGGGGAAATTGGCTTTGTCCAGCATTATGCTAACACAGCAGTGCATATGGCCAGCTTTGTGGTTCTTACTCCTCTGACCCTGGGTGAATCTGTGACCTCTCTTGCCTCTCTGCCCAAACCCAGAAGAGTCCCAATAGGCTCAGGAGATGGTTGTGAGGACCAAAAAATTTCTAGGCAGCAAGGGCGAGGTGAGATACAGTTACGAGGAAAGGTGGGGCTGGGAGATGGAATGAGAAGTATGAGAGAGAATTCTTTCAAAACTCTTTGCAGAACAATTCTAAAAATAAGGCTGAAATCCATTCTCTAGCTGTGCAAGGGCTGCAGGCACATTTTAAATTATCCCAGTTATGCAGACAGAACTCTGCAGGGCTAGTTTGTAATTAAAGGACATTTACACAGAATGAAATTCTAGTTTTTCATGCAGTGCTGTTCAAAGAGGGTCCTTTGAGTTGCAATCTCATCTGTGCACCAATGTTTTCTGCTTTAAAATGGTCCGTGCCCTTCTTGCAATTCAGAAGCCCTGGCTGGAGTGTTTTGGGCAGCCCTGCAGGGCTGGATTCCACAGAGGTTGCTCAGGGTCTCCCCGCAAAGCATGGATGAGAAATTGCCCTTTGGGACTCCTGCCAGGTGCCCTAGGAAATGGAACAGCTATCCTCAAGTGTAGACTTAGATGTTCAGTGCCCCAGGGTACCCAAAAGAAGCAGAGAGGTCATTGGCTTTTTTTCCTTCCCCAGTAAGGCAGAGCTGTGTGCACTCGGTAAATTAGGAGCTATTGGTGAGATGCTTCTCAGAAGCGAGTGAGCCCTTTCAGCCTGGACGTTTGTGGTCCTGAATTATAGCTGACTGGAAACTGAAGCTGTAAGCAGCACCTTGACCACAGGCAGTGGACCAAGCTGGCTGTCTCACACAGTTCCCAAGTGTTTCCAGTGCTTGATAATGCTCGCTAGCATTGAGACAAGGCCAATAAAATGTGAATTAGTTGGAGACAAATGTGCCACGAAGGCAGAGAGAAATCCTCAAGCAGATGTGTGTGGAAATTAATGGTGTGGTGATAACAAATCTCTGTGCCGGGTTCCCCGCACAGCAGTGAACCCAGAAAAGGGCCCCCTGACAACTGTTTGTTTCACAGAGCAGGGAGCTTCCTGAGAATGGAAGGAAAATCTGAGGTGGGGAGAAAACAGCGGGGGCGGGAAGGGGGAATCGACTGCTTTTTGTCTCGTGCACTTGATACTCATGAAGAAGCTTCCCCAGCCTGTGTCAGGAATACAATTCAGTGTGTGCTTCCTAAAGCTTTCTATAAAGAATAATATTTGTTGAAGAAATGTATTTTTTACCTTCCTTCTGCTCCTTTTCAATCTCTTTCCTCTTTCCTCATCTGCTCCTCCCCAGGAAAAGAACCAGGGTAACTAAGTGGGGCAACAGAACCTGCATTCAACCTGAAGGACACGGTGCAGAGGACACATTTCTAGGTCAGCTCTGGACCCTTCTAAAGCCTCAATGCCCTGGAGGGCTAGTGATTGGCTTTTAAAAAGAGTTGTTTGTATGAAAGGGAAGGAAATAAGATGAGAAAGACACTACTTTGATGAAATTCCGATATTTAAAAGTAGCACCCAAATACAGATTCTGTAGAGAACAGATTTTATGGTGGAAAATACAGTGCGGTTAAGTTGAAAGAATTGCTGGATTTGGCCCTTGAAGACCTGATCTTACTAGCAGAGGAAATTTTGCAAGTCACCAGTGAACTGGGAGCACTTCCAGGCTCACCTCTTATTTTTCCTGCTCTAGACCCAAATCAGCCCTTTCCCAAGGACTCCTTGTTCCTCTTAATGGAGAATAATACTTAGAAACTAAAATGTGGTCACCAGGTGTACTCATTGTTCCTGAGGCATCATTGCTTCTAAATCCTTTTGACGGAGACAGGTAAATAGTATATTTTTTCAAAATCACAGACACACTGGTATCTTCAATTTATATAAATTTAACACCATGGAGTTCTTCCTCAGTATTTTCCACTCAATGTTTCTATCTCCCTTCTACTATGTGAGAATTCTGGAAGCTCACTGTATTTTTCCATTTGCTCTATTCTGCAACATACTCAAAGCATTTCAGAATCATAACATCAACATCACAGCCAGCAACAGAACTACTCAGTGAAGAGTTCTTTGCAGACCATTTTGCCCCGAGAGCAAGTCTCACTAAGTGTGTATGTTTGGCGTACCATGTTTGGGTTACTTAAGCTAAACATTTTCTTCTGTTACCAATTAGGTATGCAGTATAATCGTGTATTTATGTTTATACAGTTTTAGAGTGCTTTAAAGAACCCTTTGAATATAATTTTACTTTTTAATTATGTAAAAAATTTACATAATTCAAAAGCCAAAATTATATAAAAAGTATTATTCCTGATTTCCTGATGTTATCCAACTCTAAGTTTCATTGGTTTCTGATTTCATCTTCTTGTGGTTCTTTTTAGAGAAAATCCAAACCATTTGTTTATTTCCCCTTCTTTTACACACAAACTATAGCATCTCATTTACATTTCACATCTTGCTTTGTTCATTTAATATATTTAAAAAATCATTTCCTCTTGGTTTGAAGAGCTCTTTGACTCTCACCTTTTGGAGCTACAGAACATTCTTTTATGTAGGTGTACTCTCTCTTATTCACTCAGTCTTTTAAAGGAAGATATTTAGGTCATTACCAATACTTTGTTCTTAAATTTAATTGTATAATGAAAACCCATGTAAGTATATTGTTTTCTATTGGTAGAGGTATATTTTCAGAATAAATTTCTAGAAGTAGAATTGCTTGGGTCAAAAAATAAATGTAGATGTAATTCTGCCACATATCCAGAATAGTCTCTCCAGCTCAAGGTCAGTTGATTTGCAAGCTTAATTCAATCTGAAACCTTAACGCCACTTTGCCACTTAACCTAATATATTCACATATTCCAAAATTAGGACATGGGCATCTTTGGAGGCCATTTTTCTGCCTACCATGGTTTCCTACCATGATATTGGCTACTACCATTGCTGCATTTCTTACCAGAGTTGCTGGTAAACTTTTCCACATGAAATCCAGTTCTTCGTAGAGCTGCAAATTTGTCAGGAAGTTTTTCTGTTCATTATCAGTTTTCTTAATTAAACCTGGGATCCTACAGTACTTAACAACCATCCTTGGAAGAAGAGTGACACTGTAATTGCAGTTCCAAGACTCTTTTTGCCTGAACCAGCGTCTGAGCAGCAGCAAAGACCCCCTTCTTATATTCTTCCCTGTGAAGAATGATGACAAAGCTGGGAGCAAATGTTTTCTCATCTGAAATTAGGTTATTCTTTTACCCAATCAAATCATTCAAGTCACCAACCTGCAAGTGCAAACTTGGGACTGAACACTCTAAAACAAGCTAAGTTGGAAGGTAGATGGGAGGAGAGAAATAATTATGATTTCAGATGAAAATGAGGTTGCTCTTTAATTTCCACAATTAAAGTCTGACTGTACTCCTGGCTCAGAGTAAGACTTCCTACATTCTCTTTCAAGGTAAAAAGCAGATTTTAAAAATATGCAGAGAGATGTATGCACCCTCCTGGCCCTTCATCAACGTAAGCCACATTGAGGAGTCCCTTCTGGTGTCATGTCTCATTCCCCAACCTCGGCTGCTCTGTTGCCCTTGGCAGGCATGTGCTTGAGTCCCCACCTGTCATGGAAGTGTCTTGGGACATGTGAAGTTTGGGATCCAGGGGCACATGGCACATACCTTCATTGAAGACATCGAGTAGAATGGGGTTCCCTTAGTTAATAACGATTCGTGGAACCCACATTTAGCTCATATAGGTACTTTATTAAGCTCTTCTTACTTGAAGCTGTATTTCTAGATCCAGTTTCCTTTCCCTATTTTCTCCTTTTTTGGGTGTGGGATGGGATTGGAGGAAGGAGATTCTGTGGATGGGAAGATCTTTCTTACTTGTTCAGTTATATTTCTCTCTCTCTCTCTCTCTCTCTCTCTCTCTCTCTCTCTCTCTCTCTCTCTCACACACACACACACACACACACACAAACACACACCCCTCTGGCTTTAAACTAGACCCAAATTATTTTAAAACCTGACTTTAACTTCATGATAAACCACCATTCACTGCTTTGAATTTTCTGAAATTGAAAACACTTGGCATATGGTTCCTCTAAGCACCAGAGGAAAAGTATTTTCTCATTCGCAGAGATGTCACTTCTTGTTTCCAGCCAAAGTCTGCCCTGGAGCAGAGCTCAGCTATGGGTCTGGATAAAAATGTGACTAGAAAGTAATAAAATGACAGACTTTTTTTTTTTAATCAATGAATATTGTCTCCTTCAGAATGGTTACTAAAAGGCTAAGCATTTATTCTAGTACCTCCTTTAGAAAAACTGACTTTAGCCACTGCTTCACATTTTGAAGTAGGGTTAATTTTCACTGTTAACAAATCTCCATCCTTGAGGATGTTTTTATTTTTGGAACCAATGAAAAGTTCTTCAGAACTTTGGTGAGAAATGCAGGTGATCAAGCATGATAATGCCATATTTGATTTAAAAATAAAGATATTACCCTAGTGATTCTCAAAACCTATGGTGGCATCTCTGAGTCTTAGGGAGAGAGAGAATGCATATATTTATACATTTATAATTTTATATTTGAAAAATGGAAAAGCACCTATTTGAAACCTTAAATAATATTCAAAAACATCTTTTAGGTTTGTAAAGAGGAGAGTAAGTTTATAAAATGTTAAGAATTTGCTCTAAAATAATGAAGAAAATGTTTTTGTGTAGCCAGAAAACGAACTGTGAACATAAGCTCCCCTAAGGGCCTTACCCTAGGATCCCGCCACTGCTCTCTCTGAAATCTGGCTGTAGCTGTCACCACCTTTGCCAGCATTTCTGCCTCAGATCCAGGGTCTGATTGCTCAGCTGGGAAACTTGCCTGAGCCCAGCCACAGAGAGGCTGGTAAAGTGAATAAGCTTCACAAAGACTCAACAGGTGTAGGAGGTCTCAAATCTAGGAAGGCTGGACTAAACAAACAACAGTCATCCCCTTTGTGATTCTGAGCAGAAAACAGGAAAGAAGCAATATTTTTTGCCTGGATCAAGGGAGAACAGAGATATGGGACTGACAGTGTATGAACTGAGGAAGTAGGACTAAATCCCGATATCGCTCTACCACTCCTTCGGCTGCAGAAATCTTGGGACGGTGTGGATGGATGTCCACAGATTGTAGAATCAGAGGTTCAACATAGTCTTACCTTGATCTCAGGGTGTCGATGGGCCCCGGATGTTGTTATAGGATCAACCTCTTTCAATAGCAAAATATCTTTGAAAATAAAGAAAATATACAAAGGGTAAATTATTCCAAATCATAGTTAAGTAGCTAGCATGTTCTATGGCTCTATCAAAGTCTGTGTGGACCGAACTGGTTGTGTGTCTACAGGCAAGCCACGTAACCTCTCTGCATTTCTATTAAATGAAATGTTCTAAGGGGCTTTGATCAACACTTTGTACTCAGTGTTCATATGTTAGTCCTTTTTTTTTTTAGAAAAAATTTTTTTCCTATACTTTATTGAGTGGTAATTTACATAAAGCACGAAAGTATAAAGTATACAACTTAATGACTATGTTAATTTGAGCTGCTAAAACAAAAATGTCATAGACTGGGTGGCTTGAGGACCATACAGTTATTTCTCACAGTTCTAGAAACTGGAAAGTTCAAGATCAAAGTGCTGAGAAATTTGGTGTCTGGTGAGAGCCAGCTTCCTGGTTCACTGATGGCTGTCATCTGGTTGTGTCCTTATAGCAGAGAGTAGTGAGACAGGAAACAAGATCCTAGTTCCATTCCGGAGGGCTCCACTCTCATGACATGATCACCTTCCAAAGGCCCCATCTCCAAATATGATCACATTGGAGGTTAGGGTTTCAACTTATGAATTTTGGAGGGTCGCATGCAGTCAGTAAAATGACTTTTACATATATATAAGTACACACACACACACACACACACACACACACAATCACCATCTTGATCAAGAGATATGGAGTATTTCCTACACCTAGAACACTCCTCTGTGCCTTTTCCAGTCAATTTTCTCAAACTAGCTACTATTGTGACTTACATGCCATAATTTAGTTTTTCCTATTCTTGAACTTCATATAAAATAGAATTATACAATGTAATGTACTTTTTAATACCTGACTTCTTTTATACAACATAATATTTGAAAATTCATTCATGTCATTTTAGGTAACATTCAAAAGATGTGAATTGATCATTTTGGAACAGAAAAAATATTCTTGGCTTTTAAAATATTTTGGAAAGATTTTTAGTACAATGGTGTCTCCGCAGAGATCTGTGATCTTGATGTGAGCTGCAGAATGTGATTTCAGTACTTATTCCAGACTCCCAAAGATGTTAGTAACAAAAACAGTAAGAAAATGAAGAAGGAGCATATGGGAAAGGGGTGAAGGAGAGGGGCAGGTGAGAGAAAAGGCGGAAGTGACTGGCTAGTTGCAGGAGTCTGCTCTTCCTCGTTTCTGGCAGAGAAAGTTCTCTCAGACACGAAGCACAGTTGTGTAAACAGATCTGTGCCTGGAATGTAAGGGAGGAGGTTGGGGAGCCAAGTAAGGCAGAGACCACTGGAAAACAGAAAGAACTTGCCTGAAATAGAATAGCTCATGCCTTCAGAACAGAGCTCCTTGAGAATTCATCAGGCACAACTGAAAATCAGACACAGCACAAACAAAAGCACAAACTGGCACATGCTGCTCATCCTCCTATGATGTCATTGTCCCTTATTCTGGCCCCACATGGGCTGATGGAAGAACTAGACAAGATGAGGACCTGATGAGTTAAAGGCTTGTCACGTACCAGCCAAGTGACATTGTCAAAGGCCATGTTCCCAGTTCCCACCTGAACAGCTGCTCCCAGCATAAAAGCACTTATAACTCTCAGCAAAATGAAGAGAGCATTGTAATTGTGAAATATTTCATGAGGGATAGATTTCTACCTTTCAGATTTTTGTTCATGAACAAATAATACTATACACTGAAAACTTCTCTCAACTACAGTATCCTGCATAACTGATTTTTACCTCTTTATCTGCATTTTTCTTAACCATAAATATTTTAATAAGGTCTTTCAAACTTTTCTTTCACCCTGGCCAAGATGATCTTGCATTCTATTCTATTCTATGGACACTTTCCTGCCCCCCAAGCCCTCGTTCTATATTCAGATTCCCCTCAAACAACTTGATGCTTCCGTTTGCACAGTAACAAATTCCACAGGTCTAGGGACAGCTGAGGGACTAGGTGATGCTGCTTTCTACTGAACCCTTTGGCCTGGCTGAAATCCTTTCCTGAAAAAAAAAACAATGTAAATTCCAGGGTTAGTGAAAAATTGTTTTGTGCTCCAAATTGGCCATGTTCCAACATGGGTGAGAAAAAAATGGAATGAACAATAAGATACCAGAACTCACTTTTAGAATGGCTAAAATCCAAAAAAGAAATTGACAATAGCAATTTCTGGCACACAGATAGAAAGCAACTGGAACTTCCATTCATTGCTGGTGAGAATGCTAAATGGTGCAGCCGTTTTGGCAGACAGTCTGACAGTTTCTTCAAAGCTAAACATACTCTTACCATATGATCCAGAAATTATACTCAGGTATTTACCCTATTGGTTTGAAAACTTATGTTAACTCAGAAACCTATGTGCAAATATTATAGCAGCTTCATTCATAATTGCAAAACCTGGATGTAAGCAAGATGTCCTTCAGTTGATGAAAGGATAAACAAACTGTGGTATGCCCATATAATCCACTCAACAACATGGCTTGACACTGAATTATGCTACACACAACACATTATGCTAAGTGAAAGAAGCTATCTTGGAAAGGTTGTATAAACTACAATTTCAATAATATGACATTCTAGTAAAGGAAAAACTACAGAGATGGGAAACAGATTGGTGGTTGCCAGGGGCTTGGAGAGAAGAGTTGAATTAGAGGAAGCACATGGAATCTTTTTAAGGCTGAGACACTGATTTGTATGACACTAGTTGTGGGAACATGACTTTTTGCTTTTATCAAAACCCATGGAGTCTTAGAGCACCTTAGAGTCAACTTAATGTGGGCAGATAATAAAAATTAATTAGTAGGTTAGGAGATCACAAGGCGCTCAGATCTTGGTTTCTAATTCCATTCTTCACTAAAAGGAAAAAGGGCTCCTTGAAAATGGCTGAGTCTAGAATGATGCAGGGAATAGACCTGGAAAAGAAAATGGAGCCTCTTGCCGTGCCAGAAAATAAAAAAGAATTCGAAAACCAAAATGACACGGTTATATCAAAGGGACACAGGAACCAAATGAAAGAACTCCCAAATGCCAAAGCTAGAACAATTTGAGCAACAAAGTTATAAAATAATATCCATGTGTTCATACTTAAATGATTGAATAAATAAATGGGGGAAGGAATAGACACATATCCTTTGCCGAATTCCAAATAATTTATGTATGCCCACCTCCTCTCAAGGAGGTAGAGTACAACTCCCACCACCAAGTGTGGGTTGAGCTTACCGACTTCCTTCCACAGGGTACAGTATGAACAAAGGTGCAGAGAAGACTGACAGACACTGCCTCAGGTGGTCATAGTCATCAAAGATTATCAAAGATAAATCATGCCGATAGCATGTACCCTTAACCTGATATGACAAAAAAGCCATTTCACTTCTGTGCTCTTCCTTCTCAAATCCCATAACCCCACTTTAATTATTAGAAAAACATCACACAAACCTAAATTTAGAGATTGTCTACAAAATACCTGACCAGTTCTACTCAAAACTGAAAAGTTCACATACAGATGTTGATGTAAATATGACTAATTCTATCTTTACATCCTCCCTCCCCCACACACTCATTTCTTTTCTCTTTGGTATTTCATGCTGTGAACTCATCTAACTGGTCTCAGCCAGCACCAAATCCTCACAGTTAGTGATAAGCTGTGTCCTATAAGCCATAAAGATAACCATAAAGATTCCCATCAGCAATGGCCAGAATGGCATAGCAACTGAGATAAATATAATACGCACTAAGTGGTTGTGTCAATCCTAGGCAATTATCCGTCATAAGGCCAGCAGAGAGTAAGTTCCTGGCTCATGCTGCATTCTTTGCCCCTTTGTCTTGTCAATCATTAGGACCTCAGCTACACTATAAAACATATACAGTAACAGCTGTCTAGCAGTGGAGATTAGCTTCAAGTCTATCCCTGTAGGTAAGTTCTATAATAAATTCTGTTACAGTCTATGCTGTCTGCATTTAGGCCTTAAGATACCTTCACTGTACCTTTGTTCCACCTTCAGACAACTCATTAATAACAAAGAAAGTCTGAGAATCTATCACTCTCTAGGCACCAAAGGAGACGTGATGATTCAGTGTAACCTGTTGGCCTGGATACAATTCCAGGACAGAAAAAGAACATTATGTAAAAATTAAGGATATCCGAATGAGAACATTATGTAAAAACTAAGGATATCTGAACAAAGCATTGACTTAGTTAACAATTATCATCCATCAGTGTGGATGCATTAATTGTGACAAATGTACTACAATAATGTAAAACATTAACAACAGGGGACTGGATGTGTGAGAGATGACGACTCTGCATTAGCTTTGCAACCTACTACAAATTTTATCCTAAAATTTATTTCAAACAGAATAGATGAATATACCTAATATTTATACTGAGATAGGAGAATTTTTGTTCACCAGAATTCCTCTGAATTTCAGCAGAAATGTAACACTTTGTTGGAAAGATCTGCTTTGAATAGGTGCTTTTGGAATTGAGGGTGAGCCTCCATGTTCCAAAAGAGAGAGATAAGGAGAGTGATAGGATTTGCAAGAGGATATGCTCTGTTCCAGAGAGGGCTCAGAGCAAAAAGTGGGTGAGAAAAGGCTTGGGAAGTCAAGGGAATGGCTTCAGGAAAATTATAATGAATCAGGAGAAAGCTTCCTCGACCCTCAAGTCTTCTGAGATGTAATATTTTTGGTGGGAGTGAATTTTTAAATTTTTAATAGGAAACTGGTGAAGGGGCTGTGTTGGGATAAAAAAAAAGGTGGGGGAATGAAGGAAATCAATGCTCTTCGGCCATTTCAAGGATCTACAAGTACTTAGTTTCCCCAGATACTAACAGTAGCTTTCAAGGAACACTGAATTGTCTGGAATTGAGGGTTTCAGGGTAATGGGACCTAGATATCAAGATGATGGGACCTCCAGATAATGTATGAGCAGATACTGTTTTAAATTATTCACTCAAACTGAAAATTATTCCTTAATGATTAAAAGTCAAGAACTGCCTCTGATCATTGAAGATTTTCACTAAGTCAAAAGCCTGCTCTGAATTAGTGCTATTCCTTATTACACAGACACAATCACACACACAGAGAGACATATAAAAACTTGCCATGGTTGGATGTTGACCAACTTGTGAAGCAAGCTAATGTCATTTATGGTTTTCTTTCCCCATACTACTTGTTTTCAATGTCCTTTTCACGTTCCCTTCAAACTCTATTTCTTTGATATTTCCTATATCTTCTACAAGTCACATTACCATAATCTCAATAATTAAGTTCCATTGGCATTTGCCCTAAAATAATAAAACTGGTGGTGGTGGAGGGCAGGAGGAGTGAAATGTAACAAATTAACTTCAATGCTTTCAGACTCTGTTTTTGATTGGAATTAGGAAAGCTATTTTGGGTGGGCTACTGGTGTTAGAAACCCGTATCAGTGCAGTGATTCTGAAAGTGGCGTCCCTGGATCAGCAGTATCGACATCACCTGGGAACGTGTTAGAAGGGCACGTTCTTGGGCCCCACCCTAGACCTGTGTCATCAGTAGCTGGGGGTGGGCCCAGTAATCTGTGTCCTAATAAACCCTGATTCTGCTGCTCACCCAAGTCTGAGTACCACTGATCTTCTTCCCTAAACCAACTTGTGGGGTAGGGATCATGCACTATGAGTGGTTCCAATTTGATAGCACATTAGAATCACCTGGGAACTTAAAAAACAACCTCTACCTGGGTTTCACTCCCAGAAGTTCTGTGTCTTATGTTATTTTTTAGAAAGCTCCCAAGTGATTTCAAGGTGTGGTGGTAATGAGAACCTCCGCCGCAGACCTAAACCAGGCCTAGTCTTACCCTCCATCTCAAGACTCTGGCTTAAACTTGAGCTAATGAGAGCAAACATCAGAGTCCCCTAAAGGGTTTGTTAAACTACATCAGAGTTCTGATTCAGCAGGTCTGGGGTATGGTCCAAAATTTTGCTTTTCTAACAAGTCCCCAAGTGTGCTGATGCTGCAGGTTGGGAAACCACACTTTGGGAACCACTGGTCTAAGGTTCAGATCTGAGTGAATAACTGTCACTCAACTGCCATCTTGCCTACCCTCCATGTGGACACAGAGGGACTTTTGAGAGGCACTGGGTTGGGTTTGATTTAAAATATGGCCTATCCGTCCCCTTTCTATATCAACTCAGCTCCTCTTATCACATCCTGTATCTTACAAGGGACACAAGGTGTGGTCTGCTGAATAACTGTCCTCGAAGATGTCTATATGCTAATCTCTGAATCCTATAAAATCTCTCTCATTTGGCAAAAGAGACTTTGCAGATTGAATAGGTTAAGGCTCTTGAGATGGGAAGATTGTCCTAGATTATCAGGGTGGACCCAACGTAATCACAAGGGTCCTTATAAGTGGGAGTAGAAGGGACATTTGACTCAGAAGAGGAGAAGGAGATGTCACACAAAAGTAAGATGTTATGTTACTGGATTAGAAGATTAAGAACTGGGGCTCAGGCTAAGGAATTCAAGAAGGGCAGCTCCAGAAGGTGTAAAAGGCAAGGAAATGGATTCTTCCCTTGGGCCTCAAGAGAGCATGAGGCCCTGCTGACACTGATTTTGAACCAGTGAAACTGATTTCGGACTTCTGGCCACCAGAACTGTGAAAGAATAAATGAGTGTTGAATTAAGCTACCAAGTTTGTGGGGATTTGTTGCAGAAGTCATAGGAAATTTACACACACATTTTCACACACAGCAAAAGGAACAAGAGGCCCCAGGAGGAGTAAAAATCATGGATGGAATTTTCCAGCAAGTTTTCCTATAACTCACTTTCTCTCCATAACCCTGTGAGTAAGCAAGGAAGGTATTAGTAGGGTTCCTATTTCAAAGATGAGAGAAAAGTTCTGGCCGCTGTTCCATACTGTCCTGTAGTACATAGGAAATCCAGAATTCCAACCTAGATCTTCAGATGCCAGATGGAGGGCTCTGTCTCACATTTTCTGCAGATCTCCCCTCTGCTGGCCTAGCACCCCTCCAAAGGTAGTTTCCTTCCTCAAGAATAATAATTTTCTTTCTGCTTATCACCTGCAAGAAATTACTCCCAGTGCCTCCATCCCTAAGCTGTTGTTTCACACACCATCATTTGGCAAGAATTAAGTCACTGCTGCTCAGAAAGTGCTAGGACATCTGCTTGCCATCATTGTCCTCAGCGAACCAGGCTCTCTGTCATTTCAGCCATCCCTCTCCTTAGCAGGTCCAAGAGCATGTTATTTGGAAGCATTTATGAAAGGAGTTAGAATGGAAACAGAATGCTGGACAAAAATTGCCTTTCAGAAGACTTCATTGTTAAGCGCGACAAGCCTAGGCTTTTAAACATGCCCTACCCTGCCACCAGTCAGTCATTGCTTGTCCCACTCTGCCCTTGAGTAAAGAAAGTGACTTGTCATGGTGCAAACAAGGTCATTTCTGCAGGTCTGGCACGGGACAGGACCTGTCCCATGAAATGGCTGCATGAAATGGGTCATGTCCTGGATAGAAATATAGGTGCTCCTCCATCTAAGGGGAGAAGTGTGAACGCTAAGGGTGAATACAATATTCTGGTGTGCAGTGAGGACTGGGCAACACAGACCTGTGGTGCGGGTGGAGGTCAGGGGTCCTAGCATCACTTTGATCAGGCAGGCTCTGACCACAGGGTAATTCTCACACACAGTACTCACGCGTGTGTAAAAGAGTTCGTACCTATCACTTCACAAGATGCCCGCCCTCCCCACTACCAACAACCCTATGAGGATCTCTCTCTGCAGATGTGGAAACGGAGGCATGGAGTCTCCAAGAAACTTGCCCAAGGTTGAAGTAGCTGGGAAATGAATGGCAGGGTGGGGATTTGAACACTGAGTGTCTGGGTCTGTGCTCCGATTTACCATAATACACACTTTCTAATAATGAGCAGAGTCTTTTCCTCTCACACCTCATCCAATCTTTTGTTGTCTCCCCTAAGAGCTGAGTAAGAAAATCTAGAATCTCTGCCTTCCACCCCACCCACTCACACCCTCATTTTCTTTCCACAGGAAGCCATTTGCGTCAGAGAAAAAGAGTAAAAGAGCTGAGGCCCCGAGAGGTTAGAGAAGTTGCCAGAAGTCATACAACCACATGGACTCTGATGGTTTGGCTCCAAGGCCCATAGTTTTAAGTGTTATGCGAAATTGGGGGTAAAAATGAGCCTAACATTTTTATTTTTGTTTTTTAGTTTTAATAAGGAAAACATACTCCATATGCTTAACTTAATGACTGCCACATAATAAGGCCTCAATAAATGCCAACGAACGTTATTACTACTGCCAAGTACTAAATAACAAAAAATGCTGTGCTGAGCACCATTGAATTTTTCCTGTTTTCTATCTTTGCTATAGCATGGCACTTATTGCTGCCTTTGATCTCATGCTTACAGTTTGATATTTTATTTTATTTTACCCACAATTCAAAAGCCTGGTAGAGGAGACACATTTCGTGCTGCCTGTTTGGAGCCATCCATGTTTGGACCAGTAACCCAGCAGAACACAGCCACAGCTGTGAGACCAGGAGTTCTCTTATGATCCAATCATAATTCAGGATGAGCCAATTAGATTCCCCTTTCAGGAGTTTGGAAGCAGGAATCCAAGATCCTGAGTGAAGATGGCTCTCAGATTGAAAGGTCTCACAGAATTGGAGCTGGTGTCAGCTCCTGAGTAAACAAAACCCCTTTTGACACCAGAGTGGTGTGAGAGTAGAGAAGCCACCATGCTACCTGGAAGGTGAGTCCTTACAGAGTGGAACAAATGTGGTCAGAGAAGAGATGCCACAAATTCCATTCGAGGTGAGGGATGAGCTTCAATCCTCAGAATTCAATTTCAGCCTTGGGGGTAGCCTAACTATATTTCCTGTCCCTCAATTTCTGAGCAATTGCCTTTCTGAAATTTAGCTAATTTCTTTTTTGCTTGGCCTAGTGTGAGTGGGTTTCTCTTCCTTGAAATATACCTGAGTTAACAAAAATTTCCAGAGAGATTCAGAGGAGAACTTTATTCAGGTGAACAGTTTGCAAACTGGGGAGATTCAGCCTTTGGTGGAAAAATTAAAAGTGTGCTCCGCTGAGACCAAGGGGAAGTTGCCTTTTACAGAGAAAGTTCTTGCTCCGGTTCCCAATTAGGTCCATTTTATGCAAATGATGTTTTCAAATTCCTACAGTTCTGACTCTTCTGAATCATGCAGTTGTGATTGGTTTTTATCGTGAGTTCTGATTGGTCGTTGCAGAGCAGTTCTGATTGGTCAGTATGGATGCAGATGAGCGCTCAGTTTGGATGAGGCAGGTCTCAGTTCATTGGTGGAAAGACAAAATCAGGAACTCCCTTGTAATGGTTGACTCAGATGACAACAGCAAAATACAGGGGGTTGAAAGCTCAGTCTGTGGCTTTTCCGAAATGTAGAGGCCTCTGTTGGCAGTGTCTGCTAGACTCTGGTTACGAATTTGGGCCTAGGTATCCATGGGAAGTCCTTCTTGGCCGATGTATTTCCTCTCGGGCTTCACACCTGATATTAACTATGCCTCCCCTGCAGAGAAAACTCTTTGAGTATTGGGTTAGTTCTTGCATAGCCTCTTAGCACTGAAAGTTGGGAAGGTGAATAGTGCAGTGGTTCTCAAAGAGGTGTCCACAGACACTTGGGATCCCTTAAACCTTTTGGAAAATCTGCAGTCAACCCTTTTCTCATAATAATACTAAGCACAATGTTAAAAATCATAAATGAGTAAAAGTTTTATTTAAAACGTGAGATAGATCACTTGATTTTTATTGTGACAGTGTGAAAATTTATTGATATTACTTGAAATTTCAACTGCAACTACCACTTTTGAGCTTTGGTGTGGTATTACAAAAGAATATCCACAATTATCTGAAAAGGAGTGGCTAATCTAAAATACTCTCTATTCCAGCTATGTATTTAGTGAAGCTGGATTTTTTCATGCACATCAGCCAAAACAATATATTGCAACAGATGGAATGCAGATAGTGATATAAAAATCCAGTTATCTTCTTAATAGACAAGTATTAAAGACAATTGCAAAACTTAAAACAATGCCGTAAATATGTTTTATTAATGTTATTTATGCTGGCATGTAATGAGTTTCTTGTTTTAAATAAATTAAATACATAAATGAGATCCAACTTTAATTTCAAATATAGTACATGTTGATAGGTATAACCCACATAAACAATAGCTTTGGGTTTCTCCGTAGTTTTTAGAAGTGCAAAGAGATTCTGAGTCCAAAAAGTTTGAGCGTGAGTAATGTCCCATCAACTACACGAGTATCTTCTGTAACATCTCTGGAAATGGTCATCTATTCTCAGCTCCATTTTTTTCTGGAATAGGAAGCTTGCTAATTTTCCAGTGGTCCTATTCTGTACATTGACCTAAAATCTGTCTTCTCATAGCCTTCACCCATTAATTCCACTTCTAGTTTAGGCAATCACAGAAAATAAAGTTTTTGTTTGTTTGTTTGTTTGTTTTTTCAGATACTTTCTCCCATTTGAAGGCAGCCATTTGGACTCCTCTTTTCTGGGGCAAGATGGTCCAAATTCTTCAGTCCTGTCTTCTGATTTGCTTAGTGAATCTCTCATCCTCCCACTTGAACATATTTGTCTCCATTCCAGTTTTGCTCTGTCCCAAAGGATTTCTCTTCATTGCATTCAAGGTTAAGGGTATTTCTTAGATTGCTTTTGCTTTGATAAACCTTACCTTAGAATAGTTGATAGCTTCTACAGTAGTATTTACCAGATTCAATGATAAACTGACATGTTTTGTGGCTTCTTTGTATACTTTCATGAGTATTCACTCATTTTTTTACCGAAGAGTAGGGATCCTCTCCCAATGTGTTATCTAGATTCTTAATGTCTTGGACAAAGAATTGAGCAAGACACCAAAATACAGTAGCAAAGTTTTATTAGAAAGGAAAGTGCACTTCCAGACGCGGAGGCAGGCCTGAACAAGAGAAGTGTGGCTCAAAAAGCCTGGTAACAAAGCCTTTGGGGTTTTCATTCCTATTTGCTATGGGTGATTACTTTTCTTAGAGGGGTGGGCTTCCTTGATTGACAACTAAGATTGACAGGACTCAGTGATTCACCATTTTGCTTTCTGTGCATGTTTGTTCCCAGAATTCAGTCTGTTATAATGATATTAATGAACTTCCTGGAATATGCATCATATTATAATGAGGCTCAGGTGAGTTGGGGTCTTTACTGCACAGGTACAAGTGACTGGTTTAAACTGATACCTAATTCTCTGCCTATTTGTTTTATTGTGTGAGTTAATAAAATGACTTCTGGCTTGCTTAATTGTGGGCGGATTAGGGAGGACCACTTATAGGGTGACCTCAGTGTCTTTGCAGGCAGACCCCGAACCCCCTAACTTTCCTGCCTAATTCTTATCTAAGAGTCATAAACCCCCTTATTATTAGTATAGATGTTGAAGGACAGGAGGTCTCTTCTTCCATATCTGCTTTCTTCTGAGAATGGCCATAGTCTCTGCCTACAGGGGCTTCATGGAGCTCTTTCCCTTTCTGCCTCAGTCAGGGTGGGGTCTTGGATTTCCTGCTAAAATGCTACCTCAGCCTCTAGACAAGGAAAAGAAGATACAAACTTATTGTTAAATCATATATCTATTAATTCCTATTATCAATTTGCCTATTAAGTGAGTAAAGGGAAATAGGCTTGGTTAATCTATTCTTAAAGAGTAAAAAAAAGACATTTGGCCTAAAGCCCCCTCCCTTCTCAGCCTCTAAGAGCTCTGTCTGGCTGAACACCATTCTGCTAACAACAGGTTAATGACCCTTATCAATAGCCAGAGGATCTGAGTTACCAATTTCAGTGTAATTATCAGAATTTGAGGGAGAGGGCTTTTTTCCCTAAAAAAGGAAGAAAACGAGGCTTACTAAAAAGATTAAGAACTCTGCGAAAGATGTCCCATTTCATTTCCTTCAAAAAGATTGATTTTATAAGTGATGTCCTGTCTCAAAATGATAGAACTGTGAACTCCTCTTTTTCCCTAACTCCATTTTTGTGTGGAGCTAACTCTACCAAAGCAATACCTTGATCTCTTAGACATATTCCCTTCTCTTCAGGGAAGGAGATTTATCTGGCCACATGTGAGGCAGGTATGTGGCTTGCAGTGCTGCCAATGGCAGAGTGAGTTCAACTCAGAGGTTCAGAATTAGCAAGCCAGTTTGTTGCCACATCTACCCTCTTTCTCCAGCCTAGACTTTATCTGTAATGAGGGTGGTATTTTGATCTCTCTATATATGACTGCTGTGTCTATCTCTCATTTGGTCTTGTAACCAGACAGGAAAAAGAATGTTACTTATTGGTTCTCCTCAAATTCCAATTCTATTTTCCCTCCTCCTCCTCCTCCTCTTCCTCCTCCTCCTCCTCTTCCTCCTCCTCCTCCTCCTCTTCCTCCTCCTCCTCCTCTTCCTCCTCTTCCTCCTCTTCCTCCTCCTCCTCCTTCTCCTCTTCCTCCTCCTTTTCCTCCCCAAATTTGAAACTTTAAAGTTAAGCTAAATCTTTGAATTAGCAAATTTTGAATGGCCATAGCTTTGGGAAAACATATGTCCTGGAGTCAGTTTTCACCACTGATAAACTCCTTCGGAAAGCAGTTGGGGAACTGGTTTTTAAATGAAAATGAGAACAAAATAGGTTTGGTAGGAGGAGAGCAAAGATATTGCCCCAGGAGTAAGGGAATGGGGAACAAGGAACAGGGAATAAGGGTGATCCCTATTTATTGAGAACAAGGCATGTGACACATATACACACAGAGGAAGCCATATGGGACAGTTGAAATACAACTTCTTCATAACATTTAATCCTACCTTGTTGACTCTGAATGACTACCTCTCTTTCTTTTAAAATACTAAATGGAAAAAAACTTGCATCGTGGACACACTGCAAGAGTAAACTTATGCATCATTTTTTCTTTTCTTTAACTCTGGTGATTGCTGAGACTGTAGCAGCCACAGAATCTCCTATACTGAGGCCCAGCCGTTTAAGCTTGAGCTAAGATGTTGATGTTGAAATGGGCTGTCCTGACACAGAGGTAGAGGACAAATTCATGAATATTGGGCACTTTGAAAAGTATGAACACAAAATTAGCAGCCTGCCATCCAAAGTTAAAAGGAAAGAACAAAAACAGAGGGCATTCAAGACAAAAATCAAGGGAGATACAGATGAAATGATGAAAGGCAACAGTCAATCACTAATCAATATTAAACAAAATTATCAACAGGAATCTGACTCTATAGTGTGAAATCTATTATTCCTGTTTATGATTTAGGGGCTCTTGAGTGAGGGACACTCATTTGGTCACTTTTGTAGTTGGCTCTCTGTGTTGAATCTCACTCATTTCCCAGACACCCTTGGTCAAACTTCCATGTCATCAGCTGTCAAGTTAGTCTTAAAGAACAAATATAGCCCTAGCTGGCGTTTGGTAAAAACTACTAAAATGAGCTTTGTGACTGTTTGAGGGCCACAAAGAGATGTCCCAGGAGTCTTGGATGCACCCACCCCCAGCAAAAGTTCCAGGGAAGATTTATTGCAGTGAAAGGGGCTCCTGACATTTCCACCCACAAGAATGGCAAAGAGGAATCATGGCCATGGCCTGACCTTTTAGAAGCCAGGACGTTTCCTGAGAGAGAAAAGCCTCCTGGGACTTCACAGAGTTAAGAATATAATTTATTATGTTCATGGGTAGTCATGTATGCTGAGTAATAATTTATTAATCTCTCTCCATCTACACTCTCCTTCCCTTGTACAATTTTCCTTCTAGGCTTCAGAAAGATACTAAAAAGGTTCGATGTCATCCAGAAAAGGTTCAAAAATATTTTAAAGTTCGAACTTAACTTTTCGAAAGCACAGTTCTTTATGCAGCAGTGAGAAAAGGTGGCGTTGGAAGACCTGATGGTAATCTGCACTGTCCGCTTACTGAGGGGCTCTGTGCCTCAGCTGTCCCGCAGTCAAATGGGATCATTACATCTACCTTACACAATTGCCATAGACAGTAAGTTAGAGGATGGATTTTAAAATGCCTTGTATGGTGTGCGCACAGATGATTCTCCATTCTTTCATTCTCCCTCTCTCTTTTGTTCTTTTCTCTCCCCTGCCTTTATTCCCTTTCCTGATTCTTCTTCTTCTAAACCCTCATCCTATCTTTCTTGCTGTTGATCAAATGAATTATATAGTCAGACTAAGATGATCTTCAATTTAGTCAAATGAATGGCTGGTATATCTGCTTTATCCAAAGTGTCATAACAACCACAACTAATATTTATATCATGCTATATACTTTAGAAAGTGTCTTTAGTATCTAATATTGGGAATTTTGCCAAAACAAACAAACAAAAAAACAAAACAAAACAAAAAAACAAGCTAAATCTTAATGCCATCACACGTCAACCCTATTTTAGGAACTCAATTATGTAGAACGAAGCTGTGTTAAGAAAAACCTACAGTTCTTTCCTCCTGCGTCTTTCCTTTACTTTTACACAACACATTTCACAACACTTCTGACACCAGATGGGGAGAAGGGTTCCCAAACACCAAGCAATTCTCTGAGACACCAGCTGGATGTCCTACAATTTAACTCAATTCAAACACTATCTATGTGAAGATGGCATCAGATCTCACAGGTTAAAGGCTCAGTTCCACAAGACTTCCCCCACTTCAGATGTCAATTGCAAGTAGCAGGCATTAAAGGTTATCTACAACTTCTGTCTGATTTGGCTATAAATCAGAGGTTCCCATGACCACTTGCCCCTTAGATCCCATTATTTGCTAGAACAGCTCACAGAACTCAGAGAAACACTTATTTACATTTACCAGTCTATTAAAGGATGTGATAAAGGATACAGATGAACAGCCAGATGAAGAGATACACAGGGTGAGGTCTGGGAGAGTCCCGAGTTGAGTAGCTTCTGTCCCCGTAGACTTGGGGTATGTCAGTCACCCTCCCAGGACATGGATATGTTGACAAATCTGGAAGCTTTACAAAACCCATACTAGCAGGATTTTATGGAGGCTTCTTCACATAAGATATTAGTTACTAACTCAATTTCCAGCCCCTCCTCCCACTCTGGAGCAGTGTGTGAGGGTGGGGGGGGCATGGATGACATTGATCTATATGTCTATCCTTACACCAATACTATACCTTCTATCTTCCCGTTCCACTATCTGGGACGTGGCTGTCAAACACTCCACTTCCATGTATACCACAAGCCCACTATCAGTTTTTTTTGAGAAAAATTTTTTAAAAGAAAAAAAATAATTTCTTATATTTATTCCATGTTTATCATTTCTGATTCTCTCTCTTTTTAATAATCTGAGTTTCCCTATGGTACCACTTATTGTGTAAGTCTGAAGAACTTTTAATATTTCTTAAGGTTGGTCTACAAGCAATTGTCTTAGATTTAATGTTGTCATTGTCTAAAGAAGTTCATTTCCTATTCATTTTTGAAAAACTTTCTCTGGCTATAGAATTCTAGGTTGACAGGCTTCATTTTCTTTCAGTATTCTATTCGTATTACAGGTATCAAAAATTAAGACACTGTAAATTTCTTCTTGCTTTGTTGCTGAGTCAAAAGCTGGTTTAGGTCTCATCTTTTTTATTTTTATTTTTTTTATTATTATTATCTAGAAGTCTACTGAGTTCTTTTTCCAAATGCTCTGGGGTTTGATATGAATTTTCTATTGCAGCTCTCCTAGACTCACCAGTACTTAAATCAGGTGCAATGTCACTTCTGCTTTCCTTGCATGACAGGTCTCACCAGCCCTGACTGCAGATTGTGTGTAATAGCTAACTGTCAGCATCACCTGATGAGCTTCTGCTTCTCTGTAATGAACTTTTGCTTCATCCGTCAGAGGCATGTTTATTAGCTCTGTTGTTGTGTTGAAAGTTTCCTGAAAATGTTCATAAACTTTGTTATAGTGTGTTCTGGGCTCTGGAGAAGGTATGATGGCTTAGGAGGTCCCAGAGACATACAGAAAGAGTGAGTTGTGTGGCTTCAGGGCAAGGGCTGGTGGGACAGTTGCTGCTATCCCCACATTGAACCTCCTCTCCTGTATTGATCCCTTCCCCACCACATTGTTTCTTATGAGAAGGTAGTAATAATTCTTATATTCGTTACTGTATATGTAATATTACTTTTTTCCCTCGTTCCTTTTAAGACTTCTCATTTATTACCATTTCCAGAAATCTAACTTTGATGTACTTTTGTGTGTTTTTTGCATGTGTGTTTGTCCTCAAACTTAGAAAGTTTTGATAATCATTTCTTGAAAATTTGTTGTGCACTCTCCCTTCCCTTTCTGAGACTCTAATTAGATGTATATTAGACTGCTTGATATCTTGCCACTGTTCACTAAGTTTCATTTTCCTTCAGTTTCTTCTCTCTCTGTGCTTCAATTTGGGTATATTTTATTGCTCTGAATTCTAGTTCACTGTTATTTTCTTTTCCAGTGTCTAATTTGCTGTTAAGTATATCTGGTAAATTTTTTATTTTAGTTATTGTATTTTTTTGGTTCATAAGGTTTCACTTGAGTTTTTTTTTATATATTTCATCTCTCTCTTTTTTGTTTATGTTTTCCTCTTAATTATAATAACTATTTTGAAGTTCTTAATTGCTAGTTCCATTATTTTTTTCTGACATTCCTGGGTCTGTTCTTACAGATTTTATTTCTCTTAGTTATAGGTTACATTTTTCTTGTTTCTTCACTTCTCTAGTGACTTTGATTTTACGCTGTGTTGTCAAGTGTCTAAATTTTGTTGTCTTCCTTTAAAGATTATAAAGTTTTATTGTAGCAAGCAATTAAGTTTATTGCAAATCATTTTAATATAATAATGCTCATTTTAATACAATGCTAATAACAATCTTCAGGCTTGTTATTAGCACTGTTACTGTGGGCCCAGGGTAACCTTTATACTAGAACTTAGTTTAGTCTTACTACCTGGTAATGACCTACCTGGGGTCCCAGTTACGTCCCTCAAGTACTCAGTGATCTTATCCATTTTGCGTGGTCAAAGTGCAAATGTCCTTAAGCCCTATGCAATGTCGGGTGTTTTTAAGCCTGTAACTCTCTGGCAGCTCTCTACACAACCTCACGAAGATTCACTTTACATGTGCACACCTAGTATTTAACAAAAGATTTAAGGGGTCCCCTATTCAGAGTTTATGAGCAATTTCATTCTGTAGTTCCCTTTTTTCCAGTACCCTGCTCTGGAAATTCTAACCAGTTCATCCTCGCCAAACTCCAGCATCTGTCTTTTTGTGTTAATGAGATCGCTGTTCTCTACTTAGCTCCCCTATTCCTGTTCTACAGTCTGAAAAATGCCGTAAAGCAGAAAACCAGGGTAATTGTAGGGCTCTCTCCTTTACTTCCTTTCTGTTGGGGATCACAGTTCTGTGCTAGTTGTTGTCCAATGTTTGGAAACAATTGTTTCTAATATCGTGACTAGTTTTCTAGTTATTTCCAGCAGAAGAGTAAGTCCAGGAGAAGTTATTTCATCATGCTTGGAAGTGGCGGTGCCTATAGCATTTTCTAATGTAAGGCACATGGCTCGAGCAGCCTCACAGTCCCATTCCCAAAGACAGAGAAATATTTGAAGTCTTACTCTATGCAAAGTACTATGACAAGCCCATGGGACATTAAATACTTGAGAATTAATTGTGATGTGTAAACACATACAAGTGCATGATAATTTTTTTGAACATTTTAATCACTTTAAACTCCTTCAAACATTAATGGGATAAGATTCTCTATGTAATAGGTAGAGTCCACTTCTCACCACCACTGTACGGGTTTAATTTTTCATTGCATAAAAAGTTCTTTCATTCAGGTTCTGTTGTTGTTGCTTGGGATTGGGGAAAGGTGTTTATAATGGGGTTTTAATTGTGTGGCAGTGCACTCCAGTTTCTACACTAAATCCCTGTAACAAGTATTTAGCTAAAGACTGCCACTCCACCCTCACCACATTTGGGCCTTTGGCTTCAGTGGCGAAGGTTAAAGTGTTTGTTGTGATACTGTTTTGGTTAGCTCACTGAGGTTTTGATGACATTCACCTTTCCACCCAGTGTTATTCATTGATTATATTTCCATCCCACATTTTCCTTCCTATGAGTTTCTGCTTTGGTTGTTTTGTTGCTTGTCTGGTTGGCTGGTTTTGTTTTTGTCTTTTGGCTCCCAGGACTACCTTGTCCCATTGTACTTCCTTTAGTTTTAGGGTGATGAGGTTTGCGGTTGGATGTATTTATTTATTCATTGATCTTCATCACAGATTCTTTTCTCCAAGCTCCATCTCACCATAGCTGGTGGTGGAGAAGAGCAGAGTATGTGGCACCCTTTCATCTACCTACTAAGGTTCTTTTCTCCCATACTGTTCCTGTTTCTTAACCCCTCTGGACACAGGAATCAGTTTCTCAATTTAACACCTGAGTTCAGCCGTTGAAGCACAGATCTGGATCTGGGCAATGCCCTTTCTATCCAACCTTTCCCATTTCCTTTCCTGAATTGTTCACTATTATTCCAGGCTATGCTGTCACCTTAGAGTGATTTAACATATGGCCTTTCAGCATACATAGTTACTTAGAACAGGGAGGGTCAAAGAACCAGAAACAGAAGAAATGACACCCAGCCAACATTTCCATCACAGGGGACAGGTGTTAAAGGAGTCATTTTGGGGACTGCTCTTCACTGGAGCTCCTCTATTTTCCTTTTCATTTATGCCTCTCTCATCCTGATACCAAATTTGGAGAACAATCAAATCCACAGAGTTTAACAAAAGATAAGCAACTTCTATGATTGAGTGTAGTAACTCTAATGATACATCTGAAAGCTCAAAATAGTAGTTCTGACCTACTATTGAAAGTAGTAGTATTTAAAGACTTTGCCATTCTTGTTTGCTATAGAGTTGATTATATTAATTAACAAGCTTCATGTCCCTTATTTCTATAGACAATGACAGGGGTGAGGGTTTTATCTGTAAAGCATAGCCTGGATAACTTTAATAACTGATGTTTAAATAATTGTCAAACTATTTGAGTGCCTAGTGCATTTTGGAAAATTGAAAGTCTTCCTCCTGTCAGCAGTAACTATTAGATGTGTAGCAACAGTCTGAATTACTAAAATCTCCTTTTGTGGGCTCTTTTAATTTTTCTTGTCATCAGGAATTTTGATGAAAAAACAAAATTAATCCAAAAAAAAGTATTTGCATCAAAGTTTTGTAAAATTGATTAATTTCACTCAAATCTATAGTAGTATTTAACTGAAATCTTTTTCATCAAAACATTTGAATTAATCCTGGATACTAAACATTCAACTGAGTTATATATTAGATTTCCATGGAATTGAAACAGATTCTCTTTAAACAACAAATGTCTGCCAATGTATTTTTCTATAAAATCCCACCAAAGATATTTATTTTAAGTTTCCCTCAATACTAGAGCCAGGAGTACTAATTGAGCTGCCTGGGGTTCTAAAGAAGCACTTATCCTCTGGATTTTTTTCTTTAATTCTTGCAGAGTATGAATGCTTACGGTGCTTTGTCGTGCTGTGCAAAATATGATTCTATCCATATAAAAAGCAACCAATACAAGAAACCAAATGTTTGGTATAATCAACAAGAATGCTTATCTGTGGGATCTCAGAAAAAACAGAACCGCTAATTACATTCAAGCCCTATCTTGAGCTTGACAACACAGTTCTGGGTGTATGTGAGGCACAGGAGGACAATTGCTGGAAAGATACCCCCCAATGGGTACAAAGTACATTAATGTTAAAATTATACGAAGGCCCTGCCATTCAATGAGGAGCCTTGTTGCTTCTTATTAATGGAAACAAATTCTTATTTTTTTTCCATCAGATTCCAGCATTGCTGGCTGTATGCTATTCAGAATATCTGAACGCTCCCAGATGCCAGCCTCTGTGGGTGTAAGACAGGAAATGCAAAGTGGTTTTGGCCCAAGTACAAAAATGTGAACTATAACAGAGAATGCTCTGTGAGACGGCTCTATTATTTTTACACTGTTTCAGGCGAAGTGTTGAGTCATGAATAGCTTGTCTCCGTGGAAATTTTGGTACATCAGGCTACCTTTGGTCTTAAGTGAGAGAATTCTATTAAAGTAAATGGATGGATTTGTTGGAAAGATCGTGGGCTATCTGAAAGGCTCAGGATGGTCATGGGCCCAGCACAGTCCACCTGACAAGACCTTGAGAGTGCTCATCTCTCACCTATGCTCTGTCTCCATGACTTCATTGTTCTCCCTCTGGCAGACTGCTTTGCCCATGTGATAACTGACACAGATAACAACAGTTCTTTTGGCCACATTTACTGAGGCTGTCTCTGACACTTGTCCAGGTGTCCCAGGAAAGGGAATTGGATAAACTGTGTACTTCTGAGTCAACTAAGTTAGGCCTGGAGAGGAGGTCACCTAAGAAGGAGACACATGTGTTTGAAAGAGGGGAAGGGCATCCTTGGTAGAAGCAGATAGAAAGCGAAAAACTAGCGGACAAGTGCCGAGCCAACAAGACGACTCTGTAGTATACATGGCAAGACGGGTGTTTGTCTTTGTCTGGGCCATGAATCCAGTTCTGTTTGTTCATAGACTTTCTATGGTCTGTTATCCAATATCATTCAGATATGATCATCTTTTATTTGGTTTAAAGACAAAGGCAGCAAGCCATATTCTAACCCATTTATAATTTCTCCCATCATGGAAAGAGAAACAGTATATTGTAGTCTTAGTTATGTGGTTTCCCATCATCCTCCAAACAAAGACATAATAAAATGCATAATCACACTAGACAGTGTATTTGTTGACGGCAGGGAGCATGTCCTATTCATCTTAGATTCCCTACTTGTGTTAGAGCAGTGTCTTGCACACATAAGCACCCTATAAATGCTAAGTTAAATTTTTGGAAAAAATGTTCTACCATATTGATATCAGGAAACCGTAAGCTACTGCTATAGACCAAGTGTCTATGACAGAAATGTGAACAAGTGGTTAAATGCTGAAGTAAAGGGAGACTTAACGAAGTACCACTATAAAATAATGGCGTGGAGTTCACTATCCTGAGTAACCAGAGCACCTCAGACAGGCAAGGACCTGACAGCATCTCCATGGACTGGTCGCTGAAAGATTTCCTGTGAGTCCAGAAGTTGCTAACTTGCCCAGTGTACTGGGCAACAGCAGGAGGCTGGAATATGTTTGTGGTTTGAATTGCTGTGTGACTCTTGGACTTTTACTTTGGCTTGAAGTTCTCCCAGCATTACATTAAACTGCATTATCACACACACAAAAAAAGGAATTTAAAAATATAGCAAGATTGCTACAAAGGTAAGATGGTACTCTTATGCCAAAACTTACCACATCCTAGAAACTCTGAGAGCCTGTTAGGTATGTCGTATAGTTTCACGTGTATAAAAAAAATACTGTCATCAGTCCTGAAACTGGAATTTTTGCACTTTGCTAAAAGTCACCCCCTGAGGCTTTCCCTCATGTATCCACTCTTGCCATTCTCCATAGCCCTCCATGTAATCCACGCGGGATCCACAGTCCTTCATCCCTTCAGCTTACACTTTTCCTCCTGCTGCATTTCTTTCCTCCTGTGTGTATTACTCCACTTTTTCTCCAGTCTTCTCAGAGCTTCCACTTCTCTTCCCTGCCTGCCTCTGTGTGTTTGCTTCTCAGCACTGTGTCCCATGGGGTCACTCTGAGGCCCTGAGCTGAGGCATTGCTGAACTCTGAAGTGGTGCTAAGATTAAGAAAGGGCTTTCTATGGTGGCATAACAAACCACTCAAACTCAGTGGTGTCAACGATGACAATTCTCAATAATTTTTCAGCTGGGAAGCTCAGCTGGGTGATTCTGCTGCTGGTCCCCCTGGACTCCATCATGGCCTTGGTTCAGCTGGGCACTTGACTGCAGTAGAAACACCTGCGGGGCCTCTCGCCACCTGGGCCGCTGTGGCAGGGCTGCCAGACTTGTTCCACGTCACCTGACTTCTCAGAGAGAAGAAAGGGAATCTGCTGGTTCTCTTAAGGCCTAGGCTGAGAGGTCCCCAACTTATTCTGTTGATAACATGTGGCAAACTTTTTCTATAATGGACCAGCGAGTAAGTTTTTAGCTTTGAGAGCCATATGATCTCTGGCACAACAATTCAACTCTGCTGTTGTAGTGTGAAAGTAGCCGTAGGCAATATATTTATAGAAGGTGAGAGGGGAGCTACTGAGGAGACACAGTGACACTGCTGACAGGGTTTTCAACTCAGTCTGACAGCAATCCCACAGTGAAATCAGACTCTCCTGAAGAGGATGCCCTGTAATCCTCAAAAGAGAATCCCAGGACGTGGGCTGAGAATGTGACACAAATGGGGAAGAAAGAAAGTCATTCTGAAAGGGTAGCACAAATATGGCAGCCTCATGGGGATGGCTGAGACCAGAACTTGGCAAAGAAGTCAACTGGTGCGAATTACAAAAGTAGGGAGGGTCTGCTAGGCTCATGGGCTGGGTGCAGAGGGTTAGGCTTCCCATGGAAAGCACTGTTAAATGAGAGAGAATGGGCCCAACTAAGGAAGAACTTTCCAACAATTAGAAAGTTTCCAAAGGGGACTGGCTTCTCCCTGCGGTGGGGAGTTCCTCAGATCAGACTTGTTCACCGCGAGGGAGGGGTGGGTAGATTCTGTAAGGGCAGATGAAAGGTGTGGCTTAGAAGAGGCCATTAAACACACTCATTTGCCTTCCAGCAGCTGACATTCCTTTCTACGAAATGGCCTCCCTGCTAAACTGGAAGTCTCCTGAAGGCAGGGATTTACTGGCTTCTGTGTTCTCAGAGTCAATACACTTTGCTATTCACTATTCACGTTTAGTGAATGAACAGGTGGCCTCACACATCCTCATTATCACTACAAAGGTTAAAACTTGTAGCTAAACACACTAGCATATGACCCAGCCATTACCCACCTGGAATTTATCAAAGAGAAACAAGAGCATTCACACAAAGATGTGCATGTTCCTAGCGGCTTTGTTTGGAATGGTCAAAAAAAAGAAGAAAAAAAAAAAGCCATGGAAACAACACAAATACTGGTGAATAGATACATAAATTATGCTATATCCATACAATGGAATCATCAATAAAACTCATCGATAAAAAAGAACACACAACTGACACACACAACATGGATGAATCAAAAAATGTTTATTCCAAGTGCAAGGAACCAGACACAAAAGAGTACACACTGTGTGATTCCATTTCTATGGAATTCTAGAAAAATCCCAGCCACGGTGGTAGAAAGCAGATCAATGGTTGCTAGCAGCCAGAGAGCAGGAAGCGGGGACTGACGGAGCATTCTGGGGCGATGGAATATTCAGTGCTGTGATCGTATAGTGTTTGTGCAAGTATATACACTTGTCAAAACACTTTGAACTGCTACACACTTTAAATGGAAGTACCACCTTCTGTTACTTCCTTTATATCTCAGTAACACAGTTAGATACAGATGTTACTGGACTCAGTTTTCAGGCTTGGAACAGCTGGGAAAAGTAGGAAAATGTTTTATTCAAGCAACACAGCAGACTGCATGACGGGGAGTGCGGGTCCCCTAATTTCTTTACCACTTGGGTCCCAGGGCTGTGTTTCCAGTGCTTGGTGCCTTGAGACTATCTGGCAGAGGGAAGAAGGCTAAAAGCGCTCACCCCTGTGGTTGAAGGGGTTGGTGTATGGCTGCGCCCTTTGACTGCTATGGGGATACTGTCATCTGGGACACTCACATAGAGAGGATTAAGGAAAAGGGCCACTGGAAACCACTTGTGTGACAAACCCCACCATTCCACCCCCACCCCAACCCCCACTCCTGATCTGGAGCTGCTCTGGCAGCCAGGGCTACCCCACCCCTCTCTGTACCATCAGGCAGCTCTCCCAGGTGAGGTTCCCTGGGGAGGCAGTAAGCAGTGGCTCCAGAGTGTGTATCTAAAGCCTGGAGGTTTTGACAAATGCCGTATGACAAATGGCTTAAAAACATACTCTCCCTTCCCTGCAGCACACTCCTAGGGGGGAAGACAGAGCAAAGACTAAATCTCACAAAGGAAATACCTTAACTATTTCAAACTATTATGCTAAGATGAGATGAATGATATCACAACCATCAAAGGGGGGAGGAATTTTCCCGTGTAAATATCCTGGGTGAGACAAAGTTCTTGAGCCAAATCTTAAGACTAAGAGCCGTGCTTTGGCAGTGAGGAGTCACCTCGGCCCTGAGCCCTGAGTTTGAAATAATGAACGACCTGGGCAAGCGCTTTATAAACTGTCCATCTCTTACATAAGCCTTTATCCTTCCTGTTTCTAATAATATTAATCTTGATTGTTTGGGGTCTTGAAAATGCCAGTTCCGAGACAGCTTTCAAACAGCTACAAAACGTGAGTGCAGTCTGGTGCTCCCTGTTGCTTTTACCTTTAGATCCCACCTCTGCCACGAGACTGACAGCTGAGGACCAAAGTCAGATCTCACCTGCTCCCAGGCACAGGGCTCAGCACAGTCTTGTCTCTGGACAACCCAAGGGTATGACCAGACCAGAGGAAGGTAAGAGTGCAGACTGAGAGCCAGAACAGGTAGACACTGGTGAAAACCACTGCTTGGCAAGTCACAGCCTCCAATCCTTGGGTTCCTTATTCGTAAAATTGAAGCTCTATTTCTGCCCACCCTGCAGGACCTGGTGAGGATCAAATTGAAAAACATCAAGTAGCGTTTAAACTACAGGCTTCCCGTGACCTAGGGTAGCCCTTTGTACCTGACAGGTGCCTGTACCACTGGGAAGTGGATAAAATGCTTGTAGGTGATGTTACCTGTGGCCACTCTTCCTCCCTCAATGAATGGTGCCTAGTTTACAGTTATTACCTTATTGGAGCGATGTTTATTTAAACAGAGCATTTTGGAGATATAATGCCTTAGCCGAAAGTATGACTCTCTGACACTGACATAGGGGCTGAGGGAGCTGGTTTGAACTACATTTTCCCCCTGAATTTCCTGGGCAACCTTAAAATTCTATGCTCAATAATTAACGACATAAATAAATAACAAAATGCAACACCAAAAAGAAAAAATGGAAATAAAAACACTAAAGGAGCAGCAACCATCTGAGGGCGCTCTGTGGGTTGTGCAGGCGTTGTCTGTACTTAATGGTGAAGCTCCAACTATTTGGCCCCAAAGAACACTGAGTAGGAGGTTTTATGAATGAATGATGCTCCGCGATCTGCAGGATCCTGGCTCACCTCGTAGGGATTCAAGATGCCTGTCAAAAACTGAAGGGACTCTTTGAGTCATTCAGCAAACAAGAAATCGCTTAGGTGCTGGTGGCACCTGTTGTTTCTTTGGCCTCTGCCAGGTGCATGTGTGCAGGCGTCTGGCAGCTGGGCCATTCCTGGGTCCTGCGAACACAGCCTGGCACACTGCAGGTCCCGGCTTTGGTGTTGGCACCCTACGGTTGGTACCCGCCACCTTGAGAGCTGCACACTCTCACATTAAAACCCACATTTTGTGTTCAGGTGGTCGAGGGGCTACCTGGGTTATAGATTAAGAGCACACCGTGCTCTTTCCCAGAGGACAAAGGGTTCCGGGAACTGTGCGTGGGGACCTGACCTGAGCAGCTGTGCTCCCTTTCAGCGGAGGCAGTCTGCTATGTCGTTGTTTTATCCTCGGCTGGCAGAACATTTTAGTAAAAATGTTGCATATTTAAGGTATGAAGAGACTGAGACTGGCCTCACTCCACGTGGGAATCTATTCTAATAAAATCATCTCTTTGCACCAGAAGTCCCTGGGGGAAGTGAAGACCATTTATTTGAGACTCTGGTCAAATCCTCCCAGCTGAGAACTCACACTCATCTTCACTGAGGGGCCACGTCTGCCTATAGAGTCCTGGGCCCCAAACTAAGGGGCCTTGTCTGCCTGGAGTCCTGGGCCTCCCTGTGGGAGCTCTACTCACGAACTGATGCCCACAGTGAGCTGGAGCTCTACATAATGAGGACTTTGTGCTTCTCAATATTTTTTAGACTGAAAGGAAACTTTCTTGCTTTCCTTGCCTTTGGCTTCGGTGAGTTATTTGAAATGGCAAAAGTTATTAAAATTCCAACATGGAAATTTGCTTAATAAACAGGAAAGGATTATGAAGGACCCACCACTGAGTGTGAACATTAACCCCGTGGTTGCCGGTCCTCAGGTGCAGACGGTTGCAGTGTCTGGCATTTGGCAGGGTCCACTCCATCACCTTCCTTATCTTTACTGGGCTACTGCTCTGAGCTGTTGTTATGTGTAACATATGCTTTTTAAATATCAAACTGAAAATAAAAAACAGACATAGAAAATGATCTCATTTGTACAGTTAACCACAGACTCACTTTTCGATGGTAACCTTTACTCATTCATCAAATATTTATTGAGTGTTCTGTTCTGTGGATAATAGAAGAACAAACACATTGAGGAGGTCAAAATCTTAAAATCCAATGGAGAAAAGAGAAATAAGGTACACAAAGGAATCCAGGGTAGAGTTGGGAAATAGTTGGGGTGGCAGGGAACATAAGGGTTGTAGGAATTCAAAACAAAGAGGGGAAGTAGGAGAGGCTTCCTGGAGGAGGTGGCCTCTGGGTTCAGCCTCGAACGGTGGTGGATATGGTGGATTAAAGGTAGCCACAAATTCTTTGACTTTCTCCCATTGAGAAGCGGGATCTTTATACCTTCCTCTAAATGCTGGTGGCATCTGGACTGCTTCCATCGATAGAGTATATTGATTCGTGTCCGTTTCGAGTACTCTCTCTGGGACCCCTGTAGGAACTACCCTGAGACCTCATGCTGGAGGGGCCGCATGTAAGTACTTCAGTGGACAATGTCAGCTCAGCTCAGACTCTTCAACTAACCCCACTAGGGTGACAGATTCTCCAGTGCAACCACTCTGCCAGCTGAGTCTGCTGGGTGAGCACCATCGACACTGCATGAGGCAGCAGACCCACCCAGCTGAGCCCTGCAGTGACAGGTAACCAGACTGGGAGGGTTTTGACTAGCTGAGGTGAGGGCCCAGCGGTTTCCCAGAGAGGAGGAATGTCCTATGCAAAGCCATGAAGCTGTGAAGGTGCCAAGAATAAATGCAAGCATTGAGTTTTAGGAAAATTGGCATACCTGCAGGAAGTGTAAGAGACAAAATAATTATTGCACGTATTTAAAGACTAAACAGAAAATCTGAAGGTCATGTGTATGTTATAAATTCTATGGTAAATAGGGTGCCACTAAGAGTCTGCATATAATAAAAAGTTTTTAACTTTTTATTATAAAAATTTGTAAATAAACACAAATAACAGTATAATAATCCTTGTACACATCAGCTGGGCTCAAGGAATGTGTACATGGTTTCCTAGCAAAAATATTAATCAATATTTGCCAATTTTTTCTGATATGTTTTAAGCCAAGTCCCATACAACATATAATTTTATCCCTCAGTATACGGTATATAGTTCCAAAAAATGAAAGCTTAACAGCATTACTATAAAACCATTTCACACCTAAAAAAAGTAACCATTTTAACAGGAAACCTGTTCCATGATCGAGTTTCTCCTATTGTCTTATTCCAGGTTTGTTTGATTCAGAGTCAAGCTGGGTCCCACACTGCATTTGGTGGATCTGGCTCTGAGGCCTCTCATAATTAATGCCACTTCCTTGTCAGACCTGCCCTCTTCCTGTGCTGTTTGTCCTGCAGAACTCTCCCTGCGTGCCTTAGGTTCCTGGTACCCTCACTGGACGATGTCACTTGGAATGCTCTTCCAGTGCTATGTTTCCTGTGAGCTAGAAGTGAGAGAGGTGGAGATGCCATGTCAGGGCTGTGTTTAAGAAGGTCAATATGCTAATCTATGACAATGAGGTGATAATGCATGATAATGAGGTGGGTTGGGACCCTTCCAAAATGAGGGTTCCAGTGCACCTGGCCTAGGCAGAAGGGTAGGAAGGGGTGGGGCACACAGGTGTCAGCCTACCATGAGTAGAGAGGTCAGAGGAAAATGTCCATGGTAACAACCACTCCTGAAATTCATTGGGAGCTTTCTAGGTACCAAGCTCCATACCCGTAATCTTCAATCTCAAAATTTCCCTGTTGACAACAACTTTATTCTTAGGTACTGTGCCAGACGAAGTCCCTGGGGCTGCTCTGGTAAATGGGGTGTGGATAAATGTTGGAGTGAGTGGGGCCAAGCCAGAAGACTGAGGGAAGCAGGTGAGTTTAGTGGCCCACCAGGTGAGCTGAGTGAGTACACTCTGAGCATCCCTTAGAAACTGCTTTCAAAAAAATGCAGACTCCTGGGCCCACCCAAACAAACCAGATCAGATTTCCACTAAGTGTGAGACAGAAATGTGCATTAACAAGCACCCTGAGATTTTTAGATGTTTAAGAAACACTGGAATGAAGAAGAGACCAGCTTTAGCAGAGGGAGAAAGGAGAACCGTGCATTTGAGGATGACACATTTAATGAACTAGGAAGAAAAGGACTTCTCCGAGTGCCTCAAGAGGAGTTAACATTTTATAAGTAAATGCTGTTGAACAAACAAACAAATAGAAGGAACTTTGATATGAAGAAAAGACTCAATGCCTCCAGCAAGATCACCTGAGTTTAGCAGTCCTTGTGTAGGCAGAGTGAGTGAGTTTCTGCCACATAACACTCACTGCTTATTAAAATGGCTATTTGTCAGGGGGGGAAATGGTGTAAATGATATGGGCTCAGTTCATCCCTCTGGCATCCAAATCAAAGTTGTGATAGAAACAAGGAGCAAGTAATAAGGAAAAATCACCTAGGATCTAGATGAACAAGACTTGTATTTTATTTTATTCATACCAAGAAAGCACCCAGCAACCGCAGAGGTAGGATGGGGAGAGGATGTAGGGCTGGTGGGTCTCAAGTGGCTGAGTGAGAGGAAGGCTGAGGCAGTGGCAGTGGCACAGCAGATGCCTATTAAAGGGGCCAAGTCCATGAGCGGATTTTCGTGGTGATGGACCTGCTCGCTCTGAGCACTAGTGCCAATTAGGCTGCACGCAGGGGGCACCAGGGACTTACGGGGAGATACTGTCAGAGTGAGGGTGGAGGCGAGACTTGCTCTGTACAGAAGTGCCAGTAGGGTCCATTGTTCTCTGTTGAGTCCTACCTGCTCCCAGTGCATGGACACAGAGCCACCATAGCCATGAAGTCATCAAACTGGATAACAGAGGTTGGTCCACCCAGAGGATTTCTTGAAACCCCAGCTACCCCAACTCGTGGCTCACCCAAGCCACATTCAGGTATATCCTCAGCGAGCCAGGTGTTTCTTGCAGAGACACACTGGTGAAGGCAGCTGGCCTCGTTTTCTGATATGACCTTTTGAGGCAACTATAAGCACATCATCTGTGGATTGCTTGCCAAATCTTAACAGGTAGCCCTGGAGGGGTAGAGGCTTGGGCTAAATTTGGCCTGCAGCTGAACCCCTCTCAGGACTGTACTACTGGACACCCACTTCACAAATACACATTAGTAACACTAGGAGACTTAGAAATTTTGCTTAGTATGTAGAAACAGACACAGAAAGGCAGCCAAAATGGAAAGACAAAGAAGCAGAAACCATATGAGAGAACTAAACAGAGATCCAGATATAATGGAGTCAAGTAATCTAACAGATGCAGAGTTCAAAACACTGGTTATAAAGATGCTCAATGAACTTTTGGGGAGTGTAGAGAACTCCAACAAACAAATAAAAACATAAAAATGTAAGTGGAAATTATAAAAGAAAACCAGTCTGAAATGAATCTGAGATAAGAAGTATATTAAATGGAATAAACAAAGTAATAAACTAAGTGAATAAGGTGATCAAATGCCTTATCTAGAGGACAGGAAAGCCAAGGATATGCAATCATAATGGCAAGAGATAAGATGCCAAGACTACAAAAATAATTCAAGGAGCACACAGCACATTATTAAGGGTCAAAATATACATTTGATTGGACTAACTGAAGAAAATCAAGATGTTGAACAGCTGTTTGAAGAAATAATGATGGAAAACTTCCCTAACTTCATAAAGGAAAGGGACATAAAACCCCAGGAAACTCAGAAAATTCCTAAAATTAGGGATCCAAAGAGGTTCACACCAAGATACATCATAATTAAAATGCCAAAGGTTAACTACAAATAATATTAAAAGCAGCAAGAAAAAAAAAACAAATAATTACTTATAAGGAAACACTTTTAAGACTGGCACCTGATTTCTCAAAGGAAACTATGCAGGACAGAAGATTTGGCAAAAAATACTCGATAGGGTGAAGACCCAGGATCTACAACCAAGAACACTTTATTCAGCAAAGCTATCATTTAGACTTGAAGGACAGATAAAGAGCTTCCAGGACAAAAATAAGCTAAAGGAATTTATCACCACCAAGCCAATATTACAGAAAATGTTGGAAGCACTTCTTTAAGAAGAAAAAATATGTATCGAAAACATTAATAAAGAATGGTAACAACTACCTTCTTATCAATAAGTACCCTAAATGGAAAAAAATTAAGTGCTCCAACCAAAAGATAGAGTGGCTGAAAGGATAAGAAAACAAGACCCCTACATATGCTGCCTACAAAGACTCACTTCAAATTAAAAGACAACAGACCGAAAAGAAGTTGATGGGAAAAGATATTCCTTTGATGGACCTATCCAATCACTATATCATTTCACTTATATGTAGAATCTAAGGGAAAAAAAGAACAAACTAATCAAAAACAGACTCACAAAAACAGTGGACAATTTGGTGATGGACAGAGGGAGGGTGTTTTGGGAGAATGAAAGAATGAGGTGAAGGGTTAAATACGTACAAATTAGTAGCTGATGGATGGTCACCGGGATGGGGAGCACGGCATAGGGAATATAGTTAGCATTAACACGTTGGCTAGATGGAGGGTCATGGGTGGGATAGTTTTATGAACAAAAAATATAGTAATATTAAAAACATGGCTGTTTATCTTATGGGGAGCATGGGACTTCCATTGCACCCTGGAACCTCATGCTGAAAGAAGTGGCAGCAATGTCCATCAGGGTCAAAGTCACCTTTCTCCAGTTCCCTCCCCCATGTTTGCATGGGAGAGAGATGAAAATCCCCACTAAACAGAATCCAAGTAAAACCATCTACCTGACATAAATGGAAATGAATGAAAGACTACATGAGACAGGTATATGAGCATGCTCTGTGACACTTTTTTCTGCATGCAGTGCTTAGACCGCTTGGCCATCCTGACCCTACTGTGTCTTTTTATTAGTGGCGATAAAACAGTACCAAAGATGTGTAAGGCGGATGAGAACACTGGAGCCAAAGACGGTTCCCTCTGAAATATTGTCTGGGCAAAGGTGGTCCAGAGAGCATTTTGACAAGCAAATATGGATGTAGGATTGAACTGAATTGAATTGGATTAAATTGACACGGTCATAAATCTTATGCTTTTAACACTTCTTTTTATTAATTAGTGTCTTCCTATTGGTAACCATAAGCCTTTATTTTATGAAGTTTTTTTGTTGTTCTTTTTAAGGAAATGAAAGTAGAATACCAATAAAATGTTTTTAAAAGAGGATTGCCTCCAATTATGCTATTATATCACATTACATGTGCAACCCAAGTCCTTGCAACTCTGTCAGACCCACTTCACACTTCTCGTTGGATATTAACTTAGTCTTTCGTCGCTGCCACTGGAGAAATCCAACTGCATTACACAGAAAGCTAATTATATGCTGAGACAGTAAGCACTTAACCATTGGAAGGTGTAAAAAGAGGGAAATGCGGTAAAGAGGTAATCAGCTGAATTCAGGGCAGATCTGAGCTGGAAGGGCCCCTAAAGGTAATGTCAACGTGTCTGCCATTCTGTACAGGAGGCCGAGAGAGATGATGAGGTGACCCCCGCTCAGGGTCAGTGGGGACGCGTTCGTCTTGTGCCCCCTCGCACAGCACCCTGCCTTCTTCGAGTCTCTGTTTCTGAACCCACCAGGGACTGGGCCTCACTTTAGTGTCACTTATGTGCCAGGATCACAGAGTGCAGAGTGGGAGGCTTTTGCTCTGCGAGCACCCATGGAGCTCCCCCAGTTCCCGGCCTTTGAAAGGCGTTTCTGTTCGAGTCGTTGGGGGTGAGATGTTTTCCTGGGCTGCAGCCCTGAGCCCAGACTGTGGAGTCTTTCAGATACCCCCGGACTCAGCACTGCCAAAGGCATCTTCAAGTGCGCAGAAGGGAGTTAAGGAAATTCCAGAGGCCACTTTAGCAGCCAAGGCGGGAGCCCGGCCCCGGCGGGAGCTGGCGCACAGCAAAGGCAGGAGGTGCTAGCGGGAGTGACCGGGCAGCAGGGGCGGCCCGGGAGCCCGGCTGGTGCAGCGGGGGAGGGTAGGGAGGGGGGGCTCCGGCTCCCACCGTCCCCGCGGCCGGCAGCCTCTCCTCCCTGGAGGGCGTCAGCCCCTCCCTGGGCAGCCGGAAGCCCGCGGGTCCGCCCAGCCCCGCAGTGCTCGGCGGCGCCTGCATCCCGGGCATCCGCGGCCTCGGAGCCGCGGCCGGAGAGCAGGGCTCGCAGGCGCCCCCCTGGCTCCCCGCCCGACCGCACCGCGCCCTCCCGGGGGTGGCGCCCAGATAGGCAGGCGGCGGCGCCCGCCCTCCCGCGCCAGTCGTCCCGCACGGCGGCCGGCGGAGCTCGCGTGTCCCTCCTGTCCCCCGGGCAGCCATGGCCGCCTCCTCCGCGCGGCCCGCCGTCCTGGCCGTGACCTCGCTGGTTTTGTTCCTGCTGCTGTGTCTGGGTCCCGGTAAGTGCGCCGGCGATTCCAGAGAGCCGGAGGGAGACCCGGGATGGAGTTGGGGGCGTGGGCACCCACCCGGAGCCCTGGCAAGGTCCAAGGGGTGACAGGGCTCTCGGGTTTTGCACTTGCCCCAGTAGGAAGTGGTGTGCTTGGCCAGGAGAACAGAGCAGCAACGTCAAGGGCAGGGGCTCAGATATGAGTGGTAACCTTGGAGAAGAGTGAGGGGCTGAGGTCGGAAGGAGGGGCAGAAAGTGCGGGAAGGGGTACTGGGAGCTTAAATCGGGTCATGCCCCCCAATCCCCTTTCCATCCTTTCCCTGGACTGAGGGGTAGCCAGAAGGCTTTATCACAGAGATATCTTTCAGGGCACTTGCCAGCCAGATCAAGTACCAAGTATGCAAAGCAGCAAGCAGGTCTCCTATCCCATACGGGGGATCTGCTCTTAGAAAAAAAAAATGCTTCGTGGAGCCCCTCAGCAAATCCGTTGAAAATTCCAGTTTTGTTCCCTATCCAATGTGCCAATTCACACACACACTCCTAAAATGAAGCAATTTGGCTGGTGTGCAAACATCTGAACCTTGGGAGTCCACAGACCCCGTCTTAAGAAGAGCAATCTGAAATGTTGTGTTTTGTCTTGACAGTGCTACCTTCTGTGGCCTGATCTTTTGTGTTTCACTAGTGGCCTCATGCATGAGTGAGAGCCTTTGATGCTCACAGCTCAGACAGGCAGGTATTGTGACGCCAGATCTACTGCTAAGGGAAGAGGAGCTGATAGGTTTGTAGTGACTTGACCAAGAACAGTGACTGGTGTTTCTCCCTTGAAAAGTAGCTGGGCGCTATCCTATGGAAATGGTAGACCCCTTGGGTTATCTGGCTTCTATATTTTACTTATTCAGAGCAGGTATGGAAAACCAAGCTCCTGGCAGATGCAGACGGAAGGAAGGAGGCTTGCAAGAAGAACCCTGAGGTTGGAGCTTGAGGTCCTTAGGACTGCAGGGGACTTGTATAAGCAGGGAGAATAACTTCTGCTCCAAATTACAGCCACTGGGGAAGCTAATCCATAATTTCCCATTACATGTGTATCTACCTCTCACACTTTGTGTCCTCAGATTTTAAGCACATCCCAATAAAGCGAGTGGGCATTGGCTATGAGCCATTTCTTCTCAGGACTTATATCTTATTTCATTCATACCAAGAAGGTACAGAAAGGAGTCAGTTAAAATATCACAGTATTATCATTGAGCTGGAATGTGAAAGTTCTTATGACATAAAATGAAAATCTTTATGTAGAATTCCAAAGTGGCTCTTTATGACACTCCAAAACATTTAATGGAAAAATTGTCATTGCCATTCTTGATCAGTGATCAATTTATTAATAGTTAGCCTCTCAAAGGGGCATATTGCAATTCTGAATCTGCTGGGAGATCTGTTCAAGATAAATAGATTTGATAAATTCAGGAGTGCCTGAATTCTCATAGCCCAGAAATAGGGACTGATGGTATTGAGATTTAAAAAATTCATACTACAGAAAAATAAAGTCATGGTTATTCACTTGTTCTTTGTTTTTCTTTTCTTCAAACAAATTTAGTGTCGTTTCTAATCATATGTGTTTATATTTCACTGTGCAGTAATCAGCACAATGGAAAATTAATTCATAAGTTAGGATTTATCCATGCTTTTCAGTTGTATTGCTGAGAGTTGGTGAAGCTTTTATTTCTGGAGCAGTCGTGACACATTTGCGGTGAGAAATTGCAGCCTCATCGCAAATGCCTAAACCCAATATCTATTAAGCAGCAGACCACATTTTATTCAGTAATTGTTCATCGCTTTTACAGAAGGCAAGCAGATGGAGGGACTTAATTCTGTATGGGAGATCGGCAAATGTTAAGGTAGTAATGAATGCTAACGTCAGTTCCAAGGTACATAGCTGTCTGCGTTGGCAAATGTTCCCATCAATTTCTTCATTGACTCTTAGGTTGGAAGGGAACTAGAGCCTTTAAGAGTAGTCCCACGCTATCTAAATAAATCCCCAACTGCAGTGGCCTCGTCATCTTGATGCCTCTGCTTATATATGCTCAGAAGCCTCAAGCAACTCATGTGAAACCTCTTGGCATGACTTATGCCTATTGTGTGGTGCCCAAGTGTTGGAAACCTTGCTTCATGCCCTAATCTATGGTGCTGTGACCCTTAGAGCCATTGCTCCCTTGCTGCCCCAGAAGTTTCATTTCTTTAGGTTAAACATCTGAATTCCTTTACTTTTTTCTCATGTAACATGTTAGGGCTCTTTCCTCCCTGGATCTCTCTCTTCTGACCACAACTCCAGTTTTTCTGTGGCCTTCTGAAAGTCAGATATTGTAAACTGAACCAAATAGTAGAGGAATGGTCTGATCAGAGTAGTGAGAGAACAGAGACACAACTACTTCCTTTCTGCAAGGTGCTAGCCTTTCATTAGTGCAGCCTAAAATTGCAATTGCTTTTTAAACAGCCACATTACCGTAGACTGATATGAGCACGGGTGATGGAAGCCACTGAATCCTTCAGTAGGTGTTGCATGCAGTGCTAATATCTGGGCCCACAGTCCAGAAAGCACCCTGCCCTCTTGTGGAAGACGTGAGGTCAATACCACCTGTGCTCCGTCTACCCACAGTCCTTCGGTGTGGTCCCAGCTCCCTGGCTGGCACACCTACTCTAGAGGCAGATGGGAAGCACTCAAATTTGAATGGCTACCTGGAAGGAATAGGTGAAGTGGCTTTTATGGACTATGGGGTGTACTGAGTGCCTTGGGCTCAGAGGGTTCAAATTCAAATTTTGTAAAAACACTGGGATCAACAATAAAACACATCCACAGGAAAAGTTCAGCTGTGGGCAGCCAATTGTGACCTTTGGCTACAAATGCATTTTCCCTCCTAACTACCTAGTATATTCTGAAAGCAGGGGTTCTTAATCTTATTTGGGTCCCAGACCCTTTTGAGAGTCTGCAAAAGCTGTAACTCCCTTTCCCAGAAAACCATACCTTTGCAGATGGAAACCCAGGCGTTAAGGCCTGTCCGTGGAGCAGGAGGTTAAGGACCTGGCTGAACGTAGGCACCAAGATCCAGTGTGTGTCTCCGTCTCGGGCCAGACTAGCTCCTTATACCTGAAGATGCTCAGCTCACTACTTATAAACTGGGCTTTTCCGCGGAGGCTTTGGTTGCCCCTTAGGGGACAAGCCTTATCCTTGTATGTAGCACTTAAGGATAAGAGGCATGGATGGGTTCTTAAACCAGCTCTCCAGGCAAAGCAGGGGATTCTATTAGATCAGACATGTTATTTTCCATTAACATGATTGGGCTGATTAGAAACACTTTTAGAACTGAATAAAAATAACACCCAATGGTATAAAGAATGCGTGATGATAAGATGCTTAGGGCAAGCTACACAACAGGGCTGAGTTTTAGAGACCTAAGGCATGTTTCTTGGCTTGTGGCAGCATAACTCTCATGTCTGCCTGCCTCCATCTTTACATGACTTCCCTCTCTGCATCCTCTCCACTTCTTATAAGGACACCAGTCATAGGATTTAGAGGCCTATCACATCCAATGTGATATAGCACCTTGGGATCTTTAATTAATTATGTCTGTCAAGACCCTATTTACAAATAAGTTCACACTCAGAGGTTCCAGGTATGAATTATGGGGGGACCATGGAAAGTGAAAGTCTGCAGGAAGGTATATATGACAGATGGCTGGCCCTCATAAGACATAAGGGTTAAAAGAACAATGTCACTTTTCCCAGGACTAGCTCAAATCATAATGCCCTTGGTCAGCTATGCCCTTGTCACCAGTCTGATCCGTGGGCAGCCTGAACTGTTTTTCCTGCACAACACCAAATACAACAAGCATTAAACACCGTCATTCTCTCAAGTTGCCAAATCAAGTGAGGGGCACCCAGTGAGTTTTTCCAATTCTGATTTTTGCATTTGAGAAATTAGAGGGTACTCTGCAACTCTAAATCTGACTTCTGTTTTCATCCCTGCAGGTGGCATAAGTGGAAATAAACTCAAGCTGATGCTTCAAAAACGGAAAGGTAAATATACCCCATTCGGATAAAGGTTGCATTCTTAATGGGATTGAAATGAAATGGCATTGTGGAATGCGCTCGCTGGAGCCCTGTGTTTAGGCAATCAGAAGTGTTTACGCCTTAAAAGGTTAGCAGATCTGAAGAGCTTATTCTGTGGGTGTGTGGTGTGGCGTTTTATTACATAAATATTGCCAGTAAATGTTTAAAGGGTGTTTTTCTGAAAGCTGTCAGTGTAGACTCAGAAATAAAAGAAAGGGCGCTACAGTGTTAATTGAATGCTGTTTATTTTAGAGCCACATACCCTTTGGAACTCATATCTAAATTTAGAGCATACCTTCAAAGTGTGGAAAACCTCATTTGGTGGGTACCAGAGGTTGTATTGTCCTGGAACTCTGTATCTAATCCGCTATTGGGGGTGGGTGAAACAGAAAAACTGCTTTGTTAGTAACACTTATGGTGAAAGATACTCCTCAGGTAAATGTGGTAGACAGCAGCAAAATGTCAGACACAGAACAGTCTGGGAGCCACACAGTATGAGTCTGTCATTGGTTCCATCCATCATTCAAGTGTGTGGCTTCGTGAAGGCCATTTTTTTCTCTTGGAACTTTCATTTTCACCTGTAAAATTACAAGGTAGCTATCCCTTCGAAATTAAGAAGTGTGAACATTTAATCACTTATCCTTGTCTCTCTGAGTTAGCTCAGGTCTGCTCCCAAAGGGGCTTCTAGTACTTACCCTCTTCCCAGCTGGTGCCCTGAGCCCCCACAGGTGCGGAGCCCCAGAGACACTTCTCAGGCCAAGAGGCTCCTGGGAGCTCCCAGTGCCTTTCCCAGACTTCTAGCCACTCCTGGTCCAACGCAAGCTCTGAGGTGTCTCCCTGTGCTGGACAGCCAGCCTTCTCCTCAAGGACACCCAGGTGAAAGGAGGTCTCATGGGGCCAGCCTGACAAGGTGGGGCTGGAGAGCAAACCATAAGGATGATCACAACCCCTGGGTGTACATCTTCAGCTTTTATTCAACTCAAGCCAGGGAACATGTATGGAGAACCTACGGTGTACAAAACATTGTAACAAGCCCTGAGGGGAACACACGGATGAATAAGCCCTGGGAAAATAGCAAACCAGGTGTTTTTTATCCATGTAACCAACGATCACTTAGGGCGCTTTCCTTCTGCTATCCTGGACGGCCTTCATACTAGCGCAGAGACAGGGACAGTCAGCCCAGTTTTGTAGATGAGGGGACAGGGGCTCAAAACCAGGCACCAGGGGCAAGACCAGTGGTATGGCGGCTTCCCCTGAGCACATCCTGCAAAGGTGGTGCCTTTTAAAGAGCTGAGGCCGTGCAGAATAATGTTAGAGGAAGCCGTGTTAAAGCAGGCGTCAGTACCCTTCAAGCCTCAGTTGACGCATCAATGATTTGTGAGACCCAGAGATGGTGACCTAGCATAGCACCGCGTGCCTCAGCAGCCTGAGGTGAGGGCTCTCTGCCCTCAAGACTGGACCTAGCCCCAGGCTTCTCAGGGACCCACCATTCCAGTCCATTTTTCTCTCTGGTGTCCTAAGCAAGCACAGTGCTCTCTGCACAGTGCTCTCTTCTTTGCGTGCCCGATGACATCCACCAGGGTGGCACTAGACATTCCATCGTTCCCCAAACGCAGAGCCCGGGGGAAGCCACCAGAATTCTGTGTGAGGCCTGGTGTGTGGCTGCAAGCGTGAGCAAAATTTCATTTCCATCCTGGGCCTTAGAAGTTGAAGGTCAGCCCGCATACCTTTACCTGGCTGTTCCCAAATAGGAGAGCTTAACTGACAAGCAGCATGGAGACTGGTGATCACACACCACGTAACGATGGAGTTGAGTCCAATCATCTTCCACATGTGGCACTGGGGGCATGGGGTGTAGAATAGTGATTCACCCCAACAAGAAATAATTCTTTGTTTTTGGGGGGTGGGGATTGATCATTTCAGCACCTGCTCCAGCTAAGACCGAAGTGGCTGTTGACGAGAGCAAAGCCAAAGAATTCTTAGGCAGCCTGAAGCGCCAGAAGCGGCAGCTGTGGGACCGGACCCGGCCAGAGGTCCAGCAGTGGTACCAGCAGTTCCTCTATATGGGCTTCGATGAAGCGGTGGGTATTCTTTCCTGCTGGGGGCCTGGCTTCCTGCAGGGCACTGTGGCTGGGACAGAGGTATGGCTGGGGAAAATAGGGCACAAAAATTAGGGTTCATTATTGGCTTCGGAAGTATGAGCTCCCATTGTATGTCACATGCTGTTCTGGCATTAGATTGTTACCATACATATGAGGACATCAACTGGAATTTTCTATCATGCTACATGCAGCTGGGAATCCCTCTCAACATGTTTCAGAAGCAGAATTCCAGAGAGGTAACTGCCCAAATGGTCATGGAGAATCTGATTTTCCTAGGAACACTTTTCACAATTTTGCCTGGGTGTCTCTAAAATAATTCACAACCTCCCCAAAACATTTTCATCTTTATCTTAATAAATGTCACAAACAAGAGATCAATGCACAGATCTGTGAGGACAATGGAAAGAGATGAAAAGTGACTTTTAAAGAGAGATGAGTCTTGTAGATGTTTTTGGGAAAGCGTGTCAGTACATCTGCAGGAAAAGATGGTTCAGTTCATGCATCTAGGTAGCATGAGAGGACATATTCACTGATTTAAGGAAAAAGAATGTTTATAATCTCAGACTCCGAACTGAGGGCCGGGTACAGGTAAGATAACACAGGGCTAAAGTCAGGGATTCTGCTGCACAGTGAGTGACAGGGCTGCACAGGGCTTGGGAGGAGCCACGCTGTGCAAGGCATGGCATGGAGAACACTCAGCCTGCCACCCCAGCCAGCAAGCAATGAAGGGCGGCATCAATATGAGGGCAGATGGAAGTGTTTTTTCGGACGGGCCCATGACTCATCTTGTGAATCAAGGGTATATACAAATTATTGCAATAGGTGAAAAAATTAAACTTTTCATAGTTTTTTAAATTAAATTTGTTGAGAAACAAAAGCATAAAAAATGAGACTACATCAAACTAAAAAGCCTCTGCACAGCAAAATAAACCATCAACAAAACAGAAAGGCAGCCAACCTAATGGAAGAAGATATTCGCAAATGATATTCCAATAACGGGCTAATATCCGAAATATATAAAGGACTCAAACAATTCAAGAACAATAAAACAATTTAATTTAAAAACTGGGCAGGGAACTTGAAGAGACATCATTTTCAATGACTGCATAAAATGCAAGTCTGTAGCCATATCCTAATTTTCTTCCCATTCCCAACTATTGGATATATCAGTTGTTCCCCAATTACTTTTGTTACTTCTCAAATATAATTTTTTTATTGTTGCACAAATAGCTAAACTCTGTGCCAGGAATGATTCTGGTTCTTATATGAATTAATTTAACATTCACAACAACCCTAACGGCAGATACTATTATTTGCATCTTTGTGTGTAGTTTGTTCCTTAGTATTGCATTCCGCCCGGTGGAGTTACTGGGGCAAATGTAGGATCACATTTAATGGTCGTTAAGTATTGTTGAATTGCATATCCTTGCAAGTCAGGTATGAGGGCACCAATTTTCTCACATCTTCAGCAGCATCTGATATTGTCACTGGAAACTTAAAAAAATAAAATGACTTATTTGGTAGATGAAAATGCTCTATCATCTTTTAGCAATTTGCATTTCTTAGATTACCAGTATTTGCAGTTCATGAAAATGGATATTAAGGGTTCAACATGGGGAAATGGCTAAAATAACATCTGATGAGGATCAAATAAGATTATAATAACTGAATATGCATAGGCAGGATTAGATGGAAATTCATCAAAATGACAGTAGTGGCTGTCTTTGGCAATGGAATTATGATCCCCTCTTCTCTTTGTCTCCCTCCCACATACAGATTTTAACACACGAGCCTGCATTATTCTATAGTCATAATCATTTAAAAAATTTATTGAAAAATGTATTTTAAGCCAAAATCTCAAACAAGATTATAAATGAGAAGAATGAAGGAAAAAGATTATTTCACCATGGGAAAAACTGCAGTATTGGGAGACAAGCCAGCGTTCCCCTTTTCAAGTCAGAGGCTGGCGTGGGCTCTGACAAAGCCAAAGTCCTCGGGCTAAGGAAACGGAGACAGGCCAGGAGTCCTGCTCTTCCGTTTGGCACCGCTGGCTCGCTGGCTCACTGCTCACCCAGCGTGGATGGCCACAGAAAGCACTGATGGGCAAGGCCAGGGTTTCCAGCCTCACGGAGTTCTCAAATATTAATGATCACGGGCAGGTTTATTTAAAAAAAAAAAAAGATTCCTGAGTGCCAGTCACCAGAAAGTTCGATATAGTCGGCGTGCAGTAGTGCCTGGGAACCTGCATTTTACACCACCCCTAGAGATTTGGATGAGGGGTACACTGGCTACACTTTGAGAACAGCTGGCCCCGAAGCCCAAACTTTTAAATGCACTCGAACTTCCCGAGGCCATCTTCATCTGTTCTGCATTTTTGCCCTCACCTAACCTCTCACCAAGTCCTAAGCATTGATATGTGCAGGTTTAATCCAAATTTATCATGCACCTTCACCACGGCCAACAAAAAAACTAGTCTTTCCTTTAAAAACAAGTGAATAGCAAAGACTCATTGCCCAAGCTCTACCCGAGCATTATTCTAGGCTTCTTACTCATCTTCAGTCTTTCTTTTTTCGTTTTAATTAACGGCAAGTGTCTGTTTTCATATGTAACGGAATGTCTTAGTTGTATTGGGTGGCCCTCCAGTGCTGAGGGCAGGTGTTTGTGTTAATAAGTGTTTGTAGAACAAATAAAGGCACCAGTGCATGCCCTACCAACACCACTCAGGAGCACCCGTAGCACCCTGGCCTGTGGCCGTAATATGCCAGCACCATGGCTGATTTAACTCAGCCAGCATTGGTTAAGCATCTGCTCTGTGCACTAGAGGGGCCAGGCACAGGGATGGGACAGGAAGAAGAGACATTGTCTGCCACAATGTGAGACTTGTAAGACTTACAAGTCTTGTATGGGGTGGGGATGGAGGGCTGTCAGATCGAGCTGTTACTGTATTTGGCAGATTTGCTTTATTTACCAGAAAAGAGAAAAGTAGGTTAAGTCTGGGATATATTTAGAGCTCATGTGACAGAAGTTTTCATGGGCAAGGGTGTGTACTCCTTTGGAGAAAATAGGTTTTATTGGTCTTCTGTAGTGGGCTGTAATGACCTCTGAGTGCAGGAATACTATGTCCAGGAGTTATTCCCAGGGAGGGTTGTTAATCCCAGAAGAAACACCTCCACAGAGAAGGCCAGAGGTAAGGTGTGATTGGAGGTGTGTGTGTCCTTCAACCTCTTCTCTGTGGTTTTCTCTCTTCTCCTCCAGAAATTTGAAGATGATGTCACCTATTGGCTAAACAGAGATCGGAACGGAAATGACTACTATGATTATCACCACCGTGACTATGATGAAGATGCTGCCATTGGTCCCCGGAGCCCTTACAGCTTTCGGCACGGAGCCAGTGTCAATTATGACGACTACTAACCTTTCGTCTGCGGTGTGGGAGCAACCAGTAGCAGTTCTTTTCCCTCTTCCCAGTGTCTGGCACTAGTTTGTTTCTGTTGTGCTTTATGTCAGCATTTTCTGTGACCAGAAAGGAAGAATTCAAAGAATATAGATGGCTTTTGGTATTTCATGCAAGTTCCTAACTGCACATTTTAGTTAAAAATAGCAATAAAACATTTGTTAAAAAGAAAAGTCTCAGAATGAATTTGGGTGAAAATTAAGCCAGTGACATTTTTTATCTCCTGGATGTTTCTGAACTTGAAATGTCATCGGAGAGGGCCCTCTCCACTGTCATCCCAAGCTTAACCTTTCCAAGAATTCTTGCTACCACCCCAGGCAGACCCTGGGACTCAGTAAGCATCTTCCGTTTGTTAAAATTTAGTCCACGTTAACTGCAAGGTACAAAACTAGCAAGAAAATATAGTTGAAATTATTTAAGGTTACAGAATGAGGCTTTCTGGGTGCCAGGCCAGAGCAAGAGCTGCATGTGTTCAACGTTATCATCCAGGACATGAAGAGGAAGAGAAAAAAGCTGAGTTTGGTTGATTTCACAGCCCCACCTATATTAAAAAATTAAACTTTGTCCAATGAAAGATTTGTTGAATGAAAGATGCAAGAAAGATTTAAGAATATGCTTCACATTATATTTAAACCAGCTAGTGAATGAAAGGGAGGAAAGTGGTTTTGGGGTGGGGAGAGGGGATAAGGAAGGTGGGAAGGAGGCGGGAGGGGAGTGAAGGATCGCAGCCCTTGCCAATAGGAGAGAGCAGGCTCACAGCCGGTGTGTGCAATGCCTGCACGAGGGTGGCAGGGAGAGAGGTGGGGGCTTGGGTGAACACTACGGGGAGGTGCCACTCAGAATGGCTCTTATACTTCTGTGGGTCACAGGCTCCTCCAATCGAAACTTATTTGTTCGTTCTCAGAAAAATGACACATAATTTTTCGTACGTCGCTGAAACACATGCCCATTCTCAAACTGCGAACTAAACATACCAAAAATCTCAGGCTTTGTAAGGAAGCAATGGCTTCCGGAGAGCAGTGTTTACAATCATAAGGTTTGGGTAGTAATAATTTGCTTCTTCCTTTGTAATCTCATGACTTTTGAAAAATTTGTGGTAAGTATGTATAATATAACATTTATCACTTTCACATTTTTAGGTATACGGTTCATTAGCATGAAGTAAATTCACATTGTTGTGCAACCAGCATCGTCACCCATCTCCAGAACTTTTCCATCTTCCCAAACAAACCCTGTCTCCATGGAAAACTCACTCCCCACTCCCCACTCCTCCCTCCTCCTGCCCCTGGAACTCCCTGTTCTACTTCCTGTCTCTGAATCTGACTATCCTAGGGACCTCATATAAATGTAATCATACAGGACTCGTCCTTTTGTGACTGGCCTGCTTCACCTAGCATAATGTCTTCAAGATTCATTCATGTTGTAGCTTATGGCAAGGTTTCTTTCCTTTTTAAGGCTGAATAATATTCCATTGCATGTTTATACCACGTTTTGTTTTCCATTCATCTGTTGATGGACACTTGGCTTGCTTTCACCTTTTAGCTATTGTGTATAATGGTGCCAAGAAGATGGGTATGCAAATATCTCTTCACGACCCTGAATTCAATTATTTTGTTAGATGCCCAGAAGCAGAATTATTGGATCATACAGTAACTGTTTAATTGTTTTTGAGGAACCGTCATACACTTTTTTATAGCAACTACAATTTTTCATTTTTTTCTTTTTCTTGACTACTGCTTTTCTTTTTCTTGACTACTACTGGGCTGGCTCAAACTTCAGTGCGATGATAAAGAGGAAGGAAGAAGGATGATGGGGAGGACATCTTTGCTTCCTTTCTAATCTGAAAGGGGGGATTTCTGTGTCTTAACATAATGGATATTGTTTACAGATGTTTATTATCAAATTAAGGAAATTTTTGTTCTTTTTAAAGTTATATGCTAAGAAAAAATTTTGTTATGCATGGATGTTGAATTTCATGTTCTTTATCTATTAAGATAATATATTTTTTCCTTTTTAATCTGTTAAATAGTGTAGTAAATTCTATTAATCAAAATTTGAATATTAATCATTTGAATGCCTGGAATATACCTCATTTGATCATGATTTTTTTCATTCATTTTTGGATCTGGTCAGGTAATATTGTTCAGAATTTTTGTATCCATGTTCATGAGTGTTTTCTGTTCCATTCTCTGTGTAAGAATGAAATTATCTGATTCTCAAATGTTTGGTAGCATTCAGAGAAAGTCGTTTGAATTTGGTGTTTTCTTCATGTTAACATGTCTATTGACTACATTTTTTAAAAAAATTAAAGGTTATTCTAATTTTGTCTTTCTCCTTGGTCTGCTTTGCTAACTTCTATCTTCCTATGTAGTCACTCATTCTACTAATATTTCAAAGTGTGTGGAGAGTTGTTCTTAATATCCTCTTATCTGCTTTTCTCTGTTGCATCAGTGGTTGTGTTCTTTTTTCATTCCATTTTATTTGTGCCTCTTAAAAAAATGAATCTTATCTTTCAAACCTGCAGTTTTTGTTTGGTTGATCTCTTTCTTTGTATGTTTTTCTATTTCACGAACTTCTGTTCTTTTAATTTCATTCCTTCTGCATCCATGGGTCCTTGATTTATATTAGCACTAAGTTCCATTTTGATCCTTCTGATTTTTTTTAAATATTTTAAGTTTCCTTTCCAGTATTGTATTGTATTCTATGAGTATGATATGAAAAATTGCATGATAAAATTTCAATAACAATTTCTTCATTAACCCATGAGTTGATTATGAGAGTTATTAAATTTCCAAGTGAATGAATTTTTTAAATTACTTTATTGTCTTTGTTTTCTAACTTAATTTCATTGTGGTTGTTTTTAAAAAATGTGATCTGTCAGGTCCTGATCCTTTGAGTATACTGAGGTCGTCCAGCTTTATGCTTGAGCCTGTCAGCCCCAGTGAGTATTTCCCCATGTGCTTGAAAAGAATGTGTCATTTCCAGACATCAGGGGTGGTCAATTCCATTAGCTCCAGCTCAAAAGTGATACTGTTCACACTTTCTACTTTCTTCCTTTTGAGGGATCCATTTGATCTACTGATTACTGGTAAGCGTGTTAAAATCAACTGTGATGAATTTAACAAATTTTTCCTTTAATTCTGTCTATGTGCAAATCCGTGTGGTACATACAGTTAGATTCGAAACACCTCAGTAAATGCAAGCAATTTCCTTATTTCTAATAATCTCTTTTTTTTTCCCTGAATTCTTCTGATAATATTAATATGACTGTCCTTGCCTCTTTTGGTTACTATTTGCCTGGTTTATCTTTTCCATCACTTGGCCTTTTATCTTTCTATTTTCTTTAGGAGTATCTTTTGTAGTACTTAGTTGAAATATGTTTTTGTTTGTTTTTAAAATACAGTATACCTGTTAAGGCTTTAATGAGAAAATTTAGTCCGCTTGCACAAAGTGTGATTAGTGATTTAGTTTTACTTCTAACATCACATTTTGAACCTTTAACTTGTTCCATTTTATCTTTCCTCTTTTTTTGCCTTCATTTGAACTCTTTTATTTTCCTTTGCCTATTCTTTGTTTGCTTCTTTTTATTTGGTCTATTCTATTAGCATTTGCCCATTTAATATATATTTAACAAGTTACAGGTCATCAATAGTCACAATTTTCTCCTAGACAATAGAAAGACTTTGCAATAGTTTATTCTCCAATCCTCCCTCCAAATTTGTAAGCTATTATAAGGGCATTTTAAATCTAGCCATAAATTATCTTTGTTTCCTATGTAGTCATTGGTTTATTTAGATTGTCACATATTTATCTTGGCTCACTATTTTTCCCTCAGACCACGCACCTGAAGTCACTTCCCTTTGGTTTGATGATGTGCTTCTGAATCTATTTCGTGATAGTCTTTAGTGGTAAACTCTGAAATTTTAACTTTCTTTTGCTTCATTTGGTATAGAATTTTTGGTTGAGTTATTTAATCTACAACCTTGAAGATATTATTATACAGTCTTATGGTTTCCATGGTCGATGTTATAAATTTCATACTCACTGATCTTTGTTCCCTCCATCTACATCTATGTCTCTACATATTTATACTGCTTGGGGTTTGTAAGACTTCTTAATCTGAAGGTTGGTGTTTTGCAATAGATTTGGAAAATTCTCACTCTTATTTCTCTGAACATTACTTCCTCCCCATCTATTATTTCTTTCTGGAACTTTATTCAACTGTATATTCTTTAAATTAAGTTCATCGGGGTGACATTGGTTAATAAAAATATATAGGTTTCAAGTGTATAATTCATAATACATCATATGTATATTGCATTGTGAGTTCATCGTCGAAAGTCAAATCTCCTTCTGTTACCACATATTTCACCCCCTTTACCCTTATCCAGTTCCCATCTCCCTGCTTTCACTCTGGTAATCTCTAAAGTGTTGTCCATGTCCATGAGTCTCTGTTTTGTTCGTTCGTTGCTTTCAGTTTTATATCTCATGTACAAATGAAATCACATGGTTTTCAACTTTTTCTGTCTTATTTTGCTTAGCGTGGTAATCTCAAGCCATGTTGTTGCTAATGGCAGTATTTTGTCTTTTCTTATGATTGAGTAATATTCCATTATATATACATACCACACCTTCCTTCTCTATTATCAACAGGATAAGTAATAACAAGTGTTGGAGAGGCTGTAGATGAAAAAAAAAAAAAAACCTTTGTGCACTGCTGGTGGGAATGTAAATTGGTACAGGAAACAATATGGAGGTTCCTCAAAAAAACCTAAGAATAGAACTACCATGTGACTCAGCAATACCTCTTCTGGGTATCTACCCCCCCCCCCCAATTTGAAAACATTTATCCAAAAGATATATGCACCTTGATGTTCACAGCAACATTATTCATGGTGGTCAAGACACGGAAACAACCATAGCACTCTTTGATAGATGATCAGATAAAGTGTATAGTTTTTAATTATATTTCTCTTTCTTTTTCAAATATGCTTAGTTTTGCCTCCTGTTATCAGTTCAAATTTTTAAGTTTCTCTTTATTTTTTTAAAGGTATTAAACTTCTTTTATATACTTGGTTGGTTCCAATATCTGAAGATATCTTTTCAGATTGATCTATTTCTCTCCCATATATCGTTTCTTGCTCATGGTGTCTTGTCTCCTTGATGTCTTGTAATTTCTAACTATGATGTGCTGTTTCGTTAACAGATATTTGAAGCCTGAGTGAAGCTGAATTCTTCCAGGTAGTCCTTGCATTTCCTAAGGGTTCAGGAGCTGGGGTTTGGGGTGGGAGGGTCTACAAAACTGGGACCACTATAGATTACATTCTCCATCTGTAGATTTATAGACCACTCAGGGACATTTGGTGGTTACTATTCTCATGGGTGCCCTCTCCACACCCTCCCAGCCACTCCTGCTAAATTGAAAGTGTGAAAGGAAACTCTCTCACTGCTTCAGAGTGATGTTATTATTATTGGCCCCTACAAGGTGGGACTTTTGCAGGGCTCAGTCTAATACAAGACAGTCTGCCTTGGGCTTTTTCTCCTTGGGATTCTCCAGATTTCTTATTTTTGTATCATCTAGGGGGTGCATCTAAGAAGATAAGTATTTTTCAGAAGTCATATTCAGCATGTGCTCCCATTGGGAGATTTACTCATATTATCTATTTAATCTGCCATATTACTAGAAACAGATCTCCTATTTGCTCAGTTACTTCAAATCAGACATGTCACCTTTTTTTTTTTGTATCTAGAAATCTCTTCTAAAAATGCCTTTAAATACATAAAATAAAAAACAGAATTATATATATATAAAACCAATTATATTGGAAAGGTTAACATTTTGAAAGACCAATTTGTAATATAGTAATAGCATGCTCCTTCAAGATGTGGTGTCAGGTATATTTTCTGATAAAGTCTGAGGTAAGAGCTAACACTATTGAAATTTGTTGCTTACACTTAAAATTGAAGAAAAGGCTAAAACGAATAATGCAATGTTTCTCCCATTAATGAAAAATCCCATTCAAAGGGTTTTCTAGTTCAGTTTTTGCCATATATCCAGAGCAAAAGTTTCTGATTATTCTGAGGTTAAAAGTAAAAATATATTATGAATCCTATAAGGTCTGTCCCTGGCCTATTTCTTCACCTCCTTTTGTCACCACTGCCATTTGCTCTGTGCTTTAGCTACTCCAGCCTTTTAATCCTTCAGCATGCCATTCTACCTCATCCTTCTAGAAGGTTCTCTCCCCTTGAGTTAATTCCCAGACTTTCTTCAGCACTTGGTGTTGTCACTTCTCCCCAGTTTTAATCAGCTTCTTGTCAATGGTTCTGATATAGTGCTGTGATAGAGCACTTTTCTGGAGAGAATGACCATGTGTGTGAAGTGACAAACACCTTTTTTTTTGCTAGGCTATAACTTCCAGGAGAGGGATCATGAGTCTTCGATGAGCATTAAACCCTCAGAGCCTAGTACAGAGCCTATTAGAGCAAGCGCCCTTGAGTGCCTGTACTCAGGGTGGGAAAACGTCTACTCTCATTTTTATGTATGAAAAAAAAACGGCCAGAGGAGTTGAATAACAGACATTTTTTGGGATACAAAATGAGTTAGGAACAGAACAGGATTGTAACTCAGAATCGGGTGTCCTTCCCATGTCACATTATTTCTCTACTTCCTCCCCAGGAAATGCACCACCCCATGTTAGCTTATCCACACCTGCAACCACCATGGCAGGCTCACCTCCTCCTGCCAAAGTATGCCTCATGGCCTATATAGTTTCCTGAGCTTGTGCCCAGCAAGGAAATAGTAAACTAACATTTTCTAAATACTAAACTCAAATGACTGTTGCTTTCGCAGCTGTCTTCTGAGAAGGAGCCCAGAATGACCGTAGGTGACAACTTGAGGCCAGGACAGGCTTGATTGAGCTTGGTCAGAGACCCTTGGCCAAGTGCTTTCCAAATCATACCAATCATACTAATCTTCTAAGTGTCCCCTTTTAAATCAAGAAACACTGTCTTCCTATGGATCAGGGTTGCTCTTCAGAATTTTACAAACCAACCTTTTCATATAAACATGATTCTTGAACCAAGGATAAAAATCCCATTGTTAAAAGATACCGAGGGAGAGCAAAATGTTGGAAGTTAGAGGATGGCACATACCCAGATGTTGCTCTCCACCTCTCGTCATCTATTTAAATATAAGACTCTGAGTAGACAACATCTTGGGGAGGGTGACTGGCTCATTCAAGGGAACCCATGCTGGAGATGTCATGCCTGAAGTGACCTGATTGTTCATTTTAAAAACATCAGAAGGGCTGTTGAGAGAAAGGAGTCTTTGTCTTGTGCTTGGAGAGTCCCCAGGGTCCAAACAGAATCCATGAGTGGCTGGTTGTTCAGTAAAGTTGATTTTAGCTAATCCAAAATTCTAAAAATGGAACAGGCTGCCTCACAAAGTTAAGTGATTCCAGCAGGATAAGTGAACATTGGTCAGTATTGTTTATAGAAATGTCTGCATTTAAAGATTAGTTTCTTAAAGTTTGAGATTGTGGGATATTCAACGGTGACTTTCACTTCTCCATCCCTGCTGAGCCTTTGTGAAGAGATCTAGCATGGGATTCCTCTGAAACTCAGACTTAGCTTTTCTCTCTGATACCACTAAGAGTGCATGTACATAGGGAAAGCAGGCAAGACTGAGATATTGGAAGAAATCTTAGAGATAAAAGTGATTCACCACGTTCATGCTACCAACTAGTAAATGAAAGTTCAAGGAAGTCTTGCTTACAAGCCGGCCACCAATACTTTCTTCGTAGTTTACTATCTACTTTGCTTCTCCCATCATGCTGTAGCAATCAGGAAAAAACAAGAAAGTACACCCAGGCAATTAGGATTTTTAAAGAGCTGTGTCTTTCTCTTGGAAATACATTTCTTTTAGTGTAAATAAATACCTAACATACCTAATGTAAAACATCCTGGGGAGAGGGCAGAGAAAAACACCATTCGATGATGCCCCTTATGTCACCACCAGTATAAAAATGAAACCTAGAAGTGGATGTGTAAGAGGGAGATGTAGTGGCTCTGAGAAAAGTGTGGAATAGACTCTGTTGTAGATGATGTGCGGTGTGCATTTGGTGTAACTCTGGGCTGGTTTCACTGTCTTTCTTGAGCCCTCTCATTCTATTCTTTTCTGGTTTCCAATTTCTTTTCTCTTTTTGTTAAGAAACAAATTCTGTGAGAATAAACCAGGAAATATGAAAGGGAACATGGTAAGCATACACTATTAAAGACGTCTAAAAGGTGATAGGAACACTCCTGGGCAGGTCCTCACTGTGCTGACAACAGATGAATCTTACCTCATGCGTTTGGTTCACTGAGGCTAGAAATGAAGAATTTGATTAATCATCCACCCCATGACCTTTCCAGTGGGCCAGATGACTCAGACAGTGTTCAGTTCTTGGAAGTAATAAACACCATTATCACCATCTTCTCACATCTGTACATTACATCACTGAAACCTCAATTACTTTTTAAAGTGAGAAAATCAGGTATTATCACCTTCACCTATACCTTTGTTTTTTCTATGTTCGATAACAAGTTCTTTTCATTGATAATTCATTTCCAGTTTTAGTAATTATCACTCTCTCATTTAATCTTTTTCAATGCCTATTAAATTTTCCTATTTAAACATAATCTTTCAAAGTCAAGTTTTGTCAGAACAATAGCATGACAACATAGAACACAGACCACAGTAGAGCTGGAATATTTGAACATGATTTGATTTTTCAGCATCACTTGATATGACCATGAGATTTTTTCTTTATGGTGGGTCATACTCATTAAGATTTTCAAATACTGAACCAGCTTTGTATGCCTGGAGTAAAATATAATTGACCCTTGAACAACACAGGGTCCAATTATATGTGGGTTTTTTTCCAATAAATATGTGTAGTATTACAAATGTACTTTCCTTATGATTTTCTTAATAGTTTCTTTTCTCTAGCTTACTTTAAGAATACAGTATACAATGTGTATAATACACAAAATATGTGTAAACTGTTATCTGTAAGGCTTCCAAAAATAGGCTATTAGTAGTTTTGTTTTGGGGAGTCAAGTTATGTGTGGATTTTCCACTGCATGGGGGGGTTGGCACCCCATAACTTGAGTTGTTCAAAGGTCAATTGTAGTTCTTTTACATACTGAACTCAATTTGCTAACATTTTATTTAAAATTTATAAACCTATATTCATGAGAAATAATGGTCTATAATTCTTTTTTGTACTGTCTTGCTCTGGTTATGATATCAGGGTAATGCTGGCATCACAAAATAAATTCAAGAGTGTTCCTCTTCTAATTTCTGGCAGACATTGTATAGAATTAATAGAATTTTTCAGTGAATCCTTCCGGGCCTAGGATTTTTTTTCAGGAAGTTTTAAATTATAAATCCTATATCTTGTAAGGCTATTCAAATTTTGGCTTTCATATTTGGTAAGTTATGTTTATACTTTTAAAAAAATTGATCTATTTCATATGAATTGTCAAATGTATGTACATAGTTGTACTTACTTTTGCTTGTAATCTTTTTGATATCTGTAATTTTTTTTGTTTTATTTCTAATGTTGGTTATTTATGTCTTCTGTTTTCTTTTTCAACCTTGCTAGAGGTTGGTGAATTTTACTGATATTTTCAAAGCCTTGTAGACAGGATATAACTGGGCCACTTATCTTTTGATGCTAATATTCTATTTTTTTAAATAGTTTCAGGACTTTACTTTATTATAAAAGTAACCATGCTAACACAAAAACATTTTTACCCAATTTTTAAAATTTATTTTTAAAATTTTAATTTCAAGTATCCAATACATTGGTTAGACATCTATATAGTTTGTAAAATGATCCTCCATATGCTCCCTCCTTCCCCTGACCCTCCACCTAGCCAACGTATTAATGTTAACTGCATTCTCTATGCTGTGCTCATCATCCCTGTGACCATCAATCAACTACTACTTTGTACTTCTTTAGCTCAGCATCCCATTTGCCTAGGCCTCCAAATTCCCTCCCCTCTTTCCATTGCCAAATTGTCCACTATATTTGTGAGTCTGTTTTTGATTAGTTTATTCTCTTTATTCCTTAGATTATGCACATAAGTGAAATCACATAGTGTTTATCTTTCTCTGTCTGACTTAAATACCTTCTAGGTCCATCACAGCAGTATCTTTTTCCATCTCCTACCTTTTCATATGTAGGAGTCTTGTTTTCTTACCTTTTCAGCCACAATATCTTTTGGTTGGAGCACTTAATTCTTTTCCATTTAAGGTACTTATTGATAAGAAGGTAGTTGTTAGCATTCTTTATTCTTGTTTTTGATACATATTTTTTCTTCTTAAAGAAGTTCCTCAAACATGTCCTGTAATACTGGCTTGGTGGTGATAAATTCCTTTAGCTTATTTTTGTCTGGGAAGCTCCTTATCTGTCCTTCAAGTCTAAATGATAGCTTTGCTGGATAAATTATTCTTGGTTGTAGATCCTGGCTCTTCATCCCATCAAATATTTTTGCCAAACCCTTGGTCCTGCATAGTTTTCTTTGAGGAATCAGCTGCCAGTCTGATGGGCATTCCCTTATAAGTAATTATTTTTTTTCTTCTGCTGCTTTTAATATTCTTTCTTTGTAGTTCACCTTTGGCATTTTAATTGTGATGTGTCTTTGTGTGGGCCACTTTGGATCCCTGATTTTTGGAATTTTTGGAGCTTCCTGGGGTTTTATGTCCATTTCCATCACCAGGTTAGGGAAATTTTCCATCATTATTTCTTCAAAAACCCATTCAACATCTTGATTTTCTTCTGTTATGCTGATCAGAAGAATATTTGGAGCCTTAATAGTGTCCCATATGTTCTTTAAATTGCTTTTATAGTCTTGGCATCTTTTTTTCTTGTCATTCTGTTTGTGTGTCCTGATTGGCTTTCCTGTCTAGATAGGACATTTGAACCTCTTCTTTATTCACTTCGTTTATTCCTTTATTCATTCAATTTAATATACATCTCTGATAATGTGTTATCCATTTCAGACTGGTTCCCTTTTATAATTTCCACTTACATTTTTATGTTTTTATTTGTTTGTTGGAGTTCTCTACACTCCCCAAGTTTATTGAGCATCTTTATAACCAGTGTTTTAAGCTCTGCATCTGTTAGATTACTTGACTCCATTATATCTGGATCTCTGTTCTCTTCTCTCATATGGTTTCTGCTTCCTTGTCTTCCCATTTTGGCTGCCTTTCTGTGTCTGTTTCTATGTACTAAGCAAAGCTCCTAAGTCTCCCAGTCTTATTAGTGTGGATTTGTGAAGTAGGTGTCCGGTAGCACAGTCCTGAGAGGGGTTCAGCTGCAGGCCAAATTTAGCCTAAGTCTCTACCCCTCCAGGGCTACCTGTTAAGATTTGGCAAGCAATCCACAGATGCTTATCATTGCCTCAAAAGGTCATATCAGAAAATGAAGCCAGCTGCCTTCACCAGTGTCTCAGCAAGAAGCACCTGGCTCGCTGAGGATATACCTGAATGTGGCTTGGGTGGGCCACGAGTTGGGGTAGCTGGGGTTTCAAGAAATCCTCTGGGTGGACTGACCTCTGTTATCCAGTTTGATGACTTTATGGCTATGGTGGCTCTGTGTCTGTGCACTGGGAGCGGGTAGGACTCAATTGGGAACGACGGATACTACCGGTACTTCTGTACAGAGCAAGTCTCGCCTCCACCCTCACTCTGACAATGTCTCCTTGTAAGTCCCTGGTGCCCCCTGTGTGCAGCCAAATCAGCCCCTTTAATAGGCATCTGTCATAGCCATAGCCTGTCTCACTCAGCTGCTGGAGACTGGGTAAACCCCATGTCCTTGCCTTGTCCTACCTTCTGCCATTGCAGAGTGCTTTCTTGGATTTCTTCCTAGTTGTATGGCTTGTTTTTCCTTACTGCTGCTTCTTGTTTCCATCACAAGTTTGATTTAGTCACCAGAGGGATGCACAGAGCCTGTATCATCTACACCATTTTTTCCTCCATTTTTAAATCCATTCTGTCAATCTTTGTTTTTTGACTGCTATCATTAGATAATTTACAGTTAATGTAATTATTATTGCTTAAATCTGCCATTTTAATTTTTTTTTTTGCTTATCTTTTCATTTCTCTGTGATTCCCTTCCTCCAAGCCTTCCTAGGGGTTAAGCATTTTTAAAAGAATTTCATCTCTGCATTTGAGTATATCTCTGTGTATGTTTTTAGTGGTTGCTCTAGGTTTTACATTATACTTGTCAAATCTGCTGGTGTCAGCTTTTACAAGTGAGATGTGAACCCCTTATCTTGAGTGATATGTAGAAAACTTACCTTCTTTTACCCTCCAACATTAATAATATAGTTGTCTTATTTCCTTTATATGCACTGAAAACCACAAGTGTTATAATCTTTGCTTCAACCATCAAACGTAATTTAGAAAACTTGAGAAGAGAAAACCTATTAAATTTACCCATATTTTTGCTCTTATCCTGTCCCTCCCTCCCTCCCTTTCCTTTCCTTTCCTTTCCTTTCCTTCCCTTCCCTTCCCTTCCCTTTCCTTTCTCCCTCCCTCCCTTTCCTTTCCTTCCTCCCTCCTTCCCTTCCTTCCTTCCAATATCCTCAGTTTCCACCTTTTATCATTTATTTTTGGTTTTTCTTCAGTTATTCATTTAGGGTAGGTCTGCTGGTAGAAACTTCTCATAGTTTCCCTTCATATGAGAATGTCTTGATTTCCCCTCCATTTCTGAAGGATATTTTCACGGGCTACAAAATCCTGGATTGACAGTTCTTTTCTTTTAGCACTCGAGAAATGTGCCAGTGATTTCTGGTCTCCATGGTTTCTGTTGAGAAACTTGCTGCCATGCTAATTGTTTTGCTCTTAGAAAAGACAATCTGTCATTTCCCTCTGGATGCTTTTGAGATTTTTTTTGCCTTTGGCTTTAGTTTTCAGTTTGTTATGTGCCTTAGATTCGATTTCTTTGGGTTTGACTAATGTGGAGTTCACTCAGCAGTTTGAATCTGCTGGCTTATGTTGTTTTACCAAATTTAGGAAAGTGTCAGAACTTTTCTTGGAAAGTTTTTTCAGTTCTACCTTCTCTCTCCTCACCTGGGACTCCAATGACATGGCAGTTTTTGTTGTTTTAAGTTCCACATATCTCCAATATTCTGCTCATTTTTCAGTTTATATTCTATTGTTCAAAGTGGTCAATTTCTACTGTTCTATCTTCAAGTTTATGGATCCTCTCCACTGTGAATGAATATTGTTAAATTTATCCACAGAGCTTTTTATTTTGGGTTTTCTTTTCAGTTCTAAAAGTTTCATTTAGTTCTTCATATCTCCTCTTAGCTGAGATTGTCTGTTTTGTATTTCAGGTACATTAGTTTCACTTCAAATAAAATTCATAAAAAACATAGAAATGCAAAATTCAAAATGCACCAAAACAGTAAGACTTAAAAAAATTAAGGTTCTTGAACAAATCCTTTAACTGACATTTAAGGAGCTCAAGAAGTCATCGCTTTATCCTAAATGGTAAAAAGCAGAGCAAACTGAAAAATCAAGAACCCTTCTCAGCTCCAACAGAGTAAAGAGGTCACAGGACAAACTGTTCTTCTCGAAACTGGAGAAACCAACAGGCGAAGTTCAGAGAATCCAACTTACCAGAGTAGCAACTTCCATGTGACCCAGTGCCAGAATAGGAAAATCTAACTCAAACTGACAAATCACTGGAGGCTCAATGTGGACAAGTCTCAGTTTAAAAATCCAGCAGGAGCTAGTCCCAGGGTAACCCAACAGTTTTGTGTTTTATCTCCAGGAGCACAACTTGGTTCTAGTGAAGAGCAGAGAAAAATCTCACGCTCCTAGCGTCAGGAAGGGGAAATGAACCTTTCTGAACTGTCTGAGCACATGCTCCTCCAGACAAGGCCTGCCCTCAGGAGAAGCCAGGTGACCAGTCTAACCTGGGGGGTTAGATTAGGGCCTAAGTTCCCTGGGGAAAAAGAAATAATGCCAGCCCCTCAGACCTCTGGGCTGGGGGGAAAAATTAAGGATAAAAAAATCCTTTTTTTCCCTTTCCACAGCACAGCTGTTGATAAAAATGAATCTCATTTCCCCAATGTGGCTAAAGTACAAACAGGACACTGTCAAGAATTTTTGAGAGAAAATAGGCGAGTTAATCATGGTAATTAGAACAAAGCCCCACGGGGGTCTTTGAAGCGATGTGCCTTCCTACCCCCGGAAACTATGGTAGCAGTTCTCAGGGCAAGGCCATTTTTCAATTCCCTATGAAAGGTAAGGATCAATCACTGAGGATATCTGGGGAAAGTGTATTTATCACTTTAATATGCAAACTGACCTTGGACTCATAGCTCCTCTGCCCCAGGAAATCACTGAGGGCTTCCCAGATTTTCCAGCATCTTATGAGACCAAATTGCAACTCACTGTCCTGGCCAGACCAGTGTTTAACTCAACACAACTTCTAGGTTAAGAATGAAGTCAAGGTCACACGTGACAAAGCATCCTTAACCAGAGGGCAGCTCATCTAGCTCTGAGACTCTGACCAAGTCTCCACCAGGCCCCACTGAGTAGCTGCGATGCTGCAGGAGGCTGCTGAAGTATCCGTGGGGCCCACGTGCTGGCTCAGTATTCGTCGGGGCATAATTGAAAGTCCAGGGTCCTCAGTGCCACTCCCCTCTTTCCTTGGGACATTCTTACGCTTAATTCAAAGTTTTCATGATTTCTCTTTCCTGAGTGAATTACATATAACCTCTCTCCTTCTTTCTCCTTGTTCCCTGAAAATATTTCATTAAAATCATGGGGAAAAAAATCAAAAGGATGACTTCCACAGAAGAGTTCCAGAATTAGCAAATAACAAGGACCCTGGGGCACTCCAAAACTGCACCACACAGCTTAGCTCCATGCAGCTCCCTTTGTCTATACTGTCTTCAATGTCTAGGTTACCATCAATAGTTCCAAACAAGCTTCTCGGCTCTGTTCATCCCTGTGTTACCAAACTCAAGCAATTTGTTTTGTCTATACATGTCAATAGCCAAAAAAGACACAGACAGGAGTTCACAGCAAAGAGAGTAGAGGTTTATTTAAGAAAATGGCACCAAACCCAGAGACCTAGATGAGCTAGTGCCCAAACACCTGGCTCTGTGAAGGCCTCTAGGGCATGTTATACAGGAGAAAACTCATTAGTCACATCAGCTAAGGGAGTTGGGGTCCTGGGCTCTACCGATTGATTGGGGCTAGAATAGGAGGTAGTTGATCATTGCATCAGGTACTGATGTCAGTTACAGCATCTTTCTGTCTGGTTTCAAAGGGATGCTGGTAGGATCTTAGTGTTCAAGGGTGTGGAGCGGTCAAGATATTATCTTTAGTTAGGTGGAAACGCTGTTTCTGTGGTGAACAGACCTGAGACTTTGTTCCTAAGGCTGACGCTGACCTAAGAGCTTAAAGATTAAGAGAGTGGTCCTGCAGTATGCAGAAGACGCAAGTGAGCCAAGGCCAGTTTGAATCAAGGAGAAAGGGAAGAGAAAGTCATTTTAAAGATTTGCAGGGTTTTAACTACTCAGTAAATCTAAGTGTATCACTTAATTCTGGCCAGAATGACAATTAAAAATAAGAAACCATTCTTGAGTCCTCTCTTTTTCTCTCACATCCCATCTAATCTAGCACTGACCTTCGGTTTCAGAGGCTTTTAGAGAATTTAGCATGACAAATGAAACCACAGCCTCCTGAGCCTGGACTCCTATTGGAAAAATATCTTCAATTAAAAGTAAATTCCAAGATGATTTTGAAAAACAGGCAAGTCGAGTTTACCCTGGTAAATTACGGAAACAAATATTCTAATCAAACATTTGATGCTTTTATTTCCTTGGTGCAGGTGATTTGTCAATACCATGCAGCCCCAAATAACTTGGAAAATGTGTTGCTTTAACTTCCTACATCATTTTTATATTTGTTATTAAAGGAATCCAAAAATCCGAACACTAAAATTTGAAAAAGTTCTTAATGAAAGCAAAAGTTCTCAAACCTTTCATTCAGTGTTAATCTCACATATTAAAACAAATGGCATTTCTTTTTTTTTTTTTACCATCTGGTGTCTGTTGTCCGAGAAGGACACACGATGATTTTAACTTTGGGTAAGATCTGAAGACTTCTCCACACAGCAGTTCATGTCATATGCAAAGAGTTAGCCCGAGTAGCATATAAATGTTTTCAATATCCACTCATCAAATTACATATTATACCAACAGAGATGTTTTCAGGACTTTTAAAATTAAATTCTACAATATTTTTCTGAACAATCCAACAGTGCAAAGCAGAAAGTCAACCTTTAAAACTAAAAGTGAGTTTCAATATTTTATTAAAATAGCATATTTGACCACTGTTAACCAAGAATACGCTAACTCTGTCCCCCACCCAACCCGCCCCGCCCCACCCCATCCCACCCCAAATACGCAGCACAACACAGTAGTGATTTCAAATATCCTTGATCATGATAACCGACAGAAATATCTCAAAAGTCAAGTTTGCATCTGAAAACTAGACCTTGGAAAAATTCTAAATTAAAAGAAACATAAAGCTCTCAAACAGAATTCTTTATCCACACCAATAAATGCCGGTGCGCCACCCACCTGACAGTACTGCTAGGTTATTTTTTTTCTTTATGCATAGTATCAGTCTCATTCATAGGTACCACTTTTATAAATAAAATCGGCATTTTTCACCCCATTTAATGTTCCTTTTCAGCTTCGCAAAGAAACCAGTAAATAAAACTGTCAACGACAGTCACGACATATGCTCTCACAGCAAGATAAAAAACTTGAAAATATGCAGAGATGCATCTAGGCTATTTTACATAAAAAGACAGATTTAAAAAGTGCAAGGCAAAATTTTCAGGTTTTTGAGGGGAGTTTTTAGGCACATCCATTTCTTTAAAGCAAGCTTCAGAATAAAATTCCAGTTTGTTCTTCATGACACCTGTTTTAAGTCTCTCTTTACGAAAATCAAACGAACAGACAAACAAACATCCCATCAGTGTGAAACAGGGAGTCTAGGTCCCAAGCACGAGGTTTTAGTTATGGCGCGTCCGTCCTTTTTTTATTCTTGCGGGCTTTGGTTTGGGGATGTATTGATTATTTGCCTGGTACTCGAGTTCTTTCCGGAAGTAGTGAATTGCTTTGTTTAAACCTTCTTCCAGGGGGACCTGTTTAAAGAGAAAGTGAGAATGAGACAAGGTCACTAATGAAAAAACCCGTACTGTCCCAGGCTTCAAGGCAAAACTTGGGGGTCACAATGGCAATAAGCCTGACTGGGGGAAGGCAGAGTCTTTCCAAAGCTGCCTTCAGAACACCCTGGGCGAACTGACATGTTACACTCCGAAATGGCAGAAAAAAGCCTAAACCCCCAGAGACCCTGAACTACCCCTTGGGGATTTGGTGTCTATTCCAGATGGAACCGGCCACAAAGATCACTTCTAAAATGATGCACATGTGCACCTACTGTGGAGGGAAAATGGTTTGGCAAGCATCTGTATCTAATCCACATACCCCCTTCTCCCACATGACACTGATCCTGTGTACTGTCACCCCCACTGACCTAAGAGGCTGAGTCTGAGAGGGACCACATGAAAAGCAATCTTAATTTGGAGCAGCCCTGAAGCAAACAGGAAACAAATCGAATCATCCGTTCATTAGAAGGGCAAAGGGAGAAGTGGGAGGAAAGCATTGCCAAGGGGCACCGGAAACTGGCGGTGGGGGTGGGGTGGGGGGGGAGAGGAGAGCAGGATATGTCTGTCATCTTGAGGGTAGAGATGGCTCATGTCAAAACTTATCAAACTGTACTCTGTAAAGTAGGTAGTTTGTTGTATGCCAATTACATCTCAATGAAACTGTTAAAAATACACTTGAAAATTAAGATAACTATGACTAAAAGCTTTTATGGACAATCTCTCTCAAAATTTTCTTATGAATTAAAACTAACGGTAGGAAGAGAAACCAGCTTGATGTCTTATAGTCCAAGAAAGTTATAATATTATACACTTAACTCTGGACAAATAAAAATACCTACTGTATACGAACCTCATATCATATAAATGCAAAAGTTATGTAGTGAACACGCTTTTAACGTTTTTCAAAATATTTCATTTGAAACACAGGTTCTACTTACAAAGGAAAAAACGGCAAATTCCTTCTAAGTATAAAGATCCATGCTTGCTACAATTTGTTTTCCACAGATGGTACTGTTGTATAGTAGATTTTGTTAAGTCTGGATACAATCATATTTTTATTTCATTCAACAAAAACCTGTGGCCTTTAGCAGATCACTGAGACTCGTTGATCACAGGATAAGGACAGGACTGAAACTCACATCTCTTTAAGGTTCAACATTCTATGTTTCCACTTATTTAATTCTCTAGTTCTTTGAAGGGCTGTGGAATATGCCACCTCAAAATATGGCTGCATATTTTGGTTCAGGACATGCCATCCCCAAATCTGCCACTTTGGTATATTTATGATTTTGAGTTGTAAGCACTTGAAAAACAGAAAACGCAGGGAGGGGCTTTCTCTGAACTTCCCTTATCTGCCTAAAGACAGATCCTCTAACAAAACCTTGATTGTTATAAATTCCTTCCAGGGAGTTTCATCAACCAGGGAGGGCTGACTTGTTACAGGAGTTGACACAAAACTGTCACAAACTGTCATATCCTCTATCTACTCTAAAAGCCCATTCATCATCCCTAAAAATCATTTACTCTCCCCTAAGAGGCTACACATCCCCTTTCCTTTTTCTGTATTAAGACGGTATTTAAGCCTGAATTCTAAGCCACTTCTTTGAGTTGCTTATTTTTTCCCCAGGGTATCTCCCTCATATAGATGAGGTATACATGTTAAACTTCTGTTTGTTTTTCTCTTATTAATCTGTCTTTTATTATAGGGGTAATCCAGCTGAGAGTTCAGAGAGGTAGAGGGAAAATTATACTTCTTTCCCTGCACTGTTTACTATGCAGTTTTTAAAGGTAAGCAGCTCTAGACTATACCCTTCCAGAGTCTGTGACCTGACAAGGAGGCAGCCACAACCCACAGGAACATGCCTAAGATGCTCCTACATTTATTAGGCACCTACAATGTGCCAGGCTCTATGGCAACTGCTGGAGCTACTGCTGTACATGTGTCCATATATCTCTGCCCTCAGTGAGTGCACATTTTAACAAGGCCCATGGGGTAAGCAAAGAAAAGGAAAAGGCAGAGAAAAAAATGGCATAGATGACAGAAGCTCTATTTATCCCTCTGGTGACCAAATCAAAGTTGTGACAGAAAAAAGAAACAGCAGCAATGAAAAAATCACCCGGGATCTAGATGAGCAAGCTATACAATTAGGAACATGTCCAAGAAAGCACCCTGCAACCGAAGGTAGGACAGGGCAAGGATGCGGGGCTGCCCAGTTCAGAGTGGCTGAGCAAGACAAAGGCTGCAGCAATGCGAGAAGCCTCTTAAAGGGGCCGCACCCACAAGCAGATTTTTGCAGTGACAGACCTGCTCACTCCAAGCACCAGTGCCTTACAGAGAGACTTTGTTGGAGTGAGGGTCGAAGTGAGACTAACTTGGTACAGAAGTGCCTGCAGTATCCATTGTTCTATGTTGAGCCCTCCCCTCTCCCACTGTACAGACACAGCACCGTGATAGCCTGGATGTCTTCAAACTGGATAACAGAGGTCGGTCCACCCAGAGGATTCCCTGAAACCCTGCTCCCCCAACTCGTGGCTCCACCCAAGCCACACCTGGCATATCCTCAGTAAGTCAGGTGCTTCTTGCTGAGACTCACACTGGAGGCAGCCTCGGTTTCTGGTGTGGCCTTTTGAGGCAACTATAAGCACAGCATCTGTGGATGCTTGCTGAATCTTAACAGGTGGTCCCTGGAGGAGTACATACAGGCTTGGGCTAATTTGGACAACAGCTGACCCCCTCTCAAGACTGTGTCACTGGACACAAACTTCACAAATCCACACTAATGAGACCGGGAGACTTAGGAGCTTTACGTAGTACATAGAAACAGACACAGAAAGGCAGAACAGGAAGATAAAGATAAAGAAGTAGAAATCGTAGGAGAGAAGAGAACAGAGATCCAGACATAATAGAGTCAAGTAATCAAATAGACGTAGAGTTCAAAACGCTGGTTTCAAAGACGCTCAATGAACTTTTGGTTAAATTCAGCGAGAGCTCCAGCAGAGATAAAAAACATAAAAATGGAAATGCAAATTATAAAAGAGAACCAGTCTGAAATGGAGAACACATTATCTGAGATGAGAAGTATATTAAATTGAATAAACAAAGGAATAAACAAAGTGAATAAAGAAGGTGACCAAATGCTCTATCTAGAGGACAGGAAAGCCAAGGACTCTCAATCAGAATGGCACAAAAAGATGCCAAGACTATAAAAGTAATTTAAAGAGCATACGAGACACTATTAAGGCTCCAAATACTCTTCTGATCAGCGTAACAGAAGAAAATCAAGATGTTGAACAGGTTTTTGAAGAAATAATAATGGAAAATTTCCCTAACTTGGTGATAGAAATGAACATAAAACCCCAGGAAGCTCCGAAAATTCCAAAAATCAGGGATCCAAAGTGGCCCACACAAAGACACATCACAATTAAAATGCCAAAGGTTAACTACAAAGAAAGAATATTAAAAGCAGCAGAAGAAAAAAATAATTACTTATAAGGGAATGCCCATCAGACTGGCAGCCGATTCCTCAAAGAAAACTATGCAGGACCGAGGGTTTGGCAAGAAATATTTGATGGGATGAAGACCCAGGATCTACAACCAAGAATAATTTATCCAGCAAAGCTATCATTTAGACTTGAAGGACAGATAAAGAGCTTCCCAGACAAAAATAAGCTAAAGGAATTTATCAGCACCAACCCACTATTACAGGACATGTTCGAGGGACTTCTTTAAGAAGAAAAAATATGTATCAAAAACAAGAATAAAGAATGCTAACAACTACCTTCTTATCAATAAGTACCTTAAATGGAAAAGAATTAAGTGCTCCAACCAAAAGATAGAGTGGCTGAAAAGGTAAGAAAACAAGACCCCTACATATAAAAAGGTAGGAGATGGAAAAAGATACTGCTGTGATGGACCTAGAAGGTATTTAAGTCAGACAGAGAAAGAGAAACACTCTGTGATTTCACTTATGTGAGGAATCTAAGGACTTATAAAGAGAACAAACTAATCAAAAACAGACTCACAAATATAGTGGACAATTTGGCGATGGAAAGAGGGGAGGGGATTTGGGGGGCTAGGAGAATGGGGTGCAGGACTAAAGAAGTACAAAGTAGTAGCTGATGGATGGTCACAGGGATGATGAGCAGAACATAGGGAATGCAGTTAGCATTAATACATTGGCTAAGTAGAGGGCCAGGGGAGGGAGGGAGGGTATAATTGAGAGGATAGTTTTATGGAGTATATAGATGTCTGACCAATATACTGTATACTTGAATTTAAATAAAATAATAATAAAAAAATAACCAAAAATAAAAAAAAAGGTGTGTGTGTGTGTGTGTGTGTGGCGGGGGCGGGGGGTAGACACACGAAGGATGGTAAACAGGTGAGCCTTCTCTTGGAGATGTGGCTGCCCAGGAAGTCCTTTCTAATGAGATGGCCTCTGAACTGAGACCCGAAGAACAAGAATGCAGCAGCCACATGCAGCCCTGGGGACCATACAGCCTGAAAGGAAAGGCATCCTAGGCTGAGGGAGAACTCTACAGCTTCTTGCAGGACACAGAGTGACTTAGTTAAGAACAACTGGAAGGCCCATGTCTACACCTCAACTTCAGCTCTCACACTTGCAACCTGGTGTTCTGCCTGCACAGGAATGGGTGGCACTTGCTCACGACTGGCCACAGCATCTTTACCCAACCCTGCACGTGCAAAACCCTCCTGGGTCTTGTGGTGGCAGGCGGGTCACCCATGGCTATGAGGGGCCTGCAAGTACGTGGCCATGACCCTTAATGCTGCTTTCATGTTTGAGGCTGTGTGTGTGAGAGACTTTATAAAAGCAGGCCCCCAGCAGGCCCAAGCCATTTCCCCAGTAACAGAAAATGAAAGAAACATGACATGAGAAGTCACTAGATAAAGATAATGGCCTAAAAACCACCCTCCTGGTCTGCCCCGATGCCCGAGCTCAGCTGGCTCCACTGGGGACTACCCAATAATGGCCGGCCCTGCGAAGATATGGATGCAGGAGGGGGGTGACCTTTTGACCCAAGGCAACATACCCCCAACACTTACCACAGGCTCCCACCCCAGCATCAACTTCGCTTTTCTGATGTCTGGTTTTCTTTTCTGTGGATCATCTTGGGCTTCAGAGAGAAATTGAATTTCACTTCCACTACCTGAGTTGTTTTTTAAAAAGAGGAAGGTTAAGAGCATTACAAACCCCTGGGGAAGTGAAGTTTTACTGGAGATGTCAAAATGACATCTGGGCGGTGGACAGGGTGCAGGCTGATTGTGTGACGCCTCTCTCACGGAGTCACTCAGCCACACGACAGTCTGCCTCGTGCTGCCGGCTCCAAGGCAGACCACCCACCATCAGCTAACGAATGTGCCCACCGAGCATGACTCCAGAGTAAGTAAAGACGGCAAACGTGGTCTGTGTTGAAATGTGGTGTGTGGTCGTCTGTGACACTGCTGCCCCCACTGAGCACCCTGGACGGTCGTGCCCTGGAGGAGGCCCTCACCTGGAATGAGACCTGCCTTCAACTTGTCTAACCAGTTGACTGCAGGGGCAGTGACCATTAGCCAGGTCTGGGCTGACACTCGATGAACACCTGGGCACTTACGAACTTGCAAGAGTGAGCCTTGAGCCGACACATAAGCTGTCTAGCTGCCCTGCTGGACAAGAAGCCTGGCTTGTTCGGAACCCTAGCTGAGTGCAGACCTCGCTGGTCAGCAGAATCAAGCCAAACCCCTGCCTGCCAGCCAGCCCTGCAGGAGAAACTGCCGGTGGAGGCCAGCCCCGTCAGCAGTTACACTGCAGCCCATTCCCCATTCAGAGTTTAGACCAGCACTGCTCAAACTTTGACAGGTATATGCATCACCTGAAAATCCTGTCAAAATATAGACTCTAATGCAGAAGATGTGGGTGGGGGGTGTGACTGAATTTCCAGCATGTGCCCGGGTGCTGCTGCCGATGCCGGCCTGGGCCTCACTCTGAATAGTGAGGTCACAGATGGCCTCAACCCTACAGAAGCTGTTAACTGTGCACCCCCTTCCCACTGGGATGGGGATGGACAGATTCTGAAGAGAAAAGCTGGAAACATGTTTCAGAATGGAAGCTGCTGGAGCCATGAGATGTGGTGGCTCCCATCTCTGCAAGGCCACCTCCTCCTCCATCTAGCTGTCCAGAGTTGATGAGAGCAACGCTAGTAGATGACAGCTCAATGCCAGGAAGGACAACCCCGCAGAATCAATCCAGCTAAGTGTAGAGTCTGGACAGCCACTTCAGAACAGCCTACCCAGTCTAGCAAACTATACTCTATTCTTGTTTTGTGTTGACTCAAATTTCTCCATCAACTCTGGAAAACAGACCCCCGGCTCTACTCTCAAAGGCCAGATTTCCCAGAGCTCCAGTTAGCCCTATATTGTGACAAGGGGCACACCCAGGGCACGTCTGCATTCCAAGGGCCGACTGAAAACACACACACTCCTATGGCTGAAGTGCCTACCCCTGAGACTACTCCCAGTATCTACACTGCCTCCAACATTTCATGGCAGGTGGGCCAGAGCTGTAAACAGATTCCATCAGAAATACAAGCTGGTGTGGCTCTCTCTTGCTCTCCGAAATGCCACGCTCAGCACTTCCCGTGTCTGGAAATCAAACCGCTGTCACCTATGCAGAATGATCTATCATCACGGGGAACAAAGCTGTTCTTTCAGTTCCACACAGACCTGCAATTACCAAGGTGAACAATGCCCATCTCCCTCCTCACCCCTTTCGCCTTTATCTTTCCATTTCTTAATCAAAGAATCAGAAAACAATTAAGTGTTCTTAATGAAGTTCTTCTATCCAATTGAATTAGCTCGTATTAATTACACATTTTCCAGGTAAGGTGTTCTAACTGATAGGACAAATGCAGGCAGTTTCACTCAGGAAGGAGTAAATCTTACTTACCAACAAGGTTTTTAATTAACTGAGCAAATTCCAGGATTGTGTGCTCTTCTGGGTTCCCCTAAGGAAAAAAGGGGTTCTGGTTATAAGTGTAACTGCAAGAACAGACACCACCACCCACTAACATGAACGTCTTCAAAGGTGTCGTGGGCTGACTTTGGCACCTCAGGAAGTCAGCAGGCTCCTTCCTGTCCCTTCATGTTTCACTGGGTGCTGAACTGTTCAAGATGATGACTTTTCAGCCTGGCAGGCATGGACTGCACCTACCGCCACCTGTGTCCTCCAGTCTAGTATCTGTTGACAAGAACACCCTTTGGCAAGGTCAAGTATGTCTAATGTGCCTACACATTCCCTGGCTGAGTTATCACACCAGACAATTTCCATACAGTGTCACTCTGCATAAAAGCTGGGTTCTGCAAAATCAGCTCTCCTAAGACAATTTATTTCTATTTGAGTGCACTGTGTGAACAACTTAAGTAGTAAAGGACTTGCAAACTTGCACATGAAAGCCATTTACAGGAATGAAATGCGTTCCGATGAGGGCTCTGGGCAAGCTGGAGGGCAAGGGGAGCTGACTTTTTTGGAAGCTTTAAGGAAAACCACTTTCTCCTTTTGTTCTTTTTATCACACATTAAAGTAGCCATTGCTCCTCTTCCCTTACCGACTCCTACTCTGATCTGCTGCCACCCCATCGTAAGAGACCACTCTGAAGACTGGCAGTTATATAACCCAAATATTCTTCATTCCCAGTTTCCTACTTCAACTTGAACCTAGAAGGTGACAGGCAGGCAAGGAGCTTGGGCCTGGTGAAGAGCAGAGAAAAAGTTGCTTAGCAAAGTGGGGTGATGGGAATTTGGGAGGAAGTGGCCCGGTCGTTATCAGGGCTATCAGCAGATTTACGCTTCAGACTTTAGGGAAGACAGGCTTTCTACAAGAGATGGGTGTTCTCAAATGTCCCTGTACGAAGACCCCCAAAAGAGGACAGAAGGAACATGGTATCTAAAAATGATCAGTGACAACACTCACACTTAATACAAGAGTAAGGAAGGTATGTCTTTCACAGGTCGGTAAATACTCGAAGTAAACTGAGGCCGAGAGAACATGTCTCAGTCTGCTTTTAACTGCATGTTTCTTCAACAGGGCATGCAAGAAGTGCTGGCTGGCTGCCTCTGAACCTGTGAATCAGTCAGTAGCACCCCCCAGGGAGTGACCTCTCCAGAGCCCACCCTTTCCTATTTGTTAAGAATTAGCTCCCAACTCTGAAACATAAACACCATGGAACATGATTAAAATTGCTGGCTACAAAGCGAAGTACAAGGAAGTTTCTGAGTGGTTTCCCAGAAACAAGCCGACTGGCCATACCTGTTTCTAAAACACAGTAGGGCACAGGAAAAGTGGTCTGGGAGAAGCCCCTGCAAGAGCCTTTGTCAAGGTGACATTGTCAAGGTGAGGCAGTGCTAAGGTGGTCCCTGGTGAGCTAAGGGGCTCTCATGTCAGTTGTCAATGACAGAAGCAGAACACCTTGAATGCCGGACAACCTACACCAGTCAACTCACATTTTAAACGAGATGGAATGAGACCCTTCAGAAGACTGAAAGGGTAAGAGGACTCCAGTGTGACATGACCTCTGGCTGAAAGAGCCGGAGAGGAGACAACTCGTGTGGGATGACCATGCCCGACAAATCCATGGAAAGCTGCCACACCAGCTCTGAATGGCCTCGCATGCAGAGAACACCAGAAAATGAACATACAAGGAATGAGATTTTAGTCCTAAATATAGGGAAAAACTTTCTGTCACCTACAACCATCCAAGGACAGAATAAAGTACTCTAAGGAGAAGCAAGTTCACCAACACTGTGTTTAAGGCCAGGCAAAACAGCCCTACAATTCTTCCAATGGGCATTTTCTGAGACCACAACACGAAAGTGGTCTGTGCAGCTGAGTTTACAGATGTGATCAGTAACTGCCTCCATCTTCTCAAGTCTCATTTAATCAAGTCTTACAAAGATTATCTGTACATTAAATGATGGACAAAGGAAGGCACCTAAAATGTCCATCTCCTGAAGGCTGTCCAGGGTTGCAGACCCGGGCCCTTCAGTGAATGGAGTTGGTTCAGTGTCTATTACATTGTTCATCCATGTCTTGCAGATGTTTTACTTCTTTATAATCTAGTACTTTATTTTGTTTTTCTTTTTCTCTAGTATTCAGTAAGCAACAAACATACATGCCCTATGTGTGAGAGAGCAAAGAAAGCAAAGCCTGGTGCTTTTCATAATTTCACAAAAGAATGAGCCTGTGACCTGTTCTGGAGAGAGTGGAAGGAGAGGGCATACTCACCAGGTTGACTGGGCTGCTGACATTGCTGTTCATGAGAGCCACCAGGCCATTTACCAGGTCGCTAGAAAGAAGGGAAGGTCGGCTTAGGTGGCGCCTGCTGAGTAGCAGACTCAAGCCACCTCCCAGGAGAAAACCCAAACCCAAATGGAAAACTGGATGTTAAAATAAAGTCCTGCAAATAAAGGGTACTGAGAATGCTGAAGTTCTCATGGATGAAATGACATGACGTTTGGGACTTGATTTCAGTGGGTGGGGTGTATAGATGGCTAAACAGGGTGGAAGTTGAGTGATGGGGTTGGGTGCTCTGCTTTTGTAAATTTCTCAAATCCTTTAAAAATATAAATTAAAATAGGCCCACACCTCAAAAAGATGGAATTGATACAAGTTTCTAATGAAAGTCCAAGTGACATGTAAACCCAGATAGTTGGCCAATATGAAAGCAGATGATTAAAAAAAAAAAAAAAATCCACTGAAATGAAAGGACTCCAGTATCTAACTCCCATATGGGCAAAGCACAGATAAAGCCACATAACACTGAGTGTTGAAACAAACTGGAACTTTGCTCCCTACCCCCTCGACCTTCAATATGCCCACCCCCGGCCCCAAACACCTTATATGGAACGGTCAGGGGTATCTGGATGTTTCAAATGGATCGTGATCAACTGGGCCATGAAGGTGAAGATAAGTAAGCAAATTTTCGCTTACCAAGGTTTGGTTCTTATTTTCAGAAGCTTTAAAGTGTGGCTCTGTTAAAAAAAAGTTACTTCGTAAAAATGACACCTCACTGGTACGCACAAGCACTTTCTTTAAGTCTACATTAAGTGGTTGTTTCTTAGAAGACTCAAAGTTCAGTTCTGGTGATCCAAATGAGGTCTATTTTGAAACCGCTCCCCCTTCCATCGTTACCAGCAAGGAGCAGGTTACAGGGTGAACTTCCGAAAGAAATCCTCAGGGTTTGCTTTCCTTTTCTCTGGAAAACTTTTTTTTTTTTTTTTGGTTGTGGTGGTGGTGGTGGGGGTATTGATTAAACAAGCTATTTTCTGGCTTTTTGTTTATAATAAATGGTTATTTTATATGAATACACCTAACATCCATTCTGTTCTCACTGCTCAAATAACTGCTGACTTGGGATGATTTACCTTTCTAGAAACTGGCAAAAAGTCACTTCATCACTATGGCAGTAACTTAACATTAGAACACACTCTCTCATGGCAAACATTTCTGCATATGCGTAAAAGACATTAAAAGCTGCCATTTAGTGTCACCCACAATCGCTTTTCATATGGAAGCTGGGGGAGGGTCCATATAAGCTGGAAGATGACTGACTCTTATGCGATCAGACTTGTTGGGGGGGGGATACATCTTTTATGTTACAAATTGGCAACTTTTAAGGTCAATGCTGCACGGATCACACTCACTTAACCTGAAGCTCTTTAAAAGTGTCATTTTGACAAAGTGACTTTTAAAAAAATATATAGCATGCCTCTGTTATGTGAATGAGGACGTAACTGACCATGAAAATCAAACACGGTCATGCCAGGATGTCAATGCATATGACCCAGACCTCGGGGACCATGAAATGCTGACGTACTGCCATCACAGATTTCGAAAACAGTAGACTGAGTGCAGTAAATACAGATTCAGACGTTGTGGAACTTTTAACTATGGAGTAAAAAGATCCTCAGTTTCTAAGAAAATAGCTTATTAAAATAGCAAAAGTTTGATAAGTTAACTCCCTCAGCTGAGTCTTGAATAACTAAAAGTGGACGCGGGGAAAGGTCTCTGCCTAGTCTAATGAAGACACTGAGCCTCATTTTTGCAGGCCTCCCAACAGGAGAAGCAGATTTCCATCGGAGCGTGGGAGCAAACAGTGCAGCACTACGAGGACAGCGTGGTCCACAACACTTCCAGGGACACCACTTCAGCCCTGTCCCCAAGTTGTTACTTGGAGTCTGAGCTGATGACCATGTGCGTGGCTGTGCTGTCTGAGCAGACCGCGCAGTGTGGCCATGTGTGTCCCGAGATGAGATGGTATGCAACATGTGCCTCACTGAATTCTCAAAATATTTTAATCAACAGCAAAGGAAAAAAGGTGTCTAACGCTATTTTCAATGAATTTTATATCTGATGCCTTGAGATGAGAATAGTAAGAATGGGTTCTAACTGACTTCCCTTTTCCCCGGTCTCACTAATACAGCTGGAGAAGTGGGGGAACACTGACTGATGAGGTGGTTCCAAGACATTCAGTGTAACCGGAGACTGCAAGACTGTCAGGAAAGTGCAGACTGGGGGTGGGGTGGGTGAAGAAGGGTGGGGTGAAATGTATTATTATGAAAAGATGGTAATTAATACACAGAAGTCCAATTAACATGGTCATGACACAGACGTGCCACGACATTTTTCTGAGAACAAGGGGCTGGGGTTAGTGATTTGAAATGAAAACAATTCTGAAGGAGGGGCAGCGCGACTTCCTTGTTAAATCCCTTCTTAGAATATCTGGGCAATGAAGTGCCTCATTTTATTTCACTCCCAGGTTTTCTGTCCCACAGAGCAACATATTAGTGGGAGGGGAGAACAGAATACTGTTATAGACATTTATTCACAGCTTCCTTTTGGACTAAAAGTGACAATTCACGAGCAACAAACACTTTCAGGAAAAACCTATATTAGTTGTTTTGTAAGTTTCTTGGTTTTTTATTTGTGGTTCCCCCCCCTCCCCCGTCCCCCACTAATAGGTCCATTTTTCAAAGCGATTTCTACCCTGGACCTTACACAATCATAAGAAAAGTCTATATGATTGCTCTGACTGAGGTGCGGCTGGGTCTACCCAGACCCACACCCGCACCATGTCACCCCTATAGCACCCCTGGGATGTCCTTGAGACACTAGGAACAACATTTTCTGACAGGCATTCCAGGGTATTTGCACTGAAAACTGAAAATATCTGATGTCAAAATGCAGAACTCGATTTTATAACGATTTAGGACACAGCAAACATACCGAATTCACAGTAACTATCATGTGGGAAAGTCTTTGGATACATGTAACTGCTTATAAAACTCTCCTTTTAGAATCCAAACTGCATTTTAAAATTAGTCATCAACTGAACTGACCAACAAAAACCGAAATATATGAGGGTTACCGTGACCATGAAAATTAGCATGGGAGACTATTCAGCAAAGTTCTTAAAAGTATTTCTATCTGGATTTAGTTTCAGCACAAAATGTGACAGTATTAGGATACTCGACCTTATTCTATCCCCTCCAGAGAGTCACATTTAAAACGAGTCAGATGTGATGATTATGGCCAAAGCGGGCCCGCACCGAAACCGTCGCGGCCAGGAAGCTGGGCAGGGTTCCCCGCAGAACACTAGGTGGCGGCAGACGACAGGCACCTGAGCCGGGAGGCCCGGACTCGCCCGGTGCTGTTTAACTTTAAGCAGAGAAGTTTCCCATCTGAGAATTAACACAAGCTTCCCACCGAGCCACACTGCTAGAGCTGTGAGGCCAACTGCTGTGCGAAACAGACACGGCCTGTGGGTCTGCAGCTGGAAGCCTCGTGAAGACCGGGCTGCGGCCGGCCCAGCTGTCTTACCTGACGTACTGGAAGGCCCTGGTCTGCGACCCGGATCCGTATACCTGGAAAAATCCGACAGTTAGACCCCACGTTCTGTGCTTCCCAATTATGCCCTGATGGTGGGAAGGTGGCAGAAGTACTTCTGCGTGTGTATCTTTTCACAGGGGCAGGTGTTCTTTGAAAGGCAGTATCGGAAGGAGTAAGATGCTAGTCTTAGGATGTGTCAGGCACAGCAGGTCCTGGGGTCTCCGAGGCCATCAGGGTGGCAGATCCACATGAAGGGCACTCAGGACATCTCACTGCATCCTCTGCCGGGCTGCTCATCAGCACAGCTGCGTGCTCTGCCAGACCCAGCCACAGAGGCCCCGGGAGGAGGCCAGCGTGCGGGTATTTTTACAGCTGGTTCCCTGGGTGATTCCAAGGTGCGGCCGAGGTCGAGAGCCACCCAGGGGGCTATGGCGGAGAGGGGGCTCACTCTCTGCTCGTGTGCCTGGGTGCTTCCAGGTCGCCGCCTCTCGTTTACTTTCCACCTGGCCAAGGGCTGCTCATCTCTCAGGGACAAGCTTGGATGCCACCTCCCTAGGAGGCATCCTCGGGCTTATTCCCAGGAGTGAATGTACGGTTATGCTCTTTGCTGGGCATTCCCCCTCCTCTGGCTCCCAATCTTCCAGACTCCACTGCTGATGCCCCCTGGGAGCTCCCTAGGTCAGGATGCCTTCCCCACTGTGGCTAGAAAGGTGCAAGCACTCGATGAACATGTGTGGGACTATGGCCTTGGGAATTCTGGACTCGATGCCACTTAATAAGAGTGAAGAGACTGAAACAGAAGGCTCTTTGAGGGATACCCTAACCCTTCAGTTAAAAAGAATGAAAGAGCCAGGAGTTTGTCTGCTTGCTGCCTTGTGGTGGAAAGCAGGCAGCTGGGAGGAGGGACTGCCGTCTGGGGCAGCCAGATGCCCAAGCCCCAACATTACAATGCCAGCTCCTCCTCCCACCGGCCCAGCCTCCGGACAGCAAAGGAGAGCCACCCACAGCTCTGTGGGCTCTACCTCAATAGGCTCACTCCCTGATCTGGTATCAACACTGGGTCAGTGGGTCTGCTCTTGTATTTGGGGAACATCCTTGGCAAGTCCCTGCATGTGCAGAGCAGCATGGCCTTTGACAAGCTGCCCGGGCTTGGTCTTCCGTCAGATCACCCCCCATCCCAGAGTCGGGACATCCCCCCCATGCACGGTCTCACAAAGCAAAGCTCACTCATGAACATGCACAGGCAGCTCTCAGTACCACCCAAACGTGCTGAAAGGAACATGTCCAGGGCACTCATGTTACTATCGTAATTGTTTTGGGGTACCATGAACGGCACTCGTGTAAGATAGCAAACTTAATGTGTGAGTTCTGACTGCTCCACTGACTGGCTGGTCTCCCATGTCTCTCCATCTGCTCAGGCCTTCCTAGTCCCTGAAACACAACAGTATTGAAATCAGGCCAGTTAACAACCCTACAATGGCCTCTAAGTGTTCAAGTGAAAGGAAGAGCTGCATGTCTCTCACTCTAAATCAAAAGCTAGAAATGATTAAGCTAAATGAGGAAGGCACGTCAAAAGCCAAGACAGGCTGAAAGCTCAGCCTCTTGCCCCAAACTGTTAGCCAAGCTGTGGATGCAAGGAAAAAGTTCTTGAAGGAACTTAAAAGTGCCACTCCAGAGAACACACAAATGACATGAAAGTGAAACAGCTTTAACGGTGACATGCAGAAAGGTGTAGTGGTCTGGATAGAAGATCAAATCAAGCACAGCAGTCCCTTAAACCAAAGCCTCATCCAGACCAAGGCCCTAACTCTCTTCAGTCCTATAAAGCTGAGAGGTGAGGGAGCTGCAGAAGAAAAGTTTGAGGCTAACAGAGGTTGGTTCATGAGGTTTAGGGAAAGAAGCCATCTCCATAACCTAAAAGCGCAAGGTGAAGCAGCTGGTGCTGATGTAGAAGCTGCAGCAAGTTATCCAGAAGTCCTAGCTAAGAAAATTAATGAAGGTGGCTACACCATCACCAGATTTCCAAAGTAGATGAAACAGCCTTGTATTGGAGGAAGCCATCTAGGACCCTTATCCCTAGAGAGAAGTCAGCACCTGGCTTCAAAGCTTCACAGGACGGAATGACTCTCTTGTCAGGGACATATGCAGCTAGTAATTAAGTTAAAGCCAATGGTCATTTACCACTCAGAAAATCCTAGGAACCTTGACAATGATGCTACGTCTATACTGTTTGTACTCTGTAAACAAACAACAAAGCCTGGATGACAGCACAGTGATTTACAACACGGCCTGCTGAATATTTTAAGTCACCTGTTGAGACTTACTGCTCAGAAAAAAAGATTACTTTCAAAATATCACCGCTCACTGACTGCGCACCTGGACACCTGAGAGCTCTGATGTACATGAACAAGACTGCCATTTTCATGCCTGTTAACACAATATCCATTCTGTAGGGTACTGTAATTTAGTTTTGTCTTTCAAGTCTTATTATTTAAGAAATACACTTCATACGGCTATAGCTGCCACAGAGAGTAATTCTTCTGATGGTTCTTGGAAAGGTAAATTGAAACCTCTGAAAAGGGTTCACCATTCCAGATGCCATTAGGAACACCTGTGAGTCATGGGAGGAAGTCTAAATATCAACATTAACAAGAGTTTGGGAGAAGTGGATTCTAGCCCTCATGGATGACTCTGAGGGGTCAAGATGTCAGTAGAAGGAGTAACTGCATATGTGGTAGAAACAGAATTAGAAGTGTAGCCTAGAGATGTGACTGGATTGCTGCCATCTCATAATGAAACTTTAACAGATAAGGAGCTACTTCTTATGGATGAGCAAAGAAAGTGGTTTCTAGAGATGGAATCTACTCCTGGTAAAGATGCTGTGAAGACTATTGATACGACAACAAAAGACTTAGAATCGTAATAAACTTAGTTGATAATAAAAAGGCAGGGTTCAAGAGGACTAACTCCAATTCTGAAAGAAGTTCTACTGTGAGTAAAATTCTATCAAATGGCATCACATGCAATGGAGAAATCATTCATGAAAGGAAGAGTTGATTCATTGGCAAACTTTGTTATTGTCTTATTTTAAAAAATTGCCACCGCCATCCAGCCTTCAGCAACCACCACCCTCATCAGTCAGCAGACACTGACATCAGGGCAAGACCCTCCATGAGCCAAAAATATTAGGACTCACTGCCGTTTCAGATGATGGTTAGCATATTTAAGCAATAAAGTATTTTTCCTCAAGGTATGTACATTGTTTTTATTTAGACATAATGCTATTGCACACTTAATAAACTACAGTATAACATAAACATACCTTTTACATGCACTGGGAAACCAAGCACTTCATGTGACTCTCTTTGTTGCGATACTGGTATTGTGGAGGTCTGGATTCGAACCTGCAATATCTCCAAGGTGTGCCCGAACTACCTGAGATATCCTAACAGGCATCCAATACAATAGTGACTCAAGATGCTAAGACATGCCCAAAGAATAAAGTTTGCTGAGGGATAAGATAACACTTCAGAAAAAATGCAGTTGGAAGATAAGCAATTACATTAACTCAGCTTAAAAAAGAGAAGACAAGCTACTGAAGTGTTGTTTCCAAGAAGAGGTCTTTTAATTTAGAAATGACTGTTGGAAACAGCAGAAAAAGAAAAAAAAATGGACACATCTCCTTATTCTCCTTGCTTAATAAAGTGTTTCCAAAGATGGGCTCGACCAAGAGAAACATGACGTCTCCATAGAAGCATCTGAAAAAAGCAAGAGATGCTACTTCAACTAGACAGAAAATGAGAAAAAGTTAGGACTTCATCAAATCACTGAAAGGAAACAATTCTGTGTGACAAAGAAAACAAACACATTCTGAAAGGCCTCCCTGGGCACTCCTGCCTCCCGCCACCAGAGGCGTCTAGAAAAGATGAAATCCCGGCATGTTTTAGACTAACTGCGGCCCTGGATGGCACCAGCCATCCTTCTCCTCTGTCACTGGCACAGATGCCTGCACAGCATGAAGGCGACACGTGAGTTATTAGCTCTGCCCACAATGGGTGTATTCTGGGGCTGGCAGGGGACTTGCTCTCCCATCTGACACTGGGCCCTGGCTGCTGCCCAGGAGACAATAAATAAAAAAGTTCTCTGAAGGGTTTTAACAGTTTGCTCTGCAAACAAAGCAGCTCTGATCTAGTGTAAGGAGAAATGGCTAAAAAGGCACCAGGAGTGACTCTGAAGGTGAGAAATTTTCAATATGACAGCTGGACCGACGAGCCCAGTGCAGGAACACCTCAAAATCCAGTAGCAGGCAGAAGGGGAACAGGGAGTAAGAATGAGAGCCACCTCATACGGACACTACAACCACTAGTTTCCAGACTGGGTCACTGAGCCACCTGTGCTCAGTAACCCCCACCATTAACTTGGCCACACTTCACGAGCTGCCTGGGTGCCAGGCACTCTTCCAGAAGAAGAGGCACAGCTGCGAGTGAACCAAAGTTCATGGTATCAGAGTTTACACTCCAGAGAAGGTTGGTGGCTGGAAAATTAATGTTTCACCTGGTGATAAGTACAATGAAAACAATAAAAAGCATGGTTAGAAGGGACAGAGTGACAGGTGGGTGCATTTATATACACAGTGGTCCAGAAGGCTCCTCAAATGAGGGGACAACTGAATGCGGAGGCCACCCGGGAGGAAACGCTCCTAACTGGCAGGAGTAGAAGACTTGGGTTGTGGTGCAGAGTGGGGGTGAGGCTTGGTGTGGAAGGAATTGCAGGACATGAAAAGCCATTGGAGTTCCTGCCTTCTGTCCCAAGGCTCATTCTGGTTGCTCAGTGGAGAGTACCCAACTCGGTGGGTAGGAGGCCACAGTGATGAAATGGGAACTGGTGGCAGCACAGACCAGGGCAATGGGAGAAGAGGTGAGAAGGACCTGGTCACTTAGGGCAAGGTCACTAGGGTGTGCCAGTGGGTTCGGGGTGTGGCGTGGGAGGTGGGAGGGACTGAGTGTGACCACAGCATGCCTCTAGCACCAAGGCGCAGAGCTGGCACTTGGTGAGTGTGGAGGCATGAAAGCAGGCTTGGGGAGTCTGCATCTTCAGCTGGGGTCTTGATTCACCTCTCCTCTGTCATGTGTTAAATGAAACTCACCTAGAAAATGTGTCTTGCCCTGGGGAAGCCACATCAGTTTTCTGGTTCTAAATTGGCTAAGCTTTTTGTTCTAGATTGGCAGTAGGGAGCAAACATGCAAGAAGAGCTAAAGACCAGGAAGAATGGAGAATAAGGATGGGGGCTCCGGGTTCAAACACAGCTGCCACTTTAAGCTTGGGCAGTTTATCTGATCTCTGAGCTTCAGTCTCCCGATCTGGAAAATGGGGAAATAATACTACCTGCACCCCACAGATTTGTTGTATTACATGAGTTAAAAGATGTAAAGATCAAAGAACAGAAATAGTAACCAACTCTATTGGTAGGTAGATAGGTAGAGGGAGAAAGGAAGACATGGATAGGTGGATAGATTCATATGTATATATATATATATCTATATATCTGTAACTTCTCCCCTTGGAACATACTCAGCTCAAAAGCAAGCCATCCTAGAGAATTTTCAGAGTACCAGGATGCTTACCTAATCTGGAGACCCACCGAACACTGAACTTTAAATTTCAAAGGACCATGGAAGGCCACAGGTTGAAGGGCAAAGAAGTGGAGGCAGAAAGGCTGGGAGAATGGAAAAAGCAGGAAGGAAGAGAAGCAGGGAAAGGAGAAAGGAGGGGATCACGGGGGATTCAGCAAAACCAAAGAAAACCAACCAAACTTAATCAGCAAATCCCTGGAAGAGCAGGCCCAGGGCCCTCATTCCCCAGGGAGGTGGTGGGAATGGTGGGATGCATATGGACTGAGCAGGCCACGCCGACCCACAGGGGCTATATCTGAGGGCACTGAGCAGCTGGGCACACCCTCATCGTACACTCAAACCAGTGACCTCAGACCACCAAGTAGCCAATGGGCTCCAGAATCCTCCCTGGATGGAGAGCAATTAGCAGAGGGATCACTTCGCAGCACTGCCAAGAAAACCGCCAAACGGAGAATCTCTACTTCCCGAACAACTGAGGGGCACTGAGTGCAGGTGCAACCCAGGCTACAGCCAGTTGGCCAGAAAGTGCAGAGGTCTCTGCAGGCTGGTTGGCCAGCCTAGACAGAGGGACTCTGAGGCCTGGGCAGCGTAGACCAAGCCTGCTGCCTACGGCACCAGGTTATATGTGGGCTCAGGAAGCAAGGTGGCCCTAGTGACATCAGTCATTCCTGCATTCTGTGAGTGCATCTCCCCTCCTCATCACTAGGGGCGGCGGGGATACACAGAAACACAAAGTGGCAACTTCAGTATGATTTCTTAAATTGAGATATACTCATCCTCCGCCGGAGGTGCCCAATTTTGCTCTTGGCTCAGGGAGGCCGGCGCATACCGTGAGTGGCTCCCCCTGCAGCGCCTGCAGGATGAAGTTGCTGACAACTCGGCCGTCGTTCATGTGCATGCGCGGCCCAAATGTGTTGAAGATCCGTGCCACTCGCACCTCAACGCCTTCCTGGAACAGAGAGCAGAGGAGTAGAGTGAGACAGGCGTGCTCACTGTGCAGCCCGCATACACGTATGGGCTTTTCCAGTGCCCTGTGCATCGACAGTATTGGAACGTGTTCTGCTTTTATTCCTAAATGAAAATGGCATTTTCTTTTAACTGTGTACACTGTGCTCATTGTAGACAAATCTGGACATCAAAGATAGTCAAACGTATCCCAGGTGTCATGCCAAAAGGTCGCCAGAATCGACACTCTGGTAGAAGATCTGCAGGACACTTATGTATTTATATAATTTTTTTCCCCAGTAAATATCTATTTTTCCAATTAGGACCATGTTATGTACACTCTTTTATAATTTTTTTCACGCAACATTTTTTTTGCAAAGTTATAGCTCAATACAGACTTAACTGTCAATGAACATTTAAGAGCTGATTTGAAGAGGAATAAAGCACTTTATCTCAGGAAAGGAGGGACATATAAGCATTCGTAAAGAACCATACTGTGCCTACACTCCAGTCTGTTCCACTGAAAAACTGAAGACAACATAGCACCCAATACTGGCTATTAGTTAAAAGGCCTGGAAAGATATGTCAACATTATTGAAAATGGCTGTATGTGGTGAAATTATAGATATTCATTTTCTTCTGTGCTTTTCTACTGTTTCTATTTTTATTACAATAAATATATATTTCTTTTATAATCAGGAAAAGTTTATTTTCAAATATATAATCAGGAAAGTATCCTTTTTAAACCTTAAAAGCCTTCTCTAAACTATATTGTTTATTAGTTTCACAGGCTGCTTTTCCAAGGATACCAAAGTTAAATGTTTGATCACAAACTCTGAATTAGTGGACTTTCTAATCTGTTGGATCCATCAGACTAAAGCGGTACATTTTCTAGGCATCTGGGCAGGTAGAATGGTGATGTGAGGAATATGGCTTATGTACCACCGAGTACCATGGCTTAACCACCCTGTCATTTACATTCTCTCAGTCACAGTAAAATTCGGGAGCTGGTAGTTCCCTGACAGAGTTATTACAAAAAGTCAAGCCAGTCCTTGTTTAACCCTCAGCACAGGCCCAGCCGTGACGTACATTAGCTGCTATTGTTCCTATTAGCCAAAAATAGTTCTCTTCTTTCTATTTCTATCACCTCAGATCTGGCACAACTGGGAATCTTTAGCTAACAGGGCTTATATGGCACAGAATCCCACCCCCATTGTAGTGAGTTAAAGGTGACGAGCTGCAGTGTCCAAAGGGCCCATGTTAAGTCTCAAAGTGGCTGCAGCCACTTGGCTGGCCACGTCTGCCCACAGCAACCTTGTTTGTCTCTGATGTGCAGCTTCTACATATGCTGAGAGGGGAAATGGTTGGGAATGACAGACTCAGCACACAGTTAACTTGGAAGCCAAAGTACTGTATTTTTGTCGGCTCCTCCCAGAAATACATTATAATGCTTTCTCATGATTTTTCAAATTCTTAGAACTTGATCTAGGAATTTGAAATCAACCCTTTTCTCTACTGAATTTACCAGCGAATATTTCAAAAAGTGGGGTGAGAGAGGTAGGAGGAAGGGACAGAGATGTCAATCTCAACAGAAAATAACTCAATGTATCCACTTGTATCTTAATTGTTAAGATGAGGAAAGAATCAGAGATGGATAAATATGGCTTTATTCAAGAAAGAGTCTGAAAAAACTTCAGCAAGTTTATGATAGTCAAACCCACATGCCTGGCAGGAGGAAGCTCAACGGGATTAAAGAAAGGTTGTAGTAAATCCAAGGCTTCCGTCTTCCCGGTCACTTTCTTCCGAAACAATGTTCCAGAACATCCAGAAAGCAGAGTTTCTCACTTAACTGGCCAGCTCGTAAACCAGCCTAATTGTTTTAATTTTCCCATTTGGACTGTCACCTTAGGCAACACAGGACAACTCCTTTAGACAGGTGCAGCCGCAGAGATAGTTATGATGCTTTTTCAAGAACTCCAGCTCTCAAGCCTGGTTTATATCAACAAGACTGGTTCATATTAAGCCTCACCTCCCAAATCAAATCAACATAAACCAAGGCTCCCTCAGCTGAGACCTGCTCTCTGCTTGTGCACTGGCTCTATCTAGGTAACCTCAGGACTCAAAAAAGTTCAGCATACAGTCTACCAGCCACTTGACGCTCAGGCCCTGGGATCCTGCGATGGCCCTGGGAGGGAGGGTGGACAGTCAGCAGATACCCACTGCTTAGACAGTTGCCCACAGAGTGCTCACATCCTGGAGGAGAATATAATCACTCTCCATCTCAGGCCTGAGCAAAAGGCCAGGGACCCAAAGTCTGCTTCTCCGGATGAAAACCTAGGAAGCGCCTGCCAGGCCACAATGCCTCTGTAAAGGGAGACCCTCTTCTGAAGGACCAGTGGGTGCACACGTGCATGAACTGCTGACCCGCATTCAACACCCTATCAGAGTCCTGCCAACAACTATGCGAGTGCACCTGGTCCTACCCTGGGAAGGTGGAGCTGTACACACAAGGCAGGGACAGCCGAGTCATTCTTAAGCAAGGCTGGGTTTCACTTTGTGTCCATGGTTTTGTCCCATGTGGGGAACCATGACTCACTCACTTATGACTCCAAACATCCAGAGGTCCTTTTTAAGGACCAGCACAACTCCTCCTAAGTATGTCACATCAGCACAAAACCAGTGGAAACTTGGGAGAGGTTGGATGCTCAAAGTGCCACAGGGACGAGCACATGTAAGTTCACACAGAATAAGCATGGGCAGCACTGGGGGAAGCACAGTGGGGCGGGAAGCTGGATACCTGGGGGGCCCTCATCAAAGTCACTAGCTGCACATTCCTGTGGAAGTCACTTCAGTTTTCTAATATTTAAGAGTCTAATCCTTGGAATAGGGACAACATATCCATCTGCCTCCATCACAGAAGTTAAAGACATGACGTAAAATACATGAAACTATCATTCCTATCGCCAACTGGTGGTTCTAAATTTAGTATTTGCCCTTGAACTTTGACCTTGTTCCCTGATTACACTCGGTCTTGGCATAACGGAGACCCTGTGTAAAGTGTCTCAGAAACATTTCCAGTAGACGCCCAGGATCGCTCTGAGGACCGGGTTTTGGAAGTGGTGACGTGCTGCAGTAATACACAGTTCAAGGTGGGTAAGCTGGCATCAGATGGCCTCTCTTCCTCCTTTGTCACAGCCGAGGGGTGAGGGGTTGGGCAGGCAGCCAATGACTGATTAGCAAGGGTGATCCAGATGGCACAATGAAGGGACAAGACTTCCTCCCTCCCCAGCATCTCCCAAGGACAGAAACATTACCGGCAAGGATTAAATGGCTCTCCCTCTAAAGTTCTCTTAAAATGTGACCATTCCCGGGAGAGGGCTGTCTCAAGCCACTGAACATCACAGTGTGATACCACCCACTGCCTTCACTGATGTAAGGTGCCAGGGATGGGACGGAGAAGCAAGGCACAGGGAGAGCGAGTGCTGACCAGGAACCAGCTGTCACCCCTCCACCGTGTGGACTGCCTGTCCTGAAGGAGGCACCAGGCATATTTACTTGAAGGGGATGGGACAGAGAACTACCAGAAAGTGGTCCCAAGTCCAGCAGACTCTATTCTGTGATGCTTTGTCTTCCTCCCTTGTACCCCCCAAGAGGCACATGCACATCCTACTGCAATAGGGCCAGGAGCCTGGAGGCTGCACCACACAATTCTCCTATGACCTCACATACATGCATTTTGGTGGGGGTCTGCGCTCTGTCTGGGGATAAGGCTGAGGCCGCTACAGAACACAAAGCTCACTTTGCTGAGCAAGACTTTCAAAGGTGCTGAAAAGTTCCAATTCCCTCTCGGTGGTGGTGTGGGAGAAGGCCAAGGCCACACAAGGTCGGGGATAGTGGAATATATCTGCCTAGCAACCTCTGCAATAGCCATGTTTTAGGTTATTGTAACAATCGGTTCCAGGTGTTAGCTATACAACAGGCTCACTGCCAGGTCAGGAGGGAACAGTGTTACGCTGCTACTTTCTGGGTGGGCAAATGGGCATGGAGAGTGGGAGCCCACGGAGCAAGACGGAGCTGAGAGGGTCCAGGCCACAAGGGTCTGGACTGCTAGGGTGTGAATCCTACCTGTTGAATATCTGACTTGTTTTAGTTACTTGTTAAGTATTTTTTTTTTAACTAATATATAATCTTCATACCTACTATTTAATTCTTTTAAAGTACTCTGATGCCAGAAAATAAAACAAAGCCACACCCTCAAGGCCTCTGGACTAGATGATTTCTCAGTTTTCCGTCTTTCTGCCCTGCTGGTCTGTGGTTTTATGAATGGCGGCCTGTTTGCAGACCCCACCCAGTGGGTGGGCCACAGACCCAGAGCATCAGGCTCAGGTGGGGCCATGAGCTCAAACACATAGCAACCACTGGCCACAGCACACCACAGAAGTCCCTACCTACATTTATAAAACTACCACGTCCAAGTGCACACAGAAGTTGCAATTTAATTTCTCTCTGACAAGTTCAAAGTATTTGTGAAAATGTTATGCCCTTTGATCCCCATTTCCATCTCATTCCATTCCCTGGGAGTGGAACTCAAGGGAGTTCATATTTCTCAAGTATGTACTGCAATAGATTTTTCTGGGAAATCATATTTTATTTTGAATACATTAGCATATTTCATTAAGAGAAACTCAGAAGAGAGTTCTTGGGAAAAGCGAAAATCTATTAGGGTAACTCAGAGTGAAATAAATCCATATACTATATGAGAGAAATGAAATACTGATTTAAACAAGAGTGGATGCGTCATTATGTATAAAAAATAATTTGTTATTAAATAATTAAAAACATGCCAAAGACATGCTATTTCACCCAGATCACCCTTCTTTCTGGTCATTTTTTTCATTGTGAATTTATAGAAAATATAAATCGTTAACACTTAAAAATATGGAATTATCTCATAACAGCTGCTATCTTGAAAGGCTGCACATTCAGAACTGTAAAATAACAATGTCGCAGAGCGGCTCCTTGCTGATGAATCTCGCTGCCTTGGGGAGCAATGGCAATTCTAGAGCAATGCCACCAGCACTGAGAGTCTTGGGCATTGTCACACGACTGTGCTCCGTAGGAAGTCCATGCCCTTGCACTCGGAGCTGCATCTTTCGCTTGGCCATGCTTCCTGACCTGCAATGGCTAGGAGGGGGAGCAGCAGCACCTACTGCATGCTGCCAGTCATGGGTTTGAGCTCTGCTGACAGGCTGGGAAGAAGAAACAAGTTCTAGAGCCCACTCTTCCATCTGTAAAATGGGCCACCCGCACCCACTTCAAAGGGGCTGTGGGACTGAGTGAACATTAAACAGACCCAGCGCTAAAACAGGCTGAGCCTCAAAGAGGCCAGCCCACTTGGACACACTGTCAACTAGACCACCCATGCGACAGTTCCCGGGTCACCTACGTGCTACATTCTTGAGCTCAGCCAGATGACATGTATAAACACTGTTAGTGTGTGTGTGTGAAATGCATCCCCTGGCTGGTATCCAGATATGCATTACAGTTCCAGGCATACAGTCAGTGCTCAAAGTATGCTGGCTATAGCATTACGAAATACTGTAATTATCACGGACTCACACCCTTAGGCTAATACGTATACCTATGAAATTATCAATTAAGTTACACTATTAATCAATTAATTAAAAGTTCAATATAAATGTCCTGTTTGCCCATCAGCTTTACCATTTTAAAAATTCACTGAGAAACACAAGACTGAAAGCAGGACAACAACTAAGAGCCATGATCCTCTTCAAATTTCCTAAAAATGTAATTAATTACATGTCCCTCATGCACTCAACTTAGTTTTCTTAAGTACCAAAGTCCATACAAGTTGTGCTATGTATCTGGGAGACCATTTTAAATTCTGAGGTAGAGATTCTGGGCTCAAAAATGATAATGGTATATCTTGCTAAAACTGATTGTTTCTTAAAATAAATAGATACTATAAGCCAACTGTCCAAGTAGCTTAGAAAGCAATTAGTTCTGCTTCTGGCCAAAGCACAAGGTTACTTTGTGAGTCTTTTATGTTGGTATTTCATTAAAAAACAGATGCTCACAGATACGTTGGCTTGGCCATCAGCAACTCAGAGCCAGGCACCCAGCTGCGCCTATCCCCTCTCACGAAGCCCAAGGCTGTCTGAACTCCGACCTCAATGGCAGGCAGGACCCTGGGCCTGAGAACACTGCTCCCAGGAAGATATGCGCACTCTTCTTTCAGTCCTGGAAGCATGGGCCACCACACATCAGTCATCAGCTTGTCCTGTCACGTGTCCCTCCAACAAAGGGCACACCTATGAGGATCTCAGAGCACTGTTGCAAGCACAACAGGACAGTCACCAGGAAACCGATACACTAGCCAGGCCTCACTTGGCCCGAGGCTCCCGTCTGGATGTCTCAATGGCTCCCACACAGCCCCGACGCAGGCAGAACGGTGTGCTGAACCCCACATTAGAGATGAGAACCGAGTGACCAAGGGGTAAGCTACATCTCTGAAGACACAGTGGGAGCCCAGACCCTCTGCCTTTCATCTGTGGGCTCCTTCCCCTACAGCACATAGCCCCCTGTATAGCAATGAGCAATTAAGAAAGCAGGAAATAATAGTAAATAAATTTAAATAATAGTTTCTAAAGAGATTCATATGAAAGCAAATAATGAATCCATTTTATATCTATTAGACAACTGAAAGCAAACAAACAAAAAAAAGTCCACTGATTCAGAGGCTTCAGGAAAGCAGAGACACTTTTTAACTGCTGGAGGGCAATTAGGCAACAAAGTAGCATACACCCCCAGCTGTGTGACAGCATCTAAACCTAAAAATTTATCCACTGGAAATCATTTTTTAAAAAAGGAGACACATGGGAAAATCTGTTGAGACCACCGTTAATTTACAATTGTGGGAATCTGGGCTTCCCCAGCACCCACCCCCAGCAGTTAATCATGGCATTTCATCTCTTCATAAAGCTTCACATTTCATGAGATGAGCGCTCTGTGTATCTGCACCCTAAGCCCTGCACCTGCATCGATACCTGCTTCATGTAGGCATAGCACATGGTCTCCGCAACGCGTTTGCCTTCATCGTAGCAGGCTCGGGGGCCTATTGGATTCACATGTCCCCAGTAACCCTCACTCTGAGGGTGGACTTCAGGATCTATGAAGAGGAGAAAAGTGAGACTGTGCTTTCATCTTTCCTTTGTTTCGAGTTCACGTGAATGATGAACACTGAATATTTATGATACAAAAGGAAGCTGTGGGAAGACCAAGATAAACTTCATGAATAGAGATCCATGTGACAGAGGTACTTCTACACAGTATATTCTCTAAGTTCCAGTAGGACATGGCATTCCTACCTCTCATATTGAGTAATATCATATTTTACCGGAAAATAAAATTAAAAGGTCAAAGGCTTTTAAATTTAAGTCTTTTTTCTCTCCCATAAACTGTTCTTAACTTTTAATTATATAAACTATAATTAAATATAATATGTGAAGAGATATATGGTTCAATTTTTTATTTACAAAATATGTAATTTAAGGCAAAGCACGTATTAATTGAAAAAATTTTAAAAGCATCTCTGTGGAAAATGACACTCACATGTGCCATTACCAGAACAAACCTAAGAACCTCAGAGAGATACCCAGAAGGCCTGGTCTACTGTTGGTGGGAGGAAGAAGCATCCAGTGCCAAAGGGCTCCTTGTTCCTTTAGCGTTTTTCTCATTTCCCAATTCCTACTCTTCTGGTATGTAAATCAATCATACTATAAGATGTACCAGGGAGATGACTATTTAAGGAAATGTGGTAACACATTCAAGTATATTTTTGGAATGTGAACTGAGAGAGATGGATCTGGTTCTCCAGGAATTTTATACAAGCAAGTATAAAATGAATAAATCTTTGCTAAGAATACCACACAAGGTACAGGAATCTATGTTATAAATTCATTTCTTGTCTATCTTGTAGGATTAATCTGACTAATGCTTGTGGGTACAATGGGGCACGCATGGGACTGAGTTGGCTGTCCCCTTGGGAGACTAGCATTTCCTCCAGAAGCACAGCACAGGTTCAGACCCTTCTACGTGCTGCTGAAGTTTAAAATTCTCTTAAGAAGGGGGACATTTTATTGCACGGTGAGAGAAAAGGCCTAAGGCAAATACTCTCTGAGAAGAAAACCAATGACTTAAATTTACACAGATGTTAACATGTGACTGACATCAAACCTTTTCTGGCTATTTGTGACAAGGGCTGGGCAAGCAAGACTCCAACAGAGATGGTCATAGTGATAAGAAGGAGAAGGCTGGGCAACCCACCCACCCCCTGACTGTCTACCGCCTGGGCTGATATGCCCAGGACACCAAAGGTTCATGAAACAGCTTTTAAAAGTTCCCTCATGAAATCACTGAAAAAAAAAAAAAAAAAAGTGAAAAATCATTTTATTTTTAAGAAAGTAAAGGGCTACAGTCAGAACTGATGTTTAATCAATCTCCCCTTTTGAGTATGGAAAAGATGTCACTTGCTCCCCTGGACAGAGACCACAAACACCTTTATGTACAGTTGAGGCATTTGAAAAGATTCAACTGTTCGGACTGGAAAGCACCACTCCTCTTGTGATATGTGAAGCCTGTCAGAGGAAGCAGAAGGGGATCATCCAATGCCAAGGGGGAACTTCCCAGTTCTTCCCAGAGTCTTGATATGGAAAGAATAGCAAGAGAAAAATTCGAGAGTCCACCCAACCATCTACTCCTAACGTAGCAGGGTGAACACAGGGACGGTGGACACTTCCATCCTTCTAACTTCAAAGGATTGCAAAGAAGTGGTGGTGCTCCACTGTCACAGGATTACAAGAAACATGGTGGAATTTGTGTTTCTGTGATTATTTTCACTTGGTTCCCTGAGTTAAAAAACAAAACAAAACAAAACAACTCTTCCCATCTACCCTTTCCATGTCACCATTTCTCCTGCCTGTAACAATAATGTGAAGGTGAAAAATTCCATCACGGCAGGGCCTGGCTTCTGCTGTATCCACTAAGCAGTGCTCTGAAATCCTGCAACCCAGCCGGTTTGGAGTCAAATGGAGAAACACAGGTAAACTAAAAATGTAACCCTCCTCCCACCCCTGGCATTCTCTCTTCCTTGATGGGGCTGGGAAGGGCGGTGAGGTGCTACAGGTTGGCAGAACAGGCCAATGAGTTTCCTAGCATTATCTAAAATTTTTCGAGAAATCGTTATACAGAGAGGCATCAGCACAAGTCTTCAGCAAGCAAGCTTCAAAGGCCAATCCTGATTTTTTGGTGAGTCAAGTTCATGGCATGCTTGTTTGTACCAAAGAATAAATTGCACTAGGCTAAACTGGCAAAAAAAAAAAAAAATTCCTTAATGAAGCTGATTTCTGGGGCACTTTCAGAGCAGAATGGCAAAAACACTTCTGTGGGGTCATGAATGGCAGGTCTTTATTGGCAAGGTGACATGAAACAGTCCTCTGAGGATGTGCTCTAGCAACAGAGAAACAGGTCTGTCCCACCCAGAGGAGAGAGCCTGGAGACCACAACAGCCAGGTGGGAAGCCTCTTTGCTGCCATGCACTGAACAGGAAAGAAAGGCTGGGCCTTCCTTAAACAGAAGTCTGGGCTCAGTTTTGATCCCTTCTTCACCCAAAACAGGATGCAAATGATCCAGTGGGGCCAGAGTGAGTGTCCCTTGTAGGAATCCCATCTACTCACCTCCATACACCTCTGAGGTAGAGGCCAGGAGCAGACGAGCGCCAACTCGCTTTGCCAACCCTACAGGAAATAGAGACGTGATGAGAAATTGTCGACTTCAGGGAAACAAGGAAAATAGACATGTATATGCACATTTTTGTGGCCAGTTTAGGCACTTTGGGGGTATTAATGGTATCTGATCATCCTTATGTCTCCAATTACCGACTTTTATTGCACCTACGTAGAAAATGAAAACAAAATAACAAAAAACAATAAGAAATTTAAACACAAATGAACCCTCAGAAGCACAGTATTTAGCTGGGTACTCATAATTGTCAGCAAGGCCAAATGCAGAACTTGTTGGTTTAATAAGGTGTGATCTGAGGAATTTCACAAAGATTTCTTTGCCTCAATACATCATCCAGTATTTCATCAAGTAGCTTCACCCTGGTTGGCAGCAGACAAGGCCCTTCGTACCTTAACTTCCACCATCCCCTCCGAAATGGTCCACCTGTTACTTTTCCAATGTGCCCCCTACCATCCTCCAACTGTGCCCAAGCCAGTCCTCATGCCTGGGCATTTCTGACCATGTCCTCCTGCCTTCTTTCTAGGTGTAGCTTAAATAGCACCTTCTCCAAAGCAGCTCACCGCATTCCTCTGTCCTGCATGAACCCTTGCCTGCATTTACCCTTCTTACCTAGAGAAGACTACAGTACAACATCGTTATCTATGGTGGTCACAAAAGTGTAGAAAGTCCTCCAAAAGCCTGCAGAGTCCCAATGTACAGGTCACCAAAGCCTCTGAGAAGCCCTGCACAAAAGAACCTCACTGCCTTTCACTTAACCAAGCACTTCCCAAATGTCCTCCACCACGGAGCCCTGGCACACACACACAAGAGACTCTGAGGGCTGGCCGGGCCGCGCACCCTCAGCACTCAGCACCCAGCACCGCACACGGGCCTGAGGAGGGAGAGGACAGGTGGACACACAACCTGCAGCCAACAAGAGCTGTAAAATCAGGACAGGGGACTTACCCAGCATGTTCAACGTCCCAATTGTGTTGGTCTTTAGTGTCTTGATGGGGTTGTACATGTAGTTTGGCGGGGAGGCTGGAGAGGCCAGGTGGTATATCTGGTCAACTAAAGGAGACAAAATGAAAGTATGTAATTTCCAAGAAAAACTCTAAAAAAAGTTCTGAGCACCTGAGTGTTCATGTATCTTTCACTGAAATTTTAGTTATTTTATTATTCTTCATAGAAACTAATTTATATTTGCAATTAGAAGAATTTTAAACAAGTCTAATTATCTGAACAAAAACATGGGCCAGTTATTTGGGTCGGTCCTCCCCTAGAGTTGATTGTCTTCTGAGAAGCTCTGTCCCAGATAAAGCATTCAAATCAGAAGACTGATTTTTCAGACAGAATGAAGCATGCATATCTAAAGTAAACAAAGTTTATAATTTGTAAAACAAATCTGACATAAAAGCAAAGGCACAAAAGTATGGGAGAAAATAGTCTTTCAGTTTGCTTTTTTTTTTTTAATGTGTACCTTGTACACATAAAACAGAGCCTGTTGACAGTCAGAGTGTGGTTTTTAAAGCCACAAATGGCAGAACAATTCGATTCCACACACCTCCCGAGTGCACAGGCAATCACTTTAACATCTCACCCACGAGCCTCATTCGCCGGGGTCAGGTAATACCTGCCATGCAGCAGAGGCCCTAGGGAACAACATCTCCCTTCAAAAGGCAGTGATGATCAAGCATGTAGGAGGAAAGCCATTCTTTCAGAGTCTGGGCCATGCCATCCCACTTTAGCCACAGAGAAAGAAAACACAAGCACCATGACAAGAGGGCTGAGAATGGGGGGCCTGAAGCACTGCTGCCACATTAATCCTCTCTCACACACTGCTTCGGCTTCCTCTGCAACGCGCCCCTTGGCTCCCCCTGGACTCCCACCTGCTTCCCAACCAGGGACAAGGGTTCTGCTTTGAGGTCCTAGCACATTAGGGGTTAGGTTTCAGAGATGACAGGCAAAACAGGCAAACTAAAAACAAAACAAAACAAAACAAAACAGTCCCCATGATGAATTCTTCAATAGAACTTTCTCAGAAAACACATCCCACCAAAAATGTGTCTCACCCATACCTGCACATTACACATTCCCCTGAAAATCTCCTGTCACCTCCAGGAAGGCAAAGGCACCATTAGTGCCTTCCAGGATCTGGGGCTGTTTCCTGACATGTTCTTTAACCCAGAAGTGAGAGTCAGAGGACAATTTCTCATCCTCAGACAAGGGACAGAAGTGGTGGTTCCACATGAGAGCATGATATTCCAGGCTGTGAGCTTAATTTCCACTTAATTCATCCTAATTATTACAGTTTTTCAATTTTGAGGGTGTCTAGGAGACTGCTACCAAGACGAGGGGTCAGGGGTGGCCAAATGCTTCTACAGACATGGTCTCTGTGGAAGGGTGTCCTAGGTCTTCCACAGGTTCACAGAATAAACCAGTAACTATATATATGTTTCCCCATACTAGGACCACATGTCAAGGTAAGGACATGTGAAAGATTATGGAACTCATTTTCTAGATACTGTTTCAGCAAACTCCTGAGATGACTTTAAAAAAAAAAAAAGCTTTTTAAACAAGGTCTTCCTATTTCAAAAGTAATACTTCAGCAACCCCATCCCTATCAAAATTGCAATAGCATTTTCTGCAGAAACAGAAAAAAAAATCATCCTAAAATTCATATAGAATTTTAAGGGACACTGAATAGCGAAGACAATTTTGAAAAAAAAAAAAAATTAAGTTGGAAGACTCACACTTCCTGATTTCAAAACATGTTATAGAGAAATAGTAATCAAAATGTAGGCTGGCATAAAGACAAACACATACGCTAATGGAATGGAACAGAGCAGCCATCTCGCCATCCCCAACCTTTTTGGCACCAGGGACCGGTTTCATGGAAGACAATTTTTCCACAGATTAGGATGGGGGATAGTTTCAGGGTGATTCAAGTGCATTCCATTTACTGTGTACTTTACTTATATTATTATTACATTGTAACATGTAATGAATTAATTATTCAACTCACCTAAGAGTCGTAATCCTCTGACATCGAACAAGGACATGAATCTATAACCTGCACCATCATCTCAGGCCTTCTTCTGCAAGGCTCAATTCAGAAGTGACTTTGTGTGGGAAACCGTCTCCCTCCCCTGGTCACTTTCCCCGCTGGCTGCCTGTGTGCTTGTTAACAATGACTTTGGTCTGCCTTGTCAACTGCTTCGTACAAATCATTACTAGATGATACACTCACTGAGCACAAGCAGCAGGCCTATTTTCTTCCTTATGACCTCTGCTCCAGCTTTGCTATCTGCAGGGAGGGCAGCCTACTCTGTACCTACGAGCACATATAAATGCAGATTTCCGGGCAAATGTCTAGGCAGGCCAGAATCTCTATCTGGAATTGAAATCACATACCCCTAGTTGGTGTTTTGGCCCCAGGCAGTTTGGGAACAGTACTCAACAAGTTAGCTGAGTGGAGAGATGAGCCACAAATTAGGGCTTTTTTCATCCAAAAGGCTATATCCACCTGGTTTGTTGTTTTTTTCATCTTCTGACAATTTAGCCAATTCTGTGCTGCATCCCATTCACTCACTCAACCTAAGAAGGCTTAGGTATGCCCCATAAAACTATTTTGTGATGTTTATTTAAATAGTGACATTTAAGTACCTGAAAACCCTATAAAATCAATGTTTTCAACAGCCCTTTTTTCCAATGAGAACGTATTCTGTCTGTAACACTGACAGTAACTCCAATTCTTGTCCTAAAAAGGACATGGTACCAGAGTCTGCTGACTTAATTAATCTGGTAAAGAATTATGAAGAGAACAGAGAAGAAACTTTGAAACTGTCACAAGCATAAATAATCAGCAGTGAGAGGTGCTATAAAAATACAAAGTAATATTACTAACAGAGCAGTAAAGTTAACCCTCACAGCTCAGGGGGAAAAAGCCCTCAAAACAATTAACTACAAAGTTCCAAGTATACCAAAAATGATCACGGCATTCAAAACTCTAAGTTGAGGGTGGAGAGAGGAAGAAAAAAGGAGAAAGGCTCATTCATTTGCTGGATATTGCTGGATGTGACTGCAAATAACCCTCCTCCACAACCCTGTTCCTTTTACAACAGGGATGTGCTGTAATCACAGCTAGAAAAATAGAAGCGTTAAGAAACGAGCCTAAAAGAGCTCAAATCAATAACCAAGGAATGGAAACAGTAAAAATTAAATAGTAAAGCAAACTAACGTTTTCCCTTTTCACATAACTCCCTTAAATAGGTTCAAAACAGCATTCCCAGCAGAACGCAGGCACGTTATATTGGGGTGAGGATGGGCAAAGGGTGGGACAGCTGAGGAATGCCTGGGCCTATAATGTGCTCTGAAAACACAACTAGCCTAACTACAAGTGAACTGCCCACAGGTCTTCATAATGAATTTCACTGTGCCTGAAATTCCCACTAATGATACATAAATATGAAAGAAAGAAAAAAAAAGCTGAAATTGAACTCTTGAGATAACTCAACATTACTGTTCAGAATCCATAAAGAAATCAAGCATTCTCTTCTACCAAAGGGGAAGTCCACATAAAAACCAACTAAACATGTATGTTTCCCTTTCATTTTTTTTTACTAAAGTTCCTAGTGTAGGCTGCACATACCCCCTCCCTGGGCTAGGGTCACACTCGGCTGAACTGATAAGATAACAGTTACCAATTAAGGATTTGTAGCCTGAAAGAGAAGACTTTGGAAAAACTAAAAAATAAAACACAGGGCTGGTTCTTTCTGTGAACGTGTGTGATTTAGTATACAGTAAAATCTCATCATAAAGACACTTGCTACACATTTCCCTTTATCCATGGCCCAAGTCAGAGGCCTGGAATAAACACTGCACAAGATGTCACTCTCTGCAGCATGGAATGCATGGCCTAACCCTTGTCCCCCAATACCAATATTTATAGAAAGCAAGATTTTAAAAAAGATACACAATGCTTCAAAGTGTAAAGACCAAACTTTTCTTGGCATGAAAAAGTAAACAACTGGGATTTTGCCTGCCCTGATTTCATATCAAATAATATTGACTCAATGCAAAAGTAGGACTATACATGCCAGATGTCTGGCTCAGCCCCAGGATCAAAAGTCACGTTATAGGGCACTACCACTTGTTAATTTCCTTCAGGCCAGCAGCCAACCTCCTCCTGTCTCCTTCACTGCCCTCTAAATCTCTCCCAAGTACTGAGGGGCTCAGCATGATAATGCCATGGCCAGAAAACATCCAGTGTCTGAGCCACAGCATAGGAACTCCCCGTGGCCCCAAGTTCAACAAAGAGGGGGGATCTCTGAGAATTACAGCCTCTGCATTTTATGTTTACATCTGCAACATGAACAAAAAGTGAAGAATTTCTAAATAATTTAACAACAGTATTCTCATCAGAGCAGCACTCCTCAAACGTCTGCATTAACATGGACCCAGTGTGCTTGGCAAATACTGTTTTGCCCCACCTTTCTGGTCACTCAGGGTGCCTGGGTGCAGAGGCCAGCCTCGCCTATTCTCCCGCTACTGGTGGCCACCCCTCTTGGTCTTGCATAGGATTTCCACACGGAGTTAAAGGTAGATAACAGAAAGGGCTCCAAGCACTATACTATACTCGTAAGATGGAGAAATGCTAATAAAATAACATTGGGGGGGGGGAATGTTTCTTGGTAAAGAGATCTGATATAGGCACATAATAAAATACTAAGCAGTTGCCAAAAATTACCAAGATACAGCAAGCAGAAAAAAAATAAGCAGGAATAAAGACTATGTTACTTTCTCTATAATAAGGGAGAACTGTGAATAATTATTTGTATTCACTGGGCCACATAAACTACAGATTAAAAAAAAATTGTTAACAGCAATTTCTTGAAGAGAGTTGGGAACTGGAGAGATAGATATAAGGAGGAGGCACAAGGAATATTTTTTACAGTGTATATTTTAAATTAAAAAAAGATTTTTTTCTGAACCATGTAACTATTTTGAGTATTGAACATGTTTTTAATTTAATAAAATCATATTTATAGAAATGACTGGATGTTAACATGAACAGAGTATTTCTAGATAGGAGGATTAAGGATAACTATCTGCTTTTTATACTTCTCCAAAAATTTTTTTAATGTGTATATAGTTCTTTTATTACCTGAAAAGAATATTCTTTTGAAAAGAAAAAAAAAATTAAGATTCTATTCTGTCTCATTCTTTATCAAATACTTAAATTAGGAACCAAATTTCTCATTTAGTTCAAAATATTTCTCTTGAGATTTCTTCTTTGAACCATTTGCCTGGTTGTTTAAATTTCCAAATATTTTGTGGTTTTCCAGCTATCTCTGCTACTGATTTCAAGTTTAATTCCACCTTGGTCTAAAAATATACTTTATGTAATTTCTACTCAATTTTTTCTCTATTAACAAACTTAAAAGTTTATTAAAGGGTATTTTATATCCCAGAATGTTCCACAGGAGCTTGAAAAGAACATTTTCTGCTGTTGAAACTAAGAAGTTTATAGATATCAATTATATCCAATTCATTAACTGTGTTGTTAAGTTAAACTATGTCCTCATTTTCTACCCACTGGATCTGTTTCTGACAGAGTGGTGCTAAAGTCTCAACTAAAACTTCATCTAATCCTCCGGTCCCATCAGTTTTTGCCTCATGTATCTTGATGCTCTGTCAAGTGCATACACGTTAAGGACTATTATATCTTTTTAGAGAACTGACCCCTTTATCGGTATGTAGTGTCACAATTTTTCCGTTTATATTCTTTACTCTGAAGAGTAATTTATTTGAAATTAATATAGTTACTCCAGCTTTCTTTAATTAGTACTAGTATAGTGTATCTTCCTTTACTCCTTTACTTTCAATCAATCTGTATCTTTATATATAAAGTATGGGTTTCTTGTAGAAAACATACGAAGTTGACACTTGAACAATGCAGGGTTAGAGGCACTAATCTCTCACACAGTTGAAAATCCACATGGAACTTTTGACTCAGCAAAATCTTAACTAGTGATAGCCTACTATTGACCAGAAACATGAAGTCAATTAACAAGCATTTTGCATGTTATATGTATTATATACTGTATTCTTAAAATAAAGCTAGAGAAAAACATGTTAAGAAAATCATAAGAAATAAAAAATACATTTACAGTATTTGTTGAAAAAAAAAATCCATGTATAAATGAACCCATGTTACAAACTCATGTTGTTCAAGGGTTAACTGTAGTTGGGTCTGGTTTTTTTATAAACACTGAAAGTCTCTGTTATTTAGATGGTGTATTTAGACCATTCATATTTAAAGTGATTATCAATATACTTGAGTAGCTAGCATATTTATAACTATTTTCTATTAATTTCCCTTGTTCCTTGTCTTCCACTTTCTGCTCATTTTAACTGAGCACTGTAAATGATCCCATTCTTTCTCCTTTCAGAAAATCAATGACTCCTTCTTTAGATATTCTTTACCCTAATAATTTCTGTATTTTTCAATTACAGTTGTTATATATTTTCAAATGTATAAGTGATTAGACATCTGTATAACTTAAAAAGTGAGCAACCCCTATAAATCTATTACCCACCTGACACCATACAGTTACTACAAATATTACTGACAATATTCCTTATGCTATAATTTATAACCCCATGACTATTTTGTAACTACCAATCTGTACTTCTTAATCTCTTCTCTTTTTCACCCTCTCCCCAAGCCTCCTCCCATCGGGCAAACATCAATATGTTTGTTCTATGTATCTATGACTTAGTTTCTGATTTTGTTTGTTCATTTTTAGATTACACATATAAGTGAAATCATATGGCATCTGTCTTTTTCTGACTTACTCCATTTGGCACAATACCATCTAGGTTCATCTATGTTGTTGCAGGTGGCAAGATTTCATTCATTTTGATTGTTGAGTAACAGTCCATTGAATATATGTATTCTTAAACCATTCCTCTATTGATGGACACTCAGGTTGCCCCCATATCTGGGCTCTTGTAAACAAAGCTGCAATGAACATATGGATTCACACACACTTTAGAAGTAGTGTTTTGGGTTTCATCATATAAATACCCAAAAGTAAAATTACTGGGTCCTTCTTTGTTTCTTGTTATAACCTTTGTTTTAAAGTCTATTTTGTCTGGTACAAGTATTGTCAACCAAACGTTTTGTTTCCAATTTTATTTATTTTTATTTTATTTTAATTGTTATTGGGATAACATTGGTTAATACAATTATATAATTTTCAGATGTACATTACCATTTGACATCTGATATATTCTATTGTTTACCACCCAAAGTCCAGTTTCCTTCAGCTACCAAATATTTGATCCCTTTTACCCATGTCACCCTCCCCCTAAGCTCTATATTTATTTTGTTTCTATTTTAATGGTATATCTTTTTCCATCCCCTTACTTTCAGTCTGTATCTTTCGATCTGAAGAGCCTCTTGTAGGCAGCACATGGGTCTTATTTTCTTATCCATTCATCCACCCTACACCTTTTGACTGGAGCATTTAATACATTTGCATTTAAAGTGATTACTGACAAATATAGTTATTACCATTTTATTATTCACATTTTTGGCCTTTTTATTCCTTCTTAAAAAAATCCCTTTAACATTTTTTTGTAATACTAGTTTTGTGGTGATGAACTCCTTTAGCATTTTCGTCTGGGAAGCTCTTTTTCTCTCCTTAGATTATAAACAATCACTTTGCTGGGTAGAGTAATCTGGTTGGAGGTCCTTGGTTTTCATCACTTTGAATGTTTCCTACTAATCCCTTCCGGCCTGCAAAGTTTCTGTCGAGAAATCAGTTGACAGTCTTATGGGAGTGCTCCTATAGGTAACTCATTGGTTTTCTCTTACTACTTTTAAGACTCTTTGCCTTGAATCTTTGGCATTTTAATTATGATGTGCCTTGGTGTGGGCCTCTTTAGGTTTATCTTGTTTGGGACTGTGCTTTCTGGTCTTGTATGTTTATTTCCTTCATCAGGTTAAGAAAGTTTTCTGTCATTATTTCTTCAAACAGGTTTTCAATTCCTTGCTCTCTCTTTTCCTTTTGGTACTCCTATGATGTAAATGTTGGTATGTGAGGTCCCTTAAACTGTCCTCATTTTTTTTTTTTTTTTTGGATTCTTTCTTATTGTTGTGACTGGGTGTTTTCTGCTACCTAGCTTAAATCGCTGATTTGATCCTCTGCTTCATCTAATCTACTATTGATTCTAACATATTCCTCATTTCTGATTTTTTGTTTTCTATATCCATTTTTATGTTTCCTATCTCTTTGTTGAGTTTTCACCAAGAGGATCCTTATAACTAGTGTTTTGAACTCTGCATCTGGGAGATTGCTTATCTCCATTTCGTTATTTTCTGGAGCTTTGTTCTGCTCTTTTAACTGGGACATTTTTGTCTCCCCATTTTGGCTGCCTGTGTTTGTTTCTATATAAAACATAGAGCTGTTATGTCTCCTGGTCTTTGTAGAGTGGCCTTATGTAGTATGTGTCCTGTGGGGCCCAGTGGCATAATTTCCCTGGTCACCTGAGCCAGGTACTGCAGGTGTATCCCTTGTTTGGGTTGTGTGTGCCCTCTTGTTGTGGTTGAGCCTTGGATGCTGGTTACACGTCAATGGGAGGGACTGACCCTCAGGGTGATTGGTCGTAATGGCTGGTGAATACAGTGGAAGGGTTGCTGTGCAGAACCTGACTTTAGAGAGCAGGATTCGCTCTATTAGGGCACTGGCGCCTGCCCAGTGTGTCATCAACAGAGGCAGCAGATGGTGCTATAGTGTAGTCTGAAGCCAGCTACCAGGTATGTCAGCCCCGGAACCTCTCGGGAAGGACCCTGCCACTGGCTGAGTTCAGCCACCACCTGTGCCCAACCCAGGGCAACCTGGCATAAGCCATAAGGTAATCCCCAGATGGCTGCCAGCCATGCTGGGTGTGGTGGTGCCTAGAGGAAACTAAGGTGTGATACAAGGCCGGCTACCACCAATGCAAGCCTTGAGGCTGCTCGGCAAAAGATATGGGGTATATCGAGGACAGATGCTGCTTGTTAGGGGTTTGTGAAACCTTTGAGAGACTTTAGGAAAGTCTACAGCATGAGCCAGGACAGGCCATTTGTATGAAAAAGCCACTAGAAGTGACTTGGATGAGCCTGACAGTTGGGTGAGGTGGGGTGTCAGATAACCCCCAAGGCAGGGCAAATGGTGTCAGCCAGGTTGATAGGGATTCAGATATGGCATCTACCTGTGTCTGCATGCTGGGAGCAGGAAGGGTTCAACAAAGGAACAATGGCTTCTGCCAACACCCTGTCCACTGTGGGTGAAAGCTGCCTCTCTGGCTCTAGCTCTAAAGCTAGATAGCTTAGTTCTTCATAGTATGTCTCTGGAGCCTTTCAAGTTGGTGCCTTGGCAGTGGAGCTCAGAATGAGTCTGTCAGCAAGTCGATGTGCAGGCCCTGTAAGTGGAATGTCTGAGACTCTAGCTGTCCTCTGTCTCATTCAGTCACAATCCCCGCTAGTTTTCACGGCCAATTGTGGGGACTTCTCTTCCCAGCCCTGAAACTTGGTGTGGGGCTGGGTCCCCTTGCTCCTCAGAGATTTCTAACTGACACATGTGGACCAGCCTGTTCTGAGTCTCCACCCGTCCTAAAAGTCTCTAGGCTTCTTTTGTATCTACTTAGTGACAGGACTTCTGTTCAGCTGGATGTCAGGCGATTCTGATGGTTGTTCTGTAGTTCAGTTGTAATTTTGATGTGGTCGTGAAAGAATGCAAACACAGCAATCACCAACTTTGCCATCTGGACCAAACTCTAATATCAGTTATTAAAAAAAAATTTTTTTAGTGGTTGTCCTAGAATTTGCAGTTCAACTAGTTTATATCTACTTTCAAATGACACTATACTGCTTCACAGGTAGTGGGTAACTTACATAACAGAGTATCCCATTCTTCCTCTTGTCTCTTATAACACTGTTGTCATTTATTTATTGTTGTTCTTATTATTTTCTCTTGTATTTTACAAGAGAAAAATTCTGCGAAGTCCTGAATTAAATTATAGCAGGCTGGAGGATGTGTGGAAGAGACAAGAAGAGTTAATCATTTAATAGCCCCAGGCTGAAACGGTCCTATTTCAAAGACTATCTAGAGAGATAAGCTGACCAATCAGATGCCACTGCATCTTGCTTACCCATGAACATGCTAGACTGTTGCCAAAACCAATCCAGAAGCGGCAAATACCTCTTCCTATGGGCAATTCACCTATCACCTCACTTTCTCCATGTCATCTTCTCCTGCCCCTTTATTCTACAGCCAATGAAAAAATCTTTCAAAACAATATCTTTCTTCTCCAAACTTATTGTACAAAACAGCCATATCATCCTGAAGATGGCAGAGGTGTTTTTTCCCTCGAATGCTGCTGCTGCTGGTTGAAACTGCATGCCCCAGGACCTGGTCCTCTCTGGCTAGCATATGGCTCAATAAACCCTTCCTTTCAGGATAACTTCTGTCCTTGAAAGGTTTCTGTTTAACATTTACCATTACTTGTTCCTTCTCTAACATTCTTTACGTAAATCCAAGTTTCTGACCTACGTTATCTTTCTACTCTCTAAAGAACTTCTTTTAACACTTCTTTTAAGGTCTACTAGGAACAAATTCCCTCAACTTTTGTTTGTCTGAAAAAATATTTCTCCTTCACTTCTGAAGAATTTCACTGGATAAAAAATTCTCGGTTGGTGGGTTTTTTCTTTCAACTCTTTAAATATTTCATTCTACATTGTTCTTGCTTGCATGTTTTTCTAAGGAGTCTGATGCAACCCTTATCTTATTCTTATAGATAAAGTATTTTCTCTCTCAGCTTCTTTGAAGATTTTCTGTTTATCTTTAATTTTCTAGTTTGAATATGACATGCCTTAGTGTAGGTCTGGGGAGTATTTATACTGCTTGGTGTTCTCTGAGATTCCTTGATCCATGGTTTTGTGCTTGTCATTAATTTCAGAAAATTCTCAGCCATTATCATTTTACATATTCTATTCCATTCTTTCTTCTCCTAGTATTCTCATTATTGAGTATGCTACACTTTTCATAACCATCCCACAGTTTTTGGATATTGTTTTTTTCTTCTTTGTTTTTCATTTGGCAAGTTTCTGACCTATCTTCAAGCTCACTCTTTCCTCAGTTTTGTCCAATTTACTGATAAGCTCATCAAAGACATTTTTCATTTTTGTTGTGATTTTTATTTCAGGAATTTTCTTTTAATTCTTCCTTAGTTACCATCTCTGTGCTTTCATTACTCATTTTTTCTTACATGTAGCCCCCCCCCTTTTTCATTACAGTCTTTTACAATCATAGATATTTTAAATGGTTGGTTTAGTTAATTCCAAAATTTTGGTCATATATTAGTTCTAATGTTTACTTTTCCTTTAGACTGTGTTCCCTGCCTTTGAACATCTTGTAATTTTTTACTGAAAGGCAGAAATAATGTTATCAGGTAAGGGAAACAGATAAAGAGGCTTTTAAAACAAAGTTTACATTTATCTAGCCAGGGGTAACTATTTACTACCTGCTGTAGTTCTAGGTGTCAAAAGCTAAAATATCCTCTAGTGTTCTTGTTTTTGTCTCTCCTGCCGTCTTTAGGTTTCTCTAGAGACTCCTTAACCAGGGTTTGAGTCTTAGAGTTCTTTCAGTTGTAACTGTTGTTATGCTAGATTTTTACTAATGTGGCGTTAAGTGTTGGGGAAGAAGAGGACGGTTCTGCAGCCCTATGATTAGGTTTCAGTGGGTCATTGCACCTGGGTTCAGAACTTTCCTTTCCCTCTTCTGCCAAAACAGATTCTCTTAAGGGCAGGCATATGGTAGGGAGAAGAGAATGCTCTGGGTTCATTTCAAATGTGGGTTCATTTCAAAACGATTGCTTTTCCCCTTCCCATTGCTGAAACTATAGAGATTTTTATCAGATCTTCACTGGGATCCTAGAGGGGCTCCTGGAGGTGAAACTCACAAAAGTGTGTCCCCCCACTCCTCAGAATCTGTGACTCTGGAGATTTTAAGTCTCAAGATGGTCCACACTCAGCCTCTAGCAATTGGTCAATTCTCTACAAAGTGTTCCTACCAGGCTGCTTGTAAATTGTGATTTACAATTGTGATTCCATTTTCACCTGCGTTCCTATTTTCCGGTTGCAATTTGTCCTGTGACCCTAATTCACTAATAAAGCTAAAATAAGTTGCTGAATTTCAGTTTGTTCACCTTTTCTTGCTGTGAGTACAGGAGTGCTGCTTTCCCAGCAACTCATATGCCAGACCAGAGACCTAAAGGCCATAGTCCCACTGTTAACTCCTTCCTCTCTCTAATAGTTTACCCACCATGTGGACTTCCTGCTGCATGGGTACTTCTGTCTCCCTTCAGCAGTGCTGGATCACTTCTGGAAAGCCCTCTGCAGTCACTGTTTGATGTTCTACACGTCCCCATCCTCACTTCCAAGTGCACAGGGCTCCTTCCTTACATACCCTCTCTTCTTCACAGAGCACCTGATGGCCAGGTTCACTCCTCAGTCTTCCAGGTAGGAACAAGGAGGTAACTCAACACTGCAGCCCCATTTTCACCATCTTGATGACCTAGCATATCCCTCACAAAACCCAAACACACTTTGCTACCCTGGGCCCGACTTCTCAGGAACTTCCAAGTATCCTGAATAGATGGGTTGGAAGGAAAAATAACTACTTCTTCCAGAGCTAAATATTTTGCAGGGTAGATTCAACACTGGAAACTGAAATACCTGGGTTGGTAAAACTCAGTTTTAAAATCCATTTTAAAACTATATAAAGTCAGATTAAGTCATTTCAATTCCAAAGCAACATTAATATTCTTTCTTTACAATCTAACCCACACAATGCAGAGACTCCTGTCACAACCTCTATGACAATAGCACCTCTTTATCATTTTTATAATTCATTACCACATGGCTGTCCCTGAGTTCTATAGTACCCCATCTCAATCCTGACCCTAACAACTGCAACCGCATTCTTCTTTTCCAGTCCTACCGCCACATTCTTAGTCCTAAGTTGATTTCCCACTAGGAATGTAAAATTAGAATAAAATTGCTAATATCTTTGTTTCTGACACATAATGGTTAGACTCTAAAAATAGAAGGAAATCTGTGCGGAGGAAAATTTAATAAAATTCAGCTATGAGATGCTGCCAAATTAAGTAATACCATTACCCCAATAAAATCCAAACAACATGCCAACCCCAGCAAAACAAATGAACAAAAATAAATTCCACGAAATACTTTTCAAAGCTGAAGCACGTTTCTTCTATGGTGTAAGATATCAGATCAACTAAAGCTTCCTTTATTAGGAAAAGGGTCCTAAAAATAGTTACGTATTAACTGTTGGATTACAGAATCTGTTATACACTCTTTCCATGCAGAGGAGAAAAATAATTTATCACATCAACAGTACACACTAACTTGTTCATTGTTGCTAAAATCTCAACTTCATACTACAATACACCAAATGGTATCCTACCTAAATGAGCAAAGGCTGTAAAATTCAATCAGAGGAACTAAAGCGTAAGTGAAATATGACAGGCACTAGACATACGAGGCAACAACAGTTAAGGGGGCCTGAAATTATATCACCCTTTGTGTGACAACACAACATTGAGGAAAGGGGAGGAGGCACATGAAGTTCATCTGGTTAAAGTCACTTTGACTGATCTAAGTGGGAAAGGATGGATTATTGCCTTTGAAAAGCAAAACTGCACCCACACTGAGGGTCAAATGATACACTTCTTCACATAAGGAGTTCAGTTATGTGGGCATTGTGGGGCAGAAAGAGTGAAGAGATGTGGGGACAGAATGGGGTGGGGGGATTATCAAGAGCACGAAAGAACTCAATGCTAAGATTGAGAAAGCAAAAGGAAGAAAAGGTCTTAAACTGTCTAGGTGAAAAAATGGCTTATGCTCTCCCACCTTAGTGTTATTTGAGGGAATTTACTGTGAGCATAAGACAAAGTGTTAAGCATGTCTGTGTGCCTCCATTGAGAGAGAGAGGGAGGGAGGGCGGGAAGGAGGGAGGGAGTGTGTGTGTGTGTGTGTGTGTGTGTGTGTGTGTGTGTCCGTCCCCTATACAGAATCTATGGTCAGAAGTAGTAGAAATAGCCTAGAGTAGCTCTGGTGTCAGAGCTCATAGCCAAAGCAGATGATTTACTTGCCAACATATCATTTTTACTAAGTTTTGGTTTCTTGGTAGTACTGAAATTATTTGACAAATGTTTATTGCCATGTGCAAAAAAGGGGAAAAGAGTAGTAACAATAGCTATTATTAAAGGAGCTCTTACTATGGGCCAGCCTCTGGGCTAAAGACCCTGTGGTAGGTTTTTATTGCTGCCCCAACAAAGTCAGAGGCTTATAAAATATCTATTTATGATCTCAGAAGTGTGAAGGTCAGAAGTCCAGGCATAGTGTGGCTCAGCTGGTTCTCTGCCCAACTCTCACAGGCTGAAATCAAGGTGTCAGCAGGACTACATTCCTGTCATCAGAGGATGATTCAGGTTGCTGGCAAGATTGGGTTTCATGAAGCTGTAGCACAAGGTTCTGTCTCCTTGCTGTCAGCCAAGACCTCATGGAGGCTGCCTGCATGCCCTGGCTCAGGGCCCTCTTTAAAGCTGGCAATGGGGGGTCATGTCCTTCTCACATGTAAATCTGACTTCCCATGGCCTGTCTCTTCAAGGCATCTCTTCCACTAAATTTCTCTGACTGGCCCTTCCATCCTTCTCTGCTGCTTCTAAGGGCTCATGTGATTGACCATGTGGGGCCCACCCAGACCATCCAAGGTAATCACTGTATCTTAAGCCAGTTGATTCACAACCTTAATTATTCAGCACAGTTCTTTCACAGCAGTAGCTATATTTGTCTTTGGCTGAAAAACTGGGAGGGAGCATACTGGGGGGGACATCTTTGGAACTGTGCCTACAAGAGCACTGTCACATGAGTTAACACTCATAGCAAGCCCATAATCAAGTCCAAGTAGAAAGTGAGACAATTTGTCTATTATCTATATCATTTGTTTCATTTCACAAAAACTACAGCCTAACCCCCAAATTAACCTCAGAGTAAATTAAATAATTAAATGTTTAAAAATGAAGCAAAAAGAAACAAAAAATACCATGCGTAAATATCTAATCTTGAGACAGTTACAAAATAAACAGAAAAAAAATGGCAAAGACAAAAAGAACAGATGAGACTGTATAAAATTACAAAATGTTAATGAAGTTAAAAGGCAAATGTCTGGGTAAGAGGGGCAGTGCTAAATATATGCCAAGTGATTATGAAGAACTCATACTAAGAGCAAATTTTTTTAAAAAGGTAAAAGAAACTATTCAGCTTTCTTTTGTGAATTCACATTAGAAAGTTTAACCTTTTTAGTAATGTATATTGAACTATAGATTTTCTATCAAATTAACAAAATATTTTTGTTAGTAGTTTAAGATAATGCTCAATGCTACTAATATATTAGTGAAACAGATACCACAAAACAATGAAGGAGGCAGATTATTATTTGACATAATTCATATTTGGACTCTTTATTGAGAAAATAAAATTCAAAGATATTCATAATAAAACACTGGAAAACTGTAAATATGAGTAATATTAAATAAACCACGGTATATCCATAACATTGCTGAGCAATTATACTGGCTCTTCAGGATATGTTTTACCAATATGGGAAAATGTTCAAGATTTGATAATGGGAAGAGCAGTGTACTACACTATCCATGCAGCAGGAGGCAAGTGATTACAAGCTCTAGAGCCAACGACCTGAGGCTGATCTCTGGCTCCGCTGCTTAAGGGCCCTGTAACTCTGGGCAGGCCACAGCCTGATTCCAGTTTTCCACATAAACGTAAGTGGGATGATGCCACTTTGACCATAGTCTAAGGACTATGGTCAAATTTAAATGAGACAGATGTGAAGTCCCTGTGAACTTAAGAGGCCTGCTTATCAAGTGCCTTGTGGCAGTTCTTATCAGTACACCTTACCAGGAGTCCCCAAACCCTGAGTGGACCGGTATCGGTCCATGGCCTGTTAGGAACCAAGCCACGCAGCAGCAGGTGAGCGGTGAGCCAGTGAGCGAAGCTTCATCTGCATTTGCAGCTGCTCCCCAGCGCTGGCATCACCACCTCAACTACACCTCAGATCATTAGGCGTTAGATTCGCATAGAAGCACCAGTCCCTGGTGCCAGAAAGGTTGGGGATTGCTGCTTTAGACAGTATCTGAAAAGTCGACCCAAGGGCCCTAAATTAGTTCCTAAAGTACCACAAACTAGGTGAACTTGAACAACAGAAATTTATTCTCTCAGTTCTAGAAATCAAAGGTTTGAAAACAAGGGGCTGGCTGGGCCACACTGCCCTCCCCAGGCTTCAGGTCATGGCCCCCCTCACCCCTTGGGCATTCTTGGACACAGGGCTGCGAAGCTCCAGTCTCTGCCTCAGGCTACATGTGGCTTCTCTTCTTCTCCCCATGTGTTCGTGTCTTCTCCAGCCTGTCTCTTATAAGGACACTTGCCGTGGGAATTAGTACTCACCCATGTAATCTACGTCAATCTCATCTTGAGATACTGAATTTAATTACATCTACAAAGACCCCTTTTTCACATGAGGTCATATTCATAGGTTCTGGGGGTTAAAATGTGAACATATCTTTTTGGAGGCCATAATCCAAACCACTTTGGTTCCCAACCCGTAATTCCTTTAAAGTAGCAAATCACTAGAAGGATTTAAACTTGTATATATGGTATTTCATTATCAATTCCACATCCTACATCAGCTACATTTCTACAGGAAGCTCAAAGTAATTTCATTTGGGGGCGGGGGTGAGCACAGATCAGATTTGGTAGGCAACAGGGATGGCTGTGAACTACATAAGCCCTACTTCAACAGACGATGAAGTTCAAAACCAGGGGTTCCCTGTAATTGCAAAGTCAGACACTCACACTGTCATAACCATTCTTTATCAGAGAAATCAGGACAGTGCTCTGTACACGGGAAAACCATTTCAAAAAGATATGACATGAACTGAATGTGGCCAAGTCACGGAGCTTACCCTTGGGGGCTGGCTGCTCTGGAGAGCCCACTCACCAGGCTCTAAATGACAGCAGCATTCAGTGTCGCTCACCTTCAATGTAGAGAGGCTCCACTACATCGTGGTTAATCAGCTCGAAGTTCTCATGGCCAATCCAGTGCTCCACGTTTCTCTTCCTACCCGTGAAGAAGTTGTCCACCACAGTCACCTCGTGGCCATCCATCATGAGTTTGTCGGTGAGATGGGAACCCACAAACCCCGCTCCTCCAGATATCTGCATCAGGATGGTGTGTAAAACATCCCCAGAGAAAGCACAAGAGAACATGAGGACAATCAATTTAAGACATATTTCTGGAGCGGCCACAACTTAAAACTTGGGTCTGGGAGAACGGAGGAAAGATGGCAAAGGCTTTGGAGCAGCATCTGCACTGCTTTCTCCAGAGCAGAAGTCATACTACCTGCCAGGTTCTCAATAGCCTAAAAATTTTAACTACCATCCAGTAAATAAGACAGAAAAATGGTAGTTACAGAATTCAAAATATCTTCTTTGATAGAAAATTTTACATTATTAGAAGGTTCATATTGCAGCACTATTCACAATAGCCAATAAGATACGGACCTAAGTGTCCATCGATGGACGAATGGGTAATGACAAGGTGTAGAAATATAGAATGGAATACTATTCAACCCTGAAAGGGAAAGTCTGCCATTTGTGACAATGTGAATATACCTTAAGGGCATTATTTAGACATAAGTCAGAGGAAGACACATACTGTATGACTCTCACTTACATGTGGAATCTAAATGTAAAAGCAGAAAGTAAAAAGGTGGATACCAGGGGCTGGGAGGTGGGAGAATGAGAGATGTTAAGGGTACAACTAGATAAGTGAGTCCTAGAGACCTAATACACAGTCCTGTGATTACAGACAACAGAACTGTGTTATAAACATTAAGCTTGCTGAGAGACTGGATCTTAATTGTTCTTAACACTATAAGAAATGATAATTATGTGACAAAATGTGTAAGCTAATGTTATGAGCTTAAATTAAGCTTGCTAGGAGACTGGATCTTAACTGTTCCTAACACTATAAGAAACAATAATTGTGTGACAAAATAGATGTGTAAGCTAGTGCTACGATGGCAACCACAACACAATATAAATGTATCAAGTCAATATATTGTACACTTTATATTTACACATTGTCGAATGTCAAATATATGTCAACTGAAGACAAAACTGGTTCTTGTTTTATAATAAATGAGATGTTGAACATCACTTATGTAGTTCTAATACTATTGCTTCATTTTTAGAATTACTTTTTGAAAAAAGTGATTAGCAAAATGTAGAGATCTGGTGACTGCTAAAAAAAAATGTGGTATTTAAAATGGACCTTCAAGAACCTCATGAAAAACTAGTAGCTTTCAAAGTGCTCATAAGAACAAGTTCATAAGCAGCTGATGCTGTTTGCCCTGAATGATCAAGTTTCACTGTTTGGTTAATGTCAGAGCAGGAATGAGAACACCATGCACTGCTACCTACCCAGCCAAATGGTGTGAAATGATGCAGCTATGAGGGGTCAATGAGAGATAGGACTTTAGCAATAACGTGTTTTAAAACTTAACCACAATAAATGTGAAAAGTTATTTATGTTTGAAAAACATTTTTTTAATAAAAAGAATTTATTCAAATTAAGTACTGTAACTGAAGGGGGTTGATAAAAAAGCATATCTCATTTTTGGGAGGTAAGAGTAAAAAAATAAACTGAAAAAAAAAAAAAACAACAGATATGTGATGTGAAACTATCCTCTGTCCTATTCTGTTCTCTACTTTCTCCTCCATCAAAACTGGCATTTACTTCATTATCCTTCTTTTAAACCAAAAGAATTAACAATAGGAAAAACACCAATTCTTTGTACCTCAAATAAAAAGCACATAAACCCCTAAGTCTATGATTTTAAAACATTAATTTGCCAGGAAGTACTCTGTTCAAATAAAATCTCACATACAATTTCAGTGTTTATCACAGTGAGAACAAAGCTGCCCTGGGTGAAAAAGGCAGATTTGGGGGAACAGGAGAGTGAGTTTTGCCTTAAGAAGAACCATTTGTCAACCACCATCTAGGAACTTACATATGCTGGATGGAAATACAAATATGGTTTAGAATGTGAATGACTTAAAGTCCTGAGGCTCAACAGCTTTCAATCACTGTAAGCATGCTTCAGTGAGAGCACTCTTTTCTAAATCCTCGCTTTTTGGAGACAACACCCAGAGGAACTGAGTCTTTGATCAAGATCCCAGTTCACTAAAAATGATATCTAAGCCCACAGTCTTCTTACTTCCATATTCCCTCCATTACCTGTCGATTTGCCTGGTTTGTGCTTTACCCTTAGCACTCCAACAGTCTACTCATAAAGCTGAACAATGATTTGAAAAAAGAATTTTCTGGAAAAGTAACTGAATTTCAAATGTGGCTTACCAGTATGGCTTAACTCATGGGGTGAGATTTCATTTAACTTTAGCTTCATTTTATTGATTTTCTAATGCTTTCCACAGGTTTTAAATAAGAAAAATATATCTTTTCAAAGGAAATTTCATCCCTCCTAATGTAATTCTATATTGCAACTGTTCCTTAAAATAAGATGTCTGCGGCACTCTAACTTCATCTCAGCACCTAAAATAACTGAGCGACGGCTCAGAGCCAGCAGAAATGCAATGTATTAAATTATATACGATCACTTCCAATAGGGGTTAACACAGAATTGCTGGAAGCACCTTAGCTTTGTTTAAAATGGATCTGAGTTAATTTTGTTGAACAGTGCCTCTCTATCTAAAATACTGAAAGATTTATGTAACATAGCTGGATGGTTATAAAATGGTTTGACTAATGAATTTCAGCCTATGAGACAAGCATTTCAAATAGAAACAAAACCGGTGGACGCTTACCACTTTTGAAGAGTCCTCAGGAAAACTAATCACCAAACCAGGCATACCCTCTGAATAACAAGAAGCTAATGGCCAAAATATCGTAGGAAGAAAAGACATCAGACCTCTTATAGTGAGATAGATTAGACCTTCCAGTTTTGCATGGCTCTGCCATATCTGAGCTCATTTCAGTGCGCTTGCACTTCCTGCTCTTGTGGGAACTAACAGGCAGCTAAAGCGGTCCAGTTCAAGGTCAGCATTAACTCATTCTGCTTAGCAAATCAGCAAAAAGAATGTCTTCCAAACAAACCTCTTTGTGCTAAGGCTTCAACAACTACTGAAAAGGCTTTTTAAGTTTTAGCAACAACATGCCACATTTGGACACCAAAATGACTGAAATGTGGGCTTAATCTGTGTGTGAGGTGGCAGATGAGTGAAAAACACTAAGTCCATTTGTTGTGGTTATGTGCAAAATGAAATAAATTCGATAATACTAAGCAGCAGCAGGAAGATCATCCCACATGAAATAACAATGACCTCGGCAAGACTGCAGGGTCATGTGTCAGTGGAAGTCATCAGATTTTCTGATCACGCACACACGTGACAGAAGATTAGAAAAATTAACTTGTTCTGCTGAATACATTGATAGATTTCTCAATTCATACTTAAATGCACACAGATTTTTGATGTGATGATGGGTATACAAGTAGAACAGACTTTAGAATCTGTTCAAGGTGAGATTTATGTTAAACCATCTAAAAAGGCAAGAGATCTTCTATAGTTTCTAAAAGTCAATGAAAATTATGTAGGGAAAACAGTTTAATACTGATTCAAGAGTGTTACTTTGGTGTTTGGGACATACACTTCTACAACCTAGATGATGGATAGAAGAACAAAAAACCTTGTGTACTAACCATTTACAGATCAAGGGCACAGATAAGAAATTTTTACAGATTGCGAGTGTGAAGTGCTCTGTAGACCTGATCCCCGGCAAAACAACCGTTACTGGTGAAAATTAATTTAAATACAAAATAACCATTAAAAGTCTCTAGAAACTGCCTTAAGGGTATACAATAAGTGAAGAAACATATATGCAAGAAAATCTATTAAAATTCAATAAGAGTCTGGGACACTTGAGCCATGGCTCACTCCCCACATCTACCCTCCACCCTTACAGTTCTCAGTGAGTAAAAGTTGTGGGGATGGCCAATAAAATGGAGCTACCACTCAAAAGATATGAAATCTCACCGGGAAGGGTAGGCCACCACCATTTCTCATCCCCTCCAGCTGTGAGCTGTAGAGAATAAATTCCTGGTAAGAACCCAGGTAGTTAAGCATTCCCTTCCTCTTCTCAGCTCCCAGTCACAGGACAAGCTCTATCCCAGGCAGGGCAGAGTTTGAGTAATGAGACTCTGGCTATCCTTGTCTCCACTGTCTCCTAGAATGGAGATTCCAGGCTGAGATAGGCAAGGCAAAGAGATCAGAGATACTGATCCTGCCAGCACCCTGCTTGTACAACAGCTGTGTCATTCTCTCCCCCAGGTACAAAGATTTCCTCAAGGAGAGAGGCAGTCAATAGACACAGAGATTGCCAAGCTCTCCACAAAGGAAACATCTTTATTTGAAAGAGAGTGTAGAGAAGTTGAAGCATAAGGATGCTCTCAAAAACAATGGAGAGTTAGGTGGTAAGCAATTAAAAAAAGAAAAAAAAGGAAAAAGGCTGGTAGGTGGGTCTATGAGAAAAACAAGCTAAACCATAAGCCAGTAAGTTTTGTAGGAACCCAGTGAAAGAGACACCTAAGAGACTTCCTGAGGTCAGAACAAACCTCAAAGACTGGCCTCAAAATCTACCTCTGCGAAGGAACCAGAATTTAATGGATCAGACTGAGGAGTAACTTATAACTCAAAGTACTGTTGAAAAAATAGTTCATTCAACTGGCAATTACTGGAGCCCAACATTTGGTATGATACCACACAAGGCAAATGATTAACAGAGAAATCAGGGAAAGACACCGGGATAAGAGCCTTGCTAGAGCCACAGTAATCCCAAGGTGACTGTCAGGGTGACTGTGTCCAGGCCCTGGGCTATAGCTTCTGAGGAGCAAACACCAGACCTCCCCACTCCAGAAGACATAGACATCATGAAAACAGACCAGCCAAGTCACCATGCAAAAGCAAAACCGGTCTCTCGAGGGGCGAACAGTATCCAGAATTGCTATATTACCTAAAATGTCCAATTTTCAACAAAAAATTATGAGACATGCAAAGAAACAAGAATACGTGACCTGTACACACACATACATACACACAAAACCAGGTAACAAAAACTGCTGCGTGATTGCCCAGATGGCAGGAGTTAACATGGTTCTTTAAAAAGCCATTGTAAATATGCTCAAAGAAATGGAGAGAAACATGCTTAAAGAAGTAAACTGAAACTAAAAAGAGGGAAATAATAGAAACAAATGGAAATTCTGAAGTTGACAAGTACAATAACAAAAAAAACATTAGACAGATTCAAAATTCAATTGTAACTAACAGAAAAAAAATATTCAGCAAACTTAAAGATAGAACAAGAGAGCTTATACAAAGAACAGAAAAAAAAATTAAGGAAACTGAGCAGCACCTCAAATATGGGACACCAACAAGCACACTGACATGCTTGTCATGGGGGTATCAGAAATGGGGAGGGAGGAACAGAAAAAAAATAGTCAAAGAAATAATGGTTGAAAACTCCCCCCAGAACTGATGTAACATATTAATCTACACATTCAAGCTCAAAATACTCCAAATAGGATACACACAAAAAACAAAAAGACGCACAAAGACACACCATATTAAAAATATTGAAAATCAGACATAAAAATAAAGTTTTAAAAGCAATTTTATTGAATTGAATACTGTCCTGAAAACTTCATGTCCTTCTTGGGACTTCAGAATATTACTTTATTTGAAAATAGGGCCATTGCAGATGTAATCAGTTAAAGTAAGGTCACATAGGAGTAGGGTGAACCCTGAATCCACTGAGAGACACACAGGGAGAATATCACATGATGATAGAAGTAAAGACTAGAATGATATACATCTACAAGCCAAGGAACTCAAGAAGTACTGGCAATACCAGAAAGCTAAGAGAAAGGCAAGGAACAGATTTCCCCTAGAGCTTTCAGAGAGAACATGGCCCTGCTTACACTTTGGTTTCAGAATTCCAGCTTTCAGAACTGGGAGAGATTAAATAAACATCTATTGTTTCAAGTTGGTGAGTTGGTGGTAACTGTCCTCTCAGCCCTCAGAAACTAATACAGCAGAAAAAGAAAATGACTCCTCAAAAATACAAAGGAATCCCAATATGATTAACAACTCACTTATTGTAACAAATAAGGAGAAAGCAGTGGGATGACAGATTCAAAGTGAGAAAAACTATCAGCCAAGAATCTTATATATGACCAAAAATATCTTTCAAAAACAAACAAAAATAAGTCAACCACAAAGCAGACCTGCCATATAAGAAATATTAGAGGACATTCTTCAGGCTGAAAACAAATGATCTTAGTAACTTAATCCACGGAGGAAAAAAAAGGGAGGGGATCAATAAAGTAATTATAAAAGACGATAAAATTGCATTTTCTCCTGTCTACTCTTAAATAATTTAAAGATCAAGTTGTATAGCACAACATGAACATACCTAAAGCCACAGAACTGTACACTAAAAATGGTTAAAATAATCATGTTATTAATATTTTACTATAACAAAAAGAAAAGATTTTATAAAATATATATAGTTATATTACTGATTCTGTAAAATAAGAAAATATTTTGTACAATAATAATACAATTAAGGTAAGCGGGAGCTAAACTGTATTGCAGTGAGAATATGACACCAAAAATTAACTCAAACTCTCAGCAACAAATAAAGGAAATCGGTGGAATCCACTTACTTAAAACTATTAGAACTAACCAATGAGTTCAGCAAAGTTACAGAATATAAGATAGCGCAAAAATCAACTATATTTCCATACACCTACAATATACAACATAAAATTAAGCTAAAGAAAATTCTATTTATACTAGCATTTTAAAGAATAAAATATTTCAGGTTTAACAACCATGTAAAACTTACATTCTTAAAACTATAAAGAATGTTAAAAGAAACTAATGAAAACCTAAATAAAGGAAAAGATAGCCCATGTTAGGATTGTAAGACTTAATATTGTTAAGATGGCAATCCCACTCAAACTGATCAACAGATTCAGTGAAGTCTCTATGAAAATCTCAGCTCGTTTCTTTGGATAAATTGGCAAACTGATCCTAAAATTCACAAGGAATTATAAGGAATCTGTAATAGTTAAAATGATCTTGAAAAAGAACTAAATTGGAGGACTAAATTGGAGGACTCACATTTCCCAATTTCAAAACTTATTATAAAGCTACAGGAATGAAGACTGTGTGGTACTGGTATAGGAAAAACAGAGATCAATGGAACAGAATCGAGAATCTAGAAATATTTACATTTATGGCCAGCTGACTTTCAACAAGGGTGACATACACTCAGTGTGGCAAGATCAGTCTTGTCATCCAATGTGCAGCCACATGCAAAAGAATGAAATACCCTTATCTAATAAAAATTAACTCAAAATGGATCACAGACTAAAATTTAAGAACTAAATGGGATAAAATATTTGCAAATCATATATCTGATAAGGAACTTGCATCCAGAATAAGGGACTCTAATAAGTCAATAATAAAAAGAAAAATAACCCAATTTAAAAATGGGCTCAGTCTCTGAATAGACATTTCTCCAAAGAAGATACAGAAATGGCCAATAACTGCATAAAAAGAGGCTCAACATCATTAGCCATCATGGACGCTGAACTCAAAACCATGAGATATCACATCATACCTACTAAAAGGACCACAAAGACATATAATAAGTGTTGGTGAGGATGAAGAGAAATTGGAACCCTCATTCACTGCTGATGGAAATGTAAAATGGTGCAGTCGCTTTGGCAAATAGCCTAGCAGTTCCTCAAAAGGTTAAAGATAGAGTTACCATATGACTCATGTCATAAATGGATAATTAAAATGTGACACATCCATACAATGATTTAGTATTTGGTAATAAAAACATATAAAGTACTGGTACATGCTACAACATGAATATATCTTAAAAACATACTAAATGAAACAAGCCAGTCACAAAGGGACAAATATATTATTCCACCTACATGAAATATTCATAATTGACAAATCTATACAGACAGAAAGTAGATTAGTGGTTACCTAGGTCCTGGGGTGTGGAGGGACTTGGAGGAAAATGGAGAGTGACTGCTAAAGGGTATAGAGCTCCTTTCTGCAGTAATGAAAATGTTTTAATATTGGTATGAATTCACAACTCTGTGAATATAAACTACTGAATTGTACATTTTAAACAGTGAACTGTATGGTATTTAAATTATATCTCAATAAAGCTGTTATTTTTTTAAAAAATGCAAAGGTGACAATCTGTCTAAACAGAATTAGCTACACAATAGTTAAATGGAATCCTTTCATTGCTGAATCTGTATTGATGTTAAATAAGAAGACTACTAGCCAAGGAAGCTCCCCATGTATTCATTCAAAGTGGTCTGTGAACCAGAAAAGTTTTAAAAATCACTGCTCTCCAAGTTTCACATTTCCTCAAAAAGTTATACAGAGTTCCCAAGTAACCCAGCAATCTCACTCCTAGATGTATACCCCAAAGAACTGAAAACTTATGTCTAGACAAAAACTTGTACACGTATGCTCATTGCAGCATTCACAACAGTCTCAAAACAGAAACAACCCCAAACGACATCAATTGATAAATGGATTAACAAAATATGGTACATCTATACAGTGAAATACTGGTCAGCCATAAAAAGGGAGGAAGTACTGATTCATGCTATAGCATGGATGAACCTTGGACACATTATTCTGAGTTTAAGAAATCAGATACATAAGACCACATATTGCATGGTTCCATTCATACAAAAAGTCCAAAACAGGGAAATCCAGAGACAGACAATAGTTTCATGGTTCCCAGGAACCAAGAGGGTGGGGAGGGAGGGAATGAAACATGGCTGCCAATGGAACTTCTTTTGGGGGCGATAAAAACATTCTATTATTAGAATGTGGTGCTATTATACACCTTTGTCAACGTACTATAAACCACTGCATTATATATTCTATAAGGGTGAATTTTATGGTGAGTTGTACCTTGATTTAAAAAATTTCTTAATATGACATATATTATTCAGATATGCCAACTTACCAAAATTCTTTTACGATCCTTTTCTGATAAAAATTTTACTGGTGGGTATTTCTGGGTGAAGCTGTATAATATAAAGAGATTAAAAGAGAAAGTCAAACATCTCATGTGAGTATTTTCTCTGCCTACCATGAAAACAAATGCCAGATTTTATAACTGTTATTGCTCCTTCTCTCTCTACTCCAAGTGAGTGTTGCAGGAACCAAGCAATCACTGGTATTTTGAATTTTAAAAAATAGCTAACCTGCCCCTTGTTCCAAATCAAGCTAAGGATATATCTTGAGATTTTACCCATGAAAAGGAAAAATTCAGCAGCCAAAGCTAAAGACAAAATGAGAGAGGTGGCGGCATGACAAGATGATCTATTGAGGCCTGGAAGGAAGAAAGTTGCTGTGTGACATCACAGACGCGTCTTCGAGCAGTAGGAAAATAAGATCTCAACAAAGCTGACTTGTCTGTTTGGGGCAGGTTCACAAGTGCAGCATCCCCTTCCCGCCCAGTACCCCAGGGAAATGATGGAGCATCAACACTTCATGTTTCTCCCAGTCTGTTTGGCATTTACTATAAGTCTCATCTTTCAGTGCCTTTTGCTCCTGCCAATGGTGCCAGGGGTCCCGATCCACACTGATGTTTGAGGAGTAGGAGACAGCAAATAGCATATGTTATATGGGAGTTGATACGTGCAGATTTCAAATACCCTTCTCAAAGTGCTTTAAAAACAAATTACAAGAAATTGGCTTTATACTGAAATTGGCTTTATGCTGGGCCAGGGGCATTGTCGCCACTTCACTGCCTGGGATGCAGAATGCATTTCCTTAATGGTGCAGAAGTGAACAGAATGTGACAGGTTATCAGAGAGAGGGCCTGAAGTAGGTGTCCCTCAGCTCCCAGAGGTGTGTGAGCTTGATGAAGCTGAGCACACAGTGGGAGGGCTTTCCCTTACAAGAAGGCAGTTCCCCTGTTAGGAGCTTCCAGATTCTCAAAAGGTCAAGTTCCCTCTGTGGACCACAAAAACAGAGGTAGGCAGGTCAGAAAGTCTGAGGGAGGAGGAGAGAATAAGGCTTTCCCCCTTGTTAGCTCTGTACACCTCAGAGTTTCCTGCTGTCACTTGGCAGGGGGGCATCTTTAGCACATCCTGCCATACTAAGTGCTTCATTGCTGTGGAGCCCAGTAAATTCTTTGTTCTGTTAGAGCAATATTGGATGCCTTGAGGGAGCCTGACAGATGCCTTGTTTGTAAAGTGACACTTTTTGTCATTCTGAACACTTCCTCAATCACGTGGATAGAGGATACAAAGTAAATTCAGCAATGCCCGCGAGCAACCCTCATCCCTGCCCAATCCCTGATCTCCTCCAAGTACTTCACACCCACCACTCTAGACTCAATTCTGAGTTCCAAACCCTACCCGTAGAAACAAGTATGAATTGACTAATGGATCTTTTCTTACCCCCCAAATAGCCTTTGGTAATTATTTTATGCCACTTCAAACTCTAATCTTACTATTTAATAGGACAGACTGTAAAGAAGTACTTTCACTTAAAATTTAAATTATCATTACTTGCTATCTATTCAAAGAACATTTAAAGATATAGAGATGAAAATTTTAAAATGCCATGTAAGCAAAGAATTAGATATGAAGGGATGGTGAGAAAGACATAAAGGCCACATAATCTACTTACTCGAACTTCTAGAATGGCAGTGTCCCCATTTCTTTTTCATGTATAAATATAATCATTACCTTATTTCTTAGGAGCCACTTTGCTCAAAATGAGAAGCATATCAAGACAACATATTTCCTGTTATAGTCTTATCTTGCCAGTATTGAGATGGTTTTTTGATCATTCTTATCATACAGTTAGGAAAAATAAAACTACACAGAGCTCCATTGATTTCCACCACAAAGTCATGTGTATACTTGACATTTTAACTGAAACATTAAGTTGGGCTCATCTGTCATCTAACTTGTCCACCAAAATGAAGAACAGAACCACGTTAGAATGAGTAACTAGTAAAGAAGGGCCAAAAGGCAAATTCTTAACCACTGCACCTATTTTAAAGGTAACTGACTGTTTGACAAGCCTATAAAGAATTACAGATAAATTCTTTAAGATTATATTCACACACGTGCTTCTCCTTCCAGTTTAAAAAGTGCAAAGAGAAGCTTTTGAATCCGTTTAATAGAAAATCTACTCTGGGCACAATTTAAAAGAGAAGAGGGCCAAGGACAGAAGCACAGGGAAATTCTGTATTTAAGGAGCACAGAGAATAAATAAAACCAACAGAGACAAAAGAAATAGGTACCATTAAAACTAGAAAGCAGTATCCCAAATAACAACAGCTATTAATATTTACTGAGTCAAGTGCATTTACATCACTTGATTTAAGACTCATCATAACACTATGAGAAAAAGCCTAAGAAGGACAAACAAAAATGTCCAGAATGAAAATAGTCAACCACATCAGACTCTATAAAGAAAAAACCACTCGGTTTGGTAACCAGAAAGCCATCAGCCACACTTCATTAGAGCAGTTTCAGGACAGCATAAGGAATTCATGACTGATTGCAAAAGATTAAAAAGTGAGATTGTTGTGAGATAGTATAGATTTTCTTTCAAAAAGCTGGACAGTAGATAAAGTTAGGACAGTAAGAGAGGCTTGTGGGATCAAGTAACATTTGATTTTTAATTAAGCTTGGGCTTGACTGTAAACTGAAGAAGAATCAGATGAAGCAGACTGCTGGAGAAAGTAAGAGAGAAAAGAATATCCAGACCCAGGCGAGGGAAGAAGCAAAAGAATACTTCTACCTCGGAGCCAGTGAAGGCAGATATTTGAGGATTCAAATGCAGAATCTAAAATGATACCAACTTGTTTTTGTATCATTAATCAGATACACCTTCCTGAGTAAAAATAACCTCCTGACTTCCCATAATTTTTGCCATCAACTGTAGAGCCTTTTTTGGTCTTGTTAGTACCTGGACTGAACAGAGAGAATGAGACGCTGCTGCCATAGTCATGGACCTCCAATCTGGAACCAGCCTCAAGGGAACAAGTTAACACTCTGCTCTCCGGTACTATGAAAGAATGAGACTTAACTGCACCTGAAATCTCATCTGACTTATTCATAATTAGTGCTTTTCCTTTCTATAAGACAGTGCAAATTTTGCCCTCTGAGTATGTGACTGGTTTACACTCCCAGAACTGGAATGCTTTTTCATTTTCCCATAATGGGACGGGGTCTACTGCTCTGTGAGCTTCCCCAGAGATCCTCAATGAGTAGGAAAGAATTGCGAAGTTGAAAAACTTTCCAACAAAGACATTAACTTGAAAAGCATTCCATGTGCTGTGGCGAAGCTAGCACCTGTGTGTCTTCATAGCCTGATACTTTCTCCCCTATTTACATGTTGTTACACAGCTGAACAGTGTCATTTCGTGGTATAAGAGCCAGTAGTAATTCTGAAACCTCAAGACTTCATGAAATGGGCAGAAGGGCCCAGCAGGCTATTGCGCCTTTATGTATATTTTGTCAGCACTGTTCTAAAAGAGAAGTTGCTTTCAGTTTTGGTTTTGGGGGATTGCACATTCCCTTTGCTGCACAAGTTAATATGAGAAACCACTACTACTGGGTACTCTATAGGTATGGGAGCAATAATTAAAATTACCCACATGCAAATAATTCACAAATCCAAATTCTGCTAGGACTGCATAAAAAATCAAGGAAGCTGATATATTGAGGTCAATTTCAGAACTGAAAAAAGATCTTCAAGAACATTTAGTCTGACAATTTCTATCTACAGATAAAGAAACTTAGGTCCAGCAAGGTAAAGACACTTTGCTCAATATCACTGAACATGTTAGAAGTATAACTCAAATCTTTGGTTTACTCCATTTTTCTTAATCACCATATAGATGGCCATCTCTCATTCTTTACCACCATATACTTCTTTGCATTCTAGAAGAAATAACCATGATTCCCTGACATTAGGAAAACCATCAAAGTTTCTTATTGCTTCCATGACACATAAAAGGGGTAAAGTAGAGTGATAAGCAAGCCGTTACCTTCCTTGTTGCTGAATTTACAGAACCACCTTCCTTCAATCCTACATGCAAATAATAAAATTTTGAATTTATGGTTGAATAAAACTAGATGCTTTCACATGACTCAATTCATTTGGATGTGTTTGTGTACTGTCGACCATCACATTTTAGAAATAATTCCAAAATGAGTCCTTCACTATTTTGACCAGCTTTCTCTCCTAGTGAGGGATTATTTAGGCCCCAAAGCCTGGCACCCTTTAAAGCATTGCAGTAAATTTATATTAAATTTTCCTGACTACTGATAACATGCTGACAGCTATAATCCAATTTCTATGGTTACACACCAACAAATAGGGCCTTGATTACGAAGTACCAAATGGATTGATTTAGTGCACTAAGCTCAACACGAGAAATAGAATGGAGAATGATGGCTTGAAGATATGCTGAGATAAGTCAGGATAACAGATCAAACAAATTCCTCATCTTTGGTGAACTTAATAAAATGGTATTTTATTGACATTGCTATTCCACTTGATTAAAGCTTCCTAGAACACTTTTAGAGACCATGGGAAAGAAATGAAGCAACAAAAACAAAAGTAGAGACTGAGGACCTGACCTAGAAAGTGAAATGACAACTAGTTGATTATACTTAGCACCTTAAGGTGCTAAGAATTCATTTTCACACATCTCTGACAACTGTTGAACAATCTGGAGGCTGTAATCTTGTTTATTGGTAAATAGTTAGACACTGGAAGGCAGCAGGCTTGATTAGGGATTTCTTTAAGATGCAACTCAGCTTTGTGGTTCACTAACAGGTTGTTTAAGCTTTGAACCAGATTTGTTTAAGCAGTAAAGATTTGAAATAATAATAGCAGTATAACATTGCCTCATTTCTGGAGAGCTCTCTGATGCAGACTTCAGAGAATAAAGCCCAACTGACATGGGGTGGAGAGGGAAACACAAAAAGAAGTGCTTCAAGATATCAGCTAGGAAGATCTGGAACTAACCTCCTTCCATAGATACAACAAATCTACAGCTACATACAGAACAATTTGCTCTGAAAAAAACCTGAAAAGCAGGTTAACAGTTCCTCCACAGCAAGGACACAATGGTCATATAAAGATGGGTTGTATAGGCAGAGACTTGGTGTCACTAAAAACTCCACCCACACAGAAAAGGATATCAGAAATACAGAGTTTCTCCCTAAGGAGCAAGGGGTCTATGTTGCTCTTAATGGGGCTCGCATGGAGATTCACCTGCCCTGGGACCCAGCACAAAAGCAGTGGTTTGAAAAGCACCCACACTGTGAGTGTGAAGGAGAATCATCTACTCGTGTTAAAGCATCTTCAGGGGAAGTAGCCCGTTGGACTATGTCCGGGAACAAAAGTGCTGGCAGAAGTCACTTTTGTGCATTGCCTCTAACTAGCTGCAAGGGCCAGTGGCATGCCTGGCTGGTATCTGCATCTGTGCTGCTCCCACAGCCCCATCAAAGGCAGCCTGCCAATGCAGCCCACAATAGAGATGCCTCTTGAGCACCTGGCTCTCGTGGCTGAGAACTGTGTTTCTGGACCCAACGAAGCTAAAACATTCAGCAAGACAGTTCTTCACAGGCTACCATTCCCCCTACCCCCACCACTCTCCAGGTCGCGCAGAGATGGTACACACCCCCAGTTCTCCTGTGCAAAATGGCTATTTGTCCTGGAGCTTCAGCCTGAGGGGCAGGCTTCAGGTTTACCGCATACCAGAGGATGAGACTTGCAGCTTGCCAGCACCTCCCAGTATGGAGTCATACACTTGTCTGGAGCTCTGATTTTCTGAAGCAACTGCCAAGGAGGATACCTCCAAACCACTGGTCTAGCGGCCAGAAGGGTTTACACTGTGGCCCACAGAACTGTGCATGTTTGCAGTTTGTAAAAGCTCTGCTTGAGGATCTAGATTCAAGTCAGCCTGAAACTAAATGCCAACTGAGTTCCCTCTCTCGGGAACACTGTGAACACAGGTCTTGACATACTTTCAACAACTGGGACCCACAGAGAATAAACAAGATTGCTTAAACAATCATCAAGGTTCAAGAGATGACCAAGAGCCAAGGCAAGGTTAAATGATAAAATCTGTTTCCTAGACATGGCTGTTCCTTTGAACTGGGAGAGAGAGGTGTTTCACTTAATACATAGAAATAAACAGAGAATCAAGAAAAATGAGGAAACAAAGAAATAGATTTCAAATGAAAGAGCACATTAAAACCCAAGGAAAAATGGAGATAAATAATTTACCCGATTAAGAGTTCAAAGTAATGATCATAAATATGCTCACTGAACTCAGGAGAAGAATGGAAGAACATAGTGATAACTTCAGCAAGGAGACAGAAAATGTTAGAAAGTATCAAACAGAACTCACAAAGTGGGATACAATAACTAAACTGAAAAGCACAGTAGAGGAAACAATGGCAATTAGATGAAGCAAAAGAAAGAATCAACGATCTAGAACAGGGGTCCCCAACCCCCAGGCAGTGGGCCAGTACCAGTCCATGGCCTTTTAGGAACAGGGCCACACAGCAGGAGATGAGCGATGGGCGAGCAAGCAAAGCTTCATCTGTATTTGCAGTTGCTCCCCAGTGCTACCTGTACACTAAAATTTGTAAGATGTTGAAAGAAATTGAAGAAGACACAAATAGAAAATGAAAAACTAGTCAATGCTCATGGACTGAAAAACTAATATTATTAAAATATCCACATTACATAAAGCAATCTACATTCAATGAAATCCATATCAAAACTTCAATGATATTTTTCATAGAAATAAATAATCCTAAATGTTTATAGAACCCAACAAGATATTCTGAATAGCTAAAGCAATCTTGAGAAAGAAGAACAAAGCTAGAAGCATCATGTTCCCTGATCAAACTATATTTCATAACTATGGTAATCAAGAGTATGGTACTGGCATAAAAACAGAAACATAGACCAATGAAATAGAATAGAGCTCAGAAACAAGCCCATGCCTATATGGTCAATCAATTTATGACAAAAGAGGCAAAAATATACAAAGGGGAAAGGATAATTTTTTCAAAAAGTGGTGTTGGGAAAATTGAACAGCCATTTGCAAAAGAATAAAACTGGAAAATTACCTCAAACTGGATTAAAGACTAAATGTAAGACTCAAAACAGTAAAACTGGAACAGCGATCCCCAACCTTTCTCAGCACCAGGAACTGATGCTCTTACGAGAATCTAATGTCTGATAACCTGAGGTGGAGCTGAGGCAGTGATGCTAGAGCTGGGAGCAGCTGCAAATATAGATGAAGCTTTGCTTGCTCACCTGCCGATCACTGCCTGCTATACAGAACAGTTCCTCACAGGCTACAAAACTAGTACTGGTCTAGGGCCTGTGGTTTTGGGGTCCCCTGTTCTAGAAGGAAACATGCAGTAAGCTCCGTGACATTGGTCTTGGAGATGATTTCTTGGATCTGACTCCAAAGGCAAGGACAACAAAAGTAAAAATAAATAAAAGGGACTTCATCAAACTAAAAAACTTGCACAGTAAAAGAAACCATCAACAAAATGAAAAGGGAAACTACTAAATGTGAAAAGATATTTGCAAATTATACATCTGATAAGGGGTTACTATCCAAAATATATAAAGAATAAAAGTCCTTCTAAGGTCAATAACTAAGGTATAGCATTTTCCTAAACATGGAACAAAAATATACATACCTTTTTTCCAAATCTCTTATTTTCTCTCTTAGTGGTTCGACAATCTAAAACAAAAATAATGAATATCAGTTTTAAAGCGAAACAGTCCTGCATCCCTTTCTACCCACTCTGATGTTTCAGAGAGGCATGACACAAAGCAAAACAGATCTTAATGTCTCCTAACAATTCACTTCCAATTCAAATTAAGTTATACCACTTCAATTGCAATTCTACAATTGAGATGATAAATTACACGTTGGAAATGTTATGCCATAGATGGACAAGTCTCTCAGAAAAATAACCTTTTTATTTTCCTACCTTACTGTGAGCAATGTTAAGGTGATTCAGGCTCATAAAAATAGGCAGATCAATACCACTGCTGTCTTTTCAGGAACTAAAAAATCCCCTACTTGCTACCCACATAAGCTTACACCTTGGTTCTGTACATTACCTCCATGTCATCAACCCCAGCACAGAAATCAAGGCTGAGTCGACCCCCATCACATGTGCTAACACCATGAGCAGAGAGAGAATAAGGGTGCTCTAAGGGCTTCCCCATGACTCCAGCATTTGGCTTCGGATCAAAATGAGTAATTCTTCATCCCCTCCCAGGGCCATGTTACAACACTCTGGACATATCTATGTTTATCTGACCAAAATATAAGCAATTATTTAAAATCGAAGATGTATAATTAACCAGAGGAGCTAGCTTTCGGAGAGGTAGATGTGTGGCTTCCCCATCTGGACACTCTTTATGTTCCCAGAGTCCTAGCATCTGAGCTGGGCATTTTCCTTTCAGCATCTGCTCAGGGGAGTAGATGTGGGTGCATGCCTCCATCCCAGGTATAAAGGTAATAATCGCTTTCCTTTCTCTAAGAAATTCTGGAAAAACTTGTCTGAAAAGTCACATAAAAATTTAAATCCATTTTGCCTTTAAGGTAGAATTTGTTAGTCTCCTATTAAGAGAATAAATTTCTGAGAGATGGTTTCCAAATCGTAGATCAGCATCAAGATGCCACAATAAAGACATTAGTACAAGCAAAGGAAATAGTTGACAGAAAAAACTGAAGCAAAATATGGGAAAAAGACTAACCTCTTCAATCTTCCTTTCAATTTTTAGTTCACCATTTTCCTGGATAGACCTGTTGAGCAGAAAGCTACAAAACTGAAATCAGTTGAAAGGCTTTATGACCGCAAGAGTAACTTGTGAACAATTCCCACAACACACACCAAAGGTTACAGAGGTCTCCCTTCCTTCCCTAACATGGGTCACGAGTGCTAATTCTCTCCCGGAGGGAGTGCTCCAGGGGAAAATGAGACAGTGGGAGAGCAAATCTAAATAGAACCTCACAGACTCAAGACTGTTGTATGCCCTGTTTCTATTAAATTAATCTCACTTTCACATTACATCCAATAAGAGATTTCAAATAGAAGCAGAAAGTGAGTCTATAGGAATACAAATTTGACTGCTGGGCTTTTATGGGGATTTAATACAAAATGGAGTTTTTCCAAGGAAAAAAACAGAGCTTCTTTAAATGGGATCTGAGCACCCCACCTAGCCAAACACAGAGGCCTTTGTTAGGAGACACACACAAGGTCTGGTGGTAGGAAAAGCATCTACAACGCCCAGTGGCCCTGCGAAACCAACGTCTATGAAAAGCCCGATGGGGCGCAGCACACCTTACCCTTGGAGCCCTGAGCAGCAGCATTAAGCTTCCAAGTCCAGCTCAGTTACCACAAACGTGATTTCTATTCTCTCATTTTTACTACCAAGAAACAGGAAGTGGAGCAAATTTTTCTTTAAATCAAAACTGTACTAACAGCATCAAGTTAGTATTTTTATAATGAATGTTTATTACTTTTAGATTCTTTTTTAAGAATATCAACATAAGTTAACTTTATAATTGTCTCTCCTGCCCTGTGAAGCAGCACAAGTAATGCACACTCTGCCAGGGGCTCCTAGGGACAGGCAGGTGGCCTCAGCATCCACTTGGTCTGTTCCCTGAGGCCAGGGTCCAGCTGCTTTCTTCAAGAATATCCATGGGGAAAAAGACACAGTCCAGATGTGTAAACAGCAAAACACTCAATTTCACTTTTAAAATATTTTTCAATTAACCCGTGACATAAATGGTGTATATGTAACAACTGAAATGTGTCCATAAAACCCACCCATAATACCCAAGTTATTAAAAACAATTACCTCATATTAACAAAGTTGCCCCAAACAGCTGTAAGAAAAAAAAAAAGTCAATATTTAGGTTCATGGCAAAGATTTCAACTAATACAATCTTAATTTTTAACCAATGTTTTACCAATGTTTAGTTCATGAAGACAAGAAAATGTATACTTTTAAAGTATTAAGTCTTACTAAAAAAATAAGTGAAAACATGATCCCTCTAATTTTGGAATATTTCTTTTGAGGTGTGCATGACTTTTGATAAATAGTATGTCCCCAACCTTCTTCTGAGGAACAGCCAGTAACAGACTCAGTGGCCTGTGAGAGAGACCTTAGGGTTCAGAACAAGCTCTTCCTTCAAGTGAGGTAAAACCAAAACCCAGAGAAGTTAAATAATGACCTGATGCAGCTTAACTTCAACTGGAAGGTTATCCCTCCTTTCTCAGCACTTACCACATCTCCCTTATATCACAGGGACTTGTCATTGGTCTTCTCTTTGACACAGACACCTGGGGGGCAGGTAATTGTAACAGCACCTATTTCACTTACAGCTTTTTGTCTGATTCAAGCTGGCTTTGTGACTCACTTGTTTTCCCTGTCATTATCCTTCCACTTTGCATGCCTGCTCCCTTAAGCCTTAGAACATAAGGTTCCGGCAAGTGTCAAATCTTTTGAGAATGAAGCCTCAGGTCTATGGATTATGACAGTTCCTGACAAAAAGTTTTGCAGAATGACCTCTGCTTCTAAAAAATACATAGGAAAGAAACTGTGAAAATGCCAAAACACAGAGCTTAAATGGTAACATGAGTAATTGCTTATTATTCCTTGTATTTACATGCTTGCGTTGCTTTTTAAAAAGGAAGAAGAGAATGTTCAACCCTTGCTAAACTATTCAAAGTCTCTTCCTAGACAACCTGTGAACATGTGAGTCAGTCCTCAGCTCAGACATCAGGCAATACTCCCACCAAAAGAGAGCTTCAGAGATCAGTGACCAGCCATGAGCTGCCAAACCAGATGGGGACTTCTTTACTGTGTAACTGAAACACATGATCTCTTTCCAGATTTAGGATTCTGCTGCTTGTCAGAGTAGGCTAGGGGGCAGTCCTTCCCTTCCATGCCATGGACGGATGTAGGAGAGGAATCAGCGGCTTCCTAAGGTGGTCTCTGGGTGGTGAGTGCCTTCTGACAACCTTTTCAAATCATTCTGTAGTTATTAGTTTATTAAGTTTTTTTCCTTTTTAATCTTTTCTCGAGTCTGCTTAAAATGTCTATTTCAGAGCTATTTCTTGATCTTTTTATAATCACTTAGACTACTTTGGAACATGGAAGGCTGCCTCCCCTCCTGAACACCTTCTCCTTCTTGAAAGTAAAGACACCAGGGTTTCCTGAATCCTCCTCCCTCTCCCACTGGTCCTGTTTAAGCATCTCTCCCTTGAGAAGCAGGAGGGAGTCCTGCGATGTGCCCCGGGAATAAAGCCACAGCTTCACCACTCTTTATAAACAGATAATCACAGATATATGCAGATATGCCCAAATCTATTCCCGTGGTTCAACCTCTACTGCTGGCCCCTGCACCTGGCAACAAACTGTCTTCCCAGCAGCCTGCTTTCTGGTTAACTCAAGCTTCACAAGCCCCTTCTCCTCACCAATCAGACCTCGACAGCAGTCCCTCCACAGGACTCCCCACTCTCCTTAAACCACCGCCATCCCAAGCCTTTAGCTGTCTGCAGGTGGTCTCCTGGCCAGAAGTGCACTTGCATCTCATCTGAGTGAGTACTCAACCTCTCTCCCTGCTCCATCGGACACTGTGGCCCCGCTGCTGCCAAAGGGCCCTCTACACACCTCTATGTGGTGGTTCACAGATGGTCTTCCTACAAGAGCAGGTGTTCCCTCATTCACATTGCAACACCTAGCCGTGAGGGCCAAGCACCAAAATCAGAGGAATGGAGGTCAAGAAATGTTTTCACTTTCTTCTGTTTATCCCTTGTTTAGTACTTTTTCACCTCAGAAGTGTTATTACCAATTAATCTTTAAAATGTTTTTATGTCAAATGCTTTTGGCTTCCTTTTAAATTCTCTAAAGCTCTACTTGCTTTGCTTTGAAGGGTGACAAGGACTCACATCCAGCAGAGACAGGCAAGAAAGGCCCCTGTATTACTGCAGACTCATTTCAAGGAGAAAACACACGTGATTTCCCACAATCATGGAGCTTTGGTCCTAGTGCTTTGCGTAGACTAGCCTGGCATATTGCCAGTTAAACATTACCTAAAATTAATGTTACTTTTAGAATTCTGCAATCTGCTTAAGTTTATGTGACACACCTTAGAGTGTCTCAAAGCAATAGCTGAGCATTACTAATAAAGGTACTCAATAAATATTGGAACTAAAATGAACTAAATTACATCCATTATGTGTAATACAAGGACTCAATATTAAAAGACAAAAAGATAATCCCTTTATTGACAAAGAGCTTAAAATGAAATTCCCTTATACAAGTTTCAAGATATTTTAAATTATTCTAATTTTAATATAAATTTTTTAAATAGTTTGTATGTAACCTGAGGCACACTGGTTTTACAATTCTCATTATGTCTGTATCTAGACTTCATGCTATCTTGAAAACCCCAAATCAAGAAAATCTACCACATAGAAACTGTTATGTAGGGCAAAAATAAAGAGTTACTTTTAAGAGAATGATTAAAAAATGGCCTTTTCTAACAAAAAAAAATTAAAATAGTAACCCAACACTTTTATTGTTGTATTAGTCTAACTTGGTTTCTTAAATATTAATCAGCTATCACTTGAGATAAATCCTTTTCGAGAACATCTGTGGGTCTCCCTGGATTCATGGATGAGTTACCAGAAGTCTGAGGAGAGGAGTCCTTAAAAGTCTATGCAAACCCTGGGCCATAGCTTTCAAAACTCCTCCAGAGTTCCAAGGCCCCAAACAAATGAAGACCTACCAATTCGGAGTCCATAAAAGCTTGGACTTTAGGAGACTTAGTTTTAGGATGGGGACTGACTCCTCCTTGAATGCTGGGCCCTAAAAAAGGGCAGATTCCTCCCCAGGACTTCTGTTCCCCTATTTTAAGTACTGGTAGAATGTCTGATCCGGCATTGTAACATTTTCATTTCCCAATCAGACATTTTAAATGGCTGCAATATGCTTTAGCATGTTTTTATTGGGCATCCGATCACCACTTTCACCTGGAAAGCAGGTGCACTTTTATCCTAAGTCACAGAAAGAAGTGTGAATTAAAGGAATGGCTTTCCTGCCTCTCTGCATGGGCACGCACTTATGTGACACAGTATGTAAGGTATGTGCATGGACAGTGTGCTAGGGGCTCACCTACTCTGCTTAGTGATATTAGACAGTGCTGACCCTGTAGGAAATCCATGGAGGACTTGCCTTCTTTCATCAGTATTTCCTCAAATCGTTCCACCAGCCATCCAAACAATAAAGCTGGTGCTCAGAGAAGACAGAGGGGTAAGACCCTGTGCACAAAACTTCATGTGGCTGGTGTCAATGTGTGCATGATGTACAGGGAGGACCCCAAGAGAGGTGGGCAAAACAGCGGTCCCCAAGAAGGCAAAGCCCAGCTGACAAAAACAGCAGGGGTCCACCTGAGACTAAAGAGATTGACAGTTTAACCCCATTTGTGCAGGAGAAGGTGGAACACTTGTCACTGGTAAGACACTGGAGAACTTCCCCAAATCACAGAGACTATGGGTAGAGAAATAGGGCAGGGCCCAACAGCAGCAACAGGGGGCAGTCACCTGCGTAAATGCAGGAGGGTCTCTTTTTCAAAATGCAAACGTTTATTTATTGAGCCACTGCTAGAAGCCAAGCAACCTGTGAAGTCTTGCAGCAAAGGCTCCTAATCCCCAGTGAGCTCTCCAGGACCTCACAATGGACAAGAATGGGGTTGAGGAATTGTGGGGGTCTGCATTCTCCAATCTCAACAGACAAAATTCAGGCTTCCTAGAGACTATGAAACTCTACATGGTCTGTACTTCAGCCCTCCTGATTTAGAATCTCTCACAGGAGTCCAGGCATCAGTGTTTTTTAAATGTCCCAGGTGATTCTGACCCCTGGGGGAGGTGGAGAACCTCTGCCCTACAGGATCTGGTGACCAGTCATTGCCACACCTCGACCTGTGCTTGTAAGTTCTTGTTCTTACAGTCGGAGCTCAAGCCACTGTTTTCCTATGTATTTTCTGATATGCCAAGCCTGTTCCTGCTTCAGGGCCTTTGCATGTCTCCCAAATACTGCTTCATCTGCTTTCCTCTTTCAGTTCATCCCGTCTCAGCTCTAATTACCTTATCAAAGAGATCTTGTGACCAATCCATCTATAACAGCTCCCCCCACCTACTCTTCTCTCCTTAACCACACCTTTAACATGCTTTATCTTCAGAGCAGTTATCACCAGCTAATATATATCTCTATATGTCAATTTACCTGTGGATCCATGTTTATTGTGATTCCCTCCAAGAAAGTGTAAACTCCAAATGGCAAAGATTTTCTGGTTTGTTGACTGCTTTTATCTATGGCACTGACATGCAGCCATGTAATATGTACTCACTAAATGTTTGCTGAAAGAGTGAATGAAAAGCTCTTCTAAACAATCGGGAATCACTGCTCCAAGGCAGGAGTCAGCAAACCTGTTCTGTAAAGGAACAGACTGCAAATATCTTATGCTTTTCAAGCCATATGATGTCTGAAGCAACTACTCAACTCCACCACTGTGGGGCCACCAGTCATAAAAAATTCGTAAAAGCCTTGCTGTACTCCCACAGGACTTTATTAAAGGACACTGAAATTTGAATTTTCTGTTACGAAATAGAATTCTTCTTTTTATTTTTTTCAACTATTCAAAAATTGTTACGACTTTTCTTAGCTGCAGGGTAGGCTAGATTTGCCCACAGGTCAGTACACTCATCTCTGCTCTAAGAGATAACAGAATGACCAAATACAATCCCCTTGTCTTTGAGGGGAGAAGAGCCACCAGTCACCTCTATAGGATAGGCACCAGAGTTAGTCTCGGGGAGCAGAGAGGAGAAGGCAGGTCACTGAACTGTGAATATGGGAAGGGACACCTACTGGGCTCTGAAGGAAACGCTCTTGGAAAGAAAAAGGCAGTGGGGTGTGCAAGGCCAGCAGTGGGATGCTAGGGAGGAAACAATGAGGCTGCAGGGTCAAGGTGAGCCATGAAGGTTTTTTTAAGAAGCTGACAGGTGATTCTGTCAATGAACCAAGTATAGACACCATTGTTTTACCTTCTGTAGCATTCCAAGACAGGTGGGTTCTGGTTAATGGGCAACCAGCAAGCACCCAGTGTGATGACAGGAAGCCTGTGCTTTAGCATAACAGTTAGCAGGGACAGATGAGCAAGGAAGGAAGGAAGCTGAAAGAATGCCAAGGACAGCAGGCATGCCTTGGGGACAGGTAGTGTATAAGGGTGAGATGATAGGTCAGGGTGGGGAGGTGTCATGGATGATGTCATGATATAAGAACATTAGGGGTGAAGAATGGCTAGGGACAGGGGATAATGGACTGGAAGGAGCACATGTGGGGTTCAAGGCACCTTACAGTAATGCAGCTGAAAGATGTCTAAAAGCCAGTAGAAACAGAGGACTGGAGCTGGGAAAGCCGGGGTTAGCCAGAGGGGACCCTGAGGCCAGAATGGTGAAGTTTCATTAAAATGTGGCACCAATAGCTGCATGCAGCCAGGCAGAGGCCACAGCCCTGGGGGATCTCATGACAAGGCCAAAGCATGCGGCCAGGGAGTGCAGCTGCCAGTCTCGCCATGTGGGCCATTCACCCCAGTTGTTTCTAACCCTGAGGTCATGTTACCACCTTCACTTTACAGCCAAAGACTGAAAAAAAGAGAAATATCATGTGACTTGCTCAAGGTCACATGACAAGTGACCACCCATAGCTGGGCAAACATTTGTAAATGTGAGGCCTCATTCCAAGGCCTGTGTGATCTGTCTGTTCAGGGCTCCAGAGTCATCCCTGTCTCCACAGAAAAAAGTCACCTTGTCTCCAAACTTGTCCTGTAAGTCATCAGTTCCCAACCTCTTGGCACCAGGGACTGGTGCTCCTAGGAGAATCTAGTGCCTGATGAACTGAGGTGGAGCCGAGGTAGTGATGCTAGCACTGCGGAGTGGCCGCAAATACAGATGAAGCTTTACTTGCTCACCTGCCACTCACCTCCTGCTGTGCGAACCGGTTCCTAAAAGGCCATGGACAGGCACCTGGTCTGCAGCCCTGGGGGGTTGGGGACCGCTGCTCTAAATTAATCCCCTCCCCTCAGACTCCCTGTGTGTAACATGTCCTCAAACTGGGTAACACTAACCTCATGACATCCTAGTGTGTGTGTGTGGGGGGGTGGGATTAAGCCTATTCGAACGTGGAAGATGCTCCCCATTTCAGGAGAGTGATTAGCAATTCCAACCTTCCACTTACTCAGGTCAAGAACACTTTCATTTAGAGAGGTGTTCAAAGTAGAAACCCTATATAAACACAGGGCATCTTAAAAGTTCCAGAACACTAAAGTGTGACGCTGCTGAACACATTCTGCTATGACTGTTTATTGTTCCTCTCAAGATTTTCTGAGCGTGTTAACTAAAACAAAATACCTCATCTAAGCTATGACTCAGTTTGTCTGCCAAGTACTCGCTGCAGAACTGTACAGTGACAGTGCTTTTTACACAAAAGGAGACTCTCTCTGTTGTGGCATTTCTCAAAACCAGTTTAAAAAAACTCTGACATGCATCCCATGAGGAGGTGGGGTCTCTGTCCTCCCCTTGAATCCAGAGGACTTATGACTGCTTCCATCACAGAGGGGAGCAAAATGACCCTATGTGACTTTTGGAGCTGGTCACAAACAGTGTGCACATCTACCTTATTTGCTGAGACACTGGCTCTTGGAGCCTGGGCTGCTGTGGGAAAAGTCTGATCACCTTGAGGCCACAAAGGTCACTATAACAGCCAGTGCTGACTGAGCCCATCCTTGGAGGCCAGACTTACCATGAAAAAGCTGCCTGGAGTGGACCCACTAGCCCCACCTAGTCTGTGTCATCTCAACTGAAGTCCCAGATATCATGAAACAGAAAAGCCACCTCATTTCAAATTCCTGACCCACAGAACCCGTAAGTGTCATAAAGTGCTTGCTGTTTGTTTTTTTTTCCACCAAGTTTTGTAGTAGTTAAGCAGTAAAACCTAACCAGAACCAAAACAGGCAAGTGTGTTGCCACCCCTTTAATCTACTGATATTCAGGTGTTCCCACAGCAGCCTTCAAAGGAACCAAATTCTGAGCTAGATCCTTCCCCACCCAGTGCATTCCCTACCAAGTGCACTTGTACCCTCCTCCCATCAAAGGCACAACTGTGCACAGACTTGCCACCTGGGTAAAGAGCACAAGTCATGGCTGATGTCCTGGAAAAATCCTACCACCCAACCCCCCAGGCCGCTTGCCTCCACCTGAATACAACCTTTCATGGGCCTAGGAAAGATGCACCAACAATTCCTGGATAAACTCTGAGGTAGCACAACTGAAATGTTTTTCAAAGCAGATAAGAATATCATTATTCTTGTAATAAAAAAAAAGCATTATAAGAGTTGTTTAAATAGGTCTGAAAGTGCAAATTATTAAGAAGAAATTATTGTTTTTAATTCTTCGAATAAGCAAGGGAGATGGGCAGGATGGAGCTTCCCAGTCTTCAGTTCCCACTACGAGAATGAGGCGCTAAATGGGCAGGCAGAATCACCCACCAAAGAGCAGCTGTCACTGAACGGGGACCTCTGCCTACTCCTGAAGTTGACGAAGCCCAGCCCAAATCCTCTACCTGCCCAGCCAGCCAGGCTTGTTTGTCCACAGTGCTGATACAGGATAAAAAGTGTCCCAGATGAAAAGGTGAAGTGGGGTGCCCGAGCAGGCTCTATAATGGGCATGCTTCTCAGCCTTGGGCGGAAGGCACCTGCTTCTTGGACCTCTCCATGCCACCAGCCTTATTCCAGGCACTCCCCAAGGCCAGACTCCAAGGACAGCTCCAGAAGTAGGCAAGAAAGCAGCAGTCTTTTCAACTCTCTGCTCTGCAGTCCCCTTCAGTCCCAGTTGGCAGGTCCTGAACTTTGGCTATAAAACATTTTTAAAGGACTCACACCTGCCCCCATGGGCGTACCTAATGAACTCACACTGACATTCCCATAGGAAAGATTTTTACCTCAAAATCTTCATTTAAAGTTTTAAAAATGTAAGAAACTGTGGGCTTTGTAGATGACACGTGGTCCTTTTTAAAGTCTTTATAAGTAAAAATGTCAATATTAAGTAAGAAGGAAAGCTCAGAGGATGCATGAGGTAGAATCCATTTTTTTTTTTTTGCTTTTTAAAATCATATGGCTGTTTAAAACTACAAGTATGTATACTTATTCACAGAAGAAGTCTGGAGACATGAAGTAAGACCTTTCTATACTTTCGTATTATTTTAATTTCTACAACTCACAGGAAGAAAGTTTGTAACACATTTGTGAGGTCTATCTATGGAGGACACTGAAATGACTCTGTCCATTCCAGACAGGGCGGTATTCGTGGCTTGCAAAGTATAAAAAAACCTATTAAAATCCCCCAAGCTGGTGAATTAGAAAGCCCCAAATCCAAAGCCATTTACTCCACCACTAGCGTAAGGAAATCCACCCCTCATTTTCAAAAGGCTGGGCAACTCTACTAGGTATTTACCCCAAAGACTTGAAAACCATATCCAAAAAGATATTTGCACACTGATGTTCACAGCAGCATTATTCACAGTGGCCAGGACATGGCAGCAACCGAAGTGTCCTATGATAGATGATTGGCTAAAGAAGTTGTGGTACATAAATGCAATGGAAGATTACTCAGCCATAAGAAATGAAATACTGCTAATTTGCGACAACATGGATGGATCTCAAGATAATCATGCTAAGTGAAATAAGCCAGACAGAAAAAGTTGAAAATCAGGATATCACTATATGTGGGATATAAACCTAAAAGCAACACATAAGCAGGACAAATAAACAGAGACTCATGGACATGGACTATAGACTAGTGGTTATTAGTGGGGTATGGGAGGAGGGGGGATGTAGATGAGGTAAAGGAGGTTGAATATAGGGGGATAAGAGGAGGGTGACATGGGTTAAGAGATCAAATAACTAGTAGCTGAAGGAAACTGGACTTTGGGTGGTAAACACCCAATAGGATATACAGATGTCAAGTGATAATGTACACCTGAAAATTATAACTGTATAATTTACCCCAAGAAACTTAATTAAAAAATAATAATAATAAATAAAGGCTGGGCAAGAGAACACCCTTCCTCAGGGGCAGATGGACAGGCAAATGGTTGTTCTGATCATGGCTGCACAGAGTTGTCCTGGAGCAGTGGCGGCGGCATCGGCACCTGGGAACGTGCAGGAAATGTAGATTCTTAGACTGCCAGGGCTTTGACTCAGAAACTTTGGGGTGGGGCCCAGCCATCTGGGTTTCATCTGGGTTTCAGTGCTCTAAGAGATGCCAATTCATCCGCCCTCTGAGACCCTCTGCAGCACACAGCCTACGCTGTTCGTGCCCCTGTCCCAGTCCTAAGACACACCATATTTTATTAAGGCAACAGGTAAAACGATGTCAAAATAAGCACCCCCTCCCCTCCACAGACATTCCCTCTCCTAGACACAGTTCTTGATGCCCTTTTTCCCTCTGTAGTGTCCTCCCTTTCTTCCCAGGCATCTGGGAAACACTTATGATTTTTCCTCAATGTAGTCCTTCAGCTGATGTACCCCTCTATCCCTGTGCCAGCCCCACATCCAGGCTCTGGCCACTGCTTGAGCCGACCGCCTCCGTCACTGTTCTCCCATTTCTGCCATTTGCACTTCTCCCTTCACATGATTTGTTCTTAAGCCGTGTCCTTGTCATTTTCTTGATCAAGATTTCTAAGTTCTCCAAACTTTTTTAACCACAAAAAAAAAATTGGTTGCAAAAAAAAAAAAAAAAAATTGTAGCATAGCCCAGGTCCCATTGCTTCAGTAACAACACAGGAGTAGAGTCACACTGCCACATCACGTAGTCCAAGGCAGAGCTCCGTGCCTTCCAAGGACAAACTTAAAAAATTCTGTGTAAGCAACCTGCATATTATGTATATGTACCACTGTATTACCACCATTATAAAACAAAGGGAAAAGGTTTAAAAGGAAGAGGTAAAAAACTGTGTGTGTTCTGGAACTTAAATAAGTCTATGTACATATATATAATATGGAGGCTCCATGGAGCACCCCCACCCTGATGCCAGCCCCACAGGATGCCCCCTCTCTTACCCCCATGCCACTTGCTTCCACTCCTTCATCACCTGCTGTAAGCACGCAGTACAGTACTGAGCAAACCCCACCCTTGCCCGCCCAGCCTTCCTCATTCATTAAATGCCTTGGAGCTTCTTATATTCTGTTTGTGCTCCTGGATTACGTAACAACCAGCACCTATTCATAGATGGCCCCAACTCTGATGAAAAGCATGGTCGCACTGAGATAAAGCTTGCTCATTACTGGGTCCCCATGAGCTCGACTGGACACACTTAGGGGCAGGGACTCTGTGTTGCATGTGCTGCGCACAGCAAAGCAATGGTGGCTGACCCTCTCTCCTAGGAAGGGGGTCCAGGGCTCCCTCCCTCAGCTCCCCAGGCACGAGGCCTAGGAATGGTGTCCTCTCCAAGCACAGGCCAATCCCAGGGCTCCCCCACCCACACTCCTGCACAGGACACCGAAGGGACACTTCCTGTTACTCCTCTAGCCTCATCTCCCATGACCCACCCCCACATAATCTTCTTCTCCCAACACTGAACCCCAGCCATGTCTGAGTGCACCTTTCTTGTTCTGACTTCAAAGCCTGGCCCCGCCCTTCCCCTCCATCTCTCCCAGTTGGCTGGTTCTGTTCCCTCACCTGTTTGGGCTCTGCCCCTCCTCAGATGCCCTCTCTGACCATTCCTTGGGACAACTACAGAGCCCCCACCTGCTTGTCTCTGACTCCACACCAAGGTCAGGGTCCCTGTCCCATTTATTCTGTGTGTACTCTGAAAGATATACACTGCAGCAAAACAAAAGTTAAAACCCAAGACAGTCTTGAAAGTAAAGCTTTAAAATTATAAATAATGAAGTGCAGCCTTAAAAGAGTTAACTCTTATTCAAGAAAAGTGTTAAAATAACAGTTTGAAGGAGAAGAATTCTGCCACTGGAAGCCCTCACCAAAAAGCCCACCTTTCACTGAAACGAGGGCATCACATGATACACTTCTACCACTGAGTTCTATGCAACCAATTAGATGAATGAGGCAGATCTCTGCGTTCAGACTGTCTCCATGGGATAAGTAAAAAAGCAAAACACAAAACAATAATATAAGACCATTTACATTTTTAGAAAACCTAAACACACTTTATAAACACATAATGCAAAGGAAACTATCTAGATGATTTGTACATACAGACTGGTGTTCAGTCGTGGCCAATGGGAAGAGAACAGGGTTATTAGCTGGAAGGGGAAGAGGACAGAGATGGATCTTCCAAATGTGTCCTCACTGTTTGGATATTAAAACCATGAATAACAACCAAGCCCCCCAAAAGACATAAAATATCAATATCTCTTGTACCTTATTATCCTAACTGTAAACTACCCTTAACTACCAAACATCTTGGTTTCCAGATTCTTTAACTCAACTTAGTACTCAGAGGCAATAATCCTATGGAAAGAAAGTTACCTGCGTGATCTACTTTATGCAAATAACAATGTGACTACTGTGTCTTACAGCTAAAATTAAGATACATTCTGTCCACAAATCTGCACCCTAGAAAATCACAGGGTCTGCCTGTTCACACAGCCAAGACCCCAATAAATCTGTGAACAGGTTCCACTCATATTCCCAAAATTCTAGTATTATTATTTCATAACATTCAAAAATCCCTTAATCTGAAATACTAAACAATGCCATCAAATTTGGAGATGTTGGTACGAAAGAAAAACGCCAGAGAACTCCTAAGCTCCAGAAAGCAAAGATGCACTTTGATTCTTCAAAATACTAGAGACAAATACAAATGACCAGAGGAAGACTCTCCCTTCTCACTCCCTCCTCCCCTGCAACTTCGAAAATACCAACAGATGTCTGGTGAGACAAATGTCTGGTGAGTAGGAAAAGTTGCCACGTTACTTCTCCTGCTTTTTTCCACTTAAACACATAGAGACTCAGCCTAAGAAATTGTAACAATGTTTTCAGTCAAAGATGATAAAATAGACTTGTCCTGAGGCTACCAAATGAAAGCATCTCAGCTTTCTGGTGGAGAGAAGGAACAGATTTACTGAAGAAAAAGCAACAAAAGCAGAAAATATTCCCAGCACCTCCCGACAATCATGAAGGCTATGGCACCGCATCTCAGACCTCACTTAGCACAGAAGACATGGACCCGGGTGGAAGCAGGAATCCAGAAATGGCAGTGTGTTTCGGCCCCCCTGCACAGAGCAGGCCACTCAATAAACATGTGCTGCCAAGTTGATAACGAATCTGCTGGGAACTGCTGACTTGCAATAGCCCTGCTGCAAAGACTTCCTTTCCAGCTACTTCAAATGAACCCTGGATTCAGTTGGATAATAACAATAATGGTGGATGAATCTATTTTTAGAATGCCTAAGGCAATGAAAGCCAGGAGGGAAAAAAGGTTTAGAAAAAGACCTAACTAGGAAAAAAATGGCTCCTCATGCCAAGTTCTAAATGGAGGAAGGAAACCCAAACTTTGGATAGGTCATACATGCAAAGCTATAACTTTTTTTTTAGAAAATAGAACATTACGATGAAAAACAAGGTAGGAAAGAATGTGCACATACAAGGATTCATGCACAAGGCAAAGGAAAAACTTTTTGAAAAAATATTGCTTTGGGGTTAATTTTGCAGCTTGCTGTTGAAAAGTTGTTTTGTTCATAATATATTTGCTATTGGATCTTTATTTAGAATGCTAATGAGGAATTCACAAAAATGAACTTCTCAAAAAATGTAAAAACTTACATGAAAGAAATTATAAAACTTGTCTGGGCTAAAAAAAAATCTCACTAAATGAAGAGACATCATTACCTCTGTAGGGGGAGGCATTTTTACATGAGAAAATGCTGAGGACTGTGATTTTATCTTCTTTGCACTTCACTCTTTGGTTTTTCCACATAAAGCACATTATTCTCTTATTTCCAATTACTTTGTAAATTTTAAATGAACTTTAAAACTCTTAACGATGATTTTAATTCTGCCTTTTCATTTCACTTTTAAAGGAGCAGGCAAAGAAAGGCAGCATTGGTGACATAGGAAGGGCATCTCCAAACCAAAGCGTCCGCGGGCAAGGAAGGCCTGCTCACCAGGACTGAGGGGCCCTGTCCTAGACATGCCACAGACAGGGCCCAGGCCGGGCATGCCACTCCACAAGTGACCAGGGCACAGGGTCCTCTAAGCTGATTTCCTTCCAGTGGCATGGCCATCCAGAGAAAGCCATGTAGAATGGCTACATTTGCAGATCACACCCGGAGTATACCAGCCTTCTACCCACAGCTTTTATCAAGGATGACAAGAGTCCTGGATAGTACGAGTATGTGGGGCAAGTGCAGAGAGGCTGTGTGCAAGGGAAGTGAGGAGGAGTGGAGAGTGAGGTGTATGTGCATGAGGCTGTAGAATGATGGAGATGGGAGTGCAAGCAAGTAGGAGAGCAGAGCAACGGGGTGAAGGAGCAGGCAGAGGGTGGGGTGTTCCTGTAGGAGGGTGTCAGAGGAGGAAAAAGGATGGGGGAGGGTGGAGTGATAAGAGGGGAAATGGGTTACAGGTGAGGTGGGGTGTGATAGGAGCAGGTGGGATTATGGGAGGGGGAAAGGTGAAGAGTAGGTGGGCAGGTGCACGGAGTTGGGAGCGAGGGTGGCAGGTGCTTTGGGAGGCTTCTAGAGGGGTGGGGGAGCCTGGGTGGTCACTTTCGAGGTCTGGGGCTAGGGGCACAGCAGGGTGGGACCTGGCTGTGAGCTAGGCAGGTACACAGGTGTATGTGACAGGTACAGGTGTGTTTGGCAGGTGCTAGACACTCCCATCTGGAAGGACCAAGGGCCCAAAGACTCAAAACCCTGGGCTAAACAGAATGCTACTGCTGGGTCTAAGGCATGGGCCTTCCAACCTCCCAAGCTACAGAACTGGGGCTGCTGGGTCTTCAAGGCAGACAGGTTGGCCTGGGCCCACCACACTGCCTCTTCATTAGCTGCATTATAGTCATAAAGGAAGAGGAAAGGGCTCCCGCAGGATCAAGCAGGAGGCCTTGAGGCAGCTTGACTACCTACCCCCTCACATGACAAGGACAATACGTAGGAGTGGGGTTCCCCAAAATTCCTCCTGCCCCTTCTACCCCGTAGGCACCCCATCAAGGGCAGCCTCAATGTATAAGATTTTTTCAGGACACATTTCATTAAAAGCCTACCCCAAGCTAAGGAATGGAGTAGGTGCAGCCTTGGGGTTCCTCAGGTCCCTCTATGCTGCCATGTAGCCAAACCAAGAACTGAGACAGATCACGTAACCACTCTGTGCCTCAGTTTCCCCATCTATAAAATGGAGAGACCATCTCTCCTGTCTTGCTTCATTTATCAAAGTAGGTCATTCCTACTGCTTCATTTCAGCACCCGCCTGGGGGTGGGAGGCTTAGGGGAGGGAACACAGGCAAGATGAAGCCTAAGGAGAACCCAGAAAGCCTAGTGTTGGTGAGGGAGGCTCTCATTGTTTAAAGAACCTGGGAAGGAAATTTTGTCTTTTAAATAATTAGGATTCACTAGGAGAAAAGAGAAGGGGATTTGAAATAAATTCAGTATAATTTGAAAGGAAGAAGAAGGAAAAAACTAAGATCCTGATCTGGCGGCATACAAGGTTGGCTAAGAACCTGTTTATGAGGACCCTGATCACTGATAGCTAAGGACCATTTTCACAGAAATTGTCACTGGCCCTGACAAATGTGATTCTTTCACTTGATTACAACTGAGTCTTCAGACACCTTCAGTCTTCTGCTATGATGCAGCTGTCTGCTTACATCTTTAAAAACCAATAAACGAAAGCCAAGTCACCTACCTTATGCCCACTGAATTCCAACTTGGAAGCAGCATGTTGTTAGCAGTTTCTGAAAATACCATAAAAATATTCAAAGATACTAAGAATAAGATCCCCAAATCTCACCACCCTAACAGAATGGTTTTCCTTTTCTAGGACATTCAGGCTCCTTCTGGAAAATATTGTGAAGGGGTTTGAGTGCCATGTTGTTGCTTTATTTCACTTATTTATTTTGGTTACAGCAATAAAAAGTTGAACCAGATAATCAAAGAAACTGATGGATAATCTGGAATTCACTCCTTGCCCTTGTAAATGAAAGAGATATAAGGAAACAGCCCACCCTCTGAGAAGCACCCACTGCCCTTTCTGCCTGAGAACATCCCTTTGTTGCTTATTACTTTATGACACCCACACCTGGAAACATTTTTCTCAGGTGGCTCACCCATCATCTATTTAAAGAAATCCTTTCAATTCCTCACAATGTTTTCATTTTGTAAGTGAAAAAAGGAAACAGCAAGGTTAGACAATTTATCCTAAATTATAAGATGAGCTGAATAAGAGCCAGTGAAACTACCCTTTTCAGAAAAGAGCCATTCTGAAGTATTCCTCTCCACCTTTATCCTTCAGGAACTCCTAAGACTCAGCACAGTTGTAGAACATAAAGCAAGAAAAAAAACTTGGAATAGCATTAACATGGGTTCAACACACATGGAGAAGCTGGCAACCTGCCCTGCCATTCATGAGAGCTCATCAACTTCGTAACGGACTTGTTCAACTTCTTGACCTACACAGTGGTGCCACATACCAGAGCTATAATCCGCCAGCATACCTACTGAAGGCAGGGCGATGCGTACAGCAGAGCATAATATTCAGGCTAGACAGGCTGCCCCCAATGCAAAACTGATATTTGGCACTTCCCTCATGTTTGAATACTTAGGGCATGTTCACCAAAATCTCTGCCTTCTCATGCTGCATGAATTCTCATGAAACATGTATTCATCTCACTGACTAAAGTTTATGTCGTATCAGACTTCAAGTCCTGCCTTTAAAGACCCAAAGGATCCTGGCTCCTCGTACCCTGCCTGTGGCCATACTGGCACTTCTGCTTTCATCTCCATTATACAAATCCTATCTAACCTATAAATACCAACAACTTCTGGGTCTGAAGGCCTCCCCACTCCTTCAGTCCCAGGTCTCATTTCTCTCATTTAATACCTTCATCAGTTTAAGAATCACGTGGGGAAATAGGAAAGCTGTTGAAGATAATTCGCAGGTCCTAAAATCTGGTTCTATTCTCAAACGTGTGGGCTTCTCCACACCAATAACTAATTCTGTCACCCTCTGAACACCAATTGAGCATCCAACAATTCAATCCAATTCTGACACTAACAGCCTGGAGTTAGCCCCCACAGGTTAAGGCTCAGTCCTATAAGATTGTCCCTATTTCAGACTCCAACACAAGTCCCAGGGACCACCTATACTTTTGCTGAACAAGCTGTAACTCCCTCCTTGGGTTCAATAATTTTCTGAAATAGTTCAAAAAACTCAAGAAAACAGTTTCTTCAATGTGAATCCCAAGAAAAACAAAACCCACTAAGAAGGGCTCCTGATGACTGGGCTCAAATTAAAAAACAAACAAACAAAAAACAACAAAAAATGCCTAGCAGCCATTTCTACACAGGCACTTCTCTCAAAAACCACACATTAGGGAGAAGCCTGCAGTGAACCCCCTGCCTCCTTGCTGTGTTCTTTTATAAAGGAGTTCCTGGAGTAGCATTTCAACCAACAGGACTGAGGCTTTCCTTATCCAATCATAAATGTGCAGCTAATTAGCATTTTCACCAACCATTCAGAGAAGCTCCATTCTCATCAATCAGGACATTGCCTTTTGGACCAACCAAACTTCGAATATGTGGAGTCCTCATCTGCATGAGGATGAATCAGTCATGAACCGGGGCAGGAGATGTCTGGCTTTACAAGCCAGCTCTCCACTGACTTGGGGCACTTTCCCTTTCCAACCAATAGTAAAGACTGTGTCAACCAATGTCCTGTAAGGGATGTAAGAAATGAGACCTGGGACTGAAGGAGTGGGGGCTGAAGATGAAATACCAACGATACTTCAGCAGAGCAGAGTAGACTGGAGTGGACCAGTCGGGAGCAGGAAAAAGCAGAGGAGAGCTGTCTAGCCAGAGGGGGGTTTTGCTCCAGGGCCATCTTGCAGCAGTGCTGTTTCACAGATGTTCTCACAGTTGTGCTGTATCACAACTGAGGGACTTGCACTGAATAAAGTTTCCTTCTTCACTGCACCTCAAATTGGGGATTCCCCGTGGTGTTGAATGAATGTCAATGACCATCAGCTGACACAGTTATAACAGATACACCTGAGGAACAGCCCAAGGTAAGAGATGCATGAGGCAACATATGGGGAAGAGACCAGGGCTTCCATGCCCTCATTGGGTGCGCCACCCTCCCAGCACTTCCACGTGTTCACCAACTAGGAAGCTCAACAAATCTCATTGTTGGAGAGTTTTTACAGTGCTCAATCTCCAGCCCCTTAACACCGAAACTCATCCAGTGGGTGGGTGAATGGGGCTAGAGGTGTCAACCCTCTTAAGTACAAGGTCGGCCTTAATAGTGGCCAACACCACTATCCAGGGGCTCCACTCTAAGTCACTTCATTGGCATAAATGCAGGTAGGGTCAAAAGGGTTCTTACGAATAACAAAGGCACTCCCATCACTCAGGAAACCTCTAGAGTTTTAAGAGCTCTGTGCTAGGAACAGACTAAGACCAACTATACTTTTCCGGAACAGCACATCAGGCATGAGAAAATGGTTGCAATTTACTTCACAAAGGACAGTTAACATGCCCAATGTATAAAGAGCTCCTGAAAATAATAGGAAAAGAGGACCAAAAACTCAGTCAAAAAATGGGCAAAACATACAGTTCTCAGGAAAAGACATATTAATAGCCCTTAAACACTTGACACTCAGTAATAAGAGAAACACGTTAAAGCAATGATACCATTTTTCAGACTGATGAGAATTCCATTTGCCAAGACAGTCTGTTGAGGAGGCTGAGAGGAAACAACTATTCTTTTGCATTGCTGGTGGGAGCATGTGCACAAGTTTATCCACTGCAGCACTATTTGTAATAGCAAAATATCTGAAATAACTTCCATAGGAGACTAGTCAAATAAATTGCAATGCACACGCACACAGAGTACTACGCAGCTATAAAACAGAACAAAGGCGATCTCCATAAGTGGCACACTTTCATTGAGCAGGAAAGAAAAGGGAAAAAAAAAAAGGCAAAACTGTCTGTACAGTATGCTATCTTTGGGGTAAAAACAAACAGTATGTGCATATAAACACACAGACTATATGTGCAAAAAGAAACCAAGGATGGATCAAACACTAATCAAAATGGGAATGGGATAGAGACTCACTGTAATTTTTATATAGTTTTACTTTTGAAACATGTACAGGCATAGCTCAGAGATACTGTGGATTCAGTTCAAGAGCACCACGATAAAGCAGGTATCACAATAAAACGAGTCATAATCTTTTTGCTGGTGAAGGGTCTTGTCTTCAGTTTGTAATAAACAACGTGTGAGGCACAATAAAATGAAGCACAATAAAATGAGGTATGCCTATAAATGGTTTACATAAACAATTAGAAAAGAGCAAATCCTAAAATTGAACACAAACAGAAAAAAAATGAACCTACTTTCAATAAGGCACAGAAAAAATTATTGTAAGTAGCTTCTGAACACAATAAACTGCACATCTTTAGTGGGCTATATTCTAAGGACAAAAAGAGCTACAAAAAAATCCTGAATTTTTTTAAGTTTGTTGTTGGTAGTGGTGTTGATGTAGTAATTCTAAAACTGTTCTGTCTGTATGGCAGTTCAGAGCAAATGAGTTTTTACTGATATTATGATATTACAAATAAGATTTTCATTGTAGGAAAAAAAAGGAAATAGCAATACAGAATGGGGAAAGATAAGGAAGAAGCCCGTTAAGAGTGAAATTTGGGGTACCAGCATAAATCTAGGATTGGAAAAATTGTGTACAATTCCAGGCTCCATCCACTGCAAGAAAGTCTAGAAGCCATGACACCTCTACAGCAAAGGACAAGACTACTGCTCAGACTCTGACTGCTAAACAATGTTCTGCGCTGCAAGGAAGCAGGGCTCCTTGGAGAAATGACAGATATCAGGTTTGGGGCAGGGAAACAAGATGAGCTTGGAGCAGCTGAAGATCATATAAGTACTCAAAGAGTAACAGAATCTGTGAGTCCAGAGTGATTTAAACAAAATTGTAAATTGGTCCCTCTCTCCCCCTCACCCCACCCCAGTAGGTCCACATCCTGATTCCTAGACCTGTGAATATGACCTTACTTGGGAAAAGGGCCTTTGCAGATGTAACTAAGGCTTGAGACCAAAACATCATCCTAGATTATCCAGTTGGGCCATAAATCCAGTGACATATGTCCTGTAAGGGATGTAAGAAAGCTGTACCCGAAGAGGAGGCAACATGACCACCCACAGAGGCGGAGTGGAGTGATGCTGCCACAAGCCAAAATCAGGTGCCTTGCTAGAGTCTGTGCGAAGACAGTGGCCCTGCAAACACCTCGATTTATGACTTCTGACCTCCATAACTGTGAGAGAATAAATTTCTTTTTTTTTAAATCACCTGATTTACAGTAATTTGTGAGAATAGCCACAAGAAACTAACAGAGAGAGAGAAGAGGGGGAGGGCAAGTGTTTTCCATTCAAAAGAATACCATTTCATAAATAAAAGAATTTACAGAATCAGAAAATCGCCATTTTGCAATTCCCAGTATAAAAACTGCTCCAGGCAAACTGCACCAAAAGTTCCAAGAATCACACCCCTGATGTACTGTGGAAAGGTGCCTTCAAACTTTTGCAATATGGTCCAAACTTATCAACAGTGGGACAACCCTGATAGCTATAATGCAAATCACCTTATAACACACAAGCATTACTAAAAAATGTTTACTCAAATGTAATCATAAGGAAGCAATCAAATAAATATAGAGTAGAGGACATTGTACAGGATAAGTGGCCTGGGATTTTTTTTAAAAAAGGTAAAATTTAATGAGAAACAAAAAAAAGTTGGAGATATAACAGCCAAATGCAATGTGAAGACCTTCACTAGATCCTAGATTTAAAAACCAAACAAAACAAAAATAAAAAAAATAAAAACCAAACAAACAACCAGAAAAGAGTATAAAAGATATTCATCCAAATATGGACTGGGTATTAGATGACATTTATGTTAATTAGTCTTAGGAGATTACGTTATTTAAAAGTGAAGTATTCTGTCTGCAATTTCAAATATTTCAACAAAAAAAGTATAAAAACAGATAAAGAACATATGCAGCGAAAAAGAAAAAAAGAAACAACTGGTAAATCTAGGCAGAAGATTACTTGGGTATTTACTGAATTATTCCTTCACTAGAAAGAGTAGAAAATAGGTACAGAAATGCTTAAAATATTGAGAGTTAGACACAATCTCCAGGTTGCCCCTCCCAAACCCTAAGGAGGGAAGGGAGCAAGAGCCAGGCTCTGACCCACAGGTCTGGGGACCATCCTGGGAACTTGCACTTAACCAGTGCTGGCTAAGTCTCGGAACTCCCGCTATTCTGGAAATATCACCTATACTATAGTTTGCTTGCTTGTTTTTCCCTGTCTTTCCCCCCTAGAGCATCAGGATGGTATCTAACTTACTGTGTCTCCTCCCTGGCAGCAGGCCAGTAAATGTTTACTGAGTGAATTTAGGAGGGACTGTTTAGATTAAGCGCAAAACCACACACAACAAAAGTCCCAACTCAAAGAAGTTTGAAGTCTATTATCATAAATCAAAGCTAACACACATAATTATGCTTCTATATGGTTTTCAGGGTTTAATTTTGTGTCTTCTCTTTTCAGTGGAATAACAGTAACAGGATAGACTAGAAAGGTACCACAAATACAAAGTCATTACCTCCATGACAAGCTAAAAATTAAATAAATATGACTAAATATCACAACTCTAGTTTTCAAGAGCTGAAGATAAAAAACTAGCTGCTAAATGCCACTAACTCATCAGAAAATAGATTTCTTTTTGTTCTTCTTGTTTGAGACACAGACCTAGGTGGAAGGGAGAAGGGGAACAAAACGCTGCTGGAAGATGAAAAAGGATGATTGAGGGCAGAAGAATTAAGAGAATGAAAGGCCAGCACTGGGAAAGGCCCAGTGATACCCTGGAAAGGTCAAGTATGGTCATGCCAGGTGCACCTAGACAAGGGGTAACAAGGCAGCTAAGGCAGGAGGTTTGATTCAAATCTGTCCAAACAGCAGTACAACTGCTAGCTTCACTCCCTGCCCTGGAACATGATGGGCAGTTCCATCTCCGGGAAGGAAAGAATAGGGGATCTTGGACCGGGGAGTCCCATGTCCAACTGGGACAGTGATCAAGGTACTATTCAGCTCACTATCCACTGGGCTCCCCGACTGCAGGCCACCAGGCCTCCCAGACCAGAAGGGGCCTACAAGAGCCTTGGTCACCACAGCCCAGAGGACAGATCCACAGTATTGAGGACAGAAGGCTCTGCCAGTAAGTGACATAGCTTACAGTCAAGTGATAGCTCAGGGCTTCTCACCCAAGAGCTCTCCACTCAAACACCAGCAGATGACCTCAAGTCACCAGAAAGCTGAGGAAAGCCTTGAACAAGAAAGAAAGAAACGACCTGGAGGAAAGAGACTCTTCGGTGAGAACTGAACAACAACAAAAAAAAACTATCACAAAGAGAATACAATCATGAAACAAAGACATTTTTTATTTTTTAAAAATTCAGAAAACAACAAAGAACACTTATAAGTGATGGATAGCAAAAAATAAAATGTTAAAATCTCACTAGAAGAGCTAGAATACAAAGAGGAAGTTTCCCAAAAGTAGAGCAAAGCTTAAAACAGGAGAAAATATGAAATTAAAGGACCAGATCAGGCAATTCTACATCAGCATAATAATATTCCAGAAAGGGAAACTAGAAAGGAAATAACCAGAGAATAATTCAAGAAAACTCCAGCACTGAAAAATGTGAGTTTCTGGATTGCAAGGGCTCAAAAGTATCCAGAACATGGGTACAAAGACACCTAGACCAAGCATGGGGGCAGGTAAGTGGGGCAAGCTATGCACAGCTGTGGCAACAATCAACCCAGGACCCTCAGAGGCTGAGAGCAGCAAAGATGGATTCTTCAAGTTTATTTCATTATAAGGGACGAGGAGGGAACGGGGGCAGAGGGAGATTCTGCTCACTGAGCACTGTCATCTGTAATACTGTAGAAACAAATCTGATTTCGCCACTAATCACTGAGCCCAGAAGTGAAGGAGACACCCCCTCGGCCCTAGGCATGGTGATGATATGAGGCCGCCCAATCGCAGGAGGGAGGTAAGGCAGGGGGCAGGACTGGAAGTGTGTGGCGCATATCACTATCACAGGCAAAAAGGTTCCAAAATCTTCCAGAGAGAAAACGCAAGTCAAACACAAAGGGACTGGCTTGAAACTCCTCATCGACTAGAAGCCAGAAAAGAGTGGAATAATGCCTAAAAAACTTCTGAAGGAAATTTTTTCTAGAATTCTACATGATTAATCTATCAATTAAATGTGAAGGCAGAAAAGACACTTCTGGACAAAGTTTCAAAATGCTCCCTCCCTGCCACCCCGTGCACATCCAAGTGAAATACGTAAGAGGATGTCAGGGGACAGGAGATGTGTGATGAGCAGAGCAGGTCCAAGGCTGGGTGGGCCCTTCTTCAGGAAGGTGCCCCAACTGAGCCATGTCGATCTGAGCATCTTTCAGGAAGATACAGGCAACCAACAAAGCATTTGGAGTTCAATCAATAATAGCACATAAAAAAACAAAGTAATTTTTTTAAAGCCAATTATTAGTTCCAGAGGAAACAAAAAGTATGTACAACATGACGCAGTATGAATGGCATTTAGTCATATGCACAAATACCAAATGCTGATCTCCTCAAAATTCCACCAGACTACTTGGAGGTGGTGAGCATGGGTTCGGATGAAAGAAAATAAACCATCAACTTCCAAAAAAAAGTCACTAGGTAATAAACACCTATAAATGAAAAATCAAGAAGTATCATTCTATGGCACAAAGCCGAATAAATACCAAAATAATCGCCTAAGAGAACTGCTTGCCTCTGGGGAGGGGTAAGTAGTGGCAGGGGACTCTGTTTTGCCAAACAACCCCTGCAGAGTCTATCTGACTTTTTAAACTACAACTATGTGCAGGTTAAAAAAAAACACTAAAGGTACCTGAAGCTGAGTCTCTGTCAAGGAAGCTACCTAGTAGGTGGGCAGGATGGTCAAACAATCTGAGCTCTTCCAATGAGATAATAACACTGACTTAAGTGCCACAAGAGTTGGAACATTTAAGACATGTTCCCTGTCCTCAGGGATTGGGGATTTTACTGAGAAGAAATCATGCACGGAAAAGAACTTGAGTGCAATGCAAGGTGGCATATGCTCACCACCAAGCATGGTACAGGAAAATTGTGGGTAGCAGTAAGAGAGACTCTGGGCTCCAGGAGGCAAAAATGACTCCGAGAAAGATGCAGCAAAAGGGGAGAGGTGGAAAGAGGAAGACTAGTAGAACCTGAGAGAGGAATAGAGGGAGCATTTCTAGAAGTGGGACTAGCTAACAATGAAAGTGAGTATAAATTGGGAATACAGACAGTTTTGTCAACAGAAGTACTCATAATGGGGGGGGGCATGATTACTAATAAGGAAAAGCAGAGGCAGAAAATCATAGAAGTCACTGTCAACTTAGTACATTTTTAGTGTCCTTGGACACTATCAATCAGGGGCCTATAACATTTTTCCTGCAAAGTATCTCAGATTTACCTCCCCTCTTCATTAGTAAAACTGCCTCCACCTAAGTATTAAACTTCTCATAGCTAAAATCACCCACTTCACAAACTGGCACAAAGTCTTTCTCCAAGGCCTGCTCAGTCCCTGTGTGGTGGAGCAGCCCTGTCACTATACTTCCTTTTCTCACTCCAAAGTCATTAATTACCCTTCTTTGTATTCCCAGACACTCCCTGCTCATGGCTGCCTCAGGACCTCTCCACACGCTGTTCCTTTCCTACACATTCCCTCCTCTACCTCCCTATTAATTCCTACATATCCTCCAATTCTCAGCTCAGACCTCAATTCGTCATGGAAACAAATGTCCCTGGTTGCTCTAACTCAGGGGTCCCTCTTATAAACTCTTTGCTTCTACCAGTTTATAATTTAACCCTCATTTGGGTGATATCTGAATTTATGGCCATCTCACCTTCTTGGCCAAGTGGTTCTCAAAGTGGAGGCCCCTGAGACCAAAGCAACAACTTCCCAGGCAGAGCTATCAGAAATGCAAACAGTCAGGCCCCGCCCCAGACCTACTGACTCAGAAACTTAAGTCGGAGGCAGCAATCTGTGATTTGCAAACCCTCCAGAAGATTCTGAGGCACACTCCAGTTTGAGAACCACTAGATTCCAGGACTGCACAGCACAGGTGTTTTGCACTCACTCCTTGGTGTGCCCTGGTGCCAAGCACAGCGACAGACAAGGACTTGGTAGGATTTCCTGCTGGCTTCCCTAGATCCCCTACGTTATTAATTCTAAACCCCTCTAATTTTAGAAGCCCCCATAATCAACACTGAACCTTCTGCAGACCTCTGCTCTATCTAGGCTTCAGCTCCCCAGCCTTTCTGTGTTCAAAACTTGGCTCTCCGTACGTAACTTGTCATCTGTGCGAGCAAACATCTGTGTGAGAACATGTGAAATTTTTCTAATTTCTATCGGCCTTGATTTTCTCACCTCTAAAATAGAAATAATCACAGTGCCTCCTTCCTAGGACTGTTTAGATAACTAAAAGGGACTTGTGCCTGCACAGACACTGTAAGCGTTAAGCAAATTTAGGAATTATTGTTATAACAATAATTATGCAACCGTAAGGGGTCTTTCCCCTCGGGTCTCAGCTTTCTCACCTCAAACTGACCACACAAACTTCCTCCCTTGCAAACTATTCACATCTAAACCCACACTCCAGGCTTGAAACCTTGCCTAGCAACCAGGAGCGCGGCGAGAGCTTGCTCAGCTCCACCGCCTGGAACAGCTGGGCTCCACCAGACAGGCTAGGTCTTAGTCACACATGTCTTCTCAATGCTCAACTGAGGCCACTTTCCTGAGCCCCCCTTCATCTCGGGAATCAGATGTGGGTAGCTGAGCCGGTTGGCAGGTGGTTTCACTCCCGTGTGCACCGTCTGGTGGCTGGGAGTCAAGCGGAGCTCACGCTGGGAGTTGTTGCTAGTGCGTCTCTGCTACTGGGCGATCAAAATACGTTACCATCGAAAAATCTTAAATCAAGAAAGAAAGAAAAAGAAAAAGAACGGCCCCGGCCTCTAGGACACAGGGTCCGACCCCTGCGCTGTCCCGGGAGCGACGGCAGAGGCGGGAGCTGCTCACACGGAAGCGCCCGCGCGCCGGGGAGCGGCCGGCGGGGGTCAGCGGCCCGGGGCTCCCCGAGACGTAAATGCTGAGTAATTTTCCTGCCGAGAGGACAGCCGGGGTGGCGGCGACGCCAACGACAACAGGGTTTTCATCCCGCTTGACCGACACGGCGCGGCGGCGCGCGGGCGTCCCCGGGGGTCCCCGTGCGGCCCGGTTCGGGATCGCCGGCTCCCGGGGCGACGTGGACGCGAGTCGCACGCGTCGGGGAGCGGGGCCCGGGGCAGGCGGCGGGGGCCGCGGCGCGCGCGTTCGCCCGAGGACGGCGGCGCCTCCGCCGCGCGGGGCTCTGCGGGCCCCGCCGCCCGGGCGGGCCTAAGCCGCCGGGGTCAGCGCCCACGTTGGCCGGCTGTTCGGCCGCAAGAGTGGCAAGGGCGACGGGGTCCGCAGCCCTCGCGAAGGGGTGCGAGCCGGGAGCACAGGTACCCCCGGAGGGCGGGCGGGAGGGAGGGAGGGGGACCGGGCTGCGGGGCCGCCCCGGGGCCGCACGCAGCTCGCCGGCCCCCGGGCCCGCCGCCGCGGTACCCAGGAATGAATGAGGCTCCCCGGCCGCCGCGGGCGCGCACTCACAGGCGACGTAGGCGACCAGCGCGATGCCCAGCAGCAGCTTCATCCTCCTGCGGTGGACGGCAGACCCGAGGCGCTGCAGCGCCTTGCTCAGCATGCCCGGGGGCGCGCCGGTCCGGGCCCTGCCGCGCGGGGACCCGCCTGCTGCACAATGCGCGGCGGCGGCGGCCCCGGAGGCCCCGCCCACCGCCGCCCGCCAGCCCCGCCCCGCGCGCCGCGTTTCCTGCCAGCAGGGGCACTGCGCACGCGCGGCCCCGCCCCCGCCGCCCCCGACGCCCCGCCCCCCGCCTCCTCTCGGGGCGGGCGCCGCTCCCGCCGCTCTCGCCTCGGTGTCGAAGGACGTAGCCGGGGGCGGGGGCGGGGCGGGCGCGGCGCATGCGCGCACGGGCGCGTTTTCCGCCGAGGCCGGCGCCGCTGGGTCAGGGGACAGGCGAGGGGCGAGCGTCCCCAGGCCCAGGCCCAGGCTTCGGAGCCCAGGCCAGCAGGTGGAACGCGGTGGGCAGTCAGATGTGGCGATGGGGAATATCAGGCTAGGTTTGGGCCTGTCTTTGAAGGTCTTAAACGCCCCCCTTAGTTGACCCGTTCTCTGGGCCGTTCTGTTGGCTCTTTTGGTTACAGTAGCGGCAAGAAAGGGTAAAATCCCCTGGGCACCGCAGAAGTCCACACCCGGTGCATCTTTCTCTGTTGTGATCGGCATGTCTTTTAAACACAGTTTGTTGTTATTATGACAAGGTAATGCGAGTGGTATCATTAGGACAAACCAGGAAAAGAAACAGATGAAATCATGCTTCGTCTCTGTCTAGAGCACACAGAACACGTCCTCGTGTACGTTTGTTGCGTTCCCATCTTTTTGTGGAGTGTGTGTATTTTAACATAGCCTTGGGGTTGAACTGTGGTGGCGTAGTGGTTATACGTGTGGTATCCGAATTTATTTCTTTCAGAAGCATTTATTGAATGCCGCCTACAAGCAAGCAGATGTGTTTAGGGATGCGCAGATATCAGGAGTTCGTCATGAGAGGCACAGAAACCCTGGCCCCGGAGGGGACAGAAGATGGTACACACAGATCTGTGTGAAGCCAGGTCAAGAGAGACTCCAGAAAGTGCTGTGGAGCTGCAGACGAGAAGTGCTGATCGTCAGCCACGGGGGGAAATCAGCAGAGAGCAATGTCTGTGACATCTGACTGCCAAGCCTTTTTGCTAAACTTAACAATGAAATACCTTTCTTTATGAGAAATGCCAGACAGAAGCTGTAAATGAATTTCAAGTATATTAGGTTGTAGGTGAGAGTTGATAGGTAGCTATCAATTCAAGCAGGACAGAATTATGAAACACATGCTATTTCTGTACAAAACTCCTTTAAAACACAGGATTCCTGGTGGAGCATTTTCCTGCCACCAGACACCATTGCCAACTTCTCCTGCCCCATTGGATTATCAGCCGCTTCAGGTAAAAGTGCAACCACTGTCATTATTACCGCCAGAAAACGGTTGGTGGCCCAAGCCCCTGATTTCCAGCTCAACTGAAGCCAGAATCAGGGAGTAAGCAATCGTGAGTTTGCACCCAGTGGCTGTGAGAATGCCTGGAGGAAAGTGTAAGAGTGAAAACTTCCCAGTAAACCAATCACAAGGAGGGGATATCTCTAGGCAGTAAATCAGTCACAAAAAGAGCATGCCAGCCCCCAAGAAGAGCACAGCATTCCAGGGCATAGATAACAAAGCCATCTGCTAGGCTATGTTTAAACTAGCAAATTCCCCGGCTCCATTTGTATTTGTGATGACTAACTCCTGTTTTCTTTGTGAAGGACACCAATAACTAACACCTGTTGTTTTTTAACCTACTTAACTTTGTTTTAGGATATAGTAGGGAGCTTTATAAGCTGCCTCCCCTAAGAATCCGGCACTGGTCTCTTCTAGCCCTGCGTGATAAAGAGCCAATCTCTGGCCGGCTAATAAAGGCTCACAATTAATCTCAGTTGGCTCTGTGGGTCTTAGAGTTGATCTTGCCACAACAAAGGAGATGTTTTCAGGCTCAGCAGAGAAACCTTGGGCTCAGGCAGATCTATACCCTGTGCGCCTTTTCTCTTTTCCCTTCTTCTAACCAGCCCATCCCCACCACCTCATCAGGTTCTGGGCTCGCACCCACTCGACTTTGACCTCGCTATCTACTTAATACTCTCAATGGATGTGTAAACAGGAATATTTTCAACAATTACCTGTTACAAGGCACTGTTCTTGATATATGGGATAATTACAACAATAATATGGCTCCTCTCTTAGATTATTAAAAGCCTAAGAAGGATACAAAACCAGCATTTATCAAACTTCTACCATGTGCCAGGGACTCTTATTTGGGAAGCTTTCATATGTTATTTAATTCTGTAACGGGCCAGGGATGTTGGGTTGCTGCTGTCTCTAGTAGATAAGAAACTTGAAGCTCTGAGAGCTTAGTCAGTGTTCACGTAGCTGTGAGTATAGGGCTGGGGGTTAAACCCATGCCTTTTTCCTACACAGGGATGCTTTTCTGTAGGAGACTAAAGACGTGTGTAGAAACAACTGCAATTCATAGCAGGAAGTGGGAGTGTGTAGGACAGGCTCAGATGGATGGCTAAGGAATTTCACAAGAGAGACTTTGCTTCCAGGGAGTGTGCCTGCCAGTCAGCTGTTACAGGCTCACTCAAGCTGAGTGTTAGGGACCCCAGTGGGAGCATTGATACTATAGAAAGAAGCCATTGCCATAAATCAGAACCTATTTTTTTCTTTTCAACATGCCTCTGTTTCCAGGTGAGAATAGTCAGAAGAAGGCCTTGCCAAGCAGGTGGTATGTGACTTGATTTTCAAAACAGGAGTAATACTTCCTCATATACATTGGGCAAGGGCATCCCTCAGAGCCCTAGGGTGGGAAAAGATCCCATAGGTCACAGTGGAGATCTTTGGCTGGAGGAGCAAGGAACAAGAGAAGGTATAAATAATGTTGGAAAGGAAAGACTCTGAAAGGCCTTGAGAGGTAGTAGAAACCAAGAGTCACTCATGCCCTCATCAAGGGTGACTTCCATGGCTGGCTATTCACCAGTCGTCTCAGCTTCCTTCTGCACTTCTGAACTCCTTGCTATTCTCCTGGGGCTAGAGTGTGTACACTGCTTCTCCCAGCTCCTTGGTAGGCTCTGCAATTGCTTCTCCTTCTGGCTCTTCTAGCAAAGCCATTACTAGTGGTTGCTGGAAGTTGCTAACATTGGCCATAGCCATAGTGAGGGTGGGTGCACCTATTTAGAGATCTATCCCCTAGAATCAAGGCCTCTGTTCTGGGCTGATTCACAGTGAACCACTCATGAGAATTTGCAGCTTCTGATCTCTGGGTGTCACTCCTTTCTACACCTCTAGAATCTCTCTGTTCTCTTTCGTTCTTTCAAGAGCTTTGTAACCAAACTCCTATGTTAAATTCCTTTTTTTTGAAATACTTATAACAGTTCTCCTGACTAGACCTTAATGAACACATCTTCCTCTAAGAAAGTGAGAAAAATTGGTCTCAGGTCTGCTCCTGAGTTGCCTGTCCTGAAGCTGCCCCTCCTTGCTATGCCAGCTCTGTTGTGGGTTATTGCTGTTTTCTTCTGGTCATTGACCATAATGCCTGCGCTGGAGGACATGATTCTCTTCTGTGGGTCTCAGGAGAGAGATAGAGGGAAGGTAGTCCCCATTGCCCTATTGCTTTTTTTCCCATTCTGCCTTCACACCAAAATCGATGAATGCATGAAACCTTGGGGAGATAGGAGGATTTAACATCACATCAACATAAGGAACTTGCAATTACATGTCTAACATTCCCATTCCTATGAGTCTTTTAAAAAAATAAATCTTAATTTTAGAACAGTTTAGACTCATAGAAAAATTGAAATGATCCTCCAGAGAGTTTCCTACCTCACACCATTTTCTCTCATTATGGACACCTTGTATTGTTTATGACCATACCACTTCACATCAATGGTTCACACTGCCAACATGACTTATAATGTTGATGTGGGCCAGGCTTAGGTCATGTCTGCCAGGTTTCTCCACTGGAGAGTTACTCCTTTTCCCCTTTTATTCTGTCCTCTTTGGAGGAAAGTTGCTGCACAGCCCACAGGTAAGAAGTGGAGAATTATGTTCTACTTTTTTTGAGGGTGTAGTATACGTGCAAATTATTTGGAATTCTTTATTGAGGGAGATTTGTCTTTTTTTCCACATTTACTTAGTTGATTATTTATTTATGTCAGTATGGACTCACAGATATTTATCTTATACTTTGACTTATAATACTACTTTCTTCATTTTATTGCTAAAATTCTTTCATCTTGAGTCATTGGAACTCTGTCTGTTGGCTCCTGTGCCCCTGTGATATATCCACATCATCATAGTTGTTTTTTTAAAGCATTTCTGGTACTACAAGATACACCAGGCTCATCTTGCATATTTCTTTCCTCAGTCCTAGAATCAGCTATTTCTCCAAGGAGCACTGGTACCTTTTCCTGGAGAACAGTACTAGAAACCAAGACCTAGGTGCTAAATGTGCTGGTACTACTGGGGTGGTGATATTTTCAGTCCTGCATACATGACATATATTTTAGGCCTTCAGAGATGACAATATCAACAAATATTTCTATAGGTAACAATCTGTATCTGTATTAAGCTAACGTGAATTCATCCTGATATCTCCAATTCTAAACCATTACACACAGATTATTATAGCTTCCATCTTGCTTGTTTGTAACCTCCTGCCCCAACAGTGATAAACCAGGCTTCTACCATCCACCATTCATTTACGTATTTGTCCAGTTCCAGTACACATGCATACAAGTTCTTTGACCACTTCACTACTGGCGATGGCCATCTGTGTAGGCTTCTGTCCCTATCCCTGATATACATATCCCATTCCTCTCCTTCATCCTCTGCTCTCCTCCCACCTACCCCCCAACAACCCAACCCTGGAATTCCTGTTTATTTTTATGCAGGGCAGTTGGTTTCCTCTTGTCATTTGTACTATAGCCGCTTCATCTTTCTTACCTCAACTTGCTAATAAAAGCATCTTCCTTAGCAAATGCACTTCCCTCCATAAGAAATACTCTGGTTTTGCCCTTCAAATATCTTCTTAAGCATGCTTAGGAAAAGAGTCTGGTTGTTGGTCTGTAGACTGGGCAGCAGTAGGAATACACTAGTAGTTATGTTAGAAAGAGCATAGCAATAAATTTGAGGGTTATTTAGGAAGTAAAACAATAGTAGTTCTAGTTGATTATAGAGATCAAAGGGGAGAAAGATTAATCTAATAGGACTCTTCATGTCATATCTCTGGGTGATAGTGTTAGTCAATGAACACTGAAGGTGCTTTTCCTCCCAGGTATTTGCATTTTAATGAGACTCCTGGACAAGAATTCAAAGTTGACAAAGAGGTTTCAAAGGCATGCCAATTCCAGCAGAAAGATAGTGGTTTCCTGAAGCACTGGGTTAGAAAGGGGCATTCAGACACAGCAGGAAAAGTGCTATGATATTGGTGATGCCTGTATGGTTGAAGAACAGTGGGACAAGGGCTGGGAGACCTATGACGCTTGGTTTCATGGTTCTGTCTGCAAGTTTCCTTCCTATTCAGGAATTTTATGCTGAACCTTAAGTGCTAAAAATTGCCATTGGTGGAGATGATTTGGAACAAAAGCCTCTATATCATGTCATGTAGGCATCCTCCTTGTCTAATCTAAAGACAGTCCTGTATTTCAGACTAAAATAACCAAAGAGCTGGAAGAGAGTAGTAATGAGTTCCGTAAAACCCAGCCAGCTAGGTCTTTGCTCAGAGTACTGTGTGATAAGGGATGATGACAATTACCCTCACTAGTGAAGAAAAAGAAAATTCCTATTTTAAAATGTGTTACATCACTTTATAAAATTTTCACAAACAGCAGATGCAAAAATACAAATTGTGATTTTGTGGTTGGTGCAATAGAAAAGTCAGTCACCAAGAGAAATGTCACATTAACTCTCCTCATCCTTTAATAGTTTTTCATCATATTAGTATAATGGAGCCCTCAGGTGTGACATTACTAAAGATATGTCTCAGCATTTGAGAAACAAAAGTTTTTATCCCACTTAAGTTTGCTGGCACTGGATAAACTCAGCTGTACTATTTAGGATAATTACAGTTGCAAGTGACAAAATTAATGTAGTCTGCATCTCTTAAGAAGGATACTGAAATAATTTACAAGATCAAAGGAAGAACAATAGAAAACAAGACCTCCAGGTGTAGAACTGGGAACTCAATTACTGTCTCTCTCTCTGTCACACACATGCACTCTAATTTTTTCTTATACTAGATAGAATTTTCCTTAAAGGGGAAACATGGTCCCAGGGAGATCTAGGATTCCCAGGCAGGGTCAACAAGCTGCAGCCTCATGACTTGCTTTTGTGTGGCCTGCAAGTCAAGAATGGTTTTATATTTTAAATATTTTTTAAAAATCAAAAGGAGAAAAGTAATATTTTGTGGCATGAAAATTATGTGAAATTCACACATCTATACCTATCAAGCTTTGTAGGGACATAAATATATTCATTTGGTTGCTTTTGCTACAAGGGCAGGATTCAGTAGTTGCAACACCCTCGTCACATTGCATTTTTGCCCAACACACTACGAATCACAGTGACACAGTCAATAGCTGGACAGCATTTCAACTGCTACAGGCATCAATATATTAAGATATTTTATTTTTATTATTTGTGAAAACTCATTATGCCAAAGTAAGAAAAGTGGGCTTTGAATGTCTGCCTTTAAGGCACACTAGAGTATGAATTTTTTATTGGATTAAATGGCAAAGCATTGTTTTTATTATACAGTAACACTCTGGCTGTGCTAAATGATACTACATAAGTTGACATTACAAGACTAAGCGCTCACAGCAATATTTTCAATTCACAGGAAAACAACAGTCAGAAAAGTGAGAACACTTAAATGAAAGGTCTTATCAAGCAGAATTCCTGCACAAAAATGAGCAACAAATATAAGGCTACAAAGTAAATTTCCTAATGGCTCATTTGTTAGCTAAGCAAGGACAACTATTGACTAAGGCGAGTTAATTAAATCATATTTGATTGTAGCAGCGAAAGAAATGTTTTCAGAGAAAATAAATTAATTTACTTAGCCTTTGGTACGAAACAGTTCCTTAAAAGGTTGAAGATACTGGGAGCAATATCAATAGCCAATTTTTTAAAAAGACATTATTTCAAGGGTTTTTCCTTCACTTCTGATGACTCAGTGAACGCTACTGCTATGGTTCAACTGTTGCTATTTATTTTGAAAGTCAATGGTGAGTTTGAAGTACATGAAGAATTAACTTCTATAAACAATCTGTGTGAAAGAGCTGTAGGTGAGATTATTTCCAAAGAGGCTGAGAAAATACAAATTCAGTATGACTTGAAATGGAATCTTCTAAGATGTGTTACATGTGATGGTGGTGTAAATATGTACAGAGTAGAAAAACAACTCAGTTGGATAAATTTAGGAAGTTTGTGAAAATGCGAGGTGTTTAAAGCCTGTGGTTATTCATTATTAGGTAATCAGTAGAAAATAGATATAATGTGATATTGAACTAATGGTGTCAGCAGTGGACTTCATTCACTCTTTGGGGCTTAACCATTAACAGTTTTCATGAATTTTTGTCAGAAAGAGAAACTGAATATCCAGAACTTCTCTACCACACAGCAGTTTAATGGCTTGATGTTAAAGTTTTATTGCAAAATCTTTTTTGAGATCGGGGCTTAGATTGAATATCTGAACAAAAAGAACTGCATTTAATCTCTGTTATCAAACTTTGAATAGTTTTGGAAATTAATTTTTGCTGTAGACTTAATAATATTTCTTAATGAATTCATCCTAATATTAGAAGGCAAAACAACACTTACATGTGAAACTTAAATAGTGATAAAGCTATTTCAATAACAACTGGTTAAGTCACACATAATGTCAAGAGACTTCATATACTGCTCATACTTTCAAAAGTTGAAATAAGAAATGATATCTCCAATTACACCCAAATTTGCAATGTATATATAATTTTGAGTTCATATAGAGTTCTAGCAGTGTTTCTCAGACCTCCCAGAAAGAGGAACTAGAATAAAAATGAGTAGAAGCAGTCTTGAAGAAATCATTTTTTATATTTTTTCAGAATGGTAAAAAAGAATGAGCCATCATAGATTAAAAAATAATAAAAAAATTCATACCAAGACAGCCCTACTAGAGAAACTGCAAAACGTCAAACCCAAAGAGAAATTTCTAGAAGCTAGCAAAGGGAAAATATATATGAACTTTAAAAGAATAATTAGGTTAAGCATAAACATCTTAACTGCAAAAAAATAGAAGCTGAACGATGATGGGACAACTGCGAAGTACTAAGGGAAGCATAATGGTTGACCATACCTAGTTAAGCTATCATTTAGAGGGAATGTGAAATGAAGACATTTCAAACTACAGATGCTGAGTTTGCGACTCATAGACTGACACCAAGACTGGTTGGAAAAGAAGTAAAAATAGATTGTGTGGGAAGAAGGAACAAATTTGATTTTGGACACATTGAGTTTGAGACAAGCACACAGCTGAACAGTGGATGGTGTGAATTTGAATCTGGAGCTAAGTAAAACTGTCAGTCCTAGAAATACAGATTTGGTATTCAATTTTAATAGTGTCAAAGCCTTGGACACATATCAATTTACCCAGGGAGACAGACTAGAGTGAGAATAAAGGAGGACTAAAGACAAGATCTTTGAGGAATTAGTAGAGAAGGCAGAAAATGGAATTTCAGAAACCTAAAGCAGAGTGAATAGTAAGACAAAACTATGGTCAGCAATATCAGAATCTACATAGAAGTTAAGACAAGAAGGATCAGAATAAGTTTTAGATTCAACATTAAGTCTATAGTGACAGACATTCTCAAAACCAGACTCTACTGAAATTGGTGTGAAGACCACACTAATTTTTTCCCTACTATATAATCATTTGATCCAACCAGGATCCAAACAAACAAACAAACAAACAAACAAACAAAACAAACTACTCAAAATATTTTAAACCCAGAGAATTCTAGGGAATATAATACAGGTACTTTATTATGGTGAGGGCTAGGATGGTGAAGCATCCTAGCTATCGGTAAGGGGAAAAAAAATCACTAACTCCTACAATGGACTGAATATTGGTGTCTCCCTAAAATTCTTATGTTAAAGCCTAAAACCCCAATGTGATGATAAGGCATTTGGCAAGTAATCAAGTTATGATGGTGGGGTCCTTGTGAATGGAATTAGTGCCCTTATAAGTAGTTGAAGATACCAGAGTTCTCTCTTTCTGCATTGCAAGGAGGTACAACCTGCAACCTGAAAGAAGGCCCTACCAGAACTGACCATGCTGATCCTCTGATCATGGACTTCCAGCCGCTAGAGCTGTGAGAAATAAATTTCTGTTATTTATAAGCCACCCAGCCTATGGTACTTTGTTATAGCAGCCTGAACTGACTAAAGCTGTGTCCTATCTAGAGGAACAAAGATAGGAGCCAGTGTTACCAGAGCACAGAATGAAAGGTCACCAGCAGATGCTGTAATTACCATGAGCCTGTCCAGTGGGGGTTGGAACCATGGAGGAAACAGCTATGATTGGAGCTGGGACTGAAGCAGAGAAAGTGATGTCCACACACCGGGCTTCTATTTTTCTGCCAGTGCCTCCTGGCTAACTCCTCAGGCCGTTTGGCTCAGAAGCTGATAAATGCAGCCTGAATGTAGAGTCCCTGTGTGGTATTGAACAGAGCAAAGGAATGATAAAAAATGGATCCAAGAGCAAAGAGGCCATGCCTCCAACCCCTGGCACTTTATCTGATTTTCTTCCTTCTACTTCTCTCATTAATTCTACACCAATCAAATAGATCCACTGTGCTCAGGGGTCTCTCTGAACATCGACTCACATGATTCTCTGAGTTTAATTCTCTGCTCTTTTCTTTCTCCTTTGAAATCTCTCATTATCTACATTGTCTAGCTCAAATGCCACTTTGTTCATGAAAATTTTCTTGATCCCCTTCTTGGAAGTCATCTCTTTCTACTTTGCATTGTATTAGCATTTTATTTCTAGCTCTCTTATGATGCTTATATATAGAAACTTAATTGTAATTATTATGATCACATATTATCTGTCCTAATAGACTGCGATTCCTGTGGGTGGAGAACACATCTTCTTCATTTTTCTATTTCCCATGGTGCCTTGCTCTTTGTGGGCATTCATTGAAAGTTTGTTGAGTGGTCAAATAAATGCAGGTAAGAAGCACAATAAGTACTATGAGTTAAAATGACCTCACAATTCAAAAGTAAAATTCCAATGTGTGTTTTAAGAAGGGGATTTATTAATATTTTAAACATTATAAACTTATAGCAAAAGAGAGTCTGTAACCTTTTTTGTTCCTAAAGATAATGTCCCCAGTTCTATGTGATTGTCCTGGTATCTCTATTCTATTCTTTTGGCTGCCCCACTGCTTGGTCTGTAATTTGCTACTTGCTTCAATTGAAAAAGAAACTGTTGATAGTAGTGATGATGATATTGATGATGACAAAAATTTATTAAGATTTTATTTAGATTTTTTGAGAACCATCAATCTAGGTTTTTCCAACATAGTTGCACATTAGAATATCCTGGGGCATTAAAAGTAATACTACCTCCAGCCTATGAAGATTTGGATTGAGTTGGTCTGGGTAGGACCCAGACATAGTTGGTTCTAACATGCAATTGACCATTGAGAGTCTAGAAAGTTTTTAGAAGGAATAAAATATGTTTTCATATAGTTTTCTAGCCTTTTACAAGTAAAAGATAGGGAATCAGATGATTCGTTGGATTCAGATCAAGAACTTTGGGCAAATTACCTACTGCCTCAGTTTCCTCTTATTTTAATTGAGATCAGTACTAGTATCTGTCATATAGACTTGTTTTATGGATTTAAATGAGTAAATACATGCAAAACACTTAGAAAAGTGCCTGGCATATGAAAATTCTCAATAATATAAGATGTATTCCAAGTCTTCAGTCTTTAAGACAGCCATCAAAGATACCTAGCAGTGACTAGGGTATTCTATTCTGTTACAAAATTATTTTAAACTTTCGTAAACTTTCATTGTGTCCTTGTGGTGATCAAACAAGATAATATATCATATGTTCCCTAATATAAGGCAAAGTTTCCCCCCCATTAAAATTTAATCTTCAGAAAAGTTGCCTAATATTGAAAAGATCCACAAAATTGGATATGATCTCAATTACTTTGTTTTGCACAACATTTAAGTTTAAAGGGACCTCAAAAATTCTAGTTTTGCATGTGTGTAGAGACCATTTAAGGAATCATTCTTTTAGAAAAAAAGAGGGAAGAAGACATTTGGTCCAGGTTTAATAATAGGTCTGAAGGCATGACTTCAACTTGCAGCTATCGAATGTCATTGCACACAGGCTTGTTAAAGATCAATGAAAAAAGTAATAGAGTATTCAAATTATAGAGATCATGTACAGGATGAATGAAAAAAATAAACTTAGTTAATTATGAGAATGGATATTTGTGAATTGGGCTGAATTTTCTATTGGCAGAATAAATACTGTTCAAAAAATTCTGTATCTCAATTTAACCAAGCACCAAAAGTATAGGCTACAGAAAATTGTTTTAAAGGCTCAAAATTGGCTCTGGTAATGACTACATGAGGAGTTTATATAAAACTGAAAAAAATTAAGAGTGGAAAAATTTATATTTCTAAATTTACATATTACCGAATGTTTTATAACATATATAGTAGCTGATTAATATGTTAAATATTACAAGTAGACATTTGATTGAATCCACATTTATGTCCCTAAAGTTTCTGTACTCAAGTTGTCTACAAAATAAAACAAAACAAAGCAAAGCAAAACAAAACAAAACAAAACAAAAAACAAAAGATACTGGATATGGAGAGCATTGAGCATAGGACCTGGTTCTTAGCAGGTCACAAAAGTGTTTTCTTTGTTTTGAATGGAAAGCTTGCTTCATCAGATGCACATACACCTTGGTCTTTGAAAAAAGAAAAGAAGCAACACCTTCTTGCCCTTCCAAGTCAGCATTGCCAGTGGCTGCCTTCTTACCAACGGTTTTGTACCTGTGAGCATTGGTTAGTTACTGTTTGCAGAGCAGGTAAGGAGTTCAGCTCTGCAAAATCAGCATGTAAGCGTAATACCTATGTGATGCACCTCCATCATATGGCCTTTCTGCGGATGTCTGCAGGAAGAACTGGAGGAAAACACACAAAGCAAAGAAGAGGGCTTACACTCTTGATTTCTGCCTTTTTTCCTAAGGCCTCTCCCTTACACTACTTTCCCTCTGAGCAGCGGCCTGGCCTGAGTCTCAGGTCAAGTGAGCAAGGCCAGAGGCTTGGGAAATTCTATTAGACTTTCTGTGCCCCTCTTTGTTTGACCACACATGGACCACACTGATTGACATCTGGTGTTCATGGGTCTTCCTCTAGCATCTTTTCACAATGGCCTTAACAACTGGCATGTGAAAGAATGATCAATATATTAACTTTGGAAAATTGTTAAAGAGAGGACAATATTGAGAATATGCTCAGTGAGGCAGCCACACACTTCCTACCTTCTAATGCCTACAAGTCCATTATTGAGAGGACATGATGAGGGCTCACCTTCTATCTGGGACCTTCACAATCTGGACAAGGATCCAGGAGATGGTCACAACTATAGGAGAAGCTGGTGACAGAGCCAGGGAAAGTACGTGAGTATGTGTTATGGTGTACAGAAGTAAGTTCTGGGGTGCTTGCCTCTATTCCCTGCCTATGTCTGAGGTTTGCTTTATGGGCAAGTGGAGTCATTGAAGAATGTGGGCAGAGTGTGATGGGTGAGGTGGCTGAGGACCTTGAGGGCTATTGCAGAACACACATGACCACTATTCTAGCCAGTGCCTCTCTGGTCCACCTCGCTGGCGTGCCACAGAGCATTAGAACAGAGGACTTCATTGGCCATAGGGTTAGACCAATTTTAAAAGTAGATCACTATGGTGGGACTAGTAATTTTCAAAGTGATAATTCCAAGCTTCTATAGAACTTGAAATATCTATGAGTAGAAAACAAAGAACTGTGTGCTGAACTATTTGTTAGTGAGGAATGGAGCTAGGAAAAGATGCTTCCTTCTCTTACTCCTTGAGACTTCCTTTCTTGTGTTCTTTTGCACCATGAAAGTGAACTGTGATTTGTATATCTGAGTGGAATCATTGTCTCTCCCTAGGGCCACATTTCTGATGAGCAGGTAGTAAATTCTGTACATTACTGTGCATGCCAAATGCAGTTGTAAATGCTCAAAGAATGCTCATTGACCAGCTGACGCCAGGGAAGTCCATTATACACGCATAATACATTTTCAATTTGTTATTTTGTAAGATTTGCATTAACCATCAAAGTGCATGATTCCTCTAGGGTGTGTTGAGTAATTAACTTCCCATCAGTGAAGAATAAAGCAGCCATCAGACATGCAACATCATGCTTCACCAAGTCTGCTTTTGAAAATGGTTGTGATCAAGTTTGGAGGCTGACTCTTTGCCTTTTAAATAGTCACCTTCATCTATTATCAATCTGTTCATTATGAGAAGTCCAATTAAGTTTTAAGCACTCCAGTTACATGGTTACATAGTGATGCCAGACAATTTTAAAAGTGAAAACTCAAAAGGCATGCAGAAAAAGTGTTAATACTCCATCTTTGGTTCTTGCTTTTCTAGGAGGAGAGGTGAGCCTATTGGATGGAAAGGAAGCCCTGTAGCTGTTTGAAAAGATAGTCCATTACTAAGCCACTTTGATCAATGCCTGAGTTGCAAATTGGTAAGGTATATATTATGTGGGAGGACAGCCTTGTACAATATGTGCTTGGTCAAATGGATTTGCATTATATCTTTTTCTCTTCTTTCCTTTACCCAAATACCAATTATGTTCAGAATGGGCTACCAAAAGTGTGCTTCAGAACTTAACTTTGGCTCACCTAGAAACAATTTTGCTTTTTAAAACAGTGAAGTTTTTTTGGTTTGTTTTAAAGAAAAACTGTTGGGAAGTTTATTGTGCATAGTGCAATAGCTTCAGTACTTTCCTCAGAACTATTTAGAAAGAACACTATGGTTTTCTTTAATGATAGTCTCTTGTTTTAAAGCAATTGATGAGAAATCATATATTTGTTGGTGGACTGTTTAAAGTGGTGGGTAAATGGTCCCCACTTGCCTGCAATTGTTCAGGAACTGGCATCAGATTGTCCAGTTGTATCCTACTTATTATGTCTTAGACATGGGGGCGACAGCCTTCTTTCCAGGAATGTCTCATCGCATTGGACAGGCTCAACAGGGAAAAGCACAAAATCTCAAACAGAAACTAATACAGTGGAAACTAGGCATTTGAGAACCAGAAGGGGTGATTAATCTGGATCAATTGTAAAAGCTTTCTTCAGGAGATGAATTTTGAGCTGGAATTTAAAAAATGTGCAGAACGTGGTCCGGCTGAAAGGAAAAAAGGGAAAAGAGAGAGGTACTTTAGAATGTGACACAAAGTTGTGCTGAGTTGGAGTGCACATTGGTTTTGATTTTCCTAGGATCTTTGCTGAGAAGAGAGAGGAGAGGAGAGGAGAGGAGAGGAGAGGAGAGGAGAGGAGAGGAGAGGAGAGGAGAGGAGAGGAGAGGAGAGGAAAGGAAAGGAAAGGAAAGGAAAGGAAAGGAAAGGAAAGGAAAGGAAAGGAAAGGAAAGGAAAAAGAAAAAAAGAGAGAACCTGCATTTTGAAGTTTTCTTCCTGAGCTGCAGGTTGGGACTATGAGACTGCCCACTACAATCCCATCCATAGTTTGTGGCTCTTGATGATTAGTCCCTACCTTTTTGTATTTTGGGGCTCATGAAGATTCCTTGTTCTCTAGTTTTCTAAGTATTTTCTAAGAGATCTAACAATTAGGTATCTAGATACTCTGTTTTTATGTGGAGATCTGGGAAGATCTCAAAACTATGCTGCCATTTTCCCAGGTCTTCCTGTGTGTGTGTTCCAATGATTTAAAAAAAAAACAAATATATCGAGATATAATACACAAACCATAAAATTGACTCATTTAAAGTGTGTATTTAATTTCCTGTTTGATTTCCTCTTTGATCCATTGGTTGTTTAGTAGCATATTGTTTAGTCTCCAAGTGTTTGTGATTTCTCCAGTTTTCTTCTTGTGGTTGATTTCCAGTTTTACACAGTTATGGTTAGAAAAGATTCTTGATAGGATTTTAATATTCTTGAGTTTATTGTGACTTGTTTTGTGGCCTATGTGATCAGTCTTAGAGAGTTTTCTGTGTGTACTTCAGAATAGTGTGTATTTTAAAGAGCGAGAGAGAGAGGGAGAGAGAGAGAGAGTTGTGGGGGGAGGTGATTTAATATGATGTTTAAGCCTATTGTTTCATCATTGATTTCTGTCTGGATGATCTATCCATTGATTTAAGTATGTTTATGTCCCCTCTTATTATTATAAAACTTTTCATTTTTCCTTTTATGTCTATTAACATTTGCGTTATATATTTAGGTACTCCTTTGTGGATACATAGATATTTATAATTGTTATATCCTCTTCTTAGATGGACCTCTTTATTGTTTTCTTTTCCTCTTTTTACAGTCTGTCTTAAAATCAGTTTTGTCTGACATGAGCATTGCTACTTCAGCTTTCTTTTTGTTTCTATTTACATGGAATTTTTTTTTATTCCTTCACTTTTAATATGTTTGTGAGTCAACCTAAAGTGAGTCTCTTGTAGGCAGCACATATATGGGTTTTTTTAGAATTTATTCTGCCACCTTATTTCTTTTAATTGGAACATTTAGTTAATTTAAATTTAATGTAGTTATAGATTGCTATGTATTTATTGCCATTTGTTAATTTTTTTTGTTGTTGTTAATTTTTTTTTTCTTTTTTTGGTTATCTTTGCAGTTCTCTGTTCCATTCTGCTCTTGATTTCTTTTCTTTTGATTTGCTAGTTTTCTTTAGTGTTTTGTTTGGGTTCTTCTCTCTCTCTCTTTCTCTTTTTTTTTTTTTTGTATTTTTGTAGTTTTTTGGTTTGTGGGTACCAGGAGATTCATATATACCCCTCTATATCTGTAGCAATGTATTTTAAACTGATAGGATGTAAGTTTAAATGCATTATAAAAGCAGTACATTTTTATTCCATGCTTTATGTTTTTGACATCATATTTTAGATCTTTTTGTGTGTAACTCCTATTTATTGTAGTTATAGTTAATTTTGCTACATTTGTGTTTTAACCTTCATATTAGGTTTTTAAATGGCTCATTTGCTATGATTGTTATATATTTGCCTTTACCTGTGAAATTTTTCTATGTACTTTCTTATTTATTCTTATAGCCTTTTTTTTTCTGCTTAAAAGACTCTATAACAATTCTTGTAAAGCCAGATTAACTTTCAGCTTTTTCAGCCATTATATCTTTAAATAAAGTAGTAATTAACTTCTTTAGTTTTTACTTGTTTGGGAAATTCTATCTCTCCTTAAATTCTGAATGATAATCTTTCCAGGTATAATATTCTAGGTTGTAGTTTCTTTTCTTTTAGCACTTGAAATATTTCCTGCCACTCCCTCTGGCCGGAAAAGTTTCTGCTGAGAAATCAGCTCATAGCCTTCTGTTGTTTCCCTTGTATGTGTCTAATAGTTTTCCTCTTGCTGCTTTAAAGATTATCTCTTTATCTTTTACTTTTGCCAGTTTGATTACAACATGTCTTAGTGTCAGCCTCTTTGGGTTCATCTTGTTTGGAACTTTGTGCTTTCTAGACCTGGATATCTGTCTTCTTCACCAGATTAGGAAAGTTTATAGCCATTATTTCTTTAAATAAAGTTTCTTTTCCTGTTCTCTCTTTCTTCTGCTTCTGCTATCCCTATATGTAAATGTTATTTTGCTTTATGTTGTCCCAGAAGTCCCTTAAACTATCCTTGTTTTCTGACTGGGTGATTTCTGCTATTCAGTGTTTCAAGTCACTAATCCATTCTTCTATGTTAGCCAATTGCTGCTGATTTTCTCTAGTGTATTTTTGATTTCAATTATTGTATTCATCTCAGATTGTTTTTTTATTAAATTCTCCAACTCCTTGTTAAAGTTCACTCTGAGTTCCTCTATTCTACTCTGAAGTTTGTTGAGCATCCTTATGAATGTTTCTTTAGATTCTTTATTGGGCAAATTACTCACATTAGGGTTTTTCTCTGGATTTTTTCTTATTCCTTTATCATGTATTCTTTCATCTTTGTTTGTTTGTTTGTTTGTTTGACCTTCTGTGTTTGTTTCTAAGAGTTAGGTGAGATAGATATCTCTCCCAATCTTGAAAAAGTGTTCTTGTGTAGAAGTGACCTTTGTGTAGACTGTGCGTCATGTGGTCTTAATAGGCTAATTGGAATTGAGGTGGGTTTGTGTGGCTCCTGGAATGCCAAATGGCTGAAAGGAGTGGGATTGGGGTGGAGTGGTCCAGTGTGGTATGGCCTGGTGTGTGCACACTGCTGTGCCCTGTTAGTCTCACGGGAGCAAGCTTCAGGTGGGGTGGCCCAGTGTGCATTCATGTTCAGCAAAGTCCTGTTGATTCTGTTGCCCATGGTCAGAGCATCATGTAGGTGTGGCAGCCTGGTATACACATACCACAGTGCCTTGTTGGTCCCACTGGAGTGTGCCCTGGGGAAGAGGGGCTAGGAATGTTGCTGTGGTTGTGTGGGTTATCCAGAGTACCTGGACAGAGCTCCCTCTCATACTGTCTAGGTGGAGGAAGAAATGTAGACAGTCATACTCAGCAGCAACTTTGATCCTGGAAAGCTCCCTCAGATCCTGTAGAGTTCTCATGGTTTCTAGCTTTCTCTCTGCAGTCTCTTTCTCTCTTGTTTGTTGTGCAGAAGCTGCTTAATTGTTCCTCAGTTGTCTTTCAGGAGAAATTGCTCTAAATGCAGGTGTATTCATGAGAGGAAGTGAGTTTGGCATTCTTCTATGCTGCCATCTTGGACTCACCTCTAGCAAATTTTTGTTACTCCAAAAAGACACCTCCTACCCATTACCCATCATCATCCTCACTTTATCCTTACAAAACCACTAATCTACTTTCAGTCTCTATGGTTTCCCCATTATTGACATTTCATATGGATATAATAATATAATAAATAGTCTTTTGTGACTAGTTTCTTTTACTTAGCATAATATGCTCAAGGTTCATTCATTTTATAGCATGTCTCAATACTTCATTTTTTTTTTGGGTTGAATAATATTTTATAATACGGCTATATCACATTTTATTTATTCATTCATTAGTTGATAGATATTTTGATGGTTTCTAAGTTTTGGCTATTATGAAAAATACTGCTATAAACATTTATGTACAGGTTTTTCATTTCCCTTGGCTGTAAACCTAGGAATATATACCTAGAAATAGAATTGTTAAGTCAAGTAGTATATGTCTGATCCTTTAAAGAGCCACCAAACTTTTCCAAAATGGCCATACTATTTTATACTCACTAGCACTGTATGAGAATTCTAATTTTTTCATATCTTTACCAACATTTATCATCTAACTTTTGGATTCCAGCTAACCTAGTGGGTATGAAGTGATACCGCATTTTGATTTTCATTTCTTTGATGAATAATGATATTGAACATTTTGAGTGTGTACACTTGCCATTTCTGTATTTTTTAATAAATGTCTTTTCTTTGTCCATTTATTAATTTATTTGCTTTTTTGTTATTGAGTTGTTCAAATTTTGAATATATCATAGATACAAGTTTCTTATCAGATGTGTAAATTTGCAAATATTTTTTCTTACTCTGTAAGTTGTCTTTCAGTTTTCTGATGGTGTCCTTTGAAGCACAACAGTTTTAATTTTTGATGAAGTCTAATTTTTCTCTTTTTTCTTGTTTTTACGTTTTTGGTGCCATATTTAAGAATTTGTTGCTAAATCTAAAGTAATGAACGTTTTCCCCTATGTTCTAAAGATATGCTCTTACATTTAGGTTTTCAATATATTTTGAGTTAATTTTGGTGTAAAGTAGAAGATAAGAGTTTAACTCCATTCTTTCCACATGGCTATCCAGTTTTCTCTTCCAGCACCATTTATCAAAAATACTATTCTTTCTCCATTGGATGGAGGTCTTAGCACTCTTGTTGAAAATCAGTAGACCATAGATATATGGATTTATTTCTGGACTCTTATTTCAATTCTATTGATTTATATGTTTTTGTGCAAGGGCCACACTGTTTTGATTACTGTTGCTTTATAGTAAAATTTGAAATTGGAAAGTGTGAATCTTCCAAATTTGTTCTTCTTTTAAATGATTATTTTGGCTATTCTGGATTCCTTTTAATTCCATATGATTTTTTTTTTTTAGAATCAGCTTATCGATTTCTACAAAGAAGTCATTTAGAATTCTTATAGAAGTTACACTTAATCGGTAGATTAGTTTGAGAAATATTGCCATTTTAACAATATCTTTCAATCCATGAACATGGTATATTTTCTCAGTTCTTTAGATCTTTAATTTGTTTCATAGTTTTCAGGGTATAAATTTTGTACTTCTTCTTAAAAATTTATTCCTAAGTATGTTATTTTTTGATACCATTGTAAATGGAGTTGTTTTCCTAATTTAATTTTTGGATTGTTCTGAAAGTTTTTAAAATATGCTTTTTATTATTAAAAATTTCAAATCTATGCAAAAGTTTATCATCAGCTTCAGCAATTATCAACTCATGGCTGATCTTATTTTATTTTCACCCTACCACTCTATCCATCCTGAATTATTTCAAAGTGAATTTTATATATGGTATAATTTCATTTATAAATATTTTAGAATATATTTTTAAAAGATAAAGACTTTTAAAAATCACTACAATATTATTATTGCACTTAACATATTAACTTTTATCTCTTTATATCATTATAAATCCAAGCAGTTATTAGTTTTCTTTTTTCTATAAGAGTACTCATTGCCTTTATCCTTATATATTTTTTATGTTTCACTTACACAATTAACTAAAATCAGCTTAAGAGAAGTTACTGTATTATATTAATCTTTGTGAATAATGTCTGTTAAAAGAATTAATGATGCTTCACAGAGTTTTTTTTTTTTTACTTTTGAAGACTTGCTTAGAATTAACTAACCAACCAATCAACCAATCTATTCCTATTATAGAATGAAAAAATACAATGACATTGAGGCAACATACATTTGAACTTGGTACATTTTGTTTTAGAAATTTCTTCAGATCAACTTCCCAAAATATGTTGGAAAACCATCAAACTATTAAGGGTGGGGTTTTGACCTATGTGATTTTAAATTAAAGAATTAAATATATAATATTTTCTAAATTGTCCTATAATGTGATTGTACTTCTATTATATCTTCTCAGGAGAAAATATAGTCATATCTTTGTACTGTTTCTACAGCTTTGGATCAGATTCTTTTTAGTTGAGAACTTTCATTAGTGGATTGCTTTTGTTTTGACAATAAATGAGAATCAGATATTAAAAGCTTGCTTGTAAATTTCCATTTTTCTCTACTTTGTGCCTGATTCCTACATCAGACACAATCAAATTATGTCTGAACAGAATATTAACACCTCTTTTGGCTTAGTTTGGCCCTTGTTTTGTCTAAGATGTGTGTATATTGTTGTGGCAAAATTACATTGAAAATTACATAAACTATCTACTTATATATATAGATCACCCCTCTTCTAAGCTTTTCCATTGAGAGAACAGAAACTGTAATAATGCTTTGCTTGTGGCCTGAAGGCATGCTGACATAGCTGTAGATAAGATGTTAACAAATCTTCCTGCAAACCTCCAATTTTGACTGTGTATTTTAATAATGTGAAAATTTATTGGACAACAAAGATATCTCTTTTATGTATTAGAAAATAAATCGTTTTTAGCATTCCTACTGGTAGTCAAAATTTAGGGTTTTCTTGTCTTTCTCTTACATAGAAATATTAAAAAGACAATTTAATTCTGAAGCAAGGGGATTATAGTTAATAGTAGGAAAGTGTGATTCTATGCCTTCCTTAGGAATAGATCCACATTATTCTTCATGGATTTCCTACTCTGAATCACCTAGGACTTGCAGAATACAGAAAAAGCTAAAATTTATCAATTCTGTGCTCTCTTTTAGCTTCTAATTATTTTTATTTGTTTGTTCTTTCATTTATTATATCCCCCCATTTTACTGATACTGTTTTAACTTATAGTGTATTAATTGTGAAAGTCTGTGTAACAAAATCCAAGATCATTCCTAAACCAGTCGACAGGTGTGTATGTAACCCTCAGTTTTTTTTTCCTCCCAGCTTTACTGTGGTATAATTTATATCACATTTGTGTTTATTAACCAAAGAGAAGAAAGCCAAATATGCATGAACTCCTAAGCAGTCCCTCCTGTAGTTTATCCACCTAGATCAGGCTACCAAGGACCAGGGAGGACAGTGGACAAGCCACTCTTCCATGCCCCCACCCCAGGTGAGTTTCCAGGGAGTCAGGGCCCACTAGGTAAGAAGAGGAAATCAGGAAAGAATGGAGGCCAAAGAAGAAGGAAGGAGACACAGGTGCTGGGAAGACAGGCCTGTGAGATCCCTTAACCTCTCACTCTCGATGTGGGTTAAGTGCCTCAAATTCAAATCCATGAGAGGAACCAAGCAGGGATGCACTTGGTTCATTTGTTCCTGGGAGTCCCCTCTCTCTGATAAGCCAAGCCTCTAAAGAGAAAAGGGGCTAGACTTTGATACAGAAGACCTGGGATCATATCCTGGCATTGTTGTTTTGAGTTTTCTGGACTTAGGGAATTAATTGTATGTTTTGGAGCTTCAGTATCCAGCTCTGCAAAAGATTATTGAGAAGATCAAGGGACATACATATCTGGAAGTGCCCAGAGCCCTGTCATGGGACCCAAGAGGTTCTCAGGACAAGGAAAGGCAGCAGATGGTCTTTGCCTCATATTCTGATTCATTTATTTCAGGTGGAGCAGACACACAGACAACATCCATGTAACCTACAGGCCGCCGAGCACAGCACCTGGGACACAATGAAGATTTCCAAGAAATAATTGCTGAAGGGACAAAGCTGTAAAACCAGCTGTTGGATGCAAAATGACTAGTGCTACCTGTTCGGGAGGGCAAACCACTTTAGTTAGTCTATGCCAGCCATGGCACGTCTATCAGGTCTCGTTTGTCCGTGCATTCATCTGCCCCTAGGTATATAGCCATACTTTCAATCTGTAAGGAAGGTACAAAGCATGTTCATTGATAATGCCATGGGCTGAATTGCATCACCCTCAAATTCATGTATTGAAACCCTAACCCCCAGTACTTCAAAATGTGACTGTGTGTGGAAATAGGGCCTTTAAAATAAATTATTAACTTAAAAATGAAGACTTTAGTGATTATAGTTAATAATACTATATTTTATACTTGAAAGTTACTAAGAGAGTAGATCTTAAACATTCTCAACACTCCAAAAACAAGTAATTATGTGAGATGATGAAGGTGTTCACTAATTCTATGGTAGTAATCATTTCACAATATATACACATTAAATCATCATATCATATACCTTAAACTTATACAACGTTATATGTGAGGACCAAACCCAATCTGACTGGAGTCCTTATATAAAGAGGAAATTTGGACAAGGATACTAGGGATGTGCCTGCACAGAGGAAAGGCCATGTGAGGACACAGCAAGGAGGCAGCTACCCACAACCCAAGGAGAAAGGCCTCAGAGGAAACCAAACCCACCAACACCCTGACCTCAAGCTCCTAGGCTCCAGAACTGTGAGAAAATAAATTTCTGTTGTTGAAACCCCTGTCTGTAGTATTTTGTTATGGATGCCTGAGATGACTAATATAGATATTGTTCTATATTAATATATATTATATATATTATTCTATACATCCTTATTATATATTATACATACATAATATAGATATATTAATATAATTAATATAATATAATAACTAACATTTATATAGCAATGCTACAGTTAAAAAAACTGTTTTTACATGTTATTACAGTTTGTGCCCCAATAACAATAATATAATTAAATAATATAATCTATATTAACATAGATATATATTAAAAATTTTATATATATTATTCTATACATCCTTAACAACAATCCTGTGAAGCAAATATTGGGACCCTAGATTTACAAATAGAGAAATTAAGTTGTGTAAAGTTTATATGACCATTTTAAGATCACAGTTGACTGGAGCTTGGACCTTTTAGCTCCAAATCCAGTGCTCTTCTTTCTGCCACAGTTGTCTTCATGCAGTACTTGCTCTTCCCCTCCTACCCAATCTGGCTTCTCATGGGGGAGATTCAGTCCTGTCTGTAGAGGAAGAATCTTACTCAAGTTATAGTTGATTTCAAACAATCCTAGTGAAGACAACACCATCACTACAGCAAATAGATCTCTATTTTTACCGCCATTTTTCTTTGCTTTAAAAATCAAATAAAATAAGACTTTAATATTAGATTGTCAGGAAGTTGGCAAATGTTCAGTTCCCTGAATACTACCAGAAATAAATAAAATGAAACCTCAAGCCAAGACTACTTTGAATGAAACATTTAATTGACTCATAGATTTTAGAGCTGGAATCTTCAAGATTATCTGGACAAACAGGAAACTGAGATTGAGGAAGACTGAATGGATTACTCAGCAACAGAGTATAGTTCAAAGGTTCAAAGGGCTCTGTGTTTCAACTCATAGACAATTATCAGTAGGAAATTAAATAGAGGGGTGAGGATGGTCAGGGGAGGCACAGTAACAGTAAGAGAAGTGACAGCTTAACTGCAAAGAAGGGAACTGCCATGCTGACTACCAGATCCAGTGTTAACCATGCTGCACAGCTTGGGGCTGTTTTATGAAGGGACAACCAACCCCATGAGCCTTAGTAATTCTCAAGATATCCCAGGATTCAGAGCTCAATTAGATAATTAATGTTCGTTAACTATTCGATGACCCTTGGCCATCAAGAAAGTTAAATTATGCTATACTCTGATTCCAAAGGCAGGGACTTGCACCATACATTTTATGAACAGCAACAATAATTAACATTTATTGAGTGTTGTGTGCCAAGGTCTGTGCTAAATGCTTTATAGGGATTATATCATTTTTTAAATATTTCCATCCAAATATTTTTGGTACTTGAAGCTGCAATTGGCTGAAAAGTTCACTTAGATGCATAAAGTCATTTGCTAAGGATCAATTTAAATGATAGCTTCCATGTTTCTGTATTCTCTCTCTTTTTCTCTGTCTCTCTCTCACGTTCTCCCTTTCTCTCTATATATACATATGTATTTATTTTTATATAATATATATATTATATGATATGCTCTTTTTATATCTGCTTAGAAATCTGTTTTTATGTCTATATAAACATTCAGAAACACAAAGTAGATGCCTGAGGCTAATTCTGCTGCTGAACCATCTCCATGTAAATCCTAATTCTATATGCTCTTTGGTCTTGCTGTTTATCTATGTCTCATGAACCCTTCAGGAGTCACTGGAGTCTGACCTCCTTGGGGCAGTCTTCTTTAACTGCCTTATCCCTTCTCTAAGGTCCTCCAGCTCACTCCTTTTCTGGTTCATTTAGCACGTACACATAATGTGTGAGCTGGTTTGGGCCTTCATCTTTTTATGTGGCTGATGACAGCCCCTGATGGCAGCACCCGTGTCCTTCTTGAATAATCAGCACTTGGTGCTCTGAATACTCTACCAGCTCCTTTGATACTTCCTACTGATGATTGTAATTACTCCTGTCACAATTTGTCATTCATTCATTCATTCATTCATCCTCCAAAGTTTCATTTTCTCATCTACACAACAGAAATTAAACTACCTACCTCATGGGGGTTGTTGTGGGCACAAACTGGAATAATATGTGAAAACAGTTTTTTTTTTTAACTTTAGCATTGCTATATAAATGTTAGTTACTTGTAGTGCATTTTAAATAGGACTCTGTTTACTGAAATGTGATATATATACAGCTTTTCAAGAACATACCTGTCATGGGTGACTTGGGAGGAATCTGCCCAGGGCCTCACCTGCTGACACTGGATTTGCAGAATTTCCACTTGAGCCAGCTATTTCTGGGCTCAATTCCTGGACACCATGACTCAAGCAGAGGCTACTCAGATTTAGGATTGAGTGATTGTAGTGCTTATTATTCTTTAAAAGTGCTTGAAATAGAAAAAAGTGTTAACTCCAAGTCATCTTAGATGTCTTTAGATGAGAGAGGACAGCTTTGAGAGAGTGAGAATGAAGCCAACTTTGAATAAACAGCCAGGAGAAGACCTCACACATCTGCGAGGATGCAGATGATGTTCTCGGTTTGACTTTCTTGTTTCCGATTCTTCCTTCAGGAAGCCCAGCTGTTTGTCCTGCTTCTGGATTCCAAAAAATTCTATTCTATGATATGTCACCTATATTTTGCATAAGCTTTTGGGTGATTTTTTTTTTAACCAAAAGATACTCAATTAAGGCAAATATATAATGGTAGATATACCTGTCCTCTATTTTCTAATCAAGCCAGATATAAAGAACTTTAAAATTATAATAAATTTCATAAGAGAAATGAGACAAATGCCTTTTCATTGCAAAGGTGCCCTAAAGGACTAAAAGGAATGTGACAATATGTTTTCCCAGCAATTTTTTTCTTGAGTTTGAAATGTCAAGGGAATGTATTTTGTTATTCAAAACATACTTCTGTGTTTCATAAGTGCTAGTAATTATGAAGTTCTTATAAAATACTGCCATGCAAACCTGCTCCAAGAAATGGATGGGGCTGGAAATAAATCACACTGCCTTTTCTACCTCCAAAACATAAATCCATTTTTAATTTTCATGCTCCTGACCTTCTGGTAACCAATGACACTGTCTGCTGATGGTTTTCTTTCATTCATTCATATGAGTTACCCTCATTTGAAAGTCTACTTTTATTCAAACAAATTATCTTTTTTTTTTTAAAAAGCCATTTAAAAAAAAATCTTTGTTGATTCTTTACATATAGGTTTTCTTAAGCTTTATTTTTCTTTATTCTTTTATAACCCCTTCATTGTTGTTCCCTTCTTCTCCAGTGTCTTCTGGGCAAATCTTATTTCTATGCTTAAGAGTTTTTACGTGACTCACTGTGGCCTACAACCAGAAATCCAAACTGTTTACAATGGAATTCAAGTTCCTTTCAGCCCTTCAGGATGGAATTTTCCTACTTTTCAATTACATTCTCTGCTCTGAACATCTTTTGCCCCCTCCCCTCCATGCAGGATGCATACTTTTCCTGGAGCCTGCTGTCTATTATCATGTCATGCTTTCACTCACCCTCCTTTCTCTTCCAGAACTGGCTTCCCTTTATCATTGTCCATTGAAATACTCCTGGAATTCTCCCCTCTCCCCTTGATTGGATTTAGCTCTCCTTTCCCATGGCCTTCTACGATACTGCACTTGCACTACCAACATAGTGTTCTTGTACATCCATCTCATATCAGGGCTGTACCTTCTGGTTGCCTTCCTCAAGAAGCTGTTTGTTCTTTCTTGGGAAGGGCAGCACATTATTCTTATTTTATCCACTACTTGCTGTGAATTTTTTTGTAAGTAATAGGTTTTCAGTGTATATTTGCTGAATCTAGGAGGCTGTTAAGATAACTGGGCCTTGACTTTGGTGACAGAGGACTGGAACCAGCATTTTTCATGGTATGTACAGATTTACCTTGGGCAAATCCGCCAACCCCTCTGAAATTTTAATGGTATATAGACCTATGAGGTGAGAATAATAGTAGTACTGAGGTCATAGGTTGTCCTGACGGTTAAATGAGAGAGGCTAATATAGAGCCTGCTACATGTGATGCTCTATATTAACTCTCATTATAAATTAACCTAAATGCTTAGAGTGGCATTGAAAAGTAAGAGCCAAAGTATATGTCCACAAAGGGAGTTTGTACAGAAAAAAGTGCATTTTTATTCTTTTTACCTTGCTGAAGATTTGGGTGTTTATAGATTGATTTTAAGCTGTCATGTTTAGGGCTTTTTATTTTCAGGATATAAGCAGCTATTTCTTGTTTTGCTGATTTCTTCTTTGTCCTGATTTCCTCCTAGCCACCTAACATCAGAGGTTCTTAAACTTGAATAAGCATCACAATACCCTGGAGATATTGTTCACACACAGTTGACTGATTTCACCTCAGAGTTTCTGACTCAGTAGGTCTGGGTAGGAAGTGAGAATTTGCATCTCTAACAGTTTCCCAAGGTGATGCTGGTACTCCAGGTCAAGGGACCCAACTTTTAGAACCACTGCACTCACAGGACTCAGCTCCCCTACCAAAGGCCTCATTGTTAGGGTACAGTTCTCTGGAAAACATGGTTTATAGTTTCATATAAAAGGAAGATTAGCAGAGAATAGATGACCCTTGGATCTCCACACTTGACTGAATGATTATATTAATAATTTGTAGGTTATTACCTTGTCAGTCTCTAAAATCTTTAAATTATTTAAGTTTGAGTCTCAAGTAGAAATATTTCATTTGCCATATTAGACAAATGCTGATGGGAATTCTCAGGTTACAGCTTGCTGTATCTCATTAGCTTGATGCTGTGGTGTTGTTCTTGTTGGCCAGGCTATCATAGCCAAAGTGTACATATTCTTGGTGTAGATGTTAGTAGCACCACCTGGACTATGGCCTTGACTTAGTCCCTGAGGCTGGCCCTTCTACCAAGGAGTAATTGCCTTTCTTGTCTGATAGAGGCAAGTTGGGAAAGGAGATGGAACACAAGACAGGAGAGTTTGGGTGAGCCTCCCTACAATCTATAAAAACCCTGCTCCCTCTGATTAATCCCACCCTGGGTTCGACTCCACAAACTGGAATAGTTGAGGGTACCTGCTTTTTGGAATATAGAATTTCTCAAACCTGAGATTATGTTATTATAATTTTATTGTGTGTATGTGAATGTGTGTGTGTGCATGTGCACGTGCATGTGTGTGGGTGTGTTTAGGGGCAGGGAGTAGATTTTAACTTGTTTAATCATCCCAACTATCTTCTGTAAGAGTATTTGCTGTTCAAGCTTGTTGAAGTTCAGTAGCATTCCCAAGCCACTTAACAGTTGATAAGTGTCAAAACCAGGTAACAAGCATGGATTGAATGAACTAGAGAAGTAATAGCTTTGTCTCTTACTACCAAGGCTTTATATATATCAGAGAGCTAGTTGTCTTTTTTCTCTAAACAAAGTTCTCACATATTTATTTATTACTGAAGTAGCCTATTAACACAAAGCATAAAAGCAACAAAAAAATTAATAAAACTAGTATAAGCCAATAAAACATGTCCAACTGATTAAATAGTAGTGACTTTCTCACTTGGCTATAGTAAGAGTCCAGTGACCATAAGGTAGCATAAATTTATGTACCATCACATGCAATTTCTTATAGACCCAACTTGGTTCTTCTCCAACGTCTTCTCTTGGAGTTGAACCTGACTTTGTCATCCAGTTTTCATTTACAATCATTGAGTTAGCAACTAATCATAACATGACAAAATTAAAATATTGGCTGTCTCTAATAGAGGAACAAAGGGTCAAATATGAAAGTAAAGAGGCTGGAGCAATGGTGAATCCAGATTTAATATAATCTAATGCTCCCACCATCATTAAATTTTATGACAAAAGTGACCCAGGGGCTCTTTAAAGACTGAGAGAGATATTTCCAAGAAGGTCCCCAGCAAACTTACCCTCAAGGCTCATTTGGGCACTCCTAAACAAATTCCCAGTAGAGGATTGCCAAGTTTGCCTCAGATCAATCACAACTTACCTGAGTTTCAGAACAAAATTGGGAATCTGCCAACATGGAAGTGGGAGGTGGCCATTATAGGCAATAAATGTGTCTACCTCAATATCCTGATATTTAGGCTGCCCAAAAGAGATATATTGCAAAATGACATATATGGTAAACAGTCCTGACAGTAAGCCTTTGTGCATTTCTTACTTTAAATGAGAATAACAACTGAACTATACTGCTTTCCTTATCTCATAAGTCACTAGATAAGCATTTATAATCATCTGCATGTAGCTGACAGCAGGCTTTTAGTGACTCATTTGAATAGAAGCCCATGAATTTGCTGGAACCTATTTTATTTTCACATGAAAATAAAGATATGTTAATTAACTGGAACTGTGGTCATATTTTCAATAACTGTGTTAGAAACAATCTCTTCTAAGTGGATTTTCAACGTGGGGGATTGTGTGAACTCTGAGAGTTATATATGTGATTACATGGCTTGTAGAAGGTGCAATGTCCCCAGATTCTAACCACATAAAATCTGGTAACAAAGTACAGGGTCCTGGCTGAAATTTTTGTGTTCATCTTGGCACTATCATTCCCATCTTACCTGAGGTTGGGGACCATTTTCTGGCCATGTTGGCTATTGGTTAGAATTAGCCATGAGAAAGACTCCTGAGATCTGGAAGGTGAAGTTCAGTAGGGGCCATCACTTGTCGGGTGTTGGGGTCAGACATGGCAGGTTCACAGATTTTTTCATAACCTCCAAGTTTGTGGACACAGCAGTTTGCAGCCCTTTTCAAACACTCCTGCTTTGTGGATATGGTGGAACACCAGTTCTCCATCTGCAAATTGCACCTGGGTGCCCAGGCTGAACCTTTTACTGTAGCCTTCCTGACCTGTGGTCACAGCTTTCCTGATAACCATCTGCTCCACCAGCCCTTCCAACTGTTACCAAGCCCTAGATTCTGTCTTAAAGGCTTAATAGCTAGAACACATAAAGTGACTACTGTTTCCCTCATCAAACACTGACAGAGCAGATGCTCTTACATTTCTTTTTCTAAATGTACCCCTCAACACACATACATACCCCATAATCACATACACACATATAAGCACACATTACAAATACACCCATCTACACATATTCACTCGCCAGTTTTGTTAACATTTTTCCTCCAGAGTTAACTACTATTAGCAGTCCTATGTGTAGCATTTTATTTACAAACACATAAATGTCTCACATATTTAGCATTTAGAAAATTAATACAAATCAGATGTTTACTAAACTATACATATAATTTAGCAATATTCTTTTTTCCTTTTATGTATCTTAGATATGTTTTCATCATCTCAAGCTTATTTCTTTTAATTTTTAAAAATTTCATTGCATTCTATTATATGGCTACAATACAATTTGTTTAATAATCAGTTTCATGTTGATGAGAATGTAGGCTTTTCAGTGTTTTGCCACTCTTAAGAGTGTTGCAATGAAATCCTTGTAAGATAATCTGTTGGCAAACATTTCTTTAGGTTAGATTCTGGAGGTGCAACTGCTGCTACAGCAGGCATTCACATTTAATATTTGATTTGATATATACTGCAAAATACCCTCCAAAGCCTGTGACAAGTTTTGTTCTAGTAATATCATATCATGATTACTAACTTTTTATTTGTAAAAAGCCAAGATAAAAGGTCACTTATTGCTTCGTATAACTATAATTTTTTTCAAATTTATGTTTTATATCGTTTTATTTCTACAACCTTGAGGATATATGTAAAACCTAAGGGCCAAAGAGGTTGTAACAAAAAAGTTTCTGATGAGCAAATATAGAATGAAAATCTAGGTTTCGTAATTTTCAATTTTTTGTATGAAATTTACCCTTTTAATTCAGCATTTTGGCTATCAGCCTAGAACTCTTTCAAGGAGGGATTTAGAAATTATTATTAGAAGTTTAGAAGTTTGGTATTAGATTAAATTACATAAAATTACTTTTGAGAATTGAGGATGGTTTATTATCAGCACATGGAATAAGTCATCCTAATACCATGGCACACCTCAACTTTTCATTGATGGACTGATGACATGTTTATGTCCCAGGCACCTAGTAGGATTCAAGATAAAATTAAGGATATGATACTAATGTTGTTAAACTTAAGGAATTCACAATGATGAGAGTAAATGACTCTTTTCCTTGTGTCTTTGTGGTTTGAGATTTGCTTTTCTCCTTTCCTTTTCATAGGATCACAGCACTTTACGGCAAACATTTAATCTGTCACTTCTTTTTTCTCACTAAGTAGGATGCTTCGCACATGGTAGGTAGATCACACAAATAACTTTTACAGAAAGTGCTTTCAAACTTATATTCTGATAGAAGACAGATAATATGAAAGTAAACAAAATAATACATACTTGTCAGGAAGATCCCCTATTGTAGAGAATGGCAGGAATTAACCTACTACCACTCTAGAGGTGCCCAAAATAGACAACAGGATTGTTGAGTCAGAGCAAGGCAGTTTTTTACTCACAGCACAGCAAACAGTAGGAGCATCAACATACTTGTGTTAATTTCTCTTATCCCAAGTCTCAAGAAGTCAGGCCATGGGCCTAAATGGATGTTACACATGCAGTGGGTTGCACTATACATGAACAATGCAAGGCCAAAGATTCAGCACCTTGCATAGTCAGCTGCAAAAAAGCTAGTCCCCATACTCTGAGGGAGTGAGCAATAATAGTTCCTCTGTGGTTGTCTTGACAGACTTAGTTGAATACCTTTAAAGAATCATAGAAGTTGAAGGTAGAAAATAGAAACTATGTAGATTGAAAGACAAAAGGAAAAAAGAGTAGAAAACAGAACATAGAAAAAGAGCTGTGGGACAATATCAGTAGGTCTTATATACATATTATTAATGTCTCATAAAGGAGAAAACAGAGAGGAAAGGACAAAAGAAATACTTGAAATTGCTGAGAATTTTCCAAAGTTAATTCCAAATGCCAGACCCCACAACCAAAAAGCTCAGAGAAATTGTCTTGCTTGGTTAAGCAAGACAATTACAAGACAAAACAAAACCAGCCAACCAAAAAATAAGTAAAAAACCTATATAAGTAAAAAATCCTATCATATTTAAGATTATGACAAAAAAAATGATTTTGAAAGCCAGCAGAGAAAAAAAAAACACATTACATACAGGGAACAAATATAGGAATTATAGTAGAGTTCTTGTCAGAAATCATATGTCAGGAGATATGCTGGTTAAAGATATTTTTTTAACAGTAGAAAGGAAAAATACCCTATCTACCCAGAATTCTATAATGAACACATCTTTTGAAAATGAAGGAGAATGAAGACTTTTTCAGGCAAACAAAAACTGAGAATGCATTATCAACAGCTTTACACTACAATAAATGTTGAAGAAAAGTCTTCAGATAAGAAAGAATATGATACCAAACAGAAATTTCTATCTACATGAAGAAAAAAAGAACACTGGGAATGGAATAAATGAAGGTAAATAATCTTTTTCTTATTTTTAATTGCACTAAAAGAAATTTAGCTGTTGAGAACAAAATAAACAGCAATTATTATATTTATAGAATATATAAAAGTGAAATATATGACAATAGCACAAAAGTTGAGAGGGAGCAGTTGGGAATACATTGTTGAAAGGTCTTTATATTACAAGTGAAGTGGGGTAATACTATTTGAAGGTACATTCTGATTAATTAAAGATGCACATTCTAAACACTACAGCAACCACTAAAATTTTGAAAAACAACTATACTCTTTCATCTTGGCCACTGACGTGCCATCTAAACTGAGAAAGACCTGGAAACTTCAGAGTGATGTGAGCCACAGCCATGGGCCTGGGAGGCCGGGGCAATGCTGAAGGCTGGCATTGTCACAGGGTCAACCTCGACAAATATCATCCAGGTTATTTGAGGAAAGTGGGTATACACATTACCACTTAAAGAGAAAACTAAGCATCTGCCCGAATGTCAACCTTGATAAATTGTGGACCTTGGTCAGTGAGCAGACGCCGGTAAATGCTGCCAAACATAAGACTGGCTGTGCCCCATCACTGATGTGGTATGATCAGGGTTCTATGAAGTTCTGGGGAAGGGAAAGTTCCCAACACAGCCTGTCATCATGAAGGCCAAATTAATCAGCAAAAGAACCGAGAAGATTAAGAGTGTGTGTTGGGGTGGGGTGGAGATGGGAAGCTGGGTCCCAGTGCCTTGAAATAGCATAGAAGCTTTTAAAAACAAAAACAAACACAAAACCAGGTACACAGAATAACTCAATAGTAGAGATAACATGGATAATAAAACAGTTTAATTAACCCAAGAGATGGCAGGAAAAGAGGGAAATAGAAACAAAGAACAAATGAAACAAATAGAAAACAAGTAGAAATATGATAGAATTTAACTTAAATGTATCAACAATCATGTTGAATGTGAATGGTCTAAACATATCAATTAAAAGACAGCAAATAATTAGATTGGATAACAAAAACAACAAGGATGAAGTTTAAGCTATTCACAGAAGAGCCACTAAAATGTATTTAAATATATGATAGGTAAAAAGTTGAAGGTTGAAAATATATGGTACAAACATTAATCAAAACAAAGCTGGAGCAGCTATATTAATATCAGACAAAGTAGACTTTGAAACAAGAAATGTTATGAGGGGTAAAGAGGGGTATGATATAATGACGAAGGGGTCACTTTTATAAGAGTATATGGGAATCATAAAGGTGTGTGAATTGAACTAAAGAGCTTCAAAATACATGAACAAAAACAGATAGAACTAAAAGGAAAAATGGGAAAATCCATAATTATGTTTGGAGACTTCACCACTCCTCTCAGTAACTGAGACAACAGTAGGGAGTAAATCTGTAGAGATAAAGATATTATAAGTTAGCTTGATCTAGTGAACATCTATAAAACACTAACATTTAACATATAGAACCTAACAACAGACTATATATATATTATAATTACCAAGATTGGCCATATTTCAGGCCTTAAAACAAACTTATCACATTTAAAAGAATAGAAATTATACAAAGGGTATTCTAAGATCACAATAGAATTAAACTAGAAATCAAAAGCAAAGGATAATCTGAAAAATTCACAAACATTTAAAAACTATTTGGTTATAGTTATACTTACAAATAACCTTAGAGTCAAAGAAGAGGGATTGAAGGAAATTTTAAAATGTTTTGACAATGAAAAGATAATGTATCAAATTTGTGTAATGTAGCTGATGCAGTGCTTAATGGGACATTTACAACAATAAATGCTTATATTAGAAAAGAAGAAAGGTCTTAAACCGATAAAGCTTCCACATTAAAAAAAAAAGAAAAAGAAAATAGAGCAAGTTAAACTGAAACGCAAACAGAAATAAAAAATTAATAAAGATATAAGCTAAAAAATTAATAAAGATATAAGCTAAAAAATCAACAAAATTGAAAGCAGGAAAAGAATGAAGAAATCATAGAAAACAAAAGCTGGGTCTTTGAAAACACGAATAACATCGATTCAAAGACACAAAGAAAACAGAAATTACTGATACTAGGAACAAAAAAGACATCACTATAGATATTAAAAGGTAATACTCTCTGAACTATTCAACGTCCATTGATGCAACAACTTGGATAAAATAGACCATTTTCTTGAAAGAAACAAACTATTAAAACTCAGTCGAGAAGAAATATAGAATAATTCTATATTTATTAAATAATTAAATTCCTAGTTTAAAATCTTCCAGCAAAAACAGCTCCAGGCCAAGATGGTTTCACTGGTGCATTCTATCAACAATTTAAGGAAAAAGTAATACCAATTCTACACAATGCCTTTTAGAAAATAGAAGAAAAGGGGATATTTTCCACTAATTTTATTAGCCCAGAACTTATCCTTATTCTCAAACTAGGCAAAGATCTTACAAGAAAACTAGAGGTTATTATCCCTTATTATAGATTCAAAAATACTTAATAAAATATTAACAATTTGGACCCAGCAATATGTATATATTTATTCATAAATATATATTTATGAATATATATTATATGTATATCATATTTAGTGTACATAAATATAGATATGAAATTAATCATTGTCAAAAATTTATTCCAGGAATGCAAGGCTGCTTCATTATTCAAAATTGATCACTGTAAAGCCCATTGTTAATATTATACTCTGTGAAACACTGAAAGCTTTTCTTCTAAGATCAGGAACAAGACAAGGATGCCAATTCACTTTGCCATTTGTTTTCAACAAAGTACTGGAAAATCCTAGTCAGAACAACTAGGAAAAAAATTAAAGGCATCCAAATTAGACAGGAAGAAGTAAAATTATGTCATTTACACATTACAAGATTTTATATATAGAAAACCCCAAAGGCTCCACCTAAAAATACTGTTAGAACTAATAAATTCAATAAAGTGGTAGGATCCAAAATCGACATACAGGGATTAGTTGCATTTATGTACACTAAATATGAAATATCTGAAAGAAAGTTAAGTGAACTATCCCAATTATAATAGCATCAACAAGAATAAAATACTTAGGAATAAATTAGCTAAAGGGATGAAAGTTTTGTACACTGAAAACTGTAAAATAGCTGGAAAAAATTAAAGGAGACACAAGTAAATAGGAAGATATCCTATATTATGGATTGAAAAACTTAATATTGTTAAAAAGTCTACACTACCCAGTGATCTATAGATGCAGCAAGTCTTAGCAAAATCTCACTAGCATTTTTTATAGAAATAGGAAAACAATCCTAAAATTCATATGGAACCACAAAGGAACTCAAGTAACTTAAACAGTCTTGAGAAAGAACGAAGTTGGAAGCTTCATACCTTCTGATTTTAAACTATACTGCAAAGTTACATCAATTAAAATAGCACAGTTCTGGCATAAAGACAGACATACAGGCCAAAGAAATAGAATAGAGAACCCAGACATAAATCCATGCATATATATAGTCAACTGATCTTTGACAAAGATGCCAAGACTACACAAAGGGGAAAGAATAGTCTCTTCAATAAATGGTGTTGGGAAAACTGAATTTGTGGAATAGGAGAAAATATTTGCAAATCATATATCTGATAAGGAGTTAATATCCAAAATATATAATGAACTTCTAAAACTCAGTAGCAAAAAAAGAAAAGCCAAATAACTCAATTAAAAAAAAAACAGAAAAGGACTTGAATAGATATTTCTCCAAAGATGTACAAAAGGCTGAATATGAAAAGATAGTCACCATTATTAATCATGAGAAAAATGCAAATTAAAATTACATGAGATATTTCTTTACATCTGTTAGGATGGCTATTATTCAAAAATCTCCAAAGGTGGTGAGACTGTGGAGAAATTAGAACCTTTGTACACTATTTATGGGAATGTAAAATGGTACAGTTGCTATGGACAATAATATGAAGGTTCCTGAAAAGTTGAAAATAGAATTACCATATGATGCAGCAATTCCACTTGTGGATAGATATCCAAGAGAACTGAAATCAGGATCTTGAAGAAAAATTTTCATTCCCATGTTCATTGCAGCATTATTTACAATAGCCAAGATGTGGAAACAACATAAATGTCCATTGATGGACAAATGGATAAAGAAAAATGTAATATTTACATGCAATTGAATATTATTCAGCCTTAAAAAAGAAGAAAACTCTACAATGTGAAACAACATGAATGAACCTGGAGGATATTATGCTAAGTGAAACAAGCCAGTCACAGTTGAAAAAATACTGAGTTTCTACTTACATGAGAAATAGTCAAACTTAGAAAAGTAGAGAGTAGAATAGTGGTTGCCAGAGGCTCAGGGGAAGGGAGAATTGGGAATTGCTATTCAATGGGTTCAGTTATATAAATGAACAAACGGTAGAGAACTGCTCTACAACTTAGCGCTTATAATTAACAGTACTGTATTGTACACTTGAAAATTTAAGAGGATAGACTTTATATTAAGTGTTGTTACCACAATAAAAAAAATGGATCAATGTAATTCTAACAGACTAAAGAAGAAAAACCATTTGATCATCTAAAAAGATGCAGGAAAATGATTTGACAAAATCCAACATTCATTCATGATAAAAAAGAAAACCCAGCTCTCATAAAACTAGGAGTATAAGGCTACTTCCTTCCTTGATAAAGGATATCCGTGTGCACAAACATACAGCTGACATTACACTAAACGATGGAAGACTGAATGGTATTTCATCTCTACTACCCACCTCTTCAGCACAGTTTGTCATTGTATGGATATATTATAGTTTATTTCTTTATTCACAGTTTGAAAGATATCTGGATTGTTTTCAGTTATTGGATATTATGAATAAAACTATGAATGTCCATGACTTTTGAATAAACATAAGTTTTCATTGTTCTTAGATAAATACACAGAAATGGGATTGCTGAATCACGTGGTAAGTGTATGTTTAACTTCAAAAAACTTGACAAATTATTTTTTACAATGATTTGACTACTTTGATTCTACCAGCAGGATATAAGAATTCTTGTTTTTTGTTACTATATTGTTTCCAACTTTTGAGATTTTTGGGATATTTTTAAAATTTTGATTTCTTAATTTTTGAATTTTTAATTAACATTGATTTCTTAAATTTTGATTTCTTAATTTCTTGAATTTTTAATTAACATTGATTAATAATATTATATAAGTTTCAAGTGTCCAACATTAGAACTCAATATCTGTATACACTATAGCATGTTTGCCACCCAAAGTCTGGTTTTCACCTGTGGCCATGTATTTCACTCTGCCTCCATTCACTCCCCTCCAGTAATCACCAACTTGTTGTCTATATCTATGAGTTTGTTTTTGTTTTGTTTTGTTTGCTTATTTGTTTCTTCTGTGTTATATATTCCACTTAACGAGTGAAATCTTTCAGTTTTTGTCCTTTTCCAACTGACTAATTTCACAGCATCAAGATATTCTTTTTGGTATCTCATTGTGGTTTAAATATTCATTTCCCTAATGACTAATGATGTTGAACATACTTTCATGTGCTTTTTAAAAATTTATGTATCTTCTTTGATAAAAAGTCTATTTAAATTCTTTGCCCATTTATTTCTTACTAATATATTTCTATTATTTTATATTTTAAGAGATGTTTACATATTCTTGTTGAAAATACTTTATTAGAAATGTCGTTCAAAAATATTTTCTTTAAGTACGTGACTTGCCTTTTCATTTTTAAAATTGTGTCCTCAGAGAAAAAATTAATTTTAATAAAATTAAATTTATTAATTTTTCTTTAACAGATTATGTTTTAATAAATGTTACATCTAAAGACTACTTCCAAGTTAAGATAGTGGGGATTTATTTTACTCTGTTTTCTTATGGAAGTTTTGTAGTTTTAGTATGTTGTCTTTGGTACATTTTGAGTTAATTTGTGTATAAGGTGAGTAGGGATTGAGGTTTATTTTTTTGCATTTAGATGTTTAATTATTCTAGCATCATTTGTTTAAAAGGCTATAAATTCCCCCATTGAACTGTCTTTTTTTAACTTCTGTCACAAGTCTTGTATGCATCCCTATTCTATTGCATTGATTAAATTATCCTTTCACAATGCAACCCACACTGTCTTGATTACTGAAACTTTATAGAGTAAATCTTTATTTACATATATACATATTATTTATTTATTTAATTTAAGTATAGCTGGTATATAATATTATTAGTTTCAAGTGTACAATGTAGCAATTTAACATTTATATACCTTACAATGTGATCACCACACTAAGTCTAATAATCATCTGACACCATGCAAAGTTATGAGAGTATTATTGACTATGTTCCCCTTCACCTTTTTCATCCATCTCCTTACCCCTCCTCCAATCTGGCAATTATCTGTTTCTCTGAGTCTGTTTTGTTCTGTTTTGTTTTTATTTATTTGCTTTGTTTATTTACATTCCACATATAGGTGAGATCATACAGTATTTGTCTTTATATGACTTATTTTACTTAGCATAATACCATCTAGGTCCATCCATGTTATCGCAAATGAAAAGATTTCATTATTTTTTTATGGTTGAATAATATTTATTGTATATACATACCCATTCATTTATTGATGGAGACCTAGGTTGCTTCCATATCTTGGTATTGTAAATAATGGTACAGTTATTGTAGGGGTACATATATCTCTTCAAATTAATGTTTGGGATTCTTTGGTTAAATACCTATAAATATAATTGCTAGATCAGTATAGAGGTTCAGTATAGAACTGTTTTCCATAGTGGTCACACTAACTTGTAATCCTGCCAGCAATGCATGAGGATTCTCTTTTCTCCACATCCTCACTTGTACATGTTGTTCATTAATTTATTGATGATAGCCATTCTGACCAGTGTGAGATGATATAGCTCATGGTGGTTTTAATTTGCATTTTTTGATGACTAGTGATGTTGCATATCTTTGCATAGGTCTGTTGTCCATATGTATGTCTTCTTTGAAGAAATGTATATTTTTGTACTCTGCCTATTTTTTTTATTCTTATATATTTTGAATATTAACTACTTACTGTATATATTATTTAACCAATATATTCTCCTGTTCAGTAGGTTGTCTTTTCACTTTGTTGAAGGTTTTCTTAGCTGTGCAGAAGCATTTTAGTTTGACATAGTCCCATCTGTTTATTTTTGTTTTTGTTTTCCTTGCTTAAGAGGACATACCTGAAAAGATATTACTAAGACTAATGTTAAATAGCTTGCTTCCTATGTTTTCTTCTAGAAGTTTTATGGTTTAAGGTCTTACATTTAAGTCTTTAATACATTTTGAGTTTATTTTGTGTATGGTATAAAACAGTGATCAGTTTCATTTTTTTTTTCATGTATCTGTTCAGTTTTCTCAACTCCACTATTGAAGAGACTTGCATATTGTTTCTTCCTTTGTTGTACTGTGAATCCTCTTATTATTATTTTTTTTTAGTTTTCAAAGAATCTGGGGGCTATTTTAATTTCTTTGCCTTTACAAGTAAACTTTAGGTTCAGTTTGTCTATACCTATAAGATGGCCTGCTGGGAGAATGTCTGAGATTATATGAAATCTCTAGATCAATTTGGTAAGAATTGACAATCAAAAACCTGATTCAGAATTGTGAATAGAGATTCTCCACGTGAGTCAAACATGAGGTTTTCCTCATGCTGTTTGCCAAATTCAGGTTGTGCCACCACAGTATTATGTAGTTAGCTCTGAGAATGGTGCGTGTTTTGAAGCCAATGAATGGCACGTGAAAAGGGTGAGTAGTGAATCCATTTGCAAAGGCAGAAGAAGAGTTTGAAAAGCATTCATTTCTGAGTGGCCGTGGCAACAGAGTTGGATTTTAAGAACCTCTCTCCCTGTGCTGGTTACAGTGTGCTGCTTTGTACACTTTCATTCTGTACACTAGGTTGATGCCCCTGCCCACTGTCCCGCAAGGTTCCCTTACCCTCTGAATTCTGGCTGGGTGCACAGAATCAGTGGTTTTCCTTGTCCCTTGTTCACCTCACCGTGGCTCTGTTCCTTTTCCTAGTTCATGGCAAGTGGCTTTTCCTACAGATCAGCTCTCTCCAGCTTGCAATAAGTGCTCTCTCCCTGACTCTTTCAGGCCTAGGGGATGTGGTAGCTAGCTCCCTACTGTTCATATCCCTGGATACTCCACTCTCCTTTCTGAGGTCCTGTCATCCAACTCCCACCTCTACAAATAGACTCTTTAGTAAACTCCCTTCAGTTAAGCTGCAGGAGATGTCAACTGTTTCCTGCTGGGCCTGGACCAGTGCAATTGTTAAGGTCAAATAGGTTTAGAAAGTTCTCTTGATTATTTATTTGAATAGGCTCTCTGTTCTCTTTTCCTTTGATATACCCATTATTCTTATACTGTTCTTTCTGATGGAATCAAATAGTTCTAATAGAGTTTTTTTCATTTATTTTTTTTAACTCTCAATTCTCTCTCTTCTCAGCCAGAAGAAATGATGAAATCCTGCCATTTGCAACAACTGGATGAATCTTGAGAATATCATGCTAAGTGAAATAAGTCAGAAGGAAAAAGACAAGTACTATGTGACTTCTCTCATATGTGGAATATAAAACAGGAAGTAACAAATGAACCAACAAAACAGACAAACAAGCTCATCGACACAGAAAACAGTATTGTGGTTATCAGAGAAAAGTGGTAAATTGGGTAAAATGGGCCAAATATATGGTGACAAAAGGATACTAGACTTTGGATGGTGAGCATACAATGTAATATACAGATGATGTATTATAGAATTTTGTGCTTGAAACTTATGTGATGTATTAACCAATGTCACCCCAATAAATTTACTTTAATTAAAAAAAAAAAAGATAAAATGGGATTAGGTTTACAAAATAACATGGGCCGAGGAGCACTGCCTGAGTAAGGAGTTGCTTCATTATCTGTTTACTGAATCACATTCATGTACTGTTTCGTATACAACCTGTGAGGTGGAGTCAGGTAATTTACAGAAAACCTAAAACTATAACAGTGTCCTGCTATAGGTCACAAAGGTAAAGGACACTAAAAAGCCCAGTTTTTATTCCAAATACAGTGCTATCATTATCACATCATGCTACATTAGAGGGCATACATTTAGAATACCTAAATTGAAAGGTTTGTAACTAGAAATAAATGATTTAATTCCTGATTTCTCCCTCGTCATAGCATATGACTGATATTTCACATACCGCAGGCTTCCTTTTAAAGCTTTTGGCTCCAACTCCTCTTGTAGTTTTTCTTTTATCCTGTTTAAAAAGTATTTCCTGTAGTTCCATTACTTCTTATTTGATCTACTGTGAATGGTTGTATATTTTTTCTAATGCAGCATCAGAATATTTGTACCAGCAATGTCTGTCAGGTGACTTCTCTTAGAAAATACTGCCTTTGTTGTTTTTGTTATAAATGATAGATCTGCCTGCGCCTACCTGACTCACTTTTCCACTGCTGAGCATTTCAAGTAAAAGAAATAGTAAAGTAATTAATTAATAGTTGTAACAGTCAAGTTAGTGCTACCAGTACTACTTATAAATCAAATAAATCAAGTTACTTTAAAAGAGCTATGAATGATTGATTGAGTTTTAAATAACTTCCAACAATCAAAAACATTAAAATTCAAAGAAATTTAAGTTTATTCTTTAAATGGAAATCTATAATTTAGTCATCAATAAGTAATTATTATTAGTAGTAAACATGATTATAATGTGTGCCAATTTACTTGATTAATCATTAAGCCATCCTGTAATTTTAATGCATTTTAAAGGGCAAAGCAATTCATTTTAAATTTGATTGCTAGTGTAACATTTCAGAGAATTCTTAACAATATCTGTAATTAGAAAGTGGGGAAAATATTCTTAACACTTAAAGCTGTAGGTAGTGAAGTGAGCATTTTCACTCAAAAGGTGTTCTTCAATATTCTTCAGAAAAGGCTATCAAAGCAGCTGCTTCTTCGTGTACAGTATTCTGTTATGGGATATATGAGTCTTTTGGATATTGTGACATCTTCAGTTTCTTTTGATATTCTGGTTTGCTCCACACGGAACAATGACATTCTTGGTAACATCTATGAGATCCGAGTCTTGGGAAAGATTTTGTTTTTAAAATCCTTCAGAGTTGTTGATAAAGGACAGTAGTTCTCAACCAGAGATGACTTTGATCCTCTAGGGGACATCTGGCAATGTCTAGACATTTCCGATAGGCATGACTCAGGAGTGGGGCCAGAGACATCGTGAGTGGACACCAGAGACACTGCTAAATATTCTACAATGCACAAGACAGCCCCCCATAACAAAGAATTTTCTGGCCTTGTGACAATGACAGATGGCTCTGTGCTTTCGTTGAAGATTGAATGGGTCTCTGGGATCAGCTCTAATCTAGCCTCCCGAAGAAATGTCAGAAACCAGATTATAATTACACAGCAGTGCTGTGTGGAAACATCAGTTCGTACCAGCCTCTCTACTCTTTTTAAAGCAGCCCATACTTGGAGATCCTTAGTGATCTGTAGTACTGGTTTCAGGAAAACTCAATGCCTCATCAACTCAGGAAGGTTTAATTTGTTCTGAAAGGTCAAAACATACGTATTTTAAACTGACTAAAATCAAGGATGTATTTCCTTTTAGATTTCTAAAATTTTTTTCCCTCTGTTTATAAAAGGAATTCCTTTAAAAAAAAAAAAGTTTATCACTGAGCTTCAATGTCTGCCATTGTCCATTGTGTTACAGATACAAAAAAAGCCTGCGAAACGGTGGGTATTTTTTTTCCCAACAGAGAAATCCTTAATTGTAACTCTCCAAAGGAAGTAACAGCCATTTAAAAATGATTTAGAGAACTGAATAAATTGAAGGCATAGAAGAACCCTGCACCATATAATGAACTTGAGCTTCTCATTTGCAAAGCCACTTCTTGTTTAGGAGAAGTGAGGAAGGGCAGGGTTCTGCCCAAGGAAGAGCCAGTCATGACTTAAGCAGTAGGAACTGAGTTGGGTCTCTCCATTGACTTAGATACTGTTGGCCACACAGCTTCCCTCTAGTGCCTTCAAAACACCAAATGAGACCTATGAAAATCGATAAGAAAACATTTGCACAACACTTTAGGTTCCTTGGAGGAAGAGTCTTGGAGGAGATGGAAGCTGTATCATTACTCACATTAGACTCAGCGCAGTCATAAAACAAAGAGGAACAGGGTGGGCAGAGTGCTTTGTGATGACTTCATCTTTTTCAGAACTAATGGCTATTAGTAGCTAATATAGTTTCATATGGAGAGCTTGCCACATAGCTCATATTACCAGCCTGATGGTTTTGTCTGAGTCTCTCTTTTTGAAGCTCTTACAGGAAAGACAACAAATGAATTTTAAAAAGGCAGAGCATGAGCCCTCAATTAATGCCTTGTACATTTTCAATTTGATACACTTCACTCAGTTTTCAGTGTTCATTTCATTGGTAATATCCTAATACAGATGTCACTGGTGTGTAAAAGTGTCGGTGAGTGTAAAGATACACAAACTTGGAGTAGTAGAATTAGCTTATGGAAATATTTTAACATCTCATTTGGCCCATAACAGAATAGTTATTAAAAATTTATTAAACATCTACTTTTATATGGAAGTAATCAAAACAGACTATAAGATTCAAAACACATTTAATCTAACAGACAAGAAAAGTGCACACAGATCAGAGGAAAAACAAAATGGAGAAATACTTCACATATGGAGAAATTTTATAGCAGGCGATACATTCGTTTGGAATACAGCAATTGTGCTGGTGGAATTCTTCTTTGACTAAAATGATTTCAGGATGGACCAAAAAGATACAGTGCAGATTGCCTCCAAAGAACACTGGAGCTTTGGTCAAAAATAACAACAGCACAACTATAGTAACAAAGTAAACACCTGTGGCCTCTAACAGGCAGGAGGCAAGCCAGATATTCTACCTGGTGAGGCCTGGGGCCAAGGGTCATAGAGATATCTTCATGGATTGCTTAAGGGAGCTGCACTTAACACAGATACGTGAGCCAAGAAAGTCGAGGGGAAGAACAGTCTTCATCAAGAAACCGTGGTTAGTCATCACATAGCTAAGAAATTTATCAATCCATCAACAGAAATTATTGTGACCCAAGGTAAGGTCAGAAGAAAGTTTTTTTAAGATTAGAAGTTTAGATTCTTAGAGAAGTATATCAGCATTGAATATAATTCTTCCTGTTTCTTGTTGTTGTTGTTGTTGCTGTTTTTTTTCTGTCAAGAAACCCAGTGCATGTAAGGTCTCTAATCATCCATCATTGAATTAAGCATTTCTTGCTTTTACATGCACAGTGACTTGAAAGTTACCAAGTTGAACTCCACAGTCATCAACAGTGATCTGCAGGGCCCATGCTCAGGCTTATAGTTAGGCAACACTGGCTTTCAAATTCTGAATTTGCCACTGAATAGCTATATATCCCTAGGCAAATTCCTTAACATTCTCAGGTCTTAATAGTTTTCCCATCTTTCTTACAATATTATTGTTAAGATTGGAGGACATGGAATTGAACATGGCTAACAGGGTACGTGGACGATGATAGCAATTTAAAAGGTGCTAGCTCTAATTAACATGGAACACATTGGTCACCTATTGCTGAAATAATTAAACCATTTTTAAGTGTCTGACCCATCTAGGACTTCAAGAATGACTTACGGTTGCAGAAGAAACTTATGAGTGTGCGCCACACAAAGTTTAGAGAAACCTTACCCCTAAGTTCACAGGTACTTCAGTGTTTGCCAAATGGAATCTGAATGCTTATTTAGGGGAGGTAGCTAAGAGAACCCCAGGGTCTTAAAAACACACAGGTAGCTTCATAAACACCATTAATGGTGCAAATCACAATCATCAGATCCTCACATTCATTTTATGTGCAAAAAGAAGCACCAAAAGCAGAGGCCTAATTCTCCCACCAAGCACTTTGTATTTATTATCTCATTTCTTCTCATTATCTCATTTCCTCTAAGATATCTAGTTGAGTCAGACATCACTATCATGCTTTATAGAGGTGGGAACTGTCGAAGGAAAATTAGGGTGCATTCCCTACAGTACAGAGCAGGGTCGTGGCGAGACTGGTTCTTACACAAAAGCACTCCCTGGGTTGTTAATAATTTAGGCAGATGAAGAGCTTTGTTAGTATCAAAAAGTGTCTCATATCGTCTGATTGTTTTTCCTACCAGGGAGAATTAATACTAAGTTATCTCACTCTACATTATTCCTTAGCTTATGACCTAGAACTGCTGTTGCTACTTCTATGTGATCAGCCCGTGAGTCTCTTTTTAGTTTCACTTAGCAGAGAGAACTATGGACCTAAACCACCTGCTGCATATTTATTTAACCTGGTGTTTTAGTTTTTATTTTGTTTTGGTTTTCCATAACCCATTATGCTGAGGACCTCCAGCTAAGGTGTTAGCAGAAGAAAGAGAAATAATAGATTCTTCCTTTTTTGATACCTGATGAAATTTCAAAAAGTAAAATCTCATCAACCAAAAATAACTAGTTGCAAACAAAGAAAGAAAGAAAAAAAAAAAAAAAAAAAAACAAAACCTAATTTCATAAGAGCCAAGGAAAGAGAGTGAAGAATTTGATATAAAAAGGACAGGGTAGTTAAAATTGTACTGCATTTTGATGAGTGTCTTGAATATTCTCCAACTGGAGAGAAGCAAGGTGGTGAGTGAGAAGCCCTGGGGAAGAGTAGGGAGACTCATTCCAGAGTGGAAACACGTCATGCTGTGGGGGGCCTGGGCATGGGCAGGGGACCCATCAGAGTCTATCATTTTTCAGAGCACTGTGCTAAGAGATAGGAGTCACCCCTGAGGGTTAATAGGATCTGGTGTAGAACAGTGATGGGATTCTAGAAGAAGAGCTCACTGAAGTTTATTTAGTAAGGATGGAAGTTAGCCTTAAAAGCTCTTCCCATTTTTCTACATGTGTATCCTTAGGGCCCAAAAGAGTTGTTTTTTAAAAAAGAGCTCCCAGCCCTCACTCTAGTCAAATGCAGCTGATAGTGGAGGACAGATTTTATAGCACTTGAAAAAGGTGTCAAAGAAAATTCTCCTGCCTGCAGCAAAGCAGATCAAAGTCTAGCACGGAACTATGTGAGTAAAGTACAGAAGCGATGAAAATAAATGGTTCATATATATACACAAAAGAAAGGAAAGTTGGAAAATATCACGTGAAAAGATGGATTAAACTCTAATGAAAACACCACTGAAGAACAAAAGGCAGTTTATCCACAAATACTTTAAACTATTGAAGAACTTAAAAAATATATATTTAACAAATTAGAGCTTAAACTGAAATGAAATCAGAAATCAAATCAGAGAATGAGAAGAAAAGAGATTGTAGAGCTAAAAATGCTAACACATGATTACAGATGTAAATGAGTAGAAATTAAGCAATTAGTAAAAAAATGATAGAGGTAGAAGATAGAGAACGATGATCTGGCTAAGGATGGTTGGTGTCCCCTAAGATGAGAGTAAAACATATTGAACAGAGAATGTTATTTGGTTTATAATAAAGACAAAATTTTCTGAAATACAAGAATAACTGCAGTTGAATAGGTTCTGTTCAGATAAAAACCACAAAGTTTACCATGAAATAGTTAATACAGACTTCTGAATATAAGGGCACATTTATTGAACTTCAAGAATGAAGAAAAACCAATTTTAAGTATTCAGGCAAAAAAAAAATCCAGGCACCAGCAAGGGCAAATGAGTCCAGAGGGTCTCCGACTTCTACACAGCAAAGTTAGGAGACAATGTGGCAATGTGCACGAAGTCCTCAGGAAGATAAATTATGATCCAAGAATTTTATGCAAAAGAAGTTATTGTAGGAATAAAGCCCCCACAAATACTACTTTTGGGGGACATTTTCTTAAAACACAACATTACAGGGAAGAACACTAACCCTAAGTATCGCCTTAAAAAAAAAAATGAGCACACCTATGCAGCCATTGCCCCGACTAAGATATAGAATCACGCCTTTACTTCAGAAGCCCAGTTCTGTCTCTTTCGGCCATGAGCACCTTCCCGAAGTTTACCACTATTCTGCTTTTGACATCATGGATTCGTTTTGCCTGTTTTTGAACTTTATGTAAGTGGAATCACATGACATTCACTTTTTTGTATGTGTAGATTTTCTTTGTTTTGCTCTGTGATGTTTGTGCTATTTATCCATGTTGCATGAAACAGCAGTTTGTCATGTAGCTTTAGAGAGTATGTTGTACATTTTCAATATTATAGTATTATATTATTATAACATAATATTTATAATATTAAAACTCTGGATCCTATTAAAGCTTTTTAAAGAACGTTGACTTTTTTGTTTGTTTGTTTTGTTTTAGCAGCCAGTCAACCCGCAAGGCCTGGCCTTTTTCTGTGAGATGTAGTCTCAGTATGAGTTTTGTATTCAACATCCTTGGGGTACCAACTTATCTGTTTAGGACCTGGAAGGTGGTCTACACTATAGTTGGCTCTCATAGCTTTTGCTGTGTTGATTCCAGTCCATTTCATGCCTGTGGATATTGCGAGTAAACCTAGACTTAAAAGATTTCTTTCTCTAGCACCCTACTCTCCAGGGTCTTCCCCACACTTTCTGGTACTCTGGCTACAAAGCCAAAGCTTGAGCTTCCTCCCTACTGTTGTGTACTTCTTGTAGTAAGGCTGACCTTGTGGCAAAGCAATGAGAGAAAAGAGCCTGTGGGAGTCCCCACCATTACAGGGTTGTGGCTTCTTTACTGAGGCTCCCCAGGGCAGTGGCCAGATTATGAAACAAGCTGTCCTGCAGAAAGCCCCCTTCCTGGAACTGACCAGAGAGAGTAAATTCTCCTGGGAACTTTTCCTGTCTTAACTCATCTCAGTTGGGGAGATAGGGCAGTTTAAGTGTGGCTATCTGTAACAAGCAGAGAAACCAAACCAAACCAAACTGAATAAATAGGAACCCCACATAGATCGATCACTCTTTGAGGTTTGATTCTCTATACTGTTTGCCTCTGATTGTTGCATTACGTCTGCACAAGTTATTTTATTGTTTTACTGGAATCAGTAAAGAGACAGAGTATGATTCCACCATCTTAACCAGACCTCTTCTACACATGCACTTTTAATATTTAAATTGTGATCTAACAGGAAAAGTTTTTGTTCTTAAAAAATATTGTATGTGTTATTAAATAGTCTTCTAACATGATTCAATGTCTGAATTTATATATTTATCTTAATTTATTTTCTGATATTTAGATGCTTTACATTTTATTAATATGAATCACATTCTATGAACACCTAAAATGTGTAACCATAAGCATAATTTTCTATTTGTTTTATTTTTTTGCATCATTAAAATTCAGTTTTATTTATTTTGATGTTTTCCTGTGTTTTGACAAGTTTTTTTTTACTTTTTAAGACAATTCCAAATTTGTAGAAAAGCTGCAAGAATAATATAGAGATTACCAAGAATGTTAACATTTTGTCACATTTGATTCATCATTCAATTGCTCCATGTGTAGACATAAAATCAATTTTTTTTGTGCCATCTGAGAGTAGGTGGCACACAGAACACCCCTGCAATTATTTTACTTCTGTGCTTGTTTCCTAATAACAAAGATATTTGCTTACATTACAACAGAACAGTGATATTAGCTCCATGTTCAAGATGAGGAAAGAGAGATACAGAATTTCATCTTTCCTAGAATCCACAATCCTTCTCATGAGGCTAGAAATTATGTGCCTCCCCCACTGCCTTTTCTCCCCAAAATATACACAAAGTAAAGAAATGTATAACAAGTCCCTTGCCATGTACCCATCACGGTCCTCCACTAATTCTCAGCATATGCCAACCTTATTTCTCTTCTTCTCCATTTCTCCTCCCTCATGCTGAATTATTTTAATGCAAATTCTGGCTGTCTTATTCCATTTGTGAATAGTTCAGAATGTCTTTCTAACAGATGAAGGCTCATTTAAAAAAAATATAACCCCAATGCCATTATCACACCTAAAAACAATTAATTCCCTACTATCATGAAATGGCCAATCAGAGTCCCAGTTTCCTTGGCTGTTTCATAAATGTCATTGTACAATTAGATTTAAAAAATCAAGACCCACCCCCCCCAACTCACATTTTACATTTGGTTTATATAGTCCTCCTTATTTTTTTTTGTCACTTATTTGTCAAAGAAATTGGATTAATAATCTCATTTTTGGTAGCTGTAATTGGACAAGGACATATAAAGTGGATATTTTATGACTAAATGATTTTCTGAACTTCATGTGTTTGATGAATTTTTGTCTTATTTCTTATTGTCAAGTCCTTCAGCCCATGGTGCTTCCCTTTGTTTGGCTCTGTCTTCCACTTAGTATAGGAAACTGCCTTGCTCCATCCTGTCAGATGTCTGTGTGATCTTTTCCCAGTTGCCAGAGGTAAGTCAGTGCTGATTTTCCTGAAATAGCTCAACTTAGAGCTTTGGTTTTAATCTTACTCATAGCTTCTAGCCCACAACTACTGAGAAACTATTCATCTATCCTACATTTCTCACCGTATGTTTGGAGAGACATAGAAGTCAGACCTGGGGTGGTGGGTGTGGGGGTGAGGGGAGTGGGGGTGGAGAAATGGGAGAAAATTAAATCTTGCAAAATGTGTGTGTGTGTGTGTGTGTGTGTGTGTGTGTGTGTGTGTGTGTGTTTTCTCCAGAGTTTCCTCAGGAGTTGCAGCAGAATATTTAATCTTGCTGTCTCTTTAAGGCATCATTAAAAGCAATTATCTGGGGGAGCGGATTGTTACTATGCTGCTATTTTGAGAATGAACAAGATGTTTAGCTTTTCTCTGTATTTGAACAAATGACATTATCAGGGCGATAGGATGACTCAGCTCCTTGAACAGTTTGTATAGACTTTGGAGATGAACTAGGCAGGATAGGGTGTTAATTTTATAAGAAATGTCAAATTTTGGCCTTTATTTCAGAACTTTACAAAAGTTTTGCTCAGAGCATAAAGAGAATACATGTCTTCGAAGTCTCTACAGAGATAAAATCCATTCTGGGGAAGAAAGTTTCTGGGAATGACCTAAGATTTCCCCAAGGCCAGGAACTGGATCTTGTCCTCCAATCCCAATAACACCTTACATCTCTTCAATTAGTGTTCTCTGAGCCCACTACTAGCCCAGAGCCAGTTATTGAGCTACAGATGAGAAGATACTCATGGTTTACCTGGCAGCAGCCTCCTTCTTGTCTTCAAGAGGGCAGAGATACAGTCTAACTTTCTGTGTGTCTCTCTTTAAACAAAGATAATATTTATTCAATATTATCAATATGTAAATATTGATTACATGACACTGTATCATGAAACCACAATAATTTTAAAAGTTCAATGCTGGCAAATGAATAGACAGACAAATTACTGGAATAATACAGACAGTCTTGAAGTAGTGTCAAATACTTAAGGGAATTTAATATATAATAATTTCAAAGCAGTGGAGAAGCGCTGGGTTAGTTAATAAATGGTTTGGACATTTATTAACTAATAAATGGGAAAAAAGTTATAACTCGACATCACATCCATTCCAAATGACTTAGAGATTTAAATATAAAAAATGTGTATTAGCATGGAAGAATATTTTCAAATAGAATATCAATGCTTAAAACTCAGAAGCCATAAAAAGGAAACATTGGTACATGTGACTACACTAAAAATATTCTACACAGCAGAAAATGTACACAAGAAAGTTAGGAACTACAAACTGGAGAAATACTTTCAATACTTACAACAAGGACCCAATTGTTCAATAGAAGATCACTAGTTGATCAATAAGAAAAAGATCTTAGAAAATGTGCAAAGGACATGAATAAGCAATTTATTAAAAGATAAATCTAGTACTTCCACTCCACATAGAAAGATACTTGATTTCATTGAAAATGAAATATATTAAAATCATGAACACCATTTTTCACCTATCAGCTATAGTAGATGATCTCCCAAGATCAATAAGTTAGATAATACACAGCGTTTGGGAAAAGGCATTCCCGTACATCGCTTCTGGGACTATGAGTCTATCTTTAGAGGGCAAGTAGGAAATATCTTTTGAAATTCTGCATACTTTTAAATTGGATAATTCAACTCCTAGAAATGGATTCTACTCATATTTATGCACATTGAAACACGGATATTTATAGTGCCACTGTTTGTTGCAGCCTAACACTAGACAAAATTTAAATGTTTAGCAGTTAGGGGGCTGGTTAAACAAATTATAAAATGAATTGTTTTATTGTATGATGGAATTATTAAGATAGCTTATTACAAATCAGGTGATCTAGATATACCGACATGGAATATTTTCGGATCCTGACCCACTGCTGGCCTGTTGCTTCAGAGAGAGCTCACGAGCTGCTCTTGCTGTGGGCCCATACACTTCTTCAAGGGACCTCGTTATTGAGCAGCTGTGTTTCCTCTGGGCAATGGGCGATTCTACAAACACAGCTCAACCACCTGTTTTTCTCAACATAATTCAATTTCTCAGATGCTCTGCCCAGACTGACTCATTCCTCCCACAGATATGATTGTTTTTCAGGCCTTTTCTTGGACAATACAGCTTGGTTTGGGGCTCAAGCCTTCATACGCCAAGGCGTGTTCACAGTTTATCTTAGACCTGGTAATATTTTACTTCATAACTCCCAGAAGCTCATTACTCTCCTCCCTTCCATTCTGTTTTCTTTTTCATCCCAGAATGAGAGGGGAAAAGAGAAAGGGCCAATCACATAGAGGGGGAGAAGGGAAGGAACCAATTATATGGAAGCAGAGAAGAGAAGGAGCCAGTCATACTTTAGGGAGTTAGGCTTCTCACAGGCCACAGTGGTATGTTGGGCAGCTCTCATACTAAAACCAGCAGAAAACAAAAATATAAGTTGAATTATCTAATGGTCACTCTTAGGTAAAGTAACTTTTCTATAGGATTTGTGTGTTTTGTTTTATTTTTGTGCCTATGAGTAATAGGTTGGTAATGTGCTTTTTGTTCTAGGATTACCTTGGTTTTAAATATATTAATATGTCTGTCTCTAGACACACAAGATTTAAACAGTACCTTTATACATTATCAGACTCTTTCTGATGAAAAGAGAAAAAATTTTTTTCTTTACACTTTCTCACTTATGCTGTTCCATATCTCTAAAGTTGCAGTGAAGTACAAATACACTGCAAACACGTAGAAAGTGTGACATCATTTTAAATAACTAAGCTCATTTTAACCTGGAGTCTCCATTTCCATTCAGTAGTGAAATAAAAAGCTAAATGAAACAACAGAAAATGACGTTAATATAATAAAACTTGCACAGCAAAATATTTCAGCCCTGTTTTTTGCAAAATATCTTAACATGTCCATTCTAGGTCCCCGAGACCAATCCAACTTAAAATAGTCTCTATGGGGTATAGTTACCAGATTTAAGACATAATTGTTTGAATGGAACATACTTAACAATAAAAAAAAAGTTTATCTGCAATTTAAATTTAGCTGGGCATCCTGTATTTCATCTGTCAGCCTATGTTGGAGAAACAGGAAGCAAATGTTTAATTTATCAGGACCCTTCTGTCGTCCCTTTGGGTGTTGTCTAGGCATCCAGAAAGTCTTGGTTACATCATGACAAGGGTGGGGGACAGCTTGTCTCCACATTTATCCTGCTGGCTCCTGGTGACCTCTGGTTGAGGTGAGGTTCATCTTGTGGCTGTTGGATGCGAGTCTCAGTTTCTCTTGCTCTGCTGAAGACCTTGTGTGGCTGCTGGGACTTGTGATCTATAGTCTCTGCCTGGATTGTCTAGGGACAGTTCTGAGAATCTCATAAAATTGATGAACCTTCTGCTGACTGACCCCTCTTTACCAGTGTTGCACAGGACCCAGTTGCCTCTTCTTTCCTGCCCCAGGCAAGGGACTGCATGGGATACATCACTGTGTCCCATCCCTGCAGCCAGGGTTGAGGGAAACACTGTGTTAGGAAGTCCTATAAAACCACACAGTTGAGAAAAGGTCAAAGGGAGGAGTAGGCTTTGCCAAAATCTATGACAAAATTTGCCCTTTTTCTTTTATATATCTAACTTCTAGCTTCTCTTTGTTAAGAGGCCAATAAGTAAGTAAGTAAGTAAGTAAGTAAGTAAGTAAATAAATAAATAAATAAATAAATAAATAAAGATGGTATATCTGAACAGGCCCTCTGCTGGCCCTGCTGACTGTGTCTGTCTCTTATGTGAAACTAAACTCTGAGAGGAGTGTTCTATTTGCTCCTTCAGCTCACCTACGCTCTTTGACCCTGCCCTTTCCAGAGTGCAAATTGGTTAGCTGTTCAGAATGATGTTACATGTACATTAACTGTTAGCAGTGGGATAAAAATTCTTATTCTGCTGTCTTTAAGCAAAGTTCCCATAATAATTTTAATAATTAGTACAGAAAGTTAATCTGGTTTCTAGTTAAATGTTTCTTGTCTGTTAGACACTTGAACATTCTGATATTCTTTCTTCAAAATAAGGTTTGAGGACAGAGAAGTCCCTGGACTTTTGTTTTCGACATTATTTTCTCATGTTACATTGTCAGAGGTGGAATTACTGTATCAAATAAGAACCTCATGAGCATCCATGATACATATAACTAAATTAATTTCTAGAGGACTATTACAAGCTGGAAAAAATGGGATATGATTGTTGTTTATTTTGATGATATCTTCCAAGAACAAAATAGCTCTAGTCCTGCTCTCAGCCATGAGTTCTCCCACCTGTGGATACATTCATTGATGGAGCCTGTGTATGGAGAACACAGCCATTGGCTGCGATATTGGTCCCAACCTCTGTGATGCACTCCTATAAGCTAGGTTGAAATCTGAAGGAGAGGCCCTGGAGCCCATTCCCAAATCCAGGTCTTATATCTTGCCATCATGACCAGGGAAAATGCCACACCTATTCTCTGAAAGGCAGGACATAGGGCTGCTGAGAGCAGCCCTGACCCTGAGGTTAGTGCATGTGTAGACCATCTACCTGGGGCCTTTCCACACCATCTTCTCATGTTGGAGCTACAGCCCAGACTTGCCTGTCAAGAGAAGCTTCTCTCAAGCTTCAGAAATAGGATCTAGGGAGCCCCCACCCCAAATCAGAAAGTACTTCTTACTCCTGAGGAGCAAATTTTGCCCACACTTCTTGCCCTGGTACTCAGATATTCACTGCTGATTCCTCTGATGTCCCCATTCAGCCACTTTAGGTCTTTGTGATGGCCTCATTTATATTGGCCAGAAAAGCTTCTCACATCAGCCCAAATTGGACACTGAAGTTTAATCTAAGTTCTCCTAATACTTTGGACAAGTAGTCATACCCATTTTCCATTCCAAATTATGCTTAACTATGTGATTTAAACAATCTTACCAAATAATATAATCCAAAGAGTATGATTTAATGTAAAACAATTCATAAAATATGGATTCCTCCAATGGAATCCCACAAGGAAATAAATGCTTTCCTTGCTTTAGGATCTGGAAAGTCCTGTATATTACCTCAGGAGCTCTGATTCTTGTGGGTCTCTGCCAAGCTGAGTGGGGTGTGGGGTGGGGTTCGGGTTCCTTCTTCTACAGTTGCAGCCTGGGCCAGCTGTTTCTGGGCCTGTCAGGCCCCTCAGCACTGTGATATCTACACTTCTCACTTCTCTGGAAACTCGAACAGAATCAGCCTCATATCCATACACATGCATTTCCCAACCAGGATGAGCCTCCTATGACCTAATTCACTTTACAGTCACGGACAAACCAATGGTGGATTGTGCTAATGAGAAAGGGGAAGGAGTAAGGGAAAAGAAAAGGGAAAGGCTTATTGAATTTAGTTTCTCCAAAGTTTTATTAAGATTATTAGAAATATTTTGATGGGTGGAAGGATCAGGAACATCCACTCAGCTCTGTTTAGCACAGAAGCCAGGATGCTTCCTTCAGTAAATTAAGATTAGCCAGAAAAGACTTTTGCTAAGCAGGCCATGTGGGTGCATGTTTCCGGTGGGGTTGCCATGATGAAAATGGCCTCAGGGCCTCTAGGCACATCCTCCAGGCTATGTTAGCCATTTTCGCTCCCTCCTTCTCCACCCAAACCAGCCAAGCAGCCTAGTAGGTTTTGGGGAAGAGTCAGTGCCTTGTCTTTGAGGCAGATGGTTTGCCTATTACCCGTTCATCTTGGGGGCAGGGGTGGATTTTGCTTTCCTGGGGACCTGTGACCCAGGGCTGTACAAAGGAAGCCCTCAGTTTTCATTCTGTTTTAGAGATCTTCTGAGGGGTAAGGGTGCAACTTCTAGGAAAGCTATTGGAAAATAAACAGTTTCTCAGCCATCCTCTTTTAGAAATATTAATATTAATAATAAAATCTCACATTGTTGAACACATAACATGTACCAGGCACTGTTTTCAGTTCCATATATCTATGAGATCACTTTGTCTTTCCCTCTGGATTGCTGGGAGGCCCAGCCCACTTGCAGTGGAATGTCCTTCAACCAATAGGACAAGAACATTTGCCAGACTGAGCCAGGACAGAAATGCAGGCAGCTGTGCAAAAGGGATCCATAGGGGGCTGCTCTAATCTCCCCCTACAGCAGACATGAGGCAACAGCCTGCAGTGCCTGGCAAAGAGGCCATGTTAGTGCCAATGTCCTCGGAGTCATTCCCTGGGTCCTCACTAGGTATGGGACTTAGGTATGTGTGTTGGACAACTTTCCCGGCCATACCACTCCAGGCTGTTTGAGGAGTCACTGAGAATGCCTGGTGACCATGGGCACACACCCTCAGTGGCCTGAGCACTTCCCCTCAAGTGAGATGTTCATCCTTGAGACTTTCATTCAGCCAACAAATGTGTATTGGGCACCTACTGTGTACCAGGCATAGCAATGAATATGAAGCCCCATCCTTATTTGAGCACTTTGTCACTTTCTGGCACCATAAATGTTTCAAGTTCACCTTGAATTTTTACTTCCCAGCTCTGGAAGGAATCATTTTTCAAGGATTTCTAATTTGTGTTATTGGAGAATTTGTTTAGAAACCAAATCCTGGTTACTTAGTGTTCTCATTGGTGCTAGAGTGTCATTTCTTGTAAGCTCTCTTAGCTGGTCATAAGAGCTAGAAGTAAACCTGAAGAGGGTCCCAAAAACCAAAGCTAGAACAATTGGAGCAGCAGAACAAATAATACTAGTATTGGACTATAACCCATAGGAGAAAATATCTGTAAGCCCGTATTGATGTAAATGAATAGTTGAATGAATAAATAGTTGAAGGAGAAGGGACAGCTCTTCCTTACAGAGAATTCCTATGAATGTATGTAAACACAAAGAGGGAAATAGAAAATCACCATTAGGCAAACTTCTCAGTACTAATTATTGCAGACAGTATCCGTCAATGGATGGTAAAAGTTTGAGGAGATGTAGGATATTTGCATAGCCTCAAAGTATTTCCTCCAAGATATTTACCAATAACTAAGTGAAAACAACAACTTTAGAGTAGAGAAACCCAGTAGACACCATCTTAACCAAGTGACCAAAGTTAACATCCCCAGTAACAATCCCACAATAGGATGTAGTAAGAGCAAGCACCTCTGTGCTGTTCTAGCTCCAAATTCACAACTTCCTCCTAATTATGAGAAAACATCAGATCGTCTGCAAAATATCCAATCGGTACTCTTCCAAAGTCACAATTTGGAGAAGCAGGAGAAACAAACACCAAATGGAATGCTGGTTACAGAAAAAGACATAAGTGGAAAGACTAGTGGAAGTCCGATAAGGTCTGCAGTTTAGTTAACAGGATGGCATGAATATCAGCTTCCTGGTTTTGATCGTTGTACTGTGGTCACATCAGATGTTAACATTAGTGAAAGCTGGGGGAAAGGTGTATGTTTTTTGCAACCTTTCTGTAAATTTAAAGCTGGTATAATAGAATTTTTTTTTTTTTTTAATTGGAAAACACAAGAAACATAAACCCAGCACTTCTTCTCCCTTTAGGGATCCTTGTTAGTTGTGTATCCTTGAGCAGCCCCTCAGTTTCCTTATCTGTAAAACAGGTATCCTAATAACACGAATCTTACTGGGTTCTTAGGAGAATCAAATATAAGTAAAGGGCTCAGGGCAGTGCCCGGTACACGCAGATGCTAATTAGAGTTTGTTGTTTTCTAATACCATCCCGTGGGAATGGCACTTTTCAGCATTCTCAAGCAGCGTGCACTCCTCCTTGATTAGAGTCAGGCTGCCGAGCTCTAACAGTTTAGGCAAACCTAAGAGAGATGTCTCACAGTTCAGACTTTCATACAGTAAGAACGTGGGGGAAGGTCGTGCATTCCTTCATAGAGGGCACAGGAACCTTGCCTCAGGACAGGGCATGCTGTGGTACATCCCCTCTGGAGTAAAGCCCGCCTGCCCCTCAGTGGCCTCCTGGGACTCCAGGCTTCTTTCTTAGGTCTCTGTACCACTGGCAGCCAGCTAGAAAACGGATGTGACATATACAAGGAGTATGAATAAATATTTATTAATTGATTTAAATGTGGGAAACACCTTTGTTCTTAAAATATATGGCAAAGCATGTTATAGTATGATCCGTATAGAGTTTGTCATGGTTTCAAGGCATTTGCACTGCATGCAACAGCCTCTAGTAAAACAAAACAAAACAAAACAAAACAAAACAAAACAAAACAAAACAAAACAACAACCTCCCCCTAAACCCCGACATCCCCTTTAAGCGAAGTCCCGTTTCTTTGCTCATCTTTAGAGCAATAATACCTGGCAATGGTAGTCTCTAGGTATGGTCTACTTGCTTCCCTCTCATGACCTGTAACACGCTGTGGTCAGTCTGTGAGTCTTCTTTTCCTTAACATCTTTTTAAAAAAATGTTTAAAAAAATTATAATTTATTTTTAAATTACAGTTGACATGCAATATTATCTTAGTTTCAGATGTACAACATAGTGGTTAAATATTTATATACTTTACAAAGTGATCCCCCCAGTTTGATAAATCTAGTACCCGTCTGACACCATACATAATTATTACAATATTATTGGTGTATTCCCTATGCTGTACTTACATCCACATGACTATTTTAATAACTGGCAATTTGCATTTCTTAACCCTTTCATTTTTTTTACCCACCCTCAAACCCCCTCCCATCTGCCAACCGACAGTGTTCTCTGTATCTATGAGTTTATTTCTGTTTTGTTTGTTCATTTATTTTGTTTTTTAGATTCCACATATAAGTGAGATCATATGCTAGTTTTCTTTCTCTGTCTGACTTATTTCACTTAGCAAAATATTCTTTACGTCTGTCCATGTTGTTGCAAATGATAAGATTTCATTTTTTCATGGCCAAGTAATACTCTTGTCGAATTTATGGTCAGCTCTCAGTCTTCCTGTCATTCGAATCCAGCAGTGTTTGACAGTTTATCACTGGCTCTTTTATTGTCATTCTTTTCCTTCAGTTTCTTGGACATCATGCTTTCTGGTTTCCTTTCATTGGCTGTCTTTTCTAAGGGTCCTGACTGGCTCCTTCTCTTCACCCCAGTTTCTCTGTGTTATAGTATCCTGACTCACTTCTCTGCATTTTTCTAGTCTTGTCCAGTTGGCTTAGAGCACCATTTTTATTATGATTATTCTCAAGTTTACACCTCTAGTCCTAACTCTGCCCTTTGCTGCACCCTCGCCCTAGATCCAGAATTATATATCCAATAGCTTACTCAACATGTTCACTTGAACATTTAAATACACTTAATTTCTCCCTAGTTTTCCCTCTCATAGTAAATGGCACCATCATTTGCCTGGTTTTTCAAATAATAATACTAAAAAAAGCCCATGATTTTACTCTTTAATTTTGTACAGGCAGCTCATCAGCAAACTCTACCAGACTTGTTCTCCCAAGGGTGGCCACATCTGACTGTTCTGCTCTGAACATCTGTCTCTGCCAACCAGAGTATCTATAGGCTTCCTCACCACTCCCATTGCCCCCTTCAACCTTCCATCAGCCAGATCTTCACAGCTCCCAGAGTGGTTTCTGTACAATCTAAATCAGATTATGTGATGAAACCCTTCAAAATCTTCTCATTTCTCAGCCTATCTAGTATGAAGTCTGACTCTTGCCCTCTGTGCAGTTTGCTCTAGCCACACAAGCTTCTTTGCAATTGCTTGAACAAACCAGGCTTGATATGGTCTCAGGGCGTTTGCACATCTAGTTCTCTCTATGGAACATTTTCTTTCTACAGATGATACTCACAGCCTCTCTTTATTGAGATTCTCTCTCCTGGGCCACCTCAGGGCTTCACTAATTACCCTGTCTAAAATGGCACCCTCCCTTGCCCCCGTCACCATCTGCCCCTTGCTCTGCTTTACTTTGCTGCATCTATGCCTCTCATTATATGATATGTTTGTTTGCATTTCATCACCAAAAGGATTTATTCAGGAAAAAGAAAGGGTTGCAACCCAGAGCATACAGACCTGGCAAGCCACGTGCACACTCTGGCTTGTGTGCGAAGATGAAAGGGTATTTATATAAGGGAAAAAGTAGTTAATGGAAGGGGAAGTTATAACCATAGAACTTTATTATAAATATAGAGTTCTTTCTGTAGGATTCTCACACAGATTGGGTTCTTTTGATTACACAGAATGAAAGAACTTCTATAAGCCCTAGCACCTCCCATGCACTTCCTTGCTGGAACTGTGCTTAATGTTCCAGTTCATCTGTATCAGTGACATCATATGGTATTTGTCTTTCTCTGTGTGATTTAGTTCACTTACCATAATACCCTCTAGGTCCATCCATGCTGTCACAAATGGCAAGATCTCATTCTTTTTTTATGGCTGTGAAATATTTCCTTGTACATATGTACCACCTTTTTATCCATGTGTCTATCAAAGGACACTTAGGCTGCTTCCATATCTTGGCTATTATAAATAATGCTGCAATAAACATTGGAGTACATAAAGCTTTCAAATTGATGTTTTGTATTTCTTTGTATAAATACCCAGAAGTGGAATTGCAGGGTCATGTGGTAATTTTATTTTTAATTTTTGAAAGTGAAAAGGGTTTCCGAGATAAAGGTATTTGAAAATTGCTGTGGTGGATGCAATGAGAATAGGAACAAGAAATGGACTATATCTTTTCCCCAGGGAAAGGCAATTTAGAGGAGACCTGATATTTGAATGGCGGCGGTCACCGGGAATAAGGAGCCCACCCTGGGAGGCTTATACATTGTCTGATTGGTCCAAACAAGACTCTAATGTTTGTTATGAGTTGAAATGGCTTGTTAGAGACAGACATGCATCTTTTCAAGGGAAGAGATGTCACCAACACAATATAAATGCACATTTTTAAGTTTCTAACTATAGAATGAAAAGAATGTTTCTCTTGATATCTTTTTTATCTCCCTCCATGATTATTAAATGTATTTATTTCTTGGTACTTCACATATAACATATTTTATCCAAAACTTCACTTTTTGGAAGCTTCTGACCCTTTAGTCCTGTCTCCCTGTTGGAGTATATACTACAGGTCAGGCACCATGCCTGTCCAGTCATATCCAAGTGGTGCCATCTTTGTGCTCAGCTTGCCACATAGTGGGCTAACAGAACACGGTTGCTAGCTGAGTGAAGAAACAGAACTGGAAATGTGTTTAGAATGAAGATGAAAATGTTAGGTGAGTTTGTTATGCAATATTCATTCTGCATGTCATTTCTTCCCATTCAAGGGCGGCTGCTTTGGGAGTCATGGAGCCTGGCCTCTCGCAAGCCAAGACGGCTGAGAGTTGTTGATCAAGCCCTATTCTGGGAGGGAAGAGACTGGGCATCTAGTCTGGGCTCTGCCCCGAATTAGCCATGTGCCTTCAGGTCCATTAATGCCTCCCCTCTCATCAGGTAAAGATAGAAAATTAGATGGACATGTGTTCTTTAGATATAGAAACAGTCACACGACAAACATTTTGACTGCTTGCTATGTGAAGTGCTAAACTACCCGAGTTCTGAATTTCCATTGAGAAGAAATTTTCTTTCGAATTTGACAGTCAGAATGAATTTTAAATACCACTCTGCCTTTGCCTGCATTCTCTAAGCAATAAGTAAGTATTATTATGAAGCAAAACAAAATACATAGAGGTACTGAGAAACTCTAACATGTCTCACCTTGCCTTCAGCCAATGAGATTTATATACTTAGTCAATAGGTGTTTATTGATCACTATGAACTCATGTGCCAGGATTGCCACAGAGCTTGGTGTGCTCACAGGGTGATCAGATTCTGCAAGGTCCTCATGCTTTCTGGAACCCAGTTTTCTTGTTTCTGAAACAAAACTTAGAACACATGTTCTTTAAGAACTTTCCAGGTTAAAGCATCTGTGATTTTAATTAGCCAAGAAAACATTTCTCTGCTTCTCCTTTCCATACCTGTTGACATCTTGGGTGATGGAATTTAAAATATTTTGAGATTAACAAGATTTAGGTCTTTCAGGACTTCACACTGTCTCAGAAGATGAGTAATGAGATACTTTAATAGTAAGGGGAAGAAGAACAAATGTCTTGGGAACTTGAAGATCTATGTGTATGTGTGTGATTCCCTTTCACTTACCATTAGGCCATCTTAAGTAGGTCCACACCAAACCTCATCTCTGAAACTCATCCCATTTTTTACATAGAGCTTCACCATGGGGCCAATTAATTTTTTCATGCTTGTAACTCCCTGACTCAGCTCCATGCAGTGACTTGACTGCTAAAGGCCTGTTATAAATCCACATTTTAAAAAACAAATTTTATTATTTTGTGAGCAGCAGGGACACCATGGATCAGGCTGCTCTTTAATTCTGATGGCAAAGCAAAGACAAGCTCTTTGTGTTCTTAAGGCCCTTTCATCCCCCTCTCTTCTTTAATGGCTTTGCCATGTTCTGCCCTTCTTCCCATGGTCAATAAAATCCAAGATCAAAATATTTTTGAAGGAGCATAGAGATTTATGATAGAAGACAAGATAGCAAGGGGCTCCTGATTTGATGAAGCCAGGAGAGAATCTAGTTTTAAAGATGAGTTTTTCCACTAACTTTAAGAAAAGTGTTTAATGCAAGGAAAGTTGACTCCCAGGATTTGACCCTAGTCTGTTATGTGAAGTAACTGAGCTTTCCAGGTCTGGAGGGAAAGCTCTGTAGACCTGAACTACAACACTCTGTGTTTTGAAAAGAGGGTGCTGACCCCTAGGCTGGTGCACATCAAGGGAAATTTTCTCTGCTTTGAAAAGAGAAAAACGTTCTTTTGAACTAACGTGTGATTCTCTAGAGGCCTCAGTTTCCTTAGTTCAATGCCAACATTTTCCCTGTGTTTGTTTTATTTCCTGACTCTAATGTTTAGATTATAAAACCTGCTGTTGAAGGACGTGGACTGTGTCTTATTCATCTTTGTGTCTCCCATTGTTAGTCCAGTACATAGTACCTGGAATGCTCTTAAAAAATGCTGAATGGGTGTCTGGCTTTGTTTTGTGATATGGTGGCTCTTGTCATGCTGCAAGGAAATGCGTGAGCAGGATGGAATTTATAGAGTGGAACGTGGGCACAGTTAGACTCCTGGTAATTTCCAGGTATCAATTAGAGAGCAAAGCTACTCACTCAGAGCATTGGACTCTAGAAGAAATTTAGCTGGTCTCACAATCAAGCTGTGTAGCTCTGTTAGAACAACAACAAAATAATTGGAGCTGTTTGGTGGCAGGGTGTGCTGCCTTTCACGGAAATAGTTTCTCTGCATCCACTTATCAAAGACTTATTGAGCACCTACTGTGTGCTAGGAACTCTGCTAGGTTCTGAGCGTATTAAGTTAAAGAAGTCATGGTTCTTCCCCCACAAAATGTGTGTTCGTTGTGGGGGTGGGGATGGCAGTAACTTGAGGTTGAAGATTGAGGGGAAAAAGGATTACCCAGTTAAATTTTAACTTGGAAAAAATTTTAGAATATTTATAGTATTGCATAGTATGAGTCCTGTGCAATATGTACAACATATTATAATTAAAAATTATGTCTAGTTTATCTGAGATTCGAATTTAATGGGACATCTTTTTTTTTTTTATTCCTGTATTCAGTGGCACCCACTGTGATGGTCATATGAACAGAATGTTGGCTGAGAGAAACTAATTTTGCTTGTGCAAGTCAGGAAAAATTTCTCAGTGATATTCGAACAGTAGGTATTAACTCACTTGCTGTCTCACCATAGTTACTATTCTCTTATTTTTCAGGTGAAGAAACTGAGAGTCAGAGGTTAAGTGATTTGCCCAAGGTCACTTAGCTAGTTAGTAAGCATCTCTGCTGGGATTGAGCTCAGCTTCTTAGCCCACGTTTAACCACTCTGCTAGACTTAGTTTGCTGCTCTCAATAACTCATTGTGATAATCTATGTTATTTACAATTCAGAACATTTTTGTGTCTATTAGCTCAAGTCTCTCATGTGACACATAGAAAGACAGAGAAACTCATCAACGAGATTCATCTTCCTTGACTCATCACCAAGATTTATATATCGGCTCAGCACACATCTCCTGAACACTACACTTCACAGCAGTGTAGTGAGAATGATTTGTTATTATTTTCCCTCTTGATAAGTTGAGACACAGAAATTAGATAAACCTCCTTTGATAATAAATCTGTTATCTGAGCCACTCCTGGGTCTCCTAGATCAGGTCCCATGCCTATGACAGAAACTAGTTCTACATGGTGGGTGCCTACTTTTCATTCAGTAAAGTGGGACAAATGGAATAAATCCAAATTATGACATGGAGATCTTAATATTCATGCAAAGTGTCGAATCACCTTCCTTTTAGGCCTATTGGGAGTAAGCAGGGTACAGGGCATGGGCGTAACCCTTGAGTGGCCCTCAGAGTCCCCTGGGCAGCTCTTTAAAATGCAGATGGCTGGGATCCACCCCCAGAGTTTCTGATTCAGCAGGTCTAGGATAGCCCTGAGAATCTGCATTTCTAACCAGTTTGCAGGTGCTACCGAGGCTGCTGATCCGTGGGCCATGTTGCGTGAGAACCACTGTCACAGAGACAGGAATCTCTTAAGCCAGAAAGCCCTGGGTCGGATTCCTAGGTTCCAGCTGGATGAACTTGACCAAGTTACATAGCCTGATTGAGTCTCAAAATTTCTTCATCACATAGGCTTTTGGAGTCTTTCTGAGAATTAAATGGCATAAAATTTAAATGTTTTTTTTTTTTTTCTTTTTCTTCTAGTTTGGGGCAACACAGATATGCTGCGTAGGACACATGTAGTGATAGGGGACTGCCCGTCTTGGCTGTTTCACCTTTCTCCTCTGAGGAAAGAAGCCATGTTGACGAGATCCCTGAGGGACAAATGATGGGGGGAAGTAAAGGAATTTTATTTGGCTTGTTGCTCAGCCCAAAGAGTCCCATGGTGGCTGGGTGGTGCACCTATGCTCTTGGCTTTGGGTTTCCTGGGAGCAGATTCTGAGGTGCCAACAGCTGTTTTCCGAAGTGAGCCCAGCGACCCGACAGGAGGGTGGGGCAGGGAAGCCAGGCAGGAAAGGTGGCCTCTCAGGGCAGAGAAGAACTCAGGGTCACTTGTGACCACTGCAGGCAGAGTTGCTGGATTGCTGCCTGGCAGTCATTTCTGTCAGCCTCAACCTCTGGTGACACCAGAACCTCCCCCAAATGCTTCAGCCCCAATGAATCATCAGTCTCAGCACTTCTCTGCATGCCACTTCTGTGCATGCCACTTCTGTGCTGTCACCCGGTGGTTCCCTCAGCTGTCAGCACCACTCACATTCTCTTTCTTTCCACAGATTCAACTTTTTCCCCAAGGACAGAACAATCTGTTTTTTCACACCTATTGATGTGTCCCAAGTCATGTTTTGGGAGCAGCTGTCTCAGGGAGATCTCAGTGGGTGGCTCCCTCTCTGAGTCAGGCCCCTTAGGGAGGACAAGGTCACACTGCTGCCACATTCCACCCTGCTGTCATGCCTTTCCACCAGGATGCTAGCATTACTCTCCTGGAGTCTGGCCTCTCACTGTATTGTTCGTCAAAACAAGCTACATAAGTATATATTTATATTATTTTTTTCAGAACGATAGTGTACTTCTTTTACTCAAAAATGGAGCCATAGCTTTGGCTATGATAAATAATGCTTCTATGAACATTTATGTACAGTTTTTTGTGTGTGGATATATATTTTCATGTCTCTTGGGTGTATGCCTAAGAGTGAAATTGCTGAGTCACATGGTAATTCTTTGTTCAAAAAAATTTTTTCAAACTTTTTCCAAAGCTGTGGCACCATTTTTATATTCCTACTCGTATGGCATGAGGGTTCCAATTTCTAACATTTCCACTTCTTCCCCGATACTTATTATGTCTTTTTGCTTATAGCCATCATAATGTATGTGAACTAGTATCTCAATGTGGTTTTGTTTTGCATTTCACTAACATTAATGATGTTGATCATCTTTACATGTTCTCTAGAAAAATGTCTATTAAAATTCTTAGTCCACTTTTAGATTTGGTTACTTTTATTTTTGGGTTGTAGGAGTTCTTTATACATTCTGCATAAAAGTCTCTATCAGATATGTAATTGTACATTTTAATTCATTCTTTGGACTATCTTTTCATTTTAATGATGGTGTACTTTGAAGCACAAAGATTTAGTTTTTGATGAAGTCTATTTATTTTTATTTGTTTTGTTTTATAACGTGCTTTTGGTGTAATAACAAAGAAGTCTTTGCCTACCACAAAGTCATAAGGATTTACCCCTATGTATCTGCCTAAGAGTTTTATATGTATTTTTCCTTGAATTTAGACCTATAATCCATTTTGTTTGTTTGTTTTTTTTACGGTATGAAGTTTTTTTGTTTTTTATTTTTTTTTTACATGGTTTGATTGTTTTGTACATGGACATAGGGTTGCCGCAGCACTATTTATTGAAAAGACTATTTTTTTCCTCCACTTAATTGTCTTGCTTTCTGGTCACAAAGCAATTGACCTTAAATGTAAGGGTCTTTTCTTTTCTTTTCTTTTCTTTTCTTTTCTTTTCTTTTCTTTTCTTTTCTTTTTTTTTCTCTTCTCTTCTCTTCTCTTCTCTTCTCTTCTCTTCTCTTCTCTTCTCTTCTCTTCTCTTCTCTTCTCTTCTCTTCTCTTCCCTTCCCTTCCCTTCCCTTCCCTTCCCTTCCCTTCCCTTCCCTTCCCTTCTCTTTTTTCTTTTTTCTTTTCTTTTCTTTTCTTTTCTTTTCTTTTCTTTTCTTTTCTTTTCTTTTCTTTTCTTTTCTTTTCTTTTCTTTTCTTTCTTTTCTTTCTTTTCTTTTCTCTTCTGGACTTCAATTCTATTCCACTGATCTAGATGCCTTTCTTTAATCCAGTTCCTCAGTCTTGATACTGTGTCTTTGTAGCAAGTTTTAAAACTGGGAAGTGAGAGTCTTTTGATTTTGTTCTGATTTTTTAGGATTGTTTTGAATGTTCTGGGTTCCTTTCATTTCCATATGAATTTTAGAATCCGTTGTCAATTTACCCCCCAAAAAAGCAGTTGGAAATTTGTTAGAGATTATTTTGAAACAGTAAAATAATTTGGGGAGTATTGCCATTTTAAGAATACTAAATCTTCTAATCCATGAATATATAATATTTTCCCAATTATTTTGGTCTTTAATTCTTTTCAATGATGTTTTGTAAGTTTTAGTGTATGAATCTTATACTTTTTGTTAAATTTGTGAGTATTTTCTTTCTTTTGATGCTAATAGAAAGAAAATTGTTTTCTTAATTTTGTTTTTGACCTGTTAACCACAGGATTTGTAAATATTCTTAATCAGGTTATGAAAGTTTGTTTTTATTTCTAGTATACTAAGAATTTTAAAAATAATAAACAAGGTTTTACTAAATGTTTTTGCTGAAAATACTAATGTTATTATTATTTTTTCTTTATTCTATTGATATGTGAGCTACATTAATTTGTCTTCAGATGCTAAATCAACCTTACATTTCATGAAAAATCTAACTTGGTTGTGATCTTTTTTTTATATTGCTGATCTATATATTTTAATATTTTGTTCAAGGTTTCAAAAGCATTTTGTTCATGATGTTTTGAGAATTTTCCACTCTTTTATACTTCTGTGGCTCATCTCAGAAATCTTCTTTTCAGTTATCTTTTAGTTATCTAATACTATTTTTATCTGTCTAACGTTAAACTCTTTCATGGCTTTGGGAATGTGTATTTTAGTTTTAGAATTTCATATGCTATTTTACTATTTCTGGATTTTTGCTGAAAATTTCTATCTTCTCATTTAACTTCTTTAAGATATTAATCATAATTATTTTACAGTCTGTGCCTGACACGTTACGATATCTGGATCTCTTGAAAGTCTCTTTTGGTTCCCCTTTCTCTTAGTTTTCAGTCAGTATCTGACATTTTCTACCTCTGGTTATTTTTACAATAATCAGATATTTTGTATATATAATTATAGCTAGCTAGGGGCTTTATGTGATGTTATCTTTGAGAAAATTTACTTTTGCTTCTCACAGAAGGATGAGTCCTGTAATAAAATTAGAGATTGAGCTGGTTTGAAGTTGGGTCTCATTCTTTGTGCAACTGTAGCTCTTCTGTAGTCCACACTGGAATGCTTGTAGATTTACTTGAGTCCTTTATTTTCCCTGGACTTTGGACCTCAGTTATTCTGATCATCACCCGCCACCTCTCAGTTCCTTAGAATTCTATCAACTAAAATTAGATTTTCAGTTGCTATTCTCTAGTTTGTGGTGTGACTCTCAGTCTGTTTTCTAATTGGCAAATATCTTAGAGAGAAAAAGTCAGATCACATGCCCTGTTCACCTTCCTGAGTTTCTTTCCTTTCTGGGATCTTCACATGAATATTTATTTTATTTTGTCCAGTTTTTCTAGCTATTCACAATGAAGGAGCTGGTCTGAAAAAGTTACTCTGCCAATGTCAAGAATAAATGCCACATATATCTCTTGAATAAAGGTGTGAATGAGAGGTGACCTTTTAAAAGTATTCATGTTACTTTTTGGTAGCATAAAGATAACAGCCTTAGGAAAAGATAGATTTGAGTCCTATAATTGCAATTTTTACCATGAGCAATGTATATTCTAAATGATGAAAAAATATTATCCATCAGTAGAATGTTATCAAAGAATGGAGACAACTTGGTGCTTTCTAGAACAATAAGTAAGGGTCATTGAACTATTAAATGGGCAATCACAAGTCAATATTAGATACTCTACTAATTATTTACTCTTTACTTTTGTAGACTATTTTTTTTTTATTATTTCTTAAAATGTACCCTAGAACATCTGAGGCACGAGTCGAAACAAATCTAAAGCTGTTCATGTGCAAATGAATCATACCAGCTGGTTGCTATGTTTTTGTTGAGAGGAACCTGGCAATATGTGTGGTGGTTTTATTTTACAAGTACTATGTGCGTTTTTCAATATAAAAATAATGTCACTAAACAGCAACTGTAAAGCATAAACTTTTGCTTGTTTTTAGTAGTACTGAAAGGTTTCTGTGTACAGATTTGCTCTTACCTGTCTAAATCTTGCATTTATGAAAGAGCCCTACTGTTATACATTGATTCTATGACCTTAACAAGCCAAGCACCTTACATCCCCAAACATAACTTTTTCCCCACTGATCTAATTGGCCTAGATCAAGTAGAAAAAAAATGCTTATCTTTAATAAAGATTGAAAAGTTATTAAAATAAATTCTTTATGATGGATGATTAAAAGGTACAATTCAAAGTTGTTTATTTATAAAGGAACAGCTACCTTGAATCAAAGTGTCAGGGACTGAGTTACATTTTGTCACTTGTGTTGAACTTTACAGAGTGAACTTCCATAAAAGGGGCAAAATGAGCTTAATTTATACTTCAATAAGTTAAACATATTGATCTTCAACTGATGTCCAATATTGGTTTAAAAGGAGGACAAATGATGCCACAGGTAGCTCTTCTTTGACTTGACCAGTGCTGATCCAAAATTAAATGCAAATTATAGTGAAAATTCTTAATAATGTTTAAATTTAAAGCCTTCCAAATTACATTGGTAAAAGGTTTGTTTAATAATAGAAAAGTACCATTTAGAACTATGCTGTTCAATACGGTAGCTAATTGTCACATGCGAGTGACTTTTGAGTACTTAAAAGAAAAGGCAGTAAATCAGGACTGAGATGAGCTGAAGGTGAAACATCACACTGGATTTAGAAGAATGAGTTAAAAAAAAGACAATTTTCATATTATACATTTTTAATATTACATGTTGAAATGATATTGTATATACAATGAATTAAATTATTAAAATTAATTCTACCTTGTTTCTTTATACTTTTTAACATGGTTACTATACTATTTTAAATTCCATGCATGACTCACATTATATTTTCTACTGGGCAACTTTACTCTGGAAACTTAAAACTTAGAGAAATTTAAGAATGTAAAAATAAATTTCTCTAACTTTTAACATTATTATTAAATATAAAATGTTAATAAATACAGAAGCTTCCTTTCTCCAGAAGGATTGCAGCCCTGTTCACATCTTGAACTCCCTAATACGCCTTTGGATTTATGCCCTCTAGTGCTGTAAGATAATAAATTTGTGTTTTTTTAATCCACTAAGTGTGGGATAATAATGTTATAGAGTAACAATTCTGTATCTAACTATATGTAGGTGTCCCCCTACTCACACCAAGTAATTCTCCTATTCCAGCTGGGTGTCCTACAATTAGACCCAGTTCTTATACGAGCCCTGGTGATAGCATCAGAGCCCTCAGGTTAAGGGCTCAATCCTATAGGACTGTCTCCTCTTATCTCCACCTCCTGTCCCCTCAGATGCCAGTCACAAGTCCAGGCTGGCATCTGTGCTTCTGAACTATAGGATACAGATTAGAAATTCCAATCATCTCCTCCTTGGATTTGATTAATTAAATATTTAATTAAGTATTTCAGAGAACTCTGAAATATTTTGCCTATTAAGTTAACATTTTATAACTCTGGGACAGCCAGATGGAAAACATGCACAGGGCAAGTTATGGGGACAGGGCATGTAGCCTCCATGCCCTCTATGAGTACAACATTCTCTCTGAATCTCCTGTGTTCACCAAACCAGAATCTCCCTGAACTCCATCCTTTTTTTTTTTTTTTTAACAGAGGCTTCATTACATAGACATAAGCAATCAAATTGTTGGCCATTGGTGATTGAACTCAATCTCCTGCTCCTTTTTCTTCCCAGGAGGTCAGTGCGTAGACTAAAAATTCCAATCCTCTAATCACATGGTTGTCTCCAACGGCAACCAACCTTCATCTTTAAATGCAGCACAAAAGTCTCCTCATTAATGTAACAAAAAACATCTTTATTAATGTCATCACTTAGGAAAGGAGTCCCAACCCCTGGGCTGTGGACAAGTACCTGTCCGTGGCCTATGAGGAAACAGGCTGCACAGCAGGAGGTGAGCAGTGGGTGAGAAAGTGAAGCTTCATATGTATTGACAGCTACTCCCCAGCACCGCCTCAGCTCCACCTCAGATCATCAGGTATTAGAGTCTCATAGGAGCACCGGCCCCTGGTTCCAAAACAGTTGGAGACCGCTGGATTAGGATATTCCAAAATTTTACAAGCTCTGTGCCAGAAACCTGAACAAAGACCAAATATATGTTTATTGTAAATCACAACATCACACAGAAAACTATTACAAACACAGAAGAGGAAAAAAATCGAGGCTCTAAGAAGTGAAAGAATGTAACTAAATGACAAATTCTGAAGTAGGGCCTACAATTCAGACATGGGCCTCCTAATTCCAAATGTTCATGAGAGTTCTCCACCACCCTTGGAAGGAGTAAGATGAGTGAACAGAGACACCAGTAAAGTATAGTCAGGCGTTCCCCCTCATTGCACTGAGGAAACCCCTCAGAGTAAAAGCAATAAACATCAAGACAGTAAATAGCCTTTGAAACTTAAGACTGACTAACCTCCCTTAAAAGTGTTTTTGTAATAAAACACTTAGGAAAGGTGTCTTTCCCATAGACAGTAGGTGGGAGCAAAGTGAGGCCTGAAAAAGAGTTGAATTTTAATAGTGAGTGATTTATGCATTCATGACTCTGAGCTCAGATATGATCTTGTTCTGAAATATTCTTGAAGAGTTGGTCCACAATTTGCTGGAAACCATGGCGGCATCATTACACAGAATTCGTACCACATTTGTTTAACTCTTCATAAGACACAGAATAACAAGTGGCTGTTATAACATCACACATTATAACTCAATTAGACTGTTGCATTAACGGAAGTCAAGCTGAATCTCTATGTAGGTCAATACCATTATGTGGCTCTAGAGTCACAACCTGCTGAACTCTGGTAACCAAGTCAGCAACTGCAAACTGATGATAACAATGTCAGCCTGAGGTCATCTTTTCTTTTTTCTAGTTTTCTCTCCTCCCTTTTCCTGTCTGTCCCTCCTTCTTTTTCTCCTGCCTCTGGCCTTTCTTCTCTCTGACATTTTCTTCTTTTCTAAGTCTGCACACTCCACAGAAGTGATCTCACCTGTTCCCCAGGCCAGTTCTCTCCTGATGTTGCTGGAAACCCTTGCTGGCTTGTGTGACTGGCTCTTCATGCGTAACTTACCCCAAACCCAGTGGGTTCCAGTTGCTACCAAACTTTCCCTTCCTTTCATATTCCTTGGCTCATTAAAGAGCACACTAGGCCACCAGTCACACAAGTCAGATTCTGGGGTGTTCCTGACTCCACAATCTCTCCATTCCCCTGTGCCACTGATCTTCTCTTTGCCACCAGCCCTGTCCCTTCCAGGCCCTTCTCCACTACTTTTTATGAACTTGTGAAGAACCTTCAGCTTCAATGTGCCATCCAGCCCTCTATGATCTGGCACTTCCTCTCTGGCACATGTTCTCCTCCTGCCCTCTCTTATTTCTAGCTTTGGAGACTTATTTGCAGCTACTAGGTTGTTTCTTTTTTTAGAGCCCTTGCTCATGCTTGTTTCTTTCTTTTCTTTCTTTCTTTCTTTCTTTCTTTCTTTCTTTCTTTCTTTCTTTCTTTCTTTCTTTCTTTCTTTTTTCTTTCCTTCCTTCCTTCCTTCCTTCCTTCCTTCCTTCCTTCCTTCCTTCCTTCCTTCCTTCCTTTCTTCTTTTCTTTTTCTTTTCCTCTTTTTTTTTTTTTTTTTTTTTTACCAAGAATGACTTTACTTCGCTGGCAAGAGTCTATCTGTTGACCTTTAGGGCTCATGTCAAGCTTTACCCAGAGCCCTCCAACTGTCAGCTCTGCCCTCCTGCTTCTACCCTGCAGACCTCCACAGACACCTCACTGCCCCTTGTCCTGGGTCTGCACCCACCAGTTTACCTCCTGTGCCTGTTGCACACACTCCTTCACAACACTGACTGGCAAGATGTGTGGACTAGGGGAGCACCTGCCATGTAGGACTGCTCAGTGAAAGAGAAGCGGAATCATTTGAAACACATATTAGGGGATTTATCACTAAAAGAATAGAGAGAGCGGATGTGAGATTTTGAATAACTTTCGCATCATTAAATTTCTCTAGAAATATGACAACACATGGCTAGCATTTTTTTTAAGAGAAACACTTTAAAATGTGTCTGTTCAACCTGCATTCAAATATTAAAACAAAGTTGAAGAGAAAACAACAGAAACCAAATTACTAATAATTTTTATAGTTATTCAGTAAAGAAATATTTCTTTGAAAAGCTTTTTCTCTTTCTTCTATTGAAAGTTAGAAAAGCTTTTATGGAATTGTGCACACATATGCAAAAGCGGAGAGAAGAGTATAATGGACCCCTATGTACCTATCACTTTGCTTTAAAAATTGCTAACAGTTTGCTAATTTTAACTCATTCATCCCTACCCTTTAAATTTTTCCTGGAATATTTTAAAGCATGTCTCAAAAATTATACCATTTTGCCTGTAAATATCTCAGAATATATCTGAAATGAATATGGACTTTTTTCTTAACATAATTACAATATCTTATCACAACCAAAAAAATCAATAGTAATTTCTTGATGTTATATAATACCTAGTCCATGTTCAACCTCTCTTTATTGTCTTAAAAATATATCTTGGAGTTGGTTTGTTTCATTTAGGATAAAAATAAGATCTACAGATTGCATTTGGGTGACATTTCTCTAAAAACGTCTTTCCCTTTTTTGTAACATTTATTCTGAAATAATTTCAAATACAGAAACATTACAAGAATAGTACAAAGAATACTTTCATTCCTTTCACCTAGATTCATAATGTTAAATGTTTTGCTACATTTGTTAACATTCTCTGTTTGTGCTATTATTCTCAAATATTCAAAATTAAATTCTTTTTTTTACCTCTGAAAACTTTAGTGTATTTTCAAAAAATAGGGGCACTATCTTATAACCACAGTACAGTTATCAAAATTAAAATCACAAAATTTAGCATTATACAATGCTATAATTTAATCCACAGCCCACATTAGACTTCTATCAACTATCCCAATAACAGCTTCTATAGCTATTCTTTCCCACAGTCCAGAATCCAATCCAGAATTATATATTACATTTTATTATCAGGTCTCCTTAGTCTTTTTAAATTTGGAATTGTCTTCCTTTGTGTTTCTTGACCTTGACATTGTTTTAGCATACAGAACCGTTATTTAGTAGAATACTCTGCAATTTGGTTTTGTATGACGTGATCACATAATTAGATTTAGGTTATGCATTTTTGGCAGGAATGCTCCAGAAATTATGTTGTGACCTTCTCAGAGCATCTTATCAGGAGGCATCTAATGCCAGTTTGTCCTAGTGTTAGGGATGCTAGATTTGAACACTTGGTGAACATAGCATCCACCAGGTTTTTCCACTATAAAGTTCTTATTTTTTACTTTGGAAATCATAAGTAATTTCTGGGGAGATACTTTGAAACTATGTCAATATCTGGTTCCTCATTAAACTTTAATCTACTAGATCTAGCATCTGCTGATGATTTTCTTAAGTATTCCTCCTTTATCAGCTGGCTTTCTGTTGTAAGAACCAGCTTTGCCATTCCATTCTCTCTCTCTCCCTCTCTCAATAGGTGTATCAATGTGTACTTATAGATTTTCATTTTGTTCAGTGGATCATAATCAATTATACTTACCATTAATTTTAATGTTCAGCTTATCCCTGGTCTGGCCAGTGGGAACCTCTTCATACTGGTTCCTGTGTCTTATGCCACAACCCCATCCTTTTTGAACATGATCTTACTTTCTAGCACAAGATACTCTAGGATTATCTTGTACTTTCTGTGTTTCTGCCCTACATTTGGCCCTTTCTGCAAGGAATCTAGTCAAGGACTTAATTTTACGAACCAGTTCTGTCATAGCAGATCATCTCACCTTTTTAACTGAACATTATTTTAAAATTAAGCAAGAGATTTCATTTCTAATAAAACAATTGAGTCGAGTTTAAAAATAATCTGGGCAAACATCCTTCAGATTAATGGGATTTGTTAGTTGATAATATATAAAATATAAATATCTTACATGTATATATTATGTATTAATATGTTCTATATTTATATTAAACTCTGGGTATCAGCTTAATAGCTTTTATAACATATATAACTCTGGTTGACCTTCACAAATTTTAAGTTCCTGCTTCCCTTTACAAAATTAATGGTCACTAGTTGCCTGATAAAAATGACCCACCAGCTTTTCTGAGATTGCTCATCGCCTTCTGTGCAGTGTCATGGCAAAGGTGCATGATCATACCCTAAATGAATATGGAGACTCAAAAGTTCATGCACTTAGATCTCTACCTCTTGTTCTTTATAAGCTTAGACCCACATTTCTTGAATAGAAGATAGTGTTATTTGTATTTGGATCATACCATAGTGGGGCTTCAGAGCTCTCAAACTTCAGTGTTCATGAAAGTCACTTAGAATGCTAATGAAAACTGCAGACTCCTGGGTCCCATTCTATAAACGTGAAGAACTGGGGGTGGGGAAAGACCCTGCATTTTAACAGACATTCCAATAGATTTATAAATGAGTGCTCTGGAATCAAAATTCGAGAAAGACTCTCCTAGCATAACTTCATTACCACATGTGATGGAAAGGCATTTAATCATGGAGGATAGGAAATAGTACTTCTGAGTAATTAAAAACTTTAGGTTGTAGCTATTTGAGATTATTCTCTTATATCTGGTCAGTAGCCACATGTGGATATTGTCTAAGGGAAAAAGAACTTTTAAGATAAAGCTAAAGATTTTCTAAAACTTGATTTTAGAAGGGCATGAGACTGTGGTTAAACAATGGAGGGAAAACATTTATCAGAGTGAAGCTGAAATCAGAATTCAGAATATTTTATATGTCCCTTCAGTGTTTCTTAAGCCAAAGTTTGGGTAAATGCCAACGGAGGATGAAGAGACTGAGCTCAGCAAACTGTGCATGAAAAAGGTAAGCTCTTCTCACTTTTCTTGCTTCCAAGTTTTAACTTCTAGAATTTGAGATCTGATGTGAAGTGCAGTTTATAGAGGACTTTCTTTTCCTCCCTTTTATATAGAACAATATTATATAGTATAAATTGTGGTGGATGAAAATGGGTCATTAAAATGAAAACATTTAAGAACTACTGGATTACGCCGAAGTCTGAATTCTGAAACTCTCCCTCAAGTATCTTGAATCTGTCTTTGGAAACTCCCATGTCTCATGCCCTGTCACCACAGAGTTAATATAGTTGTGGTTCATCACTAATGTGTTCATCAAAATAATCTTGCCTATCAGGCACCTAGTAGGATTGTACTTCCTTGACCTCTTGGTGCTAGTGGTGGTCATGTGCATTGCTTCAGTAAAGGCTAAAATGTGTGTGGAAATGGCATGTGTCAATTCCAGGAGGAGGCTTTAAGAACCAGTGCGTGGTACAATATGGTCTCTCTTTCTCAGCTCCAGTTAGTGGCTGATCTATTGTCCTAATCTAACAAAGAGCAGATTCCCCCAGGTCCAATGATGGATATGTGAATGAGAAATCAAACTCACTTTTTGATTTGTGGGTTGTTTGTTACTGTAGTCTGACCTAGCACATCCCGACTGATTCAGTGGTAATGACAATGGTTCATGAACTGGCTTTACAAGAATGAGAACCTCTTTTTATTTTGATATCTACTGATGAATAAAATACATGTTGTCTGAAATCTACTCTGAAATCAATAATATTTTTAAATAAATTTTTATTTTATTAACCATAGCGTTTATATATATTTAAAACTAGTAGCAAATCCATGAGTGATGGACACCAGTGGTAGACAATTCTTTGTGAACATATAGATTTGAGGGTCTTTTGCAATTTTAGTTTCTCAGTGGTCAGGGGAAATAAGCCTTACCCTGGGCGACAAAAGCCAAGAGGTTTTTAGAAAGTAAAACTCTGCCATTATATAACCATATGACTTTGAGATGGGCTATTATGGGCTTCATTGTCCGTGAAGCAATGATATGCCCCATGTCCCTTCGATTTCACAGATGATTAAATGATAATATAACAATAAGTAAGAGTTTTGAAAAGAATAAGAGATATTTGAAAGTGAATATTATTTACAGTCTCAAGTTTGTGTATCCTCAAATGACATTTAACCTTTGCCTTAAAATTCAGAAAAAAAAAATCATTTCATGATAATAATAAACTGTATGACAATTAGATTCGAGTTTTTATGTCTTTTCAAAATATTGCATAATGCACTCAAAATTAATATCCAAACTTTTGAAATACAGGGGAGTGAACAAAGACTGAACATTATTTCAAGAAATAAAGGAAGAGAAACTAGACAAAGCACAAGTGTGTCTAGCATCAAAGCTAAATAATCAAGACACAAACATAAGTGAACTCATATATATGTGTGTGTATATACAATATACATATACAATCTCAATCAGAAAATATTAGTCTGAAAAGAAGAGGTGAATTTGATAGCAACAATTGATTAAATACATTTTAAAAGGCAAAAATGTATTTTATCTTTATATGAACATAAATTATAAATGGAAAATGTTAATATATTAATACAAAGAAAGAACTGAGACAATAGGTGGAAATGATCTAGGAAAAGCTGTTTCCCTGGAGCATAAATGTAAGTTCTTAGGCCCTTAATTTTAGGCTCCTTGAAGATTTGGCCAGAGTTATGTCAAGGACAGCAGACAGAGCTCAGAGTTGCAAAGGCCTGGAAGCCCAATAAGGATGCACATTCCTACCCAGCCCTGAAACTTCCGTGCTCCCTACCCCTCTTCTGCCATAAAGCTTATCTGTCCCATGTCCCAAATGTTTAGGCAATTACTGACCACAATATGTTAAACCCATTCATGCTAAAGAGTCACTGACACACTTCATTGAACCCACACCTGCATATATACTTGTGAGAATTGGTGAGGGAGAGAGGAAGGAAGGAACGAAGAAAGGAGGTGGATGAAGGGCGGAAGCTCAGGGTTTGGAGCATGCGATGGAGGAGGGTTGAGGGCTAGAGCTTGTGCGTACTCAAGACTGCCTTGCTGGCTGTTTGCTGGAGTTTTGCTTTCAGCCAGGCACCGGCAGCCCTCCTTTCTCTGTTGATGCTGGAATAAAACCAGAAAGCGCAGATAGTGAGGGACCAGCTCTTCCTCATAATTTTACCCTGAAGCTGAGAGCTAATAAGTGTGAATAGTAGTAGCTCAAGGTGCTTTGGTCAAAGAAATGCCCTGTGTTCTGTACTCAGTCCTTTTCAGATACTCATAGGGGTGGACCTACGGATGGGTAGTATCACCTAGCATAGCCTATTTGCTTATTCTTTGGTGTAACATTTGAAGTCTAGAAAAAGCCCTTACTATTGGTGAGGTATCTTTCTTAGTCCAAGTTTATAGGCCTAATCCCTTAATTTCTCAGTAATTCTCCACTAGCTGTCTTTGTTTCTGCCTCCAAAACAGGGAGTTTTTCTTCTCTCCAAGGCTGGCATTTCTATTTCCAATCTGGTACTTGCACAACCAACAGATGGCTGGGCTGGTGGTGGTATCATGTTTTCAAGGGCTTTGAGAGCTGACTGACATGCAGCAGCCCAAACAGAAGGGTTGTTGCCTCCATGTCTGGGTGTGAGCCACCAGCTTCTCTTCAATACAGCATCACATGGCCACAATCATTGCAAATGCTGGCCTTGGCTTTTTGAAAATCAATGTCTGTTTTTGAAGAACATTACCACTTTCTGTCCTACATGTCTTCGAGTTGCCCTAGCAGGAAGGTGTAGTAGATTTCTTTTTGAACATGAGAGGAACTTTAGGTCAAAAAAATGCCCCTCCCCGATTTATCACTCAGCTCAATTGCTCTAAAAATATATCTCTATCTCTATCTATCTATCATCTATCTATCATCTATCTATCTATCTATCTATCTATCTATCTATCTATCTAATCTAAATTTATATATTCACATAGAATTTCCCACATCAGCCACTTAGAAGCATACGATCAGTGACTTCCAGGACAGTCAATGTTGGGCAACTATACCATCCAATTGCAGAATATTCCCAATTGGTTCTTAGAGGCCTTTGCACATCGCAGATTATGCTGTCTATCTATGGATGGTGTTGAAAGTGTAGGGGTGTGTGTGTGTGTGTGTGTATGTGTGTGTGTTGGGGGAGTGGCCCCAGCTTGAAACGACGTGTGTGGTAGGGAAGCACCACCAAAAAAATTCACCCACCTGGAGGGCAGAAATATTCCGGGGGAGAAGGAAAGGAGAGCCAGGGGATGAGTGGGTTGCAGAAACATAGGAGATGCGAGTTTGCACGGAGGTGGGTGGGAGTGCTGCTCTGAATGTTGTATGGTGCTGGCCCTCCCTGTCAGTCTCTCCATTGCCCAGAGGCTCCTGGGAGTCCTTGCTCATTAGCCAGAAGGCAGAGGGGAGGGAAGGAGAAGAACTTTGAGTGAAAATCGAGTGAGCTTCCATTGGAGACCTGGGGTGAAGGCAGGCCTGTGGAGTCTGCTGGAAGCTGTCACAGGAGGCTCGGCCAGACACTGGTAGACTCTTCAAATGGGCCCAAAACAGAAGCAGAGGAACTAAGACCCAGCCAAGTGACAACTAAGCAGCCTCAGGGCCAAGTGCACTGATACTCCAGTCTTCTCAGGAGGGGGTGACACCTCCCCGGCTAAGGAGTTTCTCTGTGGGAGACCAGCCTCCAATGGGGCTTTGTTGCTGTTGTTCTTGGTGACTGGAGTGGCCCCTGGACAGGACCAACAGGCAGTAGAGAAGCAAATATTTGAAGACATGAAGGACTTAGCAATGCTTCAGAGGTCAAGTGATGAGTGAACGTTTCTCCTCTTTCTTTTAAGGATGGTTTATATTGGTGGAAGGGTGGGAACAGATGTAGGCAGAGCCAGGCAGCCTCACCAGTGGTTACACACACATGTAGATGTACATTGCAGGCTGCACATTTTTTTTTTTTTTGCAATCTCATTTGGACAGGGACACAGGGAAGGTTTAACTATTTATCTATACTGTAGGATTAGGGCCCCATAAAGGTTTTATTTGCATGAGGCTATGCATCTCTAGGCACATGCTGTGCTGGTTCTTCTCTGGCTATCAAGGCTGTGATTAGGGAGGCCGTGTGTGATGGTTAAGCTTACCAAGCAGACTCCCTACATTCTGATTCCTTCTTGGCTCTTACCAGTTTTGTAACTTAAAAAAAATTACTTAACATCTCTCTCAGTGCCTCAGTTTTCTCAAGGTTCTGTAAAATGGACATTTATGAGAGTTGTGAGGATTAAAATAGTTCATAAGTGTAAAATGTTTAGACATGTGAGACACCTATACATGAGTGCTAGCTATTATTATTACTGTTATTATCCATCGTGGCCATGCAGGAAGGAGTAGGCATCTTTGAACCAAGAGGACGTCTCTCATGTGACTGATGTCAGGTGAAGATGTGAGACAGATGAACAGAGAATATTCTCTATGATTCTTGCTTTATTATCAAGCACACTGAATTGCAGGACTTGCAACAGAGCTTGGTTATAATGATCCAAAAAAATTAACAAGTCATCCTTTTCTGTACAGGAGTTAAGAGATGAGAACAGGATTTGCGATTAAAAATGCAACAACCCTCAGATATGTTACATATTGACAACCTTTAGATATGTCACATGTTGGGTGCACCAAGGTTAGTTTTACTTACTTTCACAACTGTGAGTAGTTTTTGTTGCAATATTATTATTGCTCTTATTAGCTACAACTGATATGATTTTTGACTTTATTATCTTAATATTGGGTTCTTGTAAAACTTATTTAATTTCCAATACAACATTATTTGTCAAATGGGTAAAATTTAAAAGAACATAGTTCAGTTACATTTCATCCTTCTGTTTTTTTACTCTCCTTATTGTAAACGTGGCCATTTCTATGTCACAGCTTCTGGTTAGGACTAGCTTGAGGCAAAATTCCAAACTGGGCAGGTTTGTCTACTTTACTCCATTTTACACGGACTCTTCCTACTCCTGCTCAGAATTTCCCCTATATTTCCAACAGCCAGGCTTCTCTATCTGCAAATGAGGCCAGTTAAATTCTAAATAAGAAACTGTACTTTTTTCCTGTGTAAGGAGAGGTGTCTGGGAAGGACAATGTCCTACCTGGCGAGAGACCTCACAAGAGGGATTTAAGTAGGTGACTTACTGTGGCCACTTATCCATGATATATCCTCAGGTTTGCAGGTTCCAACATAGATTTTTATCAGTGCACAGAGAGATGATTTACTCGATTTACTGTTAGTCAGTAGTCCTTCAATCACAGATGACAAAAACCCAACCCAAACTAGTTTAAGCAAAATGGGCCCATGTAACTTCTATAAAGGGAATGGGAGTAGGAGAGACTCAAACATCAGAGGCCTCCGTATCTCTACCTGACCGACCCACTTGCCTCTGGTTTAATTTTATTTTACCAGTAGATTCTGCCTATGTAAGAGGTAAGATGTGCTGTGGCAGCTCAAGCCTTATATCCTGCCAGCTCAGCATCACTGGGAATATGAAATCTCTCAGCTGTCTGCTGGGGTCTCCTCTAAAACAATCACTATGGCCAGGAAGGGCTGACACCATTGCAATGCAGCCACTTCTGTGTTCACCACATATATATTTTCCATGCTTGTACTTTCAACCTTTTACTTTCAATTATGCTTTAAATGTGAACATATAGCTAGATTATTTTTTTAAAACAATCTTTTGTATTTTAAGTGAACTGTAAAATTAACTTACATTTAATGCAATTACTTATAATTAGGTTTAAATACATCTCCTTATTTTATACTTTCTATTTGTCATGCTGTTCTATTTTTCCTTTTTTCTCTTTTTCTGCCTCCTTTTGGATATTTTTGGACACTTTCTTCACCCTGCAATTTCACTAACTTGGACTTTATGTAGTCTATTTCTATTTCTTTAGGTACCAAAAACAACGTACAGCCTTAACTTACCAAATCTAAAGTTAATCAACATGTTTACCTTAGAATGCATATGTTCCATTCTCCTGTTTTCTCATTTTTTTTTATTGTGACATTTAACTCTTCATATATTTGTAAACCCCACAAAATTATTGTTATACTTTACAGTCAGATATCTTTTTGTTTTACCTGTGTGTTTAACACTTCTTGCTTCTCATTACTTTGATCTGGGATCAATTCCTTCTGCCTGAAGGTCATGCATGAATGCTTTAGAACTATTTTTAATTATTGTAATGGTTGTATAGTCTCTTAGTTTCTATCTGAAAATGTATACGTTTTAATGTTCCTTCTTGAAAGGTATTTTCATTAGAGAATGCTGGGTTGACAATTATTTTCTTTGAGTACATTGAAAACACCATTCCACTGCCTTCTGGCTTCCTTCAGTGTTATATAGTCACCTACATTTTGAGAGTACTATTTTATCTCTGTCTTTGGTTTTATGAAGTTTGCCTATAATGATTCTAAGGATAAATTTCATTTTATTTGCCAGTTAAGATTTGTTAGGACTTTTGTATGGGTGGATTGGCATCTTTCATTACTCCTAAAAAACTGACAGTTTCCTTCTTAAATAATGTCTTTATTCTCTCTCGCATCTCCTTCTAGGATATAATTAAATGGAGATTTGATCTTCTCACTCTTGCTTCTATGTCCTTTACTTTCTTATCAGTATTCTCTGTTTTGGTTTTATTTTTGTAGTATTTTTGGAAATTTCTTTTGATCAATATTATACTTTACTTTGTCTATAAAGTTATGTCTAATTTACTAATTAACTCTAATTGGAAGCAATTTTAAATTTATTTATTTATTTATTTAAGTATAGTAAATATGATTATTTAATAATGTGGGACTGATAAATCGGATTTTTTGAAATATATGCAATTCTGTCCCCTTGCATCCCTTGTTTTATTTATTGTATCTGTTAATTTGTTTTTAGTGCTTGGTTACATTTGTACACTATTTGAAAACTTATAGGAATAATTTGAAGTCCAGGATGAAGAAATATTTCTTCATAGGTGATTTGTGATTGTTTCCAATAGATACTTGGGGCAGTACTTGTCCAGGACCATCTTAAACTAAGTTAAAGATTTGAGGCTTCCTGTGTGACTCAAATCCAGGCTGAATTGCTGAATGAAGACTGGTCCAGTTCTGGTTTAGTCTCTTCCTGGTGTATAGCCCTTTGGGAATATTAGTAGCTTATTTTAGAAAGAGTTCTGTCTTATATAGATGTAGCCTATGATTTCTGTCTATTTTGTTCTGTAAGGCTGTCAAAACAAAAAGTTCAACTTTTCTTTGAACTTCAAGGCTATAGAAATATAGTTTTGTATATACAAAATTACTGTATTTATAAGCTCTTCTGAAGAATATAGCAGAAGATGAGCTTCTGTAACTAAGAGATGACTGGGTAAAAACACAGATGTTGTACTTTAAGTATTTTTAATTGTAGATTTGAGACCAGAGTGAAGTAGGGACTAGGGTGGAAGAATAAAATGTAAATATTATATATTGTTACAAAGTAAATATAATTCAACTAAAATTCATATGAAGAAAGTTATTGATGATTATATAGGCCATAGATGGAAGTCAAAGGATATTATTAAAAATAAACAACCCAGAAAGTAAAAGATTATATAAGAAATGAAGAGACTTAGGGCGTTATGTAAGTATAAAGATTACTACTAAAACAAAATCAACTTTTAAAATGTTTCTATTAGCTGTGTAATGAAATTTATTTGTCCTAGTAGTTTCCCCAGGGCAATTAAGACTCTTGATTTATCTGTAGAATTCTAAATATATTACATCTTTATAAAAAATTAGCTGTATCAAGATATAATTTGCATACCATACAACTCACCTATTTAGAGTGTACAATTCAATGGTTTTTAGTACATCCACAGAGTTGTACAACCATATGATCACAACATAATCAACTTTACAACTTTAGAAAATTTTTACTACCCCAAAGTGAAACCCTATACTCACTTAGTCATCACTGTTTACTCTCAACTTTGCCCCATCTCTACCTAGTCCTAGGAAACCACTAAGCTACTTTCTGTCTCTGTATATTTGCCTGTTCTAGACATTTCATATGAATCGAATCACATAATATGTGATATTCTGTATCTGGCTTTTCTCACTTAGCATAATATTTTCAAGGTTGATGTGCATTATAACATGTATTAGTATCTCATTCCTTTTTATTGCCAAATAATATTGTATGAATAGGCCATGTTTTATTTATCTATTCATCAATCAAAGAACATTGGTTTGTTTCTACTTTTGAAATACAATGAATAATGTTGCTATAAATATTTAGATACAAATTTTTGTTCTTAGATGTACACCTAGAAGTGAAATTGTTGGGTGAAATGGTAACTCTATGTTTAACATTTTGAAGAACTGCCAAACTGTTTTCCAAAGTGGCTGCACCATTTTATATTCCCACCAGCAGTGCATGAGGGTTTTGATTTTTATACAACTCGGCAACACTTGTTGTTACCTAACTTTCTGATAATAGCCACTCTAATGAATATAAAGTGATTCTCACTGTGGTTTTGATTTGCATTTCTTAGTGGCTATGAATGCTAAACATATTTTCATTTTCTTATTGGCCATATCTTCTGTGAAGTGTCTATTCAGATCTTTTGTGTATTTAAAAAATAGGGTAATTTGTTTTTTTTTTTTTTAATACTGATGACATAAGATATTTATATATCCCGAATACGAGGCCCTTATCATATGTATGAATCACATATATTTTCTCCTACTCTGTGGTTTGTCTTTTCATCTTCTTGATGATGTCTTTTGAAGCACAAAAGTTTTTAACTTTAATGAATTCCATTTTCTTCTTCTTTCTCTCTATCCCTCCCTCCTTCCTTTCTTTCCTCTTTCCTTTCCTTCCTCACTTTTTTCTGTGCTTATGCTTTTAACATCATATGAAAGAAGGCTTTGCCTAAACCAAGGTTATGAAGTTCTTTTGTTTTCTTCTAAAGGTTTTTTCTTAATTTTAGCACTTACACTTGGTCTACATCCATTTATAGTTGATTTATGGTGTAAGAAAGTGTTACAACTTAATTTCTCTCTCTCTCTCTCTCTCTCTCTCTCTCTCTCTCTCTCTCTCTCTCTCTTTCTTTCTTTCTTTCTTTCTTTCTTATTTTTTTTAGCATGTGCCGATCTAGCTATCCCAGCACCATTTGTTGAAAATACATGAAAGTGTATTTCGTTTTTCGGGGAGCAGGAGAAATCATATACATTTGCTGAGCTCAAAAGAAAGTCTGTTCAGTGGAAATCTGAACAGAGACTTAAGAGACTAGAGACTTAAGAATAACTCTGATGATATAATGAAAAAAAAGGGTGTTATAGGCAATAAACAATTAAATTTTTTATGTTTTAGTATTTTTAACTCTTGACAAATATTTACATTGCATCAATAAGCTATGACAGATGCTGTGGATTGGTTAGTTAAAATGACTTCCAACTCTCTTCTAGCATCTTGGAAAGCCCTTGGAGATACAGTTACCAGTATCACTTAGGCTGTACCAGTCAGATGTATCTGCATGAGACTTTGGTTCAGAAATGAACCATGCTGGAAGAAATTCAGAACAGGTTGTGGCAGAGACAGTATAGTACTAGAACCCACAAATGAAGGTGTCATTTCTTTTCTTTTCTTTTCTTTTCTTTTCTTTTCTTTTCTTTTCTTTTCTTTTCTTTTCTTTTCTTTTCTTTTTTTTAAAGATACCTTCCTGATATGGTGTTTTTCTGTTCCTGGCACAGGCAGAGTGATCTTGGGGCTGGCAAGGTCAGAGGCAGCTTCTGTGTTCTGTAGTTTCTTGTTGAGTGCAGAGGCATCAGCTCCCTTGGTAATCTAATTTTTGGGTGTGTTTCTGAGTCCTGGAAGTTCAGTTTACAATTTCCTCAGCTCTCCAATGAGCCTATAAGTAATGTACAAATTTTTTTTTTTTGCTGAAACCAGCTACAGAAATTTATGCTGTCTGCACTTAAAAACACTGATAAATAGAATAATTATAATAAAAGAAATGGCAGAAAAAAAAATCAACAAAATGAGAATCTGAGATTAGCTCTCAGACTCAAGAGGCTTTAAAAACACAGAGGTACCAATTACCATAGAAAATGGAGCACTGGTTGTTTTAGGCATCCTGTTATGAGACTTAGATTATAAAAAACAGTCACCTGGAATAAACCAATTGAAAAACAAGGTCTTGTCAGATCCAGTGTTTGCTATGATAATCCATTGTGGGAGAGAAAAGAAATAAAATAAATTTTGGATGAGCTATTTTCTTCTAATTTGGTTATGGAACTTAATAATTGAACTGACTCAGTGGTTCAACATCTTGATATCATACAGTTCACTTCTATTTCTGCCTGTGTGAGTATGGATTTCCCCAGAAACAAATTTGAATGTTGGTATTTATTTGGGAGGAAATGCCAGGCACAGGAGTAAGAAAGTGAGTCAGGAAAGGGACAGTAGCCACTAAAAGATGCACTGCAGCCCAGTCTCACTAGAGAACTCTGGGTATCAGTCTAGAATGTGACTCAGTTATCCCACCCCTGGCATGAAGATGCTCTTGTCATGTACTGACCCAGGCTGCTCCCAGGTGTGGCTGTGTGTTCATCTTTGGCACGTCCAGCCTTCACTGTATAAACAAAATGAGCTACATCAGCCCCAGGAGGCCTTAGGCATAGGACCCTAGGTGATGGCTCATGCAAATTGAGTTGTCACGCACAAAATGGCAAGTGTTTTAGGGATCCATGTGGAGTACCAATAGAAATTGGTACATTTAAATAAACTTACAATAAAGTTGCAAACCAGGTGTTGGAAACAGCCTAAAATTGGATAGAGAAATGGATTCCATGGGTTTCTGATTTATAATATAATTGAATTCATAGTCTTGATACATTCCTCAGGTAAAAGTTAGAGCACTAATTATTAAAAAGTGGGACCCAGAATATTTGAGTGATGACACCTGATAATATTCAAATGAGTAGTATTCTGAATCTCCCAACCCCACTGAGTCCTCCTTGCTGGGACAAGTAGACCCACTGCCAGTCTAATGTGGCTGGTCCTATCTTACTGGAACACCATGTAGTAGTGACCTGAAGTAGTCCCTTTAAGAATGTTAACTCTGTCACCATAGTGGACCCATCAAGAAGTCACATCCCTATGTGTCTCAAGGGCTAATCACACAATCATATCTGGGAACAGAAAGTTCAAGTACTAAAGGATTTGTAAGATCTGAAAGCTTATAGTAGCACAAACCTAGAGGAATTACATGTGGGATAGATTCCAAAGGCACTAAAGGAGATTCTTGATCTTACTTAATTCATCTATCAACTGATTAAAGATTCTGCATTTAATGAGCTATTGTGTGTACCTGAGATGGTTTTGTTTACTTGAATATTGACTGGAAGTTGGAAACACCAATGCATAGAGACATATATTGCTACAAGGAATACTAGCATCTTCAAAAACAGGTATGAGACCCATTCTCTGCAGGCCAGAGATGGAGAAGAGTTACTGCCATTGAAATGACCTCTTTATTTCAACAGGGTTGATGGAATTTGAAGGAAGCTGAAATTAAATAGCAATACACGTCACTAACAGCAAGGCAGGGCTTGTTGCTATAACAGCTACAGGGCTGGGGCTGGGTGGTAATTATGTTGTGACCCACAGAAATTTTGGGTGCTGAAATCATTGGGCAGTCCACTTGATCTGTATAACTAAAAAGCCTTAGGCTTGTCAAAAGAAGATTTGACATGAGTCATCACAAGAGAGAGTCGTAAACTTCTCAGACTTGTGTCAATTCACAGACCAAAGTTCCTTTAATAAATGGGAGAATCCATGAGGAAGAGCCCTCTGCTAAAAAGACCAGTACATTCTATAATTTTTTTCTCCTGTATTTTTCAAATGGATCTTGGAGTCATTTACCAGAAGAAAGAAAAATGCTGAGAAATTTCTGGAATGGTTGGATCCTGACTCAGTGTCAGGGGGCTCAGAAGATCACTGTGGTCCAATAGTCATTAAAAGGTAAAGATACGTTTACTTTTGAATATCACTGTGTCACAATGCACCTTTAACTTAAGCCTTTGTTTATCACCCAAATATGGAGATGGGGTAGCAGCAGAATCTCCTACTATTATGAGAATCTCCACATCAGCTCCCATGAAGGTAGAAAAGTAAGAAGGACAATTTACTGAAGTGGCCTATCCTCTCCTCACCAAAACTGTTGACCAAAGGAAATATCCACGTTCATGGGCAGAAAGTGTACAGACGTCAAAATCTTAAAAAATACAGAGATAGTGATTTTTTTTCCCACATCATTTAATGAGAGTTTTGTCTATGTAGAAGACATGTGGATTGTGGAAGGTGATTGTGAATCCCTATAGGCCCAATCCTACTCCAGAGAAAGCGGCTGTGCAAATGTGATCATTTTATCAGAATAAGTCAGCAAGGTTCCTGGTTTACTACCCTGGAAATTACCTTTTTCTCCCTTCTGTCCCAATAACCAGTGAACACCAGATGTTTTCTTTAATCTGGAAAGTATGGGGACTTGGTTCTTTCGCTATTCCAGAGAAAATCATGCTGGCTCAGCATCATGGCAATGTATAGGCTATATGGTGCCAGTGATAGGGTTTTGGCCAAAGCATGTGGAACATAACCATTCTGTTTTGAGAAATAGCTCCTGGCCTGCTATTGGGTCCTAGTAGAAACTAACCATTTTACAACAATTGACCATTCAACCTGAACTTCCCACATGGGATGGATATTGTCTGAAGTAGAATGGCATCTGTTGGGTATAAAATTAGTACTCCATTGTCATTTGGAGGTGGTATTGGTATGAGACTGAGCTCAAGTGGATCTTATAGCAATAAATAAATAATATATGGCTCACACTCCCGGTATGCTTACTCCAGAAGTGCCATCTTTTTCTCAACACACAACTAAGCCTTTTTGGGAAGTTCCCTATGAATGGTCCAATAAAGGAAAAAAATAGAACCTGGTTTACAAATGGTGCCACAGATATGTTTGCCCCAGTGCAAACTGGACTGCTGTGCCTATATACCCTCATTCAGGTATGGCTTTAGAGGACAGCAGAAAAGAGAATTTCTTTCATGAAGAATTAAAAATAGTACATGTTGTTGGTTTTCCTAGAAGGAAAGATGGACTGAGATCAGAATTTATACTATTTCACAGACTGTGGCTTATTATTTGGCCAGAAGCACAGAAAAAGACTAAATAAAGTGACAAAAAGGCCTGGGGAAGATCATGTGCATACACCTCCCAAAATGGGCCTGGCATGTGAGAACAGTTGTGGCCTATGTTATATTTCACTGAGGGCTCCCCACTTCAGAGGAGGCTTCTGATCATCAGGTAGACACATAATGTGCCCTGTTTATACCAATCAGCCTCTTTACCAACCATCCCAGTGGTTTTCCAGTGGCAGTGATGGACAAAGTGAACCAAGTGGCCATGGGATCAAGTTTGGGAAGCAGGGCTTGGCACCGTGAGCATCCCTTGAGCAAAACTGACACCCACTGTGACAGTTGAGTGATGGACTTGCCAGTATCATTGACCAACTCTAATCCCTGATGCAATGCCAAATCCTAAACTGAAGAAAAACCAGCCAGCCACTTGGAGGCAGCTAGAGTACATTTTTGAGGGGCAAGTGATTCATGCTTGCTGGAATAGACATCGGTATTGGGTACGATACCCTGTAAGACCAAGACAGAACTCATGAATGCCCTATTCATAGTAGTAGTACCCCACAAAACACTACTTTGACCAGAAAATTATTTGACAACCTCCTTCTCCCTGCCAAGCTCAATGGATTCATTGATAAAGAAAAGGTATCTCAGCATCCATTTAATGCGGACCTTTTAAAATGGTGAAACGCTCTCTTGGGACTCAGGTATGGTATCAGAGGGAGCCAACTTTTGGAGAGGTTGGAAAGGTGTCTTACAGGATGCAGTATATGCTCTTAATCAGTGATCAATAGCTAGTATTGTTTCTACTGAGCTGAAAAAGAAGCATCCAGGCACTAACCAGCAGACATGGAGTGGACCCCTCACCATTATACCCAATGAAACATCTGCACATATTTTGCATCCATTCTCACAGCTTTGGTTTCCACTGGTTGGTGGTTGTTATCAGCACAAGGGACAGAGCAATTGGTACCTTTGAACTGGAAATTGAGACTGGCACCTTACTCCACAAATCACTGAGTAAACAGGCTCCAGAGAGGGTGACCTTCTGGCTGAGGCAGCTGATCTTGATTGTCAAAGGGGCTGTCTCTTTGTCATGACACAATGCAGCAGGGGTGAGTGTTTCTGAATTTCAAGAATAATCAGGGTGCCATGACTCGTAGTATAGCAAGTCCAGTGACTAAAACTAATAAAAAATTATAGCTACACAACATAATGGGACAAGTAAGTACTCATATCCTTTGAGAATGCAATTTTAGGTCACTCGACCAGATGGAGAAGTCTTGGCAGCTCAGATGCTTTCGAGCTAATGCAACTGGAATGGGGAAGGAAGATAATGAATATGGCCAAGGCTTTGCTGCTGTAATTAGGACTTTAGTCTTTACTCTTGACCTAAAAACAAGGAGCCTTTCAAAGTGAGAGGCAAAGCATTTATTTGAGGACAGAGAGAGAGAGAGAGAGAGAGAGAGAGAGAGAGAGAGAGAGAGAGTTATTCTGGAATTACTGATTCAAGCAGAAACACAAATAGTGTTTTGATTAGGAGATAAAGGCCAAGGATATTTATGAGAAAGTGAAGGGGAACAATACATCAGTAAAAAGAAGACATTTTTATTGGTGCAGATAAACTAACATAATGTTGTTAATTCTAAACAATGTTTTTAATTTTTAATTCCGTCGTCATCAGTTCGGTAGTCATAAAATCTGCTTCCTTGTTATCTTTACAAACAATTCTTTGGGACACAATGTTGCTTTAAGCCCAGTCCAAAGGTTATTTTGCCGTTTTTAACATTCCAGGGATTGAGGCATATGATATGTAAGGCATGCCCTCTGGGATGGCAACACTTTTAAAATGACTCCATTTATTATTATTATTTTTTAATTAAAAAAAAACAACAACCATGTTTCCTATAGTTCTGTTTCTCCTACTGTGTTAAGTGTGTATTTTGGTGCTACAGCTCAGTGGCACCACTGAGGGGGTGTGAGGACAGGTGCCTTGAACAGTCACAGAAATCTGAGCGAGGGTTCTGAAATTTTATAGGCCTTGAAAATAAGGTATTTTAGCCAATTTAACATTCATTTCAAGTAACGGGGAATCACCACCTAATAACAGAGTGAGTAGCAGAATTCACTCTATAACTCAGACCAGGAAAGCTTTTGGCGTCATCCAGAAAGTGATTTAGTTCATGATGCTCAAATAGGGTTGATATTATCTTCAAAATCCAAAGAGACACTGAAGGTTGGTGCCCTTTATCATAGCAGAGGAAACAAAGTGAGGTCACTTGCTCTATTTTGTAAGCGGTATTTCAATAGACCCCCACATTCTGGCAGGTGCCTCTTTTTACTGTCATTGTCTTTTCTCCATCACATGAGCATCTAATAAAGGTTTCCAGGGAACTGCCATTTCCCACCCTGAGAGTTCAGGTCATTATATTATTTGTTAAGGGGACCAGTGTGATGTCCCTTCAGCTGGGTCTCCAAGATGGTGCAGGCCCATGAGGTCTGGTTGGGGCATGGAATGGGAGATTCCACGCCCCAACCAATGGGAGAGTCCATAATTCACTGTTAGATTATGCCACCCTCCTCGACTCAGATAGTCACTGCTGCCACACTTGATTCCTCTTCTACCCCCAGAGATCCTAAAACCTGCTCAGTTGCCCTCTCTTCCTACAAGCATTCCAGTCAAGTAAGAATAGCCAGCACAGACCCTGGAAGTGCTCTAATGCTTCCCTCACCGGTCTTTTCCTTAAGGCCTGGATGAAGGAGAACTTGGGGAACAGAGTGTGAGTATGAGGGCAGAACAAACAAGCCGAGTATAGCGTTCTTGTCTCCACACGGGTTTGATTTCTTTCACTTTCATTATAGCAAAGAATTCATGGCCTTTTGATGTCAGTTTTCATAGCCAGCTTTCTGTCCAGCTCTGTGCCGGCCATCCTGTGAATTGCTAGTTCTCCAGCTAGCCATCTCGGCTGTAGACAGAACACAGACTCTTTTGCAAATGCAGCTATATCATATGTTCAGCCTAATCTAAAATTGATTTTTTATACTATTTGGTCAAGCACTTTCAAAATCCACTTCCACAAATATCTTCCAAATTCTTGATGTGCAGAGAGCACATTCTACCTCTCCTTTGAGACACTGTTTCTGGAATTTGAATCCTGAAGGGCGGGTTATCCTTCCCGAAGGGCAGGTTGCCGGGGCTGAGAATCCTAGTTCTTGATCACCCTGAACTCCACTGCTCCATTCTGTGACCTTTGCAGTAACCTCCATACACAATCCTTAGGGAAGTGAGCTAGAATCTAACAAATGCAGAAACTGGCAGCAGATGATAAGCTGGCAGCAGATGATAACAGACTCTCAGAGAAACTAACAGGAGTTACTCAGAATTGGGCCAGGAAGAGAAATATAGTGAGACCCTAAACATTGTCTAAGATGTGAAGCCAGCCCACGTGGCATGTGATGGCAAAACAGATGATGGCCTGTGGGCCCACAGGAAGAGAAGCCCACTGACAGTGAATCTTGGAAAATCAAGAACTTGCGGAGAAGACCAAGAGAACAGGACTGAAGCTCACCTGAGCAGTGCTCGCAAAAGAAGTCTTCACTCGAGGAGGAGAAACTCAGAGTCCTTCTGTGATGGTGTTAGAGAATCTCTTACTGTCACTAAGCTAAGTATGTTCACTATCAGCCCAACATAAAAGCTAGCATTGATTTAAAAAGAGTGGAGGCCTTGCTGTTTACCCACCTGCCTTTTACCATTGTGTACCTGAGAACAAGAATTTGAGCTCAGCTTGGCCTGGGAAGGAAAGGGGCAGGGGAGGGTGGCAGGGGGAGTAAGTGAAGTACTGAAATAGTGCATGAAAAAGAAGAGTGAAGGCTGAAAAGGAAATGTAGAATTTTCTTCTTACTCATCCCAAATCTGATGGCTCAGTTTGGGTCACAGCCCTGCCCCACCTGTGATGGGGAGTGGGTTCTGTGTTGGACAGTCCACTGGAGTCACCAAATGAGGGTAAAGGGAGGGCTCCAAGGGAGAGCATCTGGGCAGAGAACATGGACAGTGATGTCCCGGGGGAACTAGCCCTGGACTGTTTGCCACAGGCAGCCATTGTCCCCGAGGTAGCCAGTGCTGGGCCTGCTTGGGTTCATAAATAAGACTAAGGAGTTACAGCTCATTTTCACTGACACTTACCTTGTGCCAATCCTTCTGCAGGTGTTTTACATAAATCATCAGGTTTAGTCTTTGTAAGATTCTGGGATGTAGGGACCATTAAGAATCAGAGTTTACACAAGAACCTTTTGTGGTGGAGCAGGGCTCCTCAGGTGACTCCACATCCCCAACTGCACAAGAGGGGAGGTAAGATGATGAGACTCATTCTCTGCAGTCTAGAGCCTTCACTGAAGAATGTAGGAAAGATAAAAATCAGTGGTGAGAAGGGACAAAATGGACATGCAGATATAAACAGAGAGACAGAGAAAGAAGCTGGTCACTAAAGTGATTAATGTAGGGCCCTAGGATTGTGTTCTAGTTCACATACAGCCTTCAAACAAATGGACCAACAACAACAACAAAAAAGAAGCAACATTAACAAAAACCAAAAATAAACTGTGGCTAGTTGAAGGTCATCTGATAGAAAAAGCAAATGGAAGGATAATGTATATGCTTCCTACCCCAGGAGAGAGGCTTAATGCTTAATGCCTGGTGAGTCTGACAGGGAGGTCCCAGTGTGGCTGCCTGTGTGTGTGTGTGCGTGTGTGGGCGGGGGGTACAGAGATCAAGAACAGCTGGGGAGACCACCTGAAGGCATTGACCTTGGCCAACAGCAGCAGGGATCTAATGCTTCACTATTACAAAATACTGGGCATAGATGAGCTGGGGTGCAGAACATCTGAATATACAGTTTTAAAATCCAGTGACTTTTTGAGGCATAATGTCTTTTATATCATTATGCAATAGCACTTTTTAGAAAAATGCATAATTTGCCCTCCTTTCCATTTGTGTCACTCACAGTGCCCAGACATTCCTCTAGGGATAGTCACTTAGGGGAGGAATTCGGCATTTTAAGGTGAACACATTTAGAATTCAGATTTTCAGGCTGACACACATCCCATCAAAGCAACCGGGATGCAGAGACTGCGTTTGTTTGCTGAGGGCAAGGATGTCAGTGCCTTAGAGGAAAGATCTATATTAAAATGCAGAGTGTAAGCTAATAGAACTAGTCTACCTGGTGTAGGAAATTGAAGGTGCTTGACCTGGTGATGAATGAGGTTCCTATCGGCTTTTAAATACTTTTTTGTTACAACATTAAGACGAGTTTATAAAATAGAGAAAAAAAAATCAGCCCTAGTTCCATTATTGCAATACAATTTAAGAAATCCCAGGCCTGGGTATACGCTTTGCATGTGGTTGCATGAAGTTATTCCATTTTTCTCCGCTTTCAGAAGAGCTGAACATTTTTCCATGTCGTTCTTTGGTAGTCATCATTATTTTAATCCCAGTTCTAGCACGCTAAGGCTTGTAAAAGACTTTTAGTTCACTAGATTCCTGGTAATAACTTGGGTATAGTTTGATGAGAGAAGAGTTCCCAAAACTTACTCCAAATGAACTTTAGATTCTTACTGTAATGGGCCTGTATTGAGTATATTTAATTTTGCTCTAGAGAGCCAGAAGATAAACAGAAGGACAAATCTCAAACAGAATATTAAGCAGATGCTAAGCGAGCTTGTAGCTCATGAGATACAGGAGAATCTTGAAGGGCATATTAGGCTTAGGAAAATGAGTGAGCAAATAGCTTGTGAAATGTGGGCAGAATTCATACGTGTGTTAAATCCATGCCTGTGAGACTCATTTGAGGGAGAGACAGTTTAAGTCAAGTATCTGATGGCACAAACTGGTGTACTGACAGATGAAAAGAGATGGAGTGACAACATCACGGGAACACCCCTCTGGGCTGATGACTCTGTCACTCCTAGGCAGGAACATACCAGTAAAACTGTGGCTGTTCAGCAAGGCTAACTGTTGAGCTGCAGCTACTCCGGGTGACAGTGTCTCTCAAAAGAACGGCATTTCTCCAGGAAGAAGAGTACGTGCTGCTGGCTCCTGGCACCCTATGTCTGTTGAGCTCTAGTCTTTGTAACGACATTTTCGGTGAGGGTGGCCACTGTGGGAAGGAGAGATGGGACATGACAGTGTTCCAAGCCCCGGGATTCAGGAGATCTGGGCTGTCCTCCCCCTGCACGCTGCCCTGCTAGTTACCCCACCATATCTTGCCCTCACATCTTGGATGGTGTTTAAATGCATTTAATAAACCATGTGCTTCTAGCACTTTAATTTGATCTGTGGGCCTTTTTGTTTTTGAAGACAGGTGGGAGACTGTGCCAGATAGTATACATGGCTGCTATCATTGCATCAAGGTAATAATTTTCCACAGGATAGATCAGCAGAAGACAACTTGCACTTCCCTAAACTTTTATTCCCCAGTTTTCCTGGTAGAGCTCAGGCAATTAAAAGTTTACTTTTTCTTGTATGGCTTGAAGTTGAAACTTCAACTAAAGACAGGCAAATTATTATTCAATGCCACAAAAGCACAAAAATTACATAACGGTGCATCTTATTTAATTTTATTTTTGTGGCACACACACAAAAAATCTCCAAATGAGTTTAAAGTAAAGCGGTGTGCTTGGCACAGTTGCACGTCTCCTTTTCATTTGAATCCATATCTGCTTCGAGTTTCTTTTTACATTAAACACTTGGTTCTGGAGGTGCCCTTCAGGTCTATAAATACTAGATTTCAGCTCTTCACAAAATGTCCGAGGTAACCACAAGAAAGAAGAACAGTGTGGCTATCTTTGCTTTAAGTGGAGGTAGATTTCCAAAAGATCATTGCCAGGACCTCTCACTGGCCCTAGAGTCCTCCCTCTAGTTCCCAATCAAGATTTGTCAAAGTGCCTCTCCTCTGGTGGGTGGCGAGTAAGCCCTGTGAATGTAGGCCACTTGGTCCTGAAGGCCTCACCGCTGCATCAGGTAGTTAGGGCAGTGGAGCTCCCTTGGGGACAGTTTTGCACCCTGGGGACATTTGACAAAACCTGGAAACATTTTTAGTTGTCAGAGCTTGAGGGAGGGTGCTACTGGTATCCAGTGGATAGAGGGCAGGGACACTGCTAAACATCCTACAATGAGCAGGACAGTCCTCGGGACCCAAATCATCCACCCACAATGTCAGTGGTGCGAGGCTGAGAGACCCTGAGTACTTTGAGTACTAAACTATTTAATGTTTTTCAAACTTCTAGTTGCAACTATTGGTGGATTACCAAATCTTGATTGACAAAACCGAGAATAGACAAAACCAGACTATATCACAAGTCGTGGGTAACTTTGCACTATAGAAATGTGCCTTCCACACTCGTTTCTACACAGTGGGTTGTTTCGTAAAATGTGTACCTTACTTCAGGTTGTAGTTTAAAAATTTGAGTCGCTGGTGTAGAGAACCTGTTAACACGCACCAGCCAGCCTGTCCTTCTGACTCTCCACCAGGACTCTGTGCTATGATGGCATTACTGTATGTAGCCAGATCACAGGCGTGACCCGTAAGAGAAACTCTGCTAGCTGCCTTGTTACCCACGGTGGGAGTCCAAGCTGGTGTCCCAGGCTTTCCACCCTCTGGTCAGACCATCCTGGTTCAGGGCTCACCCTTCCTCCTAATTCCACCCCAAACCTCCTCCTTCCACCTCTCCATGAACTTTGCTTTGACGTTCCCCTCTGCCTGAGGTGCCACTCGCCACCCTACCTGGCCAATTCCTATTTAATCTTTGAAGACACACTTCAAGTGTCACCTCCTCTGTGGAGCCTCATTGCACTCTACCCCTTGCAGAGTTCATGGTCTCCATCTCTGTTGTCTTCACAGTATTTTGTTTATTCCTTTCATACAGGCACTATTTCATAGCTGCTCAATTATGAGCTCACCATTGACGGTAACTGTTTTTTTCCTTATCTTTCTTTCTCCAAAAACTGAAAGAGTGCCTGGCACACATATGAGGTGCTCAGAAGGTACTTGTTGAATAAATTTATGAATGGAGATTGTCACTTAAAGGTTCATATTGCTAATTATTTTATAAATCGAAACATCTTTTATTATGAGAAAAAGCCTCTTTGATCTATATTGGATTGTCATATAATGTAAATTTTCCTTCTATTTTTAAGTTTGTTGAGTCTATATATTTTCTCATTATTTAACAAATGTATGTCTATTGAAGACACGTTGGTAGAACAAAAAGAAGTCCTCCTTCCAAAGAATATATATTGTGTATATAACATGTAATGTATATACTTATATTTTTAATGAAGCAATTTATTTTATATCTGTGTATGTATGTGTGTGTGTATGACTGTGTGTATGTTTGTTTGTTTGTTTGTTTGTTTATATAGACAACAAAACCCAGCACTCACTGGCAGGGTTCATCTTAAGCCTCAAGTTTTCTTTCATGGAACGAATTTGGTTGGATTTCGTTGCAGAGCCACTAGCTCAATCTGCACCCTGAAGTCATAACCGTTGCAACTGCTGAACACAGCACTTTATCTCCTTCTGGTTTCCTGCTGGCAAAGTGCTGTCCCGCTTGTTTAACGCGCAGCGCTGAGCGCGCCCCTCAAATTCCCCTTACGATGCACCCGAGCCAGGGGCGCTGGACTCTGCTGCGCCCGTGTGTTCCCGCGCAGAACTGCAGCAGGCCGAGGCCACTCAGGAGGCCCACCTTCCCGTCGCTTGTGCTTGAGCCCAAGGATCAAGTGTGAGATCGTGATTGTCACCCGCTTGTAGACTTTGTAGAAGTTCTCTCCTTAGATGAACTAAGCTCCATGGGTCCAGGTTCAAAGACCTCACTCAGAATTAGGAAGGGGGTTCCTGTGTTTCAGTTTGTATGCCGACTGCCCACCTGCGTCCCTAAAGGAGCAGTCTGACAGGCATTGCTTTGATACTTGGCGACAAAATGTCCAGAGTCTGACAACCGAGGTTTTGCATGTCAGTTTATTCTAGAATGCAGTCAGCCTGAACTGTGGAGGAATTATCCCTCTTGACGGAAACTGGGTCTGCTTTAGTTGGACTACTTGTATTTCAGGTTTGTCCGTGTTTCACAGTTGTCATGCATTTGGATGGATTGGATTATCATACAACTAAAGGTTGTATGCTAGGCGTTGTCTGATCATCTCTTACATCGGACTGGAATGTTCTTTCCCACCCATCAAAGCCTATTTTTCTTCCAGCCCAAGTCCACTGTGTAGCATTTCCTTGTTTTGTCAGTGAGTGCCCAGCACGTGGCTCCCACTGCTGTGCACTTCCCTGATCCTTGTGTCAGGGTGCCCTCTCTCATGGGTCACCAGGCCGGTGGCTGCCTTACTGACCTGTCACCAGGCCTTGGTGGAATACTTTAGACCCGTGCTCACTGAAATTAAATGTTGATTCTCAGATGCCATTTTTACATCGTAGTTGTAAAATTTTTCCAATTCATTTAATAGATTTTAGAGTAGATTTTGAACGTGGGTAGGAGTAGCAGAGAAAAACGTCTTGATTAAAAGTAGATTGCATTAGCACAGTGGCATCGACTGACACCTCCAGCCCTGACGCTGATGGCTTTCCCATTAGAAGAGAACCCTTCAGCACAGGGACTCAGCCTCAGGACCTGAGGGTGGTATTCACCAAGTCCAGCTTCCATTCAGCATCACCCAAAGGTCAGACTCAGCCATTCAAGGCTATTTCTTCCTGATGCTGTGTCTAGATTAGTGTCCTTTCTTACCTGTGATCCCAAACAAGTCATTGAAACTTTTTAAGTCTCCACAACCTCAGATGCAAAATGAGGGGTTAGGCTGGATGATCTTGGAGGCCTTGCCCAACTCAAAGATTTAGGATCACAACTGGAGAAGACACGGAAGTGAGGGAACCTGGTGTGAACTGAGAGCAATGTCACAGATGGTGGGAGAACGTTTCTTTTGACTCTTTGAGGTGCAATAAAACTTGGGCAGGGGACCTTTAGAAGTCCTTTCAATCCCAGGGGGGTATTAGTTGTTGACTGTTGAAGGCATTTCAAGAGTAGACCTCCATAGGTGGCTTCTCAAGTGGTCCCCAGTGCAGCCAGGTACTATTCCAGGAATCTCCTCATTGGTTCAACAGAGGTCTATCCTGGTAGCTATTTCCTCCTTAAAATGCTTTCTTCTTTTACTTCTGTGACAGTATAGTTTTCTTTTGCCACTCTGGACAGAATCCTCTTCCTGTGAACATTCCTAGCTATAACTGTAATGATTATTGTCTATATCCAATTACTACTACTCTAGCTGAGGCCGCTGCAATATGGGCACAGTCTCTCAACAGTTTTCTCATCCATCCTCTAGTCAAGTGGCCTTATTCCCAGTCCCTCCTCCACACTACAGTCAAAGTGATTGCTATTAAACATGACATCGAAGGATGTCTCTTTTCCGCTTCACTGCTTTAATGCCTCCTAATTGCCATCAAGATAAACCTAAACCCTTTTTGATGGTTCACACAGACTTTCATGGACTTTTTTTTTTTTTTTTTTTTTTAGGTGAGACAAGACTTAGATGATCTCACAGATTGCTAGGATCTTGTCAGCTTACAATCCTTTATTATTTTATTTTTATTTTTTTCGCTTACAGCACCTGGTCTTCCTAGGTGGTCTCCCATCCAAGTACTAACCAGGCCTGACCCTGCTTAGCCTCTGCAATCAGACAGGATCAGGTGTGTTCGGGGTTTTAATGGACTTTTTGAAAAGAGAGTTTAGAAGGATGAATTCTTTTATCTTTACAGTAAGAAAGTCTCATGAAAGGAAATCAAGGTTCCTCGTTGAAGCGGGTAAAGGAGTCACAAGAGTTGCTATCTTTAGAGTATCGGCTGTGGTTCAGGAGTGCTACTGTATAGTATTTCATTCATTATTCACAAAAATCCTATGAGATCTGACTCATACTATATCACACCTCCACTTTACAGATGAGGAAACTCAAGTCCAGGAAGGATAGAGTGAACTGAGCAAATCCACACAGATGGTGGAGTGAGCATTTGAACCCAGACAGGGTGAGCACCCACAGCCTGCAGCTTTCTCCACCCTCCATTCTATGAGGCATATAGCATTGTTGCTGGGCAGTGAGCAAGTTGGAATTTTAATAACTTGGAAGATATATTTAGCTTCTTAACAGAAGTGTTTTCTTGGATAAGGAAGAAAAGAATATTTTCTTAACAAATTTAATGTGATTCATCCTAAATGGAGAAGTCATCAAGAGAGTGATTAAGCAGGAAAGTATCTTTATTATCCAGGTTATATTAGGAAAATAGAAAGAATGCTGGTTTCTATTTTCTATGCTGTGCAGTAAAGACAGGAGACTAAAAATGTCATTTTCAGCTCTGAAATTCTGACTTTCTAACCATTTGCTGTAAAATGAGCATATTCAAGTTTTGAAGCAAATGCCTATAAAATTAGGAAAGCAAGCTTTTAGTTTTCACTTATATGCTGTAAAGTTTAGGTATAAATGTGTTTGTTTAAATAAATATACCCATCTGTACTAGACTTATTGGGGTGATCATTTTGTAAGTTATATAAATGTCTAATCATTATATTGTATACCTGAAACTAATATAATATTGTATGTCAACTGTAATTGAAAAATTTTTTAAAATATATTTAAATAAATAAATAAATATACCCACCTGATGTAGAAAAACTATTCTGAATACCAAACATGTTATTTTCAGTGTAACAATGCCATTCTCTACTATGGTTTTTATTTAGGTCAACTATTGTTGCATAGCAAACCCACCCAACACTTATTGGCCTCAAATAACAAGAATAACACCACCACCAACAACAACAAATATTTTACTCATGAATCTGCAGTTTGAGAAGAGCTTATCAGGGGATGCTTGTCTGCTCCACTCAGCAGCTGAGGTACCATGAGGCTGTTGGCTGAGAGACCTTACCTGGCACCACTGGCTGGAACGTGTGGCCTCACCATGTGGCCTGAGGCTCTCATGACTTGGGGAATAAGTTTTAAGGGATGAAGGCTGGGGGGAAGTGCATGAGTGCCAGATGGAGGCCCTATCACTCTTTTGAGCTAAACTCCAAAATCTGAAATCCTATGGTGTCACTTTGCCCATCCTACTCATCAGAGCAGTCACCCAGGACTAAAGACAGGGCAATAGACCTTGTGTAAAGGAATATCATTTCTTTGAGGAAAAATATTTTGTCTGCCTTTTCTTTGATGTGCACAGTGAGTGGTTCATGATAGGTCCTACTTATCTATATTGGTGAATGAATAAAGACTCTAAACATTCAATAATCAGAAAGCAACACCCCAACAAAAAAAAAGGGAGGAAAGCTTTGGACAGACAATTCACTTAAAAGAAAAAGATGGACATAAACACAAGAAAAGATTCTAAACATCATAGTCATTAGTGAAATGCAAATTAAATGCACTATGAGATACCATTACATACCTATTTGAGTAACACTAAAAAGACTGTTTATACCAAATGTTGTTGAGGATGTAGAGAAATTGGCACTCTTTTACATTCTGGTGGGACTGTCTTATGGTAAAACCACTTTGGAAAACAATTTGACTAATTTTTAAAATGTTAAACATACATCTATGATATGATAAAGTCATTTCACTCTCAAGTGTTTAAGGAAGTGAAAACATATGTTCACACCAAGACTTATACATGATTGTTCATAGCAACTCTATTTGTAGTAGTCAGCATCTGACAATGATCCAAATGTTCATTAGGTGGGTGGAGAAAGAGATGGTGGTATATCTATGCAGTGGAGTACTTCTAGGCAATAAAGAAAAATAACTATTGAGGACCATAGCAATATGGATAAATCTTATAATAATTATGCTGACTAAAAAAGTCAAACTAAAAAAAGTACATACTATTTAATTCCATTTATATGAAATTCTAGAAAATGCAAACAATTCTTTAGTGACAGAAAACAGGTCAGTGATTGTCTGGGAATGGGGTCAGGGCAAGAAAGAGTGGGAGGGAAGGACTACAAAGGGCCATGAGAAATTTTTAATTCTGATTGTATTAGTTTCCTATTGTTGCTCTAACAAATTGTCACAAACAGTAGATTAAAGCAACACAAATTTAATCTTCTGGAGGTTAGAATTCCAAATTGAGTCTCATTGAGCTAAATTCACAGTGTGAACAGGGAATGTTTCTTCTAGAAACTCCAGGGGCAAATCTGTTTCTCCTCTCCTACAGCATGTTGAGGCTGCTAGGTGCTAGGATGTGTGACCCCAACCTCCCATAGCTCCAATCTCTGCTTCCATCATTACATCACCTTTTCCCCCTTCTAAAGAATCTTCTGATCACCTGGGGCCCACTGGATCATCCAGGATTATCTCCTCAACTCAAGATCCTTAACTTACTCACATTTGCATAGTCCCTTACCACGTAAGGTCAAATACTTGGTGTTTCTGGAGATTAGGATATGACCACCTTTGGGGCCATTTTTCAGCCTGCCGTAAGGGCGGTCTTTTCATGGGTATACACATGCACATACAATATCTTATGTGTAATATATATATAAAAACTTACCAAATCATAGTTTAAATATATACAATCTATTTTATGTCAATTACAAATAAAGCTATTTTTAAGAGAGAAAAATATATCTCCTAGAAATAAAACCCATGCCATCTCTGAACTCTGAAATAATGCACTGAATAAGAATGGTAGAAAAGAATGTCTAAATCATCTATCTCTATGAATAATTATATGCATTTAGATTTAATCAAATGCTCTATCATTAGTGCCCAATAGAACCTAGTCTTTAGACTTCCAGCCACCACTGTGGTAGTTGGCTTCACTTTTGTTTCTGAAGTATATAATAAGATTAAAAAATTATATACATATAGTATAGTATAATATATATAAAAGAACATATGACAGCACAAATATACATATAATATATATTTGAATCATATGTTATAATCTAATCTAATTTAATATCAAAACTGCATGAAGACACGGGGGAACGTGGTTGTTTGCAAGCGAAGGAGCGAGGTTGAAGAAATCAACCATGTTGACACCTTGATCTTCACCTTGCAAGCTGCAGAACTGTGAGGAAACAAAGCTCTGTTGTTAAGCCCCCGTCTCTGGTGTAGCAACCCTAGCAACCTCACACAGGTAGGAAAAGGGAGACTGAGAAAGATGTCCCTAAAACTCAAATAGATAAATAATAAAAAATAAAATAAAATAAAGACAAATATGTATTCCTGAACCCTTTACTTCTTGGCTTAGGTCCTATTTTGGCCCCTCTCCCACTCCCCAGCTTTGGGTTTTATATTTCTTGTTGCTCTCATAATATCCAGCACTGACCATGTCCCTCATCTCTATTTGTTTTTGTATCTTGCCCACAGTCCTCAGGACTTGTCCTCCTGGACTGTCTAGTAACAAGAACTCACATTAACTCCAGGCTGGAGAAGCTTGATCCCTTGCAAAGTTGCCCCTGGGTGTTTGCAGATAACTCTACCATCAAGAGGTCCCCAGGAAATGCATCTGTAGAAAAGAATACAGTTCTTTCCATGACAGGAGCAGATGTCCTTTGGTCAGTTGTGGCCTTGATTCTAGTAGTTAAACACTCCTCACTGAGATGCCATGGGCAGTCACCCACCTCCAGGTGGCTTCTGATATGGTACTCAGGACATCTGCGCAGGACTCTTATTTATCATCACTGTTACTTCTGAGTCTTTCTCCTGTCACACACCCCAAAGTTGGGCCTCACTGACCCCAAACTGAGCTGCTCTGCTTTCTCCGCCTAAGTCTATGCCATTCAAATGTGATTAAACACATATCAGAAGGGGTGATATTTTACTGAAATAGTTATAAACTTGTAATTACTCGTGATTATTGTTTCTATCAATTACTGATAACTACACTCAAAAATGTATAAATTAATCTCATTGCCATGATATTGAATGGCCTCTCCCAAAATCCCTTGATATTTTCTATTTTATTTGAAAGTTGAGCTTGTGCTCAGGTATAGCTCACAAATGCAAACTCAGCTTTGTCCCTCACCCATGTCTCTATTATTGCCTCTGTAATATTTTTTTCACTCTCTCCCTTTCTCCTTCCTGACCATCAACCCCTTTCAACCACCTTGAAACTTTCCCAATTTTTTCATCTGTCATCAATCTCTTATTCTTAACTTCTTACAAATGTTGTTATTGCCAGGAACTAGCTAAAAGCACTCAAAATCCATAGAATTTTTGATTTTTGATTTGAGAACCTGAACTGTCTAGGTGAAGCATGATATCATATGCATAACCTGAGGATAAAATGAAATGCTGGCTTCTTTATTTTTCCTTCTAAAGGGCTAAATGTTTCCAAGTTGGCCATCATCAGGATGGGCCAGTGACTTTTCTCTAGGAAGATTTATGCTAGAGGCGTTTACCTGTTAAGATTCATTAGAAGGGGAACAAATGAAAAAGTGGAGTTATGGCCCAATCTCATCTAATGAATCCAATCTGATGAAATAACATCAGGGAAGCTGGGGAATGGATGCACGCTGCACAGACACATAAATCATCTAAAATTACGCCAGTGGGCCAGACCAGAAGGAGAGCAAGAACAAATCTAACTATATTCTTATTACATGAAAGACTAAATTGTATTTCCCTATGTGTGGCCAATTCAAAAGATTGCAAGACTCCTGCACACATTTCATTCTCTCCTGAGCTTTGAAAAATAACCATTCCTATATCCAGCTCGACATACCTATATGACGAGTATTTGAGTGGCTGTGCTTGGTACAACTATTTGACTGCTATTCAGTGGAGTTTCTGAAACATATGAGATGCACAAAGTATCATTTCCCTTCTTCCTCTCTCTCTTTCTTGCCCTCTGGACCTAGAAATGACAGGATTTTGTAGTGCAGGTCACATCTGGACCAGAGCTCTGAAGTTATGAGGGCTGGACACTGAGCTTTGTTGGAAAGTAATCTTGAGCAAGGCACTCTTTTTTAAAATATATATAATTGAGACCTGTGCAAATATGTATTTTTCAACTGACAGTAGGGCTGGGTGGTGGGATTTGCCTCCCTGGAGTCCATTTGGCAATGTCTGAAGACATTGTGGGTTGTCACAACTATATTGGGGGGTGGTGCTAGAGACCAAGGATACTGCCCAACATCCTACAATGCATGGGACAGCCCCTCACACTAGAGAATGACACAGTCTAAAATAGTAATCATACTTAGGAACCCTGGTATAAAAATAAATTATCATTATTAAAATAATGTTCATTAGGAGGGGTGAACACCTGTTATGTGGCAGATACCGTGCCAAGGACTTAAATCCTACATGATGTAATTTCTCATAATTCTACAAGTGTAGATATTAGTATTTCCATTTTACACATGAGGCATCTGAGGTTCAGAGATACTAAGTCATAGCCATTTCACTAGAAAATGTTGCAAACTTGGAGCCCTTTTTATTAATTTGAGGGGAAAAGACTTTGTAGCACCATGTGCTTGTTGGGGCTTTGTGGAATCACAAACCTCTGGCACTGGAAAGCATCTTGAACGTAATCTAGTCTGATGTTTTTGTTTTACAGATGAAGAAAGTGAGGCTAAGAGGTTTCACCTGTCACCCAGCCAGAGGCAGAGGCTAGCCTGGTGCTAGTGGCCAAGCTAGGGCAGGGCTCTGGTCTTCTAACCAGTTCTCAGTGCAGGAAGACAGGGTAGAGGCCCAGATTCTCCTAGCAGGACTGAAACTGCTCTTTATCACCAGCCAGGCAAATTTCTTGGCTGTGGCAGGATTTCCCCAGGTGGCAGACAAGTGTTCTCACCTCAGCATTCTGAATACCACTTTGGCTTTGTGTGTGCGTGTGCTCCTGACATGGCTCCAATGGTGTGGGCCAGTGGCACCTGCGGTTCAGAAAGCTTCCTCTTAGCATGCCTCCCTGCCTGTTGCCCTGGCTCTGTCCCTTTGCCCACTTCTCCCCTTCTCACCCTGTGTATCTCCCCACTCCTCCTGCTCTGACTTCCAGAATAGCCTGAGATGACAGGTAATTAGTTTGGATATCTTGGAGCAATGCTCAAAAGATAAGTTGTAGATAATAAAAAATGAGTGTGTTTGGATGATGAAAGCCGTAAGCCTGAAGAAACTCACCAAATGCATAGATGTGCAAAGACCCTGTGAGACGGGTGCCATGCAGCAAACACCCAGGCATTGGGCATGGCCTCTGTATTTTACTCTCTCTTGCTTTCTGTGTTTGTAACTCACTCCTTTGCTTCCCATTCTTTAACTCACATTCCCTTTTCCCCCTACATCTTCCATATCTTGTCAGTTTTTAGAAAATTCAGAACTTTATTTTTTGCTGGATTACTTTTTGCCCTTTCTTACATTTTCTAATATGGAACTCGGAGACACAGATTTAGGACCAGTTTTTCAAAAGGGACTTAGCCCGAAAATTCATCTTCTTCAACCCAGAAGTGGCATTTTACTTATTTACTTTTGCTATTATTAGCCATTTGTATAACATAACTTATAAATAATGTTAAAATGAGCTTTGTAAATGAAAGTTATCAACTGTATGAGAGAAAATAAGTCATCTTAGCATGCATTATTTTCTCTTGTTTAAAAAGTAATAAAAAATAATGCCAGTTTATGTGTAACTCTGTGGCAGCCACTTAGCAGAAGCTCAACAAATAGTTCCTTAGTTAAATTGAATGTAACATAGTATTTTATGCTTTTCTGTATCTTTCAAATTTTCTATATTATTCAAAATGTTGTTATGTAGTATAGCATTTACAAGTACAGCTCTGGAATTAGATAAGCCTGGATGTAATATTTAATGTTTATTGTCTTTGTATCTCAATTTCTTTATTATTGTTAAAATGAGGATGATCATATCTACCACACATTTTTGTGAAAACTGAGATAATGTATAAAAAATACTTTTCACAGATTCTAGCACTTACAAGTTTTTCTATATTATTAATAATTCAGCAGTGTACTTCTTTGTACATATACATCTTCAGGTTCATCTATTTTTGTTTCTTAATCACTGACTCCTGTAGAATTGTTGAATCAAAGGAGACGAATATTTTCTCTAGAAAACTTGTACCAATTGTCAACTTTATAAACACAACTATTAAATTTTGAATACAGCTAGATATTGCTCTAATCCCACTGATAACTCTATGAAGTAGGTGATATTATTTTCCACAGGTTACTAGTTGGGGTAGCTAAAGTTCATGCAGCCTGAGTGACTTACACAAGGTCACACCCTTAGCAAGCAGTGGAGTCAAGATTGTGCTCAGTAGCCTGGCCCCAGACTCCCTGCTCCTGTCCATGGTAGATTCTTACAAGGATTCCTGGCTGTCAAGTCAAAAGAAAAAAGAAACACATTTGAAATTTGAAGAGGGGAAGAGGAGAAGCTACAATATTCAGATTAGATGATAATCTGACGTTAAATCCAGGCCTTTAAAAAGCAAGGTGATGGATTTGGGGGATTTGTAGGATGAAGGTAAAATCTGTGACTTCTGATAATGTCTATTAATCTCTCCTTGTCTAAAATGAAATAAACCATTTTATTAATTTTGGAGGAGTCATTGAGCATCCTGATAATTTTACATTGGCTCAAACAAACCATGTTTTTTCAACTTCCCAGTGACTAGCCTAACAAGAGAGCATTTGGTAGTCTCCCCTTTTCCAGGATGCCGAAAACTTGGTGTTCTGAGGTTAATTTGCCCTGGAGAAGGGGTCACTGACTATTCTTTAATTTAGCTTTTAATAAAGAAAAGTTACTTACATAAAAAATAAGAATCTTCATTGCAAGTAGAAGCCCATCCATCTTATGTTTCTACTGATGACTGTCTCCACCCTGTCTAGTTATTTTGTACTCTGATAACATACGCAGGGATTTGGGATGGATGTTGGTTCAATGCCAGGTTCTTTTTATTTGCTGCAGTAACTGGTTAGTAGGGAGGCAGAGCTGGAAGCTTTTATGGTAAGAATTCTTGGTTCTTCTATAGAACTCCCCTCCATGATCCCTCAGGCTTCTCAGTGTTCTTTAGAGAAGTCATATGGGCTGCAAACTCACTTTGAGTAATTCTTGTCCTCATATTGACTGGTCAAAACTCTAACATGAGATTACAGGATTTTAGAGCTGGAGGGAGAAATCTTCACAGTCAAGAACTGTGAAGAGTTTGTTACAGAGAAAGAAGAGGTCTTACTCATTTGCAAGCTAAAAAGTTAGCCTGCCACAGTTTCCTGGATGTTGGTAGAAAACACAATTTCCTGGCTCAGAAATTAAGGACAGTTTTTACTCATGGCAATGAGAGTGGCCAGAACACCAGCATTTGTGTGCTGAGGCCATGGGCCCCAATTCCCACTAAGTCAAGTGATGATGATGCTGGACACTCAGTGGGTTGCATTACAGGAGAGGAACATTAAGCTCACAGATCAGTGACGGGCTCACGCGATGTGAAGGAATGTGCACGAACAGTGACAACTGTTTCCACATAATACCTGCTCCTCATCGCCGGGCCATCTCAGCTGTGGGAAATGTCTCCGTGAGCATACAGCTCCTTCAGCCTCTCTGAGTATCTGACCAGCAGAGGCTGGGATGAAATCCATTTCGTTTGCCTTTGGCAGCAGGGTGAGGCTGAACTGCAATGTGGACCTCTGCCACAACGACCAGAATTCCAGACCACACAGGCATCATGGGTGAGGACACCAGGCTGTGCCAGGTAGCTTTCTCTTCTGGTTTCTGCACAGCATGGTTTAGTGATTGCACAGACTCTGCCATGACAAGCTTACAGATGCTTTTCACAAGGGGTGAGCCTGATGGCCGAGGCAGTGAGGCAGCCTGGGAAGCAGCACGCATGTCCCAGTGGAGCTTCTCTACTGTGATTCGCAGGCAGAGACTCCTTTGACATTTAAGGACTAGTGAAATAGAAGCGTGTTACAGATCAAACGTACTATATGTCCAGAGGTAGAACCACCAACACCAGCACAGAGAATTGGCCCATAGGTCCCCACTCACAATGTCATGTTACTTTCCTTTCCCTTCTGTGAATGTTCCCCAAGCACTATTAGCTGAATCCCATGCCTTTTTTTCCCCAAGGGTCTGGGTAAGGTAGTGACTTGGGCACTTCTATCCAAAAGGTTGAGTCCCTCCCCTCCAGAAATCCCAGGCTTGCCTGGGCAGGTGTACAGGGCCTTTGTTGCCCCTTAGGTAGGGGAGAGAGACATCATCCCACCTCTAACCATGTTCTCTTTGAGGTAGCTGATGTGGGGGTAGAAAGGAGGAGGGATTGGGGTGTGTGAAAGGAGAGAGCAGCTCCATGCGGTTAAACCAGACTTAGCACACTTTTTAGCTCCAAGTAGCACAGCAGCAGCTTGTGGCTCAACTAAATGACCCTCCAGTATTTTTGACCTATGCTGTGCTCCATATCAGGATAAATAGATATTTCAAGAGAATACAAGGAAGTATTTCTTAGATTCCAGGGGACTGTAATGTGCAGCTAGACTTGTTGCTACTGGCCTAGAAGAAACATGAGACTCAAACTAGTGGCTCTCAAACTTGACCATGCATCAGAATCACCTGGTGGGCTTGTTAAAACGCAGATTGTTGGGCCCCTTTGCAAGAATTTCTGAATCAGGAGATCTGGGGTGTGACCCGAGAATTCACTTTTCTAAGTTCCTTGGTAATCTGAAGGTGCTGGTTGGGAAGCTCACTTTGACAACCTCTGGGGTAGAAGATAAATGTTGTCTGTGAGAAAGTGATGAGTGGTGGTGATAAAATATCAGAACCTTCTTGGCAGTTTCTGCTGCTGCCGCTGATGGCACGAGCATCCTCCTGTGTGTGCCTCCTTGGATCACCATGCTCTTTAGAGTGTTCGGCCTTAGGACCAGGAGGCAGGACTTCCTCACACATAGCTGCAGGGCCACTTCCAAATCTCAAGTACGTAGATGGAAAACCCAGCACAAAGCCTTCTGCCTCCTTCTTCTCCAGGAAAATGTACCCTACAGATCAGTTTTCGCTCATTCCAGACAGAGAAATAACAAACCAAGACTGCTTTCCCAACAACGGTTTCCCAGTGTCTGCAAGGATTTGTCTATGGTTGCTTTGAGAAAGATCAGAGCAGTCAGCAAGAAATGAGCCCAGACACCAACAGGGCCACAGGGAGGGCAGGCAGCCTGGAAGGACCCTGTGGTAGACAGGAAGGAGTGTAGCTGCAGAGACGGGCAGATGTTCTAACAGGTGTGCTTTGCGGGGATGTCTAGACTTAGCCTGTGTTGGGAAGGACCTGGGCTAGTTCAGGGTCCAGTTGCATAAGAACGTGGTGGGAAGCTTGGCTTGGAAATAAGATGGGGACGAAGGTCCGAGGAAACAAGACAAGGGCTCAGCACTTGGTAATATGGCTGTGGAGAGTTTGAGCAGCATCGGCATCTGAGTCCTCGAGCCTGGGACGAAGCAAGGCACAGAGGGGTTAGTGATTTTTCAGGCAACCTCTCGTTGGCGATTTACATTTGGACATACTTGCCGGTTATAATGCACATGCATAGGTTGCAGAACGCGGGTGTGTGTGGTGCGTGTGTCCTGGCAGCCTGTCACTTTGTGGAAGATCCAAGAGGACAGTCTGTCTGCCTGCAGCAAGCAGCCTTTGGCACTCTCCTGCAGTTAGTTGTGCAAGGCAGCGTGAGCCGTGTGACCCTTTCCTCTGACCCTCATCTACCTGGCTACCAGCCCAGGAGAAACTCAAACAGCCAATGCTGTCTCAGTCTGCGTTCTATTTATTTTCTTTCCCTGATTGCTCATATCATTCCCTTTCACGAGGCTTTATTAGCAGGTGTCGTGTGGTTTAATGAATATGGAAACATCTGTGATTTAATGGGACCTTTGCCTGTTTCAAGATATATTCCCCAGGCTTGACCTTTAAAACCCTTGGACCCTCTCCATGGCTACTCTAGAGGTGCCCAATTAGGCAAAGGTTGTTTTCAGAAGGTCTCTGCTCCCATTCCAGTTTCCTGCAGTGTTTATTCTGTGGTGGTGGGGAGCCACTGCACCTAGAGAGCATGATGGAAAAGGAAACACTTAAAATGATTCTTGAAGGATAAGAAGTCTTTCTACTGACAAGTAATATTTGATGCATCAACAGAGTTTGCTAGGCCGTATCGTTTTGTCACAGAGAAACTGTCGTTTTGACTAGATAGCATCTGTCCATCTTTCTACATCAGTGGTTATCAAACGGGGACATTTAGCCATTATTTTGGCTGTCACAACCTGGGGCGGGGGGTCACTGCTGGCATTTAGTGGGTAGAGATCAGAGATGCTGCTAAACATTCTGCAATGCCAGGACATCCCCCATAACAAAGAATTATCCAGCTCAAATGTTCACAGAGGCTGAGAGACTGTTCAGAACTGCGACAATCCCGAGTATGTGATTTTAGTAACTGAGAACCTACATTTGATATCTGATGGGCTGTCAGTGCTAAATTTTGTTTCCTTTCTAAACCGTTACTTGTTTGGGGCCTATGATGTAACTTCCTAAGTATAACTACATCCTAATCAATAAACTGAAGTTGATAAACTGTGGCTCGTGAGTCAAATCTGGCCTACCACCTGCTTTTGGAAAGTTTTATCAGACACAACCATGCCCATCGGCCTATGTACTGTTTTATAACTGCCTTTGTGTTGCAATGTAAGGGTAGAATAGTTGAGACAGAAACCATGTGGCTTATGAAGTCTAAAATATTTGCTATCTGAACTTTTACAGACAAATTTTGCTGGCCCCTGGGTAAAGTGATACAGTAAGCTCGTCAAACCACAGCTATTAAAAAATAAACTTTTATTACAGCTCTGAGCACAAGTCCACAGTCTTCTGTAAGATATTATTAGATTCTTTGAATTTATCATCTAGTCTACAATCCCCATTTTGACTGTTTACTTGAAAAAGAAAGGCTGGGCATTTCTTTTTTTTTTAGCTCAGGGAGACTAATATGGACTCAAGACCTCTCTTATTGGCTTTCCACATCTCAGCACTGTAGCCAGATAAAGTGAAGGAAGAAGCAAAAATGAACATTAACCTTTGCAGTGACCCAGTGATGGCCCCTATGTGATTGTTAGCTAACAGATGTTGGTCTCTGGCTTGTCAGCACCCAAAAGTGGTTCTGAATGTGAGAATGTAGGAATGTCAGCCACATGGACATTGACTGCCCAGGCCTTTTGGGCTCCAGATATCTTAGATCCCAGAATTAACTTGATGCTACACAGAACATGGATCTATTTGGGGTAAATATCAATTTGGAAAACTGTTGGGTCTGTCTTTGTAGGGACAGCTTCAGTTATAGAATTTGATCAGGAGCAACATCTGAACTCAAATTTTCAGGGTCTTTAAATTCAAAAGAATATAAAGAATTAATTCATTCACTCATTGGTGAATTAATAAAAAAAATTCTTAGCAACCAATATGTATCATGCACTGTCCACAAGGGTCAGAGAGACAGTAAAAAGGAGTTTACAGACCAGTGTGAGAGACAAGGAAATGAGTATTTGAATACGGTGGTTAAATCGGTAGCCACAAGGTGGCATGGGGGTGCAAAGGAAGCCCAGGGACAGCTGTGGAGATGGCCAAGCTTGACTTAGGGCTTCAGTGAAGGGCTGTAGAAGTGAGCTCCTATTGAGAAAGAAGGGAACAACTACATGAGAATTCACGTAAAAATGTTACATGTCTTCCTTTTTTATTTTTCAAATAATCTTCTAGACACACTTTGATATAACAAGTTGCAAAGACAACTGCGTGTAAATACAGTTTATTTTGCTTCTTCTGACTACTGGACTTCGCTTTATCGACTAGGATCAACACCAAGAAAGGTAAGACTTACTTTAAGTAGCTTCTGAGAGAGATCTTTGAAATTCTCTGTAAAGAAAATGTAACTATTTCCAGTTAGCTTTGGGAAAAAAGCCAACTTGTTAGTATAATAAGTACTTCATAAAAGGTCAGCCATTTCCCTGGTAAATGGTTTTAATAGAGGCAACAGCATTCAACTCGCAGTTTGTGGGAAATATCACGAAAAAGAGGGAAAGTCCGCTCTCATTTCTAACAGAGGGATACAGTAAAATTCTAATATGAGAATAAATGTAATAGTAACTAATTCACTAAAAATATAAAGTCACTAAAATCAATTTTCTGAAAAAAGAAATAGGAACATGGCATTAGTCTGATAATTGTGTGAAATAAAATTGTTATTCGTGGAGGATTGGATCAAAGATTTTTGTTCCTTTAATCATAAAATATTATATAATGAAATAAATGAAAAATTTTATAAAGCCCCATCAACAGCATTCAGATCTTTATCAACTAGCTACTTTCATTGTTTCAGACTGACATATTTGTTAAAACAGTTCGATACACAGCGGATGTCATTTTAAATTTAGAAATTCTAAACTCGAAATTCTAAACTCTCTTGGCCATTACAAACAGGTGTATAAAGGCTTATAATTACCTCATTTCCTAAAACACTCAGATTATCTCATGAGTTCGCTCCACCTTAACGTTAGGGAGGGTACTTTGTTAGCCACTTAAATAAGTCACTGCTTATGTGTTAATTCAGCTGACATCTATTGAATGCTTACTCCCTGGAGGGGCGATGCTGGTGCAGGAGTACATTGTGCCTTGGGGAGCAGGGTGGGGGCGGCTGTGGCCCCTGTGCCCTGGAATGGCTCACAACGAAGCGCGGGGAGTACCTCACCCCCGCAGGAGCAGCAAAGCCAAACCCATGTCTCAAAGGCTCCAGTTCAAACGGAGCGGGCCGCGTCCACCGACACCGCCTCGGAGCCCACCGAGCGGCCCGCAAAGAGGGGCAAGCCCGCCGTGGGCTCCCGACGGGCCCCGCTCCGTGAGGGTTTATACTTCTTTGGGAAAACAAAAAAGAGAGAAAAAGGAGAAAAGGAACATTTGTCACTGCAACAAGATGCTGGAGATTACCTTCTGGTTATGTGCTTCCTCCGCCTCTTCCAACACCGCCAAAAGCATCCTCGGATCTGCCTTCCTGTGTGGAGCTTGAGTTTGACAGTTGTCTGACCTACCCTCCTTTCAAAGCAAGAATTCCCCCCCTCAATATCTCAGGTGAATGTTCTCTGACTTAAGGAGCAGAGCATTTCTTTTCTTCTCTTTTTAAACAGTTCTGAATCACACACACACACACACACACACACACACACACACACACACACACACACAGGTTTCCTTAGAATATATAAAAATCTCTGCCATCTGGACTGAGTAATGCCTCCTAAAAATAATTATTTCAAATCAAATAACTCTTCCTCATGAAAACCTTTCAAATATATGAAACTGGACAGATTGTATTTATCTTTTTCTTATCTCAGCATCTTTACTTTGGAAAATCACCCCTTCTGTATTCCTTGGCGGTCCCGCTCTGTGTATGTGGCTTGGGGGTCTCAGGGACCAGCCTAGCTGTTAAGCTTACATCATCACCCTCACTACAGTACTATTCTAATAGGAGTAGGAGACTGGCTCAGCCTCTCAGCATCATCTGGGCAGCTTTGCTAGAACCATCTGGAAACTTGCTTTCCACCGCACAGAGAGGCACAGTGAGTCTGGATCTGATGGTGGACTTATTTTCCAACATATGGAATGTGCCTGTCTGGAATAAAGAACAAAAAAGACAATACATAAGAAAGCAGAGCAAAAAGGTGAAGAAGGAGGAAGGGAGGTGGGGGAAGATGGAAGGAAATGAGTCAGAAAACACATGAGGGCTGCTGTCTGTCTATGCTGGATATCAGTCTAGAATGTGTGGTTCTATGAGCAGAAAAACCATTTTTTCCTCCTCTAGCCTTGTTTCAGTTAGATTTTGGACATGAATCCAAGACTCATTCCTAATGACTGTAGCCCCTATGTCCCACCCATTACATAGGCTCTTTTCCAAACTAGAATCTTGTATTGCTTCAGTTTGTCCTCTTATAAGAGGATTCTCAGACTTTACTTTCCTTAGAGTTTCTCCGTGGATAAAGCTAACTTCAGATTTCCTTTAAAAATGTTGAGCCCAGCATCAAGCACAATAATGCGGAGGGGGTCCCACTGGTGAGACCAGGAGAGCAAAACCATGCACACCTTCTTCCTGAGATGCCATCACTTCCAACAGTATCGTTGATATGAGTTTTCTTTCTAGTGCACCACCTGCCTTCAGGGTGCATGGAGGTAGAGAGAAGTAGAATTTTGGGTATATTTTGAGACAAAGTGTATATAATTTGCTAACAAATTACACGAAGGGATTTAAGGTCTGAGGATACCATAGTCATTCACCAATATTAAGAAAAATTTAAGGGAATCAGGTTTTTGCCTATGTAAAATTTGAATGCTTTTGAGATGGTTTCTAAAAGAAGATATTTGCGGAAGATTGAAGATGCATTTCAGGAGGGAGGGGTCCAGGATAAAGATATCACTTGATCATCATCGGTTGAGAGACAGTGTTCAAAGCCACAAGACTAAAGATATATCTTAGGCAGAAAGTGTGAGTAGAAAGGGCTGATGACCAGTGACTATATGCTCTGGGGCTTGGGAACATTCAGGAGGATGAGGATGAACTGACGAATGAGACAGAAATAGCTTTCAATGAAGTGGGGGGAATCAAGAAAGAACATTGTTCCAGAAGTCAGATGAGTCAAGTGTTTCAAGAGGGAGGAGGTAATGAACCATGCTCAACTGGAGGCAAATAAAATGACGGCTGAGATTATAGTTGGTAAAAGTGACAAGAGCAGATGTTGTGGAGTGGTTTCCAGAGAAAACAGGAGGTGAGGTGATGGGAGTGACATTATAGAGAACTCCTTGAAGAGAACCTGGGAAGTGGGGCAGAATCTAGAGGGAGATGTGAAGTTAAGGAAGGTTTCTTTCTCCCTTCCTCCCACCCTCCTTTTTCTTCCTCCACATTCCCTCCCCTCCCCTCCCCTCCCCTTCCCTTCCCTTCCCTTCCCTTCCCTTCCCTTCCCTTCCCTTCCCTTCCCTTCCCTTCCCTTCCCTTCCCTTCCAATTATTTTCTCCTTTCTCCCTCTTCTTTCTTCTTTTTTCATCTTGCTGTTCATCTCCCCTCTCTCTCTTTCTCTGTATCCTGGGATGGCGAGGGGGGGGGACTGCTTGTTTGTTTTCAGATGGGAGTGATGCAGAAGAGGAGAAATTTAATGATTCAGGAGAGAATTGCTAATGGCCTGTCCTTGTGATGGTGGGAAGGAATGGGGTCTGTGCCCTAATGAAGGATTTGGCCTTGGTTAGGGCCACGAACAGTTCATACACAGTAAAAGGAGGGGAGGTCAAATGTAGGAAGACAGATGTAGGGAGTTGATTTAGACGGCCCCTTTATATTGACTTTTTCAGTTAAAAAGAACATGAGGTCATAAAATGAGACTGATGTTGGGAGAAGAAGTATTGTAAGTCTGAGAAGAGAGGAAAAACAATGGCATATTCTTGTAGGTTGGAGAGAGGCTAATTGACTAGGGTAACATAAGATTGCCAGGTACCTAAGGGCCTCTTAAAGCTCCTGATCATAAGTTTAAGTAAACTCAGTTAGGGTCAGAGTTTTCTCCAATATGGTGAGGGTGGGACCCAGGTAGTGTTGAATTTAGTTGGGATTGGGTTTTTACCAAACTAATATGAACGTGGGAAAACGGGGAAATGCATTGAATGGATGTGGAGAGGAATGATTAAAATGATGGGCTCTGGGATCCAAGCCAAATGAGGAGGGAAATAAAAAAGAGGGGCTATGGACAGATTTTTACTCAGTATTTGTAGCTCCCCGTGGGACCAGAGGTGCATGGCTAGAAAAGAAGGGGTGGGGTCAGAAAGTGGGCTGCTTGTAACTGAGATGGTAAAGGGTCACAAGTCTGATTATGACCAGGCCTATGATGTGAGTAATGTTGGGTGCGCAGCAGGATTCTGGAGGAGAGGACAAAGTGGCTGAAATGACACGAACAACACATACAGACACTGAAACAGTATGTACTGTAGCAGAAATAGCTCTGGGAAGACTGACCAAGAGACAGAAATTGAAATGTCAAGGGCTAATGCAGGGTGACCTCGGTGGGTACTTCCAACCACGAGGATGAGATGATAGAGTCTTTAGCATGAGCCGCAAAGCTTCTTTTTGGGGGTACAAAGGAGTACAAAGATTTGCAAGTGACAGCAAATAGCCAATAGGACAGTTACATCCTTTGCCAAGAGGTGGGATGGGTGTGAGAACAAAAGTTGATATCCCTTGAGTTGGTGACAGGACAAGCGACATCTCAGAGGAGTACGAGATTCAGTGCAGGCAAGAAAGATTCACAGGAGATATTTTTGGTTTGTACAAAATGATAGACACCTGGCTTATTGATGTTTTCGGTGGGATTCATGTAACATTTATATTAGATAAATGTTTAAGACATTTATTTCTTCATACCTTACTTACACTGTATGCTATTATATTCCATACTTTACTAAAATATTTTTACCATCATTGTTCACTTTTGGAATTAAGACATTTTAACTCTAGAACTGTTGTTATCTGGTAAATGGCAATGCATGATAGTTGTTATATTCTCATGCAAGACCACACAGTTTTGCTCACGTCACAAAGCCGGATGTTGATACTCAGTTTCTACGCAGTTTCTTGTTTTTCCCAGCAGTTGTTAAGATACAGGCAGCATTGCTGCCCCCTGCTGTTGTGTAGGAAAATTGCACCTACAACTTGGGATAAGAAACAGCTGTGCTCTGTCTTGGTCTAGGCGCTGTCTGGCCTCGTCTTTCTAACTTGCTACAGATAAAAAAGTAAGTAATTACTTATTAATTGACAACTCAGAGAAAACAAATCTTCCCCTCCAAAATCCACTATTCCAATGCACAATCATGGATGTGGGCATGAAGATAAACACACGAATGTTTTCAGTGTCTGTGGTGTTCAAATTTGACCACTATGGATATATGGGAATTTTCCATATCTAAGAAATGAACATGCAAATAACCTTTAAGCATTTTCAACAATTACATTACATCAGAGCTTCTCAGAGCATGACCCTGGACTGGCAGCCGCATCATCACCTGAGAGCCTGTCACCAATGCAAATGCTGATTCCCACCCCTGATCTGCTGGGTCAGATACTCTGGGCTGGGGCCCAGACATGTGAGTTTCAACAAGGCCTTCAAGGGATGCTGATGAATGAGCTCGTGAGCGCTCTTAGAACCTTGACACCCCAGGTGTAGGCCACAGGGCTGACATCACTTGCATCTGGGACCCTGTGAGAGCAGTAGGCCCTGGAGCCCTTCTCCAGAACTCCCGAGTCAGGATCTGCCTCTTAACAGGATCCTCAGCTTTTTTTAAGTTTGAGGAGCCCTTTTTTTTTTAGAGGACATAGATGAAAAATATTGTCCTTTGCCTACCAAACATCCATTCTTGTCCTTCTCTGGTAATAAGGCCCTGATGTTGTCATTGGCAGAGCAAATGTGGCTGCCTTGAGATGAAAATAAAAGAAAATTATTTTTCTTGCAAAATTGCTCTATAAATTGCAGTTGCTACGAAAGCTTCTCCAGTTAAAATGAGTGATATCTGTGTGGGCCAATAAAATGCACAACTTGGAAGAAGGAAAAATGAACCATTCTGTCTCCTGTCATCCCTGCGCTGGGGGTACCAGCCTGCTTGTTTCCTGATGGTAACAAGGTGAGGAATCCTCAATAAGCCAGAGATGTGACCCCTGCCTGCTGTTTCTCTCCAGCTCTCCCGAATACTATTGATGTGCCTAAAGCAGGTGGAAATTGTAGTATGTGAATGTTTTAGTGACAGTCTACTGTCTCTGGAAAGCTGATATTAAATCTAGACTTAGTCTCTTGAGAGCTGTTTAACTCTTGGCATTTATGCAGCTCATGTCGCCTTCCTACCTACAGGAGATGCTGTGAGAGATGCTGTGAGCCCCAAGTAAGATGATCCGTGCAAAGATAGTTTGTGAACTGCTGCTGTGGTCTAAATGTGTCCCTCCAAAATTCACATGTTGCAAACCTAACCCCCAAAGGTAATGGTATTAAAGGTAGAGTGTTTGGGGTGTGATTAGGTCATGAAGGTGAGGGCCTCATAATGAGATTAGTATTCTTATAAAAGAGGCCCCAGAGAGCTCCCTCCCCACTCCCACTATGCCAGGATACAAGAAGTCTGCAACCCAGAAGAAGGCTCTCACCTGACCATGCTGGCACCCTGATCTCAGGCTTCCAGCCTCCAGAAATATAAGCAATACATTTTGCTCCCCAGTCTGCGGTATTCTGTCATGGCAGTCAAATGGACTAGGATAGCTGCAAAGCAGCAATTAAACAGAGAAATTATAATAACTGCTACAGTTTTTGCACTTTTAAAAATGAAATTTCAAATATTTTATACAAATTAATATTTTTAAAATAAGGGAGCATCCATTGGTAAAGTTTATCAATTAGGGTCTCTCAATTTTAGTTTTCAAAATTTAATTCTTTATTTGATCTCAAGTTTCCTTGGTTTATTATTCTCTTACTGTTCTTTCAGGCAAAGAAAATGTGTTTGGGTCTTCAAATATGTGTGTGTGTGTGTGTGTGTGTGTGTGTGTGTGTGTGTGTGTGTGTGGACTGCATGTGTCTTTTGTTTTCTATTGGTTGTCTAGACCTAGAAGAAAAATGATGGTAAAATCATAGTTTCCAACAACAAAAAAAATATATTACTTTAATTCAATGCAACCAAGATTGTCTGTCTTTCCTACATGAAGGGGATCATGGCAGACCCTGGGGATTGAAAGATGAGTAAAATATGATAGCTGCTATCAGAAAGTTCATAGACCTATGAGGGGGAGATATTTAATAACAATAATATCTTAGCTACAAAGAAAACAAGTCCTTTGTAGTGTTCATCTTAACTGATTCTCCCAGCCTTATCTCACTGCTGCCTCCTCTCTCCTTCATACTCACCTTTGCAGAAAAATCTGGGAAGATAATAGGGGCAGCTAGTAGGTTTTTAACCTCTCAAATGTCCCACAAAATCCAACAGCAGGCCTAGGACAGCACAGCCAGAGACATACAGACAGCATCTCTAAGAAAGCTAAGGGTTAGGAATCCCACACGTCCCAAATATGGCCTTAAGATCAAACCGCCTGAGCCTGAGGTCAATGTGGCATCAATGCTTATCCAGAGGAAGCAGAGAGAAGGCAACTGGGCTGCTGGTGGTGTCTGAGACCAGAACAGTCCTGTGGAGAGGGGTGAGTTGATGAGATGCCAGGGATGTTTGCAGTGTTCTTATGACCTGCATGAGGGGCTAATGGGGCTGGAGAACTCTCTAAACCAACAAATTAAATTCCCTGCCAAAGCAGAGATTTTCATGGAGGGAAAAACTTCAAGGAGAACCCAGTTACAGTGGGACAGGAATGATGAAAACAAAGGAAAGACAAGATAAAGTTAAAAGTGGGGAAGGGAAGCAGAAGAGGCAGATTTGAAAATACACACATTATTTTTCGCCACTTTGCCAAACAGCAGAAGCTCAAAATGCTACATGGATTTCTTGTTCCTGACAAAGCATACAGGGAAACATTTTTACTAAAAAATAAAACAAAATAAAAATAAAAAGCAGCATAAAGAAATCAAAGATGAACCCATCCTAATTTATTATAAGAAAATTGAGAACATGAGAAGCATGATGGATCCCATGAATTGTTGTGATGTCTGGGCTTTCCTTAAAAAGAATCTGGGGCAGAGGAAGCAGACTGGGGTATGGAAGATATAAGACTGGTCTATTCATGGGAAATTGGTGAAGCTGGATGATGGGTACTGTGTGTGACACTATTCCTGATGAATCTGTGGCCATTATCTCCTCTTCCTCTGGTGATTCTTACTTAGTGTCTTCCTTGGGCACTTGTGAATGCTGGACTCAATCTTTAGCTTTCTTTCCTCGCCACAGTTGGTAGGATTGACCCATTTTATTAACACTTCTGACTTCACATTCTACATGTGCTCATGACTAACATATCTTCATTTTCCACCTAGACAGGTCTCCCGAACTCCAGCACGCCAGTCACTCAGGCACCTGAAGTTCGAGATGTCAGTGGCTCAACATATTGTCCCCTCCCCAGAACAGACCCCTCTCTACTACCCCCCATTTCTACAAAGTACCTCAGCATTCACCTCTTACCCAAGCTAGAGACCTGAGAGTCATCCTGGCTTTGATTCTTTCTGAAGAGACAAATCAAACCATTTTCCACCCTTACCTATTCTGCCTCATAAGTAGTTCCCATGTCTCTTCTCTCCATCTCTCTCTGTACTTTGCAATGGTCTTTCTATCCCACATCTGGCCTCTAGTTGTAGCTGTGGTTGCTCAGTTCCTAGAGGAAAATTACCCCTGCCTGCCTGCTCAGCCTCATTTCCCCCACTCCTGCCCCCTTAGTGCCTCAGCAGAATGAAAATGTTCCAAGTCAATTCCATAATTTTCCTAACTTTGTGCCATTGCCCACACCAGCCCACCCCCTACTTTGTGGACCATCTTCCCTCTTTGAGGGCAAAAGTCACGACTTTTCATCTTTGTTTCCTCTGTACCATGCATATATGATACTTGATAGATATTTTTGAAAAAATCAATAAGCTCATATCCACATTTCTAAAATATCGCTTTTATATAGAGCCATGCCTTTGTTGTCCTATCTCAACAATTAGTTAGCCACTGCTTTGAAAGTAATATTCTTAAATTTCAGATACAAATCTGGAAACATCACTGAAATAAAAATCTACTGCACATCAAACCCCATCACTTTTTTAGATGACTGTGTCATTTGGAAATGAGGACAAGGCAGAAGTTCTGTATCAGATACACTGTTGGGAGCTTTCCAATTTTCTTATGAACATATCTATCAGTCGAGAAGTTGAAATGGTGTAGCATCTATTTTATTTGCAGTATATGAGAAACTGATATAATTGGCTATAGATTTATGGCAAATATTATAAATGATATGAAAATAAATATATCAAAGTGAATAGATTTTTGAAGCAGCAGCTATTCTGACACACACACAAAGATGAGATTGATATTTTAAATCTCCAGTTGATTATGTTGTAAACTCTGTTTACAGATCATCTATTATCAGTCTGTAAGAAGTTAAACAGTCAGAGAAATGTGTCTTATACTTTCAAAGGCAGTTGAAAACCTGACTCAGATTGAACCACATGATAAAATTTCATCAGATTACACATGCTACTTGAAAATTTAGACATTTAAATATTGTTAGGCTTGACAGGGGTACACATATAGGGGCAGATTTGAATTCAAACTAAATAAGGAATGTAAAAGTATCTGAATAAACCATTAACTAAGTTATCGATAGTTTTGTTTTTATTAAACTTAAAGTACAGAATTTTAAGCTAACTTGAATTCAGACAGTAAGCAAAATAAGAAAGTTAAAGAACAATACTCACACTGCCCCTTTTGGGCACATTCTGTAGGTCGTCTTTTGCCAGCATCTGGAGGTTATGACCCTTGCCTAATGGGCACTGTTGGCCTGAATCAGGACTAGCTGGTGGAAGAGCCCTCTTCCACTTTTCATCTTGGTGCCTCAGTGTCAAAATTATTACTGGAGATATCTTCTGACTGAAAAACAGAGTGAAAATTACATAAATGAATCCCACCAGCTGTTGCTAAAAGAGAACAGCTCTGTTCTAAAGGGGAGAGCAGAAGCCAGGTGGTCATCTGTGTTTTCCTGGGACTGGGGCCAACCTGCAACGCAGGCACAACAGAAGATTTTACCCTAGTGAACCAGCCAGTTCAGGCTTCCACTGGTCCTCTTTACAGTCATCTTGTATGTCCATAACTGATGTTTGTAGCACACAGTCTGACTTCTAATATGACTGCATCGCAGATGCTGTTAGCTGCTCAGAAGTGGCCCTTCTTTGCGTTCTGGAGGTTTTGTACTGCAAACAGCTGAGATTGTCCACTAAAGGCTTTCTGTGCATCTTCTGCTTGCGCACACCCTTCTAGATGTGCTAAGGAGTAGACACCACCAGGAACAGCCATCAGCTAATAGCTAACAAGAGCTGTTTCTTTGCTTCTCAGAGAGGAGAACTCAGGGATGTGTTTTACATCATCTCCTGATGCCAGACAGGATAGTTCCCCAGCTGCCCACAGAGGAAACCATTCATGAACACACTTTTTACTGGCTTCCTTCAAATGGGCTTTATTAAATACTTGCTTAAAGATTTTCACATATAAATAAATTTATGAATCAGAAAAGAAATTTGATGATATGCGCATTTTTAAAAAATTAAATTTGGGGGGCGACTGGTTGAAAATTATATATGTTTCAAGGGTACTATTCTATAATACATCATCTGTACACTGCATTGGGTGTTCACCACTCAAAGTCACCATATATTTGACCCTCGTTACCCTTTTCTACCTGCTCCTGCCCTTTCTGCAGTGTTAAGTTTAATTACTTCCAGATGGGTTATACTTAAACCTAAATACTCATCATCTTAGTTCCAAAATTTTCCCTCCAATTTCTGAGGGTTATGTGACCATTTCAGCTGCTCCTGTGGCCTATTGCTCCACAGAACCTCCAAGAATTTTCCCAGGCCCTGCCTCTCTTTACTGTTTGTTTACAAGTAACACCTACTAAGCAATCGTCATTGGAATGCCAGGAAGAAATCTGGGTGAGAATTTCTATTCTGCTGCAGGCCATAATCTCAAAGGTTAGGAGAGGTCAAGGAAAGAAACCACATCGAACTCTGAGTGCGATGGCCACACCATGTCCTGAGTTTGCTGCTAAAATTCTATTGCCCTCATCCTGTCAACACTTCTCTCCAGGGATAAAATGTTTTAGGTATTCATGATTTCCATAGTGAGCAGCTTAGAAGCTGCTATTATTATCAAGGACCTTCAGATCTTTGCACTAATTTATGAAGAAAGAGCTGCTATAGGTAATTTCTTATCTGTTTCACATATTTATTGCAGCTAAATCCAAATCCTTGAGCATGTTAAACATGTCCTTTTTATTTGTAGATGCTCCATTTTCACAACCTCAATTACAACTGCTTAGAAGCACTGCTTTTCCATCTGTCACAGTCTTACATGTCTGTGCTTTCTGGATTCCTAGCAGGTTTCTTCAATTACTTTCTGCAAAACAGTGCCTGGGCCCGGTACCCTGGGAGCAGCTGCTCTTCCCATCCACAACCGGCACAGAAGCAGAACCTCCTATTCCTGCTGATTCCCTAATGAGATGAGAAACTTAATTGGCATATTTGCTGGCAAAAGGGAATTTACAGGGTTTATTTTTTAGTCATCATCCTTCACCCCTCCAACCCCTTATTCATACAGTAATTTTATCCAATTTTCCTTTGCCATACTTTATTGCGCGTGCGTGCGTGTGTGTGTGTGTGTGTGTGTGTGTGTTATAGATATAGATGGATATATCTATGTAACCCTCAAGGTAACCACAAATAAAAAAAAACTACAAAAAATACACACACCAAAAAAGAGTAAAGAAACCAAACAAAACCCTAAAGAAACCCAGCAAACCAAACCAAATGAAAGAGATCAAAGGAAAGAACAGACAAGGACTACAAAAACAACCAAAAAACAATTAACATGTGACAATAATTACATACCTACTAATAATTACTTTAAGTGTAAATAGACTAAATGCTCCAGTCAAAATATACAGGGTGCCTGAATAGATAAAACAAAACAAAACAAAACAAAACAAACAAGACCCTTATAAATGCTGCCTACAAGGGACTTACTTCATCTCTCTAGTCAAGATGGCAGAGTACATAAATGCTATGCTTTCCTTTTCTCACAACTGCATCCAAACTACAACTAAACTGCAAAACAGCCATCATTGGGAGTTTCCCGAGTCTAGGTGAACAGAAATCCTACAACTGGGGACTCACAGAATAGGGTGCCTGGAGACTGGTAGGAGGAATGGAGATGCAGATCAGGTGGTTCCACATCCACATGTGGCAGTAGAGAATCAGGAAAGTTGTAAGAATGTTCAATGAACTTAGGGGAAGAGTAGATGAACTCAGTGAGAACTTTAACAAAGAGACAGAAAACATAAAAGTGGAGATAGAAAACATAAAAAAGTCAGAAATGAAGACCATGATAATTGAAATAAAGAATACTATAGAGGGAATGAACATAAAGCAGAAGATAGAATCAGTGATTTAGAAGACAACCTAGAAGAATCGATACATTTCTAGAAATAAATTTCTAAGGCTGAACAAGGAAGAAAGAGAGAATCTGAATAGACCAAAAACTAGCAATAAAGTTGAAGCAGTAAAAGAAACCCCAAAATAAAACAAATCAAAAAAACCCAAACCAAAAAAACTCAAATAAACAAAAGTCCAAGATAACTCACCATCACAGATGAATTCTACCAAACATTTTAAGAGAAATTAATATTTACCTTTCTCAACTCTTACAAAAAATTGAAGAGGAAAGAACATTTCCAAATTCTGATACCAAAACAAAATAAAGACACCATATATATATATATATATATATATATATATATATATATATATATATATATATATGTGGTGTCTTATATATGTGTGTGTGTATATGTAAATATATATATATATGTGTGTATATATATATATATATATATATATATATATATATATATATATATATATATATATATGAGAGATAAAAGGAAAAGAAAATTACAGGCCAATATTGAAGACAGACACAAAATTCTCAACAAAATACCAAATTCAACAATACTTTAAAAAAATTATACACTATGATTGAGTGTGATTTATTCCAGAGACATAAAAACAGTTCTATATCCAAAAATCTAATACCATGTTACCCTGCATCCATAAAACCAAGGATAAATATCATCTCAATAGATACAGAAAAGCATTTGTCAAAATTAAACATCCATTTATGATTAAAATAATGCTCTGAACAAAATGGGGATGTATCTCAATATGATAAAGACTATATAGGAAAAACCCACAGTTTACATTGTACTCGATGGTGAATATTTCAGTTTTTTCTTTAAACTGGAAATAGTCACTATCTGCAGATGACTTGTTACTATATAGAGAGAACCCTAAAGACTCCACCAAAAAATTATTAGAATTAATAAATGAATTCATTAAGTAGGATACAAAATTAATATACCAAAATCCATTATGTTTCTATACATGAATAATAAATTATCAGAAAAAGAAATTACGAAAACAGTCCCATGTAAGATTGCATCAAAAATAATAAATTACTTAAGAATAAATTTAACCAAAGAGATGAAAGACCTATACTTTGAAAACTGTAAGATACTAAAGAAAAAAACATGAAGAGAACACAAATAAATAGGATATACTCTACTCGTGTATTGAAAGGGTTAATATTATTAAAATGCCCAAATTACCCAAATAATTTTACAAATTCAATACAATCCCTATCAAAATAATAATGACATTCTTCTCAGAACTAGAAAAAGTAATTTTAAAAATTATATAGAACCACAAAATACTAAATAGCCAAAGCAATCTTGAGAAAGAAGAAAAAAGCCAAAAGCCGAAGATACTATGCTCCTTAATTTCAAAATATATTATAAAATTATAATCATGAAAACAGTATGGTGCTAGCACAAAAGCAGACACATAGACCAATGAAATAGAGAGTCCAGAAATAAAACTTCACTTATATGGTCAATTAATGACAAAGGAAGTAAAAATATACAATGGAGAAATTATAGTCTTTTTAATTTGTTTGGAGAACTGGAAAGATATATGTAAAAAAATAAAATAGAACAACATTTATACACCATATACAAAAAAAAAACCTCAAAATGGATTAAAGATTTGAATGTAAGACATGAAATCATAAAATTCTTAGAAGAAAACATTGATAGTAAAGTCTTTGACTTTAGTCATAGTAATAGCTTTTTAGATATGACCCTAGAGCAAGGGAAACAAATGCAAAAATAAACAAAAAGGACTGCATCAAACTAAAAAACTTCTGCATAAGGAAACCATTAACAAAATGAAAAGACAACCTACTGAATGGGAAAATAAATTTACAAATGACATATCTGATAATGGGTTAATATTCAAAATATGTAAGGAACCATACAACTCAATAACAACAACAATAAAATAAAACAATCTGTTTTAAAAAAATGGACTGAGGACATAAATAAAAATTTCTCAAAAAAAAAGTACAGATGACAAATAGCCATATGAAAAGATGCTCAATATTACTAATCATCAGGGAAATGAAAATCAAAACCATGATGAGATATCAATCTTACACCTGTCAGAATTGTTTGTTGACAATTATCAAAAAGTCACCAAACAATGATAGTTGGCAAGAATGTGGAGAAAAGGGAACTCTTGTGCGCTGTTGGTGGAAATGTAAATTGGTAGAGCCAATATGGACAACAGTATGGAGATTCCTCAAAAAACTGAAAATAGAACTACCAAGTGACCCAGCAATTCCATTTCTGGATATTTACCTGAAGAAATCCAAAACACTAATTTGAAAAGATATATGCATCCTTATGTTCATGCAGCATCATTTATAATAGCCAAGATGTGGAGTCAACCTAAGTGTCCAATAACATACAAATGGATAAAGAAGACATGGTACATATATACAATAAACTATTACTCAAGCATAAATAAGATTGAAATCTTGAAATCTTACCATTTATGCCAACATAGATGCAACTAAAAGTTATTATGCTAAGCAAAACAACTCAAAGATGAATACATGATTTCACTGATAAATGGAATCTAAAAAATAAAAAAAAAGAAGTAAATGAACAAACAAAACAGAAACAAATTCACAGACAGAGAAAACAAATTGATGGTCACCAAATGTCAGGGGGTTGGTGGGATGGGTGAAATGGTGAGGGAATTAAGAAGTACAAAATTTCCAGTTATAAATGTAGTCACAGAGATGTAAAGTACAGCATCTAGAATATAGTCAGTGATATTTTAAAAACTATGTATGGTGTCAGATGAGTAACAGACTTATTAGGTGATTGCTTCACAAAATATATAAATGTCTAATCACTGTGTTCTGAACTTGAAACAAATATAATATGGTAGGTATTTTAACTGTAAATAAAAATAAATTTAAAAATTTTAGTGGCTTTCTTAGAATTTAAACAAATTCTATCAAATAATATAATTGTGATTTTTAGATGTTGACAAAAATTCATGATTTTTTATCTATCTTGAGATTTATTTTTATACACCTGTAAAATAAATTATAGTATTATCTTATTGGTTTAACTGTCATGTTATTATAATTTTTTCAGCATTACTGCAAAGATTTTTTAAAACATAATTTTAATGGATGAATAGTCCATTGACATTTATTTACTGATTTCTTTATAATTACACGTTAGTTTCTTTTTTCTTCAGATTTATTGAGATATAATTGACATAACATTGTGTAAGTTTAAGGTTTACAGCATAATGATTAGATGTGTATATGTTGTGAAATGATTACTGCAATAAGGTTAGTTAACACCTCCACCATCTCACATATTTAACTTTGTTGTGTGTGCACATTAAGAACATTTCAGATCTACTCTCTTAGCTTCTTTCACATATAAAATAAGATATTGTTAACTATAATCACCATGCTGTCCATTAGATCTCAGAACATATTCTCTTATAACTGGAAGGTTTTACTCTTTGACCAGCATCTCCCAATCTCCCCCAGTCCCAGCCCCTGACATCACCAATCTACTCTTTGTTTCTATGAGTTAGGCTCTTTTTTTGTTTTTTAGATTCCACATATAAGAGAGATCATATGGTATTTGTCTTTCTCTGCCTCATATTCTTTTAGGATAAACCCTCAAGTTTCACCTATGTTGTTGCAAGTGGCAGAATTTCTTTCTTTTTTATCTTTAAATATATTTGTGTGTGTGTGTGTGTATGAATATATATACATATATATGTCTATACATATGTCTATATATATAATCTGAAATAAATAAAATCATTATCTTGAAGAAATATCTGCATCACTATGCTGATTGCATTATTTATAGTAGCCAAGACATGGAAACAAGCTAAGTGTCTGTAAATGGATGAATGGATTTTTAAAAAATGTCACACACACGCACACACACACACACACACACACATATATATATATATATATATATATATAGAGAGAGAGAGAGAGAGAGAGAGAGAGAGAGACAGAAAGTGGAATTGCTAGATCATATGGTATTTCTGTCTTTAATTTTTTGAAGAACCTCCATACTGCTTTCGATAGTGACTGTATCAATTTACACTCCCACCAGCAGTACAAAAGTGTTTTTTTCCCCTCCACATCCTTATCAACACGTGTTATCTTTTATCTTTTTGATAATAGACATTCTTACTGGTGTGAGGTTATATCTCATTGTAGTTTCGATTTTTATTTCCCTGATTAGTGATGTTGAACACCTTTGTATGTACCTGTTATTTGTATGTCTTTTTCTCTTTTTTTGAAAAATGTCTAGGTAATTTATTCATTTTTTTAATCTCATTTTTTTTTCTGCTATGGAATTGTATGTATTTTTAATATACTTTGAGTGTTAATCCCTTAACCAATGTATGATATGCAAATATTTTCTTCCATTCACTAGGTTGTCTTTTCATTTTGTTGATTGTTTCTTTCCCTGGGCAGAAGCTTTTAAGTTTAAGGTGTTTCCACTTGCTTATTTTTGCTTTTATTGGTTATGCTTTTGGTATCCTACCCAAAAAATAGTTGCCAAGACAAATATCAAGGAGATTTTTTTCATAAGTTTCTTTCCAGAAGTTTTTATTGTTTCAGGTCTTATATTTAAGTCTTTAATTCACCTTGAGTTAATTTTTGTGAGTGCTTTAAGATAGGGGTTCAGTTTTCTTTCACATGTGAATATTTACAGTCAAGACAATCTTTGCCTCATTGAGTATTCCTGGCTCCTTTGCCAAATATTAGTTAACTATATATGCATGGGCTTGTGATTCTCTATTCTGTTGATTTAAATGTCTGTTTTTATGTCATTACAATACCATTTTGATTACTATAAGTTTGAAGTATAGTTTATAAGGAAATAAAAAGGTTTGTTCTTTTTTCTCAATTGCCCTGGCTATTCAAGATCTTTTGTGGTTCCAAATACATTTTAGGTTTGTTTTTTTATTTTCTGTGAAAATTGCCACTGGAATTTTGATGGAAATTTCAGCGAATCTATAGTCAGCTTTTAATATTTTAACAATATTAATTTTTTCAATCTATAAACAGCATATTTTTCTTATTATTTTCTTTTTAAATTTATTTTTCAATTATAGTTGACATATAATATTATATTAGTTTCAGGTGTACAACCTAGCAATTAGACATTTTCATTTTTCATTTATTTTTGTCTTTAATTTTTTTCTTCTATGTCATGTAATTTTTAGTGTATAGATCTTTTACTTCCTTGGTTAAATATATTTTAGGTATTTTATTCTTTTTGATGTTATTGTAAACAGAACTGTTTTTTAAATTTCTTTTTCATATAATTCATTGTTAGTTATATAGAAACACAATTGATTTTTGTAGTTGATTTTGTATCCTGCAACTTTGTTGAATCTGTTCGTTAGTTCTAACAGTTTTTTAAATGGTTTCTTTAGGGTTTTCTACAGATAAGATCATGTTATCTGCAAACAGACATAGTTTTACTTATTTCTTTCTTATTTAGATTTCTTTTATTTATTTTTCTTGCCTAACTGCTTTAGCTAGGACTTCTAGTACTATATTGAATAGAGGTGGTGAGAGTAGCGCCGGAGTCCAGCTCCAGCAGACCAGAGTCCCGGAGGGAGGTACAGGTGCGGCGAAAGAGTGATGAGCATTCAGACGAGTTGGAGAGGAATGCTACAATCTTTATTTTACAAAGCCATTATATAGTGTAAAAAACAGGTTATCACCCAGGGTAAGCTGTCAGACATATTAATCACAATGGTTGACTTATGGGTTTAACTGATCATATCTCTGGTCCTTCCTTATCCAGCGGGTATTATTCTGTGGTTAACTATTCCCTGGGACATTGTCTGCTCCTGCATTCTTTAGATAGCATACAGGTTTGTTAACGGCCAGGTTCTATGCCGGGGGGCTGGGCGGTCAGGATGAGGGTCTTTTGGCTCCCAACATAGATTTCTACTTAATGTTTCTCTTTCCCAGTCCCCTATTTCATCGTTGTAAAAATTCCATTCCTTCACTATTCCATATTAATAGCAAGGTTACAAAACATGTAAGAAGAGATAGGAAAGCCAGCCCACATATCTCGCTGCTCTGCAGCCGAGACTGTCCCCCGGTGACTCTGTCATGCCACAGGGGTGTTTTGGCTCCCGACAGAGTAGGCACCCTTGTCTTGTTCCTGATGTTAGAACAAAATCTTTTAATCTTTCACCATTGATTATGGTATTAACTGTGGCCTTGTTAATATGGCCTTTATTGTATTGAAGTATGTTACTCCCATATCCAATTTGTTGAGTGCTTTTTATTAAAAAGATGTTGAATTTTGTTAAATGCTTTTTCTACATTTGTTGAGAAGATCATATGATTTAAAAAAATTCTTTATTCCAGTAATGTGATATATCACATTTATTGATTAGTATATGTTGAACCTTCTTTGCATGTCAGGGATAAATCCTAATTGATGAAGGTGTATGATTCTTTTAATGTACTGTTGAATTTGATTTGCTAGTGTTGTAATGAGAATTTCTGCATCTATATTCATCAGGGATATTAAACTGTAGATTTATTTTCTTGTAGTGGCCTTATCTGGGTTTAGAACCAGGATAATGCTGGCATTTAAAAGTAAGTTTAAAAGTGTTCCTTCCTCTTTAGCTTGTTGAAAGAGTTTAGGAAGGATTGGCACTAATTCTTCTTTAAAGGTTGGTAGAATTTATTCATTTCTTCTGGGTTATTTGATTTGTTTTGGCATATAATTGTTCATAGTAGTCATTTAATTCCTTTTATTTCTGTAGTTTTGGTTGTAATGTTTTCAGTTGTAATGTTCAGTTGTAATGATTTCAGTGATAATGTTTATTTGAAGCCACTCTCTTCTCTTATTTTTCTTGGTTAACAAAGCTAAAAGTTTGTCAATTTAGTTCCTTTTTCAAATAAACATCTCATTGATTTTTTTCTATTTCTTTTTTTCTAGTCTGTTTCATTTATTTCTGCTCTAATCTTTACTTTTTTCTTCCTCTAATAACTTTGGGCTTTTTTAAAATGCTTCCTTGAGATGTAAACTTATGTTTTTTATTTAAGTTTTTTTTATTTTGTCTCAATGTATATGTTTATTACTATAAATTTAACTTCTCTCTTAGAACTGGTTTTGCTGTATCCATAGTTTTGATATGTTGTGTTTCCATTTTCATTTGTTTCAAGATATGTTTCTTTCTTTCCTTTTAATTTTTTTTTTCTTGACCCACTGGTTCTTCAGAAGTGTGTTGTTTAATTTTCACATATTTGTAAATTTTTTTTAAATTTTCCTTCTCATTAATTTCTAGTATCAAACTGTTATCATTAAAACAGATACTTAATATGATTTCAGTTTTTAAAAAAAATTTCCTAAGACTTGTTTTTGACTTGGAATATTATCTACCTGGAGAATATTCTGGATATGTTCAAGATGGATATGTTCTGTGGTTTTGGAAGGAATAATCTCTATGCGTCTGATAAATCTATTTAGTTTATAGTGTTTTAAGGTTTTTAATATTCTTTCTGGACGATCTACCTATTGTTAAAAGCTAAGTATTGAAGTCTCCTACTATTATTGTAATGTAGCCTCTTTGCAATGTTCTGCACAGCTGTGAAAATAGGTGCTCACTCACATGACTCCACATTTCCCCTTGGGAGTGATCATGTTCTGAGAAGGTCTCTCTTGGTCTTTCTTGACACTAAGCTGTACCATCTTGGGATGGTGTGACATGGGTGAAATGAAGCTCTTCCTCCTACTCTCTTTAATTTGTGCAAAGTTGGATGTTTGTTTTGCTCCAGCAGTGTGCTGGATCCTCTGTGCTGAACTCCCAAACTTTCACAAAATCCTGTTATCTGTGGGTGTTATTAAAATTTATATTCTTTGCAGGTAAGATGATACAAAGCTCCGATTCTACTATTTTAATGATGTCACTCCTCTATAGCTATTTAGCTATTTCTAATATTTTACTAAAATAAAAGAGTGCTGTGATGAGCCCCATTTTTGTGGAGCTCTTCCCTGTATTTAAGATTATTTCTCTAGAATTATTGCTAAAATATAAATGACTAGCTGCAGAATAGGAACAGTTTTGAGGGTCCTAAGATACACTGCCACATTTCTCTCGTGGAGGGTTGTGCCAATTTCCAGTTTGCTAGTAAGAAGTAAGCCTGATTGTTTCTTGTTACTCCCTATTGTTGAGTATTATATGTTGAACATTTGCTAATTTCATGGACAGTTTCTTAGATTTTCTAATTTTAAATTATGAAATTCTATACCATCCTATCTCCCCATATATATGAACCTTCATATCATCACATCAAGATGAAAGAATACTTCTCATCTTGATTTTGTTTAGTAATTAATAAAATAAAAAATTCAAACATACTTTGTGCTTCTTTCTCTGAAAACTATATAATTATTTAATATGTATTTTCAAATCCAAATCATTAACTGATTATCTCAAGAATAAACATTCAATTAGATATCATTAGTATTTATAGGGAAAACAAGCAGCTTCTTTATTGTGAGTCTTCAAGATTGTCCAACTTGGAGGGAAGAGATGAAACAGAGACAATTGCTAGAGGAAACAAAATCACAGCACTTTTAAAGTTCCATAAAGAGCATGCATTCCTGCTTCCTTCATACCTGTTTTCCTTTGTGCTTTCAAATTAAAATAAGTTTACAGTGAGCCCAACAGCATGTATAATACAATCATTGCTTTAGTTTTTGGCTTGCCTACAAAATTGTAGTTGAGAAATATGATTTTACAATCTGCAAGAGGAAGGAATAAGAGTGACTTCAATTTTGTGTGTTTTGGAATCCTCCCTGCATCTACACATCGGCATTGATTATTTACATAAATGCTTACCAAACATACAATTTGGGCAGACAGGCTCTAGGAAGAATAAAAATATGCTAGCAGTTGAAGCACCACATATATGTGTAGTAAGTTATCTCACTTAAGCGTTAGCACAACTCTCTGAGGGAAGAAATAGCCTTGGAGGAGACAGAATTAGGGCCAGGACAATCCTAGTATGTGGTTAAAAGTTAAGGTCTTTAAACCCAGAGCTCTTGCTCTTTTGATTGCAGGGTCTCAGTCCCTTGTTTCTTAAATAAGATCCACACCCAACAGCTTACTCCCCTTGCTCTTTCTCTGTTAGCTGGGAATGCCCATGTGACTTTGATGGGTCCCATTACATTTCATGAGCTTTATGACCTTCATCCAAAGGACTCTTTTTTTCCTACCCAATGTCAAGATATAAGTACAAGTAGGAATGACACGGGTGCCTTTCCCTATATTTTTATTTCATGGAAATGGATACATATGACAAAAATAATGTGGCTTGGAAATTCATCTTTGTATGCTATAGCAATGTTAGTTGATATCAGTCTGCATCTCCTGGGCCAGGGTACGGAGCTGGTTTCATTCAACTCTGCTCCTGGCTGTGTGGCATCTACAGCTCAAAGGTGTAGCTGTTGAGCCTGAAGGAAGGGAGATGGACTTGAGCACCTTAATTTTATTATATGACAGATGGATATAGCTTCTATAGGAAAGAAAACAGTAAGAGTTAATGTTAGAAAAATTCAAGACTGTGATGAAATAGATGTTGGTCCTGACTCCACATTAACTTGCTTTTTGTTCTGTGCAGATGTCTTAAAGACTCTAGGTTTTCTCAAGGTCTCAGTTTTCTTATTTGTACAATAGGAATAAGAACATTGACATAGTCAAAGTTTTGCTATATCAAATGAGATAATAAGTGAAAAAGAACTTTGTAAAAGTAAAACTATATGCAAGCTAGTTGTATAGATATAGTTTTCATAAATCTTATATTACTTTTCCTTCTGCTCTGTGATTCTTCACTCTTCATCTCCCTCCCACACCTGCCCCACCACTCAAATGTGTCATAGAATTTTGTCAGAAATATTTGGTTAAGGTGATTTCCATCTGGAGAGCAGTTTGGAGAAATCTGCTCTCTGAGTTAAAGGCTTCAGGTATGAAATATTCTCAGTCCTTTAAAGTGAGTGTCTGATTCATTACAACTTATACCCCTTAACTGCTTCCATCTCTGACATTCTAGCAAAATACCTTTGTACTGGCCTCAGCTTATAGAAAGGAAATTGCTGTTTTGTGGTGATTTGCTTGGAATTAGGCAGCAGAAAAGAAAACACTGATATCCTGCTAGGCAAGCCATAAAAGGGGATTTAACTCTTTGACCTATTGTAAAATCAGAAGACCAATAAAACAGAGAGCACAGAACTCAGTTTAGAGAAGTGACAGATAACAGAGCACTTGGTAAATTAAACAAATGGTGGACCGTAGTGGTGTGAGAGCCAAAAAGGAAATTGCAGGAGTGTAGACATTTCAGTGTTCTCTTAATTCAGGATGCCATCTGTGCACTGGGAAATTTTCTTTAGGACTACATGGTTCAAAGACAAGTTTTCATCCAGATTTTAAAATAAACAGGCAAAAATAATTCTTCAATGGACACTGGATAATTCATTTCAGCTGTCCACTCAGAAGTGCTTTGATTTAACATTTAAAAGGCAAACTTTTTATTTGGAATTCTTTTTGGTTTTGCAGAGATGTTTAAATAATACAGAGTTTCTTTATATCCCTCACCTGACTTCCTCTAATGTTAACTTCTAATGTAACTATAGCACAATTACTAAAACTAGGAAATTTATGTTAGTTCAATACAGTTAAAAGAAAGATCTTATTCTAATTTAATCAATTTTCTGCTAATGTTCCAGAACCCTCCCTACATTACATTTGGTTTTTATTTCTCCTCATTCCCCTGTTATTTGTAATCTCTCTGTTGTCTCTTACTTTTCTTGACACATTTAAATCATTTAGGTCAGTTATTTTGTTAGATATCCCTCAATTTGGATATTTCTGATATTTTCTTTCCGACTGGCCTGAGGTTAAACACTTTTGTGAAGAATATCACAGAATGAATTGCCTCCTCCTCCTCCTCCTCCTCCTCCTCCTCCTCCTCCTCCTCCCTCCTCTTCTTCTTTTTGGTTAAGAAAACATTTGTGGTTTTATTGTATCATGAAGCATTGAAACCTCTGAACAAATCAATATCTGGGCAGCGAGGCAGCTAATTTCTCCTTCACTTCTTTAGGTTACTTGAGCAACTTGTTAGTAGCTTAAAAAAAAAGGCAACTTTTTGCATTACATAAGTCTTTCCAAGGCATGCACTGGTATAACACAAACTTTTGACAGATGCAAATAGTCTAGCATCCAAACATCATGCCCAATACCTCGGTAGCAGCAGCACACGGTGCCCACTCCCACCGCGGCGCTGCTCATTCGTGTGTGATAACTGGAGCACCTGGAGGAGTGTGATAGTATGGGGAAGAGGAGGGAGGAGGAAACAGCCTGAGTGCCTGCCTGGAAGGAGGTCAGCTGAAGTTGTGCACGGCGAACCCAAACATGTCATTGGTGCAAACTGAAGCATCACTGATACTCTTTAATAAGAACATCTGGTGGAACCTCGTGATAGGGTCTTCATCCACCTTAAGCTGGCCCACCAGCATGCTGATGATGCAGCTCTCTGGCGAGGTCCTGCGCCGTGATGTTGTGCTGGATTTTCTGGAATGGAAGGCTCTGCAAGAGAACGAGTGGGTGATGGGAGACAACCTCTCCACAACGGCAGCTTTCCCCTGGAATCACTGTACTTCCCATGTAAGGCGTGATGCGTCAATGTAAATTGCGCCTAGTTGAGTTCTGTCATTATCAAATAACTGATAGTAACATTGAATGAAGCTGGATCCAATCTGCTCCGAAATTTTCTTGTCACCCACTCTGGAGCATCACCCTGCCTCACTGAGACCTTCATGACGGCTTCTTTTACAGCTCTTCCAAGAGGGCCGCTGACCATGCCATCTCCTGCTTCACCTCAACAGTCTGCAGGCTGACTGAGGCCAGGCTCCTTGAGGAGCAGAAATGACCTTGATGACCTCTTGTCCACTGAGCATCAGCCTTCACCAACCCTTAGGTCTCCAAGGGGCTGGCACGATGATGGCAACAATGAGCACAAACCAGCGCCATCTGCGACCGACTGTCTGTATCTTTCTTTGTGTGTCATGTCGGAGGGTCCTGGTTGCCAGTGCCTAGTTACTGGTCACATTGACCTTGGTTACTTGGCTAAAGTGTTTTCTGTTGATGTTTTGTCATTATAAGTTTCCTATCATTTCCTTTGCAGTTAGTAAATATTTGAGGAAAGATTTTAGGGAATATGTAAATCCTGTTTCTACTGAAAATTTTGTATGCTAATTCTAGCATCTATCAATAGATATTTTCTGGAACAATTATTACTGTGACGTTTGTCTGATGGAGATTTTTTGTATCTCTCTTTTCTTCTACATTTATTAGTTGGAATTCTACTATAAGGAAAGGTCTCCCCTTTCCTCCATTTATTTATTGATTACATTATTTTTAAAATTTATATCAGAAAAAACTCATGGATGTTTATTTTATGCTGTGTGTTATTACTCAGTACTATCACTATCTATTTTGTACCCCAGATCACTTCAGCTTTGGTGTCAGGATCTCCTTTAGGCTGACTCCTGTGCTCTTTCTACAAGCCTCCACCTTTTTTGAGTATTTTTTTTATTCCTTGTCACTACAAGATGCTTTGGGATCATCTTTTATTTTCCCTGCTATTGTCCTGGGATCAACCACTTCACAAAGAGCCCTCCTAGTACCTTTTATTGTTGAAAGATAATTAGAAACAAGATCTAACCACTAAGTGTTTTATCATTACTGAGTGTCATTACCTCTAGACCTCTTGGTAGATGGAGTTAGAAAAATATGTGTACATATAACCCATGCATATACTCACATCTATATTTTTATATCTACCTACATATCTGTATATAAACAAAAACTATACATTTATACTGACAACACTTTTCCAATGGTATCCTGGTTAGTCTATTCAGGTTGCTATAACAAGATACCACGGACTAAGTGGCTTCAGCAACAGAAATTTATTTCTTACAGTTCTGAAGCCTGCAAGTATGAGATAAAGGTGTCAGCAGGTTTGCTTTCCCCGGAGTCCTCTTTTCTTGGCTTGCAGATGGCCGCCTTCTTGCTCTGTCTTCACATGGTTTTTCCTCCATAGGTGCACATTTATGGTATCTCTCTATGTATTCTTAATCTCCTCTTATAAAGACACCAGTCAAATTAGATTAGGGCCCACCATTGTTTCCAAATACAGTCACATCCTTCGAAATGTCAATTGTGAGGGGCATGCAATTCAAACCATAACAGAGTTCAGTGGTTGCCTCCTTTAGGATCTCAAGAGTATACCGGTTTCGCACTGCTTCTGAGGATCAGTATATTACCAGTTGAAAGAAAGTGAGCTCCTAAAGAAGGGTTATCTTAAATAAAAGAAGTACATCTTTAGTTGAGTAATTTCAGACAGAAGCCCAAAAGCTTGGAGTGGTATTTTGGGAGTGAGATGCCCATATATCCTCTAATCATAGTCATAAGTCAACGTAGAGCTTCCCCAGCTTCCAACCTGCTCTCACGTGGTGTAGCCAAAGAGTTACGGTTTGCACCTGGGCATCAGGAACCTTCTCTTTCTGCCTGTTGTCATTCTGATCACTCCAATTCCTAAGTGTAACTGGAGACAAAGTGTTGATTTTCCTTTTGTTTCTCTTTGGTTCCTTTGGCATCTCTCTCTCTCTCTCTCTCTCTCTCTCTCTCTCTCTCTCTCTCTCTCAAAATCCCCAAACAGCTGGCAAAGAATTTATCTTTAATAACTCTGTTTGCAGAAAAGGATGAAGGCAAGTGTCTCCTGCTGCTGTTTGTACTCAAGGTCTGCTCGATTCCTTCACAGTCCCCACCAGGCCTCCCTGTGGCTTAAGGTTCAGCAGGACCAGGGCAGGAGGGCCGAGAAGAAATCCTTGCATAAGGAAACCAGGTGTGGAGGTTGAGTTCTGGGAAAGGTTAAGGGGCAAGTGGAGTGCAAGCAGAGACAACCTGTTTCCAAATGAAGGGAGAGCTGTAGATTCTTTTGTATAGGCACCATCTAATGTTACTGTAATTTTTGGTAGACTTTTCTGTCTCCTTTTAGACTTGGCATTGCTAAAAGCAGACATCGTTTTTATTTATGTGTCCTTAGAAAACTTGTCAATTGACTGCAGATTCTATGAAGAAATAAATTAATAATGTGAATTTTAAGATATAAAAGTCTTAACAAAAGACACGTAATAAAATCACCCGAGTGGGATAGACAGGGAAGGCTCTGCTGGGAGTGGAGCTTGATCTGTTACAAAGGGTGGGAGAACAAAGATGAGTATCAGGGAGGGAGAAAGTATTTAGTTAAAAATGGAATGACATGGCTACAGAGATAAGAACATTTAGGGGGTTATAGCTAAGTCAATTGATAGAATTCAGAAATCATGAGGAGATGAGATTGGTAAAGTGGATTAGGACTAATAGGTGGAGATAACAGAAGTTGTAATAGTCAGAAACTAGATTTTGTATTCAGAAAAGAATGGGTTTGGTTTCATACAAGATTATATTTGGAGGATCTTTAACTGTTACAACGGATGTTAATATATTAATATTTAAAACAATCCGGAAGTTCAGAAGTGTGTGTATGTGTGTGTGTGTTTACATCTATCTGTATCTACCTATTATCTATCATATCTATCTATCTATCTATCTATCTATCTATCTATCTATCTATCTATCATCTATCTATCTATCTACCTACCTACCTACCTACCTACCTATCATCTGTCTATTATCTATTTATCTATCAATCTGGAGTAGTGATTAAGTCTACAGAATTGTAAACTTGGGTCAGTTTTTCAGAGGTTGAATCAGGCCTCCAAAACTTACTATCTGTTTGACCTTAGGCAAGTCACTTCAACTCTTTGAGTCCTAGCTCTTTTGACCTATGAAGTGGAGATGATGACAATATCCGCCTCATGGGGTTGCCATGAAGATTGGATACCATGTGGGCCACATGGTGGGGTGCCTGACTCAGGGAAGCATGAATGCATGCTAGTGTTGTCACCATTAGCAATGACACTAACTCTGCAGGGAGACATTGCTACTCAACCCCATGTTCAAAAGCCGATGTTTCTGAAGAGGAGGAACATAAGGAAGTGATGCTTTGGAAGGCAGATACCGTTGTGTGCAAGTGGGCTGATGTGAGGTGATGGAGTAGATGAGGCCTATTCCTCAGGGTCTCCAAAGCAGCCATGGACATAAATCATATGCACATGAAAACAGCAACACAAGAAGATAAATAAGTTTCAGGTGAATGACCCCCGAGTGGAAGGTGAGATAAAGAAAGATGGTCATAGGAGTGCGAGGAAGAAGTAAAATCTGAGGTTGATTCAACTGCTGACCTCGATCATGGCTTTGGCTAAACAGAATATCATTTATTTACATTAAAGATGAGGCCCTGGGAAAAGCCTCATGTAAAATATAGTGGAAAAGTAGTATAAGGCCGTCTCCTCTCAGCGTTATACTATCCTACTTGAGAGAATATAATTTTCCTTTTCTTTGCCTAATACCCCTCATGCAGAGATTATAGCCAGATGTTCTGAAGATCTGTTAAAAGCTGGTAAAAGCAGTTAAAAGCTGTGCATTACTCTGATCCTTGAAAGTAAAACTTTAAAACTACCAAGCTGCCAGATGTTCTGTTCAGCGGGTAGAGAGGTGAAGGTAAATTTATTTCTTGCACCCAGAAGGATGTGGTAAAATATCTCTGGAGAGTTATGTTTGGATTTTCATGAATAAATGTGGCAGTTGGTAAAGCGCTGTAGCTACAAGATTATTTTCTTGGTGAGAGAATAACAACAATAAAATGAAAAACTGTGTAATTATGTACAAGCAGAAAGGGCAGATCAGTGGATGCCCAGTTTGCTGTGGAGAGGCCTCACCTGGTCTACCCCATGGAATAGAATCTTGACCTCATCAGTTGTCTGGCTTCACCTGGCTTAAGTGCTTCTCCTTTACACTGCCTGAGTTTCCCAGGCAGGATGAAATAAAACATCGAGAGATTTCAGCACATAGAATAGCATATAATTTAAAATTTAAGAATTGTTTATTTCTGGAAATAAACAATTTCTTTCCAGAAATAATTTACAAATATTATAAATTTTCTATTTAATATTCATAGACCACAGTTGGCCCCAGGTAACTTAAGCAATGCAAAGCAAAACTGCTGTGCAAAAGCTGGCACATAGCTGGTGCACAATGCATAGTAATTGACTGCCTGCTTGTCTAGAGAAATGAACATAATCATTTGGCAAAAAAGACACCATGTGGTAAAAAAGAAGATGCCATCGTTGAAGAGAGAAAAAATGTTAAACTTTAACTTTAATCTGGAAATGTATATTATCAGTTCCTATCTGTCCATTGGGGGATTATGTATTAAGCATTCACCATATGCCTAGCCACAGAGGGTACACAAGTAATATTACATACTCAGTCTCAGGAATTTACGATCCAATTGAGGAACTTAGACTCAAGGAGAGGTTTGTAGTAATAATATAATAAAATGCCCAGATGTGTCTCATTGATGGTGATGCTGCAAGAGGTCCGAGGAAGAGGTGTGGGTGGGCCACTGGGGCTTTCTGGAGAAGGCAGAAGGAAATCACCCTGGAGCAGCCTCTTTTCGTCTGGGTATCCCAACGTACTATAGAGCATAGGCAGCAAAAAGCGTTTGTTGAATGAATGAATGAATGAATGAATGGGTAAGTGTGAGGTTGGCTTCTGAAACTGCTAAGTTTCGGGTGGAAGAAGAAGCATTCAATGAGGTCAGTGCCGACATGACAGATGAGTGACCTTTACAGTCCCACCATCCCCATGCTCAGAAGGGCCTTTCCCTTGGCTAATGTGCGAATGTGGCATATTGCCATTCTTAATGACTTTTGAACGAGGAGCTCTACATTTTCATTTTTCACTGGGCCCCACAAATTGTGTAGTTGGTCCCGCATATGCTTAAATAGTATCAGTGTTCACAGAGTGAGAGGAGACCGGTTCGACTGTTTGTGTGAGTGAGTAGCTGGAGAAGCAATAGGAACCACATACATCCTAAGGAGTAAGGTGGATCTAGAGACAATGCAGCCCAGCCATGAGGCCAATTTTTCTCATAAATGAGACTTGCTTTAGTGGCACAATGGTCATAATAATTATAATTGTGAATATTTCTGGGAAAAGACCTAAGCCAGTCTGATTACTGACACTCTTAAGTTCTTCTTGGTTGACTGAAGTCATCATTGAAGAGTTTGAGATGGATGAGAAGTGATAGCTTCTCCTCAAACCTTCATACCTGCTTCACTACCAAAAAATTCAGCCACACGTAAAACCATTCATTAACAAGTAGGCACAAACCAATAACTCACCATCCTGTGAGCTTCTTGAAGGCTCCAGGCTTGTCCTTTTGGGGCTCAGGCCATCACCTGTCCTTAAGGGTTTATCCAGTCAGTGCAAGAACATCATAGCACAGGATTCTGTGACCTTACAGCTGTCATTGGGCAACGGGTGACCAAACACAGGGCTCCTTACAGGTAAAGCGTTGGGTGTTATCTTAAGGGAAAGGACAGCCCACTTTAGATACTTGCACCCATTTATGAAAAGATAGGCAGAGTCTACAGTATTTTATCCAGTTCACATATCTTGAATACTTTTATTAATGAGATCCCATTTCTAACTTCAATCGTGCCACAACAGGCCACTATTTCTCCAATGACAACCTCTTTCTGACATTAAATATGATAATTGGAAAGGATCCAAGTGTTAGTTGAGACATGAATAACAGGAGTACTTATGGCAGCTGCCTCTAGAACATGCGCTGCTATCAGGACTATCACCGCAGGACTTGCAGGTCATCCCAGGACTGTAGTTTTAATGTTGGAGCAATCAGTTATCTTGAACTAACACTCAACACCATACTATCTATTCCAAGGTGTTTTAAAGAAAATGAAAAAAACGCCATGACGAATGCTTTAGGTAGGTCACGCCAATTAAACACGGTGCCCACCACTTCCTCGCATATGCCCCCTGCTCTGATCCTGCAGCCTTTTGAGTCTGTGAGCACTGGTATGAAGAATGAGAATGTAGGCATTGCAAGCCTGGTGATGGAATTTTTAACCTTGATTCAATAACCAACATTGGCAAGCAATGATAAAAACGGAACACGGGGGAGCACATGCGTTAATTAAATGAACCCTCCTGAGGAGCTATTCAGGTTTGAATTCCACCATTTCCTGGAATTGTGGGTGTGGCTGCCACTTCATTTCTCTGGAGCTGAGGTGTCCTTATCGATATAAAAAGCGTAGATTTGATGAGATGTTCTCTAAGGACTCTTCTAACTCCAAAATATTAGTTTCATATTCTATTCTGTGAACATAGCAGCATAGACTATTTTTGGAGGAAATGTAGACAAAAATTCTAGATGGAAAATAATATATATATTTTAAGATTTGCATTCATGTTTGCAAAAATGTCATTCATAATATGAAATAAATTATTGGTTTATTAAATCCTACCTAAAACTTTATGCTGTAAGAGACATTGCAATATGGTAAATTTCCTTCTATTTCTGTGTTCATATACTTATGTATTAGACTCTGCCGAGTTAAGATAGGATTTAAGGTGATATTTCTTCCACCCCCTCTATTTCTAATGATTTTATAATTTCTAGGAGCACTAGGTGGCGATATTGTTTTTTAAAACGATTTTTTTTCTTTTTTCTTTTTTAGGAGATCTGTGATGGCTGACTCTATTTACAAATAATAATTAACATTTTTAATTTTAGCTCATTGTGGAATCGTATTTCTTCATTGTTTAAAATGTGATAAGAACCCTTAATTCTTAAACTCAGAGGCATGAGATTTTTGTTTGTTTGTTATTATTATTATTCTTCAAGATAACAATCCTAATAGCTAAGTTAAAAAAAGAAAATCTGTCTTATGGCAAAATTTTCCTTAATTTTTTCTTAAAAGGAAATTTAGAAGTTACCCTGAAAACATTTTGAGAATTTACAGAGAGAATTTTATTCTCTGCAGAGGACAGTGCCAAACCCAGTATTAATCATTTTTTTAGGTTATTATAATTATATAATTTGAGAAGAATAAAGTTACTAATCTATTTGAGAGATAACTCTTTTTAAACAAGGAAAATCATGCAAGGAATTGCTTTCTAGAACAAAGGTGAATGCCAGAAAGAAAGAAGTACATTAGGTCAAGAAGTTTCTCCAATACAACAGTAAGGAGCATGGACTCATTTCTTTCAAAGATACTGGTGCTGGAAGCTATCAACTTAGTGGAAAGGTGTGTGTTCAATGACCTTGACTGGTTTTCTACAAGTACTTTGGGAAATGGGGGCAGGAGAAAAGATGAATAATATAATACTAGTCTTATTTGCTCAGTCATTTATGTCACAAATCTTCATTTGCTGATACACGCACCCAGCCAGAGTTGCAGACTGCCTTGGGAGGCAGTTTATAATCGTGTTTGGGCCATGGGCTCTGCCCAACCCATCCTAGCTTCATAGCTATGGCACCAGTCTCTCAGAGTTTTGACTTAACTCATCTATTAAGTGGGGACTCCCTTTTCTTAGGGCTGTTGTGTAGACCAAGGAAGTGAGACTTAAAAAAATATAAAGTACAGTGATTGGACATAATAACTATTATCCTTGTTCTTCCTTTTTACTAAAGGTTGATGTAAAACCACCCTAATATCACCCAATCTGAATTACTGGCCAAAATAAGTGAAGTTTAGATGTCAAAAGCCAACTCAGACCTTAAAAAAGGTTGCAACTATATTTTAATTTAACAAATGTATATATTTTCTCTATCTGCAATTATTTTCCTAGCAAATTTACAAGTTGTTTCACATTCAAATTAGGTCACTTTTCTTTTTAAAACTGCATGAACCTCTCTTACATAAATAAAAAGTAAAACAAACAAATAAAACCCCCAATATGTGAAGCAACATATTCCATAAATGACTTAATCTTATAATAAGCACTTTTAAAACTCCCGTGGCTTAGATGTTCAGAAATTCTCAAGAGATATGCATAAAGAAATTTGGTTTTGACTTGCTTTCCAGACTTCATTGTTTAAATGTAAAGCTTAGGTGAGCTTAAATAATTTCCATTTACTTCATCTAATTGAACAGGTAAAGATTGAGGTGATGGCAGAATCAACTGTGTTAAATACTATTCACCAGAATATTTGAAATAATAAAGCTTTATTGTTTCATATATACATAAATTTGTATTTTTGTTGGAATTGTTAATTTTCTTTGAAATATATTCTTTTAAACTGATAGTCCTAGAACCAGTATCTGTGAAAGAGATGAGTCCTTTCACTGTCACACAAGAGAAAACATACTCTATAAATTCTTGGTCTCACATGCTTCTATTTCTTTAAAGTGTTCATCTTCACTCTCGAAAGCGATGCTCTGAGCGATTTTCCTTGTTTGTAAAGCCTTTTCTCTCATATCAATTGTCTTCCTCCCCAAAGTATATGACTTGAGATAATGAATCCATGAGTTCAATGGTGCTTTTTTGAAAGTGTGACAAAAATGCCTGGAAGTTCAGTCACCCAAAGCAGCTGGAAGGGACTGAGAGCAATGTCACTAAGGTGAAAAAAAAATGATGATGATGGTGATGATGTGATGATGACCATGATGGTGATGGTGATGATAAATGCCAACTGCTCTCCTGAAAGCCCTTTTCAGTCAGGCTTATCGAGCACCTCGCATCTGCTAGACACCACGTCTACATCAATGTTCCTGGGTCAGAGCAGTGGTTCTCCACTGGGGACAATTTTGCTTCCCCTCTCCCTTAATTCCATGGGACATTTCACAATGTTTAGAAACATTTTTGATTGTCATAATGGGGGGAGGAGTAATACTGACATCTAGTTAATAGAGGTCAGGGATGACACTAGACACCATACACTGCACAGGACGGGCCCATGACAAAGAATTGTTCAGTCCAAATGTAAACAGTGCTGCAGTGGAGAAATCCTGGCTTAGAACAAGCATTCTTATGCAGAGTGCTGACCCCTGTTATATGGGCTAAGACTGAAGTGATATTGGGATATCTTGTGTTTTAGGTAAGCGTTTAGAATGCCCTGAAATGAAAAGATACACACTTTTTACTCTTTGCTCTGTCTACAAGGAATGAAAGCTCATAGCTCTTTATGACTTTTTAAAGGCTCATTTAGAAGACTTCAGTGATCTTTTAAAGACAATTATACAAATTAAGCATTGTGTACTATTAACATTATATGATTTCCTTAACATAATATAAGCTGTTATTCTGAATGAGCCTGTTAGAAATAATTAACATTTTACTATCATATAAAACAAGAGAGAAGTGTTTTTTTTTTTTTTAAACCGATGTTCAGTTGAGGATGTTCTAAGTAGCATGTTCCAGGGATATATTGGTGAGAAAAAAGTTGCATTCATTGACTTCATGCAACCAACAGCCTTAAGGCAAAGACAGCTATGAATTAAATAACCCAAATGAGTGTAAAACTGCAGTGGGCTAAGTGCTATGAAGGAGAGGAGCCTGGTCTCCAGGAACAGAAGGTAGAGGTGCTGGGTAGAGGTGGACAAGGATGCAGGTCAAGGACATGAAGAAGACCAACGTGGCTGGGGTAGTAATGAGGAAAGTCGCTGGAAAGAAGAGATGGAGAGGTAAGAGGGACAAGCTATGTCAAAAATTTAGATCTTTATCATAAGAGCGGTAAGAAGCATTAATTATTCAGAAGTGTTATATGATCGCTTTAAAAAATCACCCAGGTCACAGAGTGGAGAATGAATGGGGGTAGGGTGGGAAGGTGGGGAGAGGACTATTTTGTTGTTTTTATTCTCATTATATAAAAGATATCTACTCTCTCACCCCAAACAGGTTTTTCAGATGAAGGAAAGACTTTGCCTATGACGTCCTTGGGTGCAAGGCGGGCTTCTTAACCGAGATAAAGCAATGAACCAATGAGAAATTTCTAAAAGTGGTATTCTGAAGATGCAACAAGGTCTGAATTGGGGCAAGTGGCTCGATACCAAAATCCATGTATCTAGATAAAAGCATAAGCCAAGATGGGCACTAAAGCAAGAGATTTAGTGAAGCAGAAACATGTAGGTAGTTGAAAGGGAGCATGTGGGAAGATCTCCCTGCGACACGCACACTTTCTGGGATTCTTTCTGGGACACAGTAAAGCAGGCACCCTTCTCCCAGTGGCTTCTCTCTAAGGAGGAGTGGAAACCAGTGTCTCCTTGGGTTTGACAAACAAATCCTCTTAACGAATTCTTGCAGATTTCTAATGTGGAATGTGAATTTTTCAAACACCATTCCAGTTGGTATCTACTCCAATGACCTGACACAGGACCTTGCCATGGGATCACCAGGACTCACTCCAGTATTTTTTTTTTTTAAGATTCTCTACATTTCCTGCTAGGGCAGGTTGCAAGGTTATTGGTGGAATATGAGATCAAAGCAGGTTGAGAGAGGTAGACAGTTGGGAAAGACAAATTGAATGCCTATAAAAGGGATGGTGGAGTAATCAGAATTACTATCTTTAGGGCTTTCTTCTTCTTCTATACCATTTTGCCTCCTGGTAATCCAGGCCCCACACTGTTTTATGTATTTGCTTGTTCTGAGGGAGCACATTTAGTGTCCTTGGCTAGCAATGTAAGGCTACTCTTTGAGCAAGGGCACTGTGCTACACACACACAGAAAGCATCATGCAAAATGAAGTCTATGGGAATGCTGCCCCCTGAATCGTTCAGTGTATGACTCATGCAACCACACATGTGGCTCTGCTCTTGGGGGCCTTCTGATTGCATCTCAGTCAAAATCAGGAAGCATGTCAGATGTCCTGCAGAGTGATGCACAAGTGCAGGTAGCTGTTGCTGGCAGGCCTCCTTCCTGCAGTGATGGGAAGAACACATGAGCTCACTTTGATGGAGGGCTGATTGATTGGCTTGCTTTGGCTTGGTTTCTTCCCGCTCCCTGGAAGGTGAAGTCATGTAGCCTGTTAGTGTTGGCCCCCTCCTCTACATTTACTATCCCAGGATCTACCCTTTCACTTCCGCCCCTAACATCTGCCTGCATTATCCTCTCTCACCTCCTCCCTTGTACTATCTCACCTCCTTTTCCTGGGATAGAGAAGCTCCTGCCCCTCCCTCTACTCATTTACAGATTTTATGGCACAGTCTCTGCTCCTCTCAGGGCCTACCCTTTGATCATTTTTTATCAACATGCACTTTACCCAAAGGTCAAGATTCACATTTAGAAATTTAAAAACAGAACATTAACTGTCTTGCTCTTTGCTTTTCTTCTATAATTCGATGCCTCTGAATGATGAAGAAAATATTCAGGAACCAAGGGAAAAAAGAAAAATCTAAAAATTAATATACTATGAGGTTCTCTTTATGAACTCATTGGTTAACTTTTTGGTTTTCTTACTCCTACCTTGAGTTCTGGAAGGTGGCCACTGTGTCTGCCTTGTTTTTTGAGGGATTTACCTGGCTCCTGGCACAGCTGGTGTGGCTGAGAATAGATGTAAGGGGGATCGTGGCACAAGACTGAAAGGGACCAGATCATGTGGAACCTTCAGGCCACATGAAGGAGTTCATACACTGGGTTGAAGCAGGGAAAGAGAATCAAAGATCAATCCTAGGTGGGGGATAAGGCACCACACGGCACCTGCAGTAGTTAGCGTGGCTGCCCTAACCAAGTACCACAGACTGGGTGGCTTAAACAAAGGAGATTTATTTCTCACGGTTCTAGAGGCTAGAAGTCCAAGATCAAGGTGTCAGTGGGTTTGGTTTCTCCTGGGGCTTGTCTCCTTGGCTTGTATATGGCCACCTTCCCCCATGCACATGCATCCCTGGTATTTCTCAGTGGGTTCAAATTTTCTCTTCTTATAAGGATACTGGTCAGATTGGTTTAGGGCCCAAGGGACCCTAACACCTCATTTTTAACTTACTTATCTCTGTGAAGACCTTATTTCCAAATACAGTCACATTTTGAGGTTTAGGGATTTATGACTATAACATGTGAATTTTGAAGGGACATGAGTCAGCCATTACAGTCCTCAAGGAGCAGATACCTGGATAAGTCCAGGTGTTTTCTGATTTGGCTGATAAGTAAAAGAGCTGATTATGAGAACATGGAGCCATGCTTGAAAAGTTAGAAATTCCAACAAGATAAAGATAGCATTAAAAACAAAAATCTGGCGTCTGAGATGTTTCTGTTTGTCAGGACAATACAGCCAGGGTTAACAATATCAGTAAGAAAATTAAAAGGAGGAATAGAGTAGGGAAGGGGGAGAAAGAGGGGAAGAGAAAAAAAAACTTCTTGAAATGATTTTGATTTTTATGCTTGGTGAGAAACATTATCATGTACAATTATATTTACTCAAATGTAAACTTTTGCTTCAGAATGTAAAAAATTTCATGATTACAAATGAGCTTTGATAGTGAGAAAATTGGTTAATTGTCTGGGGAAGGAGATGGATAGAAGTGACTTGCATTCGGAGACTATGGGGAGAGTTGGTAGAAAAGAATGACCTGGTTCAATGTCACAATTGTCATTGCTTTGAAATCACGACAATTTCAATACAAGACGTCCTCACAAGGAAAATACTCTATTGTTTTTCCTAACAGAAATAATATGTGATTATTCATATTTCATTTGCACATGATTAAATATTCAAGAAATGCAGAAAATATATAAGGAAGAAAGTGAAATCATCTGAAATTTTACCCTTGAGATACCACTGTTAACAGTTTTTAATGATCAAATCTTCATGCTTTGCTTTGTGCATATGTATATTCACATCCATAATTCATATCATGGAAGCTATTTTATTTATAGTAGAGTGAGCATAAGCATTTATGTGAGTGTGTATGAGAGCGTGTGCATGCGTGTGTGTGCACTCACACATCCTTCTCCCCTCTCCCTCTCTATTCCCGGGGAACTGTGTTAGCTGCCTGGTTTGTACCATTTTCTCTTTTCTCCAAGGATTTACATTCATTTTTCAATAACTATCTATATCTAAACTCAAATACAGGTACAATTTTAAAAGTAATGTCTGTTTTACAAAAATGTGATCTCAAATGCATGTGTCTGTATACACAACCTGATTTTCTCATTTGCTTCTATTCTTTGTGAGTATTATGCCTCCTAAGTGCTAATGGTGGGTCTGCTTTGTTCCTTGGATGCAATCTTTGTGTCTGTTGAGATGCGTTGCCCTGGCTCCCAGTTTCTCCCTCTCCCTCCTCTTTTGTGTGGAGAAGCTTATGGGTCCTTGGATAAACAGATGACATGATTAGATGCTCCATTAACAACACCTCGCAGATTTTTTTCAGAGCAGTAGCCCTCTTTAAGTGTGTTAATTCTGTCTAAATGTCAGCGAGTTGGAGAGTGTTTGTACATGTGATTTTTACTATACAACATAACTAGAAATTGTATATATGATACATAATACATAATATATAATGTAATATGTATATAAATCATTAGTTATGAAATAATAATCAATAATCTGGTCACTGTTTGAGTTGACCTTGACCTTTATTGGGAAATCCACAAAATGTTTCCCTGACCTTTTGTCTTTGTCATTGCTCCTCATGCAGGTAGAGACTTGTTCTTTTATCCTTACTGGAGAGACTTAGATTCACATGCAAAGGCAGGAGTCTAGCCTCTTCCACAATTCTGCACTAATCTAGGTGCAGAGAATGAACATTGCTTAACTGAAGCTGCCTGATAAGCAAAGTCATTTCTATTGAAATCTTTCAATTCTTAAATGAAACATCATTATCTTCAGGGATGCTTGGGTGGCAGAAAGGAAAATTGGTCTGTCTTCTTTAGTAGCATGCTTTCCACTGCTGGAAATATTCTGTGTGGACCTTGACCCCATCAGTAATATGATCTTTGGTTTCAATATTATGAAATCTCAACCCCAAAGGACACACTAGTTGTACATTCTTAATAACACACACTAAATGAGTTGCAACCATGAGTATAGATAAAAGAAGAGTTAACATAAATATATTATGCTATTCAAGTTTAATGGAAACTCATTAAGATTTTATTTAAAATATTATAGGAATAATGAAGTTATAATAAAATTATACAGAAGGCAAAGTTGCACAATGATCAAGTAGACTAACTAGCAATGAACACTTGATCATGGCAATTTCTCCAGCTGTCATTCTGTCTTAAACTGACCTATGCTCATGCCTGTATTGTTGAGAGCCAGCTCCGGGACCATTGCTAAAACAGACTTGGTCTCACCAGGTCTGACACTGCAGCCGAGCTGGGGTGAAGGCTGAAATCCAGAGACTGGTGCATCCTTTAGGCCATGTTCCTTGTCCTCTTGTGGAAGGACTGAGCCCACAGGCCAGAGGGACAACTAAGAGATTGGGAAGAAGACTGATAGCTGCTGAACTGCAGTGACACACTGAGTGGTGAATGGGTCTGGGTGTTGCTCCCATTGGAGGAATGGTGCAGAGAACACTGTCTCCAGAAATCAGAGCTCTCCAGAGAACTGTCAAGTAGACTGATGTTCCCTGTGCTTGGCCCTGCTGTTACCATTTCCAAGAATATGCATAGAAAATAATCCTTTCTTGATCAAAAATGAGGCTTTATCTAATGAAACTTTTCCATGATGACAAACCTTCAAGAGCTAAGTATTAGCCTGCTGTATGTGTGTGTGTGTGTGCACGTGTGTGTTTATGTGTGCAAATGGTTTTGACCTTATTTTAACAAAGTAAATGCAGGTTAAATCTCTTTATTTAGAACTTGGTCTTCTTCCTACTGTGTGTGTGCCTGGGAAATTTAATTGAATCTAACAAACATTTGCAGCCTGTTGAAGGGACAGATGAATTTTCTGTGGGGAATAGAGAATACCGGGTGGTTCTGGACTGAGACACAGTCAGTAGGAGTGAAATATACTCTACACTGGGAAATGTGAGATCTGAATTCTCACCCTTACTCTCTTGCCATCTATCAGTAAGTCTGAGGAGGTCATTTAAACTCTCTGGAATTTAAGTCAAAATTTTATCAATATAAAAGGACTAGATTGACTAGTTTATTTGCAAAAACCCCTTCCAGCTAGAAAATAATTACTCAAATGACAGAGTTATTGCTTTCATCATCAGATGCATATATACAAAATGTATTACATTTGAAAGCATTTGAAAAATCATGGAATAAGCCAAGGAACTCAATAATTCCTAGAACTGAATTTATAACGAAGGTATAAATTCAACACTCTGCAAAATTCCCTTTAGTATTTATTGCATTACAGGAATCATTGCTCTGATCATTTATTCATTCAAAAAATATTTTCAAGTTCATATTCTTTGAGAGGTGGTTGCAAGGTACATGAACATATACACCTTGCATGTTTCAAACAGAGTTTGTAAATCAGAGTGTATTTTTTCATAACAAAAATGTTGTAAAAGTTTGTTGAGTTCCTGAGCTAATCCAAATAAGTGAATTAAGCTATGTCATTTTGAGGACTAAAAACTCATTAAACACATACTAGAAGGGAATTACAGGACTCAGTGCTAACAAATCGACTTGCCCTTCACAACAGTGTATTAAGTTTCTGAGGGTACAAGAAATTTATCTCTGTCAACACGTTCTCCCTCTTCTCGTTTAGTTCCTGGTGAAACTCATGGGAGATCCTGTTGGTGGAGATGTTTTTGCTTTGGAAGAAAATGATAGGACATGTTCAACATGAAAGAGGGCTGAAGCTCTGGCCACTGGACTAAAAAGGAAGTCCGTCTCTGGCTGTATGTGGTAATTTCTTATAAAGGGAGTGACCAAGTGGTATAAAGCTGCTTGTGAGAATCATGAAATAAGAAACACCAAAAGGACTGAAACTCAGTCAAGTGGTTTACAATATGAAGTATGAAGAGTATAAGATATTGAGGGGATTTTCAGAAGAGTCTATTCATTTACTAATGAGGAAGTAGAAATTGACAACAGGAAAGATGCAGTAACTATCACGGAACAAGGTGTTCGAACTCAGAGTCAACTAGTCTATTCAACAGGACGTTGGAGCCACATTACCATTTCTGTTTTAGAATGTGCAACCGGTCGACTCATTAAATCTTATTAAATCAGTCTAAGACTTTTGGGAGCTGTAATTGACAGATTTTATACACTGTGTAAAGCCTTAACAAACCATAGGTTTCTATAATTGTCTTTGAGACACTTTCTTCCAGAACCCACACAAGTAATTACCAACACCAAGGTGCTTGGAGATTCCAAGCTTTTATGTAAAGTCTTATAGGAGCAAACATATGGTTAATTTGACCCTCTGGCAAAGTAATGAACTGAATTTCTAGATGATTAGCAACTTTTTATGGTGACTGTATTAGCTTAATAATAAAGAGAAGCCATATGTGTATGTGCTTCTGCATGGATGTAGATTAAGAAAATGGGAGAAAGCAAATGCTTTGTTATGAGATTAGAATGCTGAGTTTATAGTCTCTTGATTCTACCCCAAGCGAGAGACTTGGCTTTGAATTGCTCAGCTAATCAGCTTAGGCAGTAAGTGTTGTGACTACTTATCATACATCTCGTTCTTCACAAACAGAAGTGAACAGCAATGCTGCATGGTATTGTAATTATTCACATGAGCCCAGGAATCTGATAGAAATGAAAATAAAAGTCTGAATCAAATAACATAATTTTCTATTCTCAGCTGACATTTAAAGAAGGCTGTGAAGTAAATTTTCTCTCATCTTTCTTAGAAATGTAAAATTTTGTTGATGCATGACAAATCCTATGGTTTTCTATCTTTCTGATGACTATTTGATTAATTGCCAGGTTTTGCTGTGTGTATGTTCTTGAGGAGTTGGTTAAATTTAGTGGACTCTTAAGATCTTGAAATAAAATGGAAGTCCCTTGCGTTATATTTTGTACCTTTTTCGTTTCATTTTATTTTTTAATATAATTAACATATAACATTGCACAGGTTTAAGATGTGCAATGCTTTGATTTGATACATTTATAGGTTATAATGCGATTACTATTGTAGCATTAGCTAACTGTTCTACCACATCACATAATTATCATTTCTTTTTTGTGTTGAGAAGAGTTAAGATCTAGTCTCCGAGCATCTTTGGAATCTATCATACAGTACTATGGCCTATAATCGCTATGCTGTGCATTGGAGCTCCAAGACTTATTTATCTATGAGTTGCAAGTTTAAGGGTACAGGCTTGAAAATAGTAGATAAGTCCTATCTTGTTCTTAAGGAATTTGACTTATCAAATACTATTTTAATTTATTTTTACAATCTTCTTCTAAGCATTCTTATTTTGATATTTTATTTGTGAGAGAGACTCTTGAAAGAAAACAATAATTTAGTTGACTCTCAATACAGAATCTGATTTTGTTTAACATAGGTCTTAATTTATTTTGTATTTAATTTCTCTTCTTGCTTAAAGCAACTTTAATTGGGCTGAAGCTTTAGTGGAAGAACATTCTTCCAGTACAACATGAATGAGTGTGTGTTTGTGTTAGGGTTGTCTCTTTGACTGGGGATAGATAAACAGTTATTGAATTATGCACATCAGATTCTACCAATAGTGAAAGATTTGTTATTTATCTATTAAATTTCCACCACTTTTCTTTGCAACATATTAACAGTTCAACACATTTTGGGGATAAAAACTATTAAACTATTGTGAGAGTTAGAAGCCCAGAGGTTTATATGCTCTGGTTTTTTTGGTGGCAGGGAGGAGGGAAGGACATATATTCAGGTCAACAAAAGAATATCTCAGCCCTGCTCCCCAATCTACCAGCTTTCCATCAAGTGTTTTCTATCAATCACCACACCCATCAGCTCCTCTAGAGGTACTTACGATTCTGAATTTTATGGTAATTTTTGTTTGCTTTTATTTACAACTAGACTAGCTATGTCTTTATCCTTTTTAAAATTTAAGTATAATTGAAATACAACATGAGTTTCAGATGTACAACATATTGTATCATGTAAAGTTATCACACTATTATTGACTATATTCCCTTCACCTTTCTAAGCCATTCGTTCACTCCCCTCCCCTCTGGCAATCATCGGTTTGTTCTTTATTTCTGAGTCTGTTTTTATTTTGTTTTGACTGTTCATTTGTTTTGAGTTTTTAATTCTACATAAAAGTGAAATTATACGACATTTGTTTTTCTTTGACTTATTTCACTTAGCAGCATTAATACCCTCTAGGTCCATTCACGTTTTCACAAATGGCAGACATTTATTTTTTTGGTTGCTGAGTATATATATTTCAAATATTTATAAATATATTTTTACATAAATATAATATATATTTTACATATTTATCCATTCATCTATCAGTGGACTCCTAAGGTACTTTCACATCTTAGCTATTGTAAATAATGCAACAATGAAAATGGGGGCATCTATCTTATTGATTTAGTGTTTTTATGTTCTTTGGGTAAATAACCAGACATGAAATGGCTGGATTGTATAGTAGTTCTAGTTTTAGTTTTTTGAGGAGCTTAGACATACTATTTTCCATAGTGGCTGCACTACTTCACAGTCCTACTGACTTTGTATAAAGTTTCCCTTTTCTCCACATCCTTGTCAACACTTGTTACTTGATGACTTTTTATAATAGCCAACCTGACAGGTATAAGGTTAGTATCTCACTGTGGTTTTCATTTTTATTTCTCTGATGATTAGTGATGTTGAGCATCTTTTCATATGGCTATTGGCCATCTGTATGTCTTCTTTGGAGAAATGTCTTCTTATGTATTCTACACATTTTTTGATCAGATTGTTTGTTTTTTTGTTTGTTTATTTTTGTTATTAAGTTGTATAATAGATTTTTGATATCAACCTCATTTGATATATCATTTGTTAATATATTTTCCCATTCATTAGGTCATTTTTTTGTTGATGGTTTCCTTTGCAGGGCAAAAGTTATTTATTTATTATTATTATTTTTTAAATATTTTTTTACTTTTTAATTACAGTTGGCATATAATATTATACTGCTTCCAGGTACATATCATGGTGATTAGACATTTATATATCTTATGAAGTTATCACCTTGATAAACCCAGTATCCATCTGATACCATACATAGTTATTATAATAGTATTGGTTATATTCTTTATGCTATCTATACTATACATACCCATGACTATTTTGTAACTGCCAGTTTGTACAAGTTAGTCCTTTCACCTTTTTCATCTCCCTAATCTCTCTTCCATCTGACAATAATTGGAATGTTCTCCATATCAATGAATTTGCATCTGTTTTGTTTGTTCATTTATTTTGTTCTTTAGATTCCACATGTAAGTGAAATCATATGGCATTTCTCTGTCTGACTTATTCTACTCAGCACAACACTCTCTAGGTCCAACCATGTTGTTGCATAGGGTAAGTTTTTATTATTTTATATGGCTGAGTAATATTACATTGTATATATATATATACAACTTCTTTATCCATTCACCCATTGATAGACACCCAGGTTGCCTCCATATCTTGGCTATTATAAATAATACTACAATAAAAATATGAATTCTCATCTCTTAGAAGTAGTGTTTTGAGTTTGTTCAAATAAATACTCAGAAGTGGGATTACTGGGTCCTTCTTTGTCTCTTGTTACAGATTTTGTTTTAAAGTCTGTTTTGCCTGGTATAAGCATTGCTACCTCAGCTTTTTTTTTTAATTTTAATTTTCATAAAATATCTCTTCTCATCTCTTCACTTTCAGTCTGTGTGTGTCTTTCAATCTGAAGTGAGTTTCTTGCAGGCAGTATATGTAGGGGTCTTTTTTTCTAATCCATTCAGCCACTTTATGTTTTGATTGAAGCATTTAATTCATTTACATTTAAAGTAATTGTTGACAGATATGTAGTTATTGTCATTTTATTATTCATATTTTTGAACCTCCTCTTCTCTATCTCTTTTTTCTTCTTCAAGAAGTCTTATTAATATGTCTTGTAATAATGGCTTATTGATGATGAACTCCTTTAGGTTTTTCTTGTCTGGGAAGCTCTTTATCTCTTCTTTTAGTCTAAACAATAGCTTTGCTGAATAGAGTAATCTTGACTGGAGGTCCTTGGTTTTCATTACTTTGATTATTTTGTGCTAGTTCCTTGCTTGCAAAGCTTCTGTTGAGAAATCAGCTGACAGTCTAATGGGATGCCTTTGTAGGGAACTAACTGCTTTCTCTTGCTGCTGTTAGGATTCTCTTTGTCTTGAACTTTTGGCATTTTAATTATGATGTGTCTTGGTGTGGGCCTCTTTGGGTTCTTCTTGTTTAGAATTCTCTATTCTTTCTGGGCATGTATGTCTATTTCATTCTCCATTTGGGGGAAGTTTTCAGTCATTATTTCTTCAAATAATTTTTCAATTTTTCGCTCTCTCTCTTCTCCTTCTGGTACTCCTATGATACAAATACTGGTATTTTGATGTTATCCCAGAAGCCCCTTAAACTATCCTCATTGTTTTTGGGATTCTTTTTTGTTGTTGTTGCTTTTTTGATTGTGTGTCTTCTGCTGTCTTTCTTCTAAATTGATGATTCAGTCCTATGCTTCATCTAATCTAGTTGATTCCCTCTAACATATTCTTCATTTCTGACTGGTTCTTTATTATGTTTTCTATCTCAGTTTTTATGTTTCCTATATATTTTTTTTAAATTCTCACTGAATATTTCTATTCTTTCCTTAAGTTCATTGAGCATCCTTATAACCAGTGTTTTTAACTCTGCCTTTGGTAGATTGCTTGTCTCCATTTTGTTTAGTTCTCTTTTTTTTGGAGCTTTGTTTTTTTCTTTCATTTGGGACATTTTTTTTTTTTTTTGCCTCTCCATATTGGCTGCTTCCATGTGTTTGTTTCTATGTATTAGGTAGGGCTCATAAGTCTCTTGGTTTTAGTAGAGTGCCTTTATGTAGTACATGTCCTGTGGGTCCCAGTGGTGCAGTCTTTCATGGTCACTTGAGCCAAGTACTGCAGATACATGAAGTGCCTTCCTATTACAGTTGAGCCTTGGTTGCTGTTTGCATGTCAGTATGAGGGATTGACCCCTGGGCTGATTGGCTGTGAGGACTGGCTGGTGAGGGGCTGACCCTAGAGTAGGACTGACTTTGCCAGGGCTCTGGTGCCTGCCTAGTCTGCCCTTTAGGTACGTCATCCTTGAATGCAGCCTTGTGTAGTGCTCCAGCTAGGTCAGCCACTGGGAGGGGCCCACCACAGGCCAAGTCTAGCTGTAACCTATGTCCTGCCCAGAGCTACCTCACATGAGTCACCAAGCATTCTTTAGATGGCCACAATCTATGCTAGACTTGGAGGTACTTCAAGTGGGCAAGCTACAAACCAGGGCCAATGCCACTAGTGCTAGGCTTGGGGCTGCTCAGCAAGAGGTATGGGCACTTCAAGGCCAGATACTGCTTGTTTGAGTTTGCAAATCTTTGAGATATTTTAGGAAAGTCTGCAGCATGAGCCAAAACTGGCCGTTTTGTATAGAAAAACTTCTGGAAGTGGCTCATGTGAGCCCACACATGGGTGGGGCAGGGTATCGGAGAACATCAGGGCAGAGTGACCAGTGCTAGCCAGGTTGATGGAGATTCAGATAATGTGCTTGCCTGCATCTGCATTCTGGGACCAAGGAGGCCTCAACAAAGGAACAATGCTTTTGTCAGCACTTCTGTCTGGGAGAAAGCTTCCCCTCCAGTCCTCAGCCTGAAGCCAGACAGTCCAGTTTCTCCCTGTATGTCACCAATGCCTTTTGGGCTGCTGTTTACAGTGAGCCCCGCAGCGAGATAGTCCATATTCAGGGCCTTTAAGAAGAAAGTCTACAACCCTCCATCTCACTTAGCCACAATCTCTGCTGGTTTTCACAGCCAGAAGTTGTGGGGACCTCTCTTCCTGGAACTGGAGATACCAGAGTGGGGCCGAGTCTCCTCACTTTTCTGGGGGAACATCCACAGCCAAGATTTCCTTCTTGATTCTCAACTGCCACATGCAAGTGTGGGACCGGCCCAATCTATATCTCTGTCTCTTATATCAGTCTCCACGTGTAGGACTTCTGTTCAGCTAGACTTCAGATGACTCCTAATAATAGCTGTTCTGTAGTTTAGTTGTAATTTTGATATGGTTGTGAGAGGAGGCCAGCATAGCATTTACCTACGCCTCTCTCTTGACCAGAAGCCTGCTCTGTGCAAAAGCTTTTTTTAGTTTTATAGAGTCACATTTGTCCACTTTTGCTTTTGTTTTCCTTTCTCAAAGGGACATATCCAAAAAGATATTACTAAGATTGGTGTTACATAGTTTCCTTCTAAGAGTTTATGGTTTCAGGTCTTACATTTAAATCTTTAATCTATTTTGAGTTTATTTTTGTATCTGATGTATAAGTGGTCCAGTTTCTTCCTTTTTTTGCACGTATCTGTCCAGTTTTCCCAGCACTGGTTGTTGAAGAGACTATCACTTGCCCAACACATATCCTTACCCACTTTGTCCTAAATTAATTGACGATATAAGTGAAAGTTTATTTCTGCAGTTTCTATTTTGTTCCATTGATCTATGTGTCCATTTTTGTGCCAGTACCATATTACTTGATTATTAAAACTTTACAGTATAGTTTAAAATCAAGAAGCATGATTCCTCTAACTTTGTTTGAAACAAAATAGTTTATTTTGCTTGCTTTGCAACTTTATATAAGTGGATTAATACTGGATGTATCTTTTATATCTTGCTTCTTTTAATCAAACTTTTATTTTTAATTTTTATCCATATATTGGATGTAGCTATGACTTGTCAACTTTTCTTACTATATAGTGTTCTATTTTAAACCTTCACTGCAACTTATTGGTTCTTTTGTGGGTGAACACTGGTATTGTTTTCAGCTTTTGGCCATTATGAACCTAACTACTGAGAATATTTTTGTATGTATTTCTGAGTGACATTGCAAACAAAAATTAAGGCACATAATAGGAGTGAACTTGATGGATCATAATGTATTTTTATGTAAACCTGATATTTGTGGAAGACTATAATGTAAATTTTCTTTCAACTTTTCTGGATTCATAAAAATTTTATTGATGCTAATCTCACTGAGGCTTGCCCCTGCATCTACAGGTTATCTGATGGCTGTGCTGTAAAGTGGGGTCAGCTATGCAAACACAATTGGAAAAGCCCTGTTCTACATGTATCTTTTTCTTCTCTTGTCCCCAGTGGGATGACCGATGCATGTATTTTTTTGTGACAAAGGCCTAAGCACCAGGGGGCAAGTGGAAATCAAAAAGTACTGTCACAGCCCTATGCTTTTATTGTGTCTGTTCACATTTCATTGGCCAAAGAAAACCCACGGCCACACTCAGATTCAAGATCCACAGAAATACTTCTGAATGAGCATCTCCATAGTCATGTGACAAAGAGCATGGGTATAGGTGGGGTTAAGAGTTGAAGCTAACAATGCAATCCATTGACCATGAAGGATGTGACCATGAAGAATTTTTGTGATGATAAAAAAAAGGAAGAAAGAAAGAAAGAAAGAAAGAAAGAAAGAAAGAAAGAAAGAAAGAAAGAAAGAAATGGAGCAATTACAGAAACTTAACTCAGTTCCTTGCCCCTAGCTAAAACTTTGTAAATATTTGTTATTATTGTTGTTGCTATTATTTTTATTATTGCTGCCTAGCTACTATAAGTATAACAAGATGATAGTAATATCACTTCTCTGTTGCTTCAGGACCAAGGTCAAAGGACTGAGATCAAAAGGTGGTAACTATTAAATACCTACACATTCTAAAGAGAAGTGCCAGATTAAAGAATAGTTCCAACTATTGTTCACCTAGTGGTCTGTAAGGGGAATTTGTAAACTGATTTTGGACTAAAAATTTCTGTGAGAGAATTGTCAATAATATGCCATGAGCTGCTGCTTTCTTCTCCCCTTAAACACATGAGTACTCCTGAAAAAGAAGTTATAGAGGGGGCTTGATAGATGTCTAATGGAATTGGGGGATGATATGGCTCATTCCTGACTCACATTTCCAAAATCATAAAAAAATGAGAAGCTGCTCAAGATAAAAGCTATGCAGAGCTGCTGCTATGACAGAAAGATAAGCAGGTAAAAGGGCATGTTTCTGTAGGCTGGATAGGGCCCCAGAGAAGAATGTCATGTTGAGCTGTCTAAATAACACACAGTCTAAGAGGGTTGTGAACTGGTGAGCCAAGAGATGAAGAATGAACCAGAGAGGTACTGTCTCCAATGAGGGAAATGCAGGAATGATTCCCTCTGATGATTGTAGGAGATGGGGTAGGGGAGGGCCTTCGAAGGACACATGAAAGTACCCCATAAAATAAATAAAATCATTGTTTGGATATCTGCTAAACCCAGAAGGCACTATTGCCATGTTACAACTGTCCAGGTCTTTTGGGGCCATTTCTGTCCCTCCCCTCTCTCAATTTATCAACCTCAGAGGAGATAGAGATACACTGAGTCAGGGAGAATAAACAGAAAAGGAAAGGAAGAGAAGAATAATAGAGTTTCCTGCCCCATTGCAGGTTTCCTCTCCTGAACCAGACTGAGCTAGGACAAGGGATGAGCTTTGAATTGAATGAGAGATACAGTTATAATATTGAATTAGTCTAGACTTTTTTTTTTAATACCTGAAAAATCAGCGTAAATGACAAGAAATGCTATAAGATCTACCTAAGATACTATCAAGGCAAGGAATGGTAGATTTGATACAGAACAGAGGAAAGATAGTACTGGTTAAAAAATAAAAATGAGCTTCTCCTTCCCCTTGCAATGTTCAATTTATTCACTAAATCAGTAAAAGATACAAATAAAAATATTCAGAAACAATATCTAGGTAAGCAGATTTCCTTGTTAAGGCAAAACAACCAATATTTATTAATATTTTTAATACAAATTGTTTTTACATATATCACCTTTGCTCCAAAGTTTCAATTTGACAAATCATAGTGTTTCCTGTCTATTTCTCATCTATGGAGATTGCTTTATCAACTTTTTTTTATATCCTTAATGTTACAATTAAACCTTCAAAACCTGTGTACACGGGACATGCAGTTCATCTTGATTTGAAAAGAATAAGAACCCTCAGAGCATGTGCCACTAAACCATCATTGTCTTAGAAGATTCGTTGACTCTACTAAATGTGGAGTTAGAGAGTAGTCCGACCCAAATAAAACGAGGTTGGTTTTTTTTGTTTGTAAGCAGTCTATCAAATGACTAATTCCCATGACTAAAAGAATTTTTCTTAGCAAAGATGTATATTAGATTTGGTGGCCACATGCTTTTCATAATGTTGACACCAACTAGATCCTCAAAACAGAAACCTATGAGTCTTAATTTTTTAATTTCCTTTTTTCAAGGAACATTTCTTTATGTAGTATAAACAAAGTTTGAAAATTGAAAACAAATGCCTATATTTTTACTCACCATCCAGAGTAAGAAACAGAATTTTATACTTTTAAAGCCTTGGATACCTCCAACCTAACACAGCCCTCTCTATTCCCATATAATGACAACCATTATTTTAAATATTAGATTTATTGTGTCTTTGATTTTTCTAGAGTATTGCCTCAGATGTATGCAACTCTAAACAATATATCATTAAATTCTGAATGTTTTCCAATAGTATATAAGTGATGTAATACTGTCTGTTTGCCTTTGAATCTTGCATTTTTCATTCAACTTTATGTTTTGATATTTATCTACAATGTGTATGCCTGTACTTGACTTATTTTTACTGAAATAAATTCTTCTTTGCAAAATTCAATTTTATGGCCATACCACAATATTATTCTCCTGTCCAGTGACATTTGGATTATTTGAAGTTTTTGCTATTACAAATAATTTTGCTGTGAACATTTCTGTACATGAAATCTTTGACACCTGTACAGGGGTCCCTTGGGATATACTTAGGAGAAAAATGGCTTTATAATAGAATGCTCTCCTTTAGGAATCAGCATGGTGTAATTTTCATTGGTCAACTCCTGAAGGTCTTGGTAGGAGTAAAATTACATGCCATTTTGGTTTTAATTTCTATTTTTTGATTATTAAGAATGTCAAACATCTTTTCATTTGTATTTTTCAGCCACTGATGGATCCTTTTCTATGAATGCTTGTTAATACATTTTGATCATTTCCTATTGGATTTTTTATTTTTACTTTGTTGATTTTTAAGAGTTCTTTATAAATTCTGAATACTACTTATGCTCTGGTTATGTATGCCAGAAAAGCTTAGCTTTCACCTCTTTACAATAACCTTTTAATTTTAAGGTGAGATTTATCAATGTTTTGGGATTTGTTTAAATAATTCTTAGATTATTATCAGAACATTATGTTATATCCTCTTCCAAAAGTTTAACACTTTTGCTTTATGTATTTAATCCTTGAGCCATATAAAATTGATTTTTATATTTGCAGTGAGATTTGGATCTGATTTTATTCTTTCCCCCATGTCTTAGAATTGTACCCACACTCTTTATTGATTAGTACTTTTCTTCTTCAGTAATCTACCACCCATTATTTATCAAGTTGTTAGATATTAGTGAGTTTTTTTTCTGGTGCATATTATTTGCCACTGATCTATTTCCTATCTCTAAACAGACAGCACACCATTTTTATTGTCATTTTAATAGATCTTGATATTTGGTAACTTCTCTCACTTAGTTCTTCAACTATCTTTTTGTCTGAAAGAAGATAGGCATATTTTGCTACTTTGTAACTGCTAGAATTAATCTTGCAAGTTCCATGAAGGACCCTGTGTGCTATACATCAACACTAGCATTCCTGAAAAAAAAAACTTACTCCAATTTGAAGTGATCAAAGTTAGCACTGAGAGCACTAAGCCATATTAACCTCATGGCCTCTTGAGAGGACGTGTTCTCTCTGCGATACTCCACTGTTGCCTTATTCCAAACCATTCTCTACTTGCAGGCTGAATGATTTTTTTGAAGAGGTAAATATGACCATGTATATTATTTAAAACTTACTATGATTTCCATGGTCTTGAGAGATAATTCCAAAATCCTTGGTATGTCCCCACAGGCCCTCTACAATCTGACCTTCTCTTATTTCTCCAGTCTTATCTCTCCTTCACTTCTTTCCTTTAGTTATGCTTTAGATCATCATTGACATCATACCCGCTCATCCCAGTTTAGAGCTGTGTCATCCTGTGTCCCAAGGTCCCCTCTGAAATAGTTGGGAGCCTATTGATCTTTCTTTAAAGTACCTACCCATCTTTGTTCATGTCTCTGCTCTTCTAGGCTCCCATATTTACACATTCTTGCAATATCATGAAATGTTGCATTTTACCCATTATCAGGAGTTTTAAGGATTTTATTCATTGTGGAAGTCTAGGATTGTAAGCAACAGAATACTGACAACATGTGACTTAAACAATACGGATTTGTTTTTCTTACAAAATAAGAAATCCAGAGGTAGGTGGACCCAGAATTGAATTCAGCGGCTACATGATGTCAGGGCAAACTTTTTTTCTTTCACTAGTCCCCCATGGTCTCAAGAAGGCTGACAACAACAAGAAGGTTGCAGCATTTCCCACTATCAAAGAGAGAAATAAGGTCTTCTCTTCACTATTTGGTCTTTCTATCAGGAGGAAAATATTGTCTCAGAAATCAACTAATAATACTCTCTTTCATGTGCCCTTGGCCAGTTACAAGGGACATGAATCAGTTTAGTATCAAAATACTGCTAAAGGAGGTTGCCTCTGTTCTCAAGTTGAAAGGTGAGTGGAAGAGCAGTTGGAAAGTGTTTGATTTGTGATCTTCTTGTTTATATACTATAAATACTAATGACTATGTAAATTTCTTCTATATTGACTTGTGGAGAAAAAGTGTGCTGAAATTCACTGATGACTATTACAAATCTATTTGATAATATCTTGAACTACTCTGTCCAATATGGTCACCATTAGCCACATACAACTTTTAAAAATAAAATTTACATTAATGAAAATTAAATAAAATTTAAAATTCAGTGTCTTAGTTATAGAACTCATACTTTAAGTATTCAGTAGGCACATGTGGCTAGTGCATTGAATAACAGTTAAAAAACATTTCCACTATCACAGAAAGTTCTATTAGATAGGATTCATTTAGAGCCTACTTAGAAAAACTTTCTAATATCTGATTCAGACAGGGCCTATCAATGTGTAAGAGTATCTTGTACATTGATAGTCATCAATAAATATTTACTAGGTTGAAAGAAATCAGAAAAAAATACATAAAATAGATTTAATACCTCTACGTCCACTGCTTTTTATTCTACTTGGTTAGGGAGAACTTTTTTCTAGTTAGTTCTCTGAATAAGTCATCATAAATTTAATCATATGATATAGTTACATCTGTCTTTCTACTGGTAATCTAATAAATAAAATTTTTAAGCATCCATGCTCTTGGAAGGTTGAAGTGCAAAATAACATTGTCAAACAAATAGTGATGACTTGTATTCCAGGCAGAACAACTATAAATATATTGAAGACAGCTGATTACTCAAAATATTTAATGGATTTTATTAATGTAAGTTCAATTCATTAATTATTTTTCCAACACTTACTCTTATTAATTTATAAGTGTAAATAAAAGTAAAACTCACTTATGTAAAAATAAATTCAACAGTTTCACACAAATACTTTAGACTCTAGCAAAGTTAACATACATACAATACAGTGCCCTGAAAACATCATGCTATTCTTCCTCCCACTTCATACCAAAGGATATTTAATACACATACTTTGTATTTTCATTTTTTTAGTTTTATTTTTTTAAACCTTTAATTTAAAATAACTATAGACTATTCACAGGAATTTTCAAAATTAGTACACATATATCATATGCATCCTTTACCCATATTGTCCAAATTGTTGATTCATTTTATACAACAGTATCCAGTACTGATAGTATAGCATCAAGACCAGGAAATTGACATTGTTACACTGTCTGTGCACAGTTCTATGTCTTTTTATCACTTGTGCACTTTCAGGTAATTGCCACAATCAAGACATAGAACTATACTGTCACCACTGTTCCTTTTCTAATGTTCCAGTCTTAGGATGATCATTTGCTTGGCGGTTTGTAGCTGTGAACATGCATTTAAAACTTTCGAGGGAATACAATGCAACAGGAGGATTATTATAATTATTGTAAGCAGAATAATTATCAATGTTTGCAGTGTACTTCAGAACCATGGTCCTCAAGCCCCAAGCCAATGAAAATCAAATATGACAAAGAAAGACCCTGCTGAAGGAGTTACCTTTTTAAGCCACTGGCTTGCTCAGTGATGTTATGCACTAAGTTTCAATTTCCCCAGAAATGTTAATCCTGGTACAGCAGATGATGTTGGCCACACCAGACAACTCCCTGATCAGCTAAATGATAAATGAGAGCTATTCTATTGTCAAAACAACTTTGGTAATAGTCTACGAATTTTGCTTGGACAGCTATTTGTCCTAGCAGCAGTTTCTGCAAAATTTTCAAGAGTTAAGGGGAAGTTCCTGCTCATATTCTCATCTACATTTACTCCTAAACAGGAAAGTACAGCCTTGTCAAAGGGAGTGAGTCCTGTCATGCACACCTCCTGGTTGATTCTTTCTAACGTAAGGATGTAAACTTAGGGGAGTTGCCCAATGAAGTGTTTTAGTTCATTTGTGGACAGTTGGGACACAGTTAGATAACCTAAGAGGCATTGCCTGGTTATGCACCAGGTCCAAGGAGAGTGGTAACCAACACAGACAAAGATAAACCATGTCAAGGCACAAACCATTGCTGATAAGTTGATAATATTAATGGATTCATTGGCAGGGATTGTTGCATTTGCCCATTCAAGCCAGTGGTCAGTTAGTCTTTAACTCATTCATAAATTTTTCTAGCCTAAAATACAGAATTGTTCTAAATACTTTTCAAAGAAGGGTGCTGCTGGTGAGATCTTTTTATGATTCGGAACAGATCTGATTTAGGTAATCATGAGAATGTGAGGGTGCAAATGTACTAAGATTTATGTAGCTATTTGTGTTTAACCGGGTATGACCAGTTATAATTGGAGAAATGTAAAAACAAGGCAATGGATTTTCTGGCCAGAAGACTTGAACTAGGGGGGTCAATTGTAGTTTGCAGTGACATTGGGAATAAAAGAGAAATTGGTCACAGAGAGGACCAGGGGGTCTTGTAGTATCATGGGTAGATTGAAATCTTTGATGATAAAACGTATCTAGCCATCTGTAAGGTTACCCTAGCCCCCTTAGCAATGGCCAGGAAGATAAAAATGATGGCATTATCTTTCCAGGCCAAAGACAGAATGAGAAAAATAAGAGCGAAAGAAAGGCTTTCATGTTTAGTTAAAGTATGAAGTCTTGATTGACATCTCTGCAAAAGTAGTCTACCTCAATGTCAGCTACTTCTCTTCCCTGGCAGTTTGATTTGGAGGTCTCCAGCCTCTGTATAGAACCAGATGTCAGGTGTAACCCTCTTTATGTGTGAGATGTGTATCCAGGCTCAATGTCTTCTAGTTTTATAGCAGTGTCAGTGATCAAGAATACTTGGTAAGGTGTCTGCCTGTAGAGTTTGAGGGCTGTCTGCCTTTGATGACATTTTTAGAATAGTTAGTTACCAGGCTGTGACCAAGAGAATTCTTTGAATTGGGATCTTGGAAAGCTTCTTTAACCTGTTGATGATAGTCTTTCGCATAAGACATTAAAGACTTAACAGTAACTGGTTACACCAACATGTCCAACAAGGGATCAACAGAAAGTTGAATATAAGTAGACATTGGTCTACTGGTAAATGTCTCATATGGAGTGAGTTTATTTTTCCCAAATGGGGTCTGTGAACAATCAGCAAGACCAAAGTTTATACCTTAGGTCAAGAGGTATAAGTCAGTAATTTTAGAGGTTTTAAGTTTGAGGGTCCCATTAATTTTTTCAACATTCATGATGATTGAGAGTGATAGGGTCAGTATACTTCCAGGAATTTTGCAAGGTTTTTAAGACTTATATGAATTGTTTCCATATACTGTATATGAACCACCTTATTTACAAAAATGCACCATTCCCTTGCTTATCCCATTAGGTATTACAATTTCTCCTACATGTATTGCAGGGGTAACTACAGGTGGCACTGCACTTCAAAGAGAGCTATGGGAAGAAAGTCCTAGGACCATCAAAGAGACAGCCTTTGCCCTGACCCAAATTCAGGAACAACTGAATTCCTTAGCAGATGTAGTACTTCAAAATTGAAGAGGCTTGGATCTTCTAATAGCAGGACAAGGGGGAACATGCATCTACCTTAAAGAAAAATAAAGTTTCTATTTCAATTGTTCAGGCCAAGTTTTCACATTTATACAATTCCTTCTCCTACTGCTTGTTGTTTCCCTAATCTTATTTTTTATTCTTCTCCTCCTAGGACCACACTTCCTAAATTGTATTTTTCAGTTTGTTTCTTCCAGAGTCCAGGAAATTCATCTCCATCTTCAAGTGAGATATCACCCAATCCAGTCAGTGGACCATATACTATATTATAGACCCTTAAATAAACACCAGTGCCTTTCACCACCAGTTGACAAAGAGCAAGTATAGATACACAATTTTCAACCTTTGTCCCATCTCAGTCTAAAGTAGCTAGAGTGATCATATCACCCAAAACCCCCAATGATTTGTGTCCTGAATATTTGAGAGGGGAAATGTTAGGTATTTAGGCAGGCATGAGTGACAGGAGTGAAGGCTCTGCTCAATAACCATAAAAACCTCCTTTGAAGACCTTTTCTAAGTATCTCCCAGAAACACCCATTTTTATGGTTATAAGTTACCTCTACCTCCTAAGGCATGAAGGCCATAAAAGCTGCTGCTTTAAACCGGTCACAAATGCATGCTCATAAAGTACTACCCTACCTGTAATCTCAGCCTCATTATACCATCATTATAATATCATACATATAACCAGAAGTTCATGAATCTAATTATAACAGATTGAATTTGAGGTAAGCACATGCTCAGGAAGCAAAAGATTATGTGGCAGATAACCGTCAGTCAAGGTGACCTCACATGCTGGTCATCTAGGACCTCCCATCACCATTCAAATATAAACAGATCTTCCCACTTTTGCTATTACAGCTCTTCACTGGTGATCCACCCCTGTCTTGGAGCATACTCTACCTTTTTATTCAGCTCCCAAATTACACAGGACTGCAGCTTTTATTCATATGGCCTGTCTTCTTAAATGTACTTTAGATAAATCTTGCTTTTTCTAAATCTGACTGAACTGTAAAATTTTAGTGCCTCAGCAGAGAAGAACCAAGGACCCCCTCCATGCCACTGGGGCGATGTCATATTTCACATTACCCCAGTGGTAACATAAGGACTGAGCCCCTACTCACATACAACAAAGACACCTTGCTAGATAGCTAGTCAGACATGAATGACAAGGGGGAACAAAAGAATAGAGGCCCAGCCAAGAGACGACCCAAAGAACACCCCAGTGGTAGTAGAATTCTGCGTACACACATGCACACTAGGCAAAGTTATATAGCAACCAGGTGTCAATCAAAATGACTTCACTTGCCAGTCACCTAGGAATGCCTTTGGAGCCACCTATCATGGCCTCCAAAAAAGGCAGACATTTTTGCTTCTGAGTCCTTTTTGACCCCCTGGGATCCCATCCCTTTTGGCCCTTCTGGGTACCCCTCCCTTTTTGCTATTCTGGGTTCCATCTCCTTTTGGTGGCCATCTGTGGTCTTCATGCCTGTTTGTAGCTATTGTGGCCTCTTTGTGTTGATTACAGTGCTGGGACCACGTGCCTGCCCGGGGCATACTTTGTTTTTCTAAAATATACTTTTAATAAAACTATTAAATCTCAATAACCTGTAATTCTTCATTGCATTATTTGAGGAAGAACCAAGGAAAAATGCTAACTACACATCTGTGCCGTCATTATCCTTCTTCCTCCCTACTACTGTTGGGGTGCCACTGAACTCTGATTGGTCCCAACAGTGACAACCTGATTTCTGGTAACATTCCCAGCAATGTTTATGGATAATTTGAGCCATCTTAATTGCACCATAGTGAGTGAAGGATTACAAAAACTGAAAAAGGGAGTTTTCCATGGATCCTGGAAGAATCAAATGGCTGTCTTGGGTTTCTCATAGCCCTGGCTCTTCATTTAATTTACAACCATTGTTTGCCCATTGTGACTTCTTTGATTCAGAAACAGACTGTTACCATGTTGCAAGGACATCAGGATGGCAAAAGTCTGGCTACCAGGGATCTTTTTTTGCAGAAGCAGAAAGACTTCATCCACATGTGCCATCACCTTTACAGAAGTTCCTGCTGCTGCTGTGTTTACATGAAAGTTAGCTGAGGCATTTTCCTCATGCTCAGGTTCAGTCTTTTTAGTGTGAGCCTCAATTCTGGTGACAACAATTTCAAAAGGTAAGAGAATTGTTAAGAAGATTGTTTACTTTTGTCCATTTCTGAATAGGGTCCAGGAGGATATAAAAAACCCCTTCATTTCTATAATATTCCCAAATCTTGAATAACCTCAAAGGGAATCTGGCTATCTGTATAAATATTAATAATATTTTTTCTGATAGCTGGCATGCTATGGTAAAGGCATGGAACTCTGCTCGTTGGAGTGATTTGGCTTGTGGAGTTTTCCCCTCTCCAGTAGTTCATATTGGATAGTAACAGAATAGCCAGTTTGGAAACTCTCTTTTTTATTTTCACAGTGTAACCTAACCTACCAAAAACAAGTTTAGATCTGGATTAGTCAAAAGAATATCTCTTAAATCAGAACATGCTCTCTTGAAATGGGGCATTATTACCTTGTAGTCATGGGGTTGCCTTGGTCAGGCAGGGGTAGTAATGTGGCAGGTTTAAGGACTTTGCAACATTTAAGATGTAGATTAGGTGGTAAAATGAAATGCTCTCATAGGAGGTTAGTCTGCTTGCAGAAAATGTTGAGTCAATTTAGAGTTAAGAAGACTTTGTACGGTGTGTAGAGTTTGTAAATAAATGTTATTTCCTCTGTTTAAGTTGGCTGACATTTCTATTAACTTTGCAGCTGTGGCTGTAGCCTTAAGGCAGCTGGGAAAAGCATGAGCAGCTGAATCTAGTTGTCTGCTGTAATAAGCAATAGGCCTCTGTTTCTTGCCATGTTCTCCTGTAAGCATTCCTGGGCTTGGTTATCTCTTTCATGCACAGGCAAAAGGTTTCGAATAGTTGGGTAACCCTAAGGCAGGTGTTCTTGAAGGGCTTATTTTAGTTTACAAGAACCTGCTAATGTTTATCTTTCCGGGAAGGAGTCCAGAACTGAAATCTTGATAAGTTTGTACAGAGGGGAAACTAATAGAGAAAAATTAGAAACCCATGGTCTGTAATAACCAGCCAGGCCTAGAAATCCACAAAGCTGTTGCTTAGTTTTCAGTCTAGGAGATTTTTAGATTAGCATAATTTTTTTTTTGAGATAGCTGGATCCCATCGACTCTTCGATTATGACCCAGACAATGCATAAATAGTGTCTAGAGATCATTTCAAATTTTTACTAGAGACTTTATTTTCTTTTTTTATTTGCAGCAAGTGAAATCTTTTATGACTCTTTGATAACTGAACACAAGAGGTCATATACATATTGTTTCTAAGGAACTGAAGGGTGCTTAAATCTTGGTGGAGTACCTAGGAGAAATAAGAATGGCCTCAGTGAACTGAGGCATGACTGGTCAGGTGTATTGTGTTGATTGTTACAGGTAAAAAAAATAGATATTGGCTGTTGGGGTCTACAGGAATGCCGAAGAGGGCTGAACAAAGGACTGCAACAGTAAATTATTTTGAATCTGGTGGAAATTTTGACAAAAGGTGTTTGGGTTTGGAATAACTGGGTAAAAAGGAATAAATGTCTTGATACTCTAAAGTTTTAGACAAATCACCATCTCTGCCCATTAGGTTGCAGGACTGGCCAAATCAGTGGGCTAAAAGGCTAGTACAGAGAAATAATCATTCCTGAGGATTTAGATCTTTGACTATGAATATGTGGCCAACATGATCTCAAGCTTTACTGGATATTGAGGCAATTTAGGAAGAAGTTTAATTAGTTTCTTTGAATTTTTATAGGCTCTGCACTCTTTATTCTCCTAATGTCAGTGTTATAAATAGCCCACAGATTTTTGAGCACCTCAATTGAATTAGAAGACTTTTGTTGAAATTCTTTCCCTTCTCTGTCTAGAGCAGATTGTAAGAAACATAAAAGATTAGATTAAGGTTGTTTAGGACATCTAAGAAGAGGTCTCCATTGAAGGTAAATATATCATCCCTTTTGATCTAGAAAGGAGATTTCCTACCTAATAGTCGGGGGCAGTATGACATATCAGAAAAGAACATTTTTTAGTAAAAGGTCCAGAGTCATTTGACTCTGTATTGATTGAGACTAAAACACTCTGTGAATTTATTAGGTACCTCTACTGTGGAAACTTCTTTTTCATTTGAGGGATGTTTATCCCATGAGAGAGGGGTTTAAAGTAGATAGTGTGACTCTGGTTTCTACTGGAATCTGGCAAGATTTTCCATTAATTTTAACTTTAGTTTTCCCTTGGCTGTTTAAGGAAATTAGTGATAGTAGTTGACTGGAGAATCCCAGGGCCCCCTGGGAGGGGCCCGTTTAGGGGCCTTGTCTTGGGGGCAGGCATGGAGGCATTTGAGTTGAGATTGAAGAATTTGCATTTGCCCTTGGAAGACAATCTTCTTTCCAGTGTTCCAGTTTATTGCAACTGAGACATTAATTTCTGTACCAATATTTTAATAATGGACCCCTAGGAGGGTGTAATGCGAGAGGTTCTTGTGTTATTTGAGCTCTCTGACCTTGAAGCTGTTGTAGTTATAAAGCCAATAGTCTGGCAGACTTTTGTTTGTGGTCTTGCTCAAAAGTCCTTTCTATATGCTCAACTATGATCATGAATTCATTCAGATTGGAAGTGTTCCATTCTATTTCTCCCATTTTTCAATCCACTAATTTCAGAAAATTATCCATTTACAAAAAAAGGTTAATAAAGTAGGTAGGGTAACCTCATTTATTTTATGGTACTTACAATGAAATAGGAAGAGGGCTTCCAAACTTTAAAGTCTACCACAGATTCAATCACTCTTTGTATATTTGAAAAATAGACCAATTATGCAAGCAGAGAACACTCTAGGATTGGCTTATAAGAGATCACTTGCTATACTGCAAGCTTTTTCTGATCCATGAGGAGATCACAATGAAGATCAAGTATCTTGAATATCATCCTCAGGGTTTTGCCATTTTGTTCCCCACATTCATTTTGGGGATTCACCAGGTCCTACAAGCATGTGCACAAACTAATAAAGACCTGGCATGGCAGCACAAGATCTTAGAAACCGATGATGACCCAAATTCTTCAAAAAAAAAAAAAAGCTTTTGGGGATCTTCCATAGGTTTAGGAAATTCTTTATGACCCTTAGTTTGGCCTTTAACTAAGGAGTGAAACCTAGCTAAGAATTACCTGTAACCTTAAGTGGTGTTATTTTAAAAGGTAACTATTAAATAGTCTCTCCAGAGTGTAAAGGCAGCTTAGGAAAGCATAAACAGGTAAATAAAAATAGAGGGAGCAGTAGCAGTCACATCAGCCTTATTGTTTTTTGTTTAGGTACCTCTTGTGTCTTTAATTCTTCATTAACTTTTTGCAATACACCTTCCAATAAAGCTATTTTGGAATCTTGAAGGCTTTTGAAATTTCTGTATACCAATTAAAATAACTGTCCCATTCCATTTGTTTCCTTAAATCAATGAGCTTGTCTAATTGAAACTCCCCATAATGGCCATTGTAATTATAGGTTGTTTTCAGTAAGATTTTGTCATTTTTGTAAATATCTGCAGCTTCTGGGACCAAATTCTTGGAAATAAAATAAGGAGTTAGCATGCTTCACTCTTTGGAGCTCAAGAATCTCATTCTTTTTTAGGTAAACCTTTGGACCTCTGAGAACCAAACTAATATCTAAGGGGGTATACTACTAGGTTGGAGATTTTGTGATGTTTTATAGTTTATAGTTGCACAGAAATATTTTTTGAGTTTGGCAGGTGACCGAGTATCAATCTAATGCATTTCATGACCAACCTATCCCAACATGGGAGTCTGAGGTGATGAGTGCTTTAACAGCTTTTAAGCACTTGACTCATACTCAGCAATTCTTTTGGTTTATTTTTCTTCCAGCATTCCTATTAGTAATAGCCTTTAATTACACAAATGAAACAAACAAACAAATATGAGAACCTTAATATAACAGCAGTAACCAAGAGATATTACTACAAACTAGCTAAGAGAAGGCCCTGTGTGCATCACCAGAAATTCCATTCCTGGAACTGGGGAGAGGACTAAACTAGCAGACCACAAATGGGAACTGAAAACTGGAGACAGGGACCAGAGAAAATGAGGAAAGAACTGAGCCAGCAGACCCTAAAATGAGGACTGCTGCTGGACTTGATTCCCAAACAAACAGGGAATTGCAGCCCAGAAAGTCAATTAGATCATAAGCTCAATGGAAAGAAGGCAGAGATCATAACTGGAAGCAACTTACCGCAGCCCCTGGAAAAGGTGACAAAGATAGAGAACTGGTTAGAATCACATTCCTGAGGGAGGTCGAACCTGCAAATAAGTTAGTGTTCCAGGATTGGTTTGGTGATGTGGACTCAGCACAAGTGACTCCACTTAGGGCTTATTTATTCTTTCTGATGGTACTTTGGATCTGTGTATCTGTTCCCTCTGTGAACACCACACAGTCTTAACTACTGTTGCTTATAGTAAGTCTGGGAATTGAGGATGGTCATTCCTCCCATTGTTTTTCATTTTTCAAAATTGATTTAGTTATTCTAGTTTCTTTACCTTTCCATGTAAATTTCAGAATGATTTGTGCTGAGATTCTGATAGAAATTATGTCAAATTTATATATTATTGGGGGAAAATTAATGTCCTTACTACATCAAATTTTCTAATGAGAAAACATGGCATGTCTTCCCATTTATGGAGATCCTTCTTGATTTCTTTTATTAGTATTTTATAGTTTTTAGCATACTAGTTCTGTGAGTGTTTGGGTATTTTGAATATTTTTTGAGCAATGATAAATGGTGTTATATTTACAAATTCTGTGTTTTTTTTTTCTGAAATACAGTTGATTTTTTTGTTGACCTTATACCCTGAGACCTTGCTGAATTCACTTCTGTGTATTTTTTAAAGATTCTTTAGCTTTCTCTACATAGACCATTATGCCGTCTGGAAATAAGGACAGTTTTGTTTCTTTCTTTTGTATTTGTATGCCTTTTCTTTTCTCTTCTTGTCTTGTTTCCAGTAGTTTGTTTAATAGGAGTAATAATATTGGACATTCTAGCTTTGTTTGGTGTCAGGGGAATATTGACTTCACAGAATGAGCTATGTAGTGTTCTCTTTGGTTTCTGGAAGACATTGTGTAGAATTAGTGTTAATTCTTTTTTAAGCATTTGGTAGACTTTTTCAACAAAGCCAGCTGGACCTGAAAATTTCTATTTCAGTATTTTAAATTATGAAATTGTTTTTCTTAATAATTATAGATCTAATCAAATTATTTCATATTGGGGAAGTTTTGGTATTTTTGTGCTTTTCCTTCTGGCTTCCATTGTTTCTAATAAAAATCTACTGTCATTCTAATTGTTTTCCCATATAGGTCAGGAGTTATTATGCTCTTACTGTTTTCAAGATATTTTTCTTTGTCTTTAGTATTCAGAAGTTTGGTCACAGTGGATTTCTCTCAGTATTATATTTTAGATTTGTGAGACTTCTTGAATCTATAGGATTTTGGCTTTTACTAAATTTTAGAAATTTTCAACAATTATTTTCTTAAATGCTTTTCTGTGACACTGTATTTCTCTTTTCCTTTATGAACATCAATGATATGAATATGAGACTTTTTTTTATCACCTCACATGTTTCTGAAGCTCTGTTAATTTTTTTCTCAGCCTAATTTCTCTCTGTTGTCTGGATTAGGTATTCTATTTTTCTGTCTTTAAGTTCACTGATTTCTACCCTGACCTCTACATTCTGCTTTTGAACACATTTAATGAATTTAAAATTTTTGTTATTGTATGTTTAATTTCAAAATCCTTCTGTTGGTTCTTCTTTATATTTAACATTTTTACTGAGATCTTCTTTGCTTTTATTTGTTTCATGGGTTTTCATAATTGCTTTTTGAAGATTTTTTTTACAATGGCTACTTTAAAAGTCTTGCCATATAATCCTAACCTCTGTGTCATCTCTGTGCTAACATTTGTTAATTGTTCTCATTCAAGTTGAGATTTTCCTGGGTCTTGGTAAAACAAATAATTTTCAATTGACTCTTGGGTATTTTGAATTTTGGATATTATGTTCTGAGACTCTGTGTCATGTTTAAATCTTCTCATTCATCAGGTTTCCTCTGATATTCTAATGGCAGGAGAAGTGGGCTACTACCCAATGGAGGTGGAAGTCTGGGATCTTCATTTGTCCTGCAGTGACTCGCTCTGAATGGGGAGGACATCTCATTACTATAGGACAGGGATGGAATTTCAGGATCCCTACTTTGCTTTTCCTGCTACCACCTTAGTGGGATGGGGTAAGAGAGACTGCTTCTCATATGGTACAGTAGCTTCGCTACTACCAGACAGTGACGAAAGTCCTCACTCTCCACTATACTTTCCCCGATACCATTTCAGTAGAGAGTGACAGACTCTCTTATGTCTTCTGAGATCCTAACCAAAAATGGACAAAAAAGTAAATGAGTTTCTTACTGTTGATTCCAATGTGGTTCCCATTAACACCATATCAGGGAGTATCATTACCCCTGAGCAAGTGTGAAAGTCCTGACTGGACCTTTGGCTAGAGAGAAGAATCTGCATTCTGAAACTTTTTTGTTTTGTCTATACCCATTGGAATTTTGGTTTGCTGGCTTTTTAGCATCTAGCTCAGAACACAAGAGGCCAAAAGAAAACCCAAGGACCTCACTGCCATGTTGTTTTGTGGGCCCCATTGTTGCTACTTGATCTGCCTTCTTTCCATCTATTGGAGTTTTTTTTATTTTTGTTTTAAATGTAATGTCTATTATTTTTAAGTCTACTTAGAGGAAGAAATAGAGAAAGAAGAATCTACTCCATCTTGCTGGAAGCAGAAGTCCTAACCATACTTTTTTGCCTTAATGATTTACCCAAGCTTCCCACTGCCTGCAATTCTTTCCCACTCTGTGTTATGTAGGGTAACACTAGCTGTTTTTGCAGTAAATAAATTAATGTTCAGAGATTTAATATCACAGAAACTTATTTATCATGGATTTAGCTGTTTAGTATATTAGTGCTCCTGGTTAGCAGGTGGCTTTCTATAAGTTATGATCCAGGAGTCTTGGCTATTTTTCATTCTGTTACTCTCTCAGCCACTGGATATTCTAATTTTTGGTTTTAGATGGCAGTTGGGGAAAAAGTGAGTAGAGAAAGCACAAACTCTGTCTTAAAAACTCTAATCTAAAGTGACATACATCAATTCCTCTCACATTTCTTTAATGAGAACTGGTCACATGGCTGCACCTGGATGCAAACTATGTTGAAAATGTTGGCGTTCTCTGAGCAGGTATCTCCCAGCAACTGCTCCACACTATAGAAGGAAGTCAGCAGACAACCATCTACTTTTGCTTCATATGTTTTCTCTACCTGGATATTTTTTTTCAAGGTTAAGTTCAATGTTTCCTTTATCATCCAGAAAGTCCCTGTCCACAACCTTTCCTTCCAGGTTGAGTAGATGCCCCTCCTACATGCTTCCACAGTATTTAGATTTAGCTCATAGCAGATAACTCATACAACTTAATTCATTTTATTTTCTTTACTGTTAATTTATTGCTATCAAGAGAAGGCAGTAATTTTATTGAAGTTCATAACCATGTTTTTCATTTCTGTACAGTAGTTTTTCCTTATCTGCAGTTTTGTTTTCCATGGTTTCAGTTACCAATGGCCAACCATGGTCCAAAAACAGAAATAGAAAATTTCAGAAATAAATAATTCATAAGTTTTATTTTTTTAAACCTTTTATTTTTTTATTACACAGGTATACTTAACTATTATATATTTAAAAAAACAGAAAAGAAACAAAAAGAAAAAATATAACAATTTTCAACAAGTGTATGTATGCATACAAATGAAAAAAATCAGAGATTTTTGAGGACAGCATTCAAAGATAGCTATAGTAGCAAAATGCTTATGTCATTTAATGTAAAAAATTGACTTATTTGAAATATTTGTTTAATTCTTTCCCCCATTTTTTGGTTTTTCATGTGAGAAAAGTGAGTAAGTATTTTGAAATAAAGTGATATGATTCTCCTTGGTAATTTGCCAATTAGAGACAGCCAACAGTTTTTCTTTAATTATATCAATATTCAAGCTCACTAGGAATGGTATTAGACTTCCCCTGGATGTCATAGGACTTAGCCAAATCTTATGTTTTTAACACTGAGACCTCAAAAGCCTTTAAAATGACAAATAAAGAAGAGAATAAAAGTTAGATCTTGGTAAATATTTAGGTCACAAGGGAAAAGTAGTGTAATGGGAATATAATATAACAATTGTCTTGATGTATTAATGTTTTATCTGAGAATCAACTTCACTCTTGCAGATGCTCAAATTTCATGTATTTATTTAAAGGTAACCAATGAAGGCCATAAAACAAACCATCTAAATAGCCAGACTCTAAATTTCATCCAAAATGATTTTTTTCCCTCTATTACACAGTTTTTCCACCCTTCAGCATTTCTTTTCACAGACGTCCTTACTATATATAATTTCAAGTAATTTAGGCATAACCATAAATTTAGTTGTAGACAATGATTTACTAGTTTTAAATTTCATGCTCTTGTGAGAAGTGTGATGACATCTCATGTTGTCCTGTTCTGTTCTAGCCCAAATTTGAATCCTTTATTTGTCCAGAATATCCATGCTGGATACACTAACTACTTATTTATTATTCACTAAGTAGCCATCTTGTGGGGTAGGGGTGAGGGGGGGGAGAAAGAGAGAGAGAGAGACCACACATTCACATAATTTACTATTATAGTATATTGTTATAATTGTTCTATTTTATTAGATATTATTGTTAACATCTTACTTAAAAATTATACTTTATCAAAGGAATGTGTGCATGTATAGAAAAAAAAAACAGTACCTACAAGGCTCAGAATTAACCATGATTCCAGGCATCCACTGGGGTTCTTGGACTGTATCCCCCACAGGTAAGTGAGGAATACTGTATCACAAATTTTTAACATAGCTTTGTGCCTTAGTAGGCAATAAATTAGATTTTTAAACTTAATTTGAAGTACTGATGGTGACAAAAGTTTGTTAACAGAACATTTATTTCTTTTTTCAGATTTTTTCATTTAGAAGGTTTTAATGATATTTATTCCCCTTAGGGGAGTTATCAATAATTTATTGCATTTTTTTTATTTCTCCCTAAATGAATCACAACCTAATTTTTGTTATCAGAACAAGTGTTAGAGGCTCTAGGCTGAGAAATCATCACTCCTACATTGCACATTTTTTTATGTTTAAAATATTATTTCTACATATATAAGATACTACCCATCAGTTTGAACCATATGAAATTGCTGATATTCAACTACTTTCCACCTACAGAAATGGCAATTTCCTTTGTTGTCAGCCTTATATTATTGAAACATATGTAAAGTTCATAATATTTATTAAGTTAAATATTATAAATAAATGCTATTAGATTGAAATGGGAATCTATTTAAACATGTTAGACAAAGATATAATGAAACAGGTCATAGAACTGCCTAAATCTGCCCAGGATGCATCTACTCATCTGCCTTTCTAGACCTCAAGTTTCTTTCTCTTTAAAAATAGTGGAGTTGGGCCAGAGAGTTTCCAAAATTCAATGATTATACATTAAAACACAATTCTGAAAGTAAATACCAATTTTGAATTGATGAAACCAAACTATCTAACACAAAATGAGCATGAAGCAGAAGAAAACTGTTCTTTCCATGTTCATTCTGGCCTTGCTTTGGGGACATCTGATAATTCTTTTATTGCAGAGAGAGGTTATCAGTTTGCTCCATTTCTCCTGAAGCTCTGGAATTAATTTCAGCATGCTTCATAGCAGCCTACTATGGATGCAATTCAAAAGAAGTATTTTTATTTCTATGGAGCCTCACTTTACATATTTTGATTCCATTATAAGCCCAGAAGCTCCTCGCAGGCAGAGGCTGTATCCATTTTGCCACTGCAGTTTACAGCCTCCCTCCACTCTGTCAAGCACAGAACTCAGCACATGGTAGAATCTCCGTAAATTGAATAGACAAACCCTTTCTTTTTGCATACTGCTGAGCTCTTGTTCTCCTATTCTCTCATATAGCACAGTGAGAGAATAATGGAGATGTGATAAGAAGGACTGAGTGATGAAGAAACATAAGTTGAGGTGTCTAATAAGCCTGAGATATCGGTGACATTTACCTCTCCCTTACCACGCATATATTTTCCATCCTCAAAGTCTGTCAATTTTACTTTAAAAATCTCTCTATAATTCATCTTCTCTCTGTCCCCACTGCTACTATACTGTTCTAGCTGTACACAGAAATGCCCCAATAACCTTCTATTCTCATTTTCTCAGTCTCCCCTTCACATACCCTCCCCAGCTTTTGTCTACACAATGATCAAGATAGATGTGAAAAAATAAGTCTAATTAATGTCTTTCCACCAGGTAAGGTAGTTTCAGGTCTTGTACATGTTCTTCATTGCACTTCTATAATTTATAGTTATGTATTTGTATGATTATTTGACAAATATGTTTACTTGACAAGACTGTCAGGTAAAGAGTCACCTGAACATCATTTTGGCATAAAATTTCTCATCAAGACATCAGGTGCTAAAACAAGAGGAGTGTTTCCTTTTTGTTTATTTTAAAATTTTGCTGTTCTTCTTCATTGTTTTTTTTTTTCCGTTGCTTCTTAACTCTATGAGGGAAAATGAGCGCATCTGTATATGCTAGGGCCAACTTGCTTTTAATAAATAAACAAATGTTGAGTAGGAGAAGGTAAATTGTAGACTTTCCCATCTGAAATAACTGTCTTTGTTGAGACAACTTTCTTTAAGACACTGTTTACTTGGTTCCCCTGTTATTGCAGGGTGTTTTCCTAGCTGGGGTTTAGGCTACTGGGTGGCACAACAGGACTGTGGTGCAAAATCTTCTCCCCTGATCCACAGCTTGGAGCCAAGAGGTCTGAGGAAAGCACCTAGTGTCAAAGGTGAGAACTGAACTCCAGTCCAGAGCTGCCAAGCTGAAAGGGGGCTTGAGAGAGGTGAAACTTAGCCTCAAGTGAAGTTCCTACAACAGAGATTAGGGTGCAGAATAGGTGAGCTGAGTCTTGGTGGCAAATAGGAGAACTGGAGAGATTCCCTAAGGTGCCAAGGGGAGATACTAACAATTGGCTTTCCTTTTATATGACTTTATGCATTCAAAGGAGAGTGGAAGGCTGTTTTAAAGTGTCATATTTGCACTAAATATCTCCCCATAACAAAAATGGAAATGTTTCATGAGAGCAGCAGAAACAGTGAACTGAGACTGCTGGAGAGTGAAAACCATACATAAATATACATGTTAATCTAATTATAATTACATCCAACAAATATAAATGATGGACAGTGGGAATCTGTTATAGATTTCTAAGTCTTTTATAGGAAAGACTTAGTAAAACCTCCAGCGGACAATAATGTCTCTTCCACTTTGGTGCAGACCTCTTTTATCACTGTGCAGTCCAAGTTCTTTCATGTGTACCTGGATGGCCAGTACTAGAATGTCACATCATTACAGCAGGGCCAATATTAATACTTGCCAAAATTATATACATATATATATATATTTGAAGTTCACTTGTATAGATAATTTTCAGGGGAACTGTGGAAGAGGTTTGTGTTTTCCCAGTAACTCTTTGATATTTACTAGTGCCGACTCTGCCATTTCATAAACTAAACTAAACAACTAAACTAAACTAAATTAAATTCTAAATGTCTAAGCCTTTTTCCTTATTTGTGAAACAATTATAATAGGACTTAATATAACATTTTTAAAAATAGTATTACTAAGATTAAATGAGATAAAACATAAAGCTCTTAACAATATATTGGGAAGATAATCATCCTAAACAATTTTAGTTATTAGCACTATTATCATTATCATTACTCTCATTAAATTTATTTGTGAGAAATTCTAGTAAAAAGATACTACAATTATTCCAGTTTTACAAATGTTCTGATTATTTTAAGAAGTAATTAAGAAAATCTAGCTGTGTGTGATATACTTAGGCATTGACATAGCTTACATAATTATTTCTAATTTCTTCCTTCTGAATTAGACAATTTTTCATAGACTTCAAAGCTACAAATCAACAATTTAAAATACTTCATAATCAAAAAAGAAAATTATTGATTTAAGTCACATTGGGGGAAAAAAAGCTGTCTTGTGTTAAAGCAATGTGTCAGCTTTGGGTTAGTATACCTAGTGTGACTTCTGAATCAAAGTCACTGAGGAGACTTGCAGACTTCTTTCTGTGCTGATCCAATTTTGGTTCTCAGGTTGTTAACTTTCAAGCACAATGAATACCATTAAAAAACCTCTGTGGTATTGCTCCCCAAAATCAATAACCCTAGTCTAATCACAAAAATTATTAGACCAACCTCTGATCTACAAAATGCCTGACCAGTACTTCTCAAAATTGTCAGTCATCAAAACAAGAAAATTCTAACAAACTGTCACAGAGGAGCCTAAGGAGACATGATGACATTTATAATGTAATCTTCTGGATAGGGTCCTGGCACAGCAAATTAGATAAAATTAAGTAAATCTGATTAAATTATGAACTTTAATTCATAATAATGTGTCAATGTTGTTAACTACAACAAATGTACTACATATTTGTGAGATAGTAATAATAAGGAAATCTGCGTGGGAGAGTATATTGAAATCTCTATAATAGGTATGCAATTTTCCTATAAATTGGTAACTATTCTTAAAAAGTAAAGTTTATTTTAAAAAGTCCAGTTCCCCTTTTCAGGATAATGAGAAATTGATTCTTAATCTCCCCAAAGTTTAGATATCTCTGCCATTTCTGGGTCATTGGTCAGTTTAATCACTCAAAGGCCAGCCAGAACAAGGACTGAAAGGAGATCTCTTAGTTTTACTGAATATAATAAAACTTATTATACATAATAAAACTATACAGAACTGCATTTTAGGATATAAAGCAAATTTTTGAGGTCCAGCTAGTCTTAGAGAAATTGCTTTACTTGAGGCTAGTTTAGGTTACCACTAATTTGCCCAATGCATTCTCTTTGTGTGTTTGCATGGGGTAACTTAAAGTAGCATTTCTTCTAAGAAATTTTATGTTTCACTTTGGAACAAAAAATGTAAACATGATTTCTGCCTATGTAGAAGCAAATTTTAGCAGTTAATGAAATCCTGTGCTATAAGAAAATTAAGATGTATGAAAATGTAATGTGTTACACTGGAGTTTTAGTCACCATCTCAAAAGAAAAACAAAAATCCACTGAAAATTTTTACCTAAAAAGAGAGGTGGGGATGGGCAGAGTGAAAGGAATCAACAAAGAGTAAAGAGAAACTCATACCAGCAGAAAGCCATTACCACCAAAGTCCTGAAGGATAAGAGGGGAAGAGGGTCCCGTTGGCTTCACAGGGTAGGAGCCACCTAAAGACACGCTCTGCTGAGACTGGACTGATGCAGAAGGCAAAGGGTGAGTGACCTTGACCTCTCTCCCCTTATACTTACTGATCTCTTGCTGGTCCCTCACATGTGTCTGATTTCAGCTGGAATCCCAAGGGTTGGGCAGCTCAGTGACAGCCACTGGAGTGCACAGCCTCCTGAGCCAGTGAGGGGAGCATGGCTATCAGGATGGACACAGGAGAAAGATGAATAATGACAGATTGTTGGGAACATCAGAGCACACAAAGGAGTTTAGCAATATGTGTGATTCCCAGCTTTGTCTTTACTAAATATGGGCCCAAAGTAACAGGCATTTTTTTCACCACCCACCCTCCAATATCTTTACTTTAGTCTCTAGTCTATTCTCCACAAGGAGAATGAGGAATTCTTGTAGGGAAGCCAATCCCATGTCCATAGCAAGGAAAAATTGGGATGAACCTGGAAAATTCAGTGGCCCCAAAGCAAGGGGCTATGCTGAAAACCCCTGAGGGGATACCTACTGGCCTTATTGTGATAGTTTAGGCTTTGAATATAATTATTGCTACAGTGAATGGGAACACACTTTGTCCTTATTATAAACAATAGGTTCATAATCATACTCAGAGGAGAAAAGCTAAAAATAACACAGAGATGTAACACAAAGGAAGGATGAATATAATGGAATGATTTTAATAAGTGGGTGATGTTAAAATGTATGGGTGCTTTGTTTCTTCTGTTAATTTTAAATCTACTTATAAAGAATAAATATGTACTTACTTCTATCTATTTATGTAAGAAAGAATAAAACAAAGAACTATAAACAAGCCATCGGATCCAAGAAAAAAATAGGGTAGGTACTGGTACCTCAGACAAGAAGGATTTACTAACTTGTAGCTAAACTACAAATAGAGGAAAGACATCTTGTCTCCAAATGATGAATTGCTTAAATGTCTTAAGGAAGGGAACTAATAGTCATGCAGACAGTCCTTCTTCCGGGAAGTAAACCTCTCTAAGATCCTGTTAATTACAACACTAATGAGAAGTACATACAATTTTAATAGTTTGTACAGACTACAGAAAAAAAATGTGCCTTAAAAACAGGATGTAAGACTAGGTATCACAGGCCAAGAAAGGTTTTTTAAAATACCTTTTGGGCTGTATTAGCTTCCTATGGCTGCTGTAACAAATGTACCAATGACTTGGGATGAAACAACAGACATCTATTCTTTATGGTTCTCTGGGCCAGAGGTCTGAAATCCAGGTATCAGCAGGGCTGTGTGCCCTCTAATGGCTGTAGAGAAGATTCCAAAATTCAATTCTGGTGGCTCCAAGCAATCCATGTGACTTGTGGCTGCATCATTCCTATCTCTGTTTCGATGGCAACATTGCCTCCTCTTCTTTATGTCAAATCTCCCATGGATGTGTTTTGTTTTGTTTTGTTTTGTTTATAAGAACACTTGTGACTGCACTTAGGGCCCACCCAAGTATTCTAGAAAGATCTCTTCATCTCAAGATCCTCACCTACATCTGCAATTATCCTTTTTCCAAATAAGTCCACAGGTTCCATATCTTTTGGGGGGCCACTGTTTAACCCACTATGGGGGAGACTGTGACTAATATTGGTTAAAAATGAAAGCTCCCAAACCTAGATAGAAGGTCTAGAATTAAAAGGTCTTACTGTGTATCAACCCCTCATTTCCCTGTTATTTAATGGGTCTCAAATTTCAGTTATACAAGATGAGCAAGCTCTAGAGATCAGGTATACAACACAGCATGTAAGGTTAATGATGCTGTAGTGCATATTTAAAAATTTAAGTGGGTAGATCTCATGTTAAATATCCTTACCACAACAAAAAGTCTTGAAATTTAATTATTAAAAGAATATGCAACCCGAGATTTGCAGCTCCAGTTATAATCCCCTTTGGAGAAGGATGTGTGTCTGGTGCAGGGTCTCAGCTTCCTGAGCCTGAGCCTGGTGGCAAGGAATTCCTTGTTTCCTGGTTCTGATAAGATGACTACAGTACAAGAAAGAAATCAAAGTACTACTGTTTAACCACTGGGAAAATATCAAAATAAGTATTTCAGTAACCCTAGGAAGGTGCAAAAATAGTAACAGGAGTAATACAGAAATTAAATAAATCCAAGATGTTAACTGTTTAGAAGAGTTTTGAGTATGTGAGGAACTTCATTTTGTAGTCATTACACATATTTATTTTTCAGCTATTTAAATTATTGAATATGCCTTGCTAAATGAAATTAACATTTAAAATGTTTTTAGAAATACAATTAATTAAATTTATAATAATTATTTAAATTCTTAAGAAACATTAGTTTTCTAAATTTTATAATATCAAATATATTTATTAAATTGAGCATTAAACAAATAGTAATAAACATTCTATTTCAAATATTTATACGTCTCAAGCTTTAAAAATTGTGTTAATTTTTTCAATTAATTTTTTGAAAAAAAATTAAAAAAAAAAAGGCCTACCTCATATTTTCACTTCTCCCCTTTGCAAACACCACCTTAAGCTGATGGAAGGTGTCCCAATATTCTCCTCAGCCTCCTCAGCTGGTACATTTAGTTCTTAAAGCTAGAGCTCATTTGGGTCCCCCTTCTCTGATATAAAGTCTCCCAAAATGATCCACATCAAACCTACAGAAAACTCTCATCTCACATCAATTTATTCTTATTAATCAAATGTTTAGTCATATTCAAGGCATACTGCAATTTTGATGAGAAATCAATATTTAGAGAAAAGCTATTTCATTGCAGTGCCTCATTCTTGCTTCCTATTTGTTCAACAAAATTCTATTTTCATGTAGAATAGAAATAAATACATTTTTTCCAGGAATATGGTATTTGCTTTTATGTGTAATAAATTTAAGTCTTTTTTTCTCCAAGAACTCATTCCCTGCTCAACTATTTTTGATGTAATTATTACATCTGTATTTTTACTTTGCTTTTTGATATTCTCAACAATTGTTTTAAAATATAGCTAGCTTCAGTTGTTGAATCGATAAAAACGGACACTTTCTCTGGAAATGGATATCCATAAAATGGCAGAACATATGACTGGTAGAAATATTTGTTTTGTTTGTTTTGTTTCTCAGTCCTAACTCAAAAATTGATTCAGAATCTACTGACAACAACTTTAAATAAAATTTAAATGTAAGTTTTTATTGTTGGGAGAAGGATAAGGAAAGATTCTGTATCACGTTTGTAATGAAAAAAATTTACCATAAATGTACAACTCTTTCCAAATTGGGCAGCAGTTAAGGTAATACTCATCAGGGGATTGGGAAAGATTGCTCTGAGGTCACAGTGGGAAGTAGGTCAAGATCTTAAGTCCAAATGTAACCTGTACTTGGATCACATTGTTTTTACTTGACAGTGTAAAAACATCAGAATTATTTTCTTTTTGCTTTTAGATACTTCTGGGTGACATCTTTCCATTTTGTAAATAGAAAAAGTTATGCATCAAGAGATGAGATAAAGTTAAACAACTTTTGGGAAAGAGAGCCAACTCACTTCTTCCAATAGCTTACACTCATTGTGGATGTTTCATGAGCCAGGTACAGGACTGGGCACTGAGGCTACTGAGATAGAGAAGTGAAGGATAATGGATGAGGTGAAACTCTCACTGTACACCATGGCAGTGTATATGGGGCTTGAGAAGATGGCTTTGTCTATATGCAGCTCCTTTAAGGTCCTGTCCTTCATAATGCTTCCTTAGCTTGTGGTGATTAGCATATATGACCATTTCAGGACTCAGTGCAGCAAGTGGGGTGCAAGGCTTTAATTTTCCATGGGTGTAGGAGGCTACTCACTTGGAAAGACAGACAAAAATGGTTGAACTCTGTGGATGGCTGAATGCTATGTTGGGTGGTCATATTAACATATGGGATCAACTCTACCCAAAATTAAGAAGGACTATGCCCAACATCACTGTAGAGGTCATCATACTTTATTGGTAACATGCAGCCCAATAAAGTATCTCCCTTACTTCCCCATGTGAACTTGGCCTATATGAAGCCAGAACTGCACTTGAGTGATACTTGTGTGGCAGGGCATATTTGCCCCAGTGCAACATGATCCAGGTCTCTAAGTACAGAAAAGTTGGGGCATGGACCTGGTAGCTACCAATCAGTCTCTTGTCTTTTGGTGTCATTAGCTTCCACTTTCATGCCAACACCTTTGGACAGCTCCTGAGTTACTTTTCTGATTGTTACGACTGCATATTGAAAATAAACAGTAACCTGCTGGGATCCAGTGTGGCTGAGTCAAAAGACATAGCTTCTGGAGGGCCAATTGGAAAGGCTGCAGTGCCCCAGCTGAGAACAACTGGTAGAAGACACAAAGTCAACACCTCCAACATGCTGCTCAGTCAACTAATTGAAAATTATTTGGAACATGTTTATGAGGGCAGCTTTGCCATGGGACTTCCCTTACTGCTGGATGGAACAATGAATTCTTTGTACTGTCTCTATGTGGCTCTACAGGCAGCTGCTCAACAGACAAATTCCACACCGTGCATCATATAAGAGAGAAATGTCAGCACCTGTAAGAATTACAAATCTTTCTGTTGTCTTTCATCCTTCTTGCTTTTCAGTGAATTTTCTTCCTTTTGGGCATTCATTTTGAACTTATGATACTAGGAATAGCAGTACCTTCCCAACTATGCTCTTCAGTCTCAGTGCACATTTTCCTATGGTTTTCTGCCACCAACTGCCATAGTCAGTACTCCTTCTTTTCACCTAGGCCTTGATACCTCCTATCACACCTGTGTCCATCCATCCTAAGTTTCTCCTGGCCCCTGGCCCTGTAAGGGAGGGCTGATGCCACTTTTTGCAAATGTCAAAGAACATCGTCATATGAAAAAAATAGTTCAGAAATTTGAAAACATGACTATGAAGACTATTGTAGAAAAAGGAAACCTATCTGGAAAATTCACTCTGCAATACACTGTTTAGATAATCAATTAATAGCTACAATAGCAAAAGCCTCAGAAGCAACCTGTTGCAAATCAAGGCAAGAAACAAAATACCATAAATGTAATACATGTTTTTTTAGAATTTTTCACTTGAAGAAGACTGCATGGCTTGGCATTTCAATATTGTGTTTCTAGAGTTACCATTTGTTATGGATCTGTTTTAATTAGCTAAGTTATATACAAACATCTCATATATAAGATCTTAGCAACCTTACTCTGGTTGTTAATAAGCTGATGTCTACAGTCTAATTCACCTTAGTTCCAGGCATTCTTGGAAGACAGATCAAAGACTGTGAGTGATTTGGTCTTCTCTAAGATAAATTACATACCAGACAACAGCTTGCATTTGCCTGAAATTCATATTATCAAATCTGTATTTGATGTTGCAAGATGAGATCTTACTATTTGACATTAATATTTATAAGCTGTACTTAACAAGTGCATACATGTTTTTTAAAAAACAATGAACAAATGAAACCTCAGGTTAAGTCAATATAGATATCATTACTTCTTTCATGTTACTGAGTCTAAGTCACCAAGTATGTGTATTTATTTTCCACAGAACTGATGGAGTAAGATCAAGTAGACTTTAGAGTTGAAACAGGAAATATGATAATTCATATAACAAGGTTCAATTTAATACATACCATTTTTGTCTTCATTGCACTAGACAATTCTATTATTTAATTTCCACATAATGTTTTCTCTTATCTAATATAAAAACTTAAATGTCAATGTATACACATCCTACTTAAATGTTGTTTTATTGACTTTTTCTCAAAAATATATTTAAAGTGTAAGTATCAGGAATAGATAGAAAATTAATGCCAATGTAAGAATCAGAAGGATTTCACTCCAAAAAAGTGCAGAAAATTCAAATTCAGTCCACTACAGAAAACATTTGTAGTTCCCTATACATTATGCACATGAAAATGTGTCTGTGTAAATATTTAATACATATTAAATCCATCCAATATTTAAGCCTACCTACTTACAGCTACTTAAAATAAATATACTGTGCATCATTGGAAAAAGGCATAAAATGGCTCCTAAAATATCTGTAATGTATATGGATCTTTAAAAAGTCTAGTGAAGGAATAAGATGCTAAGAAGAATGAAGTGGTCGCCGATGCAAATTACTTTTAGTGTACAAATTATAAATAATGGGGCAATGTATTTCCTGTTCATTTTCACTCAAACCATCCATTAGATTTAAAATTTTTGATTGAGAAACAGCAGATTCACATAGAGGCATGTTGTTATTCACTGTTCCCTTTGGAGTATCCTTCTGTGAGCATAAATGGATGAAAACTGCATTATTGTGGCTTCACTTCAATTTCTAACGATGAGCAAAATAGATAATTTGTTTTTAGTTACCGTTTTTGTATAATCCAAGATAGGTTTTTTTGGCTGTAGAATACGATTTACCTTTTAATAAACCTTCACATATTTTTGTGAAACTACTTTAAGTTTACAGTAGTTAGATGATACATATAAAATGATACAGTTGAGTCTAAGTTGTTCTCAGGAAATCTTCTGATCTAATCTATAAAGCTGGAGCTCTGGAAGGTACTGAAATTGTCTTGTTTTTCTGTTCAGCTGCTTTCTTAAGCTCTGATTACTATTGCCCTTGACTACTGCTCCTTTAAAAGGTACTCTTTAGTCCTTCTTTCCTTTGACTGTTTCCCCTTAAATATCAGGTCTTGGAAATGTTGACCTTTGTATCATTCAGTAAGTTGAGCCTATCCTTGAGCCATTACCCACCTTGATTTCACACTTTGAATCTGACATCCTTGTTGATGGATTCTATTTACTGTTTGTAAGTGTTCTTTAAAAACCAGTGAATAAGTGGCCATGTGACATAATGGTGGGACAGAGATGAAAGGGCGTGGAAAAAGGAGAAGTTTGGCTAATATGAACTGGTCTTTGGTCATGAAACCACTCCATATTCCTGAAAAATGAATACTTGGGTAAAAACAAGGGAGGAAAAGTCCAATCTAAGAATTGCAGTCTCATGTGTATGCATGTGAAATCAAATCAAATGAGACCTGAATGATGGAGTTACATTTAAATTTACCTTTATAAATTTTCTTAATAGCTTTGGTTTCCTCTTAGAAACCTTTGAATTGCAAAGTCCTTTTTTCTTCAGATTGCTTCCTTTTGGAAGGAAAAACTAAAATATTTTCTAAATATTTGTTAGAATCTGGAGTTAACAGCCATTGTGGTTCTACATTCCAGAGAAAAGATGCAATGTAACTAGATTATTCTCTTGAATGAATAAGAGAAAAGCTGGTTAAATTGTTCTTTGAAAAAACAAAATGTTATGGAAATGAGAAAAAATACAAATACAGTAATGCTACTGGTTGTGACTGTAGTTTTTGTTATTGTACAACTTGACTGACAAATGATGAGGGTTGATGAATGGTAAACAAGTAGTCAAAATTTGCTGATCCTTGGTTTCCATTTTGACAGAGATATATTTTCAATGTGTATTTATAGGGCTAACTCTGTATTTGTTATGCTAAACTCTGATGAATTTATAGAAGAATTAGATGCACACACATGCCCTCAAAAATATGCTATTTAAAAAATCTATGAATTGAATTTTGTAAACTCAATTATGTCAGACTTATCACCTGAGTAACATTTCCATGTCAAGAATAATGATCATACTCCATTTCCCCAAAGAAATATGAGCAAGTATATCTTTTAAAAGTCTGCCAGTCACTGACATTTCACTTTTTCAGAAGGAAAACTGGAAAGTGATAAATAAAAACTCTACCTTTCAATGTATGTGAAGGGTAGAATCTGGGTGGTAGGTATGTAAGTGCTCACTGTAAACATTTTTTAATTTTACTTTAGGTTTGAAAATGTATGTAATAACATCTGTCTGTTGGAAAAATATTTCTGTTCTTAAGGCTTTGCAAACTTTTACTGATCTTAGACATGAGTGGTCTTCATAGTGGCTGGCCATCTAAAAGCTGTAGGATTTCCTAGAGCTGGAAGACATTTGGCAGCTGTCCCCGAGACCTGTTTCCAGCCCTACACCTTCCTGTCCCATTCCTGACAGTAGGCCCTCACAGGTCTGACATTGTTTCCAAGCATGGCTTTCTGATGAAGTATGGCCTATTCCCTGGCATCTGTAAAAAGTAAAAAGTTGGTCCTTCCCATCAAATTGGAAACTTCCTTCTTGGTTCTAAATTTATTTCATACATTAGGGCAGGACTTCTCAACTATCGATATTTGGGGCCAACTAATTTCTGTCAAGGGGAACTGACTTGCACATTTTAGAACATATAGCAGCATCCTCATTTTCTAGCCACTAGATTTGAGTAGTATCCCCTATTTGTGACACCCAAAGTGTCTCCAGACAAATATCTTCTGGGACGCAGAATTGCCCTGGTAGAAACTCTGCTCTAGAGCAATTTCCAAAAAACATTTTTAGGAGAAATGCTGTTGAGTAGTTTTTGTGTAATTAATTTTCTGACATAAAGCAAGAGTTTTACTTTTATTTGTATTAAATTTCATCTTATTGATTTGGATACATTATTCAGCCCATTGAACTCTTTCTGAATTGTGATTTCTTTGTATCCTAAAAGCTCTCTCTCTCTCTGATTCCTCTTCTCTTTGGCAGGACAGTTAGGCAGGAGTGGCTTGGCTAGTATGGCTTCTATATCAATCAGCATACCAAGAGAAAATAGATGGCTCACTCATTGGATACCTTAGAAGAGTTTTACTCATTGGATAACTTAGAAGAGTTTAATACAGGATTTACTCTTAAAAATTTAGGCTGATTTTCAGAAATCAAGGTAGCATTTTTAATTTTATTTTATAATAGCCAAAAGGTGGCAGCAACCCAAAAGTCCATGGATGAGTGAATTAACAAGATATGGCATGTGCATATGAGGGAATATCATTCAGCTTTAAAAAGGAAGGAAGTTCTGACAAATGATACAACGTAGGTGAATCTTGAGGACATTATGTTAAGGGAAAGAAGACAGGCATAAAGGACAAATATTGTATATTTCCACTTATATGAGGTACTGACAATAGCTAGCCTCATAGACTGAATGAAAGTAGGATGGTGGGCTCCAGGGGCAAGGGGATGGGTGGAATGTGGAGTTGTTTAGTGGGGACAGAGTTCCAGTTTTGTGAGATGGAAAGAGTTCTGGAGATAGATGGTGGCAATTGTTGCACAATAATGTGAGTGTACTTAGTGCCACTGAACTGTACATTCATAAAGGATTAAGATGGTAAATTTTATGTTATGTGTATTTTACCACAATTAGAAAAAAAAGAAAAATAAATAATTGAGGAATAGTATGGTACATTCAAAGCTATCAACAAGCATAGAGGAGCAAGATGAGTTTTCAAAATCTGGGTAGGTAACACTACGGAGAGGAGTGTTCGAAAGACAATGTGGCCTTCAGTAGACAGATGCCACAGAGGGACACTTTTAGTGGTGTAATTAAAAAGTCATTGTCAAGCCCAAGGTGACCTAGGTTTTCTTTAAGTTATTTTCTAGAAGTTATATAATTTTGTGTTCTTATGGAGGTCTATGATCTGTTTTCAGTTAATTTTTGTGAAATGTGTAAGATCTGTGTCTAGATTATTTTTTGTTGTTGTTTTTTGTTTGTGGATGTCCCATTGTTTCAGCACCATTTGTTGAAAAGACCATCCCTTCTCCATTTTATTGCCTTTGCTCTATTGTCAAAGATCTATTGACTATTATTTGTCACTGGGTTTATTTCTGGGCTCTCTATTCTGTTCCACTGGTCTATTAATCTATTTCAACAATATAAGATTGTCTTGGTTATTGTAGGTTTACAATAAGTCTTGAAGTTGGATAGTGTTGATTCGCACTAGAAATTTTCAATAATTTTTATATTGTATTTTTTGTGTAGCTATTATTTCATTCTTTAAAAAAGTCTGAGTTTATCACAACATACTGTTGCAGCATCTTTTTAGCTTATTTCCCTCTTTTATTGCATAGCTAAATTCTTAGCAGATATATTGTTGAAATTCACTTGGGTTGACTTCTTCATTTTTACTGTGCTTTTATTTTCTCATTTTGAGTTAGGCATACTAAGATAGTGTCAGAATGGACATGTCAGAATATGGCTGTAGTAAATAATTTTGGACTGCTTCAAATAATTTCCTGTATTTGCAAAGGAATAGCGTGAATGTAGCAGTTTAGCATATCCAAGTCTAAATTGGCAAATTTCTGCAGATGAACTACAATATATATTCTCTTATGTGATACGTGTATTTCATAATATGTGATATTTATATTTCATAGTATGTAATACTATTATTATACTATTATTATTTAGATAGTATCAGACATGTTCATAAAATATTATTACATATTTAATGTTAATATAGACAAAAATCAATGATGCATTAAAATTTTAATGAAATGGAATATTAATAGAATTTCTAAGGCAATGACAAAGCTGAATTGATATAAAGTTCTAATGATGATATCACTTAATTGATGTATTTCATATTACTCAAAATAAGTTCCACAGTATTTGAGACACAGATGCAAATGATAGAAAAGCCTGCTAAGATTTGCATTTTAATATTTTTTAAAGACTCAAGTACATACAGCTAGAGGTTTCAGGAAAAGACTTTCATTTGAGCTATGATTATCAAATCATTTACAGATCTCTAGTGTTAATAACTGTTTTAAATATTGCTGTTCTCTTTGAAGTTGCCTTTTTAATGAGCATTTGTACAGCTGCATCATAGTGACAATTTGTTTATTGCTCTTTCAAGCTGAAAAATTACAGACCCTCTCTTTTTTATTTTTTAGAGCCAGCTTTGTGTTTGCAGTGTCAAGATTTACATTTTAAAAAGATGGGAAGGGAAAGCAGAGATAATAAAAACGTGCTTCTTTGAGACCTTCCATTTTCTTCACTATAAATTTCACAGTGAAAAGTATGTCACACTACTGTTTCTTTTTTACTTCTGGTTTTCAAGGGAATGATTTTTAACAATGCCCTGCTTTTATTCTTTTTTTAAAACATAAAAACATTTGATAGCAAGATTAATTATTTCATCTGTCAAGTAGACATTCAGAACTAATGCTTTAGTAAAATGTTGCTGCATATTTAACAGAGAAATCGTCTGTATCTCAGTCCATCAGGATGACCAGGTGTACTTTGAGGCTGTGTAGTAAATTATAGTGTTGCTTCTAAGGGATGACATTTATACTACTAACAACTTGGATTTCTATTTTTATGACAACAGTTTTCCACCTGGTGGAGACGGTATCTTGTCCTAACAAAACTAATATTAAAAATTTCCAGTAGATACAACTAGGTGTCGCAGGGAAGGCTCACTTCTTTTTTAATTTGCACAACTAAGGGGGCAATTCTGTTTTTTAAATTGAGGCTCGCCTGAGGCAGAAAAGTTTGGAAAAGAAAGTTTTTGGGTTCAGTGTTTGCTCTGTTAAAGTTGTGCAGCAGAAAAGCCAAAAAAGACAATTGAACATATTTAACTCAAAAGCAAATTTTAGGTTAGAGAGGAAGATACAGGGAGAAACGCCACCTGGACAATGGTGAAGATGTGGAAATGGATAAAAATCAACCAGAGATAGAATGTAGAATCATAAGAGAAACTTGAGCATTAGAGGAAAGCCAAAGTTTAATATGTGGAGAAAGAGGAATCAGGAAATAGACTAGGAGGGGCAACAAGAAAGTAAACCAGAACAATACAGCCATGTGAATTCAGGAAAGTCAGGGAAAGACAGCGTTTCAAGAAAGAAGTAGGCATCATAGTGTGAAAACTGCTGACATGGCAGGGTGAGTGAGAATGACAGAGTCCTTCAGGTTCAGGAGTAGTAGTGAAAGTCCAAATTCATCATATGAGAAGCAACTGAATGATGAACAAATGGAAACTCTGAGATACAAATGGAAACTCTGTGAAGGAAGAATAGTGATAAGGTAGCAACCAAAGGAGAAAGGGGGCCGAGGAAGTTATTTCTTTTTAAGTGAAGAGAAAGATTTAAGTAAGTGCAGGAGACAATTCTTCATGGGTCTCTCATATTTCTACATGTCTCACAAACAGAGGAATTGACTGCCTTCACTCAGAATTGTCCTTTCAAGAGTGTTTGGGGAATAGCCTTACAAGATATAATGTTTTGTTCTCAGCAAAAGACAGATTTATTCACTGTTTTATAAAAAAGATAATGTCTTCCTCTAGGACAAAGCTCTGGCAGGCTTCAGGCCCATTATAAAAGATCTGGGTTCTCTAAGTTCAGGATTACTCTAATGTACCTCATTATGACTGCAGATATTACTTGCCCCTCTTCACATTGTTCTGTGAGACACAGGACTCATGAAACAAATGTAAAGACGCTGATGCTTATGCTGCTTGCCTTGCTGTGAGGAATAAAAACATTTACCTCTGACACCAGAGTTTTGTGTCTTCTTCCATCATCCATAATATTATCACAAAGCTATTTGTTCACTTGCAATATGGGCCAAATCTCACACTTTTGCAGTTCTTAATAGTGATTACTGATGGTACTGATGATAGCCAAGTTTTCTGAGGTCAGTGAGAGGATAAAATTGCGTGCATGGTTTGAGTTTTGAAGACTAACTCAAAATTTAGAAGACTTTTAACAACTCAACCAAATAGATTCTATCGCCTTGACATATTGTCCTGCCCATGTAACATTCCTCTGCTCGCAGTTAATATAATGCTAATCATTTTAGCAAGTTTCAAAGATAATGCAATAGGAAGTTAAAATCTCATATATGTACTATAGTCATGTGCTTCTTATATTTCTAACATACCTTGTGTGAACTTAGTTATGGAAAGGGTTTGGCATTTACTCATATTAAACAAAAATAATTTTCTTTAAAGTCTTATATCAATGCACATATGTGTGTACCACTTTTCTTTTTTCTACCAGTTAAATTACTATAAAAGAGGCTATCTTTTATACACTGTGCACTTTGCTCTTTAGCTTTTCCTTGGGTGTAAAATAAACATGATGAAGCACAAAGCCAATCCAAGTAAACAATGATGTTTCCTACTATTAAATCTATATGACTGATGAGTGTCTGTACATATAATTTTTTCCTCTTATAAAACTCCAAAATCAACCTAGAAGAAAATATAAGAGATAAGCCCCTTGACATTGATCTTGGTGAAGATTTTTTGGACATTAACACCAAAAGTATAGATAACAAAAGCAAAAATATACAAATAGGACATCAAACTAACAAGCTTCTGCACAGATAAGGAAACCTTCCACAAAATTAAAAGGCAACCTACTGAATGGGACAAAATATTTCTAATCATATATCTGTTAGGGGATTAATATCTTAAGTATATAAAAAACATACCCCTCAACAGAAAAAAAATCCAATTAAAAATGGGCAGAGGATCTGAATAGACAATTTTTTTTTTCTAAATAAGACATACAGATGGCAAACAGATACATGAAAAGGTGCCCAAGAGCACTAATTATCAGGGAAACACAAATCAAAACCACAATGAGTTTTCACTTCACATCCCTTGGAATGGCTATTAAAAAGACAAGAAGTAACAAGTATAGTGAGGATTGTAGACAACAAAACCCCTGTGCACTTTCGGTAGAAACGTAAATTGCTGCAGCCACTATGGAAAACAGTGCAGAGAGGTCCTTTGAAAAATTTAAGATAGTACTACCATATGATCCAGCAATTCCACCTCTGGGTATTTACCTAAAGTAAATGAAAATACTAACTAAAATAGATATATACACTTCCATGTTCATTGCAGCATTATTTACAATAGCCATGACATGGAAACAACCTAAGTATCCACTGATGGTTGAATGAATAAAGAAATGTGATATACATACACATATACGCATACATGCACACATATATACACATATGTGCACATACGTACATACATACACAATGGAAGACAATTCAGCCATTAAAAGGAAGATGAAATCTTTCCATTTGCACCAACATGGATGAAAGTTGAGGGCATTAGGCTAAGTGAAATAAGTCAAGAAGAGAAAGACTAAAATACTCTATGATCTCCCAGATATGAAATCTAAAAACAAACAAACAAACAGACAGAACAGACAAACAAACAAAAAATCCTAAGCTCATAGATTTAGAAAACGTATTGGTGGTTGCCAGAGGCAGGGGGTTGGGGCATGAGAGAATTGGGCAATTGGGTCTAAAAATATAAACTTCCAGTTGTACAATAAAGAAGTTATAGAGATCTAATTTACAGCATGGTAATTATAGTTTATAATACAGTATTACATATTTTGAAAGTTTCTAACACAGTAGGTCTTAAAATTTTTATCACAAGAAAAAAGTTGTAACTAGGGTGAAGATGTCAACTAGATTTATTGTGGTAATCATTTTGCAATATATATAAGTATTGTATCATTATATTATACATCTGAAACTATTATATAATCTAAAAGAAAAAAAAATGCCCAAACCAGAATATTCTAGTAATTCTGATACTACAAATTTATTTTTATTCTACAAAATTTATCATTTTGCTTGAATTGACAAGTACTACCATTATTTTTTAAAGGAATCTTTTTTGCTAATTTTTATTAATTTCCATTCAGAAAAATAATTTTGTTTCTTTTAATTCTTTCAATTTTAAATTTAAATAAAATTTTAAATATATTTTAACTTAAAAGAACTTTAAAAAATAAAATATAGTCTAAGATAGTTGTTCATATACATAGAGAAAATAATTTCATAATTGTATTTAAATAAAATCCATCGTTTCTCTTGCTAGTTGTATGGACACCGGTGCTTGATATACTGCTTTAAACTCTATTTTTGCAGTTACATAGCTCATTCCAACTGAGCATGCAGTGAATCCAATGGTGTGCATACCTAATACAATAATGCAAGTAGCTTTAGCCTTTCCATTTTAATCTCAGTGGCATGTTAAATTCTGAATTAGCCTTGTGAGACTCTACCTTTTAAGTCATTTTTTTAAAGTGATAAAGATCCACATCACTGCTACATGTTTTTCTTTTATAGAGACACTGTAGTACTCAGTTAAGTTCATGTTACCCCTTAAATGGATGTGGCAATTGTGATTGTGTTGAAATAAAAACATACGATGGCTTTTGTAGAGAGGCATGTTATGGTTGGAAGCTTCTATGGGAATTTTTTTAAACTACCCTGCTTGACTATACCCTCTATGTCTAAACGTGGGGACTGGGAACTCTGGTAATTTATGGACCCCTGTTTGATATTAGGCCACAGTGTGGAAGATCTTAACTTTTTTGTATCATGACTTTTTTTTTATACCTGACTTATTTTTTCGCCAGTCTGGTAAAGATGATGGACGCTTCCTCAGAATGTCTTCTTTCTAAATGCATAAAATGAAATATGTAAACACACAAAGTATAACCAGACACTCTTGGTGCTCTGTCCAGAGCCACTTGGAATCCCTTTACCATTTCTGTGTGCCCATCTCCCAGATTTTGTGTGTTCTGCTTCTTGACCAAGCATTTGGGTTTCCTCAGAGGACCTTCCTTGGCTGAGGCGAACTCTGTCCACAGATAGAAAGCCAGGAGTACCTGACAATTTATAACTCTAGTAAGAACATAGTTGGATAATGATGCTCACTCAGCATTCCCAGAGGGGTCAGGCGAAGGCTGAGACTTTACCTGAGGTGAGACATCTGCTTGTCTGCTTTTGCTTCCCTGTCCTGCGTGCCCAATCCCTGTCCATCTCCTGCGAGCACTTCTTTCAATAACCACTAATATGTGAATCCCATCTCAGGGTCTTCTGTCTGAAAAAATCTAATCTTAGATACAAAAGAAACTGGAAATGCAGTGATCAAAATATTTTGAAATTGTGACATCATCTGTGCTTCCTTATAATCACAGTTAATGATAAAATTGAGTGTAAGTCTTATTACTGTAGTAACTTTGAAGTAGTGATTAATATAAATGTTATTGCAAGATATCTGAAACAGTTGTGCAATAGTATTGCCAGTGCTACTGTGGCTAATTGCCCATATTTATAATCAAAGCAAATACCAAATTTCAGATATATTTTTTCCACCTGTAGTAGGCAGAATAACAGCCCCCAAAGATGTCCATGTCTTCATCGCTGAAACCTGTGAATATGCTACCTTACAGGGCAAAAGGAAGTTGGCTCATGTGATTAAATTAAAGGTCTTGAGATAGGGAAATTGCCCTGAAGCCGATGTAACAGGAGAGAAACACCAGGCTGTCAGAGTCAGAGAAGCAGAAGCAGAGGTTGGAGTGACACAGCCATGAGCCAAGGATTGCCAGCAGTCTCTAGAAGGTGGACAAAGGCAAAAAAATGACTTCTGTAGAATCTCCAGATGAAACCCAGCCTTGTTCACGCTTTGATTTCAAACTTCTGGCTGCCACAACTATAAATAAAAAATAGATGTTTTAAGCTACAATGTTTGGGGTAGTTTGTAACAGTGGCAATAAGAAATAATGTATCACCCATAAATTGGCAGATCCCTGAATTCTATCCACTGCCCTGTGGGTTCATAGACACCAGTTTAAGAACCCTTTCACTGGAGTTAATTACTTGGGAAGGATCTCAATTCTTTCAACTATAAAATAATCCTGATTTGTATTAATAACAGATATTTACTAATTCTTTATTATTCGTTGTCTTCTTCAATCTAACCCAGGAAAGTTTGCATCTAATACTAGAAAAAGAAATGCAGAAATGCCCCTAACTGACTTTGCTTCCAACCCAAACTAGAGAATGCAGACACTCTCAGCCAGGAAGGCAGGAGAGGCTAGGGGTGTTGCACAGTAGCTAGTTGGCTGGGGACACAGGTAGAGCAGAGTGTGTTGTGTGCTAGGGACTGGGCAATGCTGGGCTCTAGTAATGCAGAAGTAATCGATGGGCAGAAAGGCACCTCTGACCCATCAAAAATATATTCAATCATTCAGTGCTGTTGATTTCTGTTAAACGATCTCAAAATACAGTTGGAGAGACAAGATAAACACACGAGACACACACAAGTAGGCAAGCAAAGGTTTTTTTTCTCCTCTGAGAGCCAAACTGGTTGGTATAAAGAGTGCTCTAAGATTTTAAAGGGGGAAAGAATCAAGAAAGAGTTGTCCCAGAGAAGTTGGGAATTGGGTTTGTTATTAATAGGTGGTTAGTGTTGGAACAGCTGGAGAGGAGAACAAAGGAAAGTCATTGTATAGATATGAAACAAAATAACCCAAAACTTAGAGGGGAGAAGACCGTTGTACGCTTGTTTAAGCTGATCATAATGAACTAAAAGAATTAATTCAGAATTGTTTCCTGTCCCTAGCACAGGAGTTGCCATGTGATCTCTATCTTCAAGGAACTCATGGTGGAGGAGGACAGACTCTAAAGAAATAGGCACAGCCCAGTTCTGTGAGATGGATTTACTTCTGGTGCACCAAGCACCCTGAGGACAAAAGAGCTGCTTCTGGGGGCAGGGCAGGAATGGCATTGCTGAGTGCAAAATGGGGGCACTTAGTCTGGGACAGTGTGCTGTACAGAGAGGAGGAGGGTTGGTATTGAAGCAGAGTGACTTGTGGAGTATAAGCCACCACAACTCAGCTCAGCATGGGCACCCACATAGAGCTCAGTGGCTGGAGAGGGGGCCAGAAGGCTGAGGAAGGAGATATGCCTCCCTGGTGCCCCACAAATATGGGCAGGTAGAAGGAAGATAAGCCAGAGAAACAAATAAAATTCTAGGACTTGCCGCTATACTTTATTAATCCTTTATCACTTCCCTTAAATAGGTCAAGTCCTTCTAATGCAGTCTGTGGGGTTTATTGATTTTTGTGGCACAGAATTTTGCTGCATTACTAAAAATCCATTTCCAATTTATAAGAGCTAGAGATGAAATAGCTGTAATACAGCCTTTCTTTATTGAAGTAGGAGAAAAAAAGGCTTTAGAAAACAGAGGAAAAAAGGAGGAAATTGCATGAATTCTTTAAACTATAACCCCTAAAAACAAATTCCTTTTCCATCTCCATTTTTCAAGTATTTAGTGGATAGTTTGGTATATGAGAATTTATCTGTTTCTCATTCATTTTCCCTAAGTATTTTCAACTCAATTGTTAGAGATGGGTTGAATGGATTATTTAAGCTTGGCAGAACATCAAAAAGACTCAAGTAGCTCATTTCACTCCTTCTCTGAAAGAACCAGTCAGTTTAACCAGAATGAGCCTGATACTTTAATGTCAGGCAGAGACACCTTAAGTAGTTTAAGCCTTTTCAATACAGATAATTTTTAGAACGAGATCTAGTTAACAGTTGTGTTATGTGTGAGAATACATAACAGCAAAAGTGGCTAAATATTTAGGGATCACTGGATCAGAGAAGCACTGTTTTAGGTGTAGATGGCCACCTGAGTATTTATTCTTAATGCCTAATACCATCTCCTAACCCCTCAACTATGCCTTTAGAGGAAAACTGTGGCCAGGGAAGCTGTCAGAGCTTTGGCTGGGAACTCCTCGGTGAGAGTGCAGAAGTGGGATCTGTTATAATATTGGGGAAACCAGAGCTCTGGAGTGGCCACTAAGGAACCTCAGTCTCAGGAGAGTACTTCCCTACGAGGAGCTCAGAATCATGGGAAAAGTGTTTTGATGGCCTGTGTGTGGCCCCAACAGAATCTTCCTTTTCTTGCTGTCCCCAGAGAACTTGAGGGGAGCAGCGTTGGAGGGCCAAGTTACTGTCTTCTATAGTTTGAATTGTGTCTCCCCGCTCATTAATATGCCAAAGCCCTAACCCCTTCAATGTGATATCAGCCTCTGGGCTGTGAAAAAAGAAAATTTAGTTGTTTAAGGTTTAAGCCATCCAGCCAGTGGTATTTTGTGATGGCAGCTGAGCTAATACCCTGTCAATTTCTGGCTGGTAGAGGTTGATACATACACCTGAGGCACCTACGTGCTTCCCCTCAGGCCTACAACTGGAGATGACTGTGTGCCCGTGGTGTGGTTTGTCCACTGCGGGCTCACAGGAGTGGCGGCAGCCCTACCTCCTAACCCTGGCTGATTTATCAAGAGATAGTAACAGCAGAGACTTTCAATTAGGAATTGCACCCAGCTGTGGAAAACAGAACACTGATCTAGGGAAGCTTAAACAAGGTGGGGCTTTGTTTTTCCCCTATAATGAGAAATCCAGAGAGAGGCATTCCAAGGTTGGTGTAGCAGATTCATGGTGTCATCAGACACTCAGGCTCTTTTGTCTTTCTGCTTTACTGTGCTTAGGAGATGATGTGTTTGTCCCCTTGTGGTTACAAGACGGCTTCTCATCCTCCAGTATTGCATGCCCATCCCCAGCCAGATGAAAGAGCATGGCAGACAACATGTGCCAGCTGATTCTGCCCACCCAGTGATTTCCACTTATATCTCATTGGCCAGGGCTGTGTCACTGCCATGGTGTTTTAGGAGGACATATCAGTGCCCTAAGCAAAATGAGTGGTTTCAGTAAGAAAGAAGTAGAGGAGGACACAGGGAAGGCAAGAGCAGTCTCTGACACAAAGAACTCACAGAGCTAAAAGCCAAAACAAACCAAAGCAAAACGAAAAAAAACATCTCACCTACTCAGACTTGGCTATCAGAATGGGGAAGACAAAGAAAAACAGAGTAGGGGTTACCACTAAAATGTAGGAGTTTAAAAAGTCACAACTTTAACAACAACAACAACAACAACAACAACAACAACAAACAACAAACAACTACAACAACAAGTAATAGAAATAATTAAGGGAGTACACTTAGGTCAAAACACATGATTTTTAATTGAAAAAATTAAAAAAATTTTTTTGATAAAATTTGTGAGTGAATAGTCATTCCTGAGAACCAAATTAATTGCCTACATTGTCAAGTAGAAGAAAAATATCAAAATATAAAACAAAAAAGTACGAACACATGGAAATCGTGACAAAAAGATGTTATTTATAGGACCTGAGAGAGGCTTGTGTGTTCCAGAGAAGAAAAAAGAAGGGTCTGGGTCTATGTATCAAGTTATAAGCACAATGAAATTTTTGGGAAATCCTGAATTTCAAAAATTGAAAGGTAAATCTTACAAAATGAAATTCTGAGCAAAAGAAGTTGCTTATGGTCGTTAGGCTTCCCACGCACCCAAGAGAAAGCCAAAAAATAATGAATTCACACTTTCGGATCATCACTCTGTGTTGGCAGGAGTTAAAAGGGCATTTGGTGATGTGAACGGATTTCAAGAGGATATCAATTCTTAATTGTCTCAGGGATATATTCCAGAAAGTACACTAATTATATCAACTCACTGCTTCAGAATTGTGAAAAACCAGGAATTATAAAGATTGTCAGTTTAAACTAGCAATTAAAAGTGAATCTAGGGAAGTCTTCAGAGGTTTCTGTTCATCATTTAAAGGAAAATAAAGTGAAAATTCAGTATTGCTGAATACTGAATATTTTACAACTAATTCAATACAGGCTTTCCAGCTAAATCAATGCTCAATTCAGAATGCTAGGGATTCACTGCGGCAAACAATCAAACATAGACATAAGCGTTGAAGTTGGTCTATTTAAAAGAACCCTAAGTTGCTAAGGATATGGGGGGAAATGCAAATGTAGAATTTAAAGTAGGTGCAAGATATAAGGCAGAAGTATGTGGGCATCTGGTACAGGTGTGTCTGCTGGTGTCACTTAAAGAACTGGCTATGTGAGGCTGGGAGTGAGGGATGGGCAGGAAGGAACATAGTGGAGGGGCAGGGGAAGGTGGGGGTCATTCTTGAGTTAGGTTTTGGTGGTCCCACTTTGCGGCTTGTTTCTAGGGGTTGACAAGAAGTTATTTCTTTTAGAACTGTGTTTTTCAAAAAGCAAAATGGAAGAGAAATGGAGAGAAAGGGGAAGAAAAGGGAAGGGAAGGGAAGGGAAGGGAAGGGAAGGGAAGGGAAGGGAAGGGAAGGGAAGGGAAGGGAAGGGAAGGGAAGGGAAGTTCTGGTTGAGACATTAGAAAAGGCCGATTGTGATTGGTGACCCAAATTAAATGGGGCCTAAGAGGCATGTTTTATGCCCAGAACATTGACAGTACTAGTCAGGGAGGTCTGTGCAGGGTTTTAAGGGTTGATGCCTAAGGTTTAAGTGATTATAAGAAGAACCAGGAGGATAAAACTGAGAATTCAGACAGAAATGGACTATGATTTTCCAGAGTACAAAAGCAAACTAAAAAGAAACAGATCAGTATTGGGTGTGAAGGTGAAAAAAGCCTCAAAGGGAAGGGACACAGGTGGGCCCCCCTTTTCAAAGGGATATGGATTATGAGTCTGAGAAAAGCTTTTGGATTGAAGAGTCAGGGTAGCAGAAGCTTCGGCACTTGTTACCTCACCTGCGCAGAGACATACCACGATTCCCTGGCATTACCAAAACATTTAATTCCCTGACTTACCAAGGTACTTTGGGTCAAAGCACTGAGGCTCTTCCAACATTCAAGGGAGGGCCTTCTTAGCCTTAATCCATCTCTCTGTTCATATACTACCAAGATAGAGCCTTAATCTTGCAGTAATGGCATTGAACTCTTCATAGCTCCTGGTTTGCAGCCTAGTGCCCTCTGGATATGAAACTCTGCCCTCCAACCAAACCCCACCTCCTGTAGGGCTGGACTCTGCTCTGATCATCTTCCCAGATGGCTTATGGGCTGGGTTGCCTGTTTCCCTTAATACAATCATAGCTATCCAGATATCTTCTCTACCTTATTTATTTATCATTTCAATAAATATATAGTGATTGCCCGCTAAGTGTTGGGCACACATTGTGCTAAATGCCAGGGATTTTGAACTGGTTGAGGCAAAGTCCCTGTCCACAAGGATGCCCCTATCTGGTGAGGGGGAGGCAGGTACATGAGGAGATGACTGTAATGTAGTATGAGAAATACAGTGCTAGAGACAGGCGAGTGAATGGGGGTGAGAGTGGAGTGACTGTGCTTCATCTGCTTGGAGGAGGAAGGCAAGGTGTCTGGGAGGATGTTCTGGCTCAAGTCCTAAAAGCTGGATGATGGATCTTTTAGATAAAGGAGAGGACAGTAGGGCATTCAGTATTGGGGGCCACATGTCCAAAGGCACGGGGGTGATATATTGTGCAGTATGTTGGTGGACCACAGACATTCGATGTTGGCGGACAGAGAACTTACAGGAGCTATAACAGTGACACTAGAGGAGGGAACACCAGGTGTTAATCCAGGGATGATGGACAATGAGCACAGAATACACATGCCATCGCAGCCCCTCCTAAGTCCAGGACAAACAACCTTAAGAGACCATGGCACTGTTTTTGCTGGGCTCATTCTTAGCCTCAAAATTTTTTGAAACAGAGGATCTCCAGGAGGCCGCAACAAACTGGTCCAAGTTGGCACATAAAATGAAACTCATTTACCACAGTTGCTGTAAATGACTGGGGACCCCTGAAGATGAAAAGTGGTATGGATACATCTCTGTCTTCACTACACTGATTCGAAACTCACTGAATCCAAATTCCCCATCAAATGTGAATGGGCTGGTCATCTGCTAGTTTCCCTGGCGTCTGTCCCCCATTCCCCCTTATGTGACCTGTGTCCCAGTAACTGTATTTCCCAGGTCTCCTTGTCTTCTGTCTTTCTGGTAGGCTCAGCAATTGGGAAGTGTGTGCCCAAGAATGGAGGGCAGGCTGAAGGGAGAAGCCATAGTACTTTGACCCATTTGTTCTGCTTGGTGGCATTTCTAGCCAGGATTAAGTGAACCTGGTCTCCCTTAGGAAAACTTTCTCTCTGTGGACTCAGTTCCCAAAAGGTGGACCTGGGGCAGTGTCAGCTTCTTTGGGTGGCCCAAGGTTCTGGATCCACCAACACCACTGCATCTCTGTGGCCCTCTAGCCCTGGGAGGGAAGAACCTCTGGTTTACCTTATGACCCACTCTTTCTGTTCTCTGCTCTTTTATGATCTTTGTAACCAGTTCATAGAGTTGAATTTCTCTTAAATATCTAGAGTGACTTACCTTTCTGAACAACCTCTTGCTGATTCATCTTGCATTATTTCTACCCAGTCTGAATTCACTTTCCTTTCTCTATTCACTAGTAGATGACATTCCATTATGTCTCAATACTGAGCTTAGACAGCATATGGAGTAAAGGGCCTAGCAGAAGAGAGATGCATTAAATAAAGTTATGACAGAGGTTAGATTTCAGAAAAATAAACTTTGCCAACTCTATTTTGACATTCCAGGTAGTAGCTCTGGACAGTGCACCTAAAAGTGTCTGGGGTATCCTCCAATGAAAGTCTCCTTCTGAAGACACAATGCTTTCACCCTCTTGCCACTTGCCTAGGCAGTCTGGAATTTTAAGGAAAGCTCTAAATTAACAGAGAGAACTAATAAAAATCTGGAATATACGGAAAAAAGAACTTATTATTTTTGTAATTGATCTTATTTCACAACTTTTGAGGGAAATAAAAGAGTAGTGATGACCTTGATGCCCATTCGGAATTCAGAACCATGTTACTATCTCCCTCCCTCCACCCATCCACTCACTCCATTGCAGCTAGTAAGGTTCAGAGAAATGGATAACAAAGAGGGACAGCTAGATGTTCCTCAGATTCACGTGGAAATTTTCATTTCAGGTAAGCCCATGGAATGCAGATGACCTTTATAGTATTGTTTTTTCCTTCTGGTCTCTACAGGGCTCCAACTCTGTGAAGGTAACTTTTTAGTGGGTTTTGAGAAACCTCAGATTTTATTCAGTAATACATAGAAATATAGTTTCCAAAAATATTCTTATTATATCAAAGGGATAAATATGATGTTAACTGAATTTCACTTTAGGCAACAAGAAGTAGTTCTGCTTACCTTAGGTTTTGAGAACATATTACTCTGACCCATAAATTCTCTTTTAAAGTTATTATTCTCCACACACAATAAAAAGGTGGTGTTGTTATGTTTTGTTTGTTTTTTGTGGTTGTTGTTGTTGTTTTTTAGGAATAGCATTTTTCACTTAATCAAAACTTCCTTTTAATGCTCATTTTGTTAAATTCCTCTGTGATTGGGAGCCAGTTTTCTGGGAATTTAAATCCATGGGAAACAACTTGTAGGACCCTTTGTAACATTTTTAGTGAAGATCTTTCTCTCTTCTATTCTTTTTCCTGCTGACTGGATGTTAAAGACTTGATCTGTGTTGCCTATTATTTTGAAACTACCTGAATGTGGGGCTCAAATTCAGAGGAAAAATAGAGGAAGAAAAAATAAAGAATAACTTCCTATGGTACTACAGATAAGCAAACCTATCTCAAGTGAATAATTTTTATTTCTTTTTTGACTAAGGAATCCAGCTGGTTCTCTACGTTATTTAGTGACTTAATTGTCATAATGACTCCAGGAATTCTCGTGCAGCTCTGCAGCATATTGACTCATTGAATCCATGCTTCTTGCTGGGCTTTTCTTAGAAGAACTGTCTTTTTGAATAGATGTTAGATTGTTCAGTCTTTTATGTGGTTGCTTTATAAAGGTGTTAAAAATGCCACTTCAAAAGACAAGACTGGCAAATTGTTTGGTTAAATTGTGGGTGGCAGATGCCTGTGAATTCTTCACATCCATCACAGTTTCCCTGTAAAGTGCTACCATCCAAAGGGATTGCACTTGAGGTATTTGCAGTGTTTACCCAAAATAAGGCAACAACATCACTTGGTCCACTTGGAAACACCCCAGCCCCCAGCAGCAGCTCATAAAGCGTGATCAAGTGCTTCCACGTGTACTAGGGTTTTAATGTCCCTTCATGTCCATGTACAAGACAGGGGATTTAAGATGTATTCAAATAATACATAATCTTTATTCAGAACTAGATGATGAATTAGAGTTCTAGAATAATTTATGGACATTCTATTTTGTGTGTAGGGGTATTAAATATTGTTGAGAGGAAATATTTAAGAGGTAAACCCTAAAATTCCTTAAATAAGGAATTTTTCAGAATATATAATGACACATTGGTCTTTTCCTGTGAGCATGTGACGATGTAGAGAAATTGATAAAGTTGTGATTTTATTGTAAGTTTTTGGGTTGAGGAACTTCTTGATTTGTAAGAAAATCTGATCATTAATCCCCCATCTCAGAGAAAAGACTGCCATCAGGTTTTGTCAGGTCCTAGGATACTGGAGCTAGAAGGCTCTTCAAGATCCTACAGTCCTGGTTAAAGGTATTAACCTTTTCAACCACAGGTGTCCTGTGTGACCCTCTTTTTTGGTGTCACTTCTAGCTGTCAATTCAAAACTTCCAGCTATCAATTCACTCTCAACTCAAAAACTTTGATCACAATTCAAGAGAATGAGACAAATACAATTGTGGAATCTTCCTAAATTGGTTCTAACTAATTTTTTTTTCCATTTGTAAAACTTGAGGTAAAATTTACATGAAATTAATCATTTAAAATGAACAATTTTGTGGCATTTATTACACTTACAATATTGTGAAACTACCACCTGTCTCAAATTCTCAAACATTTTCATCACCCTAAAGGAAAACCCCACTAAATGGTTACTTCTCATTCTTTCTTGCCCTCAAGCCTAGGCAATTATCAAGCGTGTTTTTTTGTCTCTGTGGATTTACCATTCTGGATATTTTTACAAAAATTGAATCATACAATATATGACCTTTTGTATATGGCTTCTCCTGCTTAGCACAATATTTTGAAGTTTCTATATGTTGTATGTATATAAATGTATTTATATATAAATACATTTTTCTTCACATGACACTATAATATTCCATTTATGTATATATTACATTTTGTTTATCCATTTATTTATTGATCAATTTGGGGTTGTTTCTACTTTTTGGCTATTGTGAATACTGTGGCTATGAACATTTGTGTACAAGTATTTGTTTTATTATCTTTTTTCATTTCCTTTGGATAGATGCTAGGAGTAGAATTTCTGGGCCATATGATAATTGTATAATTAATGTCTTGGAAAAACACCAAATTGTTTCCATAGCAGCTGCCCACTCTTCATTGCCATCAGCAATGTGCCAAGGTTCCAATCTCTATATCCTTGTCAAAACTTATTAGTTTCTTTTCTTCTTTCCTCCCTCCTGCCTCTCCTTCCTTCCTTCCTTCCTTCCTTCCTTCCTTCCTTCCTTCCTTTCTTCCTTCATTCATTCATTCCTTCCTTCTTCCCTTTTTCTTTCTCATTCTTTCCTTTTTCTCTCTTTCTTTCTTTTCCTTGCTTTCTATTATTACAGCCTTTTTAGTATATGTGAAGTGGTACCTAATTGTAGTTTTGATTTGCATTTTTCTGATGACTAATAATGTTGAGCATCTTTTCATGTGCTTATTGGGCATTCATTTATCTCTGAAAAGGTATCTGTTCAAATTCTTTTATTGTTTTCTAATTGGGCTACTTGTCTTTTTATTGCTGAATTGTAAGTGTTCTATATAGACTGTGAATATCAGACCCTTATCAGATATTTGCAAATATTTTTCTTCCCCTCTATAAGTTGTCTTTTCTACTTCTTGGATATAATGTAAATAAATTAATTTTGATGAAGTATAATTTATATATATTTCTTTTGGTGTCATATTTAAGAATCCATTGGCAGATCCAAGTTCATGAAATTGTGTTTCTGTTTTCTTCTGAGAGTTTTATAATTTTAGCTCTTATGTTTAGGTTGTTGATTCATTGTGAGTTAAGTTTTACATATGATGCGAGGTAATATTCCACCTTCATTCTTTTGTTTGTGGATATCGGTTGTAATGCTCTATTTGTTGAAAAGCCTTTTATTCCCCATTAAAGATCAATTAGCCAGAAATGTATAGGCTTATTTCTGGACTTTCAGTTTTAATCCATCGGTCAATCTCTCTATCCTTATGATAATACCATGCTGTTTTGATTATGCTAGCTTTGTAGTAAGTTTTTGAATCAGGGAGTGTGAGACCTCCACATTTGTTCTTCTTTCTCAAGATTGTTGTGCCTATTCTAGTTTCTTTATCTTTCTGTGTCAATGTGAGGGTTGGCTTTTCCATTTCTACAAAAAGGGCATTGGAATTATAATAGAGATTGCATTAAATATATATATATATATATATATATATATATATATATATATATATACTTTAGATAGTATGGTTATCTCAAAAATATTAAATTTTTCAATTTGTGAACACAAACATCTTTCTATTTAGGTCTTTAATTTCTTTCAACAATATTTTATAGTTTTTAGTGTAAAAGTCTTTCACCTCTTTGGTTAAATTTATTTCTAGGTGTTTTATTCTTTTGGATACTCTTATAAATGAAAGTAATATATTTTAAAGGTAAATTATGTTTAAATTTTGTATTTTAACTATTATTAAAAAGTTATCTACTACTTAGTTTATCTTGTTCCAGTAACACTACAGTGTTGTCATTGAGGTAGAAATCCTTTAATTCTTTCACCCTTCGTTATTATTAAAATTTTACTTCCATAATTCTTCAAAATAGTGCACGGTTAATAACTAAAGGTGATAAGTAATAGAAATTTATTTATTTTTACTTTCAGAAACTACTCATATCATGCCTAATATATGTGATATATGATTCTCTATATTAACAGTGGTCAGCTCTAAGTTATTTTAATTTTACTACCAACTTTGTGAGAAGCCAAGGGAAAATTATTAACTTCCAGAGTTGGTGAAACCAGAAATATTATGCAGTGTTTGAGTAACTGTAAGCTGTGGCAGTTCTACATGAGCTAGTGCTCTTATTACCTAGTACAATCCTGTGCTGCATAACATTACAGTCAATGATGCATCATATGTACAGTCGTGGTCTCATAAAGTTATAATGGAGCTGAAAATTCCTATCACTTAGTGACATCATAAGTCAAAATATCGTAGCACAATGCATTATTCATGTGTTTGTGGTGAGGCTGATGTAAACAATTCTACTGCATTGCCACTCACATAAAAGCATAGCATATACAGTTAAGTGTAATATATAACGCTTGATAATTATAATAAATGACTATTTTGCTGGTTAATGTAATCTTATACTAGAACTTTAATCAATATTTTAAAGTGTCCTTTTTCTACTTATAAAACAAAATTTGCTATAAAACTGTATGCTGTGTTATGCTAACAGCAGCCTCACACAACTCATGTTTATCATGTGACTTGATTGCATCATCTTTTTTGGCTTTATTTATCTCATTTGTTTTATACATTTAGTGTACCCTAAATATTCAACATTTATAAAGTCTACAGTAGTAGACAGTCATATCCTAGGCTTTCATATTCACTCTCCTCTCACTCACTGACTTACCCAGAGTATCTTCCACTTCTGCAAACCTCATTCATGGTATGTGCCACCTATACAAGTGTACTGTTTTTTATCTTTTATTACATATTTTTATTGCACTATTTTATATTTAGATATGTTAAATACACAAATACCATTGTGTTACAATCACTTATAATATTTAGTACAGTAATATTCTCTACAGGTTTGTAACCTAGGAGCAATAAGCTATACCATATAGCCTAGATGTGTAGTAGGCTATATCTAGGTTTGCACAAATGCTGTTTGCACAACAATGACATTGACTAATGATGCATTTATCAGAAAGTATAACCAATGTTAAGAAGTGAAGCACTATATTATTCATCTTTTTCCGTAAGTGAGCAGTTACTGGAAACTTGCTCTTTAAAGTCATTAACACTTTTATGTTCCTTTGCTGAGATTTTTTTTTTTTTAAGTGACCACCAAAACTTACTTTCTGGCTGTAGACTAATCAAATCCAGGGTTTTTTTGAAAACTGAGTAAATATTTCTCAGATGAATTTAGAAATTTCTTGTTATTTAGCGTAAAACAGTTTCAAGATTCTTTACTGGAAGCCCCAAGGACCTTATTGACTTATTAGGAGAAAAGGCCACAGTTGCAAGAGTGTGCTATAGATGGCTAAGAGAAGTAGAAAAGGCTTTCCTGGATCCCAGCCCAAGGGAAGACACTGTTTCTGTGACCTTTGGTGAGCCAGAACTGACCTTAGTTCAGCTTTTACTTATGTAGCCAAAGGTCATGCTAATTACTTCTACACCAAAATAATTATAATTATTTTCTCTAGATGAACAGAGTTTCTGTGACATGATGAAAGAAAAACATTCTTACACTAAACCCTTATGTTTCAAAGTTAGAGAGTTGGAAAGATATTGAATCATTTTATTTAGACTCGACTCACTTCTCTTGTCTCTGCTAGTGGATATACAAATTAATAAATTATTTGTAAAGAAAAAAGGGCAGTTTTTCTGACTCATGATTAAATTTTATCAACTACATACTGATAATATGGTCAAAGGAATGGTATAAGACTTTTGAATTCACTGGGTTTCATAATCTCACCTATAAACTAAGACTTTTGGTTCTAATCAGCTTCAATATTCAATGAAAATACTGTATTTGGGGATAAAAGGACTACCTATGATTTCTATTTTTTGAGACTTTAATAACAAACTTAGAACTTTAATAGAAAGATTTACACAACATCATTTTGCATTCACGTTGGGGAAGTGAGGAGACTGATGTCCAAAAGAGAGCCTGCCATGTTTTTCTCATGTCTTCACTAAGGTTATCTGCTCTCCCATTTGCTGATGGCAATGGAGTATTGCCTTACTGTCCACATCTTGGCCACCTGGAATGGTGTTGCTAGTCATCATTGTTGTATCATCCATTCTGACAAAGAAAATCACCTTGTATGCAACCCAATTATTGTATTGATAAACAAGCAGGCAAGGCCTTGTGTTTTACCTTTCCCATAACTCAGTGTCTCAACCCTGCCATGTCCATAACTCAGTAACTGTGCTTCATCATGGAATAGATGCTTTTCATCAGACCTGTGGAATCAGGATGACAATAAAATGATAGACATCATCATCAAATTTTTCTGTATGGTATAAATGTAAGAGGCAAGCTGTACTACTTCTGAGAGCATGTTGACTAAAATCAGGTTGTCATTGCTCTTCTAGGTCATGCTGACTGTTCAGAGCTGTTGCCAGTTTTCATAGATTATAGTGGGTTGACTCTCATTAATGCTGTTCATTAATGTTTCAACTTTCCCCATTATAAGAACAGAAAAGAGTTAAACTTTTGTCCTCCTAAAAGTTAGGTATAACCAGGTAACTCGTTTTGTCCAGTCAAATGTGAAAAATTACATGTGCCACTTCTGAGTGGAAGCTGTAGGATTTAGCAGAGGATTTGCCTTTCCTGCTTTGGAGATTATAGGAGCACATGTGTCAAGAAAGCCTCCACTGAAAGGAGAGTGGTTTAAGACATGAGGGATGGGGACAAGAATTAGTGGTCTTCATTTTTCTGAAGAATTAGAATTCCCCAAGGCCCATGTGCCCATATGTAAGGCTTGGAATTTTGTCTCTTACACTCATTTTTTTTCAAGGTGAGAAACATTGAATTGCTTGAGTTTTTAATTTAATATTTTTATAAATACAGTACCACATTGATGACAAGCCATTTATCAACCAGCCTGTTCAATAACACTGTCAATATGTGAATCATGGAAATAAGTTTCATAAAATTACTGCCATCATATGTTATAGAAGTAAATCAACTCTCTTAAACCTTTTTATTGAAGTAAAAATATTAAGTCTTATAAAGCATATGTATTTAAAATCTGTTCACTAAAAAATTTCATAAGTCATAAATTAACAAATTAGGCAGTTATAAACTTTATTAAAGCCAGTATTGAAATGTAAATTACAGTTTTCTCTAATATTTGAGGGTAGACTGATGAAAGCTGAAATTTTGAGAATGTTATAAAATAAGAAATGGAATAAAATATAATTCACACACACACATATATGTATATGTTCAAATATATGTGTGTGTGTAGTTTCCACCCAAACACAGATTTCCTTACACTTTCTCTTGAGCTTCAGAATTAGATTTATCATCTCTGCTCATTTTAAATTATGACATTTGATTAATATCTATGATAGTTTTAGAAATGATTTATTAAGTTTCGTATTTCCATGTGAAAATTTCCATTTGAGTCTTTGGGCTTGACAAATTGTCCACTTGTAATTATGGTTTGAAATAATCAGAGGGCTACTATAAGTGAAATAGACTAATACTGTGTTTTGTGTTGGTATAACTATCTATAGTTAGTTTTCAAAGTGCTTTAAAATAAATCTTACTATGTGATCACAGCATATGTCTCTATATAGTCACATAATATTTTATATTATTTGATGGCTATGAAATTCAAGTAAATAAGCCTTATCATATAAAATATATTCAAGCAATACATAACACTCAGAATACTATGCTAGATACTCTGGAGAATACAAATTATTAGAATTTATAGCCCTTAAGAAACTATTTGATAATTCTAGGTTCTATCTATCTATATCGTCTATCTATCTATCTATCTATCTATCTATCTATCTATCTATCTATCTATCATCTATCTACCTATCTATCTATCTATCTATCATCTATCTATCTATCTATCTATCTATCTATCTATCTATCTATCATCTATCTATCTATCATCTATATCTATCTATATCTATATCTATATCTATCTATATCTATATCATCTAATCTCTCTCTCTCTTTCTCTCTCTCTCTCTCCTGACCTCTATCTCTATCTCTATCTCTATCTATCTCTATCTCTATCTCTCTATAATCTATATCTATATCTATCTATATCTATATCTATATCATCTATCTATATCTATATCATCTATATCTATATCTATATCATCTATATCTATATCTATATCTATATCTATATCTATATCTATATCTATCTATATTATCTATATTATCTATATCTAAAACTATATCTATTTATATCTATCTATATCTATCATCTATCTATATCATCTATATCTATATCTATATCTATATCTATATCTAATCTATCTATATCTATCTACATCTATATCTATCTATATCTATCTATCTATCTATCTATCTATCTATCTATCTATCTATCTAATCTATGATTTGGCCTTTGCCCAACACTCTAGTTTTATTTTCTATCAAAGCCCTAAAATATTTTATTGGGACTGTAGAAAAGGCAAAACTTTACCTCTATCCTCTTAAAATTTCCAACTGGTTCTAATAATTAAATTGACATAAAACAAATTAACAAGAAAAAAGCATGCAGACTTTTACATTTACGTGGGAGCCTCTATAGGAAAATGAAGACCCAAAGGAGCGGCTAAGTCTGTGTTTATATACCACACTGAAAAAAAAAAAAGGCAATTATGGACAAGTAACTAAAATATAGGGAAAATAAGGGAAGTTAAGAGTTATTTTAGGGTTCCAGTACAAGATGGCCATGCAGGAAAATACTAAACTCACTTATTCTCATGGACACACCAAATCTATGACACATATGGAGCAATTTCTTCTGAAAAACAAACAAACAAACAAACAAACAAACAAACCATAAAGACTAGCTGAGTGATGACTACACATTGAACAAACAAGAAAAAAGACTACATCAAAATGGGTAGGAGAAGCTGAGACACAATCTAACTATAGACCCCCTCTTAGTATAGTGACTCACAATTGGAAGGGAACGCAAACCCCAAAGTTTCTCTTAGTGGATTATAGAATTTGAACCCAATACTGAATGTGTCAGCTCTAAGAACTGTACCTGAGAAGCATCCAAAACATCTTGCTTTGAAAATCAATGAAGCTTGCATCCATGAGACCCATAAGGCTATCTCAGAAATGGCTTTTAAAAAGCTTATGTGCTTGGACTCACTGGCCCAGGGCCCAGCATAGAAGTAGCTGATTACACTCTGGCTTTATGTGAAAGAGGCTCATTTTCCAATCTTAAAGAATTGGTCTGAGGGGCAGATATCTAACTTAATACACTTCTAGAGGCCTGCTAGAATGCTATCCTGTGACAGGGGCTGGTAGCTGCCATCTTTCTGTGCCATCATTTTATTTTTTCTTAAACTATAGGCCTTCCCCTTCATTCCAGCAGGTGCCATCTTTATACTCACCTTCTTATTGATTTGAGACAGTGGGCACAATCACCTTCTCCCTTTGTTATATTTCAGAGTGCCAGTATTTTCTGAAGACAAACTTTTACATGTACCTGGTGCCCAAATTTTTATGCTTAGTGTCCTGGTTTTTGCAGCTGCTACCTAGAAGACATGTCTTGATCTCATGACTCTGGATGCCAGGGTTTTTGCATTCCTGGGTCCCATGAAACTGTAATAATCAAGCAGACATTTCTTGGTTGGATACCACCCCCCAGGGTACTCATAGACAACAGATTAAAGAATGCCCTCGGTCTTTCTGTGAAAGAGACCTATGTGTTTGTCCCAGAAATTTGGCCTGATGGGTAGGGTTCAGGTCTGGCACAGATCTAGAGGGCTATAGAGGTGCTCTCAACATACATAGGTTGGTGAATGCCATCTCTGTGCTCTTCCTATGCCTCACTACAGTTTCCCAGGATCTCTGAGAAAGGAACTTATACACTCATCTGGAGCCCTCAGTTTTGTGACTGCTGCCCAAGGATACCTCCAGACTGCCTGGCTTTGGTGGCCAGTGGAGCTTATGTTTTTAAATCCCATAAAACTGTATATATCCACATACTTTAAAAGCTGATGTCCAAGTATCTGGCTTCCAATGAGCCTGAATGTAAGTGTGGGCTGAAATCCTGTTCTTTGGGACACTAACATGTCTTGTCACATTCTCAACTACTGGGAGCTGTTGAAATCAAAATAGTTGCTTGGAAAATCATCACAAAGAGTTGAGAGACACCAACTATAAGGTTCATCTCCTAGACAGGTCACACCTTCAAGAAGTAGTTGTTTTATCTAATGCATAGAAACCAACACAGAGAGTCAAGTAAAATGAAGAAATATAGGAAAAAGTTTCAAACAAAATAATAAGATAAAACCTCTGGGGAAAAAAAACTTAATATAATAGAGATAAGTGGTTTATCTGACAAAAAAAAATTTAAACTAGCGGTTGTAAAGATACTCTCCAAACTGGGTAGAAGAATGGATGAATACAGTGAAAATATAAGAAAGTACCAAATAAGAGTCACAGAGCTAAAGAATACAATAAATGAACTAAAAAAGTATCTACAGCAGTTATATATAAAAGACTAGATAAAATGGTAGGTAGAATCAGTGAATTCTAAAAAGGACATTTAGTCAGAGCAAAAAAAATACAAATTAAAAAAGTGAATATAGCTTGAGGGATTTATAGGACAAGAATCCTAACATTTGCATTATAAGGGTCCCAGAAGGAGAAGAAAGAGGCAGAAAATGTAACTGAAGAATTATTTTGAGCTGAAGACACTTGAAAGACAGCAAGTACAAGAAATAATGGCTAGCAACTTTCCTAATTAGAAAAAGAAAACAGACATCAGATCCTAAGAATGAGGAACCCAAGAGTCCTACACCAAGTCACATTATAATTAAATTGTCAAAATTAAAAGACAAGAAAAGACTCTAAAAGCTGTAAGAAAAATACAATTTATCACATATAGGGGAATCCCTAAATCAATGGATTTTTCAGTTGAAACTTTGCAGCCAGAAGGGAGTGACATGATATATTCAGAGTGCTGAAAGAAAAAGGCTTTCAACAAAGGATCCTCTATTTAGCAACGTTATCGTTCAAAATAAAGGAGAGAGTATATGTTTCCAGAAAAACAATAGCTAAAGGAAATAACCACCACTAAACTAGTTTTACAAGAAATGCTAAAAACCACTTTAAGTTGAAAAGAAAGCTTATTCAATGAGGCCAGCATTACCCTGATACCAAATCAGACAATGATGCCACAAGGAAAGAAAGTTACAGGCCAATATCCCTGGTGAATATAAATGTAAAAATTCTTAATAAAATATTAGCAATTCAAATTCAACAATACATTGAAAAGATTATACACCACGATAAAGTGGTTTTTATTCCAGAGATTTAAAGACAGTTCAACATCTGCAAATCAATCAATGAATATGATAGACTGCATTAACAAAAATGGATACATACGCAATCATCTCAATAGATGCAGAAAAAGCATTTGATAAAGTTAAACATTTATTTATAATAAAAATTCTCAACAAAGTGGCTGTGAAGAGGACATTCCTAAACAAAATTAAGGCCACACTTGACAAGCTAATACCCAGCATCATTCTCAATGATGGAACATTACAAGGATGCCCAATCTCACCACTTTTTTTCAACATAATATTGGAAGCACTAACCAAAGCAATTAGGTGGAAAAAATAAATAAAATGGATCCAAGTTGAAAGGAAGAAATAAAACTGTCAGTCTTTGCAGAAGACATGATATTATATATAGAGAACTTTAAAGACGCCATTAAAAACTGTATTCAGTAAAGCTGCAGGATACAAAATTAATACACAAAAAAATCTATTGTGTTACAAATAACAAACTATCAGAAAGAGAAATTAAGAATATTATCCTGTTTATAATTGCATCAATAAGAATAACATACTTAGAAATAAATTTAACAAAAGAAGTGAAAGACTTGTACTCTGAAAACTATAAGACATTGAAGAAAGAAACTGAAGAGGACACAAATAAATAGAAGATACACTATGCTCATAATTAAAAGAATTAATATTGTTAAAATATCCATATTACCCTCAACAATCTACAGATTCAATGCAATCTCTAACAAAATTTCAATAATGTTTTTCATAGAAATAGAACAAACAATTCTGAAATTTGTATAGGACCACAGAAGACACTGCTTAAACAAAGCAATCTTGAGAAAAAAGAGCAAACTTAAGGCATCAGGCTTAAAATTATGTTACAAAACTATAATAATTAAAATAGTGTAGTTTTGGCATAAAAGTTGACACATAGATCAATGGAACAGAATAAAAAGACCAGAAATCAATACACTCATATAATTTATGACAAATGAACCAGATATATGCTATAGGGAAAGGGTAGTCTCTTCAATGGTGGTGGGAAAACTAGACAGCCACATGCAAGAGAATGAAACTGAACCACCATCTTATACCATATGCTAAAATTAACTCAAAATGGTATAATAATTTGAATGTAAGAGATGAAACCATAAAACTCCTGCAAGAAAATGCAGGTAGTCAGTGCCTTCACATTGGTCTTGGCAACATTTTTTTTGGATCTGACCACAATAGCTAAGGCAATAAGAGCGAAAATAAACAAATGAGACTATATCAAACTAAAAGGTTTCTGCACAGCAAATAAAACTACCAACAAAGTTAAAAGACAACCTACTAAGTGGAATAAAACATATTTAATAAGGGGTTAATATCCAAAATAAATAAAAAGTCATACAAATTAACAGCCAAAAAAATCCAATGAAAATTTGGGCAGATGACCTGAATAGATGTTTTCTCAAGAAAAACATACAGAATACCAACAAGTACATGAAAAGGTGCTCAACATCACTAATTATCAGGTAAATACAAGTCAAAAGCACCTGTTAGAATCCTATTATCAAAAAGACAAAAAAATAATAAGTGTTGGAGAGGATGTAAGAAAAATAACCCTTGTGTACTTTTTGTGGGAATATAAATTGCTGCAATCACCATGGAAAACAGTATGCAAGTTTTCCAGGAAAAAAAAAAATAGAACTACCGTATGATCCAGCAATTTTACTTCTGCATATTTATCAGAAAAAAATGAAAAAATTAGCTAAAAAAATATGCAACATTACTTACAATAGCCAAGATATAGAAACAAGCTTAATGTACACTAGCAGCTGAATGGATAATGACATTGTGTTATACATATATAAAATAAGATATTTTCAACCATAAAAAGAAGAAAATCCTGCCATTTACAACAACATGGATGAAGGTTGAGGGCATTATGATAAAACAAGTCAGACAGAGAAAGACAAATACCATATGATCTTATTTATATAATGTGGGATCTAAAAGAAAAACAAAAACAAAAATCCTATACAAATTTTCATTTATAAAATAAATGTCATGGGATGTAATGTACAGTATTTGAAACTTGCTAAGAGAGTATATGTTAATGTTCTCATAACAAAAAAGATTTAACTTTGTGTGGTGATGAATGTTAACTAGATCTGTGGTGAATATTTTGCAATATATACAAATAATGGATCATTGAGTTATACACATGAAATTAACATAATGCTATATGTCAATTATGCCTTAATAAAAATTTGGCAAAAAATGCGAAAGCCAGAAGGAACATTACCTGAAAAAAAAAGTTATTTTAACAAGATCTGTTTGTACAGATTTCTCTTGTCTTGTACTCCTCATCTCTGGTGATGAGAATGTTTCTTTTCTCTTGGGAAAGAAAGGACATCTTTCAAATGACAGTTTCATCTCCTGCCTTCAAGAAGAAAACAGGAGATCAGACACCCTTCTTGCACTTGCAATTTCTCAAGTGCTTTTAGCTCAAAGTAATCCTTATGCCAAAGTGGCACATTTGGAGGTGGCATGTTCTGCGCCTCTTCAGGCACTAGGTCTAATCACGAGATGTAACACCTTTATTCTCACCCTTAGTTCTGTGTATTTTGGACTATGATGAGAAAGCACCACATGTGGATTGTTTGTTCAGTGTAAATGTCACATTCACAGGACAACATCTCAAACTTTCAAGATGTTTGCTCCCACCCAGGTCAAAACTAAATCATTAATATATATTTACAAAACTTTATACTGTCTATATCTTGATGACAATATACCTGCCATGACCAGTGAACCTCACAAATATTAATGCCTTACTGTCTTTTATATTGTCAGAAACAATATAAATGAATCAACATGATAATGTATAATATATTTATGAAGTCCAGGCATGGTGATGCTGAAAGAATCATGAAAGCAAACTGAAACACAAAATAAATAATAATTCTAGTGTAGAAAAATGGCTGTGCCCCTGTGATGGAAGCACAGTTCTGAGTGATCAATGCCACAGGGAAGTTGGTTATTCCCCTTGGTGTGAGACTATTGGAATTTCAGTTTAGCTAATGGTGCCAGCCTCCTGGGCCCTTCTCAGTGGGCATGGCAAAGCATAGCCTGGTGAAATTGTCCTTGAGTCTGTGTATAGCCTCTCTTCCTGCCATTTTGACCACTCTCTAGTGTCACATTGAACAAGCAATGGTGTGACTGGAGAAAGAAGCTAACCAATAGTCATTGAGTAAGTCATAAGGACATCTCATCCAGCTGGTAAATAACCACATAGAGTAGAGATATTCTGACTCTCTTGGACTATTCTAAAAAGAGAATCTCCATCTTCTTTTCCAAAATTCTTTTTTCTAGTTCTTCTATTATGCTTCCTCTAAATCCCTTGCTATTTAGCCAATGAACTAACTTGTGATGAATTACCACACCCCTATCTCTGGCCACCTCTCACTCAAGAAAATGGGAGGGAATAAAATATACAGTGTGAAGTTCTGTTCAATGAGGTGATGTCCCTCCACCATTCTTCAGAGCGACCACTGCAGTGCTTGGCTGGTACTAGAATGCCACACAGAGCTATCTGTATTCTCTTAGTCAATAATTCATCATGAATTTTCCCTGAAGACAAAAGTGAAGGTTAAGGCAGAGATAACAAGGTGATGAGTCAAGGCCCTCTAAGAGTGACTTCAGGTTTGCTGGATCATGGAGTACAAAATTTACACAAGATGCCTAATTCCTGGTAATTCCCAAGTAATTATCAACAACTCAGGCCACATAGCTCCCTAGTGTCTCAGTTTGGAATGCTCCAGCATGCAAATGACAGAGCCTAACGAATGATGATTTAAGAAGATAGTGCTTTGTTTCTCTCATAGAGACAGAAGTTCAAGGAGAGGCAGGCACTATTTGTTTGGTTCAGCAGCTGAGTCAAGGCCAGCACCTCTATGATTTTCTTGGCTTTTTCCTTTTGGTTTTCAAATGGCTCCTTCTTCCAGAATGAAATGTGAAATATCTTTCATCCTGACATTGACATTCCAGGAAGGAAGAGGGAGAGAAAGAGGAGTGCAGGTTCAACCTCTTCTAAGATCAGGAAAGGAACATCTTCACCAGATGCCCCAGAGATTTCTACTTTGGTCTCACTGGCCAGAACTGTGTCATAGGCCACCCACACCTTCACCCTCAGTTGCAAAAGTAGCTGGGAAATTGATAATGTAGCTTTTCAAGTTCTGTTAATGGCACAGACATGGGAGCAAGAGTTTGTGCATGGGAATTGGTTTGACAATCAACAGTGCCTACCTCACGTGGTGATGATAGTCAGGCATCCAGTTTCCACAAGGGCCTTATAATGAACTAGGAGCTATTTTTCAGAAGGAAGATAATTACTAGCGATGAGGACTTAGAGTTTCATTCTCCACTGGTACTTGGTGCAGGCTTCAGACAGCTGCCCAATCTTCTGTGGATACTTTGCCCTCCACTAGCTCTGCCAGCTTGCAGAAGTTGATTGACCCAGCTGCTTGCACTGCAGCTGATCACTTGAAAAGTTATTTTTTCCTCTGGGTACGACTCAAAACTGGAAGTAATTTGGAAAGACAGTAAATGAGACAGAGTAAGCCAATCAAAAGTTATGAAATGGATTACCTCCAAAGTGCAAATTTTACTTTTTTTTTTCTAGTGGTAGGGAGTGCTAGTTTTAGCAGCTTGCCCTTCACTTGGGAGGGGTACCCTGGCATGCCCTAGGACACCAGACTCTACTGCTCTACTGCTTTAGAACACCATAGGTTCATGGCATTCATCCCACTCTCTGCAATACCTGTGTATTCCAAGGTCATCTCACATCTCTCTTGCTTATGTGGTGGGTTAGAACATGATTTAATTGCTATGACAGGTTCATAGACCTCCAAGTTTTCCTTCCTATTTAATGGGTCCAGGAGCCAAAATGAAAATTATTCCAGGTGCTGAGGATAACAATTCCAAACACACATATACTCCTGAAGAACTAGGAGAAGAATCAGAAGAGGCATAGTTATTTCAACAACTGTGAAGGCAACTTAGGTCTATATTTTATTTATTCATAATTTCCATAATACCCATGGATGACAATATTTTTCATAGCTTTATTGAGAAATATTTTACACATTATGTAATCAGTCACCCATTTCAAGTGTACAATTCAATGATTTTTAGCAAATTTACCCAGTTGTGCAATTATGATCACAAATTAGTTTTAGAACTTTTTCATCACTTCAATGAGATCTCTTGTGCACATAGGTCAGAGAGATCTTACTGGAGGAATAAAAATATCACAAAATAGACTTCCAAAACAATTAAAAATAATTGTAGTATATTCCATCTTATCAGAGAATAATAGTTTACTTGGCACTAATTGATTAATCTTTAGATTGTTTAACATTTTGTGATAATAGACATATTGGTATAATTAACATCACAGTTTATAAATTACTATGTGTATTTCTTAATATGCACTTAGGATAAATTTCTAAAAGTGGAATTAATGGGCATTAATATTTTAAAGCAACAACATTTAAAAATTATATAAAGTATAGATATCTGAATGAAGAATAAACATAGTAGAACTTTTTTTAACCTTGCAGTTGGCAAATGTCAAGAGAACAATTATTTTTGGTGACAGCTGGCAAGTGCTGTGTTAAAGAGGATGTAGTCTTGTCCCCACAGGCCCTGAAATGTACCCCAGGCAGTCCTGTGAGCTTCCTTCTGAGCTGATACCTCTGCTGCCAGAAAATCAATTCTTTGGAAACTGCCCATTAAAACTTAAAACCTGACTGTTCCTAAAATGTTGAAACAAAAAGTCACATCCATGATCTACGGTCTGGGCAAGCTTGGGCAACTGTGATTTATTTTTCTCATTTTTTGTGTGTGTTTGGTATTCTATTTTTAGAAGACAGGTCATAGGGGCACTAAACAGAGCTGCTTTGAGAGCAACCTGGACACACCTGGGCCAGCAGAAGCACTACGAGGTGCATGTGAATATTCCTCACCTGTCAGAGCCCTCACATTAACCTCTCAGTAAAGCTTAGAAAACACACATGAGTGTCTCACAGTGAGTCAAGGAAACAGCAACCTGGATTCAGACCCTGTGGTTCTCAAGCTGCTCTCTAACTACCAATTTATCACCTTTACTTCACAACATTTTTCTACTACCACACCCAAGTAGATAGCTTCAAGAAGTCTTCAAGTTCAAAGAACCAAACCCATAGCAAAAGATTTTACGTGACATTTACTATTTCAATAGGTATTTTTCTTATGCTTTGCTATTTTCTAGTAAATTCTGAATAAGACTATAAATGCTTTGACACTCATGGCAATAACTTTTCTGTGTTGAAGAATCCTATCTAGGTTTCACATTGAGTATGAGTGCCTTAGTTTACTTTTTCCTGTAAGAGAGAATAGCAAATTGTTTTTTGAGGACTTTGAATAAGTCAAATGCATTCTCACAGTCAAAAGAGATCTTATGGGTCCCAGTCAGGCTACTCCTGAGGATCTGGGAACTTGCTCCTAGCGCCACACCTGGCACCGCCATGCTCCAGCTTACTACTTCAAGCTCCACGGAGGCTCTGGGTCTAGGGCCCCTTTGGATGCCTGTTGCTTATTAATACAGGATCAACACAAAGAATCAAAGAGCAAGGCTACAACAAATCCCATGATATCAGGAGGCATAGCCTGAATTCATGTCATTTTTAACATCTATACACACACATATGAAAATACTACACTAATTGATTTCAAATTATTTTATTTTGAGTTATTAAAATGAAATGTATGCCTACATGGATTAGTATACATACATATATTTCCTAGCTCTGACCATTGAGAGGGCCTGGAAGTTGTGACATCCCAGTAGCAATAAGCACAACAGATGCCCAGATCTTTGTTTCTAACTACTATTATCTGATGAAATAAACCAGGTCTCCTTGAAGAAGTGGTGACTCTAAGGCTGGGGCAGGGATAATTCAAAATGAGCCTGGTGATGCCAGAGAGTAATGAAATGTTAAAAAAAAATACTGATGAGACTATCATAGGGCATAAGAGCCTTTTTAAAAAGAGCTCCGAGTATACAATACTGGAACCATTTATGCAAAAAAAAAAAAGATATATCAATATTATCATCCAATGAATGACATAAATATCTATGAGTCCATATTACATACATTACCTAATAAGTAAATAAATGGAGGAAAGAGATGACTCTTTATTACTGAATAATTCCAGTTAATACATGTTGCAGTAATGAAGGAAAAAGAAAATTACCATAGAAGATCACAGTAATAATTGCTGTAGGCAAGAATCACTGATGAATATTAAAACTAGTGGACAAAAATTTAAAGAGGAACAGAAATTTACATAGCTTCAAAGTACCTCCCTCAAAATATTTATTATTTACAAAGGGAAAGATACATTATCTAAAATATGTTAACCATTAAAGAACATTGTCTATTAAGTGTACTGTAACCATTAATATTTATAAAATAAATATTATCAACCACATGCTATAATTTTGATTTTCTCTAAGTCTCATGACTTTGTTTCTGGAGTCTTAAGTAAATGAAGTCAAGTCAGGCATGAAAGTATAAAATTCTGAATCTATGTAGATCTAATAAAAGAACTTTTAGGCCTCTGGTTTAAAAGATTCTGATATACCTACTGGTGCCTAAATTTGCTAGTCTTTTACTAATAAGTGGAAGCAGGACAGTAAGTTCAGGTTAGTTCCTTGCTCCCAGACCTTGGTTCCTTGCCCTCCCAGTCCTGCTGAACCACCTGGGTCCTTTAGAGAAATCACATGTGGGCTCCTGTAGGCTGCTTCTGGCTTCTCCAAGCTGCACAGAGGTCAAGGTGCTTGAAGATGGCTCACAGTTACGGGACGATGTGTAGGCAAGTCTTCAAAAGATTTATACTAGTTAGGTTCTTTACGGCTGTAAAATCCTAAATTATTTTGCAAGAAGGATGGGGTAAGACAAGGACAAGAGGGAAAGCGTCTGGATCAAATAGATCTGGAGACTCAAATGCCTTAGTGAAAGAAAGACTGTTCTCCTCTATTTCATTCTATGGGTTGGCCACTAAGTCCAGAAACATAAACTCATGAATATTTATGTAACATGCTTTTATGATATATATTTATTATTAATAAATAATAAATAATTTATTGATATTACAATATACAAAAAAATAATAGTATCTGTTTCTAGACTTTCAAAACACCTTGTATATGCAGAGTGGATAAATATGACTTAGCTATGTTACATGATAGAAGTACCAGGTGAGTTAAGAGTGGATAAGAAAATAATCTAATAGTTACCAGTTTTATCCATCACAGATCAGGTATTCAAGACAGACTCTTTTCTCAGTGGCTTAAAATCACACAATCTATCTTACATTTCTGGAGTCAACAGTTTGAAATGGGTCTTATTGTGCTAAAATCAAGATGTCAGCAGGGCTATGTTTTTTCTAAAAGCTCTGAGAGAGAATCTCTCCCTTTTCCAGATTCTCAAGGCTGCAGTCTTTGGCTCATGACACTGCATTACTCAACTTCTGCTTCTGTCTTCATATCTTCCCTGACTCTGACCATCCTGCCGCCCTCTGATAAGAACTCTGTGATTACATTGGGCTCACTCAGATATTCCAGAATCATCTCCCCATTTTATAATCTTTCACTTAATGGCATCTGCAAAGTCCCTTTTACTGTGCAAAGTAACATAGCCACACATTCCAGGTATTAGAACATGGACATCTTTGATTACCACTGGTCTGCCCACCATAGACACCAAAAACATTTAAGATTTATAGGCTCTAATTATTGGAAGTTATATTATAGGCCATCCTGGTCAGGCTCCATCTGAACTTGGAGCCTCTCTCTTTGTCTACAGGTAGAATAAGTGTTGAAGGGTGCAGAAATAAGAAAAAAACATGGGGTCTTTGTTTAAAAAAATCAAAAGTGGATAAATGAAAACAAGCAGTATTGACATTTAGAGAGAATTTGTCTAAAATGAATAAGAAAAAATGAAAGTTAGGGACTCTTTTTCCCCCATAAGATGTAGCCAATGATATTTAGAAACAAAACAAAACAAAACAACAAACAACAACAACAACAGAAAGATTGCCGAATTGGAAATTTGTAAAACAAAACAATGGGAGACAAAAGTGCCCATGATTTTAATGTACGTTCTCTAACTGGTTATAATAATGTGTGAGAGAATTTTCAGTGCCATTTGGAGAAAAGAACTGATTAAAAGTCTTTTACCCATTTTGATAATTCTTTATTATCTTGAGCTAATGGAGAATATTATATGCGTGGATGTTAAAGACAGAACCACAAACTTTTAGCATAATACTAGTATGAGGTGAGGGTTGGGGGAGCCATGTTGGGTATGTGGATTTAAGGATTTGCTGAGGTGGCCACCAAAGAATATGGAGAAGACTGGCTGCAGGAAGCACAAACTCTTTCAAGGGAGATGGGCTTTGTGAGAACCACAGGGCAGCTGCTGGAGGGTTGGGGGTGTCTCTTGATAGTAGCCCATGCATAGGTTAGGCTTCCATCTGCAACAGTTATCACAGAACAGGTGACTAAGGTATTATGGGACAGACACAATTATTAATTTTTAAGGTAACATAAACATTATCTCATGACTGTAAAATAGAGATGAATATAAACTAAAATTTGTTGAAAATCAAGTAATGGGAAGAACTTAAGAAAATAGGGAAAAAAATTAAAGACAAGTAAATTTATTCCTGAATTTTTTTCTACATTTGTTATTGAAAAAAATGAGTGTAAATGAAAAGATTCTCAAAGAAAGGAAAGTGGTTATTTGATATAATGGAGATAAGATTTGTCAATATAATATATTTAATAAACTCAAATATCAAATCTATCAATTGATGAAAAAAATACAGTCCCAACCAACCAACAAAAAGAAAAAAGACATATGAGATAAATAGTAGGAAACTTTTTTGACAACTAAAAGAACTTAAAAGTTGGAAATAAAATGTCCATTTATTTTGAAATGATGAGATTCTTATTATCTGTAAAAAGTAGTGTATATTCTCTTTGGAAATAAAAATTATATTCTTGATATTGTCTCTGCTTCTATTGGTGAAATTCAAAAAAGTAATTTTCCTCAAAAGATGCATTTTTACTAAATCTTTAATATCAAAATGGCAAGTGTATTTTTTGGCTGAACAAGAGAAATAAATAAATGATGAACTTAACAATGACTGTTAACTTATGAGAAAAAATGCTGGAGAACTGCCATTTTAGTTGAAGAAAATGAACATTTATTCTACATTAAGTCCTGAAAGGCCTTAGCTCTGTCACCAGGAATGTGAGACCCCAGGTCAGATCCTTGGTGGCATAAAATCTCAGTGTAGAGCAGGAAAAAACAGATTTCATTTATGGAGAATTCTTAGTTTTGACTTCTTTGTAAGTAGAACCTTAGGATGTAGGAAAATCACCAGTGTAACAGAGAGTTTGAAACTTTTCAACTGAGTTCCAAATTGAGCCTTTTATTTGATTGGAAGTGAAGCATTTTGATGTTCATTTTTCTCTAAAATCATCTTTGCCAAGAACTTGGTCAGAATTCTGATAGATTTGGTGGGTTATGTAATACTGGATTTCCTTGTGCACGTTGCTCCCGTTTGTACATGAAGTTGATTGAGGTGGTGGCAATTGATGAGTTGAGGTAAGAGAACATGGTATTCTGTGTGTGAGTGAGTGAAAGGAGGGAAATCAACGCACGTGTTTGAATGCATGTATAACTATTAAATAATGAGCAAGGAATGTGGATAGACAATTCTTCACTTCCACCAATTTACATGCAAGAAAAATAATAATATTGCAGTGGTCATATCAATTTCTATATAAAGGGAGAAATTTTTCAATAAATTGCTTATAATTTGTCTAAAAATATAATGCTCTTTTTGACCTCAGGTGATTTTAAAAATTTGCTATGGTTACTAAACTCTCATGGTTCACCCTGAGCCCTACTCCCAACGAAGATGGCATCATGGGAGAAGAGTTTGCTCTGATACCAAAGAAATACAGAGTCACTCTCCAGAGTTGCCACTGGCCAACTACACAAATTTACCCTAAGTTATTTAACCATTCTGGGTGCGGTTTCTTCTCTGGAAACCGAGGAGATGATAGCTGACATTCAGCATTAATTTGAGAGTCAAATGAGCATATAGTTGATAATGAGGAACCAAGAAATGCAGCTTCTCTTTGTAAGCAAATAGTAGCATTAAGAGAAGAGGCATCTGAGAAATGCAAAGGGAAGGGCTTACAGAAATGACCAACAGTTATAGATTAACCACATTCTATAACTCTCTGAATGGTTTTCTGGAAACTCTTGTCACACCTATAAGAGAAACAATCTATAAATAGATAGGATTGGTGATCCGGGAATCTTTTCCCCCTTGCAACTCCCACCTGAAACTCTCCCTCTCCACGGTGGGTCAGAAGGTGCATGAAGAACCTCGGACAGAGGAATCACGTGCCACTTGCATGGATACTGCAGAGGTATATATGGTGTAAGAAATCTAACCAAGGGGAGCTCATGTTTGGGTGCTGTTTAAAGCCCCATGCACTCTACCAGCAATAAATTCTCTTTTCTCTAACAAAGTTGTCTGAGCGTTCAGTTTCTTCTGTCGGGTGTTGCTTTCTGCAACAGCATCACATGTCCCTGTGGTGGAGGCAGGCAGAGCTTATGCTAAGATGTCATAATCTTGGGCAAAGTACCAAAACCTGAAATGATTAGCCTTCAATGCTTTTAATACAAACCATCATTTACCAAACATACTTCCAGAACTTTTAATTGTGTGTGTGTGCTTTTTGAGTATATACAGTTAAGTCTTTTTCTTAACTCAAACTCCATGAATTACTCTGAAACTGGTGACTCAGGGCCTCTGGCTATTGGTAAAAATTGAAGTTCAGCATTCTTCTTGGTCCAATGTAGACAGAACTAGCTTTAGGCCTAATGGCACTTAGCGTTTGAGAGGAGAGGGGGCCTTTAACTTTTTCTTTTTTTCCTTTGAGAAATATATTAACCAAGCTTGTTTACCTTTACTCTCTGAATTGGCACATCAATAGTAAAGACATAAGTAGATGTTTGACTTAAATAATAAATTTGTATCTTCTTTTTTCCTTGGCTAGGGACAGAGGTGGCATTTTGGTGAGATACCCAAGATACTGTTCTGACAGAGACAGAGACAGAAAGAGTTCCATGAAACCCTAAAAGACAGGGACTGTGACCCTCAGCAGGAAGCATATACAGAAGAAGAGACCTCCCATCCCTCAGCATCCATTCTAATAGGAAGAGAGTCATAGCATAGAAAAAGGTTAAGAAGGAAAGTTAATTTGGGTGGTTTCAGGTCTGCCTGAAAAATATTGAGCTCATCCTATTCTGGAAGGGGTCTGCCGCAATCCTCCCACAATTAAGCAAGAAAGAGGGCATTTTGGGGCTAAAAGTAACTCATACAAGAAAACAAGTAAGCAGAAAATTGGGTACTAGTTTAAGTCAGTCACTCACACCTTCAATTCACCTTAGTCTCATTATGTCATGATTATAATATAATGTAAATACCCAGAAGTAGAATAATATCATTATAACAGACTGAATTCTGAGAACAAACATGCATGGAAAGCAAATGATGAGTCACTGAGTCCTGTCCATTTAGTTGTCAATCAAGAAAAGTAACCACCCACAGAAAATAGGGATAAAAACCCCACAGGCATTGTTACTGGGCTCTGAGCCACCCTTCTCTTGCTCAGGCAACTTCCACATCTAGAAGTGTACTATTGCCTTACTGCCCTTTCCAATAAAGCTATTCTTTTTCTGCTGTACAACGGTGTCTTGCTCATTTCTTTGTTTAAGACATCTAGAGCCTGGACAATGCATCAAGAGGGAAAGCCCATTCTCTCGTAACACTTCCACTTTTCCTTTTTAACTTTTTTGCCACCTTTTATCAGCATCATTGCCTAATTCTTTTTAAAAATATTCTGAACATCACAGCAGTAAATGTAACTACTTATGAGACAACTTGATGTGAAGTCCCACAAAGTTTAAATCAATTTATTCATAACTGAACTCCAAACCTGAATACCAGCGCGTATATTTCATTACTTTTTTAAGTTTATTGTAAACTAGATAAATTTTTTAGAAACAAGCTATGATCTCATACTTTCACTCAACCTCACTCTACATTCCTAATTTTTAGTTTGGTTTTTAATTTTTTTTTAACTATCTTGCACCTTTCTTAGAAAAGTTTTTTCTTAATATAATACTAACATAATAAATTGAACATATCTCATTTACTATCAAAGTCATGCTCCTTGTAAAGGCCATCCTGTCTGAAAGCCTCTTTGTTATGCAAGTTAGCAGGGGGAAGGAGTAGAATGGTAATCTACAGTGTGATATTGCTTTTGTTTTTCTGAGAATCAAGGTTTTTTTTTTTCACATGCAACTAATTTCAATGTTAAAATTAACAAACTAGTCGTTGAAATATTTGTCATACTCCCAGCAATTCACAGTTTCAAGGGTGTTTATCAACTTCAACCTTGACATTGTGAAGCTGGTGACATAGTTTGAGTGACCCAGTGGGTCTTATAAGATGGTCAACTTGTATCACCCTGACTGAACCTCAGAATTCTTTGAGGAAAACCTTCTAACATGTCAGTGGCAGAAGTTGTCTGAGCTGCTAATTACATATTCAGAATCTTGGGTTAAAAATTTCATTACGAGGAATTGTAAAACATTATGATAACCAACAGTAGCTCTACCCTGACTTAAATTGCTGCACACAATTATAAATGAATCAGACATACAGCTTCCACCCTGTCAACTCCACATACAATAAATAAGCAATAGAATAGAAATGGTGGACTTTGATTTTAAAATAAAAATTTGCTATTTATTTTGCTTAGCTACTGCCAAACTTGAAGAACTATAACCTGTCATGAAGTCATAGATGGCTTTTCTCTAAAGAAAGCCAGACATTTCTCTCCTCCAATGCCCAGAAATATTCTAATAACCAAGAACTGGCATAAAATTTACCTTTATAAATTTTCAATCTGGTACAAACTTATGGGCAAATCAGCTTTGATATACAAAAGGTCTCCTTTGTAAATCAACAATCCTGAAATATAGGAGTAAAAAATATAAAGGATGGTCATCTGTGGTGCATTTTCCTTAACTACGTTAGGTTCATTTGCCTCATGGTTCTTTAAATGTACTTATCTGCATATCGATTTTGAAAGTGGGTGAGAAGCCTTTGATTTTGGAATTTAAAGCTAAGAACCATTAATAGTTAAAGTTTCTCAATGTATTCCCTCAAATTAATGTAGAAAAGAGGCAAGAGAATTAAAGTGTTAAATCAAGCTACATTCAGTGATCATCCCTGCAGTCAGGCCAGGAGGACACCTGCAGAACAAAGGATGATTCCTGCTGGGGTTGCTAACAACCCATTTCCCACACCTGTAAAGGGGAAAAATGAAAAAGAGTTTTTAAGTGGCACCCTACACAAGTTAAATCTTTCATTCCCTATGGCTAAAGCCAGGGAGAACCTATGGCTTAAAGGCTGAGAACCGTCAGCAGGCCGTTCATGCTACATAGTCTTACCTTTTTAGGCTACATACTCTTCCCCTTTGCCTTCCTCATTGTTTGTTTATATCAAAGGAAACTTGGTAAACAACATTTTTAAATTGTAACTCACAGGAATAAAATAATAATATATAAACAATTCTCTGAACACTTGGGTTCCCTCTCACTATCTTTCTCTCCATCCCTCTCAGTGTCTTTCTCTGGGTCCTTCTCACCATCTTTCTCTCAGTACTCTACTATCTCTCTCCCTTTCCTTATCTCCCTGAGGCTCTGTTACTCTCTGCCTCTGAGAGGAGACCATGTTTGTGGAGTGTTGCCCCTTTTCTAATAAGCTTTTTTTTTTCGACCCTAACTTTAGCATATATGTTGAATTCTTTCTACAGTCTCTGTGAAAGGACTCTATTTTCTCTCAGTGCAGGACTTGGTCTGGCCCCACTTTGGCATATTTGCCCTGTCCTGCATCAAAATCAATGCAACATATAACTCAGTTATTTTTTTCTTTCCTAAGTAGACCTCATCTAGGATAGTGAGAGCTAACGCTTACTCAATGTTTTCCAAGCACCACATACTGTACTACTATCTGTTTACTCATTACTCTCAAGAACCCAATGAATTAGATACACAAAAATATAAAAAGAATTGAGCACTTCAAAAGTATATCCCTTGAGTCTACAGCCATGCTACTCTGAACAAGTCTGATATTATCTGATTTCAGAAGCTAAGCAGGGTCAGGCCTGGTTAGTACTTGGATGGGAGACCATCTAGGAAGACCAGGTGCTGAAGGTGTAAAAAAAATAAAATAAAAATATAAGGGATTGTAAACTGACAAGATTCCTGCAATCTGTGAGGTCAACCAAGGGTTACCTGGTCTAAAAAATAAAAAATTGAAAAAAAAATTAAAGCATATTCCTTGAAAACCAGATCACACATGAAAATTCTCAGAAACAATTGTGTATGTGTCTCAAACTGTATGTCACCTTCTTGCTCAGTTTTGCGACAATGAGAAACCAAACTGTGGCCTCCATTTCAACCATTAATTATGGTTTGACACGAAAGTTTGCTGGGAATAAGAGCAGAGCATCTCAAACTTTAATATCCACCCACTCACCTAATAATGTTGAAATGCAGACAAAAATTCAGTAGGTCTGAGGTGGGACCTGAAAATTTTCAGGTGAACTTGGTGCTGCTTCCTGAGCACTCATTGAACAGCAGGGATCCAGACAACAGGCTTGATGTGAGTCTTGCGACATGAGGGGCATCTACTAAATGGAAGGAGGCCTCACTTCTAGGTGTCCATATACATTTGCATGACACTGAGAGTGAGCGCCTCCTTCAACAGTATACCAGTCATGCTGCTTACTCCCCACTAGTCCCTGTTCTGATTTACTTGTCAAATCAGCCTCACCCAAATGAGAGATCATGCTTTGCACCAGTACTTTCTGGGCTAAAGATAATCCAGAGCCTCAGCTGACATGGTCTGGGACAACCTGTGCAGCAACCCAGGGTCTTTCTTCCCACATGAGATGCACACTCTTCACTTCAAGTGAAGTTCTGTGGTTATACATCTTGTAGAGAGGGTTTAAATACAGAAATACCCCAATACCGTACCCCAGAGAGTTGTGCAGTTTATGTGACATTCTCTCAGGAGGCTGGCCTGTATGAATGCCATCAGCAGGTTTCCTTGCCTTTTATCTCATATTGATTTAAGCAAATGGGAATGAGCAGTAGGAAATGGGAGAGGAGAGGAAAGAGGTTGGGACATTTATTCTTCTGTTCCTGTTCTTCAGGGTCACCTCTGGCTGGACTATGACCCAGGATCAGGTCACAACTTTTCTCTCTCAGCCCTCTCTATTAGCTTCTTTTTTTCTTTTCATTGCAGAAGTACCCCATGTGCTGTGATATCCCTTGTGATCCTCAATACCCTGCCCATATCTTTACAAATAATCATTTTATTGAACTTCTTCAGTAATACCATTTGAGTGTGACATTCATTTCCTGCTAGGACTTGATTGACACAAAGTCCCCACACACACACAACTGTGGACCCCAAGTGTTTGTTTATATTTGTCTTTATGAACTTTATCCAAAACAAATCAATGTCTGTGATACTAAGGGAATAATATATTGTTTCAAAGTTCTCTATATGATATGTTAAACTTCTAGATTTTAAAATTTCTCTATTATGTTTTTTTAAAGGTCATTCATGCCCTATATAACATGGAGATTTCCCTGTCTGGGGTGTCCTAGATAGTTACAGCTCAGGATATTTTGAACTTTTCATCCTCTCAGCTCTCCTAAGGTATAGATTAAAACTGTCATTTTCAATTAGCAGAGAAGCCAACAATGGTAGAAAGAGTAACTTTCTCAAGGTTATGACTTCCTGCATTTCCCACATATTTCTTAGGTTTCTGCAGAAACCCTGAAGTATATCCATTTTCTGTCTGGTTTGATAAGTCCATGGGCTGAGTGAAATGAATGAGAAAAATAAGTACAATTTAATTTCCATCACTTGTGATTGAGGAATTGAAAATTCACTGAAGGAGACCTGACTCTGAGCTTACTAATGTTGAAAATCAGTGACAGCATTGATTAGCCTTCTGAGGCATTTAGGGCAGCTCCTCCTCAGATCTTCTATTCCCACCACAATTTTAAAATTTTTATAGTCCTGAAATAGCAGCCTGGGATGCTGCAATGTACCAATTCATAAGAGCAAAATGTACTACTTGTAAACTGCTCTGAATAAAATTGCATCCTAACTGCATCCATTTGATTTTGCTAAAAGCTTGTTTATTCCTACTCTTTGGGATTGCTTGGGTTTTGTGTCTATTTTGTTTGTTTGTTTGTTTGTTTGTTTGTTTCAGAGGTGATTTAAGGCAAAAGCACACTCTACTCTGATTCTTAGATTCCTGCTCCTTCTACACCCGCTCATACACCTTGGTGGGTGGTGCAGATGAATTTCCATCACTCCTTTTCACACTTCTAGGTCTTCCCATTTGCATCTTTCTTCCTGTTGTTAGGTATTGTTGGAGGCTTGAGAGTGAGCTGGGTCTTATTGAAAAGTTTCACTTGGCCTGAAAGTTAATTTGACATGAAACAGATGAACAGGAGAAAATAACCAAGCTTAATTATATATAGGGATTCCATAAGAATATGGGACACAAGACAAGTCAGGCTTTTGGGGCTGATATGCTGTCTTGAGCTAAGGGGAAGTAGGTAGGGATAGTGGTTTGGACTTCAAAGGGAAGGAAGGTGAGTCACATGGAGATGGAGAAGCAAATGTTCTGCAAAAAAAAGTTTTCTGGGCTGTCTTTAACCAAGAGACACAGAGAGAACTTTGATCACTTGAGAGCTTTGAGGACCTTGATGGGTTTCTTTCTATCACACCTAGTTTATATTAAAATATAGTTAAATATAGTGATAACTCCCATTTTGGAGTAGGTCCTCTATCTAGATTTTTTAAAACTATTATAGGAAAGGTCAGCAGTTCTTTATGAGTCTTTTGTTTCCCAGAAATAACCAGGTTAAAATAATCAATGTTTCCAAAAAGACATATTTGGGGGTGGCAAACTCTGTTTCCCCTTAGGCTGTAATGTCAATGTGAATAAATATGGCTGAATAGTAACATTATATATATGAAAAATATGCCTTCTTATAAATCTATAACTATTTTTTTCTTATTCTAGAAGTTTCATTAAAAATTGGAATCGTGTAGATTTTAAAGATTTTTATAAAAGTTATCTAAGGCTATATTGAACTTTAACTCCTTACTTGAAGAAATAATGTTGTTAAAAAAAATCTTGTGAATTCTCTCCTGGGAAGTTTGTAAATGAGTTCTTTTTCTTTTTGTGTCTTTATATAAAATAGCCAAGCTTTATTCCTGTAAGTTACAAATTTAGCAGAGAGCAATCATGCATATTTATTAACGTTCCTAAATTCTCAACATCACTTATTAATCTCTTAAAAATGGTTTCTTATTGCTATGAAGGTAATGGCAGCAATGAAAACACACATTATAGCTTCATTAGGATTGTACACTTATCTTAAATCTTTACTGAAATTCCTCCACTGAACAAGGTGATAATGACAGCACTCAAAACCTACAACATGGAAGCAGAGACAAGACTACCAAGCTATAAGTACAAAAGATATCCTATTGGGATTTAAAATTAAACGGGGAAATCAATGATCCAGAAAGCAGTTAGGAATTCTCCCCGTCAGTCTGCAGTTTGTAACAGCAGGAGATGTGAAAACTCATAGAGTAAGGGTCTAAGCTAGGTGGTCTGTGCCAGAATGCAGGAGTGACAGGTTGAGATAGCATGCAGCAGCCTTCATATTCCGTGAAGTAGGTGTTGGTCACTGCTTGGCACCTCCTCCTTTTGAGGCTGATATGCTGTCTTGAAACCACTCATTGTTTAAGAAAAAAATACAGTAGATACAGTTAATAAATGTAGTAGTGGGGCTCTGCAGAATTTACATAGAAAAAGGATGGTGTGATTTTTCTGTTGAACATCCTATACCAAAATTCAGGGGGAAAAAGCCATCCAGGATGTAGCACAGGTATACTAAAGCCACATAAATTGCATGTTGGCTACTAAATTATGAGAGCTTTCCAACATTCTTTATTCAATAGCAAACATTAATTGAGTGCTCATCCTGTGCCAGATTTAGAAGAATTTTATAGTTCAAGTTATCAAACAGAAAGGAACCAAGAGAGAAAGCAAGGAGACCAGTTACAAGTCTCTTGAGATATTCCTCAGAAGAGAAAATAATAGCTTAGATTAGTGATCTAAAAACGGTGGACCAACATTTGCTAATTGATTGAATATGGGATGTGAGAGAAAAAGGAGTCAAAAATAACTTTGTGGTTCTTATACTGGGCAAATATAAGAAAGGACATTGTATTTATCAAGTCTGTGGGAAATTTCTGGGGAAAAGACTGTAAACTCAAAACATGTTAACTTTGAGAATGTCCTTAGATACCCAAGTGGAGTTCAACAAAGCATTTCTATGCACAAGTCTAGAACCAAATGCTGAAGAATCAGTTTGGGGTTTGTTGGTATTATATAGTATTTCAAGCTATAAAACCAGATACTGTTTCCATTAGGGGTAATTCGAAGTCTGGCGTCACCCCAGCAGCACGGAGGGGGAAACAATACAGATGTGCAATTTACGTTTTCCCTCGGTTCTTCTCAACCTCAATGCAGCAAGGAATTACAGGTCAGTGAGATTTAGAAAAAGTAAGATTTATTAAAGTATATTTTAGAAGGAGACAGGCGAAGGAAGGCTGTAACCCTGTGGAATTTGGGAGGTGAAAAGATAAAAGAGTATACTCCAAGGGAGAAGCAGGTTTTCAGTGAAGTAGCTTGTAGTGCAGAAGTGGGAAGGTCTGTAATATATTAGGGCCACAGTGGGTGGTTACAAAGACATTCCTAGGTGACTGGCACGTTAGGTCATTTTGTTTGACATTTGGCTACGTATAACATTTGGCCTAGTGCACACGTGCGTACCCAGAATTCAGTCTGTTATAATTAGATTCATAAACTTTGGGCATAAATATAGTATTATAATGATGATATAACGAGGCTGAAGTTGTGGGCAGGTTAGGGTAGTACCTTCTGCACATGTGTCTGTGGTGGATTTACCTATAGGTTTATGGCCACCTGTCTTTTGTCTCAGGATGCAGGAAGAATTCTTCAATTGGGGTGTTCTTTGGGCAGTCTCTGGGCTTTATCTGAGCTGGGCCTCTGCTCCTTTGTTTCCCTGTTACTCATATCTGACTAATTACCTAACAATATGATTCTCTAAAACTATTGTTCAACTTAGGTTTTGAAATATCTGTTAAGTAGGTCCAAGAAAAATGAAAGGACACATTAACCTAAAAAAATCATTACCCAAGGAATAACAAAGACAGATCTTATAACTGGGATTCTGAGAGAGGTGGGCAGATTTGTAGAAGACTGAACCTGGGAAATCTCAAAGACACACAGTGGTATCTAATTTATGCCTGTACTCCCAAAATATGGCAGAGTGCCTAAAACATAATTGATACCCATTCAATATCTGACAAGTGAGTGCATGGATCAATGAATAAAAACTTGGTGAAAAAGCAGTCAGATTTCCCAAAGACAGTGTTGAATTGCTTGAGGGGTCTATGATTATAGCAATTGGGTGTCCCTGGGTCTTCCTCACATATTTTCACTGGATATTTTCTTGACTATTTTGACCATTTCTTAAGATATGGGTTCCTGGCTTTTCTTACACATGGTGTAAAAATTAACCCTCCTGGTTTCCACCCTCCACTCCTTATAGTCTGAAATCATCAGACTGAGAAAGAGAAGGATAAATAAATCAGGTAACCCCTAGGAAAGCTCAGGGGAAGGCTATATTGCAAAGTCTTATTTCTATAGTCACCTTTTATTTTGCAGCTTCTAGAAGTTCTTGGTGAGTATTGATGAGCTGAGGAACACTACTAATTTGCCAGATCAAGGTAACCTCTAGGGAGAAAAGCAAAAAAAGCATTCCAATTAACTTTAGCACCAGGTAATTTGAATCTCTCTTCTAAGATGTCTCATCTCTTTTTTAGTTAATTACTGTGGCAAATCTATTTTCTCTTTCAATTAAGCCCTGAGATGTCTTTAATTTAACTGAGCTGCTACTGAAGAGCAGTTTTTCTTGGGCAACATTAAGAGTCTTTCATTTGAGAAAAAGTGAACCATCCTGGGGGCTGTAGCTTTGCCACTAATCTTGAAGAGGATGGCCTAATGATGGACTGCCAGCCTGCACCTATGCAGGAGAGATCCCCTAACACCCCTTACAGTCTTTCTCCCAACAAAAAGATGAGGATGCCTTTCCTGTTCAGTCATGGCCCTCCACTCGCCCTCCTGAAAACCTCTATCTTTCTTCTGCAATAAGAAATGAGCAATGCTCAAAAAAAATTTTTTTTTTGAGTGTTGGCTGGAGCAGATTCTCAGTGGGCTCTGGTCAAAAGAAAAATGAGCAGAACCACCTACCTGTTTAGTATGCATGGTGTACTAAGCACCTTCTCCAGGTTCACTCATTGACTACAACAGCCTAAAAGGTCAGTATTATTAATATTGACTGACTTTGCAGAAAAAGAGACTGAGGGAGCTTAACCAGTTTAGTGTTGGAGTAGGAGTGGACGAGGCTACCAGAATCCAGACAATAAACTCAGAATCACTGAAGTTTGGTTCTTACATGCTGTCTAATTGGAATTTCTTTTGCTTTGTTATTCACCTAGACTACAAGCTTCTACAGGTCAGGCATCTTTTCAGGGCACGCATTCTAGGGCTCGAGGAAGCCACTTGTGATGAAGCAAAGCCAGATAGCTGGCTGCTTAGCAAACATGGCCCAGTCCTTCTGCTTCTGCCCCATCTGCATTGTGGAAATCATGGACTGCACTTTCCTATGGATTTAAAATCCTTAAAGTACTACAGTTCCCTTCTCCTCCAGGATGCTCTCTAAGAGCAAGGACCCAGAGCCTTCTATCTACAAGCTTGCCTCTTCTCCTAATGGACCCCTGGGTAGCTAAGAAAGCATGCCATACTCTTTGGAGTGATGTATGTACTGCTTCCTCTCACTTTTTCTGGATTCACAGACTAGCACAGGGTTCAAGGGAGTAAGAGAACAAGTGACAGTGTTCATTAAACAATTATTGTGTACACGTATTTATAACTCTCTCTTGTTTGAGTGCTCCTTCAGCTAGAATAGTACCTGGAACATAGTATATGCTCTCTCTCTCTCTCTCTCAGACATAAATATATGTATGAATACATCACATAAGAACCTATTTAAAATTTTTTGGCTTGTTCAATACTAAGATTATTATTTTCTTTTCTGATTTGCCCCCTCTTTCTTGTGAATTATGAAAAGCAGTATTCTAGTCAAAACTTTTTGAGTGTAGTAAGAGCAAAACAATCAAAAATGAATTCAACATCAACAGTCTTAATAGGACGTGTTTCATTTGTCAGCACCAAGCTGATCGAGAAAGGAAGGTTTCGGTGGTGAGTTGCCCAGTTGGAAGAATGTGTGAGAGGCAGGCACCAACTTTATTGTGCGGAGTGCATTTCCGTTGCAGGGAGAGCAGTCCTGTTGTGGGGAGCATGCTTGTGCTTCTGCTCTTCTTCTGCAACTCTTCTTGTGCTCCTCTTCTGCTCCTAAGGGCGCTGCATGGCTTCATACATATCCAAGTACAGTAGTGTCATTCAGCCACACGTGTGATACAATAAGCTGAATTACATTTACACATTTTAGGTGCAGATGCCCTACTACACTGATGCAACATTCTAAATCAGAGGCCCTATTCCTAGCCATGAACCTGGATCACAGCCAGACCTGGGACCAGCCAGGCCTGGGATCCACACCATTAACAACAGTAAATAATACCTCCCATAACTTTAACAATTTATCATGTACTGTTATAAACTGTGGCATTTCTTAATAGACACACATATATGCTGTTAGTGCTTTTATAAATGCAAAGCTTGGCCTTGTAATTATATATTACTGAGTCTCAATGATTAATAAAATGCATGGAAAGAACACCAAGAACAATGCTATTTCATTATAGAGAGTAAAGATGCTGAATTTTTTTGATAGAACATCTAATAAATAATATGAATAGAATTTTACTAATAAACTAAGCCAAAATTCTAGTTTAATTTTAAAACTTAGCACATTTCAATAAGCACTCATTGTGGACCCTTTTGTATGCTGGGTACTGAAGATACAAAGTTAATCAAACACACATACACATACAGACAAGTGAATAAGACCCTCAGGATGCTAAGACCTTAAACTTTCAAAGATTATTTACAAATTGAGTTAAATAAAAGAAAAAGAGATAACTGAACATAGATCTTTTTGAAACACAATCAGGGCAAAAAAATTATATGCAAATAAAGATTCAACTTTAATTTCTTTCTGATACACAGCTTTGTAAGAGCCAGGAGATAATTCTCCAGGTATAAGGATCTTTTCAAGTGTCCTTTAAAAGCACAGAGAGAAAATCAACATTTATTGAGCATCTACTATTGGACAGACAAGTAGCTCACAGCTGTTAATGATAAGGAGCACATGGATCCTTTTAAACGATACTGATTTCTGGGTACCACCTCCAGAAATCATGGTTCAGGAGTTTCAGGAAGATGGCTTGGGAAGTGGCATTATGATATGGGTGTCCTAAGAACTATGTTATGAAAAACTTTGACTGGCCCCTCCTACCAGTTAACTGAATCTACTTTGGCCTGGTGCCAAGAGACTACCTAAGTTCCCTCAGCTTAGTTTTTACTTTTCAAACAGGTTTTCCCTCCCCTACTTCTTTAAGACTCTGTTTATTTCAAAGCTTAGTTTCCTTGATTCCTTAGCTGAAATGGAGCCTTTAGTGGACGAAACTTTTAAAAAATCATGGGTGGAGGCAGAGGCAGAGGCAGAGGCAGAAGTGTTGTAGGCAGGGAATGAAAGCTCACATTCTGTGTAAGTGAAGATTCCAACGAAGTATCATACATCCCTTCCCACTCCACAATGGGGGTCTAATGCACTAAACGAGGTGGTCTAATGACCACCCAAATAAATGCTGCTGAATCAGAGAGGTTGGGGTTGCCCCCTGCTGTTGACAGGTTCAGCACTTGGCAGAGGTTGTTGCCTTTGCGTCAAAGCCCATGTTGTCGGGCCCATGCATGACCACCAAACCTTCCAGTATTGTCACTGGCTCACAAGCTAATTGGGCAGGCTTTAGGAAGGTGACAGAGGCAGTGACTGACAACCACAGACAGGCTATCTAAACCTGTTATTCAGTGAAAGCCACCTCCATGGTAGTTGCTATTTGGGGAGAATTCCCAAAGGACCAATATCCTCACATTCCGTGTCTTCAGAAAGGTTCATTCAAGTGCTTTTCTTCCCCAGAGAAACTTTTCATTGATTTTTCGTTTTCATTTGTTCCAAGTTTCTGAATGTCCTGTGCAACCATTAGCCATGACCTCTCCGTCAATGTAGTTTCATACCTCAGGCATCTCTCTTTGCAGGCATAATAAACAAGACTGAGAGGATCTCCCTCCCCACTTTCCTCAAAGACACCACTGGTGGGGCTGTAGTGCTATAGCTGTCCGCTTTTGAGTGTGCCCGCATAACATGTGAAACTATCTGAAAACGTGCCCCACACTTTTTGGTCCTCAGTTAACTGGTCACTGGCAGTGCACTATAGGGCCTCTGTATGGGTGGAAGAAAAGGGTCAGTGTAGGAGAAGGTGCTTGTTTAAGCAACAGACTTGTGCCTTTAGGACTTGCTGGAGCCCAGTTTACCACATATCAGTTTCACCTGATGATGGGCAGTATCTGCTTGTGCCTGGCCTTGTAACTCAGTAACTTAGAGAGTGCTCAGCTCTTAGAGTCTTTTTTGGGTCACACAGGAACTACCCATGCCCAGTAGTAAGCCAGGAGCTATGTTTTTTAAAGAAGAGGAGTTATCAGAAGAAGAGATCATAATCTTGTTCCAAAATCCAAAGTGACCAAGCACATGTGATGATACCCACCAGGACCTGCTAGAGACCCCAGGGGATCTGCAGAGACAAATGGCCTCTGTGTTGAGCATCTTGACCAGCAGCATGAATTTGCTGTAGTGCCCTGTCTCACTAGGGTACTCACTTGCACCTGCCCCAATCCCTCGTGATCACCAATTTTTTTCCTGTCTCCATAGTTTTGCCTTTTGCAGAATGTCAAATAGTTTGGAATCATAGAGTATCTAATCTTTTCAGATTGGCTTCTTTCACATAGTGATATTCATTTAAGGTAACCCCATGTCTTTTTATGGCTTGATAGCTCATTTCTTTTTTTCATTGAATAGTATTCCATTTTCTTGACGTACCACATTTTCACTTAACCATTCACCCACTGAAAGATATCTTAGTTGCTCCCAAGTTTTGGTAATTATAAATAAAACTGCTATAAATATCTGTGTGCGATTTCTTTGGGGACATATATTTTCAACTCCTTTGAGTAAATACCAAGGAGTGCAATTGCTGGATCATGTAGTAGAGTATACTTAGTTTTGAAAAAAAATCACCAAACTGCCCTCTAAAGTGGCTGTACCATTTTGCATTTCCATAATATTCTCTTGTGCTGCCTCACCATATAAACCTTAATGTCAATTTGTCAATATCCACAAAATAACTTGCTAGGAATTTGATTTGGTTTACAATGAATCTATAAACTTCCTGTTGCTCAACATTCTTGTTAACATTTAGTGTTGTCAGCGGTCCAGATTTTGACCATTCTAATAGGTAAGTAGTAGTATTTCATTGTTTTGATTTTCATTTTCTCGAAATAAGAGGTGACATATTTTTATTTGCTTATTTTTCATCTCTATTTTTAATGAGCTATCTGTTAGGTAGTTTTTTAAAAATTGGATTGTTTTTATTATTGGTGATTTTTAGCAGTTCTTTGTATATTTTCTATAACAGTCCTTTATCAGATGTGTCTTTTGCAAATATTTTATCCCAGTCTATGGTTTACCTTTTCATTCTCTTGATACTGTTTTTTATAGAGAAAGTGCTTTTAAATTGAGTAAATTCAGCTTATTAATTATTTCTTTCATGGATATGTCTTTGATGTTATATCCAAGAAAGTCATTACTTTGAATTTTTTACACAATCATGTCATGTGTGAATAAGGACAGTTTTCTTTCTTCCTCCATAATCTGCGTATCTTTTGTTTCTTTTTCTTTTTCTTTATCTAATGTAAGGACTTCAATTACAATGTCGAAAAGGAGTGGTGAGAGAATATGCCCTTGCTTTGATCTTAGTGGGAAAGATTCTAGTTACTCATCATTAAGCATCATGTTAGCTGTAATATTTTTTTACAGATATTTTTATCAAGTTGAGAAAGTTCCCCTCTAGTCTCAGTTTACTGTTACCTCCTTGTTTTGATAAATGTGGTGATATTGTGCTAGCTGTGCAGTCTTGGCCTCAAAGGACTGTCACCTTCCACCTTCAACTTCTTGGACCTCTGCCTCAAAGTCACCTGTAAGAGCCCCTCTATGGCTCCTTGGAGCGTAATCATCCCCAGAGAGGAGACTCTGACAGCCAGCACCACTCATCAGGGATGTGAATGAAACAAACCATTTAGCTCTGTTGATTCTCCAGCTGAATGTAGACCTGGAGGTGTATGTAGGAGAAACTACAGAGAAAATGCCCAACTAATCCTCCAAAGAGTGAGGAATAGTTCATGGCTCTTGTTTTAGCCCTTACAGTCTGCTATGTAGCAATAGATAAATGATAAGTCAATGGTGGGAAAACTGAAGAGTGAAAATCTGTGAAGAGGAGGAAAAAAATAGTAACTGTGCTACCTACAACATTTATTTGCTTGCTTTAGTTTATTTAGTGAGTGCGCAGATTCTGATGAGAATCGTTTAGAGATGTTTAACCCCTTTTTGGGGGCAATAAATTGCAAACCTCTTGATCCTATATATGGGGAAAAAAGGACAGAAAGAAGAAAAAAGTTCAGGAAAATATTTATCTATATTTTCTCATTTCATGAAAGAGAATTCCTGCAGTTTTGTTTACAGGGACTTGAAAACAAATTATCACCACAAAGATAATTTTATTTTACTTTTAAAATTTAAACAAAAGAAGCAAATGAAAAAACAACCATCTGCAATGTTTAGCACACATCAATGTTCTCTTCTAATAATTATTTAGATATATTATACAGAGGAAATCAAAATATAATAATAACAATAATAATAATCATATCAGCAACAATTCATATTCCCAGGTGTCAGGCTCTGGGCTAAATAATTTACATTCACTGTCTAAATTAATAATTGCAATAATTTGATGAATAGGTACTGTTATTATCTCCATTTTACACATGAGGAAACTGAACTTTAGAGAGAGTAGGTAATTTACTCAAGGTCACATAGCTTGTTTAGGAGGCAGAAAATTGAACATTGCCTTTCTAACCAATAATGTGATCCCAGTACTTGCCATTGGCTAAATAGTTGTTGGTGGTGACATTTCTGAAAGTCTGGGTGCTATGCCAACCTGTATTGTTGTGTTCACTTGGGAACTCTGATCCCCATCACGCCTGGATCAAATAAATGAATAAACACAATATAGGACCTAGATTTTCTACTCTGATCACCCACACCATAAAAGCCCATGCTCTTTCCATTAGACCATGAGACACCTCAAATACCTTTTAAATTTGCTTTCTGTGATTACACTTATCTTTTTAAAATATGTAAAAGTATTAGGATAATATAGAAACCACCCATTTGACCACCATCCAGAGATGATCTCTATTGTTGTAATTATCTTGGCAATGTTAAAGATTTTTAAGTCATACACAGACACACACACACACACACACACACACACACAGTAGGTCCTCAAATAAGGTCATTTCATTCAATATCATTTCATTATAGCATTGATGAGATGTCGTACAAACTTAACTCACGTGTATATCAAGCGGCCCGTGGTAAAGCTGGTTTTGTTGTAAGTTGTTCTGCTTCTAGTCACAGGACCTCTCAACAACATTAGGTGAGAACTTACTGTATGTGGATGACTCGTGTTTGTGCATATATGTACAAACATTTAATGTATAGATCTATGTATGTAAGAAAAAGATTACAATGTGCATAGTTTTCTATCCTATTTGTCTCCTCACCATTATATCGCGAACCCTCCTCCATCTTATTAATACTCTTTAAGGTTTTCATGTCTGCATGGAATTTCCTCAAGACTTTGGTTCTATCACTCTATGATGTTTCAATGAAGTCAGGACATAGCAGAGCCTAGCACAATTTCCTTGAAAATGCTATAAATTTATGGTGTTTAAGACATAGGGCAAGCCTCACGGTTTATTTTTGCAATCACTTTGTTCCTTCGGCAGAAAGGTTAGGTGAAAAAAATATAGGCTTTGCATAAAGAAGACCTGCACTCAAATCCTGCTCTGTTACGATGATCTTAGTCAAGTTAGAGCCTCCTGGATACTCCATTTCCTTGTATTTATCAAATGGGGATGATGATATCTACCTCCCAAGGATGCTGTAAGGATTAATCAGATAATGTCGGTGCAGCATCTGCTACACACTGAGTGGTGAGTGCTGGTTTCGGTATTGACATTTTTGTTAACTTCTTTCTCCAGATTTCTTTTCTTTGGGGAAGAGAGAGCATGGTTAGTTTTCAGATACAGATTATTTGTCTCATAGTGTCCATGAAATGTGTCTGGCAACTGATACGATGTTACAGAGGACTCCTTTTAACAATCAATTGCACAAGAAACACAACAAAGTAAATAAGGTCTATGAAGACATCTGCCTTCATTAGATCCTGATTTTGCCACTTATCGGATTTCTAATTTTTATTAAATTACGTTTCCTCAGTTTTCTCATCTGTCTGATAAAAAAAAAACAGTGGTACTCCCTTTGCGAGACTAAGGTAGTGAGTACAATGTAATGTGGTTACGACAGGATATTAGAATAAAATGCTTAATAAACATTAGCTCTTACTGTTAAACATCTGCACCTCACAGGGGTTGTAATTCCCCTGGCAGCTGCTTCTCTGGCACTTTATTCTCTGAGCAATGCCCCAGATTGTGCCAGCTCATAAAAGCAAACATTAGGGCAGATGGTGGATCCTCCTCCTGCTCACAGCTCCATTTACTCAACTATTAGGAGAATAAGACTTCCTTTAACTAGAACGAAACACATTATTTCATTGTTTTCTCTGCTTTGCTGAGGGTCCAGGAAAGTTATTAATGGGTTTATCTACATGACATTTTGGATTATCTGTTTGGATTTCCATTCTCTAATTCTTAGATTACCTTGAGCAAAGGGACTTAACTGTTATGTCCAAAGAGAAGATCCACAAGGACCCCCGGGGAATCTTTATTTTCTCTGGCTTACTATTTCATTTCAATTCAAATGTGTGTGTGTGTGTGTGTGTGTGTGTGTGTGTGTGTGTGTGTATACATGGTATGTGTATATCACAGACACATATATACACACACATATATATATACAAATACACACATTTACATATAGACCTTGAAAATTGAAATGACATAATTGCTTAGATGGTCTCGCCCATGTGTTCCAGTCTTTCGCCTGCAATCTTTTTGTGCAGTTTTCCCAAACTAGGATCCACAGACTCATCAGCCTGCCCAGATATATTTTCAGGGTTTGGGGGATGTGCTCCATGGATATTTTTAAGTTGTATACTTTCATTTCAGTGATAGTCAAAAAATAGGTGTGATCGATTGAAGGTGGCTGCAAATCCTTTGCTGCTCCTCCCATTGAGAGGTGGAGTCTAATTCTCCTCCCTTGGAATGTGGGCTGGCTTTAATAACTTGCTTGACCAATAAAATATGGCAGATGTGACACTCTGAGACTTCTGAAGATAGAACATCAGAAACCTTCACTGTCCAGCCCTGCCTCCTAGGTATAGTATACTCTCTCTACAAGCTCTTAGTTGCCTCTTATGAAACCTGAGAGCCCTGGGATTAGGATGCTGGGTAGAGCACGCGCACACCCTCTTGTGGACAGTCCAGCTGAGCCCAGCCTTCCAGCCATCCTCAACAAAGTGCCAGACATATGAATGAAGCCAACTTGGAGCATCCAGATCAGCTCAGCCACGAGCTGAGTACAGAGAGCAGAAGAATCACTCAACTAAGTGCTGTATAAGTATGTTGTGGGGAGCCATCCCGTTGAATCTGGTTAGATTCTAGGACTGGCGAGGGAGCTGCCATAGCACTAATGGTAGCCAAGGAGCTGCCATTACACCCATGGTGTCTGTTTACAGACAATAGCTCCCTGAGCTCACTGTTCCCGAATATTCAGCTAGCCCTGAAGTAAGATCTCTGTACATTGGGCTACTGGAGGACCGCCAGGACCTCATTCCCTGGTAACAGTATCGTATCAATACAAATGGGACCTTTACACAGTGTCATCATACCTTGTATAATAAGATTAATACTATTTGCAAGAGAATAACTATGACAACTCAATCATAAACATAAGCCTGTATATAAGCTGTCTGAAATAAAGTTCCAGATCAGCTCTTCGGACCGATCCTCTCGATCCCATGCTTTTGTCTCTTGTCTATTTTTCCTCACCGTGTCTCTCTTGTTTCCAGAACTCATCTAGCCGGCTGGCACCGGCAGTATGTGAACCACAAATTACAAGATTTTATAAAACGGCTGTTGTTTAATGTTTGGAGCACTTTAGGCAGCAATAGGTAACTAGCCCAACAGTGCATGTTTATTCCAAATCATCTCGACCTGGATCTACAAATATCTTCTGTTAACAACCAGATAGTAAATAGTTTAGGCTTTGAAAGACTTCTAGTCTGTGATAGAACGAGTCAGCTCTATCGTTTTACCCTTAAAAGTGGCCATAGAAAATGTAAATGAATGAGCCTAGCTGTACACTAATAAAACCGTACTTACAAAAAACAAACAGTAGGCTGGATTTAGCTGCAAACCATGGTTTGCTGACCAAGCACTGTCATATTTCAGTATTTGCTCTTTTTTTTCTTTTAGTATTCAAGTTGGCATTTTTAATGCGGGTTGAGACAGGAACACAAATTTAATGCCAAGTTATGTGAAAATATGCTATATAAATAAATTTTATCTAGAAGAAAGTGTCAGGAGAGTGGTCTATAATAGGATAGACGAGAAAATTTAAAAGGATGTCTTGGCTTTTGTAAATAGTGCTGTAGTGGACATAACAACGTTTATATTTTTTTGAGTTACTGTTTCAGATTCCTTTACATAAACGTCCACAAATGGAATTGCTGGGTGATAAGGCTGTTCTATTTTTGATTTTTTGAGGAACAGCAATATTGTTTTCCACAGTGGCTGCACCAATTTGCAATCCCACCAACAGTATATGAGGGTTCCCTTTTCTCCACATCTTCTCCAACACTTGTTTGTCAATTTATTGTGATAGCCATTCTGACAGGGTACCATTGATAGATGAATGGATGAAGAAGATAAGGTACATATATACAATGGAATATTATTCAGCCATAAAAAATGAAATCTTGCTATTTGTGACAACATGGATAGACCGAGAGGGTATTTTGCTAAGTGAAATAAACCACATGGAGAAAGACAGATACCACATGATCTTACTTATATTTGGAATATAAAAGTCAAAATAAATGAACAAATAAAACAAAAACAAACTCATAGATACAGAGAATGAATTGGTAGTTGCCAGGTGAGCGGGGAGTTAGGGAGCTGGGTGAAAAAGGTGAAGAGATTAAGGAGTACAAATTGGCAATTACAAAAATAGTCATTGGATGTAAAGTACAGAATAGAGAATACAGTCCATAATAGTGTAATAACTATGTATGGTGCCAGGCGAGTACTAGACTCATTGAAGAGCTCACTACATAAGTTATATAGATGTCTAACCACTATGCTGTACACTCGAAGTTAATAAAATATATGTTGACTGTAATTGAAAAATAAAAAATAATTACTTAAAAAATAAAAAAAATAAAAGAATTTAAAATGAATCTGCCGCATGAAAGTCTGTACCCTATTTGTGTGATCCAGCTTCAACAAAATAAGAGTATGTGACATTAATGTTGTTAATAGAAATTTAATTCATTCGATAACATTTATATTGAATTAAAAACTGTTTTATTGCATAGTTGTATGCAATAAAAGCTATAAGCATACAGAGCTATTCCATAATTTTTTGTTGGAACACATCACAGTATTGTGATACTAAAGATAATTTGAGTTAGCGGGGGTCCAGGAGCACTTTTTTCTTTAAAAGTGTTCTGTGCCTTTCTCTGTGTGAAAAATACAGGACATGCTGCTTTGGGGACCTCATGTCCATGGTGTTGATGACCACAGCAGTCATTCATAGACCTCTGGTTGGCATGTGCTTGCTGAGTTTTCAAAGTAAGTCAGTATACGGTGTCTGTACCTAAGGTATTTCGAGAGCCCTCGTTTTGATTCAGAACTTCCTATTTTGTGGGCATTTCGCTTGGCTCTCATAGATCTAATGAGTCTTAATAGTTACTTTTCTGTTTGGTCTGCTTAGCACTTTGGGTATATCATGTTTCTCAAACTTCAGTCCCTAAAATGCTGACATTCAAAGAGCTTTTTGCTCAATTTAAATTAACAGCAGTTGAGGCAGAGACATTGTGACGCACCTGTTCTTGCCAGCACGCAGCCAGGCTGCATTCCCCAGGCCCCTCTGTTAGGCCAGGGCCCGTGACCAATTTCAGGTCTGAGAACTGTGGGCATAAGTAGCATACACCTTCTAGCAGCCTGGCCCCTGACCCCAGGCAATCTTGCAGGCTCTCCAATTAACCTGGGAGCACATGTGGAGATGTGTGACGTCCCTGACATCCTTGGCAGGTGGAGGACCTCGAGCTGGAGTCACCGTCCCTTTACACCTGTGGAAAGATGTTGGCCAAACACCCTGTCAAGCTATCATGTAAGCAAAATCCACACTTGACATTTGTGAGTTGTTTCAACAACAACTCGCTTTACTAATACAGGACTCATTCCCTAATTCGCAGTGTGGGGAGAGGGGGTGGGGAAATCTGTGTTTATTTTATTTTTTGGATTTATTTATTTATTCACTTATCTCTTCCTTTTTTTAAAAAAAATGTATTTTATTAGTTTCAAGTATACAGTACATTGGTTAGACATTTATATAGTTTATAAAACGATCCCCCTGATTGCTCTTTCTCTCCTTTGGCTCTCTAATTAGCCAATACATTAATGCTAACTGCATTCTCGGCCATACTCCCCATCCCTGTGATCATCTATCAACTACTAATTTATACTTTTTAAATCCTTTACCCCTTTCTCCCAGCCCTCCAGCCCCCCTCTCCCTTGCTATCACCAGATTATCCTCTATATTTGTGAGTCTGTTTTTGATTGGTTTGTTCTTTTTGAAAGTCTGTGTTTATTGATAGATTTTCCTCAACGTAAATTGTGTCATCTATATTTTTTTCTTAAACCTTTGGTACCAAGTACTGCTTATCTGCTAATGATGTCAGTCAATGACAAAACAAATAAACAAGTAGCTCAGGAAGATAAATTGCAAATTTAAAGAATGAATTTTCATTCTTGGTCAGAAATTTGTTCCATTGCTCTTCAGGTATGCCCACTGTTCTCATTTTATATTGAACTCTGGTAAGAAAGAGATTTTCTGCAATAAGAAAATTTTTCTAGTATATGAGATGAATTTAGCATATCCTTATTTTAAAGTTTCACAAAAACCTTTAGGTGTTAAAAAAGAATCATTATGTTAAAGCAGGATATGGATAAAAAGCAAGTCCCTGAACCAGGAACTGTTTCTGATTTGTGTCTCCCCCAGAGCTTGGCCATCTTGCAATTTGGTATGTGGCAAAAATGTTGTGAATAGTAATTTAAGGTTCTCTTTCCATGATCCCTAAAACCTTAAGCTCTTTCCTCAGCTCAGGGAGTTATGACATGTTATCCTCATTCCTCAGAAAAGGAATGTAGCTATCAAATACAGAGAAATAAAAAGTCAGATTTTTTAAAAAGTAAAACCCCTTATATTTTTCTCAGTTGACAATAATATACCTGTAAGTATTTTTTTTCAATTTAAATATACCCTACACCTTAGCATTTTCATATTTTCAAATGAAAATCTATAAAATGCTGGTATTGGAATAGTTTTTCTTCATTTTAATTTAAAATTTAAAAATTAAAGAGTCAGAGTTTTGGCTTCAAATTTTATTACTCACAGTTGGGTTTTAAGACAAAAGATTTGAAAGAATATATCACTATAGTTTTTGTCTATGTCCAGTTTGGCTAAAAATTCTCCAAAGTGGGGATGAAAGAAAACTTAGAGGGGAATCAAGAGAGTTAAATGCTGGCGGGCCCAGAACACAGAGCTGCGAGAGAACTTGAAGGTGGGTTTGAAGATTCCCAGAGAGACACATGTGGCTGCCCTGAGGAACTATAGGAGGCAGCGAGATGTGCAGTTCTGCTCCTAGAAAAGAACAGCATAGAATGGCGAATGTGATTGAGCAATGTGCCACAGAGACTGAGGGGGTCCCAGTGCCTAGCAAGACATAGCTGGGAATCCCGAGTCCCAAAGTGGAGAGTAAGTGGTTAGGGAGAGAATCAGACTTCAGAGCCCTTGAGCCTGCAGGGAGCAGGGAGGCAGCAATTCTGTTTGGTGTGGCCTGGAGTGGGGCACTAGATAGCCAGGGGGACATCTTGGCATGGTGACTGAGGACCAGAGACTTCTTCCTGGTTTCTCACATACCTTAAGCAGCTTCTGCCTCACATAGCTGACAATTTGATTTTAATAAAACTTTGGTTTTATTTTTGAGTATCAATACATTTAAGTATAATTTTTATAAATAAAATAGGCTATATTTATTTATTCTTTATTAGATATAATTCTCATACCACACAATTCACCCTTTAAAGTGCAGAATTCACAGGTTTTGAATATATTCACAGACTTGTGCAACCATCATCATTATCTAATTCCAGAACCTTTTCATCAATCACCCCTGCAAAATCCCATACCTACGTGCAATCACTCCTTATTAAGCTCTCTCCCCAGCCTCTAGAAACTACTAATCTGCTTTCTGTCTACTGATTTGCCTAATTCTGGATATTTCATATAAATAGAAATATACAATATTTACCCTTCTGTGACTGACTTCTTTTACTTAACATATTGTTTATAAGGTTCAAAAACGTAGCATATGTCACTACTCATTCTTTTTAATGGAAAAATAAATAACTTATTATATGAATATGCCACATTTTCTTTATTCATTCATCAGTATAGATGTTTGAATTCTTTCTATTTTTTGGCTATTGTGAATATGGCTGCTATGGCCATTCATGTATAGATTTTTATGTGGATATATAAAGACATGGTTATCTTTAGTTCTTTGAACATATTTATAATAGTCAACAAATAATTTGGCTAGTAAGTTCAAAATATGTCTTCTTCATGGATTTTTTTCCATTGTCTTTGGATTATACTTTCCTGTTCATTTTACGTTTCATAATTTTCTGTTGAAAACTGAATATTTTAAATAATATAATATGGCAATTCTGGAAGTCAGATTCTTCCCCCTTTTCCATGGTTATTTGTTTTTGCTCTTTGTGTTTAGTGACTTTCCTAGACTAATTATGTAAATTCTGTATTTCTTGTTGTACATAGCCATTGAAGTGTTTGCTCAGTTAATATTTGGACGGTAATTTCCCAAATGCCTTGAACCAGCCACTTAGCCTTTATTGAAGTTTCTATGTGTATGTTGAAGCATGTCTTCAACACTTGAACCTCAGGTTGGCCAGATGCAACAGATAGGGGCCTTGTAAGATCTTTCCTGGGCATGCATACATCCTGCACATGTGTGTGACCTTCCAGATTCACAGGATTATGTCATAGACTTTTGGAGCCTGATATCTCTGTTCCCAGTTATTCCTTATAAGGTTTTTTACCCAGCCTCTTGCTACTCCCAGCTGGTATCACTGTCTCATACATATGAATGTTAAACAATTATTGTTGGTTGTTTTCAACAAACATCCTAGGATTGTTCTGTTAGCCCCAAATGTTCTGAGTCAGGTAAAGTGACAATCTCTTAGAATGGAGCTTTTCAGTGACCTGCAAGAAAGGTCAAACAGCGACAGTTCTCTAAAGTTTTGAAGAAACACAAAAGCTACATTGACCCTGCAGGGGCTGCCAGCATTCTGGATTTCAAACCACCATACTTGTGAGGTTATTGTTCAGCATCTCGTGGAGCTAAGGAAAGAGATGGGAATAGGCAGGTTAAAATGCCACAAAGCTCACGGCACTTTCTGAAATTTAGCCATTTTTTTCTTGAATGACATGCCTTGGATTGTTGCAAGGCTTTGATTAATTTCTTAATGCCCGAAAATTTTGATTTTAATAATTTCTGCTAGTGTTCTGGTTGCTTTTATAGAGAAGGTGGCTTTCTGCCATATCAGAAGTGCTTTTCTGCAGTTCAGAATTTAAACATGACTCAAAGAATGGGGTTGAACTCAAGCTGGCTGAGAAATACTGTTTCATTAATACCCACATCTGTTTTTCCCCTCACATTTTAATCTCTCCAAGGTTGAAATGAATGTTGCAGTCACTATTTGCCAGTCAGTGGTCCTGAGGAATTTGTCATTATCTTCTTGTGGACATCAAAATTGCAGAACATATCAATAGCTTAGAAGAAAATCCTGGAGATAATAATTGAGCACTCTTTAAAGAATGGTGTATCACCATTGCCTCTGATAGTGCAGAGTGTATTTTGGGGTAAGAAAAAACATAGAAATCAATAACTCATTAAAAAATGCTTCAGAAGATAAAGCGTCTGAATATGAATTTTGAAAGAATAACTTAAATGATTTGTTTCATTTATATTTTGTTTTTCTGTATATACAAGGGTTATATGTAATCAAAGTTTGTGTCTAAATAAGTCTAAAAGCTTTTTCAACAAATATAAAAGTGTTTACTGGAAATATGATGTGAGTACAGATATCATCTTAAATCTAGTAAGAATGTTAAAAATGTGAAAAGAAACAGCTAAAATTAATTTTAATAATGTTTTTCACTTAAATCAGTATATGTAAAATATCATGTCGATTTGCCATCAATATAATAAAATTACGAAGGTATTTTACATTCACCTTTACGTACAAGGTTTTTGAAATTCAGGGTGTAATTTATATTTCATATCTCAATTCTGAGGAGACATGTTTCAAGTGTTCAATATCCAGAAGTAGTTTTCATCTTGTCTTGGGAAGGGAATTCAAAATAGAAATTAAATTTAGTTATGAAAAAAGTTAAGTCACATTTCCCATGCACACCTGCTATGTCGTTTCAGTGACAGCCCTCCAGACAACTGCTGGCTCAGTCTTCCTAAATAAGTTCTCTGAGTCGGCCTCCTTGACCCCCTACAGTGGGGCAGCAGGAGCACCACTGCTACTGACTTTTCATCTACTGGGACCCAACGAGCTGCCAAGGCCTCTGCCCTTGTTCCTCTGTCTTCCAGTGTCTTTCTGAGGTCTCCCAAACAGCTTTCATAGGTGAGAACATGCAGTTCAAAGAACCCTCCCCAATCTCTTCCTGCCAGCATTGTTTTCGTTAGAACAGCCAAGGGCGTGCTGCTATTCTAACTCCATCCTTGTATCAGGAAATCAATATTGAAAGAAGATGCATTTTCCAGTCATTGATTTTTTCTTTTACTTTGACTTTTGTGATCAGTTTCTCAGCGGGCGTTTCATTTTTTAAATTCAGGGCTGTCTGTTTCTCCAGCATGATACAATTTAGTGAGGACAGCAGCTGGGAAGAGAGCTGACAGAAGGTCTAACCCCCATGTCTGCTTTCTTTATGCCGCATCAGAGGTACTCTTTCCATTGGGTTGTGACAAAGAGAGAGATTGGCTTCTAATAACAAAAAAATTGTACTTGACCGATGCATATAGTTAGGATATATTTTAACATTCTGATAATTTAGAACTTGAAGAGCCTGGATCCTCTTTTAATCCCCATAAATTTCAAAGCACACTTTTTCAAAATAGTAAAAGTACAATCTTCTCAAACTGAGCCCTTGGATTAAGTTGGGAAATGGGATTTTTGATTATTAGAGCAATATCTCAGGGATGGGGGCTGCTTTCAAAAGCCTAAGTTTTTGGTTCTAAGCATGGGCTTTGAAGTTGGCCAGGACTGCAAGCTAGGCTCTATCATTTGTGGCTGTGTGAATGCAGGCTGATGAACCACTCTGACCTCATCCTTTCTGGGCCTAATATAACATCCACCCTAGAAGGTGGCTTTGTGTAGACGACATGCACACCATCTATCATAAACCTTGCCTAAACAGCTCTCGGTAAATTGTGTTTTTAATCAGAGGTTAGTATACCTTTTCTGTAAAGGGCCAGATAATATTTTAGGCTTGGCAGGCTGTAAGATCTGTGTCACAGCTACTCATTTCTGCCTTTGTATGTAGCATGTAAGCAAATGAGTATGGCTGCGTGCCAATAAAGCCCTATTTACAAAAATGGGCTGTGGGCACTGTGGCTTGCCAACCCCTGCTATAGACAATGAAGAGCTGGCAGAGGTTTCATGAAGGAGGGCCTGTCCACTGCCAGCTTCTGTGCATCAGAGTTTCCTAAGCAGGGCACTTCCGTGTAGGGAGTTGGGTAAACCAGATGAGGCTTTAGTCTTGAGGCACTTTTGATTCTGAATTAATGACATTGACATGCAAATGGCCTTGAAGATGCCTCAAATTTATTTTTCACTCCTCTTCACTTTAGCCTTCTCTTTCCCTACCCTGTTCTTTATCCCACTTCCATCTGCTGACCCCTTCTTCATTTCTTTGAGTGCTACCTAAAGTAATTCCTTTCTATCCTTGGAGGCTGTAAGTCCGCTTGTGCACCAACTTGTACTGGGCGGGCTCATCCCAGGCTGCCCTCTGAGTGGGGAGTAACTTCCTTTGAGGGCTCCACCTCTTGTTCCTTCCCCACCAGGCCCCACAGAGCCAGGCCTTCGTTTTAATGATCTGGAACCAAGAAGTCATCCCACAGGAGAAGAAAAATGAAGGTAACGCAAAGGTGGGGGGCAGTCCTCTCTGATTCAGCACAGCTGTCAGAGGTAATTTATTCACCCGAATTCCCTTGCTGCTCACATTGGGCCCTCACATTGAACACCCTAATGATCCCCTTCACATTCTAACCAGAGGTACCAATGCCCAGGAATTACTTTTCAGGAGCCTAATTAACTGATCTGCCCATCCTGTGGCAAGTATGAAAACAGCAAAACTAATCTGACATTGCAGTGGGTTAAGGGGATTTCACTGTCTCTATGCTTTCCTCTAATAACGTATTTATATTTTCTGACTGAAAGCCCTGTCAAGCTGAGAAAGTCTCCCAAGGCAATAAATCAGTCAAAATGGTGGGCTAAATCAACATCAGAATGTTAGCCAAAATATGCCATTTTCTGCATGAGATCGTCACTACCATTCTCTTACAAATAGCAATTAATCCCCGGACGAATAAAAGCAACCCACTTCTTGTTTCAGGCCCCGGTGTGTCACACTCATAGTTGTAAGGCATGCATGCTGTTGCTACTTCTTTTACAGACATCTCATTAGATTTTCACGTTGTGCTATTTTTTTTTTTTTTCGGGACAGCTCACTGTTTTGCCACTTGCTTGTTTGTATGTGCAATTTCTACAAATTGAAACAGAGAAACTTCTAGACAAATGAAAACATGTTTTATTTACAAGAAAAAGTCTGTACATTGTGTATACATAAAAATATACAAAACCAAAATAGAAAATATCAAAATGTTAAAATGTGTACAAACACTTTTAAAATGTGACTCCTGGAAAACCTCAAGCCTCAGTTTGAAGAGTACACATTTCATCTTAAAAATTATCATACAAAAAAAATTCCCAAAGCTGTTAAAAAAGTTCACTGGTTTCCACCGGAAAAATTTATTAAGTATCTTTATTCAGGGTAAAATAGGACATGTGGTATAATAAATGTTAGGTTTTGATGCTACCAAAGCAATTAATTTGCTGGAAATCGACCTAGTAAGAAGACTATTTTCCATAGAATTAATAAATGTTTCTTCCCCTAATTTTATAAAATCCATGAGCTATAAACTTCTCATCAACATTCAGAATGAAATTAGGCTTCTGACTAGGATACACCCTTCAGGTAGTGCACCTATCTTCACAGCGCCTTTTAAATATTCCTGCAGTGCTTTTTAATGTAGCCATAACGTGTTAAATGAGAGTGTGCAGGAAGATTTTCCTTTAACAGAAGGATTTATAACACTTGCTTCCTTCTCTTAAAAAACTGGCATTTCCATAATTGAACTTTATTATAAAGTTTTTGAAAATAAAGTGTGATGAAAAAAGACAATATGAAACCAACCATGTGTGTAGATATGTATATATACAATTATATAACTATATCTACATGCACACTTTTTATAACAAGAGTAAGAACTTACTTAATTCTTTAAATTCAACTAGTCCAAGCTTGTAGAGGAATATGCTGGATTATTTTTTCTTATTTAAAGCCTTCATTCATTTAATAAAAACAAGAACCAGCACTTACATTTTATTCTTGAATTGACAGAGAAATAGCTTTCATGTACTAATTGTGTAAATAATGCCCCAATGACAGAAACATGCAGAATATTTTCACAATGGAAGTATCTGGAGTATAAAAAACAAATTTGAACTCAGGCACATTTTACCTAAGCAACTCATTTCTAAATGTAGCTGCCTTCATCAGCTGTGTATCCACTGCGTCGATTTCTAAACTACCATAAAGTGAGAAGTCGAAACAGTACGATAGAATATATTCAGAGACTCCTTGGCTTATATGTTCAGTCATGTACTTCTTGATAATTCACCGCGCCCCCCGCCACCTCCGTTTCTACCCATAGTTAAGCAGAGACAGGACCAGGTCTCTTTAGCCGCCAGCCTCAAACATGCACTGTGCGTTGATCTCTAGGAAAGGCTGGAGAAAAAACTTCATTCACGTCTTTTGTGCATACAAGTCTCCATCACATATCATTACTCATGTGTGACTGATCCCACCTAATGCAGCGAAACAGGACCTAATTAATTCAGTGGATGGAAGTGTTCCTGCTCAACGACAGGAGGTATTAATCTGTTCCACCAGAATGAGCTGCCTCATAAACATGGAGCAGAGCGACCCTATGGTGGCTTTAAACAGTTTCGTTTATTTCTCAATTTTGAAAACGCTAACGATTATTTCAGCATTGCTTTGTGCAGATGCTATGGCTACAATGACAGATGATTACCAGAGCCTAGGACTGATTAAGTGTCTGGCTGCTGAGAGACTGAGGGCATGACTCATGGGAGGTGCCGCTGCTCAAGCTGGGCTCCTTGAGATGTGTGCCCAGGTGGACTAAGAGAGAACCACTGACTGAAAGATGTGTGAAAGCCCGTCACTTGGCCCCTTTTAATGCACACTCCCAATGTTGCAGGATACCTACGTACAACTTTTGACTGACTATGGACCCTGTGAACAAAATTCATGATAAAATCTGTTCTGTAAGGACTTCGTGGGGAGGTCAGATACACAGGGCCAGCCTTTGTTCGATGGTGACAGGAATGTCACACCTTTAAGCCTTACCCTCGTACCTGGTGGAGGGATTGATGAAAGAAAGAGTTAGGAGAATCTAGATGAAAGTGAGTTGGCATTCTTGGTTAACATTTGTTTCTTTGTGATAACAACAAACATTTTAAAAACAAGATCATGTGAAAATATCTTGAAATATAAAGCAATGTGACTTTCGTTAGTCCTGAGAGTGAAAAAAGGGACACCTGAGGGCTTCAGGTTGCACCATAATGATTTTATCAGTGTCCCTTCACAGTAGAGGATGGAGGGTTTTGGAAAGGTCAGAGCCTGGAAGAAACGCAGTAGGACATCATTTATTGTTAACTATGCCACAAAAGGCCTGTGTGTTTATTGCAGTTCATTAAATGTAGCAAATGAAGACTTAATTAATGTCTGGCAAAATATTGCCACTTAGACCAATTTGTCTAATACTAGAAGCAGTCATCACGTTAACTCTGCCTACTATTTTGAGAGGCTAAACAATTTAAACTTTTAAAAGGTATGCCTAGACCTCTCTATATTAACATGTGTTCCACATTTCTGGAATGTTTCACAGACCCTGATTCCCAAGAGTCTTTAAGGCCATAATAAATTTTAAAATTTTAATTAAATTTTCTTTATGCTCTTCAGTCTTTCTTATAACCTCAGTGAGGCTAAAAGTACTTTTTCAAAGTACATGTGTTACAATGTAATGCTATTTAAAAATCTTTGAAGTGTTTTCTGGGGCTTTTGACTTGAGTATTTACATTGACACCAATGAATTTTCCTCTAACCAATTTCTCATGTCATCAAAGGGGGTGGTCCTAAATAATAAGGATGCCGGTAAGGAAATCCACTAGGACAACAATCAGGAAAACTTCATTGTCATGGGCATTTGAAGGCAGAGCCTGAAAGGCCCAGGGAGAAACAAGGGCTGCAGAAGGATGGCTCACCCTGCATCACAGCTTCCTCACTGGCATCCAGAGTCACTAAACTCAGAACTCACTAAAATGGGGACAAGACTAAGCTCTTTCAGAAAATCAGAAAGAAGAATGTCTTGACCATGTCTGCTCAGACATAAGCTAATGTATAAGACAAAATTACCCATCCCTTCTCATAGGTCCAGAAACAAAGTTCTCGAAATAAGCTTGTAGTGGACACTGCCATGATGAAAACTTTTCCATTACTCCTACTATATAAGAGATGTCTGTTATCCAACTGGGCTTCTGCTGAGTAGACTAACCAAAGAGCTGTCAGTTTCTGTGAATCATTCTTGCTCAAGAAAGCAGATCTGAGAGAGATCACACACACACAAAAACACTGGAACAACAAAAAATAACTTTCCATAAACTGTCCTGACATTTGCTCACTTGTGAGAGAGACCATATTTAATTAAGTTGCTTGGGACACTGTCAGGTAATCTTGACCATGCCACTGAGATGTGTTTTGGTTATATACTGAAATAACAGCAGGTCTAATTATGGTCTTTCAAAATGTTTGGTTCACTATTTTCATATTAAAATTATTTTTTTAATGTATCAGTGACAAAAACTGAGATTAAAGACAGCAAAAACTGTATACAGCTAAAGCACTGGAACGACAATTCTCCCTTGAGCTGCCTTTCTCTCTGAAGGATATAGGTAGTTTCCTGTTGTTAAAGAGCCATGCTTTCACACATTTAATTATATGGCTTTGTTATGTTGCTGACATAAAATGTATCTGTAAGAAGAATTTGTGAATGTTAAATCCTTGTCGGGTTCCCCATAGCTGATATTTACCTGCAAGCAGCCCTGCAAAGATAAATGAGATAGATGCGCACCCCCAGAAGCACAAGGTTACTGCTTCGCAACCCTGCCTTCTGCAACCCTGCCTTCTGGACCGGAGAGCTGTCTCTCACAGGTGTGTCCTAACTGTCAGTGCCTGTAGCTATGAAAGGCTGTGGGGAGGACTGGCAGGGAGAAGGTACAAGGCAGAAAAACTGGAGCTGGAGCCACCCTGCAGCCTGTGATTCTGTATTACTTGCCAGTGACTTTCCTTTCCTGGGTGGGGCTCTTAGTTGAGTTAAGGGAATACTGCAAGAAAATGAAGTGTCTTCTCTGTGGTGCTATTCTGGGGTTGGCTTTTCCTTGGGCTGCTCAGCATGACTTTAGAAATGTGTGCTGATACACAAAGAACAAAGCACTCAGTGAGCAACAGGAAGCAGAGACAGTGAATGCAATGGTTTCGAAACATGAGCCCTCAGAGACAATACTGGGAATTCTGCTGTTAAAATAAAACACATCTGAGTGATAATTCAGAGGTTCGTTGTAAACTCTCTGATCCTCAATGGTGAATGCATGTACAAGGGACACGCTAGATGCTATAGACACTGTACCTCAACACCGGTGTTCCAAGGTATAAACCATTTCATAACAGCAACACTGCTACGTGGTGCCCACAGCACAGGAGAGCTTACAGTTTGGGCGCTACCCTCACCTTATGTATTTGCTTTCTTTCCAGCTTTTTTTTTTTTTTCCTTTTTGCATCCTTCTTGACCTTTTATCCTTTAATCTCCATTTTTATATCCAAAGCAATAATAAATACTCAACGGCTGAGAAAGAGAAGACTTCCCATGGCCATCGCTAAGCTACAGTTTAAAGACTCGAGACGACATCGTGGAAAACGCATCTTCAAGTGTTCTTGTGCGACTCAGAGGACAGACAACAGCAGACCCTTATTGCACACTGACTCCCCAGGGTCCCTTTTCAGGAGTCGGGTGCGGGGCAGCGCACGGCCCGCAGCCCCGGCAGCACCACCTTCCCCTTGCGGTGCAGGTCGCCCTGGGCGCCCGTGTTCAGCCGCTGCACCAGGAGCTTCTCGTAGAGCAGCGGGTGGTAGGCCCCGAGCGTGCAGGCCGCGTCGTAGTAGAGCTCGTGGTAGTGGCAGAGCTCCGTCTGCCGGACGGACGGGATGTACTCATACACATGCACCTCGCTGCACAGGGACATCATGATGAGGATGCCTGCGGGGGAGGGAAAATCAGGACGGATGAGCAGCTCCGAGGGGGAGCAGGATGTGTGCAGCGGCTGGGAGGAGGGGATGACGGCAGCAAGAGACCTGCTCCGCGCTTCTCCCCTGGACATGGGCAGTGGCAGGACTTCGGTGAGAAGGGGTCCAGGGGAGGTGGCCGGCTGAGATGTCGTTCCAGCACGCACACAGCCACCCACTCATGCTCAGGTGATGACCACAGGACGGAAAACAAGACGTGGAAAGAACAAGTTACCACCGTCCAGTGAGATCTGTATCCCCCAAGTTAGAATGTCACAGGATCACATTTCACACACAGGTCCCGTCTTACAAAAAGAGTGATTATAAAATAATTAACTGCTGGGTTATAAGCTGAATATAAAATATTGTTTCAATGGAAAGAAATGGAGTTGTGGACACAATTTGAGATTCATGTTAATAAAATTTATTTTTCTCACTGAAACTGTCGGCATGAAGTTGCTTTGATTTCTTTAATGTTTCAACTAGCTATAAATCTGATCGTCATTGAGTAGATCTAGTTCTTGATCTAGGCTAAAGGGCTTCTTTTCCTAATACCATCAATATTTCATTAATATCCTCTAAACCTTTAAAAAATATATGTGCTCATCCCTTTAATTAAAGGGATACCCTTTGTTATGAAAAAACAAAGTCATACACTTAGGTCCTGTTATAGGCAATATTGGTCAGCAGAGGACAACCATATTTCTAACTAATTAACCTTGTTTGATTCATGAAAATCCCCTGCATAAGGGACACTAGGAGAGAAGAGAGAAGAGACATAGTGTTTCCTAGACTATCCAGAAAGCTCACCCAGGGAGGTGAGGGCTGAACCTAAAAGGGCTGTCTGGCAGACCAGGAGGGGGAAGGGAAACAGGAGATGGGGTGCTACTCCAGAGGTGACAATGGCATCCTGTTTAGAAGAGACTTGAGACCCATAATATGCTATTGTGTCCGCAGGAAAAACACAGTCCTAACAAAGAAATAATTGCCATCAAATTCTATGAAGTAATGTTGTTCATTAGAGTTATGTCAAAACTTCTGGTTACTGGTCAGTTCCTCTCCATTTCTTCCTTCTCTTCCATGACGGACCTACTGCCTGGCTGTGGCCCCTTCCTGGGCTGGCTGAAAGTGACGATGGAGCCCAGAGAGGACCACTGAAGACTAGTTTCTTGACTGAGGGGAGTGGGCACCAGCACCTGAACATGTGACACAGGCAATAAAGAAATCTCCCTCCTGCTGAGAAGCAATTACTGTGAACCATTTTTCTATTCCTCCCAAAATCATCTGTAAAGAACTGAGAACTGACACGGTGAATGAGAAGGCCATGTGCTCAGGGAGGATTTAATTCTATTATTCCCGGTTTCTTTAAACCTGCAACAAACAGGAACCCCTCTGATGTATCTGTTCTATCCGTGAGTGCCACAGGGTCTGCAGATGGAGAACGGCTTTGGTGTTTTCAATCATGACAAGTTCCTACACATTGACCCAGCGCTGGCTGCTGTCCCTCCCTCGGGTATGGCATGTGGCTGTCCTAGCTCTGCAGGAGACTGGGAATCTCAGACACCTGTCATATCCTATACATCATCCTCTAGCATATTTATTATAGCAATCTGCCTGCAGATGGCAGGGAGAAGGCTTCTTCAAGGGTGTCTTTGGCACAAAAGCATCTCATAAACTAGCAGTGGAATGGTACAGAAACTGCATACATTTCTGTTATCCAGGGATTTCTGTGAGCCAGTGACATACCCTCATCCATGGGGACTGCACTCAACTGTGCACAAGTTATCATCTTGGCAACTGGTTCTTAAGGTGGGCAACTTTCAAAAGTTAATATACTTAAGAAATACATTAGTCAGTTTTGTTATTCCTCCTCCTAAAGCACTTTTCAAACTTCGGCCTGAAAATGGCCTGGACAGCTTATTAAATACAGATGCTGGGGACCTGTCCCCAGTCCTAGAGGTCTGAGGTCCGCTGCTTTCCATTGGAGTCCAAGAAACAAAATTTTTAATAAGCATTCCTAAACTATCTGTGGTGAAAGTCCATCTAAAAATAAATCCCAATCCATCACAGACCATTACTTTTGTAAAATATAATAATGAATTATTAGAGAAATGATCACATATTTGGATGCCATTCTATGTCAAATTTCTATAAAAGTTTCAATTTCTACACTGATCTAGTAAGTGTTCCTGGTCCAACACTGTCCTACTGACCATGCTTGGAGGACCATGTTGGTCTAACACATGTATTCTTTGAAAAACTCTGCCATAAGGGATCCCTAGGCTGTCTCAAAGTAGCCAGACATTCTCTGTGTTAGCTACCCTAGAATTGGAGTGCCCCTAGATGTCCTTGCTATCTTCTTGGTCTAAAAAGGCTGCTAGATATTTGAATCTAATTTTTTTTTTAAGTTTAGAGAAAATTTTTATTCTTGCTACTAATTACTACATTTTAAATCATATATTTGCTAAGTATACAATATATATTTTGTCATAAGACTATGCAAACAGTTATGGTTTCTCTCTAAGCAAATAGGTACATTTTAGCATTCTTATAAATATTTTATACTTTAAAATAACTTCCAGAGCTTGAGAAAAACAGGAGCATGTCAGTCAGTTCATGACAGTCCAAACTGAAGGCCAACAGAGGTTAAGAAATATCTCTTATTTTGAGTTACCTGTGAAATCCCTCCTGATTCTTGCCTATCTGATATAGACTTAGCAATGATGGTTTCTCATTTCGTTTTGCACTCTTATATGAATTTGTAGCTTCCTATGACTATGAACTGTAGCCAAGCATTCTAAATTTAATAGCAGAATCTGCTCTAAGTATTTAACAGGCAGCCAGCTGTGGTACTGATACTGGAATTGGAACGGCAGCACCTTCAAAGGGAAGGAAAATATTAATTTATAACTCACTGGGTACATGTGAAACGTGGACAAGTTTTATGGTACCAAAGATAGAGAATGTTTTTTTACTATTTTAAACTTTTTTTCCAGACAGCATGGTCAATTCATTTGGCCTATGTATATTCTGATTTTTAATTTATTAGGGCTGTTATTACACATAAACTGAATTTAGATTCAGACTCTGTCATATAAGTACTAAAAATCATTATTAAATGTGGTTAAATCTACACATTGGTTTTCCTAAGAGTTGTTAATAGTACTTAGCAATACACAAAATCCTCAAGATGAAATTTATCCACATTTTGTTAAAAGGAACTAGTCAGATATCAATGCTTAGAGGTGTGTAACAGCTCTGGCAGAGGTCAGAGTGTGGTGTTAGAGAATAGGGGGCTGGGGGGTAAATGTGCAAGGAGGCAGAGTTAGAGCATGACTGAGAAAGAACAAAGCCTTGAAGTACCGTTGGAGGCCTCTTCAGTTAAATTCAACATTATTAAACTGGGTACAGCGCTAATCACTGGGGATTTATAAAAAGTTTCTTTAAGGAATAAAAATATGTCAAATAAGGAACAAAAAGTTAGAAACAGGGGCAATAATCTAAAATACTTAGGAAAACTTGAAGATAGTGTGTTAAATTTTGTCCTGAGAAAATGTTTGAGTACTACCATCACCATCTCTTCTGCAGTACTGTGATGCTGAGCTCTGTCATCCACAAATGACATCAATACCAACAATGCACACTTTTCAAATGGTCTCTGAATTACCATCAATAAGGTTCCATGCTGGAAGTCCCCCACAAACCCCCAGGTTTGATGATTTGTTATGAAGAAGATATGAACATATAGTCTTACTCAACTATGATTTCTTACAGTGAAAGGATATGAGGCAAAATCAGTAAAGGGGAAAGGCATGTGGGGTGAAGTCAGGGGAAAGCAGGGGCAGGCTTCCAGAGTCCTCTCCCAAAGGAGTCACACAGGATTTGTTTAATTCCTCAACACATACGTGAAATATTGCCAATCAGTGAAGCTTTTTACTGGAAACTAGTCACATAAACAGGGATCCCCCATGCCCAGGTCGTGAACTGGTACCAGTCTGTGGCCTGTTAGGATCCAGGCCGCACAGCAGACTGACAAGCGGCGGGAGAGTGAGCTAAGCTTCCTGTGTTTTTGTAGCCACTCCTTAGCACTAGCGTCACTGCCTCAGATCATCAGGCCTTAGATTCTCATAGGAGCAGCGGTCCCTGGTGCCAAAAAGGTTGGGGACCACTGTCATAGGCAGTCTCTGCCTAGGACCTGCCGAAACTCCAGACTTCCAGGAGGAGAGCAGGTGTGTGGCATCAACAGTCTGGGCACAGTGGGCCACTCTTATCAGTTATGGGGGTGGGAGCCCACCCCAAATTCAAGTTCCCAGATACCTCATTCTGTGCAAACAGGCCTTCCTAAGGACCAGCAGGCAGGCCTTCCATGGTAGGTCCTTTCTGCACAGATACCATTCATGTACAAATTCTAAGTCTTGGGTTGCTTTGTAATTATGTCCCCATGCCAGACTCACATGGGGAATTCACATCTGGTTATGCTAAAAATGTTATTCTTTTTTTCATTTCCTTTTTGTGATTTCTCAGGATTACCTAACAAGCAAGAAGAATACAAATATCTAATTCTGTTACTTAATACAGAATTTTTAAAAAATCGTTTACAGAACTTTTATGTTAAATAATTTTGTTCATAGACTACCAAAAAGAAACTCTTTTCATCACTTATAAAATTTTACTGCTTTCAACATGGAGCTGTACTTTTTGATAGGCAGATCAATGTTTAGACAACTTTAATGTATTCTTGTAAGACAATCAAATGAGCATCTGGCTAACGTTTTAAAATCTTTAAACATAATCAATTAATGTTAAGTTTCTTTGGCCAGATCTTACAAATGACTCCATACTAGGAATTCATTTGAAGAAAAAAAAAGTGTAAAAATTTCAAGAGGCATTCATTGCCAGACTACATGTTTTTAAATACTGTATAATACGATATAATTATCAAACCAGTTAAAAAGCATTTCAATTGGTCTTAATAAAATGTCCCATCATATGATTCAGCATAACAAATATATGCACACTTATTTATTTGCTCCAAAACCTGGATAAAAAAACAAACTTCAACCTGTGTTCAGATTACCACAAATTCTAAATGAACAAGGTTTCCTCTAAAAAACTCTGCTTTGTATATATTGGTGTATTTGAGGTGTTTCCAGAGTCTACCACAGTTTAAATACTTATAACTTTTACCTTAATTGTGATTAGATTAGAATTATTTGCTTTTCATCTGGTTATATTTAAGTAACATCTGAAATCATTAAAAACAATAGAATTTTCTCTTTCATGAACATATCCTTTCGACTTGTGGCAAAATAAGCTATGTATAAACAGAACACAATGCGAATGACAGGAAAAATGCTGGCTTACATCAATTCCAATTAACATTTGAACATCATTTTTATGTCAGATAAATCAAGAATTTCTGAGAATGACCAACTGAATACTGCAAACATATTTCTGAATGAGTGTATTGAATGTGCCGGTCTAATGGAAATCTAGCAGCTGTTTTATGGTTTTCCATAAATTTATCATAAAATGGAAAATTATAAGACCAATAATTAAGATTTAAGGAGCAAAACTGACTTTTTAAGTGAGATTTCCAGAAAATATTTGTAATTAAAAGGTGGTTTGGAAATCTGAACTTCATGTAATAATTTAAGAAGTACCTACCAAATTAAAGAAAATCATATAATGCAAGAATAATACTAGAAGGCCAATATTTAGCTCATTTATATTGTATTATTTGATGGTAACACATATTCAGAATTATAGGGGCATACAAAAAGTTGTTCCTAATCAACATAATTGTGATATATTTTACACAATCATAAATATGGATGTTTAGTGACAGTATTTTTGTGTTAATCAGGGGTTTAGATTACATACTGGAAAACTGGAAACCTAAAAGCAGTATAAAACAGAAAAGTTATGAGCTGTTTTGAAGCACATTATCCTTGTGCATATATTAAATAGCCTGAAATTATAGTGTTTGCATCTATAAATTCCAGAAATACCACTTATATAATTAGTAGTGACTGCCTTTTAAAAGGGTGGGAGGAGGTGTGGGTGGTTTCTACAATAAAAATATTGTTAATTGTAGATTTTAAGTGAGCCCTGCCTCCGTGCTGCTGGTCGGACCTGTGCTTCCAGGCCCGTCTGCCTGAAGGTGCCAGTCTATGAGAGCCAAGGGTGATGAAGCTGCTACCTACTGGCTTAGGTGAGTGCTCTACTGCATGTAGGTAGCAAACCAATCTAGTCATACTTTGTGACCCCAGGTGAGCTCACTGAGTTTCTATAAAAATATCTATTAAAAATATCTGTCTTTATGAGAGCAAAATGAAAGCTGTGGGATTACAAGTAAATTATTCTTTATCCTCAATTAGGCTACAGTAGAGTCAAAATGACTTCACAGTACCAAATAACAAGGTAAATCCCTAACACCCAACTAGGATGAAAGCAAACAATGAGACTCATATGTGAACAACTAGCTCCCCACTGGACTGATGGTACAGAACCCACTAAGATGAAAAGTTGTTCTAAAGAAAAAAGTCTTCATGGGTCATCTAGATCTGTGGTTGTCAATCTTTTTTGGCACCAGGGACTGGTGCTCCTATAAGAATCTAAGGCCTGATGATCTGAGGCAGAGCTGAAGCAGTGATGCTAGTGCTGGGGAGCGGTTGCAAATACACATTAAGCTTTGCTCCCTCACCCATCACTCACCATCTGCTGTGCAGCCTGGTTTCTAATAGCCACAGATTGGTACTGGTCTGCGGCCCGGGTGTTGGGGACCCCTGATCTAAGTAACTGTGATGCTGTTACTTCCTTTTAATTTGAAAAACACAAATGCAGTCCAAGAGGTTTAAGGACCCTTTTACTGTTTCTCTGGCAAAAATGGTGCATGTAATATATCTCCAGTATATATTAGCATGCCTCTTTCTGTGAACTATAGGGCATATATGAACTCTAATCAAAGAAAAAGCAGTATATTAATACTTAAGAACAATTATCAAGATGTCATGCCCTTTGCTCTCACTAATAGTCCTGGGTGCTTATCTTAAGGAAATAGTTTAAGAGGGAAAAAGTCTATATAGACATATAGAGTAAACTGTAGTACATATTAGTACATAAATATAATAATGGATCGTCAATATAATTGTTTGATAATAATAATACTTTGAAACAACCTAAATACTCAGCTAAAGAAAGGCTTAAGTTATAACATATTCATTTGATATAATGATATGACCTCTGTAATATCAAAGAAAACTAAAGTCTATGTCCATCTTGATTATATACCTTAATAAAAGAATGACTTTATATATTTGGGAATATAGTCTTATTTGACCTAGCATTAAGTTTTAGATGAGGTAACATCACAATAAGAGTAAACAGTAAATATTAGCTATTGTGCTAGGCACATGACAATAGATAAAAGTATTACTGGTATCTTCTTCATTTTCTAGTTGAGAATTGAGGTTTATAGACATGAAGTAACTTGTTCGAGGTCACATATTGAAGTTGGTTGCTGGAGACCATATTTGATTCTGGTCTCTGTAGAGCCCAGGCTTAACCACACATAAAGTGATACAGAAGGAAGAGGGCATCCTTCTATACGTGACCTGTTGAACCAAAGGTGAGAGTCTATAAGGAGATATAAATCACACCTTCCCATTCCATTGCTCATTCCCTCATTCATTTAAACAAACACTTATTGTGTGCCTGGGCTGTGGTGCCATAAATTGAAGCAAGTTAATTTATTATAACATTTAGAATAAACAAATCTAGATGAGGTCAAGATTTGGAAGACTACAGATGAAAATAAAATCAGGATAGCAGTACTGAGGATAGGGAAGTTATTTGGTACTTAAAAAAAATGTTTAAGTATTTAGTTATAAGGTATTTCCCCCTTTCTATAAGTCCTGCAAAGGAGAATCTTCAGGAACAGTTGCAAAGAAAAATCTTATAAGGCAAGACAGAGACACTCTCTTCCTTAAGGTTTGATGAAAGCTTTGGGCCAATATCTATGTGAGGATAAATAATTTCTCTAAATCTTCTTTGATTTATATGTTAATAAAATGAGATTTCTTAAAACATTAGTCAAGTTTTCACTAATTTCTACATAATCACTTTGTTTCCAGAAATCAAAATATATTCGCAGTTATATTAAAATGTTTTGAAAAATAATTACCAATAATTAATGCGCAACTTGGAGTTAGGTTTCTTGTTTAATTGCAGTAAATATTCATTCTGATAACAATTCTTAGAAATACTTTGGTAAAGTTGTTTGGTGATAATATGGATTTGATGTTTAAAAAGTAGAAAATGTGGTTTAAAAATATCCATTTAGAAATTTGAGATAACTAACCAGTAAACATTATATGTGTTAAAACTTTAATAAGGATCTTATTAATATTAAATAGCCTGGTAATAAAGAGTTTAACTCATTTAAAATTAAAATGTATTTATATTGTGTCAATATTATGATTGGTCATCTGTGTTTTCTAAGTTTAATTATAAAGAAAGCATAATAAATTATTAGCTTTGATAAATTCTCTATGTAAGTGAACTGAAAACTTCTGAAATGTTTTCCCAACAATAAAATGAGTTTCAGTGAAGAGGTTCTTAAGAGTTTTCAGCAATGCTAGGTCAACATGCTCCTCTGTTCCTACAACTTACCTGGCTTTTTCACTGAAGTAGAAAAAGAAGCCCTTGTATTTGCAGATAAAACAAGAACTTGTGTTGCTGCAAACTAAGTATCTGTGCCCAAATCTGATTTTGCTAGAACATCTTACCCAAAAGAAAACTTCTCTACAGGAACTAATAATAATTCATAGTTCCCACAGAACCCAGGGAAAGCACAGCCCTGTGACTCTGGCGTTGTGATCAAGGACACTGCTGATGCGGAAGTACCTCCAGGCCCACTCCAACTAAGAACGTTCAGTATGCTGCACTGAACAGATGTTGCTTCTAGACTGTTCCCTTCCATTTATTGCTTCCTTTCCCAGTGGAACTCCCCCTCCACCCCCCCTTCTATTAAAGCTCCTGTCCACTAAGGCAAACCCACAAGATTTGTGCACCATCGAAGAGGCTGCTGGTGCTCGGCTCAAGGTAGCTAACAAAGGTGCAAAAATAACTTTACACTTCTTGAATGAAAGATGTTGTTGCATGAACCATCTGCCTGAATATTACCGAGAGGTTGGTTTCTTGAAATTAATGGTGTTTGGGACCTTGCTTGTTGGTTCCCAAACTTATATTCCACTAAGAAGTATATCTAAGAACCTGGTTCCCAAAATGACAGAACCAACCAACCAAACAAAAATCCATTTTTAAGAAAAACATTTACAGTCAACTGTTACATGTTACTTTACACTAAATTTTCAAGACTTAAAATGAGTTCATGCTGGGAGTAAATTTTATAGCTCTGTCTTCAAAGGATAATGGATTTGTAGAATTCCTTGTTCTCACACTGAGCCAAATGCATATCACCTTGAAGGCACATCTATCAATACAGAAACAGACTGCATTTCTTAAGTTCCCTCCAACTCTAAGATTCTAAAAAGCTAGGAGAGTGGTTGTCAAGGCTAGTCCTGGCAGGAGCTGTGCTTCAGAATCTGTTAGAAATGCAAATTTTTGCTACCTCCACCTACTCAGATATTCCAAGAGTGGTCTGGGCATCCATGTCAAAAAGCTATGGTAGCAGCAGCCTCCAGCAAGGCCCCAAGGACCCCTATCTGAAATCCTCATCTTTGTGGGCTCCATCTCACAAGAATGGGGCTGACTCCTATAGCAAACAGAAAGTAGCCAATGGGACAGTTTACGACCCCTTAAAAAGTACTGTGGCCTCCTCCCTCCCTGATCTCTCTCTCTGGCTCCTTTACTCTAGGGAAGCCAGCGGCCATGCTGTGAGGATACTCAAGCAGTCCTAGCAACACATCCACATGGCAGGAAACTGAGGCCTTTGACAAACAGCCATCTGACAAGTGAGCCATGTGGAAACGCATTGGACAGCCCAAGCCTAAACAGCTCAACTTTTTAAGATACGGAGCCAAGTCAATCAGCCAATCTCTTCCCAGATTACCCTGACCCACAGAAACTGTGTGAGATAATAAACGCTTATTGTTCTTTTCAGCATCTAAGTTTTAGGGGAATTATCTTTATGGCATTGCTTTTTTTCATTCTTTTGTGACTAGCAAAACTAAGTCACCTCTGAGTGATTCTGAAGCATGCTAAACTTTGAGAGCCACTGTGCTAGAACATTCTTTCATTCTTTGAATAATTATTTTTGTACCTAATGTGTGCCAAACAAAGCAGGAACCCAATTATGGACAAAACAAGACACTTTCTGGACCTCGGTGCCTCCTGTTGTTTTTCTTCATTGCACTAATCAGTTGGTATATTTTATCTACGTGCACGTACCTATGTTATGTCTGTCACCTGCTGCACTGTTAAGCTCTGGGGGGCAAGGCCTTTGCCTGGTTTCCCCACTACCATACACCTGAGGCACACAGGAGATGCTCAACTAATATCCACTTGGAGGATGATTTTTCCCTTCCAGCTTCATTGCCTTCCTCTGATACAATGAATCTTGGCCACAAGAACAGGTGTCTAAATAGGACCAATAGTATTACTTTTAAGGAGGTCAGGTGTGTTCCCCTAGGAATCTGCCATTGGATAAATTTCCAGAAAAAGACGTGTCTTTTATGTTCAAAACGGTCAACTTTTAGAGTCCTTCTATTTCATACAGGCAGGTTCATAAACACTTATAAGGAAAATGTATGCAGTGGGTTTAGAGATGTAAGACATTAAATGTGAGACTTTGACGGGTAGGTAAACAGCCCATCTGTGAAGAAAAGCGATTTACCCACTTCCCCGCCAGGTGGAGCCCTGCGCTAACTGGGAGAGCAAGGCAGTTGGGGACACTGCCAGGGTGCTCTCCAGTGGACAGCGTCCCAGGGACAGCTGCCTGGGCAGGACCTGCGAGGCCGCACACGGAGACTTTCTAATCTCACTGAACAGCTGGCTCCACGACGGGTTCTTCTGTTCAGCAACTGACATGAGACAGCAGAGTGTCTGGAAATGATGTGGCGAGACAACCAGTCACTAGCTTTTCAACATGACCTCAGCATTTTGAGAACACTTTCTGATAAAAGAAAAAAGAATCACTGATTTTTAAAAAACTCTTCTGGAAGATGAATTGAGATGTGAGTGACATCATTTTATGGATATATAAGAATTATGATAAGTTATAAAACATACTTGGGCTCTCAGCATATTTCTGAGCTAGATCAAAAAGCAGCATAAAGATCGCAACATCAGGGGGGGATTCAGAGGGTGGCTAGTGGCACAGCTTGCCCAGGCTGTTTTCCTACCTATCCTTAGTGAGGGGCTCTCACTTAAATGCGGCAAGAGACAAAGGTGACGAACAAATTCAGTGGTGTCAGGCCATGCCCTCTATCACATCAGTATCCGCACTCACAGAGTCCAGCCTCCCCAGTGGGAACTTAAGAGCACTTTATCGACTTGCTCTTTCTCATTCTTTTGTAAGTAGTAAAACTCTAGAGTGCTGCCCTGCGGACCTCCTTTGATAATGGAGTTGCTCTCCGCTGCCCAACACAGTACTCAACCAGGAACATGTGGCTACTGACACTTGAAAAGGGGCTAGTGAGACTGTGGGACTGAAGTTTTCCTCTTATTTAGTCCTAATTAATCTAAATTAAAATAGTCAGTTTTAGAAAATAGCAACAATGGCAAATTGGCCCAGTAACTCACCTGAAGAAAGGTTTTGTTATACCCATTTATTAAATGAGCAGGCTCCCAGGATGACTTGCCCACAATCAGAAAGCTAGGAGATGGCAGGAAGAAACTCACACCCCATCTGCCCAACCCAGTGGCACTCTTGCAATCACATAAAACTGTAATCCCCATTCTTCTGGTAAAAGGAAACTTCAAGGCAAGAGTTAGCTTCTGAAAACACCAAATTGCTCAAAATTCTCAGCAAGTAGCTAGGAAAGGAAGGTGACCATATGGGGCATAATTTCTTTCAACAAAAACACATGGGAAAACTTTTTTCTCCAGTTATGACTATCTAACTTGACTACTTCAACCTATATGTAGATACTTAGTATACCTGACAGCTCCCCAACATTGTGCCCTAAAACTTTTGCTCTAATCAAATATCACCCACATGAATTCATGAGAAGGCAACGATATGAAAAAGACTTTATTAAACTTCTGCCACTTCCTATTATGCTAAGCATTATTCTATCCTGTTTACCCATTGCTGACAAACTAGATTATACTTTCTTTTCTAAATCAACAGGATCCAATAAAACTACACAAAAGATAATGAGCTTAGGATTTCATAAGAATGTTTAAAAATAAAATGTTAAAGGCATGACTTAAAAAGTGTGTGGGGCGGGGAGCCATGTTTAAGGAAAATATACAAAGAGTCATCATAAATTTTATAATATTTCACTTTATTATAATTCTAAAAAACCCACTTCCTCAATTCAAACACCTGTGTGTCCTGCATCCTAACCAAATCAGTGTTATCTCCTTATATTTCATATTCACAGGGACCCACTGTGCTGCTCAAATTAAGATGCAGCGTTGTAAATTCACTGAAATTAGGGTGGAGAACAGTACTGTTTTTTACGAACAAAATTGGTTCTATTATAGCTTTCATACTGCCAAGAGGATCTAAGAAATTTCTTAATATTACCCCTATCAAGTAAAATCAAGGAACTAATCGGGTGATAAACTAAAACATGGGTAGAGAAATGGGGTAAGACCACAAACTTTGAGGAACAAAGCCTCGCTGAAAAAAATATATAATAAGCCAAGTGTGATCATCTTGTTATGTAAAATCTATTTTTGAATTAGAGCTAGTAGACTCTGGTGGTGAGAGCTGAACAAGGAGCTAGAATTAGTTTCATCAGTACCTGGGCCCCCCTAGCACAGCCCTGTGGTGACAAATTCAGCTCCTCAGCCTGGCTTCATGTAAACACTGTGCATGGGAGTGGGTGGAGGTCTGTGGGTCCTCCTCTGGGATCTGGTAGGCCCTTGACTGCTCTGACCCACGGAACACAGCACAGTGATGCTTTGCAAATATCTCAGCTTCGCCCTTACGAAACTGGCAGTTTCTATTTCCCATCTTTTGGAACACTCGCCAGGAGCTCTAGCTGCCATTTAAGAGGCCCAGTTACCCTCTGACCACCATGCAAGAGACCACATGCAGCCCCATGGTCGATAGTCCCAGCTGAGTCCAACCTCCCAGCCACCCTTGCCGAGGGGCCAGACATGAAAATGAAGCCACCCCAGGAAGTAGCTGAATAAAACCACGTGACCCTCATCAGTGCTGGAGGAACAGTAGTATAACTTACCAAGCCCATCCTGACACACAAAATCATGAGAGGAAAATTAAGCAGCTCTTGCTTTACGCCTTGAAATTTTGGGATAGTGCATTATGCAGCAATAGAAACTGGAACAGACAATTCTCTTTTCTTCAGTTAAGCTATTTCCCTCCAAAAACACCTCTTAATTGCTCTTATAGATAACACGAATGCGTGTATAGTAATTATCAGGCCTAACCCTGCCTGCCCTCACCTTTCCCCCATGCCCCTGTTCCTGATCATTCTACTTTTTAACGTATACCTACCAATGAAGCCAGAAGATGGTGGGTTGGGCTGAATCTTCTCCTGAGTGTTCTCCTGGATAATGTCCCAAAGCTGCCATATAAACTTAGGATGAAGAATGTAAAATGGCTGATTTGGGTTTCTCTGGCGATGCTGAACATATGGAGTGAACAGGTTATAATCTGGCTTCTTGTACCACTAAGAGAAAAAAAAAGTCAACAGAATGGAGCGCTGAGAATCACAACGTATGAAGGAAACAGGGCAGCACTGAGGGAGGGGTCAAAGGAATAAGGACAAAGAGAGACCAGGGTTCCAGCCCTGAGAGGCTGCCACTATTCTTTAGTAAAATGAAGAAGATGGCAATGGCACTGGCTGGAAGACTTTTCTGTACAGGGCCAGATAATAAACACTTTAGGCTTTCGGGGCCATATAGTCTCTGTGGCAACTACTCAACTCTGCCTTTGAACTGTGAAAGCAGCCACATAAGGTACATAATAAATGGGCGTAGCTTTGCTTCAGTAAAACTTTACTAAAAAAAAAAAAAAAACAACAGGGCCATATTTGGCCATTGGTTATAGTTTCATGACCCCTGGGCTCAATAAGTATATTTCAAAAACATGTTTTCCAAATCTAATCTACACTGACAGAAAGTACATCAGTTACTGCTTAGGTCTGGGATTGGCCTGTGAGGACAGATGGATGGGACAAGAGTACTCTCTAGAGTGACAGAAATATTCTCTTAATTGTGGTAGTGGATACGTGACTATGCGTTTTTGCAAATGTTCATCAAAATGTACACTTACACTGATTATACACAAATTATTTTATGAAAAAATGAACTTCAAGGATTTTTTAAAAATGTCTTCAGAAGGATATCAGGTGCCACCATGAAATAGGATTTGGAGAAGATGTATGGGGGCTCATGCTCCCTTCAAACAGACACCCTGTGAATATAGTAAGATCTTGAGGAATAATCCATGGTTGAATGTGTTCTATGGCTTTAAACTTTGAGAATGACTGGGCCTAGGTCATTCTAGGTTGTCTTTAGCAAAGTATGCCCCCAAGCCATGAGGTGGTGGGACTGAGCATGAGGAAAGTGGGCCTTGCTTCTGCACGCCTCCTCACACAGCAGTAGGGGGCACAGGTCCTGCAGACACAGGCCTGGCATTTGGATTCCAGCAGCGTTGCTGCCTGCACCCACTGGGTTAGACAGCTCTGTGTCCCGGGCTTAGATGCTTCCAACAGAGAAAGAAACAAGGTCCAACAACTAGAAATTCTCAGTCTGTCCACAAACAAGAGAGCTGTCAGAACTTAAAGGCAGAGAAATCCAGGCTGGTAAGGAAGCAGAGAATTCAAACAGCCATAAGACACTTGATTCTCAATAAAGGGTACAGATGATAATCAACTGGCGCTTTCCCAAAAACATACATTAAGGCTGTATGCTACATTTCTGGAAATGGGGTTCTGACAGATAGATTTGCAAAATACTCTCCAGGTGATTCTGATTTGCACTCCTGCTTAAAAGCCAGTTAGTAATCACACTAGGTCCAGTCCAGTCACAATCTCAAGATGTACAGTGACAGAACACTGCTTTTAGCGGGAACCACTTGACCTTGGACAGCTTTCTTAGAAAGTTATTTCCCGGTAGAGCCAATATCTGTTCTGTCACATTCATCTTAAGAAGATATATTCTCTTGAGTCATAGCAGAACAAGTCAAAAGACACTCGGCACAGCCGACAGCATCTGTCACAAGGCTGAATTATTATGCATCTTCCCCCACCCTCTTTAAAAAACAAATACACCTGCTTTTAATCCAAGGTTTCACCAAAAAAAGAAGAGCTGCTCATTTAGATAGGCAATGACTTGATATTCATGAACGTAACTTGCTTACATTCTGATGGCTAGTAATCATCTGGTTTCTGCTATAGCACACAAAATTAACAAGGTTTAGAGACCAAAGCCAAAGAATGACACACTAAGGAAAAGCCTATAACAGGTTTCATTTAAATAAAAATAAGCTGTTGATACACAAATTTCGATTTTCTTGCCAAGCACTTCCAATTATTTCAAAAGGCCTTGCAACTATTTGAAAGGTGATGTAACTCTACCACACCAGAAACATTCTTAAGTTTAGTCAGCCCAACCTCCAGCATACCTAGAAATTTCTGAACATTTGGACATGGAATATATTTTTAAAATGCTCCAGAGCAAAAGCTCTTTTTCATTAGATAGACAATGTTCACTAAATAGGCTACTAGAAGTGAGTATCAAAATGGTATGAATGTATAGATGTGCCATCCAAGATCCGTTTCATTCTGTCAATCAAAGCTTAATCTGCCTCCATTAATAACCAGTCAAAGGCACCTTCTGACCATTAGGGTCAGGGTAGGGGAACAAAGGAAACACTTACCAGGTTAAGGTTTGCAGAATAAGGAGCAGGGTCCCAGGCCACCAAAATGACATCTTTATACAATGAACTGTCAATGAAGTGATGGTTGGGATTGGTCAGAATCTGCAAATACATAGAAAAATTGTTTCAAAAGAAGTGTTTGGTTCTTCAAAATCATATTTCAAGGTGAGAGGAAAATTTTTTTTTTTCTTGCTCTGATTCATTTTTAAAATTCCTCAGACTTTATGTTTTCCTCTGGGAATGAGAGAGAGGCTGGCACTGCATGCTAAAGCACTTAAAAGAAATGCTTGGGGGAAATGAGCTTTTTTAAATTAAATTGGTGCCTGAAAGATGTAACTCTCTAGCTAATTCAGGTGCCCACAACCTCTTCTATAATTGCCTTCACGGGTTATTTGATGTGCTGCAGGCATGGATGAACTGAGGGTTACGAAGGTGCCTCCGGAGTGCCGGTCTCAGGACAAAGGTGACACAGAGAGACAGGCAACCTGAGTCAGCCCCAGTACAACAGTCCTGACTTTGTGGTCCTATCTGGTCCTGATGACTTCTTCAATCTCACTTGCCAATCACTTTTTTTTTTTTTAGCTATAGTTTTGGGGGGAAATGTGTCTTAATTTTCCTGTTTTAAGGTACAATTTTTCACAGCTTTTAAGATGCACTTTCTTCCTTCACATTTTAATGTATCCAAAGTTAACATGTATTTCACAGGTGGCATGTATTTTAATTTGGTAGGGTTTATCTCTTCTTCTGAAAAGCTGTTATCAAATAAAGGGTGATTCTCATAATCAATGCTATCTATAAATTAAGGAAATACAGTAATTGTTTTTTATGCTACTGCACACTGCCTGGCTCAGGGTACTATAAAGAAATCTAATCTTTTGTTCTTCAAGCAACGTACCATAAACCACTCATCACCTCATATTTTTCTATAAAGTTTGAAACTCTAGAAATTGTTATGATTCGGTCTGAGAATATTTTACTATAATTTAGAAAACGTTCTTAGTAAGAACACAAAGGAAAGAGATATTTTCATTTTTCCATTAAACAATTCATTTTCATTTTAAAAATTTTCAAGTAACAGACAAAAGTTTTCAAGCTACCCTGCAGACTCTTGAATTCTGTGCCTTAATTTTTCTCTCCTTCATCTAACTGCCTTCTCATGGTCATGAGCTCTTCCAAGTTTAACAGTCTTTTTCTAAGTTTACAAAATGCATCGTGCCAAGTCTATGATCTTACATACATATACATATATTTTTATATACATTCTGATTTTTCCTTCTGATCCTATTTGCTTATTTTTTCCTATTTGTCGCACATGAATTTCCATATATCTTCATTTTTCTTCATTAATTTTTTTTTATAATTATAAGATCCATAGAAATAAGCAAGATCATGATCATGGATAACTGGGTAATATCTTTTCAACTCATCCAGTCAGACAATTTGCTATAAAAAGTACATTTATGAAAACATTGAGTCCATCTTACCTGGGAATTCACGACACGCACAGTGGTTTTATTGCCGACATCTCTCTCATAGCCACGGGTAGGAGCAGCATTAAATCTCAAAACTGCATCATGGGAATCTAAGGGCACATAAGTGACAAACTTGCTTTTTTTTCTCTTTAGAATCAACATAATCTAGGAAAATATGTTAAAGTTAATCTTTCTATACCTGAACCTAAATAGACACCAACAATTAAGAGATCCATCCTTATACATATTTTTAGTATACTGTTTGTTTAGAATGAGGTCCTGGCTAGGGGCAAATCAACATGGAAACATATAAATCTATTCAATTACAAGTGGTCCTATATCATCTAAGTTATATTTAGACACGTGTTATGTGTTCACATTTCTTCAAAAGTGTGTGCTTTATGCAGCCATTTCCCTAAAGATCCCAAAACATTGTGAAGATGGAATCTATGGGAATAGGTAAGGATGCCATAGGCAGGCTGCTCACCTGTGGCTTCTCACTGCTTGTAAAGCACGGAGGCTGCTCCTGGTGCCGCTAAAGCTGCTGCCTGCACCAAGACCAAGTGCGTCTCTCACACACTGAGAGCCACAGCCTTCAATTCAACTTTACCACAGTGCTACTTTGTGCTTAAACAGAAAACCAGCCCTGATTTCTGCGCAGCTTTACACACTGCTGATGGTGCCAAGAAAACCCAGGTGTGAGCAATCTTCAAGCATGCCTAATTTCCAGCAATGGCCTGACTTACTGCCTTAGGCCCGGTGGAGGGGAGCGACCACCACCAACGGCATCAGCTACCAAGGCTCTTTATATTCTGTAAGGGCACCTTTAGACCACAACATAAATCTATGTCTCTCTTCATTTGCCTTGACAGACAGGCTTTTCCAAGTTCTCTGAGGTCCTAAGTGAAAACAAGGCTGTTGTATCATGAAGGCTGACAAGGGAGACAACAGTGAGAGGTAGAGCAGATGGAAATGGGAGGTATGTCCCCTTTCCACAAGGCAGTCTGTATACATACATGTGTCTTGAAATTTCCTGTGCCAGCTAATCTGTTTCCCAGAAACCAGACTGAAATTGGAGTGAATCGGCAATCAGGAATTTCCACGGGCTATCTTTGGCTTCTAGAATTCCATGCTCATTTCAAGTTTAACTTGGAGCAATGACAATGCCTATTTGTGGTAGAGTACAAGGTGAGAATATGCATTCCTGATGTGGCAGAGAGCCTACGGTCACATGCCACATTTACCGTGGCCATACCCCACTCAAGTCCCTAAAGCAACTCGCCTTCTTGAGTCCTGCTAACCCCTCCTGAGCAGTCTCCTTGGGAGAGATCTTCCTACTGCGTGAGAAGTGGAAACTCAGGATGCATGCCACCACTAAAACTGTTAGAAAAGATGTCTCTCTTGACAAGCACTGGACTCAGAATAATTCAGATTCTAGTTTTAAGTACCAAAATTAATAAACTTTAAAACACATAATAAATACATAAAAGGTACCTGCCTATGTCATTAAAAAAAATCTCATAGTGTTCTTTTAGGGGAAATTTTGCCATAGATGGCAAGTTAGGAACTGCTGCCTGTTTTAGTAAATAACGTTGTACTGCAACACACACACTTATTTGTTCACTATCTGTCTATAAGGCAGAACCAAGCTGTGAAGACTTTGTGGCTCACAAAGCCTAAAATATTTACTCCCTGGCTCTTAAATAAAAGAAGCTGGCTAATCTCTACATTCTTACTTTTTGATTTCAGGACCCAATTACACTCTTGAAAATTTATGACAACCCAAAGACGTTTTGTTTATTTGGACCATATTTATCTATATATACCATATGAGAAAGTAAAAAAGAAAAAAATATATATTTACTAATTTAACTTAAAAAAAACATTTTTTTACAAAAATAACTATATTTTCAAAAACAAAAATAGTGAGAAGACTGGCACTGTTTTAAATGTTTACAAGTATGACTTTTTAGAGGACAGTTGGTTTCTCCTAGCTGCTTCTGCATTCAATCTGTTGCAATATATTGCTTTAGTGGAAGTGTATAAAGATTCGGACATATCATTGAAAATGAAAGGAATATTTTAAGTCTTTCCAGGTTACTAGGAATAGTCTTCTTTGATACTTCATTAAAACTTGACAAGTGCTAGTTTCTTAAAACACATTAGTTTATCTTGCTCTCAATGGATGATCCAGCCATGCACAATTTTGTAATACTGTGCAGTGATCATTTGGAACTCTCAGTTCAGTAAGTTATGCAGATTTTCCAAATATTGATGCATTTCACCATAAACTATCAAAAAATTAGTTAATAGTACTATAAACTGCACATCAGTTATAAGTATGGGAAGCTTCCAAGCTAATGCTTGAAAGCTTGGATTTTATCACGGGAAACAAATACTGTCAGCTATGTTCCTAAAAGTGACAGGGTCGCTTAATTCCTTTTTGAGAGAATACCTGTCCTATATCCAAGTCTGACTAAAGTATGTCTGTCAGTCATTTATGTCAAGTAAAAGTGGTGTTTGAGGATGAGTTGTGTTCCCTCACAACGCAAACACACAGTGTGCTGGTACGCAGAGTACTTTTCAGACCATTTCCTACTTTGTCTTAAAAACGTGTTTACTCAAAGATTGAGATTTAATAAAACCAATAATTTTTACTGTTTCAATAATTTTTACTGTTTACCGTAAGTGAAACTGACACCTTTCTCTTTTACTTCTATGCTTAGTAGTTAAAAATGCCATGACAAAAGTTAGGTCCTGCTGCCCTGATGTGTGTTAAGAAGCTGTTTTACCAAGTGATGCATTGGCATCATCAGTGCAAGTGTCAACAGTAAACAAACAAACTTCTGAGCATTATTATAAAAATAGTTTTCACCTCTTGAACCCCTTGAAAGAGCCTTGATCTCCCCAGTGTAAGCAGACTACCTTGTGTGAACTGCTGACCTAAGACAACCCTCTGAAGAGGCAGAGAGTAGAGAAGGTTTCAAGCAGTGAGGTAAACTTCAGGCACTCAGAGGTACTCAGGACAACACTGGGCGAGCAGAGTGGTGCCAGCATCCCTAAGACACAGCTCTCTCACTAAACCACACTGCATTCAAACACAGCCCTGTCCAAAGGTAAGGTAAACAAACCAAGGATCCCAAGTAGTGGATGCATTTCAATTTAACTAGGTGGTAACTCCAAATTCATCTCATCACTCTTGGAAATGTCCCAGCTTTTAAATGCCTGTGTTCGACACTGAGGTGTTTCAAGCCTTCAAACAACTCCACAAGGCACAGGGCACAGAAGTCTAATCTAGCTTAACTCCTTTGGAAGTGGTACGGTCTGAAGAGTTAAGAAGCCTGTTTTATGGAGGAGTCAGGGAGGTAGAGTCGGAGGCTGCTGTGGATGGAGACAACCTCCTCAAAGCTGTCAGTAAACAGGGAGTAGAACTGGATCAAGATGAGAGAAAGAAGCGTGTGGAAGAGGATGAACTGAGTGTGTCCATCAAGCAGACATGTTTTGTAAATGTATGTCTGGCTGTGTGTGCATCTCCTAGATAATGTACCTTAAAAACTAAGCTGTCCATTCCTATTTAGAAAAGAAGAAATGGATCAGACAGCAAACACGAGGGGAATAAAGGAAAGCATCATTTCTAGAAGAGGCCTTTCCATGCAAGAGCCAGTTCACATTGACTTTGAGAACAGAGCCAGGCTAAGCACTTTCTCTGACAAAGATTAAAACCCTTCAAGGAGCAGACAGCCAGGAGGTGCGTGAGCACTAAGTCACTGCCTTATATGTAAAATAGGAATAATCGTATCTATCATTTAGGGTTGTAAGCCTTCTAGCAGTTAACAAAGAGAATCATTTAGAACTAGACCTTGTCTGCTGTAAACACCCTATTTAGTACTGTCTGTGATTACAATTATTAGCTGAAGTATTTCTGAAGAATGATGCACAAGAACATGTGGGGGCTGACCCTATGCCCCCAAATCCAGTTTTCTCTCCTTTCCCCTCCAGGCCCCTGGTGCTCCCTGTAGCTCTCATCACCTGCACACTGCACACTGTGCCGCTTCTCACCTACTTGCTATGCTGGCCTTTGGCCTGGATTCCCCACTCCTGGGGAGTCTTTGCTAACCTCCTCTCTCTGCCCAGGCACCAGCCCTCACAGTGGGGCGGGATTCCACCATCCTTCCTGTCAGTCTATATTGCTCTCCATCCTTCTCCAAAACTCAACATTGCCACTGCCTGTTCACAGTCTGTGTTTCTCACTAGACTGCAGTGAATTTGAGTCACAGGTCTGTTCCTTTTTCATCTTTGTGTCACTAGTAGCTGACACAGTATTAGGCCTTGGAGAAGTGGGGATCAATAAATAATCACCATTTGCTGAATGACTATATGACTTGCTTTCTCACTTTTTTTTTAGGTACCAAAATATGCCAAATCCCAAGCTCTCACCAGCATGCACTATATGCCCCACTCCCTACAAACTCTACCTCCACCACTTTTCCACATACTTTCCAGAATTCGCGCTTCAAGTACACAGATTCTGATCTCCCATATAAAGGCCACTACTGTTAGTTCAGTGTAGACATCTCTGCAGCGTGTTTCCATAGGACTGTTGGCAGGTGATCTGATTACCAAATTATTATTTTAATGTATGGGCAAAAAAAAAAAAAATCTCACTGACTCTAGAAAAGAATGTCCCACATTTCTGAAACAGTTCAGTTTGCTTTTCAATAACATATTCAAAGTGGAGATATTTACAACTGTTCTAGTTCTGCCTTCAGTTTTCATAAGACCATGACCTTTTGTACATCTCATCTTCATTGAGCCTGTTTACAAGCAGATGTTTTGGGGCCAAGATGAATTTAGATTAATAGTTCAGCATTATTCCAAGGTGCTCAGAAGAATTCTCTACAAGACTTTGTTTTTATTAAGAGAGTTGTTAACAACTATGTACTGATAAATATGTATACATTCCGGGGAGTAGGGAAGAGAAACATCAGCACCTCACATGTACTGCTGATGATGCCTATTAAAATGAAAATATCTGTTTTCACAAATTGTATTACACTATGATGACATTCTTAAAACTGAATTGAAAAGAACAGGCAAAACAGTAAAGAGAATTTTCAAAAATCTGAGTGCTTTTCAGTTATGACTCTACAATTCCAATCATGACGCTTCAGATAAGTATATACAGTATAAATTTAGTACTAAAAATTAACAAAGCTATAACTGGTATTTCACATTGCCCAGAAACGTAATCCCCAGTGTTTCACACTCTATTCCAAATTCTGAACAGAGCAGAATTTATAACACTCTGGTCAGGGCCATTTATGCCAAAATAAAGAGCAAGGGAATTCTCCCTGACAAATGAAAGCAATCCAAATATGCAACCATGATGCAGAAGTGTTTTAAACAAAGCAAAACAAAACGAGAAGCAAGTTACTGCCTGCTTTAAAGCCTAATACTTAAATTTCTCCTTACATTATTAATAATGGTCCTTGGAAATGAGAAAGAACTGTGGTGTGACTTCACTCCAGGGACCTCTAAACCACGGCTCTTTCCTAATCAATTGCAGGCTGCCCTGCTCTTGCTCTGGCTACACGTTTATGTGACACATGGACAATGTTATTAGGAGTCTGCTGTAATGCCAGAACAGGGACACTGAGATCCCTCAAGCTCAGATTTGTGTCTTTTTTTTTAACCTTTTAAAAATTTCACATTGAGCCTCCATCCCAAGAACATCTGAGACAAGGTCTGGGTTGTGGAGCCCAATTACAATGACGTCCCCCCCCCCCCCCCATTTCAGGATGGCTCTGGAGTGTCAGTCACTTCTCAAAGAAACAGCACAGTTAATGGATACAGAAAACAAGGGTTATTCTTTTCTAACAAGTGGGCAACGCCCCCTGAATGTCACTTCCAGATTAGCTATGAGCTAACACAGTCTACTGTGAGAATGTATTAGACTCAGTTGCTTTACATGTGCATTTAAGGCCAGTGCTGTGTCTGATTCACATTTGTTACCCTGTCACCCAGTACCGAAGCTGGCACGTAGTAGGGGCTAAACACCTGTTTTTTAAATGGGTTAATGAGGCTGAAGGGCCAAGCTGCTTACTCACTGGTACAGCAAGAGAATTAGCCTGGGCAGAGGGAAATCTAAGGCCCTAAAGGAAAGACTGAAGTTTCCTGAGGAAGAAGGAATTCTGCATCCAGACTGCAGCAGAGAAACCTTGCCTGAGTTTCCCACCTACCTGCTAGCCTACAGATATCTCCTCTTACCTGAATTTCCAGCCTACCTGTTGCTCTACAAACGTCAGAATAGACATTTCCCCATAGTCACAGGAGAAAATCTTTCTCTATACACATACATCCCATCAGTCTGTTTCTCTCATATAACAACTGTGAAACAGATGTGCTCCAGCACTGGACATGAATTTGAAGACACTGTTCAGCAGGGAAGATGGGAGGCTGGGGTGTAGCCGTGATTTACCATTTTGGAGAAGGTCCCCGCTAGCTGCACTGGCTATGACTCAAAGGTTGGATTTGTACCAGTGGGTAGGAGATCAGAACTCATTGTTGAGACAGGAATGGTGTTCTCAAGAGCTGTCAGGCTCTCCTCTGAGGCCACAACATCCACTTAGCTCGCTGACACCCCTCCCTGTCTTTGCCCCATGGGAGTTCTTTCTTTCCCATCCTCTTGTTTCTCCCCCATGACTCTATCACATTATGGGTTCGTCAAGCTTCTGTGGGCCAGGCTGGGAGCCAAACAAGTCAGAGCAGTTTGTTAGAGAAATGAATCCTGGGACAGGAGCAGTGAGAGAGGACCTGGCTGCCCAAGGCCAGGTGCTGGCCTTTCAGGCGCCCTGGCACCCAGCTATGGGGAGAGCACACCTCGGCTCTAGAAGGGCGCCAAAGAAAATCTCTGCCGGGTCCCCACCATGCCCATCCTGTCCCAGGGAGGGAAAGGCGCTCTCCAGCTAGAAATGTCTGCCACATCCAGGGCCGGGCCCGGGTGCGCCCTGCAGTGCGATCCAGAGGCCGGCGGCGGAGACGCTGCCAACCCCGAAGGGCGCGGAGCCCCCCGCGGGCGGGCACTCACCTATCTCCTCCCCTAGGGAGGAGTTGAGGATGGCGCCGGCCGACATGACGACGGCGCAGCTGCGCAGGCCGCGCGGGTGCAGCTGGCCGAGCGGCACGGCGGGCACGAGCGCGCGCCAGCCGAGCGCCGAGAAGGGCGGCTCCGAGCCGTCCAGGGTGCGCACCCGCACGCGGCGCCGCAGCGCGCACAGCAGGGCCGCCCGGCTGCGGCCGGCCGCGCGCCGCCCGCGGAAGCGCACGCCGTGCCGGTTGGCGCTCAGGTGGTCCCGCAGCGCCTTCTGCAGGCGCGGGGCGAGCATCCGCGACGACACGTTCCCCTTCCAGAGCCGCTGCAGGAAGGCCCTGGACATGGAGGCGGACAGCCCGTCCGCGCCGTCGCCGCCGTCGCCGCCCGCCAGCCTCCTGCCCTGCTGCCGCCGCCGCCGCCGGGGCCGCTTTGTGTCCGGCCCCGCCTGGGCCTCGACAGCCGGCAACACGGCCTCCCCGGGCACAAGGGACCTCGCCGTGCCCTGAGGGCGGGTGCGCCACCCTGGCTGACCAGCAGCAGCGAAGTAGTCATCGTCCCCCGCGGGGAGAGCACGCTGCGCCTCTCTCCCGGCCGCCGGCGGCGAAAAGAGCTCTTCGCGTTCAAAACGACCTTGAACCTGGGCCCATGGCTGCAGGTCGCGCGGCCCCGTGAGGAAGGGGCCAGAGGGATGCCCGGCGAGCAGCCCCTTGTTTGCGTCCACGCCTCCGGGCAAGGAGGGCTCCTGCATGGCGCCCATGATGGCCCTCTGCTTCCCCGGCATGGGCAAGAGTCTCCGGGTCTCCAGGAGGGAGAAGGGGCTGGGCGCGGGCTCAGCGGGGCTGCTGTCGGTGAAGTAGACGAAAATGACCACGAAGAGGAGCCCCCACGCGAATATACCGCAGACCAGGCGTTGTCTCCATTGCTTCAGATGTGGTTTCATGGCAGGTCTCTGGGATCAGCACCTGGTGTCCTAATGCGGCCAGGGGCCGAGTGAACCTGAAAAACAGCCAGGTCTACCGTTAGCCAACAGAGGACACCCACTCAGACATCGCTTGCCAGAGTCTGTCTTCACAGGGGAGGCTTAAGATGGAGCATCAGACACCACCAGGATTATCTGGGAGCTTTGGCTAAAGTCAGGTGTTACATCTTCCCCACCCCAACCTCTGCAAAGGGGTCCCATCATCTCAGTTAAAAGTCTTGGGAGAGAGGAGTCAGAGTAGGTGTATATTTGGAAACCGTCCTCCAGTCACTCAGTGACATGTCTGCCTCCCCACCTCTACAACTGCTTAAACGGGGCCACCCCAACAACTGGGTTTACAGAGTTCTAATTTGGTAAAGCAAAGTAGGAAAGTTGAGCAGAGTTTGCCATCTCTTCTTATCTGCTTATCAGATGGCCAAAAGCTCAAATCTTTTATACAGCACTGCTATGTATTTCTAAGGGGTGAATTTCTTAGATGTGACAACTATATCCGATTCTTCATGGTCAGCCCTAGGCCTAGGAGGCTGCTTGAAACATACCAGAAGTCCGCCTATGGACCTGAATGAGCCATGTTTCAGTGACTGTGCCTGCCAAGGGATCTTATGCCAGGGGTTCTGTGGACTTCAAAAGTGCCTCAAATTATGCCCACCTACTCCACTCTTACCATGAGTCTCTGAGGTAGTAAAAGGGAAATGTGTTAAAATTTTAAATAAGGAAGGATGAGAGAGCTTGCTGACTCTAGATGAGCCTCCAACAGAGAAAGGGTGACACTGGCAGCAGAGAGACGTATAAGACAGAATGCAAGAGAGAAGGAAGTGCTCCTCCATGTATTACTGAAACTCATATTTATTGCTACATTGATACTTGGGTAGCACAGAGCTTGGAACTAAGAGAAACAATAAAACATTAATAAGCATGCACCTAAGCTTCAGGAATGTAAGCCAGACCCAGAAAGGCAAAAACAGAAGGCATGCTTGTGGAACAATAACTGAGCTTGCTGGAACTCAAAGCTGAGCACAGCACCCAGCTCAGGCAGACACCGAACAAACATGAGTTGAGAGAATGATGTGAGTCCGTGTGTGTATGCACACTGGGTCTCCAGGAATGCATGGCTGTGTGTTTGGGTGACACTGCTGGAAAAGGTAGGGAAAACCATCTAGGGAAAACTTAACCAGGAAGCTATGCCTTTTCAGCTGTGGGGGACCTTAAGGGCCTATGTGAATGTCTGGGCTGTATGAGAAATGAGACGAGTAAAGTTCTCTGAGCAAGACATGATGTGCTGCTTGCACCGGCTTTCAAAAGACAAATTTGTAACAGGTGAGGCAGGGGCAGGGAAGAGTAATAAGAGGAGGTCATTAGTAGACACCACTCAGAAAGGGTACAATGAGAGGAACTCAACGGAAAAGTAGGGACTGGTCTAACCCTTCTCACCCTGGGCTGCCTGCTACTATAACCAAGGCACATGAGGTGTGGCCACAATGCAACACGATGCTGGGGCTTTTATTTGGATGACAACTGAAATCAAAGTGAGTGATAACCTATGTCAATGGAGGCACCTTGAGAAGCCATACAATGTCTTTGGTGGGGGAAAAAAACGTGCCAAACTAAGAAAACCACCTTTGCCTTATGGTTCTGAAGATCATTAAAGCTGGCCACAGATTCTCCGACCCTCTTCCTATGGAGAGATGAGGTCTGCATCTCATCCCCTCTAATAAGGCAGGCGATGGGGGGAGGCATGGCTACTTTGATCAGTTGTCAGGCCCAGGTCCAGCCAATTCCACCTCCTACCTCTTAGAAAGCTTACCCTGGAAAAAGGCAGCCACCAGCAAAGACATTTGTGTAACCTTAATCCCCCAGGCAGTGGAGGCCCAAGCTAGCCACATGGAAAGGTTGCATGGACTGAGATGCTAGCCGGCCCTGAGCTGCCCCTGCCCCCACACCGAAGTGACGAGTGAAGAAGCCATCTTGCACAACCAGGCCAGGTGAGCTTTCAGATGGTTCCAGCACCGGCCAACCAATGGAAGACCTCAAGGAAGAACCCAGTGGAGGCAGTCAACCCATAGAACTGTAAGTGATAATAAAAGTTTGTTTTTCTAAGCCACTGAGTTTTGAGGTGATTCATTAAATCAGAACCAATCACTGGAACAGGCTCTAATAGAGATGCCAAATGAGAAGTGCCCAAAATGCTTTCAACAATCGTGGCGTCCTTGAGACTGATGAGAGTCTAGCCTCTCACAGGGACGATATGAAAAGTGACATTCATTTAATGCATTAATTGTAGCTTTTCAAAAAGTGTTTGCTTTCTTGGTCTTCACATGGAAGCAAGGCTGCAGATTTTACATACAATAAAAAATCAAATACACATCTACAGAACCTGCTTTCACTAAGCCAGAAACACTGATGCCAAGAAATGAACATAGGAGAAATAATACCAGCAGTTAACTCTCTCTCTGCCAAACCCTGTGCTTAGCACTTCTGGATTATCTCATTCGGTCTCCTCCGAACCTAACAAGGCAGGAAATATTGCTATGTCCATTTTATAAATGAGCAAACTAAAGCCCAGAGAGGTTAAGTAACTTCCCCAAAACCATAGAGACAATAAGCAGCAGATATACTGTACAAACCCTTCTTCTCGACTCTGGGGCTCACACTTTTAACACTAATTTCTGATTCTATCTGATCATACCAACTGAAGCTGTATTTTCTAAACAAGCCTCCTTAAACTATCTGTGGTGAATGATCTCCCCTTCAAAAACAAATTATCACGACCTGATACTTTAATATTTCCATTCCTACTCAGGCAATGTCCAATTGCTAAAAAAGTTTCTAAATGCTTCCCATCAATTCTGTACACATCTCAGTCAGGAACTGGTAATAAGTAGTTTGCAGAGCTGCAGAGTCTGGGGGCCACACTTTTGGCAGAGTCTGCTCAGGGGTATTTCTGAACCTGTCCACTGAGGAGATGGTGCTTCAAACTGTCATGTCCAGCCTGAAGATTTAGAACTATTTTCGGTATTTCAGCATTTCTATTAGAAATCACAAAAGTATCCTTAATAAATTATTCCACTTTCCACCCCAATGTAGTACACACTGCAATACAATTGACACTAATTACTTGAATTAGCACAGTCCCACAAGACACTCCCACTTTCGACAGAAGCCTTAATTAATATCCCCAGGCCTCCTGCATTTCCACTGGCCACCACTGCAGAGGTTACCTCCACTCCTCGGCTAGGCTAACAGAACTCAGCACTGTACAAATGATTAGTTTTTTGTAAGAAACACGCATAGTTCAAGGAGTGTATGTGGCTGGGGTGGGGGGAGGAGCAGGAGTCCCAAATGCTGAGATTCCATGTCCACTCCCCATGGTGTCAGGCATATCATCCTCCTGCGCCATCGATGTGTTCAGCAACCAGGAAGCTCCACAGAGCCTTGGTATCTAGTTCTTATTGGAGTTCCATTGGTAGGCAGATTGGGTGAAGGATTGCCCATGGGACTGAATTCAATCTCCATCACCCCTCATTTCTCCAGAGTCAGGCTGGCCCAAAGTCCCTCACTCTCTAATCACAGGCAGGTCTTTCTGGTGACCAGACCCACTCTGAAGCTATCTAGGGACCAAGACTCACCTCATTAGCATAACAAAGACACTCAGGTCACTCAGGAAGTTCCAAGGGTTTTAGAAAATCCAGGCCAGGAACCCAGGACAAACACCAGACAAATTATTATGCGCATCACGAGGCTGCAGCAGGCAAATTTAAAAGGCAGTCTTTCTGCTTCTGGTGGAAACTGTCATTTCCTGTTGCTTTGCAACACTGTGGGGTTTTACTGCGGTGGATTACTAAAGAATGGAAAATCGAGACTTCTTATTTCAGCACTTGTTTGAGAGGCTATTTTTTAAACACAAAGTCAAAAGGTGAGGTGTGCATAGAGCCACACTAGGTGAGACATGGAATCCCTGATCTGTTGAGAAGAAGCTAGAAACCTCGTTTGTCCCAGACAACCCTCAGTTGCCTCAGTTCAGCAGAGTAGGGAAGCCATGGAACTGGAGCTGAAAGGTAAACCTGCTAAATTTCATGTCAGAATTCAGAGTATCAGACATACAGACTTTCTTACATATAAATGCTTTGTTCTCAGCCAAAGACATGCAAAAGTCTTTTTTTTCACCCCCGTGCAGAGATGACAGACACGAAAGAGAGAGACAGGGATGAGAGGAAGTCTGTGGACACAAAAAATGTAAAGGGAAAGCCTAGCTGGGTAGAGGGGACTGCTGTGGGGCCAGGACCCTGGGACAGATTTTGTCCTCTCCACCTCGTTGGCAGAGAAGTAGAAAGGGTGGGATTTGTGAAGCTCTCTGAGCACCATGAAAAGAATAAGTATCAGAATACAAGAATGAGGGCTTTTCATTAAGTAGTAACAGGAAGGAGTGGGGTCGCTGCCTCAACAATTGATTAGGCTCCAACTTTTAATAATCCAAAGGCCTTCTCTGCAACTTCTGTCACTGCAAGCCTGGTGCCAATTAAGGGAACATTTTTCAAGGATTAAGTCTCAGGGTAACAAAAAACCTTCAGCTAGCAAAATGCTACAGAAATCACTGTGTGTATCCTGTGTCCCAGTCATCAGTGTATTAGTAAAAATCCAGGTTAGAGAGAGGTGGAGGACATCATTAATGTCACAGTCTTAAATCATTCTTTCCCTTGAAATGACCATATAGCCTAATAGGAAAAAAATGTGTGGCTAAGAAATATGAAAAACAACACTTTTTTTAATCTAATATAATTCATCAGATAGAGCATAAAGACATAGCTTAAACAACGGTGTCAGTAACACTCATTACTATATCCCATCATTAGCTAGTGTGATATAAATCACATCGGTGACATATAAGTGGCACATCAGGGAAATCATCTGTCCCTAGGTGCCAATGAAAAAGTGCTCCCTAATCATAAGGCCATGTGTGCTTTGTCGGGGATGGGGATGGTGTAAGTGACTGCAGCTGCTGAGTTCTTGCCAGTTTTCCCCTGAGAAGAGAACTGGCAAGACTACACGCATAGTTTGTGAGGTGCAGCTTTCTCTTCTTTTCCATGGTAATTCTAACATTTTATCTGGCAGGGCTAAAGTTTAAATTCCAAGTGCATGTTTCTGCCTATCTGAACGGCATTTGTCCATCCCCGCCCTTTTCCTGCTGTGTATTGCCTCTCTAGCCAAGCCTCTAGCAAGCCTGCACGGTAACACTAAGGCTGTAGTTACAGGCAAAAAATAAAAATAAAAAGACCCACCACTAGAAATTATTTTAATTTTAATTGTTAAACCTGCTCAGGAATTTTGGTTCCCATATCTTGAAAATTAATTCTCAAAGAAATGACTCACGTTTCCAACACGTATATTCAAAATAGTACAAAAGAGTGTTTAAATTCTCTTTCAAACTGTTGAGAAAGAAATCACATTTTCCAAAGGGCACAATTGATTACAAGTTGTCAGATGAAATTACGAATTGTAAGCACTGCCAGAGATGAACAACGCCACACAGCTAAGGGCGAACACAGACAGCTACCTTCTTATATTGTTCAACGTGAAGTTTGTTCTGGGCTTTGTCGCTTTAATGTCCCTTGTAAGCCCGGAGGTTGACAGGTTTTGATCAACAGTTTTCTTGAATGGAGAGTATCTTTCAACACACTCTGATTGATGTGTCTGCTACAACTGTCATCTGGCCAGGTTTTCTGTTGGTGTGAGAAACACTCATGTCCTTTTTGGTGCAGAAGTCATCTGAACTGATCTTAAATCTAAGTATTTATTTTAACGTTGATATAATAAAGGATATTTAGTGTGTGAGCAATAGTGAGACAGTCGGGTATCTTAATAGCCATCAGCAGTCATTTTCTTTCAAGAATAATTTTTCTAAAATTAGCTCTTGTCGCATATCCAAGAAAACACCCAGTCTGCAGAAAAGAGGAAGGCGCCACCTCCAGCTGAAATTCTTCTAACTCTTCACAGTCTCATAGGCGCCTGTTACAAATGATCCCTTCTTTTCCTTTTTCAGTTTTTATTTTTTAAAAAGCCTCCAGACTGCTAAATGCTTGACACTAAGGGTCCACTCCCTAATTTGTTTCCACTGTAGTCCCAGCTCATTCTTAAGCTGATGTCCAGAAGAATGAAAGAAAAAGTCAGCCCAGGTCCAGCAGAGCTTGATAGTGGAAGGGCAGCCCCACGGCCAGGCAGTGTGAGTCCTGAGGGCCAGGCAGCTGTCCCAGAGTCAGGCCAAATCTCCCTGCCACCAGGAGCCACTTGACTCTAGAATGGATGTAGCAACCTCACGTGCAAGGATGGACAGTGCTAGGACTGTCAAACCGAAATAAGCTCACTTGGCAAAGGCATATGATTAGAAGATGCATGCCTGGGATTCCAATTAACTTTAGGTTTGGAAGATCGAGCTGTTTCAGTGGGAGGTGTGTGAGCTACCTGAACATGGGACCACATTATATTCAGCCTTGTATTCCCAGAAAACAAAGTAGCTTGAGTTATGGGATGTTCCCAATTAATATTTCCCAAGTAAATGAAATGAATGACTGGAATTAATAAAGTATAGTAAGTAGGACTGCCCAGACCGGGCTCTTGGCTGGGTTAGGAGGGAGGGAATACAATGCTTGCTGTGCTCCCCAGGCCACCAAGGGTGTCTAGGTGGCTCCAACCAAATGGTCAGTTGAATGGTTAGGTTAGTTTCATGAACTACAAACCCAGGGGTAGTCAGGGCAGCGGAGGGAGCCAGCAGCAGTCCTATCGGACACAGCCATTTACCAAATGCCTACTACATGCCAGACATCTTGAACAAACAGTGTCATTTTAAGTCTTCATTTTCAGCTTAATCTTTACAACAAATCCCTCAGTAAACATTGTTATTCTCATTCCACAAGTAAAGAAACTGAAGCTCTTATACACTGTTCCAAAACCCCCGTCTCTTTGCAGTAGAACACAAAGCCAGAAAAATCTGCACCATGCTCAAAATTTTAATGATATATATATTTTTCTCTCTGCCACAAAAGCATGATGCCAGTTTTGGGCGAGTCCTCTACATCGACTAGACCAAGTGAGCCCCTAACATCCCATTTTCCACAACATTCACTATAGGAACAGACCTTCCTAAGTCAGGCTTCCGGATCCAGCATGGACAGCTCCCCGCACTCGGCGCTCCCCCCACAGAGCTCAGCACAACCACCACATGGATTCTGTCCATCAGAATGAGCTGCCAGTTCATAGACACTGAGCTATGTCAGTGAAGGCCCAAGATTTGGAGGACTTTGTTATCTATGTAGGAAGACAAACAATGCTGGCTGCTTTGTTTCTCTATCTCAGGATAGGAAAATGTACAGAGGAGCGATACAGATTCAAGTAATTCTGGAGTGCTTCAAAGAGGAGAGAGACGAGTTGAACACTGAAGGACTCATCAATATGGCAGGGAGTTAGTCACTTTCAGCCAGTGAAACACCTGAGCCACCTAAGCCTGGGATGAGAATGTGCAGAATATGGTGCACAGGCTGGTGACCAGGAGTGATGGGCTGAGGCTGGACAAACGTGGGTCACTCTTATTAAAATAATGGTATTAATTTCTGGGTAAATGATTTCCACAGTAAAGTTTTTCCTCGAGTGGCAAGGCAGATGGAAAATAGTTTAAAAGACACATTCACATGTATGAGCCACTCTAAGTAGCTGTTAGCTTTTAGAACTTTTTGCAATGAGGTGGCAGGTGCTGCTGGGGCAGGGAGATGCGGGAATAATTTCAGACATCTATTATTGGTTATGCAGGGACAACACAGCTGCCTACTAGCCAGGGTCTGCTGGTTTCCGGAAACAGCATCCGTCTGCTTTGGACACAGTGGCCTGTTTGTTTTATGATAATTAGCATTCAAATATTTACACTCTATACCAATGTGCCAAGACTCATGACTGAAGCTGTAAATTAACTTCAGCAATGATGCTCAATAGTCAAGAGATGAAAGGTGGCGTACCTGCCACTGAGGTTTGAAAGTTTTACTCCGATTCCTCTAATGTGAAAGTATAGGTAGCTGGCGGGTAGATGGCTCTTATAAGGAGGCCTCTGTGTCAGCAGAAGCTGCCACCCTTTCTTAGGAAAAGCACACCTCTCTGTCATAGGCCAGGAGGGGCACTGAGAATCAGTGTGGATCGCTGGTGGATGGGTATATGATGGTGAGGAAGTACTAGCACCACTCAGTTGGCAAGTCAGGGCACGTGGCCTATCACATCGGGTTACAGAATGAGACAGGTGACTGGCTACCTGTTAGGACAAGAAAAGGCAGTGTGTCATTGACCAGAAGGTGCTATGTCAGACAGCCCATTCAGATCCCTGCTGGCTGTGTGACACTGGATAAATCCTTTGAGCCTCAACTTCTTTACCCAGTGTGAGTCCCAACACTTCCTCGATCATCACTGCTTTATGAGATGAATGAGTGAGGTGCTGCTGCACATGATGTGACTGGTACGGTGCCTAGCCCAAAAATGGAGCTCGATAAATATGATTTTTCAGTTTAGATTTTGAAATTCTGTAGAAGTAAAAAGCTGGTAGAACAAGCATGAGTATCAGCCCCATACATATACACTCAACAGTTTCCAGTAGGCATCCCAAATTGACATGCCATGGTATAAACACTAGCTCCTGACCCAAGCTAATAAGCACTGAATAAACCCTGCCCGAACAAGACCTCTCTCCAGTGTTTCCGACATAAAGAGTAAACCTGTCACCGACTGAAGGCCTGATAAGTATCTTCTAATGGCTTCCTTGTGTTTATCAGCTTTCATAATTTATGCTGTTATAATTCAACAAATATTAATTATGCCTAAAATAAAGTTGAATATATATTACATACATGATGCTTTACCCTTTCGGAACTAAATTAAGTTCTCAGGAAAATTAAGATTTAAATTCTGAGTAACAAAAGAGTGAACAAAAAGTGTAGTGTACTATAGATTCAAATTCCGAAATCTCTCTTTAGTCCATACAATATGGCCTCTGACAACAACCCAGAGAAGAAAGGGTACTTAGGTGATCCGCTTTCCTATAAAAGTGTTTTATGTGGCAAGGACAAATCTTTAAAAAAAAAAAAAAAGGCTAAATGCTTTATTTAGCTCCATAACCATTGATCAATGGGGAGCAGGGGGAAGGAGGGATCTCAAGTATAAATGCTGACAAAAGAGAACCTCAGAAGCAAACCCACAGAATTGTACCATTTATGTAGAATTTTAAAACACCAGTACACACTTTAGCTAGTAGCTATCTCTGAGGAGGGGGAGAGATGTGGATGAGCAGAAGGAGAGAGGATGCCTGCATTACTGCTGAAATATTTCTTTTCTAAAGAAGATATCTGTATCAATATGGCAAACATTAACTTGTATAAAATCTGGTAAATAATATATTATTGTCTCTATTTTACAGATTTAAAGTATTTATCATTTTAACAAAAGTTGTAAAAATAAAAGTAATAAAAGTTATAAAAATAAGAGACATTATTAATTGTGTTAATATTTACATGTCTATTTTCTAATCTTTTGGGTAACAATTCCTGCTAGCACATTAGCAGAAAATATAAATCTAACATTTTACACTGAATCCAGAGTTGGTTAAAACTTTCATGTGACAACACCATCAGTCTAGAAAAGAATAATTTAAAACTACAATGAGTTATGAAATGAGCTTACAGTGAAATAGGATTCTGGCCTTGACTCCAAATCCATGGGAATTGGGGCAAGTTACTTTACCTGTTGGAGCCTTGGCTTCACCTTCTGTAAAATGAAGATAAACCTGACCTCAAAGGGTTGTTAAAGACAATATAAAGGCAAATAAAATATCTATCGTTACTACCATCAATAATAGGTATCTAAAAATACCATCTATGCTGGAGGTTGCAGGCATTGTGTACCATCTCGTTTACCCCAAACTGTTTGGGAAGATGAAGTCTCCTCCAGTCTCATGTTTCCATACAAAGGGATGTCTTTAGGGTGACACCTTGGCCTCTGCTCCACTGCTTAATCCTCTGCACAGAAAAAGGAGTCCCCAGTCTACTGAGTGATAGCCATCATGGCATGACTCTGTAGACCCTAATGACCTGGCCCAAAGTCTAGATTTGGGTGTCTGGAGAAGAAAAGGGAAGACTGACAATTCAGTTTGTTCTCACAGCCGGGCCACAAGTTATGCACGACTTTGTCAGTAATAACACATGATATCTTAACCTCCGCCTGTCTGGCATTTACGGTACCAGCCATAGTTCTGAGCAGTTATTTCTGCGTCCCTCAAATTCTGTGATCTGGGAAGCCCCTTTTATGGATGAGAAACATGAGTCACAGTGAGGTTACTTAAAAGTCTCGCCGTTAATATGTATTGGAACTAAGACAGTACCTGGTATAATTATAGCAGTCAAAATGAGGACGATGAGAATATTTGCTCTCCTTACATTCCAGGGTTGTTGAAATAGCCAAAAGAAAAAATGTGTTAAGAACATTCTAAATTTAGATGGCCTACAAATTTATTCAGTTTTCACATGGGGAATTGTGAATATTTAGACTGAATTATTATGTTGATGTAATCTTAGATGATTCTCTGTTTCATAAAATAAGTGTAAACAAAAAGATAATCCCAAAATTACATTTCAAAAATCACCTTGGTAGATGTAGAGGTACCAGGGAAAACTATTGACATGTGAACATTTTTCTGACTTACTTTACAAGGTTATTTAGTGGTTTTAGTAATGCAGCCTTAACACTACTGGGGTTTGGTTTTGAGGATGAAACTTTTAAAACTTTAACAGAGTCAATGCCAATTTGTTAAATGACCTAATAACACACTTCTTACATTTGCCATAGAAGTAAGAAGATAAGCCTGCCATGTCTCCCCAGGGGAGTAATTGTAATAGGAGATTTGAGATGGGAGAAACACATTAATTTTTATATTAAAACACATATACACCTATTATAGAGACAAATATAATATCAACTTGAAGATTTAATATAAAACAGGAGACTTGAAAGAAATTTCTCAATGTGGAACTTTCAGCTCTGCCCTCTGATCTTTCAAAGTTGAATGTTCTTCTCTGTCCACACAGTTTTCCCTGTGGAAAAATTTGAGCAGCTGGGGAGAGACAAGAATAAGAACCCCAGTGGGCTTTAGAATAACCTAGATGTAGTTCAGATGTTTTTTCTCTAGTATGCTTCTCCAGCTTTCATTTTTCAAAACCAGTAAAAAGTTGCCAGATTAGAAATAATTTCTGAAGTTTTTAACTCTGAGGATTAGCTCACCCTTAAAATATCTTCTAATTGCCAACAAACCCCAGTCATGGCCAATCACTGAGTCCCAATTCCCACGTGAACAGCACTGTAAAATTTTTGTCCGTATGCATGTGTTTATATGAGCACAGTGGTGATCTTTCATTACACACTGACCCATCACTTAATTTATGAATAAATTCTACAGAAATTTAGGTTCTAGGTATATATGCTGAGGAAATCAAATATGACTTCTATCCCTGCTGAGCTTACAGTTTTACGGAAAAGACAGAAATTAAGTACACAAATCTTGCAGCATATTGTGCAGTCCTAATTGATTGTTTTTTCACCATTTTCCTTTACTCCAGGACATCCCCCTCCATTCACAGCAATACACATAAGAAGTTGTCAAAGGATAACTGTCACAAAGGAACAAGAAGACAATTATGTCAATTCTTGGCTTTTAAGTTCTAAAGCTATAAACAAGAACTGGGGAAGGGAGGCCAAAAATTAGGAATATTACTTGTTAAGCCAGTTTTCTCTTGCTTAAGGGGAGATAAAACTATCTCTGTGCTGATGTGAAGGGCTGTGGGAATTGAAACAGAATTAAATCTTAGTAAGGGCCTCTGAAGAGGGTTGTAACATCCTGCAAAACCCAAACCCACTATGTTAATGCCACGAAAGAGGACACTAGAACCCTAAGTAAGTCCAGGGACTAAACCTTGAAGGCATCTGGCCCCATTCTGTACCTCAAACCTCTAGAGGGAAAGGCTTGAGGGAATTCTCCACCCTGCTGGAATCGGCAGCACAGTGATAACTATGTAAGCCAGGGTTTTCTGTGCCCAGAAGGCATGAAAGGAAAACCCAATGTGGCCCCCAAAACAGAGAAAATCCACAGGCCTGAAGGAGATTTGCAGGCATGAACATGACAGGGGTGGGGGTGGGGGTGCAGAGGGCAGCACCATGTACCACAAGACAGGAAACCAGGCAGGTGACCCAACACCAGGACAGCGGGACAACACGCACGCATGTAAGTGGATGCTGACTAAGCACTAGACAATTCCTGATGTCACTAGGCTGGCTCTCTAAGCCCCTGGAGTCAGAGGGGAAACAAAGAACCCAAGTGTTTCTGACAACTTTGTTTAATTTAATCAACCTAAAAAAAGGTTGGCTGAATCGGCAGTTGAATTTTCCAGTACTTAGTGGAATGGGGTTTCAAAATATAGCTTAAGTTGGATTAAGATAAAAATCCATTCATTTAACCCTTGTGGATGCGGACTGAAAATACATATCTGCTACATAGATGTCTGGCTACAATTGTGCTATGTTCTCTATGTACTGATGCCTCCCATATTTACATCCACAGCCTTGGTTTCTCCCCTGAACTGCAATCCATATAACCAACTGCTTGGGTAATGTCTCCACATTAAGGTTTTCTAGGAATCTTAAACTTCACATTTGCACACAAAGCATCTGTTATTCTCTTTTCATCCTTAGACTGCTCCATCCAGTAAATAGCATGAGCATTCACCCAGCTGCCCAGGTCCAAACTTTGTTGTCCTTTGATTTTTCTTTCCACTTAAACCCATATCAAGTCCCAATCTTACCAGCCCTAACTGGACACGGACAGCCTTAACTCTAAAATGTATCAAACTCACACAACTGGTTGCCTTCTCTAATGCCCCAGTGTGGTCCAGCCCTCTCTCTCCTGCACTAATGTGATGACCCCAGAACAGCTCTCCCTGCTTCCATCCTGCCTCTCTTCTGCCAATGCTCCAGGCAGCACAATGAAACATTTAAAATGGGGATTTAGCGTGGCCAGTTCCCTGCTCCTTTCTTCCTCCCTCATAGAAGGCATGCGTGGTCTTGGTCTCCCAACACTGTATATGGAGTGTCCTCATTTGCTTCACCTCATTTCCCATCACTGCTCCTCGCCCTCACTTCCTCCTCCCATCCTCTGCTGCCTCTGGGGCATGCTCAACTCCCACCCACCTCTGCAGTCTGTTTGCGCAGGCCATTCCTTACGAAGGGAGCAGCCCTCTCCTAGAAATGCCTGGCTTCCTCTCTGCTTTGAAGTCTCAGCCCCATTCAGAAAGGCTTTCACTGCAACACTCTCTCTCATTCTCTCTACCGCTCTTCTCTGGCTTTGTTTTCACCTCTAATACTAATCACACCACCTGATATGTCCTCCAAAGGGCATAAGCTCCAGGAGGGAGACCTGTCTTTCCTCCGTTCCTGGAACAGCGAGTGGCTAGCACAGAGTAAGTGCTCAGCCACTCCAGGAAGGAGGTCAGGAAGGAAAGGCATGAGGGACAGTAAGCAGAATGACTTCAGAGCATAATTTAGGTTAGGAAGCCTGGGGAGGTCATGTGGAGGTAGTAATATGTAAGCTGAAAACAAATGGATGCTGAGGAGTTAGGTATTTGGGGGCTGGTGTATTTGCAAGTGGAAAAACAAGGTTTGTGAAGGTCAGACAGGTAGAAATCTGCATATCACACATCATAATTGGGGTCGGTGAATGGGTATATGACAAACCCCCTTTATAAAGATCAAGCCAAGATCAAGTCACTTGTTACTGACTCTACAAACACATGGTGATATGAAAACACTGGCTTCTATCAAACACACTAACAAGAACTGTGAGAAACACTGTAACTTTAATATATTTATTATATCTAATGACAGAAATAAAAGAGGTTTCAGCCCATCCATCAGAGCTTAGTAAAAACCTTCCCTCCCAAACTGTTTTAGTTAAAACCGCATGCAACTAAGAAATGGGAACTTAGAAGTCTGACTCCTGGAAGTTTATTTTTGGAACAAGGAAGAAGAGGGAAAAGTGAAAATAATAATAGATCCACACCCACCCAGCCTCAATGGATTGCACAAACTCTTACAGGGCTTCACCAGAACCAAATATTGACAGTCAACACACTGAGACGGCACCCGTGCCGAACACTGGAAACCTACAAATGCCCTGGAGAGGGGCCAGCTCAACTCTTGAAATGTCAGGGACAGAAACTAAAGCAGAGATAGAGAGATCATAGTCATGTCTAAATCATCAAGACTTGAACTAGAAGCTAATCAGGATGGCAAAAGAAAATAGCACATTAAAGGAGGTGAAAGATGCCCTCTGAAAATTATGTTTCTTTGAGATGACTCCATAAATCATGTCATTCTGATAAATTCTGGTTCAACATCTATGCTAAGCAAGCACCCTGTTTATCTCCCCACCCAGTGGACCCCAGCTCTCTTTTCTTACTGCTCCAATTTCCCTCTGGCCTGCAAAAAGCTCTTCTGCCTAATCTGTAAATAAGTCATAGCATATAAGATGCCCACTCGCCCTTGGTGGGAATACCCACATACATATTCACCCAAAAATGAAAACAAAAACATAGTGAGCATTTACTAAACATCCAGGCACTGTACTAGATGGTGGAAATTAAAAGGACGATACAAAACAGGCTTCCTTGTCGCGGTTCCATAATTTAGTGGAAATAACTGCTGAAGTTGTCTTCATGGTAACTGCCAGCCAAGAACACTTCATAATTAAATGAGATTGATGTTTACTTGTATTTTACTCTTATGTAACTTTATAAATAGTATTACAAATACTTATACTACATAAATAGTATAACCATACAAATAGTATGTGTATCTAATTTCCATGCTGAGTAAATGAAAGCTCTATAGCAGAAACAACAACAACAACAACAACAACAACAACACTGATTCAACATTTATTCACTCAGTAGACATATCTTATAAGGCACTCACACAGAGATAAAGTTATCCATGATCATATATATATTGCATGCAGTATAAATGAGATATTAACACCGCTAAACCACAGTAATAAAACAGTACTAACCTATACATTGCCTCTCACTCCAGTGTGCCTTTACTCATTTTATTTCTGCCCCTGGCAAGATTTAAATAAAGGCTTTTTTCCTTTGCAACAGCTATATTATACTGACTTAACACAGCATTAACTACAGTACAAATATATACTCTCTAGATTGCATTTTGAAAAACGAAAATGTTTATGATCTCTATCACAGAAACACTGAATTCATCCGTCTGAAAGTTATTTAACATGTCAGATGAGTTTGATAAAAATCTAGATCTGGAATTCATTTCTGAACAGCACAGTTATTACTTGGAAGTCAAAGGAAAAGAGTATACCCTAAAATACATTATCGTTCTCTCAGAAAGTAAAGTTCAAGTTAAACCACATATGGCTACTGTGTGTGTATGCTGCACTGTGTGTTATAAAAATATTTCCAACTTGGTTGTCCTTCCCATTTTAGTAAAAATTTTAGTCCCAATTCTCCAATGAACCAGTGTATCAATTCTAAGGGAAAACAACTGAGAAGCATGGGCCGAGATAAATGTAATTTTATTGTGCTTTACTTTTTGACCCAGGGACTCAAGACGCAGGTCATATTAAAAACGACAAATCTAGATGGAGGCAAAGCAAGGTAGTTGATAAAAGTGACTCAAAACTAGAGAAAAAAAATACCTGAACTATTTCAAATCTAATTAATTTGATGGATGAAAACAAACTCCCTACCCTAAAATAAACGAGCATAATAACAGAATCATGAGTTCACTGCTCACAATATAAACATGTTATTTGTCTTGGAAAAGCCAAAGAACATGTAATCAGCAGTGATATTCTCTCTTTCTGTCCTGGAGCTTTAATGAAAGCTGGGCTGGCCTTGGAGGGACTCCAACTTCCCGTCTTTACCAGTGAGGAGCCCACACTCTGTGGAAGTGGAGTGTGTTACCTGTGGGTACAAAGCTAGCTGGAGGCAGACATAGGATGACAATGTAGGTTTCCTGGCTGAAGCTCACTCTCCCCTTCTGTCTTGTTCTCTTCATTAATTGAAGGAAAGAGACTCACTATTTAAAACCTGTAGAAATCTAGTCTACTGGTCATCTAATGATACTAAATAGATTAGGTCATGGATTTTCTTTCCTTAGTATTTTGAAGTCTTGTGGTTGAACAGAACTCAGCAGAAACTGAGAACAAGAAACCTTAAGAATAAAATTCTGCATTGTAAAATGTGTAGAGTCATTCCGATAGAGTTCAAAATATTTGGGGGTGTGCCAGTGGAGCCCTGTTTAAGGCACAATGTTTCTGGGCTTGGCCTCTGGGCAGATCATCAAGAGGTGGCACCCGGGGAATGTGGGCAATAGTCCTCATGGGCACTGTGCACTGAAGAAAATACACTGGCGAATGCCAAAAAGCCTGGGTCCACCATTTGTTAACTCCGGGACCGGTGCTACTTAATTAACCTCTGCCCTCCTTAGTTCTCTCAACTATAGAATAAGAAAGTTAACTGTCCTGAACATCTCCCAAGCTAATTGCGGGGCTAGACAGAGACTGGATATAAAATGTTGTGAAGCTAGGAAGAGCTATTATTATCATGTATGTGTCCTTTCTTCTTTTTGGTGAACACAGCACTTAACTACAGAATAACCAAATTTTTCAATGTCTGGTGCCTGATGCTGCCTCAGAAAGTCTAAAGATGGATGACGAAATGAAACTTCCTGGATTCTACCTCAGACTTGCAGAACAAAACCTGAAGGGTAGGGCCCAGGAGCTTCCTTTTGACGGCACGCCCTTCAAGGGGCTGAGGCTGGATGGGTGAAAGCCAGAGAGGCTGGTAGGAATGGGAAGTGCACTCCATGTGAGAGTTTGGCAGCCTGGCAGGAATCCCCAAACCAGGCACGGATGCCTGTCTGACCATAATCTCCTAATTCCTGTCACATCTACCAAACCAGCCTCCACCATGGCATGTTAAACTCTGGAGGCCACATGTGATGCCACGCTTACATCTACAAGCCCTTTGTAAGGGCTGTTTTCTTTACACAAAAACTGGAGCTGTCATCTTTTATGAACCAGCTAATGCATCCTTCCCTGACATTCCCCGGTCATTTCCAGGGCTACCCTAGCATTGCATAGATTTCTATTTCTCCCTCAGGCAGAATCTTTAAGTGACCAGTAACCAACACGTACCAGACTTTACTGATCTACAAATAAATAAAAAATACAATATTATTTAAACTTATAGAAAATCTTACCTTATCTTTTAACACTATTTTTTTTGCAAAGTATATTTAAATTTCTATTCTATAGAGAAAAGATAATGAGTTGTCAAAAACCATAGATCAGTTTCTTCAATTGCAGGACTGAGGTTAATACCACACAGCTTAGCCAGCCTTTGAAACTATTTTAATTGACCTCTAGATGAAAGTCAATTAATGTAGTGTTAGACACGGATGTTGAAGAACATTCAATCTCTTCTTCTCTTTTTCCCTTTTTATACTTTCTAATGGGCTCTGTAATGGTATACAATAGACACAACTTGTAATAAATCTTCCAAAAAGAACTTTTACATTAAATTTCCTCTCTACTCAGTAATAGGCAGATAAATGTTTTTCATCTGGCTCTGAGAGAAGGGGGGTGGGGAAAGAAGACTGATTTTTAGCATCTGTCCATTTCCATGGTATAAATACTTCCACCAAGGTCCATTCCAACTGCTGATATGGCATCACTGAATACACAGTTGTGAAGAGACACTAGAAGTTCATCACCACATACCTGCACCACATGGGTACAGTACAAGCATACAACCTCAAGATGACAGGCAATCAGATAAGGTAATGGAATAAATAAAAAGTGATGAGTTTTGAGAATTTGCTGCCTTCATTTTTAATATAATTTAATACTTGGCTCACAAAGTTCCTGAAATTTTACAAGCCAGCTCTGGCCCATCAAGAAAACACTGACTCCACAAGGGAATTCCTTCCAGGGTTTTTGGCCTAGCTAGAGGGCTTTATTTCTGCAGGGCCCTTTGAATGGATGCAGAAAGTAGATGCTTAGACTTTCTGCAAGAGTGAAATATGTATACAAAACCTCACACGTCTGCATGGCACACAGTGCACTTGTGCATTGGTCCTGCTGGGCAACAGCATTGACTGTGTAGAAAGGCCTGTAGTGCTTATTACCCAGCCAACACCAAAGGTGATAATAAAACTGATTTATTGTAGTCCTTCTTTCCATCATGCCCTTATTACATACATATATATATATATATAATAGGACATGATTTTAATCATAGGACATGATGTAGCAATTTCTAGCATCTGTGTCAGACATCTGATACTCCCACTTTGTTCATGAGGAACCTGAGGCACAGAGTAGGACAGCAAGTCGGCTGTAAGTAAAGATGTGGAACTGTAAGCCATGTCTTAAATCTTTATAAAACTATTTTATTTGCTTATTCATTTGTATAGACGCTGACTCATTTCAAAGGAAATAATAAAATATATTTGTGACTTATAACATTTGTTTTTCATCATGCTCGATTCTAGAAGTGACATTTAATGGCTCTGGCTTGCATCTGCATTAGATTTTCTTTCCAACAGTAGAGGAGTCTGTTTGAAGACTTGCTCAGTAGTGGAAGTGTAGTAACAAAGTTTTAGTGAAGACTTCCTAAATGCCAAGTGTGGCACTACATAAACCCTAAAAAGGACTTGTTTAAATCATGAGAACCATTCTGGGTCAGGTAATAGTACTGCCTCGATTTAAAGATGAGGAAACAGAGGCTCCTTGAGGTAACAACCCATCAGACTCCACTAAGGCCATCTTCATGGGCACGTGACTTATGCAGCTCCACAGGATCCCACCCTCAGAAGAGCCACACTTGGTTTAATGCTCTCCTTCACTCTCCTGAAGGTCTTAAAAACTTTACCTTTGAGTTGGTGTTGTAAGTGAAATACTATGGGGGAATGGGACAATAAAGCATGTGCACAAGCAAAGAAGGTGCATATACTGTGAGAGCAGTATGTATTCACATACAATGTGTGCGATACTCCATGAGCACAGGCATGAGAGTCAGCAAGAGTCAGAATGAGTACACAGTGAACATGTTACCTCAGCAGCTAAGTGGGAAATTGGACAGCTCCCAGGGGCCATGCTTTCTGCGAGAACCAGAACTTACTTCAAAAGCAAAAAGGCAGCAATGGTGTTCCCAGAAACACACTCAACCAAGGCTCCTGTCATTTCTTTCCTTATTTCCCTGTGTTAGTCATCCATACGTGCTAAAAATGTCAACACAGAGAGAAAATCCTTCCTTATTTATGAGAAAGCAGAATACTGAATGTTGGTGGAATGTGCATGTATCACAGGGTAAAAGAAAAATAGCTGAGTTAACTTTGAGCTGTATTAGCACTGTTCTGGTAAGAACAAAACACATAGGCACGTGCCAGTTATGTACACATTATGTAATTTTGGTGATTCTGAACAAGAGTTAAATGCTCTTATTCTTGCATTTAAACTGGCATTGTACAATAAAAGATGAATGGTACAATGAATGCTAATCATTAAATTTTAGTTTTTCTTTACCTAGGACAATATTAAAAATAACCACGACAAGTCAAGAGAGAAGGGAAGGAAAATGAATATTGTTTTAGTACCATTAAGGGTGTTTTCTTCCTGATTTTACCACATTTTAATTTGGCCAGTATCCTTCAGTCAGACCTCGATGTCAAGCAACTTAATCAGTCTCCCAGGCTGACTGCAAAGTGCCTCCGCTTTGACACCATCTGACGCAGGCTCCCATTAAAAGCAACAGGATTCATATAGTTTCAGAAAAATCTTGTCATCGTTCTGCTATTAGCAAGCTGGACACCTTACTGTTAATTGTTTATTCTCTTTGGCTTTTCTTATTATTTTTTTCCTTCTTGTATTCTCCCAATCATTTAAGCTGTATGTTCTCCATTCACTGAGCAGATACTCTGTGCCAGGAACATATAGAGTTGGGTAACTTTTATTATCCAACAGTATATCAGCAAGGTCTACAATTTTAGAGACAAAGATGGCCAAGTCATTTCTAAGAACCTTAATAAAAACAAATGAATGATGAATTTTATGTAACTTCAAAGTCAGCTTCTTTTCCCCAATATTTGATCACCTCTATAACCAAAGGCCATTCTTCAAAGGATGGGCTGGGCGAGAAAGGAAGAGGGACTAAAATGAGCACTTGACTAGCTGCTAAGGTGGCATTCTGATGTTTAAAAGAGGGTTTGTTTAATTGAATGCCAGATATGGACTAAAAGTAGATTAAAATTCTGTGTGCTTGAGTCCAAAAGGATTCAAAGTGGGAATTTTCACCCTACACCTCTTCCGCACCTTCAGGATCCCCCTAACCACTGCTTAGGTTAAAAGTTACATTGACCATAAGTCACTTCAAAGAATAAGGTGTCATACAAGTGAACATTAGCAAAGACCAATCACTTATCAGGTCTGCTCAAAGGGAGGGCCAAAAAAAAAAAATATGGCAAAACAGCAGCTAGTTCCATGTCCTTTGATGGCTGCGTTGTGTTCTAATAACGGCTATGAATGCTACCCTTGAGCCCAGATGTGGTAGTTGACTCTTAAATATATTGTTTGTCAAAAAAGCCCCAGATCACTTATCCTCAGTTTACAGAGGAGGAAAACGATCCTCAAATACGGTTAACATTTTCCTGTTTTGTTAGAACAAAACGTAGGAAAAAACTCACAGACCTAAATGTAAAACGTAAAACTATGAAATGCCTTGACGACAAGAAAAAATTCTGAGATGTTCTAAATTAAATTACACCATCAGAGAGGAAGAGGTAGAACAGTTACCTGTTAACAGCTGTGGGCCTGCTGACAGCTCACACTCCTGAGTGTCTGTTGGAACTTCAGGATTTACCTCAGGTGGCTATTTCCTCGATTATTTAAAGTGAATAGCCAGGCCCCACGGCACCCCAGGCACCTCTACTTCTTGCTTACACGTTAACTTTCCAGAGTAATGCAAACAACCAACCCAAAGGAACAAACATTTCTTCCTTGTGGACTCTGCACCTATCCTGGAACAAGCCCCTGCTTCTCCTTCTCACCTCTTTATCTACAATGTAAATTCTTTCTAAACAACTTACATCTGCCTCCCCATGAGCTGATGTATAAAAACTCTCTCCGACTTCAGGATGGCTTGCCTTTTCCACCCAGCCAGGCTGCCAGTAGTTTAGACTTCATGCCCCAGAACCCAGTCTCTTTCTTGCTAGCAATAGACTAATGAACCTTTCTCTTTAAAATGACTCAGTTATGGAAGTTAAAATTTATCTTTAACAAAGATAACACAGGAGACGCCTAGATGACTTTGGGTGTGATGAAGACCTTCTAGATATAACAGCAAAGGCATGATTCCTGAATGAAATAACTAATAAGCTGGACTTCATTAATATTAAAAATGTGCTCTCTGAGAGACAATGTCAAGAGCATGAAAAGACAAGCTATAGACTAAAAAAAAAAAATAATTGCAAAAGACACATCTGGTAAAGGACTGTTATGAAAAATGTACAAAGAAAACAACCTGATCAAAAAATGTTATCAGACACCTCATCAAAGATATATAGATGGCATGAATAAGCAGATGAAAAGGTGCTCCACATTGTAGGTCATCAGGGAAATGCAAATTAAAACAACTATGAGATACCACCATACACCGATTAGAATGACCAAAATTTGGAACGATGACACCTCTAAAGGCTAGTGAGGATATGGAGCAACAACTCTCATTCAGTGCTGGCAGAAATGCAAAATAGTACAGTCACTCTGGAAGATGGTTTGTCAGTTTCTTACAAAACTGCACATACTCGTACCAGATAATCCACCAGCCACACTCTGACATTTATCCAAGGGAACTGAAAACTCATGTCCACACAAAAGCTTACATACAGACAGTTATAGCAGCTTTATTCATAATTGCCAAAACTTGGAAGCAACCAAGATGTGCTTCAGTAGGTAAATGCATAAAATAAACTGTGGTACATCAAGAGATCAAGTCAAGAGAACAGAATATTATTCGGTGCTAAAAAGAAATGAGCTATCAAGCTATGAAAAGACGTGGAGGAACCTTAAATGCATAGCACTAAGTGAAAGAAGCCAATCTGAAAAGGTTACACACTGTAAGATTCCAATTACATGACATTCTGGAAAATGCAAAACTATGGAGGCAGTAAAAGACCAGTGGTTGTGGGAGAGGTGGCGGGGAGAAAGGAAATAGGAGGAGCACAGGATTTTTAGGGCAGTGGAAAGGCTCTGTATGATATCGCAGAGGTAGATACATGCTACTTTACAATTGTCCAAACCCACAGAATGTGCACCACCACAAGTGAGCCATAATGCAAACCGTGGACTTTGGGTGATAATGACGCGTCAGTGTAGGCTCATGGTCATAACAAATGTGCCTTCTGGTGGGGGACTTTTTGGGGGAAAGGCTGTAGAAAAGAGGGCAGGGAGAATGTGGGAAATCTCTATGTTTTGCTGAGAACCTAAAACCACTCTTAAAGTCAATTTTTAAAAAGGAGGGTGGAAAAATGAGGAAAAGGGAAGGAACATCTAACACAAATCCCTGCAGAGTGGAGGCCCTAGAATTTGAGGCTTAATCTGTTGACTCCACGGCCTGTGTCTCTTCTCAGGCTGCCCCTCTACATTTTACAAAGAGCTTTCACATACCATGTGACTCGGTGCCATATGGATTTCAGATTGAATGTCCAATTCTGACCCCAGTTACACTGAAAATAAACTTTTCATAGGTCATAAATTTTTAGAACCTGCCATAATAAACTAAATATCTGTGTACAAGTCCCAAAGCAAAGATAACTGTCCAGAAAACCTCCAGTAGTGTTTCAAGAGCACTTGCTATCAGTACTCATGTACTGACATGTATCAGAGAAGGAGATGGCAGCTAAAGAAAGGTGGGGAGAGAACTCCATATAAAAAATATTGTCATCAATCTAGCATCGATGTAGAGTTTGGAGGCTTAAGTGACAATTATAATATGCCAACTCGTCTCTCTTCTTAAGAAGGAAATTGCTAATCTCAGAACATACCTTTCTCCTATAAATTTCTGCTTCCATATATGTTAATTATGGCAGAAGGGCATGAGTAAGTGTGCAGTTTTAAAAAACCTATTAAACACATTATTTGTTAAGGGAGGGCCGTTACATTCTGTGATAAGTTAGTGGTAAGATAAAAAGTAGATGGGTGGCCATCCATTGTTAGGTTGGTGCAAACCTGTGTCTACAATGAAAGAAGTTTCTTTCATTCAACAAATATCTATGGAAGGAATCTGCTAGTTCCTGGGGACACAAAGGTAAATTAGGGCAACTCCCAGATCTAAGAATTTGGGGAGGAGAGGTGGTAGAGAGGACTTGGGAGTGGTAATCAGAATATTCACAAGCATAAAACAGGTACCCCAGGATTTACAAGCTGCAGTCAGGTCCCCGCCTCACTAGAACATGCCAACTGGAGGGGCACCCCTCAGGCAGGTGCAGTCAGTGAGCGAGGGGAAAATCAGGCCCTCCCGTGGCTTCCCCAGTGCAGAGCTTCACCTCTCACTTAGGCAGTCTGGGGAAAACCAAACAGACTATTTGTTTTCCTCCAGCAAACAAAAAACACATTTCCCTCATCTGTTTGCCTTCCCTTCCAGGAGCCCCCAAACGACACCTGCCCTTTGAACTCAAGGAGAGCTGTTCCTGTACCCCTAACCCCGTGGAGGTTGAGGGCAGAGGGACCCCACTCTGTTTTCTAGATGAGGGAGGGGAGAGGCGGACAGGCTACAAAGTGCAGAAGCCCTCTCCCGCCGCCTGGGCAATCTGGGCAGAAGTGAAATCTTCAAAGCTCTCAGCCAGACCTTTCTAAAACATTGAAGAAACCCTGGGAGGTAAGAAAGGATTTGTTTGCTTTTAAGCCTTTCCCATTAACTTGACTGACAGCTGAGGCACAGGCACACTCAGCAGCTCAGGGATCTGAGGCTGAGGGTGGGTGAAGCACCGAAACCCCGAAACCCCGAGGGGATCCCCGCTGCCCATTTGGGGCCTCGCCCCTTCCGGACAAGCAGCAGGACTGAACAGAAGGTCCTGTCAGTAGCCTCCTGACTTCGAGCCTGGGAGGCAGGTTCCCCTTTATTTATTTTTTTGTGCAGACTACAATCAGGCAGACCTCTGTGCAGGGCCACGTTGCACCTTCCGTGGTGTAACTGTCAACACAGGGAAACTGCCTGGACCACAGCTCTGAGGCCCATGTGAGGAGGGCAGGGAAAACCAGCTCAGTATAGTCACCTGGACTATCAATGCCCTCAGCCACTGGTTTGTCCACATCACCACATAGTGAGATCTTCCCCAAGTTTCATTTGGCAGAGAGCTGAAGGCATTATGCATGTCACCCTGTAGGATGCTAGCTTTTCCTTCCTCAGGGCACCAGAAGGCCTTCCTTTCCAAAAAAAAAAATAAAATAAAGACGATTATTTTGGTGTTTAAACTGAATGTTTAATAGTAATTCACTAAGAGGGCCTGAAAAGTTAAAATTTCCAGTTACCTCAGATATTCACGAAATATAAACAAGGTAAATGTAGGACTTTGTGTTAGAACCACTATTATTTATTACCACTTTCTAGGAAGCCACAGAATTGTGTTTACTCTGAGGCTCACTGCCTGAGAGTAAACCTTCAAGGAGTCTAAAGCAGTAGAAGAAAATAAAACCAAACAACTAAACAAGCAAAACACCAACCGTGCGTTACTGCAGATCCCGGGGAAGTTACCCCTCTCCCAAAAGCTTGGGATCCATTTGAAACCAGTTCCAATACCCAGTGACTACGAGTTTCCCCATAAGGACAGCATACATTGGTGGGTTGGTTTTATAAGAGTTAGGCCTTTCTGGCTGGCATCAGAATTCCAAAACACATTAATAGAATATTCTAGCCACATCCAGTTATCAAAAACATTGTCTAGGACAACATAATTTAAAAGTACAGAGAAAACAACTGGCAATGCATACTTTATTACGCTGATATAGCAGGACTTATAAGGAATATTAAATGGCTTGGGGTGTGCAGAGCCCTAAGGTCATTAAGAAAAATGAAAAAATGTTCACAGATTTTCAAACTGTAATATATTGCTTTAAGTAACAGCAACACCCTGATGCCCTGGGACCCTAGCCAGACTTCTCACACTAGACCAAGTTTTCTTAATTAAAGAGCTTTCTTTGCCTGGTGTGTGAATCCAGGGGCAGATCTACATCCACTGATGTGGGGATTATTTCAAACTCCAGAGGATGGTGGGTCACCAGACAGAACTGCCAGAGTGCCACAGTCAGCAGTATGGCAACAGCTAATAGCCAACACACACAAAGTCATTAAAATTTACTTTACCTGATTATGAAAGTGATTTAAAATTATTTCCATGGGTCAGAGTAAGTTCTCTCTTTACTCCAAAGCTGTCCCTGGTATCTTAATACATATGTAAATGGAGTAATGAAATTGTTTTCTCAAATGTGCACCCCCAATATATGTATGTATACATACATTTGAACTTTCTGTGCTTTCACTAAATTCCCTGCAATATTCCATTTACCACTGAGAATCACTAAAGGTCTCTAACTTCAACCACTGGTAACGTTTTGTAATTTTAATTCTACTGTGAGTTTAAAGTAAGGGGAAAAGTCCCTGTAACTGACACATCCCAGGCATGCCCCTGTCTCTAACTCGACCTTTTGGGAAAACTGAAAAATATAGAACAAAACTCTCTTAGATTGTGGGAAAAGAAATGCACAGTGCTTAGCACTCAAGAGGCTATAACTCCAGGAAGATACTTTGAAAACACACAAAGTTCCTCATAAATTCTAATGAACACAAATGCATGCTGACCCTGTCTTTGGAAGGAGCATTTGGCCTGGCAGCTGTCTCCAGCGGGGAGCACTGGCAGAAAGAGGTCACAGCCACACATCAGACACACACACACTGGAAGCGCAGCACAGCTCCTTCCCCAGGCTTTCAACCAAAGGTTTGTGTTAGTTTCTCCACCTGCACCCGGTTGGATTGAACTCAGGGTCAGCGCATTGCATTTCTAATTCTTCATGGCCAGCGGATATTTTATACTCTCCCTGGTCTAGAAATACTTTTCTAAATTTTAGTATCTACTCACAGACAATTCATGGACAGACAGAAAAATAATTCAGCACAACGGAATGCCGCTGAGCCCATTTGCTGAGGAATGGCCTTTATTGTCACACAAGGTGCTGATAATGTATGTAGCTCTGTAACTCTAGTTGTTAGAATTTGATGCAACGTTTATGAATCCCAGACAAAGTGCTTTCATAGAATCTCCCTAGACAGATCCTACCCAATGTTGTAACTAATCACTCACCAATCACATGTGTCTCTAACTTCTAAATGCTTTGTTAAAAATAAATAAATAAGGTACAAAGACGCCAACCACATTTGTGATAATTATGTAAAAAAAAATGTGAATTTCAGGTTTTCTCCGTGAGAATCGCAAGAGGCATAAAAATCATAAGGCTGAATGGTTTAACTTAGATTCGACAGGTTCTGTGTCTTTCAGCACTTAAAAGCCAGGGAACCTATCGATGACATGAAGTGACAATTTACTGTACTAGCAGTGCTAGGAAATCAAAGTTAAGCCATGTGGCCACTTTTACCACAGGTGAATTTATATAAATGAGAGTTCAGTTCTCACAACATCTCATCAGCCTTATAACAAAACCACATGAATGAAATGAAGATAGCAAGGACCTACTGTAAATGTGCCTCTCCAAAGTGATTAAGTGTAATTCTGAAGATGATGTAGGTACAGAATGGTTCAGCTGGCCAGTCTCTGGTTTTCAGAATGCCATTTATAAACAGATTGCTAGAACTGGGGGAGCTATATACATGGCGATGCAACATGACAAAAAGAAAAGATCCTGGCTCTCCCCTTTATTAGTAGAAAGTTTGTTGGGGAGTGGACCTAGTCATTTCAATCTAATAGGACTCTTAGCTTTATTCATTCAGCAAACACTCATCAAGCATCCAGTGAGCACAGTGCCTTGAGATGTTCCCAGTAGCTGAGACACAGGGTCTCAGGGGCTGCCTGCAAGGACCTGAGTTAAGCAAGGATGAAAGAGAAATAAACAGTTGTAATACAGAGTAGTATGTGCAACAATGGAGGGAAGATGCTGCAGCACAGGAGACCATGAATTCATTGTGTGTGTGTGCACACGCATGTGTGTGATAGAAGGCTTATTGACAGAGAGAGAAAGAACCAGGTTCATCCTTATATGGTCAGAGGAGCGAGCCTAAAATTGGAAAAGTGGGGACAATAAGCTGGGCCCAATACAGAAGCTCTTGACATTCTAAAACTTCCAGACGGTTTCCTGTGTGCAACAGAGAGCAATTGGAGCATCCAGGGAGAGAAAAATGTCAGATGATCAAGCTTAGAATTTTGGAAGATGACTCTCTGCCAATATGGAGAATGGGTGGGGGTGAAAGAGATGAGCAAGAGTGGATAGGGACATCTATAAAATGAAATTTCTAGTATAAAACGCCCCTTAGCTACTAATAGTGCAGGGCTTCCCTCCATTTTTTTTTTCCTGTAAAGAATATGACAACTACCAGCAGCTGAAGCACAAGAAACACTTTGCCCTCCAGGAACTGTAAATGCTGCTGTCTCCATCAGGAAAGAGGCTCAGGACAGGCACATGAAACATAATCACATATTTCCAAGCAACTTAAATAGCACACATCAAGGACATGTAGGAAAGCCAGCATTTTCAGACGCAGGTAAGATATACCTTCCTAGTCAGCAGACAAAAACTGAATCACGAAACTTTTACTGCCAAGTGTGAACTTTGGCTGCCAAGCATGCGGCTCCAGACCAACTGGTTCTATTGGCATCTGGCTTTGGGTTTAAGTCAATCTCTTCAGCTTTAGCAAAATTCTAAATTTATACAACATGATCTGTGTGCATCAGATCATATTAAGCAATTTCTGTGTTCTCCTTTTTACTTTTAAAATCACATTTTAATTTCTCTTCTTCCTTTCCAGTAAATTTTAAATATCATTCTAGCTTGTCTTTCCAGCCTTTTGAACTTTCCTGTTTAGTAAGTTGGTGACTGACCTCCAAGTACAGGCCAGGCAACTGATAGCCTGGAATGAGTTTTTAGATTTTTATAAATTATTTCCAAATTGCAAAGTAGAATTTCTCTATGAAGACAAAAATCTATTGTCGATGTCTTACTGAATTCTCCTATGAGCTGGTTCCTTAAAAACATCCCTTTAGAGTCTAATTATATTATGTAAAATATATCATAGAGTTATCCATATATCAGCATCTACTTACAATATTAAAATATTCTGTATTCACATGCAGAAGCTACAAGTTTCCAAATGAAAATAAATTCCATTAGTAAAGGAAATTTCATTTTTGCAGTATTTTTTCCATATAAATGCTATATGTTCAGCTTTATTTTTAATAAACTAAAAAATATTAAAATACATCTTCAAGATTTAGAGCATAAATGTTGTAGCTTTAGTGCATTTTAAAATTTATTTTTGATCTTGTGGCTGTAGCAGACTGAGATAAAGATTTACAGTTTCCAACAAATGGCAGAACCAATCTCTTATGTTTATTTTTCACACAATTCATATAGCATGAAGGTTTCAATGATGAATAAATATCAAACTTATCTACTCTAACAGCACGACCTATATTTCATACCTGGTTAATTTTGCCTTAATTCTAAAAGAAGATACTAAATTAAAAAACATATACTCTGTTTAAACTTAAATGTAAGTAGTGACACAAAACTATTGTTAGAAATCAGGACAGTGGTTACCATTTAGGGAACAGTGACCAGAATGGGCTTCTGAGACGCTGGTATTATTTGCTTCTTCATCTACCTGGTTACACAAGTAAATGTGGTTATGAAAATTTATCAAACTTTGCACGCATGACCTGTGCATAGCTGTCATTAGCAAGGGAATTACTGATTAACTTTTCTATGTAGCAAAGATTTGGTATAGCAATATAGTTGAAGAAAACAAGACAGCTAAGATAGTTGCCTTCTAAACAGAGTAAAACTGAACCTTGGAAAAAATGACACCTCTTCCTCCCTATAGACATGGACACAAGACATACAGGACTGATGCAGGCATGTTTAGAAGAAATGAAGAAAATAAGAATTCTGAACTCTCTGCTGAGGAAAAAAAAAATAAAAACAAGTGAAGCTAGGGGGCAGAAAGATGAGGATGCCCTGTCTCAAAGCATCTCTTTTCTTCTCCCGAATTCCCTTGACATCCTCCATTTCTGGTTTGAGGACTGGTGGAGAAAGAGATGTGTTCTTCTGACTAGTGCACACACTCTAGATGACTTAGCAAACCCTTTTATGGCCTATTTGATTTGCAAGCTGGGGATAGATAGTTAAGCGTGCTTCTCCGCATCCTTCTGAGATCCCAGGAGGTGGTTTGGGGGCATTGCTCCACCTCTATTTTGTGTATTTGAAGCTGATAAAACCTAATAAAATATAGATAGGCGACAAGAATAATATCACATGAAAGTAAATACAGTCCTTTGTATTAAAAAAGAAAGTTGAAAACAAAAGACATGCTCTAGACATGTTTTGTTCAAGCCTCCTCCAAGCACCACAGAGTTCAGCTGTGGTGTATGTTTCTTTTGGCAAACTTTAACCTCTAGCTCCTATTTTTACCAATAGAAGCAATGGAGTCCACGGTGGGGCACTGTTTTTTCCCTACCTTACAAACTCTTAGCACCAATGAAGGAAATATCATTTTGGAGTACACAGGTGAATCAATGGTTCCAAGGGACTTTCCCTCATCTCTGAAAAAAGATGTGCTCAGCAACTACACCAGATAAACGAGGGGAGTGTTTAAATACCGACTTGCAAACATCAACCCTGGTTTTCTAACCACGATATGAAAAACGATATAAAGCAAACAAACAAAAACACATGATCTCCCTCCTATAACCTTGTTCCATGCTCACTTCTCCCACAAACGACTTAAATTTTCACTCAGGAAAAAAAATAATAGATGGGTTCATAGGAAACACACTCTGGAAAGTAAATTAGTCCAGAGACGTATGTGTTTCAGTTCATCAAGGAATGAATTGTAACGTCCTCCGACGAAGCTGCTATGGCCTCGGTGGAACGGGGGACCAGTGCATGCTGTAAGGATCACATGGAGCATGTGGGGTGACTGCTGGGCACCACCTGGATTCAGTAATTAATTCCCAGACCAAATGTGGGGGCAGTATTCAGGATTGCTTTAAATATTTCTATACTATAAACTCACTATCGACTTAAATGCAATATGATAAATTTAAGACAGACAATTTGGGCAACTGAGAGGCAGGGACCCCCCAGGAAGGAGATGTGGGGTAAGGTGAGTTTAGTTTTGCCAGTAAAATATGCATGTCATTGCTTTGGTTATACTCACAGAGTTCCACGTCATAACTGGGCTCCACACACCATTTAGGAGCAACAGTCTCTTTGATCAAGGATTTGTCTGACTACCCCTTAAGGGGCATATTATTTAAAACAATCTGAAAGTTTCCTTTTACCCACTTCTGGTTTGACATCTAACATCATGCTTACCTATCATGAAATTTTGAAATAAAAATACAAACCAAAAAATTCATTCTGCTCTTTCTGCGTATGTGTCAAACAGTGATATGTGGGGTATTACTGGGGTGTGACTACAATACAGCACCATATGTTTTAATCATGTGGTGGAAAGTGTAGAGTGAAGCAAGTAGAAAAATGTTTGGGTTTAACTTATAGAAGTAAGCACATTATTTTAAAGCCACACCTTGAAGACATTTTACTATCAAGTCAATTTCTGAAACTCTCCCATCTCCAATAATTAATGATGTCAACTATTTAATGTCATCTCTGCATGTTATTATAAAATACCAAGTATTGAGTCAGGTCAATTACTTAATTAGTTCAATTCTCTGAGCTATTCATCTTGAACTCAGGGGAGAGGAATACAGTTTGTAACTACTCTGTGACTCAAGCGGAGGAAACTGCCCTTTGAAAAATGGGAAATTATATACTTATACACAATTATACAAACATTATGTGTGTGTGTGTGTGTGTGTGTGTATACACACATTAATAAAGTAAACCATGTGGCACTAGTCAGCTTCCCATTTATTCATAAATGGCTCAAGAAAAATTACCCTGGGAATTAGAGGGTACAGTACTTTTTAAAAAATAGAACTCTGGAGCTTATTGCCTAATTCTTTTATCTAAAACTTCAAGTGATTAGAGGACACTATAATTCAGGACAACTGCAAATACTAATCTGTTCTCCAGCAGAGACTGAATTACCTACACTATTTGGCCAAATTTAGGTTGACCTGAAAAAACACTTAACCTCTTTTAATTCCAGCAAACGGCTAATTTTATATATATATATATGTATATATATATATATATATATGTATATATATATGTATATATATATATACACACATATATATATATATACACATACACATATATATATGATTATGTAATTTTATATATATGTATATATATATACATATATGTACACACACACACACACACACACATATGACCCAGTCATTCTGCAAATCACTAAAGGTACCCTGAAGATGCTAATGTTATAAAGGGCATTTATAAATACACACAACATACATATACACACATAAATAAAAGTTTTTCCATATATATTCTATTTATGTTAAATTCAGAGTAAAGTTTAAACCTGAAACATTTTTGATATCTTCCCGCAAGCCACATACAATTTACAACATGCAGCTCTCAAAGGAGATAGTACAGGAAAAAGAACGTCCTTCTCAGGCAGAAGTCCTGATTTTGTACTCAATAGCTGTGAATCCTAATAGATAATGCTTAAGTGTCCTAATTCAAGTTCTTACTCCTAATTGCTAATGTGAAAACATATTAACACAAGGTCATAGTCCTTCTGTATTTTTGAGTGTGTGTCAGGGGGTGTGAAAGGAGAGGAAGAGAATGAATGTGTGTGTACATGTTCTCTTTAAAAATAGTCCTCTTTTTCATATTGGGATTTCTAATACAATATAATTCTCCCAATTTTAAAATATAACTTATGTAGTAAGATTCCTCTTCTAATAGTAAAAACATACTAATTTAATCATTTGCCTATAGTTTAATACTGTAATTGGTTAACTGTATCATTTAGAAAACAAATCCATGTTAATGAATTTTACTTTTTCTTTCTATTTGTGGTCAGAGGTACAAATACAGGTTTTTAGCAAATAATAATATATTTATATTTCAGAAAAGTCATCACTACACTTTCAAGAAAGCTACTTTTCAAATTTATTTCTGAATAAGGAAAGCTATTGGATTATCTAAGACATTTACCCTTTCCCAAATTTAATTTAAAGCTAAGTACTTTTAGAAACCACAACTATCACCAGTATGCAAGTACCTCCACTTGAAAAATCTGTATAATTTGAACGTGAAAAACCAATTGTCTTAAATTTAATAAAGCATTTTCCTCTCAGGCTCAACCACTAGAAGCAGTCCAGAGTAGAACTTAATGTGTGAATTATAAACTTCTGAAACCAGAAGCTTATAATCAAGATATTGCAGGATTTTTCTTTACAGTGTATTCTCTAATAATGTAGCCAATGTATTTCTCAGTGTCCCAAGAGACTACTTTCTGAGCTTCTTCTCTTCACCAACCTAATACTTCAAAGCATAAGAATAACTGTCTTGAATCTCAGCAAAATTTTTTCTTTGGAAATTTCACTTGAAGTGACACTTCCTAAGAGCCTGAATTTTGTCCTAATACTGACTGTCTGAATCGTCCAAACAGTAGGGACCATTTGTAAGTTGCACCTCAAGCCTTTTTCTGCTTCCAGATTCTGGTAAATAAATAGATGGGCTTTTCATCCACATGGCCCCCCACCATTTCTTTCCATCTGTACCGTCTTCCTGATTGGGTGAACTCAGCCATGGTTTGATCAAGTGAAAGCTCACAGAGCCTTTCAGAGAATACATTCCCCCATCCTCTGTGCAGTTGTATCTAACAGCATGGACTTTAGAGACACACAAACCCAGGTCCAAATCCCAGCTCTGCCAATTTCTCACTATGGGACCTTAGAGGAAGGTGCTTCAGTTTTCTGAGGCTCAGTCTCCTCACATGTAAAATGTGGATGATAATAACGTCCCAGGGTTGTACCTAAGATGCACTTTGAGAAACTACATGGAGCAAATGGGCAGGGTATATGATGCATAGAAAATTTGAATTGGTTGCTGTCATTATTCCTTGAATCACCACTCTCCCCTGTGATACATGGTCTTTGAAGAGATGTCCAGCATGTTAAGTACAGGTTAATTTTCTTTTGAGCCTAGGACTTAGCTTTTCAGTATGCCAAAATATATAATAATCAATTTTGTGGCATTTTGGAGAGAATTAAATCTAAGAGTCTTCATTTTACAGCCCTAAAAACTGAACTCTGGTGAGGCCCAGATTTCTTTCTGGAGCTCAGGTCTGAGGCACTGCCAAGGGGTTCCCTGGACACTCTGCTCTCAGAGAAGGGCCAGTGCAGAACTGTAAACCCAGCCCCCACTCCCTGTTAGAGCCACGTCTGCCTTGAATTCAGAATTCTTTCCTAGAGGAGACCATAGAGGGCAGCAGAAACCAGGAGGGGGGCACAGAACAGTTCAAAGCAGACAAAACTCCCCCAAGAATGAGCAGCGTGTCTCTGGTGTCACTTTTATCCACAAAGCAATTCCTTCCCCACACAGGAGGTACTTGGTCCTGAGGGACAGGCTAGAAACTGCAAGTGGCTAAGTGAAGACAGAAGCCAGGAGTTGGGCAATTGTTGGGATCTAGCTTTTATCAATTAGCAGGTCTAGGGCTGATAATGGGACAAATCCACCAGCTTCTGCCACGCTTTACCACTGCCCCGTTCTCATCTCATGCCCTTAAAGATGTTTTGCCCACAGACTTGCTGGGTTCAAAGCATTTTGAATTGTAACTATTTCCCATCAATTCTGGGGTGGGGAAGCTTGGAGTTTCAGATCAGGATGGCGTTGGTAAGGGGTAAAATAAGTCCCTGTTCCTCTAATGCTTCTGTCTGCACCCTGTATAATTAGAAATTTTTGCAAACGAATCTCTCAAAAATTAGAGAAAGGGCTTTCACAAAAATGGCAGATGTATTAATCTGAAATTCTGATGTTTATTCACTAACAGGAGCTCGTCATCTACAGTGCACTCGGTCCTTGGCCTTGGCATCAACTTGCTAGAAAATTTTGAAATGTTGAAAATTTCTTTGTAAATGTATACCTGCACTTTCCTGATTCCAAAATTAGTATCTGATTCTATGTAATTATTTCTCTTACAGTCAGTTGTTTATTTCACCCCCACAGTTCTTTTTTAGGCTTAAGAACTCAAAACTTAACATACACCTAACATGAGGACACACCATCTTTCGCTTAGACACTTAAGTTGATTAAAATACTTCATTTAACTTAAAAAATTAAATTTAAGATTATAAAACAGAAGATCTAGAAGAGAGGAAACCATCATATTTTAAAAGATGCCTAGTTTTAAAAACTATCACGCATGATATTTTTATTCAAAAATATCAAGAATGATGCACCAAATCTGCAAATTAATCAAAAGTTTCTCAAAGGACACATATCTCTAAGATTTTGGAAAGGAACACATTATTTATTTACCTAAGCAGAGGTACAGAAGCTTTGGAATGAGTTTGCCATTTTAGAGAAGACTTAAGCACTTAAATGCTTGGATAACATAAACCTAGAGTATAAAATTTCAGTTGCAATAAGTGATAGAGACTGGCACACTTAAATCACCTCAGAAAGAGGGGACTCTCAGAAAGAAAAAAAAAAGCTTCAGAAACATGTATGTACAGGAATTTCTAAGCTGGCTGCAGATCCCTTCCTAGACCCAGTTTAAGTCTTTGCCCCAGAGGAAGCCCTTTCCCACTTAATTATCCCCATCAGAAACCAACCACAGATTATTGCTCTTCTCTGCATAAAAAACATTCACATTTTTTGAAACATGAAATATCTCACCCTTGAACCCTCCAATCTAAAAATCTTCGTTCCTCTATTGTTACTTCCTAGGTGGTGTGCATTACATAAGAAATTCACCAAAGGCTCATCTCCCTTCCAGTTCTCTCCCACAGTTTCCACCTCTAAACTGTGGGCTCAGAGCTCCACTCAGAGCTGAGGCTCACATCACAATTTCAACCAAAGATTAAGCTCAAAACTCCTGAAGCTTCGAGTGCATCAAGCAAAAAGGTGAAATGCTACAATTTTTATCCATCACAAAAATTGAATCAAGAATTGCAACGTTCGAGTGCCATTTTTAACCTAGCTGTAAAATTCAAGGCATTCACCTATTATTTTAGGGTTTTCTCCATTTCCATCGCAATATCCATGCTCTATTGCCAACAGTTTTTCTAATGCATCAGTAGGAAATTCAAACCTTCACGTGTTGTAAAGATTTTGGTGGTCGGCTTCAAAAAATAATGGGGAAGGAAAGTCAGTTAAAACAGGTTCCAGGCCATACATCATTTTTTCTTTTATAAGAAATGTTAACCCTGAGGTCGCAGCAGGATGACAAACAGCCTTTTAATCTATTGAAAGTTTCCATTAGTCACAAATTCCATTTCAAAATGGAAGAATGTATTGAACGGAATTTCAAAGAAATTATGTATCAAGTAACCCGCACGAGGCTTTCCAAACCTGCAGAAAGTACTTAAAATGTTGCAAGTCCGCCAGCCATACCCTCACGCCCGCAGTCAGCGGCGCTGAATCTCCTCCGCGCGCCCCTTTGTGATCAGAAGCCAATCGCACCGAAAACAAAGATTTCGACCAAATATGGGTTGCCTCTCGCCGAATTTTCAGCATGACCAGTAAAAACAAGTTCACAAAAATCCTGCCAAGCACTTTTTCACCCCACGGTGCTTCTCTGGAAGTTCGGCCTGACCACACAAATATGGTACTAGGAGGAGAGACCTGGAAGGCGGACACAAAAGTCTCATTCCTGGAAAGCACGGCTTCTCGCTGCTGGCTCTGGAAGGCACCACTTGTTCGAGCCGCGACGTTAGCTTCGCTCGGTCCCCCCAGCACCGTCAAATCGGAACGCGACGGGTGTTGCAGTTCGTACCCAAAGAATGCATCATCACATATCCTCTTTGTACGCGGTGGGAAGTAAAACCGATCAAAAGCAGCTCTCCCCGTACAAGTGCGTGAGGATTAACACTCGGCGTTTAGGATTCTCACTCAAGGTCCCTTCTGTCCCTAATTATAGCTCCCGAAAACTAGAAATCAATAGAACACACTTTAAGCTTTACGAAGTGCAGTTTTGCATGGAGGTGGGATCGAGAAAGACAATTAAAAATCTCGGATTATTTTCCAGAGCCAAAATAAAATAAAATAAAATAAAATAAAAAAGATTACCGTGACCGAGCCTCAGGGGCACAACCGTGTCCACCTCTTCCCAAAGCGCAAGCCCTCCTGTTCTCTAGCCCTCAAGAATTTCCTTGTTTCTCCCCCCAAAACCACCCAACACACAGGTCAGTCTCCCCGTAGCCGAGTCTAACTCCGGAGGAGCAGCTCACTCACAGGCTGCGGCGACACCGAGGAGAACGCCGCCCGCCGCGCGACCCCCGCGCGTCTAGCCTCCCCCGCCAACCTTCTCCGGACTCCGAGCCTGGAAGCGCCCGACACCGCGGTGCTCGGCGCTGGGGTCGGGGACGTGCGTGTCACATTTTCTCCTCCGGCAGCCGCTCGGGTGCGCGCGCCACGCGCTCCCACACTCCCACGGACGCCCTCTGGAGCGGGATCCCAGGGCCGGGGGCGCACGCCGCGAGCCGCCGAACTTGGGGGCTGCGGGCGCCGAGAGCGCAGCTCAGGTCCTGCTGCTCGGGTCCAGCCGCGCCTCCTCCGAGCAGCCTCCTAGGGCCACCTCGGGAGCCAGCAGCGATCCGCGCTCGCGTCCCGGGCGGCCTGTGGGATCGCCTCTCCGCGGCCGGGGCTGCTCGGCGCCGGGCGGCAGCTGCAGGCGCGGCGGGTGGCGCGGCCTCGGGGCGGCTCGGGGACACGGGCGGCTCCGCGCCGCGCGCCTCATTGTTCCCGGCGGCGCGCGGCGGCGCGGGCGGCGCGAGGGACCGCGGCCTGGGGCGGTGCGGTTAGGCGGAGGTTCCTGCCCCCGCTCCGGGCCTGCACCGCGCCCCACCCCCGAGCTCCGCGTGCCCCCTCCGCCTACTCCTGGCCCCCTCCTCCCCCGCCATTGCCTCCCACCTCCCCCACCGGGCCTGGGCTCACCTAGCGGGCGGGCGCCGGGTACCGGGAAGTTGCACGGTCCGCGCCCCCGGCCGGGCTGGCCAGCCCGCCGGCCAGCGCAAGCGGGGTGCACGGCGGGACGCTCCCCAGCTGCGCGCCGACCCCTGACTCAGGCAAAGAGTGATTGCAGCTGGGCTGCGCGGGGCGGCGCGGCTGCCTAAAAAGGCATGCCTCTCCCCAGCCACCGCCTCCCGCCAGCCAGCCCCAGCTTCGCGAGGGTTACCTGCACGGGCTCCGCCTGGCACCCAGCGGACACACAGGTCCTTGAAGGCGCAGGGATGCAGGAATGTGATGGGGCTGTGGGTGGCGAGAGGGGAGTCCAGGTGCCTGACCCCACGGGAGTCAGTCTTTGTGTATCCCGCTCGAACACACCCTCCTGGCAGCGCCCAGCTCAGGGCTACCTGCGCGCGAGGCAGCGCCCGCGAGCCATCCGGGTGGGGCACAGAGGAGCGCAGCATCCTCCCCGGCCCGCTGGCTCCCTTTGTTCCTCCGGTTCGGACGGCTCCGCGCTGCCCCCTGGCCCTCGGTCCTGAGAGCTTCTCCGAAGCATCCGAGGGTCAGGGTTGGCCTTGAAAGGGGGCTACTTTCCTCTTGGGAAGGGCCTCTGGCCAAATCTAGTGAAATAATTCACCAGAGACCTCCACCTGCCCGCCCTTCTCCGCGAGAGGGACGGGGAAAGTTCTTGGGACTGTGGCGCCCGAGGCTGCTCTCGAGGAGCGTGGAGAATCGGGTGTGAGCAGCTGGAGCCGGCGGGCGGGGCCGCGCGGAGCAGCAGATCGGGTGTCCGTCCGCTAGCCAGCGGAATGTCCATTTGTCTCCGCGGCTCCCTTGCTCTTCTGAGGCAGCCGCAGCTGGTCCCGGGACCGAGACCGCGCCTCCCTTTGTTTGCTGGTAAACACATTCCTTTGAAGTTCAAGGGGGCTCCCCACGAAGGTGCGCGAAGGTGATGGTGGGACTCGGTTTCCTATTCAGTGGTCCTCTCTGGGACACAGGAAACTGTTCAGGTGTGGAGGTTTAGTTGGGTGAATTACGACAGAGTTCCTGCCGGTCTCAGCGGGACAAGAAGTTACCTGACCGTCCCCCTACCCTGTCCTTCCACTAGCCTCATCCCAGGTCTCTGAAGGGGCTCACATTTTGGAGACACAAACCCTCACTAAATTTACTATTTTAAAAATCGTATTTAAGTTCATTTAACTAATTGATCCATTTTAAAGAAAACAATTAACTGGATAACTAATTCATTAGCTATTTGAGTGCCAGTTACAGTGCTAAGGACTCTGGGTTCAACAGAAGATATATGAATGAGTTCAGAACCAGCATCCCCAAGATATGCCACTTTGGTACATGAATTATGTCAACTGAAGGCTATTGATACTCCACAGGCTCAAGAGAAATGTTTTCCTCTCCCATAAAGAATTTATGAGGGTCCTTGCCCATAATAAGTATTATCACCAGAATCAGTGTTTTTTACCTATCTACAGGGCAGGGCAAATATCTGAACATCTTACTGAACATACTTACTGAACATCTGCTCTTCTTTTCCTCCTACAGTGACCATCCTCCCCTCTGAAGCTCCAAGGTACCTCACCTTATTCTTAGCTCAGAATGCCATATATTCCTCATTTTTCCTTCCTGACTCTGAACCTCTCATATCGGTGGGGTTCTCATACATATGTATGTAATTAAATGTGGTCATTTTGTCTTGTTAATCTGTCTCATGCAGATTTGTTAGACCAGCTGAAAGAACTTTGAAGGGTAGAGGAAAGTTTCTTCCTTCCCCATATATGCAATAATATCACTTTCCTACCCTCAAGAAGCTTGCACGAGTTTAAAACATCAGAGGGGTTCAGCTAAAACCTACTGAGAAAAAAGCATTGCACTCAGTCATTGCATGGGGTAGAAATATTCAATATTTTCCCAATTATGGTAACTGCTTCTGACACCTGGAATTCTGCACAACTGCATGGAGGGACAATGTGTTATGTGGTTTAAAAAAAAAAAAAACTATATTCCATAAATGTGAACTATGTTCTGTGTAGCTAAAAGTAAATTTTTTTAAAAAATGTGACATGATAGAGTCCCATGTTAGTGGGGGTGAGGGAAAGAAGTTGTGCAGAAAAATCCACCCACTCCCTTATCAGCTGAGGGGCCCTGAGCAGTCTAAAAACTCAATGGGTGATGGTTTTCTCCTGAATAATGCATATAACAGGCTTGTTGTAAGAAGTGGAGATCTTGTGTTAAAAGTTTCTCCCCTAGTGCCTGGAATGTGATACTTAATAAATTGTAATAATTAATAGATAATATTAGCCAGTATTAAAACACTCTGTGTGAAACAGAAGCATAATTTTAGAAACTTCATATAGTGTATTTATTTGAATTTTATATACTTTCTGTTCCTTTACCTTAAATGCTGCAAAAGTTGATGTCTTCACTACCTCAAAGAAATTTTCAGGAGAAACTGGTGTGGGCGAATAGCAATTAACTTTATGCTTGTAAAAAAAAAATTAGCACCTGAAGGCAAATATGCAAATTATCACTATAAAATTTTAAGTGGGTTGAGTTTATTATTTATGGTTGGGGTAATAAACAAAGTGGGGCTAAACTAACTTAATCTTTGCTTCCTAAAGAAATAAGAGAACAAGTTGATATGTATAAAGCTATTAACTGATGATCATTTCTCTCAAAGTGTATGGTAAATAAAATATTTGACATCCCTTAGTTTAATTGCTTAGAGGCACTCCAAATAGGAACAAATTATTTAATTTTTTTATTAGTCTATGAATTCATGAAACCTTCCCCGGGCACTTCTGGCACATACCTTAAACAAAACAAAACAAGACAATAAACTTATTCCTACAAATAGGGGCCATTAAAACATGCTTGCTGTTATCCATTTGCTCATAATGACCTGAATTTCCTTTTCTGTTTTTAAACTCAGGGTTCATCCCGTGTCCTTTCTCGTAACTATTGATGGATGGCCTGTGTTTTACAAGGGAACATTCCTTCCATTTTCAGGAATTTCTCATAAGCGGTCAAATCAAGAAGCTCAGTCTTCCAACTGAGAAGTATTTGGGTTGGGTAGGGAATAAAGAGTAAACATATTTCAACAGAACCATTGCTGAATCTGGGGTATTTGTTTAACTATGGTTTATAAAAAATATTTGTCTCCTATTTATTATGCCATTCAACTCTCACAATAAACTCATAGAATTTTGACAGATAGGGAAACCAAAGCCAACAGAAATAATTAGGACCATTTTCTCTAAGCATAATGGCTTTGGGTTCTATTTACCTAAGACTGTCTTGCCATAGATGAAATTAGTACTTTATGAAGGACATCACTCATTGATGTGTTTTTTATACTTAATCAGTGAAATAAATTTGTATGTGGTTATTGTGAAAAATAAATTTTGAATACTCACATTTTTGGAACCCATTATAGTGCTAAGATCAGGAAGATGTGTTTTTCCTAGCTAACTCATAGATTTTAAAAAAATAATAACTTATTTAGTTTTTAGAAATATTGATAAGGAAACTGCTTCTAAGAAGCAATGACCTCAGCTATTTGAATGTGTATACAGGCCAGAATCTTAGGCCAGAACTTCCCCTATTCCCATTATTTCCTTCAATATTTTGTGGTGAAGAAAATAAAATTGTTTTTAGCATCAGATATAAGAAAGATGCCTTTTTAGCATCAGACATAGAAAAGAACACACTGAGATGCAATGGGCTGCCCTCCGGCTTGCTGAGATCCACAGTCTGGCCCTGTCAAGGAAACACAGCCACCTCAAGGTGGGGTCAGGGGGTCACAGCCTGACCAGTTGGCAACCAGCACCTTTTAGACATAGCAGGATAAAAACATGTCTGGTGTGAAAGAAATTTTCTTCCCTAGTCTCTTCCTTGTAGCACATAATCTAATGTTGAAAGGATGGAACTGAAGTCTAGGATATCTGGGATTTAGTTCTGACCTTGTTGCCGTGGTGAGGTTTTATATGGAATAAATTCATTTTATCATTACCTCCAAGAATCTGAGCTCACGACTATAAACATTCCAAAGGGCATAATATTTCATAGTTTATGTAAAGGCTTACCTGTCCATTGTCTCATTTGATTTTTCCCAACTTCGAATCATGAAAAGGTGTGAGGGTATTAGGGCCAAAAAGAGGTGGCTCTCTCACTTCTTAATTGTGTGGTATAAATGATAACATCTAACACTAATATTTTAAGGCCTAAATTCTAAATCTTTTATAAGTATCAACTCATTTAATCCTTATAACAAGGTTTTAAAAATCTTTTTATTTTGAAATATTTTCAAACTTACAGAAAAATTGGGTAAATAATACCTTCATTTAGATTCTCCAAACATTGACACTTCACTGTGTTTGCTTTATCATTCCTTTACCTTCGATTTATGATTTTTCCTGTTGGAGAGTAAGTTGTATGCATCATGCCCTTCACCCTCTAAATACTCTGTTTTATTTTTCTAAGAACAAGGACATTCTCTTACATAACCAGAATATAGTCATTGTAATTAGTATACAGTATAATTGTGATTATACCGTAAAATCTCAGACTTTATTCAAATTTCACCAATTGTCCCACCAATGTCCTTCATACCAAATAAGTAGCAGAGCCCAGGATCTAATCCCAGATCATCTGTTACATTTAATTGTTGTGTTTCTTTGGTCTCTTTAATCTAGACTGGCTCCTTTGAGTTTCTTTAACCTTAACATTTTTTGCTGAGTTAGGACTATTTATTTTGTTAAACACCCACAATTTGGGCTTGTCTGTTGTTTCCTCACTATTAAATTCAGATTAGATTCAGGTTATGCTTTTTTTCTTTTGTCTTTTTGGCCAGGAAAATCATAGCTTTATGTTTTTCTTAGAGAATCATTTCAAAATAATGTGTTATGTTTATTTGTTCCAATGCTGGGAAACTTAACTTTTATTACTTGGTTAAAGTGGTGTCTGTCAATTTCTCCACAATGAAGTCAATATTCCTTCCTTTATAATTAAAAAGTAATTTCTTTGGAGATCCTTTGAAGCCAAATCTTTACTCACTAGTTGTAGCCTCCATTCATGATTCTTGCCTGTAATGATGGTGATTTTCTAGTTCCTTTATTCCTTGACACTTAGTGGTTAATATTTTACCATTAGAAAGAGCTTTTTCTTTCTCCCCATTTATTGATTTCACAACAAGCTTTTGATGCAAGTGTTTCTGTCATCACTTTTCTAAAGAAGAGGAAACTGTAGGGTCATAGAGAAATGAAGCAAATTGTTCTGGAACACACTTCTGGTAAATGTAAATAACTTGGGCAAGATAATAACTCGGAATCTATTTCCTTAACTGTAAAATGAGAGTAATAATCCATGTCATAGGGCTATCAGAGGATTAAATGAGATAGTTACTTTAAGGTGCCTATTCCAATTGAACACACAAATAATGACGTTTTAGTCAATAATGGACTGTATATATGATGGTAGTCTCATAGATTATAATAGAGCTGAAAAACTCCTACCGCTTGTGTTGTAGCCTTCCTAACGTTGTAGTACAATGCATTTACTCACCCATTTATAGCAATGCTGGTATAAACAATTCTACTGCACCATACATAATACTTGATAATGACCATAAATGACTATGTTACAGGCCTATGTATTTGCTATACTATACTTTTTATTGTTATTTTAGAGTGTACTCTTTCTAGACACACAATTTTGGGGGGCTATAAAATAGTTTACTGTATTAATTACACTGGCAGCAGCCTCATACATCTCATATTTACCATGTGTTTTGATTGCATCATTTTCTCTTGTGCTTGATTTACTCTTATGTTGTTTTGTACATTACCATGATGTATAGAGGCTTGTAGCCTAGGAGCAATAGGCTGCACCACATAATGTAGGTGTGTAGTAGGCTACATCATCTAGGTTTGGGTAAGTGCATTCTATGATAGTGACACAATGACGAAATCACTTAAGGATACATTTCTCAAAAGTTTTCCCATCATTAAGCAGCACATGACTATAGTAACTGCTCAATAAATAATAGCTGTTATATAAAAGGATGGAGGTATGTCCATTTTGTAGGTAAGAAAATCTGGTCATGGATGGTGTAAGAGCTGCATAAGACTGTTATTGAGGAGCATTCTGACCTCGAATTCCTTCCTTCAGCAACTATTTGTTGAGTGCAACTGTCTGCCAGATTCAATTCTAGGGTCTGAAGATACAGAAGTCAATGACAGAATAGGTCCTTGCTCTTACTACCTTCTATTTTTTTTTTCCAGATGAGACTGAATATACAAATTAACAACAGCCAGACCATATATAACAATAATACTCTGATCCACAATCTGCAGCAACCAGACCAGGAAGCCAGACCATGGTCTCTATACAACAATAGGTCCCAAACAGTCAGGGCTGACTAACTGCCAGCTTCTCAAAATTTTGCTCTCCTCCAACTTAAGACCATGTATAGAAAGCCAAATATGGTTCCCTAACCAATCACATGGAATGTCCCATTTCTAGTTAGCCCATGATTATGGGCAGAATTATGTAACCTTAAAATTTATATGTTGAAGCCCTAACACCCTGTACCTCAGAATATGACTATATTCAGAGTTAGGACTTTTGAAGGGGTGAATAAGTTAAAATGAAGTGGGCTCTAACCCAATATGACCAATGTCCTTATAAGAAGAGGACATTAGGACACACAGAGAGACAGCAGGAATGCTCTCTCATGGAGAAAAGAGAGTGTGAGGACACAGCCAGAAGACAGTCATCTATAAGCCAGGAAGAGAGACCAGAAGGAAGCAACCCTGCCGACACCTTCATTTTAGATTTCTTCCCCCAAAACTGTGAGAAATAAATTTCTATTGTTTAAACCACCCACTGAGGTACTTTGTTATGGCAGCCCTAGCAAGTGAATACACCCACCTACAGCTTCACCTTGCCCACAGTCTCTGATCAGGACATACCTGAGCTTTTCCTTTTTCCCCCCATAAAGCTTTCCCATTCCCCTGCCTACCTCTGAGTCTCTGCCAAATGCAAGTGGTGGTGGCTGATTCCCTTGCTATAGCCAGCTCTGAATACATAGCCTTTGCTCATTCTCATTTGGGTGGTCTGTGTTCATCTCCCCATAGAGAGAGTAAGACTGGTCAGAAAGTTGCCAAAGAATACCTAATTCCACTCTTGACCCTTGAAAGAACATGGATTGAAGACTAGTCAAGACATTTCCTTTTTAAACATAGTTCTACAAGAATAAACAGTCCGTATGTGATGTGGCTTTGATTACTGTTCCAAAGACCTGTCTCTAACAAGCTAATGATACAATTAATTAAAGCCTACCTCAACTGCTGGGTAATTTCCCCATTGATTAGCCCTGCAATTTGTTATACATGTCTCAGAAAACCCTAGTCATCTTGAGGTGAAGTAGCCTGTACCAGCACACAGTTACAACCGTTGAAAACATTATTCCATTTCAAAAGTCTAAATCCTATAGCAATTTAACTTATTTTCAGTCAGTGATAGAAATGCTAGAAAATAGCTTTAGTAATATAAATGAATGAATAATGACACAACTTAAGAGACATCAGAAACATGAATACAAAGTGAAAATTTTGGACCAAATTTAAAAAAAATCTTACACAGTAATTTTTTAAAAGAACTAAGTCGTGTGATATTTCTCTTGTTCAACTCAAGCTATTCTCCTTAACAAATATACATATATCTAGGTCTCATCTCACGAAATTCAAAAATCAATACATACTTCCGAGAGAATTCTTACATGATTAGAATTGATTATAAGTTATATATGAAGTAGCAAAACATAGATAGTCCTAAATTTCTTAATTCAAAAGCTAGAAAAAAAATCAACAAAGTAAACTGTATTATATTACATGCAAGAAATAATTTTAAAACTTTGAAGGGACTTGGCAAAGAGGAAATAATTATCCTGTGATGTAAAAATATTAGAGGGACAGAATTGATAGCTTTTGCCCTTTAAGTTCAGCTGTAACTCATAGTGGCAGTATTAATGAGCTATGATGAATAATTTGTTCTCCTGCAAAGGTTAGAACTTTTTCAATTTTACCTTTTTTTCTTTCTAGTTTACGTGCGTTGTGAAAGATGCTTCTACCGATTAAGTCATTGATTGAGAAATGACAAAGAAAATACATAAACATTCATGGCTTTACTTTTTTTGAGAATAATAACATCTGCTTAAGGACATGCTTGAAGGACGAGTTCAAAGACATCAGCATGGGCTATCCTCATGAAGATGAGTGAATTCCACAGGCATCTTCCTGAATGAAAGAGCAGCAGACCCCGAAGTGTGGCTCAAAGGCCCTAGGCCTCCTCAACAAGGGTTCCTGAAGTCAAAACTATTTCTATAATAATACTACATATTTTATTCCTTTTTTTATTCTCATTCACTCATGAGTGGACAGTGCAGTTTTCTAGAGGCTATGTGACATGTGATATTGCAACAGATTTATTGCAGAAGCAGCTATGAGAATTCACCTGTATTTCAAGATAGACATTAAAGCAATTTGCAAAAAGGTAAAGCAATGTGATTCTTTCTAGATTATTTTTGTTTTGTTTTGGAAAATATAGTTACTTTTTCACAAAAATGTGTGACTTATATTAACACACAATAGCTTATTATTATTTTTAAAAAAATCAAATATTTCTGTTTTAATTTTAGTAAATATGCAACAGCTATAACTCGCCTAAATAAAATATAGTATATATGCATGGCAATAACCCACAAAGCTAAAAGCTCTTTGGGGTCCTTGTTTGTTTTTGAATGGAAAGAAGTGCCAAGAAGGACAAGTTTGAGAATTACTACAGTAGAGAATTGGAACACGTATGACCCTAAAAACATTCTAAAATGTGGTGAGGCTCAGTGGTGAGTTAACAATAGCCTGAGCTCCACCAGCCTGGCTTCTGCTTAAACTCCTTCAATAACTGCCAAGTGCTTTGCCATTGTCCTCAGGACTTGTGTGACTTGGCTTTCTTGCCTTGTCCCTCTTCCACTTGTCCTCTCCTTTTGCTCTGGGGCTTTCACGTCTATGGGCCTTTGCTCTCCTTTTTTTCTGCCTGGTGCCCGCCCTCTGCCTCTTCCAGCTCAATTCTTCTTACCCTGCACATTTCAGCTTAAATCTCAATTTCTCAGAAAAAAAAAATGTATTGATAGCCTGGACCGTGTTGTCTTTTTAAAATATAATTTCATGGCACAGAGTGCTTTTATCTCATTGAATATAATTAAACTATAATTACATTCAACAGTTAATTGAGTGTTTTCTGTATTCCAGGCCCTGTTCTAGGTTCTGGGAAAAGAATCTTAGCCTCTTGTAGAATTACATTCAGTGCAGGAGTTGGGGATGGGGAGGCAGGGGAAGAGACAGACAATAAGCAAATAAATACATCTGTTATATAGTATGTCAGGTGACAATAAGAGCTACAGCGAAAAGAAAAACAGGGAAGGAAGATAGAGACTGCTGGAGGGTGGGGGTTATTATTTTTAAAAAGCCATTGGAGAAAGCCCCACTGAGAAGGTAATGGGAAAAAACCCAATCAGAGCAGGCCAGGGACAGTAAAAGGGGAAACAGCAAAGAATCAGAGATTTTATTCACCTATTAAATATAAAAAGAAGTATATACTTTTGAAGTATAATGGTACACTTTCTGTGGTATCCTTTTCCCCTGCTTAAATCAATAAAAATGAGAATATCATCTGTTGTGTTCAGTGTTCAGTAAACATTTGTTGGGTGGATCCTGAATGAACATGCTAACTCTGTCTGCACCTTGCATTCATTTTTCAGGCTGGCACTACTAGTTGCTCTCTTTCTTCTAAAATCTGGACCCTTTCCCTCAACTCATCCTGTTCTGGAGGCTTTCCTCAGGAGGTCAGCTCAGTGTCTCTAGCAATCACCCTCAGGGTACCAGTAAGATGATGTCTCCTACCCATTGTGAGGCGTCCACCAACTTCAGCCCCAGGCCAGCCCCAGGCATGCTTCTGCCTGCCAGGCATCTAGAATTCCTCAGACCTACAGGTAAATGCATCATTCTTGCCTTAGCTTGGGCTGCCATAACACAGATACCATCAACTAGCCTGCTTAAGCAACAGAAATGTATTTCTCATCGTTTTGGAGGCTAGTAGTCTAAGGTCAGGGTGCTATAAGATTTGGTTCCTGATGAGGATTCACTTCCTGGCTTACAGACAGTGGGCTTCTTGCTGTGTCCTCACCTGGCTGAGAGAGGAATCTTTGGTCTCTCCTTCTGGATTCAGGACACTAATCCCTTCATGAAGCTCTGCTCTCATTACCTCATTAAAACCTAATTACATCCAAAAGAGCCTACCTCCAAACATTATCACATTGGGAGATAAGGCTTTGAGTATGGGTTTGAGGGTGACACAGATATTCAGTGCATAGCAGTCATCATCCCCAAAGACTCATCTATGTTTTTAATAGGTCCTGTTTGTTGTCCTGAGGGAAGATGGGAATAATTGTTACCTTTGTATGTTAATCTTAGAACTGTTGCCTGGGTAGGTTTACCAGGGGTCATACATCTGACTTAGTAGTGAGGCTTGACTTGAAAACAAAATCTGAAAATAGCCTGGAATGTACAGATTTAGGCCTCTTGTACTCTAAAAGCAGTAATATTTCAGGCCATCAGTACTAAACGTGGTTTAGCATTGACAGAAAAATGAAAGAGTGATGGATACTGGCATCTGTGTTAAAGATTAACTGGCATAGGGACTAAAATTTAGCTTTAATTTATTCTTCTCATCCAACACTAGTGAAAAAAATCTAAACTCAAATCCAAATTCAAAATGGCATCTCCCTGTTTACGCAAGCTGGGAAGCAGAAAGTGAAATATGACCCTCTTGATCCCCAATTGTTAACCAAATTATTTAACTCTTATATTTGTACTATCTCTTAAAAAATTTGTATCCATTTCTGTTGCTTTGGGTCCAATTCTTATCGTCTCTCACCAAAAGCATTATACAGTCTGGTCTTTCTACTTCTAATTTCTGACCGATTCAAGTAATCTTTTATGGAAACCATATTATGCTCCTAAAACAAACAAACAAACAAACAAACACACAAATAAACACACAAATAAATAAATGTAAATATTTATTTATAAGTATATTTATACATTTATATTTATTCACATATATAATATATATTATTCATATATATGAGTTTATCTCTATGTGTACATATATCTACATATCATACAAACATATCTATGTATAGATTTTTCAGTAGGCCTTCCCCTCTTTAAAACCTTCTTTGGTTGTAATACCTTAAGAATAAAAACTAAACACTTTAAAATGGTGTTAAAGTCTTCATCTGCTGGTTCAAACTTCATTTTCCAGCCTTATTTCTGCAAAAATATGTATGTTTTTCCATATTGAAAAATTACCAGTTTATTTCATTAAAAATATTCTATTTTACAGTGCCCTTATTTCTTTAATTGGACCCATGGTTCTCACCTTGTGTGTACAGAGATGCCCAAGATGCCACAGCAAAGTCACTGAGATGATACAGAATATTTTAAATTTACAGGAGAAATCAGTGCCTGCCACTTGGTACCTGCAGGATCATGTAGTTCGACAGTCTCAACATCAGATTGTGCCACATCATTATTGATGGTATCAGTTTTCTTCCAAACTGTGTTTCTGACAGCTGTTGTGATGAAAAGTACGTATCATGGGAAAATCAGAGAGGAACCAGAAATGAAGGCAGCAGTGTTTGCTGTGAGTCCAAGTTTGAGAAAACGTGCAGTGCTCACCAGGCACATTGGTACATAATTTTGGGTATTTAGCAATGAAGTAAAAACACTTTTTATTTCTTTTAATATGTATTATATTAAAAATCACCACAGTTGATTCTTGTTATTTGTAGTTGTTATGTTCTAGAATATTCCTACTAACAGCGAATTAACAGATACTGAATCATTGCTCCGAGGAGAAAAACCTGCAAGTTCTTGACCACAGCAGTTTTACCAGTTCACAACCCTATTTAATTAGTGTTTCTGCTTAAAGACATCTTAATATATACTGTTGACTCATTAACAGTGAACTCAAAGCTGGTAGCATTATAACACGTGCCTAAAGGAAGCTTATCTAGCACATGTCTGTTCTTCATAAGGCACCTCATAAGCTTCCTGTGCTCAGGAAACAGACAGCATTTCATTGCCATGCTTCAGGGTATTCTAAACAGTAAAATCACAAGCAAAAGCATAAAAATATGAGAAATATGGCACTTAATAGATCACAGAAAGACTTGTTTAACACATAACTGAAACTAGAAAGTAGAGGGTCCTCTTGGTTGACCTCAACTGGAAATGTGTTCATCTTGTGCAAATTTCAACACTCTGCATGTGTCTGCAAATGACCATGAAAGTGACATAGGTATCAATTTTGGTGTTACAAATACATTTTAGCAAGTAGGAGAACTCTCAAAATAGAATCTGCAAATGATGAGGATCGGCTGTACCAAGCTGTTAATATATATATTTGGATCTAACTAATTAGTAAATAGAACTAAACTATTAGATATTCTCTTAGCCTAGAGGCCCTTGAAAAATTTCTGAGATACTAAGGATACCAAACAAAGGTTTGAAAGCCTTTGGTTTCTACTCTCCTTCTCTCCTCCCCAAATTATTGATACCTCAGTCTTCTTTCCTAACCCAGGTTAGCAGTCTCTTCTTATCTGTTACCGTCTCTGTGTCTTCAGTTAACATTAGCCTTTCCCTTTCCTCTTTTGGCTCCTGCATCCTAAGTGGTAAGTGACCTTTTGATGCCACTTATCACCGTACAAAGGGATCCACGTCTATTGTGAGATTGGTTACTCTGAAACCCAGGAAGTATTTCATTCGTTGCTCACCTTTTTATGTCAGGCCACAATATCCGTGTTCTACCAGGCATAACAACAAAAATTTTGCCAGTTCTTTTTCTAGTTCTCCATTGCTAGACACTCTAAATTATCTCACATTCTTTTGTATTATACTTCCAGGATCCCTAGGTCTGGAGGAATAGAGGAAGGATTAAGATCTTATTTGTGTTTAAAAGTAGATCTTTCCTGTGCTTCCGTCTTTGCTGAGTATAGTACTATTTGCATCTCAAGCACTTGGTGAGTGCCGTGGATACCAGGGCTGGCACCACAATTTGAAGGCACTGCTTGCTGTGCTCTTGTGTACCAAAGCTGTACCATCACAGCATTCTAACCTGTCTTGTGGACTTCATTCATCTCCTCCCCAACTAGGCCTTTGTTATGGAAACAAGATAGCATATTGGCATATCTCTGACTTTGGGGTAGGAAATTTCTCCATACTATATTAAAAAAGGTTCATTCAAAGACATTTTTAATAGAATAAAAGTGCATTCACAGTATGAGAGAAGAAACTTGTAATACTTACAAATCAGTAAGAAATAGCAACCACATAGAAAATAAGAAAATCAATAGATATTTTGTAAAAGAGGACATACAGATGAGCAATAAAGCTGAAAAGATGTTTTTTAACTTCTTCTATAATCAAAGAAATGCAAATTAAATCTGTAATTATTCTCTAAAACAGAACAACTAAAATTTAATAAAAGACCGACAATACCAATAAGTTAAGGATTTTAGTAGCATTATTACATCTATTATCCCAAGTATTACTTCTATTATCTGGAAGCATTCCAAAGTTCTTCAACCATACTAATATAATAATATTAGTATAAAATACTAATTACATATATTCACATATACTAAACCTAATAATATTTCTAAGTATCATAATGCATAAATAGCTTAGACACAAAAGAATACATGTTATTTGAGGACTGCTGCACCACTTTACATTCCCACCAGCAACGTCCAAGTGATCCAGTTTCTCTGTATTCTTGCCAGTATTCTCGCCATTTTTTTATTTTAGTTGCTTAAATATACATGTAAGGAGTATTGAACCTTAGTCTTAATTTGCATTTTTTGGTCAGTTAATGATATGATAATATTTGTGTGCTTATTTGCCATCTATATATCTCTTCAAATCTTTAGCAGTTTTTTAAACAGATTATATTTTCAATGTTGATTTTTGAGCGTTCTTATTTAATCTAGATTTGAGTCCATTCTAATACATGTGATTTGCAAATATCACCTTGTCTTTTTATCATCTTAACAGTATCTTTTGCAGAGCAAAAATTTCAAATTTTGATTTACTTAAAATTATCTTAGAACTCATCACTGAATCATATAGGTTCTGAAGATTTTCTCTTATGTTATTTTTTAAAAGTTTAATAGTTTTATACTTTATATTTAAATCTATTTTAATGTTTATATAAAGTGTTAAGTTTATGTCTAGGTTCATGTTTTTTGATTGCAGATAAGTATTTCCTCGAGCACAATTTGTTGAAAAGACTACCCTTCCTCTACTGAATTGTTTTCCCACTTTGTCAAGTATCAGTTGATCAGTTGATCTATTTCTGGGTTTTTTATTTTGGACCATTGATCTATGTATTTTTACCATCCTCAGTATCACAGAGTTTTGACTACTGTAGCTATATAATAAGTCTTGAAATTGGATTGGGTGATTCCTTCAGTTTTAGTCTTCATTTTCAGGATTATTTTACTTATTGTTCAGACTTTCATGAACCTACGAATTTGGTATATCTCTCCATTGTTTTACATCTTCTTTTGATTTCTTTCAACAGTATTTTGTAGTATGCAGTACAGGTATTATGTTAGGTCTGTTTTAAGAATTTTATTTTTTAAATATAAGTTTCCATGTGTTCATTGCTAATATATAGAAATACAATAGATGTTTGGATGTTGATCTTGTCTATGCTAATGTATGTATTCAGTGGTATAAATTTCTCTCCTATCACTGCTTTAGCTGCATGTCATGAATTTTGATATGTCGTATATTCATTTCCATTCAGTTCAATGTATTTTTTATTTTTTCTAAAAATTTCCTCTTTGACTAATGGATTATTTAGAAGTGTGTTCTTTAGTTTCTAGGTTTTGATGACATCTCTATTATGTTTCTGTTACTGATTTCTAGTTTGATTCCATTGTGGTCAGAGAATGTGGTCTTTATGATTTTACTACTTTTAAATTTGTTGCAATTGGTTTTATGGCCCAGAATATAATCTATCTTGGTATATATTTCTTTGGGTGCTTGAAAATAATGTGGGTTTTTTGTTGTTGTTGTTATTGTTAGATGAGGTGTTCTATAAATGTCAATTAGATTTTGTTGGTTACTGGAGTAGTTGAGTTCTTCACAATCCTTTTGACTTTATGTTTAGCAATTTATCGATATCAGAGAGAGGGAGGTGTTGAAGTTTCTGACACTAATTGTGGATTTGTCTATTTCACCTTTTATTTAAGCTCACATATTTTGCAGCTTTTTTGCTTGGTTCACATACATATAGAATTCTTATATCTTCTTTCTGGGTTGACCCTTTTTATTATTATGCATTGTCCCTCTCTGTCTCTGATAATTTTCTTTACTTTGAAAGTCACTTTTTCTGACACTAATATAGCCATTCCTGTTTTTCATTAATGTTTGCAGAGTATATACTCTCATCTTTTTCCTTTCAAACTATGTACATCATTCTATTTGAAGTGGGTTTCTTGTAGACAGTGTATTCTTGGATTACATTTGAATTGACTTTGTCAACCTCTGACTTTTAAATGGTGTATTTAAGCTATTTGCATTTAATTTAATTATTGATATATTAAGGCTAAGTCTACCATTTTATATTTTGTTTTCTTTTTACTCCTCTGTTTTTCATTTATATTTTTCTTTTAATTTTTGTGAACTACTAACATTTTTTTTAGAATTTTATTTCACTTGTGTATAGTGTTTTTGAGTGTATCTTATTTACATTTTATTTACTGGTTGCTTTAGAAATTGCATTGCAGGTACATGTCAATTAAATTCTACTGTTATCAGTATTTTATCAGTTTTAGTGAAGTGTAGAAATCTTACGTCCCTTTACATTCATGTATTTCCTCATTTATAATTGTCTTTCCTTCCTGTATGTCCTGTATGTCCTTCCTGAATTCCACACTAGACATTGTTATAATTTTGTCTTCCATTAGCAGATATAATTTAGAAAACATAAGAAAAGAAATGTGGTCTATGGCCATGTCATCTGAACAAGACTGATTCCGTCTGATCTTGGAAGCTAAACAAGGTCAGGCCTGGTTAAGACTTGGATGGGAGACCACCTCGGAAGACCAGGTGCTGTGGATGTAAAATTTAAAAAAATAAGAGATTGTAAGCTGATAAAATCCTTGCAATCTGTGAGGTCAACTAAGGGTTGTCTTTCTTAAAAAAGAAAGAAAAAGAAAAGAAATGTAATTCTATTTACTCATATTTTGCTCTTAAATTTTATTTTGTCTGTGCTGATATTCCTAGATGGTCTTTTACAAAAGATTTTCTTTCAATTTAGAGAATTTCTGTTAGCCATTTTTTTCCCCAGGATAGATCTGTTGGTGATAAATTCTCTAAATCTTCCTTCACCTGAGAATGTCTAAATTTCATCTGCATTCCTGAAGTACATTTTAACTATATATAGAACTATAGGTCCACAATTATTTTCTTTAAGTCCTTGAAAAGTATCTCACTGTTTTCTGCTCTATTGTTTCTGGACAGAAATTCTGTCATTTTGAAGTGTTTGTCCTCTGTTGTTAATGTGTCATTTCCCTCTGGATGCTTCTAAGACTTTCATTTGTTTTTAGTTTTCAATAGTTCACCTATAATGCATCTTAGCATGTATTTCTTTGGTTTTATTCCATTTTAATATTGCTCGCTTTTTGATCTGAAGGTTTATACATTTTGCCAAGTTTAGACAGTGTTCAGTTTTTATTTCTTTGAATATTTTTAAAATTCCCATCCTTTCTGATCTCTTGGAATTCTGATGACATAAATGTTAGATATTTTGTTATAATCCCACATGTCCCTGGGACATTCAATTTTTTTCAACTTTTTTCTTTTCTGTTGTTCAGATTTGGTAATTTTTATTGTTTTATCTTCAAGTTTACTGATTCATTCTTTTCTCTCCATTCTGTAGTAGGTCCCTTCATCAAGTTTTTTTTTTTTTTTTTATCTTGGCTATTATATGTTTTAGTTCTAAACTTTTAATTGGATTTTTCTCTATATTTTCTATATCTCTTTTGAGATTTTCTATTTTTTAAATTTGTTTCAAGTCTTTTCATATTTGGTCATTAAATTATTTTTTATGATGGCTGCTTTAAATCCTTGTCAGATCATTTTAATATCTGTGTCATTTTGGTGTCAATGTCTATTGATTGTCTTTTTTTTACATTCAGTTTGAGATCTTGGTGTTTTGTATGACACGTGATTTTTTAATTTAAACCTGGATACCTTGGCTATTGCAAGCTTCAGGATATCATTTAAATCCTGTTTTTTGGTAGGGCTCCTCTGACACCACTCTAGTGGGGGAAAAGGGATGCCACTTTGTTATTCCCAGGTGGTAGCAGAAGTCTCAGTTCTCCACTTGGCCTCTGTGGGGACAGGATAAGACTCCTTGGTATTTCTGGGCAGAGTTGAGAGTTTAGGTACCCCTCTAGGCCTCTGCTGGTACCACCTTGATACCGGGGCATACTTTTCTTTGTTGGTGCATTAAAAATAATAGATCTAAAAGTATTTCTGTGTTAAAAATCAAATCATAAGCCAAGAAGGAAACTATTATGTACTTAGATTAGTTAACTATTTTGGCTGATCCTTTCTTAAGTGGATAAGATAGCACTATTGACAAAGAAAACCTTTGTGAATGTGAGACCAGCAGTTGTTTAGGCATAGGAAAGGTTCTGGTTACAGATAACTTTGCCAATTGTTTTAGTTTGGTTTTCCAAGAAGCAGACCTTGAGACAAGTGTAAGTATGTTTGGAGGTGATCCCAGTAAACATCAATAGGAGGGAGAGTAGGGAAGGAAGCCCTGTGAGCAGAGACAGTGAATAAAGGGTACATTCTGAAGCAAATAACCAGCGTGACACTCAGAGGTCAATTGTGTTTGGGTACTATGAACACCACCATAGTACAGAGCTTCGAGTATGTTGGAGTCAGGGTTTTATGAACTAGTTCCTGTCAATCTCTGTTCAAGGGCTGCCTGAGAGATGCAGGCAGTGGGTAGTGGTGTTAATTCTTTGATGCTAAGAGGGCTCCAGCTGCCAGAGGAAGTCTCCAGGCAGAGAGATGAAATGATGGCAGTTAAAAGTCAACCTGGCACGTTAAGACCTGGTGGAGAATGAACAGAGCACTAACAACATCATCAACACTAACCAAATAGATACCTACTAGATACCTATAATGCTCTACTGGCTGATATTGGTACATGATTCAAAATATCTGTTTTAAAAAAATGCATTGTTTATCTGCAGCCTTCCCTCCATGCTATTTGCTTTTCTATATGTTTTTCAGGAGGGGTGCTGACTTCTCTGTGTCTCATTTCAGCATCTTCACTGATCTTTTTGAAATCTATTCCAATATTCTTCAAGGTCAGTCCCCAGTGCTCTTGAGGAACTCCATGGCTCCTCTCTCTAAGACAGCACTGAACAAATCCACAACGAGATGTTAGCTATTGCTTGTGTTACCATTCCAGGCTGAGTTACATTCTAAGAGGGAAACGAGTGAGTGTCTAATGGGCATTTTAGGCAACTGAGCCTCTGAGTAGCTGCCTGTTATAGGATGGGAGTTGGAGGTGGGTGGCCAGGGGGAATACCAGCTTTATTTTTCTCTGGTCTTCCTAACACACAACTGCAAATGGGTTGCCACCTACACATGTTCTGGAGTCAGCTCACATCTGGCTTTGGCTTAAGAGAAAGCAGCATCTCTCTAGAGATTTGGTTTGGCAAGTGAGCCATGTGGATAAGTAAATTAATGCCAAGACCTGACATTTTAATGCAAGTTCCTGAGAGGCAGAAGTCTGTCATTTTCTGAGCCACAATGCTTTGGGGAAAATAATTTAACACCTTGGCTCCTCCTATGTCAAGAGACTGGAAATAATATTGAACTACCACACTGGGGCATTATAAGAATTCAACTGAAAATATAATTGTTTAATTTTCCTACAATTGCATAAGATGCTTTCCTTGCTGGGCCCCTGTGACGCTTTATAAGAGGGAAATGCTATTTCTGCTCCTTGGTTGCTGCAAGACTGAGAAAAATGTAAAAATATGAAGAGACCAATTTAAATGTATTGAAGGGACTGTGTCCTCTATTTCCTGAAGGATAATAGCAATTTTACCTTTTCTTCATGTTTTATGTTGGCCTGAAATGCAAAAATACAAAACCAAACAATGAAAACCTTTTAAATGCCTTAAGTGTGCTTGTCAAAATACTCACATGGTTAGAAACATTCCACATAAGAATTCTGAAATTCATTTGAAGATAAAGCTTCCCTTTTATTTATCTTTCTCTGCTACCACTAGTGGCAGTCAAAAGTGACATTGCTCTTGACCTAAGCAATAGGATTCAAAGCCAGTGTGAAACCAGGCCAGGTCTTTCTTAAAATCTGGCTTGGTGTGAAAGAAAATACTTTTGGATAAACATGAAGCATTTTGTTTAATATTTTTTAACATCAGACCAAGAATTATTACAAACAACAAAATAATGATTTTAGGTATATCCCTCCTACAGCCAAAGTATCTACTGATTCAGTAAATTATATTTTGATTTAAGTTTTTATTAGATTCCTAGGGCTACTGTAACAAATTTCCACAAATGTAGTGGCTTACCACAAAAGTAACTTATTCTTCCCACTTCTGGAGGCCAGAAGTCTAAAATCAAGGTTTTGGTAGGGCCAAAGGTGTAAATCCTTCCTCACCTCTTTCAGCTTCTAGTAACTCCAGGTATTCTTTGATTTGTGACTGCATCATACCAATCTTTTTACCTTTGTCTTCACATAGCCTGCTTTTCTCTACCTCTGCTTTGTGACACTGGTCATTGGATTTAGAGCCCACGCCTATAATCCAGGATGATCTCCTCTTGAGATCCTTAACTTAATTACAACTGCAAAGACCCCTTTTCCAAATAAGGTCAAATTCACAGTATCTGAGGGTTAAGACTCAGACATATCTCTTTAAGAACCACTATTCAATCCACTATGGAAACTTTTTCTTTTCTTAAGATATATTTCACAGGAATAAAAGTGTATATAATGAAGGCCATATCAGGAAAGCAAATACCTTTTCATTCTTCATTCATATTTTCTCTTTCCACATGTCTTTTCTTTGAGAAGACAACATTACTTAAAGTTTACAAATCCACCTAAATGTTTACAAATCCTTCTAAAGGTTTCCAAATGCCTGCCACTCTCTACTAATGAAAAAGAGCATCCTTCACCAGGCAGGGGACAGGGCTTCAAGGAATGAATCATTTCACAGTCAGTTAGCTCCATGATCTCAGAGATTAGAGGCCTCTGGTCACCCCCTCAGACCCTGGCAAGGTCTGGCCATTGGACCTCTGAGAAGTCAGCTTCTGTAAGAGAGTGTGAGTGGTAGAGTGAGAAAGTGTTCTGAGCAGGCAAAAGCAGGAGCTACTCAATTTCTGAAAACAGTTTTCAGTTAGGAATTCTAGAAGAAGGGAGTAAGTGTGTCGCTTACCCTGGAAAGAGTCCAGGAGATCCAAAACCAGACTTTTAACGTTGACCTGCTGCTCTTTTCCATGCGTCAAGGCCTGTTTCATTGCTGTGTCTAGACGGCCTGGCCAGTAATTCCTTTCTGTGATCACAGACTCCTCAGGCCACCCAGGGTTTGCCGCCACTTCATGTCCAGGTGAAATAACCTCTGCCATGTGCACAAATGAACTTCTGATGCCCGGGCTTCACATGTAGCTCATCTACCAGGACAGAATTCATCAGTGGGGCTGAAATAATGTTCTGATCCATTAGGTTGTGAATCTAAGTGTTGCACTCTGGTTGCATAATTCTACGCCTTGTTTGCTTTCCAAGGGAGACCCAACATCCCCAGTTCTGGTCAAATTTCAGGATTCATTGTTGTGGAAAAATCCCAAACCAGTCCAATGAAACAGCAAACAGTAACTCGGAGAGAAAGGAGAACTCAGGTTTATTACACGAGGTCCCAGAGGAACTAGTGCTCTGAAGATCTGGGCAGTGGACTCAGCTGCAGCATTGCTTCTAGACCGGAATTTTTACACAAGCTAACTGGTCAGTTGAACTCAAGCTGTTACAAACAGTGGGAATTGCTATGGAGACTGCAAGTAGTAACATTGGTAAGGCCTGGAGCTGTCAAGGGTTGCGGTCTGATACGAATTGTTACAGAAAGCAGGAGCTGCTAGGAATACAAACAGTCTAGTTACACTTGAGCAAAAGGCAGTAGGACAAAATGCAAAAGAGCTCTGCAGTGAGCTCTTGCATGCAGCAAGCACATTTACAGAAGCAGAACAAAAAAGCTGATTCGCTTTTAATGAAAATCCTGAAACTTCCTCTTCTCATGCTTTTCACTTCTAGTTTAATTCAAGTTCTTCCAGATTCTACTAACAATGGCGAAAGTCTGGGGTCACTTTTTGACAGTTCTGGATCAACTCTTGTATCTGGTGACAGTGGTAGAAGAGTAACTTTTTGTGGAGTGGATGAATAACTTAAAAAGATGTCTCTATTGCGGCATTACCCCTTGTTACCTATGCCTATAAACATTTTAAGTATCTGGAAGTACCGTTTTAATACCTAAGGGGAAAAATTGGCCTGAAAAATTAGAAAAAGTGAATTGTTTTAAAAAAAATAAAATAGTAGATCATGATGCCTTTTACCTGTGAAGTATTTGTGCAATGAATATGTTATGATAGTTAATATCACATTTTTTATAATTATTTATTCATATGCTGTTTCTTCAGCTGCATAGGAAACTTTGTGAGGGCCGGACTATGTCTTAATAATCTCTGTCTTCAGTTTCTTGTACAAGAACAAACTGAACTCTGCTAAATTTGTTACGCTAGATTAGTGCTGCCCAGAAGTCTTTCTTGGGAAGATGGAAAAATCCTTTGTCTATGCTACCTGACACAGCAGTTATTAGCCATAGGTAGTTAACTTGGAAAGTGGATAGTGTGATTAAGAAATTAAATGTTTAATTTTATTTCTTTATAATATAAATTTAAATTTAAATGACCACATATAAAACATGGATGATAGAGGATATTAATGAATAATAAAAACAATTAGAAAAAATTTATTTTTAACTTTGTGGCTGAGGCAATAGGTTCCTAATCCCAAACTCATTGCCACAGTAACTCAACCTGCTTCTTTCTTGTTAATCTTAATTTTGTTCAGACATCAAAAGGTCCTGTGTTTCCATGTCTCTTCCCCAGCCCCAAGCATGTAAATCCTAATTAATTTAACCAAAAAATTCTTAACTTCTGTGGCACAATAGAATCACTTGTGAGACTTTTAAATATCTAGATGCTTAGAACTCATGTTAGACCAATGAAACCATAATCATTGAGGATGAGACTCAAGCATCAGTATTTTGTAAAGCTCCCCAGGTAGCTAATTTTATGAGCCAACTTGGAGGGTGTTTTTGGATGAGATCAACATTTAAAATGGAGAATTTTGAATAAGCAGATTGCTCCTCACCCCCAAACTATAAGTGAACCTTATTAAATAGGTTGAAGATCTGAAAAGAACAAAGTGACTTGCCTCCCCAAGCAAGAGGGAATGCTCCAGAAGACTGCCTCCAGACAGGGGCTGCACCAGCGGTCCTCCTCTGTTTTCAGTCTGCCAGCCCAAACTGCCCATTTTGGACTCGCCAGTTTTCATAACTGTATGAGCCAATTCCTTACAATAATCTGCATAATTTCATGATTACACATACATATACACATGTACACACACACACACACACACACACGCGCACACACGAATTCATATATTTCCTAGCCCTTTTTGCTGAAGGAGAACTATGCCTCAGCACCAATGGATACTCAGAACTTTGTTCTAAGTATCATTCTCTAATAAAATTACTTGAGGAAATGTTTTTCCTGGAGAAATGACTGATTCTTGCATTGTGGCAAGGAAAGCATGAGATGAATAATAAAACATCCTTTTGTATTGGGAAATTAAAAAGCAAACAAAGGATGATGGAGACATGCCAGATGTCTCCAATAGCCAACTTACAAAGATATTTCCACCAGTCAATTCTGGAACAATCTCAGCATCAAAATAAATAATAATAGGAATTATTGGCCATTGAGTAAAATGGAAATCAACTAATCCTTACTGTCATAAATAAATTAGATAGATAGATAGATAGATATAGATAGATAGATAGATGGATAGATAAATCTCTCTCTTACTGTAAAAGCCAACAAAGAAAAGTCAAGAGAAGAATGGAGTTAGGAAATTAATGTCAGAGAACTGTTAAAGAAATAATCAATTCAGGCCAAAACCAGTGGGTGGAAGTTTGAGGCTATGTAAATATCCTGTTTCCCATCAAAGTGTCTATAAGATACTTATTAGTTACAAATGGGGAAAAATCAGTGGCTTTATAGAGAAACTTTGCAGACACCATATCATCATGTGTCACGTAAAGATGTTAATGATGTTTCAGTTAACTAAGGACACATGTAAACATTGTTCCCCAAAAATAAACTTCCACTGATAAACCCTGCAGCTTTTGCAAGCTCAACAACCTTACATTCTGAATATGTGTAGACCCTATACTCTCTTGACCAGACAATTTCTGTTACAGGTGTTCTTCTGTATTTTCATCTGTCTCTGAATTTACTTGAGATAACTCATTAAAAGTACTAGCCTGATGACTGGAATACAACAAACACTTAAAAAAAAGATTATAAATGAGTCAAAAAAATTGTTATTGTCTAGTGATGTTGTAGCCATCCTAGGAGATAGCACAATGCATTATGTATGTATTTGTGGTGATGCTGGTGTAAACCTATTCTGTTGCCGGTTGTATATAATATAGCCATACAATTATGTACACTGCATAATACTTGATAATGATAACAAAATATGGTTACTGATTTATGTATGCCTTATACTATAATTTTTATTGTTATTTTTTATTGTACTTTTTCTACTTATTAAAAAAATATTTGTCAGCAGCAACGTCATACATCTTGTGTTTACCATGTTTCTTGACTGCAGTCTCACTTTTGCTTGATTTAATCTAGTGTTGTTTTACAAATTTAGTGTAGCCTAAGTGTACACTGTTTATAAAATCTATAGTCCTGTACAGTCACATCCTAGGCCTCCACCTTCTCTCACCACTCACTCATTGACTCACCCAGAGCAATTTCCAGTCCTGCAAACTTCTTTCATGGTAAATACTTCTATGTAGGTGTACCATTTTTTATCTTTTATATTGTATTTTTACTGTATTTTTTACATATTTAGATACATTAATATATACAAATATTTACCAGGGTGTTACAATTACCTGTAGTATTAGGGTAGAATAACGTGCTGTACAGGATTGTAACCTAGGAGCAGTAGGCTATATTACATGTGTAGGTGTGCAGTAGGCTGGATCATCTCAGTTTGTGTAAGCAACTCTGTGATGTTTGCACAATGGCAAAATTGCCTAATAACACATTTCTTAGTATGTATCCCTTTTGCTGTTAAGTGATGCATGACTATACGTCCCAAGCAATTGAAGTTAAGTCTACGGCACACCAAGATCAAGTACCTCTCGATATGATTCACTAAGTAGATCACAACATCACTTCTTGTGGTATTTCTGCCCCAAACATACAACCTGCAACTAATCATGACAAAACATCCAGTTACACACATTAAGTGATATTTTATAAAACAACGGGACAAGTCATTACAAAAAATCCTCAAACTTTAAAGAATGCTTCAGATTAAAAGAGACTAAAGAGACATGATAATTAAATACAATGTGTGACTCATTGTTAAATCCTGGACTGAGGGTGGGGAGCTGGGGAACTCACTATGACACATTGTTGAGACATTTGAAATTTGAATAGAAACTGTGATAGTGTTTTATCAATATTAAATTTTCTAAATCTAAAAAATTTTCTGTGGTTATATAAAAAAAGCTTATTGTTAAAGAATATGCTAATATATTTAAAGTATAATAATATAATATCTGTAACCTACTCTCAATTGGTTAAAAATTATATATGTATGTGAATAAGCATATGTGTATGCAGAGGGATAGAGATGAAAGAGAGAATGCATGCTTATATCATAAGGCAAATGGAGCAAAATATAAACAATTGATAAATCTGGGTAAAGAGAAAAGGAGAATATTTTCTACCATTCTTGCAACTATGCTTAAAGTTTTATTGAAATAAAAGAAAAAGATAAGGAAGAAAAAAATAAATATATATAACAAAAGAGATCTAACTTGTGAGCTGCTGATGAAGAAAGCCAAAATAATAAACCTGATAAATGTACTTAAATATAAAATACATCAAAAATTTCCATTGAATTAATAAACAATTTAAATCTGTATTTAAAAGTGTACCAAATCCCAGGTTATAATTAGCCCAAATATCAACCTGAGACATTTCCTAGTAAACCTATTAAACCTCAAGAGTAAAGAAGGACATTTCAATGCACCTGAGCAAAATGAGACGGGGCGGGGGGAAATCAAGCTTTTTTTTGTTTGTTTTTTTGTTCGTTTGTTTTTATGTTCACAGCTACTTTTGTAATATGACAAAGATATCCAAAAAAAAAAAAAAAAAAACCAAAAAGTGAGCTAAGAATTTTATAATCAGTCAAAATGTCTTCAACAACAAGGACCACAGGCAAATCATTTTGAATTTGCACAAACTTAGGGAATACTGTTCCTATGAGGTCATCTGAGGAAGTTATTAGAAATTGCTTTTTAGATAATGAAGAGTTGTTAAAAGAAACTACAATGAAAGGACTTAATTAAGTGTTGCATGTTTAACAGGAAAACCAAGACTCACACAAATGTGGGTACTAAATAGCCTGATAATATAGAAATAAGGCAATTCTAAAAGGGAAAAAATGAGAGATTGAGAAAAAAATCTCTTATTTGTAATAGTTGGAGTCAAAAAATAAATTTTTAATATGACATATTTAGTAATAAATGTATAACACTGAGAAAGATGAAAATGCATGTGGAAAAATTTTTAAGAAAGAATAGTGAAGAAAACTGTAATAGAAGGGCAATGGGCAAGAAATACTCTTAGTAGGTATAAAAAGATACTATATAACCAGATAAGTTATATAGTATGGAAAACAAAGAAAATAAAAAAAAGGTCCAGAAATTGATGCTAATTTAAATTTGCACATGATAAATGAAAAAAGACAAAATATTCAACAATTTGAGATATTACTACTTGGCAGGCATTTGGGGGGGAAATGAAGTTAAATTCTACATCAGCAATAGAGTTTAGGTCATGCTGCAATAAAAAAACCCTTCAAATTTTAGTGGCTTAATTTAATCTAACAAAGTTTGTTTCTCATTAATGTTACTTATCCGTTATGCGAAGGTCTGCACTCTGTTCCAGTCATCATCACTCTCACAGAATCTGTCTGATATGTTGCTATTGCCTTGCTGAAGAGAAAAGAGAGAACAAGACAAAATGTGCCTCATCTCTTAAAACTCTTGCTCAGAAGTGACATACACTACTTCAACTCACATTTCATTGGCCAAAGCAGGTCCCATGGTCTAAGCTGAGATCCAGAAGGTGAGGAAATATAATTTTCCCAAAAAAAGGCACAAAATATTTTATAAGAGTCATATAGTCTTAGCTCAAGGACACATTTCAAATGAACCAAGGACTTAAATATAAAAATGTGATATTATAAAATATTTTAGAAGATTCATGAAAAAACCCTTGTATTACTCTAGAGAAGGTAAGTGTCCTCTATTAACCACATTCTGAAGCCATTAAGAAAATTAATAGTTTACTATATAAAACTTTTTCTTGAAAAAAGTCATTAATTCTGTCAAAAGACAAACTGCAAAATAGCTAAAAAATATTTGCAATTTATATCGTGATCAATTTTTAATATCTCTTATATATAGAGTTTCTGTAGTTCAATAAGATGAAGGACCAACAGAGTACTTAGACAAATAATGGAACAGATTGTTCACAGAAAAGGAATACAAAAAACTCCTAAATACAGAATGAGATGTTCCACCTCATTCATAAGAAGGTAAATCCAAGTGTGATTAAACTGAAATGTCATTTTCAATGATCTGACTGTCAATATTCTAAAACTTTGATGACATAATGTTTTGGAAAGACTCATCATTTGCTTGTGGGAATGTACACTGAAACCACCCTTTTTTAGGCAAAACTATCACTACACATGAAAATTACAAACTCGTATGTACCTGGTCCTCACAATTCAAGTTCTAGGCATTTACGTTGCAGATAAATTTGAGTACCTGGGAAGTGAAGGAGCTACCTATATAGTAGATCCACAGTGAGCAAGCACTGCTGAGAGAAATAGCACTGCCTGCATGGAAAATCTGTTGTCGTAGACACAGAGACCACCGGTTAAACAGAGAACACACTAGAAATGATCACTTGGACTGAGACGGTACAAACTAGAGACTCTTTAATAGTTTACACTTTTTCCTGTCTACACCAAACACTAACCTCCATTAATATATATCAGACAATTCTTCTCTAAAGGAATTGGATTGACTCTGGAGGAAATCAGGACAGCTAGTAGGGGTGCTGGTGCTCATATTTAGAGGTTCCATCTCATTAAGAGCTACCTGCTTCTGAAATGTAAATTCAAGTCTGAAGGTGGAAAGCCTTGTTCACATGCAAAGAGCTTTCAAGTATTCTTCTTATTTCCACATTCTAAAATATGAGCAAAAGATTTGAAGGAGCAATTAATGCTAAATAAAATTCCATCAAAACCCAGAAAAAAGATCCTGTAAAAACAGAAGTAAATTGAGTAATAAACATAACTTTTTAAAGCTCTAATAAGTATTCGTAGAGTGATTGAAGAAAGCTGCATTATAAAATAAGAAACAGAAACTAGATGCCATATGAGAGAAACAGATTGCACATTTATTAGAAGGGCAGAGAGATGAGAAGGAAATCTCCTTCACTATTGAACAGAAAGATAAGAAAATAAAAAAAGATAAAAGATTTGAAACTCAAGAGGATCAATCCATAGCACTATCCAACTAATGAGTTCCAGAAAGAGAACACAAAAACTGTGTGGGCATAATATTTATCAGAATTGAAAAGAGACATATCTTTAAGATTCTGGAAATATGTAACAGGTAGATAGATCATAGCCTTGGGGCTAAGGCAATTAAAAAGCAACCAAATCTGTTGCTCCCTGATAACTAAGTAAAATAAAAAATATCTAAGTGTAAACATTATCTGAATAATTTCAAAGTTAACTAGAATAAAGAGTTAAAAATCTTTATTTCAAAATCCAAATTCTGGAAAATTAGAAAGTTCTTAAAAACAAAACAAAACTAAACATCCCACAATGATGGTGGTATGTCAAAGGGACACAGAAGCTAACTGAGAGAGCTACCAGTGGCCCAAGATGAAGTAATTTGAGCAAGAAAATAAAATAGTATTAGGTAATAGCTCAAAGTATAAAGCAATTATTCATGTGTCATATTAATATAAATAATTGGAAAAATTAATGGGAGAAAAGAGACGATTTGCATAGAGTATTACAAAAAATTCACATAGATACTTATTTAAGGAGAAAGAGCTGAACTCCCCTCCCTTAAGCATATATAGTAACTCCTTCCAAAGATTATAGCATTAGCATAAAAAAGGGAAAAAGAGTAACTTCACAGTGGAGAAATGAGACAGATATTCAGTGAACACCAAGGTTAAGGTTAACAGTGATAAATCGGGTTGACAGCATGTATTCTTGACCTGACATGACGAGAATAGCACTGTTCCTTTATCGTCTTCCTCCTAAATCCATAACCCCACTCTAACCACTGGAAAAACATAAGATTGTGTCCTGGCTTTTTGGTTAACATTAAGTGTAGTATCTGATTTACATTCTTAGCAGTTTAATATCTGACACATCCTCTATCTGAGGACAAAAATAAAACAAACAAACAAACAAAAAATTAGATAAAGTTCAACTGAGGTACAGTCTACAAAATACCTAACTAGTACTTCTCAAAACTGTCAAGTCATCATAAAACAGGAAAAAGTCTGAGACACTGTCCGCTGGAAAGAGCCTAAGAAGACATGGATTAAATATGACAGAAAAAATGACACTAGGTGAAAACTAAGGGTATTTGAATAAAGTATGGATTTTAGTTAATAATAGTGTATAAATATTGGGTCATTAATTGTGACAAATGTACCACACTAATATATGATGTTATAATAGGGAAACTGGGTGGAGGTCTATAGGAAATCTCTGTATTATCTTTGTAATTTTAATGTAAATCTGAAACTATTTTAAAATATAAAAAGTTCATTTAAAAAATCCAGATTCCATATCCTACCCTGAGGTAAGTGAGGAGTCATATAGTCTTGGGAGGTATGTTCTCTGAACACCTCTCTACTTAGGTAGGACAGGCACTGTTTCCTGTTCTGTCTCCAACACAGGTCCTTACTCAGCAGGAAATTCGAGGTCACTAGGATTAGGTGAGTTTCTGTGTATTTATTATTGTTCCTAAATCTGAAAGCCTTTCCTCAAATCACTAGAGATCTAACTATTTAGTTTTAACCTGCTGCTGACCAGCAAGGCCTCACACTTCCTTTAAATGTAATCACTAAGTTCTTGTCCTCTGCTTTGACCTCCTTTCTGCCTCTCACATTCTGATTTGCTTCTAAAGAAGAATCAAAGCTTGTTAAACCTTATAGTCAATTTTTTTTTAGTTATATATAAAATGAAAACAATATCCAGAGAGAAATGGAGAGCTCACTGTAAGTTTCGACCTCATGGGCAAATCGATCCCTGCAGAACAGGCTATCTAGGTTGACCTTAATCCTTTCTTGGCCAACTGGACAATCTTGACAGTGGATCTGTTTTAGATTTCATGTCGTATGTGTACACACAAAACCACAAATGTGTGTGTGTGGGAGTGTGTACATGGTGATGTGTACATGTGAAGTTTTAGTCAAAAATCAATTTATATATTCTTTTTTTAACCACACATTTTTTTAAAGCTATCAAAAGGAAAAACTTGACAGATTAAAGGAACAACTATTGGTTAAAAAGATACTTCTAGTTTGTTGAATGTTCTAAACTATTTTTTCAAATTTAAAAGATAAAATATTTACCCAGTTTCTGACCCGTTGGCCATAGAAACTCCTAAAACTCTTAAAAAAATAAAAAAGATAGCCAGTGTTTGATTCATTAGTTAATGCAGCAGAGGGTACAAAATAGAATTAATTTTTACTTTTAATCCTTGGTCTATGTTTGCCTTTAGAAACAGAGGTCTCATTTTTCTTCATGTAAATGAACTTGAGAATATTACACATTTGAATGAATTGCTGACCATGTTAGGTTATTCTCATTCAGGTGATATGAAATTTGTAGAAGCAATCTTCAAGAAGCAATCTAAATTTAGAGTTGTGTTTTGGGTGAGATGTTGTAGGTTTTCGAAATAATATATTTACTCTACAGCTTCTACAAATTATCCCTTGGTAAACTGAACAATAATAATAATAAAAATAGGTATTACCAAAATTCGAACAACCAGGTTCTTGAGTCTCAATGTCACAGAACGAACACTAAACTCAGGGTAAATTTTAGTAAATAGAGTTTATTAGAGAGAGAGACATGCTCTCTGAAGGCTTTTTGTGACAAGAATTATATAGGCCTTCAAAAAGTGGGAAAGGGTTCAGGAGCAAAGAGTGACTTCTTATCCTATGATGTCTGCCATGCAGTAATTGGTTTGAAGGAGGTCACAAGATGCTTATTTTACATGGGTAATTGTCCCTGCTGAAGTTCTGCAAAACAAAGGCTTTTATGAACATGTTGGTTAGTCTTTTGGTTTTTAAATGATCAGTCCTAAATTGCAGACTTAAGATATCATTTTTTTTCCTCAGAGGCTATGGGCACTCAGTTAAATCTTCATTGGAATGTCAAGCAAGAAGGGAAGGGGTCAGATCACCATTATAAATGAAGTCTTGGTATAAGTCAAGATGAAGTTTCCCTTCTTTTAGCTATTTTGTACTGGCTCATGGGGACGTTTTTGAAAATATACCATAATATAGAAACATAGCATTTTTTGTCTTTTCTGAATGGTAACATATTTGAAAATATTCATGCCAGCAATGTGTTATTTTATCCCCCAAAATCATTTAAAACCTTTTAGATATAAATAAGGGAAGATAAAATCAATTAACGCCTTTGTGAAACAATTCACCAAATCTTGGGACATGTTTTAAAAAATATTTGGGAATTGAAATGTGTTGTATACAAAAAGTTAGGGTGCTTTTAAAAAAATACCATTTCTCAATGCTTTTTAGTACTCAAAGGCAATCATGTCTGATGTTTACCCTAACTTCCATCCAAGCAATAAAACAGGGGTAAAATCACTCAAATTTTCAAAGAAAACGACAGCTGTACTTCCAAACTCACTGTTATCCCTTTTGAAGTTCAGCATTGTAAAAAGTTATTTTGAAAATTGTTACAATTTTCTAGACTTGAACATGTTAAAATAGATCCAGATCTTTTGAATGAAATGGTGGGTAAAATTCTATACAGGGAAGAGAATGAACAACTTGTCATTACAAGCAACAGCATGGATGAAAATCACAAACATAAAGTTGAGCTAAATGAGCCAGACAGAACACATTGTGTGATTTCATTCATACAAAACACAGAAACAGGCAGAACCAATCTGTGGAGTCAAAGTATGGGGAGATAGTGACCAATAGGAGCATGAAGGTGCCTTTGTAGTTCTTATGGTATTCTGTTTCTTGATCTTGGTGCTAGTTATACAGGTGTGTTATTTCAGTGAAAATTAATTGAGCCAATTACACTTATGATATGGGTGCTTCTCTCTCTCTGAGTACAACATGCTTCAAAAAAGTTTACATAAGATAATTAGTCTGACTGTCTTTGTCTCAAGGCAGATGACTCTTAGCCTAAGGTTCCTAGTGAAGCCAATCTGCATTTAATTTAAAAAACCTAATTATAATTATAAACATTCTAAAATGTTTGCCTGGGTTTTTAGGTTATTCCTTTAGATAATACTGAGGTCTTCAATAGGCAGTGATCTGAAGAAGCCACTTGTTTCAAATTCCAGCAGTTTTAAGCATCTCACTGTGCTTTTTTTTTTCTAACATGGGGAGTCAAAAGACTTTTAGATATATTGAAGTCAAGGGTATTTTGCATAAAACTATAATAGAGAATTGAATCTCGATAGCCTAGAGATGCTAGGGCATTATTCATTTCTATTTCAAAATGAAATTGCTTTATAGATACAATATTTTCTTAAAGGAATGAGTCAAATATATACAGCAAATGAAGGCCAAAAGCATTTTACTGTGTTTTCACTGTACTGATTTCTTAGCCCCTATCCAACTCTTGGTATTAAAGTCACCTCAGAAAGAAGTTACTGTTATCTAGAGGGCACTACTCTTTTTCATTAATTCAATACAATCTTTTTTAGAACAAATAAGTAGAGCTGTGTGAAGAGTGGAAGTTTTGACTTGGCTTGTTAGTGAATAAAAGTGGTATAAGCATAAATGCTTATTTAGAACTAAAAATAGTTCAGCTTGTCTATCATTTCAGTTTTAAGAGAAAGGCATTGAAAATTGATCTTGAAACATAGCATTTAGTATCATTACACAGCGTGCATATTTTAGAAGGTTTGAAAATACTTAGTGGCTATCCTGGAAGCTCTTATCACAGTAGAACACTGAACAGTCAAAAATCTGTCCATCATTTGGTTGTTGCTATAGCAACAGCCTAGTTCCTGCTGGAGAGAACGCGGATCACTTGTAACGGCTCACAAGGAAATCTAAGCTTGCTTTCCCTCGTTGGCCAACTACAAATTGCCATTGTGTGTGTGTGTGTGTGTGTGTGTGTGTGTGCGCGCGCGTGTGTGTCAGGGGTGGGGGTCAGGAGAATAGCATTATATCAGGAAACAATGGTTTGGTGGCCATGAATGGAGGGCAGTCCGTTTTACTGCCTGTTGTTTATTTTCCTATAAGTAATGTAATGATGCCTTACCAGGTAGATGCCTTATAATTACTTCTAATACTTTGGTTTTTGATCAAGATTATACATTATAAAAGTGAATTCACATAATTAAACATAAATTTCCCTCTTTCTCTGCTGCTGAAAATCTTGCTACCATTTCTTGGCTATTATCGGGCCCATTTATAGCTGAAGTGGGGTTGATGCTACCAATGGAAATTCTTGCTAATGCTCTCCAGATGGGAGAAGCTAATGAAACTTTGCTCTGAGTAGTTAGGAAGAGGCCTTTCTGTGGCTTGTTTGATACCTGCCTACTACCCTCCCATGTTTCAACATGTGGATTTAATTCTGATTTATGATTATCTGGTGTCCTCCATATGAGCTCAGGGTCATAACATATATTTGAATAAACATAAGAGACATTGAAAATTTTTCTTTAGACCTGAATAACTTCTTGCCTTTAAATGTATTAATTTAAAAATATTCCTTAAAAAGCTAAACAATAGAAATATGTCTTTTGTATGGTGTATCTATGGGTTGTGATAATTTTTCCCCTTTTCAATTATCTAAAACATGGCACATTAATATAATAACATAAAATAATTATATCTTATTATTTAAATTACCCTAATTTTTAATTCATCTTGAAATAATTTAAAATGTACAGAGAGTTGCCCAATAGAACAAAGAATTTCTGAAATCCTTCGTCAAAATGTCGTCTAACATTGATATTTTTTATAACCACAATATATAATTATTATTAAAAACATGCTCTTTAATTGGAATTTTACAGTAAGGAGGAGGTTCCCTTCCCCCTTATCTATCATCTATCTATTATCTATTTTTCTGTCTATACCTATCTATCTGTCTATCATCTATCATCTATCTAATCTATATCTATCATTAATCTATTGATCTATCATTTATCTTTATATCAGTATGGACTCATGCATATGTTTCATTCTGTGGTATATAATTCATTTTTATAATTATTTTCTTGCCAAAATTGTCCTATATTTGGCAATTGGGAGCCCTTTTAAGATACTTCCTTTGCCTTTTTGCCATGGCAGCATCTTTCTTTGAACATGACCTTACTCTCTGGCATTGTAAGGGTACTTCTAGCTCATCAGGGAAGACAGCATAGAAAAAAAGGGTTTTTTATCTAAGCCTTGGAAAGAGCTGGGCTTAGGATGAGCAAAAAAATGGGAAAAGGCCATGAGAAAGCATTACTTCCTTATGTAATGCTGATGAAATTAAAAACAAAAATAACTATATGTAAAGTAAAAATAAAAATAAAAAGGATGTTCAAAGTTCATCTTGCTCTTACCCTGACTCAGTAATGAAATTCAATCACTACTGATAAAAACCGCTGGTTTCTATTTTCAGAGAAGAGTACTTAGAAAACAAAATCAGAGTACTGGGTGAATTATAGATTATTGTTAAAAAATCTCAGAGAAATTGTTATTAGTTTATCATTTTTCTTGTTTTTAATAAAAATTATGCTTTAGAACAAGAATTTTATTGACAAACTTTTTTTCCAGTACAAAGTATCATTTTGGGGGGAGGAAAAAAAATTACTATTTCTTCTTTGGTTATAAAAGTAATAGAAGTGCACTGTGGAAAATGTTTTCAATAGAAAAGTATACACATAAGGAAGTAAAACAACTTAGTTCTCATTTCCAAGTGCTAATCACAGCTAATATTTAAAAATTTTATCTTTTTTGCTTTAGATTTTTGCACATTAAAATAAATAAAAAACCTTGCTATACATAATACATAATTACTTTTAAAAATTTAGAATGATGTCAGACACATGGTGGAGTGAGAGATGGCCCAGGATCTCTCCCCTTGAAACATCTAAAACAGAACAAAAAAACACCTAAACGTGCACACCAGAGTGTGGGATCTGCTCATAAGAGCTACCACAGGTTAGAACCCTGGGTGTTGGGTGGTGAACTGGGACAAACAAAAAAGCTGCCTCTCGCAGCCTCCTTTGGAGCTCCATGCAGGAGAAGGGGGAGGGGAGAAAAGGCAATGAGTTCCTTGAATAGCCCTGCATGGGAAAGCTGTGAGCTACCCATGGCTGGCAGCAGTGTCTAGTCATCAGGGCAGAAACAGAAAAGTGGGAATGGCAGAGACATAACAGTTGCTTTTTACCAGCCATGGTTGCAAAAACAAGGTTGAGCTACAGTCCCTATTCCCCAAACCAGAGGGCCCCTCTCCCCATACCCTTTGAGACAGAATGCATGGAGCCATAGGAGAATCAGAGCAAATATTACCAAAACTGTCGCTAATACTGACAGAAACTGAGACTGAGGGTATCAAGTGTGATTAAAAATCTATAAGAAAAAAAAAGACATTATTAAGTCTTTGTATAAAACAAAGTTTCAAGAGGCTTAGATGCCACCTCCTGGAAACCAAAAGAAAAACATCTTATTTGCAATAGGCTAGGGACCATTATATAATCTTCTTTCTGGGGGAAAAAAAAAGTCAGAATATACTTCCATTAATGCCCAGGCAGAGAAATAATCCATTAAACACTATGAATAACCAAAGTGACAAGGCATCTCAGAAAGAAAAAGAAAAATCTCAAGAAAATAAACTTATAGACATAGAAATATGCAACTTAAATGACAGAGAAGTCAGGATGGTACTTCTGAAAAAACTCAAGGAGATCTGAAATGGATCATATCAAGAATTTTAGGAATTGAAAAAACGACTAGATGAGCAGAATGAGTTCTTTAGCAAAGAGATTGAAACCCTTAAAAAGAACTGAATAGACTTCCTGACGTAAAAAATACACTGTAAGAGTCAAAAATGAAATAACAAGCTTGGGAAGTAGAGTTGAGCAAACGGAGGAAAGGATCAGAGATACTGAAGACAGAAATCTAAAAATAATTCAGAAAGAAGAAAGAAACTGAAGAATAAAAAATAATGAGAGAGAAATATAAGATTTGACTGATGCTTCAAGAGAGGAAATATAAGAACAATGGGCATTATTGAAGGGGAGGAAAAGAGCAAGGATTAGAAAGCATTTTCAGACAAATAGTGGACAAAAATTTCCCAAATCCAAGGAATGAGCTGGATCTTAGAATTCAAGAAGTCACTAGAACACTCAATTATTTCAGCCCAAAAAGGCTTTCACCAAGACATATTGTATTAAAATTATCAAAAATCAATGACAAAGGTAGAATTTGCAGGGCAGCCAGGGAAAAGAAGGTGGTAGGTAACCTGTAAAGGAAAATCCATTAGATTATTGTCAGCCTTCTCAGCACAAGCCTTACAAGCCAGAAAAGAGTGAAATCAAATATTTATACTACTAAATGAAAGATACTATTAGCAAAGATAATATATCCAGCTAAGCTCTCCTTTAGATATAAAGGAGAATGCATACAAAAATTGAGAGAATTTTTCACTATGAGGCCTGGACCACAGGAAATACTGAAAGGGATCAACTTACCTAAAACAAAAGGACAGCAAAAAAATATAATTAGGAATAAGGTGACTAGCAGGCTGATAGAGGTAGAAGAGTGAAATTCTTACTAGGAACAGGGCATTATAAGCTTAAAAAGTGGAAGAAATTTGCTATAGCAAGATAGTAATGAATGTTCAGCATACATAGGGGCAAATTGAGACAACAATGGCTAAAAAAGGGAGGATTCAAAGATCCATACTCGCAAAGGGGACCGGGGATAAGGTATGCATAGAAGAAAATGGATGACCATAAATATATCCTTTTTTATGTTTGTAATGGTAAACTACATGCCAAAGATTCAAAATTGAAGTATATAACATAAAACAAGACGGACCAGAGGGAAAATTCACAAAAGCCAACCAAAATAAAGAAAACAGATACCCAAGGACAAGGAAGCAATGGAAACAGCAAACTACCAGAAAGCAAAAGTTAAAATGGCTGTAAGAAGACTTATATTTCAATAATTACCCTAAAAGTAAATAGACTGAACTTGCCAATAAAAGGCACAGAGTTGCAGATTGGATAAAAAAACAAAACCCAGCCATATGCTGCCTCTAGGAGACACATCTCAGTTTCAAAGACAACTATAGACACAAAGTAAAAAGGTGGAAAATGATATTTCAGACAAATGGCATTCTGAGAAATGGAGGAGTAGTGGTACTAATATTGGATGAAAGAGCCTTCAAAATAAAAAAGGTAAAGAAAAATAATGAGGGACACTTCTTAAAAATAAAGGGAATTATGGACCAAGAAGACAACACTCCCAATCAGGGAGCCCCGAAATATGTAAAGTAATTACTAACAAAACTAAAGGGAGAAACTTACCAAAGCACTATGGTAGTAGGGGACCTAATACCTCACTGTCAGAAATGGACAAATCATCCAAACAGAAAATCAACGAGGAAATCACATCATTAAATGTCATATTAGACCAACTGGACATAATTGATATTTATAGAGCCTTTCATCCAAAAACAGCTGCTTATACATTCTTCTCTAGTGCACATGGAACATTTTCAAGAATCGACCACATACTGGGACACAGAGAGAGCCCCAACAAATATAAGAGGGTGGAAGTCATACCAACCATATTCTCTGATCATAATGTTTTGAAACTAGAGATCAACTAAAAAGAAATCAGGAGAACCACAAATACATGGAAGTTAAACAACATGCTACTGAAGAATAACTGGATCAGAGAAGAGATAGAAAGAAAAATCAAGAAATATATAGAAACAAATGATAATGATAGTATAACATATCCAAACTTTTGGGACATGGCAAGTGTGGTCATAAGAGGTAAGTTCATATCATTACAGCTCTACCTCCAAAAACAAGAATGAGCCCAAAGAAACAATCTAATGTTTCATGTTAAAAAACTAGAGATGGAAGAACAAATGAAGCTTAAAGTCAACAGAGAGAAAGAAATCATGAAAATTAGAGCAGAAATAAATGAAATTGAAAACAAAACAAAAAAAATAGAAAAAGTAAATGAAAAGTTGGTTCCTTGAGAAGCTTAATAAAATTGAAAAGCCCCAGTAGACTCATTAAAAAGAAAAGAGAAAGGACACAAATAAAAAAAATCAGGAATGAAAAAGGTGAAATTATAACAGACACTGAGAAATACAAAGCATCACACAAGAATACTATGAAAAAGTATATAACACCAGATTTAGAAACCTAGAAGAAATGGACTGGTACTTAGAAAAATACAAACTTTCCAGACTGAATCAAAGAGAACTGGAAAATCTAAGTAGACTGATTAGTAGCATGGGAATTGAAACAATTATCAAAAACCTATTAAGTAAAAGTCCAGGACCAGAAGGCTTCACCAGGGAATTCTACTAAATATTCAAAGAAGACTTAATACCCATTCTCCTCAAACTCTTCCAAAAAATCAAAGAGGAGGCAATAGTTCCCAACTCATTTTGTGAGGCCAATATCACCCTGATACCAAAACCTGGTAAAGATAATGCAAAAAAAGAAAACTACAGACCATTATCTCTCCTGAACACAGAAGCAGAAATCCTGAATAAGATACCATCAAAGCAAATACAGAAACATATTGAAAAAATCATACATCATGATCAAGTGGGATTAATCCTAGAGGCACAGGGATGGTTCAACATATGCAAATCGATTAATGTGATACACCACATAAACAAATTTAAAAATAAGAATCATATGATCATATCAATATATACAGAAAAAGCCTTTGTCAAGATATAATACCCATTTATGATCAAAACACTTAACAAAATCAGAATAGAAGCAAAATACCTTAATATAATAAAGGCCACATGTGGTAATCCCTCAGCCAACATTATACTTAATGGTGAAAAACTAAAAACCTGACTTCTAAGATCAGGAACAATGCAATGCTTTCCACTATTGCCACTGTTATTCAATATAACATTGAAGGTACTAGTGAGTACAATCAGGTAAGAAAAATATATAAAAAGCATCCAAATAGGAAAGGAAGAGGTCACCATTTGCAGATGACATGATTCTCTATATAGAAAACCCTAAAGACTCCACAAGAACACTACTAGAAATGATAAGCAAATACAGCAAATACAGTGTTCAAAACCCATTCCTATTAGAATATTAGAATATTAGAATATTACTATATTCTAATAATGAAGTGTTAGAAAAAGAAGTTGAAAAATAATTCCTTTTGCAATTGCAACAAAAATAATAAAATACGTATAAATCTAATGAAACGTGAAAGACCTATATAATTAAAAAACTACAAGACTCTATTAAAAGAAATCAAAGAATATATAAATAAATAAAAAAATATTTCATGTTCTTGGGTTGGAAGAACCAACATAGTTAAAATGACCTTATTTCCTAGAGTATTATACAGATTTAATGCAATTGCCATCAAAATCCCATCAGCATTTTTTAGGGAAATGGAACAAAAAAATTATCATATTTATATGGAAGCACAAAAGACCTGAATTAACAAAGCCATCCTGATAAAGAAGAATGAGGCTGGAGGCCTCACTCTGCCTAACTTCAAATTATACTACAAAGGGACAGTAATCAAGATGACTTGGTATTGGCAGTAAAACAGACATGTGGACCAGTGGAACAGAATTGAGAATCCAGAAGTAAACCCATATATTTATGAGCAAATAATTTTTAACAAAAAAGCCAAACATACAGTGAAGAAAGGAAATCCTCTTCAATAAATGGTGCTGGGAAAACTAGAAAGCCACCTGCAAAAGAATGAAGCTAGACTATTGTCTATTACCACACACCAAAAATAACTCAGAATGGATTAAGGGCCTGAATACAGGACATGAAGCAATAAAATGCATAGAAAAAAAAAAACATAGGAACTAAATCCAGGACCTTGGACTTAAAGAGGATTTTATGAATTTTACCTCAAAAGCAAGAGAAGTGCCTATGGTCATGCCACCCTTAACTTGCCCGATCTTGTCTGATCTCAGAAGCTAAGCAGGGTCAGGCCTGGTTAGCACTTGAATGAGAGACCACTTAGGAATACCAGGTGCTATAAACATTAAAAAAAAAAAAGCAAGGGAGGTAAAAGCTATAATAAATGAGTGGCACTACATCAAACTAAAAATCTTCTGCTTAGCAAAAAATCATCAACAAGATAAAGAGACAACATTCCGAATGGGAAAATATGTTTGCAAACAACTCCTCCAATAAGGGCCTAATATCTAAAATATACAAAGAACTCATATGACTCAAAATCAATAAAAATACAAATGATCCAATCAAAAAATGGGCAGAGGACCTGAACAAACACTTCTTCCTTAGAGGACATACAAATGGTCAACAAATAAATGAAAAGATGTTCAACATTACTAGCTATTAGGGAAATGCAAAATAACACCACATTGAGATATCATCTCACACCTGGTAGAATGGCTATAATCAACAGGACAAATAATAACAAAAGGTGGACAGGATGCAGAGAATAGGAACACTCATTCACTGCTGGTGGGACAGCAAATTGGAACAGCCACTATGGAAAACAGTATGGAGTTTCCTCAAAAAAACTAAGACTTGATCTACTATATGATCCAACAATCCCTCTACTGGGTATTTACCCAAAGACTTGAAAACCTATATCCAAAAAGATATTTGCACACTGATGTTCATAGCAGCATTATTCATAGCGCCCAGGACATGGAAGCAACTGAAGTGTCCTATGATGGAGGATTGGCTAAAGAAGCTGTGGTAAATATATACAATGGAATATTACTCAGCCATAAGAAGAGATGAAGTACTGCCATTTGTGACATGGATGGACCTTGAGATAATCGAAATAAGCCAGACAGAAAAAGCTGAAAATCACATGATATCACTTATATGTGGGATATAAACCTAAAAGCAACAAATGAGCAGGACAAACAGAGACTTGCGGACATGGACTGTAGGCTAGTGATTACCAGAGGACTTTAGACTAGTGGTTTCTAGTGGTGTGGGGGAGGAGAGAGGAGATAAAAGGGGTAAAGGGGGTCAAATATAGGGTTTAGTGGGAGGATGAAGTGGGTAAAGGGGATCAAATATAAGCAAGCTGAAGGAAACTGGATTTTGGGTGGTAAATACAAAATAGAATATACAGGTGACAAAGGATAATGTACACTTTAAAATTATATAATTGTATTAACCAATGCTATCCCAATAAACTTTATTAAAAATTTAAAAAATTAAAATTTATTTGAATGAAATTCAGAAATTTGAGCATGATTTAAACTAATTGCATCATTTGATCATAATTATGGGTAACTAAAAATGGAATAAGACCATTTTCACTAACTTATTTACACTTATTTATCTAAAAAATCTATGTACTAGTTTCATATATATTATTTTAAGTGCATAATAATGCACAGAATGTAATCAGCCAATCCTTGGATTTAAACAGGTGTGCCTGTTTTCGAGTCCTGCCCACATCTTTCTTTTAGGCTGGATCAGCAGCTGTTTTGGATTTTACTAATTGCACCAGCCGATGGTTTTCATTTCTTACCCCACTTCCTTAGAATTGTCTTATGTCCTTTAACATATTTTATGTTCATGTTTTCCACAGTTCTCTGTATCTTCAAGTTACTTATTTACTGAAAATTAGTTCTTTGAGTCTACTCTTAAAACACACATCAAAATCTCATAGTAATCTTATAGAATAGGAATTTGGGGCCAAGTGACCAGTCTGAACTTAAACTGTTTATCATGATGAACTGAAGCCCAGAGTAGCTAACTCAGGTAAAACAGTAGCAATGACAAAACCTAATGGACTATATTTACTTTTATTTTAAATAATTTTTTATTATAGAAAAAAAAGTGCTTGGTGAGTTATCAGTAAGTCAGCACATTCATATAACCTCACCTACATCAAGAAATAAAATAACTAGAATGACAAATGCCTTCCAATATGTCCTTCTCGTTCCTGTTCTACCAGCATCTCCGAAAATAACCATTGTCCTGATGTTTAACTCCCTGGTTTTAAACTTTTTATAAGTGGAATCATCCATTAAATATTCTTTATAAATAGCGTACTTCACTCAACATTATATTTGTGTTAGTCATCCATATTATTGCAGATAGCAGTAATTTGTTCATTTTAATTGCTGTGTAGTATTCTATTGTAGGCCTACACCACCCTTAGTAAATCTGTTATAATGTTTCTAGTTTTTAGCTGCTATACATAATGTGGCAATAAACATCCTTCCATTTTTTTTGCGGTATAAATGTACACATTTCTGTTGATTTTGTATTTAGGAATCTACCTGTAGGATGATGGGGTAACTAAGTTAATGGTTGCTACAGAAAAAATATAGCACAATTAAACTGAAATAATTTTTGCTTTTTCATTTCCATGTCAATTTTAAAATTACCTTGTAAAAAAATCTTGATGGTATTATTATTGGGATGACATGAATATATAGATTAATTTGGAGAGTACAGATACTTTAAAAATATTGTTTTCCAATCCATGAACATGAATTATCTCTCCATTTATTTAGGTTTTCTAAGTAATACTTTAGAGTTTTCTCTGTAGATAAAAGCTTATATTCTAATTGATTCTGGTTTATTTAAATATATTTACAATTTGTATATTGACCTTGTATTCAGCTCTCTTGCTTAATTCATGTGTTAATTCTAATAGTTTACCTGTTAATTCTTTTGGAATTATTATAGATGTACAAACATTTGGCCTGTGAAAGTGACAGTGATATATCTTTTATTATGTGTCGTTTCTTTTCTTGTTTGTTAGCTTCTTGAGATGTAAGTTAGGTCACTGATAGCCTTTCTTCTTTCCAGTGTATACAGTTCAGATCTAACATTTATCTCAAAAACAGCTTTTGCCATATCTATCAAGTTTTGATATATTATTTTACTACAATCTACTTCAAAATATTCTTCAATTTCCATTGTGGTGGTGTTTTACCTGTGAAGTGCTTAAAATTACAGTGTTTTATTTTGTAGAATATGGTCAGAAACGTATTTATCATTATTTGAGTATGTCTGGAATGGAAATTCCAAAGCTAGAAGGTCAGCCTTTAAGAAATAAATGGGTTGGACTGATGGTACCTATGCTTGAAACCAAGTTGTACAATTTAATGAACTTTGGATTTAGTAAGAATTTTAAAGAGAGAGTGATGTAGATGTTATATTCCTGGATGGCTTCCTGGAGGCAGTTGAATGTCTGTCATTCCTGAAAGACAACTCAGCTTTTCTAGGACAATGCTTATAACGTGACAGTGAAAGGGAGTTAGGGAGGAGATTTTGTGAATGGGAAAGAGCAGGAGTTTCTTAACTAGTTAAGCCTGGCAATAATCATCTTTTGTGCATAATTTTCTAAACAATCTTACTTAGACCTGAAGTGCTTTCTGCAAAGATGAGTAAGCCAGAACTAAATGTCAGATCCTAGCCTAAAGAAAAGTTTTCTATTTTTTTAACAATTAAAAATTATAAATCTGAATTATTAAGAGAATAGACGTCCCATATTACCATGAATTTTTGCAATGTGATTGATAATGTAGACACTGTCAATAGTATACCATAGTTTGTATGATGAGTTAATACTTTGTCCCTTTTATGTTTTCTTAAAATATGTTATTAGGAAGGAAACATCTAAAAGATTTTTAATGACATTGTTGATATTCTATGAAAATTGACACACAAAATTGGTAATAGCTTGTGAAATTCAATGATAATGCACCTAAATATATTTTCAGACCATTGTTATTCCAAATATTGCTGAGGCAAAAATAGATGCAGGCTGAGAAATGGAAGTCATATGTTACACTGGAGTGTGCTCATTCTCCCCAACTGGCCATGGAATGGGTCTTAGTATTATCTTTCTATAGCCATATGGCAAAGTAAATGAAGCTACTATCTTCTCCCACACTTCTGACAAAGTCAAGTAGCTCACTTGGCAGGGAAGCATGAAGAGCTGAAAATACCACTTCTCTCTGGGAGCTTGGAATTCTTTTTCTATGGTCTCCAAGGTGAGTGACTTCTGAAGTCGATGAAGCCCCTGAAAGTATATAAAAATTTTTAAAAGTTTAGTGTGCATGGTGGAGGGGAAAGAAAAGTGTCAGATTTGCAATGTTGTGTGTGATATCAAATAGGTGAAGAACTGCAGTTTCTACCAACATGATCACAGGGAGAAGATGTTAAGTAGAGTTGTCACTATATTTTTTTACCTACAGTGAAAATATTTTTCTATTTTCTGAACCAAAAATAGAAGCATCAGCAGACATATGGTCTAACAAAAGTACAGTGTTCTGCTCTATTTGGTTTAATTGAGGCTCTCTGACAAAATCTTGGACAGATGGTGGGTATGAGGTTTCGAACAAACCCCTTTCTTTCTCTTCTCAAGTCTGTCTGTGATCACATCAAAGTCCTGGGCCAAGTTCCTGAGCTTACGCAGTCAGAGGCAAGGCCGTGGCTTCTGTCCTCCAGGCACTTATAAATCTAGGGTAGAAACAGCTACACAAGCTCATCATCTCAAAAGTTTTGTGTGGGGGTCAAATTCCCAAAAGAAAAAAGGACCTGTTAAAAAGCATTTCCTTTTTTTACAAATTATGCTAGCTTTAATTTACATTTTTTCTTAGCTTTATTGAAATATAATAGACACTTAATTTCTCATATTTACATCATATCATTCAATAAGTTGTTTTTTCAATTATAGTTGGCATAAAGTAATACATTAGTCAGGTGTACAGCATAGTGATTAGAGATCTATATAACTCACAAATTAATCACCTCACTAAATTTAGTACTCCTCTTCCCCCTTGCATATTTATTACATTAACTATTCACCTTATGCTATGCTTTATATCTCATGTCTGTTTCATAACTATCCATTCACACTTCTTAATCCCTTTGCTTTTTTTTTACCATCACCACTCTCATCTAGTAGCCCTCAAAATATTTTCTGTTTCTATAAGTTTGTTTTCAATTTTTTGCTGCTGTTGTTGTTTATTATGTTCTTTAGATTCCACAAGTATGTGAAATCATGTGGTATTTGTCTTTATCTGACTTTCTGAATTCAGTGCAATACCCTCTAGTTCCAGCAAGGCAATTTTTTTTTTTCCATTCCCTTCCTTTTTTAGTCTCTGTGTGTCTTCTAATCTGAAGTAAGTCTCTTGTAGGCTGCATATGTAAGCATCTTCTTTTGTTATCTATTTAGCCACCCTCTATTTTGGATGGAGTATTTAATTCTTTTCCATTTGACATACTTGTTGATATGTATGTACTTATTGCCATTTTTTATTCATGTTTTTGATACTTGTTTTTTTTTTCTTAAAGAAGTCCTTCCAACATTTCCTGTAATATTGGCTTGGTGTTGATAAATTCTTTTTACTTATGTTTGTCTGAGAAGCTCTTTGTATACTCTTCAACTCTAAATGATAGCTTTGCTGGATAAAATATTCTTGGTCGTAGATCCTCAACTCTGGCCCTTGCTCCAACAACTCAGTGTTCCCCTGTAAGTCCCTGGTGCCCATCAAGCAGCTGACATGGAGCTAGTGCTTAGATCAAGCAAGTCCATCACTACAAAAGTCTGCTCATGGACATGGCCCTTTTTATAGATATCTGCAGCTGTAGGCTGTTGCTGCTTAGCCTCTGTCCCACTCAGCCACTTGGGACCAGGCAGCCTCAAGTCTTCACCCCTCCTACCGTTGCAGGGTGATTTCATATTTCTCTCCTTAGTCGTTAGGCTTCTGTTCCTCTAGATCTCCCAAGCAACTCTGCTTGCTGTTCGCTCTGTGTTTCTGTCACAATTTTGATTTGTCCAAAAAGGGAATGAACAAAGCCTCTATCTTCTACATCTTTTTGCTCTGTCAATGCTACATTTTTTAACCCGTAGATGACTAATGAGAATCAGACTTTATATCTGAAAATATCTAAAAAAATTTTTTTGTATTTCTACTGCTATACCCTTTTAAGATTACAAGTCCTAGAAATAAGTGATTTTAAAAGATCTAAGTCTCACACAGAAGACATTCAGTGTCTACTAGGTTTGTCACTATAGTGAACAGTCTGCCTAGTGGTAGGCTGGGCCCACATCATATGACAGAGTGTGGGGGACAGGGGGAAATTCTGAGCAGCTTTTTAGTTGAGATCTGATAGGAACTCGATGAATGTTAAATAAATGAAAGGTGATTTCTTGATGGATATGTACACCAAAAGTTTTCAGAGGATGGAATTTCTAGGATTCTGAGTGGTCAGTTTTGATTGGATCAGTGACAGGCAGTGTTATTTTCAGCCTGAAGGCCCCAGCCCCCATGGCTGGGAGAGCAGAGCTAGTCAAAGATGACAAGTGCTAATTTCTGCTCTGTCATTTGTCATTCTGAACAGAACCAAAAAGACTAGGCTGCACACCCTAAAACCTTCTCTTCATCTGTAATTAGGTCTTCACGAGAAGAATCATTTCAGAGCCAGAAAATCAAACACTGAGTCATTCATGCTGACTGCTCTGTGCAGATCCAGGGAAGGCAACTTCACAGATGATGTATTTATGAGAACAAATAGTGCTCCAGTGGAATAGAGAAAGACACATCAGGGAGTACTAGGTCTGTGCACAACAGGCTTTAGAAAGGATAATATGTCATTTGACTCAATAAATGTTCCTTTTCAGGTGTTTAGAAAATGTGGTTTGCAGTTAAGCTGCAGTAGTGACATTTGGTAGCATGTACTGGAATGAGAAATATTCTATTGATATTGAGGTCCCAGTCCTGTGACAGTTAGATGTGGTACTGAATGCTGTGGTTTGCCATCCAGGACCTGGACTATCGACTGCTGGAAGTTCCCATCCTAGTTCTCTTCGAATTGCATCACTGATGGAAGTTGCCTCAATTTCGTTATGCCCAACAGAATGTACAATGGCCTGTCAATTGGAGGTGACAATGGCCCTTTGCCTCAATTGATATTACTCACCAGAGTCATTCAATCCATAGCTTTGTGTTTCAATAGTATCTCAGTTCAACTTCTTCCTTTTCCCATTCTTGCCTTCCTCATCCCTCACAGAAGTTGTTCCTGTGTGTTCTCCCTAACAAACCTCCTGAATGTCAGCCTCAAAGTCTGTCCTCAGGGAGTTCATCTGCAGCAAATGCTTTAGGATTAAACTATTGAAAATAGGAAGCTGCCACCAATTTTTGACGTTGGTAAGCTTGGCTTTTTCACAATGAAAGGCTGTTCTTGTCTTCCAGGTATTGTCTAAGGAAGTGATTCTCAACCAGAGACAATTTTGTTCTCCAAGAGGCATATCTGGAAATATTTTTGGTGAGTCACAAAAATTTTTTGGTAGTTTGAGAGCGTGAAAGGAGTGGGATACTACTGGCATCTGGGGGATGCTAGTCAGGGATGCTACTAAACATTCTGCAATGCCCAGGATAGCCCATAATGTCAATAGTGCTGAGATTGAGAACCTCCGGTCTAAGGAATTCCAATGAAACAATTTACTGCAAAGATTTCCTAGGTGAAAACCCCCCAGCAAGAGCTATCATCTGGGCCTGTGGGTCTCAAAGTCATGCTGTACATCAGAAACCTTGGTGGGTTTTATAAAGCACACATTGCTGGACCTACCACCAGAGTTTCTGATTCAATAGATCTGGGGACTGTAGTGGGACCTGATAATTTGCATTTCTAACAAGTTCCTGCATGAAATTTCTGCTGTTGATCTAAGGACCTCACTTTGAGAACCACTAGGCAAGGTTCAGCTATCTTGTACCTGAATTGGTACCACCAAAGGGATATGCTTTTGGGAAGACAAGAGCCATTTTTCTGCCATTGCTTTTATTTTTGTCTATCAGATATTCTGTTTTGATTTGAGTTATTGTTGTCTGACTGAATTTCTGAGGAAATGGGCAGAATAGCCACCACACAGTTCTTCTTTGATAGGAAGGGGGTGTGGAGGACAAGAGGAGATTCTGAGCAGCCTTTTAGGAGAAGCCTGATGGGTCCCAGCTATTGGGCTGCCTAGGCAGGAGGGTAAGAGCATTTGTGTTTGGGAGGAGACTAGCAACCACAAATGAAAAGACATCGATGAACATGCTTTCATGGCTCACAGTTGCCAAAGTCACATGAAAGAGTGAGAACAGGCTGGTGAGGTGGCTCTTTGTCTACCAGGTTTCTGGTCAGAAGGATAAGGATCTATAAGAGCAGGTGTCACACTGGTTAACTGACTGGTCACTGGCAAATTGGAGAGTGGAGATTCAAGATCAGGCCACCAACACTAAGTCTAGGTCTCAAGAGGCTTCAGCAGACACAGGAGGATGAAAAACTGAAAGTGACTGAGTATCTATTGGGAGTCAGGCACCATCTGAGGGGAGAAGGGCAGAAAGAACCAGACCTGTCTGGGAGTTTACATGCTAGGGAACAGACAGGAAAGAAAGAAGGCAGAGTAGTGCCATGCTGAGAAGAAGAATGAAAGCAGAAAGGGAATATAGAGTCCAGTGTTGGGAAGTTTTTACATATAATCGAACACCAAAGGAGGGATCACTGAAGCAGCCAGTTTGAGTCAAGACCTGAAGGAAAGGAGTCACCTCCTAGACTGTGATGAGAGTAAACTTGGAGGCCCCAGAGAAGGGCATCTCAGTATACCTGACAAAGAGTGAGGAGTGACCAGCATGGGGCGAACAAGCTGGAGGAGGGGCAGGATTCTATCAGTTTTACCCACTAAGTCACAAATGATAGATGCTTCTTCTTAACTTCCAGATGAAACACAGTTGGCACAATGTCTTCATCATGACTTTCCTTGCAACACTGTCAAGAACACTACAGGTATTTTCAGCTGTTAGAGAAATTTATCCTCAGGTAACCAGTTTTGTACATAATGTGCCAAAATTTGTTTGATGCTTCTAGGAACAATGAAATGATGTGTGGAAGCTAGATTAATTAATGCAAATTTGCTAGTAATACAGTCATTTACAAATGAATTGCACCTTTCGAAAGGCAATGGTCAGCTATCTCTTTCAAGAAATGTAATTTTCTTCCCTAATCAATAAAGGGCCACTATATGAACTAGATTATATAGAAATAAAAAATGAGGATAATTATAACCATTATATACCTTCTCAAATCAAGACATTCACAGAAAAAAGAGACAAAACTCTTAAAAGTTAAAAAAACGATATCTGGTAGCTGTTACTGTTTAAGTGTCGAGTAATTTGGGGTTTATCTTCAAAAAAAGGAAAACACAGGACATTCACCTGATGCGTATATTTCTCTTCCCTTGGCTAGGAGAACCCACACACATACATATATTTTCCTCTAAAGACAGATTTCATTGAGATAAGTTACAGTTTCTTTTAATCGATTTAAAAATAGTATAAAGATGCCATGATAAACCTTGTGTAACTAACTTTTATGATTATTGGTGGCAAGTGTTCAGATACTTGAGTTTTCTGGTTTGGTCTCTGAGGTTGGCTGTTGTTTTTACTTCACTTCATGCTATCAGAACATGTCCCTGACATCCACTAGCCCATTTCTTATGAAAGGGCAAGGATGATAGTGGCCAGAAAAAGAGGATAGGGTATCTGAGCAAAATTCTCATGGAAAGAAAATGTGACATTGGCAAGTTACTGATACATTTATTAATTCAATAAATATTTATTGTATTTCTACCATATATCAGACTGTGCTAAGCGAGGATGAGTGAGAGACAGGTGCTATTTATAGTTTTAAAGAGAGGATAAAAAATGAACAAGTATCATACTCTACATATAAAAGCTTTAACTCTATCCAGAGCGCAATGAGGAGCCTCTGAAATCTTAGGGAGTCTGGAATAGTTTCCTGGAGGAAGTGCGTCCTAATCTGAGCCTTGAAGGAGGAGTTAAAAAAGCCTTCAGTGGATGCAGCATGTGAACAGGCCTGAGGGCAAGAGGCATTGGTTAACATTAGCCCAGTAAAGCCATTTTCTTGTGATGTGGTTTGGGTTGGCAGTTGGCAAGCTTAAACCACTGTTTAACTCAGGTTATTATAAAAAAGGACATATGTACCTTCAACTTTTTAGTTTACATTAAAATACATAAATACATTTATGTTTGTCCAATTTTTTATAAACTGCTAATACCTTTTCTTGATTGTATAGTTTCACATTTTTTTTTGCATGAGCTCTGCCCTTAATGAATGATCTGAATTTTGCTTTTTTTTTTTTTCTTTTAAGTAGAGTGAGAAATTGAAGTCACTTGGAAACAACTTTTTTGGAGAACATTTCTAGAGATTTATATCCCTTCTCAATCTTTTACTGTGATTTTACCCAAATTAGAGAACAGTTATTTTTATAAACTAACTTTTATCAAGTCTTTCTAGAGCATTCAATTTAATTTTCATTGAACAAACTATTTTTTGCCTTCATAGTTTGTTGACTTATATCATTTTTAATTAAACTATATTATGACAGGAACTTCTAACATAAGTAATTCTGGGAAGAGCTATCTTCAGGTAAGCCCTAACACAATGATGAAACACAATTTTGTGCGTCTGCTTGTCAGTAGCCCACCTGCAGCAAATAATCAGACTGTTTTACAGAGGAATGAAATGTCACCAGCTAATCCAAGCCAATCAACTAAATGAAGGAATTCAAGGACTTTAGAGTGTAATTCAAAATGGCAGAAGTATAAGGTTCATTGACTATACAAATTGATATTAAAGAACTAGATAGCAAGCATATGATAACCTTGTCTGCAGAGATGTTTAAATTTTGTCCTACCAGTCATTGAAAAATGTCTTAGGCTGTGCATGAAAGAGAGTAAAAGGAGACATGCAAGAGGAGGTTTCTTGGGGATTGCTTTTGCAGATCAACACTCATAGGAAGTGGAAGGGAGAACTTTAGCTGGCACAGAACTTCAAACTCAGAATTTCCTGAGTAATAGAACTGTCTTTGTTATTCTAATTAGGTAATGCATGGTGGCTTCCTTGATAGTTTCAGGATGGAAGGTTTGTTACCTGAAAGAGCAACCATGTAATTAGAGGGTTGGAACTTTGGGGAGGGAGAAAGACTGCAGATTTGAGTTCAAGCACATGGGTGATAATTTAGTCAAGCATGCCAAATAAAATCTCTGGATACTGAGGCTCAGTGGAGCTTCCTAATTCATGAATACACTAATATATTAGGAGGGCATCACACTTGGATTTCATGAGAAGAGGGCATGGAAGACTCCACCTGCACCCAATCTTATTTTATGTGTTTCTTCATTTGGCTGTTAGTATGACAGTTTAAGTAAGTTCTGTGAGTTTCTCTAGTGAATTATTAATACTGAGGAGGTTATGGGAGCCCCCGAGTTTATAGCCAGTTGGTCTGAAGTGAGATTCCTCAAGACTTTGAAGTGGGAAGCATTATCAAATTCCACTAGCAAAGATACCACATGTTGTACAATTAGGATTACTTTTTCACTGAGATTGTGGTTAGTCCATTGTCATTTTCTACTATCTGTCTAGAGCTTTAGAGACTAGCCTAGTGATTTAATGTAGTTATGTTGGGCACCAGCATTGCTACATTCTATTTGGTTTTAAGGGAAATACTAATCTCTGAAATTCCCACAGAATGCAAAGCTATTTTCACTTTATTATATTGGCAGGTGGACATATGTAGAGTGTTCAAAGACTTCTATTTGGCTTTCTTTACTATAATAGCTCTTACATCACATATTAAGGGGTTAATGCATAAGTTCTGCTAACTCTTACATATATCCTTCAAAATATAATTTAAGTGGCAGAAGAAATGACCGCAGAGTTTGTCATGGATGGAGTGGATCTGCTATAAGCCAGATCTGAATCAGGACTCCAGTTATTACCTGGCTTTCATATACCCCTACTCAGACAGGAAGGCCACAATGATGCTTTGGGTCTCTAGGTACCTTATCAACTCAGACACTGCATAACACAGTCATTGAAATATTTAGGTATTTTCTTTTTCCCAGTCTATTACTACTCAAGTGAAGGACCACTAGTCCTTTTATAGAAGGGCTGGAGATATCACTAGTGAACATACTTGCTGTAGTATTACAGGCTTCTCCTGCCTAGTGACCTGGACTCTCCTTCAGTCTGTGGAATCTACATCTGAGCACAGGAGTAGAAACTGGAAAAGCGATTATGCCATTTTGCTGGAGCAGCTCTTCTCAGTCCTTTGATCATCCATCTTTATTTCATCTTGATTGTGTAGACTGGACATCCCCTTTTCTTTCTACCCATCTGTTTTATTTGTAAGTATAACATGTTCTATTATCTCTATTGCTTTTGGTTACCACATGACCTTGCATTTATAAAAATTGTCCCCTTTTGCTTCTGATGTTTAAGTGCAGCACCCAAATGCTACTTTTGGGGGGATTTTATCATACTTATTGCTATCAAGGAACCCAGGCCTATATCATCATCTCCTGCTTTCAGGCCTGGCTTACAGAGCACAGTCACCTCTGAGATTCTCAGTGACACAGTTGCCTTGTAATCGGTGTATTTTTTATTGTTTGGTAAATGGTATCTCCCATACAGCCAAGAGAATATAGTTAGCTGGTTGGTTTTCTAGCCTTGAGTAGTACATTCCCTCAAGCATGACTATTTCTCTGAGTCTTTGATCCTCTAGTCTATTGTCCATCGTGGTCCATCTGGCATGTTCTCTTCATATACATGGACTGTTGCCATATCCAATGTTTTAAGAATTATTCAAGCATGGCCATTAACTCTGTATTCATGGGGATTTGCCATGATATTAAATCCTGTATCACGGGAGAATACATCCATATCAATAAACTTTTATATAACTATTCTGCCTCACTTGACCCAGACCTCCAAAATACAGTCCCATAATATCAATTTCTGCTGGTTCATGTTAACCTGGTCTATGGCTTCTTTGCGGAGATAGTACTTTCCTCTCTTAATAAGCCTGGTACCTTCCTAGTATCTGGAGAGTTTATGTTATGACTTAACCTGAGTTATTTATTGTATTGGGTCTAGGAGAGGATTTGAGGGAAGGTCCTAAAGGAGGAATGTGTTATCTTGCAATACAGAGACAAGTTTATCATCTTTAAGAAAAAAAAGATCATTCTAGTCTTTAACAAGAAAGAGAAGCCAACTCCAGTGGGCCCAGAGATTTCAAAAATATCTGGAATTCCAAATGTTCAACTGCATGAACCCAAATATTCCCGTCATGTGTCTCAGGTTCCTATCCCTTTCCAAGGGCCTTGACCTTGGCATAGAAAACTTTTGAATGTTGAGGATTCAACCTCTCACATAGCTCACCTACTCATAAATATGTCCTAGATTTGATCTTAACCTTTTCTTCCTTCCAGGTGCTGAAGATAAGAGTTACTCTATATCATGCCAAAGAAGCCCTCTGATTCTTAAACTTACCCAGATTACTCATTATCAACCTTTTCTTATTTTCTTCAGTGCATTCCTAAAAGTGGTTACTTGATTCCATAGTCCTTCGTTTCTACTTTGCTGAAATTTCTTACCTCTGAGATAGTTTCCATTCTAGTGCATTTCTTTCCATTGGCATCCCATCCCAATTTGCTACTGGTGAAAATTAATTTCACTGCTACAGGGTACTTGGGGCCATTCATGTTTATCTACCACCTATAATATGATTTTCATAGAAAGCTCACCAGGGTTAATCTACTTCCAAAACTTCATTTTAGAGTTACCTTCCTCAGATGACTCCTGCCACTACATCTTAGATTAGGCCCTCAGGTGCAGATACTGTGACAGAGATTAATATTTGTGTAAGTGTATGTGTAGAAGTATTTATCAGGAAATGTTCTCAGGACCAACATCTGTAAGGAAATGATGGAAGTAAAAATGAGAAGAGGGAAGAAGTGAACTGCAAAGCAAACCCCACAAAAAGCTCTAGACCTGAGGTGACCCTCAGATTTGTCCTGATTAGAGGAAAGGTGGACAAGCCTTTATATCACTGCATTAACTAGTCATTAGATGTGGGCCATTACTGGAGGGAATGACCTTGAGTAAACCTGCTGCCTTTGGCTGAGGACAACTCCCAGAGGGTCGTTCCATTGATAGCCATTAGCCTCCAACATTACCGACAACTGGGGAAAGAAATATTCAGTTCCGAAGGCAGATCTAGGTAGTACACAGCAGCCACTAAAAGAATTTTAAACTGGGAAATTAACATGATCAAATTCCTTCTTTAGAATACTCATCCTGCTGGAAGTGAGAACAAAAGGTTGAAAAAAGCTCATAAAAAATTTATAATGCTATACTAATAAATACCTTTGTATTTGTATTTACATTTATTCTTATATTTATTTTCATTACCATTTGTATTTTTATTATTTCTATATTTCTATTAGAGAGACAGCTTATTTTTATCATGGAGAAACTACAAGTTAGGAATTGCAATATACATGTAGTAAAATATAGTTTATAAGCTACAGTAATTCAGCCAGATTATTTCTAATTCTAGTCCCAATAAATCTTAATATGATTCTGCTGTTAGTCAATTTTCTATTCACTAAAAGTGCTTTATCCCAGTGCCACTATTCAGTTGAAGCAAAGAGGCAAGTGTATTCTTATTTAGTGATAACAGGTTAAACAAGTTGAGATTCTTATATAAGTTTCATCAGCTTCAAGTTATAAATAAAGATACAATGGATGTAATAGTAATGAGAAATAGGCATAAAGCTAATAAATAAAAGAGGATAATAGACTTTGTGAGCACTTAATAACTAATACATAGCTCCAGCTGAAAACAAAGGAAGAAAGAAGGAGAAGTCAAATAGAAAGGGGTGCAAAATGTTAAAAAAATTCTATCCTTTTGCTTTATAGCATTAACATATAAATATGCTTCTTATAAAATGTTTTGTAAATATTAAAATTAAAAAATTAAAATAATTTCTACTCTTATTAAAAGATAATAATTGCTAAGATATCCATTATTTCTTTTATGAGACTATTTTAAACACAATTAATTATATTATGTATTATATATTCAAGGCTTATTTAATTTAATATTATGTCATAAAATTTTTTATCAAAACAAATTATTTGAAAATTCTTACTTTAATTTTCTGTAGTTCTCTATTATATGAATATGCCATATCCTCTTTTATTGGGCATTGAGGTTGCTTCACAATTTTTTCATTATTTTAATCAATGTTGTTTTATAGAAAAATTTTAATATAGACTTTAATATTTTCTAAAAAAAATTTTCTAAAATCAGGCATACTGTCAAATTAAATAGTTTCCTTCTTTTTTTTTTAAGGCCTTTGATTAAATCACCAAGTTATTTTTCAGAACTTTGGTTCCAATTTTTATTTCCCTCAGCAATGCATGGGTGTGCTACTCTAACCACATTTATTTTCAGAAGGAAGTATCGTTTTAACTTTCTGTCAGTGTTATAGAAGTAAATGTGATTTTACTGTGGTCATCTTGTTTCACATTCTTTTAATTACTAGTACTGACTCTTAGCTGTTTGAGTCAGCTTGTAAATGGTCTTCCCAGAGCCATACCTGGAGGGCAGATTAAAACCCATAAAACCCCTCACCCTGTCATTTTAATATCTGATGAATATCCACTTGACCAGCCCTAGATGTGCCAAGAGAGTATGCCACTGTGAGACAATAGGACTTTAAATACACTTCTCAAGTGTCCATGCATTTGAAATGAGACTATTATGGACAGAATTATGTCCCCCTCCCCCACAATTTCATATGTTGAAGTCTTAATCTCGCAAAGCTCAGAGTATGATTTTATTTGGAGCTAGAATCTTTACTGAGGTAATCAAGTTAACGTGTCCATTGATCCATCAAAAAAAAAAAAAAAAAAAAAAGGAAAGAAAAGGCAACCCAACAAATGAGAGAAAATACTCACGAATCATATTTCTGATAAGGAGTGAATCTCCAAAAATACAAAGAACTCATGCGATTCAATAGCAAAATTAAAAAAATTAAAAAAAAAAATAAAGGATTAAAAAATGGACAGAAGATCTGAATAGGCATTTTTCCTAAGACACACAGATAGTCAAAAAGAACACGAAAAAGTGCTCAACATCACTAATCATCAGTGAAATCAAATCAAATGCAAATCAAAACCACAAGATATTGCTTCACACTCATTAGCATGACGGTCATCAAAAAGAAGAAATAACAAATGTTGGCAAGAATGTGGAGAAAAGGAACTCTCATGCACTGTCAATGAGAATGTAAACTGGTGCAGCCACTATGAAAAAAAGTATGGACATTCCTCAAAAAATTCAAAATAGAACTACAGTATGACCCAGCTCTTCTACTTCTGGGTATTTATCCAAAGAAAGTGATAATACTAACTAAAAAAGATATCTATACCCCATGTTCATTTCAGTATTATTTACAATAGCCAAGGTATGAAAACATCCTAAGTATTTGGTGGATAAAGAAAATGTTATTTACATACGTATACAATAGACTATTATTCAGTCATTAGAAAGAAGAATCCTGCCATTGGTCCACTGGATGGACCTTGAGGGCATTATGCTAAGACAGAGAAAGACAAATAGTATATGATCTCACATGTGGAATCTGAAAAAACAAAACAAACAAAACCAAAACCAAAAATGAACTCACAGTGGATACATTGGTGGTTACCTGGTTTCCAGCAGTGGAGGTGGTAGGGAAAGGCATGGGAGGTAGGAAAAATAGGTGAAGAGCATTAAAAGGTACAAACTTCCAGCGGTAAAAATAAACAAGTCATGGAGATGTAATGTACAGCATGGGGACTACAGTTAATAATACTGCCTTGTATATTTGCAATTTGCCAAAACAGGTAATCTTAAAAATTCTGATTATAAGAAAAAATGTGTAACAATGTATGGTGTTTAATGTTAACCAGACATATTGTGGTGATCATTTTGCAATATATGTAAATATTAAATTATTATGTCAAACACATGACACTAATATATGTCAATTATATTTTAACTAAAAAATTAGTTTATTGTGGTGGGCCCTCATCTAATATGACAACAGTACTCATAAAGAGGGGAAATTTAGCCATGGATATGTATATGGAGGAAAGATAATGTCAAAAGACCTAAGGAAAAGATGGTCATTTAAAAGCCAAGCAGACCTTTTATTCACAGCTCTTAAAAAGACCCAATCTTGCTGATCATTTGATCTTGGACTTCCAGGCTCCAGAATTGTGAGATAGTATATCTCTGGGTTTCAGTCATCTAGTCTGTGGTCCTTTGTTACAACAGCCCTAGCTCACTAATACATATACATGTCAGAATCTGATGTATCCCATCGATCTTTCTAACCTGCACAATTGTTTTTCTAGAAGATGGAAGTAGAGTACGCCCAAGGAGCTTGACCCAGCCTGTTTCCTGCCACATTAGAAATGGGTCTGTGATATGCTCTGCAATCCCATTCTGTCTACCATGCTATGGGCCCCAATCAACACTGGGTCGCTCAGAATCAGCATCCTAGAAATATAGAAATGGGACCTACAGTAAGCTATTGGGCTGGGAGTCATAGTCGTCACAGTCCATGCATACGAAGCCTGGTGGAAGAGAGGGAGATGAAGAGAAAAGCAGAGCTGGGACAGTGTGGCTCCTGAACTATGGAAGTGAAAGTTAATTTTTGAGCTTTTCCTTCCATTCAGCCTTAACACCTAAGAGGCTGTTCTTTCTTCCACTGGGCTCTATGGTCTCCATCTATCATTCCTTTACTTCAGTGAGCTTAAGTGGACTTTTTGTCTTGCAACTAAATGATCTTAGACTAAGCTTCAGATTCTGAATCTGTGAGGGATGGCTCTAGGTGTCAGTGGGGGTAGATGGAGAGTGGCATGGGCTGAGTGAGAGTAGACGGGGACAAAGATGACTACAGCATCACAGCATGAATAGGCCTCTCATTAGGGCTCTATATTCAGTGACGTTAGCGAATCTGGAATTTTTCTCAGATTTTTCTGTTAAGACCGTCAGTTCTAGATCTTGGAGAGTAGTACAGTTTTATGCCTTTTCTTTGTATTCTTATTGCCGTAAAGAGTAAAGAAATTTTCCTAGATTTTTTATTAAGACCGTCAGTCTAGAGCTTGGAGAGTAGTAATTTTATGCCTTTTCTGTGTATTCTTATTGCAGTAAAAAGAAGGGACGCGCTATACCAGAGATTGCTTCTCAGAAACCATTTTAAACTAGATGCCACAGGCTCAGTCTTGAAACAGAAAAATCTTTTAACTGAAACCACACAATCAATCACTATTATGCTTTTATTTTGCAATGATTAGTGAGAATTTAAAAACCTTCCTCTTCGTTCGGAGGTCTCTATTTTAAAAGTATTATGAATGGCTAAAATAATACCACTAATCATATAATAACATCTTATCCACATAAAAACATGTAGAAGATTCTGTTTAAATGCATGTATGTGCAGCTATAATTACACACCAACTCTGGCTTCATTACAATAAATTCTTTCCTCCTCTTTATTTCTTCATCTATCAGCCTCCAAAGATGAATAAAATGTGAGCTAAATTCCTTGTCCTCATATAAGTCATAACTTTGTTGCAATTTTTTTAGGGGAATGAGAAGTGGAGAAAGACAGGTAAACAAATAATTACGATTTAATGTTTCATGTGTTATAATAAAAATAAATACAAAGCCCCCTTAGAGGCCAGAAATGCCTCTGCCTCTGTCTGGGGTTTCTGGGAAGGCTTCCGAAGAAAGTAACGTTTAACCTTCTTCTTGAAAGAGGAGAAAAATATTCAATTGTTTTAAACAATAGAGCCTAATGGTGAGGTCTAAGAGCCTGGCCAGGGCACTGTGAAGAGAGGTTGGAGTTCTGGAGTGACTTGGTGACAGCAGATATGCATGGAATTCAGGGGAGAATTTGAAGGCTCCTTCCAGATCTAAAATCCTATGGTCCCAACCTCCGCTCCAGGAAACAATGAGGATCAGCTGTCACTGAGTTTTAAATAACGATTTTGCCCATGGGTTCAGAAAAAAACAGTCAATTGCTCTAGGTAAATGAGGAGAATGATAATATAAGCTGTTTCATTATCTCTGTCCTGTGGCCAGGAAGGATGGACCACACAAATCTGTGGGCTGGTGAAATATTTTCTTTGTCTGCAAGATCTTCCTAACTGGAGTATTGTCAGGTGATTTGAGAAACTCTGTTTCCTCTGAAGTGCTTTCCTGCACATCTGTTTGTGACTAAAGTATGTGTAATCCCACAGACAATGACAGGTCCTTGATTGCTCCATTTACACAAACCACACCAGCATCTGCTGGGACTCTCCAGCCTCCCTGAGACTTTGCCTGGGCTCCTGAGGTTGCCTTCCCACACGTGGGTTGCAAACAGCCACTGCAGCAGATGTCAGGCCTCTTGCTCAGCTGAAAGTTACTCTTTATGACTTTTCTTTATTATGTGGCAAGCCCTCAATTGTGGGAAGACACAGCACTCATGCTGGTAGGAATTCTAGATCAGAATTTTAGTGATGCTTCATAGATTTTCACTCATTTCTTGAAATCTGAATGGAGCAGGACTGGGTTTTCTATTGCTTTAACATCATCCAAGTTCACGTGGGCAAATTTATTTTCCCTGTTTTTTTTTCCTGCTAAAATATTAACATTTTAGTGATGGTGGAGGTGGTGGTAGTAGGTAGGTTAACTATTACAAGGCAATAGATGGATAGATGAGAACAGGGAGAAATATCCCGCTGACATCTTTCCCAGCCTGTGTTTGTGGTCCCCAAACTTTTTAGCATCAGGAACTGGTGCTCCTATGAGAATATAATGCCTGATTATCTGAGGTGGAGTTGAGGTGGTGATGCTCATGCTGGGGAGTGGTTGCAAATACAGATGAAGCTTCATTTGCTTGCCCGCCATCGCTCCCCTCCTGCTGTGCGGCCTGGTTCCTAACAGACCATGGACCAGTACCTATAATAAGGGAAAAAAGCTCAAGAGACAAGACTAATAGGATTTAGACACCTGAATTGACTCTTATTAAAATGCTGAGCCTCATGTTATGTTGTAAGTACACATTAACTGGGTCTTTTAAAACGATTGGAGTTTGAAGTAAGAACAAGAACTAGTCTGAGATTTAAATTAACTTTTTAGAAATAAGCTATAATTCCTCTTCTGCATTCACGCCCACCTTCTGAAAGTGGTTCATGCATTTAAGAGAAAAGTGCTAACTCAGAGAAGAAAATTTTTTTTTATCTACACCCCCTCCCCCGCCATATACTTACCTATGTCTCATGCAGTATAGAAGAGAACTCTGAGTTTAAGGTTAGAATCCCTAATTGTGGATCTGACTTTGTGCCTCTAAACTGATCATTGAGCTAGTTTTGGGCATCAGTTTTCTCAGCTCAATAGTGATGGCAAGTGAGTGGGCTGGGCCTCGGGAATTAGAGGAATCAATGATGAAAACCTACTTTAGACTTACTTTGGACAATAAGGAAAAACTGGCTCAAAGCAAATGATAGAAAATGGGAAAGTAATCATATTGCCTTAGAAACTATAAAAGCATACTTATACAAATATTTTGTACAACTATGGGTTTACTTTACTTCAAAATGGTCAGAGAAGAGGCAATGGGTACAAAGCTACACTCTGAAGGAAATAAGGCTGTAGAAGAATGGGTGACTCTGAAGCAAGTTTTTCCTCACACAATCATGAGGCATCCCAATGAGAAAAAGAGGAGGAATTGGCAGAGAAGTGACATTTCAAAAAATGAGTGTGGTTTGTATGATCTTAAAAGTATAGCTCCAAGATGGACAGAGTTGCCATAATTAACAATAAAATAATGAATGAGTTATCTTTTAAAATTTAGACTTGGTACTGTTACAACCCTTTAAAAAGTCTCATTCTTTGTAGAAAACATGAACCCCAAACTAGTTAATCTGGTACATAAGATGATATTGACCATCATTCCTCAGTCTTCAACTCCTGATCTATGTGTTAAATGTATTGAGGACATGGAGGCTGCTAGATGTGACATTAAAAAAGCTATTTCCAATCTATGCCATCCTTTGATTCTTAGATGGTGTGATGCTTGCTCCTCTTATTAGATTATTTCTTTAGTCTGTCCAACGTTTATATCAAGAAACCGAATATTAAAGGAATAAATAGAATACAAAAGAGTCCATTATCCTTACTTATCTGGACAATTATTTACAATTTGTTGTATATTTTGCTAGGTTTCTATCTATACACTAACAAATACTATTATTGTGTGTGTATATATATGTGAAATTATATGTGTATGTCCTTGCAATTTTCTATTTTCATTTATCCTACCTAATATGATATTTTAGTCATCTTTTCATATTCGTACATAAAACTTTTTCTAATTTTCATAGCTGTGCTATAGATATGTGCCATGCCTTATAAATGTCATTTAGAAATTTTGAAATTATCTATATAATAAACAAAAATATACTTATGTAAATATTGTGTATAACTGTGAGTTTTTCTTTACCTATTTATCATTTATTTATTATTTATTTATTCAACAACTACTTATTCAGCACATATTAATTGTGTTCACTGGTGCTTTGAAGCCTAAAACTCCCCAATGCCTGCACTAAGTCAAAATCACCCTCATCCATATTTTACCTCCATGTTCAAACATATTTATTTGTGATTTTATCCTTCCAGACTATGAGTATCAATCACAAAGGCTATTACCATTATTTCAATTTTCAGAAAATATAATAAAGGTACACCTTGAGATTATAGATTAGAAAACTGAGTAGTGTTCCCAATCATTTCACAGAAAGAGAATATTTACGAGTCAGAATGGATTATGTAAAACCAGACTATTCTATACTAATCACATTTTCTTTGAAGTGTGACAAATACAGATTAGGGAATGTTGTAGATAGAGACAATCTTGATTTCAACAAGACATTTGCAATAAAGAAAAATCAAACAAACATGACATGCTTGCAGTTATGGAGAAAAACTGTATTCAATAATTGTGGGAATGGGTAAATTTCAATTAGTTGCATGATTTTGTCTAAAGAGCAGAGAATAATAAGTGGATATCCACTGAGGGATGTTAGAGACATGCTGTAGGATTCTGGCTCCATCTGACACAGAGTGAAGTAGAAAATGTCTTCCATAAGGCTCATACAGCAGGTCAACAACAAAATTATACAGATGCTTTGATAGTAGAGCTTCCATTTGTTGAGCCCCTTGTCTCTGGGGATATATTGCTATGACATGACAGAATTGGCTAGATTATATAGGTGTTCTATTTCAAGGTGTATATACATACATACATATACACACACACACAAACACACACACATGTACACACACATATATACACACATACATGCATGTAAATATATATAATATGCATACATACATGTAAATATATATAATTGATTAGACAAAACTAAGTGGTGATGATTCAGCTATTTAAATATTGAAAAATATTGTTTATGTGTGTGCATTTAGTTCTATGAAATTTTATCACATCTCCAGGTTCATGTGATCACCACCACTGACAATAGACAGAAAGATCTGCTCCATCACAAGAATTTCTTGTGCTATCCTTTATGACTAGGAATCCTGTCTGCACCCAACCCCTCAGCCTCCACCAACCACTAATGTGTTTTCATCTCTATAATTTTGTCATGTCATGAATGCTGTATAAAATCTGTATAAATAGAATCATACAGTACATACTTCTGAGACTGGCATCTTCCACTCAGCATCTCAATTTTCTTGAGATGCATCCAGGTTGTTTCCCATATTAAAAACGTATTCTTTTTTATTACTGGATGGTATTCAATGGTATCCAGTTGTACGAATATAGCAGTTTGTTTAACCATTCATTCAATGAAAGATACTTGAGTTGTTTCCAGGTTTTTGGCAATTACTAGTAAAGATACTATGACAATTTTTTAATTAATTTTTGGGTGTCTATAACTTTTCATTTCTTTGTGTGTTAAATACCTTAGAGAGCAATCACAGGGTCAAATTGTAAGTGCATGTTTATTTTGTGAGAAATTATCCTTCTCCTTTCCAGAGTGATTTTACTATTTTACATTTCCACTAGCAATGTATGAAAGATTCAGTTTTTCTGTAGTCTCACTAGCATTTGGTGTGGCATTATTTTTTATTTTAGCTGCTCTAATAGGTATATAGTAATAGTTCATTGTGGTTTTAATTTCTATTTCTCAAATGGTTATTGATGTGAAAATATTTTCATTTGTCATCTGTATAGTCTCTTTGATGACATGAAGTCTCTTCATGTTTTTCGCTCATTTTTAAAAATTGAATTGTTTGATTTTTTTTATTGTTGAGTTTTGACTCAATATGTTGTAAATATGAATCCGCTGTCATATATGTGGTTTGCAAATATTTTCTCCCAGTCTGTGGCTTGTCTTTTCACATTTCTATAGTGTCTTTCACAGAGCAAATTTTTACATTTTGGTAAGATCCAGTTTATCAATTTTTCCTGTTATGTATAGTACTTTCAATATATATGCTTCACTTAAAAAAAACTTAATTTTAGAATAGTTTTAGATTTATAGAAAGTTTTCAAAGAGAATACTAAGTTTTCAGATACCTCTCATCCAGTTTCTCTTATTGTTAGCATCTTACATTACTATGGTAAATAAGTTACGACTAGAAAACCAAAAAGGATTTTATTCATCTTACTATGAACTAAACTCCACACTCTATTTGGCTTTATGTCTTGTCCTAATTTCCTTTTTCTGGTCCAAATTCTAAACCAGGATACCACACTAAATTTAGTCACCAGATCTTTTCAGTCTTGTCTCAGATTGTTCTTGTTTCCAATGATCTTGATAGTTTTGAGCAGAGTTGGTCAGGTGTTTTATAAATATCCTTCCATCTGTGTTTGTTTGCTCTTTCTCCTGATTAGACTGTTACTACAAGTTTTTAAGAAAATGACCAGAGGTGGAGTGTTACTCTTATCACGTGTTATTAAAGGTACATGTTCTCGACAGTAATATTAAAGGCACATGTTCTCGACATCATTTTTCATTGATGATGTTAACCTTGATCACCTGGCCAAGGTAGTGTTTGTCAGCTGGCTTCATTGGTAAGTCCCCATCCTCTCTTTTCTTACTCTACTCTTTGAAAGCTAATCAATAAGCATAATTTCTTGAAGCAAGAGGGGGTGGGGGTAACATTTACACTAATTAGATGGAATTCTTTTGTATAAAAGATGTGCCTCTTTCTCTATTATTTATTTATTATTGATTTCTAAGGATTGAAAAGGGGAAATTTTGTGAAGGATTTGGAATCTATTTAGTATGAATTCTACTGACAAGGAAAAGAAGAGAAGGAAATTCTAGGTTGAAAGAAAGGCAGGAGCAAACTGGAAATGAAAATACAATCTTTATATTTTTGGAGAATGACAAGCAGTGAGCTATAGTTAGAGAATGGTGAGAAATGGGCTTCCACGGGAAAGAAGCTTGTCAGTTAGATGAGACCTGACTATGGGGGGCTTTGCATACCAGGCTAAGGATTTGGGATTTCAGTTATGGTACAAACCTCTGTAACAAATAAAAAGTATGTACTGTTCATAAGGGTATATTTTGCTCTTTAAAAAAGATTTGTGTGTCTGGCTGTGTAAACAAAGGGCAAGTATATAATGGATTCCTGTGAAAGAATATTTCTTTTTATCTTTTTTGATTTTTTAGGTGAGGCAACTCTTGCTTGACCTTACCAATTACAAGAACCTTGTCAGTTTACAATCCCTTATTTTTTTATATTTTTATGCCTGCAGCACCTGGTCTTCCTAGGTGGTCTCTCATTCAAGTTCTAACTGAGCCCAACCCTGCTTAGCTCCCAAGATCAGACAGGATTGGGCTTGTTCAGGGTAGCATGGTTGTAGATTGAAAGAATATTTTAAAAAGATCCCGTGAAAGGTTCTTTTGAAAGTGAGGTATTCTTTTTTCTCCTTTTTTTCTTCTTCCTTTTTTTATGCAAAACTGAGTTTTGATATGTTGGCTTTATTTGACCTTTTTATTTTACTTAAAAACAGTGGATGTACCCCAAAGTTCATTACAGTGTTGTTTACAATAACAAAATATGGAAACACCTGAAGTGTTTATGAATAAATGAAAATATGACACACACACACACAGAATAGAGTATTATCCGGCCATTAAAAAAAAGTAGAATATCTTGTCATTTGCGACAACATAAATGGACCATGAAGAAATTACCCTAAATTAAATAAACTGAGCAGAAAGAAACAAACATCATATAATCTCATTTGTTGTGAAATCTAAAATCAAAACAAACAAACAAACAAATAAAAACAAACAGCTTATAGATACAGACAACTGACTGACGGTTGACAGAGGCAGCGTCTGGGTGGTGGGCAAAATGGGTAAAGGAGGTAAAAATGTACAAGCTTTGTTATAAAATAAATAAGACATGGTGCTGTAGTGTCCAGTGGTAACTATAATTCATAATATTGTATTGTGTATTTGAAAGTTGCCCTAAGAGTAGATTTTAAAGATCTCAGCATAAGAAATAATTTTTAAAATAACATATATAAAAAGCAAGCAAGCAAGCAAACAAACAAACAAACAAGAAACAGCAGATATTTAACCTATTTTCACATGATTTCAAACACATAATAATACAATTGGAAAATATTTTCTCTCTAGGAGACAATTCTTTGATATATAAAACCACAAATGGATTTATATAGCTATCAGTTCTTAAGATTTAAAGTACAATTTCCTGTGCAAAATGTATTCAGTGATGCTACCATTGCCTTTTAAAAAATTATACATGAAATTATGTTAATGATGGTTTTCTTCAAATAGAACATGTGGGGATACTGGCAAACCAGATGGAGGCTGGTTCCTTGATAGACATGCTACCTAGGGCAAAACTGGGAGAGCTTCTTAGGATTTGTTTTGTTCTATAAATCTTATTGTCATTGTCGGTTTAACTTCTTTTTTATTGGGTAATAAAAATAAGAAGAAATGGTTTAGTGGGACTTTAAAAATAATCTATACTTCAACTAACATGGTTAGCCATTTATAACATCTTTTTTATATTTTATTGGATAGGAACATACAGGTTAAATGTATGGAAATACGCTGGCAGCAGCGTGGGTCCAGTAAATGCCAAAACAGTACAGTGTTGTGTACAGCATCATCTCACATTTTTTTTTCCTTCTTTTCAACACCTATACTCTTTAGCAGTGAAATCTCAATCATTTTCTAAACATTTCCCTGGTATATTAAGTCTCTGGCACATGCATCATCTTTAATTGTTTAGTTGATGCCAATTCCTAGTGGAATGCAATGTTATTGAGTTCTTATACGTTTAGACAATAATTGAAATTTGAGAATTTTAACATAGGCTACTTTAAATATGGTTTCTTCAGATTAGCTCTTAATTCTGACAGCTTAATTTGATTTCTCAAATTCAGATTAGGCAAATAACTTTAGAAATGAGAATTTCAAGAGCATCTTGGCTCTCATGTTTGAACCTGGTAACTGCTCTTGTGAGTGGTTTCTGGACAATGTCTTGAAGATATTTAGAGAATAAAACAATGTAGCCTGGATATCAGTGCTCATGATTGAGCTCAGATACCTATTGGAAACCATATTCACTTGCAGAATTTAAAGAGAATGACAAGCTCTGGGACAGTACGTAATGATGTGCCCCTAGAAAGATGCAAAAAGGGGTTAAGACTAGAAGCCTCTATGCCAACCACCACAGCAGCCACATTTCCTGATCGAGTACCTGGCGATTACATCGGTAGGCTATTGTTTAACTCTGTTCCCACAAGAAAGAGGAGGTGGAATTTATGGGAAACATGGTATGGGAATCTGACCTTTTAACGTTCCGCTTTCTGCTTCTGTGCCCCCGCTTACGCATCATATCAGACCACCATTTGGTGACAGGTAATGAATAGATGATGTATAGATCCATTGTGATTGGGATATAGTGATTAATGGATATTTGGGTATAAAACTGTAGACCTGAAATGGGTCGAGGCTGCTCCTTTGGAAGGACAGCCGCCGGCTAGTAGACTGTTTCTAATATCAAAGCACTCAGGTTGAGTCTGGTTATTCCGGTCACAACAAGTACATATGAAATCCAGAGCCAAGGAGTAAAGTCAATATCACAGAATTCGGGAAAAATGTGTCAGACACTGAATTCTGTAGAAAATACAAGTTCAAGGAGATAATGACAAAGAAAGAGCATGAACATTCTTGTCTCTTGCATAGATATCCAGATCTAGGCAAAATGAAAGCCAATCGCAGTTCTGTTTATTTGCTGTTTGTTTGTTTTCTGGGCAAACTTTTTAGTAGAAATTCAGCTACCTCATTTGGCAGATGAAATAACTCAAGGAGACCATGACCTACTCTTGTTATGTAACTGGAGTGGAACCAAAAAAAAAAAAGGCTTTCTGTTTTATTACTTTCCTTCTATGAACACTTCTGAAGGCACTGGGGGTCATGGCAGGGGAAAGTGATAAAATCTGAAGCCAGATTGGATTTCAACAGTGGTACTGCCATGTCAGCTATAATCTCTCTTTTGTAAAAATGAGAATAATAGTAGCTTTTGGGCGGGGGAGGGGGCAGGAGAGTAGTAAAGTTGTAAAATGAAATGAAGTAATAGATATAGAATGCCTGGCAGAGGATGTAACACAGGTAAGGCACAATACATGACAACTAATGTTATTAATATGTGCCTAGACTTTGAGGCCTTATGATCCAAGATGGGGATGAAGAGTCTGTCAGACATGTCAAGAGACACTGGGCCAATGACACTCTCAGTCTAGTGTCAAGAGAGACCTGTTGGGAGTGTATGGGGCACCTTACATGAAGCATAAAAAATTCTTCTCCAAACAGCTTTCATCTAGAGTTGCAAATTATGAATCTTTTTACATAGAGTATTGAACCTCCAGGAAAAAACTCTTATTATGCATGTTCACATGGGAAGGGTAACCAAACAAAATAAAGAATTGGGCTTAGGACGCTGGAGATAAAAGGACAACTGGAAACACTGCAGACTGAAGATGGAAAAGCATTTTGGAGCTTGAACGAGCAGAGTTGAGCACCTCTCTTAACTGCATTTATTTATTATCAAGGTATAATTGACATAGAATATATATTAGTTTCATGTATATGACATAATGATTTGATACATGTATAAACTGTGAAATGATCACAATAAATCTAGTTAACCTCCATTGGTCTCTTAACTTTAAATCCTCTTCCAAGAAGAGGCAAGGATTAAAGGTAATCATTTACTGTCACTAGAAGAAACCAGAAAAGGAAGTCAATCTGTGTGTCTATTCTTTACCCCATCTCAGATCTTTGGAAGCAAGTATTATATCTAAAAGGATTCATTCAGTTGAGGTTCTATTGATTGATGTGCTGATGCCTGCATATTCAAATGTATCAGAGAGATAAAGGCTTGGCCATTCTCTGCAGGAAACCCATGGTGTCTGCTATTTCAAAAGGAAAGTTTTACCTTTATTTTTAAAGGACTGCAAAAACAGTTTTCTGCTTTTGGCTTGCTCTCTCATCCTTCCCATATTTTTCCTCATCCTCATTTTAGCTGCAAGAATCTTGCTGAAAAATTTCTACAGAAAAAAGTATGCTTTCACTCAATCCTCTACCAAGGGAAATATTAATTAAGAGCAGATTGCTGAGATAAGTAGGTGATTAAACCATAGGCTCAAAGCCTTGTTCCTTCTACTCCTGATGCACAAACCCTTCCTTTCTCTCCTACTTCAATTTTCCTCTATGTTTTGTCAAGTTATCCTCTGAGATCTGAACTATCTTTCTCATAATCAAGAATAGGAGAATTGCAGTATTTATCTTCAGCTGAACTATACTTGACTGGTAGGTTTTCGATTTACTGATGGGGGAGATTAAGATAAAGCTGTTCTGAGGCCTCTACTTTCCATTTGAATTCAGATTTTGCTCATAGTCTTGCAGGGTGTCCTTATCATAGTCCAAATTACTTGAGCTCTTCCATATATAAAAGAATATAAGCTTTTTTGGTTTGGTTGCCTGTTTTGTACTTACAGGATTCACTGGATTTGTACTGTAGGAAATACAAATACCATTACCATTTTTTTCATTTACCACAAAGTACTAGAGGGTGGTTAACTTGTACCTTATCATTCAAAAACTGAAAATCAGGATGACAAAATAATTTGCTATTTCTCAAAGAGGGTGGAAATTCATTATGAGTATTTGAAATAGGTGAAAAAAATCACTTAAAATGAATCATTCAGGTAAAAATCATTCCTTTCTTGCTCTAAATCTATGATAAACATCAAAAACTGTCATAAATACCAGCAGCACTTGTTGAGTTTATAATAATCTCAAATTATATGATGTTCATTTTTTTTGGAACTGACAGTATTTGACACTTGTGCAGCTGTTGACTTTAACAAATTGGTAACTATATTCAATATTAAAAATAGCCATTTAAAGCAAATGGAATGAAGACATTTAAAGTTATGTTAAGTAAAACTTTTTGAGGGTTCTACGGAACTCATTTAAAAATTAACATTTATAAGCACCTAATTTTTACCATTTGGCTAAAGCAATTAAAAAACATAAATATATATTTTTTTCTCATCTGTGACCTTAAACAGAATAGGTTCTGAGTGTCATAAACTGATTGAGGTATAAATCTTTGCAAAGCGATGATTAGAATAAGCACTATAGTAACTCAGTTTCAACAGCCTCATCATAAACCAGGTACTGCAATACATAATGGGGTCTGGTGTTTCACAACTCTGTTAGTACAGCTTAGTAGAGGTTTTTGAACATTCTGGCAAAATGTCATCTACCCAACTTCAGCATTCAGTTTACAACTTTTATGCTAAAAAAGTATTTCTGACCTGGGAAGTTAACCTTTCCCTTTTTTCTAGCAATAGCAGTGGTCTCTGAAATTTATGTTGGCAGTCATGTTATAGGCTGATGTACTCCATATTTCATTCAGTAGATGTGCTAGTTAACTCGTTCTAGACATTTAAAGCTAAATTGCACTATTCCGTTATGCTATTTGAAGTTATTGATTGAGAAATAGTTTCTAGCTTTTAGATATATAGTGTAACTTATAGGTCAGTTAATACCTTAGGAGGTTGTACTCGTTGTCACATCATCCACAATTGCCTGTTATCGTCTTTCTTTGTAACAGTATTAGAGTCAAAACTAGTCTAGACACTGATCATGTCTGTGAACAGGTCAGATGGAATCAGTTCACAGTTTTCCATCTGCTTTCTGATGCATTCTGTGAAGCAGCTGGAAAAAGACAGGGTCTACAGATGACTTTACTAAAACAGGATCATAAGTATGCATTTTCTATGAAAGGATGTCAATGTGAATAGGGACATTGCTCGTGGCTCCATTCCATGTTTGTGAAGGAGCCTAATAAATGCCTGTGGCCTAACATTTCTTCATGACAAAAATTGTCAAACATTGGCACACAGTAAAGGAGATGGCAGTGTGCTGTAAGACTAGACACACATATTTATGGGAGGGTTTAGAAACTGTCGTGGAGACAGAGATTCTAGACTAAGCTGGAAGAATCCCTAGAGATCCTTTGTCTTAGTCTGCTCAGGCTGTTATAACAAAAATATTGTAGACTGGATGACTTACAAACAACAGAAATTTACCACTCACAGTTCTGGAGGCTGGAAGCCAAGATCAAGGCACCAGCAGATGCTGTGCCTGGTTCACAGTGTCCTTCCATGGCAGAAGGGATAATAAGCTCTCCAGCCTCTTCATACAAGGGTGCTAATCCCATCCACAAAGGTTCCACCCTCACAACCTAATCACCTCCCCAAAGCCTCATCTCCAAATACCATCACTTGTGGTGTTAGATTTTAACATATGACTTAAGGGGTGGACACAGACATACATTTTATAGCATCCTTAAAACCATGACGGTCAAAACTTAGAGATGGTAAGTACCCCTACCCTGCCAATAAAAATGCCTTCTAGTCATGGCAAACCCATGTGTGCAGTGACTTCCTACACCTGAATTATGCTGCCTGTAATCCAGATATCCTCAGAAGCCTCTGTAAATTATAGAATTCTGTTTTTGCTGATTGTAACCTAGTCCCCGACTCCCAGGAAAATCCTCTATAGTTTGACCCATTGAAAGTTAGTTATACTTATCTTTTTGAGTGAATTAACGAATTAAAAAATGTCAAGGTTTTTATGAGTACTTCAGTGTAATTAACTGGATAATTCTGATTAATGTAGTTTTGAGGTCAATAAGCATGTGAAAAGGTTCTCAATATCACTAATAATTAGGGAAATAAAAATCTAAGCACAATGAGGTACCACCTTATACCCTTATGTTAAAAAGAAACTTTATAAAAGTTTCCTAAATTTGACAATTCTAAAAATTTCCATGACATTACCAATACTGAGTTGTAAAGATAAAAGTTTCAAAACCATCAATGGTAAAAACAAATTTGTTAAATTATGCTAAGAACAACATGTAAAATTATATTTCTATTCTTTCAATAGAAAGTCGAGATTATGGTTATTCAAAAGAGAGGTTAATAAGTATATGGATAAAAAATAGAGGAAAAGAGTATTAATAATGTTCCCAGGCAGTTAATTCATGAAAACATGTCATTTTACTATATTTTATGGTCTTTGTGATTTTTACTTTTAAAATTGCAATTTCTTTTTCCATTCTGAATAAATGTACTTTTGCATTTGTAATTTTGTATTACAGAGGGCTTAAAAATTGTAAAAAGCTTCAGACCCCATGAAACCTGGATCTACTCTAGCATGGGGCTTAGGATAGTTCTTCTCTGGACGTAATTTCTATAGGCATAAAAGTGGATAATTGAACAACCTAAAGGAGTAATTATAAGGCTAACATTAGCAGTGTGAGTGAATTTTTGGCACACAGTAGGGTTTCAATAAATGCTTTTATATATATAATCATATCTGAAATCTAATGGTATATATAAATTTATCATCTCAACTTTGACCTTTCTATCTTTTCTACCTGGTTAATTATCTTTTTATCTCCCCAGATAAGTTCTGAGTTCATTATATTTCTACCTGGCCTCTGCCTCTTGTCTCTTTCTCTTTTAATCCACCTTTGTTCTTCAGTCACAGTGATTTTTCAGAAAGTCAGACCCGATCTGAGTTAAAAATTTGAACTACAAAAATCTTTAATGGTTTCTTTTGATTAAAAGATAAAGTTGAAATGCCTCAGTATGAAATTTAAATCCTTAAAGTGAACCTTGTTTACACTTAAATCGTGCCTTCTTTAAATCCTATGCTCTAGGCAGCCAGGTAAGAAAGAAACGTACCTCCACACTTTCTGTCTTTTCCGGTTCAGGCAAGGATGTGCTCTTCCAGCTTGTAATTAATTCATTCATTCACCCATTCATTACTGTAATATTTATTGAGTCTGTGTTTAATTTGTGCAAGACATTGTACTAAAAATGAGTATGTGGAAATGTGTTGAGTGGGAAATTAGCTCAATGCAATGGTTACCCCAAAGCACCCTACCAGAGAAACTCACCTAGAGGTCATGAAACAAACACCTCACAAATTAACTCCCAGTGAGAATAAAGGGAGATAGATCAGGTAGGTCAACATGTGAAGGTTGGGTGTCAACAGAAGAAAGGCCATGCCCCCTCAGTTATGCGGTGCTCCCAGGTCCCGTCGTTTCTCTACCACTTTATCCTGCTCACTGTTGACAGGGTGGTGAAGAACAGAGTTGAGGCTGCAATGAGGGAGCCTACAGATCAGAGGTGCCAGGAACCAGAACACACTCTTGCTGTATTAAAGAGACCCAGGCACTCTGCTGGCCCTGGATGTAGCTCAACCTGAACTTCAGCTGTGGACTATATTTGTGGTTCTTGGATAGAGTGTATATGGGGCTAGGATGGGATCACACTAGGGTAACCCATGTGTGGCTGGTTTAGGGGTAACAGAGCTGTCAGGCCACATGTGGCATGCTCATGACTTGGTTTTTGTAATTCTTTTGATCTACAAGTAACGCTTCTGTACGTCCCATCATACTTTCTATTAATTTTATGTAGCTTAGGCATGTCTTAGAGATTACTGACTTATTTAACACATCTTGCAACTATTGCCAGTGTCCTATAAACTACTTGCTTACTTATGTTTACTCACCACATAAGTTTCACTTATATCTTATAAGCTGTTAGCTATTATACTGTCCTTGCCACATGTGCTGTGGGGTAGACCTGTGCAGACTCGCTCCTGACTTGACCACAGAGCAAAGAAGGGTCCCATGGGGAGGGTTCTGGAGTCATAGGATGGCAGGGTAATCCAGGCTGGTAGGGGCTGGTTAAGGTCATAGATCCCTTTTGGGAGTTGTAAGTCATTGGCTCTGGCTGATGCATGAATCCCATCCACAGGAAAGAGTGAAATTATGTGGCTTAAGAGAGATTGCCAAGAAGTTTCAGTGATTGGCCTGTATTGTCTTGCTAATGAACTTAGAGGTTGTCATGAAGACCAGGAGGAGCTGCAAAAGGATTTTCAGTCTTCTTTTGACCTTCAAACTCTTATCTCTACTTGTGATGGTTAATTTATGTGTCGTTTAGACTGCACCACAGTACCCAGATATTTGACCACAGAAACTCTGGATGTTTCTGTGAAGGTGTTTTTTTCTTCCTTTTTTTTCTTATTTTATTTTAGTTTTTTGGTTCGGATAAACATTTAACCCATTTACCATTTAGAAAAAAAGTGCAATTTGCTGCCAGCGTTAATTTAATTTTACAGAAACACACTCGTTTAGGCTAAAGCAAATTTACCTGGCTTTCAATATGAAAATAAAATATAAAAACTGTTCTTGGAGTTATTTCTAAACAAAATTTGTTTCTGATCCTAATGTAACAAAAACATATACATACATTGGATTCATCAAATGGATGTTTTGCTAGCAACTGTTCAAGAATGATGCTAACATCATGCATAGGAATGTTATGTTTTCTAGGATTTGACATTTTAAGGGATCAAGAACTACTATATTTTGTAAATGGGAACACCACTACTAAAAACAGAAAGCTAAAATAGAATGATGTCATTTGTTTCCAAAGACTACTGTCATACTAGAACGATGTGAAAATAATATTAAAAGCAAGATATTTCATGGCATACTTGGGGAGTAAGGTTCGGACTGTAATCCATGAGTTATCTTGAGATAAACACTGCAGCCCCAAGTGCTGGTGGCAAGTATTCTTGGGGCAAATGGTAAATGGGTTAAATCGATAGACTGAATAAAGCAGATTAATTTCCACAATGTGAGTGGGTCTTATCCAGTCAGAGAAGTTCTTAAGAAAAAAATTGCCATCCCTGAAGAGGAAAGAATTCTGCCAGCAGACCACATTTGAATGGGAACTGCAGCTCTTCCCTGGGTCTTCAGCCTGGGGGCTTACCCTGCAGATTTTGGACTTGCTAGCCTCCACAATCATGTAGGCCTATTCCTTAAAATAAATCTCTCCCTATATATATGTACACATTACATATCTATATTTGTAAAATATACCCATCTCCACGTTATTCATTCTCTACCTAGCCATGCCTGTAACATGTTCTGCATAATGCTGTTTAGGACTCAACACATGATTCATACTTATTTATTTATATCTGTCTCTCTCACAAAACTGTGAGTAACTTGGGGATCAGGTCTTATCCATTACTGAAGTTCCTGAAACTAACAGCGGCTGGTGCTAAAACAGGTACTCAGTAAGTATGAATAGATGAAGGACTGTGTGCAGTTGCAATTTCCGCAGTGATTATAATGCATGGTGCACAGCAGGCAATGAATGAATATCCATGATAGAGGTGCTAATACTGCAGGCACTTATTTACCAGGTTACTATGAGCCAGACACTAGTCTGGGCTCTAAAAATACCATGGAACCTGAATGAGCTCACCCAAATTTATTTTTTATTAAATTAAGGAATTCTGCCAAGATTTCTAGAGGCAGGCATGTCTCAAGTTACCTCATCTACCATAAACCCCCACTCATACCCTCCCCCCAAACCTTGAACTCTCTTTAGCCCTAAGACAATGCAGGGTTTGTAACTGGGCAGAAGATGCAATGCAATAAGCTGAATCAGAAGGTAGTAGGGCCATTTATGGAGACACAAAGTCACTGCTTAACACCCCTGTCAAATGCAGCAGCTTCCATTACTCTGATCCCTCCCCAGCTCCCTGTATCCCTTAAGCTCCCATTTGAGGAAGCACCTGGAAACATGTGAGCTAATCAAGCCCCAAAACAGGTCTTGGAGGGAGGCTCAGGGATATATAATAGGCTGAGAGAAAACAAGGTAATAAATCATAAATTCGTGACACTGTACAGTTGAGAGAAATGACTAAAGTGTGTTTGTAATTTATTTTCCCCTTTAAAAGAAAAAGAGTTACTTCTTGCACTGTCAACACCAGATCTCTAAAAATAAGTTACTGGCTTATTTGTCAGTGAAGATACGAGCACATCAACATCTACAGGAAATTCCAGTCTCTGGTGTAGGTGCCTTCTAAGGGAAGACAATACAAGTCAAAGCAAAGACAAATTGCTCTTCATTGGGCTTTCCAGCAAAGCAGATCCAGAGAGACGAAGCCAGTGAAGGTAATTTCCGGTTTCAGCATTTGATTCCTTCTTAAAGTTATTCTGGGTGTCCAGGGCCCATGTGCCCCCTGCACCAGTGGTTGGAAGCCTCAGTCTGTTTTGGGTAATTTTCCCTCCTCATCTTTCCTCACATGCCCTATCATATTTTTTTTCTATCTAATTGTGACTTTTCCACACTGCGAGACATTTGGAGGTTAGTAGGAGAGAGGGGAGGGGCTACCACAAGACTGACTGACTGACTGACTAACTAACTAACTAACAAAGCCAAAACCCACCCTTCCTTCTTGAAAGCCTTGCAGGTAGCTGCAAGATAATAAAACCCACTAAATATTTCCATTTGTAAATTTGACCACAAAAGACAAACCCATGGAAGCAGGGTATATGTTTCTGCACATGCCCCTCCCTGCCTATTAAAGCACCCAAGAAGTCTGTAGGAAACATGAGGGATGTAGAAGTGGAGCCATTCAGTTATTCAGTCCCTGGCCAGGATGCTGATGGCTGATTTAACCTCCTCAGTGCCTACACAGATGCACTACAGCTGTCACAAAGTTATCGGCCTAGAGATCTTTAGAGCACTTATTTTGGGGAGCTTGCTCTATATACAAAAGCACTCATGATGAAGAGAGTCAGCCAGATGGCAGAAACTCTGTCATCAGCCCCTGAGAAATCTCATTGTACCTGGTGGTGCCTGAGGAGACAGAGACCCCAGCCTTTTGTGTTTGATCAATTATGACAAACCCAGGCTTGGCATTTTCTCTGCTTCCCTGTCACTGTGCTTGTCCCTACCTTCACTTTCCCTGCCCTCAGAAAACAAAGCTAGATTTAGCTCAAGGAATTTTTTTAAACTCTCAAAAAGCTTTTGTTCATTTGAATTGAGGGAAAGTGCAACCAAGATGAAGCAGGTTTATGGATGGCACACACCTTCTCCTTGAATAAGGAATATTCTGCCAGCTGGTCCTCTCCCCATCGGTCCTGAGCTGCTCAGACCTGTTTTTCCACTGAAAGATTCCCCCCCCCCCCAGTACAGAGTGAAGTAGTTTCCCAGCCTTGGCTTTCTCTTCTCTGGTTCTATGTAGCTGAGAGTCATCCACACTGCTATGAGAGCCAATAACCTACAGAGCCCTGCAGTTCAGATTCTACATCTGTGCTGAAAGAAAAGATGGAGAACCTCCAATGAGGGTCTGAAAGTCCATGATTTTACCATATGTTACATAGTCATGGCAGCACTGACTTGGAAAAATTTTATTAATAATTGAAACAAAAGCAGTCTTTAAAATATATATGGGTATGTTATTAGAGGACAGAGAAGGAAATTAATTCAGCTTGGGGCTGGGTAGTTCATATATTTCATGACTTTAAAAGCTTAAGGCTTGAAACAGGTACCTTGAGAGAAGTTTGGTTTTCTAGTGCCAATAAATTCTGCAAATATTTTTTGAGCCATATTATGTACAGTATGCACTAGGTACAGTTTTTGTCCTCAAGTAGCTCCCTGTCTAGTAGAGGACATGGACTTTGGGCATGGAGTGGAGGTCAAGGTCATCATAATGCTGGGCCCAGGTGATACTGGATCATTGGAAGGGCTGGCTAACTGCCTCATGGGGACTTGGCCATGGAAAGCTTTGAGAAGGAGAAGGATTTGGACTTGACTTTATAGCTTTTAAAGAGTCATTGAGGTCTCATAAAAAGGGAAATAACATAACCACACACATTTTCTACTGGTAAGTGGCAGCTGTGTATGAGGGGGCAAGTGGAGAGAAGACTACAAGACTAGAGACAGAGTAATTTGAATATTCATTGAACATCTACAGCACAGGCCATGGGTGAGAGGAAGCTGGGCAGGAAGAAGAAGAAATCCACTGAGTTTAGTCACTAGCTGGTACGCTGGTTGAGGGAGGGGGATTCCAGTTTTACTACAGGTGCTTGGATTGCCTTCCAGGAGGGTGATGGCACATTCATAGAGAAGGGGACACATTGCTTCAGAAATGGAGTTTGAGATGTTTGTGGACTGCAGGACAACATTCTGCTAGTAGTTGAAAATTCAGAACTAGAGTTTGAAAATTGGGAGGTTTTAGACATTGCAATATGGGAGATAGTACTTATACAAAGATATTTATATCAAGTAGTTGCTCAAAGAAAGAATGCAGAGAAAGTGTGAAGACTAAGTGTGGGATGATTTACACAATGGATTCTTGAAAAGAGAGGGCATAAGAAGAAGCAACGAGGTGCTAAGCATTAGAAAAGCACTAGAGAGGGTGTTGTTAGTGCTTTCAATCTGTTCCCAGATTGAATCTAGTCCAATTACGTATATAAATTCAAACTCTGAAGACAGCCAACTAGTTCTTAACTGTATGAGGGTCTTATTTTACTGTAATGAATAACTACTCTAAGTGGATCTGAGACTTTAGTTAAAGTACCCCTTAACCCAAAGTTCAAATTGTTTTTGCCACAAAGCAACTTATTTTAACCTTCTCATGCATTCTATGAGCTAGGGACTAAAATTGCCCCATTTAACAGATGAGAAAACTGAGTAGAGAAATTCAGCAATTTGCCTAAAGTCATACAGCTGGTAAGTACTGAGAAGTGAATCTCAGCCCTGCTAATTTACTTAGCAGCTGTGGGACCCTGAGCAAAAGTCTCAGATTTACATATTATTTCTGTTTTAAAAAAACGGCGAGAAGTACTGTCTAGACCAGTGGTTTTCATCCTTGGCCGTGCAGCATAATCACTTGGGAAGCTTTAAAAAGTCCTGATGCCCAGGCCGTAAAAATCACATCAGAATCTCTGGGTTGGGGTTCCAGATCAGGAATTTTTTTTTTATTTTTTAATTTTTCTATGGTGACATTGGTTGATAATCTAATAAATTTCAGCTGTACACGTTAACAGTAAGGCACATATATATTTACACTGTATGTTCACCTCCCATATTTAAATTTCTTTCTACCACCATATATTTGACCCCTTTACCCCATCTACTTCCCTCTTTCCCCTCACCCCTACCCTCAGGTAACCACTAGTCTATAGTCCATGTTCATGAGTCTTTGTTTGTTTGTCCTGTTCATTTGTTGCTCTTAGGTTTATATCTCACAAATAAGTGATAGCATGTGATTTTCAACCTCAGATCAGGATTTTTAAAGCTCCAGATGAGATGAATCCAAAATGCAGCCATAATTTAGAACTACTGGTCTTGACCTATCTACAGGTAGAACCGGCCCAAGTCTATTATCAGTGCTACCTTTACTCATTCATAGTCAGAGCTCCCAGGCTTTAGGAAGTGTTGAACTCTGTGGTGGAGCAAAATCCCGAGATAGTCTCCAACATTCCCACCCTCAGTATATACTCCTGTAAAAACCTGTCGGGAGAATCCATGAATATCATGGATGTCATTCCGTTGATAATGTTACTTATATGGCAAGACTGATAGGATTTTGCAGAAGTAAATAAGGTCTCGAATCAATTGATTTTGAGTTCACTAAAAAGGAGATTTTCCTGGAGTGACCTGACCTGATAGACCCATTAAAAGAAGCAGTGAGATTAAAGCAGAGAGACTGTTCATTCTGTGGCCTTGGAGAAAGTGAGCCACTATAAATTTTATAGCTGATCAACAACTACATATACTTGGAAGAACCTGAACTTCAGATGAGACCCCAGACCTATTGATACCTCAGCGGTAGCCTTATAAGTCTAAGCTGGACTAGCTCAGCTGTGCCAGACTATTAATGCATGGGAACTATAAGATAATAAATGATGTTGCTTTAAGTCTCTAAATTTGTGTTGATTTGTTATATAGCATTGAAGACTGGTCCAGCCCTGAACTAATCTGGGGCCTGAACAACTTCGCACAACCTGAGAGAGGGTGCTTATGAGTTGACCACTCTCTTTGTGGTATGATCAGAGCTGGTGGCAGCTCAGAAAGTAGCAGAAAACCAGGGAGGGACAGCACCAACTGTCATTGGGTCACTGGAAAATGACAAGTAAATGACAGGCACATTTTTATAATAATATCAATATTTAGTCTAAATGGCACACAGAAATTCAAAATTGTAATTTTCTCAGAAAATTGTGGACATAAATAATGTATATTTCTTACCTGGGATCTGATGCAGTAGGCCTTTTGGTTCATGGAGTCCCAGAGGAGAGGGGACCAGAAACACAAGCAGTCCAGAAATCATTGAAATATCAATGTTAACCAAAGTCTAACCCATAAAAATGTTGGAATAATGTTCATTTTTTCTTTTTGTATTATACACAATTGAAGGTGTCTTGGATTCTGCCTTTCCTATATTTTACCTTCGCAAAGAAAAAAATGGGTGTTGCATGAACTTCCAATTATTGTGGGCTCCTGAAACTTCTCTTGGATCTGGGAGTTTAGATTAACATTGATTTGGCAGATGTAATTTTCTGCTTATAAGAAGAATTTAGTGAGTCTGAGCCAAACCATCTGGGACATCTTATGACTCCTTAAGAGAAATCCTACATTTTTTTCTATTTTTAAAAGCAAGTGAAACTGAAATATGTGTAACCAATTTTGCTCAAGATATGTAAAGGTATAAGCACTGGAGTGAAAAAATGGTTTGATATAATAATTTTTTTTGGAACCAGGAAATCTACTAACTTTATCAGGCATGGGAACTGCAATATTTTAAGTCTTTATTATGGAACATTTCAAACATGACAAAGTAGAGAGAATAATTTAATAAGCCTGATGACTATAAGACACCATCTACCAGCTTCGACAGTCATTTCCATGGTCATTCTTGCTTCATTTAGCTCCTTCTTCTTTTCCCTACCTTATTCTGCATGAAAGAATCCAGCTTTACAGCAAAAGGAAGACAGCAAAGAGGCAGCATCTAGTATTTTGATTCATTCTTGATGATGACCTCAAATGACACACACTTGCGCTTGGCTCCCAGACCAACCAGGTAAGCTGACCAATTGGTTCAGACTTGAGAGGAGGAAATATCTCCGGACTTCAGGGAAAATTACTTCCTCCCTTACAGCTTCTTGTTTTCTGAGTCACTGTATACACCAGTTCTAGGAGATGAAGATTAAATATGTCCACCAGAAATGTTATAAAGGAAACAGAAGAACACACTCATTTTTGAGCATGAGCTCAAAATGCATGAGCTCCTTACTGCCTCTTTTCTTCAGTCCTCTTGGGGAAGGTGCCGTCTTCTCTAGGGCCAAATGAAAGAAAACAATGAGCCTCATTCTTTATCACAGAGTCACAAGCAAGAAGAGTATGAATGGGGCATGGATCCCATCTCTCTGCCTTTGGATAAGCCCTCAAGATAAGAAACCGTCCTCACTTTCAAAGAATTTAACAGGGAGACACCAAGATATGTTAAATGCTTAGTCATTCTCAGAAAATTCTGTCTCTTATTGCCAAGCTTCCTTACCTTATTTCATCATTTTCTTTTGATCCAGTCCTTATATTTTTTAGAGAAAAGTCATGCACATTACTTGCAGGACTTTTTATACCCTTGGTAAACACCACATTCTGCCCAGGCTTCTGCAATATCTTTCCTAATCTTTATTTAAGGATTTTTGATTTCCTAAATCAACTATCTAGCCATCTTTATAAATCTCTTTGGATCTTCTTTATACATCTACATCTCTAAAATGACAAAGATATTCCAGAAGGAACTGAGAATGGAAACACAATAAAAAGCTTATGTTCTTTCATTTGGGATTCATGACCTACCACTGTCTATGGAGATAGACCTGTTTTTTTAAAAATTGGACAATGTAAATGTCATAGCAAAGAAGAAGGTGGTGTCTGTCAGGGTGTATCTTGGTTCTCATTGAGAGCGTTTTAAAAAATAAGTCCACCAAGCACCTTCAAAAGTTTCAAGTATTTAGGGGCATGGTTAAATAGACTGCAGGAACGTCTCTCTTCACCATAGGCATCATTATATCTCAGAATCCACTAGCACAGTGTTGGCACAACTTTTTTGTCAAGGGCCAGGTAACAAATATTTAGACTTTGTAAGCTCTCTGGTTCCCATTGCAGCTACTCACTTCCACTGCTATAGCCTAAAGTGGCCATAAACCAGATGTAGATGAATGAGCTGGGCTGCTCCATTACATCTTTTTTATGGACACTGAAATTTGAAGTTTGTAAGCTTTATGTGTCATGAAATTCTTATTTAGATTTTTTTCAACCAATTAAATTTTTTTACAAAAATTGTAAAATTATGAAGAAATGTAAAAAAACATTCTTATTTTGCAGGCCATGCAAAAAATAGGTGGCTGGCTTGGAATTGGAATTGGCTTGTTGGTCACAGATTGCCTGTCTTTGATCCAGGGTCTTTCAAAGAGCTCCAATGAAAAGGAAAGATGAGATAACTAGAGATATAACCTGTACTTCTCTGATTTTCTTACAGAAACAATATTTTAAAAAAAGAAATGGCAAGTTAATATTTTTTGTGTTGATTGTATAACTATGGAGGGAACACAAAAGTTATGTAGAAAATTTTAACAGGACAGGGTTGGTGGAGTCTGTAGCATTTTTGCCTGATCAGGGATCTTATCTTGTGAGGTTAATGGTCCTGTTATATAAATACTGACTGTGTTCTGAGGATTCATAATCAAGACTCATATATTAACAAAAATTTATTTATCAGATTTATAAATTTATTTACACGAAACATCATAAAATTATAAACACTAATTAATTACATAATTTATAACTTCAATGAAAAGAGCTGGAAATTCTCTGGAAGCATTAGGACGTATGGCATATATGAGGAGATTCATTAAAATATAACTTTTTAAAAGATCTTCCTCTAAGTTTACATGAACCTGGACTCCCTCTGTCCTACTGCTCAGAATCTGGCCTCACCTGTCTGAATTTGAAACTTGCACATTGCTTTTGTGGAAAAGAATTGGAAATCTCATGGCAGCTGTATTTATTATTTCTTGCCTAGTTCACTGATGATTTACCGATTTAAAGTCTTTTATGGCTTTAAAATATGACTGAGTATAACAGTACATGACATGCTTTAAATAACTTGTATCATTTAATCTCTCAATCTGTAGTTCAGAACAAACTGTAAAGTCATTTTGTTCTTGGAAATGTAATCGACTTTGAATGAAGCTGGCTAATACCATGTATTAATTTTGTAAATGTTGAGGCTGCATAGTGAGTTTCTAGATAAGTCTATGAAAATAATTGCAGTAAAGAATTTTCTTACAATTAATAGTAGTCTCGGAACAGTAAGTTTATGTTAGGCAAAATCCATACAGACTTTAATGATGTCAAAACTGGGTCAAAATGAATAATCTTTCAATTTGGGGGAAGATCATTATCTTATGGCTAGTAATTCAAATATTTGGCTACTACGTAATACTTCCAGGTTCAAAATTTGAGAGAATGCATATGATAAGGGATTAATATTCAAAATTTATAAAGAACTCATAAAATTTAACACCAAAAAAAATCCAGTTAAAAATGGCAGAGAACCTGAATAGGCATTTTACCAAAGAGGGCATACAGATGTCCATAAGACATATTAAAAGATGCTCAACATTACTAATCATCAGAGAAATGCAAATTAAAATCACGGTAAGATATCTCCTCACACCTGTTAGAAAGGGTATCAACAACAAAAAAAAAATCATTAAACAATTGTTGGCCAGGATGTGGAGAAAAGATAATCCTCATGCACTATTGGTGGGATAGCAAATTGGTGCAGTCACTATGGAAAACAGTATGGAGGTTCCTCAAAAAATTAAAAATAGAACTACCTTATGACTCAGCAATTCTACTTCTGAGTATTTGTATAAAGAGAACCAAAACCCTGATTAGAAAAGTATATGCATCCCTGAAGCATTATTTACAATAGCCAAGATGTGAAAGCAATCATCAATAGACAGTTGAATAAAGGAGATGTGGTACATATATACAATGGAATATTACTTGACCATAAATAAATTGAAATCTTACTATTTGTGACAACATGGATAGACCTAGAGGGTATGATGCCAAGTGAAATAAGTCAGACAGAGAAAGATAAATACCATATCATCTCACATGTAGAATCTAAAGAAAAAAATGAATAAACAAAACAGAGATAGACTCACAGATACAGAGAGCAAGCGGGTGATTGCTAGATGGGGCTGGTGAAACAAATGAAGGGATTTAAAGTGTGCGAATTGGCAGTTACAGGGATATGAAATATAGCATATGCAATGTAGAAAATTATACTGCAATAGCTATGTATAGTGCCAGGAGGTTACTAGACTAATCAAGAGGATTATTTCACAAATTATATAAATGTCTAACCACTATCCTGTATCCATGATATTAATATAAAATAATACTGAATGACAACTGTAATTAAAAAATAAAAAGTTGAGAGAATTCATAATTGTTTTCAAATGATGTATCTACTCAAAAGAGGACTACTATGTTGTTGTTGTAGAGAATCTCAGCATATCTAGTAACTGCTTCTTTATTGCCTTCTCCCCTTGCTCTCTAGGCACTTGAGAAGAACGTTCCAGATCCAGTCTTAAGAAAACATATTATGGACTAGATGTATAAGAAAAGGTTACAGTTTAGAATAGTTTCCAGCACTTTCATCTGTATGCCAAGTTAAAGTCAGTTCTCGGTGTCACTTTATCTTGGTGCATATTTCAAATAGGAGAAGGTCCACAGCTCCAACAACCACAAGGTCAAACAAACACTGTCAGATCCTAGCAAAGAGAGAAAATGTTCTTTTCCTTTGGAAGTATAGCAGAAACTGGAAGTCTCAGAGAGGAAGATCCAGACATGACTCCTTCAGATGTTCAGGATATCACACCTTTAGAGATGGTTTAAGCTTCTTGTTTTTCTTGCTCTATCTTCACTGTTCATTAGTAGCTGAAACAGAAAGAAAACAAATTCTAGTGCATCGTTTGGTAAAATAAAACTGCTAAAATTGGACTTCTGGGAGTTCATTTGTCTATGAAGGTCATTAATTAAACCTAACCCTTTCTTCTTACACCACAGTCAATTAAAATTTTACTGTATTAATTATTCTTAATCTATAACCAACTTTCATTTTCTCCTTCCCTTTTTACTCCCTATTGCCTCCCTCCCTCCCTCTCTCCCTTTCTTCTTTTGCTAATAATGCACATGGTCATTGTTAATGGGTTTTATACATTAAGAGCAAAAAGTGTTAAAGTAGTAAAAAGCTTCTAGACTGTCAGGAAACTGATAACTCTTAGGTAACTTTTAGCCCCATTTTGCATGCCATATATACCTATTTACAATAGCTAGCATCCAGTTGGTTGTTCAAAAAATGATTCAAAGCATACTGATAGAAGACAAATATTAAAAAAATAGCAGGAGTACTGTAGGAGAAGTAAACATCAGGTTAAGAGAGCACAGAAGAGGCAGCAATTATTATGCCTTATGAGCTTAGCGAAAACTACACAGATAAGGGCATCTACATCTGACCTAGAAGGAAAAATAGGATGTAGGCTTGTATAGCTATGACTGAGAGATAAATGTCAGGGAGAGAATAATCTTCTAGTCTGGTAATTTTCAAAAATTTTAATACCAGGCTTCCATTACTATCTTTAAAATAAAGGAGGACCTCAAAGAACTTTCACTTATGTATGTTCTGTAGACTGATATGTAAACTATTAGAGATTAAAGTAAAATATTTTGTTTTAAGAATATTTATTAACTTGTTTAAGAATAATCGCAAACTCATTACATGTTGTCATTAATAACATATTTTATAAAAAATAAATATGTTTTCCAAAACAAAAAATGTAGTGAGATGAGTTGCACTGTTTGACGTTGTGGTAAGTTTCTTCTCTATCCACCTTAAAAGAAGCTGCATTTTCATATCTGCTCATGCATTCAATCTATTGTGATATCATATGTCATAATTCCTTTGGAAAACTCCATTTTGTAATTAGAGAAGAATGAGAGTAAAAGAGGCAAATAATATCTTAACATTATGGTCAAATAGCTTTGATGTTTTAAACCATGTGAAAGGTTCTCAGAGACTTTCAAAGGAAACCCAGAAGTCCTCGGACCATGCTTTGAGAACAGCTGTTCTAGGTGGAAGGAATAGCATGAGCAGAATACCAGATACTTCTCTTGAAAATGTACCTTCTAGGATGCCTAAATTCCCTCTCTAAACATCGTGGGGGAGCTACTACACACCCATGTTCTTGGCTAGCCTTTGAGATGTCAAATGTCTGTTTTGCATAGGCCTCTCTCCTGAACCCTCACCCACTGAGTCCACTGCCCAAGGCCACTTCCAGTAGGATGTCCACAGGTGCCTCAGCATGTCTATAGCTGGCCTCTTTCATGCACATCTCATTTCCTATATTCCATATTGTGTCTAAATGAAAGTCACCTTGGCTTCTTCTCCTTCTTTCTCCTTTGCTATCGATTAGTCTCTTGGTTCTGAGTATTCTTTCAACTTAACACTGCACCATTTCCAGCTTTACACTTTAGTTCAGGCCCCTGAACTATTCCCCTGTAATAACTAGATGGCTTTCAAACTGATATTCAAGTCTCTGGGGGTGTCTCTTGACTCTATTAGCTCGCTTTTACCACACAGATCTTTATAAAATGTGAGCCTTGCTATGTCAGCCACCCAGTTTATAATTCTTGAATAGTTTCCTAGTCACTTCAAGATTAAATTAAACTTTTTACTATATCTTAGAGTAGTGTTTGTCAAAATGCCACAGGTAACAGTTATGTGGGTTATAAATTCACATTAGTTGGTCAAGACCAGTATCTGATAAAAAATATGATAAACTAAAATAGGAAATATTAGAACACATTTTAAGTAGGACTATTCATACATATTTTCTCATGAAAGTTGTGTTACTATCTATATAATGGACAGAATATCAGTGCAAAATGTATTTCTTACAATGAAACATGGACAAATAAGTTTGCAAAACACTCTTAAAACCCTCTGCCTATTTTCTCTGTTGTCAAACAGCTTCTTCAGTAACCAAATGACTCTGCAGACAGGTCTAAGTACTTGCAGCCTTCCAAAAACTTAGGAATATTTTCCTTCCCTTTGGGACTCCGCTCATGCTTTCCATGTCTACAGTGACCTTGCTTTGCTCTTCTTTACTCAGAAAATTAGGCCTCGTCTTTCAAGATTCAACTCATAGATTGCCTTCTGGGAAGTTTTTCTGTCTCTCCACCTTCCACTCCCTAGCTTAACCTCCTCCAGTGTTACCCCCACATCTTAACAAGGGGTGATGCAGAATTCAAAGAACTAAATCATACACTGTTTTCCTGTTAGAGCCTTTCATTGGCTGTTCATTCCTTGAGGATGAGTACGCTGTCTTTGTGTGTGGTCCATGTGCAAACCTGACACAGAATAAAATACACTTGTGATAACTAAAGTCATCAATTATGGTCCCCAAAACTAGAAGGCATTTTTTGGTGCCTCTCTATTTCTCATCCTTCATATGGAATAAAACAATGCTACTCCAGGGTAGAAAGGGAGAACTTGAGCACACTCTTAAAAATGACTCCTGTAACTTTTTAAACATTAATATGTGATAGGTTGCCATGACATTTTAAAGATGCTGATGGAATCAGTATGAAAGGAGTAACATGAGGCACAGTCTAGCCTACTTACATTCTATCCTAGCACCACTCAAGCACTTTTCCTTCAAGAAAACTTTCCTTCAATTATCAGATCTGATCAAATTTATAGTTTAATACCTTCTATTACTTTTTATTACCAGTTGATAACTTTCATCCTTCCAATTTTACATTCATTTTTGTGTTTATTTGATTAATGTCTTGCTAGAGTTATTATGTGTTCTTCATTAGAATATATGTTCCATGAAGTCAGGAATTGAATTTATTTTTGTTCTATTATATATGCAATAAATGTTAAAGAAATAAATAATGAGAAGAGTAACAAGCAAGCCTAAGACATAGCAGTTAGACCAGGTGGTACAGATATTTGATTAGTTAATTTTATATGACACTTTGGCAGGGCCTTGGTGCCCAGATAGTCAATCATTATTTTAAATGTGACAGTGAGAATTTTTGGATGAGGTCACTATTTAATTAATATATTTCAAGTACAGCAGATTGGTCTCCATAATGTGAGTGGGCCTCAACCAATCAGTTGAAGGTCTGAATAGAACAAAAGATTGACCTTCTCTGATCAAAAAAGAATTCTTCCAGCAAACAGGTTTTGATTTGAACTCCAATACTGGCTCTTTCTGGGTCTCCAGCCTGATGATTCACTCTCTAGATTTTGGACTTGTCTATCTCCATAGTTGCTTGAGTTTATTCCTTAAAATAAGTCTCTTCCTATATATACATATCCAAATGGTACTGTTCTCTAGAGAACACTGACTAACATAACTGTGGAGCATTTGCCTGTTGTCCTGAGTCCTTGGGTTTTCTCCTTCCACTGTGGCTTTCAATTCACAGGGCTGTGAGAAATAACCATGTCAGCATGGCTTGTGTTCCTGGAGTTATAAACTTATTCAACACTTTGAGGGAAAATTTTAATCTATGAAAACAAACATAGGCATAGTATAAACTAGATTTGAAAAGTGTATATGTTGGACAAACAAAGCAAGGGACTTCAGAAACAAATTGTAGAAGCCGCTGGCAGGTTGACCCTTGGCTGGTAGACACCCTTGAGGTTTTGGATTCTTCATCTTCAGTGTTAGAATTTTTTATTATAATATTACAAGAAGCAGTCATGAGCAGTTGAAGAGAAGGAGTTTTTTGGTGAATTTCAATGATATCACTCTGTAGGCTATGTGGGGAATCCACTGGTAGAAGTTGGTGGGGGAACCTGGAAATGAGAGGTCTGGGTTATAGTCAGGAAAGGAATACTTGGGTCCTTGTGGAGGCAGAAAAAATTTTCAACTCATTATTTAAAGGTTAACTCAAGATCATTTTCTTTAGAAATCCTTTTGACTCTCCTGAAGCTGAGTTTATCTGCCCTTACTCTAGAGTATCAAATACCTGTTGTCTTGATTATAGCAATGTGTTATAGTTATTTGTTCAAAAGTGTGTAACAGTAGACTGTGTGGCTTTTTGGGTGCTTATTCTGGGCCTTATTTAATCTTTAATTCCCCATATCTAAGCCTACAGCAGAGCACAGATAGGTCTCAGTAAATATGTGTTACATGAAAGACTAAATGACTAACATTGAATGGTTGCCCCTGTCATTAGCTAAAATAAGGACTACAAGACAGAAAATGGGTGTGAAAAAAAAATACTAAATTTAAATATATTATCTATCCTTTTATTATTGTTATTGTTATTTATTATTATTTTGAGTAAGCAATTTGTTTTCAAAGATATCAAATAGGTAAAGATAGCTTTGTTATGCACAATCTAAATTAGCAGTAATTTCGACTTAGCAAACTTTAAATAATAAGGATTCACTTTAAATCTAGTTAGTTCTCATATATTAGATCATATATGTCTATCCATATAGATAGATATATGAATATATATATCAGAAAATAAAAGCTTTATTAGAAGGGAAACTATACTTCTAGACATGGAAGCAGGCCTGAGCAAAAGGAAGTGTGGCTTAAAAGGCTGATAATATTTAATTTTAAAATAATATTTTTCTAGAAATAATAGCTCACTGTAGTAGATTTATAATATATATTTTTAGTGTAACTGCTTAAAATGTTGTGGCCACTTAATTTAAATATTTAGTTGCATTATCTTTAATCTGGGGCAATCTACTAAACCGAAGCAGAAATGTTATAAGATTTTGTGACCAAAGGAAAGATTATATTCCAGTTTCAAGAAAAAAAAGGGGACACATCATCTCTACAATAATGCATCTAATTGCCATACACATACATTTTCAGTGTTATCATAGGCTAAGATTTTTTTTTGTGGGGGAATGTCTATTTCCAGCATTCTTATTTCATTGTTTTAGTCTTGGACATATAATCCAGCTAGATTTCTAAATATAAATGAGGAAGTTGTGCTTATCAAGTTCCCAGATATTCTAAAAGTTACAGACTCTTGTCCAAGCATAAGGTGGCATTTTGATAACAATCGTTGATGGTTCAGGTGTCTCATGCATGACTCAGTAATTCTGGACTCTTGTGTCCTTACCTTGTCATCTTCTTAAAGGTATTTTGGGAGGTGTGGTGAGTAGAAAAGTTCATGGCACTTTTAAAAGATTTTCTTCTTGTTTCTCAGATTTAAAAATAACTCTAAACAATTATGATAGAAATATTGAACTATCTTATCAGGATGTACCTTTATAACATAATACATATAATCATGTTATGTTTTTTCCTCTGATATCATATAGTAAAATATAGTTTGAATTTAATTTTAAAATGTACATCTAGATTACTAACAACATAAAAAGCTTTTAAAGTGTAAAAAAAGCCTTGTAATCTCACACATCAGCTATTTCCACAGTGTTTGTATGTTCATTCACATACAGTTTCTGAGATAGTCAAAATCATGATATGAATATAATTTTTAGATTCAATTTCTTAAACTTACAAAACATCCAGGTAATATGAAAGAGAGAGACATTAAGAGTACTTATCAAGGGGATGAGAGTCAGGAAAAGAGGTCTATAGTGCAAATGAATGGAAATAGTTTGACATGGTAGAGAGGTGGGAGACCATTTCAGATAGTCATTCACAGATGGAGAAAGGCACAAATATTATAATGCCCTGTCACATTTTCCTAGAGCCCTTATCCCCAGAAGTCAACTTCAGAGTGTCTGGTGGGGGATCTGTGCACAAAGATTACTTACTAGCTCCAAGCTGCCTCAAGGAAACTTAGTGACTGGCTCCTGGGCCAACTCAGTGACCCCAGTGGCGAGACCTCCTGGTGTTAGAACAGGGCTTCACATGGGCCCTTTCATAACAGTCACTTTTTTACTCCTGAGGCCCTAACACAGAAAAAAAAAAAAACCCTGACATTTATTGAGTTCTTTCTGTGTTCGGGGCATGATGTTGATCTCTCAACAGTCTCTTTTCTGTTATTAAGATATATCGCTATATGTCACTTTGAAAAAGATAGATGGATACTAATGAAAAAAAGCAGGATAAAATCCTCAAATCCTTTAATAACTATAGTGTGTAATACTACTGGTAGAAGAAAATAGGGCTTTTCAATTGTTTTACCATATCTGAGATCTTCATTTGCGTTTTAGACAATACCTCCAACATACACACTCATATTCACAAACCCACCATCTAACTAGGTCAATTCTTAGTAACATCCTCACTTTTAACATGATTACCTCTAATTTAATAGCACCTTTTAAAGTTGTTATTTTATAAATGCCGATTTTTAAATATTAATATCCAGTTCTCCTGTTTAAAATTCTGTGTGTTCTTTTCTCTCTTCCTCTTTTCTCCATCTCTCATTCTCTCTTCCCTCCCTCTTTTCCTCCTTCCTTCCTTCCTCTTTCCCCTCTCACGATGTTATACCTCAGTACCTATCACATAGTGCCTGGGATGAAGCATTGACACTTAGTACATATAAGTTGAAAGTTGCCTGTGACAATGAATGAGTGTTGGCAGAAACATTCATATCCTTATGTCCTTGGGGAGGGGAAGCTGTGTAGCTGTCTGTATACTCACTGGGCTTTCCTACATTAGGGAGAGCATCTGGGATCTTCATAATAATTATAATTATAATAATTATAATAATAATTATTTCTTATGACTGATGATTAGCATGGCCGCTAATCTCATACATAGGTAGTAGAATTGTTGGCTTGGTGTGAGCCAATCAACAGAAGTCTTCAGTTGTGATGGAAGACTCAGAGATAGTGTGAGTTGCCCCTGGATCCCAGGTATCACATACACAGATTTGTGCAGACTTGATATATACCCAAATGATACTGACAGGGTCTTGTAAATACTCATATCCAGTGGATACTACACTAAGAATCATCCCTGACCCATTATTATGATTGCTATTCACCAGGTTTGCCACACTTTTGTGCTTAGTGTTTAGTAAGCAGAAGGTAGCCTAAACTGCATATGACAAGATAGAAAGGAAAATGACATGGTTTGCATTATCTACTTGGAAGGATTATAGACAAGAGCTTAGAAGCTTGGAGTGACCTGTAGATAACACTTTTTTTTGTTGTTATTTTATTATTGCTGACCCCAGTGAAAGGAATATAAAGGCAAGAAGATCATTTGCTATTTCTTTTGTGAGTAACTGCTGGATGGCCTTATATAAATATTTATGGGTGTCATCCACAGCTGGAAAGGGTGAAGAGGACTCTGGGTTATGACTGGGTGGGACAGTCATGGGGTATTAGTAAAAATATGAAGCAAAACTCTATTTATTATTGAACTCTGCTTCGTCCAAAAGAAATGAAGATAAAAATACATTAATCCCCTGTAAAATGGAATTTTCTTTAAGATAGGAAGGAGGAATAGTAGGTTTATATTATAGAAATAACCTTCAAAAACCTAGATTGTTGTAAATATGGTTTCTAATAGTACCATCAAAGAAAATATGCAAGTATTTGTCTGTGATATGCTTCAAAGGAATTATGAGGGTTTGTTCTCTGGGAAGCTGTTGAGCAGTAGATAACTCAAGCAATATCAGGGCAGTAAAGTCTGCACAAAGAGAGGAGAAACAGAGCTCCCCGAAATCAGTGGTATTTCACTAAAGACATATATTGAGATCAACATAATGTGATACTTGCAAATTCAGAAACAAACTCAGTTACTAAGGAACTCTCAAGTCTCAGTTGATTATAGCCAATACATGTTGACAATTGTGCTAAAAAAAGTAAAGGAAATAAGGTGAAGAAAACCTGCCTGGAGGAGTGGCTCTATATTTAAGAGTTCTGGTCACTCTAGGGAACTGCTGGCATGGCCTGTGGGACCTTCAGTTAATACAAACACAGCCACTCCCTGGCATCACACCGTGGCTTTGAATTTCCAAGTTTTAAAACCTGATCTCACTAAAGGCAAAGCAGGGGACAAAAAGGTTAAGAGATAACAGCAAAGCTGAGGATGTGGTGGATTGCCACCTTTATCTCGGTGTTGTTTGTTTGAAGTGAAAATGCAATTTGAGACTGAAGGTGGATCTTTCTGAGGCCCCAATGGAAACATGTTGTGAATAGGGTAAATCTAATCTGAAGAGGGGTGAACAATAACCGTGGCTAATTCAGGTGGCATTGCCGAGTGCAGTTGGTGGGCTCCTTTATCAGCAGATAACAGCTGAAAGTTCTATTATTTTTCTGTCAGTTGCCAAATATTTATACAGACGCACATATACCCATATTGTGTGGATTTATGCATGAGAGTGTATAGTCAAAAGAAAGAATTGGATGAATCAGAACTAGATGAATGATAGAAGCTGGATATGTGTTTCTTTTAAAACAAAGTGTGTGTTTGTGCTTGTGCATGCCTGTGTGTGTTCCTGTGAGTACATGTACATATGTGTGCATGTTGTTTAGCCATGTCTAGTGATGTGGAGCAAACACTGGGCTTTTAATCTTGGAAGATTTAGTTTTTTTTTCTCAGCTTGATTTCTGGGTGTGCATTTATTGGTAAAGTATTTAATTGTTTTCACTTCAATTTTCTATTTGGGAGGGTAAGTTTTTGTAAAGCACAGGTTTAAAATCTTTGTTCGAATATAATAAAACATGAAATATCTTTTTCATCTCCCCTCACTATTTTCCTTTTGTTCCTTAAATCCCAACCATCGGATTATTTTCCTTCTGTTTGATTAAGAAAGTTCAGCATTGTCAAAGACTGTTTATACTGCCTTGTAGTTTGGGGACGAAGAACCTCTATCTCGTAATCTAGCCTTCAGTTTAATTTCATCTAGCTCACATAGCTAACAGATAAATTTCTCTTTCCATATTTTACAGAAATACACTCTTCTAAACTCTTTTAAGCGATTTTTAAAATTGTGGTAAAATATGCATAACAACTGCTACCATTTTTCTTCTAGCTTTATTGAAATATAGTAGACAATTAGTTGCTTATATTTACATTTTACAATTCAATGAGTTTTCTTCAATTATAGCTGTCATACAATGATATATTAGTTTCAGTTGTATATATAGTGATTAGAGATCTATATAACTCATGGAGTGATCATCCACTAAATTTTTTTATGGCCATTTGTATGTCTTTCGGAAAAATTTCCATTCAAGTTGTTTGCCCAGGTTTTGAGTTGGGTTCTTTGTTTTTTCTGTTGTTGAATTGTAGGAATTTTTTATATATTCTTAATATTAATCTCTTATTGGGTGTATGTTTTGCAAATATTTTCTCTCATTCTATGGGTTGTCTTTTTATTCTTTTGATGTATCCTTTGATACATGATAATGTTTTTAATTTTGATTAAATTCACTTTAATTTTTTTTTGTTGCTTGTGCTATTTATGTGATTTTTTTAAATAAGTATTTAATAAGTGCTTCAGATGTAGTTCAAGGAAACAAAACTTCCTTATTCCCAGTGTGGTTGATTATGAGGACTAAACAGTGCAGACGGGTCTTGCTGATCTTGCTACTCCTGGCATTTACTTTTGTGCACTTGTCATCTTCATTTGATACTAATAGTCAAGTGAGCAGTTCAGTTAAAAAGCAAAAACCAAAATTATCATGCAATTTGTGTTTCTAGTAACTAAAACATCCTAGGAAAATTCTTCCAATGATTCAGTAATTTGATTTAATAATTCACCTTATTCCATTCAAACAAAGTATGTCTAATGGCGAAAGCAGTAAAATTTAGGAATATATAGACATATATTGATTATAATTCACTTAATCATTTTTTAAATCTCACCCAATTCTTTTTGTATTGATGTATAATTGACATATAACATTATATTAGTCTCAGGTATACCCCATAATGAGTCAGTATTTGAATATATTGTGAAATTATCACCACAGTAAGTCTAACATCTATCGCCATAGATAGAAAAAACTTTTTATCTTGTGATGAGAACTGTTCAGATCTACTCTCTTAGCAACTTTTAAATGCTCAATACAATGCTATTAACTACAGTCACCATGCTCTACCTTACATCCCCATGACTTATGTATTTTATAACTGGAAGTTTGTACCTTTTGACCTCCTCCATTCATTCCTTACTCCACACCTCAGGCAAGCATCAATCTGTTCTCTATGTCTCTGAGTTCATTACTGTTTTAGATTCTACATATAAGTGAGATCATACAGTATTTGTCTTAATCTGTCTGACTTTTTTCACTTAGCATAATGCCCTTAAGGTCCATTCATGTTGTCACAAATAGCAAGATTTCATTTTTTTCTTTGGCTGCATAATATTTCATATATATACTACATTTTCCATATCTTGGCTACTATAAGTAATTGCTGCAATGAACATGAGGGTGCATGTATCTTTTCAAGTTAGTGCTGCTGCTGCTGTTGTTGTTGTTGTTGTTGTTACTGTTTTTCAGCTAAATACTCAGAAGCAGAATGGTTGGGTCATATGGTAGTTTTTAAAAATAATTTTGAGGAATCTCCATACTGTTTTACATGGTGGCTGAAACAGTTTACATTTTCACAACAATGTGCAAATGTTTTCTTTTCTCTACATTCTCACCAAACCATGGTGTTTCTTATCTTTTTTGATAATAGTCATTCTAAGAGATGTGAGGTGATAGCTCATTGTAGTATTAATTAGCATTTTCTTGGTAATTAGTGATGCTGAACAGCTTCTCATATACCTGTTGGCCGTCTGTCAGTCTTCTTTGGAAAAAAGTTCACTCAGATCCTCTGTTTATTTTTAAATTGCATTGTTTGTTTATTCTACTATTGTCTTGTATGAGTCTTTATATACAGTAATACCCCCTTATCTTAGGAAGAAACATTCCAAGACCCAGTGGATGCCTAAAAGTGTGGATAGTACTTATACTCTATTTTTTTCTACACATACATACAAATAATAAAAATTAATTTATAAATGACACAGTAAGAGATTAACAACAATAACTAATAATAAATTAGAACAATTGTAAAATATACTGTAATAAAAGTTGTGTGAATGTAGTCTCTCTTTCTCTATTCCTCTCATAATAGATCTGATAACTGCGTTGGCTATTAAGTGATTAACAGACAGGTGCATATACAGTTTGGATATGCTGGATAGAGGGATGATTCATGATCAAGATGAGATGTAATGAAATGTGGCAAGATTTCATTACATTACTCAAAACAACTTATGAGTTGTTTATTTCTGGAACTTTCCATTTAATATTTTGTTTCCATTTAATTGCTTCCATTTAACATGTTCAGTTACAAGGGTAACTGAGACCTGAAAGAAAAACTGCAGATAAGGGTAGAACTACTTTATTCTGGATATTAGTCCCTTATATAGCAGTCTCCAATCTTTTTGGCACCAAGGACCAGGTTTATGGAAGACAATTTTCCATGAACTGGGGTGGGGGAAGGGTGGTTTCAGGATGATTCAAGTGCATTACATTTATTGTGCACTTTATTTCCATTGTTATTACATTGTAATATATAATGAAATAATTATATAGCTCACCATAATGCAGAATTAGTGGGAGCCCTGAGCTTGTTTTCCTGCAACTAGATGGTCCCATCTGGGGTGATGAGAGACAGTGACACCTGAAGTGTTGCTTATATCCAGTCTCCTCTGTAATCTCAGTTTGGTTGCTGTCACTGCAAATAACCCTGCTTCACAGTGATAGGGTATTGAAAATGGAAGCAGGCCTTTCAGTACTTTTGTGGCAATCTCAGGATATTCTGCTTTGACTTTAAGCCAGAATGCATGGAGATTTGAAGTTGTCTCAAACATACTGTTAAGGCCACTGTTATTTGCAATCTCAAGCAGTTTATCCTCTTCTAGAACGGACAAAGTTCTAGAACATACGGACATCTGACGTATTCACAAATGGGTCACAATCCATTCCTTCCCAGTTCAGGGGTCTTTTGTGGTTGGGAAGTAATGCTCAAACTCTTTGAATGCTGAGATAGGTGATAGTGTACTAGGGGGGAGAAAGAAGGCCCTGGTTCAGTCTCTTTCAAAATTTCTGTTATTGTTTGAAACATGTCAAAAATTCCAACGTTCACTTGTTGCTCCCATAATTCCAGTTTGGCTTTGAAGCAGCCACTTTATCTGCTGACATAAACACAGTTGTTCTCCCCTGAAGTGACAGATTGAGTTGGTTAAGCGGGTTGAATATGTCGCATGAGTAAGCAAGTTTTGCAACCCATTCTGTGTCATTGAAATGTGCTTCCAATGGTGACTGTTTTGCTAAAAGAAATCTCTGGAGCAGCTCTCCTAACTCAAAAACTCTGGCCAGTGATCTGCCTTTAGAAAGCTATCTCACTTCCACGTATGAGAGAAGACGTATGTGCTCTGCATCCATCTCCTCAAAGAGCTGCACGAACAGACTTGAATTAAGGGCATATACCTTAATGTGGTTAATCACATCTTGCAAAACATTGTTAAGTTCAGGTGACATTTTTTAGCGAGCCTGTATTTCCTGTGTATGACACAATGCATAGACTCACATTCAGAAGCGACCTCTTTGACCTGTGTAGTGAAACCAGAAAGCCATCCAGTCATGGCAGTCACTCCTTCCATGCATATACCAACACAAAAGGACCAATTTAGTTTTCTTGATATGTAATTATTCAAAGACTTGAATAGTTCTGTAGCTGTGGTGTTGGCAACAAAATTGCACATAACATGTCCTCATGCACATCCTTCTGAAAAATAGGTTGCACAAAAACAAGCATTGTTGCCTCGTTAACATCAGTAGACTTGTCAACCTGGACTGCACACCACAGTGACTCATGAATCCTCTCTAACAATTGTGCCTCAATATCCTCTGCCATTTCATCAATTTGTCTAGTTATGGTACTAGCTGAAAGAGGAACACATGCCACTTTTTGAGCTTCAGCCTCTCCTAAAAGTTTACGACAGATGTCTGTAGCAGCAGGCAGGATCAAGCTCAACAATAGTAAAGGGCTTCTTAGCTTTAGCAGTGTGGTTAGCTACTAAAAATGATACTCTCGGTGCAGACACATTTGATGAAGTGGTGGCCTTCAATAATTGCTTCTGTTCTTTGTGTTCACATTTTTTTCTTTTGAAAAAACTCCAAAGGCTTGTCTTCTAGTGCAGGCTGCTTGGTTTCCATGTAGTGAAGTAGTCACCACATATTATTCAAAGCAGGCTCAGAGAATGTGAATCACCTGTTGCAATGAACTTGTATTTTAAGTTAGATTCTTGATATTTTCTTTTAAATGCAGCTTTCTTTTTGTTGGCAGTCTTAGTCTTCTGCTGTCTCATCATTGGGTCTTTCTCCCTTTTCAAAGCAGCTTTCCAGTGATTTATTTTGTTTACTCATTTTGGCTAGGGTTAGCTTATGGGCTTACTAAAACTGCAACTGAGTCAAGTGCGCAGTGCAGGAAAGAAGCACAAATGGAAATGGTAAATAAAATAATGGGTGGGCCATGTGTAGACTGCAATAAGTATCAGATTCTGACTTAAAACCCGCCACCAGATGCAGGTCAATTGTCACTTGCCACTCACTGATAGGGTTTTGATGTGAGTCTACAAGCAATTGATTTATTATGGTCTCTGTGCAGTTAAATCTGTCTGCTAATGGTAATGTGTATTTGCAGCTACTCCACAGCACTAGCATCACCGTCACAGCTCCATTTCGGATCATCAGGCATTAGATTCTCATAAGGAGTGTGCAACCTAGATCCCTCATGTGCGCAGTTCACAGCAGGGTTCATGCTCTTATAAGACCCCTACCTTATCAGATATGTGATTTGGAAGTATTTTCTTCAGTTCGGTAGGTTGCTTTTTCATTTTGTTGATGCTTATCTTTGTTGGGCAGAAGCTTTTTAGTTTGATGTTATCCCACTTGTTTATTTTTACTTTTCTTGCTTTTGCTTTTGGTATTGCATCTAAAAAATCATCGGTAATTGTCAAAGAATTTACCTCAAGGAGGTAATTTTCTGTGTGATGTCAGAAAGTTGACTAGTTTCATTCTTTTCCTGTGGTTGTCCAGTTTTCCAAACATCATTTATCAAACATACTCTTCTTTCCCTTTAGTATAGTCTTGCACCTTTGTTGTAAATTAAATGACCATATCTGCATGGGTTTATTTATGGGAACTCCATTCTGTTCAATTGATCTATTTGTCTTTATTTTAATGTTAATATCACACTATTTTGATTACCAAACCTCTGCAATACAATTTGAAATCAGGGATCATGATGCCTCCAACTTTGTCCTTTTTTCTCAGGAATGTTTTGTCTATTTGGGATATTTTATAGTTCCATACAAATTTTAGAATTATTTGATCTATTTCTGTGAAAAATAACATTGAAATTTTAATAAGGACTGCATTGAACCTATAGATTGCTTTTAGTAGTATGGACATTTTAACAATATTAATTCTTTCAATCCATGAGCATGTAATATGCTTTCATTTATTTGTGTCTTCTCACTTTCTTTCATTAATGTCTTATAGTTTTTAGTGTTTAAGGTCTTTCATGTTCTTGGTGAAGCATATTCTATTTTTTTTTTTAATCTAAACTCTGTTAGGTATTCTACAAGGAAAAAAAGTCTTAATACCCTCTGGCTGTCATAAATTTTAATGCTTATGTGTTTTTCTAGGACAGGAAGCATTCAATTCCTCCCACCACCACCACCGACAAATAAGAAATTGCTTGTACTTTAAAGTAACTAGGATTGGATTACCTAACTTCCACCATATGTATTCTTCAGCTTCCTCTTTTTATGCTCTGAGACCTCCCAGAAACTTATTAAAAACATTTTTTTTTTCTGTATTTGACAACGTAAGTACTTTGATCGAAGGTCTTCTCCAGGCAGGGCCAGTTTTACTTCAATATCACTGATTGAATTACCCAATAAGTATAAACTCTGAAATAACAAACTCTTTATATGTTTCAAAGTCTTATCAAAAGTATACCAGTAGTTGTTCTAGAATTCTACCTCTACAGCACAAGAAGGTTAAGGAGACAATTTCCAAAGGAAGTTGTGCTATGTTTCTCCATGTCAGGGGCTGTATGTGTAAGTACTTATGTACATGCATCACCTATGAATAATAAACATAAATTAAAACCTTCATTAAAAATGAACTATCTGAGAATCCATGAGTTAAATTGCAATTTAATTTATGGACAAGTATGTGTTTTCTTATAACTATTAGTAATTAAGTGTTGTATTGTCCTGCAAATGTGCTTGGATTATGTTTATGTTTTATACTGGTTGGTTAGCCTCAACAAACAACTATAATTTTATAATAATTATTTTAATTGCATATGGCTTTATGATAATAAGAGATTAAGCTTAGAAGTAAAAACTAAAAACAAAAAACAATTGTTTAAAATTGTATTTATTTGACTTTCCTTGTTATACATAAGAGATAGCACAGGAAAGACAGGTTTTGTGCACAGGCTGTGTAATACTCCTGTGTAGATTGGTGGATATTTTGAGAATTCATTGAGATCATGCACATAAGGGTATTATCACAGGGCCCAATGGAGAGGATGGAAGAGAAGACTGACATGAGGCTGAGGAAAAGGCTGAGTCTAAGTCACTCAGGGCCATGTAGGAAATTTTGGTTTTGCCAAAACATTGTGAAGTAACTGCAGAATTTTTGGCAGAGACGGACGCAATCTGATCAGACTGGATACCTTATAGAGTTGTGAGTGGGTTGGAAGGGAGGAAGACCAGGGTGACCAGTGTAGGGACTATCGGACTTGGAGAGAAAGCAAAGGTATGAGTCTGAGAGGTAGTAATAATGTAGAGAATACCAAAGTTGGTGAGGGAGAGTGAAAGGTCAGTTTCTGGTTTTCTCACTGGGTAGATCCTGGTACCCAGCTGCAAAGAGAGGCAACATTAAAATAACATCATTAGAAGAAGCTTCAGTGAATCACAAATCAGTTTGAGGCAGGCAGAGGCTGGCTCTGAGAGAGGTCAACATTTCAGCTCATGGTTCATGGTACAGCTGGAATGGAAGCCTGACTCCAAAGCTTGCATTTTTTGTGAATGAGACTTTACCTCTGGCCAATTGGTCACAATGCTACAATGAAAAGAAGAGTGAACTTGAATTCAGACTCTTTTATTTGAATTGAAATTTTTTCTACTCAGAAAGTTCTCAGGTAATACATTTCAGTTTCAGAGACTCAATTTCCTCATCTGTAATTTTGGACTATGAAATCTGCCCTACTTGCCTCAATGTTTTGTAAATGATATTTGCTTTAGAAATGTAAGTTATCATGGCCACTTTGCAGAAAAAGCACTAGGTTTCACTCCTAAGACCTGGGTTCAAGAACTAACTGTATAGCCTCTGAGAAGTGACATGAACTCTCAGTGTCTACTTTATCTTTTTTGTAAAATATAATAGTGATAATTACAAAGAACTAATATTTGTTGTTGTGAGGTCAAATTACATAATGAATAAGTCACTGTGGAAAATATAGGGAGGTCTTTTAAAAATTAAGAATAGATTACCATATGACCCAGCAATTCCTCTTTTAGGTGTCTACCAAAAGAATTTGAAACCATTTATCTATAAAGATATGTGCACCTCAGTTTTCATTGCAGCATTATTTATGATGACCAGGACATGGAAACAATTGAAGTGTCCTTTGAAAGATGTTTGGTTAAAGAAGATGTGGTACATACATACAATAGAATACTGCTCCGTCATATGAAAAGATGAAACACTGCCATTTGTGACAACATGGGTGGATCTTGAGATTATCATTCTAAGCAAAATAAGTCAGATAGAAAAAGTGAAAACCATATGATTTTACTTATATGTTGGATATAAAAAAAATGACAAACAAGGCAAAGAAAACCTCATAGACAGAAACAACAGTTTAGTGATTACCAGAAGGAAAGGCAGGGAGAAAGGTAGTTAAGAGTAAACAGTGTCAAATATATAGTGAAGGAAGATATGACTTTGGGTGGTGAACACACAATACAATATGCACATGACATATTATTGAATTAAATACTTAAAACCTATATAATTGTATTAATTAATGTCATCCCAATAAATTTAATTAAAAAATAGAACACCAAAAAAATTTTTTTAACGTTATTTAAAACTCTCACATGAAATATAAGTATTATTACTATCTTCATGATTATAAATTTTGAATTATCTTCACATGCCTAAAGGAAAATGATAAATGATCCATAATCTTTTATTCAGGCCCTCCTGTGAACAGTGACCTAGATTTGTAATTCTGATGATCTGAACTGGAGATGTGGTTAATTTATTTAGTAAAATTCTCTTTGAATAAAGCAAAGAGAAACTCATAGGGTTAAGTTCATGAAGATATAGGTTTCACTTTATTCATTTCAAGCTTTACCAGGATAAATTATATTATATACTTCATAGCAGCATCATATGTTTATAACATATAAATTACATAGCATTTATAGCATAGACACATTTTTTAGATTAAAATTTGAAGGTTTTGAGATTTTATTCTGTTTGCTTTTTGAGTTTAAAATGTATGGAATTGAAATTTTGCTAAAGTTAATTGACATGGAATTATGCTATATGTACATAAACATTCATTTTGATGTATTGTTCCTGAGAAGGACTTTTTGGTTTGATTCTTCTTCAATTTTTAGAAGGTTTACTGATTCTATAAGCTTATTTCTTACACTTTTCTTCCAAGTCTTCAATTATGTGGCGATTTTCATCTTGTGTAAGGCATTTGGAATGAAATGTTGGAAGCCTTGCTCTATATCTCTTGATGAGTGGGGTCTGCTTCACAAATTAATCAGAAACTGGTGATTTGTTTACAGTCAATGGCAGTGAATCATGTGTGTTATATCATTTGGGAGAAGAAACATTCTAGTTCTACCCATTTGTCTCTGTATTTTTTTACTCTTCTCCTCTGAGTGGCTCAGCCAAGCCACTTCTCAGTCCCCTCATTTGTCTGTTGAAATTTACATTGAAGGTTTTTGTTATTGTTGCTGTTTTTGTCTGTTTTCACCTAAAGTTGTAATAATTCTTTTATCACCAAGACATCCATTATTAATGATAATAGAAATCTAGTATAAGTCACTGATTGATTAAAAGAACAGGCTTTGGAATCACACAGCTTTGTCTCTTCTCACCTACTAGCTACATGACCTGAGTGAGCAAGAGTACTGGCCTGGCAAAAATAGTATGTGTTTGCATGAGCTCCAATAGCCTTGCAAATAAAGGCTTTGCAAGTCTGTTCCAGGCACAGGATATTAAAGTATGTACTAACTGTTACAACAGATGAAGCCACATATCTTATGGATTAACATAGTAGAATTTATTTCTCACTCATTAAAATTCTCATTACTGGCTTAGATTCTGCTCTGTGCAGTTGTTCAGGCACCCAGGGTGACGAAAAATCTGCCATCTTCAACATAGTCTCCCAGTGTTATCCTGAGTATTGGCGTCCAGCCAGAATACAGGAAGAGAGAGGAAGATAATTTGAGAGATTCTCATGGGATAGGCCTGGAAATGTTATATACCACTTGCATTCACTTTTCCTTGGGAAAATATAGTCTAGCTGTGTGTCCAAAAAAAAAAAAAAAAAAAAAGAGAGAACTAGATTTGGCGAATACCACCTCAATACTTGTCAGAATGGATTATAGGGAGAAATAGACAGGTGGTACTTGTTCTCAAGTTATAATCTAGTGAAAGAGGTAAGGATAACAGATATGACGCTATCTAAAAAAAATATGTGCTCAAATGATACAGCCCTAACTCTAGCTGCTAAGGGAAGCGTGAACAAAGAGATCATGGTGGTCTAGATTTTACTAGAAGAGATCTTTGTGAAAAAAGTGGGGTTTGACATTGGATATAAAATTTGAATTTGTTTTAAAGAGCAATAGTATTTGGATGTGTGAAGAGGAGGGGAAGGCTGTTGGAATTCATTTGCCAGGATAAGAAAAAAATTCTCCTAAGGATTTTATTTATTTTTTTTAAGTTTGTGAAAAAATGTAGATAAAGAGAGAAAACCAAGAAAATACTGATGGGCTGACAATGATTTCTTAAGTTGGTATAAGTAGGTATATCCAATTCCTATTTGATATATATTCCTATGGTAATATTAATTCATGTTACCATAAAAAATGCAGACACTAAAACTTTAATCTGTTCCCATCCCAAAAATATTATAGATATAACTTTGTGAGCATAAATTACCACTTATTTGACATCTCCACTTTTATGTCGGAGAGATGTCAAAATTTTAACGTGTTCAAAAAGAGAGCTCTTGATTTTGCCCAACTAAACCTATTTCCCATCTCAGTAAATGACACGACCAAACAATCAGTTACTTAGGTAAAAAATCTAAGAGTTGACTGATTGCTCTCTTTCCATCATGCTTCATATACAACTCTTCTTTAAGTTCTCCTGCTGTACCTTTAAGATACATTCTGGATTCAATTATACTTCACCTTCTTTACAACTTTAAAACTTTAGTCCATGACTCCATCAATAGGTCTTCTTCCTCCTTCTTGTCCCCCTAAAGAGAACTTTTTTGGTAACAGCTAGAATGAGTTTTTTAAAACTTAAATTGGGTCCTTTATTCCCCTGGTCAAAACTCTTCAAGGATTTCTTACAATTTTCAAAATAAAATCTAAAGTTCTAATGTACAAAGGGCTAACCTCTTATTCTCCCTTGGGGTCTATATGGTCATTGGCAATAAAAAGAACTTGAGGGTTTTAAATTTGTGGTTCTTTCATCCTGGAACTGTCTTCTCCCAGCAACTCATAGCACTTGCCTTCTCACTTCAACTGAGTGTGTATTCAAATCTTAGCTCTTGAAATTTAAGACCCTCCTATAGTAACCTCTACAACTTCACTATTTTTATTTTTCTTCCTGAAAATTATCTCTCTACAAAATATGTACATATTTACTTGTCTCCTTTTGTCTTTCTAAGAGTCCATGAGAACAAGGGCCTTATCCATCACATTCATCTCTGTATTCCCAACACATAGAATAGCGTCTGCGCATATATATAACAGATACTTAACAAATATTTCTTTAGTAAATAAATAAATGAATGGCATATTTTGGGAGAGATTCCGAATGTTCTTAGTTCAAACTTTGGAGATTAAATTGTATCATTATCTTTCTCCCTCTAATACTGGATTGAATGCTTTTGAAACGCTAATGATCTCAAAAGTATTTAAATGCATATAAACAAGTAATAGTCTCAGAAGTAATTTTAAGTAATTTTAAGTAATTTTAAATAATTTTAGAAACTCTGGATTTTCATCATGTTAGGTCTTCCATGGCAGAGCATGGGAATGAGTCAGAATGGCTGAGTTCTGGTCCCTGCTCTATTTCTGAATGTATTTATACTACCTGAGTTTCAGTTTCTTCATACTTGAAATGAGAGGTTGATCTTCATGACACTTTTCTAAGACTTAGTCCAAATCTAATATCTATAAAACATTTTTAAAAGAAGAATTTATTATAACGTTTTATTTGAAAAATTGGCTGAATGAGTTAAGAAGCCTCTGTAAGCCTGTTGCCTTTGTAACTGGTGCCAGACCTTGAATTCCACAGAGCAGGCAGATGAAAGCAAAGATGGATGGAAAGCTTTGGAAAGGAAAGATAAGCTGGAGCTCATGAGGATACATTGCATTGAACCTGCTGATTCTTATTTCCCCAATCTTGATGGTTGGGTCCTGCAGAGGTTGGCATCCTTGTCATGTTGCTAAGCACACACCAGGCCCAGGAGTCAGAGCAATTATGGAGGTTCCACAGTAAGTTTCAGTCCTGTCTGCTGCCCCATGCCAACGAGGCAAGCCAGCAGATGAACAACAATATGTACCAGCTTCCAAATGGCTGCCACTTCATTTCTACTCACTAGGTCTTACACAAGAAGGTCTCTTATGTCTTACCTTGCCTGGAAACATACAGGGGAGGGAGTTCTGGGAAGTGTAGTCCAGCTGAGTCAAGTGACACATTGACAAAGCTTCCATGATTCGTGTTTGTAATTTCATAAAATAATAGTTTTCAATCATATACAAGAAGGAAAAATAGCCCTTTTCTAGGTCTTTTTAGCTTCAATGGTGTCTTATCAATTATCAATGAATGGGCAGAGAGAAGTTAGTGCAGTTCTACCTTCTATTCATTCTTTAAAAAGTTTCTTGAACATCCTAACACATGGATCCAGAAGGAACTAGAGGTCATCTAGTCTAAACCTTGTGTTTTATTGATGAAAAATCTAAGGCCATCTAGTCTAACCCTTGTGTTTTATTGATGAAAAATCTAAGGCCTAGCAAAGTTTCATGTTTTGTCCATGGTTATGTTCCCATGTAGTTGCACCTGTGGAAATAGAACACAGAACTCTTGGTACAATCTTAATTTCTATTATCTTATTCCTATCCTCTAAGAACACAGGGTGGGTGTATCCTCTACCAGATAATAGCATGAAGTTAAGAATACTTCACATAACCAAATGTATACATTAATTCAAAGTATTTGCTGCAAAGAAATGGCTGTGAGAGACAGCTTCCAGCAATACCCTTGCCAACCTTTCCTCTGACCTATAAGGGCCTGGTGTTCTCATAGCCTTGGAAAGGTGGAGTGGAGATGTAGCTAGAAGAGGGAAAAACAAAACCCCTTTGAGTTGACTTTACTCAAGGTACTTAAGATAGATCCTGCCTGAGTCTACAGGACCTAGAATTTATTTCCAAACTCTTAGTTCAAACGGGTTGATCAGACAGGTTTAAAGAGAGTGAGCACAGTTAATAGTAGCTATTAGCAGACCAAAACCATCCTGCGTATACTGTAACAAGTTGAGACACTTTGAAGAAGTGTATATAAATAGTAAATATAGAAGTTTTTCTTATTTTAATTCACAAGGAGAATCTCCACAAAGGAAATGTAATTAGTTTGTCTCAATGTGATATTTTAGTTGTATTGGTATTTATGTACCATGAATATCAACTTGATTTTTATAATTATAGTTTTTGTAGTTTCCTTCGTATATAAGCACAGAATCTAAAATATTAACTGAAATTCATAGAATAGAAAGTGGTATGGGATAGACAGAAACTACTTTCTTCTCGTCACACCCTGAGGCTCAAGAAGTCCTCTTAACTGATGGAGGCTGGGACTTAAAGGGAGAGAGTATATTTGAGTTGTGCAGTGAATCATTGTGTCCAGTGTAATGAGTGTGGGACTTAGGAGCTATAAGCTGGATGTATTTATTCATATTAACTGTCATAAAGAGTTGTAAAAAGTGGTGATCTTTATTGTAGCTCTGAAAGTATGTAGTCAGCCAGGAATCTCAGTGAATGCAAAGAATAGACATAATTTCTCAGCAGTGCATTCCTCCTTTTAAGAAAATTCTTGAACACACACTCGAGTTAAATGAATTAATGCAGAAATAGATCTCTCAGATAAGAATAAGGCCTACTAGTAAGTTGTCTATTCTGCAAGCAGTTTTCTAAAATCTTAACAACATTTAAAACAACATGTCTGTGCCTAGCTCACTGTTAACTTTGTGCTGCATTTTCAGGTGTGATGTTGGGCATGTTTTAAAACATCCATATTCATTCACTAGGTTCAAATTATAATCAAGAATATAACTGGTAAGATGTTTGTTAAGTTTTAAGTTATAATTGGGAGACATAGATCATACACTTTCTTCATGCAAAGTTAAGAGACCTGCTAGGAATGTCTACCTAAGAACTGACATGTCAAAACACCCCCCCCAAAAAACAAAAAACAAACAAACAAACAAACAAAAAACAACTGAAGAAACATGAGGATTTAACTAAATTTGGGAGGAATGAAGATAGAACCAATTTTTAAAGAATTAGAGATCTATCATGTAGAAAAATAATTTAATTTGATTGGCAATGTTAAGAAGTATAGTTGAGAGAATAGAGTAGAAACTTTGAGAAGCATTTGAGAAGGCAGATGTCAGCTCAGTATGATAGAGCCATATCTTCTAGCCAGAATCTCTCAAAGATCCATGAAAAAATAACTCATTAGTTTCTTCCACCTGTGTCCCTGGAGCTGCTTTGGTTTCTGATTCGAGATCTAATTCTTCAGCTTTGCTTGCAATACTGTGAACTACTTGAATTTCAATATATATATTTCTCGAACAACAACGTTGATGGGAAAATGGTAAATTTCTATTGTACTACAGGCACCCAGTTAGCCATGGTTCTTGGACTGCCAGTAATTGAAATAGTCTCTAAATAATTGAAAAATATTTATTTAAATAATGTGTGTGAGTGTGTGTGTGTGTGTGTGTGTGTGTGCACGCACATTGGAGTTCAAGATTTCACCTTTGGACTGAATGAGTTACCTTGGCTCAGTTTAAGGTTCCAGTTTTAAGCAGATGTATCTGCTCCTAAAGCACAGTGTCATAACAAGGCAAGAGAAGGCCAAGGGCTGTGTGTGCAATTATATGGGTTGTGTACTACTCAACTCAGGGGTTGTCATTTTCATGTGTTGTAAGGGCTGGTTCTCAAAATCAGAATTAATTTTGAACATGGACTTTCAAATATACTATTCTACTAAAACATTTTTAGGTTTTTCTTTTCTGCATTTCAACATCATTAAAGAGAGATTGAAAATTTTACCAGATATGTAATTCCAGCATTATATGTCATGAAATAAAAACAAGTACATTTTTCCCAAGAGCTTTACCAAGATGTAATTTATATGCTATAAAATTTATTGTACCATTCAATGACTTTTTGTAAGTTCACAGAGATGGGAAGCCATTGTAATTATTTTGAAAATTTTATTTTAGTTCCTTCCAATCAAAACTTTTAAGCTTGTTTCTTTTGTTATGTGAGCAAAGAAACATTGAAACTTATCAAGTTACCTAAAACTCTTCTTCAGTTAAATTCTCTTCTAATGATCAAATTATTTTATTACATAATATTCTGCAAGGACTTATTTTCCAAAATTCTTACAGATTAATTAATGATTTTCTGAATTTATACCTAATTTTTGTAAGTATATTTGGTTTTATTTTTTTCCACTTCAGACTGATCTGCCTCTGAAAGGACCTTTGTGGTGATTTTTAAAGATCCTAGAACAATATTCTCTCTAAGCTAACACATGCGGAGCTCATATAATGTCTATAAAATATCCTAGTGTTCATTTTTAAGACCTTTGCCCAGAGGATGTAGATAAAAGAGTTGGCAGGGAGCCAAAGTTTTGTCCCTTCATTCAAGCAAGGTCAGAGCCAATTCACAGATCAAAGGAGAAAGAAAACTGGCTAAAGCTTTGTTTTGAACTACCCATCTCTGAATAAAACTAACTTCCCTTGAAGATCATTGGCTTTCCATGAAAGGATTTAAAAGAGATAATTAGCGCTAAGTGGCACTCCTTACCACACTGCAAACTATGGTTTTCCCTTAGTTTTATGTATTATTCTACCCTTGTGATCCTCAAAGACCTTTATCCATACTGAACTGGGTCCTAAAAAAAGCAGATTAGAAAATCTAAAATCTTCCTTAGAGTCTGCTTGTATGTATTTGTGTCTGTGTATGTATATATGCACACACATTGTTGTAATACAATATACATATATGCATTTTTAGTATACACATGTATATTTATTAAAAAAAATTTTAAAGAGCAGATGAAAGAATGATAATTACAAAATTCATAGGCATCAGTGAGATAATAGAGAAGAGAACAAAATTAGATGGAATGATTCTTAAAATATAGGTTTTTGAGTATTCAAGTCATTATAATGTTTCATAATCTAACTATATGACCTACTTTTCTCTTTCTCTATCTCTTAGCTCTATCTCTATCTTTTTTTCTCTAGATATATGCATGGTTCAATATTAAGACACTTATCTATATAAATCACCACATTACTTATTAAAGCATTTAAAAAATGATTATTTCAACCGATGCCAAATAATCAGTGATCAAACTCTATCATTTTTGTTAGAAATGTTTAGTAAATTTAAAGGAGGAAATTTCCTTGACTTTGCAAAGACTATTAGAAAACTGCAGGGAACATATTTAATGGTGAAATACAAGAGTCCCACTGGAATCTGGAATAATGTATTCGATTATCAGGTAATGTTATGTAACTATTTTTTAAAAGTGAATAGAGATATATAGAAAGATATTTATGAGCTATTGTTAAGTAAAAATGTAAGCTGAAGAATTATATATATCATAGACTTATTTTTAACACATACGTAAGCAACTTTTAAAATCCATTTAATGACTTACATTTACGTAATTTTGTTTTTATTCTTGATTTATATTGTTTAATTTAGTTATTTGATGGATATATTATAAATATTAGTACTCTTATCTTAATAACACTGTTTAATCTTTTTATTTTAATACAAATTCTCTTTTCTGCAAACATACTCGCTAGTTATTCACACCTGAGGGATTCCTGGGAAACCAATGTAGCATTACTGGAAGCATCTTGATTTGGAAAATGGAAGCTTTCTAAATTAGAATGATAGTGCTTAGAATAGAATAAACATGGTCAATATAGAATTAGCCCTGCAAACCTAATATCATGTGCAATCAGCTCAATAAAACAAGGACATGAATAGCAAATATTATAATAACATAAACAGAATTAGTTAATGTTTACAAGAGCTTTTGTGATTATAGGGCTAAGCTTTAGTTATATAATAATTTACCTTTTCCCTGACAATATGCTATGTTTTATATGGCTTAGTTTTCTTTTTGAAAAAAAGAGTTGTATTAGAAGAAAAAAATCACATTGACTTCAGTAGAGAAAAAATACAATTTTTAAAATTTAGAAATGAACTTATATAACTTTATAATGACTGAGTCAATAGATTAATATTCACTAACATGATTTTTATTTCCAGTGCTAGCATACATTTGGGAAAAAACATATAAGTGGGAAAGTTCTCATTATAATTTTAATTTTTGAGAAAAAGACATGCTCTTTTAGAATATGTTATACATATTTGAAATATATAATAATTTAAAATTGTGTCACTTTAGAATGTAGAAATAAATTGATGATGTTGTGATAGGTTTTTAAAGAAATATCTTAGTTATCTTTCACAAAAATAAATATTTAGTACCTGCCATGTGCACATAAATTTTGTGCATTCAGCTATATGAACTTAGATAAAAAATTTCTTTAAAAAATGTTTCATTCTTTTCAAAAAGTTTGTAAAGTGAACATGACAATGATATGTGAATCTACTGTTAACTAGGTCTACATTTTCAAGAGTGTTTTATATTATCTCTCTGATGTAAATGTGATTCTCGTATTTAATTCTGAAGTTTTGGAAGGATAATAACAAGACCCCTGAAAGCAAATCAGTGTGAGTCATTTCATGTTAGCAGAAATCCTGGAAGTGTTGAACTTATTTAGCCTCATGGGATGGGATGTTGGTCTTCAAACCAAAGCATTTCTAAAGAAATCTTATGCTAAATTTTGTCTCTTGTTATTTTTACTGTAAGTATTCACATTAAAGCATACACCTAACCCGATCATGTGAATCTAGTCACCATGATTAAGATTTGTGCCTACATTGAAATTTTATCTCCAGGATCATAAAATAAATAAAATTGCCTCTATTAACATTAATAGTTAGTGAGACTTTATTGTGTGTCAGGTATTGTTCTAAGTGACTTATATAAATTAACTTATTCAAACTTCTCAACCACGTTATAAAGACAATCTATTTTTTCTCTAGTTGAAACAAATGGTAATACATAGAGTCCACAAACAGTTAAAAAAAAAAATCTGTAAAAGATACCAACTGAAAAATTTTAGACATGAATAAAAAATTCTCAAAAGAAAAGCAATCTGAAATAGTTAATAAACACAAAAGAAGTTTCCTTCATGAATAATTAAAGAAATTGTAAATTTGTATAGCCACCAGATACTAATTTTCAATTATGAAATGAGCAAAATTAGAAAATCAGTACTAAGAAGGTATATAGTTGACTTAAATTTTAGTGGTGGAAATATAATTAGATTAATTTTTCCTCAAAGTGAATACATAATAGTTATAGAGATATTTTCTTAAAACCATGTTCATATCTGTTAAATCTATAATTTTCACAAATTTTTCTCACTATTTATTTTGTAAAGAAATAAAGAGAAAGCTTGGAAAAAAACTAAAAACAATAATAGAGAAGTGGTTAATTACATTATGAGCCGTTCATGTCACTGAATATTACCAAGCAATGGAAGGTGATGTGTTTGAAGAATATGTAATGCCAGGAGAAAATGGTCATATGTAGTATTATTTAATTTAATTTTAAAATAATAGTAGCATATTTATAGTAAAAGTCTGGAAATATAGCCTTTAATAAAAATTGGGAGATCAAAAATTGCAAAAATATTGAGCAATATATAGATAAATCTATTTTTCTATTTCTACATTATTACCTTCTTTCATGAATAGAGATAACTTTAAAATCATGTGACATGTACAAGATAGAGTTAAGAGAGGAATAATAGTCATAACATTAAAATGAGAAATGATGAAATAAAGTAGTCAAACATGAATAAATTACACTATTGATAAATAAAAAATATGCTCTTTAATTTAAAAGAAAAACTTAAATTTAATTAAATCACAACTGGACAATTAAATAGAGTCTTGGTGAATTAAAATATTATGTTGAGAAATTTACACTACACCCATCCCAGAAAGATAAAGAGATAAAAATATGTTTAAGATGTTAAGGAGCATATTTAGAGTATCTAAGATATATTTAAATTTTCCAAATAGAAAACTTTGAGAAGCAAAATATGCAGAATTAATGGCTAAACAATTTTAAGAATTAAAAAAGCAGATTTCTTAATTAAAACATATCTTAGAAATGTATCCTGACATATTAATATAAATCATAAATTTTTAGATCTTCACCTAGATCTCTCATAGTGGAACTACAAAATACTAAGAATTAAAGTCACATGTTAAAAGACAGAAAAAAAAAAACAGCAACATAATCACATTGACAAAAGAAACAAAATCAGTTAAAAAGGAGCAACATCAAAAGGTTGGAATAAAAATGTCAGAAAAATATGTGTTAGTCAAAAGAAAGTCAAAGGAAAGCTAACTTATTAAACAAAATGGGATTTAAGATAAAAGGTAAATAATGATAAAATAAAAAGCCATCAGAAAATAAAACAATTACAAACTAGTTATGAATCCCAGAACATAGCTTCAAATTAAGCAAGTAAAATCAGATCAAATTACAAGCAGAAACTGAAAAGTTCATTAACACAGTGGATGACTTACACCTATCTCAGGAAATAGAAGATCAAATAATAGGAAACATAGAAGAATATTGATGGTTTTAACAACACACATATTCTACTACACACACACAGGCTTGTAATCAACCTAAGGAAATAAAGGATATGTATTCAAAATTTACAATAGACATCATACTTAAAGATAAAATTTCAGAGGTGTTTTTTAATTAAACCCAGAGCAAAGCAAGGCTACTCCCTGTTTACCACTATAATTTAATGTTCTACAAAAGGTATTAGGCAGTATAATAAAACAAGAGAGAAATAAAAAGCTTTAAGGATGAGAAAAAATATATTCATTTTTGCAGATAATATTATATACATAAATATCTATAGACAAATATTTAAAATAAATTATAAAGTTTAACAAGGTGATGGATAAATGACCAATATATAAAATTAATAATGTTACTATAAAATCAATTAGAAAATGAAGTATTACAAATTAACATTCATAATACCAACAAAAAATACAAGAAACCTAAAAAATGTCTTTAAAAAAATACAGTTTTTTTATGGGGAAAAATACAAAATAATACCAAAGAAAGTTAAATAAGATCTAAATAATTGGCAATATGTACTTTGTTCATGAACGGGAAAGTCTATATTATAATGGTATTGAATCTCTTTGAATTCATTCATAAATTCAAGCAATTTAAGGAAATTCTTAAACTTGATTATTGGTAGAACAAGATCAGTAGTTCCTAAAACTTATTTACGAGACTAAATTTCAAAAAAATCTTAATAAGGAACAGAAGGGTAATTTTCCCCACTATACACTGAGATGTATTACAACATTATCATTTATAGGTCAATTAGTACAGATATGTAGAGTAGATATACTGATACAGTGAAGTAGAGTATCAGGAAACATACCTAAGCATTTAAATGACCTTGATATATAATAGAGATGGTATTATAATTTTTGAAAATAGAATTTACTATTTAATAAGTGGTATTACAAATGGAAAAAAAATCATTTTTCACACCATACATAAACGCAAATGGATCGAGATTTAACTATTGAAAACCCCTTTAAATTAGCAAAATAAAATACAGAGAAATATCACAATGAGACACACAATGTAAATCCTTAAGTACATATTGATACATTTATATAAAGTTGTAAAAATATGTATAACAAAAACAGCACACAAAATTTAAGGGGGATAAACTGGATAAAGACATAATAGTCCAAGGAGTAGTAAGTACTTAGAATTGTAAATAATTCATACAAATCAAAAAATAGAAAATTGAATAAAAATGATCAATGGATATAAACAGATAATTCACAGAAGGAAAATCTAGAATAACAAATAAAAATAGCAAAAAATAGTCAGCATTGAAAGCAACCAGAACTCTCTGAATTTGACAGTAAGAGGACAAAAAGTAATCAAGAATATAAAAAAATTAAAGCAACAGTGCTCAATCACATCTATATAAAATGTTGCATTTATAAATAGAATGTAGGACATACTGTATATTTATTGGTTTCTTAAGCAAATACTGGGTCATACATAAAACTTTAATGCAGAACTTTCCAACTAATGCTCAATAAATGAATGGTTTACAGATCTGCTGAGATATAGCTCCTTTTTGTTATTCAGAAAGTTAGACAATGCCTGGGTAAGTCAAAACCCCTACCTCTGGGTAATCTCATTCATTTATCCAGTGTCCCTTATAAATATTATCATTTCCATGTATACCATTATGTAAAAATCATATTGGAAGTATTGCTTTGATATTTCCAAAATGTCAAGATTTTGCAGGTCATATTTTCTCACCATAAGAACAAACAGAAATCAACAGCAAACTATGTTATAAGTAAAAAGAAAACAAAAATAGAATAAGACACCTCTCTTCCTCCCATAAAGAAACATAACAAACAACAAAACTGCATGAAAATTTAGAAACATACTGCATCAAAGATGTAATGAAAACAAAAAAGAAAAAGTATTTAAAAAAAAACTATATGAATATTTAGGGAATGCAGTCAATACTAAAATTAGCAAAACAAAACAAAACAAAACCAGCCTTAGAAGCTTCTATTAAATAGAAGTCTCCCTCTGGTTTATGAAGAACTGGTTCCTAGTCAGATAATTAATTAATGTAATTACTCAGTGCCAAACACAATGAATGAAAAACAACAATAACAATGTTCATCATCATAGTATTTCATCTCACCAGGAATAAAAAATATTTAAAAATCTTTAGCAACTGAAAAAGAAAAGAATAAGCATACTCCTTAAAGACAACACTAAGTTGAAGAATACTTTTAAACACTGAAAAAGATGATTTTCCACCAGAATTTGATACATAGCTTAAATACCGATACATTGAAAAAGCAGATTAAAATTTTTGTATGCTAGGATTCAAAGTTTATATCCCATGTACCCTTTCTAAGAAAGACATTGGAAGATATTTTTCAGCTAAACAAATGTTTAATAATATATATTTTTAAAAGCAAAAGACAAAAAATCCAAGCAACTTTGCTTTTAATAAGAGAGTATTTAAGATTAGTCACTGGACTGCCACAGATTTAGAAAGCAACTAGTCCAGCCTACAACAACAGAGAAATTTTCCAAGGGTAAGGTAGTCCTTATGGCTTAGATGACATGTTAGCTGACATAATAGAACAACTTGAAAAAAATAAGTAGATTAACAGAGACATGAAAACGAAAATGGACATAAAAATATAAGGAACTAGTAGGCAAGGTCATGAAAATGAAAATGTTACATGGAATTTTTCAGAAAGTTCCAACAAAGGAAATAATGTGAATGGAAGGACTATCCCTTGTCCTAACCTTTCTTTTCCCACTTGGTAGTTCTTGATGTCTGGAAAGAAAATGTGATGTCTGGAATCAAAGTAAATATTTTCTGACCTTGAGGTTGGTTACAGTGTGCTGGAGAGAGGAGAGCAGAAAAATAGAAGCAGACTGATAAATTGATAAAAATTATAAAGCTTCTTAAAGGCCTTGAAATGACAGCTCTGGGCTTATTTTACCTGAGGGGAAAAAAAATCCCTGATTGTTTAAGCTATTGTTCAGGTGAAATTGAATTTTTGGTGATGATTGTTTTGATAGGGTTTGACCAAAAGTTAATTTTTCATATAGCTTTTATTAACGTATATGCAAATGGGTCTATCTCTGCGCTAATCTATTTCACTGGTCTCTTTTGTTTTGGTATAATTGTTTGTTCTTGCAATAGGATTGTGCTGTTATTTAACTTATACTACCATGGTTTTATAGTATGCTTTACTACCTAGAAAAATAAGGGTCATTTATTTAATCTTCTTTTTCAAAATTGAATTTTATTTTAGCTCATGAATTTAAGCTGGAATTTTTATTGAAATTGTGTTAATTTTATAGATTAATTTAATAAAAACTCACATCATAACATCCCATCTAAGAATATTAAATAGCTTTTCTTTATGTCATTAGTGGAATTTAATGTTCATTTTCTGTGAAGCCCTGGGCCTTGACATTGTAAAATTTTATTCCTTGATGTGTTATAGTTTTGTGGCTATCGTCACTAAGATCTTATTTTTAATTATGTTTTCAAGTTAGGTATTGCTCTTAGAGAACAATGCTGTCAATTTTCGTAAGGTAATACTTTACCTGGCAACTTGCTATAATCATTTAGAATTTCTAATAGTTCAATTTTATTACATTCTATAAAATGACAATTTTATCTCTTTTCTTCCCCTCCTTCTGTATGGTTAACTCAGAACATAACCCCTCTGTGTACTCAGAAAGCAGATGGCTGCCTGTCCCATGGCCATCAAGAGGGCAATGCACAGAGCTCTGGGCAGCACCTCCTCCGAAGGGTGTTTTCTGCTGTTCCTGTGGACATTATCTGCTTGATCCACTTGAGAAGGCTATTGGTCCACTGATCTCATGGATGCTATCTGTAACTAAGCAGCACATTTTGCTCAAAAACTCCTGAGATGGCAACTGCTCCCTTAATGAGGTGATTCTTCCCCTTCTGCTCCTGTATAAGAATGTTGCTCACCCTTGGCTTAGTGCTTTTTCCTGTAGCATCCACTGGCTGCTGCTGAAGCTTCCCTCTCTGTGAATAATAAACAAGCCCGGCTCACCCCTCTATTCTTCTGGTGGTTTTTTCAGACTATCCAAAGCCCAGGTGCAAATTCCTGGCCTGGGGCTCCTGTGTTACAACTTGCACTTCTTATTTCTTTTTCTTTCTTACAGTATTGGCTAGGCCTACTGGTTTTAAACCCTAATATTAATGGTATGATAAGGTGTTAAAGAATATTAAAATACGTTTCTATGTTTTCTCTATTAAGTATGATTATTGTAGGTGTTGCTAAAAAATATATTTATTTAGAAATGTTTTATCCTATTCCTAATTGGTAAGAATTCTAGTTTTAAATCATAATAAACGTTGGTTTTTATCAAAGGTTATCCATATAACATGAACAATCTCCATTGCCCTGCAACATAAAATAATAAAAATATCACTTCTTTATTACTTTCCACTTAACCCACTCTCCTTTTAGCTCTGTCATCTTCATGTTACTTTTGCATTGTCCAAGTTTCTTATTTAAATTATGTTTGGTTACTAAAAATAAATCATTTTTTGCTTTTGGTAAATTGTAAATTTGAAAACTAGTAATAACCCTTAAAATATTATGACTACAAAATAATATTCACTCTAGAACCGAGTTTTATGATTGAGTCCTAATATAAATGAATGTAATTTCATGTCACTAAACTCTGCTCAAATGTGAAGTCTCAAGAGTAAGGTAAAATCAATTCTGTATTCTTCAGTTATTAGTAGTGTCAACTTATTATGGTCATTGGTGCCAATTCCATGTGAACAGAAGTCCCCAATTTGGGGTGTGGTGAAGAGGGAAACTTTATTCAGTTCAAACATTTTGATTGTGATAGAGCACAGCTGTGAGAATAGCACAGCCATGGAGCAGCTCAGTAGTGTTTCAGCTCAATTATAAAGCAGCACAGCAGAGCTCTTAGTTGGCCCTGACGTGGAGACCCTTTCCAGTGAGACACCTCTGCTCTGCTCACCTTGCCCTTGTAAACTGCTCCACTCTGTTCCTGTGAGATATCTTTGGTGTTTCAGTTCAAGCCTGGGGAACACAGTCTTTAGCGGAAAGGAAAGTGCACTCTTTAAGACAGAAGGAAGCTGACTTATAGAGTCAGAAGTCCTGCACTTGGTCCCTGATTGGTCTGTGCCATGAGCACTCCAAATCCTAGAAGTTTGATTGGCCCAAAAGGTATTTTTCTTATTGATCAGAATGGAGCTGCTCTGATTGATTGGTTGAAGATAATGATATAGCTGCACAGCTCCAATTGGACATGGAAAGCCTCGGTCCTATAAATACAGTTCTAGGAACTCCTATATAAAGATTGATTCAGATGGCAGGAACACAGTGCAGGCAGGCAGTTCAGTGTAGGCTTCTCCCTGATGTGTGGTTTGCATGAGAGGCCCCTAATTAGAAATAGCTGCTAGGCACTGCTTTTAAATATGAGCTGTTAGCCACCACCAGAGCCCTTTTTTTGGTAGGTAGGCATCTTCTTTCTCCATGTCCACAGTAGCATTCTACCTTTTAGACTTCTCCATGTTTATAGGATGCTTTTTTTTTTTTTGCAAAGTGCTTTGTTTTTCTTGATTTTTAATTGCATTTAAAATTTTTTCTCATAACAGGAGATACATAGCAATCTTACCAAACAAAAACATCTTCCACATCTTAATTGTGTTTTTAGGTAGCTAGTCAGACATAAGTGACAGGGGAACAGAGGAATAGAAGCCCAGTTTAGAGACCACCCAAAGAACACCCTATTGGTAGTTAGAGAATCCCCCCTGCATCCTTAGAGACAAAGGATGGGGGCTGGGCAGAGGCATAATCTATAGTTGATTTAGTCCAGCCACAGATGCATGAGCAGTAGGTGCTTCCCTAACCTGCCCACAACCTCGTCCTTATTATACTATCACCATAATACCATGTTTATGCCCAGAAGTTCATGAATCTAATTATAACAGGCTGAATTCTGGGTAAGTGCATATGCACAAGGCAGAGTTATATAGCAGCCAAGTGTCAATCAAAATGACCTCATGTGATAACCACCTAGAAATACATTGATAGCCATCCATCATGGCTTGCATATAACCTACTTCTGTGTAGTTATTTCTCTTTTTGCTGAAAACTCATTTCTCCCTTGGAGTTTGCTCTATCTTTCTAAAATATACTTTAATAAATCTTTTCTAAATCTCAGTAACCTGTGATTATTCACGGTGCCAGTGGAGAAGAACTGAGGAAAAATGCTAATTACACTTCTGCATCATTACCCAACCTGTGCTGCTAGGGCAACACCAAAGTTCAAATCACTCCCAAATGGTAACAGCGGTGTCACTCTGTTTAATGAAATCTATATTTTTTCACTAAAAATATTTTCTTAGATATCTCTGATTTGCTACTAATTTGGATTAATGACTTTCTTTACCCACCAACCCCACATTCAGTGTCATCCTGATATGTTTGATTATATACTCATGTTTCTTGAATTCCTCAAGATTTTCCTTAGACTATATTTTTGTTATAATAAAATATATCTTAAATAAAACTAGTAAAACATGCTTATTTTTTGCATGTTTTGTTTTGCATTGCCTTTGTTTTGTCTTTACAGTCTTATTAACAGTTTGATTTGGTTTAGATTTATGTATTAAAATATTTTTGCTTAAAACTTTGGAGGCATTACTTCATATTTTTCTAGAATTAAAGACTGCTGAAGAAATTCTGATAGTTTTCTCACTGTCATTCCCTTGGAGAAAAGATTTCAGTGCTAGTTAATGTGCATATTCCTTTTATAAGACAGCCTAATATTCATAGCAAAATGAAGCTCCACTGATATTCAATTAGAGAAAATATCACAAGATATAGAAATGATTGAGACAAGAAGATAAATTTTTTTTAACTTTAATAATGGCAGGTCTTAGAGGGCAAAGTTATCTTGTGAGGTAGTAAAACTATGTTTATAATATAGTTCCTTGATGCAAGAATTAATGTATTTAACAATCATTGTTTAGCATTTACTATGTGCTAGACACTTTACAAGTTTTAACTTTTTTAATCCTCTATTAAGTAGGGGAAATGAAGGCCGAGAGGTTAAATAAATTGCCTAAGGTCACATAGCCTGTAAATGGCAGTCAGAATCTGAAACCAGGACTGTCTAGGTCTAGAGTGCATACTCTTTACTACTATATTTCTCCACTTTGCTGGAAATGGATTATTCCCACAGCTAGAGGTATCCTTTTCGGAGCATGTTCTCAACACCTTCTCTGCCTCAGATGTTCTTTGAAAGAGATATGGCCCCATGAGCCAGAATGACATTGTTTTTCCTGTTTGGACTTCACTGTGCTTACTTGAAATATTTTGTTTGTGCAACCTGCATCCCAGATTCCATCCTTACTCCTATAATCTAACTTCAAAAGAACTGCATGTTCAAAACTGCCTTATGGCTTCCCTCACTTCCCCTCAGAGTAAAAGCCAAAGTCTTTCAATGCTGCCAGAAAGCCTCCTTTGCCCTCCCCCTTCCTTATGCTCACGCTCCTGACCCTTGAGCATCCCAGCATTTTCCTTTTCTCCTCCCAGTTCCCCTCCCCTCCCTCACACTGTCTGCTCTCCCTCTCTCCTCCTAGCCCCACCAACTACCCAGGCCTCCCTATCGTCCCCACCTCTTCCCACCCTGTCTCTTTGACTCATTCTGCTCACCCACATCTGTTCATCCACACCTCTTTCAGGGCCTGCTCAAACCTCGTCTTCTCAGCGGGGCTGTTCCCGACACTTTCAGAGTGATCAATCCTTTTGGCTTGCCCTGTACTGAGGGGTTTCATGGACTCAAGGCTTTTGACACCACTCTGCTGCCTGCAACCCCAGCCCACCTCTTCCTAGGCCCTGGTTGTTTTCTTCTCTATTACTAATCTCCAAACTGTGTTTCCCTGCTTCTTTGTTTATCGCCTGTCTACTTTCACCATAGTTATAAAGCCCTATGAGAGTAGGGCTCTTTATTTTGTATACGACTGTGTCCCCAGATCTTAGAATAATGCCGGACACAAAATATAAAATTTGTTGAACAGATAATTCAAATGAGTCAAAGAATTAAAAAAAATTTAAAACCACTGCTCTATGCAATGAGGGGGCCATTAAATCTTGGTGTCCTTTTAGGGGAAATGAGACTTCAACTCCTTAAGTATACCTTTATCCTAGGATCTTACAGATAAAAGAAAAATTTTCTTCGTTCTCTTTGCTAACCCCTACCATACTGTCTCTCATTTACCTATTTTTTTTTTTTTATTTAACTTGAAATTTTTTGGTTATGTGCAGAAAAGGTGAAGAAACAGAAAAAGATTTAAAGATGTGGAAAGAGAAGCAAAGAAAATTGGAAGAAGTTCTCCAGAACTGTGTTTCCTTACAAAAAGGGGGAACGTCCTAAAGAGCCTGACAGGCTGCTTCTGAGGGAAGTCAGGCCACCTTAGGATGAAGGTGGGGTCCCATTCCATTTTGAGGAACAGACCCACTTCCAGGAGCAGGAAGGACTATGCTGCTTTCTCCTCACCCCTCCTTCGCTCTGTGGGAGTTGTGTACAATACAAACCTTTTCAAGATATTTACTTTCTTTCTAGATCCTGTGACTTTTTCCAACTCATATTCATTTTTCAGCTTCCCCATGCATGAGATAAAAAGTACCTTGGAAAGTAATCTGCACATTTTAATAAAAATAACCATTTTTTTCCTCTTTGATGTCTCAGTCTTAATTACTCTGGCAAATCTTACCTTGTCACAAAAATGATAGTAGGAGACAGATGAATGACTCTGTAGTAATTATTTCAATGAATTCGGGTGGAATAAATTCTCCACTTATATTCTGTACCCCTCTGGCAGAACTCTGCTAAAAAGATGCATTTAGATTACTCTAAGAACTTGGCTTTTAAAATAAAAGTTGGAATATGCAAGTAACTGCTACAGTACAAACCATCTTATCTGTCTGATCCGAAGTCTTAGCATTCTTTTGTGTAATAAAAGAGGTCTTTGCTTTGGGACTATTCTTCCTTGTCCTTTCCAAGTGTGAGTACTTTCCCAGCTAGAAAAAGAGTTTGCACTTAATGAGCACTTGCTCACTCATCTGCACATAGCAGAGGAGAAAGATTACTTTATTTAAATCAAACACTGATTATAAAACAGAAACAAAAAACCAAAACCAAACAAAACAAAACATGACATGGAAGTACTGAAATGGGAAATTTTGTCATCTTCATTATTTCTGACTGCTGGGAAAGGCCCACTGCCTTTTCTCAACTTAATAGCATTTCACTAATTCTGGTAAAACATGTCTGGCTGAAACATAAACAGCAGTCAGAGGTGAGCACTGCTAATTGTATTTATGTCAGGTTTTGAGAATAATCAATATGCCCTTGCTCTATTGTTTATGTCTGGCCCAGTAAATATACACCTGATGGTCAATATTTTTCTTAGCTTGTTTTATTCCTAAAGCTCATGGAACTCTTTGCAGATGCCTCCTCAACAATGAGGAAAGATTTCTTTAAGTGCCATTAAACAACACTCAAGCTTAGACAGATGGATAGCTATCTTCTGCAACCAGCTCTCTACTTTCCAAAGTCATAAACCTTTGGCTTTATGTTTTTTTTGTTGGTATTTGTTTTTTTGTTTTTTGTTTGTTTGTTTGTTCATTTGTTTGTTTTTCTTACTGTAATCCTCTGTGTTCAGGCCACAGTCTCACTTGGAAATTAAGGTAAGATAATTATTTTATGTTTCCATGCTTGAATTATTTCCCTACCCTAAGATTTTCACCAGTTTATTATTAAGGAAGAAATGATTATTATCTCTTCTCAGTGAGAATTACACTGAGAGATCAGGAACATTTTCATATGAGGACCCAGTGTCCACTGAGAGATGATGTTGCCTGGTGGGATCTCTACATGTCTGATGTTGATGCCCACATTCCCTCTGGGTGGGAGCTCCCTCTGTAATGGCCCCAGTTCTGCTCAATGCCAGTGGGTTCCCTGCCACTGGTTGTATTGTGGTTGTTCCCTCAGTGAATCCTGTTGCCACACCTCCCAGTGGTGGTGTTCCCCCCTTGCCTGAGCACTGCTTGGGCAGAGGTGTTTCTCTTTGAATTCTGATCTCTTCTGTGGCAGCCAATAGCTTCTAGCACCTTCTCCTGATCATAGCTCAAACCTGCTAAGTGGGATAACTCAGTGCTACCTTCTTAGTACTATGTTGGGACCTAATGAGAGAATTGGCAAGAATTTAACTCCATAAAGCCAAAGGTTTATGGCTTTGGAAAGTAGAGAGCTGGTGTTTATCCATACAAAGGAAGGAGATGTACGGAGAAAGGCAGCTTTGGGGTGAATTATTTGGATTCTTCTTACTTCTTGGGCCTTTTATTTTTAATTGAATTGTGAGACTACTTATAACAAGGAACCTATTGAGTTCTCAGAGGTAACAGTAACTGCTGTCCACCTGGATTAGTGTGCCGCCCCAGCCACAGTGCTTCCTGTCTCTTATGTCCTGCCCCAGGTGAACTCTGCCTATGGGCTTCTCCCCATATCCAGTGCCAGATCACAGGATGACTAAAAAGTATGATGGGTGCACAGAGGCCCATGATCAGAGACAACTCAGCCACCTGGCTGCCCAGAGTAGAGATGGCATCTGAGTCTAGGCTTGCATGCTCTTTGTACATGCCTCCTGCACTATTCTTGACCAAAACCGTGACTTTAAAATTCTAATCACACTTTGATTTTCGGCCACTCCATTTCCTATCTCTTTCTCCAGGCTGGTATTTATCAGCTTTAAATGCATTCTACTCTTTCCAAAATTCAGCAGCTTGTGAGACATGACAAGGTTGAATTTTATTTTGCAGCATAGGTAATTGTCGCAAACCACAATCAACACAAAAACTTTTTTAGTGAGCAGTCATTAAGTGCCAGCCACTCTTCTAACCATATAATGTCTCATTCAATTCCCAGGACAGCACTAGGAGATAGGTACTTTTATTACATCCATTTTACAGAGGAGAAAACCATAGCTTAGAGAGGATGAGCAAATTGCCCCAGGTCACCCACAGGTCAGTGGTGTGGGAGGGGTGTGACGTTGGGCAACCTGTCTGTGGCTTCTGGGAAGTGTCAGGCTCAGGGCATACAAAGTTAAGTTTCCAGGGATATCTCCTCCAAAGTTCAGATGCTTCCTGCTCGGGGCTCATGCAGCACTCAAGCAAGTGCAACACACTGTGTGAAAGCTGGTGGATGTGCTCATGCAAAGAAAGCCCCATAGTAGTGCTTGTTTGCCTTTACTGCTGGTACCTGATTTTCTTCCGTACTGTCTTTCCTTGCATGGGAAATCTATAGCTGTTTATGACATCTATCTTATATTCTTTCTTATTAACATTAGGAAAAGTAATTTGCATCAGTTATTAATGACAGAAATTGGTTAACTTCTCTATAGACTTCTACCCTTGAAAAATTATATTCAACCATAAAAATAGGATACCTTGTTATATGTCCATGATATTTCTGGATACTTTAGAGTTGCCTTATACTTTTCCTTGTTTTGTGAATCACTTATTTCTATTTTCCTTCTTGGTTCTAGTAAGTAAATTATAGATACTGTTAAAAAATAAAATATGTAAATGGTTTTTTGTATGTAGAAATTAGCAATTTCCAAAAACCACTTTTGATAAAGAACCTCTTGATAAATCTGACTAGAGTGGTTTTTGTTATATTTAAATCACATTTGCTTATTTTTATATAATTATGTAATAACAAAAAGTTACATTGTACTTTTAATTTTTGACCTAAAGTTAACATTTTTATTTTTAGGCGAGGCAACCCTTGGTTGACCTCCCAGATTGCAAGGACCCTGTCTGCTTACATCCCTTATTTTTCATTTTTATTTTTTACACCTACAGCACCTGGTCGTCTAGGTGGTCTCCCATCCAAGTATTAGCTTCTGAGATCAGATAGGATTGGGCTTGTCCAGGGTAGTATGGCTGTGTGTGTGTGTGTGTGTGTGTGTGTGTGTGTGTGTGTGTATTATTTACTTGAGAGTCAAACAGAATTGCTTATAAAAATTTTAATTAGTTTCCTCTCAGGAGCAGACTGCTTATATAATTCCAGTGTCCTCTCTATTATCTCCATCTCTTCAAGTTCAACCAGTAAATAAAGCTGGGATTCTGTACTGTTAATGAAACTGAAAGTCTTGATTACCTCTTAGCTGGTGAGAAGCACTGTTCCCTTTTTTTGTGTTATGTTCATGGAGGGAACATAACAGAGTAACAGCTCTAAATGTTGGGTACATCAAAAAACTCCCAGGTTACTAGGGGGTTGGGGGAAGCTGCCTTCTGGGTGCTGAACTGAAGAAATTCCTCTGTCCTAACTTGAGGACTTACCTCAACATCCCCCTCAGACAGTCAAGTACACTTTCTACTTTCTTGTGATTCTCCCCCCCCCCACAGGCCTTGTGCTTTCTTGCACACTAACCTTGTTCAGGAGTATCTCAGCTCTTAAGGCATGTTTCAAATAACATTTAAATAGGCAATGTCTTACTTACCTCACACACAAACTACGAGTGCAAAAAGATACCTAGCTACTATTTGATTTGGATGCAGGTTAGCTAGGAATGTTAAATTCATCATAATTCATCAACCTGTACACTGATTTGTGTACTTTCCTATATTGATGTAACACATTAACAAATATGTTTACAAAAAATACATGAGAAAAGAAACATCATGTAATGTCAACTAGCAACATCCACATACATTTAATGGGGAAGGCATAAGAGTGTTGAGGCTCTACTCAGTTAAAACACCCAAGTGTCTGTTTACACACAGACGTGGTGAAGAACTCTCTCCTTGTGTTGTTCACTTCTGACTCTACAATTATTCAACTCAACCCCCGGATTTGTCTTGTTGCCCCCAAATTCTGAACATGGTCAATATAAATAAATTCAAAATCTTATCTCTTTAAACGAGAATTTGTTCTTCAAATTAGAACATTATGAATGGCACTTTTTAGGAAGCTTGCTTCAGAATTAAAAAAAAAAATGTCTAAACAGAACTTTGAGATTTCTATCACTGCTTATAAGATATAATAATGAAGTTAATATAAGTGGGGCAGGTTATGTTCTTTCAAATGTCAGTTTTAAATGAAAACCAATGGATTTAGGCAAAAAAAAAGAGTGGCTGGATTCCGGGGCTATTATTAAAACCAAATGAAGGCAGAAACAATTTTAGTGAGCTGCCCTCAACGAATCTTAGATAAAAAATAATATTAAAAAAGTAATATGAGACATGGCATCCAAAGAAATAAACAATATAATCTCAACAGATCTGAGATAAGAAATGTGTATTTTCTTCCTTGGTTTTGGGCAAAGTTAAGTTGCAAAGGGGAATCTCATGGAAATTGAATCTTTTGATCTTTTGTTCTTCTCTCTTCCCCCTTCCACTTTCATTTCATTCTATTTTTCTCTACTTTCCTTTTTCTAAGAAGACTATTATAATTATGAAACTCATGTAAATTAATAGCTAAGATGAATTTCTGAACTGTTTACTAGCTTTGCCCTATCTGATGGGATCTGCTTTATTTTAACTAAGTAAAGGGATATTTCCTGAAGGAGAGAAAATGAAAAATGACCTTGTGAGGTCCGAGTAGGCCATCCTCATGCTGTTAAAGCTGCCTGGGAGAACTTATGATTTTACAGATGTGTAGTGTCCTCTGCTTGTCCTCTGACTTGTACTTAGCTGTTCTGATTCGTCTAACAACTTCAAAGATTCTCTGCTGTGCACAGGCCCCTCGTCATCTTCCCTTCTCTGAAAATGCACGTCATAAAAAGTAAATTCCTTGCATGTTTGTTCTAGTTTCTGAGTGTGTTTAGAATTTAACCTGCAATTTTATGCCTCCCTGTTTGGGGATTGTCTGCACAAATGGAGAAGCATTGAGGAGACCATGGCATTGTTTATAATGCCTGAGGCCATCACTTGTCCTCTTTCTATGCAAAAGAAATAGGGCACAATAGCCAGGAACCATGACTATGGAATGCAGGTCAGGTCAATGACTTTGGGAAGTTGGTTAAGTAGCCTAAGACCCTATATGCACATCAGTAAAAACAGAGACAATGAATCCTTCTTTCATAAGAATGCTGTGAAACATAAAAACTGTGTAGCCTGGCCACATCATTAGTAATCAACTAGTGCATTTGTCATTACAATGAAGTCTCTGCATCTCTTCTCCACTTAGATCATGAATCCCCTTAAGCTTAGAGAAAAATCAGGATTTAAATTAATGATACTACATTCTTCTCGCTTCTATATATCAATATATTCTGTTCCTATATACATTTTGCTTGTGTGTTTGCCTCACCTCCTTCTTCAATTTTTTTGCTCAAATATCATCTTCATAGTGAGGTCTGACTATTTTATTTATAATTCAAGTCTTACTCCCTCATCAAACCTCATTATGGTTCTGCCTTGTGTCATACCTTGCTTTATTTTTCTCAATGGCAGGGTATTTGTTTTTTTTTTACTGTTGAATCTCCACTTCCTTGAAATAGTAGCTGACAGGTAGTAGAAACTCAATAAATATTTGCTGAGTGAAAGAAAGAAATAATGCATATAATAATAAAGTATCACTAGGTAATAAAGTTAAGACACTTAGGAAATGATTAAAAATTTTTGCCCACTTCACCTGGACAGAATTTGGGTTTAGAGAAGACCTAAATTCAAATCTTGACTTCTCTACCAATAGTGAACCTTGAGCAAAATACTTTACTTCATTGAGCTCAGTTATTTCATCTCTAAAATGGGGACAATAATACCCACCAACAGGCAAGCCAGGAGAAAATAGATTTGAAAGTGCTTGACATAGAAGGGTACTGCTAAAAGTTCAAATTTTTATCCTTTTCCCTAAGGATGTCAATATACTTTGATTCAAAATGCAAAGAGTTCTTATAATAACTCTGGTGATGGACAGTCCACATGCACGGTTGGTTCATGAAAGCTATATCTTTCCCATTAATCAGATATTTTGCAGGTTGAATGAAATAAAACTGCAGTATGCTGAATGGTAACCCAAAGATGTTCCTGCCAGCTGTGATTAGTTACATTACATGGCAAAAGGGACTTTGCAGAAGCCATTAAAGTATAGACTTTAAAATGGGGAGATTATTCTGCATTAATGATCAAGATGGGACCATTCCTGATAACATGAGCCCTTAAAAGCAGAAAATGTTCTCTGACTGGAATCAGAGAGATGAGGCAGAAAAAGAAGATTCAAAGGGTGAGAGGAACTGGACCTATCACTGCCAGAGCAGGAGCCACAGGGAAAGTGTGAGAAGGAATGTGAACAGCAGGAAATGGGAACCTCAGTCCTACAACCACAAGGGACTAAATTTGGCCAATGACTTGCTTGAGCTTGTGAGTGGATTTTTGCCTCACAGATGCCTTGATTTCAGCCTTGTGCAGCGCTAAGCAGAAGACACAGCTGAAACCAGCCTGACTTTTGAGCTATATAAATTGTTAGATAATATATTTTTGTTCTTTTAAGCTGCTAAATGTATGGCAATTTGCTATAAAAGCAATAGAAATCTAATACAAATACCAATGCGGTACACTTAAAATGAGTGAATCCTATGATATGTAAATGATTCCTCAGTAAAGCTGTTAAGAAATGTCAATACAACAAAAATGTAAGATGTTAGTTAACTAGAATAGGTAAACAAGAATGCCACAGAGGTAAACAGTCCTACCCAAGAAAGAACTCTGTAGTTACTAAGATAGGCTAAGGTGATTTAAATTCTAGTTTCTCTACTTAAGATTCATGTATAAATTTATACTGTGTCCTGGACAGAGTATGTTGCATACTTGTATATTGCCCTCAATGCATGTAGAGGAAAACGAGGTTCATTATGGAATAACACAAAAGCATTGTCTTATATTTATGAGTAAAGCTATAAAAACTTAAGACTGTAGAAGAGAAAAAAATCTGAAATAGTGTAGCGGATTTCATGTCATGAAAAGAAAATATAAAAGTTCTTTAAATTGCTCTCTTGGCATGAGAAATGCTTGTCTGAGTATTCAGAGCCAGAGATGTTGAAAGAGACTGATTTAGCATGACTGTCAAGAGTGGTGTCTTTCTCTGCACAGTCCCCAGAGCCACCTGCCATATGCTATTTTGAATTAAGACTCAGCAAGATATTGCTTGGATCTGGAAATATAGGCTGGTACGGTGATGAAAAGAAAGTTTTAACTGCTATTGGGGAGAGATCAAATTGTTCTTTTAGTGCCTTTAATCGGTAGATTTTCATGTTTCTAATTTCATAAGAGGTCAGTAGCTAAATATGAATTTTTGTTCAATTATTTTTATAATTTGTATAATTAGGTAAAGTCAAAAAGCCATTTTTATTTCAGAAAATGATTTTCCCCTTCAGATAATGATTTAAAGAGTGCTATTCAAATTTTGAAGCTTAATGTTTTGGACATTAAGATCATTTTTATATCATCAAGAAACTATTTTTCTGATTCACCTGTAAACTGTAATCACCATATATACTTAGTGCAAATTGAAAAACAGCAGGGACTTTTCTATACAACTTTCTACCACCTCTTTCGCCATTATTAAATCGAGGTGCCTCTGATTCCCTAATTCTTCCAATATGAAAGCAATGTCTTAACTTTCTGATTGCATTTAAATCCTTTGGCATTGAAGTCTTTAATAATTTGTCAGCTAGCTGGCTTTTGAAGCATTCTTCTAAATACATAATTTTTAAAATATAGCAATCGCTTTTATTATAAGATTTGACTTTAGTTCAAGGATGACCTTGAAAACCGAACAAGCCAAGAACAAGAAACAATAGACCTCAAGCCACCTCTATACTGTCTGTATTCTACCGGTGGTGCATGAGAAACGTTACTTTTCCAGTTTTAAGTATTTTATTGCAAAATCACAGGTTTAGATTGTTGTAGAGAAGGGTTAGAATTCTTGCTATGCTATTTAATAGCTAGATGTTTCTTAGCAAGATAATTAGTTCCCCAAGTTCAGGTTTCTTGATCTGCACCAAGGTGATTCATGTGAGCACAAATGAATAATGCCTGAAGCGTCTCTTTAGTTTCCTTTGCAGCTCCCCTGCCGTGGCCCATCATAATCTGGCCTAAACTATACTTACATTAAAGTTAAATCATCTATCATTTTACTCACTCTCTTATCTTTTGTCTTTGCACCTTTTGGGGTAATTTAAATTTTTTAAAAAAATTATGTACTGTAAAATTGACTATTTTTTTATGCATGTAGTCCTTTGAGTCTTAACACATGGAGACATTTGTGTAATTACTTTTATATCATCCAAACAAATTCCTTCAGGCTGACTTTTTGAAGTCAAACTCTCCCCGCACCCATCCCTTGACAACCGCTCATTTTTTTCAGCCATTTCTTATAGTTCTTTTTGCCTATTGTTGTTTTGTTTATTTGAGAATGTTATATAAATGGAATTATACATTATGCAACCTTTTGAGATTGGTGTTTTTAGCTAGCATAATTTCTTCAGTGTTCATTTATGTTGTTGAATGTATCAGCTATTTGTCTCTTTTTATTAACCACTGCATCAGCAGATTGTGGTTTGTTTATGCTTTTACCTCTCGAAGGTTGTTAGGGTGGCCACAGGAGTTTGTATTACATGAGTTTGTACTGAACAGACCCTTTCTCTTTCCTCCTCTAGTCCTTTGCTTATAGCAGTTTCAAAATTGAACTTCCTGTTCTGTCTCTATTTCTACCCTTTCCATGGGCCTTGTACTTAGAACCACATAGCAAAAATAGGAGAAAGATTATTTCTCATGTCATAACCTCCATTGATCCTTTTCTGAAATGTCCCAATTAGAATTGGTCACCTTTCTGCTTTTGCTTTGTTCATGACTCTATTATGTAAGCCAGTTTTAGGTGTATCTTCTATACCTGGTACAATATCAGGTCCTTAGGTACAATATCAGGTCCTTAGTGTGCTGGCTTTGTATCTATCTCTTGGCATTCACTTCAGATTTCATTATGTTTCATCTGAAAATTGAATGGAATTGAGCATGGTTGTGAAAAAGGTTGAGTTTATAAAAATTATGAAGTAGCAGGAAACCTTCTTTTGCTTCCTAACCTATTCATACCTATTACCCTGACATTTTATGCAGCGTCTAGTGGTCCTATCATGTCTCACTCACAGATAATTTACATCGAGTTATAAATAACTGATGTCTTAAAATGTTACCCAGGTGGATTTCTAATTTTAAAAAAACCAGAGTCATTTAGTATAGGGACAGACATATGAAATTTGAATTTCATATGTCATTCAGAATGTGAGAGGAGAATATAGGAAAAGGAAGTAGATCTTGGAGCATTGTTTCAATCCCACTGTATGGGTTCATCTATGTCAACGTCTCATGAGTTCAGGGTTACATGTCTGTTATATTATGGTCTCAAATTAGCTTTTATATTATGATGGTAGCTTCCTGCAGAGGTTACTTGTCGTAAATTGTTTCCATTATAAGAAAATGTGGCAGTATATCCAATAGGATGGAATTGCAGGCGTGACTGAATATATTCCTGCTGGGTCTGGATCAGGGGATGGGTGGAAAAATCCTTACCACAAGGAGTTAATTGTTAGTCTAGTGTTGGAATTTGTGTTCTGTAATGTTTTAGTAAAAAAGAAGGGAGTGGACTATGAGTTCTACAGATGGACAGTTTCTTAAAGTTTTCATACCCTCCCTGCTGAATCTTGGATCTTATTTTAATCTTGTCTTACTTTAAAGGAATCAGTTAAAACAAATAATATACATAGCAAGTATTAAGCAGTATACATTCCAAAATTTCTAAGCCAAGTTAGAAGTTCATGATATTTCATACTGACCTTGCTGGATCAGTAGGTCAACAATGGCAGTGTCCCTCTTATTTATCTTCTGGCTTAGCTCTTCCATCCACCCATCCCTCCATGCAGATACATGCTGTCTCATTATAAAAGAACATGAAGCAGTCACATGACAGTAGATCAATGAATTATAATAAAATTCTGATCTGAGTACTTTTTCCTGACCTTTGACACTGAACCAAATACTTTTCTGGTTGACATCCATATTTAGGCTTTACAAAAGGGCTACTGGCATATTCTAAGCCTTTCCCAATTCATTCTGCTGGCAATTTCCTCTGCCTCTTCGAATATACACATACATATTCTACAATTGTATAAATGTCTTTAGCTGTTCCAGGTGTTTTAAGTCTATTCAAGGATGCTCATTTCAAGTCTATTCAAGTCTGTTCTGCTCAAGAAAAATCTAATCTTCTGATTCTTTGTTTTTAGTAGTGCTTATGGTGTTGCAGAGCTCAAAAGTGCTGGAGTATATGAGAAAATAAAATAGCATTTATTCAGCACCTGATATGTGCTAGGCACTGAGCTAGACATATCACATATGCTATTTTATGCTCACAATAAATTCCAGAGGAAAATGATAGTGCAGATGCTCGGAGAAGGCAATTCTAATTGCTGATAAGTACAAGATAAGGCTTCAGGGTTTGGATCTAGAACACTTTGACTATTAAGATGAGACCCTGTCTTTGGAAGTTCTGAGTAGGATTCTGCTTGTGACAGGCATGTCGCAAATAAGGAATATGTGGAATGTCACTGATATCATGTCTTTGGCACAGAATATTTCCTTTTTTGGGATATTTGTAACACATGTGAGAGTGGTATCAGGCAGGGGTGCCCACCCACTAAACCTCAATTCACCCTCATAGATGACTTTCCTTTGCTCCCTTACTCAGCTCATTCTCATGTATACTCTATCGCTATTCAGGTTGCTAATTTCTGTGATTACTTTCACTTATTTTCCTATTAGTAATTCAAGGCACAGGGCCAGAAAGGATGATGGAGAGTTAGTCCCAGTTCTTCACTGACAGTGGCCAAACGAGAAAAAGCCTGGGCTGAACCAAGTTCAAAGAGGGTCCAAGTCAGCAGGAGCTTAAATTCTGTCCCTGCACCATTAGTCAAGAGCTCTGTTTACTACCTTATTATGTATTGATTATTAGTGTGATTAAGTGGGTGGGAAAGAGAGTAAGAAAATAACTAGGAGCAAATTTATTGATGGCGATCATATTTATAGCTTTCATAAATTAAATTTTTCTTGCTTCAGTCTATCTACATGTTTGTGAGAATGGGCCTTGTTCATAGAGTGTGAATATTATGTATAGAGTTTAATTTTCAATCAAGGAATCTCAGAGAAAATACTTTCCATTGATTGGCAGTTCTTGGTAAGACATGGGTCTATTTTAATAGGAAAAAAAAAAGAGTTTCTTCCCGGTGTTATTAAAAACATGATTTTAAATTAGGAATATATTGAGCCTGGGTCTTCACTTAAAATAATTTTCAGAAACTCCATACATGACATCCCTTTTTTGGAGGATCCCATTACATATTAAAGTATTTAAGAAAACCTGCAGAAAAGAAATTAGTTAGCTTCCTTAACATGACTTTCCACAAATTTATATGATATATAACTTTTCTGTAGGAAAGTCCAGTTGACATCTTGAAAGTCCAGTTTTAGGTGAGAGTTTGAAAACACACCTTGTGAGATTAAAAAAAAGTCATCACTTTTGTGTGGACTGAACCAATTATTCAAGGGGTGAAGATGTAGTAGGGGAAGCAGCTTGGTGCCTTCAGAGTCAGTCATGGTCCAAGATCCAGGCTCTTCCTGAGAGAGAAAATCAACATATATTTAATGCCAAATTCTTTTCTAACTTAAATACTCAAAATATTTTTTCCTATTGATAAATTTATAGAATTTAGAAAGCAGTTGTCAATAGCTTGAAGTCCTAAAATCAAACACAGTCATTGAACTTTTGAATGGAGAATGGACTCAGGATAAACTACTTCCTAGGATGCGCATTATCTGTATTCACAGCAGCAACAACTTCCTGAGAATCGCTATGAAAGCAGGTGGAAGGAGAATCTTAAAGTTTCAAAAGGAAATTAATTGTACATGGCCCAGTACTGCTCATATGAGAAACAAAACTATGTCAAGTAGAAAACACATAAATTGCATTGTCTTTATTTTGAAATGAAAGTTTACATAGGATTTTTATAGGTGAATATGATTTTAGCCTCCCAACATTTTTTTTTTCATAAAGCCTTTTTGGAATTTTGAGTGTTTCCATTATTAGTATTTTTTTGAAACAGAAACCACAATGTATTCACTTCCTTAGTTCACTTGGCAGAAAAACCCTGTGGACGGTGGAGTAGAGGAGTCCCTGATGTCTGATGTGGGTGATGTGAAAAGGAGGCACGTAGTGCTGGCTTATACTTCTGCCTATCTTATCCATCCATCTTCCATCCATCCATCCATCCATCCATCCATCCATCCATCCATCCATCCATTCATCCATCCATCTATCCATTCATCCAACTCCCCTTTCTGCCTGTACAATGAAGCCTTGTGCAGAGCCAGGTGTGGAATTTGTCAACATCTGGCCTGGTCAGACTCATTTTTTTTTTTTAATATTGGGAACAATTTTATTGAATTTATTAAGTGGGGACAAGATTGAAAAGATGTTCAAATGAACTAGGTAATAAACTTTTCAAGTCTATCAAGTTCTGATATAAATGTAGATTTCCTCTTATTGAATCTCAAATAAGAAAATACCAAAATATAAAGTACTGATTGACTTCTTAAACTGAGCTAAATGTATCATTTGGTGTCCTAACAAAAAGGAAGAGACAAGAAAGGATAAATATGGCCTATGTTCTTCCTGAGATATTTTTATATGATGTTGGGTAATTTAAAACATTTTTTTAAGTTGAAATATGCGTGAATATGTTATGGGCACAGTAAAAAGTCAGGCAATTGCAATAACACACGTGCTTATGTGCACACAGGTCAGTCACTCCTGTGCTTCTTGGCCTTGACCCTGGAGCACCAGGGCAAGGCTCTGACTTCTGAGCTCTTACTGAGACACATTGTGCTGAGGAGCAGAGTGAGAGAGGAGGAGAGGAAGCACCACTACACTTATATCTTTTATGCTCTTCTTCCCTTTCCCTCTTCTTCTACCCTGAGCTGGGCAGGCTATATCTTAAAGGAGGTCCACCATGAGAAGAAACAGTGGAGCCCGGTCAAAATGGTGGTGCTGGCATGCCAAGGTGTGTAGCTGGACAAACCGATCTTAGCCACAGCTTTACATGGTCAACGAGTGGCCCTCCAGGTAGAGCAACAGATTTCTTGTGTTTATGTTTCATTTCCTCTGTGATTCTGTCTTTATTTTCAATCTCCAATATTTGTTCCTCCCTTCTGTTTGCCCTTAGGCAACCTCATGGCTCTTCATTCTACCTTTCCTCATCCCTGACTCTAATTGTAAAATTTCCCTACTTAATGTAAACATCGTCCTCAGGTCCCAAATAACCCCTGGTTTGGTGTTTATTTTAGTATTTCACTAATATAACCTCACTTCAAGGGGCACTTATATTTTTAAAAGGGCTTTATTAAATTAAATTAATCTTTATTTGGTACAAATGTATAGGAGTACATATTTTTTAACAGATGAGGCTTCAGATGCACTGACAAAAATTTTGTGCCTATTTTGGTGCAATCCCCATCCACCTTTTCAATGCTTCTTAAAAGTAAATTACTTGGAAAGGTACTGCTGTGACTTGGTAAGCAGAAGTTTCAACTGGTACATGGATATAAACCTCTTCTCCACCTTCAAAAGAATTCCACTCACTCATTGATTCATTCATTCATTTACCACTTCAGAAATATTACTCAGCTTTTACTACAATCAGAGACACTGTGTAGAGTCAAAGGGAAATACAAATCTTACCTTGTCCTTGAGAAGCCCATCATCTAGAAAGAGAGATACTCACTACATCTCTATTATAGATCCTACAAAATTCGGAGTAAAATAGTTGCAAGCAACATTCCCGACTTAAAGTAGCCAAGGAGGTTGTTCAGTAATTTGCAAGGAAAATATCAACGTGCCTGTGACTCTGACAAATGGGCTCCCCAGTTTAAGAGCTTTCCTCAATCAGGAAGTGATTTTTCCAGAAAAAAAGCATGGTCTATTAGTCTCTACTCATGCAGAGGTGTGAGCATCAGAGGTGTTACTGTTCATAAAATACATTGAACAGAGCCAGGTTCATTACTCTTGTTACCGTCCAGCACAATTTCACTAATCCCTTTGTGAAGAAAAACAGAGTTTACCTCAAACCCCAAATATCCTCTATTTTTTCTGCTATATAATTACTCTTAAGTTCACTAGATTTTATATGGTAGAGCATCCTCCTCCCATTAATAAATAATATATGCCCATTCCTAACTCAGAAAGGGCTATTTTTATTTTCATAAGTCCCCAAGTTAAGGTTGCTGGTGCAGGTGTTAGACATGGAAAGCCGCCTTGGCTGCATTGTTCTGACTGTTGCACTCAATGTGAGGACAATCAGATGAGCATCATCATTAGAGAGTGTGTTCTTCACCTGGTTACCTCTGTTCATATGTGCTTCAGGTTACACCAAAACAGGAGATCATTCTAGTTATGTGGGTGAGAATGGAGAAGAGAGTGATTAACTGCTTGAGAAAGTTCAGAAAGGCTTAAGGGCAGAGCCTAAAGTTTTTAACTGGATACAGGAGGAGCAGGTGTTTTCTGGAGATAAAGAAACCACCCAGAGGCTGAGACTGGGATTCAGAGCCAGATAGAACTCGACTTATATCCTGGCCCTGTCATCGACCTTTGTCATTTACTCCTATAGATTCAACAAGATAATTAATCTAAAGTATTCCTGGCACACAGTGAGGACTCAATAGAAGGTGTACATCATTATGAGAAGTATAGGCAGTTTTGTCAATGCAAGAACACCCTGCATGGAGGTTGGAATGGCTGCAGATGACAGGGAGTATGAGGAGACAAAGTTGAGATAGAGGAAGGGACCACAGTGTGATCAATGTCAGGGGCTACGGTGAGGAAGTCCCTTGGTTGAGAGCAAGAGCTGGAATAAAGACCAGCACATATTAACAAACAAGATCAGAAAACCTGGAGCCTGGAGAACATCATGTGTTTACCAGCTTTAATTTGAACCCTAACAAATAATATGCTGAATAGAATGTGATTGATTGATTGATTGATTGATTAAACAAACCCAGTAGATCTATCATTTGGCAGCACATTAACAGGGATTAGTTGAAGATTTCTTCTGTATTTAAAACCAAAAGACTTAATTTCTTTTAAAATACTTGATAATTTGACACTGTTAATTTCTCTAAATTAGGTTTAATTAGTGTTTCTTCACTGTGCCATTTGTAATGTTTTCTTAGCCTGGCAAGCTGATAAATTGCTTTGGTATACTATTTTGCCCCAAGGCTATTTGTAAAGGAAAAAACAAGTACCCTTTTAATGAATTAAGGTCTCCTAATAAGTGTAACTATTTAAACAAACCATTAAATAGAGAAGTTTCAGTACAGTCACAATCTCTCAAGGTTCTTGCATTTAATGGATATTGGTTTACATAGTTTGTAATTTTATTATAAAAAATGCATCTGAATATAGGCTTTGTATAATATACATATATAAATATATCATACCTCAATTATTCACAATTTAATGTTTATCAAAGCATCAAAGCAGAATCAAGACGAGGGTGGGAGCTGAGTGGTATAGAAATGATTGCAATACATTCTCTCTCTTGCACAGCTTCACAATCTGATAGAAAGACTTCATTACATCATATCAATCTGAATACAACCTGATTGTGCAGTGTGCTTTAGGAGTTTAAATTAAATGCTAGGGGAATATAGGGACAAATGGCATTAAATTTCAAAGCCATGGATGGCAAAAGTGAAGGCTGGTGGTCAGGGCCTTATGAAGCCTCTTTAAAGGTAAGATCTGAGTTGGTCCTAAAAGATTGGTAGGTTGATATTCTCTAAGTCCTTATTGAAGGAAAGTTTGTTCATTCATATTTTTCTACTTTTCCTTAATATCTTTAATTTGTTAACCATCTTTCTTAATTAATAAGTAGCAATATATCCTTGGTAAAAAAATTTGGAAAGTGGAGTATAAAGAAACAGAAAAAAATGACCTAGAGGCAAATATATTTACTCTATAAATATAAATTGTTGAGCATTATTGTTTCTTCTAGATTCAGCTGAGTTTAGTTTTCATATGTTCCTCTTAAGCAATGAATATATGGAGAGGGGTGTGCCAATCCACCTCTGTTAACAGTTATAAATGACTTGCTCTTAGTGAATTGGATGTTATAATAATTATATCAGATTCTGAATGATTACTTCTTGAATTTAAGCACAAAATTTCTTCAGTGCATTTAATTTTTGTTAGGAGTTTTAAAACACAGTAGTAGGCAGAATAATAACTACATCCTAATTCCTAGACCCTATAAGTATGTGACCTCGCATGCTACAGAGATTTTGCCGATGTGATAAAGTTTGGGATCTTGAACTGGGGAGATATCTTGGGCCCAGTGTAATCATAAGCAACTTTACAAGGTAGAGATGGAGGCAGGAGTGTCAGAGAGACAATATGCATCAATGGAAACAGGGGTCAGAGTGGTGCAGGGCCATGAACCAAAAAATGCGGGCAGCCTCTAGAAAGTGGAAAAGGATTTGTCCCTGAAAGCCCAAGGAGGGACATAATTCTGCTGACAACCTGTGAACCAGTTACACCCCACCTTCTGACCTCCTGAACTGTAAGAAAAGAAATCTGTGTTGTTTTAAGGCACTAAATTGGTAGTAATTTGTTATAGCAGCCATAGGAAACTCAGATGAGTATTTAAAATTTCCAGTGTTCGGTTAGTTAATCAAAGGTTGAAAAGTTTAAAGAGGTAAAATTTGTTGTATTGTATCTAAGAATTCTGAGAAATAGTAAAAGAAGTATTTGAGCAGAGATGAAATACTACAAAGATGAAGATAAACTGAGAATGCCGAAGACACGAAAAATGAGCTGCAAGTGAGAGGAAGAAGGCCTCACCTGACAGGAAACTCTTCGGTAACAATCCTATATTCACCCTGCAAGAGCAGAGCAGAGACTTCTTTATGACATGAGTGCTGCAACGATGAGATGTTGGGAACACAGTTAAATAGGCTGAATTCATACATTCTATTTATAAGCATTAAGAACTGATAGAACTGTGCATACTCTGCCTGATAAAGTTAGTTCTTCAGAATAATTTTTTTAGCTTTTATTGTTAACTGAACTTTTATATAGTTGGTTCCATATTGTATATGCAATTTTCAAATTTCATTTTATTACCTTATATTATAAGCATTTTCTTTACATAATCAGATAATATGCATGTAAATATTATTATTCTAATATTGTTGGGTATTTTTTTCTAATTTGTATTGTTATAGATGTTATTGCAATGAATATTATTGTAGATGTGATATGTATACACAGAGATGATTTCTCATGAAGAAATTTAAATTATGAAACTTTTAAAAGGTATGAGAATTTTAAAATCACCAATCACCAATTTACTCTTCAGAAGTATTGTTTTGTCTATGGCCATGCTGCTCTAAACAAACCTGATCCCATCTATTCTTGGAAGCTGAGCAGGGTTCAGCCTGGTTAGTACTTGGATGGGAGACCACCTAGGAAATTGGGTGCTGTAGGTGTGAAAAGAAAAATGTGTTAATTCATACCCTTCAAGTATTGGGTATCTTTTTATAAAGGTACTGTAAAATCTACTTTTTTAAGTTATGAAATGGATATAAAAATTCATCACTTTTACCTGGATACAATAATAATTATAGAAGAGAGAAATTAATAATTGCAAAAAAAAATAAAGAAGGGAAGAAATCAGTGACTGATTGTAGGAATAGAACCACTTTGCAGGAAGTCATAAAGGGAATACTTGATTTGGGGTTGGAAGAAGAAAGATTTCTTTTAAATCTGTATTTGTAGAGCAGTAGAGAGTTTTCACATACACTATTTGTGACAGACCATTAAGTATCATAATGTTTTTTTAATGATTCATATATTCATATTTTCCATGAGATTTTTATCTATTATTTTTATCCCCTAAGGCTTGAGAGAGTACTAATGACAGTTTTGGGAGGAGAATTAAAACCCCTACAAGCCTAGTGGTGCTGAGACACCATCGTGGTCAACAGCAATTGATCATTTCTCTGGAAGCCCGTGAGACTTGGGCAACCACTGTAAGGGAAACAGACTCAGCAGAGATGCTCATGTGAAACACGTAATTATAAATAAATTAATATTTAGAAGAGTGCAAGGTGCTGAAAAGGAGATAGAATGGATGCTATGGTTTTGATAACAGGGGGATTTAACTTAATTTTGGGGGAGATCTTGAAAGAAATAATGCTCTAGTTGATAAATACAGTTGGATTGAAGGCAACCAGTCTGAGTGGAGAAGGAAGTCCTAGTCTCAGGAAGTGGGTAATGCATGCAAAGTTTCAGAGGGCAAGGAAGGGCCTATTTGAGGGCTCCCACAATATTTAGGTGTAGAAAAATATTTAAAGTTTTGCTTTAAAGATAAGAGGTAAGGAAATTAAGACTTTAAGAGCCAATCATACTTCTAGAGGTAAAATTTCTCTCTTGCAAATAATTGAGATTCTTTTATTTTCCTTCCTATTGTTTATTCTTTAACATACAGTACACATAAGAATACATAATTACACTCAGTAAAATTAGAGAAGGGGGGAATATTTACTGAAATCAAGAACAGCTAGAATGAATGCCCTGTTTTCTTATGGAGACCTCACATCTCAGTAGCCTCAGAATACAACAGTCAAAGAAACCTAATAAAATAATAAAGTTGGAAACCAAAAGTAACTGATACAAAAGCAAAAACTCAAGTAAAGTGAAAAGTTTTCATAATAACTAGTAATAAGAGAGAGTTTATATTCCAAATACTACTTTGGGCTGCAATTCTGTTTATATCCCTTATTGAGACCTCTATGCTGCTTGAAATCCTGCAGCAGACATTGTGATAGATTAAAGTGTGGAGTTCAGATCCAACCCTATGAAGATGAAATGGATGTCAGAAGTGGAGTGTGGTATAAGAAGATGTGGGTATAAGACCATTTTATATATGTGTATGTATGTATGTATGTATGTGTATGTATATATGTATGTGTATATACACACACACACACAAACACACACATATATTTTTGATTATTCTCTTGATTTTTGAATCACAGTAGAGCTATTCATTAAAAAACGGCAGAGAATTTATAGGTTCTTCATGTATTCTTAGTTGCTGTGGAGAAAATTTGCTAAAACATTTCATAAACAGAAAAAAATGATTTAGCTAATAACTCCCAGGCAAAGCAAACAGTTCTCAGAAATGCTAAAGTTAATGGTCTAATCACTTGATTTGAAGAATGTTTGAGATAGAAAAGGCCCTATGATGGAGCAGCTCTTAAAGTCCAAAATATAGATTTCCATGTGGCTTATTATGCATCATAAATGAAAGTTCTTTTCTAATAGCTAAAATGCCATTTTGAAGATATATATATTTTTTAATTGGAGAAGAGATGACAGAAAATATATTTAACAAAGGTAATATATCATGCATGTTAAAATGTATGAATGTTAAATATATTTATATAGCAATAACAGGTTGAATTATTGCTTAGTCAAACTATTGTGGCTGGTGGCAAAGCAATAAAAGACGTAAATTGCTTAATGATACTTAATGAGACATGCTTATGAATTACCTAGAGATGATTTCATAACTTGCAAGATATTAGAATAATTAACTGTTGTTCATAATCTTTATCTGATTTTAGAATAATTTTCTCATTGCTAGTGTAGGGAAGCAGAATTTGTCACCCCAAGATATGCCTTTTTGAAATATTGATTATTTTAAGCCGGTTATTTTTATGAAGCTATAGACATAGGAGAAGCTCTGCAAACTGAGTAAAAGTTAACCTTTTGTAAGAGACATCTACACTTACAATGGTGTCCGTTTGTAAGAGTGTCTTCTCATTGTACCAGAAGTGAATGACTCAATCTCTAGAAATTTATCAGTGCAGAAGGCAATGACTTAACTCTGAATAAGAAGCTTACCTTTTTTACTATGTTTTTTTTTCTGGTAAATGCCACAGACTGACTCGCCATCCCAATATCTTTTTTTTGTCTTTCGCTGAAGATGTTATTTAAGGAGATATTTTTGGCCATTTGGGTGAGTTACTTCATTTTCCTGGATCTCTCTCATGTATACTGGAAGTATATATGTTTAAACTTCTGTTTTTATGCTGTTAATTTGTTTTATGCCAGTTTGATTATCAGACCAACCAAAGAACCTAGAAAAGAAGGAAAATTTTTATGCCCCTATGCTAATCAACATATTTAAGTGCACCAGGATTATTATATTATTTCTTTAAATCCGGAGCCTTCGTGGTAGTGGGATGAATTATTATATACACAGTCACATTTAAATCGCTTTAGTAAACAAATAAATAATTTGAGTAGGAAATTTTAGAAGGCCGATTATAGTGTTTTATTCATTACTCCTGGGGGCTTAGGCCGGGAATAGATGAGTTTGGACATGCTATTTTTTGAAAAATTTTAATGGTTTATTTTTAGTTCATTAGACTTTATCTCATCAGAACTGAAGGCATTACATTTAAGAAAGATGTAAGGATGAAGACAATGTATTCCAAAGATGGGGCAAATAATTTTACATTCTCCTAAAATTTAAAGAAAAATGTTTGTGATTTAATGTACTCAAGTGAATAATAATAGTGATTTTATATGTGTAGTATGGGTGTCTAAGTTTCATGGATTTCCTTGTTTCTAGAAGCAAAAATAACTGTTACCTTTTGTATAAGACTTATAATCTTCTCAACAAGGTTGTGAAGAAGGTAATATTTTTCTGCATTTATATGTAATGTCCAAAATGGTTTATTAAATTTTGTAAAGATCTCAAATTGAGCTTTATATTCAAATTCTCTCAGATTTTATTTCATAAATCTTATGATTCTTCAACTATAGTGCATTATTTGATAATACTCGGATAATTTTTATACATATAGCCCCTTTTCTCTCAGAAGCTACTAGTTTTCTATCACATCAAACAATGTGCATACAGACTCTTGCTATCGTTATTTTAGCAGTAAATCAAAAGTTAATGTAAGTTGTGCTTAAAGAGTTTGGGGAAAATCTCAAATTCCAGATGAAAACATTTAGAAATATTAGTCAAATTATGTAAAACTTTTGTTTGAAGGTATCGGTAAGCTACCAAGGTATTGTAGGACCACAGTTCAAAAGAAGAGGAAAGACCAGAGAGCTAAGCCCTCTTGGGCTTTACTGTTCCTTTCAATATAACTGCCAATGGCTGAAACACTTAGCTGGTTTTTCAGCTTGCTAATAAAGCATGCCTGACACATTGGAATCCAGGGCCTATAAGGGAGAAATAGCCCTGGTAAAAAAACAATTACTGGAGAAATAAAAAGTGAAAAACAGGTGTATGTGATAATACTTGTGGGATGCAGCTAAAGCACAAATTAGAAGAAATTTTATAGCATTAAATGCATACATTGAAAAGAAAAGCTAAAAATAATGACCTAAATGTCCACTTCAAGAAGTGAAAGAGTAAAAGATTAAATCCAATGCATAGAAAAGAAAATGATAAAGATAAAAGCAGATATTACTGAAACTAAAAAATAAACATACAATAGAGTATTAACAAATCCAAAAGTTAGTTCTTAAAAAAACTAATAAAATTGATAAATAGCTGGCAAAACCTATTAAGAATAGAAGAAAAAAGACATATAAAATCAATATAGAAACAACAAAATATATTATTACCACAGAACTTAGAGACATTATATATATCATAAGATATTATGTGTAAGATTATGCCAATACATTAGAAAATTTAGAAGGCACAAGAAAAAGTAGACAAACTAGATAATTTTATACTTATTAAAAATTAAATTCTTATTGAAAAACCTCATAGTAAAAGTCATAGGCCTAATTTGCTTCACTCGTGAATTGTACAAATGATAAAATAATAACTTTAATATTTCACAAACTCTCTCATAGAATAAAAATATTTTAGATAGTTCTCAATTTATTCTATGAGAACAAAAAAAATTTAGACACCAAAATATAACAAGAACAGTCTATGAAAAGAAAATCATAGGCCGATCTCTCTCAGAAACATCTGTATAAAAATCTTAAAATATAAACAAAAGAAATCTAGCAATATAAAAGAGATAACACATGAGAATTATGTTGTATTTATCCTAGTAATGAGAGTTTGATTGAACATTCAACAATTAATTAATCTCATTCTATTTTGATAGAATATAAAAGAAAACAAATGGTAATTTTAATAAAGGTAGATAAGTATTACACAAAGTTGAACATTCGCTCATAATTTAAAAATTTTTTTAGCATGCAGGAAGATGACACTATGTCTGCTGCAGAGGGAGATGAACAGAGTGGCAGAGGCCAAGACATAGCATCTGGAATCAAGGCTGGTTCCTCTCAAGATGGCAGAGCAGGTAAATGCAGTGCTTTCCTTCTCTTACGACCATATTAAAATTATAATTATAGAACAGTTAACCTGGAGTACCCTGAGAAGACTAGCTGTACAGAAGTTCTATAAGGATACAAAGAAGCCACATTAAGACTGGTAGGAGGGGCAGAGGTGCAAAATGTGCTGGCCCTGTACCCATGTGTGGTGGTTGAGAGTCAGAAGGGACATATCAGCTGCAGAGGTCTCTCCTGAGGAGCCAGGGGCTCTAGCCCCACACCAGCTCCCAAATCCTGGATCATGAGGAGTCCCCTACAACAACTAGCTGTGAAAATTATCAGGGATTCCATCCATTTTGGTGAGGCAAATGTCTGCCAGAAACGCAGGCATCCTCTTAAAGGGCCCACACACAGACTCAATCACTGTCAAGCAGTCAGCCACCTTGGGATCGACTAGAGGGAGGACAGCTAGGGAGGTGCCAGAGACTTATTGGGAAATGCTATGTTATGAAGAGATGGCTGCCATCTTTTCTGTGTTGAGCACCCCTTCCCCCACATTGCCAAATCTGAAAATGCTTTAGCCTGGTAAAACTCCACCCCAGTGACTCCCTGGGACCCCACTCCACCCAGCTTGCATATCACCTGAAGCTCTTTTGGTGGGGGGCAATCAGTGTTGACCTGTGCTGCAATCTTTCTAGAATAATATTTGGGGATTCGCTGACCCCAGATGGGCAGTGGTTGGCCTTGATGTGCCCTGAGCCTACTACTAAGAGGCAGGTCTCAGGCTCAGCACTGGTACCAAATCTAAAACTACATTAACCTGGTAAATATCACTCGCTCTACCCTGGTGACTCTCTAAGACCCCACTTCATGCAACTCACATGCCACCTAAGGTTCCTTCAGCAGCTGAGCCTTACAGGCAGCCAGCAGGAGGCTGCAAGCATCAAGGGTGTCTTGGGCCTTTTACTGAACTGCCCCAGGCTTGGTACTGGTGGCAACCAGCCTCAGTTCACACTGTGGTTTTTCCCACTCACCTCCAGGTCTAGTACAGACAGTAACCAACTGCAGATTGCTCTTTAACTTCTACCAGGTAGCTCTGAGATAGTCATAAGCAGTGGCTGGCCTTGGCCTGCACAAGAGCCCCATGCATAAAGCGCCATAACCAATACACCCAGTGGCCAGCTTTAGATCATGAAAGAGCATAATTCTATAAGTCCTAAAAGTGACAAACCCATATGATTTTACTTATACGTGGATTCTAAAGAAGAAAACAATGAACAAACAAAATAAACTCATTGATACAGAGAACAAATTGATGATGGCCAGATGGTAGGAGTTTTGGGGGTGCGGGTGATAAAGGTGAAGGGATTTAGAAGCACAAATTAGTATTTACAAAACAGACACAGGGATGTAAATTATAACATAGGAAATACAGTCAGTAATATAATAATTACTATATATAGTGCCAGGTGGATACTCGACTAACAGTGGCATCACTTCATAATTTATGTAAATTTCTAACCACTATGCTGTTAAACTGAAATTAATATAAAATATTATCAAATGCCACATCTGAAAAATAAAAATTACAGAAGAACAAAAGCACATTTGAAAAAAAATATGGCACAAATACATTTTCTGAACACACTGAACTATAATAATCATAACATTTCTTTCACTCCACTTTCTGTGCTGTTAAAAAAGAAAAATGAGAGGTATAGTCTGAAGGGTTTAATGGTTTAATTTCAAAAGTTTCAGCTAATTCTGGAAGTTAATTACAGCGCATTAGTCAGTTAAAGAAAAAAAGTATCCTTTCAAGAAAACTGAGGTCAGTTCTAATAACTCAATAAATATTCACAATTCTTGATGTTTCAAGTATATATTAAACTGATATAAAATGACAAAAATCTGTTCTAAAGAACATATATTGACAAATGGTAACTTACCAATTATAAAAAAATAAGCAACACTTTTGTAAGATATGAAACAAATTGTGCAAAGAATTAACTGAATTGAATCAATGGTGAAAATTCTTAGACTTTGTGTTTTTATTATTATTTCAGTGTGACTCTCTAATAAGCACCCAACCAATTTTATGCATATGAAGTAGCCACTTTTGTAAGCATATTCACTTTTAGCAAGGTTTCATTTATCTAAAACAAACAAACAAAACCTTAAGATATCCAAAATACACACTTATTGTATTAATAAACAGAAAATGGGTTTTAAAAACAATTGCTTGTAGATTACTTTTTAGTGAACATTATACATAATAAGTTAATTTTTTTATAAATCAGAGGAATGATTCTCAAAGGGCAGCACCATTTCTTGGTTGACAGACTGGAAAAATACCATACTTTTAAGGACTTTTCAAAATACAGCGCTATCCACCACCCCACCTTCTCTATTTCTGGAAGAACATTCCAGTATACATCTTTTTTTTATTTTGAAGCACTCTACAGATTTTTCATTTATAATAAAGTAAATATCAATTTTTAATATCTCACATAAACAAAAAGCTCTTTGGGGTCCATTTTTTTTTCTCCCAGAGTAAAAGTGCCTTGAGACCAAAAAGTGAGAAAACTACTGTGGTTTCTCCTCATTTGTGATTGGTTCATTTCTTGCTCTGACCTCATAAAGCACCATTGTGATGGAATTACAAAAAATTCCTATATACTACAACCCTGGGTGGGTTGAGGTTTTTGTCCTTATAGGCCTGGAAGCTTACTCATGGTGTCCCGTCAGATCTGGACTTCCAACTTGTTTTCTCCTTTCTTCCCCTCCCCGCATTTTATCTTTTCTTTCTACTCTTATTCTTTTTCTCATTTTTTTGGTTGCTATTTTTCTTTTTCTTATTTTTATTTGATTTTTTCTTTCCATTTTTCTTTCCTTATTTTTTTTGTCTTTTTTTCTTTTGCTCTTTTTCCTCCATTCTTTTAATTTTCTCATTTTTATTTCCTCATTTTTTTTATTATTTTGTCTTCCTCTTTACATTTTTCCTAGATTAACGTTTTTAGTTAGCATTGTTAGTATGATTAGTAGAGTTAGCACTGTTACCAATTAGTGTAGTTAGTCTGTCACGATGATCTTACAGCCATTCCTACTGACCAGAAGACCCATATAGGCCATTATGAGTTCCTGGTGAAATTGGATCAGCACGTTCTGACTGGGACAGAGGTGTCTGTCAAACTCATCCTTCAGCAGGTTTCCTCCAGCCTCCAGGGGCTTCCGCAGCAGGAATTTGACTGTATGAAGATCTTATATCATCCCGACATTGTGTACTGTTTGTTCCTGGTCATGGAGCACCTCAGAAGGGACATATAAGATTACCTGTGGAACCACGGCTGCATGACAGGGGATGAGATATGAGATATTTTCCAGCAGCTCACATCTGCCACCAGAGGAGCATCATCCAAGGAGACTGAAGCCACAGAATGTGCTCTTCAACTCTGAAATAAATGTCAAAATCATGGCCTTTGGATTCAGCTCCCAATTCCATGCGACCAAGCTGAGTATATTCTGTGGCAGCCTCACTTATGCTGCTGCAGGATTTTTCCTGGGCCAAAAGGATGACTGTCACCCAGTGGACACATAAAGCCTAGTAGTGATGCTTTACAAGATGGTGATGGGAACTTACCCTTCAAGGGAAAGAGCATAAGGGTGCTGCGGCAGTAGGCAGTGAGCTAGAGGTACCTCATGGCATTTTTATCTCTCTTTCGAGTTGGAAGAGTTTCTAAATAGATTAATAACTATCAACCCCAAGGTCAGGAGAAGTTTAGATTAAGTCCTGCAGTACCCATGACTCAACATAGACTTGGAAGTGGGACTCAGGCTTTACACACAGTTTCCCAGTGATGGCATGGACCCCTGGTGACAGATGTGGTTTCCGGAGGACCAGAACCAGGACACTTTAAAAAGGAAGCAATGCAATGATGTGATGGCCATGTACCTCATCTGAAGACAAAGATAAATAAATATTACAAAAAGGTTTTTAAAGAATGGATTGCCATAACATTGTGGCAAGGTCTTTCTTTCTCTAAGACCCCAAAAGCAGTAGTCTCTGCCCTACTCAGGATGTTCAGGCAGAGAGCTCCAGGACTGCCAGTCTGAAGACCAAGAGTCAGAGTAGAAAGTCAGAGAGCCTGCTGGTCCCACAGCTGGTCTAGAGTCATGGACTTCTACTCCTCCAACCAGTTAAGAGTCAAGGACCACCACCCCTAGCCTAGCCCTCCCAGGGTGGTCCCAGGGACTCCTTCTCCACCCATAGCACCAGTTTCAGTGACCCTCCTCTGCCCACCTACCAGAAGGAACCAGCCAGAGCTACTAGAATGTGCTGGGTTCATCTGAAAATGCTCTGCCTTAGGCCATCCACTTAAAGGCTGAGCAAAAAAAAAAAAAAGTTAAATCCCTTTTAACTTGTGGATGGCCAATGCAGGGCTACAACCAGAACTTGGGGAGGTCAAGTCGAGCTCCCTGCATTCTAAATGCTGCAGTAGAAGATGCTGAGCTCCAGGGAACCTGGCCATGTGGTGAGAGAGAACCACCAGAGGCTGGATACAAACTGCAGGTGGCAGTAGTGCAAGAAGTACACACTGTGTGTGCAAGGACCCTTGGGCAAGAAGACATGTTTTAGTGAATGATGGAGATGTGCATACTGTTGTTGTCTGCACAGGATTCATGTCAAGAGGATAACTGGCAGCACTGGTTATCCATGTAAGAGCTGCCATAGAAATGACCTTAAACTCAGTGTCATTCAAAAACTTTGTAATGTTAGGCAGAGAGAAGCAACACTAATGGGATTGCTTGAAGAATAGTGGTCAACTTTTGTCTCTGCAGTAGGGTTGTCAATGAACAAAGATCTATTTGGGCAGAGTTGATATGCGAGTGAAGTGAATCTTTTCTGTACTAGGGTGTGAAGCGGGGAGTGCACACCAGCCAAATGCAACTGGGGCACACCCCAGCCAGGTATTCCTTGTGGGAATGAACATCCAGTGTTGTCTGTGTCCCACTTCACAATTGCTAAAAATATGGATTTTTATGTGAACTTTAATTTTTATGTTAAAATATAATTTTTCAAAAGAGAGAAAATGGAAACAAATTCTGTTGCCAGTTTGCAACCTCTGTTCCAGATACTTAGAAACAGAGGTCACAACTGGCATGTAGAGCCAGAGACATAGGGCTGTTTGCTGGGCACCATCATACATTACCTTCTTACAAATGTCTTACAGATTGCTTTTTCTGACTCACTGGACTTTTTAGGTTCTTTGTTTCATTTTTCATGCAGTGAGAACAACTGAAGGATATTATTAAAAGTAGCCCATGAAACTCATCTCAGTGTTTAGTGTAAGGATGTTATCACAGACACTGCTGGTTATGAGATGCCATGTGCTCTATAACTGGGAAATGTCTTTTTAAGTTTTACCATCAGAAAAAAAGAACCTGAATTTTTAAGGGGCAAAAAATTTATTTTTGTATCTTATCGACTCTGCAGCTTATCACTGATCATCTGCATCTTGGTGTTGAGTGCTGAAAAACTTGAATGAATCTGTGTGCAAATATTTCTGGTACTTTCTCCCTTTCTTTCACTCATTTTCCTTTTGTTTAACACAATTCACACTCTTACTCATTTCTGTTCAGTTTATCTTGTTATATGGACTGGGTTCAAATTTTAATGTTTATAGTCTGACTTCTAAGGAGTAAATTTTTTGTTAATGTTGAATGGGGCAGAGATTGGAGTGATTCTTATATAACCTGGTTCTGGACAGACCTGTGATTAGATAGATATAAACTCAAAATTACCATATAAGAAGAGGAAAGGGCAAGAAGGAAAAAGAGCAGGAGAGATACCACTAAAGACTAAAAATTTTACTCATCACTTGCTGGAGGACATCTTGGTTTGCTTCTAAGTTTTGGCAATCATGAATAAAGCTGCAATAAACCTGTGTGTGAGTCTTTTTTGTGTGGACATAAGTTTTGAAGTCATTTGGGTAAATACCAAGGAACACGACTGCTGACAAAAGTAAGAAACTGACAAAATGTTTTTTAGTGTCTGTATCATTTTGCTTTTGTCAGAGCCAAGCTGATCAAGAAGGATAGGTTCTGGTGGTGAGACACTCAGTTGTAAGAATGCACAAGGGGCTGACGTGAGAATGAAACGGCAGGCAGGCACTAATGTTACTCCAGGGAGCACGCTTCTATTGAGGGGAGTACACTTCCTCTTTGCTCTTCTTCTGCTCCCCAGGGGACTGTGTAGCTTCCATACACATCAGAAAGCAATAGTGGCATTCAGCCACACATGTGTGACACAATAAGCTGAATTATGTTTACATATGTTAGGCACAGGTCCTTACTATACTAAAGTAACATTCTAAATCCATGGTTCTATTCCTAGCTGTGGATCATAGCCAGACCTGGGACCAGCCTGGCCTGGGACCCACAGTTTTCATAATGTTAACTTTTGATTAGAATTTTCCAAACACCTTTGGGTTGTGTATTCACAATTAAGATACTTCTAGTATTACCAAACTGTTGACAAAGCATGGATTAAATACCTGTATATATTTAGTATTTATCATATATAGTTGTTTATGTTGAGGTATTCTAGACAAAATGATATAACCAAATTTCTAGGATAAATGAGAAAACTCAGTCATATAAAATTAGTTCAATAACTCTCAAGGATAGTTCAAATTGGAGAATGCATATCAATAATAAAAACATTTAAACAGCATAATTAATAAATATGACCTGATATATATAGAGAGAGGTATATGTGTACTATATAGAATACAAAGTTTTCTACTTCAGCCCACAAAACATATTTTTTAATCACAGACATTACTAAGAAAGTCTCAATGAAATTTTTAAAATGTGTATAGTAAAAGCCCTGTGTCTAACCACAAGACTTTTCAATTGAAATTTTTTTCAAAAAATCATACATTTATAATTGAAAAAAAAAAACTGAATAAGTCAAGTGTTAAAAAAAGAAATAGAAATAATTCAATATTTACATCTACTGGTTTCTGTATAAAATAACAATTGTCATCAGTGTAAAGTAACAGGAATCTAAGCAAAATTGAGATAGAAAGGAATCTATTCATTCTGATAACTCAATTTGTCTATTGCTTCCATTTTTATCTGGAGTTAATAAGGTGGATTAAGAAATACTAATAGGAGTTAGTAGAATATATACATATATATGTATGTATAATTCACAAATAAATTTTTATTAATTCATTTTAAAACTATTATATACAATTAATATGTAACTATATATATCTATATATATCTATATATATCCATATCTATATCTATATCTATATCTATCTCTATATTTATATCATCTATATCTATATCTATATCTATATCATCTATATCTATATCTATAGATATATTAGATGTAAGGTAGTGTGTAAAACAATGTAGGGATTCACACTCTCAGACTCCAAGGGTCTCTTCAGTCAGTAGGAGAGCCCAAATATGCTTACAAATTCATATGATGCCAAGGAGAATGGATTACCATCTTGACACAAGCACAAATAGAGTGCTTTGAGGTTACAGGAAAGAAGTTATTTTTTTGCTAGAAATTGTTGAGATTATATAGACTTGGAAATCTGCATTCTTTTTAAATTACTTATTTGCATATAAGAATTATAAATTTAGCATACATTTTATGTGATGAAAAGGCTGAGATTTGGAAAATTGGTGAGTTTTGCACCAAGGTAAACTGAGTCTGAGAAAAGCCATTTCATTGATGAGGAACCTGGTGGAGTATCTTACAATAAAACATACTCTGCTCTTGTGGTCAAATGCCGTTACGATTCCTGTGAATTGGCATGTTCAAGAAAGGAAGAAAATCGCAAATATTTTTTTCAAGCTGAAATTTAAAAATAACCAAGTAGGCCCTGAAAATGAAAGAAACTAGTTGGCTCCACATGCCTGAGCAAATTTTTTTTCAGAAGTAAATAATTGTTACTGGCTGAAATGACATTCAGCTGAGGCAAAAGGGCCCAGTGGGGTGTTAATGGTCAGATGGTGTGTTCTTAACTGGCTGAGATGTGGAGCAGTGCACTGAATCTGGCCCATTCTATTTGAAACACTTAGATTTTTGATGGGGAGTGCTCAGAAGGAGTTAATAATTGCTCCGGCATCAAAATGAAAACAAAGTGGAAAAAATGGAAACAAAATTGGTGAGTATCACTCCTAAAAGCCAAGGCTAATTTCTTCACTGTTGCTAAATTTTTAAGAATTTATTTTGGAAAATTTCTATAGTAAAATACCAGTCTTTGTCATGAACAACAGTGTATTTGTGACTATAAATCAACAATAATATTGAATAATGTGTTTCAATATAAAGAAGGCATCAAGAACAAAGGAAGAAAGGAAGGTAGAAAGGAAGGAAGGAAGGAAATGCTGCTTTTATTTAAAGAAATATGTTGAAATGCAAGCATTAGCCTTTCAAGCTGTGCACTATGTACTAAATGGTGGTTAAATGGTTTATTAGGATATAATTTTTGTAAAAATGCATTCTTTACTACATCATTTTTATTTTAAAAGTAAAGCTAAAAATATTTATTTATCCTAACATATCTCTCTACCAAAGATTGTCTTTTTAAATTATTCTGAAGAGAGAAAAGGAGGAAATGAAATATTTTAAATAAAATCAGGAAATATGAATTGGAGCATAATCAAAGGCCCGGTATTTGTACAAACTTGTAATCCCGTTGTCCTGTAGAGAACCTTTCCTTCACTGAATTAAGATGTCAGATCCTCAGCCTGAAGCACCAAAGTTTGCTGTGTTAAATTTGAAAAAATGGCACTGGAGTAAAATCTACAGAAAAGCAGAGCCCTCGGCCCTGCCTTGGCTATTAAACTTAGAGCCATGTTTCTTGACTTTGGATCATCCAAGGAGTTCATCATATGAAAATAACAAGACTCTAGTGATTGGTCCCTAATTCTATATTCATCCAAAATATCCTCACACCAAGTTTGAAGCACCAGTGGACCCAAGAGCCTTGACAGAATGTTTTAATAAGAAAAGCAAATTCCAAAGGTTTGAGTAATAAGAAATCAGGTTGAGATAGCTATATCAATCAAGATGACGTGACATCAGAATGCTGCAAGAGAGCCACTCCTGCATTCTCACAGGTGATCAACAAAAAAGACATCTATCAAAATTGTGAAGCCATGAAATCTAAATGGGCTGTTTTGTTATCCTATGTGAACAAATCAGTGTGTTGCATTTCAGTTCATTCAATCATTCTGTGTTATTTGAATGCTTATACTGTCCTTGACACTGTGCATCCCAGTAAAAAATAGAAGAATGGGTAGACATAAAATATATTCCTTGCCCTCAGAGTGAATGTACTGGAAACATATATTAAAAGAACCATGATACAAGGGATGGCAAATAAATGACTGCAGAATACAGGCCATTCTGATCATTAGAGTTTTTAGAAGTCAGAAAAACATCAAAAAATAATTCACTTTGTATTGTTTTTATTTAAATTAATTTATTAAATGCTGATGTGGAACCATATTATTTTATCACTACTCGATCAAAATTTCTCAGACTAACTATGCTTAAGAATATTTTGGGATCTTTGTTAAAAATGCATAGTCTGAGGCCTCAGATGCATGATTTGACACTGGAATCTGTGTGTGTAGAAGGGCACAGGTGATTCCATTGTACACATGACTCTGCTCCATTTCATACTTTAGCACACCATAGGGGAAAGACTTATTGCTTAATTGTTTAAACACTAGAGCCTTAAATGAAGCTTGCCATATTGTTTAATAAGTACTGGTTAAAAAATAAATGTCTATCATTCATTATATACAAGGCACCATGGTGCATCCTCAGAATGTAAGTTGATAAGCCACTAGACTAGGTAAGACTCAATATATAGTGTCGACATATAGTAGAGACTCAATAAATATTTATAGGTACCTCCTAGGTACCTTGCACTAGGAAAAATATGAAAATTAGGTTGAAAGTACCTTGATAGCAGTGAACATAGGATGTTATTAAAGCACATAGAAGAGATGCTGATCCTCTGTTGGACTCTTCAAGATTTCCTCGAAGGCCCATCCTTGCCCATAGCCAGAATTTCTACTTAGGCCTTCTCTTTGCCAACATCCTCACTTCCTCCTTCAAGTTAATTAGTTCATAGGTAGGCACCTCTTTCAAAGGAAACCCTGTAGGCTTCCCTACAGATTTTAACAAAAGGTCTTAAAATCTTAAAAAGAAGAGGATCATCAGTTTCTATCTCAGGATTTGGGAGCTGAGGACCACAGAATGAACTGGAAGCTTAGGGTGAGGGAGGGAAGGGGTAAGAAGAGAGAAAGAGAAGATTCCAAGTTGGAGGGACATCATAGTAAGAGTATAGGATGTTTGGCAGGGATGGTAGCCCTGCTGAAAATATTCCTATAACCTAAGGTGTGAGATCTCTTTCCTTTAGGTACTAACACAGTAGAAAGCCATCTGAGATTATTAATCATGAAAGTATCTCAGTCAATTTTATGTTTTGAATAAATTACTCTGAATGAAATGAAAATTAAGGATAATAAATTAAAGCCAGACAGTCAGTAATGAGGTTCTAATAATCACCAAAGCCAGCATTGAAGACAAGTACTAGAGTGCTAGCATTGGGGTTTGGGAAGAGAAGAAACGGATGGAGGATAATGCATCTAAGAGGTAGAACTGCCAGAGTTCAGACAGTCTATGGTAGTATTTTGAGAATTTCCTGAAGAACTACCTGATTTAACCCCCTGATTGCCAGTTTCACACATGCCAGATGACATTATTTTATCATGGTTCTCCTGAGAGGGAACAAAATGCAGGGTATATAAACACAACTTTTGGTGCCACAGAAGTTAAAAAGGTGGAAGCAATCTTGACAATACTGATGCCTGGCCGACTTGCTCATCACCTCTGGTAAGGACCCATGGGTAGGCCCAGAAAACAAATAGTAGAATGAGGCCCCTCTGTGCTGCTCCTAGACAGCTGAATGGCTCTGGCTTTGACATTTTTGTTCACTTGGATTCAGCTTTGGCCACAAACAGTCTTCTTGCCTGCTTTGGGAAGATTCACAAAGCTCATTCCAGCTCTCAGTAGCTGCTCAACCTGCATCACTTTTCATAAGAATTGTTGGAACTCCTGCTTGTCCATACCTCTGGTGGCCAGGATGTGAAGGTACCTGTGATAATGGCTGTAGCACACTGAGATCATGCTCGTTTGGTAGTGAGCAACTACCAACTCTGTCTCATTTCCTGTCGTAACCACTGGCTTGATGTTAGCTCTTGAGAAAAACAAAAACAAAAACTAAAACAAAAACAAATTTGCAGCTATCTGATTTCAAATTATAAGTCTATAGTGATCAAAAATCATGATAATGGCATTAAAACAGACACACCAATCAATTGAACAGGATAGAGAGTCCAGAAAGAAACCCAAACCTACCTGGTCAGCTAATATATGACAAAGGAGGCAAGAATATACAATGAAGTAAAGACGGTCGATTCAATAAATGGTGTTGGGAAAACTAAACAGACATATGCAAAAAAGAAAACTAGACTACCTCTTTACAGCACACATAAGAATAAACTCAAATAGATTAAAGAGTTAAATATAAGTCCCCAAACCATAAAATTCCCAGAAGAAAATGTAGAGAGCAAACTCTCTGACATTGCTCTTAGTAATATTTTTTCTGATGTATTTCCTCAGACAAGGGAAACAAAAGAAAAAAACAGGACTACATAAAGTTTTGCACAACAAGGGAACCCACAAAACAGACAGCCTGCTAATTGGGAGAAATTATTTTCCAATGATACAAATCATAAGGGGTTAATATTCAAAATTCATAAAGAACTCATTCTACTCAACACCAAAAAATCCCCAAACAGTCCGATTAACAAATAGGCAGAGGACCTAAACAGACCTTTCTCCAAAGAGGACATACAGATGGCCAATAAACATGTGAAAATATACTCAACATCCCTAACTGTCAGAGAAATGCAAATTAAAACCACAATGACATCACCTCACACCTGTCAGGATGTCTATCATTAGTAAATCAACAAGTGTTGGTGAGGATGTGGAGAAAAGAAAGCCCTGCACATTGTTGGTGGGATTGATGCAGCCACTATACAAAACAGCATAGAGGTTCTGCAAAAATTAAAAATGCATAGTACAAGTGACCCAGAAATTCCACTTATAGGTACTTTTCTGAAGAAATCCAAAACACTATTTTGAAATGATACATACACTCCTATGTTCATTGCAGTGTTACTTACAATAGCCAAGATATGGAAGTGACCAAAGTGCCCATCAATAGAAGATTGGATAAAGAAGATGTGATACATATAAACAATGGAATATTACTCAGTCATAAAAAATAACAAAATCTTACCATTTGTGACAACATCGATAGACCTACGAGTTTTTATGCTAAGTGAAATAAATAAAGACAAATACCATATGATTTCATTTATATGTGAAATCTAAAGAACAAAATAAATGAACAAACAAAACAGAAACAGATTCATAGATATAGAGAGTGAATAACGGTTAATAGATGGAAGGGGGATTGGGAGACTGGGTGAAACAGATGAAAGTATTAGGAAGTATAATATTGGTAGCTATTTGTAAATATACATGTGGATGTAAAGAACAGCACAGGAAACAAAGTCATTTATATTGTAATGCTATGTATAGTGCCAGGTGGGTACTAGACTAATTAAAAATAAAGAAATACAAGTATTATTATTTGCTGATGATGATTGTGTATATATAAAATGTAAATTTTATATATTACACATGATACATTCTTAGAATTAATAAATTAATTCAGCAACATATATGTGTATTTGCAACTTCATATAAAGCAATTTAATTTTCATGTGAATAAAAAATAGAAAATAAAATTTTATAGAAATATAATTTTACAAAAGTATCAAGCAACTTCAAATATCTAAAAATAAATATAAAGAAAAATATGTTAAGACTCTACACAGAAAAGTATAATCTATTACTTAAAAAAAATTAAAGAACACCTAAATAATTGAAGTCATATACCATGTTCATGAACTCGATGACTCAATATTTAAAAAGATTATAATGACCCTCATATTGATCTATAGACTGAATGTAGCTCCAATAAAAATGCCAGATGATTGATTTTTTAAAATGTCAAGTTCCTTTAAAAATCTATATTAAAATGATAGGGCCAACAATAGTCATGACAATCTTGAAGAAGTGGAAAGACATATTTTACCAGATATAAAGACTTCTTATAAAGTCACAGTAATTAATTTAACATGGTTTAGGTTCAATAGTAGATATATAAACCAATAGAAAAAAGTAGACCTCACAAATAGATCCTTGTATATATAAACTCAATTTATCACAAAGAAAGGAATGTAGGGCAGTGGGTAATTAAAAAAAAAGGCCTTTTTTTTTCAATAAAATGGTGATGGTTATTCATACAGGAAAAAAAAATTAATGTTGACCCCCCACTTTCAGCATACATAAAAATAATTTGCAAGTAGATCATAGACCTAAATGTAAATGGTAAAGTAATATAGCTTCTATAACAGAAAAATAGCTTCATGTTCTTGACATAGAGGAAGATTTGTGAATAGGACACAAACAATACTAATTATGAAGAATAAGCCAGATGACATTAAAATTGAGAACTTTTGACTTTCAAAACCACATTAAAAATGTGAAAAGACCATCTCAGTTTGGGAGACAGCATCTGAAACATATATAACAAAGATCTTATATGCAAAAATATAAAAAGACTTATTTCTTATCAATAAAAAAGACAGACAACCCAAGAGAAAAGTAGGCACTTTGTAAAGTGGGATGTTCAAATGACCCACAAACATGAAAAAGTGCTTAATCTTATTGTTTTTACAGAACCATGATAAGATATCCCCATTCACCACCCCCCTACAATTACTAAAACTGGAAAAATGGACAATACCAACTGTTGGTTAAGGTGCAGATGAGCCAAAGCTATGACTGCTTTGGAAATAGGTAAGATTATTTAAGGTTGAACATATGCATAACTTGTGACCCAGCAATACCATTTCTAGGTTTATATCCAACAAAAATTTGCACATAAACCATGTGTAAAAATATTTATTTCACTATTTTAATTCTCTCTCTGTTTAACAAATTAGACCGAAATTGTAGCACCTTACGATAAGGAACATTTATTATGTCACAGTTTCTGTGGTTCAGCAATCTGTGTATAGTTTATTTGTCTGCCTCTAGCTTAAGGTCTCTCATGAGGATCTAGATAGGGTGTTTTTCCTGAAGGCCGAACTAGAACTGGGGGCAAATCAGCTTCCTAGTGCAATCAGGATTGTTGGCCAGATGTAGTTCTTTGTGAACTGTTGGCCAAGGGCACCCTCACTTTATTGCCCTGTGTACCTACCCATAGGGTAGCTCACAACATAGCAGGCTTTTCTCAACAAGTGAACCAGCAAGAGTGATCAAGAGAAATGCCACAGTCCTTTAGGAAGGAATTATACAAAAGTGCAAATGCCAGGAGACAGAGATCACTAGGGGCTATCTCAGACACTGCTGATAATGTCACATTATTCAAAACAGCCAAAAGTTGGACATAAATTAATGGATCAATGTATTATATTATATGACACATAGCAGAATACTATACTATAATGAAAATGAATAAATTATTGCTGTGCAAAATAACAAAGATGACTCTCTTAAACATAAGAAGTCAGAGACATGTGAATCCACTTTATATAATGAGCAAAATCTGGCACAGCTAACCTATTGTGTTTATCTTTTCAAAGTGGGATTAGTCAGAGGAGGGAAGTGTGTGAAGAGATATATTTGGATGCTAATAATGTTACATTTGTTGACAAGTGTGGTGGTTACACGTGTATTCAATTTCTGGAAATTCACTGAGCTGCATACATATTCATGCACTGCATATTGACATTGTGATCAACAATGGACTGAAGATACCACAGTGGTCTGCAATACTGCCCCTTATCTCTTAATAATGTAGGCAAGGCTTCTTCTGGATAACTAAACTGATTTGGAATTTGAGGTGTAAGCCCGAGGTACCTTATCTCCTGGCTCATTATTATTTCCCTACACAAAACTCCCAAGTATGTGAAAACAGTGTGATTTAAAACCAGCATGAGACTGAATTTTTTTAAAGTGTTGCAGGTTTAATTTTTATGCAACTCTTTTCACAAAAGAAACCTAGAAGAACCAGAAATGTAAGGATTTGCATCACTAGTGAGAATGGTGGATATGAAAGAAGAGGTGATGATTTCTAAAGGAGGACAGATTCAAGGCTCCAGATGAAAAAATACAAAGCCCTGGAGGTATTCAGGATCTTTAAAGAAACCAGGGGTTCAATAAAAGTGAGCACTCAGTGAGCTGAGAGATATAGAGAGGATGAGGTATCTAGCATGTCAGAATTATTGTTTAAAAAGTAAGACAGAAGTGAATAAGATAAGGGGAAAACTTAAGCTGTAGACTGCTGGAACCCACCGGCAAAAGACCAACAGTCCCTGAGAGGGGGAGTGAGGACTGAAGAAAAGATAGAGACGAGAGAAAGTTTCAGGAGGGCTCACAGTCAATATTGCAGCCTCGAGTTTATTCAGTACACCCTATTTATACATCGTGATTGTGTGGGAAACTAACAACTGTTTTCAGCTGCACGGGGAGCCTGTTGCTCTCTCAAGGCTCCCATCCTCCTCCCTAACACTCAGCTTGCTCTCTGGAGCACAGGTGCTTCTCAGCCACTACAAAAGTAGCAAAGTAATTGCAAACACCCTGCTGAGCAAACAATCCCTTGTTTACCCAAAGGGCAGCCATCGAGCAAATGGCTCCCAACAGTAGACTGACAAAAGGTGTATTGTTGGAATAAAAATATCAATTTTGGGCAATGACGAAGCTACTGAGGAAGGGCTAAGGCAGCTTTGATCTGAACTCTTTCTTGGATGGAGAAAGAGCATGGCTATCCAGAGATAAAGGCTCTGGAAGGAGAAACTTTGAGTCTCAGTAATGCAGAAGTGATATGAGTGGCTAAGAAATGTCACTCCCTTCCTTCAGGGCCCGGGGCCAGGAAAGAGCAGCACCACTTGGACTGTAACTGGAGTGTCAGGGCAGAGTCTGGTTGATTGGCTAATATAAAACACACGGACAGACTATGTTTTTAATATTCTGCACAGTGGGTGGAAGGCATACTCAGAAAGTTACTCTAGCTAATGTGTGGCCTTTATCAAGAAAGACTTGTTTGGGGCAAGGTATTTCAATACTCTGCTATGGGGCCAGTTAGAATGTTACATTCTGCAGAATTCGTACACCCTTGCTTTCATAGCCTGACACTTGCGCCACTTTCCTATCAATAGTTTAGATTTCCATAGAAACCACTGCATATTGATAGAGTCAGTTCACCCTCTATTTATCCACCAGCATGCATATGTTTCTTATCTGAAAGACTACTCTATTATCCAAGGAGATTTATTCAAGTACCAAGGTGCTAACATTCTTGGATTAAAATAAATACTGAATTGAAAGAATCAATTAATGTTTTTCAATGTGAAATTTGAGTTTAAATAAGTAATAGAGCTTTAAAGGTCTCTAAGGTATTAAACACTTCATCTATATATTTCATAAGGGAGAAATATTAAGCAAGCTTGTAATATACTTGGTGAGAAAGAAACGTTTTCCTGACATGTTTTCTCAAATCTACTTGGTTAGATGTGTTGTAGAGTAATGGATTTAATCATGTGTGACAGAATAAGGAGGTTGTACAAAGTCCAGTCAATAATGATCAAGTGTCCCTTACACCTATGGCTATAGTCTCATTTTATATTAGATCAATTTAAAAGCTACAACCAAACTTTATTTCACATAAATTTCTAAGAATAAATTGTTTTACCAGACAGACTTATAGAACCATGAGTTTGAAATTTTCTCGTAGGCTATTACCTTTGCAGTCCTGTCTGGGACAGTGACCCTTCCTTTTTTATTTTTATTTTTTTTTATTTTTATTTTTTTTTGCTTTTTATCATAGGACTTGATGGTCAGTGATGCTCAGTTGTGTCATACAGACTTTTACACATAAGGCAGCTTAATAAAATCTACACACACATATATACACACATTCTTTTTTTCAAATCTTTTACTTTCCATTTGTTAAATCTACAAAGCACTCAGAAAGAAGCCTCTTCTTGCTTGCTAAGAAGTTGGTATTCCAGTTCCATTTCTTCTTATCAATGATTTTTTCTTTTAGCATTTGAAGCTGTATACAAAGGATAGTTTTATCTCTTGAAATTAGAATTAGGGTCTATACTTCCTTGTAAACAACTAGTTTGAGTGTAGTTGTGATCCTGGGAAGTAAATCTCATTGGTGAACATCTGAATTCTACCTACAGATATATTAGATGCCTCATATTCAATCTACCTAAGAAGTGTGAGGGCACAGAGAAGTGAAAAGTCCACTTCTGGTGCTCAAGGATCATGAAAATACGCACATAAACATCAAACTAAAATATAAGGCAACATGCACAAGGGGACATACAAAGTGAAGAAGAGAAAAGAGTTTTATCAGTGTGAAGAAGGGAGAAAGCCCCTCTAGCTATAATACTGAGGGAAAGTTTAACAGTGGATTCAGCATTTTGTAATGGACAGGATTTGAATGTGCAGAGAGAAGGCATGAACTGAAGTTATGTTAGAGGATGTACAATCATTCCACAAAACGACTCATCGTATAAGGTATTTATCCACTATAGACTTCTCTTAAATGCAATTTCCCTTTCATATTGAATTTTTCATTTACAGATGAAGAAACAGGCACAGAGAAGTTAATTGATAGAGATCAAGGTTTGTGTCAGAGCAAAGACTAGAACCCAGATATTCTGCCTCTGAAGTCTGTCTCTTAAACATTATACTACCCATCCAATCATTCATTCAAATAGGCTGCCTATTGCATTTGAGCTATTATGCTAGAATTTAGGGATCACATTGTAAAAAAGTCACTGATTCTTTCCTCAAGGTGTGAAGAATCAAGTGGAAGAAATCAATAAGTTAAGAAGTTACTTAAAGACAGAATGGCACAGACAATAGTAAAATTACTGTATGATGACCATAAAAGGACTTTAACCTTTGCTTGGGAATTCAGGAATGTATTCAGGAAGATGATCATGGGCTGAGAGTTGAAGGGTGAGGAGGTATGAGCTAATAAAATGGGACATGATATGGATAGAAAAGACCACAGGGCAGAAGCAGCTTAAGGACAGCAAGTTGCTCCAGCTGTGGAGCAGAATGCAAAGTATTTGGATAAGGAGTGGCATGAGGCTGATGCCAACCCATAGCCTAGTCTTACAGAACTTCATCTTCTGAGTAAGAGGTTTGAGCTTCATCCTGAGGACAATGGAAGGCTAGTGGAAGACATCTCCCAGCTAGAATCAGAATAGGTAGAAGAATGTAGAGTCTAGGCAGAGAGACCACTTCAGGTTATTAATCCAGGTGAACCAAATTGTGGTCTGATCTCTGTTTGAATCATAAAGAGACAGTGGACACAGGAATAAAAAGATCGTTTTTTGAAATACCATAATAAGAAGTTCCTACAAGTGGAAAGTAAGTTTTAAAAGACTTTATGAGCTACTGCTTAGATATTGACATGACACTAAACCACCTGGACAATTTAGGGAAAAGAAAAATTATTCTCTTTTCTCTGTGGAATTCACTTCTTAGTAGAATATAAGGCAACCACATGCAAGAAAGCTAAATAAAAGTACTTTAGAAAATTAAAAAATAATCACAAGTAATTATTATTTTAAAGGAACTCTAAGTATATACATAAAATGGAATATTACTCAACCTTTAAAATGAAAGAAATTCTAACACCTGCTATGACATGGATGCATCATAAGAACGTTACACTAAGTGAATTAAGCCAGTCATAAAAAAGCACTTTATAATTCCACTTATAAAAGATACCTGGAAGAGTCAAATTCACAGACAGGAGAAATTATTTATTCTCTAACCAGCTATAACAACATACTATCACTCAGAGGTAAAAAAAATCTGAACATGTAACCATTCAACCTTAAATTGGAAATTAATTTTAGATTTCGCAGAAATAAATGGAATATATTTGGACCATTTAAAATATGCATGAAAAGTACTTGCTGATAAAGTTTCATTTTATTTCTTTTATTTCTTTTTATTTATTTATAATTCTCTGCTTTTGCTCTTCGTTTTTTGTTTCTCTAATTTTTTCCCATGGCAAACAGAGCCAGATGATTAAATTCAGTCATTGTTATGTTCTATCAAAATTGCTGCTTTGATTTGAACACAATGGTTCTTCCTGGACCATGAAGCTTTCTTATACAGAACTGGCTTAGGACTGGCAAGGTGAACATCTGCCTACACGAAGTGCTTGGCTAACTTCTGGCAGGGTTTCCCAGCCTCCCAGAAGAGTTTAGGAAAACTTCTTTAGGAATCCTTTATCTTGGTCCCACATTCCCACAGTCCTCATCCTTCCTCAGAGTAGACTATGAACACCCACATTAGCGTTTCTTTAGAGAGAAAGAGAAGGAGCAAAAGTGCAGGCTTTGTCCTCAAATCCCACAGATCTGAAGCCTGGCAGGTGAAGCAGGGAGAAGAGGAGATACATTCTTAACTGACTATAAGATTGAGATTTAAGTTCAGTATACTTAAAAGAAAAAAAGGAGGGTGGGGGGAATCTGTCTGACATGTAGTAAAAGAATGAGTGTAACTGAAAGCAGTGACAAGAAAAATTAAACCATTTCATCTGTACATTCCACTGAATTGAGACCAAATCCAAGTGTGAACTCCTTCATGAATTTTGTCTGTTTGATTTTTGTTGTGTCCCTGGCAATACCTGACACATTTTTAGTAGGTGCCTAGTAGATATTTGTTGAAGAAACAAACAAGAAAACAAACGTAAAATGAATAAATGAACTTTGGGGTCAGATGGAACCAAATATAAAATCTTATTCTGACTCTTCCTAACTGGGTGATTTAAGCAATATCCTCAATATTCCTATATCCTCAGAGCTCTTGTTTCTCTCCTGTGAGTGTGATAATGATAATGTTAGTCCCATAGGGTGGTAGTGGTTGACCAGATAATGTATAAGCCCAAAGTAAGTACTCAATAATCATTAATTTTATTTTAACCTGTGCTTATGTTTCATGTTATAAATATGTTAGTTACATTTCTGTAGACAGAAAATAATATTCAATTTGAAACAGAGAATTCAATATGAAAAATCACTGTATTCCTACAAAGTTATGCTGAATGAGACTATTTCTTTAAAATTCTGAGAAACATTATACCCAGTGAATTGAGTGTCACAGGATTTATGTACAAGGACAACCTGAAGCACCATTCCAAAGGTTTCTAATGAATTATTTCCTTTCCTTCCTTTTTTCGTACTCCCTCTATAGGGAGGTCTTTTCTCACCTTCCTTTTCTTCCTTTTGTTTTTCTTATTTTTTAAATCTCTCTTTCACTTCTACTAACAGACAGAAATGGAGGGGTGAAAAGGGTGAGGATCAAATCCATGGGATAAGGTTAAAATATCAATCTCTTGATCTCCCAAGTAGAAAGAAACAAGGATGGAAGAAAGGGACACTCGGGAGAGAAAAGAGCAGATGTGGTGCTTTGCCAAGTGCCCTTAGTACATTTCAGTGTTGAGAGGAGTTCATACATAAAGGTTTTTATTTTTTTTTTCTTAAGAGAAAACTTACTTCCCCAGAAAATCAAACGAACAGAGGCAACAAGGAGAAGATTCTGACAGCCGGTGACAACAGGGTTTTGTTTCCTTAGAGAAAGAGGATATCAGATATCAAACTGACCTACTCAACAATTTACTAGGGCCAGGCCAGCTGTTGGCTTCTGTTTTACTTATTTCAGTAGCAGAATTTTGGTATTTTCTTCACATTTGCCTTTTGAAATCTAGGTTTCTCCTCACAGTTGCCATCTGGCATTCTCTTTATTGTATAATTCCCGTCTACAACAGTCAAGATAAGAGAGGCCAAGAGCCACCAGTTTCTCCACACCCTTGAGAGTGGATATGGTAATGTGTCACAGGGAGCCAGCCCACTAAGTGAATGAAGAATTTCTCTGAATACTCAGTTCTTTACACACACACACACACACACACACACACACACACACACACACACACACACACACCACATGTATATATACACACGTATATATGTGTGTATACACACACATATACACATATGTGTGTATATGTATATGTGTATATATATGTATATACACACACATATATATATATACACATACATACACAAATAAGTTAGTCTGCAGCTTGTAAAGAAACCAATTGTTTAAAGAATATCTAAAGAAGAATCATTCTGTTTAAATTTGTCAGGGCCTGAGCACTTCTTGTCTGGTTCTCTTCTTTTTCTTTTCTTTTTCTTGTCATCACTAATTTATAAAAAATATAATCACTGGGAACCTCCTATGTGTTTGGCACCATGCAATGTACTATTTGAATGAAGGGAAATATGAAGCATGGTCCCTGCCTTGGGAACTTCAAACCTGGAAATAAGCATGAACATGATTAAGCAGTCAAGGTGAGGGAAATCTCTCTATCTTGTGTGCTAATTTGCAAACTGGCTTATTCTTCCTCTTGTAACCAGCCATTTTTAGGTTTTCTTAAACTCACTTGATGGGCTCAATAATGTCTTTGAACTATGGTTTTCGGTTTGTGAAATTTAATTCTAATTGGCTTAATTTGGAGAACATACCGAGAAAGGCACATTCTAGTTTCTATGTTGCTTGCTGTGCCTTATACTGGCCATGAAGGGTTGAGAACTCTGGATAATCAATGGAATTCAACACGGATATATTGAATGATGATTCTTCTCTGGGTGCTATGCTAGGTCCTGTAACACAGACATGGGGTTTGTCTTTAAATAGCCTAGAATCTTCTAGAGAGGACAGATGCAGATGCAACAAATGTGCACAAAGTAGAGAGAAATAATTTCTGACTAAAGGGAATGAGAAAGGTGTTATGGGAGAGGTGTTTTCTAGGTAGGTTAAAAGACCACTTAAGAAAGAAAAGTATACTGAGTAACAAAGAGAAAGTTTGAGGATAGTTTAGGAGCTAAAAGAAATCCATAGATAGAGTGTAAGAGATATTGCTTTGGGTGTTTGGTAAGCTTCAGTTGTCAGTTTGTGTTGACCTTAATGTGAACTGTGGAGATAACTTGGATATTTTCCCATTTTTATCTTCAGTTCTCTTGAAAGAAAGGTATTTAGAAGGCTCTATTTCCAGAAGCCTATTTGGAGATGCAAGCTTGGCAGCTGGCATAATAATGAATCCATTTTAATAGAATAAATACCATTACTATTAATATTAAGCAGCCACAAAATGTTTCATGAAACTCTTTTGAAAACTCAAAAAATACTTAATCAAGAGGAGGAGGAGAAAGAATATCGAAATCATGTCAGAGTTGATTATTGTGCCCTCCTTTGGAGTTAGTCCCTCTGTTTCTCAGGATGACTGATGATGAGATAGAGTGCATTAATTTATTTTTCTAAATAAAACTTGACATTTGGGCCGATAAAAAAAAAATCTGACAAAAGACCATAATTTTCCAGGTGTTGATTGATTTTTGAAGATTACACAACTGCCCTAAAACCAGGGTTTCTAGTGTGTTTCTAGCATATGAATTTTCTGTTTCTTTCCTTCTCTCTCTGTTCCCTGGTCCTCATTTCTTCCTGCCTTTTGTTTCTCAACATGACAATAAGTATCCTTATTTTCTCTTCTCTTGTTACTAGGAAATATTTTCAGGTAAAATCCTGATTAACCAGGCAAGACTTAAAATAGGCTTTAGATCTAAGTCTGCTTCATTATAAAGGATCTCATCAGATGAAACTAATAAAATGGAAATTTGTAAGTGGGAGGAGAGAAGAGTTACCATTTTAGGCTGGAAGGACACTAGATAGATGCCTATGGACAGCCCTATTTTGTCTATTTCCAGGGCAGAAAGTAAAAATAAATTATCTTTCTTGCTTGCTGTGCCATTGTTTTCTGCAATGTTTCTTTAACTGTATTCTTTATAAGGGTTTCTGTAAAGCTAAAAATACACCCTTTGAAGGACCACTGCAGTGTTTGGAGGATTCTATAGTGTCCTAAAGACTGCAGTAAAAGTTACTATAGACATTATCCACATGAACACAAAGCATATGATCAGTCATGTTGATGTCTTCTTCCAGTCTATTTAGCAAATCCAACCTGATTCTAGTTTAAGGCTGTCTTGTTCTTAGAAAAGTCACCCAAATACTTTCCTATACCTTCACCTATCTTTTCTTCTTCCATAAGATTTGTACTTTTTAAAAGATGAATCCTGCTGGGTTTGTTACCTCTTATTGTGTAAAACTTATCTCACAAATTAGTGACTTAAACAATGAATGTTTATTATTTCAGTTTCTACAGGTCAGGAGTATGAGTACAGCTTAGCTCAGGGCCCCTCACGAAAGTGTGTTTGAGGTATCTGCTGGTTTTGCAGTTGTATCAAGGCTCAATGGGGAGATGATCAACTTCCAGGCTCACTTACATGGTGGTTGGCAGGCCGAGATCATCACTGTCTGTTGTCAGGAGCGTCGGTCTTCCGTAGGGTCGCTCATAGTATAGCAGCTGGCTTCTCTCAAAGTGAGGGGGAGAATACACCCAAGAGAAAGGTCACAGTCTTTGTGTACCTAACATCAGATGTGAAATCCCATCACTTTTGCCATAAACTTTTCCATAGAAGTGACTCAATAGGTCCAATCCACACTCCAGGAAGGGAATTACACAGAGGAGGTGGAGATCACTGCAGGCTGTCTTGGAGCTATCTGCTGCATCCGCTTGTGAATTATTGCAAAACCACATGCTTTAGAGAGAAACTCTTTAAGGGTAAGGATCAGCCCCTTGAGATTTTTCAATCATTTTCACTCTCTTTTTGTCCAATTTGGGTACTAGAATACAAAGACTTTTCATACCGCCTTCACAAAGCAGGGGTTTGTTTTATGAAATTCTCAGCTCTACACCACCAATGAAAGTCTTCCTTTGGCAATCTGCTTGATTCCCTTTCTCTACCAAGCCTCTTCATTGATTTGTAGACTCATACTTATCTGTCATGTTCACAGAATGCACATGGCCCATTGTGGCCATCCACGACATTCTGCTTGTTCATTTTGCATCTGCTCCCGTTGCTATCTGTGACATGCTTCCTATGTTCTTACACACTTCCTGAGATCACATCCACTACGGACACGAATAGTCCAGTCCTGTATTCAACTGGGTTTTCAGTCCAAATGAACCACGCAGAGTTTTTAGCAATCATTATCAAAGTTTATTATCTTTTATTATTAAACTTTTGCACTTGAAAAAATTTTCTCACTTTCCTCCCTGTCCATCTCACAATGAATTACTTTCCCCAATCACCTGCTGCTTTTCAGCTCTTCTGTTCCTACTGCCCTTTTTTTCAGAAATCCACTAATATGAATTCTTTTCCATTTGATTTCTTGATAGTTTTTTAATCCTTGCTTAAAAGGGATAAAGAAACTTTGACAAAGACAGAACTCTGTAGAGGGGAAGGAATTAAGGGGCCAATAGAAATACTCAAAAGTGGGGAGAGGGAGGAATGTGAAGGGGAGCGCACATGTGTTGATAGAGTATTTTGTCCTGTTGCTTTGCACATTCTTCAAAACATAACTAAATAGACCAACTAATGACTTCAGGTTGGCCCTAGGTGACCAGTCATAATCTGGGTGATTGCCTTTACATTAAAGAGATTCCCTTTGTCTAGTCACTTTTGACTGGAAATTCTTGGTCACAATATCTATAATGTGGTTGGTAGCAAGGGCTGGGGTTGGGGCAAATCCTCTTGGAATCAAGTGTCAGGGAAAGTGATGATTAGGTCAAGCTAACTACATTTCTAATAAATGTATGTATGCATTCAGATTCAACAGGGCACCACTTCAATGGGAACATTTAAATATTTGAGTATGTATCAGGGTAAATTATCAGCAGGAAAATGCATATATTCAAGTGATAGACCTAAAGTTCTTCAGAGCATGTCTTTATGAAAAGGCTTACCAATGTTTGTCAATACAGGACTGGAAAAATGCAACAACTTTCAAGCTTTTATACATCTGCAATTAAAACAACTACTCTAAGAATCATATTAAAACAATGATAATATTCAATTAATGTTTATTACTAACAAAACAGTTATATGTGCTTTGATTTATCTAATAATCCCAATAACTCAATCAGGGGATATGATTAGTACATTCATTTTACTCATGAGAAAACTGAAGATTATGAAGATTTAGTTACTAGTTCAGGTCACGCAATGCATAAATGCTGCAGTCAAATTCCAACAAATATGTCTCTGTTCAAACACCCACAACACTGCAATTCATCTAAAGCACCAACATTATAGGAACATCAAAATGATTACTTAAGGAACTCTTAACAGAAAACAGTATATTTCTGAAATAAAATTAAGTCCTACTCTTCCAATTTGGATAGTTTCTTAATAAATAAATTTATTGGAGCAAATTCTTTGTGTTTCCAAGAGCATGGTGAGAAGGCTGCTCAGGGACTAAGCTTTGCTATCCCTAGATGTGTGACTTGGGGCCACTTCCTTCACTTCTCTGATTCCTCTTTATAAGAGTAGATCTATCTTGGATGGCAGGTGGATTCTTTGAAGAAATAGAAACAGGCAAAGAGTGAGCACTTAATACTTAGCAGCTACTTTATTATTGCTATTAAAGAATCTGAAAAGGAGACAAGCTGAGACTTGTAAAATCATTAAAGTTGGGTCTACATGGGAGCAAAAGATCTGGATGAAAGTGGGCATCCAAACATTTACCTGAATGATGTGTCCCATTTAGGTATCTTCAAGTTGCTGAGTGATGAGCTGGGATTTTCTACAGTTTACTTGAGGCATAGGCAAAGCCCCTATCTTTCTGTATTTCCTCTTATCAGAATGAAAATAATCCTTCCCGTGAATCATACAAAAAAGTGATGTGAAGATTTGTATTTTAAAGTGAATTAACTTTATAGTGGTAAATAAGCCATACATTTCTAATTTACAGACCCTTTTATGATTTAAAAAAATAGTTTAATCATGGTTTTCCTTTCTGTTTAGAATTTGATATGCTCATTCTTCAATATTTAACTGTAAATGACCTGATTTGTGTGAAGGGTTGTAATTATTTTTGTGGTAGAGAGTTGAGAATAAGAACACAGGACTTGTGAATGTTAACTGTACACTGACTGCAGAGGTACTGTCAAGTGAGGAGTATGCTAATATTGCTCTTTTGTTTAACTCTCGTGAGTTTTGCTCCTCATTTAATATCTTTCCTATTTCTAGTCCTCCCCTTCCACTATTGTTCATTTATTGCTGCTGCCTTATACTTTCATCCTGACTAAATAAAGAATTACATATAGATAGTCTCTAGGTAGTTTATTTGCCCCTTTAAAAATGTATGGCAGAAAACTGAAGTGTCATCTCTACCTCCTGAACAATAATATGGTGTGTGTGTGTGTGTGTGTGTGTGTGTGTGTGTGTGTGTGTGTGTGTGAGAGAGAGAGAGAGAGAGAGAGAGAGAGAGAGAGACAGAGACAGAGATAGAGAGACAGAGGGACAGAGAGAGATAGAGAGGGGGAGAGCTAGTGAGAAGATAGATGATGATACATAGATAGATGATAGATGATAGATAAATGATAGATAGATAGATAGATAGATAGATAGATAGATAGATAGATAGATAGAAGATAGATGATAGACAAACAGATAGATGATGGATAGATACAGATAGCAGATGGCGTCTGTGCCAGAGAGGAATCATTTAGGAGACTCTTTTTTTCAGTTACCCTAAACCCTAAAGAAAGACCTGATCTGATCTTTATTTTATGCCACTATGTCTCTGGTCTTTCTCTCTCAACATCTACTCAGAAGAAATAAGATGAGAATTTTATGTCTTCTTTCAGGGAAAATAAAGGCTCATTTTTCCTCAGAAATTTGAGTAATTTTTCTTTCTTGAGTGAAATTTTAGGAGAAGAACAAGAGCAATTTCATGACTTAGGGAAATGCCTGCACAAAAGAAAGTTTACTCAGTGCTTCATTAGAAGGCAAACTAGTGCCTCATCACAATCTGCTTTACTTTTAAGAGAAATTAATAACCAACACTGAGCTTGCTGACCAGAGAGAATGATCTGGGTCATCAGCAGACCCAAGCCTCTGGAGTTGAGGGAGTTTTCATAGCACAGACATTCTTAGTCATTTGCATCCAAAGCATCTGCCTATGGATTATTGGCTCATTTTGCCATAAAGATTGTCATGAAGAATCTGGTAATCCATAAACATGGCTGTACATAACAGTCCTCCCTTCTGAAATATCATAAATACAAAATTTGGCAAAAAAAATAAGATAAGCCTTTTTTATAAGTTGTATGGATTGGGTGGTGGAATTCTTGATGTTCAGACATATACAATTGCATTTTCTCTTCAACAGAAAAAGAGATTGCCAGGCTAATTGCATATTGATACTTGTTCTGAGCTGCATCTCCTTATAGCTCTCACTCAGCAGTGGTGTAACATATATATATAACACTAGTTAATAATGATTTACACTTCCAGCTGCTGCTGCTGACAGACTGCAGTGATAAATCTCCTTGCTTAAGTCTGGTGACATAAACCTTTTTAAGCTTTGCTAAGTATCCTTCCAGGTTAGCAGCAATATGGACAAGGTGACGTGCCCAGTTCCTTTGGTAGAAATTTTTCATGGTTTTACTGACACCACACTATCTAAACTTTATGCAATTTTCAAAAGGTACATTAGAGCTGGAGTCTGTTTGTCTATTTAGCAGTTTCAAGCTGTCAGACATATGTGTGTTTTGATTGTATGTTATAAAAGGGAGACACCCCAGAGACACAGAGCTCTCTGTTTCTTCCTCTTCCTCTGAGCTTGCCACCATCAAGATGGGAGGTAGTGTTTCCATTGGGGAGGAGAATGTGCATTTTCACAGTTCAACGTGTTGAATGTCGTGTCTTGCTGGGGAAATTTACTTGGAACCTGCATGCCTGTTTGCTGTGGCTTTCATAGAGGAAACGTTAACAGATGTGGATGGTTAGCCTTTCAATGTTTCTCATGTGATTTCATGCAAATATGTACAATGGCTGAGAAGATCAAATAGTTCAAGACGAATCACTCCACTTTGGGTCTACAAAATCTTTTAGTTCTAGCCTTCAACATCAAATATATACAGTGCCTTAGCTCAAAATTGGAATGGTCACATTCATTGGACCAAGTGGCTACCCTTAGAACCCATCTAGGACTAAAAAGGCAATGGGTGTTGACTACTTGATATGTGCAGCTGGTTTTCCAGGGCTCATAGGTAGGAGGGAAAATTGGTAGAAAAAGTTGCACATAGAGAGAAAATCAATCTGTGTATAGTTGTAATGTTCTGAGTTATTTTCTAAAATAAAAATTAAAAGCAAAATGTATTCCATTATTTTTCCTATAAATTAATGTATAACATATAACTAGATAAGATGTACATTTCCACTACTGTGAGTAATATTGCTATGAGCACGGGTATACAAATATCTGCTCGAGTCCCTGTTTTCCATTCTTTTGATTATGTAACTGGAGTTTATGGGTCATATGAAATTCTAAATTTAACTCATTGATAAACTGTCAAATTTATCTATGGTATTTGCACTGTTTTACATTTTCATCAGTATTAATGAGGCTTCCAATTTCTCTCCATTCTTGTGAACACATTATTTCTCCACCCCCCCTTTTTTTTTAGTCACAACCATCCTAATAGCATCTCATTTCCAACAGTTATGACTTTTATCTCTCTGATGACTAATTAACATTGAGGATCTTTCCATATACTAAATAATATATAAATCTTCTTTGGAGAAATACTTGTTCAAGTTATTTTTTTTTATCAATTTTGTTATTAAGTTCCAGGCATTCTTTACATATTTTGGTTAGTAGACCCTTACCAGATATATGATTTGGAATATATTTTCACGTTCTATGGATTGTCTTTTTCTTTCTTAAAAATGTCCTTTGACACACACAACTTTTTAATTTTAATGTAGCCTAATTTATCTTTTTCTTTTGTTTGTGCTTTCATTGTCATATCTAAGAATCCATTGCCAAATATGAAGTCTTTCTTCTAAGTAATACTTAGAAGTATTTTCTAATAAGTATTTTATGATCTATTTCAAATCTTTGATCCATTTTGAGTCAATTTTTGTACATGATGTGGTAAGAGTCTGACTTCTTTCTTTTAATTTGAAAATCTGTTTTTCCAAGTATCATTTGTTGAAGACATTATTCTTTCTCTCTTGGATAGTCTTCACACCTTGTTGAAATCAACTTGCCATAGATACATGAATTAATTTTTTGGCTCTCTATTCTACTCCATTAACCTATATGTCTATGCTTATGCCAGTATCACACTTTTTGGATTACTATAGTGTTGTAGTATATTTTGAAAACAAGATACGTGAGTCCTGAAAGTTTGTTTTTAGTTTTCAGTATTTTTTAGCTATTTGGAGTCTCATAATTATATATAAATTTGAGGATCAGCTTTTCCATTCCTGATAAAAAAAAAGATTATTGGAATTTTAATAGAACGTTTATTGAATCTGTAGATTGCTTTAGTTAGTATTGATATCTTAACAATATTAAATCTTCTAAACCATGAACCCAGGATGTTTTTTCATATATTTAGCTTTTAATTTCTTTCACCAATGTTATATAGTTATAATGTACAAGTCTTTCACGTCTTTGATTAAATTTATTCCTGGATCTTTTATTTTTTTGGTTGCTATTTCAATTGTAATTGATTTTTGAATTTACTTTTGAGATGTTAAGTATAGATATTTAGAAACACTACTGTTGATCTTGTACTGTGAAATTTTGCTGAGTTTGTTTATAGCTCCATTATATTTTTGTGGATTCTTTCTCAATATTCTATAAATAGGATCATCTCTCACGTCTTAATAGATAGTATTACATCTTCATTTCCAAATGCCTTCTATTTATTTTCTTGTCTATTTTATTTTCTTTTAGCACTTTAAATAAATAGCAGCTATCCTCCAACCTATCTAATAAGAAATTGGCTGATAGCCTTATTGAGGGTTCTTTGTTGTGATAAGTTGCTTCTCTCCTTCTGTCTTTAAGATACTGTCTTTGTCTTCAAGTATTCTTTTCATCCAATTTTCTCTTTCTTCTATTTCTGGGATTCCCATATGACATATATTGATCTCTTTATTACTTTCACATAAGTCCATTGTGCTTTGTTAATTTTTTTTATTTCTTTTTCTTTCTGTTTCTCAGACTTGACAATTTTAGTAGTCTTACAATAAAATTCACTAATTTCTTATTCTGCTTGCTCATATCTACTGTTGATCCCATTCAGTAAAATTTTCATTTCAGTTACTATAGTTTTCAGCTCTAGTATTTTTGCTTTGCTCTTTTTTATATTTCCATATCTTTAAAAACATTTTTATTTGGCTCATAAATTGTTTTCTTTATCTTTTATATTTATTCTTCCATGCTTTCTTTAGTTCTTTGAGCACATCTAAGACAGTTCTTTTAAATTTTCTGTTTAGGAAATTTTCCGATTGGACTTGCTCAGGGATGATTTCTGTTTATTTTGTTTACTGGATGAACTATACTTTTGTTTTTCTGTATGGCTTGAGAGTTTTTGTTGGTATCTGGAGTTTGAATATAGCAACTCTGGAAATCAAGTTTTCACTCTTCTCTAGGGTTTGCTCATTTATGACAGTTGAAGGTTATCTAGTTTAGTTTGTTTAGTGACTTTTTTTTATTTTTGAAAATAATATATTTCTTGTTTGCGATCATTGAAATCTCTCTTCCTTTAGCTTTTGTTCAACTAATCTTTTAAGAGAGATTTCCTTGAGTGCTAGGAGTTACAAAAACAACAACAAAAATAAACAAAACAACCTCTTTCTGTCTTTAGATTATCTCTTGCTGAGGTACTCCTTCAACAGTTACCCAGTCTTGCACTGGGCCTGGAGATAAGTCAGAGGTGAACAATTAGGATTTTCTCTAATATTTTTGAACGTGTGCCTTGCTCTAAATATGTACACAAATTTCTAAATTTTTCTATATATATATACATGGGGACTTTGCCTCAGAGAGTGTAGGCAATCTATTGTATGTCTCAACTATGATATTTTGTCCTAGGTTGTTAAAGTTTGTTAGTTATCCTTACAACCATTGCATACCACTTTTCTACTTTGAGTAGATTCTACATTAGGTGAAATAAAGATAGTCACCTTCCTTTAGTTCTTCAGGCAGCCTAGAACAAACATGCACAACAACTTCCATATTAGATTCACTCTGTTTTTTTTTTGAACCAGAGATATGAATGAAGGTTACCATCTTTAAAACTGTTACTGATTTGGTAAGGGCATGTAACTAAAGAAAAAAAAATGCCACAGGCTTTTTTATCATTTTTAGCTTGCCTTTTTTCCCAATTCAGCATTTTCTTTGTAGCTATAAAACTTTGACTATTTTCTAACATTCTGATAATGTTGGTTTGGACAGTCTCTGCTTGTTTTTTTGACGTTTCTAGTGAATCAGGGCAGAAACTTGATGCTTCCTACTATGCCAATTTGCTGACATCACTCTAGCAATGATTAACTTTTTTTTTCCCCCAAAATATCATGCTGGGTTTACTTTTAAAGGAGGAGTTGAAAAATTATAGCCTTGAACCACATACAGCCTGTTGCCTCCTTTAATAAATAAAGCTTAATGGAAAAACCATATTTATTTGCTTGAATATTATCTATAGCTTCTTTTGTGCTGCAGTTTAAAAGCCGTGTGATTTCAACAGAGAATGTATGTCCCACACAACTTAAGTATCTGGATCTTTCCAGAAAAAGTTTATAGACCCTATTTTAATGTAAAAAAATCTGTGGTGGACCATTATTGTTTAATTAAATCATTTTTCATTTAATATAACATATATAAACAAAGCTGCATTTTTTGTACTTATTACATTAATAAATGTAAGAAATAAAAACAAATTTAAAAAGAAAGACCTAAAAATTCAATGCAGTTAAAATTAACAACTTGATTTAGTGTGAGATTCTTTTGATGAGATAAAACTGGTGATGCTGGTTCAAGTAGAAAAGTTATTTACCTTATTTTTATTCTTGATGACTCAATTAGATTTTACTTTTGATTGTGAAAATGATTCCTTTGAATCATAATTATTACTATTTTTATTATTTTTAGCAATGAACTTGCTAAATAAGCTAGCAAAAATTCTTTACTTTGAAAGGTAATCATTTCAATCAAATATCTTTTCTCAGTTTGGTGTCCACAAAAGCTGGCCCTGAGATGAAGATGCCCATGAAAACAACTCATTTAGAAAGTGTACTCAGGAGAAACTGAGAAGAAAATGATAAATGCAGGATGGGAGAAAAGAAGCCAGACAAAGTTGTGATTTCATTAGAAGTTCTAGTCTTATCTTGATCCTCCAGGGAACTGTGAAGTACAAATTGTGCCTCAGAGTTTTTCCTGCATTGAGTCCAAGGAGCTGGACTTTTATTCTCACTGAACCATTCAGCCATTGCCTAAAGGTGCCTTAGCAATATATACTTATAGGCACGTATGGTTCCCCACAGATATAAATAAAGTATCTCTAACAGGGAAAGAGTAGTTCCCCTAAGACTTTCCAGTACCAGCTCTTAATGAAAGAGAACACAGAACTGAGAAATAGGGTGTGCAGAAACATTGAGAGGGTACTGAGCATAGCACTGTGTTCACTACACATTCTTTAGTAGAACATAAAAATAACATACAATGAAAACTATTCATTACATATACAATACTATATTATTGATATTCTGATTAAAGAGGAAAATAAAGAGAACAATATGCTAGCATACAATGTAAATATAATACTAATTGCTGCAGTAAAGGTTTTTATTAACTTAAGGTTTTATACTACTGTAAATTGTAGGAGGACTTAATTCTCTTACCACATATTCTATCTAAAAAACTGCAATTTTCATTTGTAAAGTGCACTGTTATACCATTTGGTTTTCACTTTGATGAGATGCATCATTTACTTATCAACTCTTTCTGTTCTTTTCTTATTAGCTCTCAGCTGGTGAAGTAATATATTTCTCAGACACACTATATAATTTCTGTGATGTCAAATCAATGGTTCTATACACTAAATAATGCAATAAATTAGATCTTATATGAAATTATCTTTCAATTACTAATTATATCCATTATCTCTGTTATCTTTAGATTATAAAATAAGTTGATGAGTTCAAGGATAAATGAAGGATGATTGTGTCATTTGGACATTATGACATGATGGCTTCAGGGAAGCCAGATAAGCTATTCAACATGTTCAAAAATTAATATTATTACTCTAGTTAATTTATTTGAGTCATTACATTTGTACATACAAATAAAACAAACACTAGGACTAAAATTTCACAGCAGTGCATTATCTAAAATATTATGTCAAAAATATTTACTTAATTAAAAAATATTATCAAGAATTTGTGGGATCCCGACTATATATTAGCAGGTTACATAGGATCTGTGGACATGATATGGAATACTAAATGACTTTAGGCTTATGTGGCTTTCTACTTATTTTTTAATTGCTTCATATATACTTAATCTTTTAATTTACATTATGATTATTTGAGAGATCTTTGTCATCTATATCTTTAGAATCTCAATAAGTCACATGGATTATGATTTTTACATAGTAGATAGCTATTTAATAAGTTATATAATGTTTGGCTTGGAAGAATTTATATGAGATAGAAGCCCAAAGGTTTAAAATGTCATTTGAAATTAAGGCAGGGAACTGAAGACTGCATGGGATGTGGCATCAGAAACCTGGGGTTGAATCTGTGGTCTATCACTTATTAGCTGTATTAAAATGGACCATTTCAATTTTCTCGTTTGTAAAGTAAGAATAGCAAAATTAACACATTAGGAATTTCAAGTTCAGTTCCAAATGTAAAGAGCTTGACACTAGTCGATTCTTGTCCTTAAGCCAGAATAAGTTTAACAAACTAAAAACAGAGAATTGAATTCACAAGGCAAATTGCACCTTGAAATCTGTAGTGACGGGTACATTCAGAGAAATGCAGTACCTGAGATTTTTCTTACCTGAAGCAGAAGCCATTTGGCTCCATAAACCACTAGAAACTTTCAAATAGTAATTTTGACAAATTGTTGGAGGCTAAGTGTAAACAATTGTCAAAATGAGGAACTCTTGTATGTTATAGTCGTAGGGGGGCACCACTTTTATGGACCTTCAGGTTCTCAGGGTAAGAGTCTGAGCAAGAACCCGTTAAAACTCTCAAAAGAGGGAGGAAAAAGTAATCATTGTGAAATACTTCTAGACTGTTCTCTGTAACAAAAACACAGACTCCAGAGGAGTCTATTCTCTGTATCAAAAACAGTTAACCAGAGAGCAATTCTGAAATCTTGTTCTACCTGAAGAAAGAAATTCCATTCATTTCAGCTAATTTCAAGAGAGGTAATAAAAAATAGTAATTAATAGAGGAAAGGGTTTCATAGAAATAGAATGAAAATGCCAAAGAAGGGAAAGCTATACCTTTGGAGGAGGAGCAGAAACACAAGCAGAGGACACACCCTTCAAGACACAAGTTTACTAAGACAGGAAATTATAAGAATGTCTCCCCAATTCCATACCCCATCTCCATACCAATAAGCTTTTAGTTTAATAGCAGTGGATTACAGTTGAAAGTGCTGAAAGATGTAGATTACCTCAGAAAAGCGATACAAATTAAAGCTGCAAGGACAATAGGGGAGACAAAATAAAGGACACTAGAGTGGTTTGAAGTCTCTGATACCCACAATTTCAACAAACATTGAACACAGTCCAGTTCTTATTCAGCTTAGTGTAAATCCTTACATTAAATACCTATTTATCTCAGTTTCTATTACTCAATTCAATATTTCTTATTTCAACAAACAATTACAAGACATAACAAAGGCAAACACAGACAGACAGACAGACACACACACACACACACACACACACACACACACACACACACACTGAAGACACAAAGCAAGCATCAGGGCCAGATTCAGATAGAACACATGTATCTGTCAGGGTACTTCAGAGGAATAGAACCAATAGAACAATGAGATGTCCCAATATACTTAACTAGAATAGCTAAAATCCAAAAGTGAAGACATCAACTACTGGCAAGGATGTAGAGCAACATAAATTCTTATTCATTGCTGATAGAAATTTCAAATGACTCATCCCTTCAGGAAGAAATTTGGCTGTTTCTTACAAAGCAAAACTTTATCTTATCCTACAATCCTACAAATGTATTCCTAGATATTTAGCCAGCTGATTTAAAGATTTGTATTCAATTTTCATAACAGATTTATTCATTGTTACCCTCAAATTCGAAGAAACCAAGATAACCTCAAAAAGTTAATGAATAAACATTCTATATTACATTTGTAAATTGGAATATTATTTAGCAATATAAAAGGAGTGAACTATTAACCCATGCAAATCATGGATAAATTATGAAGTCGTATTGCCAAATAAAAGAAGCTTAAACACACACACACACGTATGTATGCATGCAGCACACACACACAGATGGGATTTATTTCCAAGGAACACAGAAATTAAAGCTAACTAAAAGAGTCCTCACTGGCCAAAACTGAAACAATTTGAACAGGAGTGTAAATAAAGTATTGGATTATAACCCAAAGTATAAAATAAATAGCTATGAGTTCATATTGATATAAAAATGATAGAATAGATATATAGAGGAAAAGAATTCTGAATAATTTAATAATGCCTTCTTTTTAAATGGTACACTATGGAAATTTTAAAAAAGAGTAACTTTATGGTGGAACTCACTCTTTCATAGTGTTAACATCTTGCACAACCATGGCACTCTTATCAAAACTAAGAAATTAACATCAGTACATTACCTTAACCAAACTCCAAACCTTATTTTGATATCTCCAGCTTTTTCACTAATGTCCTTTGCATAGTGCTGTTAATGTATATTATTTCTACTTCTCTTTCTCTCTCCTCCAATGTTTAGATTATTCTTCGCCCACAACGTTTGTTCCTTTTCCAACTCCTATCCACTGTTCTGTCACACCACCCCCAGGAAAGTCTCATTATAAGTTGTCTGGTTTCTAGAGGTTTTGCTGGAGAATTAAAAAACTACATGAAAATGTTGTCAGGGAAGAGGTAGGAGAGTTACAGTCTTTGAGACCAAGGCCATCTATATAGAAAGGAATAAGAAAACAAAGAGGGGGGAAGAAAAATCAAATAAATTTATATTTGGGAGTGTAAAAAATTTTAGAGCCTTTTGGCTAAGCAAATCAATCTCATAATACAAAGGCAGGGGCTAAAGGCTTTTGTCAAAAGGTATGTATTTATTTAACCATTAAATTGTCCATGAATGGCTACTTAGAAGATATCATGCTGCCTTTCAGTCCTTTTGGGGCCCTATGGGATCAAATGTTAACTTTTTGTTGGCTGCATCTCCCATTTATTAGCCAAATGCTCACTCCATCTTTCTTTAGGCACAACTTCTCACCAGCTGAGATAGTTGACCCTTTTCTATTTAGGGGATTCGGTTAAAGGGAGCTGCATCTTGACAATCTTAGCTCCTTACCTCTGCATTGTCCTGTTACTCTGTTCTTTACAATTTCATTCCAAATTAAAATTCTTCGTCTTATTTAAAACACTTGATTATCAGGTTACCATTTAACAACCGAAAACATTTTCATGAACACACAATGGGAGCAATGTCAAGGTGTCTGAAAGCCCAGAGGTTGAATTTACATTTCTTAAATAATCATACTGCCAAATGCATACTGAATGCTGGAAGCCTGCACAGCCAATGCAGGTGGCTGCTGATAGGTAGCATAGCTCCTCCTCATCATCACCGTCATCCTGTCTTGGCAGTCGATAGTCTTAACAATTTTAGATTTGATGTTAGAGTTGTGCTGTTCTGCCTTTGACTAAATTGTCAACTGCAAGTTCTAACCCAAACCATCTGGCATATGAAATGAAGAAGACTTAAGAGAACCTGATAGCAGTGCTTTTTCTTTTTTCCTGCTGCTGTCACCATCTTCAACACAGTCAACAGTGTAGTGTAAATATTAGACTTTCTCTAAGGATCTGGGCTATATTAATCCCATTCTAATTGCACAGATTTCTGACTTTACTCTTCTGTGAACCTTAATTATATATGAACTGGTGAACTGCTGAGCCAAGTTCCTGGTGGGTGTTACCTTGTTTCACAACATTTATCTGCATTCTTAGTCAGGTTTTACAATAGCTCTGAATATCTGGTTCATGTTTGTGGAATGGAGATAATTATTATCTCATGGAGCTATCGTGAGGATTAGCTTAGATCGTGTGTGTAAGGCACCTGACACATTGCATGGTAAGTGGCTTCAGTCTCTGTAGACATGGCAACTTTCACGTGGTGGGAAGACCCATATCTAGCCCTCAGCGCCCTGATGAGGAGTTTTGTTCCTTGAGTATATGCTTCTTATCTTATTCATCTCTATATCACCCACAATGCCTGACATGAGACTTTTAGTCACTCATAAGAACTGCTTAATTACTGTTCCTGTCTGGCTAGAATATAAATTTAGGAAAAGGGAATTCTGTACACTGTGTCCTTGATGTCAAGCCCAGTTACACGAATCCCAGTTACACGAAAAATTTGCATGATATTGAATAACCTTACTTCCACACCACCCCCTGCAGGAACCCCTGCTTTAATTGAAACTACTGGTGCTCCGAAAAAGCAAACAGCTGCAGAGATTCAGCCTTGTTCTTCAAATGTGACTAAATTCTAACCTCAGGAAGGACACCAAAGTGGAAGGGAGAGAGCAAATAGGTGACTCTATGCGGCCAACTCTGGCATCCCAGCAGTGACGACTAAAGAGCCAACATATGAAAATCATCCTCACAAAAAAATTCAAATTGCTTGAAAATTTATACAGCAACAGCAGCTGTTATTTGAATTCAAAGTGACTCAGGGTGCAGGTAAATGTCTCAAAGCTACTTTACCATTCTCTTAATCTAATATCTAAATCTACTTTATCACTTTCCACTCTCGGTAATTGTTGCATTCAAAATTCACTAGATGTCCAGTCATTACTTTTTTTTAAGTTGAGGTTCTTCTAACAATCAAATACAAGCTATAATCTTGTATCAGAAACTTATATGCATACATATATACAAAAATGACATATAAATTAACTAACATATCCACTAAAACCAGCTTTTGTATCTCAATTTCCATGGTCTAGTTAGGAAACCTAGTGTAGAATACTTCACATATTTAACCAATAATAAACACACACAGTAGGCCTGGTGCAAGATACGGACTAGAGAATACAGACCTATCCCCTCTCTTATTGGTCTTTCAGTCTATTCACCCTGTAATGTACAACACCAAATAATGTCAGGTGAATGGGTGAATGGATGAATGAATTCTCATAAAAATTTGCATGAAAACTAAATTCTCATGTAAACTAAAAGACAAGTCTGATTAAGAGAAAGACTCCTTTAGAGAAAGACACTTGATCTACGTTTCTGTTAATCAGACCCCCAGGTGTTTTACAACATCTACCCAGCCAAATGGGCTTCTCAGTAGCCATACCAGAGTTCAAGGTAGAGGAGGTATGCAGCAGAATCCCTATGGACACATAGGTATGTACTGATGGCTTTGAGAAGGGGCCCAAAATCATAAGAAAGGAGCTTCTCAGAAAGAAAAATGTCTTTTTAGAATGCTCCTATCTAGGAGAAGTAGTATCAATATCAGTGACCAAAATAAGGTGCCTATTTTCATAAAGCATTGCAGATTCTGAAATAAGATAATGTCCTTGTTTATCCATTGATCTATTATATTTTACTGTAGCTTAAGCTATAGTTATCTAACTATACTCTCAACCTAGACTTTAGGTCTCTGCTATCCAACTATCATCTATCTATCTATCTATCTATCTATCTATCTATCTATCTATCTATCTATCTATCTATCATCTATCTATCTATCTATCATCTATCTATCTATCATCTATCTATCATCTATCTCTCTACCTACCTACTTATCCATCTATCATCTATCATCTATCTATCTATGATCATCATCATCATCATCATCATCATCATCATTATTATTATTATCTATCTGTCTAAGTACCTACCTATCATCTATCTATCTATCATCTATCTATCTATATCTATCTCTCTACCTACCTTTCCATCTACTTATCATCTATCATCATCATTATTATTATCTATCTATCTATCATATATCTATCTATCATCATCATCATTATTATCTATTTATCTATCATCATCATCATCATTATTATTATTTATCTATCTATTTATCTATCATCTATCTATCTTTTAAGTTAAATTTTACTGAGGTATGATACAAACATAAAATCATAAAAATACAGCTTCATAAATTTTTATCAAATAAAAACTCTCATTTAAGCTTGATCAAAAAAAATTAGAAAATTACTAGCACTTTGGAAGTCATTCTTGTTCTGTACCTGCTCACTATATACCTGCCTTCACTCATATAAAGGTCAGGTTGGCCTTTTTTTAAAAAATAAAAAAGACATTTTGCATTCTTTTCTGTCAGGATTCTTTTACCTGACATTGTTGGTGAGATTTATTCATGTCGGGTATAGTGGTAATTTGTTCTTTGTCATGGTGCTATAGTATTTCATTACAAAAATATATCGCTATTTATTTTTCTATTAATGGACATGTATATAATTTTCAGTTTATCATTTTATAAATAATGCAACCGTGAAAAGTCTTTTATACCTATTTTGGTGAGCATACGTTTGTATCTTTGCTGGATATATTCCTAGAAATGAAATTCCTGGTTCAAGAATTAAATATATTTTAATAGGTCACATCAAACAACTAGTATCCAAAGTGGTTGCACCAATTTACACTTGCAGCAACAGTAGATAAGTATTCTAGTTGTTTCAGATCCTCACCACTATTTGGTATTATCAGTTTCTAGTTTTTGCTTTTGTTTTAATATTTACCAATTGCAGGGTAATAAAGTGGTATCTCATTGTGGTTTTTATATACATCTCAATGATTATTAATGTGGATGGACATATTTTCATGTTTTTTTTGGCACTTTTCTATCTCCTTTAAGAAATATTTGTTCAAGTTCTTTACCTGTTAAAAAATTAGGTGTATTGTCTTTCTCTTATTGATTTTCAAGATTTATTTATATACTTCAATATAAACATTTGATATTATCTATATAGAGCAAATACTAAACCCATTTCTCTTTATTTACTTTTTCATGTTTTTAATAATATTTTTGATACAAAAAAGTTTATAATTTTCATGAATGTCCAATTTGTTAAGATTTTCATTATATTTATGATTATTTTAAAATTGTATTCAAGAAATCTTTACCAATCTCAAAGTCTTGAAAATTCTATAAAGATGTTATTCTATAATATCTTCTGGAGGTTTTGTTATTTGTACCTTTCATGTTTATGTATATGCTTTATCTGGTATGAGGTAAGGGTAAAATTTATTTTTCTCTACATGAATATACAATTAGTTCAGTATTATTTATTTAAAAGACCATTTTTCATCACTACTCTGCAGTTAAACTTGGTCATAAACCAAGTGAACATTTGTGTATATATTTCTAGATCTTTTATTTTGTTCAATCTGCCCATCTTTCTGTCTTTGTACTAATTTTACACTATCTTAATTGCTGTAACTTTAGTAAATCTAGATATCTGTTCATCTAAGTCTTCTATATGAAGTTTAGAATTATCTTGTCAATTTTCCCTTGAAAATTGCTGATGGCACACTGTGTATTCCCATCTATTTGTATAGTATACCTTCCATTTATACAGGATTTCTTTAATTTTTACAAAAGTATGTGTTTTTTAGGTTTCTGTAGAGATTTTGTAATATTAATTTCTAAATATTTGATGTTTCTCTATTATAATGTAAATGGTATCACTTAAATTGTCATTCTATAATTCTTGTTTACATATAGAAATTTATTGAAATTATGGTGGTCAACATTATATATAGCGAATTTGCTAACCTTACTTATTAATGATAATAGTATACCTATAGGCTCTTTTCTTTTTCTGCCTTAATGCACAGGCAGACACTACTAATACTATGTTGACTCTCTTTGCTGAACATTTCACCTTCAATACTCAACTCCATTTTGTCATCTTTCTTGACAAGAGGCAAAATGGTTACTTCAATTCTCCTCTCCCTTTGGCTATTCTTATTTTTCAAGCTTTCATTTCATTTATTAAAGAGTAGGTCATTATATGTAATTTTTGGTAGTTATTTTCTGCATTTTTTATTTATTTATTATTGTTTTGCTGTGTCATTAGGATACTTTTTATGGTTTACATGCAAGCTGTATATGTAACTGCATACAAAGCAACTATACATTTTTAATAATAGCAATTATTTTGTAATCAAGAAGCAATGCTAAAAGAAATTTCATCCTACCATTATAGTTTTTTATTTGTATAAAATATTTTACCATGGTGTCATCTTATTTTAGGAAATTGGTCAGGGATATTGGTTAGGGTTAAGATAATATAATGCACCATAATTTTTTTTAAGATAATAAAGAAAAATTTCTGGTTAGTGTTTTTGCAGAATGTCTGACTTTCAGAAATGAATTCATGACATAAACTGCTAGATGCCAATATTTTAAGTGGTGAAATAAAAGTATAATGAATATAATAAATCTACATCCCCAATTTCAAAAAAAATCAATAAAATTTCTCAATTATAATATATGGGGGATTAAAGATGCGGACAAAAGTGTTAAAGTTCACAGTTCAGTTTAAGTGAAAATAATTTATGATATAATAATATATGTAATAATATATGTAAGTCCTTAGGTATGATTATGCCAGCAGTTAGTAAGAAAGTTGTCAATATAGACTACCCCACTATCACAAGTGCTGCTGCTCTGGGTAACAGAATTTTTCAAAATGGAGAACACCTTTTAGAGTAAAACAAAATATATTTTTTTTTCAATTTATAATACATTGGCTTCTGGAAAATTCAGCATGAAATAAGAACATGTAAAATTTTTATGATTTTTATAAAAAACAGAATTAGGTTCTAGCTCATATAAGTTTAAATAGGTTTTCTATTTTTTCACTTACATAAATTTTCCTTGAGACTTTTTTTTTTTACTTCGTGCAGGGTACAGAATAATTCTTCAATTTATGGAACTATTCTATATTTTGCAAGAAGTCTAGTATACCTGGATCTCAATCACTGAATATTAGTTATGTTTCTCAAATATTATAACTGCCAAAAATCACACTTACAGATTTTTAAAACACCTAATTAAGAATGACAAGGAGATCGATTGGGTGCTTTTAGAGTAGGGTGGCTGTAGATAAGAGAGGGTAAAGGAGATCAAATATGTGGTGACAGATGGAGATTTGACTTTGGGTGATGAACCCGTAATGTAATATACAGATGATGTAGTATAGTATTGTACACTTGAAACCTATATAATTTTAGGAATCAATGTCACCCCAATAAATTTAATTAAAAAAAGAATTGCAAGCAGAATGGACTTTCAAACAGATAACTGTTGACTGTCTAATTTGTTATTACAGCATGAGAGTTTAACTTAAGAACCAAATATCAAATGAGTGAGTGTTTCCAGACATAAATGATAAAAAGCTACATGTGGTAATAATTCTTATGCGTTTAAAGGCAGCATCAGAGTCTCAACGAAACTTTCAGAGTTTCTGGGACCAAGGATACTGAAGAAAGTATTAATGTTCAAGGTCTAGTTTAAAAATCTATTGGAAGTTGCCCCTTCAGAGACTAAACAGTTACAGAGTTAAAAGTGATTTTTCATGAGTGTGAACTTTCTAAATGGTCAACATAGGAGTAATTAGTGAGCTAATAATTTATATGTTTGATATATTTCACATTTTTCATTGTTTTGCTACTAGGATAACATCACATAGACAGGAGTTTAAGTCTTGAATTATTTTATATTTGCCTCTACATGGCAAATAAACATTCTATCTTTTGTTAGCCAGAATATGGGTAGACCCGGCCTCTCTGACCACCAAGAATTATCATAACCATCCCTCCAGCTTGATCTTTTCTATGTGACCTGCCTCGCTGATCAAGAATTCCCCAGGAGGCAGGCAGCGTCTGCATGGAGTGTGTGTGCATTTGGTTTGGTCTCCTCTTGAGAGCATTAGCCATTGTCTAAATTTTAATGATAAATTATCTAAATATGATTTATACTCTGTGTTTCTGTGTTTTCATGAATTTTAATTTGCTGCTCCTGTCTGTTCTGGTCCCTTTGTTTTAAACAGACTGCTTCAGCTTAAGTCCACATTTTTTTTTTTTTGCATCTCCAGCAGGAAGCTTTGAGTAGCATGTAGTAGTTGTGGACAGTAAGAGTCTCACATATCAGTTCAAAGGATGGGATGTCCTTAAAGCAAAGGCCTGAGTCATCTGTTTCTAGCTAGACGTTACATGGGCAATTTATCTTTGTGCCTGACATGTTTGAGTGGAATGAGCAGGAAAATTTGTATTATAGGTTTTTGAGCCATCAGGAAAAAAACAGGTATAGGAGAGGGAGTTTACTACAGTGGAAGGCAAGAACCACAGACATCTTGTGAACATTTTATAAAAATTTTGATTTTCTTCAAACCTTCGAAAAATTCAAATTGAATGACAGCGACTCAGGAGAAAGTCATCATTCTGAACTGTGAGTAGTGATCAGTTTGGAAGATAAAGATATTAATACTTTATATTAAACCTCAGTGCTCAGGCAACTAAAGGAAATGTTGAACTGTAGTAGGTGGTTAGGCAAGCAATATGCATAGCAGAGGTTATGGCTCTTGTTCTCTCTCTCTCATACACATACACACACACATATACACACACATACACACCTATGTATTTTTTTCTGTTGCTATGTTATTTAACAAATAATTTATTCTATTATTTTATTCTATGAGCATTTACCCATTAGGTAAGGGTATAATGAAGATGTATACATGGATCTAGGATATAATTATCTATAAAAAATATCAACCATATGCATACATAATATTTTACTTTGATGATATGCAGGTTTACCTTATCTTTACTCATAATGCTATGAGACAGAACAAGAATATCATAGCTACTTAGCAGTTATGTGTTGAGTTACAGTGATTTCTGCAATGAGAGTTATGAGCGGATGAAACGCAAGCTGAGTAATAGCAAGTTGTGTGAAAGCACAGAGGTTTATCGAAAGTCATACTGTCACTATGTAACAGACCAACCAATTTAACTCAAATCTTTTGATTCCAAATTCCAAATACTGCACTACTTCGTTATCACGAGACAACTTTAGACAAAGTAATTCACAAAAACAAGAATAGGAAATTATCTGTATGCCCCACAAAAGAGAAAATGAGTGTATAAGTCATGATATCATTTGGTGGAAGAAAATTAAGTAGCCATTGGATATCATGTTACAAAGAGTGATCCTTTGAGACTGCTCTTGTGCATCATATTGTGTGAATGGCAAGTAATGATGTAGGGAAGAATGGAGGTGTCTGAAGGTGGATAGCAGTATAGAAAATTACACTTTTAACATTAGAATGATATTCCAATATAAATCAAACAAACAAAAAAGAAAATCTACTAAAATATATTTTATAAGGGTATTTTTATTTTTTGTCCTCTTTTCTATTTTCTCCTTATATTTTTCTTCTACTCCTCTTTCTCCTCTTTTGCTTTTTTGTTTTTCTTCTCTTTTTTTAAGTTTCCAAAGTTTGGATAATATGAGGTATTACATTTATAAAAAAGAAAAAACATTCTAGGGAAATTACTTTTAACTGAAAGATCAGGACGAGGAAAGGCTCCAAGTGAACAAAAAGGCATTTAAAAAGCAGGTAAGGAGACTTGGGAAAAGGAGATATGTAGGGAAAATGAAAAATGTTACAGGAGGCCTGGAGCTGGCAATGCACAGATTTCACATGGTGACCCAGCTAGGGCAGTTCAACTTGTTGAAACAAAGGGTGTAAGAATGGAATAGTACAAAATAAGGTTAGTGAGATAGGTTGGGGCCCAGCTAAGAGTTTTAGTGGGGGTTGATCTTTAGTTCTTCATGTGAGATTTAGTCTTACGTAACTGAAAAAAGGCCTCATATTTTTAACACAGTCCTTAGGAACAAAATAGCAAAGTCTGTTCTGTCAGAATGCACAGAAGGCAGAAACCTCAGTTTTCTCAAAACCACTAAAATAATGAGAAATAGTTATGTTCACAAGTAGATTTAAGCCTAGGGCATATGCTTGCCAAAAACCATAGGATACTTGGCAAGCTCAGGCTAGAGCTATTAAACATTAAGGCCTATTACTGAATATTTATGGTCTGCACCATTCTTGAAATGGTATAATTTGAGTGTCCTCCAACAGTTTGTGGCAGGTATTTCTATACCAATGATGAACACACTAGCAAGTTTCAGCAGCATGGAAGTCAGTGCTATTTTAGCATTGATGTGTTTTTATGCTCCACCAGTACCACATGTATGCATTTCAAAAAAGCACAGTATAGTATAGATATAAATATACTATTTTTCAATTTCAAATAATTTTACCTGGAATTTTTTTCTCTTTTGAGGACTGTTCTACTTCCATTTTTATCAGTGAGTTATGAAGATAAAACAATTTATTCTGAGTATTACACAGACGAATTTCTATCATGTTTTCTGCCTGGGCCATCTTCTTATCTTTTATGTGTCCCAGTATGTATTGTTAGTTCTGTTCTTTGTTATCTTAACCAGGAGCCAGTAATATCAGGATGTATTTTGGATTTCTTTAAACCTAATCCTTTATTATCTCAAAAGGAGATGAATCCTTCCAATGTACTCTATAGCTTAGGTGAACCCATTCTTACTTCAATGTGCCACTGCTTATTGATTTGGGCCCTTCCCCAGCTCTAGTTTTATTCAACAACAGGAATGTTCCAAAAGCAAAAATTGTTTGAGTTTTAAAGGTAGATTTAAATTGTCAAAATTTACTGACTGCTTGACCTTGGGTAAATTACTTAAAGTGTTGTGTCTCTGTGTCCTCATATAAGAATGCTTTACTCACAAGCTCAACAGGATATTACTTGAGATAAAAGGAATAAGCATGCTGAGCATGGTGCCCTGGGCCCCAGTGGACTGCCCAGCTTAATGACTTCTTGACATTTGCTGTAGTTCTATCTCTGTAGCTCTGAGCTGGCCCTTAAGGTTTTGTCATGGAAGGCAAAGTAAAATTTCATAATGATTTTTTAACTTTCAGTTCTGCTAATGTAGTTTAAATACAAGTCTAAAAATGACCCGTATAGATCATTTGGAATTTTCATTACCCAGTAATTTTTTCCAAGGATAATCAACAATGAATTTTATGTTGGAAGGCATCCCTTAAGTTATATAGACAGGGAAACTGGAACTGATGGAAAGAACACAGCATAATGAGATATCTGCTCTATTCTCTAACACTGGGTCCTTTCTAGATATTAAAACTATTAAAATGCCAAGATGGCATACCCAGGCCAGGACAGCACCAACCTCATTTTCAGTGTATTCTTCAGACTTACCTATATTTGCTGCTAGTATACTTTCTCTTTTACTTGGCTCTAACAGCTGATTAAACTTGAAAATTAAGTATGAAGCAGAAAAAAAAAATTGTTTTGAGTTCTTTGCCAAAATTTAAGCAAAATTTGCCCTCATCTTGGTGCAATTTCAGGAATGATTAACTTGTTGCCACTTAATTATAGTTTATTTTAAATTTCAAGTCTTGAAAATGAATGGTAGAGTATTATATAATCTGGCAAGATTTATTGTATTGCACAGTAGACATACATATGATATTTGCTGACAGCACAATTTAGTATTCATTTCTCTAACATTTCCCATTCAAACATGTGAGTAAAATATGCTTCTGAACCAGTTTCAAAAGAGAAGGTTGAAATAAAATGGTTAATGATAAGGTTAATTTTCTCCTTTCTTTAAGAACCTGAAATGAGGCCAGGGCTAACTGTCACATAGCTTCAGTAGTAGAGCTTATGATGCCTCAAGCATTCCATATCCTCCTTCACAGTAGGTAATATGTAGCTCCCAAGTGAAAGAGATGAGTGTTAGAGGCATACAGACAGGGTGCTAATAGGGAAGGTATGAGAGCTTCTCAGTAAATTATAAAGTAGGAATAAGCGGGGAAGTGTGGCTACACCCTCCTCCTACCCCAAATCCATTATCTTACTTTTTACCTTACTTGATTTCATTCTCTCCACCTTCTTCTACACACACACATCCAGCAGCCTATAAAACATAGTGCTGTAACAATTTATAAAGGTTTGTCTGTTAAAACTGGGGCCCCAGCAACCTGGATTTGCAGAGAAGAGCAACTAAGAGATCTACTGGTGAGTGAACTTTGCTTTTGGGGCCTGAGAATGAGAATAAACTGCAAAGAGACAAAGAAACTTTGGTTTCAGTTGGGCTGATGTTAACATTCAACTGGGTCATAGCTGAAGGTTGGAACAGAGAAGCTGGGTCTTTCCACATTAAATAATCACGTTGCTTGGTGGTCCATTCTATTGGAAACAGGACCTCTGCCAACCTATGGGTTGCCAGAGGATAAAGTTGAGCTCCAAAGTCTTGGCAAGAACTCAGCACCTTAGTTAATCCAATATACCAATATATTTAACTGTGCACCCCTATCCAAAGATAAATAACATCAGCACCTTCCTCAATATGTATGCATTTATTTTTATATAATTATATAAATATTCTATGCTACATCTTCAAACAAAACAAAATCTATATATCATTTTTTAAAAAGCACAAAGACTGAACATTTTTAAAGAGGTCAAATTTGAAAATAAATATAAATGGAAGTTATGTTTTCTTTCTGTTCTTTGAAGACTCACTTTGGAGAATCTGCTCCAGAGAAGTATTTTTGGAGGGCTTTGTGTGCAGGGGAAGATGAGGTTGTAATTAGCTTGAATTTAAGTAATGCATAACAACTGGAAAATCACAGCAGAAATGAGATGATACTCCAGTTAGGGAATGTCAAGGGAGCCCTGGGGTCACCACCATGGAAAAGGGATGGCATTTATGACTGCAAAACTGATTCTATTTGCTCCAAATTTTCATAGCTAGAATTTTAATACACTTTTGTTCTCAGTGAAGACTGCCTTTAATGCTGAGTCAAACTAAATGTGTAGACCAAAGACAATCATGATACAGGATGAACAATATTTAGTTATAAAACAATAGTATATGTTCATCTTTTTTATGGTGGTCTCTGAGATTGAAGAAGTCTCTTAGAAAATAACTCTCTCCATCTCCTTTTTTCCAACAATTTAGGCTGTAGGAGGTTAAAAAATACTTTGGGAAGTCATAAGAAAGCAATGATCAACTGCTAAATTTAGGAGTTTGGGGAATTTCAGATGAAGTATATATAGAGTGGGCTGAAATTCGACAGAAAATTTGACCCAAAGTGGGTCTAGGTACTAGGAGTAAGACTTTTGTCTTGGCCAAGAAAGAAACATGGATTTCCTAGAAAACATGTGCTTCTGTGTTTAATGCCTAGCAAGATAGCCATATTGAGGAGGCGTAGTAGTTACAGTTCTCTAGAGAAACAGAACCAGTAGGGGATTTACTATGAGGAGTTGGCTCACCTAATTATACAGGCTGAGAAGTCTCAAGATCTGCCATCAGCATGTTGGAAACCTAGGAGACACAGTGGTATAAATCAGTCTGATTCTGAAGGTCAGAAAACTAGGATAACTAATGGTGTCACTTCCAGTCTGAGGGCTGGAGAAAATGAAATGACATGTCATAGCTCAAGCACTAAAAGCAGAAAAAAAAGGGGTTAATTCTTCCTTTATCCACTTTTATTCCGTTCAGGCCCTCAGTGAACTGAATGATGCCTATCTACGGGTTTCACTGATTCAGATAATTTCATTAGGAGGCATCCTCACACACACACCCACACCCACACCCACACCAATCTTCCAGCCCCACCCCCCCAGAAAATGTTTAATCTAGGTACTGTGGTCAATCAATTTGACACATAAAATTAACCCTCACAAGAAGTAAATGGTTCTGTGTTGGTCTGGGAGCAGAGGAGATTAGGTTGTATACTCATTTCTCACCCATTCCTCACAAATCTGGCTTCTTGGGCATGCAACCTATGCAGTCCCACAGCAGTGTGAGCCTAGAAACGCCCTATGCTTAACACTCTACCACTTTGAAATTCTTAATTTTTGAATAAGGGGTCCTAATTTTTATTTTGCATGGTGCTCCACAGACAACGTAGACAGTTCTGCTTGTACACCATCTTGCCATCATGCTCTTCCTTCTTACTGATCCCTGTTGTACTGTTGTTCTTTGCAGATTTCTGTTTTGTTTTGTTTTGTTTGTTTTATTGCTACTATTCCCTTTATTACCTGCTAACTCTTGAGTTTCTTTCTATTTCTTATTTGGGCAAAGCTATATTGTATGTGAGACCAAGTTGAGCACAGTAATGAAATCAGTTAAAAAGTTAAATTGGTTTGACAACTTTAACATGGAAGTTATAGTATGTAAGCATCTGAGAGTAAAAATATGGATAATAAAAACAATTGAATCTATCACAAGCAGACAGGAAGACTGTAAGTTGAAAGACTATGTCTAACATTTAGTTGTATTTTGGTTGACTAGTACTCATTTTTGAGAGCATGTGTTATCTTGAGGCCTCATAAAACATTAAATACAGCAGTCTATCCAGTATCAAGCTACTAAGACTGCCTCGATATAACATTCACTATTAAATGAACTGTCAGGATAGCTTTGTTGGAAAATTAGGTCTTTTGTTTATAGGACAGAGGTAAAATAAATGAGAGAGCAAGAAGGATTGCCAAAGGGACGAAGAAAACTAGATTTTTGTACTGCTTGCCATTAACACTGACTTTCTCTAATTATGGTGTTACTTATCCTCTGGAGAGAAAGAGAAACAGAGAATATGTCAAGCTGTGTAACATTTCTCAAATAAATAAATAGCCAGTGCTATCTATCTCTCCATCCAAGATGAGCTGCCAGTGGATATTAATGGCCATGAGATCCGCCTCATTGATCTTCATCAGGCGAGTATATTACCTTTTGTGAAGTTCTCCATGCTGGCTGGGACGCTGCCACCCCTCACGACCCACCCCTTTTTCTTTCTCTTGCCTGCAACTTTTATTTTAATCTTTGAGTCATTCATCAAGGCACTGACCTTGATGACAAAAGTCTAAATGTGGTGAGTAAATGGAATGGAAATCTGAAGGTGCACTGGAGCCTGTACATAGTTTTTTCTTTGACAATATCTGTTTGAGAATGATGAAGGAACATGTCCTAGCTCAAGCACTAAGTACTTTTTTAAAAAAGAGCGATTATAAAATTTGCAGATGAATTTAAATGAAAATGTGAAATGGTTCTCATTCTTTTTTGGTCCCAGTAACAGATTTCTTCTCTAGAAAATGAATGTACTTTAGAGTCAAGCAAATTCAGATTTTTTAACCCGGCAAAGATTTGTAAATGTGGGACAGTGGCAGTGTCCAGGTGTCACTGGAAAAGATTTCACATCTCTTCCTTGGCCCCTCTCCCAAGGGAATGAATGGTCTAGCTGAGGGGATGTTTTCTGTGTAAACAGGATATTCTGTAAGTCCTTAACTTCATCTTCAAGCAGCTCGCTGTTCTAAAACTATCCTACAGGAAAATTCTGGAGCTCTCATAAGATAATCTCAATTTATTAATCTGTGATTCAAAATCCCTATCTCATAAGATTTTCTATGAGGATTAAATAGGGAGCATTTATAGAAGCACCCAGTACAATGTCTGACAGTGGCAGGATGCTCTTTTTCTGCACAATAAAATGGTAGTTATAAAACCAGACAGCCCCAATATTTTAATCCTGTGTTATCTGTAAGGATATGGAATGTATTCTTCTGAATGGGTGAATTTCCTATATAATCTATAATTATCCCTTCATGATTCTAAAACTATTATCAAATTTTATAAGAATATCTCTTGAATTTAGTATACAACCCTTCTCCAGACAAAATACACTGTATATAGTTACATCCGTGTGTGTGTGTGTGTGTGTGTGTGTGTGTGTGTGTGTGTGTGTGTGATGTTCTGAAACCCTATTATCATTATAAATAAGAGTCATGGAACAATATTTCTTCTTCAACTAAAAGTGTTATGTGCCTGAAAATTCTTTAGTAAAAGAATTCTAGTTTCAAGAGCTTATAGAAGTTATGGGGGAAAAGGTATTTAACATAAACCCTGTTTACATTAAATTATTTTAAAATATGAGAGAAACTACGAAGCCCTTTAAAAATAGTTTGATATTCATTAATATAATTGTAGAACACTAAATAAATAGGCTAATTGTTAGCACTTTGTATACCTGAAATTATAATGCTGGATATGTAACATTAAATGTATTATTCACTAAATTTTCAATCTCAAAGTTTCACTGAAATGACTATTTAGATTTATTTTACTTAATATACAAAGGGAATGTTTCATTGTTTGTCCCAGCTCCTTTAAGGCCTTGCTGACTTTCACCTCTAAGCCATTGACATTTCTTTTCTGAGGTCCATCATTTTCCCCATGCAAGTCTAAGGCCAAACTTTTTAACATTATACTCAAAACAGCACTGAAAAGACCCCTACTCCTCTAGGCCCTGTACTATGTCTCCTCTCTCCCTTCTCAATCCTACATCTTTTTTGCTACTACATCCCAAAAGGAGTTATTTTCATAAACTTAAATAAGCATTTGCATTATTCTGGGAAAAGTTGTGTATGGAAATGAATTGCTATTTACCAGGGGGCATGCAGCTGGGAGGGACACTGCAGAGGCCCTAAGCATGGAGCGACTGTCCTTGCTCAGCTGCCTGAAGGTGTAGTGCTCTCAGTTACTGTATTTCTGTCGCCTCTACTGTCAGTTGTTTCTTGATGCTGTTCCTTTGCCTTTTAACATTATGAGTACTTTCTCTTGGTGTTAATCTACATCTTTTTGCCTTCTTCCAGTTTTTCATTTAAAGTTTATTAAGTTCACATAGACAGGACAGAATCTTTTTAGAAACTGCACCCACAAATGTTTCCTTCTACAATTTAATAGGCTGTGTTTAAAGCTCAATTTGGTTTTAATGATTGTGTTGAAGAATCTTAAGAAAACAACGCTCTAAACTTTCTAGCTGTGTTCAATACTTACAATAGTAAGTATTCACTTTCATTTTGTTGAGGGACACAGAGGCAAATAGCCATTAAAATACTTTGGATCTGACATGACCTCTCTGCTCAAGATTGCAAAATTGATTAACAATGTGTAGATTCCAATAACATTGTGGTCCCTTATTTTTATTTATCACCCTCCTCACCACACTTCAGGCCCACATTTTATTAATTTATTTATTATTCATGTTCTCATAATCCACTCTGTACCTATCCACCACAAAAACTATTCTAAAATGTTTGATTTGTTTTATATTGTTTTGTATTGTTCTTATAAATTATGTATAATTGTTTTATGCATATAAATCTTAAATTTATGTGAATAGCAAATTGATATTAAATAAATTAATCTCAATTTTCCCCTCAGATTCTGAAATGTGCACAGCTAATCTGTGAGGCACTTCTAGGTGTGCACTCTGTGATGCACAATCAAACTTTGCCTGCCTGAAATCTTGGACTTAGGCACACAGTCTGTCTTTAGCTAACACCTCAGCCACAATGAACACCCTTGTAACAGAAACAGAAACAAACTCGTAGATACATAGAACAAACAATGGTTGCCAGATGAGACGAGAACTGGGAGATGAGTGAAAATAGTGAAGGGATTGAGGAGTACAAATTGGTAGTTACAAAATAGTCATGAGGATGTAAAGTGCAGTAGAGGAAATATAGTCGATAACATTGTAATAGCTATACATGGTGTCGGTGGATTCGAGACTTATTGGGAGGATCAATTTGCAAGTTACATAAGTGTCTAATAGCTATTTCGTACACCTGAAACTAATATAATAGTGTATGTCAACTGTAATTTAAAAATAGAAAAATTTTTAAATTCTTGTTAATCTTATTCTGGTTTTATAATACCTTAGCCTCTCTTGTCTTCTACTATTTTGTAGACTTTTGTAAAACTCTCCAAATATTTTAAAAGAAAAGTTCATTTTAGTTCACTTAAAATTTTATAGTCCTCAAAATGAAAGTACTATACAGAACATTAGAATGTTAAAGATTGGTGGAAAAAATTAAATCAGAACACATCAACACAGTGCTAGAGATTATTTAATATAGCATTCGGTTATAACAGCAAATTCATTAGTTTTTAAATTTGTCTGAATCTGTTCCAGTTTCATTCAAGAAAATCTCTAAGCCTTAAGAGTTAGTTTTCAGTTTCTTCATCTTTTTTTCCCACCTAATTTCTTTGGATGGGGTCTATGTCTGCATAAGTAACCTTCCCTTTAAACAGACATTCAGCTTATTCCCTTCACTATTGCTAGCATGTTCTTGTCTTACTTACTCTGTTCTATCAGAACTCTTCCAAGCAATTAGAAATTAGACTGGCCATGCAAAATATATCACCAACTGAAATAGTTTAAGAGCAAAAGGGGATACTGTTCAAAGCAGGCTGAGACGATAGATAAAATCTTGGGCTGTTCTAAGCAAATGAGGATATGTATTCACTCTGTTAAAAGCTGAAAGGCTAATTTAAGCCTCAGGTATATGTATTAGTAACTTGGCCTGCAGTACCTTCCAGACCAAAATGCATGAAGAGAAAAAGTTCAGATGCTGAGACAAATTGGTTAGAGGACTATTTTTGTCAGTTACGGGGTACCCCTCTGATCATATTGGACAAGCAACTGCCAACTCTCCTATCTTATCTAGGCTTGTCACTGCCATGTGCTTCGCTTTCTGTGTCCTCCGGCCCTTGGGATATGGGACTCTGCTGACACTCTCCACTCTCCAGCGAGAGCAAGAACAGGTGGTTCCAGGACATGCTCAGCTGTTACGTCCCTTTTCCTGCAGACATGGACCCAGACATTGGAATCAGTGAAGTTGTGCTAGTTTCTGTGTCTCCACATATATTTTTTTTGTCTCATCTCCCTGATTAGAACTGAGGGGAGATTAACTGAGATGTTAGAGCCAGAGGATTAGTCTGGGACAAACCTGACTTTCTGCCAAAGTAGTTTAATCTCTTTCCATCCAGCTAGACTGTGAATTTCAAGAATCACACGTCTCTTTCCATTTATTAGAATCTTACTCTCAAAACCCTGCTCTTTCTTTCATTCTCTCATAAATAGAACTAAGACAAACTCCTTAAAAATAGATACCTAGTAAGTTATTCCTGATTCATTATGCTCCTGATTTATCTAGAATTACCAAAAGACAAATAAATCCCCTTTATAGAAATTTATTAAATCTTTGTCAAAGGAAAAACAAGAAAAGGCTTTCCTTTTTGGATCTGGAGAACACACTTAAAAATACCATCTTCCTTGTCTATGCAGATTTTCCTGAACATAACATTTGTTCTTTACACATTCCATGTTTGCTGAGCATCTATCCTCTGCCAGGTGGTTTGGATCTTAGCAGTCATCCAGAACAAAATGCTTTTGTGTGATGAAGCCTCTTCTGCTGTGAGTTCCAAGTGTTTTAAGATAATATTGAATTATTCAGCTGGTATAATCACAAAAAGGAGTTTCCTTCTAAAGAATATATCCCTTCCTTAGTTAAAACGTCCTAGATTTGTCTTCCTCAACAATGTCTTCAATAATAATAAATCCTGTCCACCATTACTTTCTAGATCTAAATTTTTTTAAGTAGCTGAAGTCTCTCATACATTTTCTCATTTAATATGCTTTTATATCTTGAATGCCTATTTTGAACCATGCCCTCTTTATTAAATAACAACAATAATAAAGATAATAACTAACATTTATTGAGAAAGTAGTTGGTGCCAGGCATCTGCTAATGGCTTTTTATGTACGAACGTATGTAATCCTCAGCACACCCCTGTCTAAGGATGTGATTACCAGATGTGCTTTGTCATTAGTGCATCTCACTTGTCAATGGGCCCAACAATGAACATAAGACCCAAATAGTAGGGAAACCCAGTAAAGAATTGAACCCAAATTCCCTGAGTACTGGACTCTATGTGGCTATTCCCACCAATTAAGTCTTTTCTAGTTTTCCTGAAGGACATATCACACAGATCTCAGCCTCACACTGCTATCTATCCATTGTCAGGCACTGTGCCAGGAGTACTCTCTCAATGCTTCCGGTGAGCAAATGGAAAACAGAGACTGAAAAATTAAGGTCAGTATCTGAGGTGATGGAAGGCTACAGATCCAGTGTTAGAAGGCTGACCTCCCAGCTTCATTAAGGTGCCTGTCCTCTGCCTGCCTTCCTTCGAGTTGTCCAGTGATAAGGATTAATCCAGTTGTCCGGTAATTAGGATTAATCCAGTCCAAGCCATTTGCTGTTATCTAACTACTTCCTGGATATTAGCATTTCCATAGCATCTTAAAGAGAGGTTTCTGCTCCTTGCAGATATTTTCTGCCATAGAAATATCTCAAATTATTCACAATAAGCACAGAAATGGACAGAAACAAGGACACAATAAATATCTGTTGATTAGATCTAGGGACATAGCACCCTTCCCTATATTCCTTTGATTTACACATAGGAAAAAATACTCTTGATCTCCAGCTCAATAATTTGTGTTCAGGAAGACAATGTAAAATTTCAAAGTAAAATAAAAATAAAATTGATTATTATGGGTCATTTTCTCCAGAACAAGAGTGATCTCTCTTTTGCTGAGTCAATAACTTGCTAACATTTTAGAAGAAATGGAGGTGTTAATGAGGTGCTAATCACCACCCCACACATCCTTTTAAGCAATTAATTGTGAAAACCAGCTATGAATCTATATCAGCTTTAAAATCTAATGAATTCAACCTTATGAAGAAAAATGATTAATGAATATGGTCTGTACATAACTTACTAAGAAAAGGTCATGATGATTATTGAGAGTAAGATGTTGAAAATGTTGCAAATTGTGAAACAGTTTTACCCAATCTGTCATTTGAAATAGAAAATGGTATTTTCATATCTCATTTTTACAAGCAGTCTGGAGGTTCAGTCAGGACTCAATTTTCAGGGCCAAGGGAAACTGAAATTTTAAGCACTTTTCTCCTTAAAAGAGTCAAGGATTTCTTTCTCTCTACAAGGTTGGTACCTCATTTGTAAGTTTTAAGAGAGCTTTGCAAGCTGGAAGGATTTGGGACCCCAGGGCAGGAATGAACCAGGACTCTTGTTTGTTCCTGCTTATACTGCCATCTATATTCTCTGTTCCTTTAATGTCCTTTTCATTCTGAGTACATAACTGTTCTTTGGCTACACATTAAGTATTTTTCAACTTTACAGTATCTCCTGGTTTTAGCTGCATGCTCATTGTTAAGTTTTTACAGTGTTCTTGAATGATAACATAGAAACAGAATACAAAAATTAATAGGAATTATCTTTTAAAAAATTAAATAAATGAGTTTTTCTATTTTAAGCTTTGGATTTTATGATAGCTTTCCCATCAGACAACTAATATACATACATGCCCAAGGCTTATGTCCTGAGCACAGAGCACATTTCATTTTTGTATCTTCACTCCAATTTGTAGTTATCCAAATTCCACTCAGACTTACCACCAACTTCTAGTGCATATCTCCATCCCCCAGTGTATGAGGCCCCAAAGAGGAGTATTGCATGAGTTCACACAGAAGGCTGTTTGCACCCCGAGGACTGTCACTGCCTTGCCAAGCACCAGGCCTACAGCTGGGAGCACCTCAGCGCTAAAGCTGAGCAATGAGGTAGCTCCAGTTCTAGTGGATGAACTTGTCTCTGCCTTTGAATTGCGCTTTAAACGACACCAAAGCCACATTTGTGTGTGTGTGTCCAGGTGTTACGAATTCTAACTTCTTCAGTTTTGACTTATATCCTTCTCTCATTCAAGGTTCTAAAAACATTATCACGGAGCTGTGGATTAAGTAGGACAGAGATAGCAACTCATGGGCAATATGCCTCCCTTCTAATCGTAATAATACTGCTTTACATGCCTGAGTCTTCCTGAGTTATATGAATTGTGATGGTTCTCTTTTACCAGAGCTCAACAGACGTGTTCAGGAAACAAATCTTAGGTAATCATGTGATACTCAAGCCAATAAGTTTTTACCAGAAAATGTTTCCTCCATAACTTTGAAATTTGTTGATTAGTATTTCCAGATCCAGTGTGTGCCATATTTGTAAGTATCTGGATTAGACTCAAATATCCACGGTCTAGGTCCTGGTTCTGCCCTATGTTAAATGCATGACCCTGAATAAGTTACAGTACCCTTTTGTGCCTTCATTTTTTCATTTATAAAGTTGGAATAATAATAGTGCATACATCATAGTGCTGTGAAGATTAAATGAGTTAACACTTGCATAGCATTTAATATATTGCGTGTTCCAAATAAGAGCTTAAAATGTTAGCTCTTGAGATATTAATTCTCACATCATTATACTGATTGTTTTAAGATGACTGTGTTTGTTGTTTCTGTTTTTGTTTTTTGTTAGTTTTTTTTTTGAAAATTAGAAATAAGCACCATATAACATATAAATATTTATTTTGAATATATAATTAAATAATTTTACATTAGAAAAAAAAAAGAATGAAAGCATGAGACATTGAACAAACAAGTGTGAAACAAGGCAAGATTTGGAAACCAGTATTAAAAATTGTGTACTATGGTCAGAAAACAAAATCAGTCGAATTAAGGGCTTCTCGAAGTTATTTCTGATTTCAAATATTCTTTCCAGTAATTCCTATAATAACATATTTAAAACACTGTTCTCTATAGTCACATCCAAATATAATCTCAAACTCAATTGATAGCTCTGATGAAGACCACAGAAATTAGATTTAAGTAAACTATAATGATGTCAAACCAGACCCACAAATCAAAAAAATTTAACCTCTCAAAATCAATAGGGCAAATCAGGCAGGCTGGATTCAACCCCACAGAGTTCTTCTTTCTACTTTTCTTTCTGTGGGAATAAGTTAATCATTAGTATGGGAAGAAGGCTCAAGTCAACACTTACACCTAATTTGTCTAAAAGCTGGACATTACTAGCCATACAGACCCTGACAGATAGACCCATGATTGTATCTCAAGCTTCTATATTACCTAGAAGAAATTATCTCACTACTTCTTAAGCAAACTTGCTATCAACAAATGTCATGAGAAAAACATTTTAAAAATGGAAACATGGGTCTTTTTCTAATATTTTAGCAAGCAAGGAATGGCTTCTTTTTTTCCTTATATAATGTGTTTTCTGTGTCAAAGTCACTAATCCACAAACCTGAAAGTCTAAAAAATATCCTGACACAAGAAGCCTAAAATAATCAACTTATTTTGGAACAAAACAGTGGAGTGCAGTCTAATGCATATTTTATATCTCAGTTTAATCCATCTACTGGTATAAACCTTTAATCCTCAATCCTTCTCTCATTTAGGGAGTGTTTGTAGAAAGTCTTCAAAATCAGGATTATGTGGCCTAATGCTAAAAGCAGTCAATGCCCTCAAAACATTTAGCTATGTGTACCGCCAAAGAATTGGGTTTTTAAGTACTCAGTAAGTGAAAGACCCTGGTGATGCAGGCTATATTTTATTGGGCAGTTAAGTAGGAGATTGGTTTTCACTTTTCCTGGAGGCTTTACTTGCAGTTGTTTTTAAAAGCTTCTCTTTCTGAGAATTACTGTGGCCATTGATAATATTTCAGTGTCTAGCATTTCATCCTTCCACATTAAAGCAAATTGTTAGGAGAGGCTCATGAGTATGAGCTGTATCAAAAAAGTAAATGGATGTATCTAGACATACTCAAACTCAATACCTTCTCACTTCCCACCAAGAAAGAAAGCTAATTTCACAGTACTAATTTATCTGGAACAACTCATTATAGAACATCTGGCTGACTCACAAAAGCTTTGCACTTCAAATTACTTTCTAGTCTAAGCGGCACTAAATGTATCAACCTTTCTTTTGATTATTTATATGATGGACAAGTTTCATATTGTTTGCTGCCAATAAGAAAGACTGTGACAAACGAAATTGTTCTGAAAGTGTCTTATGTTGCATGAGTGAGAAACTCTCTTCTGAGAGCTTTATCTCCTCTTTAGTGACTCTGACAACATAAACATTTTGATCTTTTTGATGATAACATCTGGGTGAAATGATCAAGTTCTACACTGAGCTATTTGAGGGTTTCTTTTAAAAGCTTTCTAATTTCTATGCTTATTCCTATATATTTTTATTGTTATTATTATTGTGCAACCATAAAAATGAGTTTATGGTTGAATTCAGTTCAATAGAAAAACAATAGATGTTAAATGCACCAATTTTGATAGAATTTAATAAGCAAATCAATCTTGCACAAAAAAATGAGCTATGCAATTTTGGGACTTCTGTTTATCGGAAAATAATCTACACAGTTTGCAAAAATATGCCTGATACGGCATTTAAAAATGTTAAAAATTATTTTGTATATTACATTTGCTCCAAATTCTTAAACTTCAGGTTTCTTTAAAAGAATGTAAAGTAAGAACATTAAAATTGGAGCATAATGTGGAGAAACGAAGTAGATTAATAAAGAAAATTATGTATCTTGATTGTAGTTATTAAATAGAAGCTATATATGACAAAATCTTGGGATTTAGCTTTCTTTCAGCTAAGGCAAGTAGGAAATGTGGCAAATTATGTAATTAAGGATCAGAAAGGTAGAAAACAGTTTTTCTCGAAAGAGAGACAAATACTTCTTTCTCAATTGGTTCTGTGTAGCCACTGAATAAATCTTGACAAGCACATACACTTATGTGGATATATACATTTAACTCATAGATTTATCCCTCAAACCACTATTGCCTCTGTTAAGTAATTATGATCTAGAGCCCACGATGTTTCAGAGGAGCTAATTAAAACAAGTTGGCAGAGCTTATAGGTATAAACTTGAGTGTAAATACACATGATATTTTGATTCTAATCTTCTTTATGAATTAAGTGGTATGGGTTGTCAATTACAGTATCATCATCTAATTATGGCACACTTATTGCATAGTCATTATAATAAATATGTAAATATAATGGCAATTACAGCTATAACCTGATGTCATAAATGTAGTTATGATTTTTAGAGAGTGCCTAGAATAATTCATTGTAAAATATCTCATTCAAATTTAAAGATGGAGATAATCACTAAGACAGCAAGAAACCTAGGCTATCTAGATTTCATTAAGCCATTTACTTGCACATAGAAATAGTATCAATCACAACTGGGCCTGTACGACATGACCACTGGTGGATTTAGACTAATAGCCTTAGCCACACATAAAAGAATCACCACCAAATTAGGGCTTCTGCTGCTCTACAGACATCCTCCATCTTTGTTCATCTGTTATCTGTTGAATGAAGCTGGCACTTGTGTCAGTTTGGCCAGTAGGGAGTATTGCTAAGGGGGCAGCAGGATAGAGAGTTTGTAGAACTTATTTCTTTGGACCCTTCCTTCTAGTTGTGTAATGTCACCCTCTACTTATAGCCATGACTCCTGTCTTGCAGCCCTCCCCATTGCCCTACCTACCTTTCTACCTTCTCCTTCCCCTCGCTTGTTCAGGGTCTTGGGTAATGGCTCTCCAGCATTGCTAGCTGGAGGGTACTGTATCACCTTTTGGTTCACTATACCCTAATCATTATTGTAAGTAATCTTTTATTAAATTCTCTTCAAATTATCCATTTGGATTAGCTCTGTGTTTTTATTTGGATCCTGACTCTGATATGTATAGCATTAATTAGGGCCTCAAACAATATGAAACTAATCTCTGAAAAATTATTTTTAACATTTTTCTTCAATATCATTTATTTCATGATAACTGAGATAATAAAAAATAAAATAAGAAAAAAAGGACAATCATTTATTAGACACATGTTGGACACTGCTATGCACATTATATTCTTTGTTTCATTTAAATCTCACCCAAATCTTTTGCCGGCATATACTATCATGGTGCTTATTTTACACATGAAGAAAATGAGCTTAAGAGAATTTCCATAGATCAGATTAGTATTCCACATTTTAATTCTTTAGCTCACATGCTTAAATAGGAGGAAAGGGCAATTCAAACACAGAGTGAGGAAAGAAAGTGAAGGGTCAACTGAAAATGAAAGGTGGAACAGTAAGTAGCAATACATTAGGAAAGGTTTTGTGAAAAGAAAGATGAAAACAGTGATGAATATAAGCATAATCAATAAAAAGAAGTAAAACAGCTGGTTGGAAAAGAGCAGTGAAAGAAAAGCAAAATGAGAAAGAGAAGGAAAGCCTTGTGTATGGGAGCCTGAGGGAAATTAAGAAGGTTCTGGAAATGGTATCTTCTTTTAACCTGGCTTTGTGGTTCTTCTCTCCTCTCACTCAAAACTGCAAAAGGGGAGAAGGAAAGAGGAAGAAGAAGTAGGAAAGGGAAAAGGCAAATTATAAATCAGGGTCTTTTTTGTAATGAAAAATGCCAAAGTTTTACTATCTAGTCAAACATGGTATGAAGACCTAGCTTTAGTGAAATTTTCAATGAGAATTTCAGAGTCAAGAAGCATCTTTGCCAGTGAAAATATGCCATCTCAAGTAATTGAACATTCACTTCTAAATTGCACATATTGCCACTCAGAAAGGTGGTGAAAACAATTAATGTCAGGGTTGCATGTTGTCCAGTTTTGAACCATATTGTCTGGTGTTGGAGCTTCCTACTGAGAAAAATGTTTTTTAAATACTCAACATTTGATGTTTGGCATTTTCAAGTTAAGTTTTATTATATTTTAACATGACTTGAACATTAATTTTATTGCCCACTCTCTTGACTTTCACCATTTGCTATTATGACAATTTGCTTATTAAGTGAAACTGGCATATAATGAACTTCTACACAATGTGCTAGGTATTTTTGTTAAAACCACCTGGCAACCCTAATGTATGTTTCACTTGGACTCGTGCCCCTTATTAATGATGGCAGGAGGCATAGCCCACTTCCACTACTCTCTTTAGGTATTTTCCCTTTCTACATGATCATTTCCATTTATTTCTCTGTTTCCTTTTATAACAGAAGCCTTCTGGGTAGTTTTGATCCACATCACCACTTCCTTTGCCTTCTCATTAGACATATACTACTCAAACCTCTGTCCCCACCGCCCTACAAACATTTACCTCATTGATGTAGCCAATAATTTACATTCTGACCCATCAGTGGTCACTTTCCAGCCCTCATATTATTCAGCTTATTATCCTTTTGACACAGGGGACCACTTCTTACTTGAAACAATCTCTCATTTAGCTTCTAGAACACCACACCTTCTCTAATTTATGCCCACTTTGCCCACTGCTCCTCTGGACCACCTTCAGTGGATCTTCCTCCTTGATGTAACCTCAAAATGGTGTTGTGCCTCAGAGCTCAGCTCCTGAGTTTGTCCTCACTGCCCAGTCCCATATTTACCCCCCCAAATAACTTTTTCCCCCAGGGTTTCCCTTCTCTATAAATGGTGCCCAAAACTAAAAATCATTCCTAATTGCCTTCTTGTATATTTTCATCTAATCCACTAAGAAATTCTGACAGCTCCATTTCCTAAACACATCCTCAATCTAGTCACTTTCTTTCAGAGCCACCACTACCATTGCATTTGGCTGAAATCTCTTGCCAGTACTATCATACTAGCCATATGGCCACTTTCCTGCCTTGGCTACAGGCTCTTTTCCAATTAGCAGCCAGAGCGGTTTCCTTACAGAAGAACAGGTCATGCCACATGGCAAACACTTAAATGTGCTAAGCTAATTTCTCCCTCTAGGTCTTCTCCTTGTTCTTTCTGCCTGAAAGTCTCTTTGTCTTGGTGTGCTCATGGCTGCCTCTCAACTTTATTCAAGTTTCTCACCAAATTTTAATTTCTCTGATCAAGTAACTAAATACAATTTTTTTCCCACAAACCTATACTTTGTATCCCTTATCTCACTTTATTATTTTTGTAGCACTTTAATTACCTGATGTTATATTTTACATTTGTTAGTTTATTGTCCCTCTTCTATACTAAAACCCAGCTTCATGAAGGCAAGGACTTTTCTGTTTTCATTGCTGTGTCCCTAGTGCTGATACTCACTCACAGTAGATGCTAGATAAATATTTGTTGAATTAATGACTCCATACTACTAACTGTCACCAGCCCTGAATAGTCACATGTAGTGAAAAATCTCAAAGAAAGGTAAATACATACATTGTGTGTGTGTGTATGTGTGTGTGTGTGTTACTCTAGACCATCTAATGAAAAGATCTAAAATTATACTTCAACAGCATTGGGCGCACCTAGCACCAATATATTGGTTTCTAAATACCTTTCTCCCTTTAAAGAAACTAGATATATTTAAAGAAATGGGTACCTTCATGTCTGGAGTAGAAAAAATATAATATAAGTCTGGAACATCTTGATATACCAAAAAGCAAGAAGTGCTTCAAAACTAACATAAATGCTTCAAAAAACACAGATACCATCTTGAGAAAGATCCCACTGGCCAAATTTTGAGAAACGAAAGCATCAGAAAAAAGAAATACATGCTTAAGATATCAAGGAAATTTGAGAGATGGAGACAGAGAGAATGTCTTTTATAACTGATTTTTTTTGCACCAGAATCTAATAAAGTTTCATGCATTGTTATTTGATTGTTAATTAAAATAATCAAATAAACTGAAAAGGAGAAAGTGGCTGGCACCATGGTGATTAGTAGCTTTAGTGGAGAAGCCAAGCCAACTGTGAAGGGGAATCTGCTGGCTGCAGAAAGCACCTTCCAGGGATATGAGAAGGTGAAAGTTGCTCTGAGAGCCAGGCAAAGATAGGGTCAAGATTGAGAGGTTAGGTCCATGGATTTGCCATCACTACCATTATTAGGACCTATGTCTCCCTCACTAACCCCAATAACATGGAATTCCAGGAGTTTCCAAAGGACATTTTATAATGGCGTGCCATTAACATATAAGACTAGTACATATTTGCCTAATGCCTTTGGGGAAGATACATTTCCCCAGATTTGCTACCCCCAATAGTCCCAAATTACAATCAGAGAAGGAGGAAGCTAATGCTGGTGGTGAAGGGATTGTGTGATTTATAGCTCCAGGCAGCAGTGGGTCCCCATATTGTGCCAGCATTACCTGTGTGAATTTAAAGTAATGGTAATTAGCTTGATTCTTCCTTCTGTAACTTAAATAATATATTCCTAGAGCCAGACAAATGCATTATGCATCTTTTTAAAATGAAGAACCAAAAATAGCTCAAGGAGTAACAAAGAAAGTAAAGATTGTTAAGGGTTCTTCTTTTTTTCTACACAAGTGCAATTTTTAAAAAGGTGGAAGAAATTTGGCAACTTTTCCCCCACTGCTAATTAAAAACTGTTATTTTAATGGCATGGAACAATATATAAGAAAAATTAGAGGACTAAGGAACATGACAGAATTGAATGAACACCCACACATCTTTCTAAAGTAATCTAAGCCTCACATGAATGTTTTAAAAGGCATTTATTTAGTGAGCAAAACTCTAAATTGCTCTTATCTATACTTAAACATGCATTAAAATATAATGAAGTGAAATTCTCAACTATAAATTGGTCTCATTATTGAATACTTTGGTAAACAGAATATTTTATTATTTCTTTTGTTTCTTATCTATTTATCTCCTTTTATAGTGTATTAATCATTTTAAAAACCATCCATGTGCTTATTAAGTGTGATATCATGCCCATGAGTTATTTGTATGATGGTTTGGGACCTTGTAGTACCCTAGGGTTGTTAGCAATACTATTCTCTGGGCAGTAATTATGCATGAGCATGTGGTTGTGGAAGAAATAGAACATAAAACCAAATAACTATTAAACTCAGGACAAATGGACATTAATTCCTCTTATGAACTTTTCATTTGTTTGTTCTTGTCATTTGTTTGTTTCTTTGGATGAGTCAGATAATTTAATCATTTTGCAGAAACATGACTTTCTATTTCTTTGAAATTTTACTCACTGTCCCTGCTCATCTTAACCTGCCCTAAAGCACTGTAATAGCTGATTGTCACAAACATCTTCACAGCCCTATTTCTCTTTATTTAACCTTCACACTGTGAAACTTAGTTGAACATATAGGACCTCCATCTCAGTCTGAATCTCTGATTTTAAGAACAATTTTGCACTATTTGAAAGTCAATTAAAAATTTTATATTTATTATCATTTGTCATATAATGATATATGACATCATTAGTGATTTTCAGCTATGGTGTAGATTTTAAATAAAACCATAATTCTATATGTTTTGTTTTGTTTTGTTTTGTTTTTAGTTCCAAAGTCCCATTTAGAGAAAGCTCTACTGCTTATACATTTCTAAGAATGGCCACTGCTTGAGCTAGTAGAGCCTGAAGTGCTCTGTGTTTGCATCAGCTTCTCTGCAATGACTGGCTTTGGTTTTGCTGAACAGTGTTAGGAAGCTTTTGGAATCTCCTGATTCCACCACTGCTCGAGCTAAATAGTAAGAGATAACTTCCTCTTGCTCTGCAATAATCTCCTTAACATATGAATCCTATTAATGTGATGTATCACAGTTTTTAATTTTCATGTGTTGAACTATTCTTTCATCCCAGTGATGAAGCCTACTTCATCATGATATATGTTCTTTTTAATATGCTATTGAATTCTATACTATAAAAGTAAGTTCCACTGAGCAAGGATTTCTGTTTGTTTTGTTTGCATGCAATCCTCATGCCAAGTTGACTGCCTAGCTCATCTAGAGTGTCTGATGCACTTCTGTGGAATAAATTAATCATCCCAATAAATGTGAAACTTAGAAAGTTAAGTAACATTAAAATTTTAAGTGATAGAAATAAATCCAAATTCAGGTGCAAGCTCTGAACCACTAGGAAATACTTTCTCTCACCAACTAGAGAAGAAAAATAATAACCTCACCTTTCATTTAGTTCTTTAATGGCCTTGGCCTTTCCCGTTTTCTGTGTCTTTTGATCATCACAATAATTAGATCATATGTAGTCACCTGAGGTTAGGAAGCTGAAGATAGGAAAGTTAAGCAATTGTTGATAGCTGAAGTGATACATACAATGTGACTGCACCTTCATGAGAAGATGAGATTAATAGTGGAGTCTAATCTGCTTGTAGCTCTGACATTATAATACACATGATAACAATGACCAAAAGTTTTTCACTTGCTTTGCCTAGCCTATAGATCTTGGTGGTCACTGGTTTGATTTTCACACTATCAAGCTCCTCCTGTGTGACCACATCCACCATCCTGGCTTTAACCCTGCCTACATGCTAATAACATTCAAATCCAAATCCACAGATCTCTCCCTTGAGATACAGACTTATTTTTCTAACTGTGTAAAAGGTAACTTAAAATATTTCTAATTTGAATGACCTGTAGTTATTGCAATTTATCCTATCCTTTCCCCTGGTGAATCTATTGTCCTGCTCCATATTCCAAAGTTTATTCCTATCCTAAATTTACTAATTTGACTTGTCGATTACATCCATCCACACTTCCTTGATAAAACCTCACAATCACCCTTTGTCAAGTCTACTTTCATTTAAACTATTGCCAAGTCCTGCTTTTTTCACCTTCTAATATTGCTCACAACTCTGTATTTCCAAGACTACTGGTTAATTCAGGCAATCTTCATCTCCTACAGATCCACTGAAAGGCTTTTAATGGTGTATCTGTCATTAAAATACCCTCTTCTGGCTCTGTCTCCTGTATCATCTTCCTAAAACCATCTGACCATGCACCAGGCTATCTAAACTTTCTCCAGATTTCTCGAAGGAGACAGTTCAAGTCATCAGTTTCACTTTCAGAATTCCTCACAACAGGCCCTGCATACTTGCACTATGGTATCTAAGCTAGGATTGCTCTGGACTTGTGAGTGTTACATGCTCAGTTGTCTTTCATGTCTCTTTGTTTCAGCCTTTGCCATTTCTCTTCTTTTCTCTTCAAGATTCAGCTTAAATGTTACCTTTTCTTTGGAACTTTTTCCACTTTTTTTACGTACCCATAAACAATCTTTTTACTGTTTCCCAATAGCTCTTTTAAGTTATATTTTTTAAATTACTCATTTTATTGGAACTATCTATGAATTAGTTTATCTTTTCTTTCTTGATCATGTTATTGGCATGCTTAAACATTTCTGTTTATTGAATGTTGGACATTTTATAAACTTATAGAGGCTCAGGATAATGTTATTTTACAGCAGAAAGGATCCCTTTGCCATCTGGAAGGCAGATAGATTAGTGTATATTATCTTAATCCAAATATCAACTGAGCTGACTGAGACCACGTTATAGTTTTGTGAGGCTATATCTACCTTTCATTATTGCAAATCCTCTCCAGAGGTTCTAACCACGATATTGCGGGGCATCTACTAGGGCTTCTTCTCTTTACTCATGTTCTCCTTAGTACAGAAAAACTTCATTCTGTCCATCAGCAATTTCTGCTTACATGATTTTTTAAATTATCTTTCCCTTTGCAGTTTCAGATTTCAGCAAATTTCTGGGGAAAAAAAAAGAATCTGAGTAGCATTTCCCTGTACCTCCTTCATCACCTAGATTTACCTCCCAAAGTTTTGCTTGTAGGCAGTCTCAAATTCTCAAATCTCAAATTTCTTTCTGTCCTATATCATGACTTTACCCAGAGTTCTACTGGTATATTTTCCTCTTAGCAGTGGCCATATATCCAGGCACTATACCTGCACTCTCAGCCTCCCAAACTCATACCAAGAGTTGGCAGTGCCTCCAGAGTAACAAAAGAAGCTGCAAAATTTAGGCTCAACCTTCTGAGGTCTCTTCAAGCACCTTGGCCAGGTAACCCTTAATCACCTTGGCTAATAATCAACAACTTCAAACATTTTTTTCTTTTGTTTTTGGTGTTTTTTCCAGTTTTTCTAGTTGTTCTCAGAGAAGGTGTTGGTCTACTTCATTACAGCTGAAATAAATCTGAAATCAAAATTTTAAGCTATCATATTTCAAATAAGAATATTATATACTTTGTAAATTGCTTTTGAAAAAGTCTACCATTTGGTTTTATAGACTGAAGTTCATTCTTCATATATCTATAATGGATGACTGCTAAGAAATTAGCTGAATGGTCAAAAATATATAGTTCTTTAGGTTGTATTATATTTTATATTAATTGGGAAGTTTCTTATGTTTGACAGCATGCTTAATTTCCCAGAAGTCACAGAGACAAAAACAGCAAATAAACTTATTAAATTTCTGTTTGTATACTTAAGTAGATTGTATTATACAGCCATAAGCATAGTCATGTCTAGCAAAATTTTGTAGCAAGTAGACAGATTCATATCAGCATACACATAACTTTAAAAATATAATTCAAATAGCACAAAATTTTGGTATGAATATAACTATTGGCAAATCAGTGTTAAAATTCATAAATCAAATCAGACAAAAGTCTAATTATTGAGTCTAAAGCTCTGTTTATCACACTAGCTTAAAGGAAGCAATATCTGGTATTACAATATAAAATGCAGGAGACCTGGATCTCTGCCCTTGTTACCTGGCCCTAAACAAGAAGAATTTACCCTGGGGCCATTTTCTTTTTCATGAAATGGGCCAATATTATTTATATTACTCTTGTCACATGGCTATTTGGAGAAGAAAATCAAGATACACACACACATTTACACACACTCATACTGGGAAAAGTTAAATGCATCTATAATTGTGTTATTACTAGTTTTTAAAAGTTTTGAAGGGTTAGCAATACATGAATAGAGAAATTCAGACAAACTCACACCTGGATATCTGACTCAGGCAAAGCTTTTTTAGGAAAATCAAGCTGGGATGCAAAGAAAAATAAATAAAGTTCCAGGAGCTTAGTCTAAATGTAGATCAGGCCACATACCTATCCTGGTTTTAGAGTGTCCAAGATAATTTCTAATTTTCCACCCATGGTCTCCTCCCAATCTTCTTTTTTTCCCAACACACACACACACATACACACACACACACACACACACACACACACACACACTTTCTCATCATTTGACCTGCTTTAGGATTTAAGTTTGGCATTGCACCATTTGATCACTATCCTATGAGATGAGCACACTTGGGAAGAATAGCAATTTTATGTGGCTGTTGTCATTTTATGTGGTCATTTTATGTGGCTGTGGTAAGTCCCATCATATGAATAAGGCTTACATTCATTCCCAAGAATAACATTTGTGATATGGAGGATCCAAAGGGCCTGAGAGCCCCATGCTCCTGGAGGGACAGGTTGAAGCACTGAATATATGAAAAAAGAAGAAAAGGGGGAAAAACAAGAGAGTATGGAAATAATATCTGCTTAGCTTAACATTAGATTTGGGCCCAACCTCAGGTATATGTTAATGAGAAAGGGGCAGAAGCACCTGGATAGAATTTCTTGAGCCCTGTGTACAAAGACAGTGAGAAATAAATATTAGCCAGCTTTTATTGGATACTAACTCTGTGCCAGTTCTCCTTTGGGTGTTTTTTACATACATCACTTTTTTTGATCTTTAGAATAATTCATGATCGCTCTTCTATATCATAAGCTATGGAGTGAATCATGTCCCTCAAAATAAATCTGTTGAAGCCCTAACCCTAGTACCTTAGAATGTGATTATATTTGAAGATAAGGTCCTTAAAGAGGTAATTAATTAAAAATTGAAGTTATTAAGGTGGGCCCTAATCCCGTGTAACTGGTGGTTTTGTAAAAAGAGATGAGAACACAGATACGCAAAGATGAAAGACCACATGAATACACTAGGAAAGACTACAAATCAAGGATAGAAACTCTCACAGGAAACCATCTTAATCTTGGACTGCCAACACCTTAATCTTGGACTTCTAGCATCCAGAACTATGAGAAAACACATTTCTGTTATATATTTGATATATATAACAAAAGTCTGGTATATATTATGGTAGCCCTTGCAAACTAAGGAGCAAGAGAAAGACTTTCCGTTGTCTTTTGAGCTCTTTTCAGGGAATATATATTATTACTGGAAAATACTTCTCTATTATATTATCAATTTTGAGTAGACACTTCTATTTAAACTTCACAACTAAAATAAACTAAGGTTTTTTATACTATTATCTTATTCATGCTTTGTAAGCTAGCTAAGGTTTTACTGGTAATTTTTTTTCTTTTAATTTAATCCTGTAAGTTAGGAATTAATAGAAAAGGTTCACAAAAGAGTCTTATTAGTCTGCCTCTAATCGTTACTATAAACAATGAGTTTGGGTTTAAGACTTGGTTCATTTTGATCTACCTAGTATTCTCTTAGCTTTCCTCTAAAATTTAACAAAAAAAATAATAGTGATATTGATAGAAAATATTATTGAATAGCCATTCATAGTATAAAAAACTTAAAATATGTAACTTTGTTTTAAAATAAAATACATCTTGAGAACAGTTTTGGATTTACAGAGAAATTATGAAAATACAGAAAGTTTTCATATACCCAAACCCAGTTTCCTCTATTGTTAAATTTTGCACTGTGATGGACATTTGTTACAACTAATGGACAAATACTAACACATTATTATTAGCTAAAGTCCCTACTATTTTGTTTATATCTTAATTTTTACCTAATGTCCTTTTTCCATCACCGGATCCCAATGGGATTATACTTTGTCAATGTATCTTCTTAGGCTCCTTGTGGCTCTGGCAGTTTCTCAGATATTCCTTGTTTTTGATGACTTGACAGTTTTGAGGAGTACTGGTCAGGTATTTTATTGAATGCCCCTTAACTAGAATTTGTCTGATGTTTTTTCCATGATTAGACTGGTGCCATATGGTTTTGAGTGGAAAACCCCGGGGATAAAGTGCCATTTCAGCTCATCATATCAAGGGCACATACTATCACTATGACTTATCACTGTTAATATTGACTTTGATCACTTGGCTGAGGTAATGTCTGTGAAGATTCTTCACTATATTGTTACTATTCCCCCACTTTCCATACTGTCTTTTTAGAAGGAAGTCACTATGTGCAAGGCACACTTAAGGAGTGTTGTTAGTTTTTATCTTTGAGAGTGTCCTTACTTTCTGACATCTCAAGATGCTCCAGGCTTATCTTGTATATTTTCTGCTTCGTTCTAGAATCTAGCATTTTCTCAAGAGTCCTTGATTCCTTTCACTGGGAAACGGTGCGAAAAATAAGATTTGGACTCTAGATATGCTGGTGCTCCTGGAGCCTCATTGCTTTGAAGCTCTTAACTGACAGAGCAAAGAAGTCGATTCGTGTATACTAGCTCCTGTGTATACACGTACCTATAATTATTTCTGTAGGTAATGGTCTGTATTTATATTAAGCTGTACATGAGTTCAAGCTGCTGTCACCAACTCTAAGTACCCCTTGGATAATTCTAATCTTTTTGTCTTCCTACCCACAAGTAATATCAGGCATCTTTTTACTTAATTGTTCAATTCCAGAATAGATGTATAGCAGTTTTAAAATTGGTAACCTGTATCTGTGGGGAAATACTTTATCACTCAAATGACAGTACTTCTCTGCAGGTTTTTTTTTTTTTTCTGCTTTTAGTCTTATATTCCACTCCTCTCCAATGCTACTTAGGTAAAAATTTTTCCCCATCCCTTTCAGTAAAGTTTAGTAATACAGTTAGAATGTTTGGTCACATTCTACTTTTCATTCTGTGATCCCCTATAATTTTATTTTTACCTTTACAATTAATCTCTGAAGTAGACATTTTAATTACCATAATTTTTTAGATAAGGAAACTGAGGCACAGAGAGTTTAACTTGTCCAAAATTAAATAGCTAGTAATTAGTAGAGGTTAAATTCCAGATCAGACTTGTATTTTCTAATTTGAAGATTAATATTCACCTGAAAAAGATAAACATATACTTAAAAAGATAAACCCACATACATTCTAATTCAAGAAAGGAGGACTGGAGGTAAAGATATAATATTGAAGGTGAAGAGCCACCTTTAAAGACCATACTAGTAATGCAACATTATGTCCTTCACATCATGTCTCAGAGTTCAGCCCCTCACATGCAACTGAAGGCTATAAGAATTTATCTTAGGAGTTTCCCAGTATTTCTATATAAAGTGAGGCTCTGGGTGGTGAAGTAGGGAACATGAACTTTTAAAGCAAATATATACACATATATATGTATAAATATGTATACATATACATAATAAATGAGTTGTATTTATAATAAGAACTGGCTCATGCACCTATGGAACTTGTGAAGTTTAAAATCTGCAGTGTGTTTAGTTTAAAATCGGCAGGTTGGAAACAGGAGAGCCGAGGGTGCAGCTGAAGCCCAAAGGCAGTCTGCTGGAGAATTCTTCCTAGCTTGGGGAGGGAGGATTTTTGTTTCTATTCAGGCCTTCGACTGATTTTATGAGGCCCACTCACCTTATGGAACTTACCTGAAGTTCACCAACACGTTACTCTCATTCAGAAACATTTTCCAAGTTGATACGTAAAATTAACCATTGCACTTGAGATGGCTGCACAGAGCCTGTACTCTCTCCTATGAATAAGAAAATATATATGAAAAATATATATATGAAAAAAATATATATATATATACATGAAAAAGGATGCTCTTTATGACCAGTGAGCACATAGAATTTAGTAGCATTAATACACCTTTACTGGCAGCTAATTAGAAGACCCCACTAAGGTCTGGGCCAGTATTTGCCTGATGTAAAAGTGTATGAAAAGATAAAAGCAAAGAGCAACTTTCCTGTTGTGCCCAAGCAACTGTGATTTCCATTCTTAGGAGACAGGGGATAATTTACTAAACAAAATATATGGAGGCATCAAGGCACCCACGCTTCACAAGGTAAAGCATTATCATGATAACAACTTTATTGCTTCTCCCCTCCCCCCACCTTGAAATGAGTTCCCCTAGGGATGAGGGAGGTGCCTTCATTTCACCAGCTGCCATGTGCTTAATCATACTAGTGATTATTCAAGTCTGCTGAAGAATTCTGGGTGCCATAGCTGAATATGATCTTTTCATTCTGGGTACTGGTAAAATATTCAAATTTCTCCAAGATTTGGGGTCAGGCTGACCACCTTGTTTGCTCAGAGGCCCTGTGGATGGATTAGGATCATGGTTTCTGAAGATATGATGTTTTCAGAGACACCTACAACTAAATATCTTCGCTTGGTGGAGACAGAAGCAGGCTGAGCTGAAAGTCTGAGCACTGCAATTCAGAACCTCCTGGGCCGTTTTCTGCTCCCAGGAAAGCAACATGACTCAACTTTACTTGGTATTAATAAAGTTTCCAGATACATACAAAGTGGAGGATCATTTAATTTACATACCCATCACCCACCTCAACAATCTATTCTGCTAATCTTGTTTAATATATAACCCCTCTCACACACTTCACCTTCCCCACATTCCCCCTCGGGAATTTTAAAGCAAATCTCAAACATAATATCATTTTATTTATGAATCCTGCGGTCTATTTCTTTAACAGATGATATTTTAAAACATAACCATCATAGCAGTTTCACACCCAACAAAATTTAAAATAATTTCTTACTATTATCATAGATCCAGTCTGAGTACATATCTTCAATTTTCCCATAAAGGTCTTTTTAGAGTTGATTTGTTTGAATTAGAGCCCAAGGCTTCCGCCTAGCACTGACTGGCTGATGTGTTTCTTACATCTCTTTTTCTGTATTAGTTCTATCTTCATCTTCTTTATCCCCAGGTCATATATTAGTTGATGGGAGCAAATGATTTAAATGGAGTAGAACTGACTTTGTTCTGCATTGGTGAGGGCATCTATAAGATGTTGTAATTTATGCTTAGTGATTAGATCTAGAAGCTTGATTAGAATAGCGCTCTTTCTTATTTGTTTTTGGCAAGAATATCTCTCAGGTGTAATTGTGTACTTCATACTTAAGACAGGAGGAACATTATACTTCACTGTCCTTCTTTCACAGATGTGCGTCTGAGCAGTGGTTCAGATCATCGTCCTAATCAAACATCCTAAAGTTATCTTTTAATTTTCATTTAATAGTTTTCACAGCCATTCTGTGTCATTAGGGGTTGCAAAGTGGTGATTTTCTAATTCTGTCACTACTTTGTTTAGTAATTAGAGATTTTCTGTAAAGAATTTTTACTGTCAACTATTTGGATGCTTGGAATATATTTTCATGGAAATGTGGGATATGTGCTTATTTCTTCTCCTTTACCAATTTTCAAAATAATAAGCTGATAGTCTAGCAGTTTCCAAGAATGACCAACATCAGTGATTTTCTTTTAAGATAGTTATGAATATATGTATTTTTATGAATTTGCTGTTTTAATTCACTGCAAACATCTCATTTTTATTTATTATATTATATAATTATTTATTTTAATGCCCAGAACAGCTCATCTTGATTGTCAGATGCTGGGTCCTTGACATAATCCCCAGGGTCCTTGGTGGCCTCCTTGCTTTCTGGACACTCGAGATGTTCTGGAATCATTGAATATCTCTTTCTTTAGAGTCGGAGAATAATTCCTTTTAGTGGGAAATGGTAGCCAGATACTACATTGTGTATGAAGTTTACTAAATGCTACTAGATTGTGATTATGTGTACTTGGACTTTATAGTGAACAGAGCTAGGAAATATGTCTTTGTTTTATAAGAATAAGAAAATAGATCAAGAGCCCATAGTAATATATTAAATTCAACTTTAAGATTTACATGTGTTCTTGATTTTGTATTTGCATCTCTTCTCTTGCACTAATCTTTGTTTTTAATTATATTAATACAATTGCTTATTCGTTTAATAATTTTTAAATTATTTGTGTGTTTTTTGCTCAAATATGTACAAGTTTAAAAATGACATCAATATTATTAACTATAATAATTTAACATGTTTGAAATTTCTCTATATGTTTTGCCCTTAGAATATATTTCAGTAAAGTTATTGTCTTTTAAAGTCGCCGTAAATATTTATTTTCTTTATGGTTAGGTCACTAACTTAATATACATGAAGGCCATTTGTTTTATTTAATTTTTAAATTTTAACTTTATTTAAGTTTTAGACTATGGTGGGAGTGGGAGAAGGCCGGCATATGCCAGGCAATCTCTGTCACAAGGCCCCTTTCAATCTGGGCGAGTCTCTGGAGAAGGGCAGTTTCTTGGGCTCCTTCTAGGAATAACACTTCAATGCACTTCCTGGTTCCCCTCAAGGATCCCTGGGCTGCATGAGGCCAGGTTGAGGAGAGGCCCCTCAGTGCCGATTCCCTGCTATTCTCTTAATCCACTCACAAGCAGCCCACTATTACAAGTTTTGTTTCAAATTGGATACTATGTCTGATCCTAAATTTACTTTCAAATCCAGATGAGTTGAAATTGCAAGGCTTTATGTATCACAGGAAATTTAACATGCTGTCTGTCTCGGAGTCCACAAACCCACGATCATTCTCCCAAATGCTCTCTATTCTCCTAGTACCTGAACAACTTAAACTGAGTTCAATTTCAGAATTTGTATGTCTGCGTGGACACATCCATGAGGGCCTATATATTGGTTCATTAACACAAAGACCCCCAGTCTTCTCTTGGTTTTATCTTTTCTACCCCGTTTGGTATGGCCAAGTTCATAACAGGGTCAACACTGCCTGTAGCTAGAAGAGTATGAAAGAACAGACATTCACCTTCCTCTTTCCTGCCTGTTTCCCCCTCAACTTTCTATATAAAAAGCTGAGTGGTTCTGTCTTGTTGCTTCTACAGTTATAAGTTCTACTAAGTCCCAGTGCTGGCTTTCAGTGGCCCAGTGGCATCCTTCTTCATCCATACCCAAGGTTCCTTTTCAGATCCTTCTCTGGCTACTGTAGTTCACAGAGACCCAAGGGCATCTCTATCTCAGTGCTGCTATTGAGTGGACACTCTCTGGGGATCTGAATTGTGCTTGAAAATACCTTACATGAATGGACAAAGGTAGAGGACAATCAAGTAGATGGATACTACACAGAGATGGCTACAAAAGCTATTTTACTTCCAAAAATTAAGGTATATTTGCCAAATATAGACATCTTGGGTGATAAATAGTTTTTTACATGTTCAAACTTTGCATAGTTCATATAATAGGAAAGTAACTTTGCTAGCTGAGTAGTCACTAGTTTACACTAAGAATTGCTTCACTTGCTTCCCTTGGCCAGAGGTAGGAGGCATTTCTCATTTGTTACCTTTAGACCCTCTTCCTTCTATTCCAGGTCTAGTAATATATTTCAGCAAGAAACTATCCAGGTAAATGGATAATGTTTCTCTGTGTTAAATTTATGGCTCAGTTACAATCAATCTTATGCTACTAGGTTTCAGTGACTGCATATAATTAAAATAAACAAAGTAGTGAACCATCATTTCTTATGCCACCTTGTTTCATGCTAGAACAAATAAAATTAATGCCTGCTTTATAAATAATTGGCTCTAGCATATGATCTTAGATTGTCCAGATAGGAATAATGGAAAAGAGAATTATTCTTTTGGGTATAATTTATTCCAGTTTTGCAGGTTTGTAAGTAACACTCATCTTGCTTAAATTAACATTCCAGATCATTGCTTTTACTTCACCTCCACCAATCCTGATATGTTACTGGGTTGGGGGAAATCAAATTTGCAGAGATCAGCTTCTAAAACTTCCATGTATGCAAAGTGTATTGCCAGGTGAGCTGGATCAGAGAGCACAAAGTGACTCTGTTTGTACAGTCACTTGTCACTCTTGAACCATTTTGAATGAGCATCTATGTCTTGCTATATTAGCATCTATAATTTAAATCATTAAAGCAAACCCCTATAAATAATTTGTGATTTAAACAATAAGAATGTCATGTGTTAAACCAATTGAACACACTTTTCTTATTATAAAAGAAAATTAAAATAAGAAGGCTCACATGGAGCACCTTCCTGGCACTTAGATATTTAACATTCTAGGTCCATATGCACAGCTGTTTACTATTTATAGTCTATAGCATTTAGGGTCTGCTAAAAATGTTGAACCCTAATTTCTCCACTGAAACTTTATTAAGCATTCTTTTGTTTGTTCAGATAGACATCTATGCTTTCAGATTAATGTATTAGGTCTTTTTAAATCCTAGAAACACAGTTAGCTGCTTTGCAGAAATTTCAATATGTGCCCAAAGGATTATCACAGATCTATAGAGGGTATTATTATGTTTATTAATTTGCTTGCCCTGCAAAAGGCTGAAGCTTACAGCAAATTCTTTTTAAAAACAGTAGAGTTAGTGGGTTTGGACAATGCTATGGATTATTTGATAATAGGTGTCACCTTGGCACTTCACTCAGAGTTCTCAAAATGTTTTTACTCTGAATATAAATTGCTTGTACATGCAGTGTGACTATATTTATGCTGCTTTAAAGAATAATAGAATATTTAATGGGATAAAATTCAACAATTTAGGGTTAACTCAAATACAGAAAATGAAAGTGACATGAAAAATCAGCAACAAATTGTAACATATCAAGTAATGTGTTTAACTTCCTAATACATAAAGAATTAAGAAAATAATGCACATCATAATTTTAAAAGCTTAGGTGAAAGAATAAACAGTTTACAGAAAAAATGCAGCTAGGCAATAAACAAGCAAAACATATTAACCTTGTTAGTATCCAAGAAAAGGCTGATTAAACAATGAGAATCAATTATATCGTTGTAAGATCCCAAAGATGAAAATGAAAACAAGGCCACCATGGGAAGAGAGTGGAAATATGTACTCATTTGAATATTATCGATAGGATAGAGAGAAGAGTCCTCCCAGAGAGCAATACGTCAGCATGTTTAAAGCTGTTAGTGAGTGTCCCATTGATCTATCAATTCAACAAGATCTCAAGCATATATGTATGCATGTATATCTGTGTGTACATATATAGTTAACATATATATGTATGTATATATGCACTCAAAATTGCAGTGTTTTTGAGAGGAGAAATTTAAAAAGAAACAATGTAAACCTCTAGCGATAGGATATTGGTTAGAAAAATTATAGTATAGTCCTATAATAGAATAATAGTCAGCTACTAAAATTAATTCATATAAATCTATCTATCATCATGAAAAGATGTTGCTTGCAGTATCTATTGCAAAAAAATTAAATTATAAAAATAGCTCTGTAGCACAAAGCTATTCTTAAATAAATTATAACATTAAAAACTTTAAAAAGTTTATAGAAGTATTCATCACATCATTTGCAGGCTCAAGCAAGATTTTTTTTCTTTCATTTGCCTTATCTGTTTCCTCTCTCCTTCTCTCCCTCTCTATAAGTAAATACACCTTTTGTAATATAAAAATAAAGTTATAAATTTTAAAAATAGAATACATGCATCTAAATAAGCAGTAAACCTTATGACCTTGGGAAATTATAAAAATCTAATGATTTGCTTTAAAACTACTTTTGTGTCTCTTCACAAGAATCACATTCTGTAATAAAAATAGATCAGTTTTCATCAGTCTTGCTAAGATGGCATTTTAGTGTTTATTTCCATCATTTTCTTGCAAGAAGACCTCAACCACTAGGGTAACTTACCTGTCCTTAAGACTGAAAATAATATTTTTATAACCTGATTAAGAATTATAAGTTGCAATAATGAAACCATCACTAAGCTCTGTTGATAAGATGTACATATAGGCTCAAAGTCACATTTTTCTTATAAATGTGAGTATACAGCTATCATGACTTTGTTATTTTAACATTTGCTAAGTAGAGCCCCTTGGGGTTGGATGTGAGCCACAGCTCAACAAAAGACCACAAGGGAATTGAAATAGAGCAGTTTGTTACTCATAGGTCCTGGAAGAGGTACACAGCATGCCTCATGCCTCGAGGCCACATGGGGAAGTCAAGGAAGGGTGCAAGCTGAGAGAGAAAGGACCTGGGGCACATGTTAGCACCCTGAGTATAGCACTTTAGGATTCTCAGGCTAAGGCCAGGTTAGTAATTTCAACCTAAAAGAACAGGATTTGGAAAAGCTCTTCAGGGGTCTTTGTAAGGGTTTCACGGGGAAGACTATTGATCAGAAAGGCTGTTGGGAAAGTCGTGTCAGGAACGTATATGTACTTGTGACTCTGTGGCTGCTATCCAGGGCATGTGCTTGCATGAGGGGCCTACTGAGATTTTAAGGCCCCCACAAACTGCTTGGCCAAATAAAGTACATGCTGAAGCAGCATTACCATGAAGCAGCTGAGCTAAGCTCTTGACCACAACCACTTGAAATATATTTTGAAATATGCTTCACGTTGTTAAATTGAAAGAATGGGTACAAGGCGGTTGTGGAAAAAAATGGCAATGTAGGAGAATCTAGTTGCCCTGCCCCTGGACCAAAATCAACCTGGACAAATCTACTAACAATGTCAGCTCTGGGAGACCTCTAGAGTCCACTTTGGAAGTTTTAGTGACACCATGGAACAGAAAACTGAGATAACTGCACAAGAAGAGAAGGGGAACAACTTCATTTTATATGCATCCCCCTTGCCCCAGATGGCATTGCTTGCCCCCAAGAAAGGATTTCCTGGCTGAAAAGTCATCCTCTCTCAAGGAAAGGAACAGCAGGGTGAGTGACCTGCTTTTCAGCCTCTTGGGACATTTTGCGAAGGACCCTCTTAGGTTATGCCCCATACAGACTGGCAAAGCTGAGACATATAAGCAGGCCAGGAACAGGGAAGAAAAGCAGAGGTTATCATTAGCAAAAACACAGTGAGGGCAGTTATAAGTCAGAGACCTGCTTGGCAAACAATTTAGTAGATTTTGCCACTGACAAAGCCAATGGCCAGATCAGTCACTGTGGATCTCAATAACTGCAGATCTCAATAACTCTCCCTCCACAATTATTCATGTATGCTGATGCCAGCCACTTCAGTCCTTCCCCACTTTCTATTTTCCTACCACTGCGTGGGCCCAGGACTCCCACCGGCAGCCACACAAGGTCTCTATGGCTGTGCAAGTGTAACACTAGCCACCTCTGTCCCTCCCCACCACCATCAGAGCTCAGGAGCCTCCCTAACAGACAGCTCAGGTTTCTGTAGCTGCATAAATGCAAGACATCAACCAAAGCCCCCATGGTTGATCCCATTACTGGGCCCATGCACGGGACTAGCCTCTCATGCTGTGCACCTACACACCGGCAGCCTAACACCCCTCTACTGCAGTACTCAAGCACAAGGGACAAGTGTACAACTGGGGCTCCCACAGTTGCTAGTGAGCCCAGATCAGATCCTGCTTTCTGTTACTGGCTAGCACAACTACACCTTCCTATACCTAGTCCTTCTAGCTGGTTATCTTCATGTCACCATCTCATCCTCTGTCATTGGCTTTCACTGTGGTGTGCATGCCTGGCAAAAGAGTGTACAGTCACAGAAGCACACATCAACATTCAGGGCCTCTGGTCTGCCAATGAACCCATAATTAGCCCTGAAGTTTGCTATTTGACCTAGAACTCATCACTATGAGTATATATATAACTGGCCCTTGACACTATAGAGGCACTTATAGCGGTTCTCTGAAGCCAAATGTGTGCATACCAAAGGCTACAACCACCACCACTGACTCTAGTTTCTGGCCTAGACCCCACTTAGGAACCTTGGTAAAAGAAATTTAACCAAGGAGGTGGAAGATTTATACACTGAAAACTATAAGATCTTGAAGAAATTAAAGAAAACACACACACACACACACACACACACACACACACACACACAATGCAAAGATATCCCATGTTCATTGATTAAAAGAATGACTATTGTTTAAAATGTCCACATTTCACAAAACGATCTATAGATTCAATGCACTATTAAAACTCTAAAGGCATTTTTCACAAAAATAGGAAAACAATCCTAACATTTTTATGAAACCGCAAAGGACCTTGATAGCCAAAGCAATCTGCGAAAAAAGAACAAAGCTAGAAGCATCACGCTTCTTGATTTCAAACTATGCTACAAAGTTGTAGTAATCTAAATAATATGATACTGTATAAAAATAGACACCTATATCAATGGAACAGAATTGAGAATCCAGAAAAAAACCATTGTATACATGTTCAACTAACATTTGACAAGGGAGCCAAGAATACTTAGTGGGGAACAGAAAGTCTATTTAATGAATGGTGTTGGAAAAACTGGATAACTGCATGCAGAAGAATGAAATTAAGCCCCTATGACATATTACTTTAAAAAAATGTATTGTATGGCCCCATATAAAATTCCTAGAAAAAAACATGGGATTAAAAGCTCCTTGACAGTAGTCTTGACAATGATTTTCTGAATTTGACACTAAAAGCACAGGCAACAAAAGTAAAAATAAATAGGTGGGACTACATCACAATAAAAAGCTTCAGCAAAAGAAACAATCAAAATGAAAAAGCAACCTATAGAAAGGGAAACACATTTTCAAATCATATATTTAGTAAGGGGTTAATATTCAAAACATATAAATAGCTCATACAGCTTAATGGCAATAAAACACAAATCAAATAATCTACTGAAAAAAACTGGCAGGGGAACTAGAGAGTTTAAAAAAAAAAAATCAAATGGCCAAAAGGTACTCTGAAAGGTGCTCAGTAATTGCTAGGAAAATGCAAATCGAAACAACAATAAGGTATTACATCACACCTGTTAGAGATAAGAGATAAGTGTTAGTGAGAATGTGGCATAAAGGGAACTCTTTTGCACTCTCTCTATGTATACATGGAATATTACTCATTTATGAGTAAGGAGGAAACACTGCCATTTGGGACAACTTAGATGATACTTCAGGGCACTATGTTAAGTGAAATAAGTCTGACAAAAAAAAATACAAATACTATATGATGTTACTTTATATATCTGGAAGTGAAAATCTTAAAAAGCTAAACCCAGAGAAACTGAGAGTATAGTAATGATTACCAAGGGGTGTGTAATGGGGAAAATGAGATATTAGTCAAAGGGCACAAAATTCCAGTTATAAAATTATAGAGTCCTGAGGATCTAATGTACAGCATGGAGATTATAGTGAATAATGCTGTATTATATACAGCATTATTATTAATGTTGATAAGAGAGTAGATATTAGATATTCTTGACATAAAAAATGATAATTATGTTAGGTAATCCTATGATGGTAATAATTCTGCAATATACAAATGTACCAAATAAACATGCACACTATAAACTTACACAAGGTTATATGTCAGTTATATCTCAATAAACCTGGAAAACCAGAAAAAAATGAATACAAAAATGTAAGGCCATCTTGATTCCAGGAACATACACATACACATACACACCCGCATTCATTTCATCATTAGCTATCTTTAGATTATACAAAATGAAGCAAAATTATACCTACCAAGGGGTTTTGAAAATACTATAGTAATTCAACATTAGGACACAAGAACATAAGCAAATCAAACTGGAGCACATCTGTCTTGGAGAAAAGATGAAAAGACTAGTATTAGCTACCTTTTATTGACCATATGTTCCATGCCATACCCTTTGTTTTTATGATATTTAATTCTCATGATGATCTTGAGAGGTAAGTGGCATTGTCTTCAAATACTGAGGCTTAGAGAATTTCAGTGACTTGCTCAATTTCACATCTATTAAGTGGCAGAACCCAGGAAGGTCTGACGTCAGAGTGCTTGCTCTTCACACTACATTAAACTGTTGGTGATGAGGAAAACACAATTAGAAAGTTTCTATCTGCTGTATTCATTTCTCTTTTCATAGTTTTTCTCTTTTTTTTCCCATGGAAAAATGTCTGCATTCATTAAAATTAATAACATTCTTGTACAAATGACAGAGTAAGCACATTTCACATGTATATTTAAATCTCAAGTGTTTATTTTCCCAGGGAAGATTCAGGATGAATATTATTACATACACAATATTCTACTGTTACCTATACTCAAGACAATTATTTGTTACAAACTCAAAATTATGTTGCTACCTATAACCAAGGCAGAGAATTTTCAGCAAGATGACAAGTGATTATATTTTGCAATAAGAAAACCTTCTGGGGGCCTATAGAATATCCTTTAATTGTTCCTCTACTATTTTACTTAAAATTTTCTATCTTGAATTGATGTGTGTGAACAACATTTCAAAGCTTACTAGCTTTGTGATGGTAGGGCCCATAATCTTCTCCCTTTTGTATTCCCGGAATATCTAATTCTATGCTCTTTCCAAAGAGGGTGGGAATTAAGATGGCTCCCAAAGTTAGGCATTATCTAAGGAATAGACACGTGGAGAAGGATTTCTCACAGAAGAGACTAATGGGAGCAAAGCCCCCAGCCTAGGAAACTAAATGACATTTCAGGAGAGTGTGGGTGAACCTGTCTGGTGGCAACTGAGGGTATGTCATTTGGGATAATTACCTACCTGTGGCCACAGTCTGCATTGTCCATCAATTATACTGCATTGTCCGTCAATTATATTGGTTAGATATCTATATAGTTCATAAAATGATCCCCCCAATTGCTCCCTCCTTCTGGCCCTCCACCTAGCCAATATATTAATGCTAACTGCATTCCCTGTGCTATGCTCCCCATTCCTATACCATCTATCCACTACTAATTTGTATTTCTTTAATCCTTCACCCCACTCTCCCAGCCCCACAACTCCTTCCCCTCTGTCCATCACCAAATTATCCACTATATTTGTGAGTCTTTTTTTGATTAATTTGTTCTTTTTGTCCTTTGGATTTCACTTATAAGTTAAATCATATGGTGTTTATTTTTCATTGTCTGACTTATTTTACTCAACATAATAACCTCTAGGTCTATCCACATTATTGCAAATGGTAGGAATGAATTTTTTTAATGGCTGAGTAATATTCTATTGTATATATGAACCATAATTTTTTTATCCAGTTATCTGTAGATGGACATTTAGTTTGCTTCCATATCTTGGCTATTGTACATTGTGCTGCCATGAATATTGGGGTGCATAGATCTTTATGAATTATTATTTTGGTTTTTATTGGATAAATACTCAGAAGTGCAATTGCTGGGTCAAAAGATATATCCATTTTTAATTTTTTGAGGAACCTCCAGACTGTTTTCCATAGTGGCTGTATCAGTTTGCAATCTCACCAACAATGTATGAAGATTCCTGTCTCTCCACATCCTTGACAACACTTGTTTTTTAATTTATTGGTAGCCATTCTGACAAGTATGAAGTGATATCTCATTGTGGTATTAATTTGCATTTCTCTGATGATTAGTGACCGTGAGCAACTTTTCATATGTCATTTAGCCATCTGTATTTCCTCTTCAGAGAAGTATCTGTTCAGGTCTTCTATGTGTTTTTTTTTTTTTTTTTTTTGAGGGTAATGCTGAGCATCTTGTTGTATTGTCATTTGAACCTTTTAAATACATGTCTTTTTGATTTGTTATAAGCCAGAAAATTGTGAGATATAAAAAAAGCTCATTTGGAAGCACCATGACAAAGCTGTGTGTCTAAACATCTGTTATGTGCTGTACACAGACATTGCATTCATGTTTCTAGGCCAAACAACAGTTAAATGGCTTTGAGAGAGGATGGTGAGACTTAGGGAAACTAAATCACCCTGGTCACTGGATATGCTGGATACATTCCTGGCATTCAGAGAGATTTTTTTTTTCTTTAAAAAAGATCTGTAGTGACTGTCTTTCAGTCTAAATATGATCATCACTCTAAAGATATTGGTTCACCCATTCTCTCAGCAGATATTTATTGAGCTGACATAACCGAAGCACCATCAAGACTGCAGCAGAACTTTCAAGAGTCACATTTTCCATTATGAACTTTTATTTCTTTCATAAAAATGTTAAAACTTTCAACTTTACAACTACATTGGTATAAAGATGAGTATAATCCCAGCTGGATTGAAGATTATTATTTATTCATCACTATTATATTCACTTTTATCTATATATATTTTAAAATAAATTAAAATAAAAATATTTCTGTTGCCACTAAAAGTATGGATGGCCCTGGGTACTGTGCCACCGTACTTGACAGAGAATAGATCTCTGACCACATGGATTTGTTCTCCTGAGGTATAAAGGGGATCCAGTCTCCTGTGCCCTCAGAGGATGAGTGGTGATACTTCACCACAGGTGCATGCAATTTAATTCAGCAACTAGGTAATTTGAAAGCAGAATCACTCTTTCTCTGGATTGTGGGATGGCTATCTCTTGCTTGTCCAGCTATGCTCTTTTATGGGCAGTGACTATATAAAGGCAAAATCAGAGTCAGGATTAGGTCACCACTTCCAGCTTCTCTCGTGGTTAGATGATTGGGGAGGTACAGAGAGTGACAGGACCAAGGAAGCTCTGTTATTCCCTCATGATGTCCCCTCGGCCCCAGGGCTAATTTCCTTAAGTGGCCAGAAACCAGTGTTAAGGCATGGAGGTGACTATTTTCTTAGGGACTGATTGGGACTCTCTAAGCACACAAGGAGGTAAAGCATAAGCCACATTATTTCACTCTCTATCGAATCTCTCTCTTCTATCTTTATCATGACACTGATCAGTATCTGGAATGATCATGCTTACTTCTGTATTATTTATGTTTCTTCCCTTTAGAATGCCACCCTCTGAAGCACCTTATATTCCTTCCATCTATAGTAATACCTCATAAATGGTAGGTGATTAGTAGTCATCAACTATCTGACTCAGATATCAATATCTGAAAATGTTGAAGAACTTTTAAAAATAACTTGTACTTTATTCTGTGTTAATCAGAGCCTTGTCAAAATACAGCTTTGCTTCTGAGATCTTTTTAAACACTCTCTCCTTGAAGTTCCATGGACTCAAGACATTTTAGTGAAGACATTTAATCACAATGAACCCTGAGAAGCGATAACTGTTGGGGGTTCTTGAAGTAACATCATCAGAGATCAGACGCTTTGAGGCTGGGCAAGGTCAAGACTCGTAAAGATGTGATGTTCTACAAGAACAACCAACGTTTATTGCAGGCACTAAAAAGGGTCATGGCATGGGAGCCTTTTTATGGGACATTTGTGGTCTTCAGAAATCCTTTTCTTGTCCATTAAATGGATTTTGTGTCAGTAGACCTGTGTCATCTAAACACATGCATGGGGTGACCCTGTCTTAACCTCTATGGGACATAGCAGGACAAGGGAGACTAGGACAGGCTCACTGACTTTGGGGGAGTCTGAAAAGACAATGCCAGTGGTAGATTGTGCAAGAGAATCCTATCTGGACCACAGACCGTAACAGCAGATAGGAGCTGGAGTTTTTCTGAGTAGAAAGGAGACTCAGCACTAGTAATCTGACCTCCTGACAGGGTCAGCACAGGAAAAGCAGGCAAAGCCTGGATGAAACAAATACACACTAAGGATGAAGTGTGCCTAACCTTAGAATTAACAACAAAATACAGTAAACATAATCAAACACGCAAAACAAAAAACAAAATCAGAAATCCCAACAGGAAGATGTGGTCTTCTCTGAGAAACAGCCAGTTTCTGATTGAGTGAGGAAGTCTTGATATTGTCATGGAATGAATATAAATGACACAGCTGCCTTTGTTGGCACTGGCCCTTTAGTACAAGAAGTCTCTGTCATAGAGGCAAGTGATCCTGTCTTTTTGACTGAACCGGCCAGAGAGCTCACATTTGTGTAGTCCCTTTCCTTGGTTCCCATAACACCCTGTGCTCATCACTGGCACTGTATGACACCCTGGAGTGAATTGGCTTATTTACTTTTTTCCTTCAGTCTCTCAGAGTGTGAGGAGACTAGGGGGCAGGTGGTGGATCTCTGTGTTCCCAGTACCCAGCATAGGACAAATGCTCTTCAGGAGGGCTTGAGCATCCTCCCTAGAGGTGGCTATTCTCTCCAGGTGTCCCAAGGAACACTGTGGCGGTGCCCACCATTGACCAGCCAGGTTGTTGCCTGGTGGTTACTGTTCTTTCTTGCCCTACTCCTCTGCCTCATAACAGTGGTTTAGTCAGTGAAGGCAGTTGTACATAGGCTAGCCATTCAGGCTTACATAATTCATTCACAGCCACCATTTATCTATCATCTATTTATCTATCATCTATCTATCTATCATTTATCTATCAATTTATTTGTTTATTTACCTAAAACATTTTGTCAACACTGTAGGAGGAAGCACAGGATGGTGAATCCTGGATGGGCAGTTAAGCTGCATAGCCTTAATGAAATCACTTAACTTGTCTAAGAGTCAATTTCTCTTCAATAGATGTGATGATGCTTTACTTGTGGGGCTTGGTGAGGAAGACATGAGGTAGTGGAAGTGAAAGTTTTCTTTTTTTCTTGTATATCATTAATAGTTTATGTCTTTCTCCTCCCTCTCCATCATCTATTCACGCCAAAACAACACAATAGTCTCAATAAAATGTTGGTTGTGGACCAAGAGAAAATATGGAGAGCAATAAAGAATCCAAAGGTACATTCTATAAGTTGTCAGAGACAACTGTCAGACAGGCCACACAAAATTCTGGTGGCAGCAGCTCTATTAGAATGAAGCTCACGTTTCTTCAAGGTGGCCTTGGAAGAGAGCAGAATCTCTTTGGTCATGAAAATTTGAGCCCATTTGTTTTTTAAAAAAAAAGAAAAAAAGAGAAAAAAGTCAGTCATGATACTTTATAGTGTGCCTCATACATTTTCCATTTCGAATCTCATTTATATCAGCACAGAAACATTTTTTTGCAGCTCTCCAAAAAAGTTTTACATTTAAATAATGCAGGTTTAGCTCAACCCAGTTTTCTACAGAATAAATAACTTTCTTTAAATATATGGTGGATACAAATAAAAATTATAGTGTCCAGGCTTTGACATAAATCCAGTTATAAAATTTGGGACTAAACATAGTTAAAGTTTCCTTTCAAATCATAAAATGGGCAAACTGCTCAGAATTAGCTTCATGTTTAGAATGAAATGTGTAGGGATGAAGTACATATCCATTTGTACCCTGATCAGGGATCTGCATTTCTGCCATTTTTTCTATCTATTTCTCCAGCAATCCTTTAATTGTAATTGTTCAAATTATAATTAACCATTCATATTAGGAATGGATTTTGGCCTGGTTGCTTTCCAGTTGTCTCTACATTGCTTCACACATCCTCCCATTAACTTACCCTCTGTGTTAGAACTGTTCACCTTGAGAGAAGTCAAATAGAACCCAGGGGGCACACTTGGCATTCATAAAGGATCTGTCCTGAAAGAGTATCAATCCTACAGGTTTTATATTTGTTTCTATAAGTGATACATTTAAATAATTTAGACATCAGTATCACAAGAAGGAAGAAAATAAAAATACTCCTTTTCCACACTTCCAATGTTTCTTCTTTGTTCAGTTTTCAACACCTAGAGCAGGTAACTACTGTTCGTTGTTTCTTATTTATCCTTCTGGCAAAATTATAAATGTATTCAGGGCTTTTGGTATATACATATACACATACATATATACTCTCATATACATATATATGATTAGATTTCTACTGATGCAATATTAGTAGCTTTAAAAATAACATTATTTATTCACAGTGTCAAAAGGGGCAAGTGGACAAGGCTGACCTGGGTGCTCTCCTCAGGGTCCCACAAGGCTGCAATCAAGGTACAAGTTGAGCTGTGTTCCTTTCCAGAGCTCAGGGTCCTCCTCTGAGCACACATGGTTGTTGGCACAATTGAGTTCCTTATTCTTCTATGACAGAGGCTTTAGCTCCTGCAGGTTGAGTGAAGTCCCAGCATGTGGTCCTGTTTGCAGGCTGTTCACTTCATGAGAGCTTGCAAATGCAAGGCCAGTGAGGCACTCTTTCTAACTCTCAGGGAGGGCCATCCATATTGCTCTTTTAAAGATTCTACCAGATTAATTCAGACCCAATTAGGGTGCCCTCCCTTTTGGTGGACTCATAGTTAATTGATTTGAGGCTTTTGGTTTTCACTTCAACAGGCATCACTTTAATTTTCACAATAACTAAAAAACATAAATAAATGAAATTAACTCTCTTATTATAGCCATCAGAGAATTAAAGTTACAGGGCAAAGTGCCACCTTAAAAATTGAAGAAATTGAATCAGAGAATCACAGCTTGCTGTGAGTGGAAGCCTCTGGAAGAACATTATAAACTGAAATTAAGCAGAAGAAAAGAAATAATAAAAATTTAAGTTGAGAAACTATTAAAACTGAAAACAGAAAATAGAAAATATCAAGAAAACCAAATGCTGTTTCTTTGAAAGCATTAATATATGAACAAATTTCTAGCCAGGCTGACCAAGAACAAAGAGAAAAGATAAAAATTCCAATATTTGAAATGTAAGAGAAGCCGTCACTATGGATTTTATATACAAATATATGAAAGAGTTTGTTCATGGTTTTCTGATTTTATGTCTTTGTCCATTTGGAAGTTATCTTATTAGGTAATTTAGCGTATAGATTCAACTATTTTTGTTTTTCTAGATGGTTACCCAGTAGTTCAAACCCACTTATTGAATATCCTTAAGAAACTACCTTTATCATGTCTAAAGTTTAGTACAAAAGTTTGTTACTGCATTTTCTTTTGAGTTTCATCAATATGTCTGTCCATGTTATTTAAATTATGGAGGCTTCAGAGCACTTCTGACCTCTCCACTTGGTCAAGTCTTAATGTGCAGTCTTTGGTAGCATTTTAAAGTATGCGTATTTTAAAGTTTTCTTTGCTAGTTCTTTTAAGTTTACTCCTAGATAGCTTACTTTTTGCTGCTATTGTAAATAGGTGTTTCCCCTTTGAAATTTTTAACTGGATCTTTTTTTATATCCATCAGTTATTGATTTATGTATATTAATATTCTATCCTACCATTTTTCTGAATTGTATTATGTTCTGTCATAACGTATTAGTTTCTTATAGATTTCCTGGATCTAAAATAATGTCATCTCCATATATGTCTTCCTTCTATATTTTTATACCACAACAATTTTACTTTTTTAAAAAGAAAAAATGGATTGGCTATTGCCTCTAAACAGTGATTATCAATTCTACTAGAATTGATATTTCCTTTCTATAACAAATGTTTTATAAAAATCTCTTTATAATCCTGAAACTAAATTTATGGTTAATTAATTTACTTATACTCACGATTTTACAAAAGATCTATATTATGTCCTCATTTTATATGAAAGAGAAATCCAAGAAAATAATAATAAAGTAGTTTGTGTTTCAATATGTTAATAATAATAATAAGTCAGATGCTTGCCCCTAATTATAATAAATAAGTTTATACTTAGCAGTATCAAAATAATATTCAGCTCATATACACCACTATTCTATAACAGGGTACAATATTAGAACCAGGACCAATTACATAATTTGTGGGGCCCAATGCAAAATAAAAATATTAAACTCTTCATTCAAAAAGCAGGAAAAAATATGCCACCGAAGGTACCAGCTGGGTGATTTTCCCTTTCACCAGCCACCGTACTGGTTTCCTACTCCAGCTGGGTATAGGAAGTTGTGCTCAGTATCTCTCCTTGTTATGGAACTGTGGCCCCAGCTCACAGCAGATAGGTTGCCTAAAAGAATGTTGCCATCTCTGTGTTAAGATGTACTCAGTACCTGGATTAAGGATGGGCAAGAGACTGTCCTCCACCAAGTTACCCATTGCATGTGCCATGTAGCTGTCCACTAAGGGCAGGGTCAGGCGATGATGCCAATGCACCAGAGGGAGGCATGGGCACACACAACTGTGGCCCTTCCTGAGCCTCTGAGCAGGGCGGGGATGGAGAAGAGAAGGCTAGGCAGGGCCTGGGGCAACAGGGATAGGAGAGATCACCAAAATATCCTCCTGTGGAAGCAAGAAAGGGGTGGAAGATGGGATGCCTCTAAAGCTCCAAACCACCAGCTCATGTTCTATTGCCCCATTAGACTTCACTTACAAAACACAAACTCAAAGGTAAAATTGTTAACAATTTCAAAGTGGCAACCACAGCATTAAACCTAGAGTATGGAGATTCTTTGGTGGGGAACTACATTGGTCCTTGGTCTATGAAGCCAGCCCAAACCAGAGTGGCCTATTTTGGAATCAATGTCAAGACATTCTGGATTGCCAAAATAATTCTGGGATGTGATTGGCATTGGTGTGTGTCAGCTCACCAAACATCAGGACACTAAACATCCTGAAAATGCAAAAAAATTTTCCCATGATAAAAATTTTTCCACACACCAATAGACTAGCGGTTACCAAAGGGTAGAGAGGAGGTGAGAGAGGGGAGGTAGATGGGGTAAAACTGGTCAAATATGTGGTGACAGAAAGAAATATAACTATGGGAAATGAACATACAATGTAAATATATAGATGTCTTACTGTTAAAGGCATAACTGAAACTTATCGGATCTCGTTAACCAATGTCACCATAAAAATTAATTAATTAATCAATTAATTAATTAAAATATATGTATATGGGAGGAAGGTAGATGGGGTAAAAGGGGTTAAATAGGTGGTGACATTAAAGAATTAAAAATAAATGAGTTAATTTAAAAAAATTTGTCCACACTCCCAAATCAGGAATGTCAAATGTTATCACACAATCATGTAGATAAAACCTGTTTATAAAGGATCTGAGCCTAGAACCTAACTTTGTTTAATATATATATATATTCTAAACTTATTTGCAGTGAATAGAGAGAAGGTGGTACTTTGTGTTTGAAATTTCAGAGTTATTTATCATTTTGGAGCATTGCGTCTCCAATGATGGTGATCTTAATGGTGTTTGAGTCAACAGCTTACATGACTGTCACAACTGCATTGGTCATATAGGCTCACATTTATACAGATACAAGTGTGCTTATTTATACCTTGTATCAAGATGTCGAATATAAAGAAAATTATTAACAACATTCAGTTCAATGATTTTTGTCATTTCCAACACACTTATTATAATTAGTCATATATCTAGGAATACTTCATTTTGTCTTCTAATAGAATTGTGTCTACACATTTGCATATGGAATACAAAACATTTTTCTAAATGTAAAATTTTGTTACAGTGTGGGCATAATACAAACTAAATTTTTTTTCCTAATTTTGTGAGGAGGTAGATTATTACTCAGTGGACAGAGCTGACATCCTGAAGCTAATCTGCCATCTTAACTTTTGAGTGAATGAAGCTGGACTTTTAACCACCCTCCTCTCCCTGGGGAGACTCTGAAATGTGTACAGAGGCTTTGATCTAGTCACATAATTTCCATTAATTCTTCCTCCAGCAGGAGGCGCCCTGGAGGTTGTCTCGTAGCTCATCTCAGCTCCAGAGCCTCCTGGTATTTGGCTCCTTTGTTCCCTACAATCACCCATGTCATGTATGTTAATTTCTAATGGGGGTATAAATGGTGGTCTATAGCCCCAGATCATGTTTTCATATGTAAGTTCCCTATTAAACTTAATAACCAACAATCTGAATTTGTCTGCCTCTTTTCTTTGGCCTCTAGGCTCCTTCACTGCTTGGGGGCTCCTTTGCATGGCCTTTTCAGGGGACAATCTCCTATAAATTTCATTCCAGGATAGGTTTGGCGGTGGCCACACACAGCATTCTCATCTTGATCTTGATTTTAGTAGGCAGGGTTCTCTCATTAACCAAGTGTTGACTTTAGGATGAGATGAATATATTTTATTTGTTTTATTGAATAAAGTCTATTCAAGAATGAATACTGAGTTTTGTTGAAAATCTTTTTGCTATCTGTGGAGATGTTAGTATGATAGTTTTTCTTTATTCCTAATTAAAACACTGAATTATATTAATAGATTTCCTAATATTGAACACAATTTTCTGTTTTTTGTTTGTTTATTTTCTGGTATAAATTTTACATAGGCAATTTCTTATGGGTTAAAAACAATGCAGGGGTATAAGCTGTAGGTTGACCCTCACTCCAGCACTCCAGCCTCTAGAGATGTACATTTGCGATGTGGTAAATTTACAAACACCAGCCAGTCTCAGGACTTGGCTGTTAAAACTACAATAGTTCCAGAGGTTGACCATGTGTGGTGGAATGATGACAGAGCATCTGCTGAAAGAAAAGATTTTGTGGAGAGTGAGAATGTCTTTATGTAGTCCTTTTACAAGGCCCCTAAGACACTGTCTCTGGGACAGTATCTTCTGGGAACATTTCTCTTCTCTTCCCCCTCGCCAGTTATGACTTCCCTGCCAAATGCAAACAAGGAGAGTGGAGAGAAAGCTCTAATTCAGCTCAGTTGGAGACACTTCTTCCAGCACACTGGGCTGGGGGCAAAAAGACAGATAAGGAATCAGTCATCCAAACTACTGGGTGTGAATGGCCAACACATTTACAGAATGCTTTTTCAGGCCACACTTGATTTATACTCACAGCAGCCTCTGCATAGGTACTATCACTGTTCCTATGTTGTCCATCATGAATCTGAGGTTCAAGGTTGTTTCGAGCTCAAAAGGATGGTTAAAAGAAGGCAAAGGTAGGCCTGGGCCTTGGGCCAAACCCCCTCACTCAAGAAACAATCCTGGAGTATACACTTTGTTCCAGTGTCTGAGCACAGTTATTGTACTAAATGTGCTGAGAGTGTGTTTGTTGAGTAAACACCTTTATGGAACTTCTAGAAAGTACAGGACTGACAGTGGCAGTGTACGGGGAGATTGTGGGGTCCCAGCTGAGAGGCTACTGAGTAGAAAGGGAGAGAGCATACAAGGGAGGTGGGGATGGCTCTGTGTTTCCAGAGCTAGTGCTGCTTCTTTCATCCAGTGAATCCTGGGAAGCTTTCTACATGGTGTTAGTCAGAAAGGATAGAGTGAAAGAAGAAAGGAAGGAAGGAAGGAAGGAAGGAAGGAAGGAAGGAAGGAAGGAAGGAAGGAAGGAAGGAAGGAGGAAACAAATGTGTACTTCTATTTTTGTTAAATCTTATTTTATTATTTTATTTTATTTTTAACATTTTATTTAGAAATAATAATGATAATAATAATAATAATAATAATAATAATAATTCACAGATAAATTGTAAAGTAATATAAACAGCACCCATATGCATTTTACTAGTGTTTAACTCTTGTACATATATGTATCATACACAGACACATAGTATTTTGTAAACAATTGAGTTTAGTGATAACAAGGCCCTTTATGTTTATATATTTTAGAGTGTATTTGCTAAAAGTAGAAATGTTCTCTTACATAACTTTAGTACAGTTAACAAATTCAGTAAATTAAATGCATTAAATTAAACACATTTAGCACCGATATCTAATCTATTGTTCATCTTTCATTTTTTCCCATTGACCCAATAGTAATCTCGAGAACATTCCCCCTCTCTTATATTTGCTGTCATGTTTCTTTAGCCTCTTTTAACCTGGACTACTTTCTCAGCTTTTTTTTTTTCTTTACAATATTGACATTTTTGAAGAAACTTTAATTTTTTTTTTTGGAACATATATTTTTTAGGTTTATCTGCTGTTTGCTCCTGATCAGAGACAGGTTTTGTTTACCAGACCAGAATGCTATACAAACGTTTTGTCCCAAGAGTGTCGCATGTGAAGGCTCATAATATAGTTACAATTACATTTTAAAAAGAAAAGTAGTAAAGTGATATTTAAGAGAAAACATGGGGTCCCCTGGTTCTGTCCATTCTTCTCATAGGTGCCCAAGTTACCTTTTCAAAATACCAAGGCCCTGCTGATATCCATTCCAAGACCTGATTTCAGACTTCCCATGAGTTAAGTCACACTTTGCCCAGACTTCCATTCCCTTGTCCTTCCCAATCAGCAGGCTTCTCTCTTGTAGTTCTATTTATTCCCTGAGCTCTTTGCTCTGACCATGACATTTGAGTGTGTGTCACACTCTCACACTTTGCTCCATTTCCTCCTTTGCTGAGGAGATTTCCCTGCTGCTATCTGTTGCCACAGTCCCAGAAGAGGCTGATTCTTATGCCAAGTCTCCTTGTAGCATCATTGTTCCTCCACAGAACATTTCTTCTTGGCTGTCAGTAGGATGTGACCACTTTCTTCTCCATGCTCTCTGTACATTTTACTACCCTTAATTCATGTGTTTATCATCATCTCGTAAAACACAAGTTATCTGAGGATAAGAAACATGCATAATTCATCTTTGTAGTTTTGGTGCATAGCAGAAAATGTTTAATAAATGAATATTTTAATTGAGGAGTGAACAAATAAAGCTATGTCAATGATTGAGTTCATCATCTGGCTCAGAGCAGCCTCCTTTACTTAGTGACAGTAGAGAGTGATTGGCTTAATTGCTCTAGATGAGATATTATTGTGACCAAAAATAAGGAATCACCAAGAAATAGTCAATTCAGTCCTCTATATAAAGACTGCTAGAGTTATAATTACTGCTCTCAAGTAATTTTATGGTTTCAGTAGCTTTATGTTTGATAATAAAAGCTTTTTATTTATTTTTCCAAGAAAGCTCATCACATCTTCTTCTCTGGAACTATCATTGTAAGACACTCTTTTGGTTGTGAAATGCTGATGTCATACTGTACTTATATCTGACTCCTTATTCTAACACACAACAACCAGGTTTTATACTAAAAGAAAGTCATTAATTTATTGGTATCTTAGATAGATACTAGCTTTACTGTTTTAAATTAGAAAATCCTTTTTCTTTTTCACTTTGAAGTAGCCCATATCCTCATGTTTTTCTTCATGATTCTATCTTTTTCAGATTGTTCTCCTGATGCAAGCCCACATAACATAATCCTATATAGCATATGAGATTTGTATGTCAGAAGCGTCATTAACTCAGATACATAGAATCTGTTGGCTGGCATGGCTGATTATTCAAACTCAAAAATGGCCCAACCAAAAAAAATAGACCACTTTTCATCAGTTACTGTTCAATAATGGAACCATCTTGTAGGTAGACAACCTGGTGACCTGCCAAGGGCCTTCAATATGACTGTACAAGTTTAGCAGCAGGGGCTGGAGGGAGGAGAATTTGGAAAGTAAGGCCCAAGGACTAGAGAAGGGGAAGCCAGCAAGATGGAGAGAGGCTGGGGGTGGTAGCGAATAGTGTCACTCTTCAATGTGGAGCAGCCAATGTGCATCTCAAATGAGGCCCCTATGTGACACCTCATTTCTATGAAAAACACCTTTTTAGGACCCCCCAAAAATATACTCCCAGACATTCTTTCATGAATGGTTCATTAGGGGAAAGAACTACTTATAAAACCTAGGTTCTTTCAAGAAAGTAAATATTCAAGAGTTTGCAAAATTTAAACAGGAGAAGTAGGAGTTTTTTAGGGTTTGGAATAAGTGGTTCAGGGTGGACACATGACCAAAACTAATTAAATATAGATTTCCAAGGAATGTCAAGGTCTTAGATGAAAGTTAGACACACAAACATTGTGTTTTACCAAATACTCAGGGATCTTGCCTCTTGTGGACCTTCAAGAATTTTCACTGAGTGATAGAAATTTAAATATAGTGCTCTTTATGTTAAAATAGATAATAGGGCTTAGAATTGGAGGAAATGGTCACTTATATGGTCTCAGCCTCTTATTGGCTAAAAAATGAGTTAAATGGGTCATCTAAAAAAGTAATTAAATAAAATAGCAAATGTTGGTGTGCATCTCACATAGTAAGTTTAAGTATTATTTAAAGAAATTTTTGTTTTCTTTGTATATATGTGTATTTGTGTGTGTCTATATATATGTATGTGTGCATATGTGTATATATATGAGATGAATAAAGACATGTTTGGCAAAATGCCAATATTAAAAATTAATGTTTGTCTGAAGGAGATGATAAAATTTAATGGTACCATTAAAAAATAAATGTCTGATACATAAAAATAATTCTTAATTTTAAAATACCTGGTCCTCTTTTATTATAAACATCTTAATTTTTGACAGATTTTTAACTATTATTACAATTAACATTCAATATTATTTTAGTTTCAGGTATACAGTATAATGGTTAGACAATTATATAATTTACAATACTCCAATAAGTCTAGTACCCACCTGGCACCACAGATAGTTATTATAATGTTATTGATTATATTTCCTATGCTGTACTTTATACTCCCATGACTATTTTTAACTGGAAATTTGTACTTCTTAATCTCTTCACCTTTTCTTTCTTTTTAAAAAAATATTTGTTTATTTTTTAATTATGATTGGCATACAATATTATATTAGTTTCGGGTACAATATAGTGATTAGACATCTATATAACTCATGATGTGATTACTTCAATAAGTATAATACCACTCCAAAACCGTACTTAGTTGTCACAATACTATTGACTATATTCCTATGCTATACTTTATATCTCCATGACTATTTTGTAACTACCATTTCTTACTTCTTAATCCCTTTCCCCTTTTTAACCTACCCCCTAACCCCTTCTCAATTGGTGACCCTCAAAACATTCTATGAGTTTGTTTCTGTTTGTTTGCTTGTTTGTTTTGTTCTTTAGATTCCACATGTTTGTAAAATCATGACATTTATCTTTATCTGACTTACTCCACTAAGTATAATACCCTCTAGCTCCATCATGAAATATCTTTTTCTAATTTATTACTTTTTGTCTGTGTGTCTTTTAAACTGAAGTGAGTTTCTTGTAGGCAGCATATGTAAGGATACTGTTTTCTTACTCATTTAGCCACCCTATCTTTTGATTGGAGCACTTATTTTTTTTTATTTGAAGTACTTGTTGATAGATATGTAGTTATTGCCATTCTTTATTCATATTTTTGATACATTTTTTTCTTCTTAAAGAAGTCATTTCACATTTTTTGCAATACTGGTTTGGTGGTGATGAACTCCTCTAGCCTTTTCTTGTCTGAGAAACTCTTTATCTGTCTTTTGATTCTAAAATATAGCTTTGCTGGATAGAGTAATCTTGGTTGTAGGTCCTGGGTTTTCATCACTTTGAATATTTTGTGCCAAGCTCTTCTGGCCTGCAAAGTTTCTATAGAGCAATTGGCTGATAGTCTTATGGGAGCTCTCATGTAGATAATTAATTGCTTGTTTCTTACTGCTTTTATGATTCTCTCTTTGTCTTGAAACTTTGGCATTTTAATTATGACTTGTCTTGGTGTGGGCCTCTTTCTGTTCATCTTGCTTGGAACTCTGTGCTTCCTGGACTTGTATGTTTATTTCTTTTTCCAGATTAGGGAAGCTTTCAGTCATTATTTCTTGAAATATATTTTCAATTCCTTGCTCTCCCTCTTCTACTTTAGGTATCACTATGATGCAAACATTTTTCACTTGATGTTGTCCCATAGGTTCTTTAAATTATTTTCATTTTTTTGGATTCTTTTTTCTTGTTGTTCTTGTTGAGTGTCCTCCACTACCCCATTCTATAAACTGCTGATCCAATTGCTTTATCCAATCTGTTTATTCCCTCTAATGTACTCTTCATTTCAGATATTGTATTCTTCATTTCTGAATGGTTCCATTTTGTGTTTTCTATTTTTATGTTTTCTGTTTTTTATTAAAGGTTTCCCTAAGTTCATCTACTTTTCCTCTAAGTTCACTGAGCATCCTTATAAAAAGTGTTTTGAACTCTACATCCGGTAGATTGTTTGTCTCCACTTTGTTGATTTCTTTTTCTGGAGCTTTGTTCTGCTCTTTCATGTGGGATGTCTTTCTTTGTCTCCCCATATTGGCTCCCTCCCTGTGTTTGTTTCTGTGAGTTAAGTAGGGTTCCTAAGTCTCTTGGTCTTCGTAGAGTGACTTTATATAGTAGATATCCTGTTGGGTCCAGTAACACAGTCTTTACTCATCACCTGAGTGAGGTACTCAAGGCATGTCCCACTGTGGGTTGTGTGTGCCCTCCTATTGTAGTTGAGCCTTGGTTGCTGTTTGCACACTGATGGGAGGAAATGACCCTTGGGCTGATTGGCTGTGAGGACTGGCTGGTGAGGTGCTGACTCTACAGAGCAGGGTTCACTTTATCAGAGTGCCTGCCAAGTCTGCCCTTTTGGTGTGTCCTCCTCAGATGCAGCCATGGGTTGTGCTTCAGCTTGGTCCCATTCAAAGCAGGCCACTGGGTATGCTGGCCCAAGGGTCTTCTGGGAGGGGCCCAGCTGCTAGCCAAATTCAGCTGTGGTCTGTGCACTTCTGAGACCACCTGGTAAGAGTCACCACACAATCCACAGATGGCTTCCACCTGTGCTGTGCTTATAGTTACCTCAGGAGGCCAAGCCAGAAACCAAGATTGGTGCTGCTCAGCAATAGGTATGGGGCATGCTGAGGCCAGATGCTGCTTCTTTAGAGAAATTTTAAGAAAGTCTGCAGCATGAACAAAGACAGGCCATTTGTATGGAATAAACTTCTGGAGGCAGCTTGGGTGGGTCTGCAAGTTGAAAGAGACAGAATCTCAGGGAATCAGCTGGGGGGAGCAACCTGTTTTACCTATGTTGATGGCACCTGCATCTGTATGCTGAGTGAAGAAGGATCAACAAAGGAATAATGGATATTGCCTACACCTCTGTCTAGAAGAAAGCCATTTCTCCAATCTTCACCCTGAAGCCCAACAGCTCAGCACCTTCCCGTATGTCCCTGGTGCTCCTTGAGCAGCTGCCCCAGCACTGGAGCTCAGAGCCAGTGAGTCCATCAGAAAGTTAGGCCAGATGCAGGCCCTTTAAGAGGAATCTCTCCACTTCCCGCAGCCCTCAATCTCACTCAGCCATAATCTCTGCTGGTTTTCACAGCCAGAGGTTGTAGGGACTTCTCTTCCTGCCGCTGGAACCCAGGGCTGGGGAGCTCAGTGTGTGACCAGAACCCCTTGCTCCTCAAGGAAGTGGGTTCTGCAGCTAAGATAACCCTTCCAATTCATACCTCCACACACAGTTGTGGGACCTGTGGTTTCACATCTCTGCCTCTCCTACCAGCCTCCAGGTGACCTCTTCTGTATGTCCCCAATTGTATAATTTCTGTTCAGCTAAACCTTAGGCAACTCTCAGTGATGGCTGCTTTGTAGTTTTATTAGAATTTTGGTGTGGTCATGAGAGGAGCCCTGAATAGTACATATCTTCTACACCATCTTGGCCAGTCCTCCTTATAAACACTTTAATAGTATTTTTAGCATTGAGCATTAGGTACACAAACAACTATTGAGCATCAACAGTGGCTGGATTGTTCCTGAACTCATTGTACTGTACACTTGCAATATCAGAAAGAATTAACTTTAAATGAGGTCAATGAAGGGCAAGCTATTTTAGTGTACTACCATTTTCTCTAGCAGTTTATTCTTCCCTTTGCTTTCTTTTTTTATTTATGTTGTCTGTGTACTTCAACTGACTGACAGAATGCACCAGGTCCAAGGCTTCAGGATGTCCTATACAGATACCTGGGCATCTCTACCACAGAAATTAATGATACCACAGTGTGGGCTTCTACATTAGGGTGAGGGGTCTGGACTGTGTACTTCCATATCAGTTGACTGTGGGATGCAGTCTTGCCCCTGTGGTTGTGTTTTGGGGAATGGTGTGGGTGAAAGTCAGGTGAGTGATAAGAAATGACTTTCCAGGAGAGGGACCCATGTTTGGACAAGTGCTTTCTCAGGGGAAGAAAGATCAGATAGCATCTATGATCCCTTAGCCAGATGAAGAGGGCTAAACTTGGCAATGGTGCTGTTATTATGACATCTTTCACTAGCTCTATCACTTTTTAAGGCTAGGCACCAACCACTCTGAACTTTAGGTATAAGCTATCTAATCATGTGCAGGAGAATTGTGGCATTTGTTGGATGAGGTTCTATATTTTAATTAATGCAGTCTATAACTCATTATCTGTTTTGGCAATCACACTTGACCAGTGACTTGCATTGTGAACCAAAATTCATTCCTATGTGTTGCATCAGAGCAATATTTGTACTATCTTCCATTTATAAGGTAACTTTTTGGACCTAAATGTAAGATATATCATCTTTCCCTATTAAATTTCAACTTGTCAGATTTTGCCTATCATTTTGTCCTGAAAGCCCTGATTTAATCAGCCAATACATTTACTATGCTGTTGAGCTTTTAAAGGCCCAAAAATGAGATGATCATATCTCTAAATTTTAACCCAAGCCCTTCAGTTTGTCTATAGGAACTTTTTTCCAGACTAACATCAGTACCTTACTTAATTATTTTATGGTTACAAAGCCAACTGCCATTCATCCTATACTGTCATTCAGCTCATGTATCTTGATTTGCCCATAAAATGGCATAAAAGAGCCTTTCACATGAAATTCTGAACTATAAATACATAGTGCCTACAGAGTTTCTACAACCTACCAGTTTGAAAATCCTGTTAAAATGAAATAAAGTTAGTATGATATGACTCATTCTGGATTTTAGTGATATTCTTTTCTTTCCTACATACTCATAAAATGTTCTGGGAAAAAGCTAACTTAGTTATAATTTGCATCTACCTGTATCTCTGTTTTCAAAGGTAGAACCACATCTATCCATCAGCAATTATTCTGTCTTTCTCATTTTTTACCCTACACTAGAAATCACTGATAAACTAGGTGATTTCATTCACAATTTCCTCAGTGACTGATGTGTAATTCATTTTTGGCACAGACATTAATTCATTTGGTGTTACTGGGTACAATTACAGACACACACACACACACACACACACACACACACACACACGTTTAATTTAGCTTATACTTCAGTTCTTGCTTATAAGTAGTTATTTCATTCTCTTCATTCTCAAAGTCATTTTCCTCAGTATTGAAGCTAGAAACAAAATGGTAAGATCCATTTTTCTCTTGTCATCAGACTGCTTCTAACAATGGGGCAAACCCATCTGTTACAAATATAACCTTTTAAAATATTTTTTGTATCATTGTTTTATTTATTTCAGATAGTCTTTCACTTCTGAATTCTTAGTACCACACTTCCCTTTTCTTTTTCTTATTTTCCTCTTTGTGTCTATATTATTTTGGGGCAATGTTAAAGCCCTCCTTACCTTTTAGTCAAAATCTTTATTCACACTTTTGATGCCCTTTCCAATTATCTTCCTTGGGCCAGCCACTAGGCTCCCATGTTAGCTGCTTTTCCAGCTCACATATGCACCTTGCCCATGTGTGTACACATACCCTTACACATAACCTGGAAAACTGTAACCTAAAGATTCAGTTGCCTATTATTTCCAAACTGTTGCCACTCAAATAAATACTCTTTTTCTACAATGTTAACTGAATCCCTCTTCTCTGAACTCTTTTGCTGCACTTGATCTTCTAAAATAACATAGTAGAAGCCTTCCACAATTCAAGTAACACTATTTATAAGTGTGTTACTAATGTTTATTGGTAACAAAGTAAAATTTACATAGCTTCATAATCTCCTTACTTTTATTGCATTTGTTATTTAAGCTATTTTGTTGTTGTTGTTGTTGTTGTTGTTGTTGTTGTTGTTGTTAATATCAGAACTTAATGAAGGGAAGACAAAACAGAGAATAAACACAAGGAAATTCATTAATTACAGTCATGTTTGCCTTCTTACTGTTAATTTTATATGAACTGACATCTCCTAAATTCGATGTGGTTTTTAAAGTTTCTTTATAAGAAATAGTATCCCTAAATTTTTTACTGTGAATAAGTAAGTACATGAAACCTACATTTCTCATAAAGATTTAATGAATCAACTGAGTAAAGCACTTAGAACAATCCTTGATGAATAAGTGCTCAATAAGTTCTAGATTATATAATAATATTTTAAAATTCATCATCATTTTTATATTTCGAGACATAGTCAGAGGGTTTTATTTAATGAAGTATATGGTTATTTGAACAATAGAACAGAAATCTACATGATGAATTTGCTAATTAATATTCTCCTGTTCCATTTTATGCTACTTATGATCCTTAATACAACATTTCATGATCTCCATTATAGTTGAGAATAATGTTTTAAAACGTTAATTGTTGAAGATATATCTTTGTAAATGAAGCCTTATATACTAAATCCAAAAATAGAAAACTCGTAACTCAACACAAAGAATTTTTTACAAAAAAAATTTACCTTAGGATTTCTCTGATTAACCATGTCCGCTAGCATCAGCTGATCCTTGAAGTATTTTATCCTGGTTAATGTGTAGATAGGGAGCTTGGGTCAGAATTGCAATCAGAGTAAGAATTGCAATCAACATGCTCTTTCCTTCATCAGGAAAGCTTCAGTACTAAAAAAATGTCAGGTAGGTAAAAAGTGTGCCTAATGATATAATTGATTTACATTCTAGCCCTATCATAATATGAACCCAGTTGCTAGTAACAAAATATTCAAGAATTGGGATTGGTCTGCAGAACATACTTTTGAGTAGTATTATACTAGAATATTTGAAATATATCAATTAAAAATTTGCTTCCTAGATAATTCAACCTTGTAAGTGAAATGTGGCCTGGGAATCTATAAATAGTTTATATAATAATTGAGCAATAAAATTATGTGACTTTGTTTTTTGGTTGGACATTATTAAACTATGAATATTATTTCTGCAGTTCCAGGTTTGCTTATGCATATTGCTTAGGTAAGGTTGCCAGATATAGCAAATAATAGTACAGAAAATTTTGTTAAATTTGAATTTTAAATAAGCAATAAACAAATATTTTTTGTATGAGTCTTTTCCATGTGATATTAGGAACATACTTATACCAAAAAATTAAAACATTTTTTTATCTGAAAAACAAATTTAGCTATGTCTCCTGTATTTTATCTGGCAAAACTACACATAGAATTATGAAGTAATAGTTCTTTGGAATTACCTTACTGAAATATGATAAGCAGTCACTGGACACAAAAAAAAAACTGTTTTCCTCCTAAATCTATGACTTTCACTTCTCAAATAGATAAAAAATGTTAATTAGTTGATTGTTAATGATGGGAAAATTTTGTAAACTTTCATGAGACAGAATTTTCTGTTTTATTATTCATCAATCTTAATATGGCTGGTAACTAAAGAAATTTCTTTCCAATTTTTTTCAAGCATGAAATGACAAAACTGAGACAATTGAGGCAAATATCATTTTTAAATAAATAATGAACTTGGATCATATTACTAATGCCAATTTTTCCTACATTAATTACAAAAGATTTATTTCTCCTAATGGGTTTTTAGAATGAATAATATCCTTTAAGATTTTCTTTCAATTTAAAAACTCATTTGATGAGGATCTTTGGAAACATAGTAGAGTGAGAGACATCCATAGCTCTATTCCCTTGAAACAAGAATAAGCTGAACATCTAAAACTTAACAAAAAGGACCCAAAATACACACCAGCATGTCTGAGCATGGGACCTGTGCATAAGAGCTACCACAGGTCAGAACCTGGGGTGTCAGGGGAGTGGACTGGGAGTAATAAAGAAGCTACCTCTTGCTGCAACCTGAGCTCCTTGCAGGAGGAGGGGGAGGAGAGAAGGAGCAGTGAGTTGGTGCGGCAAGTTCCCTGAACATTCCTGCCTGGGATAGCTGTAAGCATCCCTTGGCTGACTAGTGGCAGGGCCCAGGCATCAGGGCAGAAAGCAGAGAAGCAAGACAAGACTGCAGAGGAACAACAGTTGAATTTTGCTGGCCATGGTTGAAAAACTGAGGCTGAGCCGCAGCCTCCAACCCACAAACCCAGAGGGACTCTCCTCCCATACCCTCCAAGACCAATCACTGCGGAGCCCCAGAGAATCTAAGCAAACGCTGCTGAGTTTGTTGCTAACACTGACATCGACTGAGACTGAGGGTAGCAAGCGTGATTAAATATCTACAAGAAAATTTCTAAGAAAGGCATTTTAAGGCTTTATATAAAGCAGGGATCCAAGAAGCTTAGACGCCACCTAACAGAAACCAAAAGAAAAGCATCTTCTTTGCAACAGGCTAAAGAAAGACCTTTATATATAAATCTTATTTCTGGAAAAAACAGCAGAATACACTTCCATTAATGCTTAGGCAGAGAAATAGTCCATTAAACACCATAGACAACTAAGGTGACAAGATATCTGAGAACAAAAGAAAAAAGAAAAATCTCCAGAAAATAAGATTACAGACATAGAAACAGGCAACTTAAATGACAGAGAATTTAGAATGGTACTTCTGAAAAAAAACTCAATGAAGTTCAAAGCAACTCAAATCAACAATTTTATGGAAAAAAAAAACACAAATAAAACTTCTGGAGATGAACACATAGCAAAAGTTGAAAAACAAAATAACAGGCTTGGGAAATAGAGTCAACCAAATGGAGGAAAGGATCAGTGATATCAAAGGCAAGAATCTAGAAATAAATCAGAAGGAAAAATAGAGAAACTGAAGAATTAAAAATAATGAAAGAGAAAATTAAGAACTAGCTGATACCATCAGGAGAGGAAATATAAGAATAATGGGAATTGTCGAAGGCAAAGAAAAGAAGCAGGGACTAAAATGAATTTTCAAATAATGGACAAGAATTTTCCAAATCTAAGGAATGAGCTGGAGTTTGGAATTCAAGAAGTCAACATTACACCCAATTATCTCAACTCCAAAAGGCCTTCACCAAGACACATTGTATTAAAGTTATCAAAAATCAATTACAAAGATAGAATTCTCAAGAGAGCCAGCGGAGGGTTGAGGGGAGGGAAGAGGAAATGGTAACTTGTAAAGTAAACTCATTAGATTATCTTCAGACTTCTCAGCATAAACCTTACAAGCCAGAAAGGAATGGAATCAAATATTTAAACTATTAAGTGAAAGGAACTACCAGCCTAGAATAAGGTAACCAGCTAAGCTCTCCTTTAGATATGAAGGAGAAATTGAGACTTTTCCAGCCATCCAAAAACTGAGGGAATGCTCCACTATGAGGCCTGCACTACAAGAAATACTGAAAGGGGTCAGTTCACCTAAAAAAAATGACAAAATAAAATGCATAACTACAAGTAAAGTGATTATCAGGCAAATAGAAGCACAGGAGTGCAACTCTTACTAAGAACAGAGCATTATAAGCTTAAATAAGAAAATTGCTATAAGAAAATAGTAATGAATGTTTAATATATATAGGAACAAACAGCGATAATAAAGACTGAAAAGGGAGGGATTCAAAGATCCAAATTTACAAAGGGGAATGGAGATAAGGCACACACAGAAAAAAATGAACAACTGTATATATATATATAAAACGTTCGTTTACATACTCATAATGGTAACCACATGCCAAAAATTTAGAAACATTGTGTATAACATAAAACAAGAAGGACCAGAGGGAAAAATTCACAAAAGCCAACCAAAATAAAGAAAACAGAAGCACGAAGACAAGAAAGCAATGAAAATATTGAGCTAAGAGAAAGCAAAAGATAAAATGGCTATAAGAAGACCTCATAGTTCAATAATCATTCTAAATGTAAATGGACTGACTCACCAATAAAAAGGCACAGAGTTGCAGAATAAAAAAAATAATAAAATAATAATAATAATAATAATAATAATAATAATAATAAACAACCATATGCTACCTTCAGGAGACACATCTCAGCTCCAGAAACAAATGTAGACCCAAAGTGGTAGGGTGGTAACTATTATTTTAAGCAAATGGCATTCAGAAAAAAGAGAGAGTAGTGGTACTAATATCAGACAAAATAGACTTAAAAATAAAAAGGTAAAGAAAGATACTGAGGGACACATCTTAAAGATAAAGGGAATCACACACCAAGAAGATATACCACTTATTAATATCTATGCTCCCAAATAGGAAGCCCAGAAATATGTAAAGCAATTACTAACAGAACTCAAGGGAGAAACAGACCAAAACATTATCATAGTAGGGGACCTAAATATCCCATTGTTGGATATGGACAGATCATCAAAACAGAAAATCAATAAGGATATAACATTCTTAAATGACACATTAGTCCAACTAAACATAATTGGCAATTACAGAGCCTTCTACTCCCAAACAGCTGCTTATATATTCTTCTCTAGTGCACATGAGACATTCTTAAGAATCGACCACATACTGGGACATAAAGATAGCCTCATCAACTATGAGAAGGTTAAAGTCACACCAACTATATTCTCTGATCATAAGGCTTTGAAATTAGAGATCAACTGCAAAAAGAAAACAGGAAGAACCACAAATATGTGGAGATTAAACATCTGAAGAATAACTGGGTCACCTAAGAAATAAAAAGTGAGATCAAGAGATACATAGAAATGAATGATAATGACAGTAACAACATATCAAAACTTTTGGGACACAGCAAAAGCAGTCTTAAGAGGAAAGTTTATATCATTACAGGACTACCACCATAAACAAGAATGAGCCCAAATAAACGCTTCATCTTAAAAAACTAGAAAAGGAAGAAGAATGAAAGCCAAAAGTCAGAGGAAGGAAAGAAATAATCAAAATCAGAGCAGAAATAAATGAAATCAGAAACAAAACAAAACAATAGAAAAAATAAATGCAACAAAGAGCTCGTTGTTTGAGAGAGTTAATAAAATTGATAAATCCCAGGATAGACTCACTAAAGAAAAAAGAGAAAGGACACAAATAAAAATATCAGAGATGAAAGAGGGAAATTACGACTGACATTGCAAAAATACAAAGTATCATACAATAGTACTATGAAACTGTAGATAACACCAAATTTAACAACCTAGAAGAAATAGACCAGTACTTAGAAAAATACAATCTTCCTAGACTGAATCAAGAAGAACTGGAAAATCTAAATAGACCAATCAACAATATGAAAATTGAAACAATAATCAAAACCCTACCAAAAAGTAAAAGTCCAGGACCAGATGTTTTCAACAGTGAATTCTACCAAACAAACATTCAAAGATTTTATACCTATTCTCCTCAAACTCTTCCAAAAATTTGAAAAAGAGGCAATACTTCCCAACTCATTTTATGAGGCTAATATCACCCTGATATCAAAACCTGGTAAAGATAATGTAAGAAAAAAAAAAAAACTACAGACAAATATCTTTCATTTCTAGCAAACTGAATACAGCAACATATCAAATATTAAAAAGATTATAAACCATGATCAAATGGGCTTCATCCCAGAGACACAAAGATGGTTCAACATATGCAAATCGATTAATGTGATCCACCACATAAACAAATTAAAAAATAAGAATTATATGATCGTATCAATAGATGCAGAAAAAGCTTTCCACAAGGTACAGCATCTATTTATGATCAAAACACTAAACAAAATTGGTATAGAAGGAAAGTACCTTAACAGATTAAAGGCCATTTATGACAAACTCTCAGCCAACATTATACTTAAAGGTGAAAAACTAAAAACCTTCCTTCTAAGATCAGGAATAAGATAAAGCTGTCCACAATTGCCACTGTTATTCAGTATAACATTGGAGGTCCTAGTGAGTGCAATCAGACAAGAGAAAGATAAAAAGACATCCAAATAGGAAACAAAAAAGTCAAACCATCACTATTTGAGGATGACATGATTCTCTATATAGAAAATTCTAAAAACTCTAGAAGAATACTACTAGAAACAATAAGTAAATACAGTAAAGTCTCTGTATACAAAACCTACGTTCAAAAATCCATAGCATTTCTCTAATAATGAAGCATCAGAAAAAGAAATAGAAAAAATACTTCCTTTTGCAAGTGCAACAAAAAGAATAAAATACCTAGGAATACAGTTAACAAAACACGTATAAGACCTATATAATGAAAATTTAAAAACCATATTAAAAGAAATTGAAGAAGATACAAAGAAATGGAAAGATAATCTGTGTTCTTGGATTGGAAAAATCAACATAGTTAAAGTGACCATTTTACCTAAAGCTTTATACAGATTTAATGCAATCCCCAACAAAATCTCATTGGCATTTTTTATTTTAAGAAATAGAACAAAATATCATCAGATTTGTATGGAAGCACAAAAGACCTCTAATTGCCAAAGCTGTCCTGAGAAAAAAGAATGAGGCTGGAGGCATCACTCTGCCCGACTTCAAATTATAATATACAGCAACAGTAACCAAAATGGCATGGTATTGGCAGCAAAACAGACACACAGACCAGTGGAACAGAATTGAGAGTGTAGAAGTAAACCCATATTCATATGTGCAAATAATTTTCAACAAAAATCAAAACCATAGAGTGAAGATAGGAAAGCCTTTTCAATAAATAGCACTGGGAAAACTGGAAAACCATTTGCAAAAGAATGAAACCAGACTTGTCTATCACCACTACCTCAAAATGGGTTAAGGACCTGAATATAAGACCAGAATCAATAAAATGTGTAGAAGAAAACATAGGGACTAAGCTCAAGTACCTTGGACTTAAAAAGGATTTTATAAATTTTACCTCAGAGGCAAAGGAAATAAAATCTAAAATAAATTAATGGCACTACATTAAACTGAAAAGCTTCTGCTTAGCAAAAAAAAATCATCAACAAGGTAAAGAGACAACCATCCAAATGGGAAAACATGTTTGCAAGCAACACCTCCAATAAGGACCTAAAATCCAAAATATACAAATTCATACAACTCAACAACAACAAAAAAACAAACGGTCCAGTCAAAAAATGGGCAGAGGACCTGAACAGACATTTGTATGTCTCCCCAGAGGACATACAAATGGCCAACAATATATGTAAAGATATTCAACATTGCTAGCTGTTAAGGGAATGCAAATCAAAACCATTATGAGATAACATCTCACACCTGTTAGGATAGCTATAGTCAACAGGACAAGTAATAACAAATGCTGGAGAGGATGCAGAGAAAAAGGAACCCTCATACACTGCTGGTGGGACAGCAAATTGGTACAGCCACTATGGAAAACAGTATGGAGTTTCCTCAAAAAACTAAGACTTGGTCTACTATATGATCCATCAATCCTTCTTCTGGGTTTTTACCCCAAAGACTTGAAAACCTACATCCAAGAAGATATTTGCACACTGATGTTCATAGCAGCATTATTCATAGCACCCATCACATGGAAGCAACTGAAGTGTCCTATGATGGAGGATTGGCTAAAGAAGCTGTGGTAAATATATACAATGGAATATTACTCAGCCATAAGAAGAGATGAAGTACTGCCATTTGTGACATGGATGAACCTTGAGATAGTTGAAATAAGCCAGACAGAAAAAGCTGAAAATCACATTATATCACTTATATATTTGATATAAACCTAAAAGCAACAAATGAGCAGGACAAACAAACAGAGACTTGCGGACATGGACTATAGGCTAGTGATTACCAGAGGACTTTAGACTAGCGGTTTCTAGTGGTGTGGGGGAGGAGGGAGGAGATAAAAGGGGTAAGGAGGTCAAATATAGAGTTTAGTGGGAGGATGAAGTGGGTAAAGGGGATCAAATAAATGGAAGCTGAAGGAAACTGGATTTTGGGTGGTAAACACAGAATAGAATATACAGGTGACGAAGGATAATGTATACTTTAAAATTATATAATTATATTAACCAATGCTACCCCAACAAACTTTATTAAAAATTAAAAAATTAAAATTTATTTAAATAAAATTCAGAAATTTGAGCATGATTTAAACTAATTGTATCATTTAATCATAATTATGAGTAACTAAAAATGGAATAAGACCATTTTAACTAAGTTATTTACATACTTATTTATTTAAAAAATCTATGTACTAGTTTCATATATATTATTTTAAGTGCGTAATAATGCACAGAATATAATCAGCCAAGCCTTGGATTTAAACAGGTGTGCCTGTTTTAGAGTCCTGCCCACATCTTTCTCTTAGGCTGGATCAGCAGCTGTTTTGGATTTTACTAATTGCACCAGCCGATGGTTTTCATTTCTTACCCCACTTCCTTAGAATTGTCTTATGTCCTTTAACATATTTTATGTTCATGTTTTCCACAGTTCTCTGTATCTTCAAGTTACTTATTTACTGAAAATTAGTTCTTTGAGTCTACTCTTAAAACACACATCAAAATCTCATAGTAATCTTATAGAATAGGAATTTGGGGCCAAGTGACCAGTCTGAACTTAAACTGTTTATCATGATGAACTAACTCAGTAGCTAACTCAGGTAAAACAATAGCAATGACAAAACCTAATGGATTATATTTACTTTTATTTTAAATAATTTTTTATTATAGAAAAAAAGTGCTTGGTGAATTATCAGTAAGTCAGCACATTCATATAACCTCACCTACATCAAGAAATAAAATAACTAAAATGACAAATGCCTTCCAATATGTCCTTCTCATTCTTGTTCTACCAGCATCTCCAAAAATAACCATTGTCCTGATGTTTAATTCCCTGGTTTTAAACTTTTTATAAGTGGAATCATCCATTAAATATTCCTTATAAATAGCGTACTTCACTCAACATTATATTTGTGTTAGTCATCCATATTATTGCATATAGCAGTAATTTGTTCATTTTAATTGCTGTGTAGTATTCTATTATAGGCCTACGCCACCGTTAGTAAATCTGTTATAATGTTTCTAGTTTTTAGCTGCTATACATAATGTGGCAATAAACATCCTTCCTATTTTTGTGGTATAAATATATACATTTCTGTTGATTTTGAATTTAGAAATCTAACTGTAGGATGATGGGGTAACTAAGTTAATGGTTGCTATAGAAAAAATATAGCACAATTAAACTGAAATAATTTTTGCTTTTCCATTTCCATGTCAATTTTAAAATCAACTTGTAAAAAAATCTTGATGGTATTATTATTAGGATGACATGAATATATAGATTAATTTGGAGAGTACTGTTACTTTAAAAATATTTAGTTTTCCAATCCATGAACATCAATGATCTCTCCATTTAGTTAGGTTTTCTAAGTAATACTTTAGAGTTTTCTCTATAGATAAAAGCTTATTTTCTAATCGATTCTGGTTTATTAAAATATATTCACAATTTGTATATTGGCCTTGTATTCATCTCTCTTGCTTAATTCATGTGTAATTCTAATAGTTTACCTATTAATTCTTTTGGAATTATTAATTATTTACCTATTAATTCTTTTGGAATTATTATAGATGTACAAACATTTGGCCTGTGAAAGTGACAGTGATATATCTTTTATTATGTGTCGTTTCTTTTCTTGTTTGTTAGCTTCTTGAGATGTAAGTTAGGTCACTGATAGCGTTTCTTCTTTCCAGTGTATACAGTTCAGGTCTAACATTTATCTCAAAAACAGCTTTTGCCATATCTATCAAGTTTTGATATATTATTTTACTACAATCTACTTCAAAACATTCTCCAATTTCCATTGTGATGTTGTTTTACCTGTGAAGTACTTAAAATTGCACTATTTTATTTTGTAAAGTATGGGAATTATCTTAAGTTTTGTTACTAATTTCTTATTACTAATTTTGTTTTTTCATTGTGGTCAGAGATTTTACTTTGTATGATACAATCCTTTAAAATTTGATGAAGCTTACTTTATGGCTCAATGTATGGTCAATTTTAGTAAATGTTTAATGTGCAGTGGAAAAAAATGTGTATTTTGTAGAAGTTTTGTATAGTCCTCTTAGCATGTCAATTACAATGGGAAGTTGTAAGGTCAAGTTGGTGAATGGTTCACTTAAAATCTTTTGTATACTTATTGATTTTTTTTCTCTGATTTTGTGCTATTATGTAATAACAGGTATGTTAAAATTTCCCATTGTAATTGTAGATTTCTATTTGTGAATATTTGCTTAATATAGTTGAAGCTATATAATTAAGTGCCTACAAATTTAGAATATTTTTGTCTTCCTAGTAATTTGATCATTTTATCATTATGAAATTTCCTTCTTTTTCTCTGGTAATACATGTTGCTTTAGTACTTACTTTGGTTTTAATTAATTATAGCTACAGCAGCTTTCTTTATTTTTTTTCTTCCTTTTACTTCAACTTTTCTATATCCTAATTTTTTTAAGTAGCTCATGGTTGTATTTTTAAAAATTTTGAACCTGGTCTGACCATTTTTTCTTCTTTTTTTATGTTTAATGAAGGAAAACTTACACATAAGAAAAGTACTCACATCATAAGCATACAGCTTCATGAATTTTAATAAATGAAACACATCTGTGTTACCATCACTTGGATGAAGAAACAAAATATAAACAGCATTTTTGCAGTCCTTCTGTGTCCCTTCCAGTCATTACTCATCCAAGAGTACTACAGCGTAAAGTAAGCTGTAAGCTGTCACTGTCATTTCACAATTCCCTCCCTGGTTTTCAAGTTTTAGAAAGCTTTTCTTTCAGACTTTTGCCCATGGAGGTTCTTTGTCTCCTTAACATAGGAAAACTTCCACTCTTTCAGAAAAATCAACTCTTCTATTAGGCCAAGTCTGGTAGCTCAGCTTCCAGCCCTGCTCAGAATCAGTAAATGCAGCCAATGAGAGGGCAGTTGAAGATCCTCAACTCACTTCTGAAAGTTTCACCTCTCTCTGGAACTTGCTGCATTCATCTAGTTCTCACACAAACAGCTTTCAAAGTAATATGATTTTATAATGGAATGAGTTGTTCTCATTGAGACTGTTAGACTGCCATGGACTATTTCATCTTACCTGGGAGCAGAAGGAGGTATACATTTCTCATCTTTTTGTTCATTCTTTTTACATTGGACAATTTAAAGGATATATGTTTGGTTTTAAATCTTCCATGTTTCTATATTATTTTTGTTTCATCTGTTTAATATTTTATATCTCTCATTCATTATCTTCTTTTGGATTATTTAAGCATATATTATCATTTCTTTTTTTTTCTTTCTTGATTTCTTGATTTTTTAGTTATATATGCTTTTACTAATCTTTTAGTGGTTACCTTAAAAATTGCCACATATATTTTACTACATTTTAAACAATACAAGGAACTTAATAAACATTGCCACATTTATTTTTCTTCATCAAATTATGTCTGTGCATTTAATTCTTTTATAATTTAAATCCCACATTATTATTGTTGTATTTCCTAGTATGCATACAGATTTTTATATATATTTACTCTTTCTGTAGCTTTTCATTGTATTTCTGAGCTGCCATCTGGCAACATTTCCTTCTGCCTGAGATTCATCCTTAATATATCCATTAGTGCAGATCTGCTGGTGATAAATTATCTTACTTTTTATTTCCCTGAAAATGTTCTTATTCCATTTGCAATTTTAAAAGATATTTTCACTGGACATAGGATTTGAGGTTGGCAGCTATTTTTTTTTCAGCAATTTGAAGATATTTTATTGTGTTCCAGCTTATTAGTTTTCTGTTATAAAGTTATATATGTCTTCCTATTATTCCTTTGAAGACTAAGGTATTTTTAATTAGATGCTTTTACAGTTTTCTTTTAGTCTTTTGTTTTCAACAGTTTACCAGAATATGCCTAGATATAGCTGTTTGTGTGTGTGTCGGGAGGGGGAGTTATTGCTGTTGTTATTGTATGTATATTTTTTTAATTGAGATTAGTAGAACTTTTTGAATTTTTTGCTAGATATCTTGATAACAACAATATCAATTTCAAAAATTCTCACCCATTAAATATTGCTTTGATCTATTCTTTCTGTCTTTGTCTGCTGTGATTTCATCTACAGATATCATAGAACTTTCAAGTTTGAGGTATATCTAATATATTTTTAATCCCATTCAATGAATTCTTACAATTTTCAGTTATTATATTTCTTTAATTCTAAAATTTCATTTGATTTTTTATAGTTTAATTACCTGCTTAAATACTCTTATTTTTTAAATCACTCGAACTTCTTCTTATGCTCTTCTCTGATCATCATATTGTAAGTCTTGTAAATTTGTTTCTATTGTCCACTTTTTCTCTTGATTTCTGTCATCTTTCTAAAGTTTATTTTTAATTGAATGCCAGATTTTATTTGTGAAAATTCTAGAGACAATTTGAGTTTCTGAATAATCTTGTTTTCTTCAATAAAAACTTCAGAAAGTTTTTATCTTTGTTTCTAATATGTGTTAGGCTATAAATCTAGAAACCTTAAACCATCTTAATCAAGTTAGGACCAGAGGTAAATGAGGTGTCTCATCTATGAAAGTACTGATTTCTTTCTGATTCTCTTTTACTCTTTTAATGCAGCCTTTCAGTATTCCAACTGTAAGCCTGAAATATTGAAATGACCCTTACCCTTTAGCACATTCTGAATTCCATTTTTGTCTCTGTAACTAGAAACTCGTAAAAGTTAAGACTCTTAAGGATTCCTTTTAGCATTGGCAAATGCCCCAGAGAAAAACAACACAAATTCTTGTCTTCCCAGACAAGAGCTAATTGTTTGATAGTTTCATAAATTTTTCTTCCTTCTTCCTTCCCTTTCTTCCCTCCCTTCCTTCCCTCCTTCCTTCCTTCCTTCCTTCCTTCCTTTCTTTCTTCATTCCTTCCTCCTTTCATTTTTGTCTATTTTTCTTCTTTTATTGTGGTAGGATTAAAAACAATCTAGTCCAAGATACCTAGAAATATAACCTAATTTGGCAGAATATTTATGCACCAAACTGTCGGGAGCCAAAAACACCCCTGCGGCATGACAGAGTCACCGGGGGACAGTCTCGGCTGCAGAGCAGCGAGATATGTGGGCTGGCTTTCCTATCTCTTCTTACATGTTTTGTAACCTTGCTATTAATATGGAATAGTGAAGGAATGGAATTTTTACAACGATGAAATAGGGGACTGGGAAAGAGAAACATTAGTAAAAATCTATGTTGGGAGCCAAAAGACCCTCATCCTGACCGCCCAGCCCCCCGGCATAGAACCTGGCCGTTAACAAACCTGTATGCTATCTAAAGAATGCAGGAGCAGACAATGTCCCAGGGAATAGTTAACCACAGAATAATACCCGCTGGATAAGGAAGGACCAGAGATATGATCAGTTAAACCCATAAGTCAACCATTGTGATTAATATGTCTGACAGCTTACCCTGGGTGATAATTTGTTTTTTACACTATATAATGGCTTTGTAAAATAAAGATTGTAGCATTCCTCTCCAACTCGTCTGAATGCTCATCACTTTTTCGCCGCACCTGTACCTCCCTCCGGGACTCTGGTCAGCCGGAGCTGGACTCCGGCACCAAACATTATAGATTCTAAGAAAACATTGATAGACTTGAGGGAGAAATAGACAGCAGCATAATAATAGTAGGAGACTTAAATGCCAAACTCTCAGCAATGGATAGAACAACCAGACAGATAAATAAGGAAATAAAGAATATGAACAACACTATAGCTCATTTGGATCTAACAGACATCTACAGACACTCTATCCAAAAACAACAGAATGAACATGCTTCTCAAGCACACATGAGCATTCTTCAGGATAGACCACATATTAGGCCACAAAAAAACTTAAATAATTTTAAAAAGTAGACTCACATGAACTATTTTTGTTATCATTATGATGGAATGAAAATAGAAGTCAATAGCAGAAAGAAAACTAGAAAATCCATAAATACATGAAATTTAAAGTACACACTCTTAAACAACCAACAGTTCAAAAAAGAGAGTACAAAAGAAATTAGAAAATCTCTTGTAACAAATGAAAACAAAAATGCAACATAACTAAATTTATGGGATGCAGTTAAAGGAGTTGTAGGAGAGAATTTTACAGTGATAATTGCTTATGTTAAAAAATATATTTCAAATTAACAAGCTAATTTTATATCCCAAAGAACTAGAAAAAATGATAAACTAAAGCAAAACTAGAAGAAGGATAGAAATATTAAAGATTAGAACAGAGATAAAATAGAAAACAGAAAAACAATAGGAAAAAATAACTGAGTCAGGTTTTTTTAAAGATCAACAAAATTAACAAACACAATTAGATTAAAAAGATAAGACTTAAATAACTAAAATTAGAAAGCTTATAACTTCTATAACTGATGCACAAATATAAAAAAAGAGTTATAAGAGAATTTTATGAACAATTGTATGCTAACAAATTGAATAACCTAGGAGAAATGGATAAATTCTAGAAACACACAGCATACTAAGATGTATCATCAAGCAATATACAATCTAAACATCCCTGTAACTAGTAAGGAGATTTAATACATAATCAAAAAATCCTAAGAGAGAAAAGCCCAGGACCAGTGGCTTTTCAACTGAATCTTACCAAACTTTTAAGGAAGAATTCACCCCAATTTTTTTGAAACTCTTTCAAAATTGTAAACACTCCCAAACTTATTTGATGAAGCCAGCATTACCTTAGACAGACAAAAACCAAAGCCAGACAAAAGCACCATAAGAAAATGACAATTAGATATCTCTGATGAATATTGATGCAAAAATCCTCAACAAAAAAAATTACTAACAAACCAAATTCAAGAGCACATTTTAAAGATGACAATACTACCCAAAGTGATATATAGACTTAATGTAATTTCCATTAAAATCTCAATGGCAATTTTGCAGGTATAAAAAAACTTATCTTAAAATTCATATGGAATCACAAGAGACCCTAAATAGCCAAACAATCTTGAAAAAGAACAAAGTTAAAGGTCTCATACTTTTTGATTTCAAAACATTATAAATTTATAGTACTCAAAATGGTGTAATCTGGGCATAAAAATAAACATATAGACAAATGGAATCGAATAGAGAGCCCAGAAATAAACCTTTATACATATGGTCTAATGAGCTTAGATAAGGATGTCTAGACCAACAAAAGGGGAAATGATAGTCTCTTTAACAAATGGTGTGGAGAAAATGGATATCCATATGCAAAAGAGTGAAGTTGGACTCTTATTTCACTCTGTACATAAAAATTAACTGAAAGGGATTATAAACCTAAATATAAGGTCCAAAACCTATAAAATTCCTAGAAGGAAACATAGGGGAAATTTTCATATTGGATTTGACAATGAATTCTTGAATTTAATACAAAATCATAGGAAACAGAAACAAAAAATACACAAATGATACTACATCAAACTTTACAACTTCTGTACATTGAAGAACACAATGAACAGATTGAAAAGAAAGTCTATGAAATGACAGTATTTTCAAATTATATATGAAAGAGTAAATATTCAGAAAATATAAAGAACTTCTACAGCTCAACAATAACAACAAAAACCCAAATAGTCAACTAAAAAAGGAATGATTTAAAGATGTTATAAAGCCATAGTAATTAAAACATTATGGTACTGGCATAAAAACAGGCAGATAGACCAATGGACCAGAATCAACAGCCCAGAAATAAACCCAAGCACATTCACTCAATTAATATTTGACACAGAGCCAAGAATGCTCAATGGATAAATGACAGTCTTTAATGAATGGTGCTGAGAAAAGTAAATATTCATATATAAAAGAATGAAACTAGACTATATCTTCCTGGAAGAAAACACAAGAAAAAAGCTCCTTGACATGAATCTTGGAAATGATTTCTTGGAAATGACACATAAAGCACAGCAACAAAATAAAAATATAAACATGTGGAACTACATTAAACTAAATAATAAAAAAAAACAATAAACTGAAAAAGCAACCTACAAAATGAGAAAAAATATTTGCAAATCATATATATCTGATAAAGTGTTAATAGCCAAAATATATTTTAAAAATTCATAAAACTCAATAGTAAAAAAAAGTGTTTAATTTAAAAATGTCCAAAAAACCTGAATATTTTTTTCCAAAGAAGATATTCAAAGGGCCAACAAGTACATAAAAATGTACTCAATATCACTAATCATCAGCGAAATCTAAATTATAATCATAATGAGCTTCATCACATACATGTTAGACTGTTTATCATCAAAAAGACAAAGAATTACAAAAATGCTGATGAGGGCATGGAGGAAAGGGAATTCTTCTGGTGAGATTGTAAATTTGTGCAGCCAGTGTAAACAATACAAAGATTCTTTTAAAAATTAAAAATAGAAATACTATGTAATCCAGCAATTCCACTTTTGGGTTTATATTCAAAGAAAATTGAAACACTATGTTAAAGAAATACCTAAAACTCTGTGTTTATTGCAGTATTATTTACAATTGTCAAGACATGGAAACAACTTAAGTGTACATTAAAAGATGAATGAATAAACACAATAGAATATTGTTCAGATATAAAAAGAAGGAAATTCTGTCATTTGTGACAATATGATTAAACCATAAGGGCATTACACTAAGTAAAATAAGTCAGAGAAAGATAAATACTGTATTATCTCACTGTCACACAAAATCTAGAAAGCAAACAAACAAACAAAAACCAAAAATAAATACCTAGACTTATAGGAAAAGAGATCAGATTTGTGGTTCCCAGAAATGGGGGTGGGGTGAAAACTGGAGTTAGGTGGTCAGAAGGTACAAACTGCCAGTTATAAGATAAGTAAATGTTGGGAATGTAATATACAACATAATGATTATAGTTAACACTGCTGTACAGTGTATTTTATAGGTGCTAAAAGGGTAGATCCTAAAAGTCCTCGTCACAAAAAACAGACACATTTGTTTGTTTGCTTGTTTTATATCTATATAAAGTGATGGACATTAAACTTTCTGTTGTAATCATTTTGCAATATATGAAAGTCAAGTCATTATGCTGTACATCTTAAATGTCTACAGTGTCATATATTAATTATGTCTCAATACAAGTGAAAGAAAAAAAAGGACCAGTGAGTTGAATAGACATTTCCCCAATTATTATATACAAATGGCCAACAGCTTATAAAAACTTGTGATTCGTATCTATAATAGAATATTACTCAGCCATAAGGAAGAATAAAATCTTACCATTTGTGACAACATGGATGGTCCTAGAGGTTACTATGTTGAGTGAAATAAGTCAGACAGAGAAAGATAAATGCCATATGATTTCACTTAAATGTGGAATCTAAGGAATAGAAAGAACAAACTAATCAAAAACAAACTCATAAACATAGAGGACAATCTGGTGATGGACAAAGGGGAGGGGATTTGGGGGGCTAGGAGAAAACAATGAAGGGTTAAAAAAGTACAAATTAATAGTTGATAGATGGACATTGGGATGGGGAGCACAGCATAGGGATGCAGTTAGCATTAATGTATTGGCTAGGTGGAGAACAGGAGGAATAAAAAAGCAATTAAGGGCATCATTTTATAAACTATATAAATGTCTAACCAATATACTGTATACTTGAAATTAACAAAATAAAATTTTAAAAAGGATGCTCAACATCATTAATCATTAAAGAAATAAAAATTAAAACCAAAAATGTCATATCACCTCATACCCATTAAGATGATTACTATAAGAAGAAAAATACAGAAAATAACAAGTATTGACAGGAATGTACAAAAATTAGAACCTTTGTGGACTTTCCGTGGGAATGCAAAATTGTACAACCACTGTAGAGAGCAGTATGGCAATTTTTCAAAAAATTAAATATGGAATTACTGTGTGCATCTTCAATTACACTCCTGGATATATACCTAAAAGAATTTAAAGTAGGGTCTCAAAAAGGTATTTGTACACCTATGTTCATAGTAGCATTGTTCACAATAGTTAAAACCTAGAAGCAAACCAGGTGTCCATCAAAGAATAAATGTATAAGCAAAACTTGATATATACATTTGATGGACTATTATTTAGCCTTAACAAGGAAAGAAATGGATCTCTAATGGTGGTTCCAGTCAAAACAGCACAATAGATAAGCACTGTGCTCACCTTCTCTCATGATCACATCAAAATTACAACTAAATTAATGAGTAATCAACCTTGAGAACCACCTGAAGACTAGCTGAATAAAACTCCTATAAAGAAGGAGATAAAGAACAGGCCAGTTGAAGCTGGTAGAAAGGGTGAAGACGTGTTACATGCTGGTCTCACACTCATGTGTGGTGGTTGAGAATCGAGAGGGATACCTTGGCTGCAGAGGTTCCCACCAAAGAACAAGGGAACCCAGCCCCACATGGAGCTCCCCAACTCAGGGAGCTCAGGTGAACAGGGAGACTGTGCTACTGAGCCCCACAGGGCACCTACTACATAAGAGTACTGCCAAGTGTGAGAAGTCCCTGCAACAGCTGGCTGTGAAGGTCAGTGGTGAGTCTGCTCAGTCCCAGTGAGAAGAGTGCTGCTGTATTCCCAGGTATTTCTCTTAAAGGATCCACATACAGAGTCACTCACTCACAGGTATTCACCTAAAACTATAGTGAAGGAACAGCAGCTCTAAAGGCACTGGAGACATATGGAAAGAAACTGAATAGTGTGGTTTGGGATAAGGGCCACCATTGTCCCCATGTTGAGCCCTCCCCTCACAAGTCTATAGGGATAGGCTGGCACTAAATCTGCATGTGCATTAACCTGGTAAACAGTTTGCCCCACCCTGATGACACTCTGAGACTCCACTCCACTCAACTCATACATGGCCCTTGGCTCTTTCAGTGGCTGTGCCTCACAGACTGCTAGGCCCATACTGCAATCTTTCTTAAAATTTCTCTAAGGTCTGCAGAACACAAGCTGGTGGCAGATGACCTCAGTGTGTTGGGTGCCTTTTGCTGACTGAACCCAGGACCAATATGGGTGGTAACTGTCCTCCGGTCTGGTGTGGCATCTTCTCAAAGCACTGCAAATGCAGCTGCCAACATAGGATTGCTTTGTAGCTTCTACCAGTGGCAATGGGCCAGGAAGAGCAGCAGCTGACCTGAGCCTTCACTGGAGCCCCTCCCAAGAGGTCCACAAACCAACACACTTAGTGACAGGCTTCAGACCACGACACAAGACCTCCCAAATAGCTCTGCAAATGGCACAGCCAAAGAGTGGTCTCAGTAGGACTAGAGCCTGGTTGGGGTGAATCCACTCAATGTGGTCAGTCCATGCTATGGTCATGGCCAAGCCTCACTGCTAGTCAGCCTGCTGGTCAACCCCAACCACTGATAAGCAAAGAGCAATCAAGGCAAAACTACAACAGGAGGGAGCACACAATCCATACAAGGGACACTCCTGGAACACTCGGCTCAGGTGACCAGGGAGACTGTGCTACTGGGTCCCACAAGACACCTACTACATAAGGTCACCCCACCAAGTAGATCTATATAATTTATAGAAACGAAGATAGAAAGGTAGCCAAAATGAGGAGACAAACATGTGCCAAATGAAGAAAGAGAAGAAAACTCTAGAAAAAGACCTAAATAGAATGGAGGGAAACTGTCTACCAGATACAGAATTCAAAACACTAGTAATGGGATTCTCAACAAACTTAAAATAAGAATAAATGGACTGAGAGAACTCTAACAAAGAGATAATAAACAACAACAAAAAAAACCACATAAAAATTATAAAAATAACCAGTCAGAAATGAATAGAATAACTGAAATGAAGAAATCAAATAGAAATCAAAAGCAGAGGATTGACTTAGCAATTTGAAAGACATGTTAGAATAAAATACCTAACTGGGACTGCAATATATACATATATTTAAAGAGAATAGTTTAAGGAACCTCTGGGACAACGTCAAGCATAGCGATATTTGCCTTATAGGAGTGCCAGAAGAAGGAGAGAAAGAACAAGGGATTGAGAACCTATTTGAATATATAATGACTAAAAGTTTTCCTAACTTGGTCAAAGAAATAGATATATAAGTCTAATAAGCTCACAGAGTCCCAAACAAGATGAGCCCAAACAGATCCCCACCAAAACATCAGAATTTTAAAAGCAGCAAGAGAAATGCAGTTAGCTACCTAAAAGGAGAACCCATAAGATTGTCAGCTGATTCTCAACAGAAATTTTGCAGGCTAGAAGGGATTGGCACAAAATATTTAAAGTGATAGAAAGCAAGGACCTAAAAACAAAACTATTTTACCCTTAGAAACTATCACTTAAAATTAAGAGAGAAATAAAGAACTTTCCAGACAACAAAAAGCTAAAGGAGTTCATCACCATTAAACCATTATTACAAAAAAAAAAATGTTAAAGAGACTTCTTTAATAAGAAGTGGGAAATAACATAATATAAATATGAATAATAAAATGAAAATAACTATAAATTTGTCAATAATCACTTTAAATGTAAATGAATTAAATGCTCCAATCAAAAGACATAGGATAGCTGAATGGGTAAAAAAACAAGAGTCAAACATATGTTGTCTAGAACAGACACACTTCGTATCAAAAAACATACTCAGACTGAAAGTAAAAAGATAGAAAAATATTTCTCATACAAATGAAAGTGAAAGAAAAAAAGAGCTGGAGTAGTAATGCTTATATCAGACAAATTAAACTTTAAAACAAAGACTATAAGAGACAAAGGACATTTCATAATGATAAAAGGATCAATTCAACAAGAAAATATGACCCTTGGAAACATTTATGCACCCAACATAGAAGCACCTAAATATATAAAGCAAAATTGGCTGATACAGAGAGATCAATAGTAATACAGTCAGAGTAGAAGACTTTAATAACCCCCTGACATTAATGGGTAGATTTAAGACAGAAAATCAACAAGGAAACAGTGGTTTTAAATGATACAATAGACCAGATAGATTTAATTGATATTTTTAGAGCCTTTTACCTGCAAAGCATCAGAATACATACTTTTTAAAATACACATGGAATGTTTTCCAAGATTGATCATGTTAGGCAACAAAGCAAGTCTTCATACATTTAAAAAAATTAAAATCATATCAAGCATTTTCTCTGATCACAACGCTACAAATCAATTACAAGAACAAACTGAAAAACACAAAGACATGGAGGCTAAAGAACATGCTACTAAACAATAAATGGATTAACAAGGAAGAGATCAAGGAAGAAATCAAATGATACCATGAAACAAATAAAAATAAAAACACAACAAGCCCAAATCTATGGGACACAGTGAAAGCTGTTCTAAGAGGAAAATTCAGAGCAATACAGACCTACTTCAAAAAAATCTCATGTAAAAAAGAAAATCTTGTGGTAACACTCTAACTTTATACCTAAGAGAATGAGGAAAACTATCAGCAATCAAAGCTTAAAGTGAGTAGAAGGAAGGAAATAATAAAGATCAGAGGAGAAATAAACAAAATAGTCTAAAAAATAATTTAAAAGATAAATGAAACTCAGAGCCGGCTCTTTGAAAAGATTTTTTAAAATTATAAACCTTTAACCACACTTATCAAGAAAAAAAGAGAAATAATCTGAATAAATAAAATCAGAAACAAAACAGGAGAGTGACAACTGATACCACAGAAATGCAAAGCATTATAAAAAAAAATGCTATGAACAATTATATGCCAACAAATTGGGAAACCTGAAAGAAATGGATAACTTTCTAGAAACATACAGCTTTGCAAGACTGAATCAAGAAGAAATCAGAAAATCTGAACAAACCAATTACTACTAACGAAATTGAATCAGTAATCAAAATCTTCTAACAAACAAAAGCTGTGGATGGATGGCTTCACAGGTAAATTTTACTATGCATTTGAAGAAAACTTAACACATATACTTATCAAACTATTGTAACAAATCAAAAGTAGGAAAGTCTTCCAACCTCATTTTATAAGGCCACCATTACCCTGCTTCTAAAATCAAAGACATTACAGAAAAAAAAAGCATAGGTCGATATCTCTGAAGAACACTGATGCAAAAATCCTCAATAAAATATTAGCAAATTGAACTCAGCAATACATTAAAAAGATCATACACTATGATCAAGTGGGATTTATTCTTAGTTTTTGTTCAATATCAAATAGCAAATTTTGTTCAATATCCACAAATCAATTAATGTGATATGCCACATTAACAAATCAAAGAATAAAAATCATATGATCATGTCAGTAGAATCAGATAAAGCATTTAAAAAATTCAACATTAATTTATAATAAAAACTCTAGGTAAAGTAGGAATAAGGGGAACATACCTCAACATAATAAAGGCTATGTATAACAAATCTACAGCTAACACCATATTCAATAAGGAAAAGCTAAAAGTGTTTTCTTTAAGATCAGGAACACAACAATCTCCACATAGTATTTGAAATCTTAGCCACAGCAATCAGACAAGAAATAGAAGCATATGCCATATTTATGGATGGGAAAAATTAACATCATTAAAATGTCAATGCTACCCAAAACAATCTATAGATTTAACAAAATTCCTACCAAAATACCAGTGACATTTATCACAAAACTAGAACAAGTAATTCTTGAATAGCCAAAGCAATCTTGAGAAAGAACAAAGTTGGAGGTATCACGCTATCTGATATCAAACTATCTATAAGGCTATAATAATCAAAATGGCATGCTACTGGCATAAAAATAGACACATAGATTAATGGAACAGATTAGGGAGCCCAAAGGTAAACCCAAGCCTATATGATCAATTAATCTATGACAAAAGAGGCAAGAATAAACAATGAGGTAAGACAGTCTATTCAATAAATGGTGTTGAGAAACCTGAACAGATACATTAAAAACAAACAAACAAACAAAAAAAAAAACAAACAAACAAAACTAGACCACCTTTTTTCACCATATACAAGAAAAACTCAAAATAGATTAAAGAGTTAAATGTAAGACTCAAAACCATAAAATTTCTAGAAGAAAACATAGGCAGCAAACTCTGACATTGCTCTTAGTAATATTTTTTTCTGATGTGTTTCTTCGGGCACGGGTAACAAAAGAAAAAAGCAAATGAATTTATATCAAACTAAAGAGATATTGTATAGGGAAGGAAACCATCAAGAAAATGAAGACAATCTGATGAATAACAGAAATATTCTCTAATGATACATTTAATAAGGGGTTAATATTTAAAATGTATAAAGCACTCATACACTTCAACACTAAAAAAAAAAAAATTCTATTAAAAAATGAGCAGAGGACCTGAGTAGGCATTCCTCCAAAGAGGACAGTGTAGATGGCCAATATACTTATGAAAAGATGCTCAATGTCATAATTTATTGGAAAAATTAAAATTAAAAACACAATAAGGTATCACTTCACACCTGTCAGAATGGCTATCATCACTACATCAACGAACAAGAGTTGGTGAGGATGTGGAGAAAAGGGGACCCTTGTGCTCTTTTGTGAAATTACAAATTGGTGCAGCCATTATGGAAAACAATATGAAGTTTTCTCAAAAAATTAAAAATAGAACTTCCTTATTACCCAGCAATTGCACTTCTGGGAATTTATCTGAAGAAATTCACAACACTAATTTGAAAAGATGTATGCACCCTTATATTTATTGCAGAACTATTGATAAAAGCCAAGTTATGTATGTAATTGAAGTGCTCATCAACAGATGATTGGATAAAGAAGTGGTACATATATACAATGGAACATTATTCAGCCATAAGAAAGAATGAAATTTTTCCATTTGTGACAACATGGATGGACCTAGAGAGTAGTATGCTAAGTGAAAAGTCAGATAGAGAAAGACAAATACCATATGATTTCCTTTATATGTGGATCTAAACAATATAAATGAACAAATAAAAACAAATACCCTCATAGATACAGAGAACAAACTAATGATTGTTAGATGGCAAGGGGTTGGGGATCTGGCTGAAAAAAGTGAAGGAATTAAGAAGTATAAATTGGTGGTTACAAAACAGTCAACAGAATGTAAAGTACAGCATAGGAATATAGTCAATAATATTGTAATAACTATGTATAGCGCCAGGTTGGTTCTAGATCAATTGAGGGAAAAACTTAGTAAATTATATAAATATCTAATCAGTATGTTATACACCTGAAGCTAATATAAAATAATACTGAAAAAATTTTCTAATGGCCAATAATTTAATCAATCATGCCAACCTAATGAAGCCATGAAAACCCATAAGAACTGGGATTGGAGAATTTCCTGGTTGGTGAACATACGGACACTCTGTGCCCTTTCTACCTACTTTGCCCTATACATCTCTTCAGTATGGCTATTATTGATTTATAGCCTTTTATAATAAACTGAAAATCCAATAAAAATAAGAAAAAAGTAATGACATATGCTCCAACATGGATGAACTTTGAGTATACTATGTTAAGTACACTATGCTGGATCAGAAAATTACAAATAATGTAGACTTCCATTTACATGAGTTATGTAAAGTAGTCAAGTTCACAGGAAGAAGAAATAGAAAAATGCTTATCAGGGAATAGCTTGAGGGGGCACTGGAAAGTCGTTTAATGGCTACAAAGTTTTAGTTTTGCAAGAAGAAAAAGTTCTGGAGATTTGTTGCACAACCATGTGAATAAGCTTAGCACTACTACACAGTATACTTAAAAATGGCTAAGATGGTATATTTTTATGTTATGTATTTTTTACACAGTTAAAACAATAAGTCTTTAATGATAAAAAAAAATAAAAAAGATAGTCACAGTAGTTCCTGAGCTCACAATCCTAATACAGAGACTAGGTTTATAAATTTTCCAGAAGGAAAAAGAAATGATGGCTATAATAATGTTAATAGAAGATAATAGGATAACAGAAGTGCAACTTCAGTGCCATAATAGAAAATGGAAAAGGTTAGGGGGAATGAAACACACAAAGGTGGCATCTCAGAAGAGCCTTGAAGCCTGTGATTTAGACCAATGAAGTTGAGTAGGAGGAATTTCATTCAAACCCAGAGAACAGCTTGTCAGAGCACTGGGAATATGTAAATATATAGCAAGAATTGAAACTGAGGATGCATGCTGGAGTCAGAGCCTTGAGCATAAGACTGATGAGCATCACCTGGACTTGGTGGTAGCCAAGAGGAGCTAAAGGTAACTTAGGGCTGTGCTTATTTAAACAGAGATGCACTTTAGGAGGGTAACCTAGCAGCAGTGGATAGGATAAAAGGCTGTGTGTGATGTGAGAAAGTCAGTGAGACCAGTTAGGAGATTGATACAGCCTGTTAAAAAGAGCCATTCTACACCGAGTTGGGCCTTCATGGGGTGGCGTATAGCTCCGGCAAGGACCTTTGACTGAAGAGTAGCTGAAAATGGGCCAGATTTCTGCTCTCCAAACGAACCTTGGGCAAAGGACGCCTTGTTCTCACTCACAAGATAGATATGAGGTGGTAGTGGCATTCCTGAGTGGCATTGGAAAATGGAACCAAAACCTAGAGACACTGGCTTTAGGATGAATCACAGATGCCTTGGAAAGTCAGGGAATTAGTGAGCATGGGTTTAACATTAATAGCAACAGAAGGTGAGAAGGATAAGTTGTGCATATTTAGGTTCGCATGCTTATTTAAGGGTATGTTCAGAGCTTCAAATATTACAATACAATAAACACAAGACAATCTAATGGAAACACTTTACAGGAGGCATGTATATTATGGGGCATTGGATATCAGGGGAGGTTTCTAGGTACTAGTTGAGAACAGTGCTTTGTAAATAAATAGTAATCCATTTTTCGCCCATTTCCTTTTCACTTGCACTAACAATTGGGTGATTTCAGATAACCATTTATAAAAATGATCCTTCTTTTAATAATTATTTTTCACTCCTGTTAATTACAAATAAAGGTGTAATTTATTTATAATTTATTTGAGTTGAAAAAGATAATATACCTTCATTTGCAGCAGATCTCAGGGAGAAATGATCAGGATGAAAAAAGCAGGAAGCTTTCTAATAAACATTTTTGTTTTTCTGAGTAATGTTGCTCCAATATCTTATAAAAAAGAGTATTTGGTAGCTTCAAAATTTTTAATTAACCTTTTTATTTTGAGAAATTTGACTTACATAAAAATTGGAAGAATATTACAATGAATTCCCAAATACCTGTTACCTAAATTTGTGTGCTGTTAGCATTTCCCTTATCTCTCCCTTTTATATGTAAAAACACATTTATATTTTTTTCTGAACCATGGATTATGACCCCTCATTTTTTAATATTATATTTTAAAAAATAAAGATATTCTTATATGTGAATACTTAGTAAAAGGAAGGAAGGTGGGAAAGAAGAGAGGAAGAAAGGAAGGGAGGAAGAGAAAGAAACAACAAATAAATAATAGAGAAGGCTCATCAGTGTATTCCATTTAATGAGCCTCTCCGAGTGAGCATTTGATGAAGATGAGGGTCTGGGCTTCCTTCATTTGGTTTAAGGCCTGGAAGCCTCATGTGTGATGAAAATCTAGCTGCATTGAATTTAGTTTAAAGAAATATATTTCAAGAGCAATTTTGACTAAAAGAGATTTTTGCCTTGTCAACTTTCTTTAAGGACTTCAGGCAGCTGGAACACCTGAGTCTACTGTACCAACTGACAACAGGACATTAGCAGCAATTTTATAACATATAATTAAATCATATTTTTGTAAAGAATGCATTTTTTTAACTCTGGTATTGAATTAAATTGCTGTGTAAATTGAGTGAAATATTAAAAATCAGAAATAAAAAATTAATGTATTATAAAATAAAAAAAACAATTTCAATTACTTGAATAGGCATCCATTTTAATATCAAAAGCATAAGAATAAAGCTGAGAATGTATGAAATAAAAACACAAAATGTGTCTTTCTATTGCATTAACACTGTTGGTCTTATTTTAACAGAAAATACTCTTAGGTTTTTATAAATAGACATTTTAATTATATTGTTTGACTCATTTTATTGATATGGAAATTATAAATTAGTTTGTGTTTATTGCCATATAAGAGATAACTACATAACATTTTTTATTACTAGTTTTAATGTTTTTACATATTTTACAGATAGCATCTGAAAAGTTGACAGTGATGTTTGGCAAGAATTTTTTCCTGAAAGATAGTTATTGCTCAGGTCAAAGTGCACAGCTGTTAGAACTCAGGTTAGAACATGGGCTCTGCATCAGTCTCTGATTTTCTTTGAATCTCAACTTATTCATCTACAAATTAGGGAAAATATATTACGGGAATCCTGGGAGGATTAAGTTAGGTAATTGAGAGGTGATCAAACAGGGTCTGACACAGAGTAGCCATAAACCTCTTTCTGCCTCCCTCCTGCTTTCAGCTGATGTGCACCCACTACTCCTTGTCTGTCTGCCCATTCCTCCTAGGACACAGAAACCTGGCTAGGGCACAAGGCAGGGCTCTCTGGGCCAGGTCAGCAGTCACAGCCATGGTTCATGGCAGTTGTTAGGTGGCTCTATGTGTCCCCTTTTTTTGGGATCTTCTGCTCTATTTACTAAGTCTCTCTATTATAGTCTCAACCATTTTTAGTTCAGACACTCTCCTCTTTTTCTAGCTGCTTCTCTCTGTGCATGTCTTCCTGTTTCTCTAGTTTTCTCTCCCACTTTGCATATTTATTTATTCATTTATTATTTACTCACTCATTTATTTAAAAGTATGTGGTAGGCATGATTCTAAGATGTTCTCCAAGATCATAACCCCATGCAAGCTTGCTCTGGGCAGTGAAGGTAGACCTGACCTAATCAGGGGAAGACTTTTAAAAGACAATGGTTAGAGACAGAAGAAGTCAGGGAGAGTCAAAGCTGCACCAGGTGTTGTTCTCTTGGCTTTGAAGGAACAAGCTGTTATGTTGTGGAGAAGGTCAAGGGGCAGGAAAATGTGGGCAGTTTCTAGGACCTGAGAATGGCCCTGCTGATGGTGAGTGAGTAAACAGGGACTTGCAACCACAAGAAGCTGAATTATACCAACAGGCACATTATCTTGAAAGCAGAACTCCGTAAAGGCAGCCTATCCAATATCTTTGCTTCAGCCTTGTGAAATCTCAGGCAAGGGATCCAGCTAAATTAAATTGCACATCTGATCTCTAGAAACTGTGAGATAATAAATAAGTATTATTTTAAGCCTTTACATTTGTGATCATTTTTTTACACAGAAATAGAAAACTAAAACAAGCTCCCCATGATTCCTATTAGTTTGTCTTTGGGCCTGGGTTCTAGAGCTATTAATTCATCTTACCTAGTTCCTTAGTGCTATCTCCACTGTCCCTGGGTTTCCAAAAGCATAGCCAGGATCCTTAAATCCCCTTCCAGCAATATTAATTAGACAAGCTAAATGGGAACCAGCAATATTGCGCCAGCCATGCGGAGTGTGGGTAAGAACAAAATCTCTATGCGATAGCCTTATAGAGAGCTTAGACTGGAGCTTACAGCAAAAGCCTATGAATGCCTCCCAATGACAACCACTAAGACTTCAAACTAAAGAGTTTGCATTACCACCTTGCTGTCAGACATTAATTGAAACTATCCCTATAAGTGAAGGATATTAAGTAATCTTGAAATACCCATACTGACTAGGAATATGTCAGAGAAATGCTCTAATGTAGATGGCAGTGCCCAGAAGAGTTCTCTAAAAATATGGAAATGATTTAAATGGGATTTTGTTATTGAAAGAATGCAAGGAGAAGATAGTTATAAGCAGGATATTTTTTCTCCCAGCACTGAGTCTAGAACTACGTGAGGAGCTGCTGGATTCTACTGTATCTTGGGAAGCATGCTATAAAGAGCCCTCGACTGATTGACAAAGAGCTACTTGGTTTGTGGACAGAAGTTCCAGGGTGAATGGATGACATCCTGTCTGGAAGGCCACCACTCTGATTGAGGAAGCTAAACACAGATTAGCCTGGTATGCCGAATTGCTTGCTACTTCCCTAACAGTAATGGAAGAATTGAACAGTGGTGAAAGCCCTTATATTAGGATTTTTATTGTCTCACAGGGAGTGGCTAATGGCCTGGCCCTACAGTCAGGTAGAAGGACAATGGATACCTTCTCCATCAAAGCGGGTGCTTGTATGGGGTATAGCCTATGGAACTTACTGAGAAAATTTGAGGAGCAAAGTAGAACATGTTGATGTCCACTGGAAGAACCCCACCCAGGTTTGGAAGGTAATTGTAATGAACAAGCAGATATCCCTGTGTGCTTGTTTAAAGAGGCCACCTAAATCCATGAAATGAATGTATCTGGGGGTACTGAAGCAATACAGATATAGGCTGAAGGTAGACATAGTCTTTATATACCCTTTGAGGCACAAAATGCCAATAAGTGCTGTTTGTCTGACTGGAAAAGTGGTAGAGACTTCAGATGACTGTGTGGCAGATTTCCTGGTGGGAAGGGCCTGAACACAGCTGGCAAGTGAGACTAATGCTGATAGCTCTGGGGCGGTGTGGGGAGGGTGGCTAAAAATGGACCCTGAAATGAATAGACACTGACACTCTGGACTGTGCTTTTGTTTGCTTGGTGGTAGGTATAAATGCTCGGAATGTTATGGAAGAAGAACAGAAGATCATATACCAATTCGGATGGCTGACCATCATTTCTTCAGGCTCAGGAACACACTTTACAACTCATAACATCCAACAAATAGCAGAGAGCTCCTTCTCAGACTGATAGTTTGATAGAGAATTGGAACAAGCCATTGAACCACTGGTTGTCTAAAATGGAAGAATATAAGGTCATAAAGGGTGACTTACATGTTTACTAGTGTGTGTTCACACTCAATGTGAGTGCAGCTAAGGAATGTCCCCACTGGATATTCCTCTGCTTTTCAAGTAGAGTTGGGGAAGTGGGGGAGCGGAAGGATGCTGGTATGACTATGCAATTCTTCCCCATTGAGGAGAGGATCTCAATATGAAGACCATACTTTTTTTATTTTCTTCTTCCCCATCACTTCAACTTTCTTAGGTAAAGTGGTCACAGAATCAGGTGGCAACTGCAACACTGAAGGCAAGGTTCACTCCTAAGCAGAAAACTATACCTTTAATCTTTTATATCTGAGTTCCTAAATCCTGATAAAGAGGGTCATCTCCTCACTTCACCTGGAAAAACTGGGGTTAACTGTGAATACAGCTGTATAGCTTGTTGGTAAAAATTGTCCACTAGTTCTGCACCTATGTAACTGAAAGGGAGAAAGTTGTTAGACTTGTATTCCTGCCTGCAATCTAGACCAGCACAGTAACCAAACCTAATAGTTGGGCACAACAGGGGTCCCCAACCCCTGGCAACACAGCAAGAGATGAGCGGCAGGAGAACAAATACAGCTCCATCTGTATTTGCAGTCTCTCCCCAGCACTAGCATCACTGTCTCAGATCCATCTCAGATCATCAGGCATTAGATTCTCATAGGAGCACTAGTCCTTGCTACGAAAAAGATGAAAAAGACTGGGTATAAACGAATGAATAATAGTAGCTGAAGATAAAGAAATAAATAAACTAGTTATAAAATAGAGAAAAGCCAATATTACTTTAACACCTGTAAAGAAGCCCAGAGTAAGAGATGACATTGTCTCTTAGCTCAATTATTCTAGAAGCCTGATAGGGTGAAGCCATATGTTTGCTGAGACTACTCTTGCTTTGGGAAGCTGATAAGCTGATAAAATATAATGGAAGCCTAAAAACCTGAGTGACCTCACCCTGGGAGATGATGAGCATAAAAATCTTTTGGAATTTTCCTGAGTGATAACTGTGTCTTTTGTTCTAATGAAATGACTCTTGGTGGGCTCTTCAATGAAGCTGCTCACCAAAAACACCAAGCCATGATTAGGAGCTTGGAATTATCAAGACCACTCCCCCATTCTCCAGAAAGGGGCTGGATATGGAGTTAATAATTAATTATGCCTACTTGAAGACTCCATAACAATAGTATGGGAAGATAGCTTATGGGTTGGTGAACACATCCTCACATGACGAGGGTGATACACTCCAACTCCACAGGACAGATGCTCCTATGCTTGGGACTTTTCTGGACCACACCTTATATATCTCTTCATCTGGCTGTTGATTCATGTTTTTCATTACTTTATAATAAACTGGTAAACATAAGTGTTTCCCTGGCTTCTGTAAGCTATTTTAATAAATTATTGAGACCAAAGATGGGTCATGAGAACCACAACCTAGAGCTAGTTGGTCAGATATTCCTGTTTGCAGGTGACAAATTGGGACTTGTGATTGGTGTCTGGAGTGTGTGCATGTGCGTGTGCGTGTGTGTGTGTAGTGGGAACAGTGTGAATGAGCTCCTAATGGGTGAGATCTGATGCTATCTCCAGATAGGTGGTGTCAGAACTGAGTTGTAGAATACTCAGATGGTTTCAGAGAATTGCTAGATGTTTGAAAAATTCACACATCTGGTGTCAGAAATCAAGTGCAGTAAGTTGTGCAAGTAAAAGAAACAGGAAGGAGAACTGTATTTTCCTTTACAGAAACTAATGGCCAAATTTGCAATTCACTCCTACAATGATGTTTTTATTCTGTACTGTTATTGTTATTGTTCTTATTTCCCTCTTCCTGTGTTTTTGTCTTCCTCACTGTTTTTCTTCTGTAGGAGGAAAATATGATTTCCAGCCCAGTTTCTGAGTCATCTTTCACTTATCATTGTGTTTGGGAAATTGCATGTTGCTTTATACAGCAAATGCTGCATAAAATAAATTGCAAGACATTACTAGATAAGGAGCAGAATTTTTTGAAAAATAGCTACTAGTTTGAAATAAAAATTGCTTACAAATCTCGATATCATAATTCCTTCAGGATTTTTTGAGAGGTGGAATAATTCTAAAACAACTGATATTTGATATTTCTAGCAATCGATGTAATATTGATAAAACGTTTAACAAATTCAGTTATATAGAGCTGGTGGCTGCATTTGTCACACTTAGAGTATAATAAGTATGTAATGTGAAGTTTGGGGATATTTAATAAACTTTCCAGATTTTCCGAGTCTCAGCTACTTGATTAAAAGTAGTTGAGAAAACCAAGTCCTAACAGTGATAGAAAAATCTCAGGGACTGAAAATTAAATAAACATGTCCTTCAGCCCCACTGCATACACACACCCTTTACCCTTTACTAAAGGGCTGAATGTGGGGTAAGTTTCATAGCAACTGAGAGTATGGGCTTTTCTGACCAATGTTAGCATCAGAAATTTTGAAAGCAGTGGCAAAAGAAAAAAAGCATATTTTATTTTTATGGAAAAAAAGTTAGATATAAGGTGAACTAAAATTAATCACCCTAAGTACAAACTTCTCAGATCATCATTACATTGAGACTTTAATCACAATAAATATAATTCATAAGGTTAGCAAAGTGAATGGCTGGAAATCATCACATGGCTCAGATTAAGAATGCAAAAAAAAAAAAACAAATGTGATTTGATGAATAATTGATCAATTAATTTAGAAAAAGTCTACAGCCACTGTGGATAAATCCTATTTATAGTGTACTCTCTGAGTTGTCTTCATTAATTAAGGATTAGACATTGGTCTTTTCCCTTTTCTGTAAACAACTAGCTTTGTACTTTAGGTTTATAAAATTCTTAAGCAAAGTAATAGTGGGAAAGAATCAGACAAGTGATTATTTAAAAGTCAAAGGCATCTGTAACTTTAAGAAGCAACACATACAGAGATGGCAAACAACATGTAATTTAAATCTATATATTTTCAAATCTGCCAAACTCTTACATTTCAGTGACTTTGAAATTAATTTATAATTTATTCTAAAATGTGCTAAATGCAATTTACTTGGAACTGCAGAACAGCTCAGAGTAGATTTGTTAGTCCAGGCACTGAACAAACAAGATTTGTAATGGGGTTGCTAGCATATTCTTAACTCTAGCAGAGGCACTAAACTGTGGTAATTGCTCTGGCCATTTTCAGCTCTTAGGTATAATTTTGATGGTCAATATAACAAAGATGATTCTTTTTCTCCTTTGATAATAGAAAATTGAATTTTTAGTTAATACACTTTTGAAGTTTTTGTTTCCACCCTCCTCCTTGAAAGAGTAAAGGAGACCAGAATCTTAATTCTGTGTATTAAAGTGGGACAGACAGTGACTTAAAGACCAAGGGTGGTCATTGGGAAATGGGGGCTCAGGTTACTGGCCTCTAATAGATGCTATTTTCTGGAAAATAGTCGAGTTCTCTGTGACAATCTTACTGTTTCATTTTGGCATTGTTGGCCAGTTGCATAGCTCTTCCCAGGTTTAAAACCATATAAGCACAATTTTAATCATTTCTACCATTTCTTCTCTCAACATATTTTTCTTTCCTTAAATATTCTACTCTTCATTTCCATACTGTACTCTTTCCTCCAGTCTTTTTTTTTTTTTTAATCAACACCTTGTTATTCCTCAAGATGATTTCCATTTTGTTGACCATGGTTTTGCTAGATTTGCACTTCTCAATGTTCTCCTCACAGTTGTGCATATAATATCATGATATAAGATGGCCCTTTCTTTTGATGTAATCAGTTTAACAAACGTGCAGACTGCCTAGTACTTGCAAACAATTCTCAGAATCATTCAGTTTTTTTTTTAATATACTAACTTTTTTTAAAAGAATTTCTAGGTTTTATGATCTGATTGATGGCTACTTTTTGTTACTTCACAGAATGTTACTTAACACTTACTGTTTACTATAGGAGTGTGATAACCTCAGCGAACCTGGAAATCATAAGACACACGTGTGCTAACAAAATATCAGCAACTATTTCTTTAGCTAATAAAATACCAGTTCCTATTTCTTTAGTTAGTAGTTAGTTTTAAAAGTGTATGCCCCAAAATGATGCTTAAACAAGTGTAGTTGCAGAAAGTGCATTGCATCTCACTTAGTGAAAAGTGGCTTTTTATTTAGGTCAAATGCTCTTTGTCTAAGTTAAAAGTGCACAATTTTCATTATGATTAAGAAGAATCTTTATCACAATCTTTGTGTATGCGTGAAAAGAGAACAATAGCTATTGATGTGTAGCTCCATTAGCAAAACTTGGCAAAATGTTAAATAATTCCACTTTTAATCAGATGCTTCAAATATGAAATCAGTTTAGATAAAGTCAAAAATTTGCTTTAAACTCTATTCATAAAACTAAAGTAAACCTTTTAGATATTTTTTTTCTTTTACAGGAAAAATAATTTATGAATGCTGTTGAAAATAATGTCAAAATTCAATATTGAAAATAAAATTGTTTTTGTGGTTATATTATGAATATACATTTTACCAGGATACAGTATCATGAAAAAAAAGTTACTAAATTAAGAAATCTATTGAACAGAAATGTACTTGAAATTAGCTGTAGCATAAACATATCCATAATTGCCTCCAAACAGAGTGCATTATTCTACCAATATAAAAAAAAATCAATATTTATAAACCTTATATAGTAAGGTCTCACTTAACATCATCAATCATCATCAATAGGTTCTTGGAAACTCTGACTTTAAGGAAAATAATGTATAACAATAAGTTGATTGAAATAAATAAGAGTTAAGTTCCTACAGCATATTTCTGGTCACAAAAGCATCATCAACCATCTAAATAACTAAACACCATTAATATTAAACATGGAAATATATGGGAGCTATAACTATACATTTAAGAAAGAGTAATAAAAAAAATGAAATAATTATTTTCCAACCTGCTTATTCCAGTTCTGTGGGGAGCCGCCCTGGAGAAGGAACTGGATAAGGTTCTGGGCTGGTGAGGGAGCTGCCATTGCACTCTGGTATCTGTTTACATATAAAAGCTCTCTGTGCCCCCAGTTCCCGAGAAGTTTCCCTGTGAACATAGCCCTTGGATGCAGTTGAAAACATATGGCGCCAAGTAATAGATTCTATGCACATAAGTAAAAGTTTAATAAATATACTGTTCCCAGGAGACTGTTCCTAAGAGATTGTTCTCAGGAGATGATTTGTTTGTTTGAAAACGTTGCTGTATCTTGGAAATGATAAATGTATAAAAAGCCTCTATAAAATAAAGACGAGGTCAGTTCCTGAGAACTGAACCTCTCGACCCCATACTTTGTCTCTCTTTTCTTCTTCGCCACTAACTGTTGTCTCTTTCAGGACCTGAGTGTTGCCGGCAGGCTCCGGCAAGTTCAGGCGGTGATGATCAGAGTCCATGATGACAGCTCCAGCTACAGGACAGGAACCAAGCCTGGACAGGACGCCTTTCATCTCTGGGGGCACGTACACCCACATTCATACCCACATTCACTCAGACTGGGACATGTAGACATGGCAATTCACCTTGTGTGCACCTCTTTGGGATGCGGGAGGAAGCCAGAGCACCCAGAGAAAACCCATGCAGACATGGGGAGGGTGTGCTCATGCCAGAGACAGGAGCTCTGTTTGGGAATTTTTTTTTTCTTTATCAGCATTATAATGAAATGGCATCAAACCAATGTTATTTAAGGACAAGCTGTATATTAAAATTTACAGAGCTTTATATATTTGTACCTTAGTTGCAAACTTTTTTCTGGTAAGGCTATAGTGGACTAAAAATAAATAAACTACAGCTTTTCAGTATGAGTTTTCTCTCTTTGCTGCTCATTATGAATAATATTTTAGAAATATTTGAGCCTTTATGAAGAACTACTTTGAAATCAACCTAAGTACTCTGCATAATATTGAGCATATTTTTGAACAAGTCCTTTAAATTTTGCTTATACTTCATTCAAAACTGGTTGTAAATCTCTAGTTAAATAATTCAACCAATGTAGCACCAAAACTTCAGCTTTTAAAGCATTTAGTAAATTGCCATTAAGAACAAAATTTGCAAACAAGAAGATAATGGGGTTTATTTCTACAAAAACAGAGGAAGTGAACAAATTATATGGTAAGAGATCAGTTAGTATACAAGAAATAATTTGGACGTTTGGTACCTTTGGAATGTCTTGACTTATAGGAAGAACATTCAGATGGTCTTATTTTTAATACAAAAATTTATATTCTGTACTAGCATATAATAAAATTAAGATCTATAATTTGAATCTTCTAAATTAGCACAATATTTTAAAACATATTAGAGATAAAGTTCATATGCTTTGTCTTTTAAAAATATTGAAGAAAAATATTTGTTTAAATATCCAATAATATTTAACATTATTTATTAAACAAAATATCCTCTTTGACATAAAAATAGTTTTCTTGAGAATACTCTCAATTTAGTAGAATTTGATCTAAATTTATTAAATACCTCAGCACTGGTAGAAAAGACTCTTTTCTTCTTTAAAAATACTATTTTCTCCAAAGAAGAGAAAAAGTTGTTTTAATGATTTCAAATATATTAACTGTAAATCTGCATAGAAGAATATTGCAAGCCATTTTGTAAACAAAATTTAAAAACAATAAGATTATACTGAAATTACCAACTCCAGAAAAATACCAATGATATGATACAAGAGAGACATACAGCTTAGAAACTGATTAAAATTTGCTACTATGTTTCAAGTTTTGCTTATTTTATGTATATATATATATACATATATATATATATTCAGATGACAATCAACTTTACTATGTGCTTATTCACTCACATATATAAATAATTTATTTAAAAAATAGATTTAGAACACAAGAAGCTTATGCGTTGACATAATAATATAATAAAATCAAGTTATAAGTGTATGAATAAATATATCAAAATGACCCAATTTGGGGTCATTTTGAATGACCCCAAAGTCTCAGAGTTTAGACAGTGATTAATCCAGCTGCCTCACCCAGACAACTGGCAGCTCCCATGCCTGTCTTGCTCCTTCCACAAGCAGCATCAGTGTTCGTCCTTGCTGCTGCTGTAGGCATTTCTTCTATCTTGAGTGCCCGACAGCTTAGTTTCTGGCAGATCTATGAGGAAGCCTTTACTCCATAAGTATTGGAGGAGGCAAAGCCCACCTCCCACTGCAGCAGGTGAAATTGTCAGATCTAGGCTTGACCTAAGAGCCACTCCCCATGGAGTTGGGACCGGGAGCAAGTGACTCAGAGAAGTGGGACAGCCAAGAAGCTCAGTAGCGATGGGTGTTGATGGCTGCAGCAACAACATCATCCAGTTTTCAAAGTCAGCATTGGTGTCGGTTTCAGCAGTGGTATTCAGTCTCAGCCCAGTAGCCACAGTCAAAGCTGTGGTCCAGTCAGTGGGTATCACAGAGGATGCTACAGTGGATGCTGCCATAGAAGGTGTAGTGGTAGCCACAGTGGAAGGTGCATTGAAGCTCTGTGTTCTGCAGCCTTCTCACCTTGGCTTGGTTTATAATTTTGGCTGAAACTGCATCTCTTCATCAGCCTCTCTCATTACAGCTTCTTTTCTAAATTTGCTTCTCCCAGTTCTTTGGTGATTCTGGAGTAAGAACTTTTTTTTTTTTAATTAAAAATAATTTTATTTTCTGCTTTTATCAGCCAGACTCAGTTTCTGTGGCTCACACGAAGATCCCCAACTGATATTAACTTCACAGACGTAGGAGGATCAAGTGGCCAGGACTCAAATCTACAGCTTTTCAGACTGAAAACAATACTCAGCAGAAAGAGAGGCACTTCATCCCTGAAAATTAGTTGGGTGACAAGGGACGAATGTGGCCGAGTGGCACCAATATTGATTGTATCCAGTCTGCTTACATTCGAATGAAATTGTTTTGTTTCCTTAACATGTGTGTAGAATGCCTAATATCCCACTTTCTGGGATTTGATTTTATTCTAATTACTTTTGGCTTTGTGTGCCTACTTTCACCAACTTTAGTATATTTATCTTTTAAATTTATTTAACAGAACTTACTATAGGGTAGGCTTTACCAATATTAACTCATTTAACACTCATAAAATCTTATAAATTATTATTATACTCACTTTACAGATGAGGAAATTGAGGCACTAAGAAATTTAAGAAAGAATTTGTCTAGAGTCACAGAATTAGTGACATAGTAAAGATTAAATCTGTGACCCAAAAGGCTGAGCACCACTGTCTCTCCACCACCCATGAGGCTGACATACTGAGCACACTGTCTCTTTTCAATCTTATTTCTAATTTCCCAGAGTGCATCTAGCTATGTCTACAACAGACATTTATTTAAATTTTGAGAACAAAGGGTATGTGTATGTGAGAGAAGTAGAGAGAATGTGTTGATAAGAATTGCTATACTTTGGCAAAAGTGAGCAAATAAAACAGCAGCATTTAACATTCCTAAAATGTTCCTCAGTCATTTTAGTTGTTCAGCCTCCATTGTAGCGCCTTTGTTTCCACTTTCTTGCTGAGCTTTTCTAATTTTTCTCTCTCCTTCCAGAAACCCCAATTTATTACTTCTATTATATTGATCAAATTGTTTCTATTTCTCCACTTTCTGAGCTATATCCTGAGGCTCATTTATTTCCTACTTAAGTGACTCATCCATGTATTTTCTAAACCAAAAGCTATCTACTCTAATGGATAATGGTCCTTTTCCCTAGATGACAGAGTTATGGTTATGAATCCAAGGACTTTGTTCTTTTCTGTACTGGCCTAGAATAATAAGCAAACAAATAAGATAGGATATGATAAGATAGGTTAGGGTGGGATAAGGTAGGGCAGGACAGAACAGAACAGAACAGAACAGAACAGAATAGAATAGAATAGAATAGATAAACAAAAGACCAAGATAAAGCCAGTTTGAACACAAACAAGTGACAATCTTGCAACAGGTTAGGGTGAGTGACTAGAAATAGAAGGAAACTGAGAATGAATAGAGAACTTGTAGGAAGATTAGGGAAGCCCAGTGGTGGAGTGCCTCCTTCTTCAGGGTGTTATGGATTGGGGCAAGATTCCCAGATCATAAAGCAGCTGTTATACCCAAACTGAAGTGAACAGCACAGGGAAAGGTATGGAGTCAGGGAGAAACGCTCAAAGAGAGGACCAGGAAGCTGCTTCTGGTTGAACTGAGCCTCTTACCAGCCCCAGAAGCAAAACCATTTCAGAACTGTTCCAAACAAGGCTCTAGTACATGGTACAGCAATGAAGCCACAACAAGAAAAAACTGGGCCCGTGAGCCTTCCATCTGGCTTGCCAGCCTAAACTGTGGCTACAGAGTTATCTCTGGATAAGGAGGAGTGCAGCAAATTCATCTGTCATGTGATTCTTTCTATCCCTTTGTTTCTTAGTGAAATGTTACTTTTGAAAAATTGTAAGTGATTTCAGCAAAATCATATTTAAGAAATATTTTCCATGTCCAACTGAGAACACTGGGAGAAACAGAATGTCCTGGAGGTAGGGGCTGTGGAGGAGAGTGTGTGAAAATGTGGGCTGAAGAATTAGGGTAGGCAGCAAGAGGAGGGAGAGGCAAGGAGCAAAGGAAGAGGAGGCAAGATAAGATGGAAAGAGAAGGTGGAGATGGAGAGTTAGGCAGAAGGAGGAGGGACAGTGCCCTAGAAATGGGAATGAGGGGGTACAGTTGTATTTGTTAGTTCCTTTCCCTCCTGGGAATCTCAGATTTCTACTCAGATATGCTATTAGAGCAAAAGAGCATATACTTATGTTGAAATAACCAATGTGATTAAATAATGAAGGACTAATAATGACATAACAAAATGAGATTAACTAGTTACTTTAGCTTTAAAAAATTTTTTTGACAAGAAGTCAAAAATGCTCTGCTTCTTAACCAGGGCCGTGGTACTACTGACTTTGTAGGGGGAGTTAAGAGATGTATGGGGCAATTTTGGAGTCCCACTCACCAGAGATTCCATTGGCAACTACTGAGTAGGGTTGTGCTTGTTAAATGCCCTGCAATCCACAAGTCAGCCAGTCCTCTTTCAAAATGCAAACTGTAACCCCTGTGAGAAACACAGGAAAAGCATATACAAAGATTTAGGGTGAAAGTAGAGAAAGGAAAGTTAAGATTGAGAAGAATGAGAAGAATGGGTAGATATGAAACATCATTACATTTTGATGAATGCTCTGATATGCATGGCTAATCAATCACAATGCTGAAAAAAAGGCCATGATTCATTTCTGTTGTAGAAATGAGAACTTTAAATAAGTAGAGGAGAAAAAATAGGAAAAAATAAATGGAAGGTAGTGGAGAAACAGGAAAGGAAAAACAATGAAGGCTGTGCACACCACTATTCTCTCAGGCTCAGGGTGATTCTATAATAAACTATTTCCTAGTCAACTCTGCTTGCTTCTTTTCTCCACCTTTCCTTTGTCCAAGCTCTTTGGAGAAAATATTAAGATTGCTTTAAAAATGACCTGTGATATTGTTTTTATTCAGATATGATTATGTCTATAGAATAGGTGATGGCTTCCATTGAAAAACTAGTTTGTTTCTCACAAATTCCAAGAGGAGGGGACAGACCATGCCATGCAAGGCCTTATGGGGAAGGACGAGGGTTAATCAAGTGGTAGAGAAAGGAGGGAAAACATGGGCAAAACTTTATTGTGGTTTTTGTGGGGTGAAATGGGCAAGGCCAGGCAAGCAGTTTTAAGATCAAATTAATTTAAATTTTTTTGCAGGCTCTGGACTATATAGGTCATCTCTAGTTGTCTGATACCTGGTCTTAGGGTGATTTAGGGTAAGAAGATAGAGTTCCAGATTTAAGGAGCTGATAAAAGGAGACAAGTAAGAATATAAACACAGGGTTAATTGGTTTGCATATCAAAGGTGTGGATACTACCTCTAGGAATTAGCTAATGCTGGAGCAGGCCTTAATACAGAGATTAAGTGATAACAGAAGGATGTCCAAAAATCCACCCACTATGGAAAAACCTCATGTCTCATCCTGGCCCTCTAGAGTGGGTGAGGTCACATTCTGTGCACACCTGCTGTCTGGCTGCTCCTTGTCCAGCCAAGTTCATTGGTATCAACTTTCCAGACTCAGGAGCATTGTTAATATCACTGGTGCATTTAAACTGTAGGATACTTATTTCAGTTTTCCCACACTTGATTTATTCAATAGATGTTTCTTGAGAAGCCAGGCATTGAAAAGGTACTGTAGGATAAACCATAAATTTATTGAATTGATGGCCCTAATTAAAGGCCTCTCTGGACTATGACCTGTATAAAGTGACTTTCCAGCTCCTCTCACCAAGAGGCAAAATTTACTACCCTGGTTGGCTTTGTGCCTTGCTATGGTCAAAAGAATACATCATAAGTCATGTTCTAGTTCTGATCCTAGGCTTCAAGAGGCTTCACGTGCTTCTACCTTCTTTCTTAGAACCTTACCTCTACAGCGAGAACAAGCCTGAGCTATCCTGCTATCCTGCTAGAAAATGAAAGGTCATATGGAGCAAGGAATGGATATATAAGTTCAGGGGTGAGAGAAAGAATGTAAACATTCAGCAAGAACTTCAGGTTGGCTGGTATTTATTGTGGGTTGTTGAGTGTGTGAGTGTGTGTGTGTGTGTGTGTGTTGTGTGTGTGTGTGTGTGTGTGTGTGTGTGTGTGTGTGTGTGTGTGTGTAGGTTTGTGATGAGGGGCCAGCACTAAAACAAGAACCAGTCAGGTCATCTTGGTACTGGTGTCATTCTAAGGAGTTTTAACTTTATTCAGAAGTCAGTGAGAAACCACTGAAGACTTTACCCAAGAGAGTGACAGGATTCAGGTTACATTTTGAACAACGACTTTTTGCAAAACTAGAGACTTGATTGGAAATGGTGTTTTTGCTACCTAGGAGACTGATAAAAAGGTTTAATTGTAGTATTTGGTGTTGGATGCCTGATATAAGGAATTGCCTTGGAATTGGATAAACTTAGGAGGAGGGGAGAAAATTACTTATAAAATATGTTAAACTTGCAAAAATTGGGGAAAATTTTTAATAGAGAAAATAAGATTTAATATGGTCAGAAAAATGTTATCAACTGCTCTGACTTTTCTCACTAGAAAATTTATCTCTGAGACAGGCATATTTAGTGGCATGAATAAAATTCTTCTGTCTGGCTTCTGCTGGATGTTTCATCTATGTCATTAAGTGGTGTCTGTTGCATTACCTTGGCAGTTCTCTGTCTCATGATTCAAGGGAAAGCTGAGACAAATGTCTACCCTAAGTCCTTAGATGCTAGTAAAACTTACAAATGTGATTAGAATAGAGCCTCTGTCTTTGGGTCAGGAGGAATGGCTTTCAAGATGATTTTCAAGAGGATGTTTTTTGATGTCTCTGGGGAGTTGCGTTCAAAGCCTCAATGAAAGCTGCCTTCAGTCCACAGCACAGGAATCTAAACTGCACTTGCTCTGTACAAATTGTTCATATAGTCATATTTAAGAAGGGGCCCCACAAAGCTCAGGAAACTACTGGAGGATGTTCCAGTTGAAGGGATGGATCTGCTGCAGACTTCTGCAGAAGACTGAGGAGGCTCTGTTCCACCACAAGACATAAAACTGAGGTGAGAAGGTGGTACTATAGACCACTGCTGGGGGGTTGGAAACTTTACCCCAAGCTGTACAGATTTGGGCTTGTTATTTCCTCATGGTTTCATTCTATCTGTCTGAGGTATCTATACTACTAGACCCACCTACATGTACAACAATAGTAGCTGGCATTTATCACCACTCATATGAGATGGAGACTATAAAAATCTCAATTTTACAAAAGAGAAAAATGTAGTACATAGAGGTAAAATAACTGGCAAAATAACAGGGTCAATAATAAGCAGTGAACATGAGACTGAAACCTTGGTTCATTTCAGTCCAAAGTTGATGTTTTTTCCCTTGTCTCTGTGTTTCCTAATGGTTGAACAGAGTGTAGAGGTGTGGATCTATGCTTGGTGACACTTGGCAGTCCAGGAAGGCAGCCAGGGGATTATAAAATTTTAGGAAGAAATGGCATCCCAATAGGTAGTGGACTGGCCTTGGAATCAGGCTGAGTCAGTGTCCATGTCCAAGTTCCTAGAGGTGGTGGGAGGGGTTAACCAGCAAGAGGAAAAAGCAAGAACCACTCAGGGAAGGTGAGACCTCAGACCAGAAGAGACATGGGTAATAAGACATGTCAAAGATGGGAACCCATATGTAGGTAGGAGGGTGGAGATTCACGAAGAGCATCAAGGGGCAAAATTCTAGGTGCAGTCAGAACTGGTCTCCCAGAATGCTTTGCTAGACCCGCCCCAGCCTCCTCTGACTCCTTCAGAATTGCAAATGTAGGTGAGTAGTTTGTTCCATGGGGGTAGCACTGAACATAGAAGTAATTTCTGAGCATCTACCTAAATATCTATGCTCCCCTCTTTTTTTTCATTAGATAGATTTTATTGCATCATTTAGGCCTGAATAAACCCTATATTCTCAAGCCTCACTAGCACCTGGATGTGGCCGTGTACGTAAGTTCACATGTACTTAAGTTGAGGTCACTGAAATGTAACTGAAAGTTAAATGAGCATACTTTCAGAAGTGTTCTTTAAGAAAAGCTTTTAGGGTTTTTTTAGTGTCTTTTTTTTTTCTACAGAAAAGAATGTGAACTTGATGTCTGAGTTCTGTCCTGAAGTATGAAATATCATGTAAGGAAGGTGAGACAGCAGAGTAGAAGCCAACAGTTCTGGCTTCCTCTCTTCAGATCTCTTTTATGAATGAGAATAATATATGTACATGTTACATAAGCCACTAGAATATTTGCATACAAGTACATCATTACTTCCTGAGTGAAACACTGAATTTATATTCCTTTTTTTTTTTTATTTTCAGACTAGGAAATGTTTTTCTTTCAATGACCCAACCAATGATAATAATCAAATCAACGTTGCATTTATATGGAGTTGGGCAAATGGTAATAGGTGCTGTTGCATAAATATATTCTTTATTACCTTGTCCTATTCCAGTGCTAACATATTCTGAAGAGATGGCTTTAGGAGTTGGAGGAATTTATTTTAATTAAACCCTGCTTCCCATATTCAATTCTCTAAATACACATTTAGTATTTAAGGAGATTCATATAAAATATCATGAAATGTAAGAATGAAATTTTTTTTTCAGCCTGACAGAGAACAAAAATTTGTTTTAAACCCATTAAATGTAAATCTGAAACAGTATATAAAAGTTCTCTGTATGCCCAGGTACACAACCATTCTGAGCTAAATGCAAACTATAGTCTTGTTATATTTTCGCTAATTACCTTTATGTAAGGGTTAGGGGAGGGGGAAGAGACTCTGTGTTTAAGGTGATGGATGCTTTAATGCTTATTTGGGATTTTCTGGTATGGTCTGCTCATCCTGTGACCCAGAAGTACCACTGTGTGAACCACAAAGGATCTGGCTAATTCTCAGTTCTTTCTCTGGGCATTTTCATGACTTCCAGTAGGTTGTTAATGTTCTGAGTCTCTGCTTCCTCATCGGTGGAACTAGATAACAATTTACTCATAGAATTGCTTTGAGGGTGACATGAAATAATCAAGTAAAATATGTATTAATGGTGTCCCTATACCTTCTTTTATCAAATAAATATCTTGGAGGCTAAAGTCTTTTCTGAGGAAAAAACAATTGTTTTTTAAAGCCTTCCAATAGTTACCTGAGTGTGATACCATCTAAGGAAGAGAATGCAAGGGATGACGACAAGTTAATTTTTTAGAGCTGGATTCAGGCATACAGAGTCGTATTTATTCAATCTGAATCTCAGAATCGTAGCTGGCTGCAGGTTCTCCACCTCTGCATAATGACAGTGCCCCTTTTTATCTACATCCACATAATGTCAGTGGCCCCTTTTATTCTCTTCTGCATTGTAACAGCATCCCTCCATCCACCTCTGCAAAATGACAGCATCTCACCTCCACCTTCCAGAAGTCTGTTTCTTGGGCATGAAAGGCTTGAAGTTCCTATCTATCTATGGCATTCTGTTATTTCTAAGCTATTTACCCTGATGATCAGTGTATTAGCAAGTGAACCTTCTGCAGATCTGAGTGCATTCACTTCATATGAAACTAGTCTGTATAGAAGAATCTGCATGTGCCACCTTCTCTGGTGCTGCTCACTTCTTGATGTAACGTTCTGACTGTGTGGGAGCTCCATCTCCATTGATAGTGATCTTATTGAATATGTTTCCATGCATACATCAGGAAAGATGAAAAAGTTTAGTCATATCAATTATAACAAACAGTGGTCTTCATGATGACTACTAAGTGAATATATACGTCAATGTGCCTGTCATTTACACTTGATTCTAATGGTTCATATTGATATTGGACCAAATGCCTCAGAAAGTGATGGTTTTATGCTTTATGGCACTCAAATCTTCCCTCAGTCTTATCCCCCCACTGTTTGGCAGAAAGGAGAACATACGTGCTCACACACATGCAAACACAAATATTTGAAGTCCTAAACACACTTTTAGGAGGTGAAATTTGGGATAAACCAATTGCTTGGCAAAATCTTCCCTTTTCTTCACTTTCAGTTGAATATAAACCAAGCACTTTGCAATGGAAAATCTTCTTCGTACATAGAGTAAATGAAACAGGAGCCTATTCTCAATGTCTTCTTTTTATTTTGCGAAACTTTAATTTCTTTAAAAAAAAGAAGAAGAAGCTGAGAAATGGAGGAAACAAACAATAGATTTAGAAAGAAATATTTAAAAAACCATATTTTTAAGCCATAAGGCTAGTTTAAGTTTACACAGGCACTTTTGAGTATTTATCATGATAGTACTAATTTCATCACACACAGGGCTGCCAGGTTACAAAATGCTATACAAACTGTAAAATACTGATTTTTTTTTCCTATTCCCTTTTCTCACTTTTCTTGAGACTTTCCCTTCTTTTAGCTGAAAAGTTTCTAAAAATAAATAGTCCCGGCGCTCAAGTATTATCCAATTGATGGCTATTGCGGCATTTCTATAGATTTACCTTCGATGATATTATGACTACTTAAGAGATTTTCAATGACCATAAAGATTTTTAAATCAAACTTCAGATATGAATACATTGGTATTAAAATCATGCTATGAATAAATGGACACATATGTAATAAATGTATCTGTAAAAAACTATTTCCCTAAATATTTTAAAAAATATTTTCTAACTTATCTGATAATTGACACACTTATGTAATATGTAAATGTAAATATATAGCCTGAAAAGGATTTCTAGAACCCTCTTTGAGGAAGAAAATTTATTCTAGAAGAAATGTAATACATTCTGGTTTAATGAATCTTCTACCTCTGATCTTTCTTTTAGTAAGTACAGGCTGGTAAAAAAAAATTTTGTAAATAATTTATATTTGAGATCAAATGAAATATTAGCATATTACATATAAAATTTTACATAAATGAATGCATTGCATGAATTTTAAAATAGTCACCATATATTGGAATTTGGATTATCAACTATTAATATTTAGGCTGTATCATTCTTTGTTGTGGGGATTGCCATGTGCATTTTGGGATTTTGAGTAGCTCTTCTGTCTTCTACCTTCTAGATGCCAGAAGCACTGCCCCGCCTCAGTGTGACAATTAATAAAAATCTTCAGATATGTCACCTGGGCCACAAAATTACACCTGAGTATTAATCACAGGATAATTCACCTTTCAAACTGAAAAAGTGTATATTTTCTCTTGAATTATATAAATTATTAATAAACTGATTGTTGTTATTTATTGCTTTTTGTTTAGTTGCAGAAAGTGGCCTTTCCCATTTTTACTTAGCTAGTGTATGCTGGCCCATCTTTTACCAGGTACCAGGCTCATAGACTTCACTAATCTGTAATTTGGGTTTTAATAAGTACGGGCATCTCACTTGTTCTTTGCACAACTAACTGAAGGGTATTAATAATTACTCATTCAATAACAAGGATATATGAGGCCCTTATCACAGTTTGTACACTGCTGTAAGTTCTTGAGATGACCCAGTAAACAAATAAGCAGAAGTCCTTGCCTTGCTATTATAGAGTTTACATTTTGAAGGCTAGCGGGTAGGCAAGAGAATTGGGGGAGAGAAAAAACAAGTGAATTATGTAATAAACCAAAAAATGATAAGCAATGTGGAAAAAGAGACAAGAAAAAAAAAGGTGTAGAAATTCAGGAAGCGAGGATGTTGTAAAGTGAATGGAGTGGTCCCAGTTCACTTCAGTGAACAGATGGACATTACAGTAAAGACTTCAAGAAAGTGAGGGCATGAGTGAGAGTGGTGTCTGGGGGAAGGAATCCATGGCAGAGAAGCTGGCCTGTGCAAGGGACGTGAGGTGCAGGCACATCTGGGTGGGTGTTCAAGAACAATAAGCAGGCCAGTGAGGCTGAAACACCACATGCAATGGCTGTGTATTAGGAAGTTAAGTCTGAGAGACAGCAAGTGACCAGGTCATGTAAACCCTAGTAGTCACTGTAGGGACTTCTGTTTTAACCACCTAGGTGAGTGTGCCATCTGTTTCTTCCATGCACCATGAACTGATGTGCCTGATTTACAGGATTATGTTTAGGATTAAGTAAAAAAAAGCACGTAAATTATTTAGCACTTAAATTTTTAAACATTTTTAAAATTTTAATTAGTTTAAAATATGCAGTACATTGGTTAGACATCTATATAGTTCATAAAATGTCTCCCCAGTTGCTCCCTCCCTCCCCTGACCCTCCACCTAGCCAACATATTCATTCTAATTTCATTCCCTATGACATGCTCCCCATCCCCATGTCAATACATCAGCTACTAATCTGTACTTCTTTAACTCTTCACCCTATTTCCCTAGCCCCCTAAACTGCCCCCCATCTGTCTATCAGGAAGTTGTCCACTATATTTCTGAGTCTGTTTTTGATTAGTTTGTTCATCTAATTCCTTAGATTCCTCATATAAGTGAAATCATATAGTGTTTACCTTTCTCTGCCTGACTTAAATACCTTCTGGGTCCATCAAAGTAATGTTTTTCTATCTCCTTCCTTTTAGTCTGTCTTTTTATAGGCAACATGTAGAGGTCTTATTTTCCTTTCTATTCATCTACTCTTTTAGTTGGAGTACTTAATTATTTTTCATTTGAGGTACTTATTGACAAGAATGTAGTTGTTACCAGTCTTAATTCCTGTTTTTGATACATGTTTTTTTCTTCTTAAAGAAATCTCTCCAACATTTCCTGTAATACTGGCTTGGCAGTGATGAATTCCCTTAGCTTATTTTTGTCCTGGAAGCTCTTTATCTGTCCTTCAACTCTAAATGATAGTTTTGCTGGATAAATTATTCTTGGTTATAGATCCTGAGTCTTCATCTTGTTGAATGTTTTTTGCCAAGCCCTTCTGTCTTTCATAGCTTCTTTTGAGAAATCAGCTGCCAGTTTTACAGTGTTCTTTTGTAGGTAACTATCTGTATTTCTCTTCCTGTTTTAATATTCTTTCTTTGTATTTAACCTTTGGCATTTTAATTATGATGTGTCTTGGTGCGGGCCTCTTTGGATCTCTGATTTTTGAAATCCTCTGAGCTTCCTGGGGTTTTATGTCCATTTCCTTCACCAGGTTAGGGAAGTTTTTCATCATTATTTCTTCAAACAGCTGTTCAGCGTTTTGATTTTCTTCAGCGATGCCAACCAGACAGATATTTGAACCCCTAGTAATGTTCCATATGCTCGTTAAATTATTTTTAATTATTTTTATAGTCTTGGCATCTTATCTCTTGCCATTCTTATTGAATGTCCTTGGCTTTCCCATCCTCTAAATAAAACATTTGATCCTTTTTTTTGTTCACTCTGTTTCTTCCTTTGTTTATTCCATTTAATATACTTTTCATCTCAGATAATGTGTTCCTCATCTCAGACTGGTTTCTTTTTATAATTTCCATTTCTATTTTTATGTTTGTATCTCTTTGTTTAAGTTCTCACTGAATTTAAGCAAAAGTTCATTTAGCTTCCTTATAACCAGTGTTTTGACCTCTGCATCTTTTAGATTACTTGACTCCATTTTACCTACATCTGTTTTGTTCACCCATATGGTTTCTGCTTCTTTGTCTTCCCATTTTGGCTGCCTTTCTGTGTCTGTTTTTATGTACTAAGCAAAGCTCGTAAGTCTCCCACACTTATTAGTGTGGATTTGTGAAGTAGGTGTCCAGTGGCACAGTCCTGAGAGGGAATCAGCTCAGGCCAAATTTAGCTCAAGCCTTTGCCCCTCCAGGACCACCTGTTAAGATTCAGCAAGCAATCCACAGATCCTGTGCTTATAGTTGCCTCAAAAGGCCATGCCAGAAACAGAGGCCAGCTGCCTCCAGTGTGACTCTAGGCACTGCTCAGGGAGGAGCACCTGACTTGCTGAGGATAAACCTAAATGTGGCTTGGGTGGGGCCATGATCTGCGGGAGGCGGGTTTTCAGGGAATCCTCTGGGTGGAGTGACCTCTGTTATCCAGTTAGATGACATCGCCGCTATGGCGGTGCTATGTCTGTGCACTGGAATGGGGGAGGGCTCAACAGGGAACAATGGATACCACCGGCTTTTCTGTACAGTCTCACTTTGGCCCTCACTCAACAATGTCTCCCTGTAAGCCCCTGGTGCCCCTGTGTGCAGCTGAATCAGCACTGGTGCTCAGAGTGAGCAGGTTCGTCACCACGAAAATCTGCTTGCCAACAGGGCTCCTTTAAGAGGCTTTTGCCACTGCCACAGGCTCTATGTCACTCAGCTGTTCAAGACCGGGCAGCCCTGCATCCTCACCCTATCCTACCTTCTGCCATTGCAGAGTGATTTCTTGTGTTTCTCCCTATCTGTGTGGCTTGTTCATCAAGATCCCAGGAGACTTTTCCTTGCTGCTGCTCCTTATTTCCATCACAACAACTTTGATTTGGTCACCAGAGGGATGAACAGAGCCTCTATCATCAAGGCCATTTGGGTTGCAATCCCTGTTTAATTCTGGGGCCAGAAGTCTTAGATCAAGGTCTCTGGTGGTTTTGTTTCTTCTGAGGTCTTGCTCCTTGACTTGTGGATGGCTGCCTTCTTGATGTGTCCTCACAAGGTCATTAATTTGTTTTTGATCAATATAATTACTGATAAATTACGTGTAAATCTATCATTTTTCTATTTGGTTGTTATTTGTCCTGCTGGTTGTTTCTCTTTTCTTGTTTATTTATAGATTGTTTTTAAAATCAATTTAGTTTCCTTTTATTACTCTTTTAGTTGTTACTCAAGACAATATCATGTATCTTTTGTAACTGTATCTAATGATACTTTGTACTCTCACCCTTACTTGAAAAAGTGAGTAACTCAGAAGTCTTTAGATTCATTTCTCCTGCTTCTAAGCTTTATGTTAGACTTACAGTTTATTTTAACTCTATAACTATTTTAAATTCTCCATATATTATTAGTATAGATAGATAACATTCAAAGATACATACTTTTATTTATTTTTTCTTGCAAAATACCACAAATTTTACTCATGGTATAAAAGTATTTAATAAGTGCCACACAGTACAGAAATCACACAGCCTATAGCTCAGCCCTTAAAATCAGAGCAGCCAAGTGAAGATTAGTACAGATTTTAACTTTTGCTTAAAAAAAAAATCTAAAGTACACATTGGAAATTTTTTCTTCTTTCTAGAGACGTAACATCCATGTTTTCTGGTCAATAATGCTCTATCAAACATCGTACTAAGCCAATGTACTACATCAAAGCAGATGAATGACCAGTAAAGTTGTTTTCTGTCTCCTATTCCTGCTCAGCTAGACAGTAAAATGTTGTCTTGGTAGGAAGACTTTGACAGAAAGAAGGAATTGCAGAGCCACTACCTTAACAAAAAACCTAATGAACTGCTTTATACAGAAAAGGTTTTAGGCAAACTTGCACAAACACTTAACATGCTATAAGAAAAGGACACCTTTTAGTTTACTTCCAGAAATAGCACACATTTATTGGTGCCCAGTAAAATAGGAGCTGCCACATAGAAAGCATTTTTGCTTTCATAGTATTAACAACTAAAAAGCACACAGCATATAATACTTGAATTTCTAAGTGGGTAATATGGAAGTTCCAAGATTATACCCACTAGGTTAGCCTGAGAATTCATCTATAACAATTTTTTTTCAAAAATGCTTAAAAGAGAATTTTAGAAATGGGGACTATATTAGGACCAGCAGAAGACATAATGATACAAGGAATGCAAATGAAGACTAGGAATTCATTTTCACACATAGCTTTTACATAAGAGACATCTCTCTCAACAGACTCCTATAGCCAGGACTAGCTGTGAGGATAGGAGCTCCAGAAATCTCAAGATCAGCAGCTGGCTTGAATAACACCCTAGATCAGCAGTCCCTATCCTTTCTGGCACCAGGGACCAGTACTCCTAAAAGAATCTAATGCCTGATGATCTGAGGTGGAGCTAAGGCGGTGATGCTAGAGCTGAGAAGTGGCTGCAAATACAGATGAAACTTGGCTTAACGGCCTTCTGCTCACTTCCTGCTGAGTGGCCTGGTTCCTAACAGCCCATGGACAGGTACCAGTTCACAGCCCAGGGGTTGGGGACCCTTGCTCTAGATGGAGATTCTCCAGTAGTCAAAAACATCATTGAGGCCGAAGGTCCAAAACTTTGACACATGGAAAAAAGCTGTGAGTACACCAAAAGTTTCATGAGAAGCCTGTTGAGATAAATGGCTGGTATGGTGAGCGCTGACACACCAACATGTATGCTGGGGAAGGCCCTCTCCCAAGTGAAATGCTGGATATGGGCTTGCCCCAGAGGACCTCAACTCAGAAGCCCAGAGAGCCGTCTACTGGGGAGGAATACTGAGGTTACGGAACACAGGATTTTGACGAGAAACTGAAAGGTCAAGGATTTTTTTTTTTTTTGACCCATTGATACTTAAAGTTAATGAAGAGTTGAAGAACAGAGCCATCTTTCCCAGATGTATTTTTCTGTCATTAGCAGAAGCCTCTCCCAGGACACTGGGCTGCTGGCAGGCAGTCCAGACCAATCTCATTGCCTGGAAGGCCATTCTGGGAAGCTGGCGCAGACACTGGCTGGCATAATTAAGTCATCATTAGACATTGCTTAAGGTCAGTCCCAGGCCTTCTTTTTCAGCTCTGTATTCCAGAAACATTTCTTTAAAGCTAGAAAATTCATAAACGTGGCCGGCAGGTCAACTGTGTCACCAGTACTGCATTTTTAGGTGCTGTCAAGTTGTCATGAAAGCCACCATGCTGAATCCAGGAATCCTCTCCAGCAGCTGTTCTTCAACTGCTTTTCTACCAATGCCTTCTTTAAAAATAGGTGTGTAGGTGAGTTTATTCTCTTCTTGTGTCTTCAATCTCCTGGTAGTACTTATCCATGAAATTTCTCTGTAATAACTGGAACTCATCCTCCATGGTAATGTCCTCTAAATATCCAGCTACAGAATCCAATTCTGCATCAGAGGCGGAAAAGAAAGCACGAAGCTCTTCCTCCAGAGTGGCCGCCACCTCCACCACCCCATGCGGCTGGGCCTGGCCAGGCTTCTCTGTTCTGGCCCGCACAGCTCAAAACTGCATCCTCAGGCCGTGCCACCTTGGTCACAAACTGCTCACAGCCCCCCAGGTCAGCGCCTCCACCTGGACCAGGACCCCTGCAGCCGCGGGGACCCTGCGTCAGTTATCCGCCTCCCGGGGCCAAGCCTAGGTACACTTTATAAAGATTTTACTTTGGTCATTTTTTAATAAACAAGGCATAGCAGTTGTTACTATAGATTAATAAGAGCAACATCTTTTTGGCTCTCTGATTTGTTATTCTTTTAATTGTCTTCGTTTTTTATTTTTAGACCCAAAGAAGAGTTGCAAGAAAAATACCAATAGTTCTCATATATACTTTATATAAGTTCCTCAGATGTTTACATTTTACCACATTTGCTTTAGTCTGTTCTCTCTCACATGCCCATTTTTCTTTCTGAATTGTTTGAGTCATGTTGCCCATTTATCTTTAAATATCTCAGTGTGTCCTTAAAACAAAGACGTTAGCTTATATAAAAACAGTACAACTACTAAAAATCAGGGAAGTATTATAGATGCAACTCTATTGTCTATTTTATTGGCCTTATTTAGATTTCACCAAGTATCACAGTAATGCTCTTGACAGCAAAATAATGTTTTATTCCAGGTATTGTACTTGGTCATTGTGTCTTGTTGAGTCCTCTTAGTCTCCTTTGACCTGGATGTGTTTTTCAATTTTTCTGTGCATTTTGTGACACTGACTGTCTTGAAGAAGAAGAATTCAGTTATTTTGTAGAATATGTTCAACTTAGATTTTTTGGCTGTGTCCTCATGATTAAATTCAGGGTATGCACTTTAGGTGAGAGTACCACAGAGGGGATGCTGTGACATTCACTCTACATCACATCAGGAGACACACGATGCTAGTTATATCACCTTTCTGAAGATGACAGCTTTAGTAATTTGATGGTGTCTGTGGAACTTCTCCACTAAAAGTTAGTATTTACCTCTTGATAATAAATAAATATCTTAGATGAAATACCTAAGCCTAGGTAAATATCTGGTTACTCATCAAAATCAGGGAGAGAACTCTCTTATCCACATAAATAATAGAAGTCAGAAGACAGTGGTATATGTCCTTAGTGCTGAAGGAAATAGCTGCCAACCTAGAATTCTTTAATGTAAAATTAACCTTTCAGAATGAAAATGAAAAGGTCAGTTTAAGAAAAAACAAAACCTGAAAAGTCATTGTATGGAGAAACAAAAGTAATTGTTCACTTGAAGATGCTCATGGAAGGAAAAACAACCCTCACTTAATTCCAGTTTCTATGTTCAAAACATCACAAGTGTCCCTACCTCTTTGCAGTTTTGATTTTCTTACTGCTATCATGCCTGCCACCCTAATTTTGGACTCTTTGCCTTACTCCAATCTTTGGTCCTCATGCGTTGCCTGACTCCAGGCTGAAGTCTTGAGTTCTTGATGTATTGGATTCCATAACCTAATGGTCTGTTTATGCCTTCTTTTCCATTCCGGGTTGTCTTGGCCCACCCAGAGGTGTCTCTTGCCCTGAGTCAGTAATATACAATTTCTATGCTTAGACATGACAACTTGAAATTTGATACACAAGACTTAATAATTAAGGAGAGAATTTCAGAGTACATTTTATCTTCAGACTCTGCTAATATATTAACTGTCAAATGCAGAACTTTGGTCTTCAGATCTCATTTCCAAAGAGCTGTCCTGATCTTTCTCTAATAAATGCACTACTGCAGGAGGATCCAGATGGTGGCTGATTATTCAATTACTAAGCAAGGGTGGGAGCAGGGGGGAGTCTAATTTACTCATATCTGAACAAAGAAATTTTAATTTAGGAAGCAGGCTTACCCTGTTTAAAATATTGCAGTCATTTTAATTGGTAGGATGAAATCACTGCATGTTGAAATCACTTAAGAGGAGCAGTTTTGCAGGTCACAGGACTAATGTGGAGGATTAGAAGTCTCTCAATTCTCATTGGCAGTAATTTCATACCTACTAAAGTCATACCTAGGAAAAAACTTTCATGCACAGTACAGGCCATAAAATTGGGGCAGGACAGAAGAGGCCTGGAGGCAGATGCTGTCTACTTGTGTGACTTCACTGCTTTAGCTAAAATTAGGCCTGAAATAAATGATTCCTATAATTTCTTCCACGTCTCAAAGGCCATGGCTTCAATATTCTTGTCATTCAATTAATAATGCACCAGTATCTCACTTGTATATTTAGAGCAAAATTTTTATAAATATAAGTAGCAACTTTCTTTCTTAAGTGAGAAATAGAAGAAATACGGCTACTTTGCAAAAACCTTGATTATTAATTATAACTTGCCCTCTCTTGCACACACATAAAACACACATATGCACATTTTACAGCCAGAGGGATATGTGTTAGAAGAGAAAAGTTGACATTCCTTAAGCCAAAATGTAATATAATTTTTAGTTCATTATTTGGCATGAAAACTCATTCCTCAGAATTTGGAGTCATAAGAGGTATTAGAAATGTCAAGTGAGAAATGACAGCATAAAATGCAGATTTATTTAGGTTTTCAAAATTGATTAGCAGTTTGGGGCTATGAGAGCAATTTGTGTGGTGTTTTTACTCTACTAGTTGCTAAAATTGATTAGCACTTTTTGAGGAAGGTATAGAAAATTGCTATGCTAATCAAGATAAATTAAATCATGAAATGACTTGATTACCAGACCCTTTGCATTCTCAGCAATGCTTCAATAAAATAGGTTTGGAAAGCAGTCTTCTATCAGAGCAGCAGATAAACTTTATTCTTTTCTCTTCTTTCCTCTTGACTTTAGAATTTGGGGTAGTGGAAAAATCATTCTTGCTTTTCGTTTTTATGATTCTCAGTCTTTTCAGAAAAAAAATAAAGCTATTCTTTGAGAAGGTACAAGTATCTATATTACTCTACAATACATTTTACCATTTTAATATTAAATTATTCTCATTTGGTAATTGTTTTTAACTGTAACTGTCTACCTGGGGTAGAAATATCATTTGTGGATTACAATCTGAAATGTTGAAGTATAGCTTCCTTATCACAGTGAGTCTTGGCATGTTAAAAATAGGTTCATGACCTTTTGTGGTTGGCCTGGACACAATTTTGTGTTAGAAAGAATGAATTCTTTTCCTATGCATGTCTCTTGTCTTATTCTTTATTTCCATGTCCTTAGGATATTTTGAACAGTTAAGAGAATATTAAAAATAAAAGTCCAACTTAAATCAATTCCATACAACTAAGCAGTTGTAACAGTGTTGGATCTAGTTCTGTCAACAATTCAAATACACACACAAACACACACACACACATACACACAAACTAGTATGTGTAGATTTGAGTTCATCTTAAGTCTCACACATTTTTTTTAGATTGTCGTAGGACTGGTTGCATAAGATTCAATCATTCATTAGGTATGAGGCTTCTCAGACTTAACTTTACTTTCTTCTTATTTATTCCCTGGAGAATTTGGATTCTTTAGAATTAGGGTGGAAATCAGAAATCCACATATATGACCAATTTAATACCAACTTTAAGAAATAGTAATTTAGTACAATCGCCTCATTTAATAGATAAAATTCTAATGTCAAAGAAATAAAGTACAATACATAGGAAAGGTATATTATGAAAAGCCATTATGGGGAAGGATCATTATAGGGTAAGTTGTCTCCAAAGACTTCATGGTGGAGGTGACACTTAAAGGTAGGCCTTCAAAGTTTAATCATATTTTTTTATATATCTGTGAATTTAAGGAAGAATTATGATAAGAAGTACAATCCTAAATCCCAGAGCACAGCTGAAGGAGAATATGAAAGATTTCTCACACTCAGAGAATAAAATTCAGGGAGTATGGACTTCTTGGTAGATCTGGAGCAGCCAGCAATAAGATAGAGATAGAAGAGAGTGTGGAGTGTAAAGTGACATTGAAAAGGTGAGCTAGGGCAAACCATAAAGAACTGAAATACCATGGTAAGAAGGTCAGATTTTAAACCTTTGCAGAGGTATTAGGATTTGCATTTAAATCCATGATGATGATGAAATAAAACGATTTATCCTTTGCTAAAGATGGTTCAGATCTCAGAGAAGATATACGGAAGTGAGTTTTGAATCAAAATGCTTTTTAATAATACCCTCATGGACATCAGTGCTTGAATTAATGATCCTCTAGGTGAAAATTCCCTGGCTGCCACACAGGGTCAAGTTGTGAAGTTTTAAGAGAGAATTATGCAAAATTACATGAAGAGTGTTTTTAATCACCTTTATTTGCCAACATTTGGACCAGGCTAGAGAATGTCAAGATTGTGTATGAGAAAATAATGCAAATGATCTGCAATGGGGAAATTTCTGGCTATTTTAGATGCATTTTTAACTGCCTTCCTACCACCAGAAAGATTGAGATAATAGGTGCAATATTCATTTCAATACTTTAGGTCTGTTTCTACTCTAAAATTCTATGAACCTAAATATTTTACTTAGTTGTATAATGTCGAAAATGCTTGGGGTATCAAAATCTGGGCTGGTTGTTTTATTTTAGATTTTGACATTTTAAAGACTTTAGGTATATCAATGGTTTAATTACAAAGCTGAAGAAGAGATTTTGTATTATCCAATATCAGCTTTCTCTGGAGATACATTCATTACAGAACAGAGCACTTGTGTTAGACTTAGATGGCCTGGTTCAAGTCTCTGCCCTTACACTCACTTTACTATGCTGACCCTCAGTTTTATTATCCATTAAATAAGAACAGCAATGTCTCTACTCATCTCAATGGCTTATGAGCTCGAGTTAGGTAAAAATACATGGTAAACCAGTGCTTCTATTAAAATGACTATTAACTGGCTGAATATTTTTAAATCAGCTTTGCAAAGTAACTAGAGCCTGCTTTTATGGGACAAATGTGATAGGCTAGCAACGCGAGTAGCAGAGAAGTTATTTGTAACTTGCTCGATTCACAGTTATTGGGGAGTTTCATAACAGAGTCAGCTACTGAATAGAAGTCTATATCCACAGCAGGAAAGAAGAAGGTTTTCCAAGGCTTAGACCCAGGGCTGGCATTATATCTCCCAGTGAGTCATCAATATTCCCTTAACTGTTTTTGAGTTGTTCACAGTTGAAGCCCCATAAAAAGCTATTCTGGATGAGAGGCCTAAAATAGACTTCTCTTTTCTGTTCTTTTTCAATATAATTGTTTTTTCTAGGTATAAATCTCAGTCCATTATCACCTATATTAGATTGCAGTATAATCTGGAGCACAAAACCTAATTTCGCTGCTGACAAAGGCGCATTAAAAGTATAGTATTTCCACTAGGGAAATTATCTAACCTAATTTTTATTTTCTTAAATGTAAAATGAAAAAAAAAAGTCTACTTCTCATATTTTAAATAAGAATTAGGATGATAACATCATAATATTTGTAAAAGTACTTACAAAGAATAAAACTCCATTAATTTTGAATTCTATCTTAATAGTTAATTTATCGAATTTCTGTTGTTTTAGATATTGTGCTGATCTGGGTTAAAATTTATAACATCCCCAGATCAAAAAAAAAATTATAGTGCATCAGTCAAGGAAACCAAAAGAGAAAGGAGAAACTTTTCTGTGTATTTCGCATGGTTGAAATATAATATGTAGTATTGGCCACATAGGTGCTAGAAGTGCTGAGATGCCAAAAAGAGGATGGAGCTGCAACCAGAGGGTAGCAGAAGCAGGACAGCTGCTACAGTCCCTAATGCTAAAGTGACAAAGGCAGAGATGGTATTTCTGAAGCTTAGGAGCTTGGATCACCCAGCAGAAGTTGCATGGTGGGTCTATCCCACAAGAACTGAAACTACAGAGGATATCCAGCTGCTGCTAAAGTAGAAATACCTCCTTTTAGACACACCTAGCTGGACACCAGCTGACCGATGAACATAAGAAATATAGCTTGGGTCAGCCTTTTTGTGATATGAGCAAAGCAAAGAAAGGAGGGATGTTTCTGAGAAAACTCAGGCTACAGACTTGCATGCAATATCTTTTATTGTGGATTTGAGCAGGTCTGCTCATCATCTGAGTCTTACAGATTTTACATAGTGAGGTTCTTGCTGCAAAATATGCCTTTTGTTAATGGATTTCTTCATTTCCAATGAAGATGAGGTTAAAGAGGATGATGATGATGATGATGATGATGATGAGGATGACAGTAGTCAATTATCGTGCCTATTAAGTTATTATTCTATATATTTTTCATATGCTGGTTTTATGGTGTATTATCCCTGTTTTACGGAAAGAATAAGATTAGAAAAATTAAGTAACTTGTTCAATGTCAGCTACTGAGGAGCATAATTGAGACCAGAATCCTAATCTGTAGTACTAAAGCTTTGGCTCTTTCATATACATGCCTGGGATCTCTGTTGCCTACCATCCTTCTGGGTCCTTCTTGGTCTATTAAAAGGTGTACTTCTTCAAGGGTCATACCTTCAGGTATGATGCTAACCTCTTCCTCTGACAGAGTTCCTTGCTCATGAAATGGGCATAGAAAATTTTTCTCTAATTTTAGAAGCTCTAATTAAATAAATTATACTTTAGATATTTATAGATCTCTCACTTTTCTATATTTTGCATAATTTCTCATTTCCACAATTATTTTATAGAAAATACAAGACTTTGATAATATTGTGTTCAGGAAATATTAACCAATTATGTCATTATGAAAGGTACAATACTCTCCTTGAAATTTGACCTGGACTATGATAATGGTCACTGTCATAAAAATCATATAAACCATGCAAGCTATAGATTGTCCAACCCTGATGTCCTTTAGTTTATACTCTAAAATAGAGTTGAACACTCTTCTCAAAGACATCATGTTCTGATTGTTCAACCATGCAAATAGCTTTTCATTTTGACCCCATGAGACAATGGGGAATGTTATGCCAATTAGGCACACTTCATTGAATTTTACTAAGCTGTTTTGTGTGTGTGTGTGCATGCGTGTGTGTGTGTTTACTCTCATTTATGGCTACTACACAATAACCCTGAATAATCAGAGTCAGTCCATTTATTTTTATCACTCTTCCAAAAGGAAAGAAGAACCCTTACCTGTCATGCTCCTTTTTGGTCAACCTATAATAATCAGGTGTAGTCTCACTGTGTAGTCTTACTTGATAGCTAATCAGTCCATATATCATGTCATAACAAAGCTTCATTTTCAAGTTACTTCTGTTTATCTGCTTGAAAATTTTTTTTTATTAACTCCCAAGCTCAACTATAGGTAGGTTAAGTCTTCACCAGCTTCCTGTCTTTATTCTGATGAGTTAACCAATTAGTGGTTTTCCTGGAAAAAAAAATGTATCCTCGACTTCAACTGACTCAGTTATAATGGGCAAGATAAATTAGAGATGTATTATTTCCATATAAAATAATTATTTGCTTAATAAAGTGGGTCCCTTGGACATTCTTTAGCTCCTTTAAATATTTAGTGTTTACAGTGTACTAGGTACTCTTTTAGGCTATGGGAATACAGCCGTGAATTAAATTAATGAACTCTGTTCTCTTGAAGTTTATATTCTAGTTGAGGAAACCACGATGATCAAATAAACACACATATATTATGTTTTCAATTCACAAAAAGTGCTTTAAAGAAATATAAAAGGTTATAAAGTTATAGGATATGGGAGCTATAATAGTTTGAATGGGAAGTTTTTCTGAGGTTGTGACTTTTGAGCAAAGAAATGAAAGGAATCAGGTAGTGGCAGCTGTGCAAAAATGTGGGGCAAGGGGTAACATAGGGCCAGCGTTGGATCCTGTCTCAGGTCCATAGAATGCAAGGGAAAGGCACTGTTGCTGGACCTATCTAGAAAGTACTGCCCAATAAAAGTCAACAAGAGGTGAAAGCAGTTAATCACTGGGAAAAAAAATAAGTAAAACAGGTTTTAATAGATTAGAAAACTAAAATTGTACATCAAGAGACCCTAAGACTCCAGTCATCTATTTATAAGTGGACAGGAAGAGTAATGGAGAGAAATAATTTGTCGGTAAATATAAATTCTATATTGAATTCAGTATAGAAGTTTTTTGTGTGGGAACAAAGGTGTAATTCAAAGTAATACTACACAAGTGACTACTGTCATTATTTATTGGTAATAGACTGAGTTAGTACTTATTTTTTTGTCTTTAGATATGAGATATAGATATCATCAAACTTATCTCCACATATAATTTTTCGTTCATTTGCTTATATATCTATTGATTTATTTGATGAAAGTTTATAGTTTATAGGTGAAAAACTCCTGAACAGAAGTTGGATTTTAAGTGACAGGGAGTCACCATTGCCAAAACAAGCAACAACAAATAACAACAAAATGAATACAGTAAGCCCAGGTCATAGTGACTGGTGAAGTGTCTACAAACTAGCAGCAGAAACTGCCCATGGTCTTATTTTTGAAGAGAGATGCAATTTGCCCAGTAAAAGAGTTAGTGAGAAGCTCTCCTGTTAGTGAACATAGCCCCTGGAATTTTAACTCATGTAGTAATCCTTCTAAATGAATATCAGACCCAGAAGCTGTTTTGATTATTTTTATTTTATTTATTTATTTATTTTATTTTTTGTGTGTGTAATTTCCATGAAAAAAGAATATTGCTAGCAGTTTCTCATGACCTCCAGGAAAAATCTGAACACTTTATTCCACATAAGTTTTTACACTTCTTTGTTCCTACATTTCTAACCATATCTGAGTCTTTCCTTGTTCACTCGCCTGTGCTTCTCTCATCCATGTGCTTTCCTCAACATTTCCAACTGTGTGACATGACTGTCCCCATGTTTCTCACACTGTCATGAGAGAGAGAGCACTGAACAGAATTCAGCAGACCTGACCATCTCTAAGTCACTGTTCTCTCAACTGGTAAGCAGGGGTTGGAGGGTAGGATAAAATAGGATTCGATCAAGGTCAGACTCTATCTTCTCCAAAATTCTTAATTGTACAGCCTAGTCTAAAGTGTTATTGCCAGCTTCTGGGTCTGATTCATTTATTGTCTTTGAAATTCATTTAGCAATTGATCAAACTGAGGTGTGATATATCCAGCTTTCCCAGGTAAACCAAGCCAACTCCATGAAGCATTGTCTCTGTGAATGCCTTGTTGTTTCTCAGTTATAGGTTTCCTAGACAAAATTCTTGCTTCAGCTCATACCACTCCCTTTTTCTCATCATCCATAGGTAAATTAGGTTGATTAGCCTCTAGTAAGATTTCAGTTAGGCTCTGGTAAACTAATTTTTCTGAGGCCAGGCTTCTTTAAGTAAAACTGAATATTCTGGGATATTTCAGAATAGTTACTTTCCCTTTTCCTGCTGAGAGCAGGAGGGAATTTTTCTTTGATGTTCAGATCTTCATCCTTAGAACCTGTTAGGGCTCCTAAAGGTAAAATTCTCAAAATCTATCCCCCCACTAAAACTGACCCCCCAGGAGTACTCATCTCTCAAGTTAGTCTACTCTCAGTCTCCAATAATTAGTCATTTATACTTTAAATATTTCTACTAGTTGCTGGATTCATCAGCTGTGTTTGCTTCCAGTATGTTATGATTCTCTGTGTCTGTCTCTACAGTTTTGGAGGTAATGGTTTGCCCTGTGACCTCAATTCTGATGAATGTAAGAAGAGTTTTTTTTAGTTTGCTCAACATGTTTTTGTGATGAGAATGAGAATAAAGATTTCTAAGCTTTAATGGCAGACTGGAAACTATAAGTCCTTGGCTTGCTTTTTTCTGTAAATATGTCTAGAAATTTTCCATTTCAGTGTACAAGCCTACTTCCCAAACTTATAAAGGTAAACTCAGATTATCCTCAGACTTCTCAATGCAAACCTTATAAGCCAGAAAGGAATGGAAGGATTCAAAGGGGGGATTCAAAGATCCAAATTTAAAAAGCAAAATGGAGATAAGGCACACACAGGAGAAAATGAATGACTATGTATATGTAAAATGTTTCTTTACACATTCATAATGGTAACCACATGCCAAAAATTCAGAACTGAAATATGTAATGTAAAACAAGAAAAATCAGAGGCAAAATCCATAAGAGCCAACCAAAATAAAGAAAACAGAAACATAAGGACAAGGAAGCAATGGAAACACCGAGCTATCAGAAAGCAAAAGATAAAATGGCTATAAGAAGACCTCATAGTTCATTAATGACCCTAAATGTAAATGGACTGAACTCACCAATAAAAAGGCGCAGAGTTGCAGAATGGATCAAAAACCAAAACTCAACTATATACTACCTTCAGGAGACACGTCTCAGCTCCAAAGACAAATAGACTTAAAGTGATAGGGTGAAAAATGATATTTCAAGCAAATGGCATTCAAAGTGGGAGTTGTGGCACTATTATCAGACAAAATAGATTTCAAAATAAAAAAGGTAAAGAAAGATACTGAGGGACACTTCTTATTGATAAAGGGAATCATGCACCAAGAAGACATAACACTTATTGATATCTATGCTTCCAATTAAGAAGCCCCAAAATATGTATAGCAATTATTCACAGAACACAAGGGAGAAACAGACCAAAACACTATTGTAGTAAGGGACCTAAATTGTCTACTGTCATATATGGACAGATCATTCAAACAGAAAATCAATAGGGAAATAACATCTTAAATGACACATTAGTCCAACTGGACATAATTGACATTTACAGAGCATTCTATCCCTAAATAGCCACTTATATATTCTTTTCTAGTGCACATAGGACATTCTCAAGAATTGATCACATACTGGGACACAGAGATAGCCGCAACATCTATGAGAAGGTTGAAGTCACACCAACCATATTTTCTGATCATAAGGCTTTGAAACTAGAGATCAACTGCAAAAGGAAAGCAGGAAGAGCCACAAATACATGGAGAGTAAACAACATCTACTGATAAATAACTGAAAAAGAGAGATCAAGAGATACATAGAAACGAATGCTAATGATAGTACAATGTATCAAAACTTTTGGGACACAGCAAAAGCAGTCTTAAGAGGAAAGTTCATATCATTACAGGCCTACCTCCAAAAATAAGAATGAGCCCAAATAAACAATCTAACACCTCATCTTAAAAAAACTAGAAAAGGAAGAAGAATGAAAGCCAAAAGTCAGAGGAAGGAAAGAAATAATCAAAATTAGAGCAGAAAATGAAATTAAAAACAAAACAAAACAATAGAAAAAAATAAATGCAATAAAGAGCTCGTTCTTTGAGAGAGTTAACAAAATTGATAAACCCCAGGCTAGACTAACTAAAGAAAAAAGAGAAAGGACACAAATAAAAATATCAGGGGTGAAAGAGGGGAAATTATGACTAACATCGCAGAAATACAATACTATGAAAGAGTATATAACACCAAATTTAACAACCTAGAAGAAATGGACCAGTACTTAGAGAAATGCAATCTTCCTAGACTGAATCAAGTAGAACTGAAAAGTCTAAAGAGACCAATCAGCAGTATGGAAATTGAAACACTCATCAAAAAGCTACCAAAAATTCCAGGACCAGATGTTTTCACCAGTGAATTCTACCAAACATTCAAAGAGATTTAATGCCTATTCTTCTCAAACTCTTCCAAAAATCTGAAGAGGAGGCCATTTTTCCCACCTCATTTTATGAGGTCAATATCACCCTGACACCAAAACCTGGTAAAGATAACCCAAGAAAACAAAACTACCGACCAATATCTTTCATTTCTAGCAAACTGAATACAGCAACATATTAAAAACATTATAAACCCTGATCAAGTGGGCTTCATCCCAGAGACACGAAGATGGTTCAACATATGCAAATCGATTAATGTAATACACCACATAAACAAATTAAAAAATAAGAATCATATGATTGTATCAATAGATGCAGAAAAAGCTTTCCACAAGGTACAGCATCCATTTATGATAAAAACACTAAACAAAATCAGTATAGAAGGAAAGTACCTTAACAAATTAAAGGCTATCTATGACAAACTCTCAGCCAACATTATATTTAATTTACTAACATAGTTAAAGTGACCATTTAACCTAAAGCTTTATACAGATTTAATGCCATCCCCAACAAAATCTCATCATCATTTTTTATTTAAAGAAATAGAACAAAAAATCATCAGATTTGTATGGAAGCACAAAAGACCCCAAACTGCCAAAGCCATCCTGAGAAAAAAGAATGAGGTTGGACGCATCACTCTGCCCGACTTCAAATTATACTATAAAGGTACAGTAATCAAAATGGCATGGTATTGGCAGCAAAACAGACACACTGACCAGTGGAACAGAATTGAGAGTGCAGAAGTAAATCCATATTTATATGGGCAAATAATTTTCAACAAAAAATCCAAAACCATACAGTGAAGATAGGAAAGCCTCTTCATTAAATGGTGCTGGAAAAACTGGAAAACCACTTACAAAAGAATGAAACCAGACTACTGTTTATTACCACACACCAAAATTACCTCAAAATGGATTAAGGAACTAAATATAAGACTGGAATCAGTAACATGCATAGAAGGAAACATAGGGACTAACTTCAGGTACCTGAACTTAAAGAGGATTTTCTAAATTTTGCCTCAAAGGCAAGGGAAGTGAAATAAATGAGTGGCACTACATCAAACTAAAAAGCTTCTGCTTAGCAAAAGAAATCATCAACAAGGTAAAGAGACAACCATCCAAATGGGAAAATATATTTGCAAGCATCACCTCCGATAAGGAACTAAAATCCAAAATATACAAAGAATTCATACAACTCAACAACAACAACAACAACAAAAATGATCCAATCAAAAAATTGGCAGAGGACCTGAACAGACACTTCTCCCCAGAGGACATACAAATGGCCAAAAAAATATATGAAAAGATGCTCAACACCACTAGCTGTTAAGAAAATGCAATCAAAACCAGTTAGAGATACCATCTCACACCTGCTAGGATAGCTATAATCAACAGAACAAGTAATAACAAATGTTGGAGAGGATGTGGAGAAAAAGGAACCCTCATACACTGCTGGTGGAATGGCAAATTGGAACAACCACTATGGAAAACAGTATGGAGTTTCATCAAAAAAAAAATAAAAAACTTAAGTATTGATCTACCATATGATGCAGCATTCCCTCTTCTGGGTATTTACCCCAAAGTCTTGAAACCCATATCCGAAAAGATATTTGCACACTGATGTTCATATTAGCATTATTCACAGTGGTCACAATATGGAAGTGACCCAAGTGTCCTCCGATAAATTATTGGTACATATATACAATGGAATATTACTCAGCCATAAGAAGAGATGAAATACAGCCATTTGCAACAACAGGTATAGACCTCGAGATAATCATGCTAAGTGAAATAAGCCAGACAGAAAAAGCTGAAAATCACAGGATATCATTTATATATGGGCCATAAACCTAAAAGCAACAAATGAGCAGGACAAATGAACTGAGACTCGTGGACATGGACTATAGACTAGTGATTACCAGAAGACTATAGAGTAGTGGTTACTAGTGGGGTGGATGAGAAGCAGGGAGGTAGATGGGATAAAAGGGGTCACTGTAGGGTGGTAGGTTGAGAGTGAAATGTGTAAAGAGGATCAAATATATAATAGCTGAAGGAAACTGGATTTTGGGAGATAAACATACAATAGAATATAGAGATGTCAAATAATAACGTACACTTAAAATTATATAATTATTTTAACCAATGTTACCCCAGTCTACTTAATAAAAAAAAAATCTTTCTGTACCAGATTTTGGCATAAAAATTAGGATAGAACACCAATCAATTTCAAAACATTGGAAAACTATACACCATGTTGAAAAGTATTAAAAGATAATTTTCTTTTAAGGGTAGAAAACATTATGCCAAAGACATTGACCTTCTCATAGGGAGAACTTAGATCCTAAAGATCTTCCTATTTTTAGGATGGCAGTTAACACATTTCAGTAACTTTATTAAAGGAAGGATATTTCTCAGGTTTAACCAAACACAACACACCCAGAATATCACTTACTGAGTTTTAAGAAAGAAATGGTCTTTAGGTTATGAACTTTTATGACACTTCAGTGCTACAGTCTCCTGACCACATGAACCCCAAATTTTCCACAATATGAGTACAGCATTCCTTTTACACAAACCATCATAGTTGCTGCCAAAGCATTAGAACTGAACTCTATTTGCCAGTCTTTAATTGGGCTGGTCCTTGTTAAATTCAACAAGCATCTTATGTTGCCCTGATGTACATGTAAAACTTACATAACTGTACCTAAGTGACATACTGGCAAAACACTAATATTGTCTGAAAGAGTGATTTAAAATACTTGCAACAAGCCACACTGTAACATGTGGCTAATGATATCCCACACTGGTTCAAAACTAAACATCTGAAAATCGTTGAATGTGTCTTTGGAAAAGAGCTTTAAAACAATCTCAGGATAGAAATATTACTTGCTATGACTATTGTTTCACAAAGAAAGGGCATTTTAATAACAAAAAATAAGACAATATCAGAATAAAGACACTCATTCAAGGGGGAAAAAAAAGAATCCAGGAGATCTTCTAGGTTGTCTAGGAAAATACATATAAATATTAAAAAACCAGTTCCAGCGGATTCAAATTTTGGTTTCTACCTGTAAAGAAAAATGTGAGAAATTCAACCAGGTTGGGAACTTGGCAGGAGGGGAAATATTTGAAATATAGGCAGCTAGAGGTTAATATCTGAGGTTGTCAACCTTCTGACCAACTTGAACATAAAAGGATCTCCTTTGTTTCTTCCCACTTTTCACCAAAGAATAATGAACACCACCCAAACATTTCTTCTTGAAAGAGAAACCAGATGTAAGCAATCAGCTCCTCACGAGTAATTACCTCTTCCTCCCCCTTTGCCTTTCTGCCTCCCCTCCACCTCTGTCTTTCCCCCTTGTTACTGAGTTCACCCTTTTGCCAGGCACCATGCTAAGTTCTATATACAGGGTCTCATTAGTTACACTTTTAAGAGGAAAGAGTGATTAAGGAAAAGTCCAAGCTACGTAGTATATAACAAAACTAAAAGGTGTATTTCAGGTAAAACCTTAACCATGATCTCCTTGCTTAAAAAAAAATAAATCGAAAAATGAGAAAAGTACATGTCCACCAATGCTGTTTTGTATCTTGTGCCTCCTGCATAGAATTCCCTTTCCCCGTTTTCGCTGTCTGAAATCTCTCACCCTGCTCATCCTTTAATGACTAGCTGTGACGTCCCTTCACAGTCTTGTCTGTAAGAATGGGTCCTCTCTGGACATCCCCATTCTATGCCACTTAGCCAAGTTTAACCTGAAAACTATTTGTCCTCTTCTCTCCCTCATGAGCTTCTTGAGGCCAGAAGCCATTTGTGACTCATCTTTGTATCTCCCAGCATCTAAACATAGTTGTCAAGGGTAGACACTTGATAAAAGCCTCTGTAATTAACTGTCAAAAGCAGAATATTTTCAGATCTTTGCAATCACAGCTTCTCAAATATAAGTTAAAATGTATATTTTCTTTGTTTTCTACACACATTTTATAATCAGTGGTGTCTGCAATCAGCTCTTAGTGACTTGCTAATGTGTTATGAAATGTTTAACAGTTTTGTGAGACCAGTGGTAAACACACCCAATACTAAAAATTAAATGACATAATTAAGTGCATTTTATTAAAAACAAAAGTAACGAATGTTAAAAAGTCTTCATTTCCTAATTATTATACATTTTATTAATATCTCTGCTCTTGAGATTATTTACCTTTATTGCACACATATGACAAAAAAGCTGTATAATGATGGGTTCTGCACCTCTCTCCCCAACTCTGTATTCAGAGATGTAAAGCTAGTAGCTTGAAATCTGCCATGCTTGTAATATTTGCCTCTTGGAAATTGGTAAAAGTACAAACTGGGGTCACTCCTGGTGACTAGCACAGTACTGACTTATTCTGAAATCAAGGCTCCCTTATCCAGATTTAGTACTCGCATTTTCACAATTTCTAACTAACTAAACATAAAAACAGGTTTTTTTTCCACACACAGATTGATAGTATTCAAAAATTTGAAATGTAAAAAAAAATGCGTTTTGGAACTAAAGAGGCACTTAATACCATTATCTTCTTGTACTGATTTAAAAAGTCAGTGTAGCCTCTTGCAACACCACAAGGTCATGACAATACATTTTTATTATATAATCTTAAAAAATAATCTCCTCTAGCTCTCATGTTCTCTAGAGTTGAGAAAGACAAGGGTCTTCCTTATAATTTCCCATCAGAATATGAAATGAATAAAATAGAAGGCATTTTCCTGTCAGTTGAATCTCTATACTGAATTTTTTTTTTTAAAGAGACCAGTGCTTAAATCTTGCATTTAGTGATTTAATATAGACTCAAGAAGAAGCAATAAAAAAGCCAATATACTACCTCATGGGATTATTTCTGTATCTGGTTAATTCTCCCTCCCTTCCCTTTCTCACCCTCCTATATCTTCTTTGCTCTCTCTTTTTTAAAAAAGCCTTTCTCTGAGTTTTAGACACTGAGCAGTAAAGCAGTAAGGTTTTAAGAGACGAAATAATCTACTGACAGATTATCTGTTGTAATTCACTCAAAATGTTTGTGTGGGGTTATGTGTGTAAAGCAATGTACAAATCATCGTCTACAGTAAAGTGTGATCTTTGAAACTAAAGTTGAGGTCCTCAGCAAGAAAAACAATGTGAGAACAAAAAAAGAATCATATCTTTTCTCTAAAAGGAGAGAGAAAATAATAAACAGTTGCTGTTGCATATGATTACTTTTGATCATTTACTCTATTTTCCCCCCTAATTGAGTGCTATTTTTGCCTTATCTTGCTGTCTTCAACAATAACTGTTTCCTTTTTTTAAATCTGCTTACTTATTAAGTAGAATGACCCAATTTGGGGTAACAATCTGGATGGTAACTTTATAAACATTTCTTACTGAAAATAAAAGACAGGGTGAGAAGTATGATTTATATAACTGGAGTTTTATGAAGTAAAGATTAGGTAGTTTTCTCAAAGATACAGTTCTCAACCTACTTGGGACTTTGCTATTTAAAAAAAAAACTCATAAATTTAATGCCTTTGCTAAACAAAACGGTTGTATTTTCTATCTCTACACGTCTCATTCTAGCACAATACTCATTCACTTTGTCCCACTATCAAATAGTTTACCGTTGAAATATTCAAAGATGCTACATTCCATATAATTTTCCTGTGAGAAAATATCTGGGAAACACATTCCGTATATACCCAACACTTGAGCTTTATGAAAGAGAAGTAGGTCAATGTTCCAGAGGGAAGAGAATGGCACTCAAATAAACTGGGTACTCTCTGGGAGAGTCCGACAACAAGGAGAAGGCAGCTGGGCAGGTCTCTCACACCAGACATTCTGTTTCCCAGAGCCCAAGTCTGTTTCAAAAAGTTGAGGCCTAGCTCTGGCTTTTGGGGTACAATGCTAAGCAGTGGGGTTAGGCTGCTCTATTTCATGGTCTCCGATATGTGAAGAGAAGTCATTTTTCATTGGTTTGAATTGTTGAACACACAGGGGAAGGGTTTGGTGACTATGGGGATAGAGTTTCTGTGTAGAGAGATGGGAGAGTGATTCAACTGGCACAGCTTGCCTTTCCATGAATATTTCTACAATATTGGCGTTAAAGGCAGACAATAGACAGAGAGCAATAATGAGACAGTTAAGATGAATGAGACAGAGGTTTACTTCCATAAGCTGTGTCGACTGACATGAAGAAAACTGCTGTGTCAAAAACAACTCCTCAGTTACAGCTCTAAGTGTGGATGGGGTATCTGCTCTTCCTTGTGACCTTCAGCAAATCATGTTCTCTCTCTAAACCTCAGTTTCAACCTCTGCAAAGTAGGGGTAACAGCTCAACTTCCTATGCTGGAAGTCTGATGAGAAGAAATACCCAGATATTCTTTGTAAACAGCAAAGTGCTTTAAGTCACAAGGTATTATCAATCATTTGGAATCCATCTTCTAGAGGTATACCATAGGGAGAAAATTGAATTTTGAGGCTCTGAATAAATACTTAATTTCTTCCATGCTTTGTATGACTGGATATGTTACCCTTGGAAATGGCCATTTGATTGAAACAAGACCAACTAAAAGTCTTCAGGAGTTTAACAAGCTCAATAGCCACTGAAAAAAAATTTCTGAACCTAGAGAACTCTCTCACCATAAAATCAAAATGTTACTATGTGTGTAAAGTGTTGATGCACGAAAGGTGCCTTTGGGTCCATGCTGTGAACTGCACAGTAGAGTAGGTCATGGCTGTGCCCATGAGAGTGAGCATTCCACAGGATTGTCATTTTTCTCATTTGCAAGAGTGTACGATGCACAGTGTTCTGAAGAGGTGAGCACTCCTCTACCTTGTACACATCTGTGAACAGAACTGCACCTCTCTTGCACCCAAAATGAATGGAGTTACCAGCCATTATCAGGAACAGCATTTGAAGGTTACTCTTTTTAAGATTTAGTTCTAGCTATCTTTCTCCAGGTGGGGGCTTGGGAAAGTGAAAGGTAATTGTCTTCATATTCATCATGAGTGAATTTTTATTAACCTTTCCTCAGAGGGCTTTCTAGGGGGGAAAGAAAAATAAAATGATTTTGACAGGGAGATATTTAGATTGAAAAATATCCAATGCAGTCCAGGCTTTTCAGAGGACAGAGTGGCCTCTTTGATCTGAGATATATGGGCTGAGTACCTGTGTAATGGCAGTGTCAGTGAATAAAGCAAAAGTGAGTAAGCCCACTTCAGAAACATGGGCCATGGGGAGGACTCAGAGTGGATAAACATTTTCCATGCAGCTGTTGTCCCTTCCCACCAGGGCAGCATCTAACCAGCCGCTGACACTCTCCCTCCTCATTACAACACTATTAAGGTCTCTGGGAAAATCAATTTTTCATTTTTCATTTTTAAATATAGCACCACACCTATTTTCTTGCTCCAAAGCTAAGCTTTACTTAAGTGCTGATGTGGACAAGTGTTCTGATAAATTTCACTTCAATAACTGCAGGTAATGGCCATGCGGAATTCAGCCATAAATGCATTCTGTGTTCTATGCGCCTTTCCTGCTGCATGTTTTAACTATGAAATACCTCTTTTAAATGCTCCAAACCTGCCTCATTGTGCTCTGCTATTTTTAAAGAGAATACTCAGGCCAGGAAGACACTATAAAGAAACATACACTGAAGATTTCTCCAAAATGCCAAGAACAGGAGAGTTTGTTCATCCTGTGTGTGTCAGTTAACCACAATGAAAAAGAGAAACTGGAGGTACTTTCATCCAAGCATATTCAAAGAAAGACTTCAGATACACACATGCATACACATGCACACATACTCACAAGCACACCCACACACGCTTTAAACACAATTTACTAAAGCTCGAGCTTTGTTTTAAAAAGAGAGAGAGAGGGGGAGTGTAACAGTTGTGAAGCATTTAATGAGAATTTGAGTCAATTTATAGTTTCTATAATTCTCACATATGTTAATTTTCTCTTTATTTTTCAGGTCATGATTTCTTAATTTCTTGTCCAAACTAAAGAAAGGCTGTCAATCAGCTAAGCAGATAAGCCTGCTTGGCTTGCTCCAGGCTTTCTCTTTAAAACTGCACTTCTGACATTTGTCTTTCAATGACCTTTCAGACATAACAAAACGTCTCTGTTGGGAGCTCTGGGGAAGAGTGGAAAGCAAGCATGGATCTCACAATCACCTATCCTCCCCACCTTGGCCCATCCTTCCTTCTTTCTTGAGCTAATACCACCTAAATTACTGTAACATCTCTTTCTAAATGAGTTTTACAGAAATCAAATTCTAATCATTTAAGGGTCATTGCATTCTTAACCTTTAATTGACATGTATTGTTATTAGAAACAGTTGCACTCATTATAAAGAAATTCTCACAAATACACTCTCCCCATGTAAACAGCTCTTAGATTAAGAAACAGGATATTTCCAGCAAATCCAGAACCCCTCCATCCCGCCAGTGCCCTCTTCTAGGTGCCATTATACCAAGGGGACCGCAGTTCTGACTTCTAACAGCTTAGATTAGCTTTACCTACTTTTGTAATTTTTATGAATGTAGGTAATCTACTGTGTCTGGCTTCAAGTTATTTGTTTATTTTTGTGTGTGAGATTCATCCTCATTGTTCGTATTCACTTGTATTGTAGTGTTCCATTGTGTGCATATACCACAATCTCTTTATTTAAGCCACTACCAATGAGTATTTAATATTTTCCACTTTCTGGTTGTTGCAAATAGTTATACTCTGAACATTCTTGTGCATACCTTTTGATGAAAATATGTACAAAATTTGGAGGGCTATTAAACTAACAGTGGGGATTTTTAGCCACACAATATGAAAGTGTTCAACCTTAATAGATATTGACAAACAGTTTTCAAATGGGTCCCAATTTACACTGGTAGTGGCAGTGTCTGAGAGTTTCATTTACATCCATAACAACATTTAATATCTTTTTTCTTTTTCATTTTAGTGGTATCACTTTGTGGTTTTAATTCTGATTTTACTGATGACTAATAAAATTGAACTTCTTTTCCGAGGCTTAGTGGCTACTCGATTAACCTCTCTGGGTTTTCTAGTGTTTATTGATTTGTAGGAGCTCTTTATATATTATGGGTATGAGGCCTTTGTTAAATATATATGGCTTATCCTATCATTCTCTCTATAACGACTTTTAGTGAATCCAAGTTGTTCATCTTAATGTGGTCTAACTTAACTTACTTTACTTTTTCTCTATGGTTAGCACTTCTCACACCTTAGTTAAGCAATTTTTGTCTTTTTCAAGGTTATGAAGAAGTTACCCTATAATTTTTTCTGAAAGCTAAATTTTTTTTTTCACATTTGTATCTATAATCCATCTGAAAATGATATTTTTTGTATAGTGTGAGGTAGGAGTCGTGACAATTAGGCTTTTCATATAATATCCTTTGAACTCAGCATCTTTCAGAAATCATCATCCTTTTTCCCTGTTCCAGAGTGTCACTTTGCACATTTTTTATAAACTACTTTTTGAAGAAAATATAAACAAAGATATCAAATGTTTCCTTGCTTTTTCAAACACAAATGAGTATAATTAAAATGTTTCTTTATATCTCAGGATCAAAATTGATTATCCATGAAAGTTGATAGTTCTTTAAGGGATATTGAGCTGTGTAAAGCTATTGTAGCTACATAAAAATAGCAGCATTTAAAAAAAATTAAACATTTCGTATATCCATTATTCATGGTTTTTACTAATTGCTGCCCTGCTCTTACCCACCAGGATCCTAGCTGATGTTTCCCACTTCTAGAAACACCAATTTAGCCATACTAATATGCTACTTTTAATTTTACACAGACTGTTATTCAGATATTGTGGGTCAGGTGCCCCAGGCTCTGAGACAGATTTCATTGAAGAGTGTGGTTTGATCAATACATGTGGGAGAATTAAGGCAGTGGTGTGTCAGAGAAGCTGGGTGTCAGTACAGTCACATCAGGGCCTCAGAGGGACCTATAGAGCATTCTGGAGTAGTACAGGTTTGTTACCCCATTTGGGCCTAGGGGGCTGGACTTTGTTAAAATACTGATCCACTGTCTATTGCATGCTGAGTGATCCTGAACAGGGGATGTGACCTTGGACAAGGCCTTCAAGCTGTGGGCTATGGGATAGCTGAGCTCTGTCAACATCTGGAGGGTGGGGGCTTCCATTCTGGCGGGCTCAGATAGGACATTATGGTCTCCTTCTTACCATAAATCCAAGTTTCTATCTACAGTGTCTGACATAAGAGTTTGTGGTAAACTACATCAATATACATCCATGAATTTGAATTTTGTGGAAGCACTATTATCTTGCTTGAAGTGGCACTTTTGCATGCACTAGGTCTTAGCTATCTATGTATTTTAATAATTAATGTTCTGAGTATATCATCACATGCATAACTGAGATATTATTTTGCTCTATATTTCAAATTAATGAAATAGTACTCTTTATATTCTATGTGTAATTTGTATTTTAGCCAATGCAGCTGATAATGCTGATTAATTAGACTGCTTCATTCATTTGTGGAGTAATTTATTCTTCTAAGTATTCTTAAATTTGTTCTTAAAGATATCCTGTGGTCTCACACCTTCCTAGTGCTTTGAATGTCTAGCCTCTAAGTTTGATTGCATTTAGTTCTCTGAGGCTTGTGTGTTCCTCCTCTGTAAGAATCACCCCTGGGGCTTGTTCTGACCATTCATCTTCTTCCATACAAGCCCTTGGCTCCAACAGACTCAGCCCTGTGATCCCTAGAAAAAATCAAGGCAAGAAGAAAAGACAGTCAAGAGAACACTCTCAAGGCATTGGTGTAAAGAGGAACTGATGGTTGTATTGGCACCCCATCTCATCCACCATAGCCAGGAGTTGAGGATTAGACTGGTCCTTGTCTCTTCTAATTAGAATGATGGTTTCCATTGACTACAAGCTTGCCTCAAACTAGGTGTTTTACTGATGACCTCACATGTATTTACAATATCTTCTTAATAACAGCAATTATTTCAATTTTATAGAGGAAGTCTTGTTTAGAATCACAGAATTAGCAAGCAGTAGAATGAAAATTAGCAGCCAGGTCTGGCTGATTTCAAAGCTTGTGTTCATTATTCTTTTGTTCTGTTGTCTCTTTGCCCTCTCCTCTTAAGCACATACACACATACACAGAATCAAACAAAAATACACAGATACAGAGACACAGACACATATACAGAGATATTTTATCCAGTGTCTTGGTTAAGTTTTGAGATATAAATGTGGGATTTTTGTGTCAAAAAACTACATTTTACTTTAGATTTAATACTTATTCTTTAATATCTAACAGAAGACTATTTCATTGTCTATCAATGAAACTATTTTTTAAATAATAATTTTGTTAGAAAAAATAACATTTTATATAATTTTAGGAAATAATAAAATAATCAAAATTGCTGTAATTTCATCATTCAGAAGTTTTTGCTAGTTAATTATATTTTTTTTAGTGTATTGTTATTTTTTTTTCATGTGTGTGTATGTGTACAGATGTGTTTTTCCATAATCGGGATCCTTTAGGTATGGAGTTTGGTTACTGTTAGTTTCACTTTACATTATATCAGGAGCATTTTCCTTGTCATTAAACATTTCTTAAATCTATTTTTAATGACTACAAAGTATTTCTTCATATGAATTTACTATAACACTTTATTATTTACCTATTGCTGCATATTTTAGCTATTTTTATTTTTTGCTAGTATATAAATATCTATGATACATATGTTGACTTGCAAATCTTTAATCCATGTCTGAATCTTTCCTAATGATACATTTTTAGGAGTAGGCCAGCTATGTCCAAGTATGGCCATTTTTTAAGTCTCAGGCTCTGCCTAGTCAATGACCCAGTCTTCACACAGATGAGATGTAAACCTGTGTCTCATACAAGCTTGCAAGAACTTACACTGTTCATTCAGTCCCCAACATTCATCTTCACTGCAGCATCCAAACATGAATATGGAGAACAAATTATGTGGGCTATAAAGAAGATAAGTATTGGAGAATCAAGCAGAATCTTTAGTTAATAAGTCAAACAAAAATATTTTTTAATTTTTGAAAGAAAAGGAGAAGTTTTAATGTTTTAACCAACTCTCTTGACACCATTCTCAAGAAAGATTTATTTTCCCAGAAAATAAAACTTGGATGTAAGACTCCTGAAGAGTTATTTTCTGGTTTTGTAGCTAAGGCGGTAATATGTGAAATCTTTCTGAATAAATAAAGACAATGCTTCCCATGCATAAAATTTTTAATTAACTTTTTTATTTTGGAACTAGAAAGCACATTATTACTTGCATCCTTATGGCATTGTGACACAGAATTCATTTCAACTGATTGTAAGTAACAAGGGATGATGGACATTAAGAAATTTTTTTCAGTATATTTAGTTGTTTTTTTTCCTACTTACTAAAAAGAAAAACCACATGTGACAATATATCTTAATGCCAAGAGCAAAGTGGGACTACCCTTGAAGATTGATTGACTTGTAGAATGTTTTCATCACTTTGGTTACTTTCAGAAATATTCATGGAAAAACAAAGTTACCACATTGCATCTTGGAAACACCACCAATTTGATATTCAGACACAACCAGGAATATATTTCATCTTATTTTAGATGCACTCACTTCCTCAAGCCAGCAATGTTTTTTATATCTCAAATGTTTCGATCAATGTCTTTGCTTTTATTTTGTTAATTCTGTCTTTCTTATAGTATGAGCTCTGGGTCAGCCCCCTGAATCAGTGGCTCAATTTCCAAATTGTAAAAAGAGGGTAACAGCACTTTTTCTTTTTTCAAAGACCACCATGACTTTGATTTTAAAATTATTACTTATTTTCTGTGTAACTTTGTCTCCTTTATAATACATAGTTCACATTTGAATGTTTTTGAACTTTACGTAAGTAGAATCTATCTTGTTTTGTTTAAGTATTCTTCATAATTCCGATACTAATCCTTAGTCAGATATTTGTGCTACAAAAATCTTCCTCCCTCCTTTGTCCTGCATGTCTCTCTTGTCTCCCTCATTAACATAAGTTAGTGCTTTCTTACCATCCTGGCTTGTACCAACTCCTCCATGAACTCTACCTTAACTATCCAGCATGGGAGTATCCTTCATAGTGGGTGAGTGTGGTCAGGGGAGAGCACAGGTAACAGATTCCGTATTAGAAACGCTGTGCAAATGCTCCAAATATTTCCAACACGTTTATGTTTTGACATATGTGTGTGCATATATACATGTATGTATAAACATGATTATGTGTATATGTATATGTATGCATGTATATCTGTGCATCTATGTGCACAAACATACATTTGAATGCATGTGTGTATATGTGTGTGCATAATAACAAATGAGAGGAAGAGTGATAAAGTTTAAATATTTGCTCACTTGGTTATTCAGGAACATTAGGAAGTAGTCATTCTACATTTCAAAAGAAAGAGAAGTACAGGAACTCATCTCAAAGCTCTTTTCTGGCACATGCTGCCATTCCCTGAGTATGTGATAGACACTGAACTTGGACATAGAAATGAAACTGTTAGTCTCCAGTTTTATTCTTCATTTCACCTAGAATTCTGGGGGCATAATGGAAAAAAAAAAAACTACAAAATCTTGACTTCATTCAGTGGAGTGTTGGCTTACTTGCGAAAGTGAGGGAATCTCCACTTTAAGTGACACATGGCTCATCCCACAGCGCTATCAAGAAATGTACAAGACTTCAAGAATGGCTGTGGTCTTTGTTTCCATTGGCAGGTTTGGATTTTATAGACTGGAGAAAAATCGTGGTTGAGAGGTACCTTATATGCACTAATTCTATGTTTTGATTCTGAGAAAAGTACCTGAATACATGGACTGTAATCATCTCATGAATTCAGCCTTGGTTGACAAATTCATTCAATTCAAAATATATAAAGCCAATATGTGTTAGAAGTAAACATTTTGAAAACTGCTTGATGTTTTATTCTACACTTGCCTAAATCTAACAAATAATCTGTTTAACAATGATACCCAGAAAATTCCATATGGTAAAATGCTTTCAAAATATAGGCTAACAACAAGAGTTGTTATTACAGAATTGAGGGCAGAGAATTAAAATGTTATTATGGATTTGGCTCTATGATGGTCATTTTACAAAGGGTTAAAATATTAAAAATATAATTTTAAAAAATTGATAGATTATTTTCTATCTAATGGATCTGAACTTTGACAGGGATCAAATGGCCAGGTACCTACAGACTCGATGTGCATTGGACAGGTTTGCACTACTGTTCTCAAAGGAGGAGGCTCAGAAACATCCCACTTTATATGGGCCCAGCGTGAGCCTTTAGAGGAGGTTATATTCCAGGTACTGGATTGCATAGCTTTTGTCCAGGTACTTTGCTCTGGGCGGTGTGCTTGTCACTGACACTCTGAGCTAGGACTGGGAAAGAGGGGGTTTCAATTACTTGTATCCTGGGTTGAAAGACCTGTTGTCACCTGCATCTCCATGAGAGGAGCTCACAAAGAACAGGTTCATTTCTACAAAGATGCATGGACAAGTGGCTATGGGGGCAAAGTATGTTACTGGAAAAGTTAAAGCATCTGAACAAACTCAGGCAGAAACTTGACTGCCCGATTCTCTCCTTTCTCTCCTATTCTTTTGTTCCAAATTGCTCAGCCAAAACACAGAGTTATTCTTTCATGCATGACATCTGTAAAGCTCTCAGAGTTTAGCAACCAAAAGACCCACATTTATTCAGGGGTTTACTAGCAACAAGTCTAAATGACTGAAAAAATATCCTGTGATAGTACCTCCCCCCTGAAATTTCTATCTTCTATCTCCAAATGCTCAAGAGGCTAATGTGATTTGAATTGTTTCTTTCTCTTCTTCTCTCTTTTTCTTTGAAGTTGATAAAACCATGCTTTACTCTGTTCTGTAAGCTCACTGGCTAACCAGGGGTTTCTTTTGACTAGTTTGCCTCCCAAGCACAAGTCACAGAACTTGATAAAATAATAAAGTAAAATAAAATAAAAAATTAACAAGAACAAAATTATGGTGAGGTGTATACCAGGAAGCTATACTAGGGAGCTCACTATCAGTAAAAAGAGATAGGTTGCTACCCAAAAAAACAAATAAACAAAAAGAGCAGATATTTTCCAAGTTATTTGATACAAATTCTAACAACTGGATTGATGGCTAAGTTGGCTGACATAAAAGCTGACCCCCAAATCCATCACATATAGTTCCTTTGTCAGGACAGTGATGCATAGGACTGCAAATGTTTCTTACATCATTTATGCACACTCTGAATATTAGAAACAGCCCCTGCCTTCTACCTGACAGTTACAAATGTGGTGCTGTCAGCTGTGGCCTCGGATAATGGTGGTGACCCAGAGTTACGCAGACTGACAGCAAATGATGAGCCAGCTCCAAGGGTTCCTGGAGGATGGACATGTTCTTCACTCGTGAGAGAGGCTGACCACTCCAATCGTTATTCTCTACATCATGCTTATCCCATAGCTACTTTTCTCAGGATCCACAGCAGCTGCAAATTGACAAAGTGCTAGTTAAACAGCAACTTGATAGACACACCATCAGCATCCTTCTGAAAAGGAACTTCCAGAAGCCATGGCCCTTGGTCCAGGAGACAAGTCTTAAAGCAGCCTGATGCCACCTGTGAGCCCTAGGTGGATGTAGAGGTCGTTCAGGGCCCAAATGAGTCAGGCTTTCCTTCTGCACTTGAGGCCACGTGTGTCAGAGAAGCTGACACTCATTCTGCTCCCTCAGCACCTTCCCAGAAAAAGTCCACTTCGAAGGAGAGGAAGGACTAATGACACATAAAGTAGCCAAATGAGCAGACGTATTCAGTGACCCTTTTTACCAGACTTATATAGTCACTGGCCTAAATCTCAATCTGCTGTGGTTTGTCTTTCCTCTCTTCTCACAAGGCCAGAGTATGCATATGAAATACACTCTCAAGCCTTCAACTCGGATTTATTTTGGGGCAAGAATTTTCAGTTTTCAAAAGTTCTCTGCTAATAAGGACTAGATTCCCCATTTTCTGCACCTGTCAGCATATTCAGTACAATCAGCAAAGAAACTAAAAAAAGGTGTGGTGGGTATGAGGAAACAGATGTTTGCAAGTTTGATAAGCTGGTGTATTGTCAACCAGCTATGTTGTCTGTGGTTCAGGTGGAGGAGTGTATTTAACTTTGTTCCAGAAAATGCAATCAGGTCATGTGATCTTGACATTGCAACAAGTCAGAAAGCAGCAAATATATTCTGTTTGTCAATATTCCACATTTAATCAGCTAAAAGTGGCATCTCACTTCTTTATATGGGGTTAACTGACTGCAGCTTCAGTGGAGAGTTAGGCAGCAAGGGCTCTGGACGGGGGAGCACAGTTTGTGTTCACACAAATGCTCTGGGCCGGAAGCCATGGAGAATGACAGAGCCTCACTCTCTCAGTGTTTATGCAAGTATTTTGGCAGGCTTCTCCTGCTCTCTTCCCTCCTCTGGTCTCCCCTCAGATCTTCAGAAACAACACTCACATCTCAGACACACAGATGTACCCCTAGAACACACCACAAAGCTGCACGACTCAGAGCTAACAATGAACGGATTGCTGCCTAAATTGATACTTTGTCACAATAATCCATATAAATGCCTGCTAAAGCCAGATATTTAGAAAGCAATCTGTTTAAATACTTGAACCTTTTAAAGAAACCAAAATTAACCAAAAAAAAAAAAAAAAGCTCAACACAATATTGTATTCTTTTCCTAAAAAATAAAGGAAACAAACATTAGAACTTCTGGGGAATGAAGTCATTGATGCGTTCATAAAAAAAAAAAAAAGTTTCCGTTCCTATCGGGGTTTTATGAGCAGAGCTCTTCCTATTTTGACCTCAGAGCTGACAATCTAATGAGAGTCATTTTTAACTGGAATAACATTTTTACTGGAATAGCCAGTTGGCCAGGAAACTTAGGGTAGTAATGTCATGCATATGTTATTTTATTTACAATAGAAAAAGTACATAGTAATATTTACCAATTAAGAAAGCAATGATTTAATAAACATGTAAATGCTCTCACAAAAAAAAGAGATGGAGTACTTAAATTTTTATGATAAATGAGACTATAGCCATTTGAATAAAATGTAATAGGAATTAAAAGTGCTTTTATAGATGCATAGGCTACAGACTGAAGTCCCAGAGAAACCATAAGATCTGAGATCTATTTCAAATGAAACAGGAGTATTGGAAAATGTCACATCATTTTATTTGACAGATATTCAGAGGCTTTAACAATATTAAATCTATTAGAGAGATCCTTTATTAAAAGATCCTTCACCTGGCATCCTTTAAAAATCCCAGTAATAAATGTAACTGAAAATGTTTATCCTATATCTAAGATAAATACATGAATGTTTACAGTTATAAATCTTTAGCAGCTAGCTAGAAAGCAAACCTTGTCTGTCTCTGAGTGTAGAGACACAAACACACATATCATAGAATGTGCAACTGTAGGATGTGTGACTTATAGAAGATGTGAGTTTACTGAGGACAGAGATTGTATTTTATTCATCATGTGCTTCTCTTGTGCCTGGCAAAAAGCCTAGCAAAAGTAGCATCTTTGATGGTTAGTTTTATGGGTCAACTTGGCTGGGTCTTGATACATTGAACGAAGTGCTTAAATACTTGGCCTAACATTATTCTGAATGTTTGAGAGCATAATTTTGAATGAGATTAACACTTAAATTGGTGTACTTAGAGAAAAATAGAGTGCACTCTATAATGTAGGTGGGCCTCATGCAATCAGCTGAAGTCGTAAAGGGAACAAGACTGACCTCCCCCAAGCAAGAAGGGAATTCTGCCAGCAGACAGCATTCAGACATGAACCAAAGCATAGGTCATTCTCTGGGCTTCCCAGGTCTCACAGCGTTAAGCACTCTTTTCTGAGTAACCACAATGAGACATCATTCACAGTACTAGTTGACTACTATTGCCAGAAACATTTTTTAAAAACTCATGTTTTAGGAATTGCCTAGTTTTCAAGATGTGTTATCCCACATTTTCTAATGTGATTTCTTATTCATAAACTTGGCTTTGAGTATTTCTTATATTAAAAAAAACCAATAATAATATCTCCACTTTCAAAAAAAAAAAAGAGAGAGATAGCTATCCCACCATCAAGGACATTTTAAAGAATATCCCAAGGCTCTGAGGACAATCCCAAAGAAAATAGAATTTCCTTAAATCATTGCTAATTTCCTGAGATTTGCCAAGGAATTTAATATCTTAATAAACTAAATTTATTACCTTACCCCTAAGGAAACAATCCATCTTATTATCTTTCTTATTTCTGAAGTAATCTGCTTTACAGGGGTTAATGACTACACAAATTGGAGAATATTGTGAACATTATGCTAGTTACACAGGCTTAAAGCACATTTTGCATCCATCCCCACCTGTTATCAGCCATCACTAATCCAGCGAGTCACATTGATTTCCACTTGACTTATGCACAGTCACCTTTCATAGCTACCCAACCTCCCCTTTTGTATTTCTACTACCTTACCCAGCTCCTTCCTAATATTCTCCACATCCTTTGTCTCACCCTGTATCTCATAGACATATTCTAGATTTTCTTTCTAAACAGAACTCTTAATTGCTTCTGCCCTGTTCAAGATCAATATTTTTAAGATCAATAATATTTCTATAATGTTAATTTGTATCAGGTTTAGACTTGTTTGCTCTCTTCAACTTTTTCAAGTAACATGAGTTTTAAGCTTTTTTCCTGCTTCCTGAGCAAGTCAAGATTGTACTTGTTTCCTTGTTTATTCTCAAGTTGTCCTTCATGTCAAGGGACACTCTCATCTTCATTTTTTTCAATTTTCTAATTGCTCAAACCCTATCTCAGGTCAGTTCTCCTCAACCAATACTTTCCTAATAAACTTAGTCAACATTAATATCTTTCTCTTAACATAACCAACATTTATTGTTGGAAATGTTACTTAGGAAGTTTGTTATATTCAATGTAAAACATCATTTCATTGTTGCATTGTTGCATAAGGACCTTTTATAAGAAAAGCTCCTTAAGGTAAGGGTCTTGTTTGTTACTTTGTGAAGCTATTGATCTTGAATAAGGTGAATTGAGTGCTGGACAAGTTCTCAATACCAAGCACTCAAGAAATTAACTCACACAATGAACATTTGTTCTCTACTGTGGTTTAGTTATAATTGAAATGAATCAAACCAGTGCTTAAATTGAAGGGATTAATTTCTGATGTCATTATTTTTTGAGTATCTAAATTTATCCTATCATTTGGTGACAAAGACATATTGGTAAAGAAAGAATTTAAAAATATACTCATTTTTTTCTTATTTTTTAATAAAGTTTTAATTTTCGAACAGATTTAGATTTAAAGAAAAATTATATAGTACAGAGAGTTTCTAAATATCCCACATCCAGTTTCTTCTATTAAATGCTGTACATGTTTTACATATACTAGAATTAATGAAGTAATATTAATACATAATTATTACCTAAAGTATATATATTATTCAGATTTCCTGAGTTTACACCTAATATTTCTTTGTTGTTGTTGTTGTTGTTTTTGTCGTTGTTGTTGTCTGGTATCCCATTCAGGATATTACATTCTATTTACTCATCGTGTCTCCTTAGGCTCTTCTAGATTGCCACAGTTTCTCAGTTTCTTTGTTTTTGATGACATTGAAGTTTTGAAGAGGTGGATTGTTTTATACTCTATTGGGATTTGTCAGATGTCTTTCTCACCATTAGAGTGATTATGAGAATTTTGGGGGAAGACCACAGGGGTAAAGTGCCATTTTCATCACATTATATCAAGGATACATGCCCTCAATATGAGTTATCACTGCTCACGTGAATTTTTTATCACTTGCCTGAAGTAGCGTTTGTCAGGTTTTTTCACTGTAAAGTTTTCTTTTTCTCTCCTTTTGTGTACTGTACTCTTCATTAGGATGTGACCAGTGAAGCTCACACTTAAGGACAGAGAGTTTTGCTCCCCCACCTAAAGGGAGACTATTTACATAAAATATTTGTAATTCTTCTGCATGGAAGATCTATTTTCCCTATGTATTTATTTATTCACTCATTTATTTAGATCAGCATGAGCTCATGAATATTTACTTTGGATCATAATCTCATACTACTTTATTTACTTGTTGCTCAAATTATTCCAGCTTTGAGCATTAGAAGTTTAAGGAGGTTTGGATTTTATGTCTCTTTGATATATAACCATTATTGTGTGTGTGTGTGTGTGTGTGTGTGTGTGTGTGTGTGTGTGTGTGTGTGTTTTGAACACTTCCACTCTTTCTCTTTTTTTTTATTTCTTATTAAATTTATTGAACTGATATTGGGTTACCTCTTTTCTTTCTAACACTACAAAATGCATCAGGCTCATGTTGTATATTTTCTTTCCAGGACTAGAATCAGAATCACCATTTCTCCTGGGAGATTTGTATTTGTAAATTAAATAAAGATTATAAGAAATCAAGATCTGGGTACTAGATATGGTCTTTCTTTACTTCTTGCTTCTCTCCTAGAGATGTGATCAAGATGTGTTAGCATAAGAAAGCAGACATGATTATGATACTTGTAGTGTTTAGGTAAATGAAAAAATTTATTGATACAAAGACTTTATGTAAATGTTCATAGCAGTTTTATTCATAATAATAAAAAATTAGAAACAGCTCAAATATCCCTTAACTGGTGAATAGGTATACTGTGGAATATCCATATTTAAAAAAATAAAAAATAAACTAAAGATACAAACCACAAAGTGTATAGATATCAAAAGCATTACCCTGAGTTAATTAACCCAAATATAAAAGTTTATGTATTTATTAAATAATTTCACTTATATGACCTCTGAAAAAAGGCAAACAGAAACAGAAAACAGATCAATGGTTATAAGAGTTGGGAATATGGAAAGGAGACTGAATTTAATGAGAGCATAAGGAAACATTTTTGGGTGTTGGAATCTAAATGTTTATTGGTTGCATGATGGTACACATTTTTTCAGACTTGAACTATGCTAAAAAATGGCGAATGTTATTCCTATAAATCATACTTCTATAAAAAAGAAGGAATAAATTTTAAGCACGTTGTAAATCATCCAGGTTTTCACTTATAATGAACTTCTATGTGATTTTAGGTCAGCATTTGTGTGTACTTTTAGATTCATTAACGCCAAGCAATTCAACTTGAATATCTCTTTCTAATGAGAAAATAACAGAGGAAACTTGTTAAGAAAATAATTTTGTTGAACCAAGCAAAATGTAATGACTTCCACAAGCTGAATATAGTATCTGGCAAAGAATATTCAAGAGAAAATAATTCTGTGATAGCATTGTTATTGTAACAATTAGGAATTGGTCAATAAATTATGCAAAACAACACTATTCTCTGAACAATGGCAAATGCTCAGACAAAACATTTGTGCCTTGTGAGTTTATTGTTGAATTTATTAGTGTTTAGAAAGAAAAGTATAAACCAAGATTCAGATTATCAAAAATTACACAGTAAAAATAAATCTAGAATCAAGGTGACAATTTTATTTTCTAACACCATCTCCTACTTTTTTATCAGCTTACAACTGTGAGGGCTCAGATACCTTTAGGTAAAAAATCGTTTTTATAAAACTTAAAGAAAAAAAAAGATAGTATATTAATTTAATGAAGAATAAGGAAAGAAGAATATAAGTATTTTTGAACTCCTAGCATTTTATTCTTATTTTTTAAATAAGATAAGTGTGTTCTGAAACCTATCACCAATGCTTAATTTTGCCTATTCTGTTACTTCATTTAAATAAAAACATACAATATGTACTTTTTCTGTCTGGCTCAATATAAAACATTTGAGATTTATTGTTTCTGTTCTGTGTAACACTAGTTTGTTTCCTTGTAATGCTGAGCAGTATTCCGCTGTATGAATACATCATTATTGTTCACCCATTCTTCTTTTAATACTCGTTTTCAATTGTTTACAGTTTTTCCCTATATGAATAAAACTGTGACAAACTTTCTTGTACAAATATTTTTGAGGATATGTATTTTCATATTCTAAGATAAATTTTTTAAAAAATAGCAGTAAAATTGTTCAATCACAGAGTAAGTATATACTTAATTTTATTAGAAACTTCCAAAACTTTCAAAAATTGTTCTTACATTTACACTTCCTCTAGCAATATAAAAGAAATACAGGCATTGCAGAAGTTCATCAACATTTGATATCTTCAGTTTTTAAAATAAAAATTATAGCCATTCTAGTAGATATGAAATTAAACCTCATGATTTTTAATTAGCATAGGGCCTAATCATGTCAAGCAACTTCTCTTGTGCTTACTAATTTTTTGAATATCTGCTTTTGTGGAGTGTCTTTTCAACTCTTTACCCATTTTTGAAATATAAATGTTAGCTTTTTTATTATTGATATGTAGTTAGATAAAGCCCTTTACTAGACATGTGTATTACAAATATTTTCTTCTAGTATGCAGCTTACCTTGAGATTTTTGAAGCAGAGAATATAGATATGCAGAAGTTAGTATGTTGATAAAGTCCAATTTTTTATTATTTTTCTTTTATGGTTAATACTTTTTGCCCAGTCCAAGTAAATTCATCTATCCCAAAGTCACAAGATGTTTTGTTGGATTTTCACATTTAAACCTATGATATACCTCAACATAATTTCCTTTTAAAATATAGAATAATACAAGGGTCAATATTCATATTTTTATATAGACATCCAAAAGTTTCTTCACCATTTGTTGAAAAGTTTTCTTTTCACATTGAATTTGGTTGGTACCTTTGAAAAAATTAAACCAGCTATATTATGTGTGAGCCTGTTTCTGAACTTTACTTTGTGCCACTGAATTGATTTATTTATCCTTATAAAAATAACATACCGTCTTGATTACTGTGTGTTATAATAACCACTAAAATCAGGTACTATAAGTCAAATTTGTTTTTTTTAATAATTGGTCTGGCTACTCTATGTCTTTTACACTTACATGTAAATTTTATATTGACCGTATCAATTTCTATAGAAATCTCTCTGAGATTTCAACATGGAAGACATTAAATTTACATATCAATTTAATGAGAGATAGTCATCTTTATACTATTGAATTTTCTCTTTCATAAACCTGGTGCATATCTCCTTTTATTTTGCAGTATTTTATTGTTTCCAGCATAAAGTTCTTGCATGTTTTTCACTGTTTATTTCTAGGCATTTAATGCTTTTTTTGATGACATTGTAATTGGTATTATTTTTATATTACATTTTCCAGTATTTGGTTGCTAGAATATGTAAATATAATTTATTTTCATATGTACTATATCTTGTGACCTTGAAAAATCAACGTATTATTTCTAAAACTGGAAATGTTGTTTACTTTGTTGCTTAAAAAGTAATTTGTACAATAATAAGAAAGTTCTGTGTATATTATAACATCATCTATAAATAAAGACACTAATATGTTTCTTTTCAATCTTATATAAAATTTGTTTGTTTAACTTACCTTAGAAATTGGCCAGAACCTCAGGTACAATATTGAATACAAATGATAAAAGCAAACATTCTTGCTTTATTTTCAATCTTAGTGGAAAAAACAGTCAACATATTACTATTGAGAGTGTTTTCAGCTGTAGGTTTATGTACATGCTTTTATCAATTTTAGGGAATTCCCTTTTACCCTCTTTTTGCTGAGAGATTCTTACAATGACAGTGTTGATCTTTTGCAAATATTTTTTTCTATAATTAATAAAATGATCATAGATATTTTTCTGTTTACTCTGAAATGTAGTGAATTATGATTTTGAAACAACCAACTAGGTTTCTCAGATAAATGTTTCCAAATGCTGCTATAAATATATATAGATGTAGGTTTAAATATAGATATAGATATGTGCATCTACATTTCTATATATCAATAACATTTATTATCATGTAATAAATAAAAATAAAAAGTATTAGTATAAAATAAAAGTATATATGTATATTATATAAATATATAAATATATATTTACTAATATTTTATTGAAGATTTTCAAATTTATTTACATGAAGGATATTGGACTGCGATTGCCTTTTCTCATATTGCCCTTATCTGGGTTTTTTATTAGGGTTATTTTAACTTTATAAAACAAGCTAAATGTTCTCACTTCTTTATTTTATAAAATAATTTTTAGACTATTGGAATTATTTTTTACAAATAATTGATAGAATTCATTAGTGAACCTGGCTGAGCCTGGTATTTTTTCATGAGAAAAAAATTTGTAATATGCCTAAATTTTTAATTAGACATACAGTTAATGTAATTTTTATTTTGTTTTACATCAGTTTTGATAATATGTATCATTCAAGAAATTTATCTATTAAATCATAAATTTTTTCTAAATATTTTCTTATAATTATTTTTTATTATCTACATGATATGTATCAACATTTCATTTCTCATTCTTAATATTAGTAATTTGTATACCTTTTTTTGTCTTGATCACTCTTTCTAGGGATTTGTCAATTTTGTTAATCATTTCAAAGAAACAACTTTTGGCCTTTTTTTACTATTATTTGACTCTTTAATTTCATTGATTTCTGTTTTTACATAATTTCCTGTCATCTACTTACTTTGTGCTTAATTTATTCTTCTTTTTCTAGCTTTTAAAGTCATATTCTTAGATCATTAAATTTAAACATTTTTTTTTATTTTCTTGGGTTTTGGAGGAAGTTCGTAATTTTTATGAGCAGATTATTCTTCATTAGGATTATGATGATAAGTTCTATGACTGTAGGAGTGATGTACAATGCGAGTAACAATTTGTTCCCTTTGTCTCTCAATGGCTAAGATGTTTAGATAACAATGTAAAAGTTCACTTGAGGGAGTATGAACATAACTCATAAAACTGCCTTGTTGTTGTTCAGTGCTAGTCACTATTATCAGTGTTCTCTATCTTTAAAATATAAAAAACTTATTGTTCGTATACACTGATATGTCAATAAACACAATTTTAAAGAATAACTATTAAAAATTCAAGACAATCTCTTAAAAATAGAATATTTACCTTTAAATTTACAATAAAAGAAATGAGATTTTGATTCAAACTGGTTATTTAAAAAGATCCTGAAATCACCTATTCCCAAGTAAACACTGAATCTACAGCTACATATAGAACAATTGCATCTGGAAAAAAAACCTAAAGACTAATTGAGCAAGGACTACACAGTAGACAAAAGGGGTAAAAAAAAAAAAAAAACACGAAAGTGAGTAGACAAAGCTGGGACACAATTTCAGCAAAGTTCCTGCCCTTAGTGCAGTGATTCACAATTGAGAGGAACTCAAAACCCAGAGCTTCACCCAGAGAAACAAAAAATTTAAACCCCACATTAGGCACCCTAACTTTTAAGACCTGCACCTGAAAGACAAGCCCCCAAAACGTCTAGCTTTGAAAACCAATGGAACCTGTGTACATGAAACCCACAAGACTGTAGCCATTGAGAAATAGCTCAAAAAGAGGTCCTGCACTCAGGCACACTCACAATGAGATATAAAGTCACACCTGTCAGAATGGCTATTATCAAAATGACTAGAAATGAGCTTTAGTAAGAATGTAGAGAAAAAAGATCCCTGGTGCACTGTTAATGTGAATCTAAATTGGTGTAGCCACTGTGGAAAACATTAAGAAGATTCCTCAAAAAGTTATAAAAAATCAACTAATAATAAAATAGAACAATTATAACAATATAATGTAATTAAAGTAATGCGAATGTGATCTCTCCCTTTCTCTTAGATAAGCTAGAAAAAAGGTTGATTCAGGTTCTGGGCGATGACATAAATTTCATCATGCTTCTCAAAATGGCACTTAGTTTGAAAGTTATGAACGGTTTACTTCTGGAACCTTCTATTCAATATTTTCAGACCATGGTTGACTGAGGCTAAATGAAACTGTGGAAAGTAAAACTGCAGATAAGGAGGTTTATTGTGTATAATGTGATGGATGTTAACTAGACTTCTTGTTGTCATTTCATAATGTATACAATATTGAATCAGTATGCTTATTTATACCTGAAACTAATATTATATGTCAATTATACCTCAATTATGAATTTTTAATTAAAAATATGAAAGCAAAAAGAGATAGTTCAGTCATCTAAAGATAAAATATAGACTTTTTCACCCTTTTTTTCATGAGATAGAAAAAGCAAGTTCTTTTCTACCCCTCCATAAATTTAGCAACAATATAAATGATAACATAACTTCTACTAGTTTAGAGAATGTATTAAAATTAAACTTTCTATTTAGATTAGGCTTCTTACCCCTGATTCATTTCTTGTCAGCCTGTGATTCAGGACATTTTTCTCATGTTTTTTTCCTATTACTGATTTTTCAAGTAAAAACAGGAATGAAAATCAATATGATGGATGCCATTATGTACCATCCAGAACCTCCTCCTAGAACCAAGTACTCCCTGGATCAGGGGTTCTTTACAACTGGCAGCCTGCAGCTGAGCCTACTCTCACAGAAATAGGCTTTGACTAAAGAGCTGCTTTGCCTAAGGTCATGCTTAATTTTGGCAAGAAGATGGGGAACGTGAAGGGGAAGGGCAGCCTGCCTTCAATGTGGTTGATGTGAGAGTGTATGGTCTGAGCCCCCTGTCCCAATGTAGGGCTTCTCAAGGCTCATTTCAGCTCTAGAGCTCCCAAGAGATTGGTGTGCCCTTGGATGTGATGTCTTGTGACTTGGAATCTCAATATTTTTCCACACTTTGATCTCCAGAGCACTTGCCATAAACTCCCTGCTTACACACCTCACTCTAGGTATCTGCCTCTTTAGCTGACTTGAAACACACCACTGAGAAATCAACTCATATTGCTTTTCCATCTTGCTTATTTATTTTAAGAACAAATTTTGGATCATGTGAAAAATGACAAGAGAGATACTTCTCAAAATTATATATCTTGAAAAATTCAAATCATCATCTATAGTTAGTAAGACATTCCTCTTTATTGTGTAAACATATCTTGTGGGGCTCCATGCAGCATACTTTGGTCCATATGACATGCTTATTTAGTCTACACAAATGTTAAAGGGTAAACAGTATAGTTCAGAGCTTAAACATCAGTAGAGATGTTACCTGCAAAATATACCAGATTTTTAAGGAAAGATTATTTCCTTATAATTTTAAAACATGGAAAAACTTTAATGGAGAAAACACTTTTATTAACTGGGAGACCATTGGTCACAAATGATTGTCTTATATTTCAATTCTTTCTGCAAGTTTGGCTTGTTTAAAAATGCATTTTAGGTATCTTCCTTTTTTTTCTTTTAGTTAGTACAAAAAAAATTACCTTCATACATAGATATTAGAATATAAATGTTTGAAAATAAATTATTTTTATAGATGACTATAAAATGAATTCTATAGGAGAATCAAATAAAAAGAAAAAGAAAAAACAAAAGATGAGAAATCTGTAGCCATAATCCTGCTTTGAGAAAAATATTGTAAGCAAATTTTGGATCAGGTACTCATTTAACTTCTGAAATATTTTAGATATCATATGCAGCTTTTTCTCAATGACTCTTGCCCACATATAGAAATAAAGAAAAACACCAGATATTTCAGAGCTCAAAATTAAAAAAACCTTATTAAGCTTTGCTCTGTATCTCTAATATGATCCTTAACCTAGGTCCATGAGACAATTCAGGCCATCTAAGAACTTGAAGGGGAGGAAAAACATCACACCTTTTTCACCATTTCTATGTAAAATGTAGCGATTTCTAGAATTACAAATGTGGGACAGCAAACCACAGTAGTATTATGATAGATGTGACTTTGTCACCACTTGAAATTATGAATAATTTTATATTACACTGGTTGCAGCAGTTATTTCAAAATATTATTTAAATTCATGCACACTTTAAAATCACAGTAGCGACTTAATTCTCTCAGCTAGATGTTATTTAGTGCATTAATAATGAAACATACATGTGCCCATCTGTTTTTTTAAATATTTCAATAACTTAATTTTAATGTGATTTCTTTTCCTAAGTATTTTATTTTATTTACTTAAACACATGTACATGATTAATAGCATCTTGTAGTGAATGCCTGACTTTGAACCCAATTTTTTGAAATATATATGCAGAGCGCTCATTCAGTATTCATGCTAAATTGCCATATTTGTTAAGTATCTTGGATCAAACTACTAGCTTGCTTCTGCCCTGAATCAGTTCATAGACTTAATGATGAGGGCAAAACCTTATTCTTTCTTTTCATTATAGAAAGCAATACCTCCTTGCTTAAGGTTTTGGAAGAATAGAATAAGAGGACATGCATGAGAGCCTCCTTGGGGTCAAGTTCTGGGCCAGAGGAGGGTGCTATGAACCTTATCATTAGTAGAGAGTTTGTATCTGCTATGGGTTTGTACAGACAGTGTACCTTCCCTCTGACTGGCAGTTCACCCACCAGCAGGAACACAGCAAACAGCATAGACTCCCTAGGGTTTTCCAGGAATTATATTCAGCTGCATGAGTTAGAAGAGCATCAAGGTAATTTGCATGTGATTTGCATTAGAGTTGGTATTTGTTCACAAAACGATATTGGCAATGTTCAAGTAATTTTCAGCTTCATTTGCTATTGCTGCACTGAGGGCTGTGGCATCTTGCTTTCCTCCTCTGGCTTCCTTTTCTCCCATGACTGTAATTAACATAAGAAACAGAATTAGGCAATTGAGAGAGGATAGAAAGCACAGGCCAAGGGAGGGAGGATGACCCAGGATTGTAAACCTCCCACGCATCCCCCTCTGATAATACCCTTTGTCCCATTAACAACTTACAGTAGATAAGACATCAGGTTACTGTTTCTTGATATTTTATAAATTCACCAATTATGAACCCATCTCCTAGGTATCTGTCATTGGTATTTGCTCCTTCTGAAATATTCTTCCTCTGGATTCATTCATTCATGTTTCTCCTGTCTTCAAATTAGGGTTGCCAGATGTTGCAATAAAATTATAGGGCATCCAATGACGATGCTGGAGTAGATAAATGCTGTGCTGGCCTCCTCTCACGCCTACATCAAAATTACAACTAAACTACAGAATAGCCAGCTTGGGAGTCCCCTGAAGTCTGGCTGAATAGAAATCCTACAACTTAAGACACAGAGAAGAGACACCTGGAGAATGATAAGAGGGTGGAGACACATGTCTCCATGTGTGGAGGTTGAGAATCATAAGAAATATCTCGACTATGGAGATTCCTCCAGGGGAGGAGTGAGGAGTCTCAGCTCCATACCTGGCTCCCAAGCTTTGGGTCCCAGTGCCAGGAAAAGAGGTCCTCACAACTTCTGGCTGTGAAAACGAGCAGAAATTGTGACTTAGTGAGATGGAGGGCGGCAGAAGTTGCAGACATTCCTCTTAAAGGGCCCTTGGCATTAACTTACTGCTATTGTACTCACTCACTCTGAGCTCCAGTGCTGTCAATGAGGGGCTATATAGGGAGAAAATGAGTTGTTTGGCTTCAGGGCAAGGGCTGGAGGAGCAGCTATCTTCTGGACAGAAGTGCTGGCATTGGACTTTGTTCCTTTGTTGAGCCCTTTCCCACTCAGCTTGCAGACACAGGTGGCCACCAAATGAGTCTCCATTTACCTGGCTAACACTGGTTGCCCTGCCCTAGTGATTCCCTGCGACCCCACCCCTACCAACGTTCAAGCCTACCCAAGAAGCTTCCAGTAGCTTCTTTATACAAATGGCCAGTCTTGGCTTATGCTTCAGACTTTCCTAAAATCTCTAAAAGGCTCACAAAACCTAAACAGACACCATCTGGCCTCAACATGCCCTATATTGCTTGCTGAGCAGCCCCAAGCCAAGTACTAGTGGTAGCTGGCCTCACTTTGTGGCTTGGTTTCTGGAGGCACTGCCAAACCCAGCATGGATGACAGCCATTTGCAGATTGCTGGGTGGCTCATGCTGGGTGGCTGTAGGCAGGGCACAGGCTGCAACTGAATTTGGTCTATGGCAAGTTCCCTCCCAGGAAGCCCCAGCCTACATGCCCAGTGGCTGGCTTTGGTTTGAGCTGGAACACTACCTGGAGTCACATCTGAATATAACACCCAAAGTGCAGACAGAGCAGCAGGCACTAGAGCCCAGCTAAAGCAAATCCTGATCTTTTGGGTCAGCACCTGCACAACAGCTCCTCTACTGGTCATAGACAGTCATCACAACCAGTCAGCCTGAGGGTCAAAACCTCCCACTGACAAGCAAACAGCAACCAAGACTCAACTACATTGGGAGGGCACACGCAACCCATATGAGGAACATACCTGGAGCAGGAGCACTCAGCTCAGGTGACCAGATGTGCCACTGGGACTCATGGTATGCTTACTATATAAGGCCACTCTACTAAGACCAGGAGACATAACAGCTCTCCCTAACACATAGAAACAAACACAAATTGGCAGCCAAAATGAGAAGACAAAAAAACATGTCCCCCAAAAAAGAACAGAACAAAGCTCCAAAAATAACTAAACAAAGTGGAGATAAGCCATCTACCAGATTCAGGATTCAAAACACTGGCTATAAGGATGCTCAATGAACTTAGGGGAAGAGTAGAGGAACTCAGTGAGAACTTTAACAAAGAGGTAGAAAATATAAAAGTGGAGATAGAAACATAAAAAAGAACAGTAAAAAATGAAGATGACAATAACCAAAATGAAGAATACCTTAGGAGGAAGTAACAGTAGATTAGATACAACAGAGGATCGAATCAGTGATGTAGAAGATAAGTTAGTTGAAAATACCCAATCAGAACAGTAAAAAGAAAAAAAATTTTTTTTCTAATGAGGATAGTTTAAGGAACCTCTGGGACAACATCAAATACCAACATTCACATTATAGGAATATCAAAAGGAGAAGACAGGGAGCAAGGAATTCAAAACCTACTTCAAGAAATAATGACTGAAAACTTTCCTAACCTGGTGAAGGAAAAAGACATACAAGCTCAAGAAGCAGAGTCTCAAACCAAATGAATCCAAAGGGGCCCAGACCAAGACACATCTTAATTCAAATGATAAAAGGTTACAAACAAAGAGAGAATCTTAAAAGCAGCAAGAGAAAAGCAGTCAGTTCCCTATAAGACTGTCAGCTGATTTCTCAACAGAAACTTTCCAGGCCAGAAGGAAATGGCAATAGATATTCAAAATAATGAAAAGTAAGGATCTACAACCAAGATTACTCTATCCAACAAAGCTGTCATTTGGAATTGAAGGAAAGATCAAGAGCTTTCCAGAGAAGAAAAAACTAAAGGAATTCATCATGACCAAGCCAGTATTACAGAAACATTATAGAAACTTCTTTAAGAAGAAGAAGAAAAAAAAAATATTTTAAAACATTAATAATAAAAGGACAATAACTACATATCTAGCAATAATTAATTTAAACATAAATGGATTAAATGCTTTAATCAAAATATAAGGTGGCCAAAGGATAAGAAAACAAGATCCTCTCATATACTGCCTACAAGAGACTCACTTCAGATCAAAAGACACACAGAGTGAAAATAAAGGGATAAAAAAAAGATGTTTTATAAACATGAAAACAAAAAAAAAGCTGGGGAAGCAATACTTATAAAAGAGAAAATAGACTTTAAAACAAAGGCTACACCAAGAGATAGCAAAGGACCAAGTAATCCCACTTCTGGGTATTTATTTGAAGAAACCTAAAACACTGCTTTGAAGGGATATGCAAATTCATATATTCATTGCAGCATTATTTATAATAATCAAGATATTGAGGCCACCTGGGTGTTCATCAGTAGATGAATGGATAAAGAATAGGTGGTATGTATATACAATGGAAATCTGCAACAACAAAGATGGACCTAGAAGGTATTGTACTGAGTGATGCAAGTCAGAGGAAGGCAAATGTCATATGTGGAATCTAGAGAACAGGATAAACAAACAAAAAAGCTCAGAAACAAGCTCATGGGTACATGATAGTATTTCTAAGGTTCTCAGATTGGGAGATGAAAGAATGGGTGAAGCAGGGAGATTAAGAGGTACAGACTGGTAGTAACAAAATGGTCATGGGTATGTAGAATATAGCATGGGGAATATAGTCCATAGTTTTGTGATAACTACGTATTGTGTCAGATGGAAACTGATATCAGGATGATTTCTTCAAAAGTTATATAAATGTCTAATCACTGTTTTGTATACCTGTAATTAATATAAGACTGTAAATCAACTATAATCAAAAAAAAATAAAAATATAAAATTTACTAAAAAAGAATCCTAAGTTTTAACATATTGATGGTACTTAGCAGAATTTGTTCAGAAGCTGGGAGACCTTTTTTTTGTAGAAAATTATGTCTTATGTAACAAGAGATTTGATATTGGAACAAATATATTGTTTCTGGATAGCTTTTCCTTATCTTATAGATCATTGTAAATACATTTCTCATTTAATTTTTCACTTAATATCCTGGTATTTCTTTCCATGTAATAATGCTGAGTAAGTTAAAATACTTAAAGTATGCAACCTTATTATTTTTAAAGAACAAAAATCTATTGAAAAAACATCAGAATCGGTGCCAGTTTCCAAGAAAACAATAAAAACTGGACGTGTTTTTTTGTAAAAATAATAATAATAATAAAATTAAAAATATATAAAGCATCCCGTTAGATTTGAATTTCAGGTAAACAACGAACAAATATGTTTTGTATAAGTATGTCTAATACACTACATGAGACATACATAAACTAAAAATTTATTCATTATTCATCTGAAATTCAAATTTATCTGGGCATCCTTTATTTTATCTGGCAAACCTACTTCAAATCATTCATGTCTTTGTCAAATGCCATGTACTTTGCTCACCACTCCCAATCTAATTAGCATTTCCTAGCACTATGTCTACCTTGTTCTGCCTCATTTCTAAATCCACAACACTTATCACTGCCTGTCATAATAGTATTTATTTCTTCATTTGGCATAGTAGTCAAGTGTTAGCTTTAAATAGATGACACATTCAAATGAGTAAATTTAAGGGAGTTAATAGGGAACTATTTATAAGATGTGGGCAGCATTATAGGAGAACATGAAATGATCAATAAACTTGAGGTAACAAGGCTGAGGCTCCACTATTTTAGCCAGGTCAAAAAGGGCCAGGGAGGTAGCAGGTGCCAGGACTCAGAGAAAGCTGTGGTTGGAAGAGAGGGCTGTCTGCCAGGAGCTGTGGCTGGAGGTAGAAGAGGGTGGCCTAGCAGGGAGGGAGCTGAGGAAATAAACACCCCATCTCTCTTTCCCCTTTTCTTCCATTCTCCTTCCTATGCTTCCCACTGGCCAAATCCAACAGGAAGTCTATGGAAAAAGGGACATGTTGCAGTCCACAGACTTCAGTACTGGGGAACATAAGATGAGCAGAGAGCATAGAGAGCAGATTTGAAAAGGCTAATAGAAAATACCCAACACGTTGGGGCATTGTCTATCTCCTTGACTAGAATGTAAGCTCCATTGTTGCAGCAATTTTATTTTGTTTACTGCTCTATCTGCAGCCCCTGGACAATGCCTGCCATTTGGTGAGTGCTTTGTAAACATTCGATGAAGAAGTGAATTTGTTTGACTAGTGTATCCAAGTAGGACATGGTTGAATTGATGAAGTGGTCTAAGCTAGAGAGGGCTGCTTCCAGTCTGCTCTTCCTTGGCACGAAGCAATCATTTAAGAGATACAAGCAGTGTTAGTTTCTAAGACTATGTCCAATCCATCCCTTAGAACCTGGATGTCACAGAGTAAAACATGATAAGACATCAGGTCATCTAACAGATATAATGGAGTTGTCTTCATAGAAGGATAGGATACTTCCAAGAAACACACAAGAGCAGTCACATTTAGAAAGCCAGGCAGGTGCTCTGCATCAAGGACAGGAGGCAGCACCTAGCACCACTCGTTTCTTGGGCAATTTCCAGAATGAGGACTCCAGGATGGAGGTATGAAAGTGAAATGGGTAAGATGATGGAGGGCTGATGTCCCAAATAGATGAATTTTCTCACTACTATGACTGAAACTTTGGACCCCTAATCAGAGAAAGAACTCTTTGTTCTACTAAGGAATCTGGCTTTCAGCTAGAAGGTGAAGACAGATTCTGAATAACGAATATAAATGAGGGTATTAGAGTTGAAATTTGAAGTAAGGAGTGGCCTTGCAGTGAGGAAGACTCATGCTCCGTCCCACTGTCCATCCTGATGACATCATACTCTCCCCTAAGGATTAGGTGAGGTTGTACCTCCAGCCTCTTAGAAACGGGAAGTAAAGAAAAGGGGTAACTGATGTTTATTAAGCACTTGCATTGTGGCAGATGCAGCCCTGAGTTATTGACACCCTTTCTCATTCAATCCTTACAACTCTGAGCTACACACCGTTTTCTTGTCAATGAGGAAACTGAGACCCAAGTTCAAACACTTGCGCTAACTCTATGGGATTACTTTTTTCATATTTCTTTAAGTAGAAAGAAGAATTTAAGTTTCTAAAGATAATTTTCTTCTGATACTTTCTTGTACTCATTTCTGCTGAAATGAAGCTATTTCTTTCATGATGACACCAGGCTAGATAACAAAGGGTTCTAAATAATGGTGGAGTAAAAGGGCATGCATTTAAAGGAGTGCTTAAAAGATTTCCTGCCACTGATTAGAGGTGATTTATAGCAAAGAATGTTTTATCTGTTTTGCATTAAGGACATAATTATACTCTAAAATAACCTGATTAAGTGGCTATTGTCTGGGAAAAATTATTGTGTGTTTGGAATGGATTAGGGACCTGCCTGACACCAGGGATCCTATTGTCTATAAATATTGAATGATGGTTTTGAAACAAAGCCTGGGAACCACTGTGTGAATGGTTTTAAGTTCAGCTCAGAAAATAAGCTTCCAAATCTATTGGCATGGTTCTTGAGGTCTCCAGATCACACTTTGGAGTTTCCATTTTATAACTGACTCTAAAACAAAATAATGACCTTATTCTGAACACCTTTATACCTTGGCCTTCCCTCAGATAAGAAAAATAAACTGAAATAAAATTATTTACTAAAATATCTCATCATGGTATTATTAGCTCAAAGTAGCACCCGAAACTCTCCAGTCGTCCTGTGGCTTATAAATAATTGAAGTTAACACAGCACTAACAGTGGCAATGATGGAAACAATGATTATTTGGTCTTACAGAGAACCATTCATTTAAGCTCTTTTACATTAATCAAGATAGATTGTGTTTTAAAAGACCTCTAATTACTTTCCTCTTAATTATTTATATTCACCAAGTGTTTTGTGCTTGCTTGTTAGTTGGTAGCCTCAGTGTGATACGTCAGGGTATTAAATATTGATTTACAAGTCTGGCAATTTTGAACAAGAACTGACTTGCTCTGTTCCTTCCTAGCTTAGGTCACTCATCCTCTATATGAATCTTCATCTACAGTGGTTCATTATTAACAATAGGCTAAAAATGGAACAATAATACCTGATATTTTTATGGTAACTTCCATGTAAAAAATTCTTGGTTTTTTTTATCTCAGACACATGGAACTTATATTTCTAAGAGGCCATTTAATATAATCCTATCACATTCCACATAGTGTCTTTCATGTCACTGGTCTAGATAAGTTGATTTTATGACACCCCTCTCCCCACTCTTATACTCAAAGCAGAAATTACAAATCCACTTTGGAATTGTCCAGCTGGGCCCTGATCCAATTATAATACTTCTTAACTCAGAGCTCCAAACCGTTTTCTCCAATTGACTGGTTTTTATCTCCACTGTCAACATTTATCATCCACTATTCATACTTGGAACACCTTAGTGGGTGGGGGTGAGCTTATTACGACTCAAGACAGCCCATTCTACTATTAACTCTGTTTATGAAATCAGCTCTTCCAAAATACTCTCAACTTATCAAGTGACATTCTAAAATCTCTGCCCTTGCTTATCCTTTATGCACCTTTTTATATTCTACTCTATTTGTTTACTTCTATTTATCCCTTAGCTTGAACATATCAACTCCAGTCATGGTGGATAGAAAATATAATACAACTGCTCATATTTTATAGGTTCTGTTTCATTTAAAATCTATTCATGTTTTAAAATAAACAATTTGTAGCAGATTTTTTCAGATACTGAGGATCTAGGTAGGAAAACAAAGGCGCTCAACCCATGTTTTTAAAACTATGATAGAAGGTCACCATGATAATACCAAAGGTAAAGAACTAGAACAAAATTTAGAGTCGAATCTTGAGTATTTTGAAAGTCCAGAAGGAGTTTTTCCAGACAGATCATAGGGGAAGCACAGAAATAGGACAAGGATGCTATGCCGCCTCTAAAAGGTCATCTAGTGATCCTAAAACTTAGAATGGAAGACTTAACTCCTTCACCAGAGTGTCCAATTCCGTAGATCTGGGGTGAGGCCTGAGAATCTTCATTTCTAACAAGTTTCCACATGCTGGCAATGCTGCTGCTCCAGGTTCCTAGCCATACCATACCTGTGTGTGCCTGTCCCGAGTTTCACAAAATTATGCTTTTTTTTTTTCTTTTTTTAATCTGTCTTGCTTTCAGGACAGTGAGCATGGAAAAGTATCACAATGAACATATTGTTCAGGCAAAATCTTGAAGTTTTGTTAGTTTGCCAAGGTGATCTGTGCCAGCTTGTCCAATGCGTGATCACAATGGGTCAGATTTGTGATTGTCAGAAGTGAGGCTGCAGCAGTGGAGGGAAAAAACATGACTAGTAAGGGAGGTGCGGGGAAGCCAGCCCTCTGAGCTCTGCAGTGGGTTTATAGCCATTCTCAATAGTGACTGAGATCTGGGCCTCTGAGTCTTCAAGAGTGTGTAGCATAGTGACCTCCTAAAAGTCATCACTGCCTCTATTCGGAAGGGTGATCTGTGCACCCTTCCCTCTTTTCCTCTAAGATTGGCACTTGCTTTGACTTATACAACCAGTCACCCTACTATTTGCTCAACCCCAAATTCCTTTATACTCCTTTCTCTATCTCCCCAACACCCTCCTTGTTTTATTTCTCATTGTTCCTGCTCTTTAATGAGATTTCAGAGCAAATGATCCTAATATTACAGTTTTATAAACTATCAGTTTTGCCAGCACTGATGCAGTGAAAAATGTTTTGCTTTGAACTCAGACCATTCTGTGCATCAGCTTGGTGTTTGGCATAAGGAAGTAATTTGTAAGCAGTTAACCCCACCTTGTGAATCAGTCCACATTTGTACATCTGTAGGATGGACTCCAATCTTTCTGATCCTCCTATCATGCCAGCAGCTCTAGAATTTCAATTTCCTCAAACAATTCTTTCCTTCCCCCTATTCTGGTCCTTACTTCAGACCACCCTACGCATAAAGATAATGCAGATGCAACAAAGAGAGAGATTTATTTATTATTTTATTTTTACACCTACAGTGTCTGGTCTTCCTTGGTGGTCTCTCAGGCCCGATCCTGCTTAGCTTCTGAGATCAGACAGGATCGGGCATGTTCGGGGTGCACAGCCATTGACGAGAGAGAAGATTGAAAAAGGGTAGAAAGAAGCAAAGAGAAGAGACAAGGAGAGGGGGTGCTGAAGGGGCTGCTCACCCAATTTTGTCACATTTGCTTTGGAGACATGTTTTAAGAACACACTTGGCATGTTCCTAAAGGAGAACTTGGCTATGTCTGTTCTTGCTGTGCACTTCCTACTGGGGCACATTTATTCCTCTGAGTGCAGGGAGTTTGAGAAGATCTGTGCCTTCTCACAGCAGCTTTGGTGCTCAGGTAGAGGGTTTGTCCTTTTGGTCCAGGTGATGATCTTTCCTTTGGGGACCTCAGTGTGGCTCCCATATTATCTCCAAGGCTTTTTTGATTAAGAGCTGATTTGAGCAAACGCTGTCAAAATCTGCTTCTCCAAACTAAAATCACCCTCACACTTAAACAGAAGGATCGTGTATTTACAAACCATGAGGTTAAATGGCCTTACAGGAGTTGGAAAGAAGAAAAAACATTCTTGAAATTTTTTAGAAGTTTCTCTGTGTCTCTGTCTCTCTGTCTCTCTCTCTCAAGAAAGAATTGATTCAGTTTGTGGCTCAGAATATCATGTATTTGTTCCTCTCTATTCTTCTGCCCACACCTCATTTAGTTATTTCTGTACTTTTTAATATATTACCTGATCCAAATGAGTTTTAGAATATTCCAGTATTTAGCACTTATAAGATTTTATTGTTACTTGTTTATTCTGCCAGACCTTCTTTTTTCCCAAGTATCAAAGTGATACTGGGCATATACTTTTCTTTAAAATGAGAGTAGATTTTCTTTGGTTTTGCTCTCAGCATTTACACCATCTTTTAAGTAAACTGGAGATGCTCTGGGGTGATAGAAAATCCTGGTCAGGACCTGCTAGTCAATGTGGTCTGTTTTCTAAAGCTCTCCTTTTCATTCCCTTTGCCTGGCTAGTTACAAAGTGGTCTTAAATAAAAGGAAGGCTAGGAAAATTAGGACAGGCCAAAGACATGAGTGAGGTCTGACAAAAAGCCTCTGTCTTCACTCAGCTTAGTCCCTGAGCCTTTGTAAGAGGGGGTAGTTGCTGCAGGAAAAAAAAAAAAAAAAAAAAAAAAAAAACAACAGTATGTCTTGGGCCTCAGGGGAAATGCCAACTGGAATACTTTAATCTTTTTGCTTAAAATCCACAGACAGCTTATCTTTTCTAACGTTTCCCTGGGTAACAGGAAGTGTGCTTAATATTGTAAATTCTGCTTTGCAAGTGCTTTTGTCTGGTACCATTTTAAATCGTGTGAATGTTCTTTCTCTTCCCCACTCCTACCCCTTCACAGCGAGCAAACCCAGAACATGTTTGGCCCCCATTCAGTTCTTCTTGGGTATAAAAGTTGTGGCATTCCTGTCTCAGTTTGGGCTGTATGAAAAAACATTTTTCAACAATTCTGCTGAAATGCTGCTTTCTCTACTTCAGTGCTTTACCTGGCAAAAAAGGGTTGCTGGAACTAGAACCCCCAAAAAAAGAGGAGAGGGGGGAGAGAAAGGAAAAATAGCTCCAGGAGGCAAAATGCCAACTCTTCCCTCTTAGGATTCTGCAGCTCATCCCTTCCCTTTCCAAATTTCCAGTGCCTCACTGCACAGACTTTGCATTTTGCCTGAGGAGAACTGTTTTATCCTGTACCAAATATTTTTAAATTTTAATCTCATTTTTTCTTTTGCAGTTACAGTTAACATTCAATATTATTTTATATTAGTTTCAGGTGTACAGCATAGTGGTTAGACATTTATGTAATTTACAAAGTGATCCCTCCAATTCGACTTGTACCAACCTGGCACCATACATGGTTATTAATTACAATATTATTGACTATGTTTCTTACTCAGACTTGTTCACCAAACTCTTGAAATTCTTTTTGACTCTAGGTCTTTCCACATCAGACTCTTAAGGGTGTGACAACCCTCATGCCAGGAAAAAAGCAATCACCCAGTATAGAGTCCAATGATATAGCCAGCTTCAACGAGGATCTCCACAGGAACTGGGGCTCCCAGGGACATGGATAAAATTATATGAAATGACATGTCCATCTAATTAGCCTCCAGGTGCTTCATACTTTGTGCCCCTTGCCCCATGGGTTTCTCCTCCTTTTTCTTGGTTTCTACTCAGTGCTTACAAGCTGTTTTCCCAACCACGCTTCTCCTTCCCAGGGGTTTTGAACTACCCGTCATGGGCAGTGTTGAGGGGAGAGCAGAGGGGTGGAGGTGAGGAGCTGTAGTGGAAACCTCTCCTCATTTTCCTGAGAAAGCCTACCTTCTGCTACCTACCTACCCTCTACCATCTCATCCTTTTGTCTTTGAGCTCCGGAGAAGGGCCCACCACCATTTCTGCTGCTGCTTCTGAGATATTGCTTCCAGTTGGCTCCACTCCCACCTCACATACCACTGATCACTTTCTGAGGCTTTCCGAGTCTATGACCTCTGGTTTATCAGGGAAAGAGAAAGGAGGTAAAAACATGTGTACTGACAGTCCAGATGGTCTCATCTCACAATAAAATAATTCTTGATGAATATAGTTGAGCCCTGACTTTATTCTCATATCAAAACCTTTTTTTTCGTTTCCAATTTCTAATAGGTAGATGTTTACATTGTTCTATCTCATTTCCAAAGTATGAGATATCAATTCTTAACTGAAAACTATTTTTATAAATATATCAATATATTTCTAGCCACTTATGCAGTAATTGTATCCTGAGAAGTCTCTGTGTTGGCCAGAAAGTGAATCCAAAGCCTATGAGTATGATCATCACTATCCCTCGAGGCTATGTCTGTCTTTGTTCCATATTAATATTGAAAGAGACTGCAACTGTACAGTGCCTCTTTAAACTAGGCTATTTAAGAGAGTAATATGTGTTTTACAGTTTCTAAATGGTTATAATTTGGGGGCTTTAAATATGTGTTATAAATTCCTAGTTATCTTTTTTCTTAAATAATATTGCCTTAAAACTATGACTTGGGTAATTTATTGAAATTATCTTAGTAGTTTGATGCATAAGCAATGTGTATAACTATCCCATAAACCTTGAAAAGAATGTGTATTCTTATTTCTAGTATATAAATGTTAAATATGTTTATTAAATAATCATCATTAATGATAGTATTCAGACTATTCCCTTGCTCTTTTATTGCCTTCTTGAGATATTAGACAGAGTGATATTCTAAAGTTTCTATTGTTTCAGCCAAATAAACTGTTCTATTTACAATTTTATTAACTTGCCCATCTGACATTTTCAAATTATTACCACTTTTTTAAAAAATTAATGAAGTTTATATTTTAAGCAGTTTTTGATTTATAGATAAGCCAAATGAAAAATACAGAGAATTCCCCTATGTGTTCCCCTCCTCCCCCAATTTCTCCTTTTATTTACATCTTGTATTAGGGTGGTACATTTGCTGTGTATACGTTACACCTTTTGTAATTATTCCATAGTTCATGGATATTCTGTGCTGTCTTCTTTTTGCATTTCAGTTATAGATGTTTTTATTGACATTACTTTAAGTTCACTAATTTTTTTTTTTTTTTTGACTGTGTCCAGTCTTGAGCATTCTTAACTACTATATAGTGTTTTTGATTTCTGGATTTCTTTTTCATTCTTTGAGTTTCTGTCTCTCTGTTTACATGATTAATCTGTTCTTACATATTCTCCAGGTTTTCTATTACTACCCTGAGTATATTAGTTATTGCTGTTTTAAGTTTTGAGTCTGATTATTTTGATATTCCTGCAAATATCTGTGCTGGGGAGGTTTCTTCTCCCAGGACTCTGCTCTGGGGAGTCTTGATTTTCCTTCTCAGCCGGCTTGCTTCTCCACTTTGGGAGGCAGCAGCTTACTCTGTGACCTTGTTCTAGGTGAATCTAAGAACAGTGGTTGATTTTCTGTTTGTTCAACTTCTCTTTTGCTGTGAGGATGGCAGTGACAACTTTCAAGCTCCTCATCTACCAGACTGGGAATGGAAAGTCCCTACAACTATATATTTTATTACAAAGTTAATTCTTATCCATTTTATTAAAAAATAAAACCCATCTTTAAAATATTTTATAGAAAGGGTCTTTGTTTTTCATGCATAAATAGAAGCTGCACCTTGGTGATATTTCAACAATAAGAAATTGTTCTAAAAGATTATTTTTTGGTCAAAGATTCTTTCTGAGTTGTAGAATAATGCATTTCTGTTTTAAACAATTCTCTATATTGTGGATATACATATACAGATATATGAATGCTTAAGAAACTAGACCTAGAAGGATACATAGTACATTTTAAGCAGTAATAACCTTTATGGAATTAATGGCATTGGTGATGAAGTTGTGAGAAGAGACAGACACTTTTTGCTCTGTATAATTGTGTATTTTTTAATTGTTAAAAGAATAATGATTTACTAATATAAGATATTAAAATAATTTTAAGAAACATGTTTTAGCTTTGAGTTAAAAAGCTTTCTTTTCTCTATTCTTCACTTTTACTCACCAAAATCTTACAGTCTAGTTGTTTCCTGGGTACTGAAGTCCCATTTTAGGGTAGCTTGTAGTCCACTGTACCAGGAAGAAGCCTAATCTTCTCCTTAGTCAGTATCTCCCACCTTCCTCCTGATGTCCTTGGCACTCCTCTAGCTCCTACTGCTCCACTGTTGAATGGTAAAGCCTGGGGAAAATAAATGTAACATCTGTGCCACCCCATAATATAACGGGAATGCTGTGAGTTAACAGCTATAAAAAAACTTGCTGTTTTTCTATAAAATTTGTGTTTTCAAACCTGGGAAAAAGGAAAAACAATTAAAAACAGGATTGACAACTTTAGAGAAACTGATTTCAGATTATCAGAAAATGATCCCTCTTCCTCCTTGAGACCCTGCCTTAAAACCCACAGGTTGAAAAGTATTTGGGTCTAGAGATGGAGAGAGAATCAAAGATGGTGTTTGGCTACTACAGAACAGAGGCTTGAGAGCACTGTAGAAATAGTTCTGGAGGGGAGGGGTAGAGTAGGGGATGGTGGCCTTCACCGTGGGAGGGTAGGACAAGGATGGGAAAACACAAAGCAGCGTAGACATAAGAACACAGGAAACGGATGACAGAGCTGAGGAAGGCAGCAGCTTCTACTTTCTGCAGAGACCAAGAAATACAAGTGATGAAGAATGATGACGATTCTACATGGCGCACTAACATTTAATTGGCAACATCCACAACTGACTTGTGTCTGATACCTGGGTATGGTGTTGGGCAAGGTGAGGTATCCTCTACCTATAACCTTCAGTGTCATCTGAAGGCTGCGTTTAAGAGCCTCAGTACCCTCCATCAATCCCATTTTGTAAAATGAGAAACTAAGAACTCAAGAACTTCAATTTTCACCTCACTGATTCAGAGAATGCTGGAATTAATTTTCAACTGATATTAATTATTAGTATTAATGTGATTGATAGTTACAATAGTTCTTTTTGGCATATCATTTTGTCACTTCGTATTAAACTTAAAGCATACTTAAATGTCTAGTATATATCTCATATGTAGTAGTTGAGTTAGGTCAGAGGTTGATAGCTCAGACCATGGAGTCAGAGTGTTTGGGTTGAGTTTTGGCTTACCTACTGGTTTTAGTTTTCTCATTAGGAAACTGAAGCAAAATAACAATTATTTTTCCATATAGACTGTGCGGATAAATTATCTAAGGAAAGCATTTAACACCGTGCCTTAGGACACAACGAGGGTTCTATAAATATTAACTAGTGTTATTGTTGCTATTATCATTATTACTTTCTTCTCAAACTCATCTTTAAATTCACAGTACAACACATGATTTATTTTTTAAGCACATAAAGATGCTTCTAGATATTCATTAATTTTTACAACATATTAGTGATCCTTGCCAACTTCATAAATAACACAGTTAAAAAGCATTTCTTTGAGTTTTTACTACAACATTTCTATCTTGAATGTAGAATGTTACTCTAGCACCACAGGAGTGGGTGATTAACATTTATTTATCAATGGTTAAAAGCATAAAAAATGCAGACAAAAAACTTAGCCAGTCATTTATTGAACATAAAAAAACCTGGTTCTTATAGATGTTAATGATTTGTTTAAAATGTTAATCTTCAAGAACCCAGAGAACCTGTGATTAACACATAATTTAGGGTTATAAGAAAGACAGAGTCACTTAATAATCCCTCATTGATGTGCGTGCAGACTTGCTGCCACACCAAAAGAAATCCATAAGATTTAATCGTATTTACCTTTTTAATCTTAAAATAATTACAAACCCTGATTCTTAGGTGGTTTCATTTTCCACTTGATAAATCTGTCTTTCAGGTTTTCGTATTTTGTTTTGTTCTTTGTTTTTAATAAAATGAGTAGTTATATGTATTTTCTTCATAGTTCCCATTTGACAACATCCTCTACATCCTTTAAAATCCAGATCAAATATGACTTTCAAATAATAGTTTAGTGAATTGTTTTACTTTGGTGCCTTAATCTTTTGGATACACATTAGCTTTAGAACATATCATATTGCATTACATTTTTGCATTTCTTGTTCATTAAACTGTGACCAACCTTGAAAGCTGGGATTCATTAATAATCTCTGTGCACCCACTGTCACATTGTAAGGGCTTAAATAATTCTGGTTGAAAGTAGAGGAAAAGGAAAAATCCTATTACAAAATGCTTTGGGCTAGGAAAGTACATTGCACCACAAAGCACCACAAATAATTAAATAGACAGTCCACTCTTCTTTAATTCCTGTGTTATTCTTTAATGTAAAATATATTTTAAAAGTTGAACAGGAAGGCTAAGACAGAGAATTTTGAAGGGAAGATAATCAAAGACTATCTATTATGTAATTTTGCCAGGGTGAGAGGGTTTTAAAAATGCTGCTGTAATAGGTGAGAAGTGACAACTGATAACAACTACATAGTTTTAGACGGGACATTTGAAATCATTATGGTTATGAAGTGCCTGAAAGGGGCAGCAAAACCATTATTAAGAAGCTGACAACACAAGGATGAACACTTAATAAATATGAAATTCATTTTTTCCACATTATATTTTTGCTGAGGAATTTAACAATGGGAATGAAAATTGATTAAAAATCTCAGGCCCTTCAGCATTTCATTCAAAATAATAAGAAAATAAGTGGACTGAAATCCATAAGAAAATCGAGTGTCATTTCATAATCTCTGCATATTTAAAAGATAAATGGATTAATTCTCAATTTAAGCCATAAATAAATTTAATCAAATCCCAAACCTGTTGTAATTTTTGTCTTTTATTCTCTTGGTTAAAATGTAAAATATTATCTGTTAGTAAAATGAACAAAATTTAAATATTGCAGTTTTCCCATTATACTTCTTTTGACTGCTTGAATAAAACAGCATGGGTTGATGTTTACATATCTGTATAACAATATTTATGAAGATGAAATAGATCAGCAAAAGTTTATAGGTGGATAAATTCTAAGTTAATAGGTGAACTTTGTGTTGAATTCTTAGCATTCTTCGTGAATTTAGAAAATCACTTCTTTCTAAAAGAAAGTCATTTCCAATTCTTACATAAAAAATATCTTATCTCAATTATAAAATAATAATATGCAAGTTAGTAAACTTCTCTTTAAGGAAAACTCAAATGTAAAAATAGAATACTAGAGGAAACAAAAGGGATGTTTTCTTACATTTTAAAATAATTTAAGAGTATCCATTACTAAATATAAATATATTTATTATATAGTTTATATAATAATAAATAAATTAATAAATAAATTAATTGCAAACATAAATAAGGGTTTAGTTTGACATGAAAAACCACACTGAATTTTTCAGGAACACATTTATTTTTGCCTATACATTTGCATTTAAGATTTGATCTAACAAGATATAATTACTAAACACCAACAACTGTCTAGTGTGATTCATGATGTAAGAACAAAATAACTGCACAATTCCTTAACTTAAGGACTAATTTTAAAAGTGTGAAATGGTAGATGAGGTATGTGCAACAATTAGAGAAAAATATGAATATAAATAAACTACAGCAGCTCACATAGTGCTCTTCCACTTGTATCTGTGGAATATATTTACCTGCTTATTTGGGCTTCACAGCAACTACACATTAGCCTTCTGCCTGAAAAATGAGTCACGTATGTGGTAGGGCTGGCATGGCCTTAAGGTGGAAGGTTGAGATATCTACTGAACTTTCGTTGTTCAATGTACTATGATGGACTGTTTATTTCATTTAATTCATGCATATCTCCATGCCAAGGGATTATTATCCCCATTTTAAATAAAATGCATATTAAATTCAAAGGAGATAACTTAATTAAGTGATTAGTGGTAAAGACAAAATTGGAATCCTAGCCAGTTTGGAGCTCACAAAACCAGATCTTTCCAAGATCTGGAAACCTTTATCACTGTCATCCTCACCAACAAACTTACCTTTCTTGAGGGAATTCTATGTCCCAGACACTGTGCTAGGTGCCTTTCACATAACAGCTTGTTTGGTTCATAACTCTCTGAGGTAGGTTCCTCTATCTCCATCTCACAGAAGGGGACCAAAATGTAAGCAACTTGAAAAATCCTACAGATCACACCTGAATGCAGTTTTTACCACTGGGATTTATCCCCCACACCGGATCTACTTTGTTCTATATCTTATGTTCTCAGCTAGTAAATTACACTCTCTTACATCAAGTGGATTTACTCCTTCTCTTCTCCCAGTTTTCTTTCTTTTCCTCCTCTTATGAAAAATTTAGAATAAACTAGATGTATAGATATTGTTCAGCTGCAGGCTAGAGCCTATTTTGCGTGGTTCCCTCAGAAATTCTGGAATAATAAATGTTGGAGCTTAATTTGCGTAATGGCACATGATCTGTGTAACATACAGAGAGACACTGGCCATGGTAGTGGTCCGCATCTGAGTCCCAGGAGAAGGAGCTCTCAGCATTTTTCCTCTTTCCCATCTGTATTGTGTCTTTTCAGTCCTTTTGTTGGGGACTTGGGGAGTGGAATTAGGTTGTGGTTAAACTTGAACTGACAAGGCCATTCAAGATGAAGAATTCAAAGACCTGAGAGACTAATGTGTTGAATATGATGTTTCCTGTGGTTGCAGACATCACCCTGTTAGTGGCAGCCCTGGAGGCGTAGAGGAAGACTGTACCTTTGGGCCCAAGTCTTCAGTGAATAGGGATCACAAGAGGCTTATAATAAAAAGGGACACAGAGTTTCATAGATAAGTAGGTGTCTCAGAGGAGTAACTTTTATTCTCTTAAGATAGAGCTGCCCATTCTTTCTTTATAGAACTAGTCTTTATTTCATAATTACGACTGGTTACAAAAAGAAATTCTGTACCAAGCACTGTCTGAAAAAATACTGTAGGAAGGAGTAAACGCACTTTTTACTTGAGAGATTGGAAAGGATGTGGTGTCCTCTAGAGAGACACAGTTTTCCTGCTGAGTTCAGAAGTTAAAAACAACATTTAATGAGGAACTTGAGATATTAGGGGAATGTGTTCATCATGAAATGTTTTGAAGGTGGGGAAATGAGAGATATGTCATCAGAGCATAAGATGACATGACACGGGCTTCTATCTTAGAGCAAAGAAAAAACAAACAAAAAAAAATAACTGTGTGTGTTGAGGAGCAGGGCAGGGCATTTAGCTAGATACAAGGTGACAAAAGTAATAATCACTTGTTTCTAACTGGAAGGGAGGTTCTCAGACTTCTCTATAGTTAGTTGTGGCCGAAAAGCATTAAGCTTAGAGAAGATTTAGTTATCTTAATCAGGAGTGTCTTCCTTTTCTATAATGTGTCAACTGTGGTCTCAGTTCTATGGTCTGTTCTCTCTACACAGATGTAACTCCAAGTTACTAAGCTAATAATGTTAGGGAGTTGGATGGGGGTGTAAAGAAAAACTTTTTTCTTACATTCCAGACCCATTATCCTCCCCTCCCTGGTGAAGCTGACAAAGACAAATTGTTTTGTTCATGAAGTCTCATTTACTGTGGGGAGTAGAAGAGGAAGTTTTAAAACATTCTCTAGAAGACTTCTTTGCCAAACTACATTTTTAACCCAAACAGTTTCATTTTTAAAATCATATTTGGTACAAAAAGCAAATAAACAAACAACAGCAACATAAAACTCTTCTGTTCCAAAAGTGTTTGGCAAGGATATTTTTCAGAGATGGAAAGGAATGTTCAAAACACTCTGAAGCTCTTAAAATATTGATAAGCTATCCTGCAGGGATGTCTAAAGGTCAAATCAAGAAATGGGAAGACTACCGGAGGGGGTAGAAAACACTGTTATTTTTAGTTAATGTTCCTTACTTCAGCCAGAGAAAATAGTATGTAATCTAACAACTCAGTTTTCAAAAGATATTTGTTTTGTTTTTTCCCCTAAGCAGAAGTTTCCAGAGAGCCTCTTTAAGTGCCTCACACAACTATGTTTTTCATATTTGAACGCTGGGGGTTAAAGACACTACCACTTGCAATTGACAGAAACAAAGAGGAAGAAAGTGGCTTAAGCTCAGTAAATCTTTTTTTTTTAAGTTTTTAAATTACTTTATTATTTTTATTATATTTAAATAATTCCTTATTTATAGAAAAGTCAGTGAAGTTCATTTCAAAGTTGAAATTGTGAGACTAACAGTTATTTTTACTTGATACCATGGTGTGGATACCTCAATAATATATGTGTGTGTGTGTGTATGTGTGTGTGTGTATACATATACATATACATATACACATACACATACATATACATATATATATATATAATTTTTTTTGCCAAATCTTGAAGAAAATCTAAAGGAAATGTGTCTCCTCACTTCCATACTTTCTTGATTTATAGAAATCAAATTTATTGCACATTTAGTTTTCTTCTTTTCCTTTTCTTATCTCCATCCCTTCCTTCCTTCCCTCCTTCCTTCCTTCTTTCTTTCCTTTCTTCCTTCCTCCTTCCTTCCTGTCTTTCTTTCCTTCTTTTCTTTTCTTTTCTTTTCTTTTCTTTTCTTTTCTTTTCTTTTCTTTCTTTCTCTTTCTCTTTCTTTCTTTCTTTCTTTCTTTCTTTCTTTCTTTCTTTCTTTCTCTCTCTTTCTCTTCCTTCCTTCCTTCCTTCCTTCCTTCCTTCCTTCCTTCCTTCCTTCCTTCCTTTCTTTCTTCCTTCATCTCTCTCTCTTTCTTTCCTCCCTTCTCTCCTTACTCCCTCATTTCTTCCTTTCCTTCATTCCTTCATTCTTTTTCTTTTTTTTTTTTAACCAAATGTGGCTGAAATAAGCATGGAGTGCACTGAAGTCATGTTGTCTAGCTGATATCGCTAACAGAGAGGGCGAAGATGTTCTCTTTTTGAAGAAAGTACTTATATAAATATTGTGTGTGGACATATTGTTTGGCAGCATATGAGCTCTTTAAATTCTATGTCTTCAATCTTCCAAGCTCCTTTCATCACTTATATATTTTAATAGAACCATGTGCCTTCCTGTAACTTCCACAGCCCTCATAGTTTTACACAAAGCCTATACTTAAAATAAAACCCAGAGACACACATGTTAATACACACACACACATATGAATACACCATCCTTTGCTTTCAGCATAGAAATCTAAAATACTTATACATTAAAGAAGAGAACTTATGTTATAATTTAAAACATTGAATTGTATGCCTCTGACATTACTACAGGGGTTGGCAATCTCTATCAGCAATCTAGTTTTTTTATTAGAAGAAAGAGAGAACAAATTAAGTAATTTTAAATTAAAAGAACAACCAAGTTAGCTGGTAACATTTATTGGATGCTATTTGATAGCAGTGTTTACTATATGCACTCATTTAATCTTCACAACCTTTTGAAGCAGTTGCTATTATTAAATTCATTTCAGAGTTGAAGCACCTTAAACATGATCTAATTAATAACTTGACCAAGGTCACACAGTTGAAAAGCAGCAGAGCCAGCATTTGAATCTAGCTGGTCTGAGGGTACCAGAATCTCACAGGAATTAAAAGATGCAAACTAAAGAGCAACAAGCTTTACGATAGTTAAAGGGACCAAAGCTATTATTATTTTATACTGCACAGATTTTACTGCTTACCCATTTGCCATGGAATATAATGCTTACCCTAAATGCCATAATGGGTTTAACAGTGTCCCACTGGAATTGATGTCTACCCAGACCTGTGAGAGCAAGCTTATTTGGAAATACAGTCTTTGCAGGCATAATCAAGTTAAGATGAGGTCATACTGGATTAAGGTGGGCCCTAACCCAGTAATTAGCATCCGTATAAGAAGAGGGGCATGTGGACACAAACGTTTAGGGAGGGGAGATAACCATATGAAAATGGAAGCAGAGATGTGAGTTCTGCTGTCGTCAGCCCAGGGGCACTGAGGCCAGTGAACAACCAGCAGAAGCTACAAGAGACAAGGAAGGGTTCTTCCCCAGAGCCTTCAGAGGAAACACAGCCCTGCTGACACCTAGATTTCAGACCTCTAGATTTCAGCTGTGAGAGATTAAACATTTCCAATTTTAAGTCACCCAGTTTATGGAATGTTGCTACAGCGGCACCAAGAAACTAACGTAGATGTTAACAATCAGGATTTGGTTTTGGAAGAAGAGACCGCTTGCGGGAGGCTAATCATGGTTCTCAGACCATGTCCTAATCTGGGAAACCTATGAATATTACCTTATTTGGGGGGGAAAGTTATTTGCAAATATAATTAAATTAAAATTTTTTACATGACAAGAATACTTTGAATTATCAGAGTGAGCCGACAATGCTATCCTAAGTGTCGTCAGAAGAGAAAGCCTGTGGACATTTGATTTACACACAGTGAGGAAGACAATGTGAAGACAGACGCATGCAGCCAAAAGGCAAGGACTGCCAGCAGCTATCAGAATCCAGAATCCCCTGGTGCCTCTGGAGAAAGCACAGCCTTGCCAACACCTTGATTTCGGACTTCTGGTTACTAGAGACTGTGAGAGAATAAATTTTTGTTGATTTAAGCCCCCAAATTGTGGTAATTTGTTACAGTAGCCACAGGAAACTAATATACTACTCCAGATATTTCAATCAGAAAGATATGTCAATACAGGAAATAGGTCATCAGAAGAATTTTAGCAGCAGATGCTAGAAGGCTGCCACTAGGCTTTCCAGAGGTCTGGAGACTGCAGAAGAGTGTTGCCTAAATTACAGTGTACCTTTAGTTCTGGAACTGGTGACTAGATAGCAGCAAATGGTCTCTGGCAGCTGCAAATATTAACTGCCACTACTACAGAGAGAGAGGCAATTAAAAGGGCCTTGTAAGAAGAAGAGACATACAGTGAGAGAAAATTGATAGAATATACAACAGACAATATCCAGCAACACATGAGGTATGATATTCTAAATACTCCACAACAAGTAGCTATCGGGAGCACAAATTAGAATGGACATTAGTCCTAAACAAATGGTATGTACATAATGGTAAATACCAGACAAATATTAGATTCGATGATGACTAATTTTAAATTAGGGAGAAAGATATTATGATTTTTCCAGTTCATTATTATGAGCATGGCCATGCATACTGATGGGCCTACCCGTTGGTCAGGTGTTCTCACTGGCCAATTCTACTCTGGTTGAGGTAGGCAGTAAATAGTTAGCACATATGTAGAGAAATGCCCCTAAAAGAGGGTAAGTGTGGTACACATTTCTCAAATATATACCATCTTTTATCAGTTCTAAGATGCCATCAGTTTTAAAACTGATGCCATCTCTTTATACCCTACCGAGAAAAAAATAAATGTTGCCAATTTAACCATGATGTGACATTTAATGTAATATGCATTCCAAATTGAGTAATGTTAAAATGTGAAAAGATGCTTGTTGCAGTATCAATGAACTATAGTAGAGTAACTCAGAAGGTAGAGTGGAAAGACCTGTCGAATGATTCACCCTATGTACCATGTTTTCACTAGAAATTTTGGCAAGAGAAAAAAAATCAATAAAATATAAAAACACATTATTCTATTTTATTTTTTAAGTCTTATTTCTGTGATTATAAATGTGATAATTTCTTGTAAAAATGCAGAAATTACAGGAAAAAAATAAGCACATGGGCTCCATGGAAACTTGTTTTAATGAAAGCAAAATCTAGCGAGAAATATGATTCTTGTGAAATTGACTTCCTCTCTACTATCTCAGAAAAATATTTCTATTTTTAATTTTACGAAGTAAAGATTGTTGCCACTTTTAGCTTTGTTTAATAAATTCTTTTTGACTTCTCTGATGCTGTGTAATGCAAGTCGTTCTTCATGTTATTTTTATTTTAATAAATAGCCGAGTTTATAACACATTTATATTATACATGAATGAATGGGATTTTACTGCATTGACCTTTCTGAAAACATTTGCTAACTTGGCATAGACACTTTACTAATCTCGACCTAGCCATGCTACAATTAAAATGCAATAATAATAACCTATTGGTGAAATAATGTGTGCAGAATTTCTAATTTATGTCTGTTACATAGTATGTGCTCAGAAAATGCTAGTTAGTATTCACATTTATAAAAATGTAGGATTTTAATTTAGTAGCATTTCTGTAAATGAGTGATATAGAAATAAATAAGATAGATCTGACTTGCCCTGTAGGTCCATCAGTTATTAACTGTGGAAATGTGTACAAGCAACTATAACTTTATGTGAGTCCTTTTTTATATATATAGTTGCTTGTACACATTTCTCATAAATCTCAGAGTCATATTAACTGAATGAAATATATGAAAATGCCTATAACAGTACTTAGCATAGTTGGCACTCAAATATCAGGTTCCATTTCTTTCCATCTTTCCTGTATTTGTTTATTCCTTTCTCCTCAGCAGAGGAGCCTGCTTCATAGCAAATGGAATAGATTGACTCTAAGTCCCATAAGAGTTGAGACTTGTTCATTGCTATAACTACAGTAAACATTTCAATTGGCAGGACAAAGTAGAGGGAGTGAATGAGAGAATGAATGACAAATACTTGCTGCTTTTATCTTGTCTATGTCAGAAATGGAAGGTGAGGACAGTCAGAGTGATATACCTAAAGATATTAATTGCACATTCCTGCATAGCAAATTACTCCAAACTTACTGGTTTTAAACAATAAATATTATTATTGCATAGTTATTATGGGTCAGTAATTTGGATGTGCCTTAGCTGGGTACTTGTGGTTCAGTGTTTCTCTTGAAGTTGCAGTCAAGCTGTTGGCCTGGGCTTTGGTTTCATCTGAAGACTCTGGTGTGACACTGTTATCTGCTTTTGTGCTGACTCAAGTGGCTATTATTAGTCCTCAGTCCCTTGCCATGAGAAACTTTGTATAAGACTACTGCATAATATGGCAGCTGGCTTTACCTGGGAAAGGATCCAAGAGAGAGAGAAAAAGACACTGGGTGGCTGAAGATAACAGAAATATTTTTCTCTCACAGTTCTGTAGACAGAAATCTGAAATCAAGGCCTTGGTGGGCCATGTTTCCTCTGAAGGCACTGGAAAAGATGACTTGCTTCACTTTTCCAGCTTCTGGAGTTGCTGGCAGTTCTCATAATCCCTTGGCTCATAGATGCATCACTCCAATTTCTACTTCCATCTTTATATGGCCTTCTCCCTGTGTTTTTGTGTCCAAATTTTTTTCTTTTTATGAGTACACTAGTCATGTGATTAGGCCTACCCTAATTCAATATGGCCTCATCTTAACTTGATTACACCTACAAAGCCCCTGTTTCCAAATAAGGTCATATTCACAGGTTCCAGGGATTAGGATTTTAACATACATCTCTGGGCAACATGATTCAGGTTTGAGCAGAAGTAATGGTGATAAAATTTGGCACATGAAATTCTCCTGGGTTCTTTCTAAAATTACCTACAGATGTCGAATTTGGTCAAGAACTTCCTTGATAATGAATGTTACTGCTCCTTTTACATGAGTCTACCTACTGGGAACAAGACCAAAGAAGAAAGTAGAGATGACAATAAATCACACAATGGACTTCAACTAGAAGCAAAACCATCAGTACAGGATGCTTGCCACTGTCTGTCTGTCTCATTGAGCAGAAAATAGGTCCGTGAGTCTCTTCTACTTCATTTGGATCTGCAAAGACCAGTCAACCAATTTCTGAAATACTCTCTCTCTCTCAATTCTTACTTATAAAGAAACATATTTTATACAGACATTCATACATCCCAATAAAAAGAAGCAAACAGAAAAAAATTATATATATACATACATATTATGTGTGTGTGTGTGTGTATATATATATATAGAGAGAGAGAGAGAGAGAGAGAATAATTCAAAGCAAAAAAAAATTTATAAAAACTCAGAGTGAGTAATTCCCTCAGAAATAGATTTACTCTAAGAAATAGAAGGAGAAAAATAATTATTGATTAGTATTTCAACCAAAAATATTAAAAACATTCAATTTGAAGGGGGAAAAATCTGAGATCAGAGGAATTCAGGTGAAATTAAAAAAAAAACAAATTCTGCATTAAAAGTATTATGGAATTACTTCTAAAACAAATTTTGAGAATTTGAGAGATTTAAAAAAATTTTAAAAAATAAAATGAAAGAAAAGGTTAGAGATACACAGAATTTAGAAATGCAGAGCAATGTTTTATCGGCTTTTCAAATTAACAGAAGAAAACACAAATGCTCACAAAGCATCAATTAAAATTTACCAATTAGGAAACAATTTTCATCTAGAATTTATAAATTTTAAAATTAAAAATATTTCATAGTTATTCAATTATAAACAGCCTGTTCTAAGACCGTCTTTCTTCATCATCAAATAGCGTCTATACTACGTGACTTCCATTATTTCTACCTAGTCATGCTACGATTTAAAACAAAAATAGCAATAATCTGTTGGTAAAGTAATGTGTGCAGAACTGATTTATTTCAATGCAAGATTTCAAAATTGTTACTTATATGCAAATAAGAAGAGAAATAATATTTACCATTAGATGGTACATAATACACATCAAAAATGAATGTTTTCCTGTAAAATGTATATTTTAGTCAACTGAAATAATAAACTAATTTGAATGGAGAAATATAGTAGAAAAAAATTAACAAGAACAAATGAAGTCAGTTATATAAAAAGTAAATTATAAATATTTCCTTTTAGAAAACTGTGCAAATAAAAAAGGTCTTTTTGAAACATAATTGCACAATTTGATATCAATAATAACAGTTAGTTAAAGTTTTATAATGTATTAAATACTTTGATTACATAACCTCATTTTAATAATTCAAGCCTAATTCTAAGATAATAGTAATAAAACAAGAAAACTGTTGAAGGAGGTAGAAGAAAGAATGGAAGAAAAAAGACAAGCTAAATTTCTTTTCACACACAAGGTGAAGACAATTGATATTATTTCATTCCTTGCTATTGCCAATTAGGGTAAAATTGTATATATGTAATATATTAATATAAATAAATATAGATATGTGTATAAAAGCAATTAGACCCATACATTCCAAATCACTAATTTATTTATTTTAATTGGTACTGTATAAGAAAAATGAGCTAAAAATAAATAGTTCTCAAAAAAACAAAAATAAAAGCCTTTTTATTGAGCCATGATCTATATAGATGTCCATCTATTTTGGGAAATGCCTCCTCCCCGACCTGTCCAGGAACAATCACATATATTAGAGACTACAGCAATAGAATATTAAGGAAATAGTGTACCTTCTCTTTTTCCTCAGAAGTACCTGGTTGCTGTTAAGATGTTTTACTCTCAGATTTCTCCATGGTTTATACCTCTGGTCCAGCTCAGAGCTGCTAAATAGAAAAGATTAATTTTCATTAACTCAGGTTAATCTTTAGCATGGCTGGAAAAATGACTTCTGGTTAGATAATCTGTCTGAATGAGAAGAAAATATTGAGCTATATCAAGCAATTAAAAAAAAAAATCCATTCCTAAAACCTCAGCAATGCAAAATCAAGTTAAGCAAATGGAATCCAATGGCTGCAAACCAGTTAGCATAAAATATACGAAGTTTTAAATAGTAAACCAATCTATTTCTGGGTAAAACTGCATTTAAATTATCTCTGAATAACTGATATCCCTAAACTAATTTTATAATACCTCAATGTTCAGAAACTTTCATGTTAAGGATTTCAGATTATTTATGATGCATATTAAAATATGATGCTTTAGTTTATTGTCAGAAGAGGTGAAGAATGGCTAGTCATTATCTTCAGAGTCAAACATCAACTCTACATGAAGTTTGGATATTATTTTTATTATTTAATCTCCAGCAAGGTGGAGCCTTACATTCATCCTTATCAAAAATATCTTTTAGAACTAATCTTCCATTTCTCTTTGCTAGTATTGTCTTTTTTTTTTCTTTCTGTTGGTTAATTATATTCCATGTCCATTAACCTCTGAAGATAATTCTAGATGACTGAATATGAGATAAAAGGTGGAGAGATGACCTCTTGAGATGAGGTCATGGAAATACAAGGAGATGTATGCAATTGGCAACCTGAGCTAACAGGTGCACACTTTTTCACTGGGCTCAGCAGAGAGCCCAATGAAACATCTATTCTTGTAATAAACTGAGAGATAGTTACCTCTCAGACCTAAAATTGGACTTTTGTGGGAGCCCCAACAAGGATAAAGCTTTGGAATGAAAAGATATGGATATCGGGAGCACAGCATAGGGAATGCAGTTAGCATTAATGTCATGGCAAGGTGGAGAGGCAGGGAAGAGAAAGAGCAATCAGGAGGATAATTTTATAACTTATATAAATGTCTAACAAATGTATACTTGAAACTAATTTTAAAAAATCTGTGAAGTCAGAATCCCAGAATACTGTATAAATTGTAGTGAAATAAAACCCAAGAAGCAACTTCATGAATATTTAAAGAAAAGCCATGATTCACCTATAGGAAAGCCACACAGGAGAAAGGAAATCAAGATAAGGAACCTGAGGACATCAGGAGATAAGAGTCATTTACACTTCAAGAAATAATTGCAAATTTAGTTTAATGAGTTCTAAAGACAAAAGGAGTTCTGTTTGGGGACCAGAAAATTACCACCCTGTCCTAATACTTTTGACTCTCCAACACAGTATGGTGTCTAACATGAAGTGGATACTCATTACATACATGGTTCCAAGAGTAATATATCTGCAGTGAGGACAAGTATGCTACCTGAGACAGAAAAGATCATCTGAAGATCCTGTATAACTCAATAAAGAGAAAACTCATTTAAAATGAAGTCAGCAGGCCGGAAGGGGGAGCTCTCATGTCCTACATTGATCTCAGAAACCAATAGGAAGAACTCTGTTTACAATGCCTCTCCCAGCTTCCTCTTTGCTAGAAAATCTTTTATCCTCCTTTGTTTCTTGGGACTTGTATGTGGTTCACCATTGGACAACATGCCCCACACTGTAACATTTTTCTTCCTGAAAAAACAAAACAAAAAAAAAAAAAAAACCCACCATTTTTCCAGAGAAGTATCTGACTGCCTATTTGTTTAAGGTCTCCATAATTTAAAGTTGATAGTGGAATCCAGAGAAGACCTAGAGCAGCAGTGAGGCTGGTGAGCAGCAGGAGCAGCACTGAGCTTATGGCTCCCTTACTGACTCTAAGATTTGAGGGCTAAGATTTTCTCCAGGATCTAAGCTCCCATTCTACATTTTTGAAGCACCCTGTTTGGAATTTGATTTAAGGCTTTATTCTTTTTCTGGTTAGGCTTTGTTTGTTTATGAGTTCTCATTGGCACTTGAGTCTGACTCCTTTGGGACCAGGCTGTTGTTGCATTGGAGCTATGCTATTGAGCTTTTGCCTGACTCCTTTGGGATCAGATGAATAGTGTCCTTCAGCCTTCCATACAGTTTCTTTGGAACTATGCAATTCAACCTTTGACCTGACTCCTTTAGGAACAGGATTTTCCCACTGGAACTGTGCTGATATTTTTGCCTTCAAGCTGTGTGGGCCTTTGATCTAGGAAGCAAAAACAAAAACAAAAAACATCTAAAAAATGGAATCACAATTATCTAAATACTTTGAGGGCATCCCACACACATACTACAGAGACTTTCACGAATTTTATGTTTAAAAAGTACAGTTCCTCTTTATGTACATTTCTAACTAAATGGACCAATTTGACTCAAAATAATTTAGAATACCATTGACCATTATGAGGAAATTTGAACTCCCCAAATATACTTTTAAAAAAAATGAATTGCACAACCCTATGGTTCTAAAATTAGCAAAACTTAATAGAATGCCTATTTTAATTGTTATTTTGAGGCTTCAATGTTACCAAGAGTCTCAAATGTCCCTTATGCAAAATAAAATTTTAAGATATACTGAGGCAAATAAGCAATTAAGAAAGACAAAATGGCTTTCAAAGTCTCATGTTCCTCCCCTTTGTACCATCATGTCCTTCTTCCCAGCTACTTTATCTCAGATTTCACTTCTAGGACCATCTTTTCCCCGCTGAACCTATCAGTACTTGTGTTCATGAAGTTAATCTTTATGAGAATCAAAAGGCTAAACTCTTAATTTCACATATTCTCTAGACTAAGGCTAAATTGTGAGCCAAGTTAAAGAATTCCCTAAAGTAACTGAGGACCGCTTTGCTAAAGAACTTAACATAGTTGCTCAAACTTTCCAATCCGGCTTCTCTGACTTATGTCAGTTAGTCCACAGGTGACATATGTCAGTCCCCAGGCTTGCTGGTGAGGGCCAAGCCAAACTTTGGATGAAGTTTGCCAGATGGAAACATCCTCAAAGGGATTTAGAAAAACAAACCTCTAACTTTGATAAACTTCTGGAATGCTCACTGGGGACCTCCACTGAGCAATTACAGTGTTTTCCCAACGCTTTTTGATTGGAATAACTTTCAGGAATTGCTCACAAAGGTCAGATGAACCTGCCTATGACTTTTATAAATGACTTCTGATTGTTTTCAAAGAAAATTCTGGTCTATGTTCAGATGTAGATTCCACTCAGATAGATTTTAACCTTGTGTTTATTAAGAGCCTATAACTAGATCTTTCCCTTTTACTTAAAAAGACCAGGAAAACAATGCCACTCCAGGTTTAGTAAATTTGATAAATTAGTTTGCTCACACCCTACACATAAGTCATCTAAAAGGAAGAACACTAAAATTTTTAATTTTTCAATTCCTGCAAAAGAAGGTCCTCATAAGAAAACAAAAACTTTCTTGGTTTTGTTGTTGCAAAAAGCCAGGACATTGGAAAAGAAATTGTCACAAATTTAAATAATTCAGGCACCTTCAGCCTTCTAATCAGCTCTTCCAATGTCCTAATTCCCAATGACTATTGGGGCTTCAAGGATATACAAGGGTTCTTGACAATCCTCCCTCTTAATTGGCTCAGAGAAACCACTCTCCAGGCTGGGAAGAAATCTCTCTCTCACTCTCAATTTTGACAAAGGAGCTAAGCTCTCAGTCTTCAACCCCAGTGCTACAAAAGCAGCTCCATTTCAGAGCACGAAAAGAGTTCCAAAAGTGAGAATCCTTGATAAACCTCAGTGGTCCCTATCTCTGAATCTATCCCTTTTGTCTGGGCACTTTGAGTAATACTCACCCTTTTCGTCTTAGTCCCTCCACACTCATTCATTTACTGGGCAGAGACTTTTTAGAAAAATATATTGCCAGAATATCTTTCTTTCAAAAGGGGAAAGTAATTCTAGAATTTGATAGTAACCATCAAAATCTGGTGAATTAAATATCCCTTTGACATCTGTCATTTTCTCCATTTCTGACAGTACTATAGCTGAATATGGGAGCAATGCTTATTTGGCCCTATTGGATAAACTGCAGTTCTCTTTACAGGCAAAATTTTCAACCTATACTAGAAGACTCCACAGTGAACCTCCTATCAAGATTCACATAGATCTCTTTAAACCCATGCCCAGAATCAATCAACGCTCCACAAGTAAAGAAGCCTTTCAAAGTATAAAACCCATCAAAGATTACATTGCATTAGTCCCTGTAACACCTATGAGAAAACTCAAGGGCCAAGGGTGGAGGTTTGTCCAGGACTTCCCAGCAATAAACAACATTGTTACCACTTGACACCCTGTCGTCCCTAATTCTCATACACTATTAGCATCCATCTCAACTGAAAGAAAATTTTCTACTGTAATTGACTTATGCAGTGCATTCTTTAGTATCTCAGTTGATGAAGCTGGTCAATACTTTTTTGTATTTACTTGGGAAGATGGGAAGAAAAACAATTCACCTGGACAGTAATGCCTCAAGGTTTTACTGAGAACTCTTACTTCTCAGAAATCCTAAAGGTAATCTGGTTAACACAGTTTCCTAACGGTTCCACTTTGTTGCAATATGTGGATAACTTGCTTCTTTGCAATTCTTCCCAAGTCTCCTCACAGGAAAACAGCATCTATTTATTAAAGCTTTTAGCCTTTAAGGGATATAAGGTCACCAAGGAAAAACTGAGGTTTGCCCAAACCCAGGTTCAATATTTAGAGCATCAAAACAAGGCTGCAACTGGATCCAGATAGGCTTCATGGTGTCCTAAGCATCTCAAATTCCAAACCTAAAAGTCAACTGTGAGGTTTTCTTGGGTTAGTTGATTATTGCCAGGATTAGATGCCAAACTTCTCTCTTACAGCCAGACTCTGTATGTTTTACCAAAAAGCAACAGCCCTGAACTGATTTTAAGGGAAGAGGACAACATGATCTTTAAAGCCTTAAAGGAGAATTTAACAAACCCACTTGTCTTTGGGCATCCCAACTATCAGAATTCTCTTTCTCTTTTTGAGTATGTAAAAGAAGGCAATACCCTTGGGGTGTTCACCCAAAAACCCGAGGACCACCATCAACCCACAGGACATCTCAGCAGCTGAGCCTTATGGTGTGGGAACAACCCCTTGCCCCAGGGCACTATTGCCACTGCCCTGAGGAAGTCATTGTGGGATCACTTCTATGTTTGTTCACCAAGCGGTAGAAGCCCTCCTGAATTCTCATCATACTCAGCATTTTTCAGTCAGTACCTCGGCTCCTGTGAAATCCTTTTGTTAACTGATCCTCAAATAACTCTTTCAAATTGCAGTAACTTTAACTCTGTTATTGTCCCCCCACCATTACCAGTAAAGTCCCTCATAACTGCTAAACAGTGAATCACCTCCTGACCCCATGCAATAATCTACAAGAAATTTCTCTGAGTAATCAAAACTACTCATGATTCACTGATGGTTCTTATTTAAAGGGTGACAAAGACAAATATTGTGCTGAATAGGTAATATCAACACCCTTCAAGGTAATTCAAGTGATGTTCTTGCCTTTGTCTACTATGGACCAAAAAGCTGAATTATATGTACTTATGCAGGCCTGCATCCCAGTCCAAAGCAAAACTGTCAAAATTTATACTGATAGTAGAAATTTATACTGATAGTAGCTTTCAGAGTAGCTCAGGATTTTGTAATATATATAAGCTTAGCTTCTTTACTTCCAATGGAAATAAAATTAAAATGATCCATATGTCCAGGAATTTTCAGATGCCATACTTTCACCTGTTGCTTTAGCTATTGTCAAGATCCCACGGCATTCTAAACTTGACTCTCTGGAAGCCAAGGGAATTTGCTTTGCTGAAACTTCCACAAAGAATTCTGCCCTTAAAGGAAACAGTAAGAGTCAAACCTCTGACATGGTCTAACAGCATATTTTCTCAAATAATTATTTAGAAAAATTGGGTTGGAAATCCCCAAAACTGGCCTCAGAGAAGAAAAATATTATTGGAATTCCAACAACTATATGTTTGATTAAAAAAAGAAAGCTCTTTTTCAAGCCAAATAACAACCTGGTCCTATCCGAGTTTCTACAATTTCCACTCCTAACTACAGTATTTGCATTAAACTGTCCACCGAGAAAATTATAACATTCATTAGTCAGTACTACTGGGGAAATATTAATAAGGCTGCAAAAAATGCCTACCCTCACTTGTCCCACTTGTCCAAAGTACAACCCAGGAAGGCCTGTTTGCATTGTTCCCTGACATTTTAAATTGGCTGGTGAACCATTTAATACAATGTCTCCTGTATCATGGATGTAAACATGCTTTAGTTATGCTCTGTATTGTTTTCTCACTGGACTGAACTTTCCTTTGTCTACAGACTACTGCCTTTTCTATGACTAAAGTCCTTTTGGAAAAGATCATCCTTGCCTGGAGAACCCTTCTTGAACTTCATACTGATTTAGGAACCCATTTTACTGGTCAGATACTTAGATAAGTCTGTGCTGCTTGGCCAGTTGTATGACACTTCCACTGCACTTACCACCCTCAATTTTCAGGGTTAGTCAAACACACTAACAACTTTATTAAGACTAAATTGGTGAAATTTATAGAAGCTATCTGAATACCTTTGCCTAAAACATTGCTGCTAATCTCTCTAAATCTCAGATTCACCATTTCAGAATTAATAAACTCTCACCCTTTGAGATAGTTATGAATATTCGATGCACCCGGACCCTGCCTTTTTTGATCTACAGCTGACAAAGATATATGCTTCAATTTTGAAAAGTCCTAATTGCTTCTATCACAATTAATCATATTGTGGTCAGGTGATCTTCTCATGGTGTGTTCCAGGGAGATGAGGACCTTAAGGAGCACACTTTGCAGCTTGGAGAATTTGTCTACTGAAGAAGACACCTCTAGAGACATGATCTTTAATCTTACTGAAAAGGCCCCTATTAGATACTTCTAACAACCCTTGTTCAGCCAAACTCCTGGGAAAACACTCCTGGATTTATGTGATGTATCTAAAGAAAGCATCTAAACCTGACTAGACCTAAACTTCATCTGGTGACCTAACGGCAAAGGTTTCCCTCAAATTGAAGCGGATAACATGTGATAAAAGAGCTTTCCCAAAATGTCTAGACCAAGTCTATTGACAGTCTGTCAAATATCTGATGCTGACTCAGTTCTTCAGATGATCTTCAATGACTGTGATCTTAGTAACATACAGACATAAGATAAAATGTACCTGAGAGTTCTCTCTCCTGTCTCTCTTTGTTACTCAAATATGACATCGATAAGTTTCTGACTTGTGCACTTTCTCTTTAATATGAGACATAACACTCAGGAAAGGCCCTTTCTGGCACTGAGGGACAAAAGGCTGCTGAAATCAGAAAAACATGACTCTAGATCAGCAACGCTTTAAGAGAAAGATTTGACCAAAGCGGGAAATGTAAAAATTAAGAACAATGATCCTCATTTAAAATGAAGTCAGCTGACAAGTAGGGGGAGTGTTTATGCCCTATATGAATCAAGGTGTCAATAAGAATAACTCTTTGCTTATAACAGCTCTCCTAACTTCAGTTTCTCCTTTATGAAAGTTTCTCTTTGTTCCTCAGGACTTGCAAGATATTTGCCATTAGCTCACATGCCCTGAATTGCAATTCTTTGTTGTTTCTCATTAGACCCATTTTGCTGGAGAAATATCTGGCTATTTGTTTAAGATCAACAATCCTTTCTTAGATATAAGTTAATTAGTAAACCACCATGTGTAAAAGTATCAACCAGAACCAAAGCAGACAGGTTAGTCTGACTTACCACACATATCATATAAATTTTCCACACCACAGAAAGGGGTCTAAGTGAGACTCAAAGATGCATTTCTAACCACGATGACTTTAGTGCAGACCTCTGTGGTACTGTTTAAGATTTCCTACAATTATTTCAGCTTAACCCAGAATGATATCTTATATTAAAATAATAAAAAATACTTTTTTAAAACTTAAGTATATGTCTGTTTCAGTGAGACCTAGGTGGAGGAAAGCTGGAGACCCTTTCACACTAATCTGCAGGCACAAAGTTGGGATTCAAGGAACTCAGGCAGGAGAGTAAATGATGGAAGTAAGGAAGGAGAATATCAGGCAGTTCAAAACTTGAGAATCTAAAGGAAAAAGCAGTGAACTAGTAAATAGTCCCAAAAAAGAATCAAAGTGAATTTTTTATACAGGAAGCCTGGTTTGCTCAGTAAACATGCAAATGTGTTTTTACTTTCCTTCTTCTGAAATTTTTGGTAACAATAAATTAAGGGAGAGTGATTTCTTTGATTTTTGGAGTTGGGAGGATGATAATTAGATTTATACACAAATAATTATACCTCAGAAATATGCTCAATGAAGTAAGCATTGAAACCTTACATGTTTTTTCTATTATATAACAGAAATATTTATAAGAAAAAAAGAGGCACTCCATAATAAAAATAAAATATTCAAAAATGATCAAAGGATATATTTAAATCTATCTTTGACCTTGCTAAATGTTCAATGAGCAAATAAATGGATACTCAACATCACTAAAAATTAGAGAAATGCAAAACAAAAACTATAGTTAGATACCACTTCATGCCATTAAAATGGTTTTATTTTAAAAAAAAGGATAAAAACAAAGTTTGGTGAGGATGTGGCAAAAATGTAAAATGATGCACCTCAATGGAAAACAGTATGACTAGTCTTCTAAAAAATTAAAAATAAGACTATCATATGATCTAGTAATCTCACTTCTGGGTATATAACCAAAAGAATTTAAAACAGGGTTTTAAAGAGATATTTGCACACCCATGTTCAGAGCAGCACTGTTAACAACAGTGATATCTTGGAAACAATATGTGTTCTTTGATGGATAATGGACAAAATGTAATACATACATACAATAAAATATTATTCATCCTTTCAAAAGCATGAAATTATGACACATACTACAACATGGATGACCTTTAAAGACAAAGCATAATGTGAAATAAGCCAATCACAAAAAAAAAATAATATAATTACAGTTATATAAGTTATTGAGAGTACTCAAATTCATAGAAACAGAAAGTAAAATGGTGGTTGTTAGGGGCTGGGGAAAAAGGGTGATAGGGAGTTTTTGATTAATGGGTATAGAACTTCAGTTTTACAGAACAATATGATTATACTTAACATTTCTAAACTGTACACTTAATAATGGTTAAAATGATAATTTTCATGTTATAATTTTTTTTTTTACCAAATTGAAAAAAAAAGAAGGGAATGACAAGCTTATTCCAAATAAATATACTTCTCAGACATGATAATTCGTGATTCCTGGTTACAGTAGATGGCTTCCTTCTGAGTATTCTTTGGTTGCTTGTGAGTATTTAGAAACCCTGGACCAACTTTACTATGAAAAACTCATCGGCAGATGTAAGGCATCCAGCTGAGTTCTTGAATGGGTGCTTTGAGTATGTGACATGTGAAACCATGCTAATTACTAGTAAAAAGGCAATACTAAGAAAACTGACACAAAAAAATTCAAGGTCTGCATGCAGATTATGGATTTATCTTTTCATCAGAACTCAACCAGTTAGCATCTGGTAACTTCAAAATTCTCCTCATGCTTTGAGGATGGAAGAACTTTAGTTCTAGCCCATGAGGTAGGTAGAGATAGCTGTTTATTTGGAGAGTCTGCCATGCAACATCCTAGCAGTTTCCCACTAAGCCTGGCCTAGGCATGAACAGTAAGACAGAATTTAATATATGATGAAGCTCAAGCTCAAGGTGAGTTGAATTACAGAGGCTTACAGAGAATTACAGAGAATTCCAAGAGGACTAGGGTTGCTAACAGAGCCTCAAGTCTCAAGAGTTGCAAGTCCACTTGCTTTTATCACTAGTTCTTTTGGAAGAGAAATTTGGTTTCTAATCATACATGGTGGTTATAAGTTGGCTTTGAAAGTAAAATTTCAGCCTGGCTGCTTGGTTAAATGATTGGAAAATAATATTCTTCAGTGAATATTAAGAACTTTCTTTGAACTTTATAGAGTCACAGAAGGAACTCATTCTTTTGTTGTCTACCTTCACATGAAAAGAAATATTAGGCACTACATTTTAGAGGATGACCATGTCTGAGAGGCTCACTAACTTGTTTTAGTGTTAATGAAAAGCATGTCCTCCATTGAGAAGTGTGGTAGGGCCACATGTCGAGTGTGTTGTTTATCCTATAGTCTGTCTGAGTAGGATTGACCTAGGATCTGCTCTTTTTGATTTATCCCCCAAAGGCTAGCTTGGCGTAGAATGTTGGGTAAAAAGTTTCTCAACTAAACTCTATAATTCCAAGTTAATCTGTTTGGAATGAGGTCCCTGGAGCTTGCTTTGTCTCTACATCTCTTCTTAAAGTTAAGTATGATAGAGTTTACAAAATACTACCATAACTATTTATGGTTTTAAATGGTTTTAAAGATGGAGGACCAAACATTTTGGGGTTCAGCTGAACTGGATAAAAAAATATTTTCAGCCAAAAAGCACTTATGAGACTCCTGTGGCATTGAGTAATCTGTTAAATCACCTTGGATCACATCCAAAATCTATCTAGGAGACTTATATGATTACATAACAACTGCAAATGTTGAGTTTTTGAGGCTTCTAAAGGCTTAAGAATCCATCCCCAAAAGGTAATTTGTGTGGTACCATTTGGGCATTGCTATGCTGTCCTACCAAGGACATGAAGTTTGAATTTAGAGCTACGTGAATTTAAACCTTTATTCTATCACCTACAAATTTGTGCCATAGTTTTCCTTTGAGTCTCAATTTCCTTATAGTTAAATTATAGATAATACTATATCATATATAATTTTAACATTAATGTTAGGCACACACTAGTTGTGCAATACTTTTGTTTCCTTTTGCATATTATAAACAAATATGTAGGTTCTAAACCACCAATATTGTGTTACCTCAAGTGAAATGCTAAGAATCAAATCATCTTTAAATTGTGACACAAAACAGAATTGAGGTTTTTGTCTTTTTATTTTTTCAGGTTTTTTGCTTTGTTTTGTTTTGTTTTTGGTGGCAGTTGTTTTGCTTGCTTGCTCTTGCTAGATCTCTAGATAGCTTTTCAGTTGTATGTCATATTCTCTCCTCGAATTGATGATATTTACAAATATCCACTAAACATCTAGACAGATTTATATTCTGTTCATCTTTTAGGGGCTAATCATGGTGTCTTTCCTGACCAATCTTACTTATGTGAGTCTTGTTCTACCTGTGGCCTTGCCAATCATGGCAGGACACTGATGGGTTACTTTCTTGGGATAGCTGAGATGAAGAAAGTCTAGAATCTGTAACTAACTTTGCCCAGTATATCATGGAAAATGTTGGAGGGCATTCTTAGCTGCAGGCACACTTATAGCTGTGTCAGTTGATACAGCTGACAAGGAAAACACTAGCAGGCAGGAGGCAGGGGAGAAGTCCATGATAGTAGATTGTGCCAAAGAGAAATTAAGAAGGTAAAAATAGGAGGAGGTGCAGGAAGACTATCAGCATTAAGCAGTCAAACAGAAAATTTCAGATCCTTATTCATACTGGATTTTAGTTCATATCCATGGGTTAAGTGTAGAGAAGAGATTATGAAGGAATTGCCAAGCTTATCATTGAGATGATCAAGACAAAGAGGCAGGCACAGAGGGACAGGATCCCTGAAGAACCAGGAGAACATCCAGGTTTTGAGACTTAAATATAAGGTCAGATTTGTAGGTATAGCAGTGCTCTTCTGAGGACTGTTTCTTAGATATGAAAAAAAAAAAAAAAAAGATTAGTTAGTTGGCCAAGTTGTCATGTCTTCTGGTTTTTATCGCTTTCTGATCTGCTTTTAGGTATATTATTCCAAAGCAAAACACTTATTCTTGATTTTTTTTTCCTTCCTTGATTGAATAATCTGAAAACAGATACTATGTCTTATCCTTTAAATGAGGAGTACCTACTAGGTGCCCAGTGAATATTCATTGTTTTATTAATACTGAACTGCAACTAATTCCAACTGAATTTACTGTGTGTAAACAAATTCCTTTATTCTGTTAGCTGTTTTTTTTTCTCTCAAAATTTATCTGTGAGATCAAACTCTATAGCACACAACTGCAAATCTTTCATAGTATGAAAGAGGAGTAGAAAAGAAGTTCTCGAACTTCTCTCTCACATCAGGAGCAATTTTATTTCATCTCTAGGAAAGTATTAAAGCAGTTTTATTGAACCAGGGAAGCCTATTTTTCTAAGTGTACAAGTTCCATTCTGGGAAAATTACTGTTTACATTCATCTGCTTTTGAAATGTATACACATATACATGTGAATGTGTGCTCACTGAGCCCAGCAGAACAGAGAAAAACAAAAAAGATTCCACATCATTCTAGACATTCTTGCCTTGTCTGCTCTTAAAGACTATTAACTTCAGCCCCCACAGCAGCATTTGTTGGGGCCTTTTTCTGTTCCAGAAGTTGCTACTTGGAGCTCAGAACAAAATGCCTCAAAGGCAGGCAGCAGCCCAATTCCCAGCCAAGCAAAACCATTCTGCAAAACAGCATTTGACAGCAGCTTCAGCAGGAGGGACAGAAGTCTATTGTCTAGGCTAGTGCAGTGATGAGAGCTGGAGCTGGATTCTGAAGAAAAAGATAAGGTGTGTTATGCCTCATAGTGTCACCTTATGCAAAAGCAAGGTCAATTTGACCTGATAAACCAAGTTCTAGCATGACCACAAAAAGGGCAAGAATTGTTCTACATCGTGTTTTTAAGGTATAGCCAACACAAAGCGATATGCTAAGAATATAGTGCATAAATGTCTTGGGTTATAAAATACTAATATAAAACTTATAAATAGGGAAGGGCTATTAACTAGGTAGGCTTGTGGACAGTAATGCAAGCCAAACTCATCTTTGTTACCTCTTGCCAGATCATTTGAGTGCAGAAATACTTCTCAGCTATAACTTACACCTTGCTAAAATAGAGAAAAGATAAAGTTTCTTTCTTACTGGAATGCTATTCCCAGTCTTCTGGGTGACCTTGTACAAAGGATAGTTTGGTCTGCAGTCTACATTATCCATCCAAAACTGTGAACTGCCTGCCAGTTCCTAGCAACTGGGGACAAGAGAGACATTAGACTGATGAAAGAGGCAGATGACAAATCTAAAGGGGTGATCAGCCCAGGGTTTCTCTGTTGACAAGCTACACTCTCCCTCAGCTTTAGTTTCCCTTTTTATACTAATTACTTTTTGGTTCCTTGGTAGGCCTAGGTTTCTCATTTATCTTTTCAAATGCTGTGTCCTGTTTGAATATCTTCACTCTCCCAGTGACAGCCAGCTGACCTGTCTCTAAGGCCTGATCTCATACCACTTACCCAAGAGTTTACAAAGAAGCTTCATGTGGATCTAGAGTTTGAAAGAACAACAAATGGAAAAGGACAAAGGACCTTAGGCTGAGAGCAACTTAACATTCAATGACACAGAATTTGGGATAAATAAATAAATCTACAGTTGGGTAGTTGTTTCCTGAAAATAAGTTATTTAAGAAATTAATATATTATTTAGCTTCTTTCTGTAAAAACTTGGTTAGTTAGATCCATTTCCACATGTCACCTTATTTTTAAGCCTTCTTGAGACAAGGTAGAAAAGCTAAAAACTGAGGCAATAATTGAGCTATCTAAAATTGTGACTGTTCATAACAACATACATAATAGTTTTGAGTTCTATAATTGTCACAATATGATTGTTTCATAAATATCACAATATACATAGATGGTTTTCAGTTCTTTATCTATTGGTTTCTTTCAACAACAAGGTAATAACCTCTAGCAGGTGCTGAGGTGTCTCTCAGTTAAGTGAGCAGGTGTTGAAACAGATATCCACTGTTACTAGACCTATTTCAGAGTTGCTGATTTAATAGCAATGTGCACAACACTGCTATATTACCTTGTTAACTGAAATTAATACTGGAAGGTCAACAGCAGCTGAGATGCTCGTTAAAAGTAGATTCCTTGGCCCAACCTCCTAACTCCTACAGCTATGAGAACCACTATTCAAGACCCTTCATTCTCATCCTCAGAGGAAGAGCAACTTGAACCCTAGCAACCTTCCAGAAAAACATTCTTGAAATGTGAACTTCATCATGTTTATTTTGATTTCACACAAAGCAAAAATTACCTAGTTATTTTGCTAGCAAAGTGGGAGCTACAATTTGTATGGAATCTACTAATTCGGTGTTATTTGTGACACATTTATAAAAGCAATTCCAGTCTAGTGGTTCTTTCATTTCTTTTTATTTTCATCTCCTTTGTTTGTATACATGATAAGTATTAGGTCCAAAAATTCCAGATAGCATAGATTTACCTTTTATAACTTCTCTTTTGTATTCCAAGGATGTTCTCATTCCAGACCTGTGGATAAAATGTAATTTCACTGGAAAGATCTGTTTTGCTTCTTGGGGTATTGTGATTAGGGAAGTGAAAGAGCTAATTGATTCAGTTTGAATATAATTAATTTAGACTCCCGGTTTCTTTGCTAGAAACCAAGTATTCATCTGACTTTATGTTTCTTCATCCAAACTCAGTTTAAAGGTCAGTTCAATTTGTCCTTCAACTCTTCCTGTGTTTAATATCACTAGACCTCTGACTATGGTTTTCTAAGGCTTAACAAACCCTTCTCTCTGTTTATATAAATTATACTCATAATTGTTCTACCCTACAGCAAACACTGTTCTCTTCTGCGTCTGCCAGATTTATCATCTATAATCTATATTTTGTTGACACTTAATCATATTTTCATTCATTATATCCCTTGGATTGTTATTTAACTTTTTAATATTCTATAAAATGTGACTGCAGAAATCATGTGTTCTATTTCTTTGTTTTCCCCCAAAGGCTACACCACAGCATGTAGAGCATACAAAATATATACAGTTAAATGACTATTCACTATTTTACCTCTGTAGATTATATCTCAGTTCTGAAAGATTGAAAGCATTTAAACAGATTGTTTTTGAAAGTCAGTTTTTATGAAATATAAAAAAAAGAAAACATGCTCTTGAATATTCTTAGATATTTGAAGTGTCCAGTTTCTTTAGAAATTATGAACATGATGTTTTTCTTTTGTATGTTTGCATATTACATATAAATAAAGGTATATGTATATAAATGGCATAAATTTGCTCTTCAGAAACAAGATTCTGTTCCAAAATGTGATAACACACATGTTATAAAAATAAATAAAAGTTCAAAATTTTTTTCACCCTGAAAGGAAGCTGCTGTCTGCACTTAGAGATTGGTCTTCAATCCCACAGCTACAAGAGGCTTATTTTTTGTCACTTTCACAAATGCCCTGAGTTGTTTTTTTCTTTTTCTCTGTCCTTTTATTCCCCTAGTGATTGTTTCCATTTGAGAATTTCTTGTAGTGTTACCTGATTTTGATATTCCCCATTGGTTATTTAGCTTCTGCTTTGAGCTCTTTTAGTTTTTTTTCTACTTTCATTTAATCTTTTAATCAAATAATTTACATTTGTATTTAAATTATTTTTGTGTTTTTGGGAAAAAAGATGAAAACCTTAATTAATTAGTCCAGAAAAAAAGAAAGGAGAAAATGTCACGGCATCTTCAGGCTGCCATTATGAACATATAAAGTAGCCAGGACCAGATCCTCTTCCACCTCTTTAGCAACCATACTTCTCTAAAAACAAATATAATATATGACTTCTTAATGTTTTTATAATATGTTTATTCATATTAAAATCTTAGCAGAACATAAAGTGAAATAACTTGTATTAATGTAATAAATTGTCTATACTGAGAAGAACAAAATTACATAGCAAAACAACTGTTCTAAAAAATTCAAGCTGTGTTGTCTTTGAGTGTATGAAAGTGGCCAAACAGAATATCTTATTCTAGGAATGAATAATTAAGGGGTAATAGTACTAAGCAGATAAGACAAAAGACAATGAGTAAATAATAAGTATTTCAATAAGAAACACAAAGCCTTAATACTAATAATAAGCCTGTAGCCATTAAAATGTTATTGAGACAGGTATGCAGTTAGAATTATAGGGAATCCGTATTTAGGATTATAGGGAATCCAATGTTGTTGGCTGGGGTAATGTAATGTTTCTTTCTCAGCTTGGCATTCAGGGTTAATTAAAATTTTATTGGATGAAGGTAGGCTAAAAGAACAAGCCTTTAGTTTTAAGATAAATAGGTACCGGGGATGTAAACCACAGCAGGATGACTGTGGTCGACAGTGCTGTGTGACACATTTGGAAGTTGTTAAGAGAATAGATCCTAAAAGTTCTCATAAGGAGGGTAAAACATTTTTTTTGTTTGTTTGTTTCTATATAAGATGATGGATGTTAACTAAATTTATTGTGGTAATTAGTCCACAATAAATGTAAGTTAAGTCATTATTCTGTACAATTATATCTCAGGAAAACTGAAAAAAAATTGTGAGTTTTAGTCACAGACAGTACCTTGATCTTAAGAGTAGACTCATCAGTCAAGAGAAGGCACAGCAAATTAACTCCCTACCCAGGACCTGTGGACTGAGGGAAGGTTTGGTCTGGTAAAATCAGTACCATCATGCAAAAAACAATGTGGGTTGTAAAATACCATGTAGGAAAGAACTAAAACCTAGCTCTGTAGATCCAGATACATGAGCTCCCCAGAATGAACTGTACAGGATATTTGATAGAAGAGACCAAAAAGACAGTGGGCACTGTTTCCAAACTGTGGGTTAATCAGGAACAGTTCTTATAAGAAGGAGGAAGAAAGAAAGCTCAGATGTATCCCCTACATTGCACACAGCTGTAAAGAAACTGCCACATAGGTCTAGAAGTGCCTGTGCCTTTTCAGAGAGAAAATCTATGAATCTTAAGGCCATGACTTATGGAAAACATTTTTTTTTCTTTATTTTTGACTTATCAAGTGTTAATAGCAGCATATTATCACATGAACAGTGAAAGTGAGTAGTCTTTGGGGATTACTCTGTGCTACAGTTTTATATCTATGTCTTAACGATTTGGGACATTATAATAGAATACCATAAACTGAGGAAGTTTCTTTCCATTTCTAATTTCCTGTCAAATTCTTTTCTTGTGATGATTGACATAATTACATAGTGTTTCTTTTTTAGTTTTTTAATATGGTCTATTATATTGATTGATTTTCAAAAAATAAATCAACTTTGCATTAGTAAGATAAATCCCATTTTGTTATGATGAAATATCCTTTTCTACACTATTGTATTTAATTTGTGAAAATTTTATTTAGAATATTTGTCACTATATTTATAAGAAATGTTGGTCTGCAATTTTATTTTCTTGTACTATCATGGTCTGGTATAGGTAAGAGGACAATGCTGGTTTCATAAAATTAATTGAGATGTGTCCTTTCCACTCCTAATTTCTCAGACATTAATATAGGGATTTGGTAGAATTAGCATTATTTCTTTCTTAAGTATTTGGTAGAATTCACCAATGAAGCCATTGGGTCTAGAATTATTTTTTAGTTGTTTAGGTTTTTAACTAAAAACTTTATTTCTTTAATAGCCATAGGACTATTTAGTGTACATATTTCTTGAGTTAGTTTTGGTAGTTTGTGTCTTTCAAAATTTTTTCCCATTGTATTTAAGTTGTCAAATTAATTGGCATAAAGTTATTTACAATATTTCCTTGTTTTTGTTTTAATACCTATAGAATCTCTAGTGATGTTACTTTACTTTTTTCTGAATAGTAGTTATTTATGTCTTCTCCCTTTTTGATTTTTTGCCTGTGATATCAGTCAGAGTAGACATTAATTTTATTGATATTTTTCTGAAAGAATTATCATTTGGTTTGATTTTCTCTATTTGTTTTGTTTACTATTTTATTAATTATTCTCTAATCTTTATTATTTTCTTTCTTCTGTTTACTTTAATTTTAATAAGCTCTTCTTAAGGGGCCTACTGCATGGTCATTAATTTGAGATCTTCTTAGCATCCTACAAATATTGATACACCATGTTTTAAGTTTTATTCAATTCAAAATACATTCTAGTTTCTCTTGACTTCTTTTTGAATCATGAATTATTCAGAAGTATGTTATTTTGTTTTCAAATATTGGGATATCTTCAGAAGATTTTCTGTTATTGACTTCTAATTCCATGTGGTCAGACATTATAGTTTGTATGACTTGAAATATTTAAATTAATTTTGATTTTTTCCCCAGAATATGGTTTTTCATATGCACTTGAATAGAATGTTTATTCTGCTCCTATCTTCTATATCTTTACTGACCTTCTTGTCTGTTTTTAGCAACTATTAAAAGAGAGCAGATAAAATTTCTAAATTTAATTATATATTTGTCTCTTTCTCCTTTAATTTTATTAGTTTTGCTTCATGTATTTTTGATGTGCTGCTATTAGACCAAAATGTTTAAGATTATTTTCTCTTAATAATTTGACCATTTAAACTTCTTTATTTCTTGTAATATTCTTTGTTCTGAAATCTGCTTTGTCCGATATTAATACTCTGCTTTCTTTTGATTATTGTTAGTATAACATACATTTTTCTAGCCTTTACTTTCATTCTATTTGTGGCTTTGTAATTACAGTTAGATTTGGTAATTCGAGTGTATAGGCAGCATACAATTAAGTCTTGCTTTTGAAATCCAATCTAACAATCTCTAACCATTTAAACCTAGCGTGACTATTGACATGGTTAGGTTCAAGTCTACAATTTTGTTTTGATTTTCTGTTTCTTCTATCTGTTTGCTTACTCTCTCTTATGTTTTTGCTTTTATTTATTATTTTTATGATTCTTTTATAATTTTCATTGGCTTATTAGCTATTAATATTTGTTTTACTATTTTGGTGGTAGTGTAAGTATTTATAGTATATAGTTTAACTTATTATGATCTACCTTGTAAGAATCTTTAAATAGTACTCTTCCACTTCCTCCTTCTAAGTCTTCATGCTATTTTTGACATACATTTTGCTTATCCCCCAAGCACATTATTGTTGTTTTTGCTTAAAAAAGAAATTATATATTAAAGAGATTTCAATAATCAGAAAAATGCTCTTTATTTACCTATGTAGTTGCTATTTCCAGTGTTCTCCATTCCTTTGTTTAGATCTACATTTTCTTTGGGTTTTATTTTTTCTTCTACCTTTGACATTTATTGTAGTGAAAGTCTGATGTTAATGAATGTTTCTTCTTTGTATATCTAAAAAATATTTATTTCACTTTCTTTTTGCAACAGTTGTTTTGAGATATGTTCACATACCATATAACTCACCTCTTTAAATATACAATTCAGTGTTTTTTAATATATTCTATGAGTTGTACAACCATCATCACTATCTAGTTTTAAAACATTTCATCACCTTCAAATAATCCAATTTCTTACAGTATTCTATTCTCATTCCCCTAGCTCCCAGCCCTTGACAAACACTAATATATTTCTGTCTGTATATATTTGCCTATTCTGCACATTTTATATAAATGATGTTATAGAATACATATCTATTTGTGTCTGCTTTTATTCATTTAATGTAATGTTTTAAAGTTGTATCCATGTGGTATTTGTTACGTATCAATACTTCATGCCTTTGTTTATTGTTGAATATCAATTGTATGGTTATACTATATTTTATTTATCCATTCAATTGTTGGTCACTTGGGGGTTTCCTTATTTTTTGTTATTATGAATAATGTTATTATTATAAATAATCAATTTTTATATGGATGCATGCATGCTTTTAATTATCTTGAGTATATATCCAGGAGTGGAATTGTTAGTCATTTAGTACCTCTAATGTACAACTTTTAAAGGAACTTTTTTCCAAAGGGGCTACATTCTCAACGGGAATGTATGAGGGTAACAGTTTCTTCACATATACCAACACTTGGCATTTTTCATCTTTTTTGTTACAGCCATCCTAGTGGGTGCAAGGCATATCTCATTATTGTTTGCTTTGCATTTTCCTAATAACTAAAGATGTTAAGCATCCTTTCATGTGCTTATTGGCCATTTGTAAGTCTGCCTTGGAAACCTGCTTTCACATTTGAAAGGTATTTTTTGACGGGGTATAGATCTAGGTTGATAATGTTTTCTTTTAGTACTCTAAAGATGTTGTCCTAATGTCTTATTATTTGCATTAATTCCAACAAGAAATCAGTTGTGTTAAATTAATTCTAATGTATATGATATCTATCTCTTTGGTTGCTTTTAAGATTGTTTTTTATCAATGCTTTTGAGCAATTTTTCTTATGATATTAGTTGTAATATTATTTTGGTTTTTCCATGTCTTTTATGTCTTTATTTATCTTTTGTACAAATATAACAGAGCTGTTATAACTGTTTTAAAGTCTTTGTTTGCAAATTCTAAACTCTGTGCTGTTTCTAGTTCAGTTTCAATTGACTTATTATTCTCCTCATTATGAATTCTATTTTCCTACTTTTATATGCCTGGCAATGTTTGACTGAATGCCAGGAACTATAAATTTTACCTGATTTTGTGTGAATATTTTTAAAATTTTTATAAATAGTCTTGAGATTTGTTCTGACACACAGCTAAAAACTTAGAAATGGTTTGATCTATTTATGTCTTTCTTTCAACAGTTGATATAGGACCAAAAAAGACTTTGGTTTAAGGTTTTTATCTCTCATTACTGAGGCAAATTACTTTTCATTATATTACCCATGATCCATGAATTATGAGGTTTTCTAGACTGGATTCTGGTTCTATCTCTATTCCCATGTCAGCTTCACGTACTGTTCCTTAGACTTTTCAGATACATTCTCCCTGCTCTTGAGTGGTTTTCTTACATAATCACTCTTTTGCTAAATATTTGAGGGGAAACCTTTGCAGATTTCTGGGCTTTTTTCTATGTCCAACTCTCAATTTTTGGTCATCTTACTCTGAACACTAGCAGCTTTAGTCTTCCCTGACTCAGAGCTTTGCCTTTCACCCAGAGTGTCTGCTGAATTCCACCTTGGTTTTGCCTCTCATGGAAAACTCTAGTCTAGAAACATTCACTTGTAAGTAAGCTTGAGTAAGTCTAAGATTACCTCATTTGTTATCTGTCTTTCAGGGGCTACTCTCATTCATCTATCAGAGATCACATCTGCTATGTGGCTTATTAAAAACCATTGTTGTCCTATTTTGTCTCCTTTTTGTTCTTGTTTTTGTAGATAGGAGAGTAAATGTATCCCCATTAATCCACTTTATTTAGAAGCAAAGGTCCTTCAATGCAGGCATGCAGGTCCTTAACCAGACAGGAAATTAGTTGTGATTCTTAGGTATCTATAAGTTATGTTTATTTTTTGTTGTTGTTTATTATGAAGGCAGGACTGAGTGTCTCTGCTATCACTATAAAAATCAATAAGTGAACATTATAACAAGCATGTTTCATTTTTTATGTGCCCAATTTTTTCTTCCCTTCATTCAGTTTTGTTCTCTTTCCTTTTAAAAACCTACTGCTTTGTTCTTTCTGTATTTATAAAATTCTGCTGATGTGTGGGTATTGGACTAGGACACATGATTTAATCACATGAAACACAAGAATTTGAGTTAAAATATTTTTTCTCCATAAATATTTAAAATTTAATACCTATGTCTGTTTTGCAATGAAAGACTTATCTCTTGTTATAAGATGTCCAGCATGAAAAAATAGATGACAGAAAGGTGTAAGGGAGAATTTTGGTCAGATCTTCTTGAAAGTTTTCAACCAGTCATCAAAAAGTAATACTTGAGCCTGTCTTGGCCTGAATACCCACCCTACTTCCTCTCCCTGATCAAGAGAAGAGAAACTGAACTGTCTATAAGGAAACATCTGAGCCATAAAATAGAAAATCCCCATGTATTTGATCCTGTAATTCTAATATTAGAAATCTACTATAAGGAAATAATATTTAAAAATGAGACAAGTATTTGCATATTTAAATGCCATTGAAAAAATTCCATAATAAAAAATAGAGAAATAACTTAAACACTTCAAAATAGGGAATTGGTCAAATTCATGCTGACGATCCTATTCAGTGGATACAATTGAATATTATGTAGCCTTTAATACTGATGGTATAGAAGAATACATGAAAGCACAGAAAAGTATTCTTGATATGGAGTTAAGAAATAATGATTAAAAACACTACCTTGATATTGATATTTTTAAATAATGATTTAATACAGATTGGAGGAAAATTCACCAAATTATTAGCTATCAATCCTTTGATAGTATAGTTATAGGTTAATTTTTATTCAATTTTCATATTGTATACTTTAAGATTTATTCTTTTATAAGGAACATACTATATATATACACACACACACACACACACACACTGACAGAAAATGGTAAGTCAAGCTAGCAGTAAACTTTGATACGTTGTTAGTAATACCTAGTCTTTCCTTCTCCACTTCCCTGTGAGAGGAGGTGTGTGACTCTCATCTCCACAGCTACCAATCTGCCTTTTATAACTTGTCTGAAAACTGTCTTAAGCATCAGAAGAAATCTTAAACCATTGATGGTGTATAAGAATCTGTACTTAAAATAATGCCTGACTAGGAACTACACTTAGCGACCCGATTAAGAACATATAGATGCAATCTTTCTGCAAGCGAGTCCAGACCACCCATAGCCTACTGGGCTATGCAATGCATGGCAATCTACTCACCATCATTGCTTACATTTTATTGCATTCAAGATACACAGGTTCATAAATAATCTGCTTTAATGAGGCAAGAAAAGAAATCTTTGTCAGATTTTTCTGTCTCAGATATTAAAAACATATTATATTTTGTCTTATCCTTCAAAACTATTACACGAATTCAGCTCCCGTCTTCATTAATAGGTTTCTGGAAGGATCTAAATGCTGAGTGTAGTGCAGATGAAGTATTAAATTCCAAGGTGATTGAACAAGAGGGCAGGGACCTGGCTCCATTGTTCTCTACCCTACTGCAGTGTTTTCTAAGCTTTCACAATAATACAAAGTAATTGTCCTTTTTGACACAGTCTACTTGGGATCCCTCACTTCTGCAGCTATCAGATCTGAACAAAATAAAGATCCTTTACTTTTTATCAGACACAAGCAGCCTTGGAATATACTTGCCTACCTTGTTTACTCTTACCTTCCATTTTTTATTATCGGTGTGCCTTGCTGCTTTTGCATTTCTTATCCACAGAAAGGCCCTCACACAGGCTTTTGCATTTGGTAGGGTGGTGCAGAGGATGGAGGGAAGGCAGACATCTGTGATGAATTTCTTACCAGAGGTCATATATACCGGTGTGGTAGAGATCTGCATAATTATTCTCTTTTCCCTCAAGCTATATCTTTGCGCCTCTGCCTCAGCCAGCTCTTGCCCTCATCTCCCACATGCTCATTCATTCTGTATGCTTTTCAAAAATGCACACACAGACAGACTGTGAGAGCACTATCACCTTCATGGAAATAAAACATTTGAAAGATTTTTCCCCTTCATTCTACAGCTTAAATTTTTCTTCATCATCATTCTGCCATATCATACCCATATCTTTTTTGCACTTTATTCTTAAATCTACTCATTCATCTATGGATCTTTCATCTTTTAGGATCAGGTAGCAGTATTGCTTTGAGAATCAGATGATATAATAGATATGACATTCCTTTGAAAGTGACAGACAACCTATACAAAAAAAATGGCATTTGTATTGTTATTTCATAATTTCCATAGTTAATGCATTTTTACTGGCTTCTGAACATAGAATGAGGAATTCTCAGCTCACTCCCTTTCATCTAATGCCATTGGGAATCCTATCTCATCAAGAATGCTGAGAAGAGAAGAGGTGAGAGGGGTCTAACTCATCTTAAACATGGCATGTTACATAATTGACTGCTGTTCAGTCCTCCTCACCAATTTATGATGTAAACATGATTACCTCTTCTGCTTATGAGGATGCTAAAGTTCAGGATGGGAAGGCCAAAGTCATAGTCAGAAAGTAGCCTGATAATTCCTCTATGGTTCCCACTACTTACTTTGCACAGTGTTTTTCTAAGAGCTGCATAGTGCGACTTCTGTGGTCCCACATGACAGAGGGGTACGTATATATGTCTAGATATGTTTCTCCAGTCAAGCCAACTTGATGGTTCCTCTTTGCTCTGTCTGTCATCAATCCCCTGGGCTGACTGAAAGAAGTTATTGCTAATGTGGGGGAAGAAAAAAACTTTTCCTCTATCTTCTTAGGTTTGGTGACTAGGGACAGTAGATCAATGTGGTAAATACAAAAGGAGGAAAAACAATGTTCATTTTTTTCATGCAATGCACATACTCATGCAAGTATAACTAAAAGAATAGTTAGAATTCAGAGCTTAGAGACATCTTAACAATAAATTTGTAGAAGTGACAAGCAAAGTTAAAGGGTATTTTTTTTAGGTATTTGGACTTCTAAGGATGGTTAAGTGGTGAGAAGATAAATATATGGGGAAGCTAACTGAAGACAAGTTTTTTCAGCAGGTTTTCAAATATAGATCTAACTTGTACTGACTTTGTATCCAGTCCTAACGGTTATCTCCTTCTGGCATAGAAAAGGGGAGGGGAAACACCATCATAAAAGGAAATATATGCCTTTGTTTAGGCAGAAAAAGAAAGGGTACAGATTTTTTCCTATATCAGCTGTCGCTCAATTGCTTTCAAATCAAAATAATCCTTATGCCAAAGTGGCATATTATGGGGTAGCATGTCCTGGTCCCCTTCACTGCTTCCCATCTTCTAAAGGGGGAGAATGAGCCTGTGTGTGATTGAGGGTGATGAGAGTGCCCTTAAGTCACAGAATTTTTTTCCAGCTGCTGTCACCTTTAAGATACCAGTTCATCTCTAAGAAGAAAACAGGCTGATAACCTTTGTTTTAATGGGCAACTATTTTTGAAATTGCTGTTATGAGAATATTGTTTGGAAATTGACCAAAGTAATGCTTTGTGAATTACACGTTCAGATAAACATATAAAGTTTTTTCTGATCAAAGTAAATATTTTAACACTGTATGCCCGCAAAGGACCTGGAAGTTCTAAAGTTTATCACATTACGTTTTTATGTGTTAGAAATATTTCAGATATCTGGTCTATTTACTGTGCTCTTTAAAACTGTTTTCTATCCTGTATTTTATTTTATACATAATCTGTGATGTGCCCCCTCCAAAAAATTCAGCTTTTTTTTTCTCACTTGATGAATACTTATTAGAGAAGTTATTGATTTAGTTATTAACATACAATGAAGATATACTAAAAAATATCAATTATATAAAAATCAGCTAACCAGAAACTTCCACTAATAAGACACTCACATATAATCTGCTTTTTTGAAAAAGTAGTATTTTATAAGAAAAAGTATTTAGAACATGTCATTAAGAAAAGGAAATTCAGAATACGATATGAATTAAGATCTTCACAGCCCCTGAATATTTGCATCCTCCTGCTCATTCCAAGTTCACTGATGATCAAAATAATTTACTTACTCATGTTTTTTTCTCATCTGGACTCTGAGATTCTTAGAGACTGGGTGGGACATGTGCTTGGTTCTCACAGCACTGGCCCACAACACGGTGCCTGGCTCAGAGTAGGTTTTAGAAATAAATTGTTAGTAAAAACGATGCTTCAGTGATCCTAATTCTCATCTATTCAAAAAAAGTGCCAGTTCTAGTAAGTGCCATGTTTGTTAAGGTAGGTGGCAACATCACTGTAAGAAAAACTAAAAAGGAACATCACTATATTGAGGTAGAAGTTTCAGAGGGTAGTGAATGCCTAATGATCTCTGGGATCTTACTTGATTAGAACAATAACTCTCTCGGGCATTTCTCCCATCATCACCAAGGACTACACCTCCCTGTGGGGGAAACCTTGACTCTTTATAGTGATGGACCCCAATGAGAGAAATGACACCATAACCATAACTATAGAGATAGTGAGCAGATTGAAAGAGGTAAAACCTTCCAAAGTGCCTGACACACACATGTTGACTTCTATGTCCACCTAAAGAATCATTCTTACACTGACCTATCAGCATAGAAAAATCATTGATTTAGGGCAAATCTTAACTTATCCTTGAAGACGAGGCTGCCACCATTGTAAAGTTTTAAGTTTTCAGGGGGACAACTGTGTCTCAAATGCTCCAAAGAGCATATTGTTATTGAACATCTCTTCACCTTTGGGGCTTGCTCCTCGGGCTGGATTCTCAGAAGCAGACTTACTGAGTTGAAACTCAGCAACAGTTTGAAAGCTGTGAACTTTCCCAAAAGTTTGCCTTGATTAATTATTCAACCAGAGACCCTTGTGTTTCTGCATTTTTATTACACCATGTATTTTCCCTTTCTCTAAAGTTGAGAGTATCCTATGTGAAAATGTGAAAAAAAAAATAATGTCAAATCTAGACACAAAGTCCATTATACACTTTTATTGACCACACAGGGTGAGTGCCTATAGAGATTAGACTGAGCAAGTGGACACAGGTGAAGACGAGAATGTGGAGGCGTACACCTCGCTGCCTGCCCTACCGGCCAGCACACCAGGAGGACCCGACAGATGGCCAGATCCATCCCCTGAGAAGAGCAGAAATTTTCTCTAATTCATAACACTTTCTGACCTTAGGTATTTTCTTTTCCTTCTATTTAACTTTAGTATTGGACCAATTTCTTCAAAGAGAGCTAGTGTTTCTTCCAGAGAGTCAGATGAAACTCCTTGTTTCCTATGTTTAGATCAATAAATGGGCAAAAATAATTTAAGAACTATTGACCTTCTTTCTTGTTGGTACAGATTATTTTCATCTTTCTGTACGTTTGCAGCCATAGGGGTATTGGGAAAAAAAGCAAAAGGTAAAAATTATATTTTTGATCTCACTAGAGTCTCCCTGTTGCAATACTTCATGTATTTGCCTGCTGAGAAAATGTGCTACAGTTCTTCATGACAGGAATGAAGATTTATGTCTTGTCTTTGTCCTGTGCACACCGATCCCATCTCATGGCTTCAATAAGCTACAATGGTTAAAAGATTTAAAAATGGTCAGCTGGAGGCAACAGATGATTTCTGAATTCAATCAAAAGACAGGCCTATCAGAGATGTTTGGAGTTCTCTGAAGCCTGCACAAGCATCCCCAGACTGTGCTGGGCTAATAAAATCATTTCTCTGCAAACCCAGAAGGCCAGAGTCCTTGAGCTCCCAAAAGTTTATGCCTAAAGGAGCACAGTAACCCCTTCAAAAAGCACCATGTGGCTAATTTATAAATAAACAACACCTGGTTTGAAGACCTGTCATCAAATATAATCCTGTGGTGCCTGGTGTCTCTGAAACAAAGCACTCAGGACTAAGTTAGCAGAAAACCTTCTGTTCAAAATTAGAAGATGCCATCAGCTCATTTTGGTTTTTGTCAATGGTCTGATAATCAGGCTTTTTGTTCCAAATAGTGCTCTCACAGAGAAATAGGCAATTGATCATTTTGTTCACTCTCTCATCTGACACTTATTGGTACCTTGAATATGCAGTTTCCATGAATAGCCCTGTGTCCAGACAAAGAGACTAGTTGACTGGGATTTCTGCCTCTCTGAGTAGTCACGGATTGAGCTGTCAGTTCCTGATGGATGAAGGGGCCAGAGTGGAATAGATAGAAGACTGAATCTGCTTTGCAAATAATGGAGGGATTCCAGAGAAAGGAAGTGCTGGTCTGTCTAATAGTGAAGCTAAGTGAATGGTGCAAGTTCATCATATTTCAAGGAGAGCTTGATGCCTTATTCATGCTTTCCCTAAGGCAGACAGTTTGGAACTTAATAAATCATTTTTCATTATGTGTAACGCATTTGACTTTTAAAGATTTACTGAGTCTGGTTTAATTCAATGAATATTTATTGAGCATCTATTATATGCAAACTAATCTTTAAACTTTAGACAGGAATTCAGTGATGATGAGAAAGCAGAACACATTCTTACATAGCCTTCAACCCAGGAAGAGGGATAGATTAGTTTATACACAAATAACCAGAACCTAAAGTAGAAGGTGATAAATCTTCATAAAATGGTGTGAAGATTTGGAGAGAAGCAACATTAGTGGAGTTAGAAAGGCTTTATGAAGTTGGAATATCAGATGGGGCTTGAAGGATTAAGTAGGTGGTTGGCTGTTGTTGTTGCAGATGGTAAGGCTGCAGAGGACAGCATGGGTAAAAGGACAGGGGTGCCAGGCAGGGTTTGTCTGTGATATGTATAGAAACAGGTAGGAGACAGTACTAGAAGGTGTGTGGGGAGATGTGATGGATAACGCTGTACAGAGAAGTTTGTGATGAATTCAACAGACAGTGAGACCCCATCAGATGTTCTTCACATGGTGAAGTTCATACTTGGGGCTTAGTATGTATTTGACAGTACTAAAAAATACCACAGACTGTGGATCTGGTTTAGCAACGTAGCTTCAGAAACCCTCACCATATCTTGCTTTTTTTTTTAACACCCTCACACACATTTGCACCCTCACACACTTTATTTGTGGCCTCAGCAGCAGCCCAAGGATGAGCACTGCCCAGATTTATCCTTAGAAATTCTATCCAGCTTTCTCACTGCCTTCCTAGTGCTGTAGGCTTCTGCTTACCTGTACCTGTATCTTTATCATTTAACCAGCACTAGGAATCACTGGGGGTGACTAGTTAAAAATTCTCATTCCCAGAGGTTCTTATATAGATGGGTAAGGCGAAACTATCTGCTTCTAAAAAAAGCCTCTCAAGTGATGCTGATGTCTGTGATTCTTTGATCACATGAAATGTGCATCTGATCTTATCTCCTGTCAACCAAGTGTTGCACAGACTTTGTACTCTCAGAATTTGGATTATCCTCCCACCACAAGATATGCAGTGCACATTCCCTATAAATCCTGCTTTCTTTTCTTCTTTAAGAGACTCTTATCACTATCAATTCCACTTTTAGGTGAAGGCTGTGCTTCATTCATCATTACACTCTCACAAAAAAGTTTTTAGTAATGTTCCAGTGTTTGACCCACTAGGCTGTAAAACATCCAATGGCAGGATTACTTCCTCTGTGGTCTTTACTCTCAAACTTGCCTGCACACTTACGGGTAGAAGATAGAAGAATCTCTATCTTCTGAGACTGCTACTCCTTAAAGACATGTGAAGGGCACTAAAAAGAAACACACATTGAAAAGTAGATTGTGTCTATACAGTGAGAGATCTGACAGTGAGGCACAAGCTAGTGACTTTCAAATTTAGATAAATCTCTCAGTAATGTGTACACTATACCGCATAGAGATTACACACCACACTGCACAGTAGTCTACACACTATACTGAATGGCAGCCCACTCCCTTGCTCTTTTTTTCTTGTACATAAATTCTGCCTTTGGAAGACCTTACTAGAAGAGGCTTGGGAAAATATGTTTGTCTTTCATTTAGAAAACTAAAAGGGATCAAATCTTTATTTTACCCCGCAAGAAGCACTAAATATCTTACTACTTTACCAGCAATACCTTGCCATTTCTGCTGGGGTGGAGAAGTTCAAGAACATAAGCCAGTTCCTCAACAGGCCATTAGACTCTAAAGGGGGGCATCCAGGAATGTATGCTTTGTACCAAGCTTCCTAAGCAGTTCTTAGGAATGACTTTATTTGGAATTTTTCTGTTAAAATTCTGGTAATCACTGAACTTTAACCCAGTGTCACTAGGCTTCTTTTCTTAAATATGAGCTGCAGTAAAGACTCTTATTCTTCATTCACTATTGCCACAGAGAGTGTTTATTTACAACTTGTTGTTTTCAGAATTGAAAATTTAAATGTCTATAGATCAGTTATTTTGGCCAATGATATTTACATGTTAAACATGTAATGAAGACTGTATCAGTGAAAAATAAACAAATAGAGCAACAGAACAAAATAGAGAGCTCAGAAATAGATCTACACAAATATAGTCAACCAATCCTTTTAGCAAGGGAGCAAAGGCAACTTAATGGAGATAAGATAGTCTCTTCAACAAATGGTTCCAGAACAACTGAACATCTGCATGAAAAAAAATCAATCTTGACATAGAGTTTGCACACTTCAGAAACGCCAACTCAAAATGGATGACAGACCTAAATGGAAAATGGAAAACTTTAAAACTCCTAGAATATAATGTAGGAGAAAATCTAGAATGTTTTCATCTCTATTCGTCAGGGATATTGGTCTCTGTGTGTGTGTGTGCGTGTGTGTGCATGCGTGCACGCATGTGTGGTTTCTTTGCCTTGTTTTGGTATCAGGGTAATGCTGGCCTTATAAAAATTAGTTTAGAGGAGTTGCTTCTCATTTGCTTCCTCCTCCCCTTTTCATCCCCTTACCCCCACTCCCCATCTCTTTTTCCTTTTTCCCACCCCTCAGGCTTAGTCATAATGCTTAACTAATAGGCTTACTTTACAGAAAGACAGAGCTCCTGGGTTTGTTGCCTCTTGCTGGGCTCTGGGGTATTAGCTGTTTAAGAACTCTTTCTCCATTAGTTATAGTTCTGTGAGATCTGAGAGTATAAGTCTCAGGGCTGCCAGAGCCAGGCAATGTAATGTCTCTTGGCAGCAGCTGCAAAAAATCAGGGTGCTAGACAGTGGTATAAGCTCCTTTCCAGTTGACATCAATCATTACAGTGTCCAGCTTCCAGAGCCAGGCATGAATATCATTTTCCTATGTGTTGTAGATAACCCTTCAAATGTTTGTTTTTTGAAGCAGTGTCTGGATTTACTATTTATATTCCTCTTCATACTACCACAGGGCATGGTATACACACAATAGTCACACAGAAAATATCTAATTTGAAATAAATTATACGAGCTATGGTTTTGTCACTTCTTCCTTGACCTTTCTTATACTTGGCCTGCATTTGGTTAGGATCCTTGCACATACAACAAGTTAGTTCTTAGAAAAGTAAGCACTCAAGAGAGCTCTGGCTGGATAAGATGTTGTCTTACTGTCAAATTCACTTTACACCTATGGGATTACCAGTATCCTTCATCAACAATCACATGTTACTTATGTTCAATTTCTAGCCCACTGTGAGTCAGAGTGACTTCTCTTTCATGCTATTAATTTTTAATTTTGCTTGCCAAAAGATCTCACTAATGTTTATGTTGGCCACTAACTCACAGACATTTCTTACTTTTTTCCTTATCTGCTTAGATTTTGAACTCTTTCTGCATCTTAGTTCTTATAAATTTATACTTTCTCATTACTACATTACTCTTCTAGTTTAAAAATGTAACTGGTCTCTAGAGTGACAAGAAAGCAAAGTTAAAGGAGATGATGAACACATGCATTTCTACATAGTAATATCAATACATACACTTTCAAATGCTATGCAAAGTATGCAAACCAATTGTATAGTCAAGAGAAAACTTTTAAATATACTAGAAAAGCAGAGTCTATAACATTAACCTATATAATTATTTAGAGAACATTTTTAAAAATTTCTTTTCTAATTTGAATGTTATATGTATATATTTTTAGAAATAAAATGGGGAAAATAATTGTATAGACTTCTATTTTCAAATGGCATCTGAGCAGAAACTCTGGATTCAGTCTCCCCCAAATCTTATGAAAACACTCTTAGAGGACATAGAAAAATAAAAATTGTACTCCACATATAAAATAAAGTACTAAATATAAGATATTTCCACTAATTATGCAGATGATTATTTTTGTTGTTAGTCTTTCCAGACATGTGCCTTCCAGTTCAGAAATCCTAGTTTTTATGCTAACGACGAAAACAGAGAGAGAGAGAGAGAGAGAGAGAAAGAGAGAGAGACCTACTTATTCATGAGTGGATGGTGTTGTTAGAATGGTTTTCTTGTCCTCCTTGAACTAATTACTGTGGCCTCCACATTCTCTGTTCCCCATGCTAACCTACTTTCTTTATTCAAAAGACACAATGTAGGAAAATAACTGGGTTAGAACTATGAAGACTAGTGGTAGAACTCTAATTTTGGAGAAGTAAAATTTCAACATGCAAGGCATAATAGTGAGAGGTAGAGACAAAGAAAAAAACCCTGGTAGCTATTCATGTTAAGAACTGTAGATTTTGGAGAAGGCTTACTGTACAAGGTGTGAGAGAACAAGCAGTGGGTTTCAAGAGAGATCTTGTAATCTCAAATAGCATGCTTATAAAATGCATGCCTGACATTAGAAATTAGTCTAGAAACTGGGTTTATATTCCTGCTATCTAGCTGTTGATCTAGAAAGTAGGGCTAAGAGTAATTAAATCCTGTCAACTGTGCAGATCTCTGCTCATTCACAGTAAAAAAAAAAAAAATAGAAAACTTATCATCTTGAAGACTCAAATGAATACCAGACACCTGAAAATAATTTATCATGGAAAATGGAATATAACTTTGGAAGGCTATTTAGCAATTTAGCACCTTCAATAGAAAGAAAAATGGCCTTAATAAAATAGGAACAGAATGTTATAGAGAGATTATGTAGATTAGATTTAAAAAGTAAAGAAGATAGCTGTGAATAATTAAGTATAAACTAAAAAATTGTAATAATAAATTGTTTTATATTGGTTACAGTAATGAACACAAATGATGCCATTGAAAATTTAATTATCAACATGGTGAACAATGTTAGGAAGTATCGCAATGTACAGGTACAAAAAGAAACCTGATGATACTTCCACTTCAGGGGACAGATTGGAAGTTTCTTACAAAGCTAAACCTAGCCTTACCATAGAATCCAGCAATCATACTCTTAGATGCTTACCAAATTGAATTGAAATGTTATATTTGCACAAAAACCTTCATGCAAATGTTTATAGAAGTTTTATTCAAAATCACTAAAAATTAATACAATCATGATGTCTTTCAATAGATGAATAGATAAACTGTAGTGCTTTCACACAATAGAAGATTATTCAGCAATAAAAAGAAATGAGCTAGTAAGCCACAAAAAGATATGAGTGAATATTTAAATACACCTAAGTAAAAGAAGCCAATCTTAAAATACTCTGCACTATATGATTTCAACTATATGGCATTTTGAAAAGAAACAAAATTAGAGATAATATACACATACATATTTATTTAATCTGTGAGCTGTGAGACCCTAAATAAGTGATATATTAAAGGCAATGAGCACAATTAAGTGCCAAGATCTTCTTTTTAATACCATTGTCCAATTAAATGAATCAGGAGAAATGGCTGATTCTAGGACTTAATATGAATTATACAGGATGAGCCTGGAGCATTTTGTAGTGTCAGAAATTGAGAGCTTTCCTTTCCTTCTACAAAACCTACATTATGAAAAAAGCTATGTCAAAGAGACACAGGAGCCAATTTAAAGACCTCCAAAATTGTCAAAGCTGGAATAAGTTGAGTGACAACATAAAGTAGTGTTTAAATACAACCCAAAATAATATCCGAGTTTGTATTGATATAAATAACTCATTAAATAAATGAATGAAAAAAAAATTCCCTTGTAGGAAAACTTCAAATTATTGATGAATACACTCCAGCCTCAAAGAAGGAAAGCATAAATCCTCACTTCTTAAGTGTGGGCTGCACATAGAAACTTCCTTCCAAAGAGTACAGTATGAGAAGAGATAAGTTAACAATGTAATTTGGCAAAGAAACTTGACAAACACACTGTCTCAACTAGATTGTTAAGGTCAATGTCAACAGTTATGTCATGCTGATTGCATGTATCTTGATATAATGTAATGAAAATGACATTTTTCCTCTGTGGTCTTCTTCCTAGAAATCTACAACTCCACTCTACACATGAGCTTAATTTTCCTTACCTAGAGTGTGGTATAGACTTAGTCACTCTCTTCTAAGAAAAAAATATGTAGCAGAGATGGTAATTTGTGGTTTCTGAGACTAGATCATAAAACACACTATTAAAACAGTCATTTGCTACCTGTCTTATATCAGTTTCTCTGGGAAAAGCCAGTTGCCTGTATCATGAGGATACTCAAGCAGCTCTGTGGAGAAATCCATATAGCTTTCCTCCAACATTCATTTTGAAATAAGACCTTCCAACATTGATATGCTTTCACATGATTGCAACTTTGGTCAATCTGGTCAGACAAAAACATTCAGCTAAGCTTTTTTCAAATTCTTGAGTCAAAGAAATTGTGAGATAATAAATTTTATATTATGCTGCTAATAGAAAAAGGAGAGAGAGAGAGAGAGAAATTATATTAAAGAAGAAGTTGATAGGCATGAAGGAGAGACAATAAACTCCAATCTAAAATGAAAAGAAAAGTAAATCGAATATACAAATGGAAATTTTCTTGAGTTTTAACAGTATCTGACAATGTTGATTCAAAGAAGTGACTATATTTTGAACAACAACAACAAAAAGAGAATCCAAAGTTTAATCCAAAAGAGAAAGAGACATACAATATTCTGGCAGCAAGAAAACACAACCAAAAAAAAAAAAAAAAGTAACAGGTCATTTCCAAAAAGGACATATAGATGCCTAATATGAAAAGATGCTCAACATCACTTATAATGAGAAAAATGCAAGCTAAAACCACAATGAGATATCACCTCATGTCCATCAGAATGGCTATCATCTATAAATTAGAGACCAAGTGTTGGTGAGGATGTGGAGAAAAGGCAACCCTTGTGCACTGTTAGTAGAATTGCAAATTAGTACAGCAACTAGAGAAAACAGTTTGAAATTTCCTCAAAAAATTAAAAACAGAACTATATTACAACCTAGCAATTCCATTTCTGAGTACTTATCCCCCAAAACTAAAATATTCATTTAAAAAGATATATGCACCCCTATGTTCACTGCAGCGCTATTCACAATAGCCAAGATATGAAAGCAACCTAAGTGCCAATCAATAGACGATTGGATAAAGAATTTATGGTACATATATACAATGGAACATTACCATTAAAAAATAAAATAAAATCTTACCATTTACAACAACACTGATAGACCCGGAAAGGTATTATGCTAAGTAAAATAAGTCAAACAGAAAAAAAGACAAGCACTGTAGGATCTTACTTATATGTGAAATCTGAAGAACGAAATAAACAAACAAAATGGAAACAGACTCACAGATACAAAAAAGAAACTGATGATTGCCAGATAGGAAGGAGCCAGGGGGTTGGGTAAGAAAAGGTGACGAGATTAAGAAGTACAAATTGATATTTGCAAAATAATCACAAGAATGTAAAATACAGCATAAGAAGTATAGTCAATAGTATTGTAATAACTATATATAGTGCCTAGTGGGTATTAGATTAATCAGGGGGATCACTTCATAAATTATATAAATGTCTAATCACTATATTGTACATTTGAAAGTAACATAAAATAATAACAAATGTCAATTGTAATTGAACAATAAAAACAAAAAAAAGTGGTTGAAAGAAGAGAAAAAGAAAATGCATGAATAAAAAGAGAATTTTAACTAAAAAAATAAATAAAAAACAAATTCTGTGGCTAAAGAATAAAATTAGAGAATGGAAAAATTCAATAGAGACCTTCAAAATAGACTAAAATATAGGAAAAACAATCAAACTAAGACTTCAAAGGGAAAAAAGTGGTGATGATAGAGGCTCTATTCATCCCTCTGGCAACCAAATCAAATTTGTGACAGAAACAAGGAGCAGCAGCAAGTAAAATTGTCTGAGATCTAGATGAACAAGCCATATCAAAGGGAGAAATATAAGAAATCACCCTGCAACGGCAGGGCAGTAGGACAGGGCGAGGACACAGGGCTGCCCAATCTCGAGCAGCTGAGTGACATGGAGCCTACAGCAATGGCAACAGCACACGCCTCTTAAAGGGCCCGTGTCTGCAAGAAGATTTTTGTAGTGTTGGACCTGCTCACTCTGAGCACAGGAAAGTGTTGATTTTCCTGCTCTCAGAGGGCACCAGGAACTTACAGGGAGACATTGTCTGAGTGAGAGCTGAAGTGAGACTTGCTCTGTACAGAAGTGCCATAGGTATCCATTGTTCCCTGTTGAGCTTTGCCCCATACCTGTACACTGGACACAGCTCCACCATAGCCGTGACATCATCAAACTGGATAACAGAGGTCTCTCTGCCCAGAAGATTTCCTGAAACTCCACCTCTCCCAACGAGCACCTCATGCAAGCCATATCCAGGTATATCCTCAGCAAGTCAGGTGCTGTTTGCAGAGTAGCACCTAGACTCACACTGGAGGTAGCTGGTCTCAGTTGCTGATGCAGCCTTTTGAGGCAACTATAAGCACAACTTCTGTGGATTGCTTGTTGAATTTTAACAGATGGCCCCAGAGTGGCACAGAATAAGAGTAAATTTGGCCTGCAGCCGAAACCCTCTCAGGACTGTGCCACAGGATACCTACTTCACAAATTCACACTAATAAGATTGGGTGACTTAGAAGCTGGGTGAGTTAGGAACCTTGCTTAGTACATAGAAACAGACACAGAAAGATAGCCCAAATGGGAAGACAAAGAAGCAGAAACCATATGAGAGAACAGAACAGAGATTCAGATAGACTGGAGTCAAGTAATCTAACAGATGCAGAATTCAAAACACTGATTACAAAGAAGCTCAATGAACTTTTGGGAAGTATAGATAAATTCAGTGAGAACTTCAACAAAGAGGCAAAAAACATAAAAGTGGACATGGAGATTATAAAAGGGAACCAGTCTGAAATAAAGAACATGTTATCTGAGATGAGAAGTATATAAAATGAAATAAGCAAAGGAATGAACAAAGTAAATAAAGAAAAGAATCAAATGCACTATTTACAGATCAGGAAAGCCAAGAACACACAATCAGAATGGGAAGAGATAAGATGCCAAGACTATAAAAATAATTTAAGGAGCATATGGGACACTATTAAGGGTCCAAATATTTGTCCGATCAGTGTAACTGAAGAAAATCAAGTTGTTGAACAGCTGTTTGAAGAAATGATGATAGAAAACTTTCCTAACCCGGTGAAGGAAATAGACATAAAACCCCAGGAAGCTCAGAAAATTCCTAAAATCAGGGATCCAAAGAGGCCCACACCAAGACACATCAAAATTAAAATGCGAAAGTTTAAATACAAAGAAAGAATATTAAAAGAAGCAAGAGAAAAACAGATAGTTAAAGGAAAATCCATAAGACTAGCAGCTGATTCCTCAAAAGAAACTATTCAGGACAGAAGGGCTTGGCAAAAAATATTCAACAAGATGAAGACCGAGGATCTACAACTAAGAATAATTTATCCAGCCAAAGCTATCATTTAGAGTTGAAAGACAGATAAACAGCTTCTCAGACAAAAATAAGCTGATGGAATTTATCACCACCAAGTCAGTATTATAGGAAATGTTGGAGAGACTTTTTAAAGAAGGAAACACTTGTATCAAAAACAGTAATAAAGAATGATAACAACTACATTCCTATCAATGAGTACCTTGAATGGAAAAGAATTAAGTGCTTCAGCCAAAAGATAGAGTGGCTGAAAGGATAAGAACACAAGACCCCTAAATATATAAAGGAAAGGGATGGAAAAGATATTGCTTTGATGGACCTAGAAGGTATTTAAGTCAGACAAAGAAAGACAAAACGACATGATTTCACTTATATGTGGAATCTAAGGAATAAAGAGAACAAACTAATCAAAAACAGACTCACAAATATAGTGAAGAATTTGGTGATAGACAGAGGGAAGCAGGGTTTGGAAGGCTGGAAGAATGGGATGAAAGAAGTACAAATTAGTACCTGATGGATGGTCGCAGGAATGGGGAGCATGGCATAGGAATACAGTTACCATTAATACGGTGGCTAGGTGGAGGGTTAGGAGAAGGAGGGAACAATTGGGAGGATCATTTTACAAACTATATAGATGTCTAGTCAGTGTATTGTATACTTGAAAGTAATTAAAATAAATAAATTTTAAAAATAAAGGTGCTATATGATCCATCAATCATACTTCTGAATATATACTCAAAAGAAATTAATTCACTATCTTTAAAAAATATTTGCATCCCATTTTCACACCAGCATTATCCACAACAGCCAAGACACAGAATTAACTAACCTAAGTGTCCATTCATGAAGGAATATGATGGTTTGGTATATATACATATATACAATGGAATATTACTTAGACATAAGAAAGAAGGAAATCCTTTCTTTTGCAACAATATGAGTGGATGTTGAGGGCATTTTGCTCTGTGAAATAATTCAGACAGAGAAATATAAATACTGTATGATCTTATATGTAGAATCTAAATTAAAAAGTCAATTTTATAATAACAGAGTAGAATGATGGTTGCCAATGGCTGGGAGGAAAGAGAAATGAGTAGATATTAGTCAAAGTATGCAAACTTCCACTTATAAGATGAGTAAGGTTTTGAGATCTAGTATTCAGTATGGAGATTATACTTCATATATACTTGAAAGTTGTTATATACTTGAAAGTTGCTAAGAGTAAATAATAAATGTTTTACCACACAAAAAATTATAATTATGTGAGGTGATGAATGTGTTAACTAACTTTATTGTGATAATTATTCCATAATATATACATGTCTTAAATCTCCACATTGTACACCTTAAACTTAGACAAAGTTTTATGTTAATTATATCTCAATACAGTTGGGGAAAATTGCAAAACAGAAAATCTATATGCATATATTCACATATACATAAAAATAAAAGACAAAGAAAATATATAAACATATTAACATTTTTCTCTGGGTTACAAAATTTTAAATTATTTTAGTCTTTTATGTGTGTATTTGCAAAGTTTTGCTAATGGGCATATATTGACTTTAATTAAAACAAAATTTTATTTTAAAAAATACGGGATATTGAGGTTAAAAAATAATACAAAAAATATACTTTGGCAAATTTGTAATTTTATCTGTGAAAGCAATGAAAAGTCTTTCTCAGCTAGATATAGACTCAGATATTATGCATGTATCATTCCTAAAAAATTAATTGAAAACCTACCCTGGCCAAGACAGAAATGAATAAAAATCAACAACTCCTGGATAGAGAAATTTTGCTCTGCAAGGATGTCAATGCATTTTTCTCTGCTTCTTAGAATATATTTTTAGAAAATAGTCTCAAATCTGTGTTTTCTTGCTATCATTGTACCTCATTAGGGAATAATCTTAAAATGGCAGTAAATAGCATCCTTATAATGACAATAAATAATGTCATAACAATGACCTATACATTGATGAAGAGAATGATTTGTTAATGTAATGGAAAGTACATAAAGTAAAATGTCAAATTAACAAAAAGAATACAAAATTGTGCAGAGATTCAAATCTCAACGTATTCATTTTTAAGTCTTAAAAATCAACTGGATAGTAACATGCTAAATAACATGAGGGTGACTATTTTAGGGTAGTGGGATACAGGATGATGTATACATTATGAAATAGGCTAACTGTGATACCAAAGAAGTAAAAAATATAGTTGTTCAAATTAAACAAAAGAATATTTATTACATAAAAGTCTGGAGTCAGGAAGTAGTTCAGAGCCTATAGGAGGCTATACTCTTAGAGCTTATTCAGGAACACTTGTTTCTCTACCACACCCCAAGGTGTGGTTTTTGTCCACTTCCACAAATCTGTGTTCTAGCCTATGAAAAGAAAAGATGGGCTAAACAGTTTTTTTTTATAAAAACGTGATCTGAAACTTTATATTGCTTTCAGTTTCATACCCTCACCTGGCTACAAGAGATTCTAGGAAAGACTGTCTCAAGCTATGCTTCAATGTACCCTACCACACAGAGGGTTCTACTACTAAAGGTAGGATAAGGAAAGAACACAGCAGGGTAATTTAGCCATTTCTATTACCAGAGGGAGGAATTCTTTTTTCTTCTTAATATTTTCTTTAATTTTTAATTAAAATAAGTGTATATCCTATTTATGATTTTTACAGGCATGCACACAAAAAATAGGGTTTGCTCTGTAATATATTTTTTTAAAAGATAATCTATTCTGGGTACTTGCATCCTCTCTCAATATTTCACTGTTTTGGTCAGATTTCTGGTTTGAAAAGCAAGGAGAGAAGAATGAATTTAATTATTTAACAGTACATCTAATCTTAAAGTGATTTTTCTGGAGATTTCTATTAAAATAAGTTGTTATTTTTATTTTATTTATTATATTTTTATAGCAGATCAGCCTTCCTGCATGTTAGTTTGAGTAGTAAATTGAAAATATATTTACTTAGTTATACCCAGTTTAGCTCCAGGAGGAACTGATTTAAATACTCTAGGTGGTGGTAAGAAGTGGTCCTGGGTTAGAAATTCCCACAGGTAATCCAGACTTGCTACATAGAACTATTTTATCTCTGGTTCCTGATCATATGCTTTCTAATTAGATGAATAGCAACACTTTCCTCACTGTAGATTTAAAGGAAATATAAAGAGATTCTTCAAAGAGTACAAAAACTTCAGACCTATTTTTTTGATTATAGGTTTTGGCTTATAGATCAAAACTTATATTCACTTTTTTAAAAATTTGAAACATCAGTGGGTTTAAAAATATTGCTAATTATAAGAGGCATAAATGTTAGTGTTGAAAATATTATGAGTAATCTTTCTGAAAATTTTTTAAATTGAATTTCTCAACTAATTACAGTGAAAATGTGGCTGTTATTTAGTTGTCTGTTATAACTGACAAAAGCATATGATACAATGACAGATGAAACATAAAAAAAAATTGGCCATGAATGGGATGGTTTTATAACTGGTAGAAAATGTTGACTTAGAGTTAAGATAATTGTTCGGTTCATCTAGATCCTAGAGATTTAATAGGCTACTTGTATATTTGTGTTGCTTTCATAGTTATGAAAGCAACTTTTAAGTAAATAAAACCATTTAATAATCTTGATGATATATTTGTGTTGCTTTCATAGTTATGAAAGCAACTTTTAAGTAAATAAAACCATTTAATAATCTTGATGATATAGGTCAATATTAACGGTTATTTATGGGATAAAATATCACTTCAAGATAAAATGGAGTGAATAAAACAACTAATAATAATGGCTAGCACTTACCATGGGCCAGGCATATTTGAAAAACATTGCCTATGTTATTTAATCTTTACACAATCCTCTGAGGTGGGTGCTATTATCATCCACATTTTATAGATGAAAAGTGTCACTGTTAAATGCCTTTAGTAATTTTTCTGGGTTCATAGATGTTTCAGAAGGTTCAGTAAGAGGGTGTGTGTGTGTGTGTGTGCGCGTGCGCGCGCCTGTGTGTGTGCACGCCTGCCACAGAAGGTTAGCAGAAAGTAGATTGTAAAAAGAAGCAAATAGTTGAAGGAAAAACCTCAATAAGCCAGTTATAATCTCAAAGATGTGGTTGCATTCTTGTTGAAGAGCCTTCTGGAAGATGAGGTAGACAGTGTTGCTCTGAACAACAGGCCAGAAATGGGCTTTGCTAAAACATTAAAAGTGATGTCTTCTCGAAAGGAAAGCAATTTTGGTAACAGTAATGAAGGAGAAAGAAAGGAAAAGAGGAAAAGTCAGAATAAATAATAGCTCATATTTATTGCGTGCCTGTGGAGAGAAAGACACTGTGCTTGCATTACAGGAATCCTCTCCATTTACAGATGAAGAGACAAGAAATAGAGACCTACTATTGCTCACATTATGGCCAGCAGGTTGCAGAGCAGGAATCCCACCCAGGAATCCTGACCTTGGACAGAATATTACTGAACACATGAAGGTATCAGTAAACAAGTGCATATTGACAAAAAAGTATCAGCTCAACACTCAGTTCTCTACAAAGTCTTGCTTTGTACCAATGTGCTGTAATTATTTCCTCACTTTGGACTAGGCCACGTCAGAGATCCTTGTTTTCTCTGCTTCTGGTTGTTCCATGTATGCATAACTTGTCTTTTCAGGTATAGTAAGTACTTCTGTAAAAAAAATGTCTACTTTTTTCCACTTACAGTTTCTATGTGCAACCGTGCTCAGCACAGCCATCATACAAGCTCTGTAAGAAAGCACAGTGAAGTAAAATAGAAACAGTTATATGGAGGTTGACACAGGTGAAAAACAAGTTATTTCTCTTTTTTCACTTTGCCAATTATTTGAACAAGTTCTGTTGACTTCTTTCTTCATGCCTTTGTTCACAGTGCTATCATGGCCTGACGTATCTTACCATCTTGTTAATATTCTACAACATCCATTTTACATGTCACATTATCTAGGCAATTTTCTCTGATCTCTACAGGCAAACTGATATCTCCCTCTATTGTTCTTCCAAATTATAAATAATACTTATCTGAGGCCTCCTCCTCTTTAAAGCAGAGGTCTACTTATTATTTTCTAGAAGGTCTGTCACAGCTCCTGGCATCCTGCCTTGTACACCCACCCACCTAAAGGTCTTTGCCTACACTCCTCACTCTGCTTAGAAACACCTGTATCTGCATGGCTTGCTCTCTCACTTACTTCATGGCTTTCATCATAAAGGACCTCCTTTCTGGGTTCTGCAGAAGCCAGCACTGGGACAAGAAACAGCAGTAGAGGTCAAGTAGCTTTATTTGAGATGTGGTCCCTGGGATTCCTTGTAGGGGAGGTGAGAAGTAAAGATGAGAAAGTACATATTTTTAAACAAGTGGGCAGCCGGAGCTTCAGACACATTTAATATGTAGCTTGCCTTAAGGTTAGCAAGATGGGTCATTTATTTATCACCTCCCTGGTGGGAAAATCAACTCTACTATATCTATTTACCATCTATCTATCTATCATCTATCTATCTATCTATCTATCTATCTATCTATCATCATCATCATCATCTTTATATCTATCTATCATCTATCTATAATCTATTTTTCATGTGTACATGTATATATGAGTGCAGTGGTCATGGACTTATAGGATGGTAGTGAAGGCTAGTTCCTTAGATGCAGATGTTTTGTTTTATAGGTGAGCACACTGTGACTCAATTTGCATTCAAGTTCATGTTGTTAAACAGTGGCAGATCAGAGCTGGAATCTAATTGCCTGCCTTCTAGAGGAGCATTTCTTCTACCACATGGAAAAGGCTTCTTTCACGAACTGCTATATTATATGTTTCAGTCACTTTCTCTTTGCATGGCATGGCTCTTATAAGAAGAGTTTTTTAAACTTGAGTTAATTCCCAAAGTGAACATCTGAGCTTGAGTGATATGATTATTCCTTCTATATACATAAAGGGAGACATCTGTGTGAAGCTGAAAGATTGGCTATAGGTCACAAGACTGATTTGTTTGAATTCAGAGGCCTTCATTGAATGTTGGAGCAACCCTTTCTTGTGGCTCAGAGAACAAAGTTATGCAAATCAGGAAGCTGAGTTCTGACTTCAGACCATCTGGCCCCTGACTAAATGAAGGCAATTTCCCCATAATCTTTATTTTAGGATGTGCTTTCTCTCTTGACTCAAGCCATTTCTACAATAGGCCAATTCAGTTTGAGTGATTTTCTTCCAGTTAATGGACTTTATTTTTGCCTAAATTGACTGGTTATTTTGCATTTATCCTCATCATCAACTGAGGAGTTATTTATTAAGGGGAAACATTGAAATCAATGTGTTATAATAGGGTGTCGAATTACAGTAACCCATGAAAATTGTCTCATAATTGTCTTTGTCTCCTGCAATCTATTTTCATCCTTTCTAATACAAAACGTAAGGGAAGCTCAGCCGACCTGATGATTATATTTTTATTTACAAAGATACAAGCACCAAACTTAAAGCATACTTCCCATGCTGCCCACATGGAAAACAATGCAACTTTCACTCAGGGCCTAAAGCATGCTCAGGACTATACATGTGCTGGCCTGACCACGCTTGACATTCACTATGTTCTCCTTCTTGCCCTGTACAGTGGCTCAAAAGCCATGATTAGGCTTAGTCTATCAGAATAAGCAAACATGGATTTAATCAACCTCTAAAATTTTCTCAGTATAGTATTTATGGACACTTCTATTTTTATACATTTAAATCTTGAGAAATAGATCAGAGATTGCACATTTACTCCCTTAAGCAAAAGACAGGTTTCCAAAATGTGTGTGTGCGTGTGTGTGTGTGTGTGCTTGTGTGTGTTTCTTAAATAGTGAATCTATGCTAGAGAGAGACACAAACAGTGCCAGAAACAGAAGGAGATACAGATTAAGGGAGAGAAATAAAGTCTTTCTGTTTGGACACTTGGTTGATCATGAACTTACTTTTCCTAACTGGATCAGTTCCTTCTTTATTATTTCCTCTCTCACCTTACCTTGGGGTTATTTGGCTTTCTTTTACTAAAACCTTAAAACAAATGCTTAGTTCATTACTTTTCAAAAATTTTTTTTTCTAAGCTAGGAATTAAAGAAAGTCCATGCATTCTCCTACCCATGTTTCTTGATACTGACCAGTCACCTTCAAATGTTCACAGGTGGGCCTGGATCCTTGTTGGACCTGAAAGGTTCTCTTTTAGGATGATTGAGGCCAATAAAGATCCTAGCCAACCATGTCACTTTGGTAATCCTGTCACATATTTGCCCACCATAGAAACCAGATCCCTAGAATAGAGGCAGCAGCAGCAACTTGTACTATAGGTGGCTACATAATGTCTTGCAGGTTGTGCATTGCACAGTCTTAGGGAATGACAGGCACTTCATAGCTTTCAGAGAGTAATATATTTACTACAAAAGACAATTTATCTTATGAGGAATACAATGTCTGGAGGAAGTGGCATCTCTTTTTAATTTGCACATCACTAGGTAAGTTGTGAGCAGGGCTGCAGCAAGAGAAACTGCATGTTCACCCTTGCCCAGTGGCTTCATAGTGATCTTCAGCCAGTAGCCTTTACTCACTTATGAATCCCAAAAGGGAGACCCTTGACCCCAATCTTGCTCTCCCTGCTCAGGGCTAAAACATTGTCTCTGCTGTAGACAACATTGTCTCCAACCCCTACATTCTCACTCTTGTCACATGCACTTACCTCACTACACACACAAACACATTTAAATGCTGTTATTGCTTCTCTGTATTACATGTAGATAATGCAAGTTCATAACAGCTTTGATTGGTTCCACCATAGATTCTGATAGAGTTGCACTTGCCTAAGATTCCTCTTTGAAAAGTGCTTGGTGTACACATCCTTTCTGTTGGGTCTTCTCCTCCTCTTCTGGGCACTCTTGGACTGCCACAATTATTCCTCTTTTTAAAACACAGATACAGTCTGGGTTATAGAGACTAGTCCAAGCCATGAAGCCCTAAGACAGGGTAGTGGCCATTCTTCCATGTCTAGTGAGCTCTTCACTCTTCCTAGGTGATTCCTACTCTTTTAAAACCAGTAAGCATGAGTGTAAGATTTGTGTAGGTTCTAGAATGAGTTTACATGGATATCTGATGAAAAAGTAGGGTGTTTTGGTTTATTTTCCAGTAAAGAAAACAGCAAAAAAGGTAAGAAAATGTCTCATACACTGCTGTAAATCAGAAAAAATAGAAACAGAGTAAGTAACCTGTTGCTTACAAAGACACTGTGTCGATAAAGATGAATATTTTATGTCCTATTATTTGCTGAACCCTGAGTTTGTTTGGGGTCACTAAAGTCCACTGACTTGTTGGGCTATAGCAGTTTGGCCAGGACTTTTTTAGATTCAGATTGACAGATTTGCTTACAGTTACACACACACACACACACACACACACACACACACACACACACACAAAGGGTGGGAAAGCACCATATAGGCTAATATCTATGTGTAATCCACTGGCTTCCTTAATGAAAAGAGATATTTTATTTTGTCATTATTGTCAGCCACTCTGAAAAGTATTGCATTTGACATGTCTTTTATGTGGTCCTGCTTACCTATGCATTTCTATGGCAACAATCAGTGTAGTACCCAGATCCTCATTAATCCTCTCAGTGTCTCCATTTGGTAGGCAGCTGACAACTAATATAATTTCTATTCCATAGGTGAGTAAACTTTACCATCCATTGTCAATATCATTGGGAAGGAAGAAATATTTAAAATAGCTATAAGCAGGCATAGCTTATTAAGAGTTTTGGTGAAGTCTTTCTTCCTGTGTTTCTGTCTCTTTTGGAGGCCTCATCTTGTACATTCATCTCACCCATATCCTGCTTTCAGAAGCCTCTGTCTCTTCTATTTTAAACAGAGTAGTAGGAGGCATTGCTCCCAGTTTCCCATGTTCGTATATAAGTATATGAAGGTGTCTCATGTCTCACCACTTCTCTGCTTCTGCCTACTACTTACAGAAGAACCCACCACAGTTGGGAGTGCACATTCCATTTCTGACTAGGCTCTTCACAGAGGCAATTTGTTTGCCAGTATTTGTTTCCTCTTTTAGCAATTTAAAAATATTTATGTATTTATTTTTAATATCTGCCTGATTCCAAGGCCTAGCATCCAATCAATCTATACTGATATCATTGGAAGGGCTTATTAAGTGCCCTGTCTGGAGGTGTGCACCGTGTCAGATGAGTAAAGATAGGTGGTGGTCAGTTTGCTTTTCCTGAAGTTAAGGGAAGACACATCTTTTGACATGTATAAGACATTGAGGACCACCCATGGGCATGAAATAATTTTAAATAAAAGAATAACATTGAAAGAATGAGTAATTTGGGAGATCATTACCAACTTGCTAGATATACACATTAGTTATACTTTCATTCTATGTATTCATTAAAATATTGAGTTAATGTCAATATTGTTTCAAATGTGGGAAGCTTTAAGTCACTCAAGGAATACCTATTCATAAAGTGGGGAGACATTTTAAAAAGCAATGTGCCAAGAACTTATCCATTCACTTTCAGTCAACAGTATTCTTATCACAATTGGAGATGAGGAGATGTGATTGCATATAGACGTTTGAGATTTTTCTATGATATAAAAATATAATAAAAACATTGCATTTTATCTTTTTCACTGTCTATTGTTCTATCTTGCTAACATCAATAATGATAGAAATAATAATAAACTAGTATGAACAATTAAAATGCTTTTCAGTGAGTTTAAAATCCCCCAGCTCAGAGCATTAGAAAGAATTTCAATCACATTAGAAGAATGACCACACATGACCAAAAAAAAAAAAAAAAATCCACAAAGCTAATGGATGTAAAAGATTTTTTTTTCTATATTAGAGTTTGTATGTTTCTTTGTGAAAACTTTCTCAGTCAAATCACACAAGGGGAAATATAAGTAATAATTATAATAAAAACTGGAAAAAAAATAATATTGAATTTCAACTTCACACTCAACAGAATACCTGGGACTTTTAATCTTTCAAGTCCTCTCTCAGCTCTCAGCAAGGCTCTTTTCCTGGAGGCTCTTATATTCTGATTCTAACCTTATCTCTTCTTGATCCTCACATTTGGCATTTAGTCATAATTGGTGCTTTTGCTGTCTGCTGATCCACTGTAAATGCTGGTGGCTGCCTGTGCCTGTGGGTATCTCACCATACCGCTGTTGATGCTGTGTTAAGTGACGCAGGAGAGAACTTTCTTTCCACCAAAAACTGCTTTCCAAATAGTAACCTTAGTCTTGATATCCTGTTGAACTAGCTTCAAGGAATTGAGAACAAAATTCTTTAGGGCTAAGGAGAACATGGAAAGTAACCACAGGGTGTGAATCTTGGAGTTCTCTTCACTTGTGATTAATCAATATCTCAAGATGGAGTTTCAGCCTTCATTAACTCAGGACAGGGATCTGGATGCTATAGAGCCCTTTTCCTGACACTGAGATGGTTGAGGATTTTCATTCCAGTCTTGTAAGCCTCCATTTTAAATTTCAAATCTCCTCCATTGTTTGGCCAAAAAAAGAAAAAGGTTTTACTTAATTACTGTGAATTAAATCTTTCTCCCAATTTATATGTTCATGTCCAATCCCCCAGAACCCCAGAATGTGACCTTATTTGGAAAAAGGGTCTTAACAGAGGTAATCAAATTGCAATGAGGTACTGGAGTGGTTCCTAATTCAATATAACTGGTGTCCTTACAGGTAGAGAAAATTCAAAAAGACTCATAGAGAGGAAAGACAATGTGAAGACACAGGAAGAAAGTTATCTACAGTCAAGTGGCCTGTGTCACCCGTCCAAAAGTCTTTGTGCTTCAACATTTCAAAAGGCCAAAACTCAAGCTGTAAGAGTTCTAAGTTAGAAAAATTTTATTGATCTAGAAGGTGCCAAATTAATAAGATGGAGGCAGGGAGTGCTAGTGGTGCCTCAAATTCTTCCTAAGAAAGTAAGACTTTAGGCTAATTTTCTGTCCAGGGAAGGGAAATGGGAGGGGCAAAAGGTGATTGATGGGTGCAGACACCTGAGCACTAGCAAGGGTCTGAGGAAGAGCACCTCAAAATCTCTAAAACTCTTTGTTCCCATCAGGTCCCAAGGCTCCTGCAAATCTTTGATAAACAAACATCATTTTGCACACATTTCCTCCACCTTCTCAGGAGAGGTACTTTCCAGCAAGAAACTTTTAAAAACTCAAGCCCCAAGCAGAATTTCTCTAATAATTAGCATGTCTATAGCAGAGCTATTAGCCTGAAGGCCTTGGAACAATGCAGGCTGGAATAAGATGCAGTCAGAGAGAACAGGCTTTTTATTCTGTCAAACTGAACACATTCTCCTACTAGCCCTTAGAAAGAACAAAGCCTGCTGACACACTGATTCCAGACTACTAGCCTCTAGAAATGTGAGACAATAGATATATGGTACTTTGTTTTAGCAGCCCAAGAAGACTAATAAAGTGGTCAACTAGGCCACACAAATTTGGATTTCTATTACTTTATAATCTTTATAAAATCAAATATATTTGGATGTGTGATAGCTTAGTTATGTACTCATTAATCTTTAACAGGGTGATATATAGGATGATCATGGTATTTGGATGCAAATATCTTGAGATTGACCAGGGATGCTGTCACAATTACTCTTAATAAACAGAGATAACCTGAGACTCTTCCAGGCAAACAGAGGAGCTGGTCAGTCTTATAGTGTTCTTAACAATAAAACGAAAGACTCAGTGCCCTTTGTGTTCTCCTTTCTTTCATTCACTGAAGAAGCCAGGTTGTTAGGCAGTGATGTAGACATGAGTGACTGGGGAAGGAAGGCTACACCCAAAGACCTCTTTTAGAATCTCCCTGAAACATCCATTTTACAGTTAGAAGTTACCTCTACCTCCTGAGGCACAAAGGAGTAAAAAGCCATAAAATAGCAGCTGGTTTGGTTCCTCCACAAGTGCTTGCTCAGTTGGTACTACACTCAACCTGCAAATAACTTGAGTCTTATTATACCATCAATACCATGCATATGCCTGGAAGTTCATGAATGTAATTATAACAGACTGAATTCTGGGTAAGCACAAACACAGTGGGCAAAGGTGAGATGGGACATCACTTGTAAATTCTTAATCTTTTGGCAGGAAATGAAATGGGACATCTCTTGCATAGTTAATCTTTTTAGTAAACCTAGTTAAGTTTTCTTACCTCCTTTTCTTTGGAAAAAGGCTCCCTCCCTCAAATCTTGATAATTGCCCTGGTGACTCAGATCCTCTGGCTATTGATAAGGGTCATCAGCCATTGTTAAACAGAAAGTGTTAAGCCAGGCAGTGCCCTTAGAGTCTGAGGGGAGGAGGGGACTTTAAGCAAAGGTCTTTCTTTTCACTCTTTAAGAAATATATTAACCAAGCCTGTTTCCTTTTACTCACTTAATAGGCAAATCAATAATTGAAATTAATAGATGCATGATTTAAATAACAAGTTTGTATCTTCTTTTCCTTGTCTAGGAACTGAGGTGGCACTTCAGCAGGAAACCCAAGACCCCACCCTGACTGAGGCACAAGGGGAAAGAGCTCCATGAAACCGCTGTAAGCAGGGACTATGGCCATTCTTAGCAGGAAGCAGATACGGAAGTAGAGACCTCCCCTTCCTCAACATCCATACTACTAATAAGGGGTTCACGGCTCTTAGAAAAGAGGTAGGCAGGAAAGTTAGGGGTTTTTGGATCTGCTTGCAAAGACACCGAGGTCATCCTATCTTAGAAGGGGTCCGCCCTAATCTACCCACAATTATGCAAGCCAGAAGGCATTTTTTAACTCACACAAAGAAACCAGTAGGCAGAGATTTAGGTACCAGTTTAAGCCAGTCACTGGCACCTGAGCAATAAAGACCCCAGTGACCTTCAACCCACCTGAGTCTCATTATACCATCGTTATACTATGATGCATTAGCCCAGAAGTTCATTAATATCATTATAACAGACTGAAGTCTGGGAATAAACATGCACAGAAGGCAAAATGATGAATCACTGAGTCCTGCCAATCTTAGTTGTCAATCAAGGAAGTCTACTACTCTAAGAAAAGTAACCACCTACAGCAAAAAGGGATAAAAACCCTGAAGGCTTTGTTACCAGGCCTTTTGAGCCATACTTCTCTTGCTCAGGCCCCCTTCCACGTCTGCAAGTGCACTTTCCTTTTTAATAAAACCTTTCTTTTCTACTGTATTTCGGTGTCTTGTTCAATTCTTTGTTCAAGACATCAAGAACCTGGACAACGCTCCGGGAGAGGACCCCACTCTCCGGTAACAAAGTGTCTTAGAACAGCTGAATGTCAATCAAAATGACCTCATATACCCATCATCTAGCAGCACCCCTATAAACACATGTCCAGAAGCCATTATAAGACTCACTCCTAGTTCCATGAGGCTTCAGCCTTTTTTAATCAGCCCGTTTCCTTCTTAGAATGTACTTTCAATTAATCTTATTTTTCCTAAATCTCACTATGTTGTGACCGGAATAACCAGACTCACCCTGAGTGCTCTGATATTAGAGGCAGTCTATTAGCCGGCGGCTGTCCTTCCAAAGGAGCAGCCTCGACCCATTTCAGGTCCACAGTTTTATACCCAAAAATCCACTAATCACTACATCCCAATCACAATGGATCTATACATCATCTATTCATGACCCGTCACCAAATGGTGGTCTGATATGATGCGTAAGCGGGGGTACAGAAGCAGAAAGCGGAACGTTAAAAGGTCAGATTCCCATACTATGTTTCCCATAAATTCCTCCTCCCCTTTCTTGTGGGAACAGAGTTAAACAATAGCCTACCGATGTAATCGCCAGGTACTCGATCAGGAAATATGGCTGCTGTGGCGGCTGGCATAGAGGCTTCTAGTCTTAACCCCTTCTTGCCTCTTTCTAGGGGCACATCAGTACAATTAATCTAATTCTTTACTGTGTCTGAGGACCTCTCAGCTCCATCGGGGCAACAACAAATTTTACGTCGCCCAAAAGGTAACAAAGTCATTTGCCTCATAAAATTTTTCACAACTACATTGCATTTTGCTAATTACATCTTTGTGACGTTATTTTACATATCTCTTTAACCCTTTCACTTTCTTTAGACTGATAGTTAGGTTTCAGGAATTTTATCAGATTCAGGTTTAAATTTTTTGCAGGAACACCTCATGGGTAGTGTTGTGTACTTCCCATAGCATGCCATCAGGAAGCACACAATGTCCGGGTGCCTCTTCTTTTGTGACATTAAGGTTGAACAAAAGATACATGTACTAATGGCCTGATCTAGCTCATATACGTAAGGTAAACGCGTGAAATGCCCAGGGAAGTTTTAAAAGCAAGCATTTATTTGGAGCAGGCTCCAGGGAGAGGTTCTCTAGTCTGGAGAGGAGAGGGGGCCAGAGAAGTCATGCACTAGGGCAGGAGGGCTAAACTTTTGTGGGATTATGTGGGGGTAAGGTATAGGGTGGGGAATGTTAATCAAATGTTAATAGAGCCTCTGATTAGGGTAGTGGCGCCTAGGGCTTTAGGGTGGGCCCTATTCAGAGGATCTGGATTCAGGTATGGAGCTGGGCAGTCTCCAGGCTGGTCTGGCTTGCCCCTTCCCCCAGCTGACCTAACAATATAAACTTCCCTCCAGCCTTTCATCTAATGATGTTATCAACTGCCGTTGACTATTGGATTAGCTATTTTTACTTGAATTTGCAAAGTGATAATGTTCTGTATTTATCCATTGGAATTATTCTATCAAAAATGTTTTAAATATATTTTTATTCTGCTCCGTAATTTATAAGAAAGTCATGAGAAATCCTTGATTCTCTTTATTTACCAGTTTTCATAATACAGTGATGGTCTAATAACTTCCAGAGTTAACTAGAGTTGGGGTTTATTTTCACTTGCCTCGCATAAATTTTAATATACTTGATGTGTTTCAATTTATCATAGTCACTGTATTCTTAGTACTGTAATTGTCCTAGGTTTGGGCAATTATAGCCCTTTCAGATGGCTCACATGTGCGTGTAACCCCAGAATTCTTTATTGGTGTCTTTACTTTTAGTTACAAGATGTTCCAGATTTATCTTGTACATTTTCTGCTTCAGACCTGGGATCAGTCATTTGTCAAGAAGACTTAGCTTTTTAGTGAGAAATATTATTTAGAGACCACAACCTGAAACTAGGCATGCTTGTTGTACCTGAATTAATCACTGCTTCTGGGCCTTTCCAGTAGAGAGAGGTAGAAAATGCATATTTTTAAAAGAAAATTATATAATGAGTTCATACTGATATTTCCAATTCAAATTAAGGTTATAGTAATTTTACATATCAGCTTTGATTTTATACTGAGAATGTTGGTTCCTAATTCATTTACATAATTATTTATTTGCTTTATCTGTAAGGTAAACACGTGACAGGCCGACAGAAGTTTTAAAAGCAAGCATTTATTGGGAGAGCGCTCCCGGGTGAGGATCTCTGGTCCAGAGAGGAGAGGGGCCAGAGAAGTCGCGCCCTGGGATGGGAGGGCGTGGCTTTTATGGGTTATGTAGGGGCAGGGGCATAGAGTGGGGAACGTTAATTGTTAATCAATGCAAATTGAGCCTCCGGATTAGGGTGGTGACGCCTAGGGCTTTAGGGTGGGCCATATTCAGGTCTGGATTCCGGGTATCAAGCTGGAGAGTCTCCAGGTACGCATCCTGGCTGGCCCTTCCCCCGTAGACCTAACATTATCCTATGACATATATAATAGTATTAAAACAGCAATATAATTTTATTCTTAAGGATTTCATTATTGATTGCAGTTTAAGATATCGTCAGTTTCCTCCTCAGGTTATTGAGTTGGGATATTTAGCCTAGGGCAGTTCCCCCTTCCTTCTAAAATGTGACTCTAGAATTTTTCCTCAGTCCCTTTACTCAGTCCTTTTCCTGAAGCTCTGGAATTTCTCCATTGTCCCTAACTCCTTGCTTTGATTTCAAGCCTGAAGCTCCAGCAGGAGAAACAAGCCCACTGCCAGAAAACCAGATAGGTGGCCTTGGGCCACCTCATCTCTTCCAGGTGGCATGGGAAACAAGCCAGAACCCTGAGGCAGGCTGGATAGCCTTAGGACACTCCCTACACTCAAGAACAAAGACTCTCACTGTGAGCTGCTTGCAGTTTTAAGTGTGTACTTTTCGCTTTAGTATAACTTTGGGCTTTCCTGCTTGCTGTTTGTCCTGTTCTTGAATCTTTCTCCTCAGCATAACACAAGAACCTGGTCACACAAGCTCTGGGGTTGGGGTTTCTCTTTGAATGCCTGGCCTGCGGAGCTCTCCGGCATCAGTATGGCATGGCACACTTAGATTTTACTCTGATCTGTGTCTATTTTTAATGTTGTGGGTTTCTTTTTGTTTGTTTCATTTTGTTTTGTTTTGTTAACTCATGTATTTTAATTCATCCATTTGAAACATTCTGAAAAATAGTCCATAGGATAGGCCCGGGTCTGGAGGGTCTTGTTAACACTTTAGACTTTTATAAGAGCAGGATTCTGCCCAGGAAATGATTGTGGGCAGTACTCCTCCATGGCAAGAAGTGGGTGTTTTTAAAATTTCTCTTAATTACTTTTTTAATTTCTCTTATAGTGAGCTAGATTGAACATCTTTCAATTTTTAAAGGCCATGTGCATTTCTTCTTCCTTTTTTCTTTTGTGAATTGTCTGTTATCTCTTGCCCATTTTTTAAATACTTTTTCCTTCTACCTTTATAGTTTTCTGGTCTACTTTTGGAAACTTTCCTAGGATTAGCAATACTTTGTAATATGGATTACAAATAGATGTTTCACATTTCATTTAATAACATTATTTATTTTGCTTTTTGTCCCCCCCAGGTAGAAGTGTTTGGGGTTTTCTGTTTCATTTCCAGTAAAATGTATCCTTTGCCTTATTACTTCTGAGTTGTGAATATAGACAGAAAAGATTTCCCATCCCAGGTTTTGAAGAGATTTATGCATTATTTTTAATGCTTTTATTACATTATTTGTTCATTAGTTCATTAGTTTTTCATTTAATTCTTTGAGCTATTTGGTTTATAATTTTATGTGTGTGCATGTGAGGAATGAACCCAATTTTATCATTTTTTCTCATAGTTTTTCCAGTTACCCAAACAGTCCTTGTTCAGAAGTCCATCTTTTTTTTTTTTTTCACTGATTTGAGATGCAGCCTTTTCATATATTACAGAAATTTCCACATATAGTAGGATTTTGTGTTCTGTTGCATTGGTCTTTTTGTTTATTCATGTGGTATTAGTGCTTTTAATTAGTGTTTTGGCCTCAATCTAACTGTAGAGGGGCCAGGAAATATATAGCACATTTCAACATTATAATGACCTCTACCTATGAGTCAATGGAAATGTTGCTCTTCACTCATTTCATGATATGAAGAAATGTGACAATAGTCTTATTCCCCCTCCCCCCTTGTAGCTTATTTATTTTTATTTCTTAAATGGCCGAAAGTTCTTCTTTTATTCTTGAAATTCAAATCTTAACAAGAATAAATATTATATAAGTATTTCTTGAATTTTCCCCCAGAATAGTTTAACTAAAACTCAAGATTCTTTATTTCAACACATTTTTATTTTGCTATATATTTGAAATGTTCTCCATTTTATATGTTCAGATTTCTTAACACAAATTATTCTTTAATATATTGCCATGTTTTTTTACTTTTGTCATTTCCTTTGATTTGCTCTTTTTTCTTTCGAAATCACCATAATTATCATTTCTTTTATTTTAATAAGTTCAAATTTTGATACCTCTGTTTCATGTACTTCTAAATTATGTTATTAATATTTTAAAAGTATTAGTGGAAGTTTTTAAAATTCTTTACAGTGTCTCCTTAAGATCATTCTCTTGTTTAACCATACCACCTGTGAGCTCAGGTTTTCATGATATTATGACCTAATTAAAATCTCTTGAACCTAAAAATTCAAAGAAGTATTTTTTTTCATCTTTTTTTCAAATCACATTCTTATTTGGATTCTGTATATTGTTTTCCTCCCCTTCTCTTATCACCCCTTCTCTTTTTTTTTCTTTCTTTCCCTTTCTAGAATGTGAGCAAATATGTCATGACATTTCATTCTGATCAGGCACTAAAACATGCTTCCTTATCTAGACTTTTTATTTGATATAATTTACTTCATGTTAACTTATCATTCTTCAAATAACTATGATTGCAGCCTGCTTATTTTCTATTTCACCCACTTTTTTGAGGCGTAAGCTGAGAGGCTACAGTGAGTATGGTTGTAGGGAACTCAGGCAAGACTATGCATGGCCTTATTATTAGAAGACTGGAATCTATACTTCTTTCTGAGATGGTTTTAAGTATGTCAGTGTTTGCCTTATCAAGTGGGATGTATATTTTATTTTCAAATAGGGGTACCTGTTAGCTTTGAATCATTCCTCAAATCTAACAAGTCCAAAGGTTTGCCTCTATAAGAGAGAGTCAACACTGCTGATTATTTATTTTGTTTCATTTATTTCTCATCAGCAACATTTTCACTTTCTAGATTAAGATTTCTATTTTTTTAAGAACAGTAGTTCCTAAGTTCCTTAAGTTTACATTACCTTATTAGATTTAGAGATCAGTCATACTTTTCAAATTTTGTTTATTTCTTTTCTTAGCTATTTCTTATTTCTTTCTCTTAGAAGTTTGCAGCATGAGGCTGTGCTCCTTGGTTAGCATGGTGCTGGCACATGTTTTAAAACATTATTATCATTGCTTTCATTAAGTATTGGGGAGTAGATTTGTGATCTGGCTTCCTCCTACCATGTTTAATCAGAAGTCTTGATTTATTTCTGAAAATGTGATAGTAGGACAACACACAACACAAACCCGTAGGTACTTCTTAAACATTAAATGTGTGGCTTCCTGGCTCCCACTTGAGATAGACATAGCAAAACAGAAACCCTGGAAGTGAGGTCTAGTTTATGCATTTTAGATAAATTTTTTGGAGGATACTGATCACACCAAAAGTTGAAAATTTGAAAATCTCTGGATATGAAATCTTATGAAAGTTTCTGCTTTTCCTGTTTTGAGAATATTAAAGATTCTAAATGCAATATTTCCTTTCCATTAACTTTGCAAAACATCTAATTAAGGTGCTTGTAGCAAGAAGAACAGAGATCCTTTTTGGCATTCAGGAATGCCCTCAATTCCATACATATGTGCTAGCTTAGTTTAGTAGAAAAATGATCTGATATTCTTATTTCAAACAGCTCTTCAGATGAAAAGGAAATGTATACTAAGCGCTGATGGCTGCACACCCAGAGGCCCTGTTAATGCTAAATAATCATAATTTGAGTTACTGTCTGGATTTGTATATAATAATAATATGTAATAGTGCTTTAAATAATAATTTTTCTGTCTGTAGGTTTCTCGTGAAATGAAAATGGATTGTATCACTGTGGAGTGATCCACAGGGAGTTCAGGTGGAATGAAACAGTGTTTTTTTCAGTGTTTATTTCCATTTCATAAAATTAAAGGATTGTTCATCAGAATTAACTCCATTTAGAGAGTAACTAAACTTGTCATATATTTTCTCACAAAAAGTGTGTGATTATAGTGCTTATCCAATTCTCAAAATTAAAATGGTAAAGATGTACACATAAAACAAAGAAAGTAAATACAAATGTAGTTTTGGTCCTGAAAAAAATACAAGGAAAGTGACAATTACAAAGACAGCCTTCATCCTCTTCTCCATTGATGGAAATTTCTCCCACCTATTTTAGGAACCTCCTTTACAAATATTACTTTCAATACAGGATCTGGCCCTTTTTTTTTGTGGCTCTCAATGAGTGCCATTTCATGTGACACTTTTCCCAGGAATATTAGGACATAAAACAGTGTCCTTAGGAGTCATCAACTTTTGAGTACAAATTAAGTTAATTTTCTTAGAAGAGAAACATAGAAATTAAAATACAAACATTATTATAGTAAGACGAAACTTATAATTTATGCAGAAATATGATATAGAGTAAAATGTCGGAAAATGTGATTATACTTTGTGAAGTCAGATATATACGATATTAATTTTAGGTAGATGGTGATAACTTAAGGCATATTTAATTTCATGGTAAAATCTCTAAAAATAAATAAGGATATAGCTAAATTTCTAAGAGAAGTAACTAAATGAGAGGTAAAAAATATTGAATTAACTGTGAAGAAGGCTAGTAAAAAGAAGCAGGCAAGCCAAAAAAAGATGGAACAAATAAAAAACAAATAGCAAGATAATAGACTTAAACCATATCAATCATTATATGAAATGTAATGGACTATATTTTAATTAAAAGACATTATCTGACAGGATAAAAAAGAAATATTTAGCTATAACAGATTTATAATAACTATAAGTACAGAGATAGGTTAAAATTAAAAGACTGAGACAAAACATCATATATATAGTAAATAAATGCAAGCCAGTGTGAATACATTCATATCAGGCAATAATGATATTAGTACCAATATTGATGTTAGTGACAGTATTAATCAGATAAGGATCATTAACAAAGATAAAGTGGGTCATTTAATAATTATTCAATTAATTCAACAAGAAGACAATGCAGTAGTAGCTTTGCATGCACCTAATAACAGATTCTCAAAATATACAAAGCAATAATCAATAATATAAAGGAAAAAATAAATGAATCCACAATGAGTTGGATATCTTTCTGTAACACATAGAACAATTAGACCAAAAAAAAAATCTATAAGAACATAGATCTAAACAATATTTACAACAAACCTTAAACCAAAGCAAAACTTTGCAGAAAACTACAACTGACTAGGATTATGTGCACACTCTTTTAAAATATACATGGAAATGCATCATAACAGAAACTATGCTGGGCATAAAATGAATATTAAATATTTGAGTTACTGAAATTTTACAGAATATATTCTTTGAACACACAAAAACTAAATTGGAAAATAAAAAGCAATAACATATCTAGAAAACATGAAGAAGTTAGAAATTAAACCAGACAGTTCTATCTAATCTATGGGTCAAATAAGAAATCACTCAAACACCATAATGAGCATGCAACATTTCTAAAATTGTAGGACATTAACAAAGTACTGTATAATGAGGAATTATTATTTAAATGTTTATATTAGTAATGAACAAAAGTTTAAAATTAACGATTTAAAATTTTTACTCTTAAGAGCTATAAAAAGAAGAGCAAATTAAATAAATAAGTAGAATGGATGATAAAATATGGATTAGACCTGAAATCAAAGCAATGATAAACAGACTTACCAAAGACTGTTCTTTGACAAAATTAATAAAAATAACCTCCAGCAAAGTTGAATTAAGAAAGAAAAATAAAACAAATTAATAATATCAGGAATTAAAAAGGTAACATCACCATAGAAATGAAAAAGACAATAAAGGACTATTGTAAGTAACTTTATGCCAAAATTTTTCTTTAAATCTTTTTTTAAAAAAGAAAATGTTCCTGATAAGTAATTTTATAAAATGGGCTCAGAAAAGTATCTGAATGCCCATTTATCTATAAGAGAAATTGAATTTTTAATTAATAACTTTCCCCAAAAGAAAACTCTAAGAACAGATATTTTCAATGCTGAATTCTACCAAATATTTAAGGAAATACAATACCAATCTTATCCTAACTCTTACAGAAATTTGAGAGAAAAAATACTTACCAACTCATTTCATGAAACTAATACATACCTAATAAAAATATAACAATAAAGTATTAACACATTGAATTTAAGCATATAAAAAACAGATAATCTATCATGATTAAATGTGATTTACATCAGGAATGCAAAGTTGGTTCAGTATTTAAAAATTTATCACTATAACTCATTACATTATGTAATTAAGGAAAAATATAATTAACTTAATTAGTGCAGAAAAAGCCTTTGAAAAATTCAACACCTAATCACCATAAAACTTTTCAGTTAACTAGAAATTGAATGAAACAATTGGATAAATACCATCTACAAAAAAACTATTACCTACAATTTTTATTCGTAAAGATTTATATCCCTTTTATCCACTGTCTGTACCCTTTATCATTAATTGGTGATTGTTGTTTTTTTTATTGATTTCTCTTTTGAAATCAGCCCTTTTTGGTAAGACTTCAATTTTCACCATATCAACATTATGATTTTATACCATTTTTTTAACTTTTAATCAATATGTTATATTAATATTTATTTTGTACAATATTTTGTCCTAATATTTTTTTCTTAAATAGATCATTTTATCTCTTTTACTTTTATTAACAGAATAGATATTTGACACTAGTTCTAAAATTTTATCTTATTTTTAAAATGTTAATTCTTCCTTTGTTTTCTCTCATTTGTTCCATTGTACATCTTTGTGTAGTATGTAGTTCTGTGTTTCTTTTAAAACATGGTATTATGTTACTTTTGTGTATCGGTTAGGGTTTATTTGCAAGAAATGGAAATCTCTCTGGGTAAGGAGAAATGACTCTAATGTATAGTATTAATGCTGATTAAATGGGCTAGAAGTATCTGCTCTAGGCTGGCCTGCAGGAATGACTTCCAGAACTGCACCTTAATACTGACTTATTGAGGATAAACAGACAACTCTAGAGGGGACCAGTGAGGAAAGACAACTGGAACTGGTGATAAAAAGAACACTCTGTCACCACTGGGAAACAAGGACCAAGAAGCTCTCCTGTCACATCTGCTCTTTGACATATAAGAAGGAAGTAAATGGCACTGGGACACTGCTCCAGAATCATTTTTGCCAGTAACAACTATCAGAGATAAATATTTCATTGTATCCAGCTTTTACCTTCTAAGTTTTGAATGAATGCATCTACTTAGGAGACCAAATTTCATGGAATTTAAGGAAATCTTGCTTGCAGCTCTTTTTGGAGAGCACAGAGAAAAGTTGAGCTGAATGGTGATTATAGAGACAGCTTATGGGTTGTTTTCTAATTGATAAATAATTCTTATAGATGATATTTTCTAGGGATCTCCTAACTGATTTACATAATTTCTATAGAGCTATACATTTAGCCAAAATTATTGGATTCAGTTAATATAGGTATTTTATAATTATACAAATTTATACAGTAATTCTCGTCTGAATTTTTAAAACTTACCTCATTTAAAACTATAATTTCATAGGTATTCAGCTGAACATTATTATTGGATATTACTTTATTCTGCTGTTTCAGAGAAATTTACTCACACTTCCAACAACCTGTCTTTCTTCATTATCACCACAGTTTAAAAAAATTTTTAATCTATATAGCTTGAATTATTGCTTTTATTACTATAACATAGCTCAGTTGCAAGGCACACTCAGTCCTCTATATAAGATGAAACACACGTGTACGGTACAGCAAGAAGAGGACTGAGAAATAATCATGCACCATTTTGAGCATTTTTTATGCCCTCAATTCAATGCCTGAGTGAGAACAGTGGACTTCAGCTATCAATTCAGTAACATAACAAGGCCGATCACATTCTGAGTGCTAGGCTTTAGAAAGAAATAAAATAGAACATTTTGCTTCAGGTAATCCTAAGTATAGTAAAGGAATCTTTAGTACCTCTGGGAAAATAGTCGATTGGCACAGAAAAGAATTAAATCGTTTTCTCATATCTTTGTGCAATTTTCCTTAACTACTCTATTAAGCCTAAATGCTATTAAAATGCCCTAGAGAAAATCAGAGAAGCCTTGTGCAGAAGATCTTGCCAAGCTGAAGGCAAGTTTTGTATTTTGTATTACCCTACTTTTGCCTTAAAATCTATAAAGTTAGTGGGGGAATAAGTAGAAAGAATGAGAAGTCAAAAGTCTATCATTTCCTTTGTATTTTCCAGTGGAACCAATATTTCTGCTCTCAGTTGGTAGAAAACTCTTGATCTGACTCTTCTCTTCTTTTTTCCCTATAAAAGCCTAACGATAAATTGTGTTTGATCCACTTTCAAAAATTAAGTTAAAAGTATAACTATTGAAAATCTCACATTCGTGAACATTTAATTATTGAATCTCAGTAGGTATTAACTATGCTATTCTTTCTAAAATAATCCTAAATTAAGAATTGCAGTCAATCTTTCTGCTTCTTTTAAGTTCAATGCCAAATACCATATGATTGAGGCTTCTACAAGAACTGACTGGCCAACAAAGAAGCTAAAATAATCAGTTTTGCCATAAACATATGTATGAAGGTGGCACCATCATTTCCATTTTACAGTAGAGAAAACTGAGCTGGTAAAAGAGAGTTAAAGTGCAAAAACTGATACTCCCTAATTCATAGAAAACTATTCTCTTGGTGGAATGGTCAGCATCTCTTATGACAAATGTTGAATTAGAAATCTATTACCTGTCCTATTCATTATTTATTAAGTTTTTGAACAGATTTTTTAAAAAAAAATTAATTAAACTGACTAAAAGAAACGAGGGATATTTTAGGATACAAGTAAGGAGGAATTTAAAAGATTTGTCAAAAGGATAGATGAGAATGGATGAGTAAAGAGAAGTCTGAATCTGGAGGAAGATTACATTCTAATAAAACATCAGCTTACTCTCAAAGAATGGTTTGCAAACATCAATGCCATGCCATTTTCCCAAGAACTCTTTAAGTTTTAGTTCAGATCAACAAGTATTCATTGAACACCATCTATGCCACATGCGCTGTGTGAGCTGTGCATTGGGCATACAAAGATGAAGAATCCATGGTTCTTCTAGAGGAGCTCACAGTGTGGTTGTCACATAGACAGATGGTTTCTGCCCCATGTGGTAAAGGTGGAGAAGTTTGTTCAGGGTTTTAGAGAAGTCCAGAGACTAGAAATGCTCCTCTCTGCTGGGATGATGTTTCTTCTGTGCTTAAAAATTATCTGTAGTGACAGGGCATGACTTATGTGATGTGCTTCTGAAAGAAGACATAGTTGAGGTATTTTAAGGGTAGCATAGTGGTGGTGGCTGGGAGTAGCTCATGTGGCACATGTCAAGATGCTGCTAAAAAAAGCTGGTGAATCCATTTAAAAGTAGAAAGACTTAAGAGTAGCAGCCTTCATTATCTAGCACCTGGGAGATCATTCTCTCATTTTTTTTTTTAATTCAGAATGATGCTGAGCTCTACAGGGACAAAGTGGGAGAAGGGGAAGAGGGAGAATAAACTCTTATTACCCTCAAGTTAGTTCAAGAATGAATGCCTTTAAACCAGAGCTCTAAGCACTTTCGAATAGTTTACATTAACAAAGGCACCTTATAACTTTTATTACAAATTCCCTGTCTTTATTTTATGTTTATATCTTGGGAATTTATTACTTTATTGAAAAATACATTTCTTAAAATGTTAGTACTGAATCTAATGGTTAGGCACACCTTCTTTTTTATGTCTTAGTCCACCTGGCCAATTGGACTAATATAACATTTTGAGATGTACTTTCTACATAGGCTTGAGATACTGGATACAATTTAATAAAAGTTTCTCAAATGATAAAATATTGCAAAATGAGACTTCAGAATGCAAACATGCTGGTTTTTACAAAACTAATTAGCTCATTTTAAATAATGGTATAGCCACATTCCTTTAATTTTGTTTGTTAAATTATAAAAATGTTGCCTAATTATTTTTAAATGTTGGATTAATATAGTTCCTTTAAAATGTGTGTTTTTATTTTTTAGTTTCAAATTGGCAAGCATCATAAATGTGATGTTTGATTTTGTGACACCTTTGTAATTCTGTGCATTCCTGGTACAATATGAAAACATCTTCCTTTAATTGTCAGCTTTATGGACTACGTAGTAAAACTACAAAATTCAGAATGTCATTTACCACTGAATCACTCAAAATTCCATTATTTAAACTTCAAGAAATTTTCTTTGCAGAAGTTGAGGATTCTTAATTATTATCTTATGCAGAACAATTCAATGTTAAAATAAATGTTGTATTTAAAACTAAAGGTAACACCCAATTTTTTGGGGGGGTACCATTTCTGTTTGTGTAAGCTCTGAATATTCTGTAACTAAAATTATTAACATTCTACATCGAACTGAATATAAATTCTGCTACATAAAGAAGTTGGTACAGAGTCGAGAATGAGTATAGAGTAAGTCTAATGATCTATATACTGAAAACTTTAAAAGCATCTGTAGTATTAGTCTCTTCATGTGTAATATAGGCATACACTGTTTTACCTGTCTTTGGGGATTTTTCTTTTACTGTAAAGTTCAGGACATAGAGTCAGCTACACTAAACTATCCAGATAAGCAGTGTGGCAGAGGGGAAAGAGCAGTTTTTGAAATCAGAGAGACTTAGGCTGAGAATCCTGAAAAAATGGAGATGACTTACAATGTCAGGGTTTTTTTTTTTTTTTTTTAAGTGTATACTTGGAGAAGCAAAAGACTATAGCAGCTCCTGGGGCTGTAGAAACAGAGTGTAGTTGTGGCTCAAAAAGAAGGGAAGTGGCAGCCATGGAGGTCCTGCTAAATGACCTCAACTCTCATTCAACTAAACAAAATACGACAGCACCAGTGTTAACTGAGAGTGGGGTTCTGTTCCCCTCTTGGAGCGTTGTCTAGATTTTTGATATTTCGGACAAAGAATTGAGCCAGACACTGAAATACAGAAGAAAAGAAACACTTTATTAGAGGGGAAGTACAATTCCAGATGTGGAAGTTGGCCTGAGCAAGAGAAACTTGGTAACAAAGCCTTCGGGGGTTTTTATCACTGTTTGCTGTGGGTGATTACTTTTCTTAGAGAAGTGAGCTTCCTTGATTGACAACTAAAATTGACAGGACTCAGTGATACATTTGCCTACTCTGCATGTTTATTCCCAGAATTCAGTCTGTTATCATGAGATTAATGAACTTTGGGACAGACATAACATATTATAATGATGGTATAATGAGGCTAAAGTGAACTGAAGGTCATTTGGAGTCTTTATTCCAAAGGTGTGAGTGAGTGGCTAAAACTAACACCCAATTTTCTGCTCACTTATTTCTTTGTATGAGTTACTTTCAGCCCCTGGCTTGCTTAATTATGAGCAGACTAGGGTGGACACTTTTTAGAATAGAATTACCTCAGAATTTTTGCAGGCTGACCTGAAACTCCCTAATTAACTTTCCTTCCTAACTCTTTTTCTAAAAGCTATGAATCCCTTTTTATTAGTACGGATGCTAAGGGACTGGAGGTCTCTTCATCTGTATCTGCTTCCTGATAAGAAGGGTCGTCCCTGACCTACTGGGGTTTCATGGAGCTTTTTTCCTTTCTGTCTTAGTCAGGACAGGGTCTTGGGTTTCCTGCTGAAGTGCCACTTCAGTCCCTAGACAAAGAAAAAGAAGATACAAACTTGTTATTTAAATCATGTATTTATTAATTTTCTATTACTGATGTGCCTCTTAAGCAAGTAAAGGAAAACAGGCTTAGTTAATATATGTCTTAAAGAATAAAAAAAAAAACCATTTGGGCCAAATGTTTCCTTCCATCTTAGACTCTGAGGACCCTGCCTGGCCTAAAGCCAGGCATCAAAGTCCTGATGATCCTTATCAATAACCAGAGGACCCCAGTTTCAGGGTAATTATTTAGATTTGAGGGAGAGGGTCTTTTTCTTAAAGAAAGAAAAAAAAAAAAGACTTAACTAGGTTTGCTAAAAAGATTAAGAACTTTGCAAGTGATGGCCCCTATCAGTACAGCAAGCCTGTACCATTTTGGGTGAGAAGAAGGCAACATAACTAGGAGAACCCGAGTTTTCTTTGCCTCTCCCCTACTTTATCAGTAGAAAATACAGTCAAGGGGGAAAGTTTCAAGAGAAGGACAATGCCTAGGACTCAGGGGACATGTGCCCTTAGTGAAAGTGTCCGATGGAAAATAGGGAATTCAGGTTCACTGCCCTAGGACTTCTCTAGCTTCCTTCATGGCCTGCCCCACTCTGCACCACATCCAGAACAAAACAAAGTACCTAGAAGTTGACTCAGCTAGGCTTGTACCTAGCCATCTCTGCTCATACACAGAGCTGATTCCCCTTGGGAATAATGAGCTCAGACATTTGAAGAGTGCACCAAATAATAAAAGAGCACATACTTAACTATCTTAAATAGATGAATTTTCAGAGTATAGCCCTCTCCACCAAAAGTTATGAGATGGAATCTGGTCTAAGATATGAGCTGTAAGCACAAGATAAAGGTAAGTAAGTATTGTGGGCAATACCAGCATGCTTTTTGCAAGGATGGACTAGTACCACAAAGAAAAGATGAACTCAAAACCAGAACATAATTGCTACGGTCTTTGGAAGAGGCTAATGTGGGCCCATGTTGCTAACATACCTTGGATCCTAGATGGGTAAATGCATGTCCTCTGGGAAGAAATTCTTTTTATTATGTAGCTGCAAATTTTCCACTGGTTAATAGAATCCAAATAAAAATGCATTATCAAAGATTATCAAACACAAGAAGAAATAATACAGGTCATTGATAATCAGCAAAAACAAGAGCAATACATTTAAAACAAAGGATTTCAGATAATTATTATGATCAAAGAGAGACTATAATATTACGGTATCAGAAATATGTATAAAAGGATGGAATCACATAAATTAGCAATCAGTAAAAGACTATTTAAAAAATTAACCAGGCAGATTTACAAGAGAATCATCTAGAACTTTCAGAAAATGAAATTAGTCAAACAAAATCAGTGGATGGTTTAAATGACAGATTATACTCAAAGAGAAAATTAGTAAATTGTTTAAAAATCAACAGAGAGGCATGAAGAAGCTGGTTATTATGGTAAGCACTGGGGACTCAGTTCTACTGATGACCCTCTCAGGGGCTGTGTAGAATGTGCATCAGAATTTTCTTTAAAGAACCAGTCTGAGAATTTAACACCGATCCTCTTCTCCATGATTGGAAGGCTCCCTTTGAGTGTCAACTCTTCTGTACCTTAAGGCTGTGTAGAAAGAAGTCAGGGTTTTGAGTTTGAGGTGGGTACCAACAATGGCATGGAACTGTCCCTGGAGTTAATTAGCTTGACTAGTAATCATTCCGCTATTTCTATGTATATCAAATCATCATGTTAAACTCTTTATATATATATAATTTTTCTTCAAAAATATGCAAATAAATGAAAACCAAGCTTGCCTTTTCTTAAATTGAGGAAAAACTTTTTCCAAAATTGAGGAAAAAATAATTCAATAATTAATGGTGTCTTTGTAAAAACAAAACAAAATGAAACAAACAAAAAAAACCCCAAAACAATATATACCTTCTCAAATGCCTTCCAAAACAGTACTTTTCTATAAAAAAAGAGAAATTTGGTTTATGATTTTTTATGTCATTATGTTCTACATTCCACTGAAAGCTCTTCATAGGAGGTGTTTATGTACAGCACAATGACACATTTTCCTTTCTCTCTTCTCTTTTTCTTCCTTCCTTTTTTCTTCCTTCCTTCCTTCCTTCCTTCCTTCCTTCCTTCCTTCCTTCCTTCCTTCCTTCCTTCTATATTTTTCTTTTTGATAAATTTCTGCAAGGGGATAACTCAGGTGAAATGGATGTCAAAATATCTGAAAAACTGAGTTGGTAATTATAAGGGAAAACTGCCCAGAATAGCACGGGGGAATGACAAAATGCCATACTAAGAACAAAACTAGCAAACTGCTGATGGCATGTGTACGTAATAAAAGCTGTATTGAGTAAATCTAACAAAAAGTTCAAGAAAACCTTTCAGGGCTGGCTGTTAATGTATACAATACAGTCTCAATCTGGTTAGTTAAATACTATAAGAAATGGGACTTTGCAAGCTATAAAAGTTCACTATGTGCAAATAATGTAGATAATAAATTTTATGGGAGCAGTGTTGTAGCTTCTTTCATGCTATAGGTTTATAGGCTGACCATATGCCCTAATTTACACAGGATGGTTCTGGTTCATGCCTGTTGACCCTCTGTAATTATTAATACTGACACCTTTTATTACAGATGTATCCTTGTGTGGATAATAAATGATCACACAATACATTACCAAAATGTTTACATATATATATATATATATATATATACATATATATATATATATATATATATATATATATATATTTGAGTTATTTTAGATATATGGGTTGTCTTGGGTTCATGATTAACCTGAAAATTTTTAGGGTAAAAAGGATTTTAGAAATCTAATGATGGTGAAGTTCTGCTTAAACAGCCCAAAGTTGAAATTAAGTTTATCAAGGCATTATAAAGTAATAGCCTACACGTGCTAAGCATACAGGTCAGAATGATTGTTGAACAACCTTTGAGGAGAGGGGGAAGGTTTTGCATGAGAAAAACAACAGTGTTCTGTGAAAAGGATCTGGATTAAGTCATGAGCAAAATAAAGTAACCAATGATGATTGTGCAAATATGAGTCAGCAGCCTGATAAATAGGGAGAAAAATCATCTCTGCACTGTGTGAAACTTCAATTGAGCTTTTCAGTATATGAAAGTATAAAATTAGTCTCCATTTTTAACCAAACTAATCCAAACTATGAAAAGGATTAGTGACAAGAGAAATCCAAATAATGGGAGAGTACTTAGATCTATGAATAATTGAAGTTAGAGAAATGAAAAAATCTAGAATGATGTTGATATGAATGATTTACTTCTCCAGAGTTTACATTCACATGATAATGTTATTATCATAAAAGAAATATTTGAAATTTTTATTTAAAAAAAAAGTATTTTATGAGCTTTGGGAGGAAGAAGTTAAAGGAAATGAAATTTTTCAAAATTCAGTCTTGAGGATATAAGAAAATGAGATGTTATGGTCATGACCCACCTAAATGTTGTAAATCATATTTGGCAAATTCTTGTAGGTCAAAAATTGCTTTTAATCATCATCAAACATGAGAATCTGGTAAGTTGGAGGCAAAAAGCATATCTTTTGTATTAGAGAAAGATGCTGTTTTAAACCCTCACCTAACATTGATCTTTCTCAGATGTCTCTCAGTGAGAGCTGAGAGAATAAGAAAAAAATACCTGAAGAGCTTACTCTCTGCCAGGTATTTGCTGTGCTTTTAAAATCTGTGTGAGTGTGTGTGTGTGTGTGTACACACTTTTATTTTATATGCTGAACTCTATATTCACACGTGAGTAGTGATACCATACATACTTTATGCGTTGCTGACTGAAAATTTAGTAACCACCCTACAGTGTATAAAAGGTAATACTAGGATAAAGTGACAAGTTCACTGTCACTTTATCATCTAATGTGGCAGTGTTTCAGTATAGCTTTCTCTGTGTATTCACCAGGAATTTTTGTCAACAGTACTGATGTGGTCCCTGACTTGTTCTTGTTTGGGACAGGTATAAACAGCTAAAAAATAATAATTTGATGACTCTTTCAATCTTAAGAGTTATTGAATTTTTTTCCATCTAAAACAATTTTTTTTAAAAAAGGATCTGGCTTAATATTTTAGATTGTCTAAAATTAAGTAGCCTATTTTAAAAATCTTCCTCTTGCCTTTGGCTATATAGAGCCACAAAGTTGAAAAAACTAAATCATATCTTAATTGGACAGAAATCATGTCTATCAAAACCTATGAAATTGATGAAAGATGTTTGGAATCTTTTTTTTTTTTTGCAGGTTGTGATAAAGTAAAGTTGGATCTAAATGTTCTTACCTTTTAATTCCTTTTAGAATATTTGATGTTCTGCTCAACTGTCGAATCATAAAAAAAAAAATGAATAAGGAATTTCTAAAAAGCTATTAGAAAATTTAGAACATCTTCTGCCACGAGTGTCATTTCTTCTGTTGGTCATATAAAACTCTCTAAATCTTTGTTCTTAATGAGTCATTGAGCACTCTGTAGAACTAAATCTGAGTTTAAGATACAAAAACAACCACATAATGTATTAAATATGAAACAAGGTTTCTTTGTGACAGTTAAATAATGTCATGAATTTAATATATTTTCTTTATAAAGAGTCAATCATTTCTCAATAAGTGTTTTCATTTGATTCTAGACAGTGTTTCAGCACAGTGCTGCTTATCGTTTGGCCCATAGACTAAAACTGGTCCGATGAGGCAAGATCAGCAACCAAATCAACTCTTAGAAACTTTTATAGTCATTTGAGTAATTAAGAGTAATTTCGTACCTGTTGAATCCAATTTAAAAAAAGGGGCTCTATTATATCTTTTTAAATGTCTTCAGTAATTTGATTTTTATATATTTTATAAAAGTAGAAATTTTAAAAAATGTTATTTTGGCATACATATTTTTGGGAAACATTTTTCTAGCATACACAAAAGACTTAATACATGAAATATTTTTTAAAAATCACATTTAAAGGAAGGATAAATTGCTCATTGAGTTTTGTTTGTTTTTTAATAGCTACTGCTGGAAAGTAGATCCAGAGAATTTTTTAAATCATGGTAAATAAAAAGCCTAAAATCAATAAATGTTTGTCTAAGTTTTTGTTTTCTTGCAAATTTTGAAAAGAAAATCAATCTTGGATTTAACAGCCTCACTAACTCCTTGGGGTGGTTTACTTAAAGAGTGTTGCTCAGGACCACAGAGGAAGAGCAGGTTATCTGCCTTTGATGCTTACTCTGATCTAAATGACTTGTGATTTTCAAAGGCATTTGGAAGACACTGGACATCTTTTATCTTTTTTTTAAGGAAGAGATACCTGTTACATGGAGCTATAGATTTTTGCTAAAAAACTATCTTCCTAGAACACAGAGAAATAAGTTGCTTTACATGCCAAAAACCAACAAGACATCCTGTTATTCTACACCTGAATAAATTTTGAGACTGATTACCTCGGATCAATGCACTACCAGTCCTTCCACTATGGGCAGGTGGTCCTCCTATAAATGATTTTAATCCAGGGACTGAGCTTTTAAGAGACTATTTTTTTTAACCTCTGAGTAGTGTTCTTTTTGATAGTTTTGTGCAGAACTACCTTGTTACTCTATTGCCAGGTAACAATTAATTGTCTTTGTCCATTCATTCAGCGATAAATATTTACTAGGTATTATTTACATGCAAAACACTGGGCTAGTAGTTACTAGGTACCCAATAGATTATTAAACACCAAGATCTCAGCTCTCACGTAGATAACAATTCAATGGGAGAGGCTGACAATAAACAAAAGAACAAATATTTAATTACAAATGGTTCAAAATTCTAAATAAGAAGCATGAAAGGGGCAGTGAGTGATAGAGAAGCTGTGGCGTGGCTTTCTGCCACTTTGAGTCCTTTGCTCAGCTCTTCTGTAGAAACAATGTGCAGTTTATCTCCCATAGTTCTGTGAAAACCCCTTCATTGTCTAACCCAGGGGTTCTCAAGGGTAACTGACTACAAAAACTAATTCCCAGGCCCATGCCAAACCAACAGAATTGGAATCTCTGAGTGTGGTGCTCAGGCATAAGTGTTTTTTAAAAGATCCTCAGTTGAATCTAGCATGTGGTGAAGGTCAAAGAGCTCAGCTTCTATGCTAGCAGACTTCTATCAAAGGGGCCATGGCAAGTACCCTTCTGGGTAATATAACATCTTTAAGGTTATGACTAGGTTCTTTTGGAGCAGGATTCACATACTTCACACTCTCTCCCTACCCATCAACCTGCTGCAGAAATAAACAGGTGAGCTATAACTTGCCAAGATAAGAAAAAAATATCTACAACTGGAACTGTTTCGCCCCTCCAAAGGATATACTCCCAGGTTTTCTACTTTTCTTCTTGTTATCACCTTTCTGAGACCAAGTATTCTGTTTTTTTATTCTCATAAAATTAAACAAATGTCTCAGGATTGCAGTGTTTGGGTATTAAAACTATATTTAAAAATCTCTTCTTCCACCAAAAGTAGAAAAAAAAAGCCACCAAGTGCCTCCTGAGAATGCATGGTGTATTTCTCTGCCATTGTTACTTGTTGGAGCCCTATTCATCCTCCATGATCCAATTTAGAAGTGATTTTCTCTACAAAGTCTTTCTAGGTCAAACAAGGGAGAATAAAGACGTTTTCCTCTTCTGAACTCCTAAGGCATGCTGTCTGCCTATCTTTATGAAATCATCACAAATCGCCTCTTATTACAAATATTTGTATAGGTATAGGGTATTCTCCTCCTTTTCAACCAAAGTGTTATTGAAAAATTTATAGCATTTATCATTATTTTTTGCAAATAAGTATTTTTGAAATGAGTAATTCAAGTCCATGAATAAAAATGTTAATCTGAAATATAATATTAATGATCAATAGCTTAATACTTAATACTTAATACTTAATACTTAATACTTAATACTTCAATAATATACAAAAATCTCCTCCAATTACTTATGGACTCATTATTTACCAAACTCTGCATATGATCAGTAAGGCAGAAATATGAAATAATTATATGTTCTAGGTACTGCTATGTTTGTGGGGATTGTAGGGGGGGAAATAGTAATTATCATTGTCCTTAGGAACATATAAACCAGTGAGGGATATAGATATTAATCAATTTATCAGACAAAAAGTTAATAACGACAACTATATAAACCACTTGAAAGAAAATTTTCTTTCTTCTTGAAAGCCTACTAAGTAGAATTGACCCTGCCTTGGAGTTAGGTTTCCTACAGGATGAACCATTTTATTAAGACTAAACACGAGGAAAGGGCATTCCAGAAAGAATAGCACATTTAAAGTATCTGAAGAAAGAGAGAACATGAAGGTAAAAGAAACTGAAATAGTGCCAGTGTGACTGGAGGGAATTGCGAAAAGTATATGAAAGGCGTGGACAGGAGGAAAAGGTTGAGATATGGCATGATCAGACATGCATTTTGTGCAGAGCATTCTGGCTGCAGTGTTAAAAACAAATTGAAAGGCAGGGTAAACTGGGTGGCTGTAAAATGCCCAGTCAGGTGATCAGTGTGGGTAAGAAGTGGTATGGTTTGGACTAAGGTGGCGGAGATGAAGAGAACTAGATAGATTGAGCGAAGTTAGGGAGATACCTGTGACATGCGGTGGTGGGCACTTGGACATGAGAGGAGGTATCCAGGAAGCTTCCTGCATTTCTATCTTGCTCATCTGTTTGAGGGTGTTGATAGTCACTGGGACAAGTAACACTGGCAAGAGGACATGTGAAATATCAGGATTCTAATTTTAGACATAGTGAACATTATGCTTAAAATATTATTTGTCCTTCTTGCATTTATTCTATTTGACTTGTAGAGTCATTAGGCTCTGTCTTAAGAGCTAAACAATCTTAACAAAATTCAGAAAATGAATTAATGTAACATCTGTCCTACTGGTATTTAGCATTTCAGTCAGAACTGATGCTCATACTCCAATGCTTAAACACTTCAGAGCTTACGTGTTTTCAAGAGGGCTAATAACCTTGACCAAGAAGATGCTATGAGGAAACTCAAAAGTTTAATTCAGTAGATAGAGAAAAAATGGCCCTGGATCTCTTCGTTGTTAAATAGGCATTTGAATGCATAGAAAAATACTTCAATATAATATAATTATTCTGAATGATTTGATTTCAATGCAAGTAAATCTATTTCTGACTTCAGTGAAATTTGAGCTTTGTAAAATAATCAATGCCAGAAATAAGTAGTTTTTAAATCCAAATTTTAATAGTGTCTCTCTGCCTTTAGTGAGATTGTGAGAGAATAATTATAAGAACAATTATCCTTGTTCTTATACATTTCCTAAGAACAAAGATAATTGCTATTGTTTACCCCTGCAATCTCACAATTTTAGCACAGTGCCTAGAACATATAACTGTTTAATAATATTGGTTGACAAACTGTCCTGGTATCTACCCAATATACATGCATAAAATTGCAGATTGTAAGAGCTGTCTCTTTTGTGAACTACAGCATCTGTTTGTATTTTGCACAATACATGACAATATTCTTTGTTTTAAATATCTATTAATGTCAGTTAAACAAATTTTGAAGACTAAAAAAATCCCCAAATAAGACTTTTTTTCTTTAAAAGGTTGAATTTTTTGTAAATATATATTGTATGATTTATGTAACAATTTATATAACATGTGATTCAAGTGCTTTTTTCTTATTAGTTTCAATTTTTTAAAAATCTACATTTTTTTATACTTTATAAAAAAGTTTTAAGTTAATAAAACTCTAGTTCTCGATTAAGTTCTACACAGGATATTTTTGATATGTACAACGGCAAGGTCAGTGTCAGATGCTGACATGTCCACATCCATTTTCATGTTAGGGATTACAATGAGAGTTGCTATTATGACAGCTGAGTCATAATAATTCACAAGGAATAAGAAGTGAAGAATCCTCTTATCAGTGAATGCCTATGCTTGCAAAACAACTTTTCCCAATTAAACTTGCTGGCCCAATAAGCAATTCGAAGGACATAATAATACTGAATATCCTATGACTAAAACATGCCCTGCTTGCGTTGAGCCAAGAATGTCCAACAATTGTTTTCTTTTAAGCACAAAAGGCTCTTTATTTCTAACTCAGTCTGTCCAGATTGCAAACCACTTTGCTGCTTTATGGTGGTCACTTTTGTGTTACTATGGCTGCTCCATACTGTTGTGATACTTAACAAGCTTTTGTTAGATAAACTCCTTGAGAGTTTTTATTAAGTGGATGACCCACTTTGAGAATCAAGTTAAATATAAATATAAATATAAACATAAACATGGACATAAATACAAATTCAAATATAAATATGAACATAAATATAAAACTATAAAATTATAAATATAAATAATATAAATGTAAAAATAAAATGTGCTCTGAAGATGAAAGAGAAGATAGTATTTATCACTTGCTGCAATTCCTACAGATGCTGATTTTTGCATTAATCATAAAATATTACCAGCATTTCCTCACCTGGTGATGTAGTCAGCCTGGACTGCCATAGCAAAATATCATTCATTGAACAGCTTAAACTACAGATATTTATTTCTTACAGTTCTAGAGGGCAGAATGTCCATGATCATTGTCTTGCTGTGTCCTCACATGGCAGAGTAAGACAGGCAGAGAAGAGAAAGAGAGAGGGAGGGAAGGAGAGAGAGAGGGCACATTCCTTCTGGTGTGTCTTCTTAGAAGTTCATCAGGGGATCCATTTTCATGACTTTTCTCTAAACTTAATTACCTCCCACCTTCACATTAGGAGTTAGTGCTTCTACATATAAATTTCATGGGGATGGGTAGGGGAGACACAGTTTAGGACACAGCATTCAGAGTCTACTACCTTCTGATCTTCTCTCTCTGAGTTGAATAGGAAAGGGTGAAGAGACCACATAATGTGCACAGGCTACCTTTGAACCAATGGATCCATATTTCAGTCATTCAAGTTCAACTGCAGTGGTATTATATACTATTTCATATTTTCATTTTATTCTTCCTCTTCATAGATGTCAGCACCAAGCTGATTGAGAAGGGACGGTTTGATGGTAAGATGCCCAGTTGGAAGAATGCACAAAAGGCCGACATGAGGATGAAATGACAGGCACCAACTTTATTGTGAGGAGCGCAGTATTGAACACCTTTCTCCTTCTCCCCTTCTTGTGCTCTCCTTCTGCTCTCCAGGGGACCACATGGCTCTACACATAGCAGAGTACAATACTGGCATTCAGCCACAATAAGCTGAAATATGTTTACATATTTTAGGTGCAGGCACCCTACTACACTAATGTAATATTCTAAATCCGGGGTCCTATTCCTAGCTGTGAGCCTGGATCACAGCCATACCTTGAACCTGCCAGGCCTGAGACCCACAATAGACTTTTTGATAATAGGTGTACTTATTTATTTTATGATTAGTTACTAAGCAAGCAATTCTTTTTTCAATTTATTATTTTTTATTTAAAAAAATGCTTCATAAATGACTCCTATTGCTAAGTTTCCAAATTGTGATCACTGGTTTAAATCAGTCACGTAAGGCATGTGAGCAGAGAATTGCTGACTGACTGATACTACTTGTAATCTGATCAGTCCCAATGTGTGCCAGATGCACATTCACAGAATTGCAGGTTAAAATAGCTGTCTCTTTTGTGAACTACAGCATCTGTTTTTATTTTGCACAGCACATGATAGTATTCTTTAAGTATCTATTAATGTCCAGTTAAACAATTTTGAAGGTGAAAAATCTCCAAATAAGGTATTTTTTTATTTTAAAATGTTGAAAAATTTTATACACATATATTGCATAATTTATATCACTAAATTATGGGAATATATTTATATAAAAAATTAAGCAAACTTTAAGTAAGTTTTCATCAATTTGAGGTACATATATAGCAGTGGAATTTTTTAGTCATATAGTAACTCTATGAGTAACATTTTGAAGAATAGCCAAAATGCTTTCCATTGCAACTGTGCCATTTTACAATCCCATAAGCAACATATAAGGGCTTTATTTTCTCTATGTCTTTGCCAGTATCTGTTATTTTGCCTTTTCTGATCATCTAGAGATGTGAAATGGTATCTCATGGTTATAATTTGTGTTTCACTGGCTAATGATTTATTTTATTTTATTTTATTAATTTCAAGTATACAGTACATTGTTTAGCATTATGTATTATACGGTACATTTTAAGCATTATTTCATGTGCTTACTGGACATTTGTATATAGTCTTTGGATAAATGTTCAAATCATTTGCTAATTTTTCCACTTTTATTGAGATATATTTGACATATAATGTTGAGTAAGTTTAGGCCATACGGCATTATGATTTGATATACATTTATATTAAGAAATGATTACCACAATAATGTTAGTTAACACATCTATCACCTCACATAGTTATTGTTCCTGTCCCAAGAATGGAGGTCTGAACTAACTGCAAGTTGAAAAGAAGCCTAGAAATAACATTTTGCTTATCTAGAGCACTTCTGTGTTTACCAGGTAGGGGCACTTGCAAATCATTACTCAATCCACCTCTAGGAAACATGGCAACGTGCTAGTTATATCATTTTCTTTAAAGGCTAGAGAAAGCCGCAATAGAATTTGTGATCTGTTGCATGAAGTCATCCTCAGCCTTGTGGTGGGAATGAGAGTGCCTTAATGCTCTGCCTGCTCATTTCTTTAACATTAATGAACAGCATTTTTTTTTTTTTAATTAGAGAATGCTAAGAGTTGTATAAAAGGTGAAGACAGCTGAGCTTCTTTCCTGCTTGGAAATTGCATAGTCACATCTTCTGAGACACTTTTCTAATTCTAAAAGCATGTTAGAGTAGTAAGAGTAATTTAGACAAAGAGAATGAATTAATGTTGAGAAGGCGAGAACAAAAAAACTAAGAAACTGCTCAAAAATATGTCAAAGATTTAGTTCACAGACAAAGCTGTAAATTTAGTACCTTATTATCCAAGTTGTAATAGAATTTCAAAACACTAATTAGGGCCCTGACTCTCCTCCAAAACACATCGTTTTACTCGAAGGCCAGTTAAGAAATAGAATTAGAGGTAAAGAGGTCTATTTTCTAGGCAGCTTTTCCTTCTTCCTTTTCTCACTCAAGGATTTAAAGATGGGTGAATACCAAAAGTGGCATTATTGTAAGACCACGTTAGAGAGAAAAGGTGATTCTTGAGCTATAGGTTGCATCAAGAGTGGAACAATAACACCTCCTGAAGAACATGGACTTGGTAGTCAGCCTCAAAGAAGATAAAATTATAGTGGCTTTAGGCACTTATCCATTGAATTGAATACATAAATGATGTTAAGGCATTATAGTCAGATGTTGGGACCATAAGGTCATGCTCCTGTACCTTCCAACCAGTCAGGCTCAGGGCTTTCCTGTCTGCTTCTCCCTTAACCCAAGAACCCCAGTTTTCACAAAGACTTTTTTTTAGTTTATACATCATTTTCTTCCATGTACTTATTCAGACCTGAATACTATTTTGATTGTGAAATTTTTGTTGCTAACACTCTCTCTATCCATCTTAAGTGGTTTGGATTTCATATACATATAATTTCCAATACAACTAATATCTATTTCACAGCCACACAATTTACATCAACCTTATAAGGAGAGGTGGTCAGAAACTAATAAGCTTGCTCAATTTATTAGTGGTTGCAACATGAGAGCCATCTTTCTGATGCCAATCCTGGAGCTGTAAGCAGTGTAGGAAACATCTTTTCTGGAGTCTGTTATGCTCTCCATTCAGTTCTATAGTCCTAACTCTCTCACCAATACTGCTGAAGAAAGTGGTAAGCTGGGTAGCATTGTAGCAAGGACTGACAAATTTAGAGCAAGTGCATGTAATCATTAGTGTTTGTAAGTGCAACATTTATGTGGTTTTAGAGACTGCTTATAACACACCATAAATTAAATTAGCTAGATCTCTCAGAAAGTTAGGGGCCATTTAAATATCTAAAATATTATTTTTACATTTCTTTATAATATCAGAACACAAATCATTTATCAGTTTTAGAACTTAGTGGTTTCTATGGCTGTCTATTCTTATTTTTTTTCCCAATTATCTTTTGAGAATAGAAACTAAGTTGAAATTTAAAAGTATTTTTGCAAGGTTCGTGTTTAAAGAAGATAAAGAAGAGTACTGCAGAGTAAAAAAGAAAGAAAGAAAGAAAGAAAGAAAGAAAGAAAGAAAGAAAGAAAGAAAGAAAGAATCTAGCAATCTCTCTATAAAGAGTTTTTTTTTTTTTTTTCCTTTTTCACATCAGCATAGTCTATGGAAAAATTAAGAATAGACTTCTTTCAACAAATTTTTATTTTGGAACATGTCTAAAATTACAAATGCATAAGTTTGTGATATTTAGATTCACATTTTTTAAAGGAAATTGCCTCCATTCACTCTTAGAGGCCCTAAAATCTGCAACTCTGATCACTTTCATTTTCCTTCTTGGAGAACAAATGTATGTTAACTTGGAGGGAATTGACATATTTCCTGACTGACAGGTAATACTGTTGACAAAATGATTAAAATCACAATTTCACTACTGCAAACTAACATAATGACGGGAAAGAGGAAATACTTCTAATATGTATAGAAGCCAAAATGAGGGCACAACCCATCATGAACCTTCAGAACTGCCAAGTTAAAAAAAGATATAAACCAATTACTCAAGAGTCAGTAAGATATAATCAGAGACCTGAAACTGGGTGCTTTCTAGAACCACAAGAGCTAACATCTTTATTAAGGAGGGTAATTTTATTTATTTGGGCTGTGCTCTGAAACCCTACAAATGTGTAAATATATGTTAATTTATCCTTTTTTTATAAAACAAACCCAATATCCTCTCTATGGCTAAAAATAATTTAAATTTCTATCCATTGACTAGTCTCACCTGTCTAGGTTTTAAAGACAGATATAAAGAATTAAGAAGCAGGAGAATGCAAGCAGACTCTTGATACACTATTTTTTTTAACCATAAAAGGACTGAAAGATACAATTGTTAGGAGAAGTAAGGAGTAAGGTCCAATGAGAAACAGTCGGTAAGAGTTCCAAATGGAAACAAGAGAGAATAAAGGAGCAGAAGATATTTTCTATGAACTGATAAATATTTTTTAAAATCATATTACATGGACCCATCGAGTGTTCTAAATAAAAAATGGAAGAAAAAAATTAAACCTCTCACGGATATTAGCTGATTGTCTCCTCAGTGCCTGTCTCCCTCCTTTCCAACACTTGCTTATTTATGATTAGGAAACTTTTGTTTCCTGGGAAGCAGGCTCCACCCCACTCCCCAGCCTTAGGCTTTATTGCATATTTCATCCTCCCAAGTTCAAAAGTAGACACACTACTCATACAACCACAATTAGTGACTCCCAGAAGTGTTCCTGGGAATGCTTGGACAACCAAGTCATCTTCTAATAAAAATACTAAACCCAAAAAGTTAAGCAGAGAGCAGCAGGCAGTCAGCTCCATACCATGACCTGACACTAGAAAGCCAGTGGAGACAGATTTAAGGCCTTCCTTAGCATCTAAGTTTCTATTATTGGAACACAGTAATTCCTTATTGTTCAAGCTTAGCTGGGCTTGGATTCATTTCTCTATGCAAGAGAAATATTTATCTAACCGAATAAGACTAAAACAAAGTTCATCAAGAAATTTCAGAATACCAAGGATGAAGATATAGTTCTAAAATCTTCTTGCAAGGAAAAATAAAATAGGTCATCTACAAACAAATGATAATCAGACTGGCAGTCAACTTTTCATCAGAATTACCAGATGTTAACAATGAAATTGTTTTTATCTTAGAAATTTATGTAGCTAATGTTTTCTGAAGTGTGCAGTCATAACATTTTCAGATTTACATTTTTGTTAAATTCACCTCCCATATACTCTTTCTTAGGAAGATACTTAAAGATGTGCTTTCAGAGAAGTGAGGGGCTCTAACAAGGGAGAGGAAGACATGGAATGAGGGCTGGAGTTCAGTCACCCAGTTAATGATGATGAAAGGTCATCCTGGCACAGTAGCAACCAGCAGCTCTAGGGGAAATAGGAGGTGAATGGGGCAGAAGAGGGACTTAGGGAGGGGCACCTAAGCAGGAGCAGCTGGCATCTTATGAGAAAACATGATATGATAAAAAATATTGGGGAACAAAAAGTACAGAGGAAATTACGGAAGTGAAAAAAATTAAGCTTATTTACTATAAGCTTATTTACTATAGACAAGAGAAAATATTAAAAATGTCAGAGCACACAATTAGTATTGGAGTGATAATGTGAACACTGATTCCTGTTCAATTGTAAAAAGAGGCATGACTTTATTGGAAGAATGTGACATGGCTTCTGCAACACCAATCCATATCATGACATAGTCAAATGCACCCATATCACATAAAACTCACAGATAACTATGAATGAGTATACAGTTAACTAGTTAACAAATGTTATATATTTTATAATCAATTGAGCAGTTATGAATATTTTTTCAGCTTTTTTTTCATATGTTGAAAAATTGTTGTTGCTTTTTTTCATGTTTGAAACATAATCCCTTGGAAACCCCAGAGGTCCTGAGTAGTCATCTAAAGTCCAATAGATAACACATCATGGGAGTGGTGTTAGAATAATAGCATACATCTTCAACTGTTATAAAGTGAATCAACTGGAAAAAATAATGAAATTATGATTAATGACAATATCAACAGCTAACATGTACTGAGTACTTATTATGTGACAGGCATGTGCCAAGCATTGTGTATGTGTTATTCCATTTAATGACCTAACCAACTTTGTGGTATTGGTATTATCTCTTTTAAAGATGATAAATGGATGTACATCAATGTTAAATCACTAGCCTAGATGCATCCATTCAATTTTTATCCAGAAAATTGTAATATCTCAAACATAAATCAAAAAATATCAGAGAGGCATGTTATTTAGAAATAATGTCAAAGGTTATTAACCAAAGGAAAAAAAAGAAAAGCATTTAAGTGAAGTGGGTTTGTGATAGGAAGTGGTAACAAAAAATTTTTTAATTTTTATTGTTAACTTTTTTTGTACAGTTTGGTCTTTTAGCTACATGCTTGTATTACTTTGCGAAAGATTTAAAAATTAAAAATTAAAAAAAGAAAGAAATGAATTGCATAATTCAGTTTCCAAATAAACTTTTTTCATGTTGCTTTTCTTATGGAATAAAGTTTGGGTTAGTGTTGGTCAACTGCTTTAGTATCTGAACAATAACAACAGAATGCACCAGAGGGACCACTATAATTCCCCAAAGCTGGTTCTTCTTGTCTGAATTCTTATCTGTCTTCAGATTTTGTCTTGTCACTCTATGGTGCTTTGCACTTGGTTTCAGAGTACAATATCAATCAAAAAGAATATAATAAAATTGAAATAGTGATGTAAATCAATAAAACATTTGCATTAATATATTAAAAGTCCTTGTCTTTTGGTACTAGTCATTCTAAGATATGTGAGGTAATATCTCACTGTGTCTTTGGCATTTTCTAGGTGATTAATGATGTTGAACATCTTTTATGTACCTGTTGGCCATCTGTGTGTCTTCTTTGGAAAAAATATTCAGATCATCTGTCTACTTTTTAATAGAATTTTTTTTTTTTGCTATCGAGTTGTATACATTATTTGTATATTAACACCTTTTTCATATATGTGATTTGCTAATATTTTCTCCCATTCAGTAGGTTCCCCTTTTATTTTTTTGATGTGCAGACACTTTTTAATTTGATGTAGATTCACTTCTTTATTTTTACTTTTTTTGCTTTTAGTTTTGGCGTCAGATTCAAAAACTCATTCCCAAGAATTATGTCAAAAAATGTACTGTTTATGTTTTCTCCAGGACTTTTATAGCTTCAGGTCTTATATTCACCAGTTTATTTTGAATTGAAATTTTGTGCATGGTGTAAGATAGAGGTCTAGTTTTATTCTTTTGCATGGTGCTGTCTAGTTTCCCAACATCATTTATTGAAAAAACTGTCTTTTCTCCAATATATTCTTGACTCCTTTATTATTAGGTAATTAACCATTTATGTGTCAGTTCATTTCTGAGCTCTTTATTCTGTTTCATTAATATATGTGTCTTTTATTATGGCAATACCATACTGTTTTAATTACTAGAGTTCTATAATAAAGTTTGAAAACAGCAAGCATGATGCCTTTATTCTTTCTAAAGATCACTTTTGCTATTAAAGGTCTTTTGTGGCTCCATGTAAATTTAAAAATTGTTTGTTCTATTTCTGTGAAAAATACCTCTTGCAGTTATCAAAAAGACATGAAATAGCAACCATTTGCAAGAATGTGGAGAAAAGAGAACCCTTGTACACTGTTGGTGGAAATGTATATTGATGTAGCCACTATAAAAAACAAACAATATGGAGGTTCCTCAAAAATTTGAAAATAGAACTATCATATGATCCAGCAATTTCACAAATTCAAAAAATATATATGCATACTCCCAGTTGAAACAACCTAACTGTCCAACAATAAATGAATGGGTAAAAAATTGTGAAATTTTATATATATAATTCAACCACAAAAAAGAATAAAATGTTGTCATTGTAACAACATGGATGGACCTTAAAAGCATTAGGCTAAGTAAAAGAGACAAAGACATATATCTTATGATCTTCCTTGTATGTAGAATCTAAAACATACACATACACATGCACACACACAAGCTTATAGATACAAAGAACAGATGAACGAATTGGCAGTTGTCAGAGGTAAAGAGTAGACTTTGGGTTTTGGAGAAATAGATGAAGGGAGTCAAAAGCTAAAAAAAAAGGCAAGGTCAAGAAAATAAAAGGAAGACTAAAGAACTGTTTCAGATTAAAGAATTCTAAGGAGACATAAGAACTAAACAGAATGAGTGATGCTGAATTGGATCCTGAAGCTTTGTGATGATATAAGGAAAAGGGGTACATGATTTAGCCTCATGGCCTAAACAGCCAACCATTCACCACCAGATTATAAATGACAAAAAGGCAAAAACCACGCCAACCTTGTCACTTTGTATTTCTAGTGATTAGCACCCAAAATGCTAATTTTTTAATAGTTAAAATATCCTAACATACTTGAATATTTATACTCAAATTTGACCTAGACATTAAGAAAGCAAACTCATTCTTTAGCATAGTATCAAACATTTTGTCTCATGTTACAATGTAGTATTAGAACAATGATATTTGGAGTCATTCAACCACTGTTTATTTTTAATAAATATGCTACATACATATGGAAACACTTCTGTTAGTGTGGTATCATCACTTATCGCCACTGGTGAGCACATAACATTACCAGTAAGATGACAAAAATCATGACTGAAAAACATGACAAACATGAATGACAATATTCTTCTTCCTGACAGAATCTTACTGAGACTCAGAATCTAAAAAGATATAGTAATGTTGGACAAAATTAAGATATTTTAAAGTGTGATTCTCTTTCAAAAAAGGTGAATTATTAAATATCCCAAACTTGTACTTAAAATTTTAATGTGTACAATAAAAAAAGCAGACCACATGAAATGAAAATAATAGAAAGCTTGTCATCTAAACACAGGCAAAGAAGTAGTAGAAATGTCCCATATGAAACAGAAGTGATATGATGAGGAATAGGTAAGATATAAACATTCAGACAAGTACTAATGGCTGGCATCAAAGAAGTTTGTCAGTAAATTGTGTAAGGTAAATTGAATTACTCTCAACACTTTCCATAAGACTGTCATCAGAGCTGTTATTAAATGTCTAGCTGAAGTCAAGGCATTTATGTCTATTACAAAATCTTATACCAATTGCATAATCTAGCCATAATGAAATTAAAACTTTCTTCTCTTCCTTGTTTTTAATGAACTGATACTTTGTTCTAATAGTCTCTGCTTTTGTGTCTACATGCTTAGAAAATCTCATAACAAATTACCACAGAAGTTTTATCGTTATGTAATCATTATGTAAAATTTCTGTGGTAATTTGTAAATCAGTTAAATTCCATTTTATATCTCTATCTTATAATAAGAGTAAGAGTTGTCATTGAAACCTAATAATCAGCATTTTGTACATACACCAAGGCTTTTTCTCTCTGAAGACATGGTCACAAATCAAAGGCAATGGCTGCCATTGCTATTTTCAACTAGAGAAACCAATTTCTGACTCTCCTTCCAAGTGTCCTCTTACCCATTGTGTTCTTCTACAATCTGGAAGGGGGTGACAGGGGAAATAATAATACTCCTGTCAATTTTCGCTATTTATATATTAGGGAAATATGTCGAGCTACAAAATTTTAGCTTTTTCTTCTCTATAAGGAGAAAGTGCCATTCAGTACTACAACTTCTGAATAGCTTTAAGTACAACTAATATGTTTTCATTAAGACTAAATTTATTCAGATAGCTTCTCTTAGAAATAATTTTTTTTTTTTTGACTAACTCTACCAACTCTTTCAAGCCATTTAAGAACTTGCAATAAATGGAGGGGGAAATGACTTCTAGACAAGAGGTAAGTCTGAAACCTTCTGTCTTATATGTCTCTTTAATTGTGTCAAATGAATAGGTTTTAAGGAAATAACTTTAAAAAGTTAATCAGTTGGACCAAATTTTTTTACTTGAGGATTTTAATGCTGCAACTTTTATTTTTTTACAAAAGGAAAATTTTTACAAGACCAAAGATTCAAATAGGAGAGGTAAGAAAGCATAAGCACACTCATTAACTACTGCAGTGATTTCCAGCTTTGAAGAGTCACAGACCAGAAACAATTTGAAAAAGTTTTTGAGGAAATCAAATCACATTACTAACTATTTTACTAAGTAAGCAAAAACAAACAAGCAAAATCAACCCACCAAACAAACAAATAAACAAAACCCTTCCATGAATTCTCATCAATTTATGAGAAAAAGAACATGGTCTTAAAATAATAATTCTTTAAATTAAATGATTTTAGCTTTATGAGTAGACTATATGTTTGTAATTTCTTTTATAAGTTATTTCTTGAGAGATAAAAACCTTATCACAAAATAGTCTGAATATCTTTATCACTGTGTGGAAATCAATGATTTAAAGGTTTGACACTTCACTCAGCACTGCTAATAGAAACAGTTCAGATAATGAAACAAACATTTTCACTAGTTCTACCTCTTCCAGGTAAATGAAAGTGTCACCAAGGACAAGGAAAGATAAAAAAAAATGCATTTGTTGTATTCTCACACCATCCTCAACAGAGATTGAAATCTACAGGATAAAAAATGTTAAAAAGTTTATCTACTTTTATACAACTCAAATTTTATCTATTTATTTATTAATTCTCAGAGCAGTACCTGCATGTATAATAACATTTTAATGTGAAAAATTAAACAATAAATAAGTGAAATATAAGGTGTCTGACTTTAAAGATTATAATCTATTTTTAAAAAAATATTCCAGAAGCAAAAAATAAAACATAAGCATATTAAATAAAATTAAGGATAAATTATTTGGTGTTATTGAAAATTAAAAATAATGAGAAAATAAAAAGTGGGTTGAAGATATATAAATTTCTAGCAGATTTTCCTTAAGCTAAATCTTAAAGAATTAAATTATTTTATAACCTTGAAAAAGTCATTTTATCCCCCCTGACTTCACTTTCCTTATTTGAAATTGAAAAAATTGAGATATCTTTTATCTTGATCTAAAATATGATACTATGATACTATAACATAATTTTCCATCAATCAAAAATGACATTGAAGAAAGTCATATTTTTAAAAAATCAAAACAAGTAAATAGTTCTGTCACCCTATTCAGATTTCTAGAGATTACTCCAGATGAAAAATTCCATATGGCAGTTTTAGGAAGTAATGTACTTGACAAATAGCTCCTAGCACAATTTAAGAGAGAAGATGTATGCTTCTAATGCATGCCATGCACCACTGCCAGATCAGTCTTCCTGTAAGACTGGTTTGGACACACTAGACTCTTTCTCAAAACACCTTGATAGCATTCTACTGTACACAGAGCTCCTTTTGCACTAGGCATGAAGATCTCCAGTCACTCACTTCAAACTGCCTTAAACCTGTGTCTCACAATTCCGCTCTTAATTATAAATTATTGGTTGTTGAAGAAGATAACTTCCACAAAATATTGTATGCAAAAGACAAGTGTATTAAAAGGATACAGGGATACCCTTAAAATACAAGGCAGTAAGTACAGCTGTTCTTGATGAGGGCTTCTCTAAGGAATGAACATCATAAAAAATCAAGAAATTTATGTATTTATTTCTTTATATAATTCTAATACCACAAAGTCCACTATTTTAAAGTATACAGTTCAGTGGTTTTTAATACAGTCTCAAAGTTGTGCAACCATTGCTGTTGTCTGATTCCAGAATATTTTCAGCACTCAGAAAGAAACACACTCATTTGTCACTTTTTACTCCACCACCCACCATTCTGTAACAAAGACTAATTTATTTACTGTCTTCATTGGTATTTTCTATTCTGGAAATGTTGTAAAAAATGGAATAATGCAATAGAAGGCATTTTGTGTATGGCGTCTTATAGTTAGAAAATGTTTTGAGAGTACATCCATATTGTAGCATATATCAAAGCTTTATTTGTATGGTTGACTAGCATTCAATTGTATTGTTATGCCATGTTTTGTTTATTAATTCATTTGTTTATAGACATTTAGAATGTTTCCACTTTTTGGCTAAAATGAATACTGCTATAAACATTCATGGACATGTTTTTATATCAACACGTGTCTTCATGGGTATATGCCTTAGAGTGATATATGCTTAGGAGAGAAATTGCTAGATCATATGGTATTAACAACTGAATTGTACCTCCCCACCCCCCATTCATATGTTGAAGTCCTAACCCTTTATACTTCAGAATGTGACATTATTTGAAATAAAGTCATTGCAGATGTAATTAGGTAAGGTTAAGTCATACTGAAGTAGAGTGGGCCCCTAAATTCAATAGCACTGGTGTCCATATAAAAAGGGGAAGTTTGGACACAGTCCCATAGGGGGAACATCATGTGAACAAGAAGGCAAAGATTGTGCTGATGTTTGTACAAAGCAAGGAACACCAAAGATGCAACAAAACCACTAGAAGCTACAAGAGAGGAATGAAACAGATTCTCCGAGTCCTCCGAAGGAACCAACCTTGATCGCAAACTTCAAGCCTCCAGAACTGTGAGAAAATAAAATTCTGTTTGTCACCCAGTTTGTGCTGCTTTAAGGCAGCCCTTTCTAACTAATTCATATGATAACTCTATGTTTAATTTTCGAGGAACTGTGTTTCTAAAGTGTCTACAACATTTTACATTCTCACCAACAATGTATGAGGGGTTCAGTTCTTCCACATCCTTGTCAGTACATGGCATTGTCCGACTTTTTGGTTATTGTTATCCTACTGGATGTGAGGTGGTACCTCATTATGATTTTGAAAGAATTTTCTTATAATCCTTATTATTTCTATAAGATTAATAGAAATGTTACCTTCTTGTTTTTGATTTTAGTAATTTGAGTCTGTGTTCTGCTTTCTTGTTCAGTACACCTAAAAGTTTGTTAATTTTGTTGATTTTTCCTGAGAACTAACTTTTGGTTTTGTTGATTTTCTCTATTTTTCTTTTTAATTCTCTATTTCATTTATTTCTACTCTAATACTTATTATTTCTTTTTTTTTCTTGCTTTGGATTTAGTTTTCTCTTCCTTTTATAACTTCTTAATATGAAAGACTAGGTTATTTAGTCAGTATCAGTCTTCTTGTTAAATATAGGCTACAAATTTTTCTCAACACCACTTTTGCTGCATTCTGTAAATTTTGATATGTATTTTTGTTTTCATTAATCTCATATTATTTTCTAATTTCTCTTGTGATTTATTTTTTGACTCATTAGTTATTTTGAAGTGTGTTGCTTAATATCCATAAATGTGTGGGTTTATCAAATTTTCTAGTGCTCTTGATTTCTAATTTCATTTCATGTGGTCAAAGACCATAGTTTTTATAATTTAAATTCTTGTACATTTATTGAGTCTTGTTTTATGGCTTAATATATGGCCTGTTTGGACAATGTTCCATGTACACTTGACAAGTGTGGACTTTCTGTTATTGGATGTCCTATGGATAACTTTTTGGTCTATGTTTATATTGGCTCTTGTTGTACCAATCTTTTTTCTAATCATTCTATTATTGAAAGTGGTTTATTAAAGTCCCCAATTATTGTTGAAGAGTCTAGTTCTCCCTCCAATTCTGTCAGATTCTGCTTCATGTATTTTGAGACTTGGTTGTCTGATGCATACTTATTTTTAATTGTTATGTTTTCTTAGAGGATCAATCATTTTATCATTATTATATGTCCTATCTGTAGTAATAATCTTCGCCTTAAAGTCTATCTTGCCTCATCAGTATAGCCCCTCCAGTTCTCTTTTGGCTATTGTTTGGTATATTTTTTCCTTTTTCTTTTTTTTAATTTTAAACATATTTGTGTCTTTGAATCTAAACTGTGTTTCCTCAATACAATATACAATTGGGTTTTGTCTTCTCTTTTATTTATTCTGCAAATATATCTTTTAATTTGAGAGTTATATATGTTTCATTTTGTGTAATTATTAAGGTATGATGCATGAATACCATTTTGCTATGTTTCTTATATACTTTATGTCTTTTTTGTTCCTAAATTCATTATTGCCTTTCTTTTTGTTAGCTAAGTAATTTTCTAGTGAAGCATATTTCTCTTATCATTTGTTTTACTACATATTTTTAAATTAAATTTCTTTGAGGATTAGCATTAATATCTTAATTTACACTAATTTTATTTAAATTACTACTAAATTATTTTCAATGCTATACAAAAATTTTGCTTGCATACAGTTCTAGATTCTTTTCTACATTTATTGTAACAGAATATATCTTTACACATTGCTCCCTTCAACTTAGGTTTATAGTTATTGTAGTATGCTCTTGTATTTTAAAGCAAATAAGAAAAAAAAGTTACAAACAAAAAAAGAGTTTGTATTCTGTCTTTTGTATTTACACATACCTATCTTTACTGGTACTTTCTGTTTCTTCATGTGGATTCAAGTTACTTTCTGGTATTATTATTTTTTTTTTCAAAATAAAGGACCACTTTTAGTATTTCTTACAGAGCAAATCAGCTGTCAATGAACTCTCTCAGTTATTGTTTATATGAGATTTCTTAATTTTTTCCTTAATTTTTTTTGTAATAGTTTTGGTGGATACAAAATTTTTGGTTGGCAGTTTTTTTTTTCTTTCAGCACTTCTAATAAATCAACCACTTTCTCTTGCTTCCATGAGTTCTTCCATTTTTTTTTTTGCTGATATCATGTCAGATCTCAGGTATTTAGACTTTCTGTTTCTAGTTTCTCAATTCTGTTCTCCTTACCCAGGATTATTTCTAATTTATTTATAGTATCAATCTAGACCATGAAGTAAAGCCTAGAAGTCCTCAGTTTGCAAATATTTATACCAAAAATTTGCTCCAAAAGCAATGAGCCCTATAGTGTTCTCAAAATATTTGACTAATCACCAGCAGAAATTTTCACTGCCTATAGCAACTTTATATTCTAAGGTACCCCCACTCTTAGAAGCTTTCTGGGCCTTCTCTATTCTCTGATTTCTATTTCATCTGTTTATTATCTCCCAGATGAATCTTCCCCAATACCCTCTGGGTCTTTTTAGACAATATATTCAAATATTTAATTCTCTTTAGCTCTTATTCTATAATTCAACTTTGAGCTCTCTGTTACATATCCAAACATCTCAAAGTGTTTCTAAAAACAAAAATGGCTTCAATTTAATAAGATCTAACCCCCTTTGGAAGCAAATACCAATTCAATATGTCTCTTTTTCCATTAAATGTTTGTGTTCACATCTCTTTGCATAAAGTTTCATTATTCTTCCTCTTTACATAAAACTTCCTACAGTTTATAATTTTATACCATGAAATATGACTTATTTCATTAAGTCACTTATTTCATTATAAGTATCTTCAGAACAAGTAAAAAGTATTCAATATGTGGTAGGTGGTTCATAAGTAGTTGTTTTTCTTTAAAAAAAAAGATAATGACCTAGATTATGTTTAATTCACATAATAATCACAATAAGCACAAACCAAAATTTATTGGTGGAACTAAATGGTGCATAAATCCTTTTCATGTAACATGAGCAATAGTTACAATAGAAGTAAATAAGACAATGATAAGATGCATGTGAAGGACTATTCAGCTTAACTATTATATTCTATTCCACTTATTATTGTGAGAGAAAATATTTCATTTTGACCTATCCTGGTCTCTAGTGACTCTTTATTCACCTTGAAGGACCAGGTTTGACCTTGCCTTTCATATGACCTTTTCTTTCATATGTTTTATTATTTTAGCTGTTAATCCCACCATAGGAGTTATAAAAATTACAGAACCATTGGTCCCATTCAGACTGGATTTTCTCTCCTTTTACTTAGATTTGATGATTTTTTTTACATACAAAGAGACAAGGTAAAACTTTCATTAAAAAAAGAACACTGGTACAACTGATTTATATTCAAAAGAGAATCATCATCCAAACTTTATTGTCCTGACTTTTAATTAACAGACAGATAAGATGGGAACTCTTCTTGCTAGAGGGATTATTTCTTTAAAAGTGGATTGTCTTCCCATAGTAATGAGATCTCACATAGGGAAAGCATTCACACTCTAAGCTCTGTTGTGTAATTAATTAACTCATTTTATTTATCCTGATAGTGAGGATAAGCTTTATAATCCTTTTTTTTTTAATGAAGTCATTGAAATACAGAGCAATTTGATTTGCCTTGGTCATATTAATTAATAGAAGTGGATTTCTCTGATAGTGGTATCAAAGTCGATATTCACAGTATCATCAGTGACAATGGAGCAGGGTTAGGGGCTCAGTATAGAACAGCCAAGTTTAGGTAGCACTCAACAAACACTTGTTTGAAAAACCATGAATAATCTCTGAATAAAGGAATCTATGACACTTCTGCAGTTTGTAATGACAATGAAAAGAATGCTGAAGATGCTGGTGATAATGATAGTGATGATGGTGTTGATATTTATCATAAACTAACTATTAGCCAGGTATTATGGTGGGTGCGTAGATTGAACTAATTTATTAAATTTCTTCAGAACCATTAAAAGGTAAGAGTGTTGATATGGGTCCAATCAAGAGGTAGAAACCACACAGTAATTTGGACAGAGGAAGCTTAATATGAAAAAAATATAAAAAATTATAAGGAGATAAAGGTATAAAATGAACTTTAAAGGGTAATATAGAGCTGAGGGTGTATGTATAAAAAATGAAAATTGAGGTGCAGACATTTGACAGGGTGGGTTTCAATGCACTGTAGGATGGAAGCATTTTCTTTGTTGCCCAGGCTAGAGCTAGTCCACATTACAGGGCAAAAGTAAGCTACAACAGGAGCATAGATGAGTGTTAGGTGATAGGCAAGCATACAGAGATTATCAGGGCAGCATTGTTATATGACCTGGGATACACTGTATGCATCTTATGAGGACCATGGAAAACTCCATCTGGGACACAGATGAACTAAGGCAGGTTGGAGGTGTCCAGGAGTTGGGATACCACTTCTGGAACAAAGACTAAACTGTACTGGTGTGTTCACAACCTGTGAACTATCGCAAGTGATTACCCAACCCAGGTTAGGGCTGTATGGTCACTGAAATACTGCATGTTTGGGGTCATGGTTGGGCAGAATGTAATAGGATGTACCTAAAGACTTGTAGTGCTAACCACCAGTGCAGCAGGCACAAGAAAAGAGCAAAATCTCAGTGGGCCAGAACCAGGAAGAGGAGCTTTCTTCCACTGCAATGTCACTCCAGTGCTCTCTAGAGATAAAGCTTTCACACTGTGCTAACTATAAAGAAAAAATGTATTACATCAGAGCAGGTACTGAATAAATTTCCAGCTGAAGGCAATAAATTAAACTGTCACAGTAGAAATACTATTAATCCAATTTTTTAATTTGTTTGTTTTTGTTTATTTAGGTATGATTGAAAAGTGTATTTAGGTTGTATGATGTGATTTTTAAGGTGTAAGTAACTCCATCCAGAAAGATACCCATGACTTGTTTTTTGTTTTGTTTTGTTTTATTGTTGCTCTTCGTTTATTTGTTTTAGTGAGCCAGAGGAAGAAAGGTTGGGGAAAGTTCCCACTGGCTCTTTTTGGCTCTGGGGATGATCCCTTTACACTCCCTAGGTGCATGCTAGTTAGAAGCCAGACACTCAGGCAGAAGTTTTGGAGTATGCAGTCAAAGCTCTTTCCAGGACTAGACTGGAAGTTAGTTATTTCTTTTCTGCTTTTTCTATGCTGAGCCGTAGGGGATAGCTATAAGTACTGATATGCCTGTTAAAACTTGTATTTTGTTTGCTATAGTCCTGAAGGACTTATGAATACAAGTCCCATTGATTTTAAGAGCCAAGTGATTTGAGAGCCTTTTCTTCAAATGACAACCTTAAATGTTGGAATTCCCAATATGTGGTTCAAACGCACTGCTCCTCAGGGAGAAGCTGGAAGTTGGGACTTCCCTCCTGATAGTATAGAACTGCGCAGAAGTGGAATTTGTAGTGAATGTGTCTCAGCCTTTCTTCCTTATTTTGGTATGAACATTTTCTCAGTTTCCCTATGTGCAGGAGTCCTTAACTAGTCTCTAGAGCTCTCAGAGGGAATTGCTCCAAGTGTAGGTCTATATTCAGTGAGCCCATGGGTGGAGGAAAATTCAGGATTTTCTATATCACAATCTTAACTTTTAGATCTAATAATAATAGAAATTGTTTACTGAATACACAAGAACCTGAGGTAAAGCCATCTTCTTAATATAATCAACCAATACAAGAGATTGTATTAGACAATGGAAAACAAAAGAACTACACTAAAGTGAGGACTGGTAGAAAATGTCTAACATGTAAATTTAATGTTATTTTAAAGGAACACACAAGCTAAAATGAAATTGATTGAAAATTAAGCTGTCAAGTACATCAAGCACATCTAGGAAGGAGCAAGGAAGATGTCATGCCACTGCTATCCTAACTGGATTTCCAAAATGCTTATATAGAAACAGACTGGTAAATAGAAATATAATGATAGATGCCTTAAAATTTACTTTTCATGTGCTTCTTCAAGAAGTTCTTATGTCACTTTTAAAATTTTATACCAGATACAAAAATAATTTTTTGAGGTTCAATACCTTTCTTACTCTACTGGAGAAGGGCTTAGAAATGTGGCATTTAAAGTATCTGGGAAAAGAGAGGAGAGGAACAAGTATTTAGAGTAGTCTCATGAAAATCCAGGAGGAGCTGAACACCCAGGTCTTGTAAAGGGATGGAACTCAGGCTCCAGTGACTGATTCTTTATCTTTATTTCTTTTTCTCTTGGCCTCTATGATGCAGGTCTTTCCCACCTTCGTTTCATGTGCACAATCATTGTTCTACTCTTTATCTATTAATACAGATTCTGCTACATGTTTATCTTGCTCGTGAATCCACTAAAGCTCCTTTAGAGCTTAGGGTTCACTACTCTTTCTCAATTTCCCTCTGGGTCTTTTATTCAAATTTCTGAGAACAAATTTGCTTTGCCCAAGCTCAAGCTCATGTTATTAACTCAGCCTATACGAAAGTCATTGATTCAATCAGCTATGGCCAGAGGGATGGAGTTGGATTATTTATTGACCACTCAGTAGGAGCTCTTGGAAGAACAAATTTTCTGAGACAAAAATTGTGAGGGGCATGTACTCCAAAACCTAACTGGAATACAAATTATGAAGGAAATGGACTGGGCTAAAGGGTAGGAATTATATGGCCTTAAGTCATCCCACACTTAGGCCCCTAAGTTATAAATGAGACAAGCTGGACTACTAGATGACTATTAAGAGCTTTCCAGCTCTAACTGACTTGACTATAAGAATGAATTAGGTTCATATAAATAACAGGTCTGAATGTGACAATTGTGTCATGGCTTTATTTGTCTAGTTGACACCAGATAGTAGAGATGGCTTATCAATAGGTTTGGCAATAAGTTTAACAAACAGCATATTTGTTATATTAGCTTTGTGTTGCTGGGCTAGTCACATAAAAAAGAGATTTATTAAGACAGAAATATGATTTATTATTTTTGATGTATTTTCTCTTTGGAAAGAAAATATGTTCTTATAAACAATCTCACTTCTCATTAAGAAATAATTTATTCTATTCTTTTACTATAGATCTAAAAAAGTGGACAAAAACACAATTTGCCTATTCTTGTTAATGTAAAAAAGATTTTTATATTAGAAAAATAACATAATTTATAAGGTAGAACTAATAATAAATATAAACCTTGTCCACTAAACAAAAAAATGACTATATATCACCAACATAGACACATAATGTCTTTGTATTATCAGAAACTGCAATAAAAATCTAATAATTGAAATAATAAAGTATAATGTGATTATAATGCCATAGAGAGAAAGAGGGAGAGAAGAAATTTTCCAACAAAAAGAAAGCAAAACAAAAATTTCTTTGGTAAATATTTGGACAAATATAAAATAAAAATAAAAACTGTAGATGATACAGATGTTAATCAAGTAATTAATTGGAATAATGAATATTGAAATGAGTTTAGAATCCTATTTCAGATGTTAGACAAATAATAAAAGCAATCTGAAAGAAAATTTATAAAGGTTAATGAAAGCAGGAAGCATAAATAATCAAATAACTGTATAAAAAATGAGCTAAATAGAACATTAATTAATGAGAAAAACAAGTGAAACACACACAAAACATAAGTGATAAGAAAGTATTAACTAAAGATAAAGATAATTTTTTAAATATTATAATTTATTTTGTTTGAAAAAATCTATTTTCTATTAAGTTTATTAAGGAAACTTTGGTTAATACAATTATATAATTTTCAAGTGTACATTATTATTTGACATCTGTATATTCTATTCTGTGTTTACCACTCAAAGTCCAGTTTCCTTTGGCTAACATACATTTGATCCCCTTAACCCACTTGACCTTCCCCCTATCCCTTATATTTGACCTCTTTACACTGTCTACCTCCCCCATTCACCCCCTCTGCTTACCTTCTGATAACCACTAGTCTATTGTCCATGTCCTTGAGTCTCTGTTTGTTTGTCCTGCTCATTTGTTGCTTTTAGGTTTATATCCCACATATAAGTGATATCATGCGATTTTCAACTTTTTCTGTCTGGTATATATTTGCTTGATTATCTCGAGGTTCATCCATATTGTTGCAAATGGCACTATTTCATCTCTTCTTATAGCTGAGTAATATTCCATTGTATATATGAACCAAAGCTTTTTGAGCCAACCAAATGTCATAGGACACTTTGGTTGTTTCCCTGTCCTGGCCATCGTGGGTAATGCTGTTATGAAATTGGTGTACAAATATCTTTTTGGATATGGGTTTTCAAGTCTCTGAGGTAAATACCCAGTAAAAGAATTGCTGGACCATATGGTAGATCAATTCTTAGTTTTTTAAGTAATCTCCATACTGTTTTCCATAGTGGCTACCAATTTATAGTCCCTCCAGCAGTGTATGAGGGTCCCTTTTTCTCCGCTTCCTCTCCAACATTTATTATTTGTCCTGTTGATCATAGCTCTTCTAACTAGTGTAAGATGGTATCTCATTGTGGTTTTGATTTGCATTTCCCTAATGGCTAGCAATGTTGAGCATCTTTTCATATATTTGTTGGCCATTTGTATGACCTCTAGGGAGAAGTTTCTGCCCATTTTTTGATTGGATCATTTCTTTTTTTGCTGTTATTGAGTCATATGAGCTCTTTATATACTTTAGATATTAGGCCCGTATTAGAGGCATTGCTTTCAAGTATATTTTCTCATTCAGACAGTTGTCTCTTTACCTTGCTGACTGTTTCTTTTCCTGAGCAGAAGTTTTTTAGTTCCATGTAGTCCCATTCATTTACTTTTGCTTTTACTTTTCTTGTTTTTGAAGTCAAATTCATAAAATCCTCTTTAAGTCCAAGGTCCTTGAGGTTAGTTTCTATGTTTTCTTCTATGCATTTTATTGTTTCAGGTCTTATATTCAGGTCCTAAATCCCTTTTGAGTTAATATTGGTGTATGGTGATAGACAACAGACTACTTTCCTTCTTTTGCAGGTGGCTTTCCAGTTTTCCCAGCACCATTTCTTGAAGAAGCATTCTTTTCTCCACTGTATATTTTCAGATTTTTGTCAAAAATATCACTTTTATAAAATTAGTTTACTTCTGCATTCTCGATTCTGTTCCACTGGTCAGTGTGTCTGTTTTGTTCTATTTCTTTAAAAAATGCTGATGAGATTTTGATGGGAAATGCATTAAATCTGTATAATGTTTTAGGTAATATGGTCATTTTAACTATGCTGATTCTTCCAATCCAAGAACACAGAATATCTTTTCATTTCTTTGTATCTTCTTTGATTTCTTTTAATAGAGTCTTATAATTTTCAATATACAGGTCCTTCAGATGTTTCGTTAAATTCATTCTGAGGTATTTTATTCGTTTTGGTGCAATTACAAAATAAATTATTTTTTCTACTTCTTTTTCTGATACTTCATTATTAGTATAGGAACACTATAAATTTTTTAACATTGATTTTGTATCCAGAGACTTACTATATTTACTTATTGCTTCTAGTAGTATTCTTGTGGAGTCCTTAGGGTTTTCTATATAGAGAATCATGTCAACTGCAAAAAATGACAGTATGACTTATTCATTTTCTATTTGGATGCCTTTATTTTTTTCTCTTGACTGATTGCACTTGCTAGGACCTCCAATGTTATTGAATAACAGTGGTGATAGTGGACAGCCTTGCCTTGTTTCTGATCTTAGAGAGAAGGATTTTAGTTTTTCATTATTAAGTATAATACTGGCTGAGAGTTTGTCATATATGGCCTTTATCATGTTAAGGTACTTTCCTTCTACACCAATTTTGTTAAGTGTTTTGATCATAAATAGATGCTATATCTTGTCAAAGGCTTTTTTTGCATCTGTTGATGTGATCACATAATTCTTATTTTTCAATTTGTTTATGTTGTGTATCACATTAATCTATTTTCATATGTTGAAACATCTTTGTGGCCCTGGGATGAGCTCACTTATTGTGGTGTATAATCTTTTTAATATGTTACTACATTCGGTTCACAAGTATCTTTGCAAGTATTTAGAATTTTTGCATCTGTGTTCATGAGAGATATTGGTCTGTAGTTTTCTTTTTCTGTGTTATCTTTATCAGGTTTTGGTATCAGAGTAATATTGGCCTCATAAAATGAGTTAGGAAATATTGCCCTTTTTTCATTTTTTTGAAAGAGTTTGAGGAGAATAGTTATTAAATCTTTGAATGTTTGGTAGAATTTACTGGTGAAGCCATCTGGTCTGGACTTTTACTTTTTGGTAAGTTTTTGATGATTGTTTCAATTTTCATACTGCTGATTGGCCTATTTAGGTTTTCTAGATCTTCTTGATTCAGTATAGGAAGACTGTATTTTTCTAAGTACTGGTATATTTCTTCTAGGTTATTAAATTTGGTGTTATATACATTTTCACAGTATTTCTGTATGATTCTTTGTATTTTTTTGATGTCAGTCATAATTTCCCCTCTTTCATCTCTGATTTTGTTTATTTGTGCCATTTTTATTTTTCTTTAGTGACTCTAGCCAGAGGTTTGTCAATTTTATCAAGTTTCTCAAAGAATCAGCTCTTTGCTGCATTTTTTCTATTTTTTTTTTCTGTTTCATTTATTTCTGCTCTAATTTAGATTATTTCTTTTCTTCTGTTGACTTTAGGCTTCATATTTTCTTCCTTTTCTAGTTTTTTAAAAATAAAGCATTAGGTTGTTTATTTGGGCTCTTTCTTCTTTTTAGAGGTAGGCCTGTAAGGATATGAATTTTCCTCTTATGACCACTTTTGCCCTGTCTCAAAAGTTTCAGTATTATGTACTATCATTATCATTCTTTTCTATGTATCTCTTGTTCTCTTTTTATTTATTCTGCAACTCAGTTATTCTTTAGTAGCATGTTGTTTAACCTCCGTATATTTGTGGTTCTTCCTGCTTTCTTTTTGCAATTGATCTCTAGTTTCAAAGCATTATGTTTAGAGAATATGGTTGGTATGATTTCAACCATCTTATATTTGTTGAGACTATCTCTGTGTCCCAGTATGTGGTCGATTCTTGAGAATGTTTCATGTGCACTAGAGAAGTATGTATAAGCACCTATTTTGGGATGTTAGACTGTAAATGTCAATTATGTCCAGTTGGTCTGATGTGTCATTTAAGCATATGATTTTATTATTGATTTTTTGTTTTGATGATCTGTCCATATCCGACAGTGGTGTATTTAGTTACCCTACTATAATAGTGTTTTGGTCTGTTTCTCCCTGGAGTTCTGTTAGTATTTGCTTTACATAATTGGGAATACCTCATTGAGAGCATAGATATTAATAGCTGTCATGTCTTCTTGGTGCATGATTTCTTTTATTATTATGTAGTGTCCCTCAGTAACTTTCTTTACCTTTTTTATTTTGAAGTCTATTCCATCTGATATTAGTACCGCTACTCCTGCTTTTCTCTGAATGCCATTTGCTTGAAATATCATTATTCACCTTTTTACTTTGAGTCTATATTTGTCTTTGGAACTGAGATGTGTCTCCTGGAGGCAGTATATGGGTTTTTTTTGTTTGTTTGTTTTTTGATCCATTCTGCAACTCTGTGCCTTTTTATTGGTGAGTTCAGTAAATTTACATTTAGGGTGATTATGGAAATATAAGGTCTTATAGCCATTTTATCTTTTGCTTTCTGGTAGCCCAGTGTTTTCATTGCTTCCTTGTCCCTGTGTTTCTGTTTTCTTTTTTTTGCTTGGCTTTGGTGGGTTTTCTCTCTGGTTCTTCTTGTTTTATGTTATATATTCCAGTTCTGAATCTTTGGTGTGTGGTTACCATTATGAATATGAAAGAGTTGTGTGTGTATACATACATATATATATATATATATATATATATATGTATGTATACACACACACATATATATATGTATATACATATATATATGTGTGTATATATATATACACAGTCATGCATTTTCTTCTGCGTGTGCCTTATCTCCACTCCCCTTTTCAAATTTAGATCTTTGAATCATCCCTTTTTCAGTCATTGTTATCTCAAATTGTCCCTATGTATGCTGAATGTTCATTACATTATTTAAGCTTATAATGCCCTGTTTTTAGTAAGGATTGCCCTTCACTGCTTTACTCCTAATTGTGTAATTTTTGTTGTTGTTGTTGTTGTTGTCATCTTGTTTTAGGTGAGCTGACTTTTTTCAGTATTTCCCGTAGTGCAGGCCTTGTAGTGAAGAATTCTCTCAATTTTTGAATGTCTGAAAAGGTCTTTATTTCTCCTTCATACCTAAAGGAGCGCTTAGCTGGATATATTATTCTAGGCTGGTAATTCCTTTCACTTAATAGTTTAAATATTTAATTCCATTCCTTTCTGGCTTGTAAGGTTTGTGCTGAGAAGACCAATGATAATCTAATGGGTTTTCCTTTATAAGTTACCATTTTCTTATCTCTGGATTCCCTGAGAATTCTGTCTGAGTCATTGATTTTGATAATTTTAATACAATGTGTTTTGGTGAAGGCCTTTTTGGTTTGAGATAATTGGGTATTCTGTTGACTTCTTGAATTCCAAGTTCCAGCTTATTCTTTAGATTGAGAAATTCTCATCCACTATTTGTCTAAAAATGCTTTCTAGTCCTTGCTCCTTTTCCTCACCTTCAATAATGCCCCTTATTCTTATTTTTTCTCTCCTGATGGTATCAGCTAGTTCTTGCATTTCCTTTTTATTATTTTTCATTCTTCGGTTTCTCTCTTCTTCTTTCTGATTTCTTTCTAGATTTCTGTCTTTGATATCACTGATTCTTTCCTCCATTTCATTGATTCTATTTCTTAAGCTTGTTATTTCATTTTTCAATGCTTCCAGTGAATTTTCTTTATCTCCAGAAGGTCTACTTGGTTCTTTGAAGGTTTCAAACTCCTCGCTCTGATTATCTAGTTGTTTTTTGTTAAATTCCTGAAATTGTTGATTTGAGTTTCTTTAGGATCTCATTGAGTTTTATCAGAAGTACCATCCTGAGTTCTCTGTCATTTAAGTCACGTTTCTATGTCTATAAGCTTATTGTCTGGAGATTTTTCTCTTTCTTTCTGAGATTCCTTGGCACCTTACTTGTTCATGGTGTTTAATGGACTATTACTCTGCATGGGTATTAATGGCAGTGTATTCTGTTTTTCCAGAGAGAAGATTTATTATATGAAGGTCTCTCTTTTTAGCCTGCTGCAAAGAAGGCTTCTTTTGGTTTCTAGTAGTTGATGTCTGAGCCTCTTGGATCCCCGCTTTATATAAAGCCTTAATAATGCCTTTTATTTTCTTGTAGATATTTAATCACATTCACTACCCTCAGTTTCAGTTCCTGTCAATGTCAGAGTCAGTCTTGGCAGCATTTGCCCAGATTTTTCTGGGGCTCCGTGATGATCAGTGTCACAGGGTATGGGTAAGGAGCCCTCTGGGTTGGGAGTTGGGGGCTTTTACTCAGCCTTGGTTTTGCAACAAGGGCCAGTAAGAATCAACTGTTGTTTCTCTGCAGTCCATCTTGCTTTTCTGCTTTCTGCCCTGATACTGTGCCTTGCCACCAGCTGTGTGGAACTCACAGCCCCTCCAGGCAGAGCTGTTCAGGGAAGTTGCCACACCTTCTCCCCTCCACTTTCTCCTACAAGGAGTTCAGGAGGCAGTGAGAGGGAGATTCTTTATTTTTCTCAGTCTACTGCCTGATACCCAGGGTTCTGACCTGTGGTAGCTTTTATGAATAAATCCCATGCTCAGATGTGCTGGTGTGCAGTTTGAGTGTTTTTTGTTGAATTTTAGATGTTTGGTTTATTGTTGTTTCAAGGGGAGAGATCTGAGGGCATCTCTCACTCCACCATGTTTCCCAGAATCCTTTTTTTTTCAAGAAAAACATATTTTCAGGCAAGAAATCTATATAAATAATTTTCAAAGAAAGTATAATTTATGAAAATTGTCCTAAAAAAGACAGACTCGCAGAAATAATTACACCAGTTTCAACATATAAAAAACTTAAAAATCACAATTATTGCATGCATGAGAAAAAAATAAACTAAAAGTTATGCCTAAAAAGTAAATAACTAAAAATCAATACTTTTAAAATATTTTTCAGATATTTGAGATCACAGAGAAAGTATTTATGCAACAGCTAGAAGAAAAAAGCTGATATCAGTTTACCTAAAGTAGTATCCACTGAAGCTAATAACTGTTAGGAACATATGATCACACTCCAAATTTTTGGAGACTGAATGTAGACTTGCTTGAGAGCTAAGAACTGTTAGGATCCAGCCTTGGGGCAGAGCAGGGCACTTTTGTGTATTTTGCCTCCAGGAAATCTATCAAATTTTCATAATGCAGAACAGAGGGGAAAATAAAAAAAAGTTTTGTGCTTCATTAAGAGAAGGAAAACAAATTATCTACATAGGAACACAGACAAGAATTATATTGGATTTTCATCTGAAATCATAAATCTAGAAGAAAACTGAGTAAAATATATTTAAAGTGCTGACAGAAAAAAAACACTAATTTAGTGTTCAGTAAAATTTTCTTCAAAAGTTTAGGAGAAATACTTTCTGAGACAAACCTGAAAGAATATGTCACATATTTGTCTTAAAAGAAATGTAAAATAAGTTCTTTAAAGAGAAGGAATATGATATAGGTCAGAAACTTGGATATAAATAAAGAAAAGAAGAGCATTAGAAAGGAATAAATAGAGGTAAATTTAAATATTTTTATTTTTAATTTTTTTCATTTTATAAATAACTGTTTAAGAAATAATAACAATTCATTGGGTGATTTTAGCATATGGGTGAGTGAAATAAATAATATTGATATAAGAAATAGGAAGAAAAATCAGAGCTCTTCTGCTATAAGGTAGCTGCATTACTCGTGAAGCAATATAAAATTATTTAAAAGTAGATATAAATTACTTCTAAATGTATATTTCAACTCTAGGGAAACCATCAAAAATTTTTGATATGCTCTGAGAGGAAAGAAGGTTAAATCATAAAAGATGTTAAAATAAAACCAGAGAGACAGAAATAAGAGTGGGATATTTTTTTCTTAAAACAAGCTAAAACAAGTTCAAAAGATAAAAAAGTTACAATACTCTAAGACATTGATTCAACCATATCTGTAATTATTATAAATGTAAGTGGCCTAAATACAGTAATTAAAAAATAAAGATTGACAAAATGATAGGAAAATATCAAACCTCAACTATATGTTATCTATAAGAAATTTGTTTTAAGTATAAAGACAGGTAAATTAAAAGTAAACAGATAAATACCATGCTAACAAACTAAAGAAAGCTAGAGTAGCTATATTAATTTGAGAAAAAACAAGGGAAAATTATAAGTAACAAAGAAGAGCATTATATAATTATAAAGGATTGAATTCTTCAGGAAGACACAACAATTTTAAACACATATGCACCAAAAGACAGAATAAAATGATAAAACTACAAGGAGAAATCCAGTTGGAGATTTCAACACTCTTGTATCAGTAATTGATAGATCCAGCAGGCAGAAAATCAGTAAGGATATAGTTGAACTGAACAGCAACATCAATCGATTGGCTGTAACAAATATTTATTGAATATATCATTCAATAACAGAAGAAATGCCACAACTCTATGCCCACAAATTTAATAACAAATAAAATTTACCAATTCCTGGAAAGACACAATCTACCAAAAGTTCTTGCCAAGAACATAAACTTCTTTTCACAAGAGAATTCTACTAAATATCTAAGGAATAAATATCAGTTTTCTAGAACCTCTCCCAGAAGTTGGAAACAAGGGAACATTTTCTAGATCATTTTACGAGGTCAGTATTAATCCAGTAACAAAACCAGACAAACCAGATAAAAACATTATAAGAAAGAAATGCTACAGATTAATATTTCTCTGAATAATGTAAGAATCTTCAAAGTTTTTTATCCAATAAATCTAACAATGCCTAAAATATATATATCATGATCAATTACTATTTATTACAGGTATGAAAGTTTGATTCAAGATAAAACAACAAAAAATAATGTAATTCATTATATTAACAGGCTAAAGAAACAAATTACATAATCACATCAATAAACAGAAAGATAATTTTATTAAATCCAACCCCCATTCATGATAAAAACTCTCAGAAAAGTAAAATGGAGAACTTTCTCAACTTGATAACAAAAACCTATAGCTAACATTGTACTTAGTGGTTAGAAATTTAAATCCTTTTCCCCAAATTCAGACACAAAGCAGAATGTTCTCACACTACTCTTATTCAGCATTTTACTGAAACTTCTAATTGATGCAATAAGAAAATGAAATAAACGGTATATAAATTGAGAAGAAAGAAATAAAAATGACTGTTTGCAGATGACATGTTTGTATATGTAGAAAAGTATAAAATTGACCAAACCCTTTCAGAACTATAAGTGATTACAGGAAATTTTCAGGATACATAGGGTTAACATACAAAGTTTATTAGTTTGCAGTATAATAGCCATGAACAATTAGAATTTGATATTAAAAACACAATATCATATACATTAGCAGAAAAAATGTTGAAATGCTTAGTTATAAAAATATGGACTTCATATGAGGAAAACCATAAAAATCTGATAAAAATTACATAGAGAGATACTTTATTTTATAGGAGCTATAACTATTTCGCTGCATATACTTAATACAATAAAAGATTTAGAGGATGTAAAGTTTGAGATAAGAAATACTTCTTTAGCCACCTGCTCTTAATTCTGTGTTTGTTCATATTTTCTTCTTCCTTTGGACTAGATATACTTGGAGGGCAGACAACATATTCTATGGCCTCAGAGTTTCCTGTTGCTAGCAAAGTTCCTGATGCAGACTTAGTAAATGTTTATAGAAAGCAAAATTAATATCTATATATAGAGAGGTTATTCAATTCATGAAAAATAGTGTGGTCAAAGACAGATTCAAGAGCAAGATTAGTTGAAATTCTCATGTGAACATGGAAAGCAGAATTACTTAATTATTTTTTTTAATGTTTGCTCTTCAACCCTGCTATCTACACCTTTTCTTCTCCCTAGCCCTTGTCCTGGGCCAGCACTCTAGTATTTCACATAGGTCCTCAAATAAGTTTGCATAAAATCTTATAAAATTAATTTTGTATGCTTGTGTTTTTAAATTACATAAATGGTATGTTATAATTATAAAAAAGGAGTAGAGTGGCCACATCCAATATTATATTATGTGCTAAACTTCAAAAGTAGGACCATTTTGAAGTATTAGGATTTTTATTAATTTCAGTGGGATTTTAAATTTAGATTATAACAGTGCCACCATTTACAGGATGGTCTTTGGAACACAGGATCACTTTGTGTTGTAGATGATTTTGTGGAAGAAAACAAATATAATTAATTTTAGAACTGATAAATTGCTAAATTTATAAAGGATTTCAGTACAGAGAAAAAAGATCAAGTAAGAAGGCTGAGAGCAGAAATTTACTTTGTGGTGAACAAGCTGAACTATCACAATGTAACCCCGAGAATTCATGGACTTAGCCAGCAATAAGCCAGCCTATTGCAGTGGTTGTGGTAAGAGTGACTCTTTAATTCTTATATAAATTTACGATATCCCTCAAACCCAAAGTGTACAGAAGCTGGGCAACTTCCTTTTAGACACTCCTAGACACAGTAGGCACCCAAATCCACATAGTCAGGCACCAAAAGATCTATTTCCCTACTACCAAGTTTGCTTATTCAGGTTTCCAACATAAGAGACACCTCCAGAGTAGAAGGGGCTCTTTCAGTAGAAAGAAACCCAGATTGTTCAGCAGATTTCCTGGCCTGGGATGTCCAGCTCTCTGGGATAATGAGAGTAGGGGGGCGATGAGGGTAATGTACTTGAATCTCTGTTATGCTCACTTTGGCCTAATGAGTTTCCTTTTTCTCAATAAAGCTTATTTAATTCATGCTGTGTGATGGTATAATGTTGAGGAATTTGTTCTACCCTCTTGCATGACAGATGGTAGCCCTGGAGGGACCCATCTGATATGACAGATGTTCAGGCTTCCCTGAGAGCTATAGCTATCAGATACTGAGTGATATTGTCTGTTCCTTTTTTCATTCATCCTGGTGCAGGTGGCTGTTCTTGCTAGAGCCTGGCAAGCTGTGAGTATCTTCTTATAATAGGTAGCTAGCTGTTCAGTGGACAGAACAAGTTCTATCCACCTCTCCACCTGCTGTGTAAGAGGCAAGGCTCTCTAGTGCATGGTATGTGGCCTCCATGGCGATCCCACACATGATGACCAATGTAAGGTGGAAACAAATATCCTTTCTGTTTTATTTGTCCTTGAAAATAAGAAAAACTCATGAAACTTTTTCTATTTTAGTGGGTTGTTTAAACAACATGACTTGAGTTGAAATAAAATATTCATTTATTTAGTTTAATGAATATTATAAAACAACATTTCATCTCTATATATGTTTATGTTATTTTGTCATTTATGTTTTATATGGATAATATAAATATGTTAACTAGCCTGTTAAAGAAATATTACATTTAAGACTTAGAGTTTGAAAAGAAATTTATTTCATTATCCTATAAAATAAATTAATTAATGTAGTCATCATCAGGTTCTTTAACAAGAAAACAATAAAAAAGTGACTCCTTTAGAAAATCTTCCAATAGTGGATTTGAGAGTTTTGTCTTTCAAATTTTAATGGAAAGGTTATACTTTTCTCTTTGATCAATCATGGAAGACAGTTTTTTTTTTTGTTAGTCTTTAAAAATCCTTCAGTGTAATTTTCATTATGTTCTTAATACCTCTAGACATTAAAGAGATTAAAGGAAGAAACATTTTTTTTCTCTTATCAAGCACATGAGGGTGTTTGGGAATAGCTTAAGGAAAAAATAATTGGGAGAGGCTACACTTACTAGAATTAAATAACTTTGCTATGATATAATTTTTAACAATGGAACTATTCAAATACTTGTCAGATAACATAATTATAAATTGCTTTTGTAAAAAAAATAGAAAGGTATATAATCTAGTAATAAGACTAGCTTCTCAAGAAGATATATACTCTCTTAAGGGACAGAAAGAAAAACATAATATAACATTATAAGAGTTCTGAGAAGCTTTTCATTCATATTTACTTTCAAAATTCAAAGCAGGCATCAACTTTGCAAATTTAAAGATAAACCAAGTAAAATAAATTTTCTTTATTTAGAGACAGTTGAAATTTAGTTTACTTTAATAAACTTTAAATTAAAGTGAGAGGGAAAAGGTTTTTCTGGTTTCCTGGTTTTCTTCTTCCTCTTCTACTCTTTCTCATTTTTTGTATCCATTTTTCACCTAATACATTTTCCTCAAAATTGACCAAATAGTCTTTCATTCTTATATTTTAAAAGGTTAATTTTGTTCTAAAGCATTTTACAGCAAAACTCTGTAATAGCATCTATGTTAATGTTAATCTAAGTAAAATAATGCATTCAATTTCATTGCCCATGCTGTTAAATACTAAAATTACTTTTCAAAAATATTTTAGAAAGCCTAATACCAATTTATATTAAACTTTTATTACTTTTTATTTCAATTTTATTTATGTACAAATACATTTTATTTATGCACAAATCCAAGTGAACAGCTCAATGAATATTTACAAAGTGCATAGAGCTGTGTGTGTGATCACAGATGAGGAAACAAACCAGCAGCTCAGGAGACTCCCTTAGCCCTCCCGGGGTATATCCCTACCCCTTCGTGAAGGTAAACCCAATTTCAAATTGCTTGTATTAGATTTATTTTGCCAGCTTTTGTAATTTATATCAACGGAATAAGGTATATATTATTTTGTGTCTTGTTTATTTTATTCAATACTGTGTTCACATAAAATTTATCTCTGTTAATGTTTGTAACTTTTGGCTAATATATTCCATTTTATAGTATACACATATTCTTCATATATATGTATATATATGTATATACATACACACACACATGTATGTATATATGTATACACACAAATTTCTATTGGGTATCTATATCTAGGTCTAGAATAAGAAATATGTAGGTTCATTTACTTAATATTGCCAATAGTTTTACAAGTAATTTTACCAATTTTCACAGCAAATCAGCAGTATACAAAAGGGCAATTATTCCATTTTCTCACTTGAGATTTCAGTCTTTTTTATTTTAGCCAAATTTATTGACATGTAGTGATGTTACATTGCTGTTTTAATTAGAGCTTCCCTAAAAACTAATGAAATTGAGCACTTTTTCATATGTTTGTTGGGTATTTAGTTATTTGGATATCCCCTTTTAATTTTTTTTAATCTTTGGTCCATGTTTTACTGCATTTTTAAAAATATTTTTATCTGAAATTGTTTAAAATTATATATATATATATATATATATATATATATATATATATATATATATATATTGAGAGAGAGAGAATATCTTCCTTTATTCCTTCGTTCTTCATTTGTGGACTGAATTTTAATCTTTTTAATGGTATGTTTTAATGAACATGAGTTTTTAATAAAGTTCAACTGCCCAATATTTTCTTTATTATAGCGCTCCCAATGTTGTTAAGATATTATTTTACATCAACTTGGTTTAATTTTCTACCTTTAAATCTAAATTCACAAGAAAATTAGTTTTTATGTGCATGATACAATTTTTATGTGGTCAATATTCTTTTTTAAAATAAATCAATACGTGTGTGTGTGTGTGTGTGTGTGTGTATTCCAGTAAAATTTTATTAACTAAAAAGAGGCAACAGGCCAAATTTTGCTTGAGGGCTCTAGTTCTCCGACCCCTGCCCAATAATGCAGACAAATTGCTTTCTTTTAAAAGTAACAAGCTAGCTAAATTGCTATTTCCCTGTATAGATGTTTCAATTCTTTCTTAGTTCTTTGCCTAGGAAATATGAAGGAAGCCAGAGAACTAAAAAGAATTGAAACATCTTTACAGTGAGCTAACCACTGAATGCAAGTGGACATATACCTTTAGACAGTGGTGTGCTGAAGTCAGTTCCTGCTACATCTCATCCCTAGGTCATGTTCAGTGATGTCTACTTGAAATTGTATGGTGAATTGAAATTGGCCATGATGGGAGTGCTTATGCCGCAAAAATCATACATTAGTAAACTACACATAAAGCTTTTTATACCCTACAAAGAACCAGTTGTTAAACATTTACCAGTACAACACTGTAAACTCATAGTAAATATATTTTAATTTTTAGGACATTTTTAGGTTTACAGAAAAATTGAACAGAATGTACAGAGTTCTCATATATCTCTCCTTAGTTCCACTTAGATTCCCCTATTACACCTTTCATTTGTGTGGCAACGTTACAATTGATGAGCCAATGTAATATAGCAATAATATAGTTACAATATTACAATATTTTAATAATATTTAATTAAGGTCTATAGCTCACATTAAGGTTCCCTGTTGGTTTTGTACAAGCTATAGTTCTGACAAATGTACATAAATTCACCATACAATAACGAAATAGTTTCATTGTTCTAAAAATCCCTTGATCTACTTTCATCCTCTCTCCCCTTCTTCCGCTGAGTGCTGGAAACTAACAATCTTTTTCTATGTTCCTACTTTTGGCTTTGCAGATGTCATATAGTTGGAATTACGCACTGTGTAGCCTTTTAAAATTGACTTATTTCACATAGAAAAGTGCATTTAAGATTCCTCCATGTCTTTTTTGTAGCTTAGTAGCTCATTTCTTTTTTTTTTTATCACTGAATAACATTCTATTGTAGGGGTGCACCACAAGTTTTTTATCATTTGATATTGAAAGACATCTTGGTTGCTTCCAAATTTTGGCAATTATGATAAACCTGCTACATACATTCCTATGAAGGCTTTTGTGGAAACATAAGTTCTCAACTCTTTTGGGCAAATATAAAGAAGTAGAAATATAAATCATTTGGTAAGAGTATATTTAGTTTTGTAAGAAACAGTCTTCCAAAGTAACTGAGCCATTTTGTATACCCACCAGCAATTAATGCCACTTCCTGTTCTTTCACATCTTCACCAGCATTTGGTCTTACCAGTGTTTTGGATTTTAACCATGTTAATAGGTACATAGAATTATCTCATGATTGTTTAAATTATAATCCCTTAATGGCATATACTGTTAAATAGCTTTACATATGGTTGTTTACCATCTGTATATCTTCTTTGATGAGGTGTTTCTTCAGATATTTTGTCTATTTTTAAACTTTGGGTTTTTTTTCTTATTCTTGATTTTTAAGTGCTATTTTCACATTTAGACTTTATAAGATAAGTGTTTTGCAGAGATTTTCATGGGGTCTGTGGCTTGTCATTTTATTTACTGTACAGTGTCTTTTACGGAGTGTTTTTTTTTTTAATGCATACATTCAATTACAGTTGACATACAATATTACATTAATTTCAGGTGTACAACATAGTATCTATGAGTTTATATATGTTTTGTTTCTTTGTTTATTTTTTTAATTTCACATATAAGTGAAATCATATGATATTTGTCTTTCTCTATGTGATTTATTTCACTTAATGTAATATCCTCTAGGTCTATCCATGTAGCTACAGGTGGCATTTTTTTTTTTTTATGGCTGAGGAATATCTTATTATATATATGTACAACTTCTTTATCCATCATCTATTAAGAGACACTTGGGTTGCTTCTACATCTTGGTTATTATAAATAATAATGCAATGAACATATAAATGCATATGTCTTTTCAAATTAGTGTTTTGTGTTTCTTCAGATAATTACACAGAAGTAGAATTACTGGGTCCTTCTTTGTGCCCAGCAACTTAGTTAAAATGTAAATGGATTAAATGCTTCAAGCAAGAGACATAGAGTAGCTGAATAGATAAGACAACTGGACCCTCATATATGTTGCCTATAAGAGACCTTAGGTCAAAAAACAGACAGACTGAAAATAAAGCAATGGGAAAATATGTTTCATGAAAATGAAAAGAGAAAAAAAAAAAAGCTGGGGTAGCAGCACTTATACCAAACAAAATAGACCTAAAAACAAAGTCTATTACAAGAAACAGAGTTGAACTTTTACATTTTAATGAAGTCCAACTTATTATTTTGTTTCTTCATGATCATGCTTTTTATTTAAGTTATCATCAAACCCAAGGTCATCTGAATTTATTCTAATGTTACTTATTAGGAGTTTTAGTTTTAAGTCTTTAATCTATTTTGAAAGAATTTTGTAAAAAGTGTAAGATCTGTGACCAGATTCATAGTTTTGCTTGTGGATGTCCAGTCAGGATTCATATTCCCCCCTATGTGTATTCAAATACTCAGTACTATATCTATAAAACATGTTTTTAAAAAAGAGTAAACACTGAGCTCTTAGATTAGTAAAGATGTTTCTATCATGACACATCAGATTTTAATATCTTAACAAGTATTCTCTCAAATTTTTATTCATTTTCCAGGTATCTGCAAGCCTACCACCTGACATGAACAAGGTGAATAAACAAGAGTTTCTCAACTGTTTTGCTAATGACAATTTGGATATTGACATATTGACAGATAATTTCCTGTGTGTTTAACCTATACCCATTAGTTTTGGTAGCACCACCTACCCTCTAGCCCTCAGTTGTAACAACCAAAATGTCTACAGACACCAAAAGTCCCAGGATGTCAAAAATACTTTGCTTGAAAACCACTGGTAGAGGCTGAAGCTTGATTGAGTCTAATTGAATTTTTTAAAAATAGTTTTTAAGTGAAAAATGCCTCTGCCATTAGTGAGATTTGCACTTAATATTCTTAGATTTAATTTTTCAGTTTGGCTCTATAGTAGCTCCATTTTGAAATCAAATGCATCAATATGTAAGCTATATAGGCTTAGAGATACTGCCACATGGCTGTCTTCAGAAATAATTTTTTAAAATGAGGTTCAATAGGTTTCTGGCTTTTAAATATTTTGTAGTTGAAAAACTTACATTCAATTCAGATATCTTTGGAAATAAGTGGAGAGGGAGATGAGAGATTCAGGGAGATATTTTTAATTACAAAATAAATAAATAAATAAATAAATAAATAAATAAATAAATAAATACAAATAAATAAATTTAAAAGTAATACTTTTAGATATATAGCTAACACTTAGAAATAATAGAAATTTCTTTGAGTAAAAGATTTGCAATTCATAATTTGATTTTACCATTAATTGTATCCTTTTCTATGCTATGTAGCCTCTTTATTTAAAGATTTTATTATTTAAAAATAATGCTGCCTTCCTCTCATTTAAAACTTAGAAATTGTTCTTCAGTGAAGGAGAGGTTTTCATTTATTTTGCATTTGGAAGGCGCGTACTGTTCTGGGTTTATTTGAGAGTTCCTCGGTGACTTAATCATAATTGGCTGAAATATTTTTACAGTATCCAATCCAAGCTGAGCTTTACAATACTGTGAATTACAGAATCATTCTTCTTTATGTAAACAGTTGTCAATCTATGAAAATCAGCATATTTTAGACTGTTATGTCAAAAAGTTAATGCTCAGACCCTTAACTTTGTAGACTTTTATGACTCACATTCCTGGTGTAACAAGTAAAGACAGAGGCCAATAATCTCAGCAGGCCCTTAATAAACACTTGTCTAAACATATAGTTTTCCTGGGCTTTTACCCCCTCCGAGAGAGAGTTTGAAAGGCTCTTAGAATCCACTTCTCATTTTAAACAAGTTGGCTGAAGCAGGATCAATGGCTTACTCAAAGTTCCATAACTGGCTGGTTGATGAGAGTAACAGGATTGGTATTTGTATTTTTGTATTTTGGACTTTCCGTCCATATCTGTTCCTACTAAACTTCCCTGCAGGCATAAGAGGCAGTCTGGTGTGTAGTGTACACATAGTCAGAGGATTTAAATCAAAGCTTTCTTTAAGTGGAGAAGTCTAGAACCAGAAAAGTCCAGGTGGAGATATCCACGTATATAACTACTTTTCCTAGAAAGTTAAAATGGAAAATATAAATGGATCAAGAAATGCAAATTTCTCTAGTAGAGAACCAAGAATAAAAAAAGATGAACATGACTAATTGGAGACAAAATGAGTTAGTAATAAATATCTGAGCATACTGAGATACAGAAAGGATAGAAAGGTGAATTATATGGTGTTGTGATTAGTTTAAGTTAACTGGTAACTAAATACAAAAAAATTCAAGCTCATAAGGAAATTTATTCAATGAGGCAAATACAAACTGTGCTTTCTTTAAGATATTTATATTAAGGTCTTTGTAGATCTCAGAGAAATAAAAAGGCATTCCAAGAAAAATGGATTCTTCTTAAGTCTATGGCTAAAAGCATCTCACACAGTCAGAACAACTCTATTATATGAAGCACTATAAAACTATTATAATTCTTAGCTGAGAATACTGTTTCCACTCCCACCCCCCCCCACTCCCCAAAAATGAAGAGTTAGGAATTTTGTGACAGGGCGGGAAAAAATGACTTTATACTAGCTTTCCATAATATTGTGTGTGCATCCAACTTAGGAGCTAAAAGAGTCTGTACACCTCAAACAAACAAAAATTGTATCAATAAAAATACCTTTAATGTTTTAAATAGCTAAACAATTGATAGGATTTCTGTATATTGAGCTATAATTTCTCTATCACATTGAAAAGTAAGGTATAAATGATTCAGGTGCAGAGCTGTTCACATTTCTAATATATTTGTAATCAAACATATTAGTCATCGGCCATGATTGGATCATCGATCCCTAGTATCAAGGTCATGAAAGTGTTTGGTCTTTGGAATTGATTGATGGAGTATATGACAATTACTTATATGGCAATAATATATTAACTTGGCTATTATAACTACCTTAAAAAGGGTAATATTTGGGAGTATTTTTTTTCCCAAATGATGAGGGGTGATTAGTGAAAATAAACGTCACAACAGAATAATTAAAACTATTAAGACCAAAGCCTTCATGCTCATTAGTTAACTTGATAACGGAGCAGAGCTTCTGCACTAGTGTAGCATTTGTTTTCATTTTTGAAAATATTCGAAATAGTTGTATTATCTGTCACTTTAGACATTATAAAACATCCTCTAATAAAGTGCCTGTTTAATATTCTTTGTAGTTCTCTGTGGAAATATGGTATAATATAAAAATATATTTGGTCTTGATCCTCAGTTTCTGGAGCAGAATTCCTAAAACTCTTGGTAATTCCAGAGTGTCTTTTGTTATTTGTGGCGAGCCTTTTATATCAGGATTGTGTTTATGCCAATGAGGTGGTCCCAAGGTAGCCTCAGGATGGAACTAGGCACCAGAAAAGCCAACTGATTAAGAAATTGGAACTTTCCTCCTCACTCACTGACCTCCAGGGATGGGAGGGAGGGAGGGTGGAGATTGAGCTCCATAAAAACTGTTAAACAACAGAATTTGGAAAGCTTTCTAGGTCGGTGAGCACATTGAGGAACAAGGAGGGTGGCATTCCAAGAGAGGGCATGAAAGCCCTGGTCCCTTCACCATACATTGCCCTATACCTCTATTTCATTTCTTTTCCTGAGTTGTATCATTTATAATAAATTGATAGTAGCAAGTAAACCATTTTCCTGAGTTTTGTGAGCAGTTATTGAAACTGAGAAGGGAGTCATGGAAATCTTCAATTTATAGCCAGTTTATCAGAAGTATAGGTGGCAACCTTGAACTTGCAACTGACGTTTGAAGTGGGGCAGACTTGTGGGATTGAACCCTCAAACTATGGGGTCTGTACTAACTCTGAGCAGTTAACATCACAATTAAATTGATTGTAGGACATCCAGTTTGTGTCTGGAGAATTGGAGAATTGGTTGATGAGTAGGAAAGCAAAACAAAATAAAACAAATTATAAATTTGGTGTCAGAAGTATTATGAGTAAAAGCATTTCAGGCAGGCAGGCCAATACCACTCTTTTTTATAGATAATAGAAGTAAGGCTTACAAAGTTAAATTGAATAACCCAAAAGATAACCATAACAAATGCCCATATAACAGTTTCATGCCTTATTCTTGAACTCAGAATCATCCCTTTTCTTACCTTTCTCTTTTTATACTGGGATTAATCTCTGATTAGTCATGGATGTCGTATTGGATGTCAAAACTGCAGAAACCTGACTAGCAGTCAGAGACTAAGGTAGACACAGAATAACTGAACAACCAAGTTAATATAAGCTATTTTCCTTAAATATTGTATGAAAATTGCTAGTTGCTGTTTTATTTAAATTATTATCCAGATCCTCTCTAAAGTAACTTCTTCCTGATAATTTTTTAGCAAGTTGCAGCAGCACAAAAGTTGATCTCCACAAAAAAAATTTTCATCTACAGCATTTGCTTGTTGTAAGAGGAATTGCTATATATGAAGGACCAGTGGGGAGAGAGAGAGAGAGACAGAGAGACAGAGATTAGTAAATTTTATTAACTAGAAAATTGGCAAAGGCTTGACAACCATTTACTAAAGCTGTTAATGGCATTTTCCTTTAGATGGTAGATTCAAAGATTAACCTGAATTGAAAAATGACGGTTAGTGTGTGTGAGGTGGGGGTCGGGGTTGTAGGCAATAATAGGAAACAATTCAGGCTAAACAGAAAAAACTATACTTAATGATAGCAATACCTAACACAACAACCAAGAGGCTTGTGAATCCCACAAAGTTTAACTGGGTAACTATGGCACAAGGCAAAGTCATCTTACTACAGTGGTTGTGAGAGAAACAGAATACTTAGTTACATGGAGTGCTTTAGATCACACCTAGAAAGCTTGAAATGAAAAGTCTCAGTGATTCCTCTCAGACAATTTTATTGTAGCTGCATATAAAAATATGCAAAAGTGTTCTAGTGGGGTTAGCTTCATCTTACTCAGCTCGGCCATGTATAACACATTAAGTGCCATCCTAAACTAATAAATCCAGGCTATGATTTCAACATGGCAGTCTCTTATGCATTTCTTTTCTTCTGAATTGATCTCAGATGCTTCAAATGGAATGTGACTTTAATAGCAAGTTGGATAGATAAGTTTTGAACTTATTTTCAAAATTTCAGTAAATAAGTACAAATTTACCATGAAGGATGGCTTTCCTTGACTACTATCACCATATATCAAAAGTGTAAATCTGACAGATACCATTCTTCTTAATATCTTTAATGCTTTTAATATTTTTCATGCTTAGCGCTCTTGAACAGCTCCCTGTTGTCTAGATGACAAACTCAGTGAGCTGCAGAAGGGCCTCTATTTTCTGTCCCATGCCAAGTCTCAAGCTCCATTGCTAGTCACTCTATCTCTGTGCACTGAAGTCCCATGTAGCTTATTGCATTTCCACTTCCAGCAGTGTTCCCATATGTTCCCAGATTTTTCAGGAGTTATTAGATTGTGTGCCTGATATAACTTTCTTCCACTTTTCCACCTGGCTGACTCCCTCCCACTTATCAATCAAACCCAAGCAAGGTGTCATATTCTCCCACCTCCTCTGAGGGGCCATCCACTCTCTCTGTCAGGCTGTGTTATGCACCTGTGCTCTGTCTCCCACATCTGTCTGCACTTACCTTTATTACTACGGTCATTCTCACACAGTGTTGCCTCCATTATTGCAATTGTGGGCCTTTGGAAAGCAGACACCATCTAATTTTGTGACCCTAGTGCTTAACAGAATGATGAATGATTGAACGAATTAATAGTCAATATGAAACAAACTCATAACCTTTCTTTCTGACACAGATGTAATAGATATATGTTTTACAGACCTGTTATGACTGTCCTAAGTTATTTAAACGTGTAGTGGTGTTATCCATGGGGAGAATGGGCTGATTGATTTTTACAAATGTATTCTGAAAATCTAGTAACATCTAATTTAACAGAATCAAGGATAAGGCATGGGTTAAAAGAGAGTAGCATTAATTATGATTTTTATTCTGCCAATTAAAAATAATTATAAATTATATATACTAGATCATGCAGAAGTTCCTGAAAAAAGAGGGGTTTTCTCCTTTTATCTGTTCCTCTGCTATGAAAGCAATAACATGGTTGAATCAAGTACAAGTGGCAGCAGAGAAAGGGCTAGGCGAGGAGGGAACTGTTGAATGAAATGGTCAAGGCTGCTTTACTAAGACAGGAACATCTTTACTGGATTATATCATGATTTGACAACTTTGCAATATACTTCCATAGTACTGTTGCTCTCCCAATAGCCTAATCAAATTATTTTATGATTTTCCTTTTACCACAAACACCCATGTTTCTTTCTCAGATTACAATCTTGCCTTCTGCAAAAAAAAAAAAAAAAGCAACCAAAAAAGGAACTTTTTCATCTTCCTTTCACAAAACCTGCCAAGCCTCTTGCATCCCCTCCTATAGAGACAATGTGCCTATGTGCTTATCCTTCCTCACTATGCAGTGGAAAACATCTCCACTCACTTTTTATGAAGTTTGCTCCTGCATTATACATTACACTTTATTATCATTCTTTTTTTAAACTTGGCCAGTTTCTTTATTGATTCATTCCCACTATGGTCAGAATCTCTCACCTGTAAGTAAATACATGAGTCCTTCCTCAACCTTACTATTCTTCACAGTCATTGTCCAAATTCTCAGTTCCACATTACAGTTGACAAGGATCAGAATATGCCATCCACCCTGGAATAGGCCACTTTGGCATATAGATTATTTTGAGGTTAAGGCAATTGAGAATCTGAAGAGGAATTTTCACTCAAAAGGCTAACCTTATAATCAGCTCTTCAGTTCCGCTTCTGTAGATATGCTTGCCGTATAGGCCATAGGGCAGGGTGACCTCAAAATTAACTAAAGATTCATCCTCCCTTCTGCTTGTTCTGTCTAAATAACACATGTAACTACCTGTAACCATAGCAACTCTTGTTCTTTGTAACAAATGTAACTGCCTGCAACCCATAGCAACTCCTGCACTTTGTAAACATCTGAGGAAAAATTAACCAATTGGCCGATGCTAACTAAATACTATAAAAGCAAAGTTGCATCTGAGCTTGAGGACCAGATCTTCAGAGTTCTAGCTCTTCTGGGACTGCTGGTGTAATAAACCTGAGTTCTCCAACTGATGGGTTTCTTGCTGGTCTGAATTTTACAACATTTCTGCAACAAATCAACATGTATAGAAGTAAGCATTTTGGAGCTTCCCTTATTCAACTAAGTAGGAACATCTGAGAAAATAGGATTGCCATAAATTTTCTCTTCTAAGGGAGTTTTGTAGCCATTAAGAAGATAGAAAGTTGGCACCAAGATGGGCCTATACAGATATACCTTAGAAAAATAACCTTTATCTTAGTGTTAAGGTAGAGATAGGGGTAGGGTTAGTTTCACCATATATTTATCTTCCCACAATTTTACTGCTCCTAAAAGTTCAAAACCCATTTCCTTTGTCTTATCACTTATCCACAAATTAACTGCCTTTTGTTAAAATGGTATATAAGCCTCCAAGCCTAACCACATTTGTGTGATTTTCATTTTATTTCTGTAAAGCTTTCCCATTTTCATGTGAAATAAATTTTTGTCCTGTTAATCTATCTTTTGCCAGTTCAATTTGCAGGGACCCAGTCACTAAACCTAAGAGGAATGAGGGAAAAGAATATTTTTTTTCCCTCACAAAGCTAAACTTCTTGAAAAAAATTATATGTAATTGCTTCTTGCATCTTACTACATTTCATTCTTGCCCAACTATTGCCACTGGAATTTTGACCCCATCACCTATGACCCTATTTTGCTAAGGCAGTCAATAACTTCCGTGGTATGTTTGTCAGCACAGTTGGATACTCTTCTCCTTGGACTTCTTTAACAGCTCACACTCCCTGTTTCTACCAATCTGACTGAGTGCTCCTTCTCAGTCTGTTTAACTGGCTTTCTCTGTTCAATCTCTAAATGTTATTGGCTAAAAGCTTTACTCTTAATCTCCTTTTCTTACCTAATAACCATTTTTTAATGTAATTTCAACCATAGCATGTTAAAAAAAAAAAACATTACAGATTTGTTAGTGATGCCCAGATTTTCATTTCCATCTTCAATATGATTCTCCAACTCATATTATCATTTTCTACCTGAAATCTCCATCTGAATACCTAAAGATAACACAAACTTAACATATCCAAAATAGTTGATTTTACCCTTAAAATTGCCTCATCCACAGTCTCATCTATTTCAGTCAATGTCTCTACCTTTTATCTAGTTGGTCAGGATTATTGCTTTGTAAGTTATAAATGTCTGATCACTGTTATATTTAATATTTAATATTGTATGTCAACTGTAATTGAAAAATAAAAAATAAATTAAAATTTCCCAATTTCACCTGTCTCCACCAGACTCCTAATACATCACTAATTTCCATTTGTTCTTCACATACTTGTTCATAATATGTTTATGAGTATAAACATAAACACAAATTCAGTAATTCATATAGATACATCTCTCTTTTTCTATCACATACACATGCATACACACATACACACATACACACATACACAAGCAAATTTCAATTTCAAGAAAAAATACCTACATCTCTTGCTTCTTTCCTGTAACCTCAAGTCCTAAAATTTTCTCATTTACATGCAGCAGCTGGACCAGCAAGGAGATGATGATTAGAAAGTACCATTGTTGTGGCGCTACCGAAACCCACAAAACAAATTGAGATTAATTATGAGACTTTATTAGCCAGCCAGCAACTGACCCTCTACCACTCAGGGTTAGAAGGAACCAGTGCCGGGTTCTTAGGGGAGGCAGTTTATAAAGCCTCCCCCACTACTGCATTCTGGAACATAATAAGTTTGAAAAACAGAAGTTAGTCCTTCACAATGCTAGCAGGAGTTAGTTATTACAAAGATAAATGTAGCCAGGGAATCTGCTAATTTTAAACATGGCCTTGTAGATGTTCTCGTTATCTGTATCCTGGAATGTTGGGCTCTTCTCTCTTCCTGCTCTTGTGACTGATCTACTGCCTAGAGATATCACCTCCTTGTGGCTGGTTCACTGAGAAGTTTAAATCCTTACACCATCTATACCAAAGGCAAGAGAAACTTCCAAGATACAAGGAGAGCTCTGATACTTGCTATACTTGTTAATTATTCAAGGAAGAATGACACCCTGAGAAACATTGAGAGAGCAGCGACTTCAAGAGGAGATAAGCAACTAAAACTCTAAGAGACTCAGAAAGGGAGAAAGAAGTAGCATGAAGATTGGAGAGAAAGACCCAAGTGGGACATTCTCAGCAGGACTCAGACAATCAATAAGGACACATCATAAATGTCTGCAGAATGAAGTTCCTTGCTTTTATCTTTCTGCTTATTTATTCTCATGACTCAAACCTAAAGTGAGTTGTCCTGTGTAATAAAATGCTTGATTCCTTTGGCTCTCATCACATATGTGTGAGAGGAGCCTAAAAGTCTCCCCACACATTTGCAAACCAGGACACAAATCAGTGACCTATTTTGCCTGTAAATAATTGACTATTTGTCTCAATTAAGGCACACACATTCTTCCTTTTTCAAGCATGATTTCACTTTCAAATTTTTCTTAATTGCTGAATACAGATAGATACTGCTCTTAGTCTATTCTATGAGTATTCACCCACCATTTGTTGGCCTTTAAGAGGCTTCTTTCAAAGAGCAGTTAATGTTCTGGAAGTGTACATTCATCCTATCTGAGTGAGCAGAGAAGAGTATTTCAGAAGTCCAAGCACAAAACATCAGGCAGATAAAAGACAACGAGCATAGGATGGACCAGTGGTTCAATACACTGTGGGAGGTACTAGATATGCACTAATTGTCCTCTGAGCTGCATCTCAGAGTGCTCAGAAATCAAGAGGTAAAATGTCAGGAAGGAAGGAGGTAAAAAATAAAATATTAGACAGATTATAGAATGAGATTACCTTTCCTTTTTTTCCTTCTGGAGTCAACTGTGCAATTTCAATGATTTCGCATAAACTGCTTGGTTTGTGCACAAAGTCAAGGCCATTCGGGAACAGGGAGGTGGCAAACACTCAAAGGCATGAGATAGAAATGTACACATTTTTCGGCTCCAAAATAATTTGACTTGCACAACCTGGGAAAGAAGATCCTCCTAAAATTGAGATTTATGTAGACTGGTAAAATAGTACACAGAACCTACAAAATCTCAGGAAAAGGAAAAATGATGATCAGAGAATAGACTAATGTTAAATTAGAATAGTGCTGGCTATCAGCATAAGTATACTGCATGCAAATATGCCTTGGGTAATTTAGCACTAATTACTAAAAAGCAGTGTTTTTCCAATCTCTACAGTGTTTCTCTTTCTTTATGCACTTTTGACTTTCCTGTTTTTCTTTTTGTCAGACTAGCTTCATTCGGTCACCTGGGATGTGCAGCTCATGGCCGTGACTGTAGTAGGAAAAGTTGGACTTATCTTAGAATTTCCATAGCCAGCTTCACCCTACTCCAACAACTCAGGGTAATGCAGGAAGACTTTTTAACATATGTGTGAATGTGCACACAGATGATGATGATAGGTAGGGAGGGAGGGAGGGAGGGAGGGAGGGAGATAGATAGATAGATAGATAGATAGATAGATAGATAGATGATAGATGGATTGATAGATAGACAGACAGACAGATAAATTCATGTATTTATTTTTCTCAACAGCAATAACATTATAGAAGCCACTGGTTTGATCATTTCTACTTTGCTCTGCTTGGAAAGCTCATAGAGCAAAACTCAAAGAAAATAAATATAACCTACAATTTATTTTAAATAATCTCCATCTGTTTGTACAGAGTTGAGGTGCCAATGACCTTCAAGGGGGGATCTCTGCCAAGAAACAGCCTGGAAAAGCAGATCGGGGACCAAGAAAGTTTGCTAATTTCTCTCTGAGATCTCTTGTAGGTAGCTGCTATATTAAAGAATAAAAAGGACGTGTGTGTGTGTGTGTAAAACCTTGTTACAGTAGTTGCCATTCATTTATGCAGAAGGCTTTGGCTGAATCTTTAGAACAAATCCAGTAATGTTCTACCTTTTTTGTTTATTTTCTTCTTTTTTGGACAATCTGCTTGCTTTCAGCTGTGTGAACCATTGCTTCTTAACTCTTTGATTATCTCACACTCAACACCTTTATCATACTGGAAAATAAGAACATAAACTGAAATCTAGTGTTATTTTTTTTTATTATCAATTGCAGTGGAAACAAGTAAGAAAAATGTAGACAAGATATACATTGGCATCGAAGAATACAGTATCCTAATCTTCTACCATATGAATTTTGTTGTGTATTACTTGTCAGTGTCATCAACTATTACACTATAAAGTCCTAGGGAACAAAGACTGAGTCTTGGCCATATTTTACCTCTAGCATCTAGAAAGTGGCTGGCATATAAGAAACACATATAAAATTGCTATTGGATTGTTTCAAAAGGTCTTTTGGAAAAGATTCATGGAAGAGATGGGTCTTAATCAGCTTGTTAATCTGGTAACAAGATAATTAGAGGAAGTAAGAGGATGAAAGTCAAGTTTGTTACTATAGTCCAGGTTTATGATACTAAAAAGTAAACATAAATTTGGATATTTACTCATTTTATTCAACAAATATTTTGTCTATTATTTGCTGGAGTCCATAAGCAATAAAGAAACACATAAAGATTTTTACCATGAATAGCTATAGTGGGAGAGTTCAATAATAGACAAGAGAAATACATACACACATACATACTCCACACACACATACACTCCCCCCCCCCGCACACACACACACATGTGTTTTTCATAGTTTTCAGGAAAACACATAAGGCAGGAAAGAGGGCTAGGAAGATCTGGGAATGGTGTGAGACACTGATATTTTAGTTGCAGTGACCATGAGAAGCCTCACTTGAGGCACCTTGGAATAAGCACCCAAAGCAGTGTTGCAGTGAGTCATACACATATCTGAGGGAAAGATGCTGTAGTGCACAGGCTTGAGATAGTAATATGCCCATATGTTCTAAAAATAGAAGGGTAATCTGTATAGAGCAGAATTAAAGTAAGTAAGTAGAAAGTAAGGTCAGAGGAGGATCTTGTAGAACTTTGCAGGTCATAAGACAGTTTTTATTCATTTATTGAGTGTGATGAGACATTAAGTATAGCAGTGACACTGCATGACATATTTTAACAGGATCACTATAAGATCTACTAAAATATTTTAGGCAACTATAGTGGTAGTAGAGGAGTGATAGAAAATATGAGATTCTGAATATATTTGAAGTAACAGGAATTTTGTAATGTGGTATGAAAGAAATAGAAAAGAATCAAGGATGACTTCAAGGATTTGTCATTAACTGGGATAGAGTAGAATATTTAAAGATCAGGGTCGAACAGAAAGGTGAAATATTGGAAGTTTAAATTAGAACGTGTTAGTGTGCAAAGCTTATTCGTCGTTCAAGTGGAAAGCTGAGTGGACAGTTTAGGTTCTAGAGTTTAGGAGGGGGTGTCTAAACATCTGACTTGGGGAGTCATTAGCAAATAGATCTATGAGACTGGATGAAACCACCTAGGGAATAACGTTGGCAGTGCCAATAGAATAGAGGTCTAGGGGAATACCCACTCTTAGAGATTTGAGTGATAAGGATAAATAAATAAATAAATAAATAAATAAATAAATAAATAAATAAATAAATAAAAACAAGGAAGGATTATCCAAAGAAATGGGAAAAAGTAGATGATTACAGGTTCATGAAAGCTGATAGAAGAAAGTTTCAATGATGAGAATGATCAACTATGTCAAATGCTAAGTATAAATGAAGTGAGGTAAAGACTAAAATGTTACTACTGTATTTTTTTAGCTTTTGTTTTTTTTATTTTTGGTAACATTTTCTATTGGTAAAATTTTAAATATAAAAAAGTTGCTGGAATAAAATGAAGCACTCTCATACTCTATCCATATTTACCAAATGTTTACATTTGATAACACTTGTTTTATAATTCTCTCTGTATAGCTATGCATTTCATATATAGATATATATTTTTGTATGAATGATTTTCTTGAAACATCATGTTCCTTTGTTCATAAATAGTTCAGTATTTCCTAAGAATGAGAACATTCATTTGTGCAATGGCAATATAATCAGCAAAATTGACAAATTTAAGAAAAATTAATATGTAATGATTTGGAATTTATTCAATTGTTCCAATAATGTCTTTTTAGTTATTGTTTTTCTGGTTTAGAATCATACACTGCAATGAGTTGTCATGTCTCTTTAGTCTCTTTTACCTTGTATAGTTTCTCAGCCTTTCCATATTTTCCTGATCTTAATAATTTGTAAGAATATAGACCAACTATTTTTTAGAACATACTTTAATTTGATTATGTCTGATATTTCTTCATGATTAGATTATGCATTTTGGGCAAAAATAACATCAGGGTGATATTACATTCTTCACAGAATATCTTCTTAGGAGGTATATAATGTCAGTTAAGATAGTGTTTGCCAGATTTTTTTACAATAAAGTTCTTATCTTTATTTTAGGTAAGGTTTTTTTTTTTTTTTGGTGATAACTTTTGGGGAGATAATTTTAGACATATACCTATTCAACTCCACATTAAAATTTTACTTATTAGTTTTAAGACAAATGGATAATTTTCTAACTCCATCATTCTTTTTATATTAGTCAATAGTCTTCTGTGAGGATGTGCTTGCTGTTCTTCACTTTTTATTATATAATTGTTTGTTTTGATTTTTTGTATTATGATGTAGTAATAGTTTTAAAAAATTATTCACTGGGTGAAAATTTATTGGTATAACTATTTGTTTTTACACTCAGATTATCCCAGGATTGGTCAGTGCAAGCCCATTTATGATACCTTCTTGTGACCTTGTGATACACTCCCATTAATTTTCAGCACTTTTCATTTTGGATACAAAAAATCTTCCAGGATTGTCTCAGAATTTTTTTGTCCTAACTGTGGCATAAGTCATTTTCTAAAGAAATCTGTTTTCCTTTATTGGATAATTATATTTAGAAACCAATATATGGGAGTGTATTGGACATTCATATATCCTCTTTTGTGAAAGTTCTGTTTAAACATTTTTTTTCCATTTGTATTAGCTTTTCTGGTTTTTAAGTATGCTAGACACAAGACTTTTGTCAGATTTACCTATTTAATCTCTGAACCTATGCCTTTGTTATTATTTTTTAGGTATGAGTTTGAAAGAGCAAAAATTGTAAATATTGTTTTTTTTGTCAATTTTTTCTTTTATGTCTAATGTTTTCTATGTTCTGTTTAACTAATTTTTACCTAATTTAAGTTAGAAAATATCCCCATTGATGTCATTGGGAATAGCAGATTGTAAAATTTCAAAAATTTTCTTAATGATAAAGAGAGCCCTGGCAAAAAAAAAAAAAATTGTCAAAATCAACTTTCCAGAACACTGAGAAATAACCAAAGGCCTAAAATAATGTTGGGACCATTTATTTTAAAACAATAGCTAAATCTCAGTAAGAACAGTAAATTTTGTGGCATTTTAAATTGCTCTAGTATTTTCAACACCTTTCTCCAACCCCATAGTATCTTTGAAAATCAACATCTCATGAGCACAGTAAAAAACTAGCAGACTAATAGTTACTGGAACGGTCCACACAAGTTTAAGCTCTTTCAAAATCTCATTATCAGATAATTATTATTTGACCTTTCTGGGATTTCTCTGGAAACCTGGCTCATGAAAACTTGTCTTTGTTTTATGTGACTCAGAGCTCACTCAGTGTGAATACTCTTCTGCAGAGATGTTTAGCAAAAAGAATCATCAGCAATTATTCAATATTGCAGTTGCCTAAGGAGGTGATAACAGTCAGGGCAAACAAGTTAACCAAAAACCTTTAAAGGAAAAAAATGAGGAATTAGATGCCAACTAGGGACTTTGCAAACTTCAGACAGATTCTTTGGAATCTAGAAAGTCACCATATGCAGGTCTGTGAGAACCTATGTTTTCACTTTTGGCTGACCTTGAGTCTCTGTGAAAGCAAGAAATTAAGGCAAGGCAGAAGTAGTAAAGTACCTGCTTGAATGTTGAAGACCTGCTGGACGCACGTGCGCACGCGCACACACAAAGCCCCTGAGTAAACACTGGGAAGTTTATTGGTTCAGTTTTAAAAAAATTTTATTTATTCAGTGAATAAATGATTCCCACAAAACTAACCAGAGTTGTTAGGGGCCACAAAGAACAAAGAATACAAACTTTATAGAATTAGGAGAGCAAAGTCTATTCTATTATTATATTATATCATATTAAATGTACTATATCATATATTATATTGCATTGTATTACATATTACTATATTATATCATGTTATATAATATTATTTAGGTTCCAGTTTTCAAAAAAAAAATTATAAGGCATGGAAAGAAACAAGAAAGTATTGTTCAACATAGGGAAAATAGAAATCGACATAATTTTCCATGACTTTCCCAGCTGGGGCTACTGCTTGTGTGGAGTTTACACATTCTCCCCATGTCTATGTGGGTTTTCTCTACATACCCTAGTTTTCTCCCACATCCCAAAGATACCCATGCTAGGTTAATTGGTATGTTTTAATGGTTCCAGTCTGAGTGAGTGATGATGGAATAGTGTACTATCTAGGATTGATTCCTGCTTTATGCTCTAAACTAATGAGATAAGTTCAGGCTACTAATAACCCTAAACTAAAATAAGTGGGTTGAAAAATAATCACCTTGTTTGTTTTCATTAACCTTTCTTAAAGAAATAAATAGCTGACATTTATTTCAATGTTTAATGTTAGAAGTGCTTTTGGTCTTCATTTAGAACTTTGGTAATATTTTTGTGACCAGAAATATGCTATAGGAACTTAATTCTTATTTATATCAATTAGCCTATGATAAAATTGGTTTCATTGTACATCCTTTTGCTTAAAATTGCAGTTTTTATGAACCTATCAACAACATTTTGTGAGGACTTAGTGAATTTTCACACCTATTTATGTAAGTATATAGAAAGAAGATAAAAGTCTATCTTTTTTATAATATTTTTCTCCTATCTGACTTAAAAGCAATTGTGTAAAGCAATAATAAATTTGTGTTGATAAGCATACAGTATATGAAGATGAAATGTATACAATAACATGAAGGAAAGAGAGAAATGGATATATAAAAGCAATTTTTTCGTATACTATTGAAATTAAGGTGGTATTAATCTTAAATAGATTGTTATAAATTAACATGGTGATTGCAATTAAGAAGCTAACTTAAAATCATATAGTTTAAGAAACACTAGAAATAAAAGTAATTAAAATGGTATACTAGAAAACATGTTTAATACACACATACACACAAATATGGTAATAGATCAATAGAACAAAAAAGATATGACATTGAAAACAAATTTTAATATGACAGAAAGGAATTCGAACTGAAATAACTACATTCAAGGTAAATGGGTTGAACACTCTACCCAGATGGTCCAGGGTGATGGTGGTGTAAGACACTGAACTTGCCCCCCCTCCCAAGAGCTCACTGGAATATACATCCATATACAGAGAAATTACTCCTGAGAGAAATGAAAGGCTGAATGAATAGCTACTAAACAACAAATGAGAGAAAGAGACAAAATAAAGAAGGCTGAAAAATTGCAGGCTCTCGGGGAGCTGCAGGAACTTGCTAAAATCAGAAGTGCCAGTGAACGCTATTGCTTTTCTCCCCCTCCACCTTGGTAGGGTGGGTGAGATCACATGCAGGATCATCAGAGTACATTCTCAGCCACAATGTCCAGAGAACATTTCAGCTCTGAACAAAGTGGGGGACAAGCAGGATCGACAGGGCATTACCACTTGGCATCTCTGCTCCTGGTCTCACTGCCAGGAGCCACTCCAAACCCACAAGTCAGGGTTCAGGCCCCTGTGCAGCTACAACCAGCCTGCCCAAACTGCCCAGAACACACAGCCTACACAGAGGTTTCTTCTATACAAGTCCACTTTTTATACACAAACAAGGGAGAGACAATATAGAGAAGAAGGGAGCTGTGACAGCGCTCCAAAAACCGGAATTTCGCCAGGGTCAGTGGGCTGGTGAATGCAGTTATTTATGTTAACCTCTACCTGTGTAGGGCATATGGTAAAACTATTCAGGCACTCTAGCCTGCCTCCAAATTCAACACAATGTATTCCCAGACATATCATCAGAGTCTATTTGACTCTGAAAAAAATGAAGTAAACAGGATCAACTGAGAATTACTACATGTACATGCTCTCTTACCTGGAGCTGTTAAAGTTCACTGGGCAAGTCCCCCAGCATCACAAGCACATACTTGGCTTCCAATAGCCTGCTAAAGAGGGCCTACATAGAGGTTTCTTCTACACAAGGTAGCTTTTTCAAGACTAGGAAAGATACCTATTTTGTCTATTTCACATAAACAAGCGTAGAAAGTCAAACAAAATGAAAAGACAAAAGACTATCTTTCAAACGAAGAAACAAGAAAATTCTCTCTTTTTAAAAAAATCCTAAGGAAATGGAGAGAAGTAATTTGCCTAGTAAAGAATTCAAATAAATGGTCATAAGGATGCTCACTAACTTGAGAGTAAAATAGAAGAACTGAGAGACTATACAAAACATAATAAAGAATCAAGCAGAACTTGAGAATACAATAACTGAAATAAAAAGTCATTAGCTAACATCAAATTAGGTAATACAGGAGAACAGATAAGTGGCCTGTAAGAGACTAGTGAATGTCAATCAATCAGAAGAACAAATAGAAAAAAAATGGATAGCTTAAGGGATCTCTGGAACATCATCAAGCACACAAAAATTCATATTATAGGGATCTTGGAAGGGGAAAAAAAGAGATAAAAAAACAGAAACTGTTATTTGAAGAATTAATGGCTGAAAACTTTATTAACCTGAAAATGGAGACAAACACCCAGGTTCAGAAAGTACAGAGAGACCCAAACAAAAGTAAAAAATAAAGAGACAATTTTGAAGACAGCAAAAGGAAAACAAGCAGGTACAGACAAGAAAAACTTCATAAAGCTAATAACTGATTTCTCAGCAATAATTTTATAGTCAAGAGGGACTAACAGGGAATCTTTAAATGCTGAAAAAAAAAAGGAGCCTACAACACAGAATAATTTACCCTACAAGATTATTATTCAGAATTGAAAGAGAAATAAAGAGGTTTCTGGACACCAAAAACTAAAAAAGTTAATTACCATTGAAACAGAGTTACAAAAAAAAAAAAAAAAAAAAAAAGGTAGAATCTTCTTCAGGTAGAAAAATTAAAGGCCATAATCAGAAATAATAAAATATGAAAAAGAAAACAATCTCACAGGTAAAACCAAATATTTAATAAATACAGAGAATCAGATGTTTAAAAAGCTAACAAAAAAATTTGAAGATAAAAGTATCAAACTCAATTCAAACTACAATAAGTAGTTAGGAGATAAACAAAGCAAAAAGGCCTAAAATAAGATATAAAAAAATATAAAGTGTGAAAGTAGACGTAAAAATGTAATTGTTTTAGAATATATTTGACCTTGCATGACTATCAGTTTAAGATAGACTGCTATAGATACAGAATAATATACACAAACCTCATGGTAATCACAAACTTAAAACCTGTAAAAGATTCACAAAAAATAAAGAGAAAGTAACCCAAACAAAACACTGAAAAACCCCCAGCAAACCAGAGGGGAAGGCATCATGAGAAGAGAAGGACAAAGAACTATAAAAACAACTAAGAAACAATTAAGAAAATGACAGTAAATACATATCTATAAACAATTACTTTAAATGTAAATGGCAAATAATTCAATAAATAGACATAGGTTGTCTGAACGAAGTAAAAAACATAACTCATCTATATGTTGCTTAAAAGAGATTTCAAATCAAATATACATACAAACTGAAAATGAAGAAATGGAAAATCTATCCCATGTAAATAGAAATGAAAAGGAAGCTGGGGTAGCAATACTGATATCAGACAAACTAGACAATGAAACAAGAAGTGTAAAAAAAAAAAAAAAGACAAAGAAGAGCTCTGCTTAATTATAAAAAAGATCAATACAAGAAGAAAATACAAAATTGTAAATATCTACATTCCCAACATAGGAGCATCTAAATATGTAAAGCAAATATTAATGAATGTAAAGGGAAAAATTCACAGTAACACTAATAGGAAGATATTTTAATATCCAACTTACATTAATGAATAGATCATCGAGACAGAAAATTAATAAGAAAATAATGGCCTTAAATGTCACATTATACCAAATTGCTTAGTATACATTTTAGAACATTTAATCCAAAATCTGAAGAATACCCATTATTTTTTAATTATATATGGAATATTCTCTCAAATAGATAACATACTAGTCTGTAAAACAAGCCTTAATAAATTTAAGAAGGTTGAAATCATGTCTAACATTTTTATCTACTACTATGGAATGAAATTAGAAACCAACTAAAAGAAGAAAACTGAGAAAAACACAAATACGTGGAGACTAAACATCATATTACTAAGCAACCAATGTATTAAATAGAAGAAAATCAAAAACCACCTCGAGACAAATGAAAATAAAAATACAACTTCTCAAAATTTATAAGATGTAGCAAAATCAGCTCTAAGAGGGAAATTCATAGCTATACAGACCTACCTCAAGAAACAAACAAAAAAAATCTCAAATAAACAATCTAACTTTTCACTTAAGGGAAGTAGAAAAAATAAACAAAATCCAAAGTAAACAGAAGGAGGAAAATAATTAAGTTCAAGCAGAAATAAACAAAATCATTTTTTTTAATTTAAAAAGTAAATGAAGCTAAGAGCTTATTTGAAGATATAAAATTGACAACCTTATAGCCAATCACATTAAGACCAAAAAAAAGATAGAGCAAAAATAAGTAATATCGTAAATGAAAGAAAAGGTAATTACTGACACCACCAAAATACAATGAGTAAAGAATATTGCAATTATATGCCAACATATTTGACAATCTAAAATAAATGAATACATTTCTAAATGCATTTAACTTTTCAAGAGTGAACCACTAAGAAACAGATCATCTAAAAGACTGTTTACTAGCAAAGAAATTGAAGCAGTGATCAAAAAACTCTCAACAAGTAAAAGACTACATGGCCTCTTAGGTGAATTCTACCAAATATTAAAAAAAAAATAGTTAATACCTATGCTTTTTAAACTATTTTTTTTTAATCAAAGAGAAGGAAATGCTTCCAAACTCATTCTACAAAGCCATTGGTACCCTAACACCAAAATGAGACAAAGACCTTGCAGAAAAAAAAGGAAACGAAAAAGAAAAAGAAAAAAAAGAAAAAATTCAAACCAATACCTTTGAAGAACACAGATGCAAAAATTCTCAACAAAATATTAGTTAATTGGATTCAACAATTAAAAGAATTATACACCATGACAAAGCGGGATTTATCTCACAGATGCAAGGATGATTCAATAGCAATAAATCAGTATATCACATTAACAAAATAAAAAATAAACATTGTATAATCATCTTAATAGTTGCAGGAAAAAAATTTAACAAAATTCAACTTTTTTTATGATAAAAACTCTCAATGAAATGGGTGTAGTAAAAACATACATCAACATAGTGAGGTTATATATGACAAACATATAGCCAATATCATATTCAATGGTGAAAAGCTGAAAGCTTTTTCTCTAAGATCAGGAATAAGACAAGGATGCCCACATTTAATAGTTTAATTCAACATAGTATTGGAGATCCTAGCCACAGCAGACAATAAAATGAAAAAGATTCAAATTGGAAAGGAAGAGTTAAACTGTCACTATTTTCAGATGACATGATACTATAGAGAAAACCCTAAAGATTCCACCAAAAATTATTAGACTAAATTAATTCAGAAAAGTTGCAAGATACAAAATTAATACATAGACATCTGTTGCATTTCTATACATTAGTAACAAATATACCAGGAGAAATTAAGATAGCAATCCCTTTTACATCAATAAGCGTAAAATATCTAGGAATAAATTTAATTAGAGGTAAAAGATCTGTTCTCTGAAAACTATAACCTTGAAGAAAGCAATTGAAGAAAATGCAAATAAATGGAAAGATATGTTATGTTCATGAATTAGAAGAATCAAAATTGTTAAAATATCCTTAGTATCTAAAGCAATATACAGAGTCAGTGCAATTAAATTAAAATGTCAATGGCTTTCTTCTCAGAACTGCCGGAACCACCCCCACCCCCACACACACACAAGATCCAAAAGTACCTGAGAAGGGGAGTGAGGATTGAAGAAAAGACAGAGACAAGAGAAAGATTCAGGAGGGCTAACAGTCAATACTGCAGTCTAGAGTTTATTCAGCACACCCTATTTATACATCATGATTGTGTGGGAAGCCAACAAGTATGCATAAACAACTGCTTGCACCTGCACAGGGAGCCTCTCTCAAGGCTCCCATCCTCCTCCCTATGGTGGTCATAGAACACACAGCTTGCTCTCTGGAGCAACAGGTGCTTCTCAGCTGCTACAAAAGTAACAAAGTAATTGCAAACACCCGGCTGAGCAAACACCTCCTGTCTACCCATAGGGCAGCCACCAAGCAAACGGCTCCCAACACAGAACTAGAATTACTAGTCCTAAAATTTATATGGAACCACATGACCCTGAATAGCCAAAGAAATCCTTAGAGAGAACAAAGCGGTGGATATCTCATTGCTTGATACTACAAGGTTACATTAATAAAAATAGTATGATGCTGGAATAGACGTATAGATAGATTATAGATATAGATAGATAGATGATAGATAGATAGATAGATAGATAGATAGATAGATAGATAGATGATAGATAGATAGATGATAGATATAAATGATATAGATAGATGATGAAAGATAAGTGTGATTGTTCCATAGTGAGCTGTGGGTCCCATATCATCCTCAAACTCACTTCCACTCTGTAGCATTCAAAACCAAAGACAAAACCTCCAAATTACTCTCACAATGTGTTTTAGTAAATATTCCTCGGGAAGCCAATGATACCAATTTACAAAAGGAAACAAATTTTTATTTACACTATACTTTCCAGTTTCAATATTTTTTTGGTTTTGACTTTTCCCTATGGTTGATTACCTTCTTGGTGAACAAAGTCCTTTGAGGTATTTTCTTTTGTCCCTATACAAGCTTTACTTCGGGGTGTGAGTATTGGAGGTGGGGCCAGGGGCGGCTTTGAAAAACTAGTGGCTGAAACTCAGACTCACTGAAATATTTGAGTTTGGTCTGGCATCGAAGTCTAACCCAGCACTCTCTTTTAACTTTATTTTATCAATTGCCGATAACTATAACAAAAGGGTTATATGTGTCACATTTTACTTATTAGTTTGCATTTTCTTAAGTATTCAGGGAGCCAACACTCTGGGAGTTAGGTGCATCTCTCAATTCCAGTGGTAATGCTTGTACAGCTGCTGCTTTATGCCATGGATGACCACATGGCCACCCAGAAATCAAAAGTTTCTCATCTTCCACCCTTTTATTCTTTCTCTTCCCAAACCACATTTCCTTGAACCAAGGCTATTCTAGCACATCCCACTTATTTGACACCAACCTATGATTCTGCTTCCAATTCCAAAGTATGTTTTTTTATTATTTTGTTTACCATGTCACCAAGCAATTCTCTAATACCAGCTGGGTGTTTTACAATCCAACTGAATTCTGACACTATCTGGTGATAGCATTAAATCCTATGGGCTAAGGGCTCAGTCCTACAGGACTGTCCCCTCCATCAGCTTCAGATGCCAATTAAAGTTGAGGTTATTACCTATGATTCTGACCAACCAGCTACATAGTGGAGCTTCCAACAGATCTCTCCTTGTGTTTGATTAATTTGCTACAGTGGCTCACAGAACTTAGAGAGACATTTTACTCCTCAAATTACCAATTTATGATAAAAAGATATAACTCAGACATAGCCCGATGGAAGAGATGCACAGGCAAAGTATGGGGACAAGGGAAAGAGTAATGTTACCAGTTTTCAGCTTCCATGCCCCCTTCAAGCATGTCACTCTCCTCATATCTCCTTGTGTTCAACAACATGGAAGCTCCTAGAGGATATGTTCATCTTGTACCATGTGAATGTGTTGAACTCACATATCAGTTTAACAAATTTTTTTGGTAGATTCTATTTAGTTTTTTTGTTTTGTTTTGTTTTGTCAGGTACAATTATGTTATCAGCAAATAGGAACACTCTTCTTTCTTTTTTTTCTACTTTATATGCCTCTTTCTTTCTTTCTTTCTTTCTTTCTTTCTTTCTTTCTTTCTTTCTTTCTTTTTTTCTTTCTTTCTTTCTTTTGCCTTACTGCTCTAATAGAACACTCAATGCTATGTTAAATAAGAGTGGTGAAAGCAAAAGTTCTTCTCTTGCTCTTAGAGGAAAAACACTTAATCTTTCACCATTAAGTACAAAGTTAGTTGTACATTTTGTATAGATGGACTTTTGAACATTTTTAAAGATTCTGCCTTGATTTATTTCTAATGTATTTAAGTGTATCACTCTTTTAGGTATTAGAATATTACATATAAGCTATCACAGTTTACTAGTGTCTGTTTTGATACCAAGTGAGGTGTAGAAATCTCATTTTTACTTAGGTCCCTTTGTGTTCTCTACTTTTTAACTGGTCTTAAGTATTTAACTTAAGGTTTTCCTCTACATATCTTGAGCACGACTTAAGGTGGTGTTATAATTTTTGTTTGAAACAACAGATATAATTTTTTTAAGTTCATGAGCCTATTATATTACCCTTATTTTTTACCTATCAAATGTTCTCCCTTTTTTTTTTTTCTTAGTTCTAATCTGTCTCATGTTTTGTCTTCTGTTTTAAGAAATTTTTAGCCATTATTAAGAGAAGTTTTTCTAGTAACAAATTACCTTAGTTTTCCTTATCTGAGGAAGTCTTTGTTTCACCTAATTGATGAAGTATCTTAGTTATAGATATAAAATTCATGGTTGACAGTTCTTTTTTTTTTTTTAACACTTGAAAAATCATGTGCCTCTTTCTTCTGTTCTTCAGGGTTTTGGCTAAAAAAAAATCCACTGCCATTCAAATTGCTTTTCTCCTACAGGTATCAGTCTTCTTGGCTGCTTTCAAGTTTGTCTCTAGTCTTCTGAAGTTTATAGTAGATTTTGGAGTGATTACATTTTTGGAGAGGAAGATTTATCCTATTTGGAGTTGATTACTCATTTTGATCTTGGAGTTATAGATTTATGTCTTTTTTTTTTTTTTTTTTCAAAATTTAGGAAGTTTTCAGGCATTACTTTTTAAGTCTCACTCATGGATTCCTCCCTTTCTGGGACTCCAATGATCTAAATATAAGTTTTCTTGCTAGTATCTTCAGGGTCTCAACTCTCTTAATTTTTTTTCCCTTTCTTTCAGTCTATCTTATGTTATTCAAATTGGACAAATTCTATTGATTTGTCCTTAAGTTCACAGATGCTATCCTCTAACATCTCCATTGTACTCCTGAGTCTATACACCAAGGTTTTATCTCACTTTTTGGAGGTTTTGGTTATATAATTTTCATTTAGTTACTTTTATAGAATACGTAACTTCTATTATTTTAATGAGATTATTTGTTTCCAGAGAATTTTTAATTGACTGTGAAAGTATTTTTATGATGTTTGTTCTAAATTCCTTGTCAGATAATTTCAGCTTCTGATTTGTTCAGCTTCTCATTGGCCCCACTGACATCATCACAGCAAACATGGAATGCTGGCTCTCATGGCCTGGGTGAAGATGGGTAGAATAAAAGTTCAGTTTTTCCCTGGGCCCTTACTTTTCCAGCAAATGTGAGCACTTGCTCATTGTCTTTCAATGAAGTATCTGCTCAGCATCTTGTGGACCACACTGACATCAGGGAGGGGGAAGTTGAGAACTGACTCAAAAAACACTTTTTTTTTTTTTTTTTTTTTGCTATAAGATTGAGGCAGAAGCTCTGCTCCTCACTGGGGCCCACTGACACCAGAGATAGGGAGGTGGCACAGTGGAACATCAATTTGTTCCAACTCACACTACCTGTTCCCTCATCGATGCCAAGTAGGTGAGTAGATTCAACTTCACACTGTAAGCTTAACAGTGGTGGTGGTGGGTCGGAGGGAGGTGGGTGCAGTAGAATAGTGAGTAAGCTTCATCCAGATTCATTATATTATATTTTTATCCTGCTTGGTGAGTGGGGAGGATCTCATTGACACTACCTTGGTGAAAGAATTAAAGCACTGCCTGTCTCTGTGAGAACTAGATTTGTGAGTGCTGCTGCTAGCATAGGTGGATAGGAGAATGAGTTTGAAGATCATCTTGGTCCTATTAAAACCACAAGCCCTGGGTGGGCTCTGTTAGTCTTTGAAGTATGACAGATATTGTTTTAAAAGTTTTCTGTTGATAGCCCACCCTATTTTCAGGAGCAAGGTTTTTTTGGCTCTTTTTTTGACTGTGCCTGTTGTTAATTTCAGCTGGAGATCTGCAATGCCATGTCCAGGATACATGAGAGGCAAAAAGAAAATGTAGAGAACTCAACCACTGTCTTTTCTCAAGTCCTGAGCTCCTAGGCAGTCTGTCCTCTTTCTATATATTTGAATCTTTCTATTATTTTTTATTGTGTCATGTTGAGAATTTTGTCATTGTAAGAGGGAGAACTGGGAGAAATAGGGGTATTCTATTTTTGCTAGAGCCAGATTCTAAAATGCATTTGAAAAACCCTTTTGCGAATAGCAAGACCTCAGTGCTTGGAGCGATCGGGTTACAAATTTCTTTAGAAACTGAAACTTTTAGACTTTTCTTTACTTCTTTCTACTTTTATTGCCTTAAGGTGAGCAGGCCAATAAGCTTTTTGTTAATAAATTTGATGTGAAAAAAGGGACACTGCAGTCAAGAGCTGAAATTCAGGTCCTAGCCAAGGGGACTATAGTTCACAAGTCTACTATTGGCAGATATTGTAGAATTCCATTTAAAAAAAGTAGAAAACAAGTGAAAACAATCTGTGCCAATAGAAGCCAGAGTAGTGGTTATCGTTGTGCAGGGTGAGTGGTGACAATCAGAGCTCAAGAGATTTCTGGAATACCAGATATGCCTGTTTCTTGACATGGGTACTGCCTACATTATACTCCATTAGAATAATAAGCTAGAGAAAAATCCATTAGCAAGAAAGAAATGGAATCTTTAAATAATGACATAAAATAAAATAAAAAATGACATCATCTTTCCTAGAAACAGTAATAATTTTTTCCTTGCAATTTGAAATTGCGCTGAACTCTTAATCTTGGTATTTAGGGAATAAAGTAATTCATATTTTAGATTTCTTCACCCTCCTCCCCCAAATCCTATTTTAAATAATTTTTTAAAAAATCAAATGATAGGTGTAGATACTACTTTGCATCTCTCTAAATGGCTTTCTAAAGCATGTTCTTCATTATTAAAAAAGAAAAATTGTTCATCTTTACTATTTTGTTCCCCACTTGAAAAACAAAAATTCTGCCAATTGAAGAAAAAGGATAAGGAGTTGGTTGTTTCTTCCCCCAACATTACCATTATAATATATTTATAATACAACATAATTTCTAGCTTGAAAATAGGTAAAACGCACATATATTAAGATACTGAAAATTCCAAATCATCAAAATATAACTACAAAATGACTTTGGAAAAGGGAGGTAAATAAAGGTAAAATAAGAGGGCACCATCCTGATCTCAAGGTTATACCAATAATTCTGAAGTCAAAGTTTTTTATCATATAGCCAAGTTTCAAAGTATAAATTATTCTAGATCCAGTGCTGCTGTTTCCTAAGTAATTGCTTCTAAAGCAGAACACATTCTTATGCTAAGTAAGTGGGCATGCTCTGCTGCTGAATAGCATTTCTCATCCTGAAACTAGATTATTAAAAATAAATATTTGCAAATCCTATGATAATAAAAAAAAACAATGTGAACTCCAATAACAGTGTAATGCAAAAATAAAAATAAAATGCTAAACTTATAAAAAGAAAAAAAGGGAAAAAAATCCACAAGCAACTTTTTGACTTGTTATAGACCATTCGCTTGAAATAAATTATTTGCTAATAATGCTTTTTAAAAAATTAATAGTACCTAGTTAGATTAACAAATCTATTCTTTTTTGATTAGATATGCCTCATATCACATAACAGCATGAAACTTAATTAAATTTTTACTAATGCAAATAAATGACCTTAACATAAAGCACACAAATAAAATCATTAATAAATTATGGCTTAATCATTTCCTTAATAGCAACTTGGAATGAATACATCAACTGAATACACATTTTCAAGACTTAATTTCCATCACATTCACTTGCTTTTATGTGATTTGATTTCAAGGAATCAGAAAAATGAGGAAGAAAAATAATACATTATATTCATATTATATAATGACTTTAAAAATGACAAATTTAATGTTTCCAGGTAAGCAAAGCAAGTAAAAGGAAAATGAGTAAAGAACACAAGCCCTGGTATATTTTACTTGTCTGGCTTTGGCTTTGAGAGCTAACAAAACACGAATCACTCAGCTTATCACACCTGAACTCCAACTTCACCTCCAATATAAATAAAATATCTGAGCAGTTGTCCATGAATCGAGACTCTTCAGTGATCTTCATCATTTGGTCACCACCTGACTGTGTGACTTCACAAAGTTTACCTTCCTTCCCTATCTTAGCAATTTTTTTTTTTTATCTTCTAAATAGAGATCATTAAATATTGTGCATTGCTTTCAGGAAAGTATAGTGTGACCTCCAAGAGGTTCATTCCATGAAGGTATTTACAATGCATATTTTCTTAGAACAAATCATATTTTGTATTAACTGTCCTGATGCAACCAACACTGGGTTCCTGTAAGGAAAATATAAATTCTCCAGTCAATATTTAGATTCATATTCTACTTATGTTTATTTGTGGAACACTAACAATATGTCTGAGAATATATTAGAAATATGCACAAACTTCATGAAATTTAATACTTATGACAGCCAGTTACGAATTTTATATTTTTAACAACAATAATAATGTTGTTGCTGGTTTAGAAAAAAAGCAACATAAGAAATGGGGGCTCATTGTAGTTAAATGATTTTCCAAGGTTGTAGACCTAAGAAATGGCTCTTCCAGGACTGAAAACTGGGCCCCTTCCTGCATATTCCTTATGTCATAAACTATTACTGAGAAAAGAGAAACATCTCACAACCTCACAACAGACTTCCCGCTAACATCCACAGCCTACCCTGGCAGAATGTTATATTTTCAGCTGTTCACTGCCTATGTGCTGTTCTGTAGCATTGACCTCACTCCCCACCCCTCAGAACCTGTCACCTGGACTATACAGATAGTATATTTGTCTAAGTTCCTAGTGACTTAATAGCTACTGCACTAAGAATGTAGGTTATGTTGTGTATCCAGTATTTTAAAAGAGTTGTGCCATGGTATTGACTGTTAGGAGATATGTACATGGGATAAGTATTTCATCATTTATTCAGAACTTTGTTTTTGAAGAATTATATGTGCCAGGCACTGCATTAATACTGAGAATAAAACATAATACACCAAGACCAGCCTAAGTAGAGAGATAAGCATATCAATACTCACAAGCCCAGTTGGGCTGCCAAAGTCTCGTGGTAGAGGCAAGTGTAAGAATCTATGTGCAAAGAGAGGTCTCCACTAGGCCCTGCAGAAGTGCCATAGATGTCCAGCAAAACTAACACATTCTCCAAAGATCTCTAAGACTAAATTTAAATTAGAATTTTCAAAATTAATTAATGTTTTTGTATATCAATTTACAGTTTTATATTAAGAAATAAAATAGTTTACTATTCTCCAGAAAAGCTAATCAAACGAATGACAGGCAAATGCTGCATTATACTAGCTCCCATTTATTCCTCCATGTCCTTATTGACGACTTGTTTTACTCCTTAACAATGTATGACTGAAGACCAGCTGACTTCATCAAGATTTCCTTGAACTGATAAATCCCCCTAAATCTCTGGATAAGAACATCTAATACTTTCTTTCATGTCAATCAACAGTAGATATTACTAACTTTATCAAAATACCTTTATAGTAACATTTATCCTACAATCAAACTAATAGGTTTTATTTATAATAAGAAGAAATGATTATAGGCATTAATTTGTAGAGGAGTTGCTGATCTACTCCGAGTTTCTTTTGTGTCTGGCCTACATTCCTGATAGTGCAAGCTTCCAAAATTCCATTCTTGTCTGCTTTTTCCCCAGGTTTCTCTTTAATTCCTAAAGACTGATGACCTCCAAAGGAATAGAAAAATAGGTGAAGAGGTAACAGGGGAAGAAAGTTAGGCATTTTAATTTGTGGGTTCTCATTTATAAGCTAAGACAGCTTTTTCATTTAGAGATTCTGTATATTTTAGTCCAGAAAATCCTAATTATAGGAAATCAGAGGTCACCAGAGTCTGACAGCCAAGAATAGTGACAGGTTGGATATAAAATCTAGCATTTGACTTTCAAGTTCTCATGGCTTGATTCTCTCACTCATTTAAAGATAGAGCTTAGGCAGATTGCTAATCAGATGCTGTGAGGGCTGCTGTGCTTCAGTGAGGGCAACACAGGACCCCAAGGGCAAAAGAAAAAAAAAAAGAATGAAAAATTTTGTCTTGGAACCGTGGCGTTTTTGACAAGATACCATAGTCGTAATAGTTCCCCTTAGCTATCCTTGAATGAACAGCTATGAGAAAAGGGAGGAAGGAGTCCCAAAATGAATGCAATGTCTGATATATTTATAGTACAGTGAAGTGTTAAGATAACATTTCAAGCATAATTTTCAAAAAAATCTATACTTATGGGAAAATTGGATACATCTGCAGGGGATTGGCTACAGGCAATTAGCTCTGGTGATCCCTGGGATCACACTGGTACTTTGATTAGCAATGGTCCTAAAAAGCTTGCAAGCCTGTTTGGTTCTTATAAAAAAGTGTTACTGGCACTTAGGAAAATCTAAACATTCAAATAATACAAACAAAGAGATTTAGGGATTTTGTTTGATTTATAAAAGGATAAAAGTAAAATTGTTATATGAATTTGTGAAAACTACTTGTAAAAAAACTAAATAGAGGAACAAGAAGTAGCAGAAGAAGGACAAACTGTGTCTTTGTCTTTCCCTCTGAATTCCTAGAGCTAAAGTCAAAGCCAAGTGTATAATGGACCTTCAGGCCACAAGTGTTTATTGAAGAAGAAAGGGAAGAATAGAAGTGTTAGGTTGTTAGATATAAATGGGGGACTGGGGAATGAAAGTCCCATCCAAAGACTTCCTTTAGAACCTCCCTGAAACACCCATTTTATGGTTAGAAATTACTCCTATATCCTGAGACTCAAAGGAGTAAAAAGCCATAAAAAAGGCACTGGTTTGGTCTGTCCACAAGAGCTTGTGCAGTTAGTACTACACTAACCTTCTCATAACTTAAGCCTCATTGTATCATCATTATAATATCATGAACCTGCCTGGAAGTTTATGAATCTGATTATAACAGACTGAATTCTGGGTAACCACACGTGCAGTAGGCAAAGGGTTATATAACAACCAAATTTCAATAAAAATGACTTCACAGGCCAATCATTTAGCAACACCCTTATAAACACATATCCAGAAGCCAAAATAACACACTTTGAGTTCAATGAGACTGTGACCTTCTTTGGCATAACCTGATCTATAATTCTTTACTGTGTCCATGAAAAGAACCCAGGACCCCTCAGTGCCACTGGGGTAATGATGGATTTTCGATCACCCCAATGGTAACAGAAGGAGAGAGAAAATAGGAGGGAGAGTTGGGAGAGAAAGAGAAAAAAGGGGGGAAGGGAAGAGAAAAGACAAAGGATAAGGCAGAAGATGGGTCTGGGAGTGCAAACAACTGGAATAAAGAATAAAAAAAGAAAAAAACATGTAACTAGACTGAAGAGGAACTAATGGGAAAGAGTATTAATGCACCATCATATCAAAGTCAATGAGAAAAGGCTGATGGATTCAGAGAGTATCTTAATGATACAGTGTAGAAATGGAACATTTTAAAACAAAATCGTGAGTTAAGTCTAAGAATCTAATAGTGTAATTAACCTCCTGGATAAAGAAGAGGGCCCCCAGTATGAACTGCTAAATAGGTAGTTTATGTCCAAAAGAAAGAAAAAAAAAAAAAAAGATGAGGTAATTCCTTTTTTTTCTACAATAGCCAAATTCCATGTAAGATTATAATCTCACTCTCTGGACCATTTCAGATCTTGGAATGAAAGTTGGAAGCTAAAATAAACAAAAACCCTGTTTGAATTTACTGACATTGAAATGACAGCCAGTCCACCCACTGGAGCACAATAGGAAAGAGAATGCACATTCGATGCATGGTATGAGGTGACCAGCTGGGTGGGGTGGCACTGAAAGCAAGTTTTAGGGGCTGTGAACCTTACTGAGGTTTCCAAAGCTCAGGTTTGCAGAAGGGAGCTTTAGAAGAAAGGTGTTGGCCCTTTTATATGGGAGCCTGGACTCTGATTTCATTTCTCTTACTAGTTAGCGGTGTGTTTGGAGGCAGCCTTAGTTTTCTCATCTTGTGATTGAGAGGGTTGACCTATGTTATTTCTAAGATTCTTTACACTTCTAAGACTGTCTCTAAAGATTCCATTCAATTAAAGTTAGTCCTTAATGAGCTACTGAATGTAAAGGCAAAACAGTAAGAAATTAGATTTTGTTGTTACTAATGGACTCATAATCTCCTGGTGTGTGTGTGTGTGTGTGTGTGTGTGTGTGTCTGTGTGTGCGTGCCTGTATGTATGCTGTTAACACAATTTCTGCTATCTGCATTCATTTTTTACAAACATTCGTGAAGTATCCTTATCTTTTGGTCATATTGTACATTATAAGCTAATGTGTTTTTCCTTTATATGCTACCAGCATTTATCAACTTCTTTAGAAATGCTTATTCAGTCTACATTAATACCAAAACAGGAGGCATTTGTTTAGGAATTATATACTGTCAAACAGGTCAGATTAAGGTTAACCAGGATCAAGCAGAGTGGAGCAAGGTTCTTAGCCACTGAAAGCCTACTGCCAACGCCAGAACCTGGAGAGCTAACTTTTTACCAGAGTACACTGTTAAGTAGAATGGCTTTGACAGAGAATTAGGGCAGAATCCACACCATATGAGCACACATGCCCTTATTTCAAATCCCTAGAGTCAGATGTATTTCACTCTTCAAAATTGTTCAAATTTTAGAAAGATAATGCTAGATATAGTAAAACCTCAAGAAGGGTCAAGGGAAGCACTTCTTACTTAATGATACTTCTGAAATGTAACAAATGAATAATTCTCAAAGAAATAAAGACTATAAAAAGCTTCACATCAGCACAGAGAAGGTTTTGCCATCAAATAAGCTTGCTGCAAACTCTTTTTAAAATATTAGCTTTCCAGAGCTTTTGGATTTTGAAGCACTGATAAGGCATTGTAAATCATAGGATTTATTATCTATTCTATCGTAGATAGAAACTTCGATTACTTTAGAGATTTTATTATCAAAAACAACACTGTACCCAACATTCTTGAAAAGGCATCTTTGGAAAACTGTAAAAGTATACCCTTAAGATGAATTCCCAGAGGTAAGACTGGTATGTAGTTAAAGGGTCAATTGACATATGATTTCATGAACTAATAAATATTGCCAAATTCCCTTCCAAAGACTTTGCACCAACTGATTACTCTCTCTAGCATTATACTTTTCTTATATTAGATCCCTAGGGCTGCTGTAACAAAGTACTACAAACTGGATAGCATAAATAGTTTAAATTTATTGTCTCACAGTTTTGGAAGGCAGAAGCCTGAGATCAAAACGTTGGCAGGGTTTGTTCCTTCTGAAGTCTGGAAGAAAGAATTTGTTCTATCTTTTGGTAGCCTCTGACATTCCTTGACTTGTTGATGGTTGTCTTTCCCTGTGTCTTCACATGTCTTCCTTCTGTTCAAGTCTGTCTTTTTGTCCAAATTTCTCCTTTATATGAGGACTCTAGTCATATTGGATTAGGACTTGCTCTAGTGATATCATCTTACCTTGATCATCTGCAAGAACCCTATAGTCACATAATGTCACCTTCACAAGTATTAGGAGCTAAGACTTCACCTTGTTTGGGGGGAACTCAATTCAATCCATAACACCTCCCAACATTGACTGTTATTAAACTTTTACAATATAATAACTAAAGATAGTATCTCACAATTTCAATTTGCATTTTTTAACGAAGTTGGATTTGAGAATTTTGTATTTTTTAAGTTTTTATTTTAAAATTAATATAGACTCACAGGAAATTGCAATACTATTACATGGAGTCCCATAAACCCTTCACCTAGCTTCCTCCAAAAGTGACATTTTCTATAACTGCAGTAAAATTTCAAAGCCAGGATATTAATGTTGATAATAATGCTTTAAACTAGACTACAAATCCTATTTTAGTTTCTCATTTTTACATGCATTCTTTGTGTATGTGTGTGCATGTGTGTGTGCTCACGTATGTGTGCATAATTCTTCTCTGGAATTTTATTCTAGGTGTAGATTCCATGTATAGGCCTATATACCTACAACTACAGTCAAGGCTACAGTTAGGGCTACACAAGATAAACACAAACTCCTTCATAATATTTCTGCAGGCACATCCACAACCCCATACCCACCCTTCTCCCAAGCAATCACTAATCATTCTCTCAACTTCTGTCATTTCAAGGATGTTATATACTGGTATCATACAGTACATAACCTTTAGAGACTTTTTTTCCCTCAGCATAATGAATGGACTTATAAGAAATAATTGTGCTCAATACATACATCAATTATCCATCCCTTTTATTGCTGAATAATATTCCATTTAATTTTTTTTGATATTTTTAGTCATTTGTAATTTTGTGTATGAATTGCTTGTATATATTTGTGCTTATTATTTTTTTCAAAAAGGTGTTATCTTTCTTTTTGATATATTCTTTGTCTTCCATTATTAGTTTTTTTCATTTAGAATTTTCTTTATCATATAAAATGTATTGATCATTTATTTTATGGGTCCTTGGTTTTATGTTCTCTGTCTTACTCACGAAAGGACTTTCACTCAAAATGTAAAATGTTAAAATACTAATCTATTTAGAATTATTCTGTGTGTATTTAAGGAGTGAGGTATGGATCCAGATACTCTGTAGGTCTTAAATATATATTTCTAACAGATGATTCTGTGACAACCTCAGTGTAGATACACTTGCTTGGCAGAAAAGTAGTTTGTGAGCCCTAAGTTAATTATGACATTAAACGTACCCAGCTGATAAAAATCAATCACCAGTTGGTTCATAGAAAAATTGTCCAGAATTCCAAGTGGGAATTTGGGAAGTTGTAGCTAGATGTTAGTAAAATATAGAAAATGTTCACATGCAAAATACAGTGTGTACTCTTTCCAAATGATGCAATTTTATGGGTTTCCAGCCAGATCCCCAAAATCAATACATCTAAATTTATTATCTGGTTTTGTTTAACAAGAAGTTTTTCCTAATCCTAAAACTAATAGTTTTTCCTAATCCTAAAATGGGGTATCACAGAGTATAAAGTATAGCCTCAACAGAGCTTTCCCACTGAAGGGAGGGCAGGTCCCCCACGGTTAGGGCTACCCTTTACCTGCGGATGCAGAGACCTACCCAGGCATAGTCATTAGGCAGGGGCCTGGCTTATTGTGTCCTGACAACTGTGAATGCCCCATAAAAGACAAAGATAGGTAGTAGATTAGGCTCCAGCTCTCACTTAGCATTGGTGAGAAGATTTTGGTGTTTTTTCTGTATTTTTTTTCCTATTAGCTATATGATGTTTTTGTGTCCAGGAAATATTTCTGTACAAAAGTCGCCAACTCACTCAAGAACCAATAACTGAGAGAGAAAATATAAAGGAGTGTTGAAAGAGCCATGTACCATTAAAATAATGGCTGCCTTCCTCCCACAAATAATCTCTGAAAACCCAGAAGACTATGGGCCTCAGGGCTGGAAGGACACCCAGATTCCATCTGTGTGAACTCTCCCCCAATAGGCACATCTCTTCTGTGGCATCTGTGTTGGCTTAGCCTGAGAGCATTGATGTGGCTTTGAAGCCAGGCAGTCCTGAGTGTTCATCCCACTCCACAACTTGATAGTCGTGTGACCTTGAATAAGTTACTTAATTTCCTTCATCATAAAATGGGGATAATAAAAAGTGTTTGCTTTATAGCTTCCTGAGCAGATTAGATAATTTAGGTAAAATGCCTAGCATGGTGCCAAGTATGTGGTACTAAACATGTTAAGTAGCCATCCAGTGTCTAGACACAATGTCTTTCCTAGGGCCATGCTGACAACTCAGGGATAAACTGCAGTCAAGCTTTCTGAATTCACTACCATCTGCTCTTGAGTCCACAGTACAGTATTAATCTCAAAGGTCAAATCATTTTGTTCCTTTCTTTGCTAACTGAGCCAAATATCTCAGAAACAGATTAGTCAGAGTCTGCCCTGAGCAAAGCTAAGAGATAAAATGGACAATCTAAAAGCTCTTTCCTAATCAACTTTTAATAGGTGATAATGGCTTAATGTGTCTGCCTTCCTATACAACATATTTGTCTTTTTAAAAAGAGCTTTCAATGCTTTTTCTAAAGGAATCACTAACAATGAAATTTCTATGTCCAAGGAAGGCCATCTGTGAAGACAGGAATGAGAAATGTTTTTTGTTTGTTTGTTTGTTTTTGTTTGTTGTCATTCCTCTGGGATCATACAGTTATATGCATGTTATTTTTTGCCCACTCATCTCTCCTTTTCATTGTGAGGAAATGGGTTTCATCTTTTTCTTTTGGAAACTCCCCTTTCTAACCTGGTGGAACCACCAAGCTCAAAGTGTTCTTCTTTTTGCCAATCAGAATTCTTGTGGACAGGGGACTGGCAATGTGGTGGGCATAGGACCTAATACAGAATCCTTTACCATATATCTTTATGACCCCAGAAATAGAGAGATTATCTCATCTTGGTCATGAACATCCAGGACGAGGTAGGCCTGGGAGAACTCTGCCATCACCTGTAGCTTAAAGCAGATGAGTGAATGACAGATACATTTTTACGACATCTCTTGAGCATCTATCTATATACAGTGACATTGTCCTTATCCTCATTCCTGGCCTATTTTTCTCTTTTGTTTAAGTAGGTTTGGGGGGATTCATATTATTAAAAATTAGGAGAGTTTTGATTAATACAGTCAGGTACAAATGAATGGATGTCTAGTTGAGAAGTGAAGAGTTATAAAAATGTATTACCATTACTAAACAGAGAACTTGCAATTTAAGCTATATTGATAATAAGCCAATAGCATAAAAAAGTAAAACATAGACCTTATCAATGTATCCCTAATGCACATAAAACCTTTGACAGTTCTGTTTACTTTCTTATATCAAGCATAAATCTTCTTTGAATCAGACTCAGGACTCAATCCCTATGTAAGTCATTCTCCATTTAATTTTGTTCAGTTCCATCTTCACGATACTCCATATATCTGCAATGTCACTTCCTAATGTTTCATTGAGTTAATTTGAAATTTAAGACCTTTGCTCCTGGACTTCCATAGGTTTGATTTTACCATTTAACATTATACTGGTCTTGAGCAAGAGGCCAAAACTATCTAGTTTTACTTTTTTTAACAAACTAATTTGGGAAATAATAGTAACTACCATATAGTATTGTAGCATTTAAATGAGATGGTGAGTTTAAGTGTCTGGCCCATAGTGAATTCTCAGTGACTATTAGCTATTGTTATTATGATTTTATCTCTTCAGTACGCAGTTCATGACCTATGTGTGATAGTATCTGAATAAATATTTGTTGAATTAATAAATATATCTTTAACCTTAAAACTTTTTCAATGTACATTTTTCTTCTCTGTATGAGAAATTTCTTGTTTTATTAAAGCAGGACAATAACAGTCAAGCCACTGAGAGGACTGTAAAGCCAGTAAAACAGGTGTTTTACTGCTTTATATGCTACTTTTGTAATGGGACTTGGGCAAGTCATTCACTCTCCAGGAGCCTCAGTTTTCTCACCTGTACTCAGTGATAATGAGACTACAAACTTAGAGTTGTTAAGAAGATGAAATATGATTATTTAAAAAGTTAGTTGCATAAACTTATAAACTACCCTCCTCCCCTTTTTAGTGGCTAATGCCTAGCATACATTGGTATAGTAATCACTGGGTAAGTAGATATTATTAATTTTATTTTAAATATTGCTTTTAGGTTTTTAAATTAAAAAAAAGAAAGACAAAAAAATCACTAAGACAAATTTAGTCTGTCTATATGCCCGATGCCTAAAATCAAAACTCTTCATCTTGGTTTACACGGACTGGAAAATAGAATAGCAGAACTGTTGCCAACAATCATTGAAAAGATCAACTACTTTTCATGGCTGCTTGAAGTCACTGACTATCCACTTCTCACTGAAGGGTTATCTCCACTTTGCTTCTTTTCAGCTATACAAATAACACTAAAGCTTAAGTCATTTCAGATCTTGGTGACAACACCCCTCCCCTCCACCCTGAGAGCTTTATCTGTGCTTATGAATGCAGAGAATTGCCTAGCTCAGTACTCCTGTTGCATCAGTAGCATAACGAGGTTAGGATGAATGAACCCAGCCATTCACGCACTCAGCTAGAAGTCCTCTGACAAAGAAGGACAGATTTTCAGTGTAGCTCAAAGTCAACTAAGTATGCAGTTTCTATAGAAAGTGCATTTAGAGGTATTAGGGCTGGGAAAAGCTAGAGAAAAATAGCTCATACCATTTTAAAAGGCTTGGGCCATGTCCTTAATTTTCACAGGAGTTAATGAATAGCTAAGCAATGGTACCTGATGAAATAGGAATAATCTCTAGCTACTTACTTCCATTTGTGTAATATGACACGTTTTGTATTTTCAAACATGAAACAATATTAAACGGAGATAAGCTTCACAAGCAAGTAGTCTGTGAGATCTTTGTAAGTAATATTGTAAGCACACCCAAACTTCATTTCTTTAATACATTTTTTTTTCTCTAATTAAAGCTGGTTTTGCCTAGATAATGGCATTGTGACTCCCTTGCTTCTCTCCACCCTTATCCTCTGTCTGCTGCTCCTTTCATCATTAAGTCTTAGGACGGGAAGGTGAACAGAGGCTCTGGTCTGTACTTGTGAGGACAGTGAGTTGCTATATGACTTCAGTCTAAGGATAACACCTTAGCTTTAGTTGTGTTCCAACCCCACACTCATCCAGGCAGAACAACATCCCTATCTGCTCCAGGACCAGGCCATGTGACCAGACAAGATGGTACCATGGCTGATTCCAAAACCGACACAAGAATCAATTCCTTCATCCCCCTCTGATCGTTCAATCAGTAGCACCCATGACCCCAGCTCCCTTAGTTTTCATGTCTACTGATTTTTCCCTATATAATCTGTACTCCTGAGACACCTGGGGAATGAGGCATTAGAGTGATAGCCTGCCTGTGTCTCCTGAACTTGTAACTCTCTAACAAACCTTATTTTCTTTGCTATAAAACCTATAGGTATCTCTTCTTTGACTTAGATGCATTCAGGCAGATGGATCCCTTTTTTGTACTCATAACAATACTTAGCATATTTTTTAGCTCAGTAAATAGACCGTGATGATGTACACAAGGGTTTACATTTGTGTGTGTGTGTGTGTGTGTGTGTGTGTGTGTGTGTGTGTGTGTGTTTTGAGAAGCACAACGTTCTAGAGAAAATGTGATGAGGGCAGTTTAGTTTTCACAAATGTCTAATTCAGTGTAGCCGAATTAGCAACATGAATAACTTGGAGATTTATTAAATCAGAATGTAATATTGGAAAATTAAAATCAAAGCATTACTTTTGGAAAAAAAAAAAAGATTTATTCATGGAAGTTAGTAAAGTTGTGATAACAAAAAATGTAATACACTATTAAAAACATTCGTTTTAAAGTAATATTGCTTGGGTTCAGAATTTTATGCACTGCTTTCTAGCTATGTTGTTTATTCATGCTCCTATGCCTCAGATTTCCATTCTATAAAATAAAAATAATAGTAACTCTTCATAGTTGTGTAGTGATATTAAATATAGATGAGGTGTCTATTATAGTAGCTGGCACTTTGGGCTAAATAAATGTTAGCCATTATTATTTTAAATTAAGGATTTAATAGCCAATGCCTGATTATTTTGGAAAACTGGATTATTATGCATGCATTCTTAAGGCTGTCACACACTGCTCATGTGATGATAATTAAGATTGTAGACTCTATAGGTCAGTCTCAGTCCTACACAATACATTTTAATGGAATTACCAAATATAAGGAAACAGTTTATTCTCTTCATTTATGAAATCATTATCTATGTTAATCAAGAGAAGTCTTCCTTGCTTCTCAGACTTACCCATTAGTCAGTTTTTCTCCATCCTCAGTGGAAGTAATTAGAGCAGAGAACCGCAGGCAGGTTGTCAAACTTGTCTTTTATTTCTAACATAGATAGTGACATATACTGAATACAAACATTTTGGAGGAAATCCCAGGCAATCACCTCTGTTTGGGTTCCACATGAATAGCTCTCAGAAAAGCTTTCTCTGAGCTCATTTACTTTGTGATCTTTCCATTGTCATTCTCAGCATTAGGCCTCTCAGAATTAATATAAAATGATGAGTCTTTCCAAGTCAACTTGAAACTAAACTTCAAAGATCATTACTATGTATGAGGTCTGGATTCACTCCATTTAATATTAATTGTCCAATTTATAGACTTCCTAACTGAATATTTTAAATGGCCATTTTGTTTGCTATGTGCCATGCCTTCCGTTTTCAGTGTATGCCAACATCAGCTACCAACTAGTAACAAAGGGACTTTAGTACATCTTTTGCATCATGAAAGAAGCCTGTAATAGCCTCTCTAACAGGGCCAAGTTACAGAAATATGCCTTTAGAGACTAAGGTTAAAAGATATTTTACCATCCTTTGAGCCCATCCCGTAGACTACCAGGAAGCAGTATATAATAGAGCTGTGAGTAACTTTGAAAATAACCAGTTAATGAGAGATTGTTGCCAGTATTTTCTTTCACTTTTGAGAAAAACAGCCCTTTTGTCTATTTGGAAAACATAAGAGATGAGGTGCAGCTTAATTGTTGTATAAAAGTTCATGTGTCCTTGAAATGGATAATTTCTGTTCTCAGAATATCTTTTTAGAGCCAGTTAAGGTTTTGGGGAAAGCATAGAAAGAGAGAGGATTTCATGCAATGCAGCTTTCGGTATTACTATATTTTTGTCATTCTGGATGGAAGAGTTTTCGGATTCAATGTCTACATCTGTCTTTTTTTGTAAAATGAAATTTCACATGAGAGGAGAGAATTTATATTTTTAATCAAAAATAAGAAGTTAAAGGCAAGTAAATGTTGTTAGGAAACAAAACAGTTTCTGAAAAATTCAGTTTGCTGGTTTGAAGCTGGGACCCGTCATCGCAGTGAATGGAGTGTATGTCTGAGAACAGATTCTCTTTCCTGCATATTTTAATTGAACATTTCTAAAACAGAAATAAATGTCGAAATCCAAAAATAAAAGTGAAAGCAAAAGCACACTGAAGTGACTTGTAACTTCCTGGCCAAGTGTTCCAGTTTTGAGATTTTTAAAGCAGCTTCCTAGAGTTACTCTTCTCTCAGATCCTTTCTCCCAACAAAAGACCAAACAAAACAAAGGATCAGGGAGCTGGATAAAGAACTCCCAGGGTCCTGCAGCAAACACCTCAGTTTCAATCCTTTCAGTCTGCTCCCCCAACTTTTTGGTTGTTGAATTCCTGTCTTCAGAGCCAATAGCATTATCCATTCATTCTTTTGTGTTCCATGTACATGGGACTTTATTCATGTTCCCGTCTATCACTAGAACAAAGGACTTTATTTCTATTCTCTTAACAATGGCACATCTGCTTTCAAGATAACCAAAGACAAAAAAGATGACTTCTAGCTTCTGAATTTCATAAATAATGAAACACAGAATGCATCTAAGCTTATAAATGAGAGTTCAAATAAGAGCTTCACAAAAAGAAAAGAGAGGTAATGTGCAGTCTGTGGAGGGGCCACCAGTTGTTTGTGTGCAGTTATGTTTATCTACAGCAGGATGAGGACAGCCAGCTGCCACTGATAGGGCCCCTGCCTTCAGTGTCCTCTTAGAACCCATTGTAGGAGAAGTTTGTCCAGGATCTTTGCATGACAAGCAAATGCAGAGAAAATGAGCGGCAGACTTTATCATAGGCATTTGCAATATTGTTAATCCTCAGCAACAGAGATGACTGAGAGCCAGCTGCATTCTGATAGGATTCTGAGCACAGCTGATGCCTCCTGATTAGATGAGGCATCCTTTAACTAGGACATGACACAGAAAAGAGAGGGGAGACCATAGTCTTGGCAGCTTGGAGCACTCTCAAAGAAACATTTCGGCTAATTGGGACATGACTCAGCCTGTTATGAAATAAAATTGAATTGGAGGGTTAATGAAAGAAGGAAACACCACCAGCAAATTTGCAGATTACCAGGGGCTCTCTCAGAACACATTCTCCTGCCCTGGGCAGAACCAGAGGCTTCATCCTAGGGGCCCTGATGGAGGATTTCAGGAAGCCTTTCTTAATTCTTAACATTTTAAAAAGATGTTTTTAACTAAAGATCTATACTTTTCCTTGCATAGCTAGTTCTAATGTAGGATGAAAGCAAGAGAACTAAAACGTTAAATCAAGCTATATTCAGAGACTGCAATATCAGCCCTGCAGCCAGACCACCAGGGAACCTGCAGAAGGGAGGAAGATTTCTGCTGGGATTGCTAACAACCCATTTCCCCACGCCATGAAAGGAAGACAGAAAAACAAAGTCTTTAAGTCTTGCCCTCCATAAAATAAAATCATTCATTCCTAAAGCTAAAACCATAGGCAACCTATGAATCAAAGGCTGGGAACTGTCAGCAGGCATTTGGCTCTACATATTCTTACCTTTTCACCCTATGTATTCTTATCCTTACCCTTCCTCACTGTATGTTCATATCAAAGGAAAATGGGTAAACAGCATCTTTAAATTAATAGAAACTAAGAATAATATAAACTGAATTCTGAATTCCCTGAACACTTGGCATCGTTTTCACTTTTTCCTCTGTCCTTCTCATGTCCCTGTCTCTGTCTCCTTGTGTCACTCTGAGTCTCTCGAACTTTTTTACTTCATGCTCTGTCTATGGAGTGTTACCTCTTCTCTAATAAACTCTCCTTTTCAGACTGTAAATCTGGCATGTGTTGAATTCTTCCTTGAGCTCAGCCAAGAACTCTCTCTCAGTGCAGGGTTTAAGCTCCCTGCACTTGAGGAAATGTGTTCTGTCCTGGATCACTTCAATTCTATTAAGCATTTCTCTGAAACAAAATTGTCAGTAGTTCCAGAATGTTAGTCATCTCAAAGTTTTACTTCTTTTTCCCCTTCAGAGATCTCAAAATCTTCTCAAAGCTATTGACAATGGCTTTTTTGTGCAGAAAAAAAAGGCTTTTCTAAATTTTGTCATTTCCTTGGCAAAACATTGTTTTGCATGAAGAAATTAATCCGGGTTTCAATGATGTTCTCTGAAAACAAAAACAAGTTAATGGAAAAAATTTTCACCACAGCATAACAGAATCTGTGTCATCCAGCATTTTAACTCCTCTTAACTGCCTTGCAAGCAGAGCTATGTGAAAGAGATAGAAAAAGAGATTTCTGTTTGCAAAAGTGTTTCCAATTTAACATCAAGAGATAAGATTTTAAGAACTCTGGGAAGGCAGAAGCAAGAATCACAGGCAAAAAATACCATTTTCTCTCTCCCTCCCCTCCTTTCCCTCTCCCTTCTCCTCCCCTCCCCTCTCTTCTCCTCCCTTCTCCTCCTTTCACCTCCCTTCTCCCCTTCTCTCTTTTCTTCCCCTCTTTTCCCCTCTCTTCTCATCTTCTCTTCTCTCTCCACAGGATAGACAGCCCAGGGATGCCCTCTCCCCCTCAAGAAAATGGCTCCAGAATTTTTTTTTCTTCAGTCCTCCCCCCATCTTAGCCCCAGCAAGGAGAAATAAGCCAAAACCAGTCTTTTCTAGCTTAGATGCCATATTGGGCTAAGGCTTGACCTTTGGTAAGAGAGGAGGCATCTGAAAAATGAAAAAGAAAGGGCTTGCAAAAATGACAAACTCAGTTTAGATTAACCATACCCTATGGATCTCTGAATGGCATTCTGAAAACTTCCCACATCTACATGAGAAACAACGTGGAAATAGATAGGACTGATGGTCTGGAAATGTCTTCCGCCTTACAGCCCTGACCCCAAACTTTCCCTCCCATCCTGAGTCAGAAGGTGCATGTAGACCCTCAGACAAAGGAAATATGTGCCCCTTGCATGGAACACTACCAGGGTATATAAGCTGTAAGAAAGCTAACTTGAATGAGCTTGTGCCTTTTGCCTCACAGGCTCCACCGGCCTAATAAACTCTCCTTCCTCAAACAAAGCTGAGTGTCCAAATTCCTCCTACAGGTGTCACTTCCTGCAACACTGGCTAATAATGTTATTATAATTTTATACATTTTGCAAATACAACAGCTCCCATAATGCACCTGACACCGTGATAGTTCCAGAAACACCACATAAGGAAGAAAGAGTAGGAAACCAAGCTCTCTTCCTACTGGGAGGTCACAAGTTTACTCCAGTACCTCCTTTCTAGGTTCTACTTCCAAGAAGAACAAAAGTTCATAACCCAGACATTCTTAACGCAACTCTGAGTTCACCTTCACTCCCCTCTTGAGTTTCTACTTTTCTTTTAATAAACCTTGCACTTTCCTGCTTGCTTTTCATCTTGATGTTGAATACTTTTTTGCAGCATAAGGAACCTGGTCACCAGAGCTTAGAGCTCTCCAGCAATGTGGGGAAGTGGGTGGGGGACAGTTAAAAAATGAATATTTAAATTTGCAAAGTCTGTAGGAGCCTATTATCTTACCTGAAGCATTAACTGGCAAGAGAGGAGGAGTAAAGTTGATTTTTCTAAAAGACCCTGGATAAGGCTGTATTCTCCTATCCTGTGTCTCACCTCTGTTCTTTCCTAGAAGGAGCCACATTGAAGATTTCTGTGCTCTGATCACCAGGGAAAAACTCATGTTTTTAGCTGAGCACCATTGTATTGTCACACCACATGCTAGATCCATATGTTGTAGTGCAACTAAATGTAAGACCCATGAAACCAATTAAGGTAAATGATGAGCCTTTATTAGCTGGCCGGTGACTGACTCACCACCACACAGGGTCAGAGAATCAGCCCCAAGCTCCCAAAAGAGGCAGTTTATAAAGCCTAGACCCACACCCTAGTTAACATCAAACAAGCAAGCAGATTACAGAAACAGAGGCTGGCGGTTGGAATATTTTTGCCTAGAAACACACCCTTAACACTATAATTTGTTTATGTTATTCAAAGATCTAGAGTTCCTTCAATCCTTGATACACAGTTTGGCTGGAAAGTAGTGTGCTTTCCTTACTTTGGCAATTTGTCCAGCTATCACCCTTTAAATACTGAGCCACAAAGACCCACATGTAATACCCATTCTTAGTTCCAAAACACAAAGGAAATTCCAGACTAAGTTGTTAAAATAAATCATTCATTACATATTACTTTAGATTTACTGATAGACTTATAAAACAATTTAAGGTATACAGAGAGATGAGTGGAAAGTACAGAGAGTTTTCTCTAACACATCTTTTATCTACCGTATTCTAGTGCTTTTGTATCTGAGCCTTTACTGACCCTGGAGGGACTGCCTTTCTTAGAGTTAGCCACATTCCAGAGATAGTTAACGACTGGTCTGTGAGAGTGCCTTCCAATGGGTGATTAAATGAGGGTACCCCTAGAAAGACAGGCCTGACACCAGGAGTCCTCATACTACAGTGGGTTAAACACCAGCTGCTGCTACCTCTTCTCAATTACCCCTAATCTATTATAAATAAATAATAGGTTGGGGTTTTATCATAGTCTCCCACAGGTAAAGAAAGAAGAAAAATGTCATGTTTTTTTAAAAGCAGTGTTTTGAGCAAGCATATTTTGGTTATATTTTGTAAAAAAAAAAAAAAGAAAGAAAGAAAGAAAGAAAGAAAGAAAGAAAGAAAGAAAGAAAGAAAGAGAGAGAGAGAAAAGAGAGAGAGAGAGAGAGAGAGAGAGAGAGAGAGAGAGAGAGGAAGAAAGAAAGAAAGAAAGAAAGAAAGAAAGAAAGAAAGAAAGAAAGAAAGAAAGAAAAGGAAGAAAGAAAAGGAAAAAAAGAAAAGAAAAAAGAAAAAAAAAAAGGTGATTGTGAACACTTCATTTGTTTTGAAAAGTCAGCCCAGATCAGGCCTAATTTCAACCTCCTGGAGAGCGAGTCTCGACCCAGACAAAATATAACTGCTGCCACCACCTCCTGTGGAGCAGAGTTCCCACAGGGTGTTTCAGTCTCCGTTGCCAGATGTTTCTTTTGAGGCAATCTTTTGGATATTAAGTATTTTCTGTTTTAGGATGCTTGTTCACTTACCCCAACTGAGTGATGAAGAATTTGCATTAAACCCAAGAATTTTTGGCAGTCACCTTTGAAGCACAGACAGCTTTCATAATTTTAAGGGGTTCCATCTCATGTGTCAAGCCACTGGATCAATTCACTTGGAAAACATACTTAAAAATGGATGTTTGTATATGGTGGGGGGAAGTGCTTGGACAAAATTTTAATTCAGATGATTTGTTTTACAAATAATATGTGTCTAAAGACTTTAGTCTCAGAAATGACACAATGCAATATGACATGGAATAACAGAGTCACCTGAGCCCCTGGGCTGGTCTTTGAGAGAGCTCGTTATTTTCTGAAAGTGAGGCAAATGACTAAACACTAAATTTGATCTATATATGACAAGCCTCAATTTGGGTTGGCATTGAGACAAAAGAGTACTGGCTTAGCAAACATCAATAAATCATGTCTATACTTTCTTTTTATATTTTGGAAGAATCTGGAAGTCCAACTGAGTTGGTTATTATGGAAGCTCTCTGAGATAGTGGAGATGGTATTTAGATCCAGCAATTTTAAGCATATATGCATTTCTTAACTGTTCTAAAGAACCTGGCTATTGTCTAATTTTCTTTACAACCTTATGAAATAGATACTATGGTAAAATAGAAGTTAAGAGACATTGCATAATACAGCAAGATTGACACATAGTGATAGCTATTGCTTTCTCATAAATTATCAGCCGGGTGGTTCCTTTGGTCTTGGCTAGGCTCCATATGTATCTGGTCAGCTGAAGGTCAAGTGTGCAGCTCTTTTGAACTTGGCTAGGCTCTCTCACATGTTTGGGGTTGGTTGACTCTCAGATGGCCTTATATGAAGCATTTGGACTTTCCTCTGTGTATGAAATCATTCTTAAGCCAGCTGGCCTGGAGCTGTTAAGGTGAAGGAGGAAGATGAAGGACAGACTGTCTTCTGGGGTCCAGTCTTAGGGCTATAACACTATTACTCTGCCACATATTTTGGCCAAAGCAAGTTACAAGGCCAGTACAAATTCAAAGGGAGAAAAGAATTTTACTTTTTAATAAGATGATATGTAAAATTATAGTAGATCATTTTGAAAAAAAATTTAAACATGCAGAAATTGAAATAACATGGTAGTGAACACTCACATATCTACTATCTAGTTTTTATAGTTAATATTTTACTATATTTGCTTTATCACATATCTATCTTCTATCCATACAGCACTCTTTTTCTAAAGTTTATTTTGAAGTAAGTCATAAACACACAAACACCTTCTTACAAATAAATTATTAACTAGAGATCAATATTTATTTTTGATTCTTTTTATTCCTTTGAAGTAAGATTTACAATGGAATGCTCATTTCATGTGAGGGCTTTTGAATGAGTCTTGACAAATGCACTGGCCTGTGCAACCCAAATTTCTGTCAAGACATAGGATAATTCAACACCTCAGAAATTTCTTTCATATTCCTACTACTAAAATCCCTACTCCTACAACCAAAGAGGCAACCAGAATTCTGATTTTTTTCACCATAAATTAGTTATGCCTGTTCTATTCATAGATGGAATCGGACAGTGTAACCACACACTATGTTCTCTTGAGAAAATCTACTTTCATTTGACATGTTTCTGAGATCTAGCCACATAGTTTTATGTATCAGCAATTTGCTTATTTTTATCACTAAGTAGTGTTCCATTTTATGTATACTCCTCAGTTGTTTGTGCATTCTCTTATTGATGCACATAGAAGCTGTATTAGAATAAAAACTATTAAGAATAAAGCTAATATGCAATTCTTGTATAAGTGTCTTTGTGGATATACATATCGATTTTCTTTGAGTAAATAACTAAAAGTAGAAGTGCGGGTCTGAGGATAGACATGTTTAGATTGCTATATATTTATTAACGTGTAATTGATATATGGCAAATTGCTCATATTTAAAGTGCAGCATTTGATGAGTTTTAACCAATAAATCTATTACTAAAATCAAGACAAAAAAATATATTCACTATACCAAGAAATTTTCTCATGTACCTTTTGTAAGCTTTTCCTTCTCATCTCCATTTTTAGGCAATCTGCTTTCTCTTATTATGGATTATTTTGCAATTTCTAGAATTTTATATAAATGAAGTAATACTATATAGTCTCTTTATTTGTCATTGTCAGTCAGCATAATTAATTTAATATGTATTTTACTATAAATAATATTAGCAAATATGATCAATGATCAATCAAGTCATTATTAACATTTTCTTTGCTTTTTTTTTTAGTAAAGTAGTATTCTACCATATGGGTGTACCACAATTTGTTCATTCAGGCACTTGTGGATAAACATTTAGGTTGTTTCAAGTTTTTTTGGTTATTAAAAATGAAACTGATATGTACCATTGTATAAAAGTCTTGGTGTGAGCATATGTTTTTATTTCTCTTGGATAAATTTGTAAGTGTAGATAGGATGCCTAATCACATAGTGATTATATGTCTAACTCATTGAGAAACTGCCAAAATCTTTTTCAAAATGGTTGTGCTATTTTCTGTTTTTACAACCAATATAAGAGCATTTGAGTTGTAACATATGCTTGCCAACAGTGGGTATAGGATGTCTATTAAACTTTTGCTATTCTAGTGAATGTGTAGTGGCATCTAATTTTGGTTTTAATCTGCATTTTTCTCATTACCACTTATGTTGAACATCTTTTCATGTGCTTATTTTCCATTCATATATCTTTTCTAAGTGTGATGACTATTAAACATTTTTGTCCCTTGGTTTAGTCCTATCATAAATTGTCAGCATCTATATGTATATGTGTGGGTCTTAGATTAGACATATGTTTAGATATTTTTATAGCTTTATTGAGGTATCATTGATATATAAAACTGTACATATTTAAATGTCAGAATTGATAATATACATACATGCATATACATTTTATACATATACTGACAATCAACTTAGTAATATATTATAGGTACACAACCTTTGTCTTGCCAAATATGTGTTTTGTAAATATTTTACTCCAGTTCAAGGGTTTCCTTTTTACTCTTTTGTAAATATATAATTTGAAGGGCAAACGTTTTAAATTTGATGAAGGCAAAATGATCTTTTGTATATATTTTGAACATTTTGTGTCCCATTAGTCGAAGAAGAGATTACTAGAATACTCTTTTCTTTTTTTCTTGAACTTTTGTAGTTTTAGCTCATCCATGTAGACATATGATCCACTTCGAGTTGTTTTTTCTATTCTACCTGAAATACATTGAGATTTTTTACTTATGACTATTCAATTATTCTAGAAGAGGTTGAAGTAAATATTACTCTTTGTATATTTAGTTTATTTGGCTCCTTTGTCAGAAATCAGGTCAGGATTGTCTATTCTGTTCCCTAAACTTATATGTCTATCTTTACATCATTTTCATTATGCATTTATTACTGTAGTTTTAAAATAAATCTTAAAATCAAGTATTACACATTCTCTATATTTGTTCTACTTGTCAAATATTTTGATTATACTAGATAACTTGCATTTCTATTTAAATTTGAGTCATTTTGTCATTTTGTACAGAAAATCTGGGATTTTGATTGGAATAACATTGAATTTATAGATATATTAATCAATTTGGAGGAGAAATAATTAAAATATGAATTCTTCTGGTCATTGATACCTTCATTTCTTTGTCATATTCAATTTCTATAAGAAATATTTTGTAAATTTGAGTGTATAAGTCTTAGATTTTTCAAATTTATTCATAATTATTTTATAATTTTAAAAAATTTACATGCATTTTGGAAAAATGTCTATTTAGTTCTGCCTTCTTAAAATTAAATTTTTAGTTATTAACTTGTATGATTTTTTAAAATATATTTTTGATGGTAACCTGTTTATTCAATACATGATTTGCAAAATTTTTTTCATTTTGTAAGTTGTTTTTTTCTTTCTGTTGTTTCTTTTTTGCAGAAACTTTTAAATTTGATGTAGTTTCATTTGTTGATTTTTACTTTTTTGTATGTGTGTTTGACATCATGTCAAAAAAATAACATTGTCAAGACCGATTTTTTAAAATTAAATTTATTGAGGTGACATTGGTTAATAAAATTATATAAGATTTAAGTGTACAATTCAATATTGTATTATGCGCATACCATCCTAATTTAAATTTTATTCCACCAACACATATTTGAAACTCTTTACCATATCCACCTCCCCGCTTCTCTCTGGTAACCACTAAATTGTTGTCCATGTCCATGATTCTCTCTTAGTTTGTCTTGTTTATATGAGTGAGATCATATGAGTAAGATCATATGGTTCTCAACTTTTTCTGACTTTTGTTTAGCATGAAAATCTCAAGATCCATCCATGTTGTCACAGATAGCAGTATTTCATCTTTTCTTATAGCTGAGTAATATTTCATTGTATATATTTACCACATCTTCTTTATTCAGTTATTTATCATAGGACACTTTGGTTGTTTCCATGTCTTCATTAATAATGCTGCTATTAACATCAGGTGCACATATCTTTACAGATAACTGTTTTCATATTTTGGTGGTAAATACCCAGAAGAGGAATTGCTGGATTATATGGCAATTTTATTTCTAATTTTTTGAGAAACCTCCATATTGTTTTCCATAGTGGGTGCACCAACTGACATTTCCACCACTGATCTACAACCTCTCCCTGAATTCATTCCAACACACGTTATTACCTGTCCTGTTGGTGATAACCATTCTTACAGGTGTGAAGTGGTATCTTGTTGTGGTTTTGATTTGCCTTCCCTAATAGCTAGTGAAGTTGAACATCTTTTCATAGTGTGTTGGCCATTTGTATGTCTTCTTAGAAGAAGTGTCCTCTGCCCAAACTTTGAATTGAATTGTTTGATTTTTGTTGTTGTTGTTGTTGTTGTTGTTGAATTGTACAAGTTTTTTGTATATTTTGAATATTAGCCCCTTGTTGGATGGGTTGTTTACAAATATTCTCTTCTATTCAGATGGTTGCTGCTTTGTCTTGTTGATGGTTTATTTTGCTGTGCAATGGTTTTTAGTTTAATAGAGTCCAGTTCACTTAATTTTTGCTTTTACTTTCCTTACCTTTAAGGTTAAATTTATAAAATACTCTCTAAATCCAAGATCTATAAGTTTAGTATCTATGTTTTTTTTTTCCTATGCAGTTTACTGTTTCAGGTCTTATAGTCAGGTCTTTGATTTATTTTGGGTTAATTTTAGTGTATGGTGACAGCAGTCTAGTTTCATTCTTTTTCATTTACTTTCCAATTTTCCCAACACCATTTATTAAAGAAGCTTTTCTTTCTCCATTGCATGTTTCTGGTTCTTTTGTGTATGCACATGTGAATTTATTTCCAGGCTCTCAATTCTGTTTCATTGGTCTGCATGTCTGTTTTTATTCCAATTCCATTCCATTTTGATGATTGTCACTTTGAAGTATAATTTGAAGTCAGGCATAATGATACCTTCGACCTTATTTTTTCTTCCTCAGGATTACTTTAGTTATTCAGTCTTTTGTGCTTCCGTATAAACCTGATGATATTTTGTTCTATTTCTCTAAAGAATGACTTTGAGATTTTAATGGGAATTGCATTAAATCTGTATACTGTTTTGGATAATAAGGTCATTTTAAATATGTTGATTCTTCCAATCCAATCCATGAACATAGAAAATCTATTTCTTTGTATCTTATATAATTTCTTTTAATAATGTCATAGTTTTCAGTGTATAGATCCTTTATTTTATTTGTTACATTTGCACAAGGAATTGTTTTTCGTTTCCTTTTCTGAAAACTCACTGTTAGTTTATAGGAATACTATGGATTTTGTACATTGATTTTATATCCTGCAAATTTACTGTATTTGTTTATTATTTCATATATATATATATATATATATATATATATATAAAAATAAATTTGGTGGTGGTGTCTTTAGGGTTTTCTATATAAAGCATCATGTCATCTGCAAAAAGTGACAATTTAATTTCTTCATTCTCAATTCAGATTCCTTTTATTTCCTTCACTTGTTTGATTGCTCTAGCTAGGATTTGCAACACTGTATTGAATAAAAGTGGTGAAAGCGAATAGCCTTGCCTTATTCCTGATCTTAGAGGGAAGTATTTTAGTTTTTCACTATTATGTTTGCTGAGGAGTTGTCATATATGGCCTTTATTATGTTTTAAACATAAAAAGATGCTGTATCTTGGCAAATGCTTTTTCTGCATCTATTGATATAATCATATGATTTTTATCCTTTATTTTGTTTATGTAATATATTACATTAATTGATTTAGGTATATTAAGCCATTTTTGTACTCCTGGAATAAAGGCCCCTTGATCATGGTGTATAATCTTTTTAATGTATTGTTGTATTCGATTTGCTAGAATTTTATTTAGGATTTTTCATCGGTACTCATCAGAAAAATTGGTCTATAGTTTTTTTTTTATGTATTATCTTTACCAGGTTTTGGTACCAGGGTACATAATTTTTAATTCTATTACAGACATAATTATTTTTAAATTTCACTTTGTGTTTATCCATTTCCAGATGTATAAGTAGAATTAATAATTGTACATAACTTTATATCCTGTAATCTTTTTAAAGTTACTTAATATTTCTAGTACTTTTAGTTCTTCAGTATTGTCTACATATAAGATCTTTCCATATGCAAATAAACACCATTTTACTTTTTCTTTCCAATCATATGGCTTTAATTTCCATTACAAACTTTGGGATTACGTTGATCAAAAGTTGTGAGAGCAGAAATCATTGCTTCGTTAACATTCTAACAGAGGAATTATGCATTATTTTATTATTAAGTGTGATGAAAGCTCTAGAATTTTCACAGATTCTTTTCATCAGTCTGCAAAAGTTTTCTTTTATTTCTAGTTTACTAAAAGTCTTCATCATTAATACATGCTAGATTTTGCCAAAAACTTTTTCTGTAAAAATTAAGACAATTGTATGGTTTTACTTTATTTTAGGTTGTTAATATTGTGAATTATATTAACTGATTTTAAAATTTTAAACCAAATTTTAATCTAGAATGTTATATATAATACACACACACACACACACACACACACACACACACACACACACACATATATATATATATATATAGAGAGAGAGAGAGAGAGAAAGGGATTTAATTTCAATTTTTTTTTCCCTGGGAATTGTTGCCTTTATTTTAGGAGAAATAATAGCTTCAGTTTTCTTTTATTATAATATTTTTGTCTATTTTGGTGCTTGGTTAATGTAGACTTCATAAAACGAAATGGAGAGTGTTGTTCCTCTTGTATATTCTTCTGATATCAATTATGAAAAGCTGATATTTTTTATTGCTTAAATACTTGCTTGAATTCACAAATGAAGCCATCTAAGCCATTCTTTCTATAAAGGCTTTTGCTACAAAATCAATTTCTTTATAGATACGGTGCTTTTAATATTATCTACATTTCTTTTTGTGAACAGAATCACATGCATTTTAAAAAATTCATTTCATTTAATTTGTCAAATTTATTGGCATAAATTTGTTTATACTATCCCTTATTGTAATTTTAACATAATAAGATATGTAATGATGTCTACTATCTACTATCTTGTTACTCATATTTTTAAATATGTCTCTTCTTCTGTTTTCTTGATTAGTCTGGCTAAAAATTTATCATTTTTTTATCATCTGTTTTGAATTCACTGATTTTTCTGTATTTTTCAGTTTAATGTTTTATTGATTTCTTCCCTTTTATTATTTTTAACTGTTTACTTTGGGTTTATGTTGCTTTTCTTTTCTAGTCTTTTATTTTTTAATTAAATTTTTTATTTTTCTATTATAGTTGACATTCAATACAATTTTACGTTAGTTTCAGGTGTACAGCACAGTGGTTGGACATTTATACAATTTACAAAGTGATCCCCTTAATAGTCTAGTACTCACCTGACACTATGTAGTTATTACCATTTATTGACTATGTTCCCTATGCTATATTTACATCCCATGTCTATTTTGTACCAACCAATTTATACTTCTTATTCCTCTACTTTTCACCTGGCCTCCCAAGCTTCTTCCCATCTAGCAGCAATCAGTTCATTCTATGATTCTGAGTCTGTTTCTGTTTTGTTTTCCCTAATTCTTTAAAGTGGGGACTTAGGTCAATGATTTAAAGTCTTTATTATTCCCTTATATGTGTATTTTATAAGCTCATTAAGCACTGCTTTAACTGGATATGACAAATTTTCACACGTTGTATTTTCATTTTAATTTAGTTCAAAGTATTTTTTAATACTGCTTTCTTAAGGAAGGCAAAATGATGCAGATGATAGAGGCTTTGTTCATCCCCTCCTGAGACTGCATTAATGTTGTGATGGGAACACTGAGCAAACAGCAAGCAGAATCACCTGGGGTCTAGAGAAACAGAAGTCCTAAAACTACGGGGAGAAATAAGAAATCATCCTACAACAGTTAGAGGTAGGAGGGGTGGAGGATATGAGGCTGCCCAGCTGGAGTGGCTAGGTAGGATAGAGGCTGTGACACCTGCAAAAGCTTCTTAAAGGGATTGTTTCTGTGAGCAGAGTTTTGTGGTGACAGACTGGCTCACTCTGAGCACCAGCACCATGTTGGCTGCTGGGGGTCCCCAATAACTTACAGGGGGAAACTGAGTTGTTGGAGCAAGGACCAGAGATGAGACTTTCTCCCTTGTAGGAGTGCTGGTGGAATTGACTTTTCCTCTGTTGAGCTCTCCCCACTCCCAGTGTGTTGATGCAGTGCTGCCATAGCTGAAACATCATCAAATTGGATGACAGAGGTCATTCTTCCCAGTGAAATCTCTGAAACTCTGCCTCTCCCAGTTCATGACCCTATCCAAGCCACATCCAGTTATTGCCTTGATGGACTTAGAGGATATTACACTGAATGAAATAAGTCAGATGGAGAAAGACAAATACCACAGAATTTCACATATAGATGAAATCCAAAGAACAAAATAAACAATAACACAACAACAAAAATGAAAACAATCTGATACAGAGAATATTTTGAGTGCTACTAGATGAGAGGAGGGTTGGTAGAATGGTGAGAAAAGCAGAGAGATTAAGAAGTACAAATGGTTAGATGCAAAATAGTCATGGGGATGTAATGTGTAACATAAGAAAATAGTCAACATTTGCTATAAAAATATATAAGGAGGAAGAAGGGTGCTAGATTTAGTGGGGTGACCACTTCATGAGTTACACAGATCTATGCTGTACAACTGAAATTAATGTTATTGTGTGCCAACTATAATTGAAAAAAAAAACTCATTGAATTGTACAATGTATTTATGAGCAACTAATTATCTATTATACTTTAGTAAAGCTGGGGTAAAAAAAACCTGCTTTTTCTTCAAGTTTGCTTTTAATAAGCCTTTTTATAGGTCATCAAAATATGTATTTAATATCAAATCATTTGAGATTTCCCATATACATGTCTATTCACGATTCACAATTTCATTCCATTGTAATCATAGAATATATTCTGTATAATTTGAAAACTTGAAAATTTATTGAGACTTGCCTTATAATCCAGAATATAGGTCGTGTACACTGAAAAATGAATGTATAGTCTACTATTCTTAGATGGAGCAGCCTATTAATGCCAATTTAGTCAGGTTGTTTGATAGTGGTGTTCAGTTATTCTATACTCTTAATGATTTTTTTTTTGCCTACATGTTTTATCAAGTATTGAGAGAAAATTATGTAAATCTCTCACTATTTTTGTGCACATTTGCCGTTTTTTCTTTCTTTTGTGAAGAAACAGATTTCTGTCTGTATCATTTTTCTTCTGTCTGAATGACTTCCTTTAACAGTTACTGCAATGATAGTCTACTGGTGATAAATCATATCAATTTTTCTATGAAAAAATCTTTAAGTTGCCTTCATTTTTGAAATATATTCATACAAGGTATAGAATAACTTGTTTTAGAATATTAAAAATATTACACTACTGTTTTCTGCCTCATTTTTGTTTTTTTCTCTTATCTTCTTCCTCAGCATATACTATATCTTAGTCTCCTTTAAGATTTTCTCTTTACATTTAAGATTTTATATTTGCTTATTTTTATTATTGGATTATAGGAACCATTTATATATTCTAGATATTAATCCTTTGTCAAATGATTTTTAAAAATATTTTCTCAGTCCATGACATGATAATTCATGTACTTAATGATGTGTTCCAATGAGCAAAGCTTGTAGTTTTCATGAACTATAATTTATCAATGTCTTTCTTAAATGTTTATTGCTTTCTTCATCTTAACTAAGAGACTGATTCTTTCTCTTATGTCATAAAAATATTCTATATTTTATTCCAAAGTTTTCAGAACTTTAGCTTTTATATTTAGATTGTATAATCAAATTCAAATTAATTTTTTGTGAAGGGTAGGGCATAGATCAAGTTTTTTTTTGCTATGAATGTTCATATTTTCTGCCACCGTTTTAAAAAGAGTTTTTAATATCCTTTGGATTGCTTTTACATCTTGGTTGAAAATCAAATAACTGTTAGTTTCTATTTCTGAGCTTTATATATTATTCTATTAATTCACTTGTTAATTCTCATGTCCAAAAATTCACATTGTATTAATATAACTATATTTTCTTGAAGTCAGAGAGTATTAGTAACTTTGTTCTTCTTTGTCTAGAATACTTGGATATACTAGTTTCCTTGAATTGTGCCACAGATTTTAAAAATACTTTGTCAATTTCCATAAATATGACTGAATTAAATTGTATAACATTAAATTTATAAATCAAATTACCTAAAATTGGTATTTTAACACTACTGATTCTTCCAAATGATGAACATATATACCTTTTCATTTATTTAGGTTTCTTTCATTTTACTCACCAATGTTTCTCTTTTTTATTTCCCTGTAGAGTTCTTATATATAGTTTGCAAAAATATATTTCTAAGTATTTTATGATTTTTTCACTATTAAAAGTAGTATTTTGAAAATTACATTTCCAATTGTCTGCCTAAGTCTATAGAGATGCTTTTTTTTTTTTTTTTTTTTTTTTTTTTTTTGGCCTTCTGTCAAGGTTAGATCTCCATTCCTTTCTGGCCAACAGGATCTTGGCCAGAAATTTTTACTCTTTTTTTTCTTTTTAAGTACATGACTTCCAGAGCTTTGCTTGTTTATCTACCCCCACCACCACCAGTTAGTGACCCTTTAACTGGGCAAAGTTTGGAATGCTAGCATCTTGACTAATTTTCACAATCAGGAAATGCCCTATAGAAAAAGTAGCTATAAAATGTGAGCTCATCTTTATGGTTTTATGTCTTAGCAACCTTGGTCCACCTAGTCTGAATATATATATAAAATACATAGTAATATATAATATATGTTATATATGGAGTATTATTTATATGCTATAAAATATTATACATAGCATTACATATTATATAGTATTACATATAATGCATTACAGTATATGCTATTATATAATATATGTACATTTTCTTTTATATTTTATCAGTTTATTATTTGTTTTTATGAGAGTGTTAGGTGCTAAAAGACACTATAGCAGAAAGAAAAGTAGATCCAGGGTGATATTTAAGAGTTAATGTTGAATAAATTAAAAATGGAAAGAGTTAAAAACTGGTTTTAAATCATTATTATCATTTATCTAAGATCTAGTTTGGAATAGATATTTGGAATTATTTGAAATAGATAGAACTGGAATAAATCACCTTTTATTTATATTCTATTATGTTTATCTCTACTTTTTTTTATTTGGACTCTCTTTATATTATGTTTTACTTTATGTACTCCTAAATCACCTTACTTCTTTGAAGCCCCTAGAGGTCAAGACCCCTTACTTACTCTCTTTTTTTACTTTCATTTAAGTAATTAGGATTTCTTCCACATATAAGCACTTGAGAGGGAAGAAGAAATATTAGCTTTTACAATATGGTTTTCAGTTAAATATTATGCTTATATCAGCTGTATATAGTTTAATGTTTCTGTATAGGAATTATTTTTCTTAGTATTTTCTGTAATCTTTCTATGTTTTCTCAAATCCAAAATCCTGTGATAAATTATTCAATAAATCAGGAAAACAGAAAATCTGTTATAATTCTTATAAAAGAATTAAAGCTTAACAAATAAGATAAAGATATTCCTACTTCAAGGGTATCTACTGACAAGTCAAAAGTGAGAGCAGGAAAAGCTGACAATCAGCTGAGGGTTAAGGTCAATATTTCCATGGATCAGAACAGAAACATGTAGGAGAGAAGGCATCATGTTCCAGTCAGACTCACATGTAGTCATTGCCATACTAAGTATGTTTTCCTGGCTCTGTGTGCTGTTAATGTTGAGGCTTTCTTACAAATAAAACAAATGTCAATCCATTGCTACACACAACTCCTGAAAGTGGTGTTTTAACAAATAGCAAGCTTTGGAAGCAAGAAAAACATCCTTAAAATGGCAATTTCATAATACAATTCTGTGGAATGCTATTAACCTTGCTAGATTTAGGTGAAAGTTCTCTGTAATTAATTTAACAGAAGAGATGCAAAAAAAAAAAAAAAAAAAAAAAAAGACAGTAATGTTGTGAAATATTGTGACATGAAGTTAGAAACTGATCTAAAATCTTAATTAAAAAAGCAATAGTGATTTTAACCAAAAAATAAAGCAGTATGAGAGCAAGCTAGCCAAGCCCAACACAGAGAGGCTCTGACATGCTTAACAATATGACCACCTTCAGCACAGATGAAATATTTCATACAACTGGAATATTTGTCATGAAACAAAGAACAAGTTTATGAAATTATAAAAAACTTTGTGGTTTTTTAAAATTTTATTTGAAGTATAATAGCTTCTAATATTAAAATTTTATAGTATTATTTTTCATTTTTTATGAAATTTTCTTTGGTATCAGTATTCCCATCTGTTACTGCTTTTACTGTCATATGACTCTATCAAGTAAAGAACATTGTCTATATTTCCAAATATTTCTATTTTTTTTAGCATTTTGAAACATGTAGTAATAATAAACTATAAACTATATATTTACAAATATATTACTTTTAAAAAATTTCTAAAACCTTTAGTGAAATCCTACCACAGAAGTATGATGTTCTATTTAATATTATGGGCACTTGTTATGTTAAAATACATAGAGTTACAAAATATGATGAGTAACTTTTAATATTAAGAATTCCTGAGAATCTTAATTTATCTTTCTTGAACACTCAAATTTAATGTTAAAGATTTGGAAATATAAAATATAATAATTGAATCTGCAGTTTTATACTTAAAAATATCATAGGTTCCTATAAGAGAATTGAGTATAATAATTAAAAAAAATATTTTATCTCTTAGCCTGAGGTTCAATCAATGACAAAAGCAATGATTATCCTTTGCTATATGCTTGTTTTGAGATATCATTTATCTCAATTGTATAGATCTGACTAAGGTAATAATTTATGGTAAGAGTTTAAAGTCTCTGAAGCTTGCTATCTTCAGGGGTAGCAATCAAGAATGTTGGATTGCACTATATACTGTTAAATGGTTCAGTGAGGCATTCATTTAACAAGACTATGAATCAGTTCTATGAACACTTAAAAAATGAAGATAAATTGAGTGTTTTATGTTTTTAAGGATAGTTGTTCCTATTTATTAGTTTACCTTAGAATAATTATTAGATTATTATACTGGTGCAGATCAAAGAGTTACTGTACTTTACTTTTTATAGTCACATTTATACACACAAAATACATTATATATATATATATATATATATATATATATATATATATTTAAAACAATTTTTGAACATAAACAAATATACGAGATATTTTGATTTTGTGTAACTAAGTTAATAGCTGCCATACTTTTTTATCTTACAGAATTTATTTGCCTTATGTGAAACTTCATTTTATATCTAGATATAATAATTTGTTTGTAAGAGAATCAATATATTTTAATAAAAGTTCATAACTAATACTTATAGAGTACTATGGAGTTTGGGAGGTAGGGGATAAGGCAAAGAAATAGAGATTTGAAGGTTGAAACAAAGAGAGCCAGAAAAACTTGAAAACTTTAGGGTTACAGTTGAGCAAAGGAAGGCACTTCAAGGAGAAGAAAGTGGTCAACTTGTCAGACATCTACAGATGCCCATGAAGATGAAGACTGAAAAGCAGCTGTCAGAATAATCAAATCATGATTTGCTTAGAAACAAAAAATTCACTGGTGGATGGAGGTAGGGAAATGAATTCTGTAAACTGATGACTGAAAAAGAGAAGGTGGGGTATTAGATATAATATATTCAAAGTTAATCTCAAAGAAATTTAGCTGTGAGGGGGAGGTAGGATATTAACAACACATTCTCTGCAGGTTTAGTATGGGAACTGAAGGAACTCTAAAGTGTTTACTACAGTACCATAGAAAGCACTTAAGTTTTAAGCAATATTATTTTTAATTTTTGAAAATCTGGAGACATAAAAGTGTTATTTAATTACTTTTTATGTTATTTCTGTTCTCTGATTACTAGTTTGTGTATGTTGAAATTCTGTGAATGGTGAGTTTAAACCATTTATTTCTTCTATTAAATTAATTTTTTTCTCTTGTTATATTTACAAGCTTTTTACAAAATATGTTTTGCTCATGTACTATTTTGTCTCTGTCTTCACCCTGCACCTCGGAGACACTATTCTTTACATTCTTTTACTTTTTCTTCCAACTTTACCACCTCTTGAGTTTTCTTAAAATCTACTAGAATTTTAGTTTCAGATGAAAATTAGCCTCTAAGTACTTAGAAATAATTTCCTAGCAACTGGTTTAAGTTTTATAATTCTATTATCTGCTGTGTGTTTAGACTCTATAAGTGATATGAATTTCATTAGTTTACTCTGCACCTTGCTGGTTTTTTTATTCTAAGGGTAAAATTATTTCCTCTTCACTATAAAGTTTTATTTTTTTTAAATTATTTCTATGATGATTTTATGTCATTGTTTACTTACCTTTTTACCCCTTTGTAGAACTCCTAGAAGTTCTTCACCTCCTGTTTCTTCTCTTCCCCTTTGGTTCATTTTCAAATGGATTATATCTAAATTTTTGATGAGGATTGTTTATTTAGAGTATCTCGTTTTCGTTCTATTAAAATTTTTTCCTTAGGGTTTGTTCAATTGTTGTTTGCATCTGATGCCTCTTTCTTAGTCTTTGATTCTTGTTTGTCTGTAAATATTTGTAGATAAGAGGCTACATTGAATATTAATTCAATATAATGTCAATATCTCATTGAATATAGATTATTAAGAATAATCTATTTTCTCATTCCCAGTGAGGATCCCTGAAAAGAAATAAAGTTGCACATTAAGAATATCACACTTGAGTTTCTGGTCAAGGTGGCAGAGTAGGTAAACTCTGGGCTCACCACCTCTTATGATCACATTAAAATTACAACTAAATTATAGAACAATCAACCTGAAGAATCATCTGAAGACTAGCTGAACAGAAGTTCTATTGCTAGGATATAAAGGAGAAGCCACGTTGAGACTTGTAGGAGAGGTGGAGATGCTAAACAGGCTGATTATACACCCACATGTGGGGGTTGAGGAGCAAGGGTTCCCAGTCCTGCACCAGTGCCAGGAAGAAGAGCGCCCACAAAATCTGACTGTAAAAATCAGTGGAAATTCTATCCATCCAGGTGAGACTGAAAGCTGCTAGAAACTCAAACATTCCTCTTAAATGGCCCACACACTTACCCTCGCCTCCAGCAAAGGGGCAGCATCTTGAAACGTCCCAGAAACATACAAGGAGAAACTGAATTCTGTGGCTTCAGAGTGAGGTCTGGAGGGACAGACATCATTGTCTCTGTGTTGAAACCTCCTTCAGCAAAGTCTGCAGGTGCAGGCAGGTGCCAAATCTGAATCTGAATTAAACTGACGAACTTGTAGATAACTCCTTGAAATGCTGCCCCAATTAACTCTATTATCACCCAGGACTCTCTAAGCTGCTGAGCAATAGGAGGTGATGGCCTCCAGGTGCTCTGTGCTTTTGTTGAGTGGCCTCAAACATGGTACTAGTAGCAACCAGCTTTGTTTTATAGTATGGCCTCTTCCACACACCTCTAGGCCTAGCCAGGCAACTAACAGGCAACAGTTAAACTTGGCCTAAAACATAGCCTTTCCCAAAAGGCCCCTGAATCAATACATCCAGTGGCCAGCTTCAGACTACAACAGCATACTACCTTAGCTCCACAAAATTCACACAGAAAAACTGGTCTTGGCAGGCACCAGAGCCCCACTGGGGTGAATCTAGCCATCTCCATGAGATCAGTCCTCACATGGCAACTTATACACTGTGGTCATAGCTAATTCTCACAGTCAGCCAGCCTGAGGGTCATTCCATTCACTGACATGCCAACATCAATCAAAGATCAAATACAACAGGAGGGCATACACAGTCCACACAAGTGATACTCTTGGAGCACTAAGCTCAGGTGATAAGGGAGATTGTTCCACTGGGACCCATAGTACACAGACTACATGAGGCCACCCTGCCAAGACTGGGTGATTGGGTAATGCATAGAATAAAATAGAGCCAGACAAAATGAGCAACAAAGAAACATCTCCTAAATAAAACAACAAGAGAAAACTCCAGAAAAATAACTAAATAAAATAGAGGCAAGCAATCCACCAGATACAGAGATGCAGATATTGGTTATAAGGATGCGCAATTAACTCAGGTAAAGAATAGATAAACTTAGTGAGAACCTCAAAAAGAAGTAAGCAAACACAAAAAAAGTCATAGAAATGATAAAAAAAAGAACCAATCAGAAATAAAAAATACAATAATTGAAATGAAAAATACACCTGAAGAAATTAACAGCAGATTGGATGAAGCAGAGGATTAAATAAATGATTAGAAAGATAAGGGAGCAGAACACCCTCAACGGGAACAACTCAAAGAAAAAAATATTTAATGAGGATAGTTTAAGACAAGATGAAGTGTTATAATATTCACATCACAGGGGCACCAGAAAGAAAAGAGAGAGAGAGAGAGCCAGGGAATAAGAACCTTTTGAATACATAATGACTGAAAACTTCTCTAACCTAACAAAAAAATAGACATACAAGTCTAGGAAACACAAAGTTCCTAATAAGATAAACCCAAATAGGCCCACTCCAAGACAAATCATAATTAAAAAGATTAAAAATGAGACAAAAAGAAAATCTTAAAAGTAGCAAGAGAGGGACAGTTAGTTACTTACAAGGGAGCTCCCAAAAGACAATCAGCTGATTTCTCAATAGAAACTTTGCAGGCCAAAAGGGATTGGCATGAAACATTCAAAATGATGAAAAACAAGAACCTATGACCAAGACTACTCTACCCAGCAAGACTATTATCTAAAAGTTAAGGAGAAAAAATAAGCTTCCCAGACAAGAAAAACCTGAAGGAGTATATCAGCATCAAACCAGTATTATAAGAACTGTTAAAGGGACTTCTAGAAAAAAGAGGAGGAGGACAAAGAAAAGAAAGAGGAGGAGGTGGAGGAGAAAAAGAAGGAAAAAGAAAAAAAATACTAGTAAATAATAAAATAGCAATAGTACCTATAAATATATTAAATGCTCTAATCAGAAAAATATAGGGTAGCTGAATAGATAAGAAAATTAGACCCATGCATATGCTGTTTACAACAGACCCACTTCAGATCAAGTGACACACAAAGAATAAAAGTAAAAGGATGGGGAAAAAATATTTTATGTAAATGGAACCAAAAAAACCTGGAGTAGCAATACCTATATCAGACAAAATAGACTTTAATACAAAAAATATAATGAGACCAAAAAAACATTTTATAATGATAAATAGATAATATAACAAAAGATATAACCTTTGTAAACATTTACATGCCCAACATAGGATCACTTACATATATGAAGCAAAAATTGGCAGACATAAAGGGAGAGATCAATAGTAATGCAGTAATAGTAAGAAGATTTTAACACCCCATTGAAATCAATAAATAGATCTGCCAGACAGAAAATCAATAAGGAAGCAGCAGCCCCAAACGACACACTAGATCAGATGGATTTAATTGATATTTTTAGAGTGTTTCACTCCAAAGCAGCAAAATATATATTCTTTTCAAACACACGTGGAACACTTTCCAGGATGTTAGACCACATGATAGTCTGCAAAACAAGTCCCAATAAATTTAATATTGAAATTATATTAGGCATTTTTAATGACTACAATGGTATGAAACTAGAAATTGATTACAAGAAAAAAATGAATAAAATCATATGATCATATAAATAGATGCAGAAAAAGTCTTCAACAAGATACAGCATCCATATAATCAAAACGCTTAACAAAATTGATATAGAAGGAAAGTACTTTAATATAATAAAGGCCATATATTGCAAACCCTCAGCCAACATTATACTTAATGGTGAAAAACTAAAAACCTTCCTGTTAAGATCAGAAACAAGAAAAGGCAAGAGAAAGATATAAAAGGCATCCAAATAGGAAACAAAGAAGTCAATCCGTCACTATTTGCAGATGACATGATTCTCTATGTAGAAAACCCTAAAGACTCCACAAGAACACTACTAGAAACAGTAAGCAAATACAGTAAAGTCTCTGGATATAAAATCAACGTTCAAAAATTCATAGTGTTCCTATACACTACTAAAAAGCATCAGAAAAAGAAGTGAAAAAATAATTCCTTTTGCAATTGCAACAAAAACAAAAAATACCTAAGAATAAATTTAACGAAACATGTGAAGAACCTATATAATGAAAACTACAAGACACGATTAAAAGAAATTGAGGAAGATACAAAGAAATAGAAAGATATTTCGTGTTCTTAGATTGAAAGAATCAACATAGTTAAAATGACCATATTACCTAAAGCATTATACAGATTTAATGCAATCCTCATCAAAATCCCATTGGCATTTTGTAAAGAAATAGAACAAAAAATTATCAGATTTGTATAGAAGTACAAAATACCCTGAATTGCTAAAGCCATCCTGAGATAAAAGAACGAGGCTGGAGGGATCTCTCTGCTCAACTTCAAATTATACTACAAAGCGACAGTAATCATAACGGCATTCTATTGGCAGAAAAACAGGCACATGAACAAGTAGAACAGAATTAAGAATTCAGAAGTAAACCCATATGTATGGGAAAATTATTTTTGACAAAAAAAAAAAAAGTGAAAACCATACAGTGGAGAAAGGAAAGCCTCTTCAATAGATGGTGCTGGGAAAATTGGAAGGCCACCTGCAAAAGAATGTGCTATCACCACACACCAAAATTAACTCAAAATGTATTAAGGACCTGAATATAAGATCAGAATCAATAAAATGCATAGAAGAAAACATAAGAACTAAATTCAAAGACCTTGGACTTAAAGAGGATTTTATGAATTTGACCTCAAAGGCAAGGGAAGTAAAAGGAAAAATAAATGAATGAGACTACATCAAACTAAAAACTTCAGCTCAGCAAAAGAAACCATCCACAAGGTAAGGAGACAACTATCCAAATGGGAAAATATATTTGCAAGCAACACCTCCAACAAGGGCTTAATATCCAAAATATACCAAGATCTCATATAACTCAACAACAACAACAACAACAACAACAACAACAACAACAACAAAAACAAATGATCCAATCAAAAATGAGCAAAAGACCTGAACAGACACTTCGCCCTAGAAGACATACAAATGGCCAACAAATATATGAAAAGATGCTCACTAGCTATTAAGGAAATGCAAATCAAAACCACTATGAGATACCATCTCACACCTGTTAGAATAGCTGTAATCAACAGGACAAGTAATAACAAATGTTAGAGAGTATGCTGAGAATAGGAACCCTCATTCACTGCTGGTGAGACTGCAAATTGGTAAAGCCACTATGGAAAATGGTATGGAGTTTCCTCAGAAAACTAAGAATTGATCTACCACATGATCCAGCAATCTGTCTACTGGGTATTTACCCCAAAGACTGGAAAATCCATATCCAAAAAAGATATTTGCACACTGATGTTTATAGCAGCAATATTCACAGTGGCCAGGACATGGAAGCAACTGAAGTGTCCTACAATAGATGACTGACTAAAGAAGCTGTGGTACATATATACAATGGAATAATACTCAGCCATAAGAAGAGATGAAATACTGACATTTACAACAACAAGAATAGACCTTTAGAAAATCATGCTAAGCGAAATAAGCCATACTGAAAAAGTGGAAAATCATATGATATCACTTATATGTGTGATATAAGCTTAAGTGCAACAAATGAACAGGAGAAACAGATACTCAGAAATATGGACAAGGGACTTGTGGTTACAGAGGGTAGGAGCTGGGGGAGGAGGTAAGAGGTAGACGTGGTAAAAGGGGTCAAATATAAGAGGTTGGGAGAGGATGAAGTGGGTAAAGGGGATCAAATACATGGTAGCTAAAGGAAAGTGGACTCTGGGTGATAATCACACAATAGAATATATAGATGTCAATGTATAATGCTCACCTGAAAATTATATAATTATATTAACCAATGTTGCCCCAATAAACTTAATTAAAAAAAAAGAAAAAAATTTTTTAGATGAAAAACATACAAACATATGGAGGTTAAATAACATGCCTCTAAACAAAAATGGGTTAACAATGAGATCCTGGAGGAAATAAAAAGATACTTTGAGATAAATGAAAATGAAAGCACAACGAATCAAAATCTATGGGACACAGCAAAAGTAGTTCTAAGAGGGAAAATCATAGCAAAATAGGTCTACCCAAAGAAATAAGACTAATTTCAAATAAATAATCTAAACCTACATCTAAAGGAATTAGAAAAGGAACAACAAACAAAGCCATAGTGAGAAGGGAGGAGATAATAATGATGAAAGTGGAAATAAACTAAATAGAGTCCAAAAAAAAACCAAAAGATCAATGAAACTAAGAGTTGGTAAGATAAACAAATTGAGAAACCTTTAATTAGACTCAACAAGAAAAAAATACAGGACTCAATAAATAAAAACAGAAAAAGAGGAGAAGTGACAAGTGTCTCCACAGAAATACAAAGTATTATAAGAAAATATCACAAAAAATTATATGTCAACATATTGGACAATCTGGAAAAAAATGGATACATTTTGAGAAATATACAATCTCCTAAAACAGAATCAAGAAGAAACAGAAAATATGGACCAATTATTATCAACAAAATCAAATCACTGCAGCACTATTTACAATAGCCTAGACATGGAAGCAACCTAAGTTTCCATCAACCGATAATTGGATAAAAAAGATGTGGTATCCAGCCATAAAATAGAACGAAACATTATCATTTGCAATATGGATAGTTCTAAGTAAAATAAGTCAGACAAAGACAAATACCATGTATTCTCACTTATATGTGCAATCTAAAGAACAAAGTAAACAAACAAACAAAACAGAAATAGACTCATAGATAGCGAACAACTGATAGTGGCCACATGGGAAGTGTTTGGGGAGGGCTTGATAAAATAGGTAAAAGATTAAGAAATGTAAATTAGCAGTTACAAAATAGTCTTGGGGGCGTAAAGTACAGCATAGGGTATATAGTCAATAACAGTGCAATAACTATGTATGGTGCCAAGCAGTTACTAGACTTATCCAGGGGATCACTTTGTAAGGCATATAAATGCTAACCACAATGTTGTACATCTGAAACTAATAGAATATTGAATATCAACTCTAATTGAAAAAAAAAATTAAGGAATATCACATTTTGTGATTTTAGGAGTCTAATGGGTTGGAAATTAAATTGAAATTCACATCTAGTAATTACCCCATAAGCATGCTTTCATCAAGGTAGAGAAATCTAAATCCTGTAAGGCATTTAATAGATACTATGTATAAACAAAAGTAAAGAAACTGCCTGTATCATAGGTAAAAATAAGCATAAACATGTAGCAGTGTTGCTTGCAGTTTCTATTGTGAGCAAGGAGTATAATTTATAATTAGTATAATCAGTTTATGTAGTATCAGAGATTCAGGGTAAAACCAGAATGCAGAAACATAAATGAAAGTTGGATATAGTAATGAAAAACCAAGAAGAAATATTGTCAAATATAAAAGGGTTGAGGGAAGGAATGCAAAATCAAGATAGTTATTGAGGGTAAAGGAAAACATGGAAGATCAAAGAAAATCTGATCTATGGATTGAAACAAGTATTCCAAGATTTTTTTTTTCTTCAGAAGCAAGGTATGTTTGTTTGTTTTGAGGTACAAAATATTTAATTTTCTCTGGAAGTTTTTATATCTGCTGTATGCTATCTCTCCCTGGTTCAAGGTTTCCAAACCTCAAAAAATTCCATCACAATTTAAAAAGCAAAACACATAAAAGTATGATGAACAATTTCATTCTTCTGTTTCTTATCTCTGAAGATTCCCTTGTCATCTAATTCAATTATATGCAAATTTAACTATTTTCCTGGCAGATTCATTTCAAAGCATGGGGAAAATTTATCTGGAAGGTCATGTTTCCTGATCCAACAGAAAACATTACTTTTTTGTTCACTTTTTCACTGAGATCCCCATGGTGCTTTGAATCCGCTTCCATGCCTTGTTGGGCTTTCCACATGCATCACAACCTTGAGGTGGGGCAGTCATGGAGATCCCTATGAGCAGGCAGCAAAATTGAAATAGAAATTATCAGATTCTGCTGTTCCCCTCCTTTCAGATTAATCTCTTCCCAGGGAATTACTATGAGCAGGAAAATTACCTACAAAAACAAAACTAACCCTCACTAAGATTTTAACTGGTAAGCAGTTAAGCTATTAACCCCACCAGGAAGTGCTTCAAAGTCCAAAGAAATACATGAGCTGAAATTCACATCTATGACAACATTCTTAGAAATTTTGTTGGCAGGACCTTGCCCTACAACCCTTCGAACTCTTATGATAAATACCTGATTTCTATAGCCAAGAACAGTTTTATCCTTTTAGAGAGAATATAACACCAAAAACTATCTTTTTGAGTCATGTTTCCTAACCACCAAATGAACTGAAAACAAAAACTTGGCCCTGATGTTTAAAACTCAGCTCCATGAAAATGCCTTTCATCCATTGTGCTGAGTTTTTCTCTTTCCCATCATATTTGGTATCAATTTGGCTGGATTTCTATCACCATTTGAGTATCTCACCTTGATTTCTGGGTCTCTTTACTCAATCTTATTATCTGGGACTCTCTACTTGATCTTACTTATTGTTTGTTTCTCAGATGCAATAATACTGAATAACTTTTCTGAGGACTTCTCCACTTGTTTCCTCAAGGATTGTATTTGTGTCTTCAGGCCAAATGTAACTTTAAAAACACTGATTTCCAGTTTACCCACAAAAATAGTTTTTTTGTGTGCCTACTTGGTATCTCCACTTGAATGGCTGCTTATGTTATCCCTCAAAATATTTACTGTCTTCACCTTTTCTTCTTTCATTGTCTCTTGAGTTCACTTCTGTCATTGTTCCCATCATACCAATAAAATAATTCTCATAAAAATCATCAACTACCTCTACATTTCCAAAGTCAGTGGCCAACTCTCAGGGTTTATTTCCTTTGTCTTAAGCTGCACATGACACAGCTGATCACTCATTCTTTCTTGGAAGACTTTTGGTCACACTCATGTATTTTTTTTCCTTAATTCGTGCCTTTTAGTTTTCTTCAGAGTTTTCCCTCATATCTGTCTCCTCTAAGTATTAATGCTCAAAAACCTCCCCTATTCTTTAACCATTCTCTCTCTAAAAATGATTTCATTCAGTTTTATGTCTATAATGCATTTTATATACCAGTAATTTCTAACTTCATATAGAACACTACCTTGAACTCCTATCTCCAACAATGCCCTCTTGTGTAGCTAATAGACACCTCTAAATTTACTTGTCCAAAACTGAGCTTCTAACTTTTTAACCCACTCATGACTTCCCCCAAATCTGTTTCTCTAGTGATATTTATGTACCTCAGTAAGTGGACACTCCAAAATGACTCCAAATCAATACCTCTGAAGTTGGTCCAGCTACCTCACCCCCAGTGTTATCTCTGGCTTTTTACCAGCCCATTTTGCTATTTCCTCAGCAAGAGGAATAAAGAGCCCTTGAACTTTTAAAAGTTCAAAAAATTAACCAAAGCCTAGTCTGTATTTTTAAAGTTCCAGAACAAGCCGTAAGTCAATTTTCTCACCTCTCTTATCCACATGTGCACACACTCACACCAACTGCTTAACCTTGGTCATAGCCACCTTACATGAAACTTCAATAGTGTCCTACATTGCCTGGTACACTCTGTACAGCATTTTCTGCTGCCAGAAATGTTATAGTCAATACTGATACTCAGACTATAAACTAAAAAGTGTCTCCATCTTTCCTAATCTTTTTTCTTTGTCTTTTTAAAAATAATAGTTATGTCCACATATCAATAGCATTCATAAGTGATTATATCTGCACTTCATTTGGCTTATGGAGCTGTAAGTTGATAAATGGTGTTATCTGTGAGGTTAAAAGTGTTTTCTTTTTGACATTAGTTTTATGTCTTCAATTTTTTATAGAAAGAAACATTTTCTGCTACGGATTGGCCAAGCTCTAATTTTATTTGCTATCAATTAAAAAGAATCACTAATAAACCCAGAATATACAGTTTTAATAAATAGCCAGATAAGAGACTTTTATAACACTTTTTATTTTAAGATGTGTATTTAATATTCTACTTCATCACTTACCAAGTGCCCATGCTGTATGATAAGGAAAAATTCTAGTAAGCATTTACCTCTTTTCAGTCTTCTACATTTCTGCAAAATGTCATAATGGCAAGAGTTTACTCTCCCAAAGAGACAGAAAGCAACACTCAGTGGGCAGCAATTCCATTTTTAGAATCACCATGGGTGTCATAGCTTATACCTTTCACACAAAGAAGCACTTGCCAGGCATGGTTACTGCTGGAGAAGATTCAGAGGTGTAACCCAAGCCCTTTCTCTGCCTTCAAGAATGACTGCACATAAACTATTCCCTGCAGATGAGAACATTCTCTATTTTGAATGTTTCCAGAAGACAGACAGGTCTACACTTTCTCAAGACAATTAGGGATGATGAATTCATGATTTATCTTTATTGATAAGGGATGAAAACCTAAATAGATTTAACTATAAGATACGGTAAGATTTTTATGATGAGAAGTTACTTATTCTCATAAAATCTAAGTTATTCTGCTCCTAAACAATAGCTAGAATTAAAGATGTTGAAATTAAACTTCTTACAGCTAGATCAATAAGTGAGCAAATCCAAATATACTGTTGTAGTAGAGCCACACCTATCATGACATACACTTTATTTGGCTTGGTTGAGTATAGAAATAAGAAAATGTAGTAACAATGGAGATACATAACCATTTTTTTTCTGTGCTTTTAAGACAGTATTTATTCCTGGGATTTCTTCCTTTTGACTTGGAGGCAGAATTATAAGCCTTTTCATTAATACCAAACCATTTTTCTTGTACAAAAATAAGGTAAGACTGCAGTCCATCTGGTATTAACTAATTTAGAATTTGTGGACTAAGAACATTTGTTGATGTTATAAAAAAGACCATTTTACTTTCTCCCTGTACCCCTCTGTACAAAATTTTGTTCACAGGCATGCAGGCTATTTCTGAGGCTTCTCCACAATTTAGATGAAGGCAGTACTTATTGATATAGTACTTGAGTGCTCTTAATTAGCTACTAATTACCTCTGTGCTGGCATAAAATGCCCCCATTTTATCTCAGCATATTCCAATTCAAATATGCTATCATCAAAGCATCTCTTCAAACTGCTTTGGCTTCTTTCTTTTTGGTGTTGATCAGTTTACTGTTTCACTAAAAGGAGGATGAATGAAGTTTTGTATAAGTTGTTATTGAATGGATGACAGCTCTGGCATATTTTGGTAAGTTTGCAAATAAATATAAAACTACTGGGGTTCAACAAGAGAGCAATGGCTTCTGCCAGCACTTCTGTCTGGCCGGGGACTGCCATTCCACCCCTTGCCCTGAGTCTGAAGGGTTCAGTTCTCCTTCAATGTCTCTGATGCCTTTTGGGCTGCTGTTCCAGCTCTGGAGCTCAGAACAAATTTATCAGCGAGAGCACCTAAAGACTTTTGATGATGATGTCAACGTTTTTTTGGACAACTTATTTAGACATCAAAATTCTCGAGTCAGAGGATGGTTCTTGTTGCACTCTTAACTTTCTGCCTTTTTTCTTACTGTCATATATCTATTTTTGATATGGCTGGGTAGCAAACACATGAAGAACTACCTTCTCTATTCCTCAAGGGTATCCTCACCTTTTATAACCTCAGAATCACACTTCTGTCTATATATATTCTGGCAGAGTTTATTACCTTCAGTTGGGAAGGAGGATACATATTACAGTGTCAGGATTTTGCCAGTGCAAGAAAAGCTGATATCCGGGTAACCAAAGTGTTATGGTGGTATGACTTCTCCAAATTAATAGAGTTCCTGGACACAATTTTCTTTGTTTTTCAGGAGGGAAAAAACAGTCAGATTACTTTTCTTTATGTAAACAATTATGCCTCTATGTTTAGCATGTGGTGGTGAGTTTTGAACTGGGTACCTTATGGAAAAAGTTTTTTTGAACCCACTTTGAACAGTTTTATTTGCATTCTTCTGTACTCTTACTATGGACTATCTGTGTTTTCATTGATGTACAAGTAATCTTTAGTGGAAGAAATATCTCACGTAGGCTCAACTAGTGCAGTTCGTGCTCACCATCACCCACATCATGAGCGTTCTCATGAAACTATGTGACATCCCTTTAGGTGTCTCATCTTTCAATCTTCTTACATGCTTACATTAGTCATCTGTTCTTAAATTTTTATTTCCATACATGTTGAAAAAAGCCAATGAAGAAAGAGATGAAAGAGTCATCAGCAGGAAAATAAGTTAAGAATGTTTTTTCCAGAGCTTACTTCATTTCAGCTAATGGAGTAATAAACAAGAAAGCACAATAAGCATTAAGTAACAGACAAATCATATAATAGGGTAACAGATTCACTAGTTTTAAAGCAAGAACTGAATTGAAAGTTATATATGTTTTAAGCATAAAATTTCTTTTGAGTCTATAAATCATTTGTATCCAGAATGTATAACTGAGTTATTATTAAGCTTATCTGTTAACCAAATGCTTCTGTCAGCATTGAGGTGAGACTGAACTGTATGGACCTCAGTTTCTCTCTTCTTCCTCCTCAGAAACTGTCCTTATAATGCCTTATACACGTGCAAACCAGGAAACATGAGTATTGTTTTTCACTGCAAACCATCAAATAAAAAGTTGAGTTTTGTTCACATTTTTAAATAACATATAAATAATAAAACTATTGGAAGTTAATTATGTTTCCCTTTTTAGGATAGAGAATAGAACCTGACACATAATCAATATTTAATGAGTATTTACTAACTAAATAAATGAGTAAATGCACAATAATTGTAGAATTTATCTTTTATCTTTTTTCTAATGGACTAGTTGATTAACTGTTTTAGCTACCATTTAGGAAGAGTCTGACAGTGAATGAGAGAGATAGACCCTTTGATTGTACATTAAGGGATTGAAATTGTTACATGTAGTTCTTCTCTGCAAAGTTTAAGTTGCCTGCATTTGTAGAATTTGGATGTAAGAAAATATTAAATGATTTCAATTGGCTTATCTAATTATTTTAAGATGTTAGCTGCACAATAGCTTTTAATATTTTAAAAGAGTGGAGTGTGAGGTATCATAGGTTAGCCAAGTAAGTAATGACTAAAACACCTAAAATATTTTCACTGGAAAGAAAGTTCTGGCAATGTTAATCATGTTAGTTTCTCATTCTGTTTCTTCTTTTTAGTGTAGAGCTCTATGCTTGTGTCCTGGTTAATAGAGACTGATAATAGAGAAACTTGTTCCCCTCAATCTGACCCTGCCTACCTCTGCAGACTTGTTTCCCATCACTATTTTTGTTTTTTGTTTTTTTTTTCACATGAGCCACACAAACTTCCTTATGCACCCACTAGGCATAAGTCATTCTTCCCACCTCGCCACAAACATCATTTCCAAAGGAACCTAACCTGCCTATCAGACTAACAGAGGCTCTCCTAGCACAGGTTGTCTACTTCAAAGCATTCTAAACTCATTTTTTTTCTGTGGCTAATGGTCCTATCTCCTCTGCCCTACATGGTCCTTAAAGCCCAGTCATATACATCGCCAAAATTCTCACTCATCTGATGATGGTAAAAGCAATGGTGCCATTTTATGGCTTTTTGTAACAAAAGATATTTTCAATTTTCAAATTTCTTTTGCTTTCATTGTTTCCTATTTATGAGTTTAGAATGGAAATCTTCTGTAAAGAACTAAGAACTTCCACAAGCTACACCTTCTGTGAAAAAGTAGGCTAGATAGAAATCTTCTTGCCAGTGGGACTAGTCTGGGTTTGGCTCTGGAGAGAAAAATCTATCTAAGAACTCACTTATAACCACAAGCTTCTTTATGTGGTTTAAAATTTTTAATTTACATGCCTTCTGATCAAAGCATGTTTCTGGGTTGGATGTGTTCAAAACATCAGTAGATTTGCATGCTTAACTCAAAATAAAACTCCTCATAGAATTCAGGATATGATGAACTTTTAATACAATCTCTCTCTCTCTCTCTCTCTCTCTCTCTCTCACACACACACACACACACACACACACACACACACACACACACACACAGAAACAAACCACCATAAAGAAAAGGAGAAAAACAGCAGCAGTTAGATTTTTTAATTTCTCTAAGGGATTTAGCTGTTGGAACTACATGATATTAGTAAAAAAAAAAAAAGTATGATTGAATATTTGCAGCTGAAAAAGAGAAAAATAGGATATATGAGCAAGGCATAATTTATTATTAAAGAAAAATAACAAAGCCAACTTGGAAAAGATTCAAATACAACTTCTAAAATTGAAACATTTACATTAGAGAGAAAAATTTCTAATCCTCAGATTCAGAAAGTTGAAGGACTCCAGATAAAAAGAAAGCACATCTAAATTCATAGCATGAAAAGAGATGAAGACAGAGAGGGAGAGAGGAAAGGGCTCAAAGATGTAGGGTTATAGGAATTCTCTCTATCTTGATGTGAGTTGTTCGTATTTGTCAAAACTCAAACTATGCATTTAAATTTTATGTAAATTACACTTCAATAAAATTTATCTTAAAAATAAACAAGGCAGAACTAAATACTGGCTAACAGTAAATGTAAGAAAATATAAGTAAATGTAAGAAAACAAAGATTTGGCTAGAGTTAAAACATTCCAAAACTCATCTATTCTTCTAGAGAAGGATGGAGACAATGATTAACTTTAGGTTTAAATAACTATGAAGACTTTTGGATGTTAAAATTTTTAATAATTACTAAATTAATAATAAAGGGTGTACACTTTCAAAATTGTGTATGTGAGTGGATAGGTGTATGTGGGAAGGTAGGAATGGGGATAAAATTTTAAAAAACACTCAAAATCAATCCCATAAAATGGGGGAAAAAGATGAAAAACACAACACATAGAAACAAAACTTTTTAGTAAAAAAGTAACAGATTGTTATATTAGAATTTTGAATATGTATAACTTTGTGGTTTGTCTGGGCAATCAAAAGTTTTTTCCACTATAGTACACCTATACTTTATAAAAATATATAATTTTCAATGTATTTCTGGACTTACATGAAGGAGATAAATTTTTTCAGGTGTGTCAATAGTTAAGTATTGGCAGTTATGAAATGGTAATTGGACTGAAATTGGTGACCTAGAGGTAAATGGTGAGTAGAAGAAAACTTGCCTGAGACTCCTTTAGGCTGGGCGATTCAAGAGGGTTAAAGGTATCCTAAGTTAATAGCATCCCCTTGCTTTCAGTTGAAGCAAACATATATCTTTGGGGGGAAAAAATCTTCAATTCAGGTTTTCTGAAATTAGAATCTTTACAGTCTTTTTGTCAAATAAAATAAATGTGCAGAGTGAGAAGGAGAGGAGAGGAAAAGGAGAGGAGAGGAGAGATGAGGAGAATCCACTTTGAGGAGTTCACTAAAACAATAGATACCCTTGTTAAGTGTCCCCCTTTCCTCCTCACTTTCACTAAGATGGGGACTTCATTTACTTGAAATGTCAGGTAAAGAACATAACATTTGTGAAATGTTAAATAAATAGAAGACGCCATTTTAAAGTAATAAACAACCAGCATGAGACCATCAGAAAAGACCACACAGATATAAAAATTTATTTTAGATACTGCAAAAAATGCACCTGAGTACAAATCGTTCTTCATTGACAGAACATATCCCATTTGTACAGTCCATATTTTCTTTATTTGAAGTATATAGATAGATTTTACCCAATTCTACCCTCACCTGGTAGAATTTTAGACATCAAATAATTCATATTGGTCTGACTTGCCCCAAATTTCTATCTCCTTAGGGCTTCATAAATCTTCATTGAAATGTAAATGTGTTATGTTAGGCTAAAACTCTCAGCCATTAAGTTAGCAGGAGAAAGAAGAGTCTAGAACAAAAGCCATTGTTTCCCAACTTCTGCTATCAAGCTATTTGTACATATTTTGAGTTTTTTTAGAATTTTGTTCCTTCTCATCTCAGCCATAACTATCTGTCTGCCCTTACCTGCATAGTGACTTCTAAAGGTTTTTGTTTTGTTTTGTTTTGTTTTGTAAGAAATGCTTGTCCTCCTAACCTTAGCAGACGTGTCTGCAGCATTTAGACCTGCTGACCATGACCACATTGTTTTTTTTTTTAAGCACTCTTTTCCTATTTATTAGGTTCTATTGATGCAGGGTAGAATGAATCACTCCAAGTGGGGACTCAAGCTCTATGCTCACTGAAAGAGGGTCCTTGGCTCTGCACAGAAAAGAATTCAAGAGTGAGCCACAGTTAAAAACAAAAAGTTTGTTAAAGAAGGAATAACACTTCACAGACAGAAACATGGAATCTTCTCAAAGCCAGAGAATGAGGCCACAAGCATCTAAAGAGCTGGAGATAGATATAGATGATTAGATATAGATATAGATAGATATAGATAGATAGATATAGATAGATGATATAGATATAGATATAGATATAGATATAGATATAGATATAGATATAGATAGATATAGATATAGATATAGATAGATATAGACGATATAGATAGAGATAGAAATAGAGATAGATATAGGTATAGATGATATAGAAAGATATAGATATAGATATAGATATAGATATAGATATAGATATAGATATAGATATAGATAGATAGATATAGATAGATATAGATATAGATATAGATAGATAGATATAGATATAGATATAGATATAGATAGATATATAGATATAGACATAGACATAGATATAGATAGATATATAGATATAGATATAGATAGATAAAAATATAGATAGATAAATATATATATTTATAGTTTCTATAAAAAAATGATGATTATAAAAAGTAAAGAATGGAATGTATGGTTGAATTTATATTTAACTTGTGCATGGTACAGCTTTTGGTTTTTGTTTTTCTGTTTTCCTTTCATAATATGGACAAGTGTTAAAAGTATGGACAGAAAGTTGCTAGTAATCTCAGCAGGAATCTTTGATCTGTGAGTTCCCCCATGGTCTGTCTGGTCCTATGGCTGATCAACCAGGTTCTGAGTGTCCACATAGCATGCTCTGAATTCTACTTGGTTTAATATTTGGTTAATCTGTGTAGTTCTCATGCCTCTTTTCCATATTACTATGGCATCAATTTCTTTTAAATTTTTTATTATCTCTCTCCCATTCTTTCTTTTTCTTTCACTGACTCAGCCTCTCTGCAATGTAAATGATTTACTTTATGCATTTGATTTAGTTTTATATTGGTACTTTACTATTCTAGATTTACATGTTTTCCTAGATGATTTTATTTTTGGTTTCCCAAACTGATTTACAAATATATTTGTGTGTACACTAAAATTTATTTATTTTTATATCTTGAAGGAAAAATTATCCTTCTATTTAAGATTCTTTGACAAAGTCCTCAACCACCTTCTCTTATTTCCTCTTATTTTTATAACTTTATCTCCTAGTCCTCTTTCCCTTCAGCTCTTCTCTCTCCCTCTGTCCCTCTCTCTCACACACACTCACACATATGCACACACAATTGCAGTATGTGATTATATATTTTTATAAAATATATTTATATTGTATGTGCACAGACTATAACTGTCCACTTAATCCATGACTATCTATTATTATGATGAGACTCCTATGTCTATTATTTTACTTAAAGTGCTTTCAGGTTAACAGTGACATCTTAATCAATAACTCCGATAATTTTCATTCTTTGTTATTCTTTATGTCTAGAATTTGGTTTTGGTGGCCACTCCTTTCCTGCCATTGATTTTCTCTATTCTCAACTACTTATTATATATGTCCAGATCACTAGACAACTGGGTAACTTAGTAGTTTTCAAGTGGATCACGGTTTACTTTATCTATTCTTTTGCCTCTTAACCTACAGAACTCCTGCTCTTCCTAGAAGCCTTTCCCTTACAGTTTCTAGCTAGGTTTCTAAAATCTTGTGCTCCCCAAGCTATTTTTGAATTTATCTTTTACTATAAGAATGTGAGTTTCTTGAGCACAGATATCAAGTGCTTTATATCTTATACCAGATGTTTATCCTATTGCTACACTGCCCGATGTAGGAAGACCTCAATATATATTTGGGGGATAAATAAAGACGAAGATGAGAACTACCTATAGTCATTATAATTAATATTTTCTTTTGTTTTTTGGGGGGGCTTAGGCATGAGTTCTGGGTTCCATAAATGGCATGATTTCTAGAGAGTCAAGGTCTGGAAAAAATATAAAGGGAGGAAACTTCTGAATAGATGACAGATGGCTGAAAAAAATTAACTATCCTTTAACCAAGCATAGTTTAAAACTAGAGATTTTCCCTTTTTTGAGGTATTCAAGATATTTTAAGATACACTCTTTTTGTTTCCAGGATAGATATAAATAATAATAGCATGTTGGTAAATTTTTAACAACTGACTCTCTGAATTAAAGAAGAGCCCTGATATATAGTCCTTGCCTGTAGTACAGTAATCTCCCTCATCCAGTTTCCTTTTCTGTGGTTTCAGTTAGCTATGGTTAACCGTGGTCTTAAAATATTTAATAAAAAATCCCAGAGATAAACACTTCATGCCATTTGAGTAGAGTAATGAAATCTTGTGCCTTCTATCTTTGTCCCGCCCAAGACGTGAATCATTCCTTTACTCAGAATATTCACAGGATATAAACTACCGTCTGTTAGTCACTTAGCCATATTGGTTATCAGATAAACTGTAATGGTATTGCAGCGCACATGTTCAAGTAACTTTTATTTTACTTAATAATGGCTTGGAAGTACAAGAGTAGTGATGCCAGCAATTCAAATATGGTAAAGAGAAGCAATAAATTACTTCTAATTTTATTATTAGTTATTGTTGTTCATTTCTTATGCTGCTTAATTTATAAATTAAACTTTATCATAGGCATGTAAATATAGAAAAAAATAGTATGTATAGTGTTTGGTATTGTCTGTGGTTTCAGGCATCTATGGGGGTCTTGGAACATACCCTCATGGATAAATATTTTATCAGGGTTGATTTTAAGCTAACTGTATGATGTCAACTAGCTTTCAAAATTTCTAAAAAATTTAAAATTGTCCCTTGTGAGCAGTACAAGCTGGCTCTAGCACACCCTGGTTATATATAATGTATGTTTTAAGGTCAATTTACTTTCCTCATATTTGTAAAATGCCTTTCAATTCAGATAATTGTTATAGATTTTTCTGGAAGATAGAATTATTTTTTATGTGTAATAAATGAGGAAATTAAAACTCAGAGGATTTAATGACTTATAGTATCAAGAAGGGTGATTTTGGCAGCCAATAATAAAAATCCTTTACTCAAGCTGACTATCAAAGAAAGAACTTATTATCTTTCATAATGAATAAAGCAAAGGGAATACCAGATTTCAGAATTCTATTTTGTTCTCCTTTGACATTCTTGGTGTTGGCTGGAATTTCCCCTTGGATTTTCAAGCTGGTTGAGACAGCTCAGTTGAACTTGACAATGTCTAGTGAAAGAGTGAAGACTATTTCCTCCTGGCCTGTGAATTAGTATCAAAGGACCTTTCCTAAAAACTCCCCTTATAGATTGTCCTCATTTTCTTATTAGCCACAAATGGGTCACATGTATAAAACCAGAGCACTTACAGGCAAGAGGGTGGAATATCTTGACTGACTTGGCTAAACAAGCATATTTCTAGTGCTGGGGGTGAGTAACCTCTTCTGGGATCCCTTGGAGAAAGACATATATTCAAACATATTAGGTATTCTATTAGAAAGGAAAATATGGGGGTGAATAAGTTGCCAACAGTGTTCATTCATACATTTTCCAAAACCACAGGCAGTCGAGTTGGTAGTAAAGTCTGGAATCTAATTTCATTATAAAGCACCATTTTCCTAAACATCCTGCTTTTTAAAAAAGATGTAGATAAAAATTATGATATCCCTTATGGAACATCTATAACATTTTTAAATGCTATTATCTTTGTTTATTATTTCAACAGTTATATAAATTGCCTAATACACTTCAGTTTGTAAGTGTAGAAATATGCATGTTTGTGTTTAGTGTGCGTGTGTGTGTGTGTGTGTGTGTGTGTGTGTAATGTTCTGTGTTACTGGGTCAGAACATCTTTTACTACCAATTTGTACTCTCAAAGTGCCTTACATGAAAAAAGAGTAATATATATTTCAAAAAATAAAACTAAAATTTCCAGGCTTCTCTAACATAAGTCATGTAATTATTTTTCTCATACTTGCCAATATCATCCATCATTCAGTAAAGACAAACTTTAAAATTTAGAGCCCAAATTAGAACTTTTCTAAAAATTAATATAAGCAATAGAAAATAAAGAATTATAGACAAAAATATCTTTCAATTGTAACTATAGAGCTCACTGCAATGATTACTATACTATGCAGTGTTTCAGAGTTACAGTTGCTATGGGAACCATAAATTTGATTTTGTGGAGTTTTGTGCATACAAAATCTCAACTATAATGCTGCTGTCATATTTTATCTTTTTCAACTGCTGTACATGTACTAAGATCCAAAGTAGGTCACCTGAACTAAAGACAGAAATGTTAGCTGATTTCTTCAAAGATTTCTTTAATACCTACCTCAGCAGTATCAGAGTTAATTTAGAAAGTGCATCTATAAAAATTATTTTTGATCTTACTTCAAACATAATAGATGGATCTCTTCCAACCAACATAGACCATTCCTTTGGAATAAAAATCCCCCTTGTGTTGTCAGATTTTGATCTATTCACTTTCAAAATGTTTCTGTGAGTTGGTGTTATTCCATGTGGATGACAGATGATGAATTTTTATCAATGTTTTGTTGGTTATCTTTCATTTTCTAATAATTCTTCTGCATCCTATTTCTGAGTAGATTACTTCTTTACTCATTTTTTAATTGGATGAAGCACATCTCATTTTCTAAAATGGAACATTTTAACTAATATTCATTATACAGTGACCACAGTTCTCTCAACCACTCTACCTCTTCTCTCTTTTATTATTCTTTGATAATTATATGAGTTCTTTGGAACATTGGGAACTATAATTTCTACGACTTTAATGAAAAGAAAATTTCAATTGCTGTTGTTACAAAGTTCTGGTAGATTCTAGATTTAGCTTTTACTCCCTAGTATAGATCTCTACTGACATCGCTAGAAATGTTAGCTTTCTCATTAACTAAAGAAGCACACAAAATGTTACAAATTTATTTGGCTATAGTGAAACAGAGGATTGCTTTTACCCTATTTTTTTCCCTATTTTTTCAACAAGAATTTTCCATGTCACTGCTACCAACAACAGCAAATGTTATTTAGCTGTTGCTTTCACATCTCACATTATGGATAAGAAATATTTATATTTGTTTGCTCAATAAACTTGACATTACACTGTTTTACCTTAAAGACTTTACATTGACACAACTTTTTATTTTTTTAATGTAGGTAGACAAAACCTAAATTCTACCACTCTCAACTGAGCTCTGGAATTGTTGATTAAAACTGTGCTTTAACAGAAAGTAATTTTTAATAATTATTGAAATAATTTATATTTAACATAGTATTGGAAGTTCTAGTCACATCAATCAGACAAGAAAAAGAAATAAAAAGAAATTCCAAATTGGAAAGGAAGAAGTAAAACTGTCATTAGTTGCAGATGACATGATATTACATAAAGAGAACCCTAAAAAGTCCATCCAAAAACTATTTGAACTTATAAATGAATTTAGTAAAGTAGGAGCAACAAAGTTAATATTCAGAAATTGATTGCATTTTTATACACCGATAATGAATTATCAGAAAGAGAAATTTTTTGAAAAAAGTTACACTTACAATTGTATTCAATAAAATATAATACTTAGTAATATATTTAACCATGGAGGTAAAAGACCTGTACTTGGAAAGTTATAAGACATTGAAAAAAAAATAGAAGATATAAATAAGTGGAAGCAAATGCAATGCTCATGCATAGGAAGAATTAACATTGTTAAAATTCTATATTACACAAATCTATCTATAGATTCAATGCAATCCCTATAAAGATACTGATGGCATTTTTCACAGAACTAGAACAATCCTAAGATTTACATGGAACTGTAAAAGACATTGAATAGTCACAGCAATCTTGAGAAAAAAGAACAAAGTTGGAGGTATCTGATGTCAAACTAGACTACAAGACTAGTAATTTAAACAACATGATAGTTGCATAAAATTAGACACAGATCAGTGGAACAGAATAGAAAGCTAATAAATAAATCCATGCCTATTTGCTCATTTAATCTATGACAAAGTTGGCAAGAATATACTATAGGATAAAGATAGCCTACAATTAATGGCATTCAGAAAACTGAACAGATACAAGAAAAAAAGTGAAACTGGATAACCTTCTTACTCCATGTACAAGTATAAACTCAAAATGGATTAAAAACTTAAATGTAAGTCTTTAAACCATAAATTCCTAGAAGAAAACATAGGCAGCAAGCTCTCTGACATGCTCTTAGTAATATATTTTTTTCTGATATATCTCCTTAGGCACGGGAAACAAAAGCAAAAATAAATAAAAGGAACTACATCAAAATAAAATGATTTTACATAGCAAAAAAAAAAAAAAAAAGACCATGACCAAAACAAAATGATAACCTAACTAATGGGAGAAGATATTTGTCAATGATATATCTGATTAATTTAGTTAATATCCAAAATTTATAAAGAATTCATTCAACTCAACACCAAAAGAACAAACAATCCAATTAAAAAATGGGGAAAAGACCTGAATAGACATATCTTTAAAAAGGACATATAGTTGGCCAATAGACATATGAAAAGATACTCAATGTCACTAATTATCAGAGAAATGCAACTGAAAACCACAATGAGAGACCACTTTACACTTGTCAAAATGACTATCATCAATAAATCAAAAAATAAGTGTTGGCAAGAATGTGCAGAAAAGGGAAACCTCATGCATTGTTGGTAGGACTGCAAATTGATGCAACTACTATGGGAAACAATTTGGAGGTTCCTCAAAAAATTAAAAATAGAACTACCTTTTGACCTAGCAAATCCACTTCTGGGTATTTATCCAAAAAAAAAAAAAAATTTAAAACATTAGTTCCAAAAGATATATGCAACCCTGTGCTCACTGCAGCACTATTTATAATAGCCAATTTATGAAAGCAACCTAAGTGCCCATCAGTAGCTGATTGAATCAAGATGTGGTGCATTATACAAAGACATATTACTCAGCCTTAAAAAAAAAGAAAACAATGATATATCACTATTTGCAAAAATATGGATGGACCTAAAGGGTGTCATGCTAAGTGAAAAAAGTAAGACAGAGAAAGATGAATGCCATATGATTTCACTTATATGTGGAATCTAAGGAACAAAATAAACAAATAAATAAAATAAGAACATACTCATAGATCTAGAAAACAAACTTGTGATGGCCAAATGGAAAAGGGATTTAAGGGCTGAGTGAAATAGGTGAAGAAATTAAGAAATATAAATTGTCAGCTACAAAATAATTATGGGGATGTAAAGTACAGCATAGGGAATATAGTCAATAATATTGTAATAACTATATAATGCCATGTGGGTACAAAACTAATTAAGGGGATCACATCATAAATTATATAGATGTCTAACCACTATGCTGTACACCTAAAACTAATATAAAATAATATTAAGTTTCAATCTAATTGGAAAATAAAATTAAAAAGAAACTGGAAGCAACCAAGTTGTCCTTCCATAAGTAAATGAATAGAAAATCCATAAAATGGAATATTATTTAGCACTGAAAAAAATGCATTCAATCCATAGAAGAAAATGAAGCAATCTTAGAATTATGTTGCTAAGTAAAAGAAACAAGTTTCCATAGGCTATGTATTATATGTCTCCAAATATATGATGTTCAAAAACAAAACCCCCAAAAGTATAGAGACTGAAAATAGATCAGTGATCATTAGGATCTTGAGGAAGGGGAAGGGTTGAGTAAACAATGCACTGGGGATATTTTTTTAATTATTGTTTTATTTGATTAAGTAAATAAATAAATAAATAACTTCTAATAAAAATATTTGAGTTACAGAAAAATTAAAAATATAATAGAGGATTCTATATATATATATACCCAATTCCACCCATTATTGTTTTACTTAGGTATAGCATTTTTGCCACAACTAATGAACCAACATTAATTCACTATTATTAACTTAAGTCAATACTCTATTTAGATGATCTAATTTTTTTCTAAAGATTTTTAATGTCCTGGAATCTCATCTAAGATACTACATCACATTAAACATTACCTCAGCCAAGAAATCAGTCAACATCAAAAGTGATGAGTTATGTATATATAGCATATCCACTTGATCTGATTTGACAAAAATGATAACTTTTCTTCTGTATTCATCCTTCCTTAAGCCCATAACATTAATCTAGTCATAAGAGAAACTTCCAACAAAATTCAAAGTGAGGAAGATCTATGAAATACTTGGTCAGCACTCCTCAAAACTGTAAGGTCATCAAAAACAAGAAGCATCTCAGAAAGTATCAAGGCCAAGAGGAATTTAAGGAAACCTAAAATTAAATGTTAAGTGGTCTTCCAGATGGGATTCCAGGACAGAAAAAGGACATTCACTTAAAATTAAAGAAATCTTAGTAAAATATGGTCTTTAATTAATGATAATGCATTTATATTGGTTCATTAGTTGTGACAAATGTACTATTCTAATGTACAATGTTAACAATTAGGAAATCTTGGTACGAGGACAAGGGGACTCTTCACACTACTTCTGCAATTACCTGTAAATCTAAAATTGTTTTTTTTTTTAATTTAAAAAAGTTTTAAAAATTATATTACATACAAAATTAAACATAGATGTATTTAAAAAGTTGTTCAAAATATTACAATAGCAGGAATGAGATTCAAGCATAGGCATGATAGAGTCAGAGTCTGAACGAACTACAGCTCTATATGGCATTTTTATGCATGTCAATTCTAAAAAAAAAGAAAAAGAAAGCAAAGATATCTGAGTGCCAGGAACAAACACAATAACAACAACAAAAAAGGAACTGAAGCCAGTAAACAATGGCTTCAGTAATGTGAGAGCCACTGGCACTTCATATCTTAGGGCTACCACCTGATGTCAACATCCACATGAGAAGCCTGGGTAAAACTTAAATTGTGTAAGCGGGCAGCAAAAGCAGAGAGTCCTGCAGGAAATGTAGAGATTTGAAGAGATGGCCTGTCCTGAAAAGGGAATTAGAAAAATGAAGGCTAGTCGTGCAAGGAAGTGAGAGAGCATGTTCTCCATCTAGGGGATATTCAAACTGACTTCAAATTTTCTAAGTGTTAAATAATGTACTACCCTGATTAGGACTCTGAGTTTCTAGTGAGTTTCCAAATGTTAATTCCAATCCAGGAGTTTTTGCTAATTTATTTTTGTGATTAGAAAAAAGAAATACAAAACTTTTTCTACTTTGTGACATGGTGTGAGCCTGGTGTTTGAGGCCTTGTTCACCTGGTCAGCACTTGATGCCTAAGCGAGCACTACATGTCAAGACAGGACAGAAACAATGAAAGCACAGAAACAACAAAAACACAGAAGCCCTGGCCCTCTGAAAGCTGGGTTAGAAGCCTCCTCTCTACCAAGGTAGTTACCATACGACAATTTAAAGGCTGAATGGTTCTTCTACCTGGTGTATCATCATATTATCCACCGAATTGTCAACTCATTGATGGCAGGGCTAGATCAGCCCATGGCTGGTGGCAATCCCTCACACACAATATAAACTCAAGAAACATGTGTTACCCTGCAGGCTTGGCCTTTATAACTTGGAACGAATCTCTGCTGGGGATGGGATAAAGCTTCGTCAGCTACTCAGCCACCTCCTCAGATTCACATGGGGTGATACTTTGACCAAATGTTAAGTCTGTCAAAAGCCATGTTTTTCTGGATGTCTTGCTGTTAACTCAAGTGGAGCACAGCTGAGACAGAGTACTTTCTTTTCCTCTAAACTTTATGCTACTGTCTTATTTTCTTGATAATTTTTAACAGCATCACACAGAGTGGTCCTGGGACTATGAGGTGGTTTTTCTTTCCACTGCTCACCTTTAACCCCATGCCCCTATGGCCCCACCCTCTGATAGGCCCTACCTGATCAGGGCTGTGTTCAAACTAACATACACCAAACCAGACTTATCCAAGTTGTGTCCTATTCTCATTGTCACATGCTTTGTAAGTTATTGATTTGGAAAGTGATCTAATAAAATAATTGATAAAATTTGAGCACGGAAAGTTAACCTTAAGGGCAGTCTGTATCTGAGCTTCGCAAAGTCAATTAAAAAGATTTTTAAATCATTGATTACCAAGCTCCTCTCTCAGGTTATTGTCCTCCTCTTTGCAGAGGAGCTATATGGATCAAAAACTTAACCTATTCATCTTGCTTTATCCGTAAAGATAACTAAGAGCCAGTGAAGCCAGAATGTCAGCCCAGGGTTACATAATTGCCAAGCTGAAGAGTAGTTTCTACAAGAAAATTCCATCCCTTCAATTCATTAATAGTTAATTACTACAGATTCAGTACTTTGCACTTCACAAGGCTGTTTGTATTTAAGTGTACATGTTAAGAAGGTAAAAGCTGATTATTCCTGATTATCAGCTGAAGTCCTGAGTGGCCTAGGAGGACCCTTGAATGCAAAAGCATTTCTGAAACTGCCCCTTCTATGCTGCATTTTAGAGTAGTTCTCACCACGAAGAGCCCCCCAGAGGCAATTGCACCCGTGGACTCTGCCCCCATGTAGGCTTCAAGAAATCTAAGTTCTCAAAATGAAACTTTTTTTCAGAGGCACAGCCCTCCAAGAACTGTCTAAAACAAAAACAAAAACAACACAAAACAAAACAAAACAAAACAAAACAAAAATGCCTAGGATTTTTAACTCACCTTCTTTACAAGGCCCTGCTAACCTAAAAATAAAAATCTAAAGTGAGAGGTAACAAGTATTTATTTAAAAAATTTTTTTAAATTGCAATTCAGGGGCTCAGATTCAGTCAAAAAAATAAATTATGTTCCAAATATGAGCTGAAAGCGTTTTTTTTTTTTTTTTTTAAATGAGGAAAGTGATTACATTACTAAAAGAAAAAAATTTCTGTTGGTGTTAAGCTAAGTTAACTATATTGGCTGGTTACTGATTCTAAAGAATGTCCCAAATCATCAATTTTTGTGATCAGAAACCCTGCTTTCTTCTTAACTTCATAAACAGTTATTTGTAAGATAGTGTTTAACTAGTCCAATCCAAAAGTTATTTTTCCCAGTTTAAGCATTCCAAAGGTTTAAGGATCAAGACACACAAAGCCTTTCTTCTGGGATGGTAGCTCTGACTCCATTTTGAAATGGTTCCATTTATAACAATTTTCTCAGTCTTCACAGGCCGAGACCTAACACTTTAGGTGATGGGAGTATTTGGCATACTGTTGTGTCCTTGGACTTTGAGTGCTTCAGAAAGACTCTTGTTTTAAACATCTTGTTCATTCATACAACGTATATGATGCTTAACACAGAATGATTTATATTGGGAAAAGTATAAGCTGGTGGAGGACGAGTCTGGGGTCGAATTCCTTGTTGGGTCTTTTACCGTTGGAAAATGTCTTCAGTGCTAACTTTTCTGTAGGACCACAAATTCAACAGCATATTGTATGTTTTTGCCCAAATCTTTCTTAGGTCAGTGTATAAAGGCCATTTTGATCCCTGGTCTTAGAATCACCTCCAGAAGTCTCTATTTTAATTCTCACCTCATTCTTCTTTACAAATGGAGGAAAAAATAATGGCCATAGCACAAACTTGCCTCAACCTTCACCTTGAATGATGCAGATAAATCCCTTAGTTCATCCATTGCACTGCCTATGTCGTGTCTTTAATTTCTGATTTCAATATTTAATAAAAGGACCATGATCACTAACCACCTTACTTCAGTGTTTTTCAAACTTCAGAGTAATGAGGGATCACACAGAAAGCTTCTTTCATCAGCAGATTGTTAGGGTACACCCCGGACCTACATAACCAAGTTCTCATGAATAGCTTAAATCACCACATTTTAACATGCTCCTAGGTGACTGTGACTCAAGACCTTGCTTGAGAAGCATTGGTTTATCACGAGCATGCACAATCTCCTTCTTTTGAATCATTCTTCAACTCTCCATAATGGATCTGCACCTCTTAGGTGGTTCAGTTTTCCAAATTGTGAAATGATTTATTAAATTGTGCTCGCCACTTATCTAAGAGCTATATTGTGAAGACTGTACTAATACTTACAAAGCATTTGAATATAAAAAGGATGTTATGAAATATTGATGATCCATCTGTTACATAAACCTTAACTGTTTAGTCGAGATTTTTCCCCCTTTATGTTCTAAAATGGTATTATTTTCTGAAGATAAATTATTTCTTGCAATAATTATAAATGCATATTACATTTATAAACAAAATGTATTCCCAAGCACCTTACCATAAAACAATAGGACCTGAAAAGATCTAGATATGAAAACTAACATAACTCTGTCAGAATTATTCTCAAATCATTCTGGAAGAAGACTAATTAATTCTATTTTAAAGGCTTTTTGTTCCAGTATGGAGCAAATATTTCTTCTTAGGCATGAAAAGTGTCCTGAAGTGCCATTGCGTAGTAGAAAGGGTGGGACATTTTGCATATTAAAAAGAAAAAAAGGGCATTAAAGGAAACAAAATATATTGTACCAGAGTTGCCAAAATGAACTCTAATGCCAAATTATAATGAAGTATTAAACAGTAAACGTGGTGGTATTCTAAAATAAATAAGTTTAGAAACCACAGGGTTAAACACACACAAATGTATTATAAAAGTATTATAAAGTGAATATTGGATGCTTGTGATACAGGTCATGTGCATTGTGAACCTCTAAGAGGGGAAGGTAAATGTAGCATTGACCACAATGACATGTGGCATTCTTCCTGTTCTATTCTCTTCTGTAAAATATGTAACCAAGCTCTAAAGAAAGAGATGGTAACAATGATTAGATAATAAAGGAAATGCTTACATATACTTTGAAATGTATTACAGCCACTTTCCCAAATTGCTATCCCCAAAACGCCTGTCTATAACATGTTCCTTAGATAAAGTAAGTTTGGAAAATCCTGCTCACAGATATACCTCTACCTAATTTTAAAACTTTCTATAATTTTCCAAAAGGTGCTCCTTCCTCAGTATGCTTTTTTACCATCTGCCAGGAAAAATGCCATAATACCCATTGACTTCAGTGACTGTGGTAAGTGGGTCCCTGGAGATGTTCAGCGCAGCCTTTCACAGCTGCACATTTGAAAACACCATGATGATTCACAGTGGACACCCCTGGGTCTGAGAAATCTTCCCATAACATCCCGATTTCCATACACTCATCTTTTTCATACTTATCAATGATGAATCTACTTTTCTGTATAACACTTATAATCACATGCGAACCATTAATATTTGTTGGCCACACTTTGGAGAATGCCTTTATATGAAGGGCAGACCTCTGAGAGTATCAACCACTGTAACCACCCCACCCTTGGAAGAATGACTGAGAACCATCGAACACTTAATATTGTTAACAATAGCAGGAAGACAGAGATACCACATGTCATAACATAAGTATTAGTTTCACTATGTTAAGAGAGAAGAAATCTCACTGGCAGAAAGGGGATATAGAATTCAGATTCACTTTAGGGAAGGCTGAGAGAAGTAGCAGAAATCACATGGATAGGAATAATACAAGTAAGGAAATCATGAGAGGGAGTGTGTGAAGTGACATAGAATGGAAAATGGAAAAAAGAAAGAACAGAGGTGATGGGCAGCAGAAGAGAAAGTGAAGAGAAAAGAAGATGGTAATATTGGGGGCAAGAAATTGCAATAGAGAGAGTGCTGCTTATGAAACAAAAATTCTAAATTAACTAACTAAAAGCAATCTACTGTCACAACCCTGCATATTAGGAACAAATAGCCCTCTATACCTCTGTCATGCCCACACACATTACTGTACTGCATTTGATGAACATGAAGGTGAAGAAATTCCCACTTTTTCTGGCAGTGTTCCAGTCTTAGCACTGAAAGTCTTGTATCTCAGGAAACCACACAGTAGCAGTCTAATCAGGATGGTTGGTCACCCTAATTAGCAGTGCAGCCTGTGGCCAGTCTGTAATGCATCCTGATAGTGGTGTCTAGGATTGTCACTGTTTCATATCAACTACATATATGCTACTAAGAAATCCCATGGTGGCAGTGAGAGTTCTTCCTCTTCAACAGTCTGTGAAGAATGTACATGTTATAAGGACTTGGTCCGTGAATTAAAGTTCATTATGATGTTTTTATGTCCATTAAAATGTTGTCTTTCTCTCTGTGCATACTGTATAGGGTACTGTGTTTTTTGGAGGAAATTAATAAAAATGCTTAAAATAAATGTTTCCATGCCCATAATGTTTTTCTCCATTATACAAAAACTAATCTACGTGAAGGATATATTTCGATGTTTTGTAAAAAGCATTATTCTATCAATATGTAATGTTAAAATATATTAATGCACTTTCCAACTCATCTTTCTAGTTATATTTTAAGGTTAAATATTAATATTGATTTTTATTTCTTGATTTCTTAGTGATTCAGATTTGGGGGCAGATAGCCATATACATGCATAGTGATATGAAGAAATTAAGCTAGGCTGACAATTTGCCACAGATAAGTCACCATGGGGAATCACTGTCCCTGTGTCCTAGAGTGAGAAAAGATTTACATGTGAAATCTGAATTTGTTCTGCCATGCCCGAAAGCAATAAAGAGAAAAAGACACCATGGGCAGAGAGGTATGACTTGTTTCTTGGGTCATCGTCACAAGGCAGAAATCACTCCCTCTCCCTCCTTTAAGGAATAACACTGAGATTTTTGCCCCTTCTCTACATCCTGATATAAAGATAATTCCCAGATTGGGGAATATTTAGAAGTGGAAAACTCCTACTTTTCTGCTTCATTCTAAGAGGTAGATGAAGAAGAGCCAAAGACAGGTGAATAGAATCGCAGTCATAGAATAACTAGCTGAGTCATTTTCAGTTTCAAGTCAACCTTCAGGTATTATAACACAGCAAGAGCATTGTGCACAGATAAATTATATATCATATACCCACTGGGGTCTCATGACTCCTAATATTTTTGAGCCATCCACACATTCACTATTTTCAATTTCATTTCAATCTTTTTAGGCTCTTTACCAGTAATTGATCTGGAGAGGAAATTTTAAAAATACGAAAAAGTGGAGGCAATTTTGGTAGTCCTGCTAGCTTAAAAATTAACTTTCAGTGGGGAAGATAAAGCAAGGGCTGAATGTAAGTGGTAATGCCACAGGAATGATGTAAATGGAGTGGGCAGTAATGTGCAGTACTTTGAAAGAGACTCTCCCTGTGTTCTTGGCTGGATGATGTAAACTTGGTATGCAGACTCCCACTCACAGCCCCTGCATTTAAAATCCTACTGGTGTCCCACATTCCTGAGAAGAGTAAAGCAACACAAGCTCACAAACATGCTCTCCCAGAATAGAACTTGTTGGTGCTTTTCTTTCCTTAGCAGATGCTAAGCTAGAATGAGGTGCTGCTCATAATACAACATATGTGCTGGATGAAAAGAGCATGATTTTCTATTTTAAGTTTAAGTAATGTCCTTGAGTAATGCACAGACTCACTTTGGCCTCTGTGCCCGCATGCAGTATGCAAAGTCAACCATTTCTGCCATAGGCACAATACCCTCAAGTGTTAAAATTGCCTAGAATGACTAAAATTAAATATGTTCCCTAAAATGAAAATATAGGAAGTGTGAATGAAGCAGTTTGTCTTTGAAGATTTTTGGGAGGATGTTAGGGAATTTTAGAGTTTGATTTTGAAGAAGACAGAAACTTTCTTACTAACTCATGCAAAAGCGGTATGCCAGTCTCAATGTTAATATGTGAAAAAAGGAGAAAACTGCATCTTACAAGCATTGAGTTGAACAATCAAAAATTACCATTTCTGTAGGTCAAAAAACAGTCAAAAATTGGAAATTTTATATGGCTCAATCCATTGTAAACTTTATGCAGATTATGGTCTGTAGTGATCTAAGCTAGATCTAAATTTAAGAAAATCTCACATAAGCCCAGTGATGTAAAATGGTGATGGGCAATGAAGAAATAAGTGTCGACAGCTAGTTCAACATAAACTTTGTTTCAGGAATTGTGACAGAAAAGAGAAAATTCACTAAAGCCCTAGAGATATGGTTTTCAGGGACTTCTCTTTACCAAGCTTGTATTTAGTCATCAAAAGTATAGTTATCTGGAGACTAAGAATATGCCTTCAGTATTTAATAAGCAATAAATTTTGCATTGAAATTAATGCTGATTTGGGAAGTATGAGGTTTCAAATGTAACCATTTTATTATCGAGTTCAAAATGTTGAATGAAGTGAAATTTCTGCTTGGATCACTATGGAAAGTTCTGCTCACCAGAGTGGCCACACCGAAAGGATGGCCACTTCTCTGGCAAGGCCCACACAGGTGCACTTCTGTATGCTGCAGTTGAGGGGGAAATAGATTAATATTAACAAGGCACATCTCATTACTGTGTAATAAGAATTCCCTCTAAATAGTCTTTCACAATAAAATTCTATTGTCTTCATTATAAATTTATAATATTCAGGACTCACTGTACTTTCATGCCAGTTCTAGCCTTATATTTGTCAAAGCATTTCTTCTTTGCTGCATTACTTCCCTAACAGTTTGGTTACAGTCTGGCCACAATTTATTGCTGTTCTGACAATTTTGTTCTACGTTTTTTTAAAAGCAGAAATCAGCATCAAAAGAACCTTTTAAAACAGTCTATCTTTGCATAGATATTGGTTATATGTTGAAACGTTTTTTGTTGTTGTTGTTGTTGTTTTGTTTTGTTTTGTTTTGTTTTTTATGAACAGGTTATTGATTCTAAAAACCTTAGACACTAATTAATGTCAGTATAGACAAAATATTAAGCATTTTGAAGTGTTCCCTTGATATTGCTTTCATCTTTTTGGGCTAAGGGAAATGATGACAACCTACTCTAAAGTCAAGCACCAAGGAGCAATTCTCAATGAATCACATCCAGCTGCAAATGAGTAAAATATTTCATTGTTCCAAGCCTAGATTTTCTCTTAGATAAATTGGAATAATAATGTGTACTTGCATTAATGAGTTGTCGAAAATGTTAACTGATAGAATATAAAACACAGCAGTCAATAAATGCTAAATATTATCATCTTAGTAGTAGTATTGCTATTATTAATTCTAGCCCCAAAGGATCTGTTCCATAAAGTCCACTTTATCTATTGTTCTGTAATCACTGCTGTGAGAATTCCTATTCTCAGTACAATATTTTTCAGTGGTAGGTGACTAGAGATTGTTATTATGACTTATTGCCATTAGTATTTGTAACAACTTTGCACAGAGGACTGAATAAAATATCTCACTTTCTCCAACACCCTACAAAATAACACTTAAAACTATGAAATGAATGTTCAATTGTATCTGTCTCTCCACCAAGCAGAACGTAATCTTTGATTTTGGTCTGGTCTCTCATATTTTTAATTTTTAATGATAAAGGATTTTGTTATGAATGTGAATTCATTATCTTGTGGTATTTAGTTTAGAATTCTTTTCTTGCTAGAGAACACAATGATAAAATCCTTTAAACTTAAGAGTAGAAATAAAAATAGATAAATAATTTTCCTCGGTAGTCTCTCTAATTAGATAGAAAGAATACCAGCAACTTTTGTAAAAGTGAGTAATGCCTCTTAGGGTCTAGCAGAAGGAAGAGAGACAGAGAAAAAGAAAAAGAGCTTTCATATAATGACTGGGCCACTGATCCTGATGGAAGTGCAGGCATCTTCCATTATGATTTCAGGGCAATCAAACACTATCTGGCTTTAAACTCTAAAATGAAGCAGAATAACATAGGCTTTCAATTCAGCCCTTAAAAAGAATAGATGCTTCATGGACTGTGTGATGACTAAAATGCACTGAGCTGGTAAATCCTACTCTTACCTAGCTGTTTTTTGTTTGTTCGTTGGTTTTTCCTGTGTTGCTCAGTCTCTATAAACTACAAGTGTGCTTTGACTTTTTAGTGAGAATTTGCAGTCAGATACCCAGGTAAGTCTATAATCTATAAACTTTCACTCATTTCTGGTTACCTCTGAGTCTGTTCTGATCAGTTCAGCCCTATAAGTCTCAGTGAGATGGTTGAGGCCAGAGGTGTCTAAAACTTAAGCTGCTTTTGGTAATTGTTGGTTGTGTTTCATCTGTTTCATTGAACTTAAATTATTCTGGAAGAATCACCTTCATGTTCTTTATTCAGCATGAGACTGATTTTGAATTTCTCCCCTCTCATCTTTCAGCTCTATTTCTGTCATATATTTTCTGAATGTTATAACACTTATTATCTATTTATTTTTGTCAAGGTAACTCTTGTACCATCCTCTACAGAGAAGATCATGATCCAAATTTTAGAAATCCCTGAAATGAAGTCTTTCCAAAGACTGTGAAGTTTTCTTGTTAGGAAATAATTTTCTCTATAGCTTGAGTTCTGAGAATTTTAAATACTATTGATCTTTCCTCTCAAATGTGGAGCCTGTCCTGCATATTTTAAATATATTAATTCATTCATCAAATATTTATTAAGTGAGCACAAAAATTTTAAGTCCTAGAATTCTGCTTCAACCTATTTCCTTTTTCTGCTCAAATCTCAGTATCTTAATTAAGGTTACCAAATTTAACAAATAATAATAGTAATAACCAGGAGGTTCAATTAAATTGAACTTTCAAATAAACAAAAATAAAAGTTGAGTATATGTGCATCCCATGCAATATTTGGTATATATTGATACTAATGGTTATATAAAATTCAAATTTAACTAGGCATTCTTTGTTTAACCTGACAACCTAAATTTTATCTGATCATCTTATACCCAATGCCAGATGCTAATGTTTTTCCAGTCAAAACCTTAGTCTAATTTCAATCAGAGAATAATATTTGTATAAACCCCTTCACCTTCTCACTAACCCAGACTTAAAGTTTCCTCACTGGTCCTATAATTCTCTCTCATTTGAAATTCAAATATAACAGATACATTTTTACACAAATTGATCTAAGAATGTGAGTCTACATAGAAAAGACAGATTCATCCTATTCATTTAAAATGCATTCAGTCCTTGAGTACCTGCCTTTATTTCCTGCTTCTTACAACATGACCTTTCTCTAGTTGTGTATGATAATAGTAAAAGTACACAACTGTGAAAAATGAGTAGAGAAGAATGTCAAGTTGGAAGCAACCTATTTGTATAGAACTTTCATCTATCCATCAGTAATGTTGCATGAGATTTCTCAATGACCTGATTATAATGAACCCAGGTTCAAGATGTGCTATGAGCATCAGTGAGGAAATACAAAGTAGAACAGACAAACTGATTTAAGCATTTCAGGAATTCTAAATTAACTAATACAATAAACTGAAAAAAAAAGGAGTTAAGTTTTTCCTCTTTGATTTATAATACTTAAGAGTACAGGCATGGAATTAGCTTCTCATTTAACTATACTTGTTATTTGCTGTGATATCTTCCTATAGTATGTAATAAAAATAGTTAATACAACCAAAAAGAACCTCATTCTCAAGCAGATAAACTTTAAAAACCTTTGGATTACTTGGGAACAATGAAATATAATTTTTTTCATTGATTTATTTTTACTTTAGTGTAAGAAAATATCAAATTAGGGACATGTAAGAGTTGCCTCTAACAAACCCTCTCTACATTTACAGTCAGAGACATATACTGTCATAAAGGGTCACTTATCAAAAAGTGGTATAGAAAGTTTGTTATACGTCTGCTGTGACAAGCACCATGCTATTGAATTCTAACTCCCAAGTTTCCTCTTGACTTTTTGTGATTTCATTTAAGGCAAATCTTCTCTCTTTAACCAATTAGAATATTATGCAAAATAAACAACATGGACAAGGAAGTGTTTTTGAGGGTCAAGAAAGACTCAAGTTTCTCACTAGCAAGAGGCTATGAAAATACAGGAGAATAACTTTATCAGTGAGGCAATCGGGCTGTCAAGTATGAAGTTCAGCAGGACTTTGTTATTGAAATTTTCTCCTGAAAATATTTTTTAAAAAGTTTATGGTTTCATTTTCTAGTATTTATTTAAGTAAATAAATAAGCAGAGAGATGTACTTGGTAGGAGAACTACATCTATATTCACAACAGAATAGCTTTCAGAAGTCTGTTTGAAGAAATACCTCAAAATGAAAAACATGGTCCTAAATCTTGAACATGGCATTTTGGGTGAGTCAGTATATGAAGAAATTGTTAGAAAAAATGCTGCTTCAACACTTATGGGTATGCAATATCTTGTTGAGTATGTTATTAAAGCAATAGCTTTATCTGATATATTTTATAGTTTAGAAAAAACAATTTCTTAAAAAGCAACTCTATTGCTAAGAACTGAGAATTTCAGCTTCTGACAAAATATGTAGTTGTTATACTGCTTCCAAGGCAATAACTAATTAGGGGCTTGTGGATAATCTGTATCTCTGATAAAGAGAGAATTGCAAGCTCATCTACATTTTTTTCAATGTCATTGTGTAAATACCGTGGCTGAATCATTTCAAGATGTATTCTTCTCAAGGGAACTGGATTGTGAGATCTGATTTGAATATTAGTTTTAATGTTTAACAGTTCTTTTCCTACTAGAAATGTTTCATATTTAAGCTAAATATTGCATATTTTCATGTAGCCCAATTCAACAATTTGATATAAGAATTGGATACATGCTTAGCAGGAAGGGGCTGTACAATACCAGGTGCTATGGAAAATAATTAGCCTGTCATAGTGATAAAATGTCAGCACTTGAATGTAAGATGACATGCAAAGATAATATAAGTGAATATAATTAAGTGTGCAACATGTTCTATGGCAAAAGGTGTAAGGATGGGGGTTATATTTCATAAGCCTCCACTAAAGAACATTTTAGAGAGAATGAATTCTCAGACAATCATTAAAGGATAATCATCACTAGTCAGAGAGAACATGATGGGGAGTCCTTTAGGAGGAAAGACCAGATGATAAAGCTGGGGAACATTTGATCACACTGCTTCATGGTTGAGTGACAAATTCCTACAATAAATTTTTCAAAGTTAGAGTTTATATCTTATTTTTCTTTAGCCCAATGCCTGACATAGAGTAGGTACCTGATCAGTGTTTTTTCAATAGGAATGAATGGTCTTATCAGAGGCCCAAGAAGAGTGAAATTATGCTAAAAATATTATTTTGGAGGGATCAAGGCTTTAGAGCCCTCAAAATTTATTTATAAAATGAAGGAAGACCATCTTTTAATCCTTGTCAGCTATTCATCTTCAGTTGGGAATTAGTTAATCTGCTTGTGTTTTACTATGGCAGTGCTGAACAAGAAAGGGGCAGGCTATGGTTTGGTGATGTGTTGAGAGACTATCAGTCTTCATCCTGTGTCTCCTTTACTATCACCCAGAAAATTTTACTTCTCTCACTTCTGGTATCCAAACATGTGAGTTGTTTTTCATACCAAGCAATTTTGCAACATCAGTTGAATGTCCTATGATTTAACACAATTTAATTCTGTTCTGACACTGTCTACTTGGAGATAGCGTCAGATCTCTCCAAGTTTAAAGGATCAGTCTAAGACTGCTCCCTACCACTTCAGATGCCAGTCACAAATCCAGATGGTCACCTGTGCATCATACAGATAAGCTATGAATCTAGGTTTCCATAACCTCATGCTTAGGTTTGATAAATTTATAAGAATACTTTACGAAACTCAGGAAAACACATTTGCCACTTTATTAAAAGATATGATAAAGGACACAGTTCAACAGCTAGGTGAAGAGATATACAGGGTGAGGTCTGGGGAAATCCTGAGTATAAGAGCTTTGGTCCTTGTGGAGTTGGAGTACAAAACCCTCTTAGTACACGTGTGTGTTCACCAAGCTAGAAGCATTTTCAACCCTCTATACCTTTTGGGATTTTCATAGAGGCTTCATCACGTAAGCTTGACCAATTACTATCTCAATATTCAGCTCTTCCCCTTCTCAAGAGAATGGGGGTGGGTGGCTAAAAATTCCACTTTTCTAATTATGGCTTGACTTTTCTAGTGATCAGGAGCCATCCAACAGCCTGTCCAGATTTGTCTCATTAGAACAAAAGCCATTCCCATCATACAGAAAATTACAAGGGTTTCAGGAGCCTTTTGTTAACACCTGGGTTCAGAGACCAAATATTAGAGCAAAAGGTGTTCCAAGTGCTCTTATCACTTAGGAAATTTCAAGAGTTTCTGATGCTTTGTGCCAGGAACTGGAGGCAGAGACCAATATGTGGTTTCCATTATCTCACAGGTGATTTGCTATAATATTCTCTTATCTTCACAAAAAACTTACAATATAGAAATTTTAATCTTCATTTTACTAACCAGGAATCAGTAGCTCGGAGATACTAAATAAGGACTACAGAGCTAATAAATGACAAATATAAGAAATGATCATAAGTCTGATTTGATTGTTCTTACTCTCTCCTCACTCTATGTTGCCTAGCACACAGCTGATCTGGGGAAAGATCTGGGTATATGACAATCCTGGCCACATGCTGAATGGAGTTGTTGGTTGAGAATAGTCAAAAAGAGAGTGGTACATGGTCTAACCTAGGCTCTGGAACATTGGTGGGCTCTCAATATTCATAGTTGCACTGATGTAGAGAGACTAGTAGGGAGGTTTGAAAAAGAAGCTAAGCCACTCTTCATTTTTCTTAAGGCTGGTTCTACTTGATCTTCAAGTCATGCATGTATAACAAATAAATTTTATCAAAGAAAAAATCCTATCGATTATTATGGCACCCATATGTTTCAGAGGAGATACTGATCTCATGATTACCAGCTGTCTTATCTAATACAAAATAGTTCAATTCTAAATGTTGTGTTTTTTTTCTCTTATAGAATAGAAGAAGTATAAAATAGTTAGAACTATTAAGACCCACTACAATAATTTATGTGAAATATTTTATAATGTAAAGTGTCCAGAAAATGTAGAATGTTACTATTTACAACAACAACAAAAAAGATCTGAACTAAATGACACCAAAATCAGGAAACATGTCACCATATTGATAGTTTTCTTACAAAGGGGACAGCATAGTTTCGAGTGTCCTCTAGATAACCAATTCATTTTAAAAACGACTGATAATATATTCAGTGATATTGCAGTCAAAAACTCATATTTAAGCTTTTTCTCTTTAATGGATCTAACAACCTCCAAACTATGAGAATACTACTGGCTTGAAACTAATATTTCACCAATGTATAAGAATTTGCTTTTGGGTTGCTTTTTTATCTGTGCCTCAAAATCTCTGAGCCTATTTCTTTTTGAAACATGAATTCGCCCTGAGGCAGTTCCATGATCACCTCCAGAGCCTTTGTTTATTACCTTAGATTTTAACTGAGTTAGAATTCATAATCCTTAGAGTCATTGAGGATCTTCTGGCAAGTCGATACAAAATACATTTAGATAATGACTGTCATTCTGATGTTGGTTGGCTATTTATATGAGATGTAATTATTGTGTTTACTTCTTCATGCAGTGAAAATCATTAATAACAGAATCCAGTCATTAAAAAGGGATATAGAAATTTTCATGTGATTTTCTGTTGCTGTTTTTTTTTCACCCAGACTTTGTATATACAGAGCACGTTATTGATCTTTCCCTTACCAGAAATTAGCATAATTTCAATTTCAATCTGACGATATGTTTTTCGATATCTGATTTTTCTAGGTACAGACTCTTTCAATAAAATTATTATCCTTCTCTAAAAAGATTACTTTAAACTGGTTAGTGTATCATTAATTCCTTCTCAAGATAATAGATACCATCTGTTGAAAAAAATGGAGCTCGCACATCAAATATTTGGTAGAAAAAATTTAAAGGAGACAGTTCAATATATATTAGGTGGTTGATTTAGTTTCTTATGTAGTTTTAGTAATGACTCATTCTGTTTGGCAAATTAGGGGCATGTGAAGAAAATTCATAACTTGTTTTTCTTGCACAATGAGACCTGAAACAGCTCATCTCCCAGACTTTCTCTTGAGAACAACAAAAGGAGTTTGATATTTCACTACCTAAAGGAGATGACAGTGGAAACTACTTCTAATGAATCATCACATGATAAAAACTCAGATTTACTGCAATCTTGATTATACACTGTGCATATACACACATATTGTGGAAGTATACATACAACTATCTGGCTTTGTAATATTTTATAGTGCTTAATTGATTATTTAATTTTTACATTCAACATTTATTGAGAGAATATTTTAAGCGGCTATTACAATGGCAGAAAAAAAAAATTTCTTATCCTAAAAGATTTACAGTTAGTTTGAGTGATCAGCATGTAAACCGTTAACCAAAATTATATGGTATAGCGATATCTCAGTAGGTGATACAAAAGATGTGTTATGAGTAATACAACTTTCAGTTATTAAAGAAATTACAATTATACATTGTAAAAATTTATATAAAGACTAAGAAAGGTGATCAAAATGCAGCAATTCCTCTTTGGTGAGTTAATTTTCTTTTACATCCTATTCCTTCTGCTTCTCTCTTCATGATTCAGTTAGCTTAAGAACACAAAAACTGTGGCCCATTTCCCCTTTGCTACACATCAGTTCCCAACATATAGATTACTATGTATTCTATAAATTTTGTGGGATATTTTTTTCTCTCAGAAAGTTATTTTTTAAAATATATCTAATATTAATGTTTTCTGTCACACCTCAATTTTATCATATTTAAATCATTTTAACTGACAGTGCAAAATTGTTGTTCATCACTTTTGTATTCTTTCTCTAGCATAGGAGAACAATTCATTGAATATACATCTATTTAAACTCTTCCACTAAAATAGCTCCTTATCTTGTATTCAATAATCTTAATCCCTCTTTTTCACTTTTGCCTTCTGATTACTTTTTAATGTCTCCATTTCATAAATTCTAAAATAATTTAAAAATAATTTTTAAAGATTAATTCTATTCCAAGAGAATTTCATACATTATCTCATACTATTACCCTCATTTTGCATATGAAAAAAACTTAAAGAGGCTAAGTTATTTGCCCAAAGTCACTTAGCTAAATTTGGACCAGATCAAAGATTGCAGCTCAGTTATTTGACTTCGGGGAGCATTCTTAAGCAAAACCTAAGTAAATAGCTCATTAAGGCTGTTGGTTTGGTTGCTTTGTTTACTTTTACTGTTACCTACCATGCTTCTCAGTGAATGTTTCAAACTGTTTTCATTTTCCTTAATCCCACCCTTTTAACTTAACTCTTTTATTTTTAAGATAACTTTCTTTCGTATGTTACACATAGAAAATAGAGCTGCTAGCTGTGAACTTCTACCTTCTAGTCTGCTGAAAGTTTAGTCTTTCCCTTTCTACCCAGTTTTTCTGCTATTCCTATATATTCAAATATACCCATCCAAAATTTTTTTTTAATTTAGACTTTTAAGTAATTACTTTTATTCCTTTCATTCCCCAATAAATTTCTTCAAACATTACTGTGTATTTTGTTTACACTTAAAAAAATGTATATCTTTAAACAGACAAATACATAAATAAATATTATCTTTTCAGTGAAAATTGTCATTTAAATCCAATGTCCTTTGCAGTCAGTCTACTGAAGTGATTTTTCTAGAATGGCCTATAACCAACTACAAATTAATTACTCATCCCACTTCTCAAACTCTCTTCTCCTTGGCCTTTGTGGCTTAGCTTTCTTATTTCTTTCCCCTTCTCTAACTCTTTCTTACATACAGTTTCTACTTTCTGTTAGTATTCTTTTCTATTTTTACTCTACAATTTTTTCTTTCATAATCTCATACTTTTCCTTGACTCTACCACTTATATGATGCTGATCCCCAAATAAATGTCTTCAGAATATTTTCTTTCTCATGAGCTCTAACTATATTTCCAGTTACCTATTAGATAATGCTGCTTGACTATCTCATGTCATTACCATTTTAATATGCTCCAAACTAAATATGATACCTTTTCACCTCATTCCAAATCTATCTTCCCCATCTTGCTTATGGTTACTATACTCCTATTTCTAAAAACAGAACCTCTGGACTTCATTTTTTATTTCACCTATTCTGTCTGAATTATAACTTTCCATTCTGCATCATCCACCCACATGATTTATATTTGAAAATCTTATTTGACCTGAAATATATAAATGTGATCTGCTCTATTACATTTCCCAGATACTTCATAGCAATCAGTGGCTCAGTAGTCGTCTTTTTTTTCAGAACTCCAACAAATAATTTGCCAAATTATATATATATATATATATATATATATATATATATATATATATATAATTATTTAGTGAGGCCACCCGTGGCTGACCTCACAGATTGCAAGGATTTTGTCAGTTTACAACTTCTGATTCATTTATTTATTTATTTGTTTGTTCGTTTGTTTGTTTGTTTGTTTACATCTACAGCACCTGGGCTTCCTAGGTGGTCTTTAGACCCGACCCTGCTTAGCTTCTGAGATCAGACAAGATTGGGCTTGTTCAGGATAATGTGGCTATAACAACAAGTTATATTTTTATATTCATACTTCTATTTTTAGCTTTCTCTGCTGGGTGGTAAGTTTCTCAAGTGAAGTGACCTTGTTAAATTTATTATTCCCAACATTGGACACAAAGAAGGTGCTCGATAAATATTTTGTAAAATGAAATAACAGTTTGCCATTATTGAGCTCTACATTCCCAGATCTCTATACTACAACTCACTTTATTTGCTTTCACTTCCCTATTAGATTAGAATCATACAGATATTATTTTAGAGACCTTTGGTGGGTCTCTGCTGCTTTCAATATAAGATCCAAACTGTTTAGCATGGCATAGAGTAATCACCAGTAGCTCATACTACTTAATAGTCATAGCTTTCACTCTTTCCTAGCCCTAGATTCAAGAGAATAATTTCCATGCCTAGTATGGTATATTCCTCTGTGTCTGAGTGTAACCTAAACAGTTTTTATTTTGTTGATGTCTGCTTCTTCCACCTGAACAATTTTCCTCGGCCAAGGAAACTTTTCTCATGAGCCTTAGTAGGACACATGGCTTCTTTCATAGTACATCATACACATTTTACTATAGTAATTTTGTTATGATTTTTGTTATATGTTTCCATTCGTGTTTGTTTATGTGCTATTTGTGGGCTTTTCTCTTCAGCTCTGAGCCTTTGTCATCTTACTCATCTTTGATACATGGTACATTATCTATTTGCTAAAAATTAATATATGTTTAGTACATGTTTATTATTAAATTAATTATAAATTATAATTTTAGATATGATAAAATTGTAAGTAAATAGATGCTTTTCAAAATCAAATACTTTTTTTATTATTATGTTTGCCAAGCTCTCTTTTTGCAAAAAAAGACCTCAGATACACTTTGGCAGATCATCTGCTGTATGATGAAAAATACGTTCTTTTTTTGGATAGAAGAAAAAATAAAAACAAAAGAAGAGCAGTTAGTTGCAGCACACCTGTGTTGGCAAGCTATCAAACACTTTGTCCCTGATATTAATTGAATCATCCACTGAATAAGGGAACTGCTGAAAATTTCAGTGAGAAGATATGACTGAAAGAGAATAAATACTATCCTACCTATCAACAGTGATGAAAGTGACACCTGAAAAATTATCTTTTATTTCATGCAAACAGGTGGCTTAAAACAACACAAGCTATTCATACTGTCCGGTTTCTAATGCTCACCTCTAAGCACCTCTAAGGCCAGCTTGAGAAATCAAAAATTAAAACTTAAGCATCAAAGAGCACTTTCTGGGTGGGGGGGGGAAGGGGATGAGTCACTATGCTGAAACAATTATCAACTGGTTTTAAGTGTCTGCCTGTTTTCTTAAATAGTCTGTTGTATGAAAGGAATTTTATAATGGGAGAACACCCAAACGTTAGAAAAAGGACTTCTGTTTTTTAATACTTAAAAAAAATTAAGAAGGTAAAAAGATACATTCATTGATTCTATTCACCACCATCTCTTATTGCAAGAAAACATGAATGTTCAAAAAAATTCTATTTGAATTGTGCAGTCACAGAGAAAAATAATTAAAAACTTACATTAAGTGCTTATGTGAGATAATATAAATCTAAGATGAAGAACAGGAGTGGTTAAATCACTTAAAAAATGTATTGTCCTCAATTTACAAAGCAAACAGATTCAAAGAGAATTATAAATTTTACCCTTCTCTCATTTGGAATTTTAGCCAACTCCATTTTAAAAATCAAAATAATCAAGCAAACACTTACCTTAATTTGCAATGCTTCAGTAATGCATAAATTAAACAAATATATTTATTTGTGAATTCTCCTCATTCACATAATAGAAAGTTGTTGGTGCTTTGGTTCCTGAATTACATTTTATTTAGAATCAGAAGATTGAAAAAAGGAATATGGATGGTGGGCATGAAAAGGCAAAGTTGTTTCATACTAAATAAGCCTAAAAAGAAGAAGAGGTAGATGTTTCAGTAGAATGCTTATATTAAAATAGAAAGAAATAGATTGAGTATGTGGAAGATCAAGGTGGGGATGTTGAGAGGAGAGTCATAACATTTGAGAAATGTAGCTCCACTATTAATTAAATCACCTTCACTTTTCTGTAAGAGATTCAGATGGAAGTTAGCATAAATGCCATTTTATAGCTTTTGTGCTTCTGTACCATTTCTTTGAATGCAACTCCTTGAATAGACTGAATCACAAAGAGTCACAGCATTTACTGGGTTTATAACATAAAGGACAAAATAATTTTTTCATATATATTCTAAGATCATTACCTCTTTGAATTGTTTTTATAACAACACAGAAAAAAAGCTGATTTCTGCCTGGATAATAATTTGGCAGGAGATTTTTCAATGAATTTCTGCTTTCTACAGACAACCTAATTCTATATTATTAGCCTAATACATACATATTAAGTTTTATTTCAGATCAGACACTATTTTAGGTGCTGGCATAAAAGATAAATGCACATTGGCACTACTCTCCAGGGCTATGTGGTTTATCAGAATAGATTCAGGTAAGAAACCTATACTGATAAATAAAGTAGGATGAAAGTATAGATGAAGAAAAATGAATTCTCACTAAGCATTAATGGCAGGTAAAAAACAAACTTTACAGAGTAGAAAATTTTCAGTGGGTCTTTAAAGAAGGCTAGGTACTCATCTAGCAGAGAAAGACAGATCACTGAAACAGAAGAACTTATACAAAGGAATGGTAACGTTAAAGAGAGTGGTTTTCCCAGGCCATAGACAAGCATATTGTAGAGGAGCATGAAATGAATCCTTGAGAAGGAGAACGGTGTTGGGAAAATAGATCGAAGACCTATGAGATACTTTGCATATTCTTCTAAGGAGTGACATTATGCAGAAGCATGATGCCACCGGATTTCCCTCGTGACAATTTGAGGACAACAGATAGAAGTAGAAAAACACCAAGGATAAGACACTAGTACATTGCTTTAGTGACTCAAGTGAAAGCTGATGGTAGCTAGAACCAAAAAAAAAGAAAGTACCGGTGGAGAAAAAGATGTCATATCCAAGGGTATTTAGAAATAAAAATAGTACAGCTGATATCAGATTGGATGTAGGCAGCTAGAAGAGGTAAAGTCAGGAATAACTAAAGTGTCTAGATTGAATGCTTTTTATTTATGGCAGTAGTGCCTCTGGACGAGAGACAACTGAAGGGAGAGTTAGTTTATCAGGGGAATATGGTGAACTCATGATTAAGCAGGTTAATTTTTAACTGTGTATGAAAGATCCGGATAAAGATATGGCTTTTGATCACAAAATAAACTTAGGGCTATAAATGTATATATGAATCTACCCTCTTAGGATAGATGTGATACAAAATCTCAGGAAAGAGAATTTCTCATATCTCAGAATTTCTTCTCTAATTTTCTTCTAATTTCCCATCAAAATCTGCCTCAATAGACAAATTTTCTAAAAGACCTATCTTTTGTACTTCAAACCTTTCCCACAGATTGATATGGCTGCCCTGTATGCACTTAAATTTAGCCTTGCATAGCTAACTCCTTCACATCTGTTCAGGGTCTGCTTCTATGCCACGAACTCAGAAATGACTCCCTGAGCCATACCCACATCAATCTGCTGCTCTTTACATAGTTTATTTTTCTTCAGAACACTTAGTTCAATAAATTTTCTGTTTGCTTAAGCATGTGCTAACTATCTTCTTCCTCTGATCAACTTTGGGAAGATAGGAGGTATGGCTGATGCTCCCACCAATTTATACTATATTTGGTACATAGTAATGCTCAATTAATAATTGTTGAATTGAATAATAGATTTTTAAAGGAAGAAAATACAGAGAAAGCTATGGGGGGGCGGGACTTTTATCCACCTAGTACTGTGAAGAGGCATATAAAAATGAATCTGTATGAAGCATTAAGTGAATCTAAATTTGAAGATGATAAAAAAAATTATGTGAAAGAACAAAAGGAGAAATTGAATCCTAGAGATGTGTGCTTATCAGAGGTGTGAGTGTGAAACAGAAAGAAGAAGCAGAAGAATGAGAAAATACAAGACACAAGAAGGGTTAATAAGGTTGGAAATAAGAAGAGAAGGTGGTTGTGTTGGAACACACAGAAAATTAGAAAACAGGCTCCCTTTCTGTTTTCTTCAAAACCGAAGCCATGCCTTATTCGTAAGTTAAATATTTATATTAAGTATTTAATGCAAAAAAGAGATGTTTAAGGCACTACACTGATAACCCATCTTGAAGAACTACTTAGGTATCCAAGAATCTCTAAGTGACAACTGGTTTGATATTCATACTTTACCAATTAGGAAACTAAAACTCAGAGATTTTAGGTGATACTGTAAAAACAGTACTGGACTAGATCTCTAAGCCATAGGTGAGTGTTCGAATAGTTATTAATTATCATGATGAAGGGTAACTTGAACCTTAAATGTGTCTTAAAGAGTTTTTAACATTTATTTCCATCCTGACCCTTTAAAGGATAATCTCCCCAAACTTGTGTTTGTCCTCATTCACACGCTTGCTAGTGACCTTGGAAATCACCCCCAGATTCTACAGTTGGAGATGCCCAGAACAAGCAGGAGCCCAAGAACCTCACTCGTCGCATTTGTGTTGTCCATTGCTGTAATTTCAAAATCGTGGTCAAGACCTGCTGCTTGGTAGGCACTAACTAAATATGGTTGAGTAAAGAAATCTTTGATATTTTCTAAAAGGACCACCACTAAAATGCTTCAATTATCTACTTTACTGTTTCAAATTATAAAAAGAAATGCTTTCTACCATAAAAATTTATAAATGATGTTTTTTTTCATAGTCATAATTAGGCAAGACTTTATGAAGTGTGGTTATGACAAATGTTAAAAAAGAAAACAATACAAACAAGCAAACAAACACAAGAACATTTTCCACTATTATTCTGTCAGCAAGTGGATTTTTTGTTTATTTGTTTGGTTGTTTTTGCTTCAAAGCAATTGTCATAATTTGAAAATAATCTCATATATTTTGTTTGTTTTTACTTATCTCTTCTATTAGACTAATGACATTATTCATTTACCTCATTCACTCACTCAATAAATATTTATTGAGCAATAGTTTATTGAGCCATCCACCATTCTAGGTACTAGGAGCAGCGATGAACAAGATAAAAAGACTCTGACCTCATAAAGATCACAGTTTAGTAGGAGAGACAGTAAATAACATGTATCTTGTTTTCCATTGTATCTCTAAAACCTATCATTGTGCTTGATGTTCAATAAATATTTATTGAATGAAATAGCAAATAAATAGTATTGCTACACACTATATGCACACTGAGGCTAGAGCCCTTACCCTTTCAGAATATACTATCTGTTCATGATTATATTTTTAAGTAGCTAGAATGGCTTTTGGTTTAATGGTAGAAGAATAACAATCTATCATAATCACTCTTGTGATTGTAATTATAATTGAAAAACAGTCTCTGCAGAAATTGCTCATTAAAGCAAAGTTTAATAATTCAATTAAGAACAATTTCTAAATAATTAGAGCAACTTATAAATTATTTCTTTAAAGTTATTAGACAAGAGGTTTAATGTAGAGGTTGAAATCAATGGCCTCTAAGTTCCTATGATATTTTTTATGAGTCAAATCGACGATAAAACATGAAGACAATAACTTCAATGCTATCAAGAAAATCGTGAAATAATATCAAAGATTTTATAGTCTAACTGATGTAGGGAAGAGGCAAGAGAACTAAAATGTCAATCAAACTACATTCAGAGACTGCACCATGCTGATCAGCCCTGCAGCCAGGCAACGAGGACACCTGTAGAACAAAGGAAGATTTCTGTTATGGGATTGCTAACAATCTATTTCCCAGGCTTGTGGGAAGCAGGAACAACATAGTCTTTAAGTGGCACCTTACACAAAATAAAATCATTCATTCCCTATGGCGAAAGCCAGGGGGAACCTATAGATTAAAGGCTGGAAACTGCCAGCAGGCCTTTCACACTACATATTCTTACTTTTTCTCCCTACATACTCTTCCTTACTGTATGTCCAATCAAAGGAAATGGGTTAACAAAGTCTTTAAACTGTGACGCATAGGAGCTAAAAAACTGATATGTAAACTGAATTCCCCGAAAACTTGGGTTCCTCCCATTGTCTTTACTTGGCCCTCTCAGTGTCTTTCTCTCTGTCCATAGTCCCTCTTGATTCAGGAAAGGGCAAATTCTCCCGAGTGGAGGATGACCAAGCCATGCACGTAGAGAAGAGAGTCCTTGTGTGGAGAGTATAGAAATAATTCAACACACACTACAAAGCTAGAGTCAACCAGAAAGTTTATTAAAGAAGGAATAACACTCCACAGACAGGGTGTGGTCTCCTCTCAGAGACTGAGTGAGAGAGACAATGAGAGAGACAGAGTAAAGCATTGAGAGTAAAGGCAGTGAGACAGAGAAAAATACTGAGAGGGACTCTAAGTTCGGGGAATTCGGTTTAAATATTCTTTGGCTTCTGTGAGTTACATTTTAAAGACTTAGTTTACCCATTTCCTTTGATATAGACATATAATGAGTAAGGGGAAAAGTATGTACTATGAAAAGGTAAGAATCTGTAGTGTGAAAGGCCTGCTGGCAGTTCCCAGTTTCTATCTAGTGGTCTCCAACATTTTTGGCACCAGGGACCAGTATCCTATGAGAATCTAATGGCTGATGATCTAAGGTGGAGCTGAGATGGTGATGCTAATGCTGGGAAGTGGCTGCAAATATAGATGAAGCTTTGCTAGCTTGCCTGCCTCTTACCTCCTGCTGTGTGGACCAGCTCCTAACAGGACACAAACTGGTACTGGTCCATGGCCCGGGAGTTGGGAACCCCTGCTCAAATCTATAGGTTCCCTATGGTTTCAGCCATAGGGAATGAATGATTTTATTTTGTATAGGTTAGCCACTTAAAGACTCTTGTTTTTTCTTTTTTTCTTTTTTTTTTTTTCTGTTTCCCCTATATAGGTATAGGAAATGGGTTGTAAGCAATCCCAGCAGAAATTTTCCTTTGTTCTTCAGGTGTCCTCCTGGTCTGGCTGCATAGCTGCTCAGCATATTGCAGGCTCTGACTGTAGCTTGATTTAATGTTTTAGTTCTCTTGCATCATACCTAATTATTCTCAGTGCCTTTTTCTCAGTCCCTCTCATTACCTTTACTCTGTCTCTCTTGCTGTCCTTATCTCTCTATTGTCTCTGTCCCTCTGAAGGTCTCTTAGGTTCTTGCACTCTTCCTCTGGGAGGAGATCACACTCTGTGGAGTGTTACCTCTTCTCCAATAAACTTTCCTTTTGAGTCTAACTCTGGCATGTGTGTTAAATTCTTTCCACACTCTCCACCAAAGGACTCTTTTCTTCTCTCGGTGCAGGGCTTGCTCACCGCATCACTCAGGAAAATTTGCCCTGTCCTGCCTCATAATCACTATTATTTTAATGAATCCAGGGAAGAAACTGTTATTCATATGTATTTTCAAACACTTCTGTCCACTAAGAAAAAATTTTTTACCATTAGGTTATTCAAGAAAACCAAAAATAAGATTGTGCTTATTAGTGACATTTGCTGCCCTTAGAATAATGGATGGATGAATGGATGATAGATGATAGATAGATAGATAGATAGATAGATAGATAGATAGATAGATAGATGATAGATAGATAGATAGATAGATGATAGAAAGATAGATAGATAGATTTATATTTATCTATTTATGTGTATATGCATACATATATTTTATATAAATATACATATATGTTATGCTTTATTTAATAAATCTTTACCTGAATAAATGGAGATGATCCCAAAGGAAAACTTATTCATTCGAAATTACCAATCATAATGTGAGTTCTAACATAAATTTTCTCAACACTCCTGAATACTCTGTAAGAAAGGAACCTTGGACTGGGCTTCAGACTCAGACCAAGGCCAAGCCTCATTTCCTTCATCTGTAATTTAAGATAACAATACTTAGATCCCAGATTGTTGTAACTGACAATGAGAAAGTGATTTGCACTGTACAAACTGCTAAACAAAAATTTGCTAGTTTATATAAAAATAATTCTTCCAAGTCATGAAGTATTATAACCTGTCCTACACTGTGCAGAAGGCCCACCTATCAAGGCTCCTTTTGTTGCCTTGAAGATGCCCTTTCAGCTTTCCATCACATAGAACATGTGTTTCCCAATAGTTTTGATCTGACACGGGGGACGTGCCCAATCATATTTATGCTTTATATTGTATACATTACAGAAAATGACAGGAAAGAGAGCAGATGCAGAATTTGACCTTGCAATCAGGCTTTATCCAGATGATAACAAGCACACTTAGAGATAATGAGATTGAAATAGTGAAGTCTTCCCGTAACCACTCCATTCAGCAAAACCCCAGGTGCGTGGCACAAAGGATCAGGAAATGCATGAACTCATTCCTCCCCATCTGTGAGGCGACAGAGAAGCATGGATCTAAAGAGCTCTTTGGGAGGCACTCTGGAAAGAAATGATCAGCCTCCTCACAACTGAACCAACAATAGCTTTTAAAGGTTAGCACTGTTTCACATGGTCGAGTTTAACTGAGAAGAGAATTTAGCCATTTCTCCCTGCCTGAAAATAAATATTCTAAATATGGGCTGGAAAGCGATGTCTGGGTGGGGAATAAAGATCTGGGGGTGAGATCAGGCAGGGTTATGTCCAAGAGGCCAGGGAAGAGGTACGTATCCATCGCAGGTGACTTCTGAGAGCTATAGATGACTTCTGCTGTAAACAGTCATTAGCTGCTTCAGAAATACTGAAGTATTCAATGTGTTGTCAAGCTAGAGAAGAGTAATGAATGTTGTGCTTCTCAAGCATTGATGTGCACAGGAATCTCTTGGTGGGGAGGAGGCTGTTAAAATGCTGTCCTGGGCAAGGCCTGAGACTGCATTTCTAACATGCTCCTGGGTGATGCCCATGCTGCCCATCTTGACCACCCTTTTGGGATAAAAGTATCAGATTGCACCTCTTACAGCAGCAAATACAGATATGCACTAATTGGCTCACTCAGCCGTTTGCTTGAAATGTGACCACGGACAAACCACTTGAATACTCCAATGTGATTCCTCAGCTATGAGAGGAAACAAGAATAATTATAGTGACCTATTTTCATTTGAATTTAAATAACTAAATAAAGACAATGCTTCTTAGCTAGGTGTCCTTGAAAATGTTGAGTAACCTCCCTATTCTTCCTTTTCTTCATCTGCACAATGGCTACCTCCCCTGCGATAAAGATCCCAGGAGATGATGTGTAAGCAGCTAGAAAGTTGCCAGCTTATAGTAGTTGTGAAGAAGACATGGAGCTCTCTCCTTCTTATTTGTGAGTTATAGTTTGATGCTGATCCTTTGACTCAGAATATGAAAATACATGTTGTAGTGATGATTTGCTGAGTTATTCCTCTCAGGGTGATGCTAGACAGGGCAAATTTTCCTGAGTTGCTGGAGGGAAGACCAAGCCCTGCACCAAGGAAAGAAGAGGGTATTTTGGCAGGGAGTGTAGAAAGAATTTAACAGGCATGCCAAAGTTAGAGTTAAATGAAAGTTTATTAGTAAAGGGGCAACATTCTACAGACAGAATGTGATCTCCTCTCAGAGGCAGAATGAAAGAGACCAAGAAACTCATGAAAAGACAGTGAGAGGGATCCTGAGTGTTGGGGGATTTCAATTTATATTTTTTAGTTCCCATTTTCTTTGATATAAACATACAGTGAGGAAGGAGAAGGGAAATGGGTTGTTAGTAATCCCTGCAGAAATCTTCCTTTGTTCTGCAGGTGTCCTCCTGGCCTCACTGCAGTGCTGATCAGCAGATTGCAGTCTCTGAATGTAGCTTAATTTAATATTTTTAATTCTCTTGCCTCCTCCCTACATTACTTACAGTGCCTTCGGACAATGCTCTTCACTTTACTTGGAGGAAAGTACTTTTCTTAAAATCGGCTGTGAAAAATATTCCTGTTTTACAAAAATTGCTCAGTGTCTGTCACTCATGTTGCTTCATTCGAGAGTTCTCTACTTTGTGCTTGTTTTCACAAGTGATAATGGGCACCAGCTAAAAGGAAAAAATAAATACTAGCAAAATGTTCACGTTAGGTTGCCCTAAATACTCTGAGATAAAAGTGAAATTTCTTTAAAAGCTGAGACTTGGAAATACATTTATGGTCTCCATTTAAAAACTACTGAGTAATTATTTTTATCTCAAAAGTGCATTAATGATACATTGTATAAATATTTGCTATCTTCCTACCACTTACTGTAAAAATAGAGTGATATAAAGAAACCACCTCAGGTCTCAGGTTTCATTTTCCCTAAAGTGTAAAAAGGACCCATAATAACTACCTTGCTCTCTTGAAGATCCTCCTAGTGGATCATACAAAACAATGCAAAAGAGCCTAAGGCAGTATTATCAGGATATCAGTGTTTCTTTGCTTGGTCACTGCATCTCAAGATAAAAGTTTCTTGGACTGCTTATGAATTTTTTTTTAATTTATCATGTAATCTTTTTGATTAGAAAATCAAAAACAAGAACAACAAACAACTGTAGGACAAGTTCCCCTAGGAGGGCATCTAAATACTTAACTTGGCTTTGAAAGTGGCTACAAGGATTGTGTGGGGGCTTAAAAAAATTACAACTTTTTCTTCCACCTTCTAAGTTCTTTAGTTGTGCTAGTAATCAAATTAACAGAGACAAATTAACAGTAAAATATCAAATTTTTAACACATATGTATGGAGAATTCACATAAGCTTGAAAATTCCAAAGACAGTGGGACAACATTTGGGTATATGACATTTTGGGCAAGGAGAAAAGGTGGTGTGGAGGGGATGGGGTCTGAGATTTCAAAAGTGAGGATGAGTGATTTACAGGTAGTTGAAGAAGGGCAGAACATACATGGAAGGGAAATGCTTTCTTGGGGACTCAGAACCAATGGGACACAGCAGGTGTCTGGCTAATAGACTTGAGGTCTCCCTACTAATGTAGTGGGAAGACTCTTAAGCTGAGTAAGCCCAAGCTCCCTTCCTGAAGCAGGTTTTTCTGTCTGGATCTTTTGGGCCAGAAAGCATGGGTAGGTCAAGCCTTCTTTCTGAGTCTTTGATCTCTTAATAAACAGCTTAAAATTAATAACCCAAAAAGCAGCTTCAGAGTGGCAAAAGTTCATTTGCCGTCAAAGGCATCAATGCAGGACAGGGCAAATTTCCTCAAGGGGGAGAAGACTGGGCCCTGAATCAAGAAAAGAAGTGTGTTCTTTGGTGGAGAGTGTAAAAAGATTTCAAAGTTAGAGTCAACAGGAAAGTTTATTAGAAATGGGGTAACACTCCACGGAGTGTGGTCTGCTCTCAGAGACAGAGAATGAGAGGGACAGTGAGAGGGACAATGATAATAAAAACAGTAAGCGGAGTGGATACAAAGAGACTCAGAGATACCCTGAGTGTTCAGGAAATTCAGTTTATATATTCTTTAGTTCCTGCAAGTCACAACTTAAAGATTTTGTTTACCCATTTCCTTTGATGTGGACATACAGTGAGGAAAGGGAAGAGGAAAAGTATATTGCCTGAAAAGGTAAGAATAAATAGTGTGAAAAGCCTACTGGCAGTTCCCAGCCTTTAATCCCAAGGTTTTCCCTGGTTTTTAGCCATAGAGAATGAATGATTTTACTTGTGTAGGGCGCCACTTAAAAATTCCTGTTCTTGCTTCCCCTTCACAGGTGTGGGAAATGGGTCATTTGCAACCCCAGCAGGAAACTTCCTTTGTTCTGCAGGTGTCCTCCTGGTCTGGCTGTTAGACTGATCAGCAGATTGCAGTCTCTGAATGTAGCTTGATTTAACATTTCGGTTCTCTTGCCTCCTCCCTCCATTAGCAAGAATTAATATTCGTCAGACCACAGGACTTTCCCACCAGAGGTTCTCTGACAGTAGGTGTTAAAGAAGGCAAGTAAACAAAGCCTGCTTTCTAAAAGGAATCTCACTAGGCACTCTTTTGGAATAGGAAATTCTCAGAGACTAGAGTATTATATGCCAGCCCTTGTATGTTTTAGTCATGTTTTGAATGTTCCTTTCCCATCCCCCGTGGTCATTTTGGTGTGGGGTCCTAGATGCCATGGGTTTGTGATCATCAGCTAGAGTCTAATGGTATAAATTCCTGAAAAGGGTCCTGTTATAGGGTCATTCCTGGAAAGGGTCATGTTATAGGGAGAGAAAGTAGGTTAAGACCAACCTGTTTGACACTAGTGGTCACCTAACAGAAAATGAAGGAGGAATTCTATGTATAGCCTGGGGTCTTTTTTACACATTTTTCCTAATCTAGTACCCACTGGCATTGATATGGAGTAGGGATTTGAATGGATTTTGCCAGAAATTTTTAAAAAACTTTTGCATTACTCCTCAGGACTTATAATTTATTAGTAGTACATTAGATTACCTTCTCAAAACATAAAATATATGATACATTGGGCAACATAAAGAGTCACATATACATTTAAGACAGAATATGAAAAATATAAATAAATCTGAAAACTGTGTGAACACATCAATTAACAGAGCATCTCTAATGAAAAATTGCCATTTGCCCACTACTGGCAAAAGCAATAATCCCAATTTTGAAATCAGATATTTAAAATTTATTTGCAGGGCCATCTGTTTAAAAAAAAAAAAAACAGCCTAGTCTTCAAAATACAGCCATTTTATTATTGAGGAAAACATTTGGTGTTATTATTCCCATTAGTCAGTTTGTAAGAGTTGTCACAGGGAATCATAAAGAAATATTTGCTACAAAGAAGGGGGAGCATAAGACTGGTCAACATCGATGTAAAAAAAAGGTCCAAACCTATAGAGAATTTTAATGAGTTTATCTGAAAAAAAATGATGACAATTTCCAGGAAGCAAAATCTCAACAGTTAAGAAAATGCTCCAGAGAATGGCAGTTTTGGAGCTTATTTTGTACATTAGAATCAAAGGAACATAAGGAGAGTTACATGAAATCTTTGTGGTGGAGTAAGAGGATGGAAGAAAGCAAAGCGGAGAAATCACTGGGGCTGGATAAAAAGTAAAGAGAGACACATCTTATACATTGGTGGGTACTGCATAGTTTATATTTAACATTTATGATACACAGAGATAGTATGCATGGAACAAAATAACAATGACGGGTTCTGTGGTCTCAGGGCTCGGGTGCATTTGGTATGCCCTGAGGGGTCTGGAAAAGGGGCTTACTCTGACTTTCCAAGGTTATGTTATCTTAGATGTAAAAAGAGAGTAGACCTGTTCACTTAAGGTAAAGATTGACATTTGTCAAGAAACCTAAAAGGCCCAGGATGTGACTACCTGCCATGACCTGCTTTTAAGTTAGAAAGTTTTATGTTCAAACTATTCTCTGTGGTTAATTTTGATATCTGAGTTTATAAGGCCCATCATGCAGGTCTCCCCTGAGCTTGTTAGGCTTAATATGTGCCCCCTTTTTGGTCCACATTAAAAAAAAACGTTGCGCTCTGAATGGAGCCAGGGACTACAAACTTGATATTTTGATTTGTTTGATACATGCTTTCTCTATGACTGTTAACAGTTAAAGTGAAAATACTCAGATTATACCTAAAAAGTGTATTTATTAAGAAGTCACCTCTTAGCACTATTACTATTCATTGAATTTTAATGTCTGTAAAGAATTATAATTTGCTAACTGGTATATATACGGCTTACATCCAAAAAGATACCTTTCTATAAAGAAAAATTTAGCTGAAACTTACTTTATATTATAGAAAATTTACTGCATAAAGCAGTTTTTATTCTCATGGAACCATATTTTTTTAAATATCAGTGAAGCTTCTTTTCAAGGAATATGAAAATAGATTATTTGTGATGAGGATACATTTATCTTGGTTTTTAGAGGATTGTATAATTTTTATGTCAGATACTTTTAGAGTGAAATACACACAAATATTATTAATAGAAATTACTCCATTGCTTTATATACTCTTATATTTGTATTATTAAAAAAGATAGTTAAAAGGGAAAATACGTACAGTATAAGCAATTTTTCATTTCTAAACTCTGCAGGATCCCACCTGGATTTTGCCAACCTCTCTACAAAGCCATTCAAATTTTAAAGGGGTGCCATTCTCAGACAGGAGATAAAAATAGCAATAAATGAGATGCAGTTCAATCATGTTACAGGGTATCTTTTGCCTTAGCTATGTACATAAAATGAAAAATGAAACAAAAAATCTAGATTTATTTTTACTATCTTTTCATCTAGAGTGATATTTCTAAAAGACAGATATAAAAGTAAAGTTACTTTTTGGTCAAAACATTTTTATGAACTTTATTGGCTCAAAAACTATAAAATTTACAGTTATGTCCTTGTTTATCCCTTGATCCTTCCTCGTGTCCACAAGTCATAGTTCTATCCATCTCTCAAGTGCTGTCTCCTCCAAAATCGTTTTTTTGAATTTTCCAGTTTTTCCCTCTTCTAAATAACCTTTATCTTACATGTACAGTACTGATCTGACTCTACTTTGCAATAGAGTTATTAGTTTATTTTCTACCCTCCATAAACTAGAAGCTTCTATAGGATAAAAATAATGGCTATCCTTACATTTTCAGCAACATTAAACATACAGCTATATGTAGAGGAACCCTATAATAAATTAGCATTGATTCTGAAGGTAGCCCAAAGGACTGATGAAGCCATATCTTATTAATTTTACCTTCAATCTAAAGTGTGTATCTTACAGACAACATATAATTAATGTTTTTTTAATCCATTCTGAGCATCCATGTTTTGATTGGATTATTTGATTTATTTACACTTTGAAATTATTTTGATATAATAGGAAATACACTTATTGAAAAAAAAATTTTTGCTATCTCATTTTTTGTTCACTATTCCTCTTTTAACTGTTTTATTTTGAATTGGATGAATATTTTCTAAAGTAGATTTTAATTTCATTATTTTTAACTATATTTTTAATTTTTTAAGTAGTTGTTCTAGAGTTTGCCAAATATATCATTATTTATCAGAGTCATCTTTAAATTTATGCTACTTTAATTCCATTGAAATATACAAACGTTACTTCTAAACAAGTTTATTTATATTTTCCCTTTTTTGTAGTATCATTGTTATACATATTATAACTGTTAGTGTTACAAACCCAGCAATACATAGTTACAATTATTGTCTTAGCTATTTTCTTAGGCCAATGCAGCTTTGTTATCATCTATCTTTTTTTGTGTTGTTTTTGGTAAATATAGTATACATACATGTTATGTACCAAACATTACATCATACATGTATTATTTTATTCATTTTTCATCAGTTATGAGAAAAAAAGAGAAAATACATATTTCTACTGCTGTTCTAATTATATAATTATCTTTACCAGTGCTCTGTTGGTTCACATGGCTTCAAATTACTGTCTAGGACTACTTGTTTTCAGCCTTAAGAATTTCCTTTAGTATTTTTAGTAAGACAGGTCAAATAGCAACAAATTCAATGTTGGCTTATTCGGGAAAGTAATTATTTCACCTTCATTTTTAGAAAGTAGCTTTGCTGGATACAGGATTCTTGGTTAACAGTTGTGTTTTGTTTTTAATACAATGGATAAATATGTCATCCTATTGCCTCTGGCACACATTGTTCTTCTGAGAAATCAGTAGAAATCTTATTGGGATTATTTTGTAAGTGAGAAATTGTTTTTCTTTTGCTGCTTTTAAAATGTTCTCCTTGCCTTTGACTGTCAACATTTTTATCATGATATCCAGCTGTGGATCTAAAGAGACATAAATACGATAAACACAGATAGGTACAAAAAAGATAAACACTTTAGATTTTTATCCTATGTGGAACTCATTGAGCTTCCTGGATATGAAAGCTATTATTTTAAAATAACTTTGGGAAATTTACTGCTATTATTTTTTCAAATAATTTTTCTGCTCCTTTTTGTCTCTTCTTTTAATATACTTTTTTATGTGTGTGACAGTGCACTTGATGGTGTCTTACACTTCTTGGAGGCTTTGTTCCTTTTTTCATTTTTTTTCCCCTCTTGGTTTTTTAGATTGCTTAGTTTCTATCAATCCATCCTGAAGTTTGCAAATCCTTTCATCTTCCAGTTCAAATCTACTGCTGAGTCCTCTTGAACTTTTCTTATTGTATTTTTCAATTCAAGAATTTCCATTTGGTTCTTTTTTATATGTGCTATTTACTGATATTTTTTTCTATTTGATAAAACATTGCCATTGTACATTCCTTTACTTTTTTTTAAATGTGTTTTTCTTTAGTTGTGATCATATTTATAAATGGCTATTTTGAAAACTTCTTTTTTTTTTTTCTGTCAAATCTGACATCCGGTTGAGCTTACAAACACTTCATGTTGCTTGCTTGTTTGTTTCCTATCGTCTAGATCATATTCTGATTTCTTCATTTTTTATAATTAATTATTCAATATAGGACACTTTAGATAACATATTGTAGCAACACTTGATAACTAACTATACCACCTTTCTGAGCTTGTTATTGTTTCATTCACTTATATTTTAGTGACTGGATGGATTACTCCAGTGAAAGCCACTCTTCCCTTAAGCCTTAAGCCTCTGATGCTGTTCCTCAGTAAGTCCAGAGTAACCCTGCCATAATAGTGATGCTGGTAGGACTAACTCTCTGACCACATCCAGCTGTTGATCTCCACTGATGTCTGGCTGATTGTGTTAATGTTTTCAGAAATATCCTGGGACATAACTGCTCTATAAACTAATCCAATCAAATTGTGGCACCTTAAAGGCATGGCTTCTAAAGTCTATATTTGATATTTGTTCTGACTCAAGAGGTCTCTTTCTGGCTATCTTATTCTGTGGTTTAATTCTCCAGAGTTGCAATGTACAGTGTAGGTTGTATTATTATGAGGACTACAAATGCTGTCCTAATTGTCTTTCACCAAAAGTTTTACTGTTCCTGAGGGTGTCCTTAAAATATTACTTTTCCAAAATCTGTTGCAAATGAGGTTAATTTGTTGAAAAAGATGAAGAGTTATCTGCTTCACGGGCTGATTCTTCCAGCTCCCTACTCCCACTCCCAGCAATAAGATCTGAGCCAAAACTCTTGAACAAGGGTGGGGACAATGGCAAAATTCTCTCGGAGAGGGCTGCATGCTCAGTGAAGGAGGAAAACAGCTTGCCTCTTATAGTATAAAAATATCACTTCACAAATCAAGGTCAGTGCAATTGGGTCCCACAATCTATCTCAGTGTTTTGTACCCAAGGGAGAATCTGTTCAGTGAATGCGAGCAAGACAGAAGATCTGCACTTCCACAATGTACTTGCCCTAGGCTGAAACTCAGCAAAAGGTAGCTGGGGGGCAGGATTAGAAAAGCTGAAGTCCTTCTGGGTAGAAAGCCCTCTGACTTGGATGTAGGAGAGTGAAGCCTGTGCTCTTGGCTGTAGCAGCCTAGAATGGAATCTCTGTCTCACTGAGGAGAGAGGGAGGGAGAAATCCTGATTCAAAGACCTCAGACTCTTGTCTTTGTTAACACATTTTAATAGATATTTTGGAATAAATATGTCTACATTTTCTGTTTGCCTTTAGAAGAATTTTCAGAAGCTTTAAATAATTTTTTAACAAATAATGTTCTCCAATTTCACTGGGGAGTGAGTCAGCAGAGCACCCCACGCCGTCATACCAGAATTTGATCCCTAGTCTGATATATTTTAAAGATATGTATTCAATCACAATATATAAATTTCTATATTAAATATCTCATATCTCTAACATTTTCCCCTATACACCCCCTACCATTTTTTCTCAAATACTTATTTTCAAACTTAAGAGCCGAGAGTTGAACATAAATTCTAATATGATAAGCCATTATTGATTAGTAACTGATAAATAGTTATCTACTTATATTCCTGGTTGGATAGTAAAAAAATACTGGAACATGACCAAAGAATTAGGATATTAACTAAGTATGTGTCCTTGGGGAAAACTTCAACAAACTTTCATGGCTACAGTTTCAATACTAAGATGATGATGTTAAAAATCTGTAACATTCTTTTCATAGCTTTAATTTCTATTTCTAAGTGAATTTTGTGGTAACATCCATTTTCAATAAAATTTAGTTCTAAATCTTAAAATAAATACTTAAAGGTCATAGGTTAGCTCTTGATAATCTGTAGAGTGGAGTAATATAAGATGTTAGCATGAGAAGTTAGGAAATAATGAAGATAAGAGGATAAGTTATTAAAAGCTCACAGAATATGATGTATTGGTCTTAAAGTCTGGAATATATTTCATGGTCTGAACTGAGAATTTCTTTTCCAAGACTGCAAATAATTATTTTGTCATCAGTTATGTGAGCCTGGGTTAAATAAAATCATCAAAGGTACTTAGCATTTCATCAGCAAGAAGACTTTACACATTTCTTTGTGTTTGTAAGAACTAAGAAATGTTTTTCTAACTCTCACAGATACATCAAATATAAAAAGACTCATAAACCGATCATCAAATCTCTTAAGGTCCATACAAAATTAAGTACTATTAAGAACCAAATTAATATTGGTAGTTAATGACAATTGTCAGCGCCAAGTTGATCAAGAAGGGAAGGCTTCGGTAGTGAGATGTCCAGTTGAAAAAATGTACGAGAGCTGGCATGAGAATGAAATGGCAGGCACCAACTTTATTACGGAGAGCACACGCTTTTGGACCTCATGGGCTTTATATAGAACAATAGGGGCATTCTGCCACACAGGGGGGGAATAAACAATAAGCTGAGTCATATTTGCAAAAGTTAGGTGCAGGCACATTACTACATTAATGTAGCATTCTAAATCTGCAGTTCTATCCCTAGCTGTGAGCCTGGATCATAGCCAGACCTAGGACCCACAACAGAAAAAAATTTAATTTTATACAACTCATCCATAGATTGAATTAAAGGTGGCTTTCAGGTAAGTATAAGCTCCTTATGAGAGCTTGTTTAAGAATGTGTTTTAGAATTTCTCACCACAGGGAAATAAAAGTCTATATCTATATTCGTTAGCCATGGAAAAAAATTAAGATGTGTCTACATAAAAAAAGAAAGTAAATGAATTGAAAATGTGAGTTCTAAAATAATGCCCCCCCCCAACTTTCCTAATTAATAAAAAAAATTGAAAAAGCAAATAGGGATTTGTTTATTATAGAATTATTCAGATTATTTGTAGCCATTTTTTGATATAAAGCATTATAGGATTTTGTATATTACAAAATAAATAATGTCAACAAAGAGACTAACCATGGTGATATGCTTTAAATACTATATTTTTTATAGTCAATAACACAGACATATGACATTTTAAATAACAATATTTTCCACTTATTATATTTCTGTGTCTGAAACTAAAGAGCACATTTACTTTTATGTTTTGAAGCAGAAACAAGATATTTTGTTCTAATATTTGTCAAGTTGTTATTACTTAATCAAAAATCTTGTCCTAATAATTATTCACAATATAGTACTTCAAGTACTTAAGAAATGCTTTTAATTTGGAAATCCAGAAAACTAATTCAGAAATATCTTTTTCTATCCTAATAAAAGTGTCAAATCGCTTTTACAAAATCACATTTGTATTTTCATAGTCCATTTCTTCAAAGAGTATAAAGAGATATAAATGAACTTCGTTAACCCTGAGTAACAACTTTTTCCCTGACCATTGTTAGGTTTCTTATCTTATTCCATAAAAAAGAAGTCAAGAGTCAGATGAACAGTTGGAGGATGTGGGGATCCAGTAACCAGATTCTTAGAACAGGACAAGAGCAAGGCAAACAAGCAAGCAGGAAAAAAACGAAATTTATTACAGAAAAGTACACACTCTAGGGGGCGAAGGGTGCAGGCTTGAGAGAAAGAGAGCTAAAGAGTGTTTTTGAGAGTTTTCCTCAAGATGGCCGATTATAAACTTATCTATTTCCTGGAGGCAGAGCCCAAGAAAACATGGTGGTGATATAGCCTTGTTGTCTGCTCTCTCAGTAGGCAGGGGGCCAGTTTCCCAGTTTTTCTTTCTCATATGGTCTTTCTGGAACTGTCATGGCATCAGGTGCATAATGAGAGATAAAGTATTTGCAATGTGGATGAGATTATAATGATACTATAATTAGCCAAAGTTCATGCCTTAGCCGAAGATGGCGTTTAGGCTTGAAAATACTGGTTTTGTCTTATTCTCCTCTGCAGGGGCTAAAAGAGGAGGAGGTCTGAAAATGAAAAAAATTTCCAAAGCCATTTCCTGGAGGGGAAGGGGATGTCCCTGCACTGCCTGTCCTGTCTCAGGACCACATTTACTAAGGTCTGTTCTGGTGATAACAAAACTCAGGCAAAGAAGAGTTAAGTTATCCATGTAAAGTCCACAATAAGTCAGAGGGAAGACCAGAACTAGAAGACATTGAGATCTCAGGATCCCAAAGCACCTTGTCTTAAAGATAAATGTTTATTATTCTTTTTCTATAAGTACTTAAAATAAGACTGTTTATGCATGTTTTTAACAAAGAAATCAGCTAATTTTAAAATACAAAATAAATGCTTATTTAAAATCTAAGGGAAGCCACTGTGCTGGTTAATTGTAATGATGCACAACAGGGCAAATTCCCCCAAATGGGGGGTGGGGGGACTCAAGCCCTACACTGAGAGAAAAGAGGATTCTGAGCATAGTAACAAACAAATCAAACACATACCAAAGTTAGAGTCAAAAGGAAAGTTTATTAGAAGAGGGAAAAGCAAAGACAAGAGAAAGCAAAGACAAGGAATAAAAGCCCCTGAGTGTTTGAAGAATTTAGTTTATATATCTTTCTTTAGTTCCTGTGAGTTCTGGTTTAAAGACTTTGTTTACCCATTTTCCTTTGAAATGGACATACAGTGAGGAAGATCAAGAGTTAATAGTATGAAAAAGTAACAATATGTATTGTGAAAGGCCCACTGGCAGTTCCCAGCCTGTGATCCATAGGTTCCCTATGGTTTTAGCCATACAGAATAAATGATTTGATTTTGGGTAGAACTTGACTTGAAGACTCTGTTTTCCCTTCACGATGTGGGGAAATAATTTGTTAGAAACCCCAGCAGAAATATTTCTTTGTTCTGCAGGTATCCTCCTGGCCTGGCTGCAGGGCTGATCAACCTATTGCAGTCTCTGAATGCAGCTTGATTTGACATTTTAGTTCTCTTGTCTCCTCCCTACATTAGTAAGTGTCAACTTGTCCATAGTCCCCAGATATTTGGTAAAACACCATCCTAGATGTTGCTGTGAAGATGTTTTTTTAGATTTTGGACTTGTCACCCCCACAATTGCATCACTCAGTTCTTAAACCTCTCTCTCCCTAAATGTGAGATATATATATCAGATCTGAAACACTCTCTCATCATTCTTAGCTATATATAGTGTTTCAAATCTGTTAAGAAACTGCTGCTCTGGCTTCTGAGAATGACATTTGATTTCTCATTTGTGTGCAACCTTGTTTTTAACTTTTTTAAAAATAGAAATAAATGGCTGAAGTTTGAAAAGGTGAGATTATTAGAGATTAAAGAAAACCAAAAAGAGAAAAAAGAAAAAACACATCTAACTGGTTAAAATTGGGAAGGACACAAAAGGTAATTAGTCTGAGAAAGGAAATAAAAAAATTTTACAGAAGAATTACTGTGATTTATAGAAACTTATGTGCATAAAAACAACTAGTTTCATCTAAGATAGTTCTTGAGTTAAAAGAGAAAACTGGTTGTATTTTGTTGTGTGCTGGTAAACGACAGGGAGGAAGGTAATCTCTGATTTATATCATTTGCTTCCACCATGGCCAATTCCAAGCTACTGATCTGAAGTCACTGAACACAGCTGGGAAGAGATACACACAATTCAGGTTCGCAAAAAATTGCAGTTAAGAACCAGTTTCAGAACCCCAATGGGTACAGCCTTATTTTTGAGCTAAAACTATTAGCTTAAGTAGAGAATAAAAGAAATTGCTCACATTTTAAACATTGTCTTAGTTCCCATTCTCTAAAGCAGATGGCTGACTCTGCTTTTGAGCCCCAGTGATAACAGAAAATATATTTATTTTCTCAAGGATGGAAATTGGGAGGAAATAGAGAAAAAGGTCTTAGTTTCACTGTGTTATATACAGAAGAGAGAAAGTTAAATGCACAAAATGGTATTTGCTTTTATACAACTAGAGTTGTAAGTATAGATAATTTTAGGAACTTCCCTTGAGGTCTTTGATAAACTATGACTAATGCCAAATATTGAGGCAGTTATTAACATTTCCAGCAGGGTGTTATGGGGGATTAGGGTGTTAAAAGCATCATTTCCTCATTTATTATCACTTTTTCTCCTAGAATTTTATCTATGTCTATTTAAGTTGTGACTATTCCAATGGAGAATTTCATACTGTCATGACTTAAAGAAAGAACTCAGACAAAAAGGAATACATGTTATATGATTCTATTTATATAAAACTGTACAACATACAAACTGTAGTCACAGAAAGCAGATAGTAGTTAGTAAGGAGCTGGAAAATATGTGAGAGTGGAATTATAATCAAGAAAATGGAAACCTTTGATTGTGACAGATATGTTCATTATCTTGACTGTGGTGATCATTTCTGATGTTCATAGATATAGTTATGTGCTGCTTAATGATAGGGATACATTCTGAGGAATGCATCTTTAGGCAATTTTATCACTGTAAGAATATTATAAATTGTTTTTATACAAACCTAGATGGTAAGGTCTATTACACACCAGGCTGTATGGTATACCTATTGCTTTTAGGCTATAAGCCTGTACAGCATGTTATTGTATAATAAAACAACATGAGATTAAATCAAGCACAAGAAAAAATAATGCAAGCAAGAGACATAGTAAATACAATATTTATAAGGCTGTAGCCAGTGTAACACAGCATACTATTACATACCATTAATAGAAAGTACATTCTAAAATAACAGTAAAATGTATAACATAGTAAATACATAAACCAATAACATACTCATTTATTATCATTATCAAGAATTATAAACTTTGCATAATTGTGTGTGCTATACTTTTATATGACTACCAATACATGAGGTTTATTCATACCAGCATCACCACAAAAACATGAGTAATGTGTTACACTATGATGTTATGATGGCTATGACATCATTAGATGATAGGACTTTTTCAGCTCCATTATAATCCCATTAGACCACTGTCATATACATGGTCTATTGTTGACCAAAACATCATTATATGGTTCTTAGCTGTACATTGACACTTATTAAATTGTTCATTTTAAAAATATGCAGTTTTCTATATCAATTATACCTCATTAAAGCTGTTTAAAAAATGTTTGACCTGATTTTTAAGAGAGAAGAAAAATTTACACAAAAGACACTGTAATGCCTGGGTAACACGCTCCAAAAGGAATCAAGAAAGACATCCTGAAGTGCTGTTTCAGGAGAAGCTGAATATAAATCTAGGTAAATACATATGTGTTAATATGGAGACACTCTACTGTGACATAGGTTTTAATACCCTGACAAATGTCTTAGGTAAAGGAACTAATACAATATTAGGATGGCTTTTAGAAGCTTTGAAGAAGCAGTATCTCACATTCAATAGAGACCATGTCATACTGTGAAGAAAAAAAACAAAATAGTCCAAGAAGTAAGCATGTTATAATGGAGCTACCAAATGAGTTCAGAAAACTCATCAGGTGACTTTCTTCCTAAGTAATTCCCAAAGACACCCTGTGTACTTAGGGAATAAAAATGTCCAGGTGAATAGGTCATCAATATTATTCACTGGTAGTTCAATGGTAGCACTCAAGACTCTGACACCACTGCAATGGTAGCCACACCTGCAATCTAAAGCTCCAAAAACTGCAGCGGCACTTGTGACCCAGCAAAACTGACACCATTATCCTTGGAGGCACCAGCAGCAAAAACAAGATCATGAGCAAAGGCATTGGGGCCAGAGGGTGTTAGCTCTCAAATATAACTAGAGGCAAATCAGAAAGGAGTTCCTTACTTCAAATGCACTGGCAGAAAAACAGTTCATCAAATATCCCTTCCAAAACTGATAGTAACATTGTACCATACAAAGTAAATAACGATTCTTTAGATACTATACTTAAAGTCATAGAAGAATGTGATCTAACTGAAGAGAATTCAAAATAGCTGTCACAAAAAAACTCAATGAGCTACAAGAAAATTCAAAAAGACAGCTCAATGAGCTCAGCAATAAAATTAATGAACAGAAAACGTACTTCACCAAAGAGATTGAAATTCCAAAAAGGAGCCAAAGATATCCTGGCAAAGAACTCAATAAATCATAGAATGAACAGAAAGCATTGGAAGAAGAGCAAACTATATGGGAGACAGAATTAGTGAGCTCAAAGATAGAAATCCAGAAATGATTCATGTGGAAGAGAAGAGAGAAATAAGATCAAAAAATAAAAAAGGAGGTGGAGGAAGAAGAGGAAGAGGAAGAAAGGAAGGAAGGAGGAGGAGGAGGAGGAGGAGGAGGAGGAGGAGGAGGAGGAGAAAAAGAAGAAACTCTATGAAAACTGCTCAACTTCATTAGGAAGAGCAACACATGGGTAATGAGTATCCTAGAAAGAGAAGAGAGGTAACAGAGAACTTACTTAAAGAAAACATAGCTGAGATCTTCTCCATCTTAGATATACAAATTTACATAGCTAATAGAACACCTAATTATTTCAATGCAAAAAGACCTTCTCCAAGACATATTTTATCAAAATGGTCCAAAGTCAGTGATAAAAAAATTTTTTAAAGCAGTCAGATAACCTACAAAAGTATCCCCATTAGGCTATCAGCAGATTTCTCAGAAGAAATTCTACAGGCCAGGAGAGAATGTAATGACATACTCAAAATACTGAAAGATAAAGAACCACCAGCCAAGAATATTCTACCAGCAGAGTTATCTTTTAGCTACAAAAGAGAAATAAAGTCTTTCTCTGACAAAAGCTGAGGGAGTTTGCCAAAATTAAAATTATTTTATAAGAAATATTAAAGGAAGCTTTATAATACAAAATACAAAAGCAAACAAACAAAAATCCCAAAAGTATACACATTTTGAGGAATGTCATAGATAGAATCAGAAAATTGTGAGACTACATTAGAATAAGATGTTTAACACTAACGTTTATATAAAGTTTAAGGGTAAAGACATTAAAAATAACTCTAGGTACCTCAATTTGGAAACAAACTCACAACATAAAACAGGACAATTTTTAAAAACAAACAAGAACAAATAAATAAAAGGAGAGGAAGAAAAGGATGAAAACTGTTTAGAAAAATGAACAGAAGTCACTAGTAACAGAAAAAAAAAATACTATAAGATATTTTATACCAACCATGTGGTAAACACAAAGGAAAAATCTAAAGCAGAGACACAAAACATAAAAAAAAAAAAGATAAAACCTCTAAAATAAAATAAAACAGAAGATAGAAACACAAAGGGAAAGGATGGAGGTATAGAACAAACAAAAAACAAAAGAGAAAATGTTCAGGAGTAAAGTCTCTTATATCAATAATTATTCTAAATGTAAATGAAATCAATTCACCAATCAAAAGATACACTGTGGCTGAATGAAGTAAAAAAGCAAGACCCAACTATGTACTGCCTGAAGTAGATTCATCTTAGCTCTAAAGATGAACATAGATCTTTGGAAACATGATGGAGTAAGAGATATTCCCAGATCTCTCTCCTTGAAACCACAATAAACTGAACATCTGAAACTCAACAAAAAACACCCAAAATGCACACTAGCAAGTAGCTACCACAGGTCAGAACCCCGGGTGTCGTGCAGTGGACTAGGAGAAATAAAGAAGTTGTCTCTATGCCACCACCAGAGCTCTCTGCAGGAGGAGGGGGAAGGGAGAAAAAGCAATTAGTACCCTAAACATTCCTGCCTGTGTTGTAGTTGTGAGCTCCCCATGGCCAGCTGGCAGCAGGGCCCATTCACCAGAGTAGAAGCAGAGAAGTGGCCTGCAGAGAAACAACTTGATTTTTACCAAACTCAGTTGCAAAACCAAGGCTGAGCCACAGCACCCAACCTCCAACAAAGAGGGTCCTTCCCTTATACCCTTCAAGACAAATCACCCGGGAGCCTTAGGAGAAACTGAGCAAATGCTACCTGCTGAGACTGTCACTAACACTGACAAGGACTGAAACTGAGGGTAGCATGATTAAATATCTATCAGAAAATAAAAAGGTGTTTTTAAAGCTTTATATGAAGCAGGGATCCAAGAGGCTTAGAAGCCACCTACTGGAAACCAAAAGAAAAACACTTTGCAACAGGCTAAAGAGAGACCTTTATATAATAAATCTTTCTGGAAGCAAAGCAGGATACATTTCCATTAATGCCCAGGCAGAGAAATAGTTCATTAAACACCATGAGCAACCAAGGTGACAAGCCATCTCAGAAAAAAAGGAGAAAAATCTCCAGAAAATAAGCTTACAGACATAGAATTATGTGACTTAAATGCAGAGTTTTTTTTCAATGGTACTTCTGAAAAAACTAAGTGAATTTCAAAATGAGTCATATCAACAGTTTCAGGAATTGAAAAAACAACTAGATGAGCAGAGCAAGGAGATTTATCCCTCAAAAAGAAGAGAATAGATCTTCTGAAAACACACACACACACACAAACACACACACAAACCCTACTGCAAGAGTTGAAAAATTAAATGTCAAGCTTGAGAAATAGAGTTGACCAAATGGGGGAAAGCATCATATCAAAGACAGAAATCTAAAAATAAATCAGAAGGAAGAAGAGAGAAACTGAATAATGAAAAATAATTAAAGAGAAATACAAGACCTAGTTGATACCTTCAAGAGAGGAAACATAAGAATAATGGGTATTATCAAAGATGAAGAAAAGAAACAGGAAGTGATCAGAAAACATTTTAAGACAAATAGTGGACAAGAAATTCTCAATTCTAAAGAATGAGCTGGAGCTTGATATTTAAGAAGTCAACAAAACACCCAATTATCTCAACCCAAAAAGGCCTTCACCAAGAGACATTGTATTAAAGTTATCAAAAATCAATGACAAAGATTGAATTCTCAGGACAGCCAAGGAGAAGAAAATGGTAACTTATAAAAGGAAAACCCATTAGATTATCGTCGGACTTCTCTTCAAACCTTACAAGCCAGAAATGAATGGAATCAAACATTTAAACTATTTTGAGCAAATGGAATTCTGAGAAATGCAGGAGTAGCAGTACTAATATCGGATGAAAGTGCCTTCAAAATAAAAAAGATAAGCAAAAATACTGAGTGATACTTCATAACGATAAAAAAATTATGCACTAAGAAGACATAACACTTATTAATATCTATGCTCCCAATCAAGAAGCCCTGAAATATGTAAAGCATTTACTAACAGAAATAAAGAAACAGACCAAAACACTATCGTAGTAGGCTACCTAAATACCCCACTGTCAGATATGGACAGATCATCTAACAGAAAATCAGCAAGGAAATAACATCTTTAAATGACACATTAGACCAACTGGACATAATTGACATTTACAGAGCCTTTCTTCCTAAAACAGCTGCTTATACATTCTTCTCCAGTGCTCATGAAACTTTCTCAAGAATCAACCACATCCTGGGACACAGAGATAGCCTCAACAAATATAAGAGAGTTGATATCATACCAACCATATCCTCTGATCAAAATGCTTTGAAACTAGAGATCTTCCTGCAAAAAGAAAGCAGGCAGAACTACAAATACATGGCGATTACACAACATGCTACAGAAGAATAACTGGGTCAGGGAAGAAACAAAAAGAGAGCTCAAGAGATACATAGAAATGAATGATAATGATAGTACACAATATCCAAACTTTTGAGACAGCAAAAGTGATTGTAAGAAGATATTCATACCATTACTGATCTAGCTTTAAAAAGAAGAATGATCCCAAATAAACAACTTAATGCTTCATTTTAAAAACTAGAAAAATGAAGAACAAATTAAGCCTAAATCAGCAGAAGGAAAGAAATAATATTAGAACTGAGATAAATGAAATTGAAAACAAACAAACAAAAACAATAGAAAAAGTAAATGCAACAAAGAGCTGGTTCTTTGAGAAGCTTAATAAAATTGACAAACCCCTAGCTAAACTCACAAAAGAGAGAGAGAGAGAGAGAGAGAGAGAGAGAGAGAGAGAGAGAGAGAAGACACGAATAAAATCAGGGATGAAAGAGGAGAAATTACGACTAATATGGCAGAAATACAAAGGAACATGTAAAAATACTATGAAAAAATATATAACACCAAATTTCATACCCTAGAAGAAATGGATCAGTACTTAGAAAAATATAATCTTCCTAGACTGAATAAAGAAGAACTGGAAAATCTAAATAGACCAATCAGCAGTATGGAAATTGAAACAATTAAGACCAGTTGGCTTCACCAGTGAAGTCTACCAAACATTCCAAGATTTAATACCTATTCTCCTCAAACTCTTCCAAAAAATTGAAGAGGAGGCAAGACTTCCCAACTCATTTTATGAGGCCAGTATTACTCTGATACCAAAACCTGGTAAAGATAACACAAAAAAAGAACTATAGACCAATATCTCTCATGAACACAGATGCAAAAATATTAAATAAGATACTAGTGAATTGAATACATCAACATATTAAAAAGATCATACACCACGATTAAGTAGGCTTCATCCCAGAGGCACAAAGATAGTTTAACATATGCAAATCGATTAATACGATACACCACATAAACAAATTAAAAAATAAGAATCATATGATCATATCAATAGACGCAGATAAAGCCTTCAACAAGATACAGCATCCATGTACAAGCAAAACACTTAACAAAATTAGTATAGAAGGAAAGTACTTAACATAATAAAGGCCATCTATGACATACCCTCAGCCAACACTATACTTCATGCTGAAAAACTAAAAATCTACCCTCTAAGATCAGGAACAAGGCAAAGCTGTCCACTACCACCCTTGTTATTCAATATAATATTGGAGTTTCTAGCGAGTGCAATCAGGCAAGAGAAAGATAGAAAAGGCATCCAAATAGGAAACAAAGAAGTCAAACCATCTCTATTTGTGGATGACATGATTATCTATTTAGAAAACTCTAAAGACTCCACAAGAACACTACTAAAAACAATAAGCAAATACAGTAAAGTTTCTAGATACAAAATCAATGTTCAAAAATCCATAGTGTTTCTATACTCCAATAATAAAGTGTCAGAAAAAGAAATGGAAAAACAATTTCTTTTGCAATTGCCACAAAAAGAATAAAATGCCTAGGAATAAATTTAATAAAACATCTGAAGGACCTATATATTGAAAACTACAAGACCTTGTTAAAAGAAATAAAAAAAGAAACAAAGAAATAGAAAAATATTTTGTGTTCTTGGATTGTAAGAATCAACATAGTTAAAATGAACATATTATCTAAAGCATTATACAGATTTAATACAACCCCCATAAAAAAATCTCATTAGAATTTTTTTTTAAAAAATAGAACAAAAAAATCATCAGATTTGTATAGAAGAACAAAAAACCAGAATTGCCAAAGCCATTCAAAAAAAAAGGACGAGGCTGGAGACATCACTCTGCCTGACTTCAAATTATACTACAAAGCAACAGTAGTCAAAACAGCATGATATTGGCAGAAAAACAGACACACAGACCAATGGAACAAAATAAAGACTCCAGAAGTAAACCCATATTTATATAGGCAAATAATTTTTGAGAAAAATATCAAAAACATACAGTGGAGGAAGGAAAGCCTCTTCAATAAATGGTGCTGGGAAATTTGAAAGCCACCTACAAAACAGCGAAACTAGACTGTTATCTATCACCACACATGAAAATTAACTCAAAACGGATTAAGTATCCGAATACAAGACCTGAAGGAATAAAATGCATAGAAAGAAACATAGAAAACAATCTCAAAGACCTGGGACTTAAAGAGGATTTTATGAATTTGAACTTAAAGGCAAGGGAAGTAAAAGCTAAAATAAATGAATGGGACTACATCAAACTAAAAAGATTCTACTCAGCAAAAGAAATCATCAACATAGTAAAAGGACAGCCATCCAAATGAGAAAATATATTTTCAAGCATCACCTTTGATAAGGGCCTAATATCCAAAATATACAAAGAATTCATACAACTCAATAACAACAAAAAATGATCCAATCAAAAAATGGGCAGAGGATCTGAACAGACAATTCTTTCTAAAGGACACACAAATGGCCAACAAATATTTGAAAAGATGCTCAACATCACTAGCTATTATGGAAATGCAAATCAAAACCACAATGAGATACTATCTCAAGCCTGTTAGAAGAGCTATAATCAACAGGACAGTAATAACAAATGCTGGAGAGGATGTGGAGATAAAGGAACTCTCATACACTGCTGGTGGCACTGCAAATTGGTACAGCCACTATAGAAAACAGTATGGAGGTTTCTCAAAAAAGTAAGAATTGATCTACCATATGATCCAGCAATCCCTCTGCTGGTTATTTACCCCAAAGACTGGAAGATCCATATCCGAAAAGATATTTGCATATCGATGTTCATAGCAGCACTATTCACTGTGGCCAGGACATGGAAGCAACTGAAGTGTCCTACAATAGATGATTGGCTAAATAAGCTGTGGTATATATATACAGTGGAATATTAGTCATAAAAAGAGATAAAATATATCTATTCGCAACAACGTGGATGGGCCTCAGGATAATCCAGAAATAAGCCAGACTGAAAATGTGGAAAGTCACATAATATCACTTATATGTGGAATATAAACCTAAAAGCAACAAATGAGCAAGACAAACAAAGACTCATGGACATGGACAATAGACTAGTGGTTATCAGAAAGTATGGGGTGGAGGAGAAGGGAGGAAGTAGATGGGGTAAAAGGGTCAAATATAGGGGGTAGAGGAAGGGTGACATTGGTAAAGGGGGTCAAATATATGGAAGCAGAAAGAAACTGGACTTTGGATGGTAAACACAATAGAATATACAGATTTCAAAGTATAATGTATGCCTGAAAATTATGTAATTGTATTAATCAATGTTATCTCCATAAAATAAAGACAAACATAGACTCAAAGTAAAGAAATGAAAGATGATACTTTCAGAAAATGATAGTCAAAAGAGATTGCAGCAATATTTATATGAGACAAAACATATTTGAAGATAAAAAAACATATTTGAAGATAAAAAAGATACAAAGAGACAAAGATGGACATTATATAATGATAAAGGGGCCATCCATAAAGAAAGCATAGCATTTATCAATATGTATGCACACAACACTCAACACAGGAGCACCAGAATATATACAACAACTATTAACAGACCTAAGGGTGAAATTGAATATAATACAATAATAGTAGGGGACTTTAACACATCACTTTCATCACTCAATAAATCATCCAGAGAAAAATTCAACAGGAAAAACATATCCTTAAAAGATATATGCCAGATGAACTTAATAGATATATACTGAACATTCCATTGAAAAAAAAACAAAAACAGAATACAGATGCTTCTCAAATGCTCATGAAACATTACTAAAGATAGGCCAGATGGTAGGAACACAAAACAAGTCTTAATGAATTTAAGATTGATATCATATCAAGCATCTTTTCCAACCACAATAGTGTAAAACTAAAAATCATCTGAAAAAGAAAACTGAAAAGATCACAAATATATGGAGATTAAATGACATGCCACTAAAAAACTATTGAATCAATGAAGAAATCAAAGAAAAAATAAAAAATACATGGAGACAAATGCAAATAAAAAATAACACACCAAATCTATGAGATGCAGCAAAAAGTAGTACTAAGGGGAACATTTGTAGAAATACTGGCCTACATCAGAAAAAAAAAAAAAAATCTCATATAAGCAATCTAACCTTACACCTAAAACTAGAAAAAAAGAACAGAGCCCAAAGACACATAGAAAGGAAGAAATAATAAAAGTAAGAGCAGAAACAAATAGAGACTTAAAAGGCAATAAAAAAGATCAATAAAATTAAGAGCTGGTGTTTTGAAAATATAAACAAAATTGACAAACTTTAAGCTAGACTCACTAAGAAATTTAGAAGAAAGTTCAAATAACTAAAACTAGAAGTAAAAAAGGAAATGCTACAACAGATACTACAGAAATACAGAAGATCATAAGAGCCTAGCATTAACATCTATGTGCCAAAATTTAGAAAATCTAGACAAAATGAAAAATCTTCCAAGTCTGAATTATACATAGAAAATGTGAATAAACAGGTCACTAGTAAAAAGATTGAAAAAGTAATCAAAAACTTTCTAAAAGACAAAATTTCAGAACAAATTGGCTTCATGGTGAATTCTACAAAATATCTTTAAAATATTTAATTACCTATTTTTCTCAAACTCTTTCAAATATCTAAAGAGAAGAGAATACTTTCTAGTTTACATTATGAGATCAGTGATACTCTGATACTGAAACCAGACAAGGACATCAAAAGAAAGAATATTATAAGCCAATTCTTGATAAACATATAGAAATTTTGAAGAGAATATCAGCAAACTGAAAACAACAATATATTAAAAGGATCATGTATCATGATCTACTGAGATTTATTCCAGGAATGCAAGGATTGTTTAACTTCTGCAAATCAATCAGTGCAATATACCACATTAACAAAATGACTAAACTTTTTATGATTATCTCAGAAGATGCAGAAAAAGCATTTCATGAGATTTAAAATCCACTTATGATAAAAACTCTCAAAAAAATGTGTTTAGTAAGAAAGTATCTCAACATAACAAAGGTCATATACGGCAAGCCCACAGCTAGTATCTTACTCCACCGTAAAGACTGAAAGGTTTTCCTCTAAGGTCAGGAACATGAAAAAATGCTTTTGCCAACATAGTATTGGAAGTCCTAACTAGAGTAATCAAGCAAGAAAAAAAGTGGCACTCAAATGGAAGAGAAAAAAGGAAAACTGCTACATTTGTAGATGAAATGATTTTATATACAGAAAAATCTAAAAATTCTAGCAAAAAAAACCCTATTAGAAATATAAACATATACAGTAAAGTTGAAGAATACAAATCAATATACAAAAATCTGTTGTGCTTAGATTCAATAAAAAATTTTTAAAAATCAGAAAAAAATAAGTCAAAATTCCACTTACAGTTGCTACAAAAGAATAAAATATCTAGAAATAAATGTCACAAAGGAAGAGAAAGACATGTACACTAAAAACTGTAAGACATTGTTGAAGGAAATTGAAGACCAAAGAGAGAGAGATTCCGTGTTCATAGCTTAGAAGAATTGCCATTGTTAAATGTCCATATTACTTAAAACAATCTATAGACTCAATGAAATTCCTATCAAAATTTAAATAGCATTTTTCACAAAAACAAAAATAGAACAAAAGATCCTAAAATTTGTGTGGAACTACAAAGACCCCCAAATAACTAAAGCAATCCTGAGAAAAAAAACAAAGTTGAAAATATCACATTCCCTGATTGGAAATTACACTACACAGCTATAGCAACTACTGTATTTGTTGCTATAGAACAATGTGGTATTGGCAGAAAAACAGAAACGTGGATCAATAGAACAGAATCAAGAGCCCAGAAATAAACCTACATATATATGGACAACTAATTTATGACAAAGGAGCCAAGAACATACAATGGAGAAACAAAAGTCTTTCCAATAAATACTGTTGGGAAACTGCAGAACCATATACAAAAGAATGTAACTAGACCACTGTTCTACACCATGAACAAAAATTAACTCAGGAGAATGAAAGACTTAAATATAAGACACAAAATCGAGACACATAGAAGAAAACATAGGTGCTAAGCTCTTGGCATGAGTCTTAGTGATATTTCTGTTGATTCAAAACTCCAATGGCAAGGGGGAAAAAAAGTGGAAATAAACAAATGGGAATACATCAAACTAGAAATATTCTGCACAGCAAAGAAAACCATCATCCAAACAGAAGGGCAATCTACTGAATGAAAAAAATTATTTGCAAATCGTACATTTGATATGAGGTTAATTTTCAAGATATGTAAAGAACTCATACATCTCAACAACACAAAACAAACAACTCAAAAATTGGGGATAGAGTCAGAACAGAGGTTTTTCCAAAGACACACCAATGGTCAACAGGCACAAGAAAATATGTTCAGCAACACTAATTATGGGGAAAATTATTAGCAAAACAAAATCATACTAACACCTCAGACCTGTTAGAATAGCTATTATTAAACAAACAAACAAACAAACAAGCAAAAAATAAGAAACAAGTTTTGGAAAGGATGTTGAGAAAAGGGTACACTCATATATTGGTAGTGGAAATGTAAATTAGCACAGCCACTATAGAAAACAGTATGGAGAGTCCTCAAAAAATTAAAAATAGAATTACCATATGATATAGCTATTTTATCTCTGGGTATTTGCCCAAAGAATATGAAAATACTAATTTAAAAAGATATATGCACATCTATGTTCATAGCAGCATTATTCATAATAGTCAAGATATAGAAACAACTAAAGGGTTCAATGATGCATAAATGGATGCAGAAAATTACTAGATATATATGAATACTACTTATTTATTTAAAAAAAGGTGAAATACTGCCATGTGTGATAACATTGATTAATCTTAAAGTTATTATGGTAAGTGAAATGATTCAGATTAATAAAGAAAAGTATCATATTACTTTACTCATATGTTGAAAATAAAACAAACAAATGAAAACAAAAACATATTCATAGAGGCAGACAGACAATCAATGATCACTAGAGAGGAAGTTGGTGGTAGAGGAAGGGTAAAGTGGATAATGGGGGTCAATTGTACAATGACAGATGGAAACTAAACTTTTGTTGGTAAGCATTATGTAGTATACACATGTATTAAATTATGTTTCACAACTGAAACTTATAATGTTATAAACCAGTATTACCTCAATAAAATATTGAGGTTGAAATTCTATTATAGTCACTTGGACAATGCAGCTTGAAAATGATACTAAATACTGTAATAACAAATTTACAGGCTGGATAAAGATCTCAATAAAGTTGATCAATTTTTACCTTTTCATAAAAAGTAAAACCTAGACAAAGACCAAATTATTAAGGTAGGTTTGTTTAAAAAATTATGGCAAATTTAATACAATAAATTATTCATAGCTATCAAAATAGGGTTATAAAAAAAGCAGGTTACATAATAATATATAAAACTTGATCGTTTTTCCACAAAGGTAAATTATAAGGTATGTATATATGTGTATGTGTATATGTGTGTATATAGATGCATATACACCTATATACATTCACACATATATGTATATATTTAGTACATAATTATAAACAAAAATTATATATTCAACATTTCTGCAATTTTTTCCTGCTTATTTTTTAATTTAAATTTTAAATTAAATTTATTGTAATGACATTGGTTAATAAAATTATGTACATTTTAAGTATAGAATTTAATAATGCATCATATGTATATCGCATTGTGTTTATCACCCCAAGTTAAATTTTGTTTTGTCACCACCTATTTCACTGCCTTTACCTTTATCTACTACCTTCCTTCCTCCCCTTTCCCCTCTGATAACTGCTAAACTGTTGTCAATGTCTACGAGTTTTTGCTTATTTGTCTTGTTTGTTGCTTTCAGTTTTATATTCCACCTATCAGTGAAATCCTATGGTTCTCAACTTTTTCTGACTTATTTTGCTTAGCATGATAATCTCAAGATCATTTCATTTTGTCACAAATGGCAGTATTTCATATATTCTTATGGCTGAGAAATATTCCATTGTATATATGTACCACAGTTTTTTATCCAATCAACTATTGTAGGACACTTCGTTTGCTTGCTAGTCCTACCCAGAAGGACTAGGCCACCGTGAATAGGGATGCTATGAACATTGAAGTGCATATATCTGTGAAGATAAATGTTTTCAGTTTGGGGGAGTAAATACTCAGAAGAAGGATAGCTGGGTCATATTATAAGTCAATTCTTAGTTTTGTAAAGAATCTCTACTGTTTTCCATGGTGGCTATACCAATTTATATTCTCATCAGCAGTATTTGAGGGTTTCTTTCCCTCACAACCTCTCCAATGCTTTTTATTACTTGTCCTATTAATGCTAGGCATTCTAATATGTGTATATATATATGTGTATATATATATATATATATACACACACATACACATATACATTCACACATTTATGTATGTCAAGTATACAATTATAAACAAAAAATTATATATTCAACAAATCCCTGCATTTCCAAAGATCCTTTTAGTTCTCTCTTCTTTATTCTCATGCAGACTGGCCCAAACCTCCATCTTCCTTTAGCACTACCCTGTTCCTAATTAAGTCATAAAATATAGATTGGAAAGATTCTTAAAAATAAACTGGTATAACTCTAGTCATAGCCACATGTGTAATGTGGGCAATGTAACCTTCAGTGAACAATTGTAGTCCTAGGGAGCGAAGAGCTTTTGGTGGCAGAATTCAGCTCCACAAGAATTCTTCTTTGATATATTTCCTTTTTCTTTACAGCTCTTTATTACTATTACTACTACTACTACTACTATTAAACAGTTATTATTAAAATATTAGTAGTACCAGAAATTTTATTTCTCATGATTACCTTCAACTGGTCCCCAAATTTGCACTCAGAGTACAACTTCCAAAAACTTTTCTTGAAATGTAGGAAGATACCTTTCAGCTAGAAATTCTTTTTTTCGTCAATCTGTCATAATAAATCTTTTTTTCTTTAGTTGAACTAAAAAGTAAAATTGCATTTGAAAAGGTTTTGAGATAAGGAACATAGCTTTCAAGAGAATTGCTAGGAAGTTATTCCATATATGTTTTTTACAATAAGAAAACTTGAACTGGCATGACAGCAATAGAAAGTAGGAGAGAAAGAAAAAAGGATTTGTGAACCTAAACCTAATTAGTAATTATAGTAATAAAGAAAAAGGTTATTAACTGGTGTCCTAAATACTTATAAGAAAGTTATATTTAGAGGAAAACTTTCAGAACTTGGCCAAAGCACACCAAAAATATTCTACTATTCAACATCCAGAAACCTGCTCTAGTTAGCTTTAAAAAAAGTAAGTTTGTGGAGAATATATCCACTTCTGGGTAGGATAGAGTTGATTGAACTGTAAAGTAAACACGTGACATGCCGAAAGAAGTTTTAAAAGCAAGCCTTTATTGGGAGAGGGCTCCCAGGCCAGGTTCTCTGGTCCCCAGAGGAAAGGGGCCAGAGAAGCTGCGCCCTGGGGTGAGAGGGCTCAGCCTTTATGGGGTTATGTGGGGATAGGGTATAGGGTGGGGAATGTTAATTAAATGCCAATTGAGCATCCAGATTAGGGTGGTGACACTTAGGGCTTTAGAATGGGCTGTTATCAGAAGGTCTGGATTCCGGTATCAAGCTGGGAAGTCTCCAGGCAGGTATCTGGCTGGCCCTTCCCTCGCTGACCTAACATGAACAAAACAAGATTTCTTTTGCAAAAATCCAGGAAAAATCCAGATAATTTACAGAAAATATCTAATTCTAAAGGCTTTAGTTAATTATGGAATCCATGAGAACTAGATGAAATACAATTTCTGAAAGGAGAGTTTTTCCCAGGACAGCTGTAAGCTGTTGCTAGTTCTCTTTCCACCTAGGGCCATAAGCCAACTCTGGCCATAAACTGTGAATTGAGCTTCACACTGAAAAGCCCCAAGTGAAGAAAATGGAAATAAACAAAGCCTATAGGAGTCAAATGTGACAGGAGAGAAAAGAGGAAACAGTAACCTCAAATACAGAGTCTCATTCACAAGATATTTGCTGAATTTCAATGGAAGCTAGAGAGGAAGAGTAAAAGTTTCCTTTAGTAGTAGATCCCCTTGGACCAAAATTCCCCTTGTTGTTCAAATACTAATCTAGGGGCTATTGTGAAGGCATTTTACATATGTCATTAAAGTTACACATAAACTGAATTTCAAAAACAGAGATTATCCTGGATTATTCAGGTGAGCTGAGTGTAATCATCTAAACTCCAAAAATTATAAAAAGGAAGGCAGAAGAAGAGTCTATCATAAAAATCTGGCAGAGGAATTCAGAAGGTAAATGAGGCAGAAGGCGAGGGAGGTGGGAGAGTTTTTAACATGAAAGTAATTTGATCCCTCATTGCTGGCTTTAAAGGTGGAGGAAGAGGGTCACAAACTGAGGAACTGAAAACAGCTTCTACCCAACATTCAGCAAGAAAACAAGAAACCTCAAACATACAACTGCAAGGAGCTAAATTCTGCCACCAACTTGAATGAGTTTGGAAGTGAATTCTTTCCCGGAGCCTCCGAAGGGGTTTCTTTCAGGGAAACTTGAATTTTCTGGTTATGCAGGCCTTCAGTGAGTGGATGAGATTCACCCACACTGGGGAGGGGAATCTGCTTTCGGCAGTCTACCAATTCAAACTCCAAAACACCCTCACAGACTTTTAGAATAACGATTGACCAAATATCTAAATGTTCTGTGTCCCACCCAGTCAAGCTGGCACATTAATTTCAGCATCACATAATCCAACCCCAAAATTATATTTGGAGGCTCTACTTTCTAGGACCAATCCTGGTACCATTCTTTTAGCTTGTTTTTTGTTTGTTTGTTTGTTTGTTTGTTTGTCTGTTTTTGAAAGCACAAATGTTTATACTGAACTCCTGCATCACAGGACAATCTGATAGGAGGATAAAAAATGTTTCATCTCCTGGCCTAGGTTTCCCTGGGTAAAAGGTCGTCAAAGGTGTGCTCTGATTTTTAGCAGTAACTCATAGGATAAAGACATTATTAGATTATTATTTTTCACAATGTATATGATATAATATCTTCCCAGATAACAAAATTTGTAACACATGTAGAGTTGCTGACATGTTCTTGTTATTCTGAAGAAAAGTTTTACACTCAAATGGCTAAGCTTGTAATCAGCTCTTTGTTCTGCTTCTGTAAACATGCTTGCCGCATAAGCCAAAAGACTGAGTGACCGACCTTGAGATCAACTAAAGACTTACTCTCTCCTCTGTTTGTTCTATCTGGTAACAGATGTATTGCCTAAGTTCCTGTCTGAAAATCTCATGCTCTATAACTGCTCATAGCCCACAGCAACTCCTGTGCTCTGTAACTGCCTGAGGACAAATTAGTCAATTGGCCTATGCTAACTGTAACTGCGTGGATAAGCCCCATAAGAGTAAGGTTACCCCTGAGCTCAGGGCCCAGAGTTTCAGAGCACTAGCTCTTCTGGGACCACCTGTATAATAAACCTGAGTTTTCCAACTCTCCGAGTGATGCTTGGTTTCTCACCGGTCTGATTTTTCTGCAACTCCTAATTAATGAATATCATTAAAAGAAAAGTCCATTGCAAAAAAATGCAGCAAAGGTAAAAAATAAGTTTACAAGTGACCTGTTATAATCATTATCAATGTGACTAAAACAGTGCCAAATAATTAAAAAGTGAAACAAGAAAAATTATTATTTATAAATTAGATGAGAGTAACCATAAAATTCCATGTGAGTAAAAATTAAGTATATTCTTTTATTAACATTATTTTTATGGCTTCCATCACAGAACACCAAAATGTGTTTTTTTTTCCTCAATTAAAACTAATTAAAAACTATTTTTAAAACTATGTGCAACAATAAAACTTAAGAGTATTAGAACTACTCAGCAGAGAAGCTTAAGCAGTTGAAAAAAAAATTTCAGAATGAATTCTAATTATAATAGTATAAATCACCACAAAACATAATTCTAAGCTTATTTTTCAATTTAACAACATGTTTGTTTTGCCAGAATAGTGTCTTTATTAACTAGCTATGTTTGCCTTTAGGATAAGCTTCAAATTTCTTTACAGATAAAATATTTCTTATTAAGAATAATTATACTTTCTTATTAATAAACGTAAGTTGTGTACCTATGTATGAAAAGATAAAAACTTTATTTTGTCTTAGGTTTCAACATTAGACATTAAGTGGGACTTATTTTGCTAATTAAGTGATTGGTCCACAATGTCTCAGGGTCATTGAGACTGAGGTGATGTGAAACTCACCACAGTAAGACCAACCCAGACATCGATGCTTGGTTGAACTAAGACTACCAAGGGACTTACTTCCTTGCTCAAGGACTGATGGGACTTGGACATGAAAGACACTGAAGAGTTCAGCCAGGAGGAGCTATATGAATGGTGACAAATATAGTTACGTTACACAAATAAAATACTCTTACATTACACAGAACTAGTTTTGTGGCCACCAGCCCCCAAAAGACACAGACCACCAGAACTCAGTGAGTTATAGGAATCGTACTCTTTATTCAGCCAGCTGGGTCTGCCAGGGGTACACAGACCCCAAATTAAGCAGCCCCAAAATATAGAGGTATGGGGTTTTTAAGCCCCAAATCCCATTCTTCATTCTGTCTAAACACAAAGGTCTATTTTTCTTCTATTCACTACCTGTCAACCCACTGATCAGGTGTGCAAGTGGGGTTACAGAAGCAGAACGCTTATTGTTAGAATGTTATGTTCCTATAGTTATTAGCCTATGTTCTTATGATGGTAGCCAAGCAGTAATCTCCAGCAAGTAGTTAATTTTCAAACAGTAATTCTCCAGCCAACACACTAAAAAGTCTAGTCTTCTAAAACCTGATCAAGAAGAAAGTTTTCCAAGAACACAGTCTATATTCTAAAACGGTGACCACCTTTATTTGTCAAATGCTTAAGTCCAAGTTCAAGTTTGAGATGCGACATCACTTGTAAAATTATTAATCTTTAGCAGAAAATGAAATGGGACATCTCTTGCACAGTTAATCTTTTTAGTAAACCTAGTTAAGTTTTCTTCCCTACTTTCTTTGGAAAAGCTCCCTCCCTCAAATCCTGATAATTGCCCTGGAGACTCAGATCCTCTGGCTATTGATAAGGGTCATCAGTCCATTGTTAAGCAGAAATGGCGTTAAGCCAGGCAGGGCCCTTAGCGTCTGAGTGGGGAGGAGACTTTAATCCAAAGGTCTTTCTTTTTACTCTTTAAGAAATATATTAACCAAGCCTGTTTCCCTTTTCTCACTTAATAGATATATCAATAATAGAAATTAATAGATGTATGATCTAAATAATGAGTTTGTATCTTCTTTCCCTTGTCTAGGAACTGAGGTGGCACTTCAGCAGGAAACACAAGACCCCACCTTGACTGAGGCAGGAAGGGAAAGAGCTCCATGAAACCCCTGTAGTCAGGGACTCTGGCCATTCTCAGCAGAAAGCAGATAAGAAAGAGACCTCCCGGTCTCTCAACATCCATACTAAGAGGATTCATGGCTCTTAGAAAAGAGGTAGGCAGGAAAGTTAGTTAGGGAGTTTTGGGTCTGCCTGCAAAGACATTGAGGTCATTTAGTCCTAGAAGGGGTCTGCCCTAATCGGTTCACAATTTAGCAAGCCAGAAGGCATTTTTTAACTTACACAAAAAAACCAGAGGCAGAGATTTAGTCACCAGTTTAAGTCAGTCACTCTCACCTACACAATGAAGACTCCCAACGACCTTTGACTCACCTGAGTCTCATTATACCATCATTTTACTATGATGCATATGCCCGGAAGTTCATTAATGTTAAGAGTGGAAAATTTTCACGTAAGCCAACTTCTGCTTGCTTGTTGTTAACCAGGGTGTGGTAATCTGCTAAAAACCATGCTGCTTATATAACCTGCTTGCTTGTTTGTGGTTCTAGGCTTTATAAGGGCTGATCTCCTCTAACCCTGCATGGTAAAGTCAGTCACAGGCCGGCTAATAAAGGCTCACAATTCATCTCAATTGGCTCCGTGGGTCTTAGCTTTGATAGTACCACAACAATTAATATCATTATAACAGAATGAATTCTGGAATTAAACATGCACAGAAGGTAAAATGATGAATCACTGAGTTCTGTCAATCTTAGTTGTCAACCAAGGAAGCCCACTCTAAGTAACCACCCACAACTAAAAGGGATAAAAACCCTGAGGTCTTTGTTACCAGGCCTTTTGAGCCACATTTCTCTTGCTCAAGCACACTTCCATGTCTGGAAGTGTACTTTCTTTTCTAACAAAACTTTTCCACTGTATTTCAGTGTCTTGCTCTTTATTCAAGACATCAAGAACCTGGACAATGTGCTGGGAGATGACCCCACTTTCCGGTAACAAGTTTATTAGCCTGATGGTAATAAATACTCTTTCTCTCAGCTAGTATTTCATATTAGATTTCTAAAATTCCAAATGATTCATTCTAATTGTATTATATAGAGTTTTAATCATACTAGGAAAAAGTTACAGATGCATTTTTACTTTGAAAGTTAGTGAATTTTTTCTAAATCATTCTTTGTGTAGAAAAAATGTTTTGTTTTTTTGTATAAATTCATCTAAATCTACACTGATATCTTTCTAATTCAATAATATCAAATACTAGAAACTTCACTTTAATATTACCTTATATCTTTAAAAACACCCACCTAATGTCTCTTATGTGTTGAGCAGTTTCCTACATGAGATTACTTTGAAATACCTCAATCTCCATAATTGTTATGAAATATGTTCTTAATTCTGCATATAAGGACATTGAAGTTCCCTTTAGATAGACATATTTGACGCTCTACATATTTTTGGAGGTTTTTTTTTTTTACAGGTGAAGACTTGTTTTTATAAATATTAGAATCAAGAAAATGGTCAGTATTTCAGTGTGCTGATTTAATCTTTTTAGTAAACCTAGTTGTTTTCTTCTCTACTTTCTAGTTTTTAGAAAATAGAAATGTGATATGAACAGTCCTGTCTGGCTATAAGAATGATTCTATTACACCCTGACTTAGATAGAATTCCCTAAAATACAAGCTTGAAAGGGGGAATGTTATATCAACATGTATTAAAAGAATGATCACAGGAGGAACATGTACAATAACTGAAGAAAGCAATATAGTACAGGGAAGCAGCTGAGCAAAAATACATGGTTAGCTGCAGTTTACCCTCAGCTATAGGGAGCTCTGGAGCCCAAATGACATGCTAGAGTTGTTCTGTTTTGAGGCAAGAAGAATAGGGCTTTATACTTCTATTCTGGTAATTCTTAGGTGTCTCTGGGTAGGAGGAAAAAAGGAAAAAAAAAACAAAAACAAAAAGTAACTCTCATAACTTAACCAGTTACCCAGAGAAGAATGCAATCATTTTCAGTTATCATCCAATACTCAACAATAGTCAGAGGATGAGTGAACTAGCTCAAAGTGTGTCTGGGAAAGACATTAAAAGTATTTACTAATAATCTGAACAGCAAACTATCAGTGGGTTTCATAAAGCTAACAGAACAACTGTTGAAGAGTGAAAGATAACAATTTGTCAGATAAGATTGCAAGCTTATGGATTAAATGGTAGGAATATCTAACAATTTCATACTCAGAGCACAGAAATACCACAGTAACAGAAACCAATTCTAAGTCACTGTGATGAACTTTTCACAGAATGAAAATTAGCCTCAGTCTCAACAAATTCCAATACTCCATTATAGTTGAGGATAATTTAACAAGAGAAAGTTTGTGAATTATCTCTATAAAAGTGTGGACAAGCCAGACAGAATAAAAACACTGATTGGTTTATTTACTACTCCTGGTGCTGCTTGCTGTGATTCTCAGAAAGGATGTCACCTACTAGAATCAGTTACATGTTAGATTCTCTTATAGCAATTTTTAATTTTTATATACTCACATACTTATTTTCATTCAAATACAGCATTTTAACTGTTTATGAGGAATGTCTTTCAGTGTTCAGTCAAGAAAACTTTAACCATAATGGTTTCAGAGAGAATTTGAGAACTGGGGGCCTGAAGAGGAGAGAGCAATAAATCTTAGAGATTATTAGTAGCAAGAGGTTGCTACCTACCTCTGGCTGAAGAGACAAAGGAAAGAGCTGGATTATCAGATCTCACAGGATATGGTTGCCTGAGGGAAATGACATCACAGAAGGAGGAGTTGTCTGGGAGATGCTGGAACTATAAAGAAGACAGTCACTGCTGGAGATAACATTAAAGGCAACAAAAAAGAAGGATAAATATCTGGGTCTATCCAAAAGAAAAACAGTTTAAATCAGGTCAATGTACCACAACCCTGTCAGGGGCTTCAGAGAACCATGAAAATAGATTACATAATAATTAAAATATCTGTAATTCTATCTGTAGGAGGACCAAATTTGGGATCATTAACTTAGCCTCCCTCATTTTTTTGTTGTTATGGTAGTCTTCTTTGTGTCTTATATCAACATTCTTCATTGCCTCAGGAGTCATTCATTTTCCAAAAAAAGAGAATACAATAGAAACTAGAGAGCAATCATGTCAACTAAATTTAAAATATGTATTTTTTTAATCTTTTAAAATCTTTATGGGTAGAGAGAAATTTTGCAGTAATAGTAGCTGAGTGGATATGTAAAACTTCCTGCAGATAATTATTTAAAAACCTGGATAAAATACGAACAATTGACTAAAAAGTCAAAGTCCGAAGGAGGGTTACTTTTGAAAAATTGTAATAGGTGAGAATAGTAGGTTTATATTGTTCTTACCTGAGGGTGTGGTGGCAGGAAAATGACTGCTTGAAATGTGTTACTTACTGGAAATTACTGTTTAACTATCACCATGGGAACATAGGCTATCACCCATAGGGACATAGCATTCTAATAATAAGCATTCTGCTTCCGTATTCCCACTTGCACTGTGGGTTGACAGATAGTGAATAGAAAAAAAATAGACCTTTGTGTTCAAACAGAATGAAGAATGGGATTTTGGGCTTGAAAACCCTGTATCTCTACATTTCGGGGCTGCTTAATTTGGGGTCTGTGTACCCCTGGCAGACCCAGCTGGCTAAATAAAGAGCATGTTTCCTATAACTCACTGAGTTCTGGTGGTCCATGTGTCTTTTGGGGGCTGGTGGCTACAACAAGGGAATCTATAATCCCTATGTGGAAAATCATATCATTATCAGCTTGAGGAGGCAAAGGACAGATTCGGGAATGAAAAGAAGCATCTGGAAACTTCATAGGAAATCCTGAAAACAAAGTAACCACAAAAATAGTAAGATCCAAAATATAATTATAAACTCTGCTCCAAATCTCCACCTTACTGCTAGAATAACATTCATAAGAAGACCCCAAAGGACTCAATGAAAAAGTAAAAGGAGGTAATAAAGACATCTATCTTTGGAATAGAGATTTGTGAGTTTTCTGCTTCATTAATGGACTTCACAGATTAATGCACAACAACGTAAGTGTAAAGGAGACTCTCACGAGACCAGGCTGGCTATACGATGCAGCAGCCAGAAATGGTACAATTGAAAATAGCTACTAGTTGCTGTTTACCACAGGGAATAGAACCCGAAGTTCACTTTCAGGCAAGTTAATTGGTTACCAATGAAACAAGGATCCTCAAATAAATATAAAAGAATCCAGAGCCACTAAATGTATTATTTAAAATGTCCAGTTTTGAATCAAATATCACTGGATATGCATACAAACAGGAAAATGTGGCCAATACTCAGGAACAACTAGCAGTCAATGAAATTGGCTTTGAGTAATCGGAAATTTAGGTAGAATTTATCAGCCAATGTGAAAAGTATAAAAACTATATAAGGAAAAATTTGGTCAATAACAGATTGGATATAGCAGAAGAAAGAATGAGGAAACTTGAAAATAAATCAATAGAAATAATCAAAATGTCAGATTAAAAAGATTGCAGAAAGAAATAAAAATTTGTAGGAGAATATCTAGCAGTTCAAGATCTGTATAACTGGAGTTCCAAAATAAGCAAAGAGAAAGGAAAAGAAAATAAATTTGAAGAAATCATGGCCAGAAATCTCCTAAAGTATTTAAAAAGTCACTTGAAAATTCAAAAGCTTAACAAATCCCAAATATAATAAAAATAATTCACTCCTAGACAATTACAGTTGAACTGCTGAAAGTCAAAAATAAAATGAAAATCTTAAAAGCACTTATGAAAAATTATATATTACATATGTGAGGACAACTATATATTTAGTGGCTGATTTCTCATCAGAAAAGAAAATAGAGGCCAAGAGACACACAAAGGATATATTCAAAATGCTAGAAAAAATAAAAAATAACTCTATAACCAAGAATTCTATATCTATACCTAATTCTATATCTCAAAAACGAGAACAAAATAAATACATTTCTGTATATACAAAAACTAAGAAATTTATTGTCAGCAGCTCTTACAAATCATGCTGTAGAAAGATATCTCAGGCTGAAAGGAAATGACATGAGATAGCTACTTGGATCTACATAAATAATAAGAAGACAAATCACTGTATAAAAATAGGTAAAATTTTAACAGACATTTTAGAAATGATATGTAGGTGCCCAAAAGCCACCTGAAAAGATGTTCAACATAATTTAGTCATGAGGGAAATACTATTTAAAACCACGGTGAGATATGACTACATCCTCTGTATAATAATTAAAATTATAATCTAATAATAGTCTAGGATATCAAGCAACCAGAACTCTTCATGCATTGCTGGCAGGAATGTAAAATGGTACAATCACTTAAAAAAACAGCTTGGCAGTATCTTTGTTTCCTATTATTGTTGTAACAAATTATCACAAATTTAATGGATTAAAAAACCCACAAATTTATTATCTTATAGCTCTAGAATTCACAAGCTCATGCATCTCACTGGGCTAAAGTCAACACGCTGTCAAGGCTACCTCTTTTTGGAAGTAGAGAAAATCCATTTCCTTGCCTTTTCCAACTTGCAAAGGCTCCTAGTTGGCATCACTCTGACCTCTGCGACTGTCATCATGTACCTGTCTCTTTCTATTTTTTTATTAAATCTGACCCTGCCTTTCTCTTACAGAGGACTCGTGATCATATTGAGCCTAACTGAATAATTCAGAATAATCTCACCATCTAAAAATCCCTAACTTAAAAATGTTAACATCTCTTTTGCCACTTGCTGTCACATATTCACAGATTCTGGGGATTTGGATATAGATATATTTGGGAGAACATTATTCTGCCACAGGCAGTTTCTTATGTGCTTCAACAATTAGATACCCAGGTATGTACCAAAGCAAACTAAAACACATGTCCACAAAAACTCCTGCATGATGTTTATAATTGCTTTATTCATAATAGCCAACACTGGAAACAATCAACACTGGATTCATCAAAGATGAATAAATAAGCAAATGGTACATTCACATAGTATAATATATCTCAAACTATGATATGCATTACATGGATAAGATTTAAAACTATTACACTGAGTGAAAGAAGGCAAACAAAAAAAAAGAGAGATTTCTGTATGATTCTAAAGGAATTTCTAGAGAATGCAAACTAATCTTTAGTGCCCCCCACCCGCCCGAAACTGTGGTTACCTGGGGCCAGGGATAGAATGGGGACTGACTGCCAGGGGCAAGAAGGAACTCCATGGGATGATGATAATATTATGTATTTTGACTGTTGTTATGGTATTCAAGTGTATGTATTGGTCAAATTCATCCAATTATATGCTTAAAATAGGTGTATTCATTGCATATAAATTTTTCTTTCAATAAAATTTATTTTTAGAAAAAGTCCTCACTGGCTGTGAATATATACATATATATGTATATGTATATATACATATAATTATTATTTTTTCTCTTGGAATGAAATGAGAACCATAGAGCAACCATTTTTGGGGGGAGGTACTCAGAAAATGTCTTCTTGCTTGACACTCACCATACTAAGTCCTGGAGTATCTGGAATCATCTAGCACCAAGGTAGCCTGTGGCTGAATCCCACACCTTCAGCACACTTTCCAACTATGGATTAGGGAAATGACAAGTCTCTCTGACAAACACTATCTAGTCTGAGCTGAAGCAATGGAGTAGCAATGCATGACAGAAATGACTGTGTGTGGTGGCCGATAAGCGCTCACAGAGTCTGTACCCCAACACTGTGGAGTTACAAATCCATTGCAGGAACCCAGGACAGCTAAGAGAGTTAGAGGACATGAAAGGTACTAGCAAATGAGGCTGCACTGGAGCTGTGGATGTTAACAGTGCATAAGAATGAGAATAGATGCCAATTACTGCAAAGAAGAAGCAGGAGGAAGATGTTTGGTGGATGCTGGAGAGGGCTAGTGTAACCAGGCTCCCGAAATGGCCCCTCCAATGTTGTGATGTGGTAGCAGAGGCGGAGCTAACCATTTCCTGTAATGATTGAAGGTTGTTCATTTCCCTTCCCAAAATAGGTAAGAGATTTTTCAGCTGAGTGGCACAGACCATAGGTCCTGGTGGGTCACTCCCCTTATAGCCCACTAACCAATCAAAATACAGTTTCCTTATATAGAAAGAACTTGAGGAAATATAAGATGTGTATAAAAGGGAAAATCCCTCTGCGATCGGGGATCGGCCTTTGGATTTGAATCTGCTGAACTGGTGCCAGCACCAACAAACGCTGCTTCCTGCTTATTGCCTCAGTGTCCCATCTCTCTGTCCCAGTATCCTGCAACAATGATAGCAGACTTTGAATTTCTTAAGTTTAAATTCTAAAGTTATTGGATTACCTGGAAGAAGCTAGATCAAGTACCTGTCATCCTGTAGTCTAGGGACTTAAGATAGCATTTAATTTTTAGAATAAAAAAGTAAAGTTACATTTTTAGATACACAAGTCTTAAGACTTCAAATGACTATTGTTTGCACTCCACATTTATAGAGTTTCCCAGTCAAGAAATTCAGGAGCCATTAAAAGATACTAACAAACACAACGACAAGCCCTCAGCAGAATATGAATAAATTATATAATGTCAAGTAAATATGTATAAACCATGTCAGGTTAGTTTGTATAAATAAGTAAGAGGTTTGACTGAACAACAGTGCAACCTACATGTGATCAGAATAAAGATAAGTGATTAGTGCCATCCTGATTTTATAAATTAAGGTACCGCAACAGCAAAAGTAGTTAGAAAGCATCTATGAAAAGTATAAATGTTAAGTATTTTATTATATATAAAATACTAGAAGGTTTTGCCATCAAGAATGGGTAGTCTTATTATTTACCCATATGACATATATGTATGTACCTACTATGTACCCAGGACTGGGAAATAGAAGCAAACGAATGAAAGCATATTCTCAATAAAGCAAAAGCTGCAAAAATGAGAAGAAAGTGAATAAGGAGAGTATTTGTCCATCCAAAATTAGAGAATTAATGAGAGTTAAGTTTTCTCAAATAAAGGGGTTTTTACCTGCTAAACGAGATAATATTGCTGAGGCCTAATCCACTCTTCCTCTTATCTGTCTTTTACTAGTTTTGAAGGCTAATTCTGATTTGGTCTGCAGGCACTTCAAAACAATACTTTCAAATTCTCACTCGGGTTGTGCCATTATTTATTACACAGTGGGCTAATTTAGAAACTGGTTGCATAAACATAGAAGAGAAGAAATCAATACAGTTAAATGAAGACTTTCAAGAAAAGCTTAAGAACTTTGAAATTCTAAAACACTTTCCTGAGAAAGACATACCTCTTAAAGAAAAGAAAAGCAGGATGTTTGCTGTATCCTGTAGCTATTTTCTTAAAGCATCCTGACATAAGCACAATAGTCTTCTCACTGCTTTTCAGAACTGTGACAATGAAAGAAAGGCACTTGATATTTCTTTGTAATTTTTGAGAATGACATTTACCTGTTTATACATAAAATAAAGTCTTTCACAGCATATTTTTATGTTATGGCTAGTGTATAATCATATTTAATTAAGTTATCAGCTTTCATTTCACTCTGCAATGAGTTACAAATATACATTGGACACGTTTGAAGTATAGAATCAAATGGTATGGTATGCAGCTTCTGAGACTGTACCAGTGGACCCTCCTGATAAACACTGCATTGTATGTAATAACCTCTCCTTGAATACCTTGCTTCTAACTATTATGTTATCTCAGTGCTGAGGGGATGTTTCTAACATGATTAGATTATAAGAATTAGACTTCTTGCTAGTGGACTCACTCCTTTGTTTTAATGAGCAAGTTGCCATGTATTGGAGGCCAAAGTGTCCAGTAAGAGAGGGTGCTTCTGGTTTATAGCCAGCTAGGAATTGAGATTCTCAGACCAACAGTATAAAATGCTGTTAGCAATCACTTAAGTGGACTTGGAAGTGAATCCTTATCTAGTCATCTAGTTAATATGTATAAATACCCCAGATGTGGATTTTCCTTGGTCACAGCTTGCTGTCTCATGGGAGATGCTGAAACAGAGAACTCAGCTAAATTATACCCAGATTCCTGACCTACAGAAATGCTAAAATAGTAGGGGTATACTCTTTTCAAATTATTTAATTTTGTAGTGATCTGTTATAGCAATAGATAACTAACACAAATGACAACTATAGCAACTAAAAATGTTATTTATTTTTATTTATTTTTACTATACTTCATATTGGGGAAATCAGTATGTTTATGTAAAAATACAAAGATAACATTATCATTCCTTGGTAAGTAATCTTACATTTCATCTAATTACATTTGCCTTTCATTAGGAAAACTCAGAAAATGTACACTTAATAGCCTGGCATTTCATTTCTTGCATATTTTCCACCAAAAAAAAAATCCAAACAAATTTTGAACTCTAGTTAATAATATAGATGTTGGAAGAAATATTTGGGGGAAATTATATTAATGCCTGAGATTTACTTTGAAGTGCTTCAAACATTAAGACACATTTATAGATAAATATAATTGATAAATATACAGATATCTGATAAAATAATTACATTAAAATGTTAGAATCTAGGTAGTCAGCATATGCATCTTCACTGCAAAATTTTTTAACATTATTATAGATGTCTAAAATTTTTTTTATAATAAAAATCTTAGGAAGAACTAAAATTCTACATGGTGCTTTTTGTCAAGAAGTCTATTTAGTAAATGTGAATTATTCAGTCCCAACAGCTCCCCAAACATAGGTATGCAAGGTTATAATTTTAGGGTTTGGCTTTAAATCCCAGCCTAGGTAGATGACTTCATCAATGTTGTTACATTTGTCCTCAATCCAACCTAGTGATTCCTCCATCAGTTTAAACCGATGGTTTAGATACTTGTTTGTTTAAAAAAAAAAAAAAAATCAGCGGAAGGTGAGAGAGAGACAGAGAGAGAGAGAGAGAGAGAAAGAGAGAGAGAGAGAGACTGAGGACAGAATTCCCTTTACCCCTTTCTTCTCGAATCGTTTCTAAACTCCCAGTTATTGACATGACATTCTTCTCAACAAGACTATGGAGAAGTACAGTTGGTTTTTTCATGGGGGTACCCTGCAAAGCTCTTTGCTTCAACACCCCTCCAGTTTGGACTGTAAGCTCAGGAAGCAAGCTAGCTCCTTCCAGCAGAGCATGGCAGGCTGTCCAACCCTACCCCACCCCCACCCCTACACCATCACCTTGACATTTTCACCTGGCATTGCTTTACAATGATGCAAAAGCAATACACATTCAGTAGATATCGTACTTCAAATTTTGAATTTTGACCTTTTTCCAGGTTACTGATATGTGGTATGATACTCTCTCATGATGCTGGACAGTGGCAGTAATCCATTGCTCTCATTCAGCCATGTGACCATGAGGATAAATGACTGATACTCACTGTGTACTTTGTTGCCAGCATTTTTTGGATGCTGCTTTTCATAATTTCATATCTCATTATGTCTACAAAATTCCCATTTATGTTTTCTGCTTCTGGCAAGAAAAATAGAAAGGCCATTAGTCTTGAGATTGTAAATAATAACATAAATGGAGACACTTTAAAACAGATCTGGTGCTGCCATCCCAGAGGAATTGCCTCTCTTTGGAATTATAGGCTTCAAACCTTTGGAATGTTAAACCAAGAAAAATAACCTTTGAACTGGGCCTAAAGCAACATTGTGCCCCAAAGAACTGTTTTCAAAGATAACAAAAAAGCAATTATCATGATCACCAGACTGGTGAATAACTAAAAATATATTTTTTAATTGTTTAGTATTAGTGTCACTATGTTATGTCATACGCATCAATAGGTATGTCTTCCTTCTGTTGATGTACTTGTTCCCCTTCTCTTTCTCATAAATACTCATTGGCTTTGTCTTCTAATTGGAACACTATCTGGCTTCTGCCTAAATCAGTATTTCCAAAATGGCTATTCCTTATCCTAATCTCAAATAAATGCTTGTTATCTCTTATTTTGTTTGTTATTTCTCAAAAGTCTTTTATTTTTAGGTTAACAAGATGAAACACAGGATTATTGCCCAACTGTAGGCTAATGTGTGTTCTGAGAATGAAGAAGGTAGGCTAGGCTAAGCTGTGGTGTTGAGTAGATGTATTAAGTACATTACCATCATATGATATTTTCAGTTTCAATTTATCATAGATTTATTGAGATGCAACACCCTTGTAAACTGAGGAGCATTTGTATTTCAAGTTACAATGGGTTTTTCTCCTCTATCCCTAACAGGTGATTCACACCAGATCTTTTTGATGCATTTTCTTGTGTTTCTACTTGGTGACTTCTTGGTAAGGCATTTCTCTCTCTTAGCTGACTTCAGGTCCCTGCTGAGGCCCCTCAATAATTTATAGACCTTCCATTCCAACAAAGAGCCAGGGCATGCTCAGGGAATTTGGTGCTCTATACCCTGGTGGCATGGGGTATTGCATTTGTGAGGCTGCTACGTTCAAATTAGATTGTAAATCCCCTGAGCTCCTAGGTTCTCCAGATCACCAAGGAGCACTCCATTTTGCTGCTCACCTTCATCTCATTTCAAGATATGAGTATAGAGGAGAATATCTGCCCCCTACTTCTTCCAACTTTATTATTTTTCCCCAAATTCTCTATTTTTCTTCCCAGTATGACTTATTCAGTAGTGAATCAGTTTTAACTTTTGTATATATGTCTATGGGGGTGTTCTATCCTACCTGTTTGCATTGTTTCAAATCTTAACCAACACGATGTCCTATTTTGAACTTAGACACTAAGCATAAATGCAATCATTTTTTCTCTGATCTTCACTGCATTTGGTTCTTTCAGTCTGGCTACCAAATGTTAGAGGATTGCTCACACAATGACAGAGCAGACTACAACACATGAAATAATATTTTCACATCCCTCCACAGATTATACATAATCACAACACTTATAATATTAAAGGAGAGATAAATAAGGCATACAACTCATGTAATTATTATTGGAAATTATGCATATGATTTATACATTTGCTTATTTTTACACCACCAAAAAGACATAAGTAAGTTGATCCTGTAAAATGTGTTGTATGACAAAAATAAATAAATACTATGAGGAGATTTCTCCACATGTTAAGGTAGAAGAAAGTGAAGCTGGGGTCAGGGCAGATGGAGGTGGCACCTGAGGAGGGAGTTTCATGTCGAGTTTCTTCCATTACACAGGCTGTTTGACTGTCCAGGACTCCTTTGATGAATCCTGAAGTCTGGTGTCTTCATGTCAACTGCAGACAGACCCCTGAGCACCAGCAAAGGCATTCATAGCTTTCTCCTTCAAATGGAGCCTCAATACTCAACAAATCTTCACTGTAATTCTTGAATTTGTAACATTCCTCTCTCTCATAAACTTGATCACATAGTCAGAAACGATTTCTATATTATCAAAGAAGAAGAAAGAGGAGGAAGAGCAGAAAGAGGCAAAAAGAGAAGGAGGAAACCTCAGACTGATATTACCTGGACTTTTTAAACGCTGAGCATAACTTCTGGTTCCATATCATTCCTTTCCTGCAACATTAAAAAAAAGTGAGAACTGACCCAATGCTCATATCTAGGACTTCCCATACAATGGACTACCATATCTAGAAATCTCATTCTATTTACTCTTCAACCCTTCTTTTTGGTGTTTATTTTGTTTGACATTATCTGTGATTCTTTAATCTCTGGTTTTGAGGCTGTCATCGTTTTTGAAAAATTCTTGGCCATTATTATTTCAAATATTTATTTTCTTTATACTTTCATTCATCTCCTTCTGGTATTATGGTTATGTATGAGATATTTTTTGAAAGTGTTCCACAGTTTTTGAAGTTCTTAGATGCTTTGTTCTCCTTTTAGTTATTCTTTTTTTTTTTTCTTTTTGCATCTCATTTGGGATGTTCCCATTTACCTATCTTTAAGATTTTTAAATTAATTTTTAGAATTTCTGTCTCCTTATGTTGTCCGTCTATTCTTTAATGTTGTCTATTTTTTCTATTGAAGTTCTTAATATATTAATCATAGTTATTTTAAACTGCATGTGATAATTTCAAAATGTGTTTTATATCTGAGTCTGGTTCTGAGGCTTGCTTTTTTCTTTAAGACTACTGTTTTCTTGTTTATTAGCATGACTTTCAATTTTTTGTTAAACGCCAGATAATAGAAACGGAGATAAACAGGTCTTTATTATGAGGTTTTATGCTAATAAGGCTAGTAGTTGGGCTGTGTTTAATGTTTCTTGTAGGTGCAGTTGCCATAGTTTTCAGATTACATTGCTATCTTTGTTTTCATCTCCACTGTTACTTTTTGGGCTTCCGTAAGAACTAGCTTGATGTTTTATCTCGCAATTCTTTAAGCTATAATCTACTCATACCAGAGACTTGATGTGGTGAAAATGAGAGGGGAAGTATTCTATAGTAGTATGATTAAGTTTCAGTTTTTAGTTGGTCTGTGACTTTCACATGTATCAATCTTAGCTTTCCCCCTTAGGTGAGACAAGAAGGCAAGAGAGGTCTGGAGTCTGAGAAATCACCATCTCATTCAGCCCGGGACAGAAGCTCCACTGAGGTCTTTTTCCTCGAGCAGGTATTTGTTGTAGAGATCACTCTGGAAGCATTTCATGGTTATTCGCACCCCTATCAGACTGGAAGGGATTCTACTTAGCTCTTCACCATGAAAATCTGTGGGAGTTTCTGGTGATAAAACCCACATAAGTGTGGGAGCTATCTAAGATTGAAGCCATGTGAATTTATTACTTTCCTAGCCCATGCCCAGTCTCCACAATTTATCAAAACTACCATTTAAGTGTTCTTGCCAGTTGATGGCTCAAGTAGTTTTTGTTACAAGTAAGTAGATCTTGACGTGATTCTGAATTTACCTGTGTCTCCAGATTTGAGGGAGGCAGTTTGCCCTGCAATCTCAACACTACATTAGGTCCAAAAAAAGCTATTACTTTCCAGTTTGTTCAGCTCTTTTTTTACTGTAAGGATAAGAGCAATACCTTCTAAGCTCTTTATATGTGAAAACTGACACAGAGAATAGATCTTCCTCTTTAATTTCAATCTATCACTCTCTATTGGCTAATTTGCATTAAACTTAAATGCTTGACTCTTTAAACTTAACATAATATGATGCATACGCACCTTTTCTCTCCTAACATCTATAATTCTTTTCTCATGTCTTGAAAAAATTGTTTAAAATTTCTATTTCTCTTCTCATTCATGTCTCAACTCTCTGCATTCCTATTTCTGCTTACATTAACTCACCAAAGTTGCCAACAGCTCCCTTTTTGATAACTTATAAAATAATATACTTTTTAAAAATCTCTCAGATTATTTCTTCCCTTCTTAAAATGTTTTCTTCCAATAATATTCATTACCACAATTCCAACTTTTCCTCTTATTTATTTTGTTATCTGCATCTCAGTTTTTAAAAGAAATTTCTACTGTTGCCAATTCTATTTAATGTTTCTATTTTTCCTAGGCTCTCTCCTTATTCTGCACTATCTCTTACACAACTTTAATTTCATGCATTCCTATTGCTACAACTGCTATCTATATGACAATAATTTCTGAATCTCTATGTTCATTTCAAAGGATTCGTTTGATTTTCTATTCCACTTATCCTTGAACATCTACTTTATGTCCTATGAATGTTATAAACTCATTATGCCAAATAAACACCTTGTCTGTGCTTCCTATTTCAGTTAATGGCACTACCATGTACTCTCTTTCTAAAGTATATGTGTATACACACACACACAAACACACAAACACGTACACATATATATATATACATATATATATGTATATATACATATATATACACATATATATATATATATACACAGTCAGTATGTCACTATACTATAGCATAACATAATATAAATATTTACTATAGATTATGGTATAATAAAAAAATATAATATTTTTATTAAAGCATATGTTATAATTTTATAGTTATAGCATATTATATATAATATTATATTATATGTTTCATATATATTCTCTCTTACTCTCCCAACAGTATACTCTCAAAGGCTCTTTATTAGCCGGCGGCTGTCCTTGCCAGGAGCAGCCCCGAAATGTAGAGGTACAAGGTTCTTAAGCCCTAAATCCATTCTTCATTCTGTCGGAACACAAAAATCTACTTTTCTTCTATTCACTACCTGTCAACCCACTGGCCAGGTGTGCAAGTGGGGGTACAGAAGCAGGACGCTTATTGTTAGAATGTTATGTTCTTATAGTTAATAGCCTATGTTCCCATGACGATAGCAAAGCAATAATTTCCAGCTTATGTACAATTGATTGTTTCTCATGCCACACAGGTAAGCAGGGTCACTCAGGCAGTTAGCGTATGAGCTCATTGTTACAAGTTTCATGATTAACAGAATGTGGCTAAGGGTTCCAGGAGCTAGGCCTTTGTCTAGTTTTAGGTTTTAATTAACTTTTAACCTTACTACATTTCAGCAGCCTGTCGCACCAACTAACCTAGAACCAAATACCAAAAACTGGTTATTATGCATATTTCTCAAACCCATTTGATATTCCCATCATAACTTCTGTGAATATACTTTAAGCCTATGTAATCAACTTGTTTTCTTACCTCTAGTGTTGCCCCTGTCTAATCTACTCTGCACATTTCATTTTCAAAATAAACTTTCTAAAATGGAAATCTGAGTATGTTATTTCCTTACTTAAACACTTTAGTGCTTTGTACCATTAGTGAAAAGAGTAAACTCCTTAACTTGGCTTATAGAGACCAACATAAACTGGCTCTGTTTAACTCCTTCAAAGTTCCTGCCTATGCTCACCTGGTGAGTGAATGGGATTAGCTGAAGATTCTATCCCCCTGGATAACTTATTGTTCTCTGTGACCAGGGTTTAGCTATTATTTCTGCCAGGAAATCTTCACTGGCCATCACCCCACATCTGGTTTTCTATGCTCCCCTTTTAAATTTTAATAACATCTACATTTTCTATATTAAATTATATTTCAATAGACAGCTAACTTACCTTTATTCCCATGCAGTAGATGTGCATTTAACTTGTTCAACACGTGTTTTAACTATCAAGTGTGCCTTACTATTCTGCAAAGGCTTAAAAACTAATAGCTATACATTTCATACTTCCTTGTCTGCTAACTTTTTGGATAGGTCTTGTGTTCTCCCAGTAAGAAGTACTTATACAGGGACTTCAATTTAGAACTAATAAAGGTGCCCACTGTGTGCATCACTAGCAGTTCAACTGGCTCTGAACCCATACCAGAATTTTAGGTAAGGTGGCATGATTCTGGAGGCAGTAGCTACCACAGCAGCTCATAATCCCCAGCTCCCTGCTTATGGCAGAAGTGGAGGCTCAATTAGCACAGCAGTTTGGGAATACTTTTCTATTAGTAAATTCTGGAGGCTCTGTCTGGAGTCCTGCACTTTAGCCATTTCAACAATGTCAGAAGCATCTAGTTTACATACTAAATCTAGTCCTGCCTAAATAGCTAAGTAGACTATATTCATCTTGGAGGTCATCAAACATTCCCATCCTGTTCATGTCATAATAGATTCTCAATAAATATTTGTTAACTAATGGGTAGATAAGTATTAAAGATGTTATTACTCTTCTCTGAACCATTTCTTGAGAAACATTTTGATACTCCAATAAAGTAATAGAAATACTAGAATAAATAGGGTAATCATGTATGATAGCCAGAGTAACTACTCTCATCACCTAAATAAAACTCATAGCAGTTAAAAATAATAGACTTATTCTACAGGAGATAGTCAGAAGCCATGCATTCATGAAGTCACTGAAGCAAATTGCTTATTTTGGAAACAAATCTTAAAAGTTTCATATGAATTCATTTCTATCAAAAGTTTAAATGCCATATTTTCTGCTGCATATGCATTGAAACATTTAAACTGTTCAAATGAAATGTTATTTAATTTATTAGATTCTGAAAAAATTAGTAAGCCATCTATTTTACGTTTACTCAAGTTCACTTATTTTCAGTTAGTCTAAATATCTAAACCCATGAGAGAAAGCAAATAAACTGCCATCATGACAAACATTAAATTCTCTTAGTTTTGAACAAAAGAAAGAATGTAAGACTATCTCAGATGATGTGCTTGTGGAAGAAAAATGTTTACAGAAACCACAGAGACAGTTGGTCTTTCATCTAAGTTCCATTTCAATATAATCTTGTATTGATTTCTCAGGCCAGGCAACAGCTGCTCATTAAAATGGCTGTGTGACCACAGGCATTGGCCTATAATCTCCTTAGGTTAACCGTATATCAGGAAAAAGAATATTTGAGCCATAGACTAAGCTACCCAAAGAAATTCTGAGATAACATTAATTATAAGTACTGAACTAAAGCAAGTGTTATTTGATAGGAAGTTTGGGCAGGAGAGAAGGTAAGCTTCTGTGTGGATGAGAAAATTGAAGAAGACTGAACCAATATTCGGAAATAATTAGGTCTCAGAGCAGCATGCATTTCAGTGTACTGGCTCATAACTATTTTTCATTTTAAATTCTGAACACAAACTTTGGCTGGATAGAAACTTTTCAAATGTAGCAGGATCAGAAGTCCCTGAAAAATATCCACTGTTTAACATTTGTCCCTAATTAAACAGTTATAAAATGTCACTAATCTTCCTTCAACAGTCTTCACTGCTTTACTTTTTGAATACCGGAATCTTGATTGCCCCATGACACTTTTATCAGTTAAAATAGGCTAGCTGGTTCTAATGAACAGACTCAAAATACTAATGGCTCAAATGCAATACAATTTTATTTCTGACCATCAAAGGCTGGTTCTCTTCTAAGCATTCAGGTTACCCCTCATATCATGGCTACACCTTTGATCTTCTGCATCTAGCTAGTAGGAGGAAAAAGAGAATATGGGGGAGGGTCTCCTGATCTCTTCTAAGTCTCATACCAGAGTGAATATTCTTTGATATTCTAAGGAGAAAGGATTGCCCTAGTTTGAGGTCTCGCAGAGGATATATTTTGAAATAAAACCCTCTTTTAAATAGAAAATGTCATTACTATTAAAAATGTTTAGAAAACAAAAGCTAATAACAGCAATTTAAAACTTTCACATGGACATACTCTAGTTGTCTTAATCAGTGAGCAAAGTCCTGCAGTTATGTGACGCTTTCACAATCATTTAAGTTAAGATGAGCCTACTGTAGCATTTCTTTTATTTAAAAATTCAAAAAATTATTTTCAGTTAAACTCATGTACCTGAAAAAAATCCCCAGTTTTTAATATGTTCCATTAGTTGGGCACATTTATTACAACTGATGAATAAATAGTGATACATTATTATTAACTAAAACACATAGTTTACATTAGGATTTACTGTGTTGTATGCTTTATGGGTTTTGACAGATGTGTAGTGTCATATATCTGCCTTTACAACATCACATAGAATTGTTTCACTGTTCAAAAACTACTCTGTACTCTATCTATTCATGCCTCCTCCCTTCCTTCTGAAAACTTCAGCTCCTACTAAACATTTTACTGTCTACATAGTTTTACTTTTTCTGGAATGTCATATAGTTGGAATCAAATATATGTAGCTGCTTCAGACTGGCTTCTTTCCTGAAGAAATATGCATTTCTGGTTCCTTTATGTCTTTTTGTGTCTTGATAGCTTATTTTATTTTGTTATTGAATTTTATTTCATTATATGTATTTGCCACAGTTTGTTTATCCATTTACCTATTGAGAGACATCTTAGTTATTCCAGTGTTGAGAAATTATAAATAAACCTTCAATAAACATTTATGTGCAAGTTTTGTGTGGACATAAGTTTTCAACTCCTTTGAGTAAATACCAAGGAGAGTTATATATTAGCAATTTGTTTTACAAATATTTTCATTTTATCTATGGCTTGTCTTTTCATCCTCTTACAATGTCTTTCTCTGAGCATTTCTTTTTATTTTAATAAAATCTGAATGATAAACTTTTTCTTTCATGGACTGTGTGTTTGATGTCATAAAAAGTTATCACTTGGCCAATAGATATATGAAAAGATGTTCGACATCACTAATCATCATGGATTGCAAATCAAAACCACAATGAAATATCACCTCACACTTATTAGAATGGATATTCTCAGAAAGACAAGAAATAAAAAATATTGATGAGAATGTGGAGGAAAAAATGCTCATGCACTGTTGGTGGAAATGTAAATTGGTGCAGCTACTACAGAAAACAATTTCTCAAAAAACTAAAAATAGAAATACCATAATTCAGCTATTTCATTTTTTGGATATTTATGTGAAGAAAATAAAAGCACTAACTCAAAAAGACATATGCACCTCATATTTATCACACTATCATTTACAAGAGCCAAGTTATGAAAACTATCTAAATGTCCATTGATGCATAAATGAATAAGGATAAACGGTATATGTATACAATAGACTATTATCAGCCATAAAAAAGAATAGCATTTTTTATTTGCAACAATATAAATGAACCTCAAAGGTTTTATGGTAAGTGAAATAAGTCAGACAGAGAAAAAGAAGTACTTGTCATCTCAGTTATATGTGAAAATTAAAAAACAGAAATAAAAAAATTACAAAAATGAACTCATATGTGCAGAGAAAAGACTGATGGTTGTCAAATGCTAGGGGGTGGGCAAAGTGGATGAAAGTAGTCAAAAGGTACAAACTTCCAGTTATAAAATAAATAAGTCATGAGGTTGTAACATATAGCATATTATAGCTAATCATAGTATATTGCATATTTGAAAGTTGCTGAGAGTAGATCTTAACAGTTCTCCTCATAAAAATATTGTATTAACTATGTAAGGTGACAAATATTAACTAGACTTAGTGTTGTGATCATATCACTATGTTTGCAAATATCAAATTATTATGCTGTACACCTAAAACTAATATAATGCTATGTCAACTATCTCTAAATTTTAAAAAATTAGCAAGAAAAATTAAAAAGTAAAGTCATAACCAAACCAAAGATCACCTATTTTTTTTCTACATTATTGTCTAGAAATTTTAAAGTTTTAGATTTGACGTTTAGGTCTGTCCATTTTCAACTTCTGGAATATTTTGATCTTGGTTTAGTATGGTGATTATCAACTGGATAATCTTTCTCAGGTAATATTTTATGACATTTTGGTAACCACAGCTGGGAATAGGGTGTTACATCTAGTAAGTAGAGGCCAGAAATTCTGCTAAATATCATAAAGTGCACAGAACAACCCTTAATAAAATGAATTGTCTGACCCAAATGTAAATAGTGCTCAAGGGAAAAACTCTACTCTAATATACATAGATTTATTGTGAGATCTGTTTTATGTGTAATTCTGTAATTCTTGTTGAATTCCATTGTGCCATTTGTAGGCTTGGAACAATTAGACCACCATAATAGATGGTATAAATTAAATAAACTCATGAAACAATAAAAATATTGTCAAATCCTAGTAATACATTTGTTGAGTCTTTAATCACTACTAAATATCAGGATCTGGTTTGAAAAAATTAAGCTATGTTGATGGAAACTCCTAAAATCTTAAAATTTATAAGATACGAGTATACATTTAGGACTTCTGGCTGAAGACTCAATATGTAAAGACCTTGTAAGATATCAATTTATCCTTAAAACAGAAAAATTCTAAACAAAATAAATAACTAACAATATTTTGGGGGCCTACTAGATAACTGAGCTTTCAAACTACTACGCCAATATCCATAGAAATAAATTTACTGAGATTTGAAATCTACCAACATAAAGCAGAAGCAACAAGAGTTATAACCTTCTAAGAATGCAAAAATAGTAATTTTGTTGAACTATAAAAGGTATGGACTAGCATATGAGAATGAGAAACTCAAGTGGCCCACAGTCTGAGAGAGGCTTCTCATGTTCCTTTAGTTTAATATTCAGGAAACCAATCAGATTCTCACAATGAAAAGTTAAATATGTCTCCTGATTAATCCCAGGACAGGGGAAGAATAACATTGTGAAATAAAACTAGAGAATTCTCCATAAGAAAGCCTACTTTCTAAGAGAAAATACTTTACCAGTGTTTCATTCCACCTGGGGTAATGCTATTCCCCCAATTCCAGCTCACTCTAGACTTTCTGTCTTATCTAGTGGGAAAAGTCTAAGTAAGAAACACTTGTGAAGACCACAGGCCCACTAAGAACTGAGATTAAACATAATATTATAAAATTATTCTCTTTTCCCACATGTTATCACCTATACCCGTACAGTAACAGTGGATGGCAGCTAGAAGAGCTGGAAGATGCAAATTCTATATAAAAGGGATTTCCTAGGAAAGACCTAGGATGACATGGGAGACAAAACAAGGACGTTAGAATAGTTTGAAGGCTGTGACACCTACAGCTACTGAATACATTAGACACAGTCCAACTCCTAGCAACATTTACATAAAACATTATAATAAAGGCCTATGTACAAAAGATTCTATTACTTGATATATCATGTTCAGATTTCAATAACAACAAAATTACAGGTCTTGCTAAAACTCCCCAAGAAGTTCAGTCTGAAGAGACAAAGAAGCATTGTAATCAAACTCAGATATAAAAAATTTATAAAATTATTATATAGGAAATTTAAAATAACTGTGATTAATATATTAAGTAATCTTAATATATTAAAGTCACTTGGTACCTTAATAAATGGTAACATGTAAGTGTTGTAAAATAGTATAGTGTTAAAGGTGGACATAGATTAATTAAAAATGAATATTTGAAACTCTAAAGAATCACTAACATTTTTTAAAAATGTGGTAGATTCTAATTCAATTATATTAATAATCACATTAAACACTAGTGTTCTAAATATATCAGTTAAAATCTCTAAATTGTCAGAATAGATAAAAATAAGATTCAACTAAATGTATTTCCAAAGACTCAGATATTGGAGTTAAAGAGAATAATAATAAAAAGAAGAAAAATGATAATAATAATTAAAGAATATATCATGCTAACACTAATCAAAAGAACGCTACATTGTTATTTCAATATTAATTTCAAACTAAGGAGAATTCAAAACAAACAAAAAGCTATCAGAGCAAAAAGCCAGCAATACACAATGAAAAGGAATCTATTCAGCAAGATAACATAACAATTTTTACAGTGTATAAGCCTAACAATAGAGTTCATAACACATGAGGCAAAACTCAGCACTACAGAAGTAGACAAATCTATGGTTGGAGATATCAATACCTTTCTTTCAGTAATTAAAAGGTCAAGCAGGAAATCAGTCAAGACACAGTTAACATGCCCAGTTAGAATCCTATTTATCTATTTGACATTTACATAACACTCTAACCACAGCCAAATATACATTTTTATCAAACTGTATGAAATATTCATCAAGATAGACCACATTTTGGCTATAAAACATACATAAAAAAATTTGAAAGATAGAAATCTTTTTAAGTATGTTTCTCAGGCCACAATTAATTAAGGTATAATTAAAAGCATAACAATAACTACAAAATCTCCCAATTTTGGAGATTAATCAATATACTTCCAAATAATATGATTCAAAGAAGTCAATTTAAAAATATGTATTTTTAAATGTCTATTGCAATAAAATATATATAATAAAATATGCTATTTTAACTACTTTAAGGTATAACTTAATGGCATTAATTGCATTCAGGATCTTCTGGGACCATTACCACTGCCTGTCTTCAAATCTTTGCCATTACTCCAAATAGAAACTCTGTAGGCATTCTTCTTCCAAGGCCCTTGAAACTTCTAATATATTTTCGGTCTCTACATTTTCCTATTCTAGATATTTTATTTAAGTAGAATTGTACAATTTTTCCCATTTGTGACTAACTTATTTCACTTAGAATAATGTTTTCAAGGTTTAATCATGTTGCAAAATGTATTCTATAGATAAAAAGAACTTTATTCCTGTTAATGGGTAAATCATATTTCATAGTATGTATATACTACATTTTGCCTTTTATCTGTTGATGGATATGGGTTGTTTTCACTTTTTTGGCTACTCTGAATAAAGCTGAAATGAATATAGCATCTAGAAGTATGTATTTGAGTCCATTTTCAATTATTTGCATATATATGTATGAATGAGATTGCCAGGTCACATGGTATTTTTTGTTTATCTTTTTGAAGAACTGCCAAACAGTTTTTCACAGTGGCTGCATCATTTTACACTTCCACCAGTGATATATAAAAGTTTCAATTTTTTTCACATACTTATCAATACACCTTTTCATTTTTGTTTTAGTTATAACTATCATATCAGGTATAAAGTGACATTTTATCAAGGTCTTAATTTGTATTTATTTAATGACTCAAGATATTAATCATCTTTTTATTTGCATATTGGCCATTTGTATATCTTCTTTGAATGGATATTTATTCAATGTCAAGTTCTTTGCCCATTTTAAATTAAGATATTTGTTTTTCTATTTGAATTTTAGAAAATTTTTGGTATATGCTATATATTAGACATTAAAATATATATGATTTGCACTTTTCTCCCATTCTGTAGACTGTATTTTCACTTTATGGATAATGTCCTTTGATGTACAGAAGTTTTTAATTTTAATGAAGTCTAATTTATTGTTTCTTTTTCTATTTGTACTTTTGGTGTCAGATCTAAGAAAACAATATAAAATCCAAAGTCATAAAGATTTACCTCTGTTTTCTTTTGAGAGTTTTGGTTTTAGTATTTATATCAACTTATAAGTTATATCAACTTATCAACTTGATCCATTTAGAAGTGAGTTTGTATGTGATATGAAGTAGAGGTCCAATTTCATTGTTTTATATGATGAAGTTCAGTTGTTCCAACAATATTTTTTGAAGAGACTGTTCTTTCCTGCATTGAAACATTTGACACCCTTGTCAAAAATCAGTTGGCCATAGGTATATTGTTTTATTTCTGGATTTTCAATTCTATGCCATTGGTCCATATGTCTGTTCTTAGCCCATCATACACTTTTTATTACTATAATTTTGTAGTAAGTTTGAAATTGCAAAATGTTAGTCTTAAGACTTAGTTCTTCTTTTCCAAGATTTTTTGCCTATTTGTTCAGTGACTTTTTTCAAACTATCATGCAGGGAATGTATTCATTGATGATAATTTCAGTGAAATCTTACTTTATATTCACCTGGTGTTTGGACAAATCTTTTCCTGAATGCCAGGAGCTATGGTAGTCTTAACAGATTGTCTGTGTGTCTGGTCTCTCCTTTGACATTAACGATACTTTCACAGGGCCTAGGAATCAAACCAAAGTAAAAGTTTAGGATCCTCTCAGGTCTTATCTGAGTGTATATCTTGTCTGGGGGTGCACATGGCCGCCAGAATACATAATTGCTTTTGAAGACCCTAATTTCTCAGAGACACACTACCCAGTTTTTTTCCATAGACAGTTTATTATATGTTTGGGCTTTAAGTCTTTGCTCTGTGTGCCTAATTATACATAACTGAGGTTACAGTGTTTTCAAACTTTATTCACCTGAGTTCCAAGTTAGGCAAAACAGAAAGAAGCACCTTGTATTATCTTTCATGTAACCTCCAGAAAGTTTAGAATAGATATACATATACACAGTAATTTGAAATTAAGTTCTGCCCTGTTTACTCTAGAACCAGGGAAATGCTTCCACACTGGAAACAAACTCTTGCCTCTGTAAGGTCGTAGTTGCTTTAAGACTTTGCTTCTTTAAAACATCTGCCACTTATGGCTGTAGTTTCTTTAAGACTGTTGTCACTTTAAGACCATTGCCAAGATTGAGGGGAGTGGGGCATAGAGGGAAAAGTTGCAAAATTGCTACCAAGATTTTCTATAATTTTAAAGCAACTCTTCTCAATTTGGTGCTTCCTACAGGTTTTGACTGCCTTCCGGAGTTTTCACAAATTTGATTCTGATGGCTTTTTTTTGTTTTTTGAAATTTCTACTTGGGAATTAGGTCTTGGAGCTTCCTCTTTTGCCATTTTGCTAATGTGACTCTCTTAAAAATATTTTAAACTCAACAAAAACAAAAACACTTATCAAAATTTGGGAGATGCAGTAAATTCAGTACTTAATGGAAAATTTATAGCATAAAAATTCATATATTTAAAAAGAGAAAGGTCTAAAATCATAATCAAAGTTTTCACTTTAGGAGATTATAGATAAAAGTAAAACTGAAGCCTAAAACATGCAGGAAAAAATATTAGAATAGAAATCAATGACATTAAAAAAGAAAAAAAAAACAGTAGAGATAATAAATGAAACTAAAGATGGCTCTTTGAAAAGATTAATAAAATTGTTAAGCCTACAACAAGGCTACTTGTTCACCAAGAGAGGCAACTTTTATAAATGTAATTTTATCATTATTGACCCAAATAATATTAAAAAATGATAAATACTATGAAAAAATCTATATCCAGAAATGTGATAACTTTTCTTGAAAAATACAAACTAAAAAGAAGTGAATTTGATTATTTCTTCTTGAAGTTCTACAGGTTTTTGCTTTATGTATTTTGATTCTTTGTTCTTAATGTGGTATATCTTTCTCCACTCTTGTAACCTGAGTTTTTATATTTAAAGTGAGTTTCTGGTAGATAACATATAGTTGGGTCTTGTGTTTTTGCCAGTCTCCCAAACAGTCTGTCTTAATTGGCTTATTTAGACATTGACATTTAAAGTGATTATTGATAGTGTTGGATTAAAATACCATATTTGTTCACTGCCTTTTAAACATGTTGCCTTTATTCTTTCTTTATTTATTTTTTGTTGACTTTTACTCTCTTTCTACCTTCTCTAGTTTTAATTGAGAATTTTTTATGATTCATTTTTCTCTCTTCTCTTAGTATTTTGTTTATACTTTACAGTCATGTGGTACATCAATAATGAATCACATATACAACAGTGGTCCCATAAGATTACAATGGATCTGAAAATTTTTTATTGCCTAATAATGTTGTAGCCGTCATCATATTACATCACAATGCATTTTTTATGTGTTCATGATAATGCTTGAACACATAAAAACCCTACTGTATTGCCAGCCATTAAAAGTATTGAGCATACTATTTTGTACAGTACATAATACTAAATGATAGTAATAAATGACTATGTTACTAGTTTATGCATTTGCTATACTATACTTTTTATTGTTATTTTAGAATGTACTCTTTCTACTTAAAAAAGAGTTTGTTGTACAACAGTATGCCATGTTATGCTGGTAGCAGCTTTATACCTTGTTTTTACCACATCTCTTTATTAAATCATTTTCTCTTGTCCTCAGTTTAATTTTATGTTATTTTGTTTCTAATGACCCTTAAGTATAAAAATTCCACTGCTAGTATTTCCAGTAAGAGGCCACATTGAGTGATTGACCTGAAAACAAAATTAAAATTGATTAAATATTATGAAGGTAGAAATCAGTGACACGTATTACTCACTAGTCAAGCATGTTACATTCCACCACAGCTATGATTTTGAAGAACAAGAATAAGTTGACAGAAGCTGTTAAAGAATCTGTTTTATTGAGGGCAACAAGACTAAAAAAAATATTTGAGAAGGGTCTATATCAGACATGCGGAAACTTCTAATGACCTGGATTAAAGACCAGATACAGAAGAGTATTTCTCCAATAGTATTTCTCCATGACAACCATGGATCAAAGCAAAATGTCTGTTTGAGATGTTGAAAGAAAATGCTGAACCCAACTATGACGGTTTACGGCTAGCACGATTTAAATGATTCAACAATTGTTAATTATCACATAATATAAATGTGAGTGGTGAGTTTGGAGTTCTCATGTGAAGGCAATTTTTGTAAACTCTAAGCTAATTGTGGAGAAAATGATTTACCAGAGCAAATATTCAATATGAATGAAACATCCCTATTCTGATAATAGATGCCTGAAAACACTGTCATCCATAAGGAAGCCACGTCAGTGGCAGGTTTTGAAACTTTTAAGGACAGGTTAGAAGAGCCTTTCTTGGGGGCAATGTTGTAGGCTACAAGTTGAAACCCTTCGTAATATAGCATGGTGAGAATCCAAGAGTCTTCAAGTATATCAATAACCACACACCAGCAGTGTACTCAGGAGCAATAAGAAGTCATAGATGACCAGCTCTTCTCCCAAGATGCACTCATGAACTGCTATGCCAGCAAAAATGGAAAGCACTGCTTGGAGAATAACATACCTTTCAAAATTTTGCTCATTATTCATAATGTTCCTGGGCATAATTCTTTTATTGGTGGTCTTTATCCCAATATCAAATTAGTGTTCCTCATTTAAAACACTACATCTTTGATTTGATCAGTGTGTCATGGAGAGATAGCAGATTTTAAGACTTGCTACCTGAAGAGGACCTTTGCCCGGGCTAATTCTGCAACTGAGGGAAACATTGAAAAGACACTGATGCCACTTTGGAAGAAATACAACATCTATGACTGCATGAAGAGCCTTACCTGGGCTTGGGATGATGTCACCAAAAAGCGTACAAATGACATCTAGAAGAATACACCTAAAAGGTTTGTCCATGACTTCAAAAAATTTTCCATGCATGCAAGGTTGCAAAAATCTACAAGGCTGTGGTTGAGACAACAAACAACTTTAACCTTGGTGTGGGCGAAGATGACACTGAGGAGCTCCTAAAGGTGGTTCCTGAGGAGTTGACTAATGAGAAGTTATTGGAACTAGAGCAGAATTATGTAGTTCAAAAAGAGAAAAGAAAACTGTAGAAGAAAAAAATGAAAAACTCCCAAATAAATTTACAGTGAAAGGTTTAGCAAAAGATTTGCATGTCTCAATAAGCTTCTTAAAAATTTGAAAACCTCAACACCAGGAGGTTTTTATTAATAGAGAGGAATGTTCATGATCTATTATCTGCTGACAAGAAAATCTATGATGAAAAGGAAAAAAAAAAACAAGCAAAGAACCATGACATATTTCTGAAAAGAGTGACATATCCCCAAGAAGAGCCTCAGACAGGTCTTTTAGGATATATTTTCAGAAGAAGGCACCATTAGCATGAGATGATAGCTCCACTCATATTATTGCCCCTGAAGAATTTCCAGTGGGACAAGAAGGTATGGAGGTGGAAGACAGTGATATTGATGATCTTGGCCCTGTGTAGGCCTAGGTTAGGTGTGTTTGTGTCTTAGTTTTTAACAAAAAAGTTTAAAAAGTAAAATAATTTTAACTAGAAAAAAGCTTAAAGAATAAGGATATAAAGAAATTATTTTAATAAAGCTGTACAATGTGTTTGTATTTTAAGCTAAGTAGTGTTATTACATACAAAACGAAGAGGTTAAAAAAATTAAAAAGTTTATAAAGATGTTACAGTAAAATAAGGTTAAATTATTATTAAAGAGAACAATATTTTAAATAAATTTAGTGTAAATTAAGTGTACTGTGTTTATAAAGTCTACAGTCATGGATAGTTATGTCCTAGGTCTTTACACTTACTCTCTACTCACTCACTGAGCCACCCAGAGCAACTTTCAGTCCTGCCAGATCCATTCATAGTAAATACACCTATATGGGTCTATACCATTTTTTCTTTTATACTGCATTTTTACTGTACCTTTTCTATATAAATGTTTAGATGTATAAACACCATTATGTTACAGCCACCTACAGTATTCAGTACAGCAATGTGCTGTACAACTTTATAGTCTAGGAACAATGCTCTAGGTATGCGGTAGGCTATCCCATTTAGGTTTGTATGAGTTTACTGTATAATGTTTACACAACAATAAACTTGCCTAATGACGCATTTCTCAGAAGATATCCACTTCATTAAACAACACATGACTGTATTAATTTTTAAAGATTGCCCTAGAGTTTGCAGTATAGATTTACAACTATTCCATGTTCACTTTCAAAAAACACACTACTGATTCATGGGTACTACAAATACCTTAAAATAGAGTATTGCCAATTTCTCCCTCCTGTATTTTAGCACATTGCTTCATCCATTTTATGTATCTATAAGCTATGATTACAGAATATATTGTTACTATTTATTTTAAAGAAACTGTTAGTTGATTAAGAATAAAAAAAATAAAATATTTTACTTTGCTTTTATTTATTTTTTCTCTAACAGCTTTTCTTAAGTAGATCTGAATTTCTGACCTATGTAATTTTCTCTCTCAGAAAATCTTGTAACATTTTTTGAAAGGCAGTTCTATCAGTCTCAAATTTCCTCAGTTTTTATTTGTCTAAGAAAATCTTTATTTCTCTTTCACTTTGAAAAAATAACTTCACTAGATACAGCATTCTACATTGCTGCAATTTTTTTTGCTCTCAACACTTTATTTCATTCCACTCTCTCCATGTTTATGTGATTCCTGAAGGGAAATCTGGTATAATTCTTAACCTTGTTCCTCTGTGGGCAAGATATCCTCTACCCAACCCTCCAGATTCTTTCAAGATTTTCTCATTGTCTGTGATATTCTGCAGCTTGAATATAATTCACCTAGGTGTAAGATTTTTAGTATTTATCTTACTTAGTGTTAGTTTAGCTTCCTAGATCTATAGTTCAGTATGTCATTAATTTTGGAAAAGTCTCAGTTAATACTTCCAATATATCTTCAGTTCTTTTCTCTTTCTTCTCTTCTTGGTATTCCCATTATGAATATATTATATCTTTTATAATTGGCTAACAGTTCTATTAGATGTTCTGTGTTTCTTCCTCCTTTAGATCCTTTTCCTTCATCATTCTTTACTTTACATTTTATTTGGGAAATTTCTATTGATCTATCTTCAAGCTCCTTGTTTCTTTCATTGTCCGTGTCCACTTTATTTTTTATCCCATCAGATATTTTTTATTTATGTTACAGTGTTTTTCTATTATTAACATTTTCTTTTATACTTTCTTAGAATTTACATCTGTCCATTCACATTAACAATATATTTTTATGATATTTACATTTTTATATCATAGACTTTGTTATAATAATCAGTTATTTTAAATTCTTGGTCTGATAATTTCAATATCTCTGTTGTGAATCGGATTTCAATACTTGACTTTTTGTATGTGTCTTAGTTCATTTGGGCTGCTGTAACAAAATACTACTCACCAGGTAGAAACTTTATTTCTCCACAGTTCTTTAGGCTAGGAGTTCAAAATCAGGATGCCAGCATGGTTGGATTTGGTGAAGGTCTTTTTCTGGGTTGCAAACTATACTTCTCACTGTTCTCATATAATGGATTCGCTTAAGGAGTTCTGTGGGGTATCTTTTATAAAAAAAAAAAAAAAAATGAAGAAACAAAACACTAATCTCACTCATAAGGGCTCCACCTTCATTACCTAAGCACTTCCCCAAGGCCCCATTCCTAATTCCATCATATTGGAATTAAGATTTTAATGCAAACACTCAGACCATAGCAGTATGCCTTTTCATTTTTGTTGAAAATAAAACGTGATATACTGGGTAAAAGTAACTGATGTCAAAGGGCATTTAAAATGAGATTATGTTTATCTGGCTAGAAGTTAGGCTGTATTAACTGTTTGTTGTAGCTGGAGATATCAGAGGCTAAAATTTATTCTGATGTTTTGTTTTGTTTTTTATGCTTTCCTAGACATCTAATCTTAGATAAGATTTAGACATGCCATTTTTTTTTGTATTGAATCACCTGTTATTATATATGAGTCTTGTTGAGGTGGTGGTACTTTTTGTGGGGAAAGGCTAAGCCTGCTATACCTCTATGATTTGGTCTCAGTTCTTTAATGAGCTTGCACTCCAGGGTGCTTCTCAGTGTAGCCTCCCTCACCTTAGGTGAGACAGAAGGGCTTGAGGAGACTACCTTGGTTATTTCCCATTCTCTCAGGTCAGATAGGCTCTGATAATGCCCAAGATGGTTAGTCTTTGGAAAAATAGTTTACCTTGAAGACAGACTTACATTAAGAAGAATAGAATACATAGTGTTTATTTTTAAGTGATTATTTTCCCCTTCCCTTGCTAGAAGCACAAAGGGATTTTTCTGTTGTTTTAATCTTGAAATTATTGTAGGTAATTCTCTTTTCAATATCAAAGTCTAGAGTAATCATTTGTCTCTCATATTTGGGGGCAGTGGTTTGCCTTGTGTCCTCAATTCTGATAGATCTAAAGAGAGTTGTTGATTTTCAGTTTGTTCAGTTTTTCTTCTTGTGAGAATGAAAGCAATGACTTCCAAGTTCTTTACATGTCAGAACCAAAGTGAATCATTTATTTTTCATTTTCTTTTTTATTTGTATGTTGTTGATATAATAACAAAAATTAAATATTAGAAAAGGGCAATTGAAAATATTTCACTGCTTACTTTGATTACAAATTCTAAATATTAAGAAAGCAACAGAGGCTTACTTCAAGTACAAATGTGTATTATTAATTTTTAATGGTTAAAATTCTCTGTTGACATATGTGAAGTTTTTTTTTCTAGCATTAAATACTAAAAAGTCACATATGTCTTGGATATGTACTTAATTAGTTAATGCACAATTATTTTTTTAATTACTCATATGATAAATTATCTCTCTCTTTGTTATTGATCTCTGATTTCTAATGTTCTCTCATGCAGAATTTTTACTATAGTTTACCAATGCTTTGTGGAAAGGTGATATCAACTCACTGATCTGTGAAACAAAGCTTGGGCATATACCAACTGAAACTACATTGGATTTTTATTACCCTAAAATATATATGTTTTCTTTCAAATTTATTGTATATGATCTCTCAGGGTTTCTTTTCTTTCTTTCTTTCTTTCTTTCTTTCTTTCTTTCTTTCTTTTTTTTTTTTAACAACATAACTGCTTCTCAAGATTCTCTCTTCTAGTGATTATTTATATTGGATACCTTTATTCTTAAGATGTTCTAAGATTCATTTATCTAGGTTAAATATTATTTTGCTTTTCCTAAAGACATGTATCATCTCACCAAACTCCAGTTTGCCATTAAAGTCTCAAATAAGAAAGTGAATACTCTCAGCTTTGAAACTATCTAAAAATTATCAAGGGTTTTTGTTTCTTTCCAAATGTAATTACAAGGTAGAACTAAAGTTACCTTGCTGCACAGTTACCACAGACTTTGTGCCACTCAAACATATAAAATATATTTTGTTATTACTGAAAATACAAATTAGTTAGCAAAAACAAAATCTTTTCTTAAATTGCTAAAGCATCCTGATAGCTTCCCCCCCCACCCGCCCCCAATTTGGTAGCTCTGTTTTGTTTTGTTGTTTTTTTCCGAACAAACTGTAGTTAATATGTAAAGGACCAGGGATGAGAATAAGGCATCTGTGAGACTAACCAAATCAGCTAAAATGATACGGTCTTTGTTGGAGAAATATTTGCTTCAAAGCCTTTGCCAAAGGACTGCTCCATTTGATACCACCATCTGTGGCTTTTCAACAGAGAACATAGATCTTTAAATTGGGAGAAAGGGTACATTTAATCAGCTCTTTATCATTAACTTATGCAATCACCCCTTTACTCTGCTGAGGACACAGTGGTTGATGACAACTACTGTCTTTTGCAAAAGAGCAGCTCAAAGGCTGTGGAGAATATACATAAGTAAATACTTAGAAAAATTATAAGTGCTGTGACAGAGGTAATCCCAAAGGTATAGAAGAATGCAATGGAAGAATCTGACTTCAACATTAGTGAGGGCAAAAATAGTCTCCACATGAAAGATAGAATCCCAAAGTTGCATATTCAAGATTGATGAGATGATATCCAGATGAGGAAAAGGACTGTATTCCTGGCAAAGAGAGATGTATCAGCAAAGGCTGAAAGTGTGCAAGTAATTTGGGAGGTAAATGGAATTTGGACAGGTGTTACTGTGTTGCCATAATAAGATAGAACTGAGATGGTGAAGATTATTAAAAGGAAGAAAACATAAGATAAAGTCAGAGAATGAATTCTAGATATTCAATAATTTGAAAATAGAACTGTTTTAAAAGATTCAAATGGTGATAAAATGTTTTTCTAAATGAGCTTCTCCCAAACATTTACTATTCTTATTTGACTAAAAACCATTATTTTTATTTCTGCTGAAAAAATTCAGCAAAATGTTTCTTAGTAGAAATTGACAAAATAATTGTACATCTGTTTATTCTTTTAATTCCAAAAGGATGACTCAATGACAGGGAAAAAAATGATAATTTTAAAATACTAAATGCAAAAAAAAAAAAGAAGAAGAACAAAATCTTCACACTTTGTTCTTAACATTGAGATTTCTGGTTTTTTTTTAGTTAAAAGTTCCTTCTCAGATAATCTCCCCCACCCCTTTTTTTTAAAACAAATACTGGCACCTGAATCTTTAAAAAAAAAATCAAAATGACAAAATGCACAATTTTAAACTATACATCCTTGTCTGCCTCTTGTTAATGGTATATTCATACTCTCCCACCTTATTACTCACCTTCCAACCTGCCTATAACTCTAAATGCAGGCACTATATCCACATCAAATCTTTCCTAAACCCATATTCCCACCCCAAATGAATTATGTCTCTTCTCTTTGTGACTATAACACCCTATACATAGGTCCAGCTACCCATATACCATATAATACTGAATTATTACCATCTTTCCATGCAAGGTTCTCCCCCATGGACTGTAAGAAACTTGAGTAATATCTTATTGACCATATATCCATCAGAACATGACAGTTATTTGGTAAATATTTATTGAGGTGAATTACATGATATATCCTAATGCTTTGGTTATATTTGTGGGTTTCTATTTTTTTACATAAAGTTTTAATAATAATAATTAAATATATTGATCTTTTACATTCAAGACACTCCATATTCCGTGTATGACTAAACTCAATATCCTATAAATTACACATTATAATCCCATTTTACTGACTAAAAAAGCAAGCAGTTTTATACATTTATGGTATTAAATTTCTTGCATATGATCACAGATATTCTTACACTATAGCCACTTGTTTGTATTTCCTGTTCATGGGTACATCATCTGAGGGGTACTATGCACCACCAGTAACTATGGCTAACAAAAAGTCAGTAATTATTTTCTAAGGTAGGAAGGTTGAGGTGTACCCTCAAGGAAATATGTAAACATTTTAGTAAAAGGAATGTTTAATTCAGTAAATGACACTCAGAAGATTTTGAAATCTCTTGAACTTGAAGATAAAGCCTTGCTCCACTTTTTCATTGAGAATTACTGGTTATGCTCAAATTCATCTCAACAATATTCTAAAAATGAAGGGTAGAAAAATACCTATATCATTATGTGGGTTTTAAAAGTAACTTTGCTGATTGGTGTTAAACTAAAGCTTTAGCTATCTTACAGAAAAAAAAAATGGGTTAACCTCTTTTCCTTGTCCCAGAATTAGGAAAAATTAGAAAATGGCATTGATGTGTTTGGTGGATTTATATCCTAAGGAAGGAGGGGGTGAACTTAAATAAGGGGCTGGGCTCTGGATTACAAGATAGATAAGTCAGGCATTTTGTAGAATGCTCCTCAGCTGAGATTTGTCAGATGTTATTCTTTTGATTAGACTGGGGCTGTGTAGTTTTTGAAGAATGACTACAGAAACAAAGTGCCATTATGAGCTATCGACATGATTTACAATTGGCAATGTTAACCTTGATGATCTGTTTGAGGTAACACCACTCAGATTACATGAGTATAAAGTTACTCTTTTTTCCTCTTTGTATATAGTCCTCTTTGGAAAAAGTAGTTGTGCACAGCCCACACTCCAATTCCTTGGGTACAGAGTATATATAGAGATTATTTTAAATTCTTTTACCTGGGATATTTGTCTCTTCCCCTACTTATTTATTAATTCAACCAGTTATTTTATATAGTATAGACTCATGGGTGTTTACTTTATACTTTATGTTACAATCCAATATTGAGTTATTTATTTCACTGTTCAAAATATTCCACCCCTGGCCATCGGGAGCTCTTTCAGTTGATTTCTATATCCTTTTGACATATATTCATTGTTGTGATTTTTTTTTTTTTTTGAGAACTTTCTTACTCTCTGGCACTACAGGATGTTTATCTTGTACATTCACTTTCCTAGCCATAGATAAGACATTTTCCCATGAAGGCCTATTTCCTTTTATTAGAGATAGTATTAGAAACTAAGATCTTGCATGGGGTGCTATTACATCATCTAACATATGAATAAAAACTGACATTCACCAATAATTTCAATAAATCTTAAAATGTGATAGAGAAAAATCAAGACAAATACCCACAAAAATAGTGATAACACAGGAAAATAGTGGTAACACGAATAGGCAAATAAGCAAAGACAAAAAATATAACATTCTGAATGATAAAACATTGTATCTAAAATATAAGAACAGCATGCTATATGAAAAAAACAATGTGCTTAACGAAGAGTTCATGGAAACAAAAACTGATGACCTCAATTGAAAAGTAATTTAAAAATTATTAGAGATGTTGAAAAATAAAGTCAAATCTCAGAGAAAATAATTCCAAAACCCATAAGAATGTAGACTTTATAAGACAAGATAAGATTCTATGCTGCCAATCTATCTAGATAATTCAACTGAGTTTTAAAATGAAAGAATAGTCAAAATGGTAAGGAAGAAAGTGTTTTAAAAATGCAAAAATACTTCTGAGAGCTAAGGTTATGAATTTCTGGATGAAAAATTTCCAATCGTTAAAAAAGACTTACATCTGGATATATCATTGTGAAGTTTCAGGACATCAGAAAGAAATAGAATATTTTAAAAGCTTTCAGAGTACGAAATAACTGGCCTTTAACAATGGCAAATAATATTAGAATGACATTACATGTTTCAATCCTAATATTGCATATTAGAAAAAAATTGCAGAACCTTTTTATAGCTCTAAGTACAAATACTTTTTTTAAAATTTTCAATTCTATATCCTAGTAAGTCCTTGATTATTACATTAAAATTATGAAAATTAAATTAATAAACGGAAACCTCGTTTAATATGGAATCAGGAGGGTAGAAGAGAGAACTCTCACTGAAGTGTCAATCAACACACCTTAATGACCCCAAGAGGAGGATACATATTTTGCACCTCCATCAGGAAGTGATGCTGCTTTACTATCTCAGCAAGAAAAAGAAAAGACTCCTCCTTGCCCAGTAACAGCTTAGCCAATGGGAGACTGCCATACTCAGCCAATGAGAAGTCACTATACTTCAAACTTTCAGTTTACTCTAATGGACTCTTCATTTACAACAGTTCCTTCCAAGTCCATAAAATAGCATTCCTCTCTTTTGCTTTTTGGACTTGTGTGTGGTTGCCATTAGACCACATGTCTCAAATTACAATTCTCTTTTGTTCCTGAATAAACCTATTTTGCTGAAGAAATATTTGGTTGTCTATTTCTTTAAGGTCAAGAGAATAAAAACATTTTCAGATATGCACAGAGGTGAAAAATGCATATTTCATCAGTCTTTCTTAGGAGGTTATTAGATGTTGTGGTTCCAATAAAATGAAGCAACATACCGTAAATGAGAAAGACCTTATATTCTGATTGGGGATAGAGGATGAGCAAGTTCTACACTGATGACTGTGCTTCTCTGAAATAAACATAAGTGCCAAAATGAAAGCTTTGCAGTATGCCTAATAGAGTGATTGGTCCAGGATAATGCAGGGGGATTAGTGGCCTGAGAAGAGTGATCTCTAGGAAAAATGTGACAAGAAATTTTGCAATATTTCTGAGAACCTTTCAGGGCCCAGACCAGGCCACGAAAGGCAGTTACTTAGGTGAAGTGATGGATGAGTTAACTAACATGTGTTAATTGTTTTACATATTGTTTACAACATGATATCAAATTATCATGTTGTATGCCTTAAATTACATAATGTTATCAGTCAAATAAATCTCAACAAATGTGAAAAAAATAAGTAGAAATCCCCACCACCAAATCACCAAAAAGCTATTAAGCAAAACAGAAAAATTGTGAGGAAATGTGATCCTACAACACCACATAATGTTGCTACAAATAATATCTATTACAGTCAAAATGATGTAAATACTTGTTATTTAATTAATGATAGTTACATATCTCTATGGGGAGGCAGAGAAAAAGTGAAGTGCTCTATATGACTAACTCTTTATCAGAGCAGAAAGTCAATATGTAGTGATTAAAACTGAAGAATCAATGAATGGAACTCCCTAAATAATAAAAGCGGCAGTCTCTGGGACAAAGGTCAGGATAGGGGTAGAAAAGAGCTCTTTTTTATTATAAACTCCACTTTTTAAAGCTTTAAAAATGATATGTGTTATTTGGGCACAGCATTAAAATGTATTACAGTTCAATATATAGATACAAACTTAGGCAACTAGTTAAATGTTCTGTGATTGATAGAAGAAACCAGTTTTCCAAATTTTCACTTTACTGAGACAGAGAGCACTCTTCATTTACAAATCATTAGCATATTAATAGAATTAAAGCCATGAAGTTTGAAATTTTGTCTAAAGAGAGTGTGGGAGGAGTGGAAAAGAAAGCCCGAGATGGAGCCCCGTCATATCCAAGAGAAAGTTACTATAAAGGTCAAGGGAAGGTTATTTGAAATTTGATTAGGAATCATAAATTTTTGAGTTTTTGGTATGTTTCAGAAAATGTTCTTCTTTACACATATTAAGTCACTCATCTACTTTCTGGGGTTAATGCTATTATCACATTTTCCAAAGGGATTAAATAGGGATTGTATAAATTATGTAAATTACCCAAGTTCACATATTTTATAAGTGTAGGATTTGGGATTTAAACCAGGCAATCTCTCTCTAGAGCTCATGTTTTTAGAAACTAGATATCCTATCATGTCAAATACTACAGAGAAATCAAGTAAGATGGGACTAAAGAGGTCCATTGGCTTTAGTATCCATTGCAGCAACATTCTTGCCTTGAAGAATTACAGCTCTTTTAGTAAGGCCTGAGACAGAGACTTATCAAAAAAAAATAAAATAAATAAATAAATACTAAGCATCTAAAATGTTTACATATCTGTCTTGGGAAGTGTGAGAAAATACAGATAACTGAAATATACAGTCCCTACATTCAAGGATTAATTAAGTTGAATGCCCCTTTTATGACATCCCAGGTCTAGAAAAACTACAGTTAACACATCCTTCCTAGTGCCCTACAAATCCTCACATGGGCAAAGAAATGTTTATTTTTGTCCTCACAGCACTATCTTCCTTCAATTAAGAAATAGATGTTTTTTTTTTTCTATTTTAGATTATCTGTGCATAAGGAGAGCTTGATTATGCTAATCAACATTAGTGAGCTTCTAGATTAAGCAAGCACCCTCATTCAAAGTTTAAAATGCTGCAGACAACTAAATCGGGTCAATTTGGTATGTTCTTGTGTGTGGTGCACACACATGTGTTCATGAACATACCGAGAAACAAGAGCTCTCCACTTAGGATAATGAAGAAAGATAAAAAACTTCTGCTATTTAAAATGACTCTCCCCATCTCTATAAAAGAGTTCTTTCATTCCTGTCTGTTCCCCTTGCTATAGTTTCCTGAGATTGTTTTCATTTTTCTCATTCCTTTGTTTTTATTTCTCTCACACATTTTCATCTCTGGTTATTCTTTTATGATAAAACGAAGCACAAAAAAGGCTTAAGTTACCACAGGTAAGAATGTGAGGAGTTTACTTGCTGCTGAATAAAAGGTTGATGTAGTGGCAAGCACCTTCACTGAGTATTTCTATTTTGTTCTAGCCTTCAGGCAAATTCATCTTGCTTGCTCTTTTTATTTCATGCATATTGATTCTAGGACTGTTTTGTATGGATATCCACTGTATCTCTTCACAGAGAAAAAGCGAGGGCATATAGATATGCAATTACACTAGCTGAGCAAGACAGCAGGATGTATTCAGTGAACAAAACACATTCTTCATTGGAGGTTTTGGCTTCCACCAAGCAGAGTGCCCTAATTTGCCCTAATGTCCTATCTTCCGAGCTGACCTAGTGATCAGCAGACAATGGAAGTGGGGGCTACTCCAGCTGAGCTGAATGGAAGCAGAGCCAGTTCAAAGCACTTTACCTTTAAAGCAAACTCCTCATTAAAAAACATGAAATGCAGCCTTGACTAGGGTAAATGTGGAGGTACTGAAAAGTGAATATAGCATTCATAAAAATAGCATACGTTTACTCTTCACACCAATATTTAATCCATATTAACTCATTTATTTCCCTCTTTCTGATTCAACTTTCCTTTTAAAAGTTGCTGCTTTCACTGACCAGTGTAAGTGCTTTCACACTGGTCAGTGAAAGCAGCAAGTCACAAAGCCTCAACTGGAAAACAACATGGTTCTTCTGGTGGCAGCTTGGGGTCACGTCCCTCAGTGTTATGGGGAGATAGATTCCTTTTCCAACTCACTTCCTCTTACTATCATATTTAATCTTTATGTGGAGTGTTCACTCTCCTTTAAATGAACTATAAAATAAGAAGCATCAACAAAATAGTACTCGCATTAAGTAGAACTTAAGTACAGAAATTTCTTTAAATATTCCTCATTAATTAAGTAGCCTGGAACCATTCCTTTGGTAACAAAATCCTCTAGTGTAATGAACTATTATGGTAACAAAAACAAGTTATGGGGTCATTTTATACTCGAAACATTTTCGATAGAGTTATCTTAGTGAGGAATTAGTATATATATAAGGGTATTTTCTCCCTCCTAAATGCATAAATTATCCCTAAATGTCAGGCTAAATAGTCTCTTTCTTGTTATGGCAAAATTGAAAAGTTTTGGTGACCTATATTTGGCAATTTCCAGAGCAGATATTCTACTCCATGTCAAAAGATGGCTGCTATTGTTTTAATAGCGATTGTTATTTTTCATTACATAACAATACTTAAATTTAAGTCCTGGAATATTGATACTTTAATTCAGGAGTGACAATGACTTTTTTAGCTACTTGTGCTGAGGACAGAGGGTAAGGGAACAGAGAAGCTGTCTAGGTGCCATTGGTGTGGGTACTATGAAGGGCTTCTCTCTGATACTTTGTACACATTCTTCCAACCACTTGGGTCAGGCTCTATTGTATCTGTATTCACCTCAGTCTTATATTCTCTTCTTGATCTTCATTCTTCAATAGAATTGCTTTGTTCCTGAGAATTTTTCTGCCATATTATATCCTACAGTATATGAATGGTACCTGTCATACAATAGGCACTTAATTATGATTTGTTACATGAATGCTTAATAAAAATCAAGCCTAAATTTACAGAACCACTAGACAAATTGTGAAAAATGTAACCCAGTTCACATTTGACTAATGAGGAAATGTAGTGATTTGCCTAAAAATACATTTGTGGACTAGCAGGTATAGGACCAGACTTAGGCTACCTGTAACACCAGCCACTTCCATACATTGTCTCTTTCACTTCCCAGGGATTGTTTTTGGCACTTTTCTAGTAGGTGTGTGTCTGAGATAGCCTTTAGTATGAAGTGGATCAAACTTCGGCATATCGGTTCAGAAAGAGGGTTTGGTAGTGATTGTCCGAACTACCAAGGATTCTAAAACTGTGCCAGGGTTCAGAGAGGGTCCTAGTGTTAGGCAATGACGATTATGGTGTGTGGGTATGAGTGTCTTGGTGGTTGTGCTGGGAGCAATTGAGGTTTAAGTTCCACACATGAAATTTCTATAAGTTTTCATGCTCGCTGAGAATCGCAAGCCATTATAGCAGATGGTCAGGGTAGAGATGGCATTTAAAAATACATGAGAAGCTTATCTAAAATCAAATATTAACCAAGCTGGAAAGCTGTTGTGACTTCATGAAAAGGTCACTGGATTCTGAAAAGAGATGTATATCATCCAAAGATCTGAATTTAAATTAAGAAAACACCTGCCAGCAGGTGAGCCACACCAAGCATGTCACTTAATCTCACTTATCCTCAATATCCTTATCTACAAAAGGTATTAAGGAAAAAGCCTTCAACAGTCAATAATAGAATACTAAAGATAGCTTAAATAATAATTTATTGTCTCATTGAGCCAGAAATGATGACGTAGATAATTCCAGAGTTGTTGAACTCAATAATTTGTTGATATCAATGCAGAGTCCTCTCACTTTTCAGCTCTGCCATCTTCAGGGCATTAGAAACGTCTCCTCAGTGGTCATAATGTGACTGTGCCAGCTCTAAAAATTTAATCTTCATACAGTGGTGTCCCAAGCAAAAAAAAAAAAAAAAAAAAAAAAAAAGTGTGGAGAGGTGGTCTGCATCTCCATTAGTTTTGCATTATCAGGAAGGAAAATAGTTCCTCAAAACATTCCTTTATGTTTCACTGACTGGAACTGGATCCCATCACTCATCTCCCCTAGATCTAACCAAGGTGAAGAGGAAAGGGTTCAACATGACTTGTTCGGATGAACACATTTCATTCTTTGAGGGCCAGAGCACCATTGCCACACATCTGAATGAAATTATAACTCTGAGAATCAGAAGGACGGCATTATTGCTATTTAGGAAACCAAGTGCCTGCTACAGAAATATGACCCACAAATATTTTGTGAGGTGAGGTAATGAAAATGAAAGTGTACTTTGTAAACTATAAATCAGTGTACTGTTTAAAGTTATTGCATCTGTCATAATTACTTTTGCTAATAGCAAATGTTCTCACCTGGGGCATTTCACCTCATTCCTTCACTGTGAGAAACTTGATAATAATGGGTTATCTAGGAAAGGGAAAAATATCAACTTCTCTCTAAGTTTATGAACTGAGGTGAATGTAACTAGTAACCATTAAAATGAAAATATCTGTGCACATTCTCTGAGGGAATGAATGTTTTAGGTTAGGATTCAAGAGGGTGATTGACATAAAGCCCGAGATTCAAGGAGGCAGAATACATGGTACGGATCAATACCATCTGGAGATGCTGCCTCACTTCCCGTGTTGTTCTTCACTGTAAACACCCCCAGATACCTCTGTCTATACCACGTGGCTCTACCCCCCTGGTCAGAATATATTGGTCTAGATGAGGACACTGGATTGAAGCTGACTCAATAATTTTCTCTGTGCATTTGAAATACAGAATGGAGAGAAACAAATGTGGTTGTTGCTGGAGCACAATATCTCAAAGCCCGCTCCTACAGTCCATAGCAATGCCATGGGCTCTAAATTTCATGGAATATTTTAGTACTTTTCCTAGAAGGATTGCAATTTTGAAATTGATGTTTTTCTGTCCTCTTTCCCCTTGATCTGCTCTCATCCCTGACCATTGTCTTGGTACTACTGACATTCAGTTAGCTGTCTATTAGATTCTGAGGAGGAAAGGCAATCTTCTTTTCTGTCATTATACCAACATGATCTTATACGTGTGAACTGAAAAAAAAAATCCTTTACTTATAACACCTTCTAAATACTGCCACATTTTTTTGCTTCCTGTTAAAAATCCTTCAAAAGGAATGTCTGTACTTACTCGTTTACTTCCTCTTCTTCTCCTGATTCTATCATGAACCTACTCCAAGCAGGGTTTTGTTCTTATCACTATGCCCAAAGTGAGCTTCTCAAGGTCATACATGACCACAACTTTGCTAAATTTGATGTTAACCTTAAGGTCTCTTTGGGAGGATGGGGCAGAAAATGACACTTGAAACAGTATTCTCATTGGGTTCCAGGACATCACTCATAATGTTCTCTTCTTCACCACTCCATTTCTTTTTCTGCTTTCTTTCTTATTTATGCTGTGTTTTTCTACCTCCCATTTCTGTTTGGCTCATGGATAGTTCTTGGACCTACTTTCTACTTGTGTCCACTCCTTAGGTCATCTCAGGAAGTCATAGCTCAGCCCTTGGATCTTCCCTCTCCATGCTGACTTCCTGTGTAGTCTCTTGAAGTCACGGCTCAGTTTTCAGACCCCTTCTCTTCTCAATCTATGCCCACTTCCAGGTGATCCATATAGTGGCTTGTGTTTCTTTAGCATCCAATATTGAATCTATAATGATTCCTCCCCGGTGTTCTGTACGTAGTTGCCTATTCCACAACTCCAGGTAAACATCTAACTGGTATCTGAGATCCAATATGTTCTCTGGCAAACTTTTGATAACTCTTCTACAAAATTGCACCTCTTTCAGTAGTCCTTATCTCCATAAATGACTAGTTGACCCTACCAGTTGCTCACATCAGTCTTGGTACACCTCTTTCTTTCACGTTCACATCCAGTCACCTAAAGTCAAATAATGCTGGCTTTATTTTCATGAATACTAGAATCTGACAATTTCTCATCATCCTTATCATGATCACCTAACTCCAGGCCATTATCTTTTCTTACATGAATTATTGCAATAGATTTTGTTTCCACATTAGGCCTCTTACTACCTTAGCTCAAAGCCTCTTTTAAAATTTGTCAGATTATGCTACTCTCTGCTCAAAACCCCCATATTTCTTCCTTGCTCCCTCAGAGGAAGAAACAAAATCTTTACAATAATCTACAAGACACTACTTGCTTTGCCCCTCTCCTGTGTTTATCTTTCCTCATCTATTACCCTTTCCTTTATTAATTTTTCTCAGCTATCCCAGCCTCTTTACATTTACTCAAATACACCATATATTATTCTGCCTCAGAGTCTTTGCATTGGTTTTATCTCCTGCCTGGAACACTTTTCTCCAGATATTGGCATTGTCTGCTGCATCACTCCTTCTGATCTCACTCAAATATTCCCTATCACATAAGCCTTCTCCTTTAATCATTCATAATCTCACACACCAGGGCTGCCACTAAAGTGTATGAGGCACTGGGAAACTATTTTTCATAGGAGCCTTATTTACATAAATAATTTAACTCACCCAAGATTGTCATGTCAGCACCATTTTAACAGCTTAACCTCATACAATCCCATGAAAGAAGTATTACTCTGACCAGTGGCAATAACCTGTTTCCCAGACCACTCTCCTAGAACCAGAACCTGTATATAAGTCTCTGAAATGACACTATAAATGTAATTCCAAGATCTCCTCAGGGCATTGCTCTACCCTACACAAGAGATAGAGAAGGAGAGAAATGGGGATAAGGTATCTTTTTAAAGTTGACACCATAACTTGATAGCATTGCCAGCCTCACCTTGATCCCCTCTCCCCAAAGGGGACTTAAAGAATTTTAAGGAATACACTCTAAAATACAGGTTCTCTAAGATTCCCAGACCAAGTCAGGTATTCCTTGTCCAGTTATAAAAGTGGTTCTCTCTCTCTGTCTCTCTCTATCTATGTCTCTCTGTCTCAGTCTCTTTCTGTTTCTCTGTCACACACACACACACACACACACACACACACACACACACACACAGCACCTACATACTCAGTCTTAAAAATTTTCTACCAACTTCTGAAAAAGTATACATAGATCCACTTAATTATTAATTTTGGATCTATTTATACCATAATAATTTTGGTTGGCAGTCTTGTCTGTTTTGCTTACTTGCTGTAACATCAATGCATAATAGTATCCGATATATTGTGTCTGAAGAATATTTGTGTAAAGTATAAATTAATGATTGAATACTGTCTGCAAAATGTGTCTCTACAGATATATGTTCCCAATATGAAAAAAGATTTTAGTACATTTGTCTTGCTTTTATTGTTTACAAACACTACCACATCTCAGATCACTTAGAAATTATCCTTTTTGAGTTTACTATTGATATTTGAGTTGTATATATTTAGATGTGGGAGAAGTGGCTTTTTAGTAGAGAAGCAGAATTTTTTGTTGCAGTGAACAGAAAATATCATTATGGTACAGAAAGAGGCAAGGCATCATGAAGCAAAATGGAAACACACTTCAGATGAATTGTTTGACTTGGTTATTTTGGAGATAAGACCTTCAGTGTTAATTCTGGTCAATGAATGGAACAAAACTTATGACATATATTTGGTATGCTGAATTGAGTTTTTTAAGCTAGCAATAAAAAGGCAATATTTTCTCGTGTAGACTGTTTTTGTTAATCTCCTGGGGTTTGATGTTACACTGACATTTCTATTTGAGGAGCAGGTTACTGCACACAGGACTTTCTGCTTCTCCATGTACTTACTCTCCTTTCTGCAAATGAGCTGACTCTCCTAGTAACAAACAAAACAGGATGACACCAGCCTACCCATCCCCTACCATCACAATCCACACAAATGAACAAGGTTCACCCCAGTTGGCTCACTGGTAGAGGAAAATTAAAAATGTGTATGTGCTAGAAAGAGAAACAAAGGGGGAGTGTACACTCTCAACCTGGCTCAGTGGTGCTCAGATCACTGGTGTCCTCTCAATTCTATGAACCACTCTTTCTTCCAAAGGGAGAAAGGTTGAGTCACAGGGCCACCCCCTAGTTTTCATATTATATATCCTATATTCTATAGGATAGAATCCCATGGAGAATAGGCAGGAGTTACTTCATCAAATCTTTCCCAAAGTACAGAAATGTTTGCAGAAGTTTCTACTGCAGAAGCTGGCACAACTTGGACAAAGAGAATAGCTTTATCCAATATTAATATCATTCAGCTTTGGTTTTCCTGCCTTACCTGGGGTGACAAAGCGCAGTGAGCACTGCCTTATAGATTATCAGCTGTCTCTATCCCTGAAGAAATTCACCATCAGCCAAAGCAGCATCTTTATTATATTCTGAGACCTAACTTGTCACAGCCAACTGTGACCAAGCCTTTAAGTAGTACACATTTCCTTACTTTATTCTATTATTTCTCCGATTTGAAACTAAAGAGAAAAAAAGAACCCAGGAAATGTGTAAATATATAAACATTAAAATTGTGGTTGATATTCTTTTTCCCCTGCCCAACTTGAGGAAATATCATTAAATTTTGATACTTTGAGAAGTACCAACCATTTACCAATATTTTAAAAGTGTGTTCCATGATAAAATAATTTATAGGTTATTAATAGGTGTTAAATAAAAACAGGATAAAATATTAATAGAAGTTACACAAAGAGAGGGTCAAGTAAGTGGAAGACACTGGAATTAAGCAGATTTCTTTAGCATAGGACTTTATAGAATCTTTTGAAGCAGTGTGTCTTTTAAAAATGACTCTAGTTGGAAGCATTTCCCAAATATACTTTCCCACTAAATAAAATTGACTCTTGGAGCCTATTGCAGTTTTCCTAAATTCTTTGATCAGTGCTGGTATAGACAACTTAGACAAATTCTACATGAATAGCAGAGTGTCTAACTTAATAGCAACCTAGACCCTTCTATCTCATTTCTTTATAAAAATTAACATTAAAGACTCTTTCAGATAGGAAACATGTAATTAAACAGATAAGGAAGTATAGAGAAGGTTCAGAAGTGGTTTAAAGGTAATTTTTAAATGTTCTTTTTATTTAGAATTATCTCCCTTAGCAAGTTTCAGAATCTCAAAAGAAGATCAGTTGATGTTACAGTCTCATTTTATGATATTTTCCTTTGCCCATATTTACAGAATTGAGAATATTTTAGCAAACAGTAACTGAACAACTTATAAACTGGGAGATTAAAAAGGAGGTAAAACCAAAATGGCAAAGATAACACAATGGCACAGTAAATGAACTGGAAAAAACTTTTACTTCCTCCACTCAAGATATGAAAGGGGTTGCCTGTTGCTTCATAGTAACCCTATATTTGTCTTAATAACATAAAATAAGTTTAATAAAGAATCCTGCTAGAAGCAGCAGCTGAAATTCAAAGTAGGAAAAAAAGAAATAGCTAGGGTTAAAGAGACTAATATAAAAAAATTATCTTCATACTCAGCTCAAAATATGTGAATGAGCATATGAAAAAAATCAAACCAAGAGACTTATCTAAATCATGAAAGCTTTCATTTGTTAAATTTTATTTCTTTTATACTTCCAAATGCATGCATATTAAATAGCCCCTAGGCCCATGTTAATATAAATATTATAGATATGTTATTTTAATATTACCCAGGTGAAATAGGTGGCAAGTCTATCATTCCTGAGAGGAAATCATGTCTGAAAACAGACATGATACAACACAATTAAGAGCTTCTAAAAATTCACAAACTTGAATGAATAAAATAATTTATAAGATTGTAGTAGATTTCTTAACCTAAGAATATTTTGCCTTATTTTTTATGTTGTGGACCCACTAGAATTTTTGACAAAAGTATATGCATTTCTTCTTCTTTTATTTAGATTAATTAATTATAGCTGAGATCTAGTTAGCTTTAAAAAAAGTCTCCACCAAAAATCTTTTGGAACTAATAAATGAATTCAGTAAAGTTACAGATACAAAATCAATCTACATAAATCAGTTGGGTATCTATACACTAATAACAAGCATCAGAAAATAAAATTAAGAAAACAATCACATTTACAATTACATTTAAAAGAATAAAATATCTAGTGACATATTTAACCAAAGAGGTAAAAATTCTCTATATTAAAATCTATAAAACACTAAAGAAAGAAATTGAAGATACAAAAATAATAAAGAGATTTTGTGCTCACGGATTGAAGGAATTAATTTTGTTAAAAAGTCCATACTACCCAAAGCAATCTGCAGAGTCAAGGAAGTCTTTATCAAAATTCCAATGACATGTTTTACAAAATATAAAATAAAATTCTAAAATGTATACAGAACCACAAAAGACAAAACAATCTTGATGAACAAAGCTAGGAGCATTACATTTCCTGATTGTAAATTGTATTACAAAGTTATGGTAATCAAAATATCATGGTTTGAGCATAAAAACAAACTCATAAGCAAATGAAACAGAATACAGAGCCCAGAAATAAACATATACACATATGATTAATTTACAAGAAAGTATTAATTAATTTCCAATAATGGAAAGTGGATAGTCTCTTCAATAAATGGTGCTGGGAAAATTAGACAGCCACATGTAAAATAATGAAACTGAACCATTATCTTAAATCACACAGAAAAATTAACTTAAACTTGAAAAGACTTGAACAAAACCTGACAGCATAAACTTCTAGAAGAAAATATAAGGATAAGTTCTTTGATATAGGTCTCGGCAATGTCTTTTTGGGTCTGATACAAAAAGCAAAAGTAACATAAGCCAAAAATAAACAAATTAAACCACTTTCTGCACACCAAAGGAAACCATCAACAAAATGAAAATTCTGTAAATCATACATTTGATAAGAGGTTAATATTTAAATATATAACAAACAAACAAGCAAAAAAATCAATTCAAAAAGTGGGTAATGACTCTAATCATACTTTTTATCCAAAGAAGACATACAAATGTTCAACAGGTACATAAAAAGATGCCCAATACCACTAATAATCAGGGAAACACAAATCAAAACCACAACATCATCTCCTACCGGTTAAAATGGCTCTTATCAAAAAGACAAGAAATAACAAGTATTAGCAAAGATGTGGAGAAAAAGAAACTTGTGCATTTTTGGTAAAAATGTAAATTTATGCAGCCACTATGGAAAAAAGTGTGGAGGTTCATCAAAAAAATTAAAAATAGAAATACTATATGATTCATCAATCCCCTTTCTGAGTATATATCCAAAAGAAATGTAAACAGGATATCAAATAGATACCTACAGCCACATCCTCATTGCAGCATTATTCACTACAAGCAAGATATGTAAACAAATTAAGTATCTATCCATCAATGGATAGATAAAAAATATTATATTTATAGATCACATAAATATGCATACACAATAGAATGTTTTTCAGCTATGAGAAAAAAGGAAATTATGTCATTTATTACAACATGAATGAAACTTGAAGACATTATGTTAAGTGAAAAAGCCAAACAGAAAAAAGACAGATATTTCATGGTATAATTTATATATGAAATCTGAAAAAGTCATTCACATACAAAGAGGCTGAAGGGCAGGAGAAATAGAAAGAGGTTAATAAAAGGATACAAACTTTCAGCTATAAGATCAATAAGTTCTGAGGATCTAAAAGAAAACACGGTGACTATAGTTGACAACACTCTTATTATGCAATTGAAATATATTAAGGCCTGGTTCTGGATTATGGAACTCAGTTACAGCTCAGGCCCTGGGATTCTCTAAAATCAATCAGTTACTGGAATATACTGACAATGAGAAGAACAGAAGGATAAGATGTCAGAATAAATGTAATCAAAAGTACCTGAGAAGAAGCAAATGCCAGTGTTCAGGGTCTATCACTATAGATAAGAAGCATATGATATGTATGTACATTTGTGTATTTGTGGTGTGATGTGTAGTATGTGTGGTGTTCATGTGCATATGTGCAAATGGTGTGCATATGTATGTGGAGTATGTGATATGCATGTGTTTGTTAAGGAGTTATACATATAGTATGCATATATGTGTGTGCTGGTGGTATGTGTGTAGTGGGTGGTATGGTGTGTGGAATGTATTTATATGTGGGCAGATGGTGTACATAAATGTGTAGAGGATGTTGTGTGGCATGCATATGTATATGACTGGATGTTGTGCATGTGTGTATGATGTGGTGGGTCCATGCATGTGTGTGAGGGTCAGCATGTGATGTGCGTGTATATCCAAATATTTTAACTACTGCAGATTATTACAAAATGATGCCACAGAACCAAGCATCAAGAACAACAACAAAAAAATAAAATAAAATAAAGGAAGAAAAATAAAGAAACAAATTCCAGTGGTAATACATCCTAAATAAGATAAGCAAAAGAAAACCATGGAGGACTTAGCCCAGCAGTTGAATAGATACCCCAAGAAGTATGGTTCAATTCAAACTTATCTAACATAGATATGACATTATAAAGCTCTTCTTTCCTGAAGCCCATGTGAGTGTGCAGATTGGTCTGGGTTGATCCTGCAAGAAGAGTGGAGCTATTCAGGAAGAATTTTACTTGAATCTGTATCCTAAGACATTTCTGGGTTTCTGGTTTCTGGAAAGAATCTCTCAACTGTGTTTAAACACTGTTCAAAAGAGACTCTTAGATTAGTTGCTCAGAATTCTTGCTCAATCCAATAGAGGTTAAATAAATCTCCAGATCAGCTTTTATTAAAGCAACAGTCACGTCTACTTCTCTGGGACCTTGCCATGCGTTTACTCATTGTATTCACCATTAAGATATTTTGGGGTGGTCCTGGACCAGACTGGACCTCCCAGTAGTAGTAAATATTAATATTATTGTGGTAAGAAGTATAATCTTTTATATAAATATGGGGAAATTTTTGCTATTTTGTAATTTGATTAACTCTTACAGAACAAATTGGCTTTAATTATTTTACTAAGGTAATTTGCTACATAAATTTTAAATCTTTACAAAATTATAAATAAGGAAAAATTGCAACTCAGAAATTCTAAGATTCTATGTTCACCTGGATCACATAAATGATCTAACCTACCCCACTAAACAACAAAAACTTCAGTGAGACTTCCAGGAATCTGAGTTCACCCTCACAGTATCATTCAGGAGCCACCTCGCAATCATAAAATCAATTGATGTTGACAGTATTTTTCTGTTTTCAAGTGATTCTCTTTCTTCTGCTTCTTCCAGTTCATAAATGCAAGGTAATTAGCTTTTCCAAACCATGACACTAAGAGAATATGTAGTTCCAAATGGACCCTGGTATAAAGAAACTTCAAGGATTTGTCTCTGTTAATTGCCACCCATTCCTCATTTAGGATTTCCATATTTTTTTCCCATTTCACTGCAGGATACATAAGAAAACATGTATATTTATGAAGAAATTAATTTTTGTTTTGTTGCTTTAAAAGTTGGACATTACCAGAAGCCAAACAGGGAAGGTAAGGTCAAAATTTAAAGGCTGGTATACTTCAAAATATTTTGGGTGCACTCTAAACAAGTATTGTATGTAATCAAAATGTTACTATATCCCCTAATACTTGCTATTTCTTTTCCCAGCCTTTTATGACTGAAGACCAACAGCTGCAATTAATTACCCTGAATTGCACGGTTGTTTTGTGAAAATAACAAATGCAGGTATGAATGAGACCAAAATGTATATATCCACTTGAGGCTTGACGTTAGATACAAGAGGCTTGATTTTCAGTAACATGCATGCCCAGAATCTACTGTCTCCAGATGCAAAAATTATAATTGCAATTATTTTTAATGTCACAGGTAGACTTCAAAAAGTGCTTATAGTTTTGCTTAATTTCTTAATCAGTAATTAAATATTTATTTATTTATTTATTTATTTATTTATTTATTTATTTATTTATTTATAAACTAAACCCTGCTGTATAAAGCTGAGTGGCCATCATTGGCTTCTCTGCTGAGATATGAGGTACCAGCCAGTGAAACTTCCTTACCTCTTCCCTGTCCCCACCTCCCCTCCACTATGAAATTGTTTTTCCATTATTCATACATTTTGAAAAAGTGACAAATAAGAGACCCTTGCCCCTGTCTAGTTTTTCAAACATAGTTATAGACTATGATCAGTAAAAAATGATTCACTCTTCTGACTTTACATACATTACAAACATTAGTTTATTCCTTGTCAGTTTCCAAATACAGGGTTAGTGTTGCCTATAGATCATTTCTTGTCTTCTTGTTAATTTGTTTTCTTTTACTCAGTGCTCTCACTGATTAATGAACGATCTTAATCTCTGATGGAAAATAGGGCACTGTAAGTATCATTCATGATTGAATATTTCTGAATATATAACATAAAAAGCAATGTCTACTATGCCGAGATAAGATAGCTAGACAGAGAAAATAGACTTTAGGTAACTGAGCTTCAGACATCTGATAACAATACCCTTAAAACTTAGACCAAAATATATTTTTAAAATATATTTAGATTATTTACATTCTGTTATGTACTGAATCGTGTCCTTTCAAAATCCATATGTTATGGCCCTAACCTTTAGCAGGCTGTTAAGGATATTAAGGTTAAATTAAGTCACAAAGGTGAGGTCCTAATTTCATAAGAGAGATGTCCTCATAAAAAAAGAAACAGAAAAAGACCAAATAAGGATACAGTAAGAAGGCAGCTACTGTAAGCTAAGGAGAGAGACCTTAAGGATAACCAGATCTGCCAGCACATTGATCTTGGACTTCTAGCATCCAGAATTGTGAGAGTAATTTCTGTTGTTAAAGTCACCCAATCTGTGGTATTTTTTATGAAAGCCCTAGCAAACTATGCATAGTTCCATAAGGATTTCATTTCTTTTTTTAATTTCCAGGGTTTTCTTTTAAACTGTTAGCATGTGTACAATATTTCTATTATTAATGATTAATAATAATTCTAAGTTAGTAATAATATTATGAGAAGTATACTTTCATGTTCATTTATTACATAGTTCTTAATGCCAACAGTCTTAAAATATAAAATTTATATTCAACTCTCATTTATCTGTGTGACAATGGAAGATAGCAATGACAATAACAAACAAGGGTATAGTTATCTCTTATGATAATATCAAGTCCCCAATTGTCATCTCTGGATGGCTGTTTGTGGAGCTGACTATTCTCTATACAGCTTTGAGATTAAGTTATATAAGTTATGAATAAACAGGGAAAAATGGGCTATTAATAGCCATTCTTTGATAACAGAACCTGGTAAATGTAGAAAGCAATAAATCTCATTAAAGAGATAAGTATATAATCACAGAGTACAAATGACAAACATCAGTACTTAGATTGTCTATTGAGACCCAGACTCACTGTGTAGTTTCATCAAAAAGTAATTATATTGAATATACTTTTAATTTATCTGCCCACCTTCCTTAGGTTTTAGAATAAAGAAATAAAATCTCCAGTAGCCTAGTGGTTAGATCCTAAAGAGAGGGGCAGAGGACAAAGTTAGCAGTTATCATAGGAGAGAGCTCAGGTTAGAGATGCCCACTTACAGCTGAAATCTGAATGGCAATTTGTTCCATGAGTAAACTGGAGAAAACTACTGTACTCCCAGAATAAGATTATGAGAAGACATTCCTTTCCTGATCTTGGCTCTGGATAGAGAAAAGGAAAGAGAAAAAAGAGAGAAAAATGTATTCTCTGACAATTCCTGATAACAAGCTCAGCATCACATAGATATAAGGCTAGAATGAATATTACCAGTATGGCTCTAAATAACTCTAGCCAAAAATTTAGGTTAAATAAATTTTAGGTTTGCAGTACCTCTAAGTGTCTGCGTGGCTTAAGGAAGTGGACCATTTTTGGTAGGAGATTCCCTTAATCTGGGTCCACATTATTCCCACAAATAATAGATATAGTAAAATTAGCTTATGGGAAAATCACAACACACTTGAGGAAAGAAGACAAAATGAACAAACAGTGGGAAAATAACTCAATGCAGAATTATAAAATTTTGGAGGTATTAGAATTAACAGATAAAAAATATAAATATGTTTAATTATATTTGTCAAAATAAAATTTATCAACTATATAACAGAACATGGTTAGGAAGATTTGGAGAAGAATTGACTAGAGTTTCTTGAAATAAGAATTCTAAAAAATAAAATTAAAAACACAGTGGAAAAAATACAACAGATAACAAATGGCATTAAATATAATCAGTAAGCTGTCATATGTATCTGAAGGAATACTGCAGAATTCAATGCAGAGAGGCTAGTAATGGATATGTATAAACAAAAAAGAAAGATAAACAGATATAGAAGCTGAACAGAAGAATCAACATACATCTAATAGGATTTCATAAAGTGAGAATGGAGATAATAGGGCAAAATAAATAACAGGTGAAAATTTTGCACAATAATGAGAAACTCCAGTTCACAGGTTTAGAAATTTCCTATGCAAGCAAACAAACAAACAAAAGCCCATATATAAATACATTATACAAAAATAAGGAACAATTAGTGTGGCAACTGACTCCTCAAAGCGACCATAAATACCAGAAGTCACTGAAATAATACTAAAGAAGTAATGAGAAAAATTAACTATTAACCTTAAATTTGTATATATAGTGAAAGTGAATAAAAACATACAAATTAGCAAAACACCAAGAGATTTTAATTATATAGGACGCTCATTAAAGAGACTTCTAAAGAATATAGTTCAGGAGGAAGGAAGTGTCACTATATAGAAGGTCTGAGATATAAGAAAGAATAAAGAACAAGAAAATGCTAAACTGTTAAACACATAGGTAAATTTGACATATTTTGACTATAAAACAGTAAATGTTTTCTAAGACTGGAGATAAAAACAAAGCTGAAATAAAATACCAGCTATCAATAGCATATGGTTTGAGATGAGAGTAGGAGTTAATCATCTGAGGTCTATGAAGTTTTTAGTAAGGCAGAAACAATGCTAAAGTCATTAAACTTTATACAGCAACTCCACAAGAGAAAAAATAGAGAATACAATTGGCAATGTAACAAAAGAAAAAAAATGTGAACAAAATAAAATATTCCTAAAAGTATGCCAGAGATGAGAAATCATAAAGATGATATAAAAAAGGAGGGGGGGAGAAACTACAAAATACTATGATAGAAATTTAATCTATATATTTTAGAAATCACATTAAATATTCTTTGAGAAACTATTTCCATTATAATATAAAGATGATCTTCCCTGAATTTTAAAATTACAGCAAAATAAAAGGATGAAAAGAGTAAAATCAAGCAAAAAATTAACCAAAAAATAATTTGTGTGTTTACATTAACATAATATAAAACAGACTTGGAGAAAATAGATTTAAAAAAACATATTCTAGTGAAATTTTCAAATAACTATGATAAGTAATAATATGGACATAAAATGTTAACAGAGATATAAGGAACTCATACCCATCATTTAAATAGAAAGTATTTATTTATTTATATCAATATTCGATGGATTTATCAGACAAAAACTCAGTGAGGCATTGGAGATTTGGACTAAACCATTAACAACCCTGGTTTAGCATCTGGCAGAAATACAATAAGTTCTACATCAAATAATAGAAAAATTTATATCTATTTCAATTTTAAAATGGAATATTTATAAATATTGATTATACTATACCATGAAGCAAGTCTAAACACATTTTAAAATTTCATCATTATATAGTAAATGATCTTTAAAAGAATAAATTAAGAATCCATTATAAAATAATTAAAATTCTACTTTTTTACTAATAAGTCATGGATAAAGAAATGAGATATAAAAGGTACAATATACTCAGATATTCATATCAATATTGAATTAGAATACAATTAAAAACAAATTAAAAAACTCTTCTAAATGTAACAAATTAGATATGAACAAATGGAAAGACCATCCTCTTAGTTTATAAGACTATCAAAAATGTGTCAATTCTCTTTAAGTTTGATTATAAATTTAACTCATACTCTTAAAATAGCATCTTTCATTTTTTCTGCTGCTAAAACTGAAATACAAACTTCAGCTGGACATGAAAGAATTTCTCTGGTGTGCATAAATGGGGAAAACTTACTTAAACATGACTCAAATCTAGACACAGAGAATAAAAGATTGTTAAATTTAATTGCATGGAAATAATTTTTAAAATAAAGCCTTATTTTGTGCCATGTATCCTCTTTGATTCTTCAAAATTATTTTTTTACCTTTAATTTTTACCAAAACCATACCAGATCAGTTAAATATTTTTTACATTTTACAAATGGGTAAATGAAGTCAAAATGAGGTTACATAATTTGCCCAATGTTTCATTCTTATAACTTAATAAAAATTAATAACACAAGCATACTTTTATTTCAGAAAGTATATATCTAACCAGTATACTTTTCTGTCTTTACCAATAGTATAATAAATAGGACAGTGTAAGGGGTGAGAACTGGAGAATTTCATGTTTCCAAAAGCAAAATTGCCTTGGAGCCTACTCCAAAGTAAAAATTGCTCCCCTGCTTTATATGTTTAAATAAACTGGAAATAAAAACAGTCTCTATGTCTAAAATGCTACAAAAGTCAAAGCATGTAGACAATGTAAGAGAAATATTTTTCATTATAATATTTTATCATAGATCATGCTATCCATCGTATATTATTTGATTATAATATTAAATCATAGTATATGTTAATTTATTTAATATATTTTTTTATTCAGAGTGATTTGTTTCTATAGACATGATATGAAGCAATGATTAAAAGAAGTGTTTGGAGGGTGGGTGGTGCAGACCCAGTGAAGAAGATGTACAATTAGACACTGTGCTCGCCTCTTTCCATGGCTTCATCAGAATTACAATAAAAGTACAGAAAACCATCACTGGGAGTCATCTGAGGTCTGGTGGAACAGAAGTCCTACAACTGGGGATATACATAAGAGGTCACCTTGAGACTGGTAGGAGGGTCAGAGACACTAAACAGGCCAGTACCACAACCACCTGTCAATGAGAATCGGGAGGGTTATCTCATCCGCAGAGGCCTTCCAGAGGAGTGATGGGTTCCAGCCCAATATGGCTTCTCCAGCCCAGGGTTCCAGTGCCAGGAACAGAAGTCTCCACAACCTCTGTCTATGGAAACCAGCGAGATTGTGGCTGAGTGAGAGGGAGAACTGAGAGAGCTGCAGAAGCTCCTTTTAAAAAGGCTTAGAGACATGAACTTACACACTGATGGACTCACTTGCTCTGAGCTCCAGCACTGGGCACGATCTTGAGGAGTGGCAGGAATACACAGTAAGGAACTGAGTTGTCTGGCTTTGAGGTGAGGGTTGGAGGGGCAATTTTTTTCTGGACACAAGTGATGGCAGTGTCCATTTTTCTTTTGTTGAGCCCTCCCCAATCCCTGCTTGCAGACCTAGGTGGCTGCCATAACTGAGTCTCCATCAACCTGTATAACACAGGTTGCTCCACCCAGGTGATTCCCTGAGACCCTGCCTCTACCAACTTGTAGGCCCACCCAAGTTGACTCTACTGGTTTTTCCATACAAATGGCCTGTCTTGGGTCATGTTGTAGACTTTCCTAAAATCTCTCAAAGGCTCACACAAACCAAAATATCAGCATCTGGCCTCCACATGCCCCTTGTCTCTTGATGAGTAGCACCAAGTTCGGCATTAGCGGCAAGCAGCCTTGGATCCTGGCTTGGCCTCTTGAGGTATGTATAAGACCAGAATGAGCGGCAGCTAATTGTGGATTGTTTGGTGACTCTTATCAGGTGGCCCCAGAAGTTGACAGAGTGTTGCTGAACTTGGCCTTCAGCTGGGCCTCTCCCAGGAGGCCTTTGAGTAGTGCACCTAGTGACCAGTTTCAGCTGAGCCAGAGCATCACTCATGGCTGTATCTGCAAAGGACACAGCCAAAGGGCAGACTGAACAGGTAGCAGAGCCCTACTAAAGTGAATCCTGCTCCATAGGGTCAGCCCCTTACTAGCCAATTTTTGCAATCAATCAGCCCATCAACATTCAAAACATTCAAATAGAAAACAAGGCTCAACTATAACAGAAGGGCACACACAACCCACACAGGGCCATGCCTTGAGCACCTGGCTCAGGTGACCAGGGAAGACTGTGCCACTGAGTCCCACAGGACATCTACTATATAAAGTCACTCTACTAAGACCAAGAGACTTAGGAACCCTACCTAATACATAGAAACAAACACACATAGAATACATAGAAGAAGCCAAAATGGTGAGGCAAAGAAACATGTCCCACATGAAAGAACAGAATAAAGCTCCAAAAAAAGTTATAAAAAAAATGGAAACAATTATTAGAAGCAGAGTCCGAAATACTGGTTTTAAGTATGTTCAATGAACTTAGGGGAATAGTTGATGAACTCAGTGAAAACTTTAACAAAAAGCATAGAAGGGAACCAGTCAGAAATGAAGAATATGTTATGAGATAAAGAGTACATTAGTGGGAATCAACAGATTAGATGAAGTGGAGAATTGACCAATAATTTAGAGGATGGGGTAGCAGAAGACATCCAATCAGAGCAGCAACAAGAAAAAAAAAAATCCGAAAAATTTAGGATAAATTAATGGGCATCTAGGACAGTATTAAGTGTACCAACATTTTCATTTTAGGGATACTGGAAGGAGAAAGAAGAGAGAGAGGAATTGATAACCTATTTCAAGAAATAATGACTAAAAATTTCCCTAACCTAATCAAAGAAATAGACATACAACCTTAGGAAGTGTAGAGTCCCAAACAAGATGAACCCAAACAGGCCCACACCAAAACACATCATAATTAAAATGCCAAAGATTAAAAAAATAGAGATAATATTAAAAGCAACAAGACAAAAACAATTAGTTACCTACAAGGGAGCTCTCATAAGACTGTCAGCCAATTTCTCAACAGAAACTTTACAAGCCAGAAAGGATTGGCACAAAATATACAAAGAGGTGAAAAGCAAGGACCTACAGCCAAGATTATTCTATCCAACAGAGCTGTCATTTATAATTGAAGGACAGATAAAGAGCTTCCCAGAAAAGAAAAAGCTAAAAAAGTTCATCACCACCAAACCAGTATTACAGGAAATGTTGGAGAGAATTCTTTAAGAAGAAAAGAAAATATGTATTAAAAATGTGAATAATAAAATGGCAATAACTACATAGCTATCAATAAGAACTTCAAAAGAAAAAGAAATGCTGTAATCAAAAGATCGAATGTCTGAATAGATAAGAAAACAAGACTTATACATATGCTGCCTATAATAAATTCATTTCAGATCAAAAGACACATACACAAACCAAAAGTAAAGACATGGAAAAAGATATGTCATGAAAACAGAAATGGAAAAACAATATCTGGGATAGCAATCCTGATACCAGACAAAATAGACTTTAAAACAAAAGCTGTAACAAGAGACAAAGAAAGACGTAGTAAGGGTCTGAAGGACCTGACCCCACTTCTTGGTATTTATCTGAAGAAACCCCAAATAATACTTTGAAGAGATGTGTTCATTCATATGTTCACTGCAGCATTATTTACCATAGCCAAGGGATGGAGGCAACTTGAGTGTCCATCAATAGATGAATAGATAAAGAAGAGGTGGCGCGCGCGCGCGCGCGCACACACACACACACACACACACACACACACACACGAATATTACTCAGCCATATAAATAGCTAATAAATTAAATCTTGTCATATAAAACAACATGAATGGACCTAGAGGGTACTGTGCTGAGTGGAGTAAGTCAGATAGAAAAAGACAAACACCATATGATTTCACTTACATGTAGAATCTAAAGAATAAAATAAACAAAACAGAAATAAGCTCATAGATACAAAGAACATTTTGAGGGTTATCAGATGGGAGGGAGATTGGGAGTGGATGAAAAAGGAGAAGGGATTAATAAATAAAAATTGATACTTACAAAATAGTCATAGGGATGTAAAGTATAGCCAGTAATATTGTAATAACTATGTATGGTGTTAGATGACTACTAGATTTATTAGGGTGATCACTTCATAAGTTATATAAATATTTAACCACTGTTTTGTACATCTGAAACTAACATATTATATGCCAACTATAATTGAAAAAGAAAGTTTGTTTTTTTTTTAAAGAGGTATGTGAAAGGGCAAGTGTTTCCTGAGAGCAGCAGACTGGCAAGGATGTTTGGTGCTTCGTACTTCACTAAACTTTGTGCTCTCTTTCACTCAACTAGAAATCTGGGTGTTTCTTTCTCTTACCTGAGACTGCTACCCCTCAGTTCTCAATATCTCTTTGCATTCTATCTCCTTTACTCAGAAGTAACTGTAAGTCTTTTACTAAACATTTGATATGTAGATGCATATATCCTTGAAAACCTCTCTCATCCTTCAGGAGAAAGTATTTTCAGAGGGATTATATTTTATATTTTGATAAGAATTTCCTACATTTCAGAGAGAAAGAGCAAAACCTTAACACTCCAGGGTGAAAAAAACACTGCTTTTGATTTTTAATATATCTGCTTAGAAAATTTCATTTTTAAAACTATGTTTGTGATACTTTTATGATAAAAATTTTTTTAAATGCTTTTATGGCAAAGTATTTTGAGACTATAATAACAAACACTGGCAATAAAAATGAACTCACATTCCTTGTTGTCAAAAGAAATTAAAATCATACAAACTTTTTACAATATTCATTACTTTAATATAAGAAACAATTTACATCCCAGAAAGAAAAACATATAAATAAATTGTATAAAAACAAGGCCAATGTGAACTTTTAAAAACAATATAAATTTTTAACTATTAAAGAATGATTAACTATGGCATATACACCTGTCCAACTACTATGTAATCTTTAAAAGTAATGCCTCAAAGATATAAAAACTACATAAACTCTCTGTAACAACATTGAAGGGTAAAATCACTCCATAGAATCTCAAAGTGTTGGCAAATATATTGAGAAGTAAATTGAAATATTATAAATGAAACAAAGTTGATAATCATAAATCAAAAGATAGTTCAATGATAACAATTACGAAATTTGACAAAATATACAAGATAACTGGACGAAGGTAAGAAAGCATAGGAAACACATGTAATTATTAACATAGATTACAAAAATCACTGGGCAAAAGTCAAAATGTATTCCTGAATAAATTAATACATAGGTAGGTTCCACTATGCATTAAGTATATCTTTTTACTCTAATGCTTTGACAGCTGGGGTCTTGCTGAGTCTAGAGGGACTACTCCGCCCCCCTCCCAGGGATAGCCAATTTCTATAGCTAGGAAAAGACTCACATGCACGTATGACCTTCATAAAACAAATCAGTCAATCCACCACCTCTACTGCCTCCTTTACTGGGCTCTCACACTGTAGACTACACTATCCAGCTTCCAAAATCATCTCAGGCCAGATATCAGGGAGCTAAGAACAACTGCTATGTCCCTGGGTCCATTCGTAGAAGCCCATCCTACAAACCACAATCAAAAGCTCCTGTCCTCTGTTTCATCCTGCTCCCTCTGCCTCCTTACAAACCCCTGTGCTTCATATGCCAGCCACTCCCACACCACCCCATGGTATTTCTTGCCTCCTATTTCTAGGGATCTGTGAGTATAAACCTCTTCCCTTATGACCCTCACTTTCATGTCTGTGTGTCTCACCATAACTGATTAAAAGACTACCAGGTACCCCTTATAACACACTACCTATAGAGAAGAGTATAGATACAATTTCCTGCAGATATCACATGTAAATTCTGGAAAAACAAATATACAAAAAATCAAATAAATTTGAACTTTACTTTAGGGCTCTTGAAGTAAACAAATGCAGGAATATTTTTAAATAAACACTTTTAGTTTTATTTCTTTTATTTAACTTAAGTTTAAAATAAAACTTTAATTTTAAAAACGTTTTAAGTTCACAACAAAATTGAAAGGAAGGTACAAAGATTTCTCATACACTCCCTGCTTCCAAATTTCTACAACTTTTTCCATTATCAACATCTTCCACCAGTACTGTACATTTGCTAAAACTGATGAACCTATAATGACGTCATAGTCATGCAAAGTCCTAATTTAGATTAGAGTTAACTCAGCGTTGCACATTCTATGGGTTTGGACAAATGTATAATGACATAAATTCATCATTATAGTACCATACAGAATATTATCACTGCCCTAAAAATTCTGTTTTCCACTTATTCATCCCTCCCTCTTCTCACTCCCTACCAGCCACTGATCTTCCTACCACCTTCATAGTTTTGCCTGTTCCAAAATATCATGTAGTTGGAATCATACATATAGGACTACTATGTAGTCCTTTCATATTGACTTCTTTCACTTAGTTATCTGCATTTAAGTTTCCTTCATATCTTTTTATAGCTTGATACCTCATTTATTTTTAGTGATAAATAATATTTTATTGTCTGGATGTAGCACAGTTTTACCCATTTATTCACCTACTAAAGGGTATGTTTGCTGCTTCTAAATTAAGGAAATTACAAATAAAGCTGTTATAAACACCTGAGTGTGGGTTTTATGTGGATATAAGTTTCAATTCCATTAGGTAAATCACATAAGGAATGCGGTTGCTGGGTTATATGATAAAAGTATATTTAATTTTGCTAGAAACCACCAAATTCTGCCAGAGTGGCTGTACCATTTTGCATTCCCACCATCAATGAATGAGATTTCCTGTTGTTCCACATCCTTTGCCATCATTTGGTGTTACCAGTATTCTAGACTTTGGTCATTCTGATAGGTGTATAATGGCATCTTACTGTTGTTTTGATTTGCATTTCCCAGATGACTAATAATTTGAGGTGTATTTTAATGTGCTTATTTACCATCTGTATATCTTCTTTGGTTAGGTATCTGTTCAGGTCTTTGACTCATTTCTTAATTTATGTTTTTTTTTTCATTGTTGAATTTTAAAAATTCTTTGGATATTTTGGATAACAGTTTAACAGAATTATCTTTTGCAAATATTTTCTCCCAGTCTGACTTGTCTTCTCACTCTACATTGTCTCACAAAAAAGTTTTTAATTTTAATAGATTCCAACTTCTTAATTTTTTATGGATTGTGCCTTTGATGTTGTATCTAAAAAGTCATAGCCATACACAAGATCTTCTAGTTTTTTTTCCTATGTTATATTCTAGGTGTTCTACAGTTTTACAGCGTATATTTAGGTCTCTGATCCATGTTGAGTTAATTTCTGTGAATGGTGTAAGGTCTGTGTCTAAATTCATTCTTTTATATTGTGGATGTCCAGTTGTGTCAACACAATTTTTTGAAAAGACTATCTTTCTTTATTTTAGTGCTTTTGTTCCTTCATTCAGGATCAGCTGACTATATTTATGTGGACCCATTCTGGACTTTCTGTTTTTTTCCATTGATCTATTTGTCTGTTCTTCCCCATCATCACATTGTCTTGATTACTGTAAACTTATAATAAGTCTTGTAGTTGATTAGTGTCTATCCTCCAACTTGGTTTCTCTCCTTCAATATTATATTGGCTGTTCTCTGCTTTTTGCCCCTACACACAAATTTTAGAATCAGTTTTTTGATATTCATAAAATAGCTAGTTTCTATTTCTATTGGGATTGCATTAAACCTATATATCAAGTTGGAAAAAACATTCTAACAACATTGATTCTTCTTATCCACAAACATGGAATATCTCTCTTTTTATTTAGTTATTTCATTTTGTTCAACAGAGTGTTATAGTCTTTCTCATATAGATCTATACTTAAAGATGTCTACCTAATTATTTCATTGTAGGGGGTGATAATGTAAGTGGTTTTTTGTTTGTTTGTTTTATTTAGGCGAGGCAACCCTTGGTTGACCTCACTGATTGCAAGGAACTTGTCAGCTTACAATATCTTATTTTTTATTACTTTATGTCTACAGCACCTGTTCTTCCTAAGTGGTCTCCCATTCAAATATTAACCAGGCCCAACCTGACTTAGCCTCCAAGATCAGATGGGATTGACCTTGTTCAGGGTGTCATGACCATAGACAGTATTGTTTTTAATTTCAAATTGTACTTGTTTATTATATGTAAAAATACAATCAACTTTTATATATTAACCTTAAACCCTGCAACCTTGCTCTAATTATTTATTTCCTCTATTTTTCTTATTGCATTAGCTAGAACTTCCAGTGTAATTTAGAAAGGAGTAGAGAGAGAAGGCAAGAAAAATATTGCCTTATCAAAAAGATTTTTAAAGCAAATAACAGTATGAAGCAAGCAAGGATTGAATATGGAGTTAATCTCCTCTATCTCTGGCTTTGATCTGTGGAGTCACTGTCATGATATGGAAGGTTGTTAAAACAAAAGTATTGAAAGCCTATTATCTTTCTGCTTAGAAGGTCCAAAGGAAGACTCCTGAAGCATAAGTCACTGGAAAGTAATGGGACAAATCGAAAAAAAAAAAAAGGAAATAAAAAAATAAGAGGAAAATTTCACATTGTGTGCGTGTGCGTGCGTGTGTGTGTGTGTGTGTGTGTGTGTGTGTGTGTGTGTGTTTGCATGCATCCTACCCATGTCTGGCTGGCAGCACACATAAATGCAGTAGACTACAAAGAGTCTGAACAAATGTTCATGTTGCCATTCACCAGAGGCAGGACAGAATTTTCAGTCTGAGTCTAACCAAGTTAATTGGCCACTAAAACAAAACAACACTCTTTGGAAAAATATAATTGAATCTAAAGCTTTTACAGTAAAATAGCCATAATGTTTAGTATGTAATACAATTATTCAGTACATGAACAACCAAGAAAATATGATCCTTTCACACACAAAAAAAGTAACAGAAACAAACTTCCAAATAAGTCAGATATTGAAATTATCTATCAAGGATTTTAAAGGCACTTTGAAAACAAAACTCAGAGCGATAAAAAATTATACTAATAATCACAATCATAATCATAACAGTACACGTCTCTAATTTTAAAATAGAGGGGGATATCAGCAATCAAAATATATATAAAAACAAATAAAATATTTCATAAAATCAAAACACATTTTTGAAATAAAAAATTTCACTGGATGGACTTAATAGTTGAAACATAGAAGTAATTTAAGTAATTAATGAGCCTAAAAATAGGTCAATAGTAATAAACAAAATAAATAATAGGAATAATAAAATATAAAAATAAGAGGAAAACAAGAAAACATGATCAGATCCTAAGGACTCTATGGGACAATAGCAAAAGGACTAACAAATAAACAAGCTCAGCAAACTTACCAAAACATGAAGAAAACCAAATCAGATAAAAATAGATAAACCAAAGATAAAGAAATAATTTTGACAGAACTCAGAGGGTGTAAAAGACATAAATGAGAAAAAGAATAAATCACTGTGGACTCTGAAAACAACAATCATTGTTCTCATTGAATCCATCTTTCAGATACTAAGAAAAATGCCAAACCAAATTCCATATCTAGCATAGTCTTAAAAAATGAAGGCAAGTATACTGTCTATGGTCTTGCCAACTTAAGTGGCAGAGTAAGGACACCCCAAAAAATTGCCCCTCTATAAAAATTAATGAAAAAAATGAGTAGAAAAATATTAAAATTAATTTTGTCTGAGCTCTGGAAAACAACTAAGGCTTGCAGCAACCCAAGGAGCATTTAGTTAAATGAATAAAATAAAATAAAATAAAATAAAATAATAAAATAAAATAAAATAAAATAAAATAAAATAAAGTAAAGTAAAGCAAAGCAAAGCAAAGCAAAGCAAAGCAAAATAAAATTAAATTAAATTAAATTAAATTAAATTAAATTAAATTAAATTAAATTAATTAAAAGACAGCATTTCTTTGTAAGCAAGCTTCGTGGCATTTTAACCTAACTTAGTTCCCTCATCACCAGTAACTTTAACAACTAAAGCCTACATTTATGGTTCCAGAGAGAGCAGAACAGAGTTTGAGCTCAATTAATATAATCCAATAAAGGAAACAGAAAATAAAATATCAAAAATGAAAAAGAATCTTACAGATGTGAGTAACATTATCAAATCTATTAGCACATGCATAACTTGAGTCCTCGAAGAAAAGCAAAGGAAAAAGAACAAAAAGAATATTGAAAAATAATTATCAAAAACTTCTCAGATTTGATGAAAACCATTAATTTACCTATATAATAGGCTCAACAAATTCAAAGTAAGATAAAATCAGAGATCCACACCTAGACCCATATTCAACTTCCAAAAGACAAAGACAATAAAAGTATCTTTAAAACAGCAAGAGATGTGATTCATCACACACTAAGGATCAACAAAATTAACAGCTGATTTCTTACTAGAAACTGTGGAGGCTAGAAGACAGTGGGGTGATAATATTCTATTTTAACACTTCTATTTGAAGTACTGAAAGAAAAAACTGCCCATCAAGATTTTAATATCTGGCAAAGCCATGCTAAAAAACAAAGGAGAAATCAAGACATTCTCAGATACATAAAACAATGGAAGAAATTTTCACTAGCAGACCTACCCTATAAAGAAGTCCTCAGGCTAAAATTAAAGGAAAATTTCATTTAAATAAGAATTTAAAGCCATATGAAGAAATAAAAAGCCCTGGTAAACATAATCACATGGTAATAATAAAAGCTATTATAAATGTTTTTTCTGCTTTTAGCTACATTTTCCCTCCCATTTTATTTAAAAGACAGCTGCACAATGCAATAATTAGAATTCTATATTGGTAAGTACACATTGTATGTTGATGAAATATGTGAAAATACAGCATAGAAGAGAAGATAGATGATGATGATGAATAGATAGATAGATGATAGATGATAGATAGATAGATAGATAGATAGATGATAGATAGATAATATAAATGGACGGACGGATGATAGATGATGATGATAGATAGATAGATAGATGATAGATAGATAGATAGATAGATAGATGATAGATAGATAGATAGATAATAGATAATAGATAAACGGACAGTCAGACGGATGATAGATGATAGATAGATAGATAGATAGATAGATAGATAGATAGATAGATAGATAGATGATAGATAGATAGATAGATGATAGATAGATAAATAGATAGATAGATAGATAGATAGATAGATAGATAATAGATAAATGATAGAGATGATAGAGATGACAGATAGAGAGATGATAGATATTCAGATTTAGGGAAATTCACAAATATGTGAATATTAAAAAATACACTCTTAAATAAACTAATCTCAAACAATTGCAAAAGCATTGTTGCTCCAAGGGCTGCTTGTTGATCATGGGTGGAAAGAGATACAGGGAAGAAGGTAAACTAAGAGTACAAAGAATTAGAGACCCCTCTTACCATATGGAGAAAATATGACCTATATTGTATCCAATTGAAGTTTACATTTACTTACTTATGAATCAAATAAACTAGAATAATTTTCTCAATATATAAAAAGAAGCCAAAAAATTTGCTATTCTGTTTATTTATTTGTTTGTTTTCAAGTGAGTAAAGACAGCCTGGATTTATGTGGGAATTAAGTTAAATACATAAAATTTAATTTTATTTTTCTAGTTTGCATGAACTTCACACAAGATTTAAAATTTAAGTATCTGAATATGATGTGAAACAATTTTTGGCTAACCTGACTATTAATGAATAAATAATAAGATTCTAAGTTTTATTTTCTATTTAGAAAGACCATGTTGAATAATGCAAATGGTACAATTACTACAGCCTTCTAAACATAACCTAAGTGTCATCCTTCTCAAAAAAATGTCAAATAAGTAAACTTATTCCCTAGAAAAGTAAGATTCATAGAGATATTTTAAGTGTTACATTTGTAAATATAATGTCTTAAGTATACAATTCATCTTCAAAAATATTGTCTTGTGATAGATGTGTTTTTCCAAGTCATAAAATTATAGCATAGGATTTTGACTTCTGATTGAAAAATATTTTCATTTTTTTATTGAGATATAAAAACAAAACAAAACAAAACTACATATCTTTTAATGGGCCGGAAGTATGCCTGTGTGCATGTGTATGCCTATGCATGCTTGACACTGTGTTCTTATTTACTTCAGAGTAAAATTCAGACTTAGCTTGTGACTGGCATAACTTTGATCATAGTAAAAGGCTGAGAGAAACTTTAGGAGCTTTTTTCTGCTGGTCTCCATCTTCCTTTGAAATCCAGTCTCTTAATTCTTACCAATGTTGACCTCAATGAGAATATGTCAGGAACAACTGGAACCCTTGTTAACTGCTTCAAAGGAGTGTGCCCTACCTGGCTGAGCAGGTTCTTCTTTCTATATAATGAGCTTTACTGAGAATAATAAAAATAATAACAACAATTCAGTGCAAAAATTAAAGTAATAGGGTTAGTAACAATGGAAAATACTAAAATTGCAAATAGTATGCAGCTCTAATAGTTGTAGCACAAAAAATTGGGCTTTCTCCCAGGCTACTAAGAAAAATGTGCAAAAATCTATATATTTTCATATTAAAAGAACATAAAGATAGTAGAAATTGCTTCTTATTTCTTTCCTGGAAAAGTAAAGTTCATAGAAATACTGAATTGCAGGTTGATGAAGATATTGAATTGGAAGAGAAAATAAAAGTCTTCAAATTAGAAAATGGCTAAATATAACTACTTGTGAGCTAAGCAATAAAAGCCAGTAATGGGCTTTGAAAAAGTTACAGTGGAATATCATAATCTTTGCAACACACATAAAAAGAGGAAAGGAAGAGAGATAAGGATTGAGGAATATTAAAACACTCAGGACACAGGGCTGACATACCTAGATATTCCTGGTTAAAGTTCCAATGTCATAATAAGTCATTAAGCAATAATAATACCTACAAGTTGTATGAATAACTGCTTATGTGTTATATAAATACAGAAGGAAAAAATGACTAATAATTTATTGATTGTAATAAAAGGGTCAATCTCAGATAGAGATGAGCTATCCTTGCTTTTCATAACAAAGTGAGGTGATCCTATCAGCAGCCTCAAAAGTGGCAAGTTTAATAGCATTTTCCAAATTACCAAATTGTCCCGATCCGCGGGACCTAGTTATTCGCGGGCTCGAAGAGGGTCCAGCCTGAAAGAGAAACAGGCCGAGAAAAAGGAGCGGAGGCAAGACAGTATTCTGATCAAGCCTCAAATTTTTTATTTTAGAGCGGGTATATTTATACAGAAGAACAAAGGGGGGCAGGACTGACTAGGCAGGGGGATACTTGTTACAATTTCATTGGTCCTTGGTTGAAGGGGTGAGGGAATACAAAGGTTTAGAGGAAGTGGAGTGTGAAGGGTGGGGTGTAAGGGAAAGGGGAACTAGGGAGGAGGCGGGGAGGCTCCTTGGGCAGGTCAACAGCCATTCAGTAGGTCCTTCCTTATCCGGAGGGTATGTTAATACATTCTGTGGTTAACTGTTCCCTGGAGCATTATCTGCTCCTGCATTCTTTAGATAGCATACAGGTTTGTTAATGGCCAGGTTCTATGCCAGGGGGCTGGGCAGTCAGGATGAAGGCCTTTTGGCTCCCAACACCAAATTAATAATTTCTATAGTTCATACATTTCTCTTCAAATATGGATAGTAAAGATATATACTGATATGAGTTTGGTTAATAATTGACAACATCTTTGTAATTAAATCAAATGAATAAATTTAAAAAAATATTTCTAAGCAACTAAAAATATTCTATACTTAAATTTTCTGTACCTATTACATGGTAATAATTTACTGAAATTTTAAAATCATTTCAAATTTTGAACTAGTACTTGCTTTCTGCTTTTCATTTATTTAGAAGTAATATTTGATTTTACTAAATATTTATTCCATTTTAATATTTTCATTAATTGAAAGAACAACTTATCTCTGGTAATTATCTTTTTAAAGAAATTTATCATAATGAAAATTAAGTAAATATTTAATATTTTTTAAATATTAAAAAAAAGTCAAAGAATCTCTATAAAGGCATAAGCTTCAAAAAATCTGCTAGCTTTTATTTTTCTAAAATGAACATTGTAGATTACATGGTCATGATTTAAGAGAAGCATTTACTTAAATATTACTCAGATGTCTCAGGAAAGTTAATATTCTGAATCTAACTAAAAATGTAAAGGAGTATATTACAGGACGCCATTAACAAAACTGACTTAATTTGTGCATGAGAATCAGTTACCTATTTTCTGTTCCTGCCTTTTGTAACTTTCATTTTTCAAACAAGACAGACAGCTTAAGAGTTTTAATCCCACCAAGGTCTTGGTGAATAAAAGGCAGACACTGTCTCTGTTCCTCAGATGTGGGATAGGTCAGAAGAAGCCCAGGATATCTGGGGTGGACAGAGCTACCATGCATCTTGCTGACAATAGAGTCCCTAAACTTCCCTCACGTGACAGCTATTTGTCTCAGGGCCTGACTTGGGATTGCGATTTCACTGTGAACAAATCTAGCTTACTGAATTTAAGAATTCCTTTTCTAGTTTCTTATAGTCTTCGTCCTGAAGTGTGGTTCTTGCTTCTGGAATTCCTTAATTTAATGTATATGGACCTGCTGATCAGTAATTCCAGAACTCATCTGATGCCCCCATCCATCCATGGCTGCCTAGACACTTGTTCTCATGCTCTTCTCCACCTCTTAGCTGTGGATTTCTAGTCTTTACAAAAATAAGATAATTTTATTAAATCGATTTTGTTTAGTTGAAGAAACTAATTTTTTTTTAGTTTTCTTAATCCATACAGTGAATATATTTCCAAGGTAATAATTAAGCTTCTACAATATTACCCTGACACTTCATGATATTTCATGTGTTTTACTTTTATCTACAGAAGACAGTATAATATGGAAAAAAAATAAATTTGAGATATAATTTACGAGGAACATAGACATAAATTTATATGCTTTTTTTTGTTGTTTGGTTGGGCCACTTGTCTTCTTTTATTTGGTCTTTTATTTGGGTTTTAATCAGATCCCCAGGAAATCTTTTTATCTCCTTCAATGACTGTTATTCTGGAGATACTGATTGGTCTGTGAAAAAAATTAAAAAGATGATAATGACAGAGAGAAAGAGAACATAATACTGGTTTAGTAGATTAAAATGCAGTTCATTGAAAAATAAAATTGGTATTTTATTTTAGAAACAAACATCTGATCACACTTGTCAGGTGGACATGGTAGGTAGGGAAAGATAACGAGTTTCTTTTCTTTCTGTATAGTAATATCTAGAGATCATAAACTTGTAACTTATTCAGAAAAGTAAAAAAAACATTAGTTTCAGAAAGATAACACTATCAGATATGTGGTTTGTGAAAAAAAATAATAAATCTTAACAGCTATTGAAATGCTTTGGTAAGCTACTTGGTAATTTAACACCAGAGCATTTGCCTAACAGGAAACAGACAAAAATAGAGTACAACTAATCTAAACCAGAAAATAACTAGACTTCAAGGGCAGGTATTATCATAGGAGAGAGGAGAAAGAGGGCATCCCAGTATGTTAGAAATTTCCTCCAGAAATACAACACCTTTAAAGAAAAATTGGTTCACAAGAAAAATGTAATAGTACATAGGAAATTCATTAGCCATATCACTCATTCTAAAATCCTCAGAGAGACTGGGAATGACTCAAGTCTCCCACTACACAGAGAATAAGGGTTGAGCTAAATGCATTAATCTCAAAGTATGGACTATCTTAGTTGATGCCTCGCTGATGTATGAGTTATAAGGAAAACTGAGAAGAAGTCTGAGTAAAGGAGAAATGAGTTATTTTTACTGCCAATTCTTTCAGCAATTAGGTATGTGCTCCATGAGAGAAAATAATACATTCGTTTCTAAATTTTTTCATCTATAAAGGAGACATAATACTACCTGACCCATCTAACCTACAAAATCATATAAAAATCAAATGACTACACTTAGAAAAGTGTAAAACCTCTCTAGAATGAAAGGCATTTAGAGTTGACAGACTCAGAAGTCAGTGGCTATATGTCAATACCTCTTATCCTGGACTGTAAACTGCCTTTTTTTTATAGCTAACTGTATTTTGTTTTTATTCACATTAAAACATGTCTAAGTCAGCATATAAAAAAATAATTAGTCTTTCTATTGCTCAATCTGCATGACAATGACATGCTTCAACTAATTATTAAGTGCAGAAACTGAGGAATCCACTTAGATTCACCTCCTTACCTACACATCTAATCAGTCACCATGCTGCCCAGTGTGCTTCCCTCTGTTTTCATTGCCACAAACCCTTCTAATGTTGTGACACCTTTGCCTTGAACCATGCTGTTGCTCCAATGATGGTGATGACAGCAGTAAGCAAAATCTATGCAGCACTTATGTGGCAAGCACTGTCTCACACACTTTCCACATGTTAACATGTTCAACCCTCGCAATAACTCTATGCATAGATGTATATATTTTTTTGTTTTCCAGATGAGAAACTGAAGCACAGATAGGTTAAATAATTTTCCCAATTTCAGCATTTAGTAAGTGGTGAAACCAGGCCATATATCTAGGCAACCCAGAGATAAGTTCCATGTTCTTACACACTACATTACAGCAAAGATGGCTTCATTTGGGAAAGCAGGCATTAATTACTTTTTTATCTTTTTAAACCATTTTCACACCAAGTCAAGAATATTCTAATCATTTTCTTTTGCACTCAAGGTATAAATTTAAATTTCTTTGTATGTCAAAAAGATCATGGTTTTAGTCCTATCCTCTAGCCTTATCCCTTTACTGTCTTGCATTGTACTTGTATTAGGCTGCTTTCCTTTCTCTAAACAACTCTGTGTGTTATCTTGCCTCAGATAGGCTATTGTACATTATTTTCTATCTACTGAGGGCACATCCTTCACAAATTTTGCTTGATAATTTCTACTCAGTTTTTGAGTAGCTGTTACTAGAGCATTTCTTCTGTGGGAAGTCTATCTCAACCCTCTCCCAAGATAATTCCAATGAATTCCTATTGTATCTTTTACTCTTTCCCAACTCTTTCTGTATTATAATTGTCTGCTTACTTTACTGTCTCCTTCAATTGACTGTAAGCTCTTTGAGGCTAAAACCAAGTGCTATTGCACTCACATCAATTCTGTCACACAGAATGCTCTCAATTAAGGGTTCTCAACATGAGGTCATTGTATGAACTTGAGTGGTACAACCAATTCCCAAGAAACGTTATGCCAACTGTTGTGAGTATGATGTGTAACTTTGGGAGTATGGGAAATAATTGCATTTTTTGACTTGCCACTGGGCTAGGGTGTGTTTGTAGGAAAAAATAATTAGAGTTTCTCCAGTAGCCGCTCTACAACACCTATCTCCTTGAAGATTCCATAACTTTCCATTTTCAAGGATCTGCTCTTCCCATAACATTGATGGTGTGGTACCTCTCTACCCATTACATGGCAAGCTAAACATCTTTTTTGATTCTACAGTTCTATTCATATTGAAGGAATTGACTGCTGCAGTGAGAAAATCTAAAGTATAATAATTATTAATTAAATGTTGTTATTGAGCTTGGCCAGGAAAAGGAATTATTTTAGTCAATCAGGTATTCTAATAAATAGAAATCGATACCAGATGAGACTGACTATGCTGTAATGAGATGAATTTATGTAAGTGGTTGGTGAAATTTGCCTTTTCACTTTACAATTATAATTATATGCAGATTTTTAGATTTCGAAGAAGCAGCATACGATAAATAACATGCTTCTAGGTGGAATTTAATCTTTGATGATTCAGCAAGATCACACAGAGCTTTAAGATCAGTGCTAGAAGCATACATTATCATTGTCTGAGCTTTCAATAAAGATTTCTCGTTAAAGTGTCAATTTTACTTTTCTCATTTAGGCCTCTTATGTGGTTATAGGAAGAGAGAAGAAAGGTGTTAAAAATAATCGGTGGATGACTGCAAGGAAAATCAAGGAAATCTGTATTCATTGGCTGTGGTGGCTGAATTATTTTCTGTTCTCTAACATGTATTAACTTCCACCCTCCTGTTCCTCATAACAGCATCATTATTACTTTTTTAATGATAAAAGTGTTTGGATCAAGTGTTACATTAAAAGAACAAGCCTGAGCAGATCCTGGGCACAAAGCCTTTGGTTTTATAAAGTAGAAAGTTAATGTTCACTGGAATTCTCATGTCCTTTGTATCCAAGAGAAGGACAATAGAGCATTTAGTTGTTTTCAACCTCTTTTAGGTTGCAGAGGTATAGAAAATAAAAGAAAATTTAAAAAGTGAGGCTTACCCTTTCAAGGCAATCTGTAGGGAACTTGGAACAAACATTATGTTCAGTCTAGTATTAATGACTCCTCTCAAACACCTTGTGATTAATTCTGCATAATAAAAAAAGCGTCAAAGGAATCTAAGACTGAAAATACATTTGAATCAGAAAACTTGAGCTCACAAAGAGCTCAAGATGCCTTAAATAACTCAAGAGCTTTCTAATTTCCTCATAGTCATCTCCAAAAAGCTATTAAATTTATTGTGACACAAAGGAAATTTATCATTCTCTTCTAAATGTGATCTTCCCCTATTCAACATCATTTCACCCTAGGAGAAATAATTAATCAACCTGTCCCCTAAGCCTCTTCTGTACATGGTCTATTGTACTAATACCTTGATTACTAAATTTTAGTTAATAGTTAAAATAGCTAAGACATACTGAAATTATGTGCTAAAAAACATTTTAAGCAAGTTATATGTATTAACTCACCTAATCTGCATAACAGACCTATGGAACATGTGTAATTTTTGTCTCAATTTCACAGATGAAAAAACCGAAACAGAAAGTTGAAGTAGCTTTCCTGAGATCACATCCCTAGCAACAGGAAAATCCCTAATTCAACTCTAGGCATCTTCTTCCAGTCTGCCTGAACTCCATAATATTTTGTTGTGTGTCTTCTGATGATTTCTCTATTAATGAACACTTCTAATCTATCATCTACCTATCTATCTATCTATCTATTATTCTATCTATCTATCTATCTATCTATCTATCTATCTATCTATCTACCTACCTACCTACATACATACATACATACCTACCTATCTTTCTTTCACTCTAATCATCTATCTATCATCTATCTAATCTAAACTTTCTCTCTTAAAACACTATATTCGACACCTCAAGGAATTGCCACTAACTGGGTAACTACCAGTTGAACCTCTTAGCTGAAAATTTCAGTTCTCTTTCAAACTGTGTTGTGCCTTTAGTGAGGCAGTTCTTTGCCTAAATTCAGACAGATTATCCTGTCTAACAATATCTGATTTCACATCCAATACTGGAGACTTTCCCTATATATATACCTTATAACATGGCCCTATATATCTTAGATGTTATATCTATCTCTCTCTATATATACATAGATATAGATGATATAGATATAGACATTAGATTATATTTCTGCCAACATGGCAAACATGATATCTTAATAAATTATTTATCTATAAAACACATAGAAATATTGGAAATATAAAAATAAACACAAAGCCAAAACAAAAACTTAAACTTTGTTCTGAACGAACAAGAAATTAAGACAAATCTGTAGGAGCCCAAAAACCAAAGTAAGCAATCATAAGTTTTTAAGAGCTCACTAAAGCTACAAGCTTTTGAAACCATTTGCCAATTTTAACAAATTCAAGTATTGAATTTTATCAATCATAAGAGGGATAAGAAATATGAAGTTGGGCCCCCAAAAAATAGAGGATTGAGAACTGAAACACTTACATGTAATTTGGATCCTCAAACAACTAAAGCCTCAATGATAAGGTAATATAAAACAAAAACTCAGCCGACTGTATGAAAAAAAGATTTCTCTACCTTGATGTAGGATCCATGATCACAGGTCTGCCCTAATGAAGGTTTGAGGTTTGAATTTATGCTTTGTATTCAGTCCAGGAAACACAAAATTATAAAATTCTAATAAGCGAACTAAGGGAGACATGGTGACCGATGGATGAAAAATAAATTGCCTATGGAGTTCAGACCATCATAAGCTTCAGATGTGAAATTATGAAACACAAGAACAAAAGATGACTGAAAGAATAAGGAGCAAAGAGAGACCCCCAGAGACATCATATATTAGGATTCTTGCATACAGAATAAACATAAACATTAATGAGTTTTTTAAAGGAACAAACCAGAGAATTGGCAGCATAACCAAAAAATATCTAAGAAGGGCAGATAGGTTTGAAAAATATACACATATGACTTTAGAAATAAAAAGCATGTAATAAATAAAATTTTAAATTCTATGGCTAAATTAAAATCAGACTGGACACTGGTGAATTGGAAAGTAGAAATAGTCTCAAAGATATAAATAATATATTGAGAGTTAGAGAAACCTTAAAAACATAAAATAAAGGATAAGAGACATGTTGACAAGGATGAGTAGATAAAATATAAGTTTCAGAAGAAGAGAAGAAGAGAAAATATTCAGATATATTTGCGAGACATTTTTATATTTCAAGTAACTCAAGTAATCTTACATTTAAAAACAATTGTCTTAGAAGAATAAATTAAAAGAAACATATTAGAAATATTTTTTAATATTTCTGCAAAACAACAAAGAAAAAAATAACTCAAGCTGCCCATAAATTAAGGTGTATTAACTAAAAAGATAAACAATGAGATTGAGAGCTGACTTATTAATAGATTCACTTCAAAATAAATGAAATATATATGATAAGACTTTATAGAAATTCAGCAAAAAAAAAAAAAAAGGATAAATTTACTCCTTTAATGGAAGATACCTGTAAATAGAAAAAATAAATTAGTGGGGACTTGGAAGATCTGAAAAGAGCAATGAACAATGTTGGTCTAATAAACATACAATTAGTGAGGGACACAGTTTAAGCAAGCAAACAAGGAACATTATGTAAGATGACTATGCACAACATAAGTCCTACACATATCAAAAATTATAGTTTATTTTCTAACTCAAATTTATTGTCTGTAGGTCATCATAGAAATAATTTTTAAATAATTTTTAAAATATATAAAGTTTGGAAGAAAAGAAACAAAACTTTCATTATTCACACATCATGTTATCTTATAAAATAGCTAATATAATTAAGAGGAAAAATAGTAATATTAAGATAATGTAGCAAGTTATTTAGACATATTGATCTACATATAAAAAACAATGGCATTTCTGTACCCTAACAACAAAGTGAAGTGTAATTTTTAGAAGATAGCGCTTAAAATTACAAAAAAAAATAAGGAAGAAATTATCTAAAAAATGTATAACGTAGATAGATAAAATTTTAGGGCTTTATTGAACTAGATAAATTGAACAAAATGTCATGTCTAGAAAATGAAAGGTTTCCTAAAGTTGCCAATTCTCTTCAAATAAATGAAAAAAAAATTCAATGAAAATCTAATTAAAATTTCAACAGAGTTTTTCTTCAACTTCCTGAAACTTTACATGCTAATTATAAAGTTTATGTGGAAGAGTTCATTAATAAAAATAGCTAAGACAATGCATAGTTCTCCAGGAGGAGCATGTGAGTGGGAGCAATCCATCCAGGATGCAACTATAAGGGTGCATTGCCTGTAGAGAATTTTTAAACAAAAATAAATCTAATAAAATTCAAAAAAATAGCTGAGGTAATTTTGACATAAAGCAATACAGTCAGGGGACTGTTCTGCAGTTATAAACTCTTATACTAAAGATGAGAAAGTTTGCTAAAGCCATGGATAAACAGAAACTAATAGTGAGACTAGAAACAGTCAGATTTTATAATTTGTCATATGGCAGAGCTGGCCTCCTTATCATGAAAAGGTGAAGCATGAAGAAAAGATGAAACATTCGATCAAAGGAGCTGAGGCAATTGCTTATAAATATGGCTAAATAGTTGGAGCCCTGGTTTACAAAACAAAGTAAGACAAATTTCAGGTGAAGTGTCAAATCTGAAAAAAAATTTTTAATTAATTAATTAATCTTTTATGGTGACATTGATTAACAAAATCCAATAAGTTATATCTAAACACTTTAACAGTAAGATATATCTATATATATTTACACTGTGTGTCCAACTCCCATAGTTACATTTGTTTCTGTCACCACATATTTGACCCCCTTTACTCCATCTACCTTCCTCTACCTCCTCCACCAGCTACCCTATGGTAACAACTAGTCTATAGTCTATGTACATGAGCCTCGATTTGTTTATCCTGTTCATTTATTGCTTTTAGTATTATATCCCAGATATAAATGATATCATGTGATTTTCAACTTTTTCTCTCTAGGTTATTTCGCCTTAGCATGATTATCTTGAGAAACATCCAGGTCGTTGCAAATGGCAGTATTTTATTTCTTCTTACGGCTGAGTAATTTTCCATATTATATATGTACCACTGCTTCTTTAGCCAATCATCTAAGTAGGACACTTCAGTTGCTTCCATGTCCTGGCCACTGTGAATAATGCTGCTATGAACATTGGTGTGTAAATATCTTTTTGGATATGGGTTTTCAAGTCTTTGAGATAAATACTCAGTGGAGGGATTCCTTGATCACATGGTAGATCAATTCTTAGTCTTTTGAGGAAGCTCCATACTGTTTTCCATAGTGGCTGTACCAATCTCCAGTGCCACCAGCAGTGTGTGAGGGATCCTTTATCTCTGCATCCTCTACAACATTTGTTATTACTTGTTCTGTTGATTATAGCTATTGTAACAGGTGTGAGATAGTATCTCACTGTGATTTTGATGTGCATTTCCCTAATAGCTAGCAATGTTGAGCATCTGTCCAAATATTTGTTGGCCATGTATATGTCCTCTAGGGAGAAGAGTCTGTTCAGGTCTTATCCCCATTTTTTGATTGGATCATTTGTTTTCTTGTTGTCATTGAGTCATATAAGTTCTTTGTATATTTTGGACATTATTGCTTGCAAATATATTTTCCCATTTGAATGGTTGTCTCTTTTCCTCTTGACAGTTTCTTTTGCTAACCAGAGCTTTTTACTTTGATGTAGTCTCATTCATTTTAGCTTTTACTTCCCTTGCCTTTGAGGCCAAATTCATAAAATCCTCTTTAAGTCCAAGTTCCTTGAGTCTAATTCCTATGTTTTCTTCTATGAATTTTATTGTTTCAGGTCTTATATTCATGTCATGTTCTTAATCTATTTTGAATTAATTTTGGTGTATGCTGATAGACAACAATCTAGTTTCATTCTTTGGCAGGTGGCTTTCCAGTTTTCCCAGGACCATTTATTGAAGAGGCTTTCCTTTCTCCACTGTATGGTTTTGGCTTTCTTGTCGAAAATTATTTGCCCATATAAATATGGGTTTACTTCTGGACTCTCGATTCTGTCCCACTGGTCCCTGTGTCTGTTTTTCTGCCAAGGATATGCTGTTTTGATTACTGCCACTCTGTAGTATAATTTGAAGTCAGGCAGAGTGATACTTTCAGCCTCTTTTTTTCTTTTTTTTGGTTTTGGCAATTCAGGGTCTTCTGTGCTTCCATACAAATCTGATGATTTTTTTTGTTCTATTTCTTTAAAAAATGTCCATGGGATTTTGATGGGGATTGCATTAAATCTGTATAATGCTTTAGGTAATATGGTCATTTCAACTATGGTGATTCTTCCTCCCAAGAAAACAAAATATCTTGCTATTTCTTTGTATTTTCTTCAATTTATTTTAATAGTGTTTCATAATTTTTATTATATAGGTCCTTCATATGTTTTATTAAATTTATTCCTAGGCATTTTATTCCTTTTGTTGCAATTGAAAAAATAATTATTTTCCACTTCTTTTTCTGACACTTCATTATTAGCATATAGGAACGCAATGGAGTTTTGAACTTTGATTTTGTATCCAGAAATTTTACTGTATTTGCTTATTGTTTCTAGGAGTGATCTTGAAGAGTTTTTAGGGTTTTCTATATAGAGAATCATGTCATCTGCAAATAGTGACTATTTGACTTCTTTGTTTCCTATGAATGCCTGTGTATCTTTCTCTTGTCTGATTGCACTCACTAGGACCTCCAATGTTATATTGAATAATAGTGGTGATAGTGGACAGCTCTGTCTTGTTCTTGATCTTAGAGGGAAGGTTTTTAGTTTTTCACCATTAAGTATAATGTTGGCTGAGGGTTTGTCATATATAGCCTTTATTATGTTAAGTACTTTCTTTCTATACCAATTTTGTTAAGTGTTTTTATCATCAATGGATGCTGTATCTTGTCAAAAGCTTTTTTTTTTTTTTTGCATCTGTTGCATATGATTCTTATTTTTTAATTTGTTTATGTGGTGTATCACATTAACCGATTTGCATATGTTGAACCATTTCTGTGCCTATGAGATAAAGCCTGCTTGATCGTGGTGTATAATTCTTATAATAAGCTGTTGTATTTGGTTCATTAGTATCTTATTTAAGATTCCGCATCTGTGTTCATGAGAGATATTGCTCTGTAATTTTCTTTTTCTGTGTTATTCTTACCAGGTTTTGGTATCAGAGTAATATTGGCCTCATAAAAATGAGTTGGAAGTATTGCCTCCTCTTCAATTTTTTGGAAGAGTTTGAGGAGAATAGATATTAAATCTTCTTTGAATGTTTGGTAGAATTCACTGGTGAAAACATCTGGTCCTGGACTTTTACTTTTTGGTAGGTTTTTGATGATTGTTTCAGTTTCCATACTGCTAACTATTTAGAGTTTCCATTTCTCCTTGATTCAGTCTAAGAGTGTATTTTTCTAAGTTCTGGTCCTTTTCTTCTAGGATATTAAATTTGGTGCTATGTACTTTTTTATAATATTTGTGTAAAATTCTTTGTATTTCTGTGGAGTCAGTCATAATTTCTCCTCCTTCATACCTGATTTTATTTGTGACTTCTCTCTTTTTTCTTTAGTGAGTCTGGCCAGGCGTTTGTCAATTTTATTAAGCTTCTCAAAGCAGCAGCTCTTTGTTACATTTACTTTTTTCTATTTTTTTTTTTTGTTTGTTTGTTCTCAATTTCATATTTGATTCTTTCCTTTTGCTCACTTTAGGCTTCATTTGTTCTTCCTTTTCTAGTTTTTTAAGATGAAGCTTTAGGTTGTTTATTTGAGCTCGTTGTTTTTAGAGATAGGCTTGTAATGATATGAACTCTTCCTTATGAGCACTTTTGCCCTGTCCCAAAAGTTTTGATATGTTGTACCACCATTATCATTCATCTCTATGTATCTCTTGATCTCTATTTTTATTTCTTCCCTGATCCAGTGATTCTTCAGTAGCATGTTGTCTAATCTCCATGTATTTGTGGCTCTTCCTACTTTCTTTTTGCAGTTGATCTCTAGTTTCAAAGCATTATGATCCAAAAATATGGTTGGTATGATTTCAACACTCTTATATTTGTTGAGGCTATTTCTGTGTCCCATGTGCACTAGAGAAGAATGTATAAGTAGCTATTTTGGGATGGAAGGCTCTGTATATGTCAATTATGTCCAGTTGATCTAATGTGTAATTTTCTGTTTGGATTATCTGTCCATATCTGACAGTGGGGTATTTAGGTCTCTACCAAGATAACGTTTTGGTCTGTTTCTTCTTTTAGTTCTGTTAGGAATTGCTTTACATATTTCGGGGCTCCTGATTGGGAGCATAGGTATTAATAAGTGTTATGTCTTCTTGGTGCATAATTCCCTTTATCATTATGAAGTGTCCTTCAGTGTCTTTCTTTAGCTTTTTTTTTTTGAAGTCCATTTTATCTGATATTAGTATCTCTCCTCCTGCTTTTCTCCAAATGCCATTTGCTTGAAATATTATTTTTCACCCTTTCACTTTGAGTCTGTATTTGTCTGTGGAGCTGAGATGTGTTTCTTTGAGGCAGCATATGGTTTGGTTTTGGTTTTTTGATACATTCTGTAACTCTGTGTCTTTTTTTTTGTGAGTTCAGTCCATTTACATTTAGGGTGATTATGTAAATATGAGGTCTTCTTAAAGCCATTTTATCTTTTGCTTTCTGGTATTTCAGAGTTTCCATTGCTTCCTTGTTCTTCTGTTTCTGTTTTCTTTATTTTTGTTGGCTTTAGTGGGTTTTGCCTCTGGCTCTTCTTGTTTTATGTTATATACTTCTGAATTTTTTGTGTGTGGTTATCATTATGAATATGAAAAAGATAGTTATATATATAAAGTCATCCATTTTCTTCTGTGCATGCATTATCTCCATTTCCCTTTGCCTTTTTGACCTTTGAATTCTCTCTTTTTTAGTCATTTTCATCTCAATTTGTTTCAATATATGCTGAATATTCATGACTATCTTATTGTAGCAATTTTTTCCAGCAATTCTCTTATTAATATTTAAGCTTAAAATGTCCTGTTCTGAGTAAGTGTTACACTCTTCTGCTTCTATTTGCCTGATAGTCACCTTACTCCTAATTATATTTCTCTTTCTTCTTTCTTTCTTTCTTTCTTTCTTTCTTTCTTTCTTTCTTTCTTTCTTTCTTCTTTTTCTTTTTGCTTTCTTTCCTCTTTTTTGTCATTTTGTTTTAGGTGAGCTGACTCCTTTCAGTATTTCATTTATGTAGGCCTCATAGTGGAGAATTCCTTCAATTTTTTTTACTTCTGGAAAGGTCTTTATTTCACCTTCATACCTAAAGGAGAGCTTAGGTGGATACGTTATTCTAGACTGGTAGTTCCTTTCACTTAATAGTTTGAATATTTAATTACAACTTCTTTCTGGCTTGTAAGGATTGTGCAGAGAATTTGATGTTATTCTAATGGTTTTCTTTTATAAGTTACCACCTTCTTCTCCCTGGCTGCCCTGAGAATTCTGTCTCTGTCATTGATTTTTAATACTTTTAATACAATGTGTCTTGGTGAAGGCCTTTTTGGGTTGAGATAATTGGGTGTTCTAGTGACTTCTTTAATTTTAAACTCCAGCTCATTCCTTGGATTTGGGAAACTCTCGTAATTTATTTGTCTGAAAATGCTTTCTAGTCCCTGCCTCTTTTCCTTGACTTCAATAATAACCCACTATTCTTATGTTTTCTCTCCTGATGGTATCAGCTTGTTCTTATATTTCTTTTTCATTATTTTTTATTCTTAATATTCTCTCTTCTTCCTTTTGATTTATTTCTAGATTTGTCTTCAATATCACTGATCCTTTTCTCCATTTGGTAGACTCTATTTCCCAAGCTTGCCATTTCATTTTTCAACTCTTGCAGTGTGTATTTTACCTACAGAAGATCTATTCTGTTCTTTTTAAAGGTCTCAATCTTCTTGCTCTGCTTATCTAGTTGTTTTCTCAATTCATGAAATCATTGATATGACTTATGTAGGAACTCACTAAGTTTTTCAGATGTACCTATCTGAATTCAAATGTCATTTAAGTCATTGCATATTTCTGTGTCTGTAAGCTTATTTTCTGGGGATTTTTTCTCTTTCTTTCTGAGATGCCTTGTCACCTTGATTATTCATGTTGCTTAGTGGACTATTTCATTACCTGGGCATTAATGAATTGTACTCTTCTGTTTCTCCAGAAAGAAAATTTATTATATAAAAGTCTCTCTTTAGCCTGCTGCAAAGAAGGTGTTTTTCTTTTGGTTTTCTTTTTGGTAGGTGGCGACTAAGCCTTTTTATTCCTGCTTTATGTAAAGCCTTAATAATCCTTTTTTTTTTTTTTCTTATAGATGTTTAATCAGGTTGGTACTCTCAGTCTCAGTTTCTGTCAGTGTTAGCAACAGTTTCAGTAGCATTTGCTCGGATTCCCCTGCAGCTCTGCAGTTTTCTGTCTTGGAAGCTATGGTGGGAGGGGCTCTGTAGTTTTGTAACCACAGCTGGTAAAAATCAACCATTGTTTCTCTGCCATCCTGCTTATCTGCTTTCTGCCCTGATGACTGGACCCTGCTGTCAGTCACATGGGGCTCATAGAATGCTCAGGCAGGGCCGATCAAGTAATTTGCCGCACCTTCTCCCTAACCCCTCTTCCTGCAAGGAGCTCTGGTGGCTGCTAGAGACAGCTTCTTTATTACTCCGAGTCCACCGCCTGATACCTGGGATTCTGATCTGTGGTAGCTCTTATGCACAGATCTCATGTTCAGACATGCTGATATGCAGTTTGGGTGTTTTTTGTTGAGTTTTAGATTTTCAGTTCATTGTTGTTTCAAAGGAAGATATCTGGGTACATCTCTCACCCCACCATGTTTTTCCAAACTCCTGAATCTGCAAATTTTTAAAAGAAAATAGAGAATAAAACCATTGCAATCTCAAGTAGATTTTTAAAACAAGATATAAAGCAAAAAAGTTGATAAATTTAATCAAATAAAAATAAATCTGTTTATGAAAATGTGTTTAATAAAGTGTGTGTATGTGTGTGTGTGTGTGTGAGAGAGAGAGAGAGAGAGAGAGAGAGAGAGAGAGAGAGAGAAGATATACACTGCAATACTTGAAAATTTATGTGAGAATTCACATGACCTCAAATAGCAAGACAAATATAAAGATGAAATTAGAGAACTTGCACTCTGATTTCAAGGCTTACTCTAAAATAACAGTAAAATATAATAGTAAAAAATAATAAATAAATAAGTAATAAGCAAAGAATCAATATCTGGTATAATCTACAAAACAAATAATAGAAAAACAATTAACCCAACAGGAAACTGGGTAGAATTAACAGAAAAAGAAATCTGAAAGACCAATTTTAAAAATTTAAAATTTTCAATCTCTCCAATAATCAGGCAAGTGAAACTAAAATCCAAGGAGATTTCATACTCATCAAATAGGTAAAATAAATTGATCATAACAAGAACTGGTAAGGCTATGAAGCAATAGAAACTCTTACTAATAGTGTAGCATAAATTGGACAAATGCTTTACAGAAGGATTTTGTCTAAAAATAATAAAATCAAGAGTAAACATACCTTTGACTTAGCAATTTCAACTTTTGCAATATGACAAAAATAAACTCGTAAGTATATAGAGTATGCAAAGAAACATAAAAAAAACATTATATGTATCTTTAAAACAATAGAAACATCTTAAATATCAATTGAAATAAATAAATAAATTATGACAGTTTCATAGAGTGAAATACCACTCAGCAGTGATATATACTTACCAACATGGATGAATCTCACAAATAAAGTGTTGAGACAATAAAACAAATGTAATAATGGAAAATTTTAAAGCAAGATTAAGGGTATTAGTGAACATTATTTTTATGGGTTAAATATTAAACTTTTCCCTTTAAGACTGGGGCAGAGTAAGAATGTCTGTTCTTACCATATCTATTCAAAATGTTTTATGGGTCTTATTCAGTACAATTAGGAAAGAGGAGTGGTGGGGGAAAAGGAGAGGGAGAGAATAATAATAAAAAAAGAAAAATAGAGGTAGGTGGGTTGGAAAGTAAACCTTTCTCTATATATATGTTAGATTTTGTGTATAGAAATCTGACTAAATATACAAACACCAGAAATAAGAGATTAACTTAGCAAAGTCATAGGTTAAAAATCAGTATAAATAATAATTATATTTTTACCTGCAATAAATAATTGGAAGTTGGGGTTTTAAACATTATATATATAAGTATTTTAATTATATATTAATTATATTAATAATTATAATATAATTAATTATATTAATTATATATAATTATATTAAATATATATATATATATATTTTTTTTTAAGCATACAGCACTTGGTATTGGTGGTCTTCTATCTAAGTACTAACCAGGCTTGACCCTGCTTAGCTTCCAAGATCAGACAAGATTCAGTGTGCTCAGGTTGGCATGACCATACTTAAATATCATAATTGTTAATAGCATGAGAAAGAACCTCTTGGAATATATTTAACAAAAGATGTGAAAAACTTTTAGAAAACATTTCTTGTAGAAATTTTAAAATACCAAATAAATAGAATTTTTTAAAAACCCTCTATATTGTTAAAATGTCTATTTTCTTCCAAAGTAATTCATAGATTCAATAAAACTCTAATCAAAATTACATCAGTCTCTTTTAAAACTGGAAATTGTCAAGCTAATTTGAAAACTTACATGGGGATGCAAATGTCCTCAAATAGCATGACAAATATAAAGAGGATAAAATTAGAGAATTTACACTCTGATTTCAAGGCTTACTCTAAAATAACAGTAATAAAGACCATGTGCTATTTGCAAGAGGATATACAAATAGATCAGTAGAAAAGAGAAGAGGCTTATACATATGTCATAAGTTATTCTAAGAAAACAAGGTGTCAAAGCAATTCAATGAGAAAAAAATACCTTCTCAATAAATGCTTCCAAAAAAAAAAAAAAAATCTCCAAGATATCCATTAGCACTATTTAAAACATTTTATATTTATTAATTCATTTGAATTCCCACACAGACATGTGAGGAAATATTACTATTATTTTCATTTTCACAGAAAGGGAACTGGGGCTGAGAGGGGTTAAATAACTTGCTTAAAGTTACACAGAAACAGCAGAGCCAGAATCAGAACTGAGGCACTGTGGAAAGTTCAAAGCAAGCTAGAAAGACAAGAGACACATTACCAGAAGAGGCTGCATTTAGCCCGGGAAAAGTGAAAGGTGTTCATCTGGAAGACAATTTTCCTTCATGATTTTCTCTTGCTTCCTTTCTTGCTATATATTTTCTGGCTCAAGGGAGTCTTCATCACAGTTACTTCTCTTCAAAGAGGTCTATGCTTTACTACCTCTTAAAGGGGAGTTTACTGGACTGCTTTAAGCCGGGAAAACATAAACCACAATTAGATAAATGTAATGAAATAATGTTATACAACTATCAGAATGGCTAAAGTAAAAAATAGAACACCATGTGTGGAGAAACTGGATTACACATCCATTGCTGGAAGAAATATAAAATGATAGAATCACTCTGGATAATAGTTTGTCAGTGTCTTCAAAAACTAAACATGCAGCTATGTTTAAGATCCCTATGGTCATATCAAGTTCACACAAAACCATGTACATGAATATTCATAGCAGTTTTATTAATAATAGACAAAAATTCAGAACAGCTCTTATGTTCTTTAATGGATGAGTTGTTAGACAAATTGTTAGTGATTAAATATAGTTACCATAGAATATTACTCAGCAATCAAAAGAAATAAATTATTGATATATAAAAGAAACTGAATTAATCTCCAGAGCATTATTCTAAGTGGAAAAGCTGAAAAGCCTTTCCACTTAGGTTGTAGACTGTATAATTTCATTTATATAACATTCTTGAAATGACAAAAGGATAGAAATGGAGTATAAAATAGTGGTTACTAGGGATGAAGGAAGGAGTGGGGACAGGGTGAAAGTAGATGTGTCTGTAAAAGTACAACAAGAAGGATCCTTGTGATAATAGAAATGTTCTGAATCTTGACTATATTGATGTCAGAATCATGACTGTGGTATTTTACTACAGTTTTGAAGGACATTACCATGGGCAAAACTGTGTAAAGGGTACCATGATCTTTCTATATCTAATAACTGCATGTGAACCTACAGTTATTTGAAAATAAAAGTTTAATTAAAAAAAGTAAAGTGCTCAATAATTTTTCTCTTTCACTAGACCAAAGATCCATGAAGGACTGTCTTCCTTTATATTATTACACCATTATAATGCTGAAAATTTGTCATATGAATCAATAAATTATACTGCTCTTACTTTGTTTGCTTAAACAAATTGAGAATAAAAGTTGAAGGACAAAGTATTAAAATCCCAACCACACACACACACACACACACACACACACACACACACACACACACACAGATAAAAATGATTCTTAGCACTTGAAAAATATTCAGTTAAAAGTAGATAAATACAAAATAAAACAACACAGACACCTTGAAATGATGACTGAGAAAATTTTATAAAACTAAGATAATATAACCTATTGGCATGGCTTTGAAGAATTAGTGCCTTCCTTACATTACTGGTCAAGTGTAAACAAGTGCAATTATTGGGAACAGGAATTTGGCAATTTAGTAAAACCATAAATGCACTTATATTTTAACCCAACGATATAACTTCTAGGAATCTACACTGAAGATACATCTTTAACAATATGAAAATATGCATGAACAATGTTATTTATTGTGGTGGTCTTTTTTACATGCAAATATTTAAAACAGACTAAATGTTCACACATAGAAGAATGGTTAACCCTTTTCCCATTTAGAAAAAAGTGTGCAGCTCACTGCCAATATTTATTTAACACCACACATTGCTACATTTTCTAGGATTTGACGTTTTCAGTGATTGAACTACTGAAAACAGTATGCTATAAATAGAATGAAGTCATTTGTTTCTAAAGACTATCAATATACTAGGGTGATAAAAAAATAATAATAAAAGTGAAAAATTTCATGGCAAACTTTGGGAGTAAGGTTAGCACTGTAAACTGTGTGTAAATGCTGTAGCTGCACATGCTCCCAGTGAGTGTTCTAGGAGCAAATGGAAAAAAAAATAAACTATCACACTGCCGGAGCCTGCCAGCAAAGATCAAACAGTCCTGAGAGGGGGAGTTAGGATTAAGGAAAAAAGACAGAAGAAGAGAAAGAATCCGGAGGACTGACAGTCAATACTGCAGTCCCAAGTTTATTCAGCATACCATATTTATACATCATGACTTCGCAGGAATCCGAAAATCCCAAGTATACACAAACAATCACTGACATTTGCATAAGAAACCTGTTGCTAATCCTATCTTCCTCCTTTAAACATTCAGCTCACTCCCTGGAGCCACAAAGGTGCTTTTCAGATATTAGCAAAGTATTTGCCAGCTATGCAGACATCCTGTTGAGTAAACAATCCCTTATCTGCCAAGGGCAGCCATTAGGCAAACAGCTCCCGACATCACACATTACAAAATGAAGTACCATGCAACTGTAAAAATATGGAGTAACTCTATGTATTAATAGTAATTTCTTTGATATATTGTTAAATAAAAAAGAGCAGCCCAAGAGAACATCTGCATTGTGCTATCTTTCATATAAGAATGAAGGAAATATACAAAAATTTACATATTTCTCCTCATTTTGTACAAAATAATTACAGGAAGAATAAATCAGAAATTAATGCGATTGGTTTCCTACATAGGGGAAAAAGGGAATAGGAGAATGGGTACAATGGAATAGTGACAGTTCTCTCAATATATCTTATTTTCATAGCTCTGACTTGTAGAATAATGATGTTTCACAAACCCTCAAAATAATAAATTAAAATTGAACAGAATGTGGATGGAACCCAAAATGAATACCAGCTGTAACAAATGAATCTTATACAAATAAATTGCATAACTGCATTATCACAATGAAGGAAATGGGAAAGAAAAGAACTAGCCTAAGTAACCATAGAAAGAAATATTTTGATTGTGTTCATGACAAAAGAACTATACACAAATATTTTATTCTGGTTCATAAATGTATTTCTCAAAGGGTTACATGTATATGAGTATTGAACAAATATGCAAACATATTGTTGATAATGAAAACCATGTAGCTCACTACTGCAGAGGAAGCCACAATACTGACGTACTGAATTATAAAAAAGTTACAAATACCATAACGAAACTGTGATGTTGAATTAGAGTCAGAAATAAAGATCTGAATTTACAGTTTTAACACATAGGTAGATGTATCAGAACAAAAGTAGATATTGTTGTATATGCATGTGTGTGTTATAAAGCCTACATACATTTTCTAGTTCTGTGTACTGGGAAGACCTAGAGGAATGATATTCCAATAGCAATGAATACATCTACCGCCCAGATTTTGGTTTCTAAATATGATTCCCCAATAAAAGAAAGTAGGGCTCCTTGTAGAAATAACTGGGTTTGGAGCCAAAACAAGAAAAATAAAAATAAGCTCAACATCTTGTGGTATTTAAAGAAGTGAGTAACAAATGACAAGAGCATGATGAAAGGACACACAAACAGATTAAAAGAATGCTCAACGGCCAAAGCTAGAGCAATTTGAGAAACAAAATAAATAGTGAGAGTATTGAATTATAGCCCATAGATAAAATAAATATGTATGACTCTATATTGATATAAATAAATATTGAAATAAATACTTGAGAAAGAAAGGACAGCTCTTCCTCAGAGTAGAATTCTAATCAGTGTAGAAGGAATGAGGAAAATAAAATCACCAGTAGGCTAAAACTATAGTAACAGTTATTGCAGACAAAAATCATTAATAAATCCTAACATTAGTGAATAAAGGTATGATAAGAAACAGGGTATTTGCATAACCTCAAAGTATTTTCTCTAAATATTGATTTATTAAAAAGAGAAAAATGGTAACTCCAATTCAGGGCCAAGCATTCCCAACAGCGACCAGCTCTGTGAGTCACATTTTCATTCCCAGGGGGCAACCAGCACTGTGAATGTGCATTTCTGAGATAGTTTCAGGCAGATCACTGCTGCCAACACAAACTTGGGTGGCTATCGGGGATCTCTGGGCAAGTCCCAGACAGCAGATGGTCTTTCTGTGATCTGGGATTTCTGCGGGAATGCACGAACAGTTATCAAAGTAGCAAGAGTGAGGCTGTATTGATCTGACTGCCATTGTCTCCCTGAGACTGCACCCCACACTACCCACAAATTGTCCCATATGGCCCATTGACAGTAAACTATAACCACTCTGCCCTCCCTTCCAATCTACATAGGCAATACACTTTGGCTAGCACAGGGTCATTACTGCACAGAAGTTGTTGCAGGCAGACCTCTGCTGCCTACAAGAGTGCAATATTAGATCCTAGGAGAGCAGGGTCCCATGGGATTGCCCTAGATGACAGCCTGTCTGACTTTGATCTGTGATTACAGCAGGAATGCCTGGGCACAGAAGTTGCAACAATACTGAGGCTGAATTGGCCAGATGGCCCTTGTCTCCCTGAGATCCTGCTTTGCTCAAGCCACAAAGTGACTGGAGTCCACTGACTGGCAGCCTCCCTTTCCCTGCTTGGCTCTGAGGTTACTCAGTCTTCACAGGCAACAGACATTGGCTAGTTCAGTCAGCACACTTTGGAGAAAACAGTTGTTGGCAGACCACTGCTGCCTGTATGAGCTGCAATATCTCTTGAGGGGATTGTAGGGGTCTGTATTGGCCCTTGACTCTCTGAGCTCCTGCCCCATCCAATACACAAAGTACCTGCTACACATTGATAGGTACCTGCCCCTCCCCTGGAGTGGTATACTCAGGCCCAAAGTGGGCAGCAGCTGACCTTGCTGTGATTAGAAACATGTACAGGGAGCCACAGAGATAGTGCTGGCATATAAACTGACTCTGTAGTGATAGGGGGAAATTTACTCAACAAACCCTGGGGTTCCTGCGCCACCCAACATGCATATCACCCACAGGCTTTTCCAGTTTCAGAGACCTACTAAAAGATAGGGCAACTGACAGGCAGTGTCAGACCTGGAGAAGCACTGGTCCCTCTGCTAAACTGCCCTAGTCAGGGTAGGGGATAACCAGACCACTGCCTACAGCGTTGTCTCTTCTATTTTCCTGTAGATCTAGCATAGGCAACACCGTCTGCAGATCGCTCTGTAGTTCCCACTGGGTAACCTTGTGCAATCAAAAACAGTGGCTGGCCTTGGTCTACTGGGGAGACACTCCGAAGGGGCCCAAAACTAACGTATCTGGAGGCTGGCACCAGATCACAACAGCAACTCCTGACTAGCCTCATTAGCAGTACATACAAAGGGTGGTTGCAACAAGTACACAAGCCCTCTAGTTCAAATCCCACTTTGTGGGGTCAACTCCCACACAGCAACCCTTACCCCGTGGGTGCAGCCAATTTCCATAATTAATGAGCCTTAACTCCATTCACTGATATACTAACAACAATAAAGTCTTGGCAACAATAGAAAATAACACACAACCCACACAAAAGTCATGTCCAGAGCCCCCAGCACAGGAGATCAAGAAGAGATCCTGGGCCATGCAGGATACCTTCCACATTAGGCCATCTGGCCAAGGTTGAGAGATGAAACGAATATTGCTGATACCTAGAAACAAACATGAAGAAGCTAATAAAATGAGAAAAAAAATAAACATGCCACAAATGAAACAACAGGAAAAAACTCCAGAAAATAATCTAAATGAAATGGAAGCAGGCAACCTACCAGAGACAGAGTTCAAAATAATGGTTATAAGGATGCTCAATGAACTTTGGTGGGAGAATTGATGAGCACAATGAGAACCTCAACAGAGCGATAATAAGCATAAAAAAGGACATAGAAACCATAAAGAAGAAGCAGAGAGAAATGAAGAATACAGTAACTGAAATGAGGAAAACCCTAGAAGGATTCAATAGGAGATTTGATGAAGAAGAAGATAAAATCTGCGATCTGGAAGAGAAGGTAGCAGAATACATCCAATCAGAACAACAACAAAAAAATAATTTAAAAAATGATGATAGTTTACAAGACCTCTGGGACAACGTGAAGCATAACAATATCCATATTATAGGAGTGCCTGAAAGAAAAGAAAGAGGGCAAGGGATTGAGAAGCTATTTGAAGAAATGACAGAAAACTTCTCTAACCAGGCAAAGGAACTAGACATACAAGTTCCAGAAACACAAAGAGTCCCAAACAAGAGGAATTCAAACAGATCCACACCCAAAGACAAAGGTTGAATCTTACAAGCAACAAGAAAAAGGCAGCTAATTACTTATAAGGGTGCTTCCATAAGCATGTCTGCTGAGTTTTCAATGGAAATTTTTCAGGCCAGAAGGGACTGGAAAGAAATATTCAAAATTATGGAAAACAAGAATCTATAACAATGAGTACTCTACTCATCAAGGCTTTTGATTAAAATGGAAGGAGAGATAAAGAGCTTCCCAGATAGAAAAATGCTTAAGGAATTCACCAACAAACCAGTATTATAAGAATTGTTAAAGAAACTTCTGTAAAAAGAAAAGGGGTAAAAAAGAAAATAGAAATAACAAATACAAATAACAAAATGGCAGTAACTATGTATCAGTAATAACTTTAAATGTAAATGAATTAAATACTCCAATTAAATATAGTGTAGCTGAATGAATAAGAAAACAAGACCCATGCATAAGCTGTCTACAAGAGACCCACTTCACATCATATAACACTCACAGAAAGAAAGCAAAGGGATGGAAAAAAATATTTCATGCAAATGGAATTTTTTAAAAAACTGGGGTAGCAATACTTATATCAGATAAAATAGACTTTAAAACAAAAGCTGTAATAAGAGACAAAAAAGGGCATTACATAATGATAAAGGGACCAATAAATCAAGAGGCCATAACCCTAGTAAACACACATCCAACAGAGGAGTACCTACATATATAAAGCAATTCTGACTGACATAAAAGATCAACAGTAATATAGTGAGAGACTTTAACACCCCATTGACACCAATGGACAAATCTTCCCGGCAAAGAATCAACAAAGAAGCAATGAACCTAAAAGACACACTAGATCAAATGGATTTAATAGATATTTTCAGAGTATTTTTACCCCAAAGCAGCAAAATACACATTCTTTTCAAGTGCACATTAACATTTTCAAGGATAGGCCACATGTTAGGACACAAAACAAATCTCAATAAATTTAAGAAGATTGAAATCATATCAACTATCTTCTCCGATTACAAGGGTATGAAATTAGAAATCAGCTACAAGAATAAAACTGGAAAATACACAAATACATTGAGGCTAACTAACATGTTACTAAACAATGAATGTGTTATTAATGATATCAAGGAAGTAATCAAAAGATACCCAAGGACAAATGAAAATGAAAACACAATGAATCAAAATCTATGGGACACAGCAAAAACAGTCCAAAGAGGGAAATTCATAGCAATACAGGCCTACTTCAAGAAACAAGAAAGAGCTCAAATAGACAATTTAACCTTACACTTAAAAGAACTAGAAAAAGGACAGCAATGAAGCTTAAAGTGAATAGAAGAAAGGAATAATAAAGATCACAGGGGAAATAAATGAAATAGAGTCTAGAAAAATGATACAAAAGATTAATGGAACCAAGAGCTGATTTTTTGAAATGATAAATAAAATCGATAGACCATTACCCAGAATCAACAAGGAAAAAAGAGAGAGGACTCATAAATAAAATCAGAAATGAAAGAAGAGAAATAACTATGAACTCCACAAAAATACAAAAGATCATAAGTAAATACTATGAACAATTACATGCCAACAAATTGGACTATCTGGAAGAAATGGACACAGTCATAGAAACATACACTCTCCCAAGACTGAGTCAAGAAGAAACAGAAAATCTGATCTGACTGAATACCACCAATGAAATAGAATCAATAATCAAAAACCTCCCCCAAAACAAGTTTTAGACCAGATGGCTTCATAGGTGAATTTTACCAAACATTCAAAGAGGAATTAACACTTCTTCTCAAGCTATTCCAAAAAATTCAAGAAGAGGAAAGGGTTTCTAACTCCTTTTATGAGTCCACCATTACCTGGATTCCAAAACCAGACAAAGACATTGCAAAAAAATAAAGCTATAGGCTGATACCTCTTATGAACATTGATACAAAATTTTTCAACAGAATATTAGTAAACCAAATTTAGCAATACATTAAAAATATCATACTTCATGGTCAAGCTAAATTTATTCCTGGGATGCAAAGTTGATATAATATTCAAAAATTAATTAATGTGATACACCACATTAACTAATTGAAAGATAAAAACCATACAATCATATCAATAGATGCAGAAAAAGCTTTGGACAAAATCCAGGATCCATTTATGACAAACATAAATAGAGGGAACATACTTCAACATAATGAAGGCCAAGTACAACAAACCTACAGCTAACACCCTACTCAATGGAGAAAGGATAAAAGCATTTTCTCTAAGACAAGGATGCCTACTTTCACCACTCCTCTTCAACATTGTACTGGAAGTCTTAGCTACAGAAATAAGAAAATAAAGAGAAATAAAAGGCATCTGAATTGGAAAGGAAGAAGTAAAACTCTCTCTATTTGCTGATGACATGATACTATATAGAGAGAACCCTATATTTCACCAAAAACTATAAGAACAGATCAATGAATTCAGTAAAGTAGCAGGTTACAAAATAAATATTCAGAAATCAGTGGCATTTTAATACACCAATGATGAACTTTCAGAAAGAGAATTTAAGAAAACAATCCCATTTACAATTGCATCAAAACTATAAAATACCTGGAAATTGAATTAACCAAGGAGGTAAAAGACCTGTTCTCAGAAAATAATGTCATTGAAAAAAGAAAATGAAAAAGATACAAATAAATAGAAGCATATATCATGCTCAAGGGTAGGAAGAATCAATAACATTAAAATGGCCATACTACCCAAAGAAATTTATAGATTCATCACAATCCTTATCAAAATACCAATGGCATTTTTCAGAGAGCAAGAATAAATAATCCTAAAGTTTATACGGAATCATAAAAGACCCTGAGAAGCCATGGGAATCTTGAGAAATAACAAAATTGGATATATCACACTATGCGATATCAAACTATACTACAAGGCTATAGTAATCAAAACAACATGGTTTTGGCTTTAAAACTGATACATTGATCAATGGAACAGAACAGAAAGCCCATAAATAAATCCCCACCTATAAGCTCACTTAATATATGACAAAAGAGGCAAGAATATACAATGGGGTAAAGATAATCTCTTTAATAAATGATGTTGTGAAAATTGGACAGATACATGCAAAAAATAAAAAATAAAAATAAACTGAACTACCTTCTTACACTGTATACAAGAATAGACTCAAAATGAGTTAAAGACTTAAATATAAGACCTTATAACTTCTAGAAAAAAACATAGGCAGTAAGTAAACTCTCTGAAATTGCTAACAGTAATTTCTTTTCAGATATATCTTCCTTAGGAAGAAAAACAAAAGAAAAATGAACAAATGGGACTACATCAAACTAAAAGGTCTTTGTACAGCAAAGGAAACCATTAACAAAACAAAAAGACAACAGACTGATTGAGAGAACATATTCATTAATGACATATCTGATAAGAGGTTAATATCCAAAGTATAGAAAGAATCCATATAACTCAACAACAGCAACAACGACAAATGATCCAATTTAAAAAATGAGCAGGATACTTGAACGTATACTTCTCCAAAGAGAAAATATAGATGACCAATAGACTTATGAAAAGAAGCTCAAGGTTACTAATCATCAGAAAAATGCAAATTAAAATCCCAATGAGATATCACCTCACACCTGTCAGAATGGCTATCATCAATAAATCAAAGAATAACAAGTATTGGCAAGGATGCTAAGAAAAGAAAACCCTCATACATTGCTGATAGGAGTACAAATTGGTATAGCTGCTATGGAAGATAGTATGGAGGTTTCTCAAAATATTAAAAATGGATATATGTTTTGATCCAGAAATTGTACTTTCTGGGTGTTTATCCAAAGAAAACCAAAACAATAATTTGTAAAGATCTATGCACTCTAATATTTAAGGCAGCAAAATTTATAATAGCCAAGATATGGAAACAATCTAAATTCCCATAAGCAGAGATTGGATAAAGAAGTTATGGTCATATATACAATGGAATATTACTCACTTATCAAAAAAAAATGAAATTCTACCATTTGCAATGACATGAATGGACCTAGAGGTTATTATGGTGAGTGAAATAAGTTAGACAGAGAAAGATAAATACCATATGATTTCAGTTAAATGTGGAATCTAAGGAAAGAAAAGAACAAACTAATCAAAACTGACTCACATATATAGAGGAAAATTTGATGACGGACAGCTGGGATTGAGGGAGAATAAGGTGAACAGTTAAAGAAGTACAAATTAGTAGTTGATAGATATCTGGTCATGGGAATGGGGAGCAAGCACAGCATAAAAAATTCAATTAGCATTATTACATTGGCTAGGTGGAAAACCAGAGGAGAGAAGGAGCAGTTAGGGGGATTGTTTTATAAACTATGTAAATGTCTAACCAAATGTACTGTATACTTGAAACTAATTAAAAAAAAAAAAAAAAGCTTGAGCCAAAAAATTTAAATTGCATTAAAAAAAACTAAACACTCCAAAATGTTAGCATATGTTCAATCTTAGACACTTACTAATTAAGGAACTATACTGTCATCTGAATTTTAACCATTTTGATAATTGCTGGCCCTCTGCAATCTCAACAGATGAGTTTTTTTTTTTTTTCAGACCCAGCCACCATTCTCTCTTCAAATTTAAAGGTCTCTTTTTCACATTTCATTTGCAAATTTACATTGCAGCCTTTTGCCTGACCTTCAAAACCAGCAAGAAAGAGTTCAGAGAACTATTAACCAGCCAGCTCTTTAAATCTGTGCCAGGAAAAAAAGCTTATAGAGACATTTGCTAGCACCTAATTTCGATTTTTTGATGAACAGAGCTTAAATGCTCAGATCGAAATGTGCCAGGTTTGGTTAATTGGAGGCACAATAGGTATAATTTAATTGTGTGTTCAATTTTACAGTCTCTATTTTTGGAAAGCAAAAAATAACTAAATAAATATGAACAGATACAGAATAAACATCTTGGGATGAGTTTATTCCATCATTTAATTATGAACCTTTCACAGCAGCTTCCTCTTTGTCAGCTTTGAAACCCTGAATTTCATTATGGCAACAACAAGAGTTTTCTTTTCAATTAAGTTTGCTTTTCAATTTAGAGCTGATCATGCTGGCAGATGCTTTAATTCACTTGGAAGTCCACATTTCACTTTGCATTTATCTTCTTCTTGCTTCTGGGAACTTGTACATAAGAAAATTGTCGGGATGGATGGGGCACACAAAAGTGCATGGGGCATACCAATGAATTAGACTTGATTGGGAAATATTTCCCTGCAGGCACTAGCTTCACTTCCCCCATAGGAAACTATTATTCCCAGGGGCTAACCCATTACTATCACCTTTTTTCTTCTAGTGCCATGTATTATATTAGAATTTCTATGGACATTACTAGAAATCCTATAACAACTCTGCCCAGTAGCTATTACTATTACCATTTTGTAGACAAGGACATGTATGCTAATGGAAGTTCATGTTTCCCTGCCTAGTGCATAGCAGAAATAGAATGGAAACACAAGACATCTGACTTCAAAGATGCTGTGTCTACCATACCTATCATCTAGTCTGTGTTAGTGGTTGTAGAAATAAATTTATTGTGCAACGAAAATAAGATAATCAATGAATATGTATTAAATTTGTTTTAGTCTATGCTGAGCTTCTCCCAAAGTAACATGTAATTACTTTCACATTAAGTGACTACAAAATCCAGGTTAGCAAGTGACTTTTTAATATGCCTGTGGCAGAACAACTAACTTGCACAGTACCCATGCCCTGCATATCAAAATTTGTTACTTCTTAAGTACAGAATTTCAGAGATGCAAACCAATTCTTTATTTTTGCAGGTCTGATTTATTGTAACAGGAAAGAAAGCCCTTCATTATACAATGACAAACAAGTAAAAAACAGTTTGAGGAGAAGAAATGCAAATTGTCTAATGGCTGATCTATTAGTCAAACTTCAATTCAGGTAGTTGAATGAGGAAAATAGCGCCCTCTCTTTTGGGGTAGAGAAAAGAAAATGTAGCATCCTTTTGGCTTCATCCTCCAACTGCTTAAGATTTTCAGATTCTTCCTTTACATTAACATAAACTTCTCTGAGATGAACATAACTTTTTCTTTCAATGTCTCAAAATTTCACAGCAAAATTCCATACAGAGTTAAAAGAGTTTTGATATTTGACTGATGGTCAAGAACTATGTATTTGTGTGTATGTGTATATGTATGTGCAGATCTGTGTGTGTGCATCTGTGTGCATGTGTTTGTGTCTGTGTCTGTTTGTGTGAAGACTCTTTATTGGACCTTTGAAATTAAGAAATTAGGAAAGTTTTATCTTTTTCCAGTGAGTGAAGAGAAGGTTTCAGATCCCAGATGTCTCTCTCCACCAGTACATGGAGTGAGCCAAAGGAATTCTGGCATCTGGTTCTTTTTCTTCTCTGTCCTCACCTTCAAGATGTCTGCTATCACTGTGATGTTGCACAAGTCATGAAATAAGGAAACCTAGAAATAAGGAATTCTACACATCTTCCTTGCTGAAAGAATATAAGAACATATGGAGCAGAGTGGGGGTTCTATCTTGCAGAGAAGATGTGAAAAAGACAGATGAGATGCTTATATCTGGTCCAGTCTATACTAGATAAGACAGGAAGCAACCTCCCCTCCATCCTACTACTAAGATATCTTTTAAAATAACAAAATGTATTTAAAAAGCAAGTCCTGAAAATCATCCCACAATGGATTCCAGATATGTTTTTGGCCCTATCAGGTAGCAGCTTGGCTTGTCTTTTTATCCCAGTTTTTGCTCAGTTGCTGAGTGGCACAGGTGCAACTTGACAGTATCTCCCTTGGTGGCATCTCTCCTCTTTTGCTCAGGAGTTCTTCTGCCTCTGTGTGCATTTCCCTCAAGAACCCACTCAGCCATTATGACAAAGCTCAAAGTGGAGGAAAGAGGGTGTTAACAACCCATAGGCTTACCTTTCACCAAAAGAAGATGGAAGCTACTATGCAAGTACTCCCCTCTTTTACCTTCTGTTGTCCAATGACAGATGTATTATTCACAGCTCTCCAAAAAGAATCCAGAGGAATCAAATCCTAGCTGATGACAGACAATGATGATCAGCTCCATAATATGCTTTGGATTGTTTTTCCCTCTTTTTCTATTTCACTCACCCCAATCTCCCATTCCTGTGTTTTGAGACCAATTCCCAAAGAAAACTACCAGCATGGGATCCCTGTGTCAGACTCAGCTTTTTCCAGGAAACTAAGTTAAGACACTTTGTGATATCATGAGTTTAGTTTTGTTTTGATTGAAAGCTAAAGTTTCTTCTATAGTGAGAACCAATGGTCCTAACTGGCAATTCCACTCAATTAAAAAGTTGATAGTTGCAAATATTTGAAACTTTCTGCCTCCCACCCTGAAGGTAAATGTAAGTATTTAACAAATCTCACTTAAGCCTTGCCACATGCCTAATGCCTTTAAGCACACTTCAGAAGAAAATCTCTTAAGGTGATTTTCTTCCTTTATGCGTGCCTGCATTTACAATTCTAATATTGTGTAGCTGGGAATTTCTATCCATTATAGATTTGAAAATGATGTAACCATATGTCAACCTAGGCTTCTGAATGTACTGTTTCACATCAGAAACTTAGATCTTTGTGTTGCCTCTGTATTTTCTTTTCTTTGTGCCAGGCCATGGAATGCCCATCAGCAAACACATCCCCTGGGTGGTACCGAAGGGGTGATTAACATATGTTATTTCTACAATTAGGACTTAATGTTCTCTTATGTAATTCATTCTGTTCTGGATAAGTTACATTTGTTTTTGTTCTTTCTCAATACTGATTTGTATTTTTCTCAGCCTCCTTTAAAGTAGTATAAAATTGCCATAAATCAAATTATTAGTAAACATTATTCAAACTATATTCTTGTGTGTATATTTTAATTTACAAAGGGGAAGTCACAGATTCATGAGGCAGTTTTCATGGCATGGCCAAAAGATCTCTGAATATTTGTAAAGCCAAATTATGTTACTTGGCTAGAGCCAACTAAGTGAAGGGGCTCCAACACCCCACCTGTGCATTCTCTCTGAGTTTTGTTGGCATTTCTGGACTTTTTAAATGACCCAAAGGATATTATGAAAACTGATCACTACTGTCTGTCATCAACTGGGATTTGATTCCTCTGGGGTCTTTTTGGAGAACTGTAAATAATGCATCTGTCATTGAATAACAGGATGCATTACTTCTAAAAATGAAATGGATATATTGTCACCTGGCTCCTATTGTCTCACCACAGAGTGAAAGGCTTAACTAGCTCGATGAGAAGCTCAATGTGTCTTCTTTGTCCTTGGAACAATTTTCTAATGTAAAACTTTGTATTTGCATTATTGCACTTCATAGAAATAAAACAAGAAGACTTAACATAAATACTTTCTATAATAGGTAGGTAGAGAGTTTTTCTAACTTAGAAATGTGTACAGGCTCTGTATTTACAGATTGACTAAAACAGATTAACTCCTACTCTGCTTTGGAGGGTCACACCAGCTCCCTGCTCTTCAGATTCTACAAGATGAAGACAAACTTAAGAAAAATATGTCAATCTCAAATTTATCATAATATGACTTAGAAAATCACAGCTTTTCTTATCATCTGGCATTATAGATGGCAGTTGTAATCATATTCAGAAATCCTGGGATAAGATATGTCAAAATACTGTGTTTTATATAAAAACGTAGTGATTCTTATGGTGTGAAGATGGATCTTCTGGTCATTAACTTATAGGCTCTGTCTCAAAGCAAGCACAACCATTTTGGGCTAGTAGAGAAGGGTAAGAAGTATGGAATAGGTAGAGTCCTACCTAGATGTATGATTTAAATAGTGGGATTTGACTTCAAGCCTAAAACCCATGTCGCACTGTGCAAAGAAGGCAAATTGAACAGGTCTCTTAATCTGGGCTAGCCTCTATACCCAGAGGATTAAGATCCAGTGTATAATACCAAGAGACTGAGAGAAGACCTTCTATAACACAGTCATGTTCAATGACAATGTCATGGTCCAGGCTAGTATTTCCCATATAAGGAGAGAGGAAAAATAGTCCAACTCAAAGAAGAACTTGCAAAAGCCAAGTATAATGTCTAGATCCTAGTCAAGTAAGTCAAGTCAAGATAAGATTCCAAACTCCCAAATAAATATGAGATTAATCAGAAAGTGAGAAAGAAAGCCAAATAATAGAGAAAAAGTAGGACCATTAGAAAGAAGCCAAGTAATACAGAAAAAGTAGGACCATTAGAAGTCTGCAGCTTGTACACAGATGCAGCAGAAGCTGAATGCAGAGTAACCCATTTAAGCTCAGAGCCCACACATGAGTTAGTCCAAGTTTGCTCAAACACTGCCCCTCTTTGCAAGTAATGTCTGGAGACATATATGGGGATGAGTTTGTTTGGGAGAATCTTTTTGTAAGATGCAAGGTGAATTTAAAAGACTGCTCAGTCACGTGGACTAATTCCAAGGCCCTGTACCTATATTTACATGTATAGTATTGTGCTATTGTTTCATAAAAATGGCTGTATATGTAATAAGCTTTAGACCTCATAAAACCTTGATCTGCCTCTGTTGAGACACTATCAGAGCTTTGAGTCTACAGTCTTCAAAATTATCAAGCCATGCATGGACTGATGTAAAAGTATCAACAAAACAGTAATTAAGAACAGAATGATAAAAGAAATTAATATGACAAAAATCTTGAGAGATTGCATAATATTCCTTAATCCAGAGAGAACTGGACTGAAGTGGTGAGTGGGATTACAAGTAAATAACGGTGAAACCCTTGAAAACAGAGGTCTCTCTAATCTCTTCAATGTATCAGCAAAAATATAAGAATTAAAAACCAGCAAGGCCTATTATCAGGTCTTTATTGAGAATTATTAGAAGGCCAGAATTATTCCATCATTGAAACTGAATCACCTCTAATTAGTGGAATTTCTACCCTGTCATAAAGAAATTAACCAACCTCGGGGGAAAAGAGCCCAGAGCCAAGAACAAAAGTGCATGCTGCCCAATTGAACTCTTCTGGGCTCTTGCCCTTCCAGGTTATGGAGAAACAAATAGAGCCCAAGGACACAATCTTCAAATTATAGTGCAGTGGAAGAAAAATGAGCCCTAGGCAGGGTGTGACGAGGAGTCACCAAACCAATACTATAAAAGTAAATATAATGTCTGAAAGGACATTGAGTATGAGATAGAAGATAAAAAGAAACGACAGCGATTATGCAAAAGCAATAAAGGAGGTAAGGAAGGAAGATAGGGAAGGAAGGAGGAAGAAAAAGAGAGAAGAGGGGAGGGAAGGAGAGAGGAGAGAAGAACAGAGCATAGGATACACAAGATATTTATAAAGAAGACTTTCTTAGAGAAAACGTAAGAGAAGAATATGCATAAAATTTACTACCAGTAATTTACAACAGAAAAGATTACCTTAGAATATTTAATAAAATGTAATCTCAGAGATAAAAATGATGAAACACAATTACACAAAGAGATTTCAAAGCTAAGGGTTCAGATTAAGAATATAAATGACATAAATACAGAACTAATACATAATTAGATATAACAAGGAACAGAACTAATATGGATGGAAAAATTGGATTCCTAATATAAATAAAAGTTTTGAACCAATCATGGGAGATGCATTGGACAAAAAGGCAGCTATTATTGCAGTTAGTGATACAAAACAATTAGATAATAGAAATTGACAGCAAGGATGACACAAGTTGGACATGATAATTTCCCTGAAGATAATCTCACATGTAGAATAAAAAAATATGTAAATATGTAATAGAAAATTTTCCAGTCACTTAAATATCCTGCTTAATGATTAAATGTCAAGAACAATGAAATAAGTTTTCTTCTACATTAATGCAAAATAAATCAATATGTAAGTGACTATAAGTATAAGGAGGTATCAAGAAAATGAATCCAAAAGGAGAAAAAAATGAATACAGGTAAAATTTGTCTGCAATATAATAGTGCCAAAAACTATTGAAAAACTGTCTATAAAACTCTAAAGAAAAAGGAATGTTACTAAAGAGATAAGAATTGTGGTTCAAGGCTAGTGGTCACTAAAGAATAGTCCATAGTCTTCCTGGAAGATCCCCAAACCCAACTCTTTTTCATAATAGTACTGAGACAGAATTTGTCTCCTGCTCCTCTTTTTATCTACAGATCAAAAAACAAAGGGAGGGGAGAGTGAACTAATTTAAATAAGAAGGTGGAAGAGGAGTGGAAGGGGGAAAAGAAGAGGGAGCGGGAAGAAGAGAATAATCAGTCTATATAGTGCTTCTAGAGAGAATAGTGGCATTAAAGAAAAAGGAAAACAAAGTTTGAGGGTGAGAGGGTTGGCATGTCTTTCATAGAGAACAGAAAAGTCTTCTTTCTCCAAGAGAATATTTTAAATAAGAGGAGGAGAGGATAAAAAGGAAGGAAAGGAGCAAAGACAAGATGAGGTAAAGGGACAGGAAAAGAAGGTAGCCTTTCCCTTGTTTTCAACTACTTTCACCTAAAGCTAAGTATCTTGCGAGGTTTCTTTTTACCACATTCTCATTAGCTCTTAGCACATTGCATCTTTTTACCCATCAGCACTAAAATATCTAACTTTTACTAAATATGTGCTCAGATGGGTCTCACTTACCCAGCATCCATAAATTAAACATATCAACTAGGCAAGGAAGGAAACGAGGCAGGTTGTCACGAAGTGGTTCCAACAATGAAAACAAGAATGCAGGTTAGCAACATCATTTGACCTGGAACCTATTTGGTTTCAGACCCAATACTTCAGTCATGAATCCATGGTACTTCCTTTTTTTCTGACTGAAGCCCACTGATGTTGTTCCACTTAACACTGAAACTATAATTACCACTTTTATAGATGAAATGCCAGAAAGTCAGGGATATAATATAAATTGTGCAAGTCACATATCTGGTATATAAGAAAAAATTTTTGAACATAGAAATGTGTGGCTTCAAAGCTGTACGTGCTCATATATTACCACAATGTACACACACACAGATATACACACACAAACACAGTCATACACACACACACACACCACAAATGATCTTTTTTAAACAAGGGAGCTAAATGTTTCCACAACCACATCTACAACTTGATGTAATTATTCTTAGTAGTCATGTATGTTTTGGAGATCCCATTTCTTTGAATAAACCCATAACTTTAATTCTATTACTCTATGGGAAGAGCTAGATTGTGTTCAGTGCAAAGTGAAAACTTCCCTGTGAGTCAAAAGGAGCTGATACATGGTGCTTTTTGCTTTCGCAAATTCCATACCAGAAATTTTGATTTAGAAGAGCTCATTGATCTTCTCCTTCAGATAATCAGATTAATCTAGATTGTATGTATTTATATATTTTTCATGTACCTATTTTTATTTGTGTGTATGTGGAAGATGTACCAGACATTCAAATCATTCAAAAGTCAATGGTATCTGCTCAAAAACAATGCCTTATTTTAATTTTAAAGTGCTATTTTCAAAAACAGTTATCATACAATCCTGCTTATACTAATACATCATAGAATTATTTACACAAATTATCTGATAGTAAAATTTTTGGGTGGACTGAAATTAATTCTAGAACTGAAGAACATTATCAGAAATTATATTATTTATCCAGTTAACTGGCCTAATCTGTCTTTGTTTCTTTCAAGACAAATAAGCAGAAAAACTTAACCAAGATTCCATATTTATTTTTTTAGGATTTTTTTTCAGGAGATGAACATCTCTAACTTTAATCTACTCCTTTTCATGGAGTTATTAAAGTCTGTCTTGAAGTTCATTATCAACAATCACAGTTTTGTAACCATTAATTGAAATAAAAGACTCATCAGCCTTCATTATTTCCAACAGTTTATTTTTATTTACTGTAACTCATTTTAAAGAACCTCTGCCTAAAACCCATCACCCTGCCGCCTTCAAGCAAATAACCAAAATGAAAGAATTGTGCAGATTTCTCAGAACTCCTTCAATAAAATGGCAGAAGAGATAGGTGAGTTGGCTTTTATAGGTTTCTCATTACTCAAGATGTCACTCCCTGTTTGTCAACCAGGTAGTCCTATTGACTTATTGAGCGATTTCTAAGACTTGCCTTTAAGCTTCTGAACCAGCTATGAACTTGAAGAAAATTGAAACATATTCTTAGTCATTTTTTTGTCTGCATCTACTTACTTTATATTTTTATCACAAGATTTAGTACTTTTCAAAACTGGATCACCACTCTTCTGCCCTCATATATATAGATTGACAATGCACTAACTATAGTGTCTCTATAGGAGTTATCTAAGAGTTATTTCTCCACTAGGAAAACTTAACAACAGAAAAAAAAATTCATAACTTCTCAGCTAAAGCCATCCAGCATAAAAATTTTCTCTAAACTTTTCAAGATTTGTCAAAACTATAAAATATGGGGGAAATGACTTTTTGTTTTCGAAATACATTGGTTTAATAGACGTGCATTAGTTGGTGCCATAGCAAGAAACAGATGACATATTCAAATTAAGATAATTTGAGGTAAGTTTAATAAGGAGCTATATACAATTGTGTAAGCAGGATGTCAGTATAGTTTTAGAGATAGCACAATAGCTTAAAACTAATGAAACCATGAAATTGTAACCACCCCTAGTTTCTGAGAGGAGGGAGCAATTACTGGAAAGTATATGAGCTTATGGAGAGAGTTTATAAAGAGGAACATATTGAGAGGGGCAGTGGACTTAATTATAGGATCATAGGACTCATCAGTCCAAGGCAACCTTGCAGGACTGGACCTACAGAAATATGTATCTAAGCCTCATTGTCTATCCATTGGTTGAATCAAGTAGAAACTGGAAGGCAAGGGAGCCCAGTAATGCAGTACATCCAGTGAACTTTCCAGAGCAAAATGGAGGGTTAGTAGGATGAAGGATGCATCTAAGAAGCTAAAAGTGACTTCACAAGTACAACATAGAGGCAGCCTTGTAAATGAAGAGTTCTTAAGATTAAGGAGGAAGTGACACAGATGTATAAAATTAATAATAAGGTTTGATCTTTTGGAGTTCCTGACATTGCCTTGTGTTCTGGGTAGAACTACTTTCAGGTAATAGTGTAATAATTAAATTGACAAAAAATCTGCTCAATGTTTATTATTTTCTAAAACCTGTCAAAAAATCCAGGTAGGCTCTTTTAAGCTAGTTTGTTGTCAACTCCAGCCAATAACAAAACACAGTAATCGGAAATTGACTCATTATGTTCTGATAAGTCAGGGTGAATTCAAAATAATTCAGGCATAAGTCTAAATCAAAGAAAGGACAAAAGAAGATGCTAATGATTATGGTTCTATATTTATATCTTGAGCTACATATCCATAATATATCTACGGCTAGAAATTGTGATTTATCTTTGTTCCTCTTTAATCTCTCCTTATATTATTTAATTAGAGCAGCTTACTTTCTTTAAGAAATAAATTATTATCCACTGCATATATTTATTCACATTATTATATTTTTAAGGTGTATAATTGTGTGCTATTTTGCCCTCTGGGGTATCAAATTGATATAATAAACATTTGGGTGTTTTTTAAGACTCTAAGCTCCCAGGAGAGAGAACCATAGAAAACCTCTCCTGTCTACATCACCAATAAGTTTTTCTGCACTTATTGCACTGAGCTACCACTCTCATAGCTGCACAATGAATTTCTACAAACTGACTGACACCAAAACTCTTGGTACCCATTTAAGATATTCTGCCAATTTTGGTTCCCAAATCCATCACTTACTTGATCTTTGATTTCTGTTGTAGATGGGTGAGACAGAGGATAGCAACCTAATTTATTATTACCTAAATATAGTTCATAGACAATGAAAGATCAAAGTATATGTACTGAATACAAAACAAACTCCAAAAGGTTTAGTATCCAGATTTTGTCTCATTGTTTTCTGTATCACTAGAATAAATGAAGGCACAATAAATCAAACTCTTAAAAATTTTTTTAAGTATCTTACATCAGGAAAGTGTTTTCATCTTGGCCTGAACATAGGAAAACTAGGTTCTGGCTTTGGATTTTTCAATAATTAGCTGTCTTACCTTAAGAAAAAATCTTTTAACTAGTCTGAGACTTGGTTCGTCTGATGTTAATTGAGAGGGGTAGATGGATGGGTTAATAGATCAACTTTAATACTATTTCCAGCTCCAAAATTTTGCTTATAACATAAAATCAATGGCAGTAAGAGAAAAGCAAAAAAAGAAAAGAAAAAAAGGTTTTAAGAATAGCAAAAAGTACTTAGTTATCAGATGTTGATAATTATAGAATGTCATCCAAAGTCCTAGAAGAATGAGTTCCTATACCAAAAGCTTAGGAAATAACTGCCTAAAGAAATAAATGAATAAGATCTTTCCTGATAGATGTCACAATTCAAGTAATGAAAAAGCATTGAGTGATGGATGAGCCTGAAATTAAACCTAAGGTGATGCTGGAAGAGATGACTAATAAGGTGAATTTCTTCCTTTTTTTTGTCAGCTAAATGTCACGTCATTCATGCTAAGTAGGTAGTGCAAGCTTGGCATTTAAAGTCCATGAACTACACTAGAAAATAGATCTGTGCCAGCACCCAACTCACCCAGAAAAAAGTTATGAAAAGAAAATGTATGTTGCTACAGCTGCAGTAAAAGTAGAATCTTTGAGAGGCGAAGGATAGGGTTGAATGGGAAAGAAAGCTTTGAGAACCTGAACTTCGTTCAGAAAAAGTTATGCTTCTATAAGGGAGAAACACGTCATTACCTAAAAATAAAATCCTCATACATTCAGAACCTGTATCATTTAACTACAGATAAAAATTTTAGACAAAAAATCTAAATTTAGACAAAAAGTCTAGATCCTCTGTCTGGCTCATTTTACTCAGCATAATGTTCTCAAGGTCTATGTTGTAGCAAATGGCAAGATTTCCTTCTTTTTATGGTTGAATTCTATTGTGTGTATCACATTCTTTATCCATTCTTCCACTGATGAACATTTAGGTTGCTTCCATATCTTGGCTATTGAAAAAAATTAGTTGTAAATATCTCTTGTTTCATTCAGATAAATAGCCAGAAGTAAAATTACTGAACCGTATGGTAGTTTTACTTTTAATTTTTTGAAGAAAGTCCATACTGGCAAAATGAGTGAGGGTGGTCAAAATTCCAGTTATAAAAAAATGTCATGATGACTGCAGTTAATAATATTATATTTAATATTTGAAAGTTGCTAAGAGAGAAGACATTTATTTAAAAATTACTAGGTTAACATTAATCAAATCAAATCAAATATGTTTCAAGTGTACAATTCAACAGTATGTCGCGCGCGTGTGTGTGTGTGTGTGTGTGTGTGTGTGTGTGTGTTTACCCCCCCAAAATAGATAGAATTCCTTTGGTCACCAAATATTTGACCCTTTTTGCCCCTATCTTTCTCCCTCTTCACCCCAATCCTTCTGATAACCATTAATCAATCCAGTGTCTGTGTCCATGAATCTGTTTGTCATGTTTGTTTGTTGCTTTCAGTTTTATATCCCACATATGAGTGAATCATATGGTTCTCAAATTTTCTGACTAATTTTGCTTAGCATCTCGAGATCTATTCATGTTGTTGCAAATGACAGTATTTCATCTTTTCTTATGATTGAGTAAAATTCCATTGTATATATGTACCACATCTTTATCCAGTCAACTATTGTGGGACTCTTTGGGTGCTTCCAGATCCTGGCCACCATGAATAATGCAGCTATGAACATTGGGGTGCATATATCTTTGCAGATAAATGTTTTCAGTTTTGGGGGGTTTGGATTATACAATGTTGAAAATTTTTGTTGAAAATTATTTGCCCATGTATGCAGGAGTTTAGTTCTGAGCTCTTAATTCAGTTCCATTGGTTTGTATGACTGTTTTTCAGCCAGTAACATGCTGTTAGTATTATTGTCAATTTGTAGTAAAATTTGAAGTCAGGTAGAGTGATACATCTGGCCTTGTTCTTTCTTCTCAGGACGCTCTAGCTATTTGATGTCATTTGTGCTTCCACACAAATCTGATGATTTTTTGTTCTATTTCTTTATAAAATGCTGTTGGGGTTTTGATGAGGATGGCATTAAATCTGTATGATGCTTTAGGTAATAAGGTCATTTTAACTATGTTGATTCTACCGAACAAGAACATGGATTATCTTTCTATTCTCTGTCTTCTTCAATTTCTTCTAATAATGCACTATAGTTTTTAGTGTATGGGTCCTTCACATGCTTTGTTAGGGTTATTCCTAGGTATTTTATTCTTTTTGTTGCAATTGTAAAATAAATTGTATTTTTATTTCTTTATCTGAAATGTATTGTTAGAGTATATTAATGCCAAAGATTTTTGAAAATTGATTTTGTATCTGGAAACTTTATAATATTTGTTCATTATTTCTAATAGTTTTTTATTGGAGTCTTTAGGGTTTTCTATATAGAGAATCATGTTATCTTCAAAAAGTGACAATTTGACTTCTTCATTCCCTGTTTGGTTCCCTTTATTTCTTTCTCTTGCCTGATTGCTCTAGCTAGAAGATATCCGAGAAAAATAGGTATTAAATCTTTGAATGTTTGATAGAATTTACTAGTGAAGCCATCTGGTCCTGGACTTTTATTTTGGAGAGGTTTTTGATGATTATTTCAATTTCTATATTATTGATTGTTCTATTTAGATTTTGCAGTTCTTTATTCAGTCTCAGTAGGTTGTATATTTTTAAGAATTTGTCCGTTTCTTCTAGGTTTTTAAATTTAGTGTTTTATAATAATTTTTCATAGTATTCTTGTAAGATCCTTCGTATTTCACTGTTATCTGTCATAAAGTTCTCTTTCATTTCTGCTTTTGTTTATTTGTGTCTTTTCTCTTTTTTCTTACTGAGTCTAACCAAGGGTTTCTTAATTTTATTAAACCAGCTCTTTGTTTCATTACATTTTTTCTATTGTCTTTTAGTTCTCAATATTATTGTAATTGTTGATTATGTCCACTTGGTCTAATGTGTCATTTAAGGATAATATTTTCTTATTGATTTTTTGGTGAAATGATCTATCCATAACTATCAATGGAGTATTTAGTTTCCCTACTATAACTGTGTTTTTATCAGTTTTCCCCTGTAGTTCCCTTAGTAGTTGTTTATGTTTTGGTACGCCCTGGTCGGGATCATAACTATTAACAAGTGTTAGATCTTCTTGATATGTGGTTCCCTTTATCATTATGAAGTATGCATCACTGTCTTTTGTTACCCTTTTTATCTTGAAGTCTATTTTGCCACATATAAGTACAGCTACACCTGTTTTTCACCTGGATGCCATTTGCTTGAAGTATCATTTTCACATTTTTACTTTGAGTCTTTATTTGCATTTGGAGCTGAGAAGTGTCTCTTGAAGGCAGCATATGGTCAGGTTTTGTTTTCTGATCCAGTCTGCTACTCTGTAACATTTTATTTGTGAGTTCAGTCTGTTTACATTTAAGGTAATTATTGAAATATGAAGTTTTCCTAGAGTCTTTATCTTGTTTTCTAGTAGCTAAGTGTCTTTTTTGTTTCTTTATCCTTGTGTTTCTATCTGTTATTTTAATTTGGTGGTGGTTTATGGATTTTCCCTCTTGTGTTTTTTGGTGTATGGTTACCATTACATTTATGTAAAGCATACACACACACACGCACACACACACACACACACACAACACAACACATATATATGTATGTATGTATACACACACACACACACACACACAGAGTCCATTTTCTTCTGCATGTGTCTTATGCGCTATCTCCATTCCCCTTTGCTGATTTGGATCTTTATCCTCTCCCCTTTTCTTTTTTTGTTGTCTCAGATAATCACAATACATTCTGAATGTTTATTTCTAAGTTGCAGTAGCCTGTTAGCTTTCTCTTTTTAGAGGTTTTCTGATTTATTGTTTTGTTTGTTTGTTTTAACCTTTAACTATTATGTAATATTTAAATTTATAAGACGCTGTTTTTAATAAGGGTTGCACTTTCCTGCTTCTGTATTTTAGTCAGTCATATTAGTCAAAGTTATGTATTTTTTGTCCTTTTGTTTCAGGTAGAATAACCCTTATCAGTATTCTTGTAATGCAGGGTTTGTGATGGAGAATTTCCTCTGCTTTTGTGTGTCTGGAAAAGCCTTTATTTCTTCTTCATATCTAAAGGAGAGTTTTTCTGGATATATTACTCTTAGCTGGTAATTTCTTTTTTTCAATAGTTTGAATATGTGGTTCTACTCCTGCCTTACTTGTAAAATTTGTTCTGAGAAGTCTCATGATATTCTTATGGATTTTCCTTTATAAGTTACTGTCTTCTTTTCTCTGGCTACCAAGAGAATTGTTTCTTTGTCATTAATTTTTGACAATTTTAATATAATGTGTCTTGGAGGAAGCCCTTTTGAGGTAAGATAACTGGGTTTTCTGTTTGCTTTTTGGATTTGAAGGTCCAGTTCTTTTCATAGGTTTGGGAAATTCTTGTTGACCATTTGTTTGAATATGCTCTGTTCCCTTCTCTTTCTTTTTTCTTCTAGCATACCCATTATTCTTATGTTGCTTTTTCTGATGGTGTCACAGTTGTAGAATTCTTTCATTATTTTTTATTCTCAAGTCTCTCTTTTCTTCCTTCTGCATGATTTCCAGATTTCTGTCTTTGATTTCACTAATTCTTTTCTCCATCTGTTTTATTTCTTAAGCTTTAAAATAAATCCAAGTTTTATTTCTTAAGCTTGCTATTTCATTCTTCATCTCTTTTATTGTGTTTTTAATCTCCAGAAAGTCTATTCTATTCTTTTATAGGATTTTAATATCCTTGGTAAAATATTCTCTTTGTTTTTTTATTTTGTTTAATTTCTTGAAAATTGTTGGTCAGAATTTTTTGCATCTCATTGAGGTTTTCAGAAGTGCAATCCTAAATGCTCTGTCATTTAAATTTCATATTTTCATATCTTTAATCATATTTTGTGGAGTTTTTTACTTTCTTTCTGAGCCGCCTTGTCATCTTGGTTGTTCATGGTGTCTAATGGACTATTTGCCTGAACATTAAAGCAATAATGGCATTGTATTCTGATTTTTTTAAAAAATAAAATTTATTATATAGTGATGCCTCTTTAGCAAGTTAATAAGAAGGATTTTTTTCTTTTGATTCCCAAAAGATGGAATCCCAGCCTCTTGGATCTCTGCTTTAGGCTAAAAATGTCCTTTCCTCTCTGGTGTGTGTTTGTGTGCCTTCTCTGCATTCAAGTCATTTTGGTCCTAGGGTTCTACCCTCATGTGACAGTGATGAGTGTCTGAGTCTCTGAAGAGGTTCTAAAGTCCAATTATTGCTCCAACAGTCAGGTGCAACATTCCACTGTTTCTTTCCAACTCAGCCTGACTGGCTGGGAGTAGGGTTAATAAGGAGAGTTCTGCAGTATGTGTGGCTATTTCCTTTCCCATAGTGCCGTCCCCCAGGTTTTAGCTGTCTTGCTTCATTATCACTGTACCTGTCTCTGGTACTGGCTGTAGTGCATGTTTCAATACTGATTATGCAAATTTCCTTGGGGCTTAATAATGTTAGCTCTGAGAGGATATGGGGGAGAGGGCATGTTCAGAGTTGGTGGGGGGTTGCACAACCAAGCTTCACAACTCAGCCTCCCATTTGGCAGTGGTGGTTGCTAAAACACAGTTGTTGCCCTTCCACACTCAATCTCTGCTCTGCTCTCTGTCCTCATTCCTGTGTTCCACTATTTGGAATATGAGCATTTAGGTATCACCATTTGGGCCTTCAAGGGGTCAAGACCTAGCCACAAAGAGTCCCCTCACTCTCTTTCTGCAGGGAGGTCTGGCTGTGTAACATAGCTCCTTTGTTTCTCACTTCTAATCTGCTTCTCATATTCATGCAGATTTGCCCACCTCTAGATGCTCTGATGCACAGATCTCTCAGACATCCTTGTGTGCAGGTTGGGTGTTATTTGTTAGGTTGTAGGTGTTTAGCTTATTGTTATTTAAAGGAGAGAGATCTAGGGAGATCCCTTATGCTACCATACTTCTAACATCACTGAGAGTAGATCTGAACTGTGCTCATCACAAGAAAAAAATTACAACTATGTCTGGTGATGGATGTTAATTAGATTTATTTTGGTGAATGTTTTACAATATATACAAATATCAAATAATTATATTGTACACCTGAAACTAATATAACATTGTATGTCAATTATATCTCAATAAAAAGAAATCGACAACTATAAGTGAAAACCCATATATAGTTTTCTAAAAAGCTGAGAAAGGTATTAGCTTTGAAGTCTACAATAAATCTAAAATTTTTCCATTTTTTTCAACTCATTTCTACCACTCTAATACTACTTTGCTTTACAAATTAAACTCCAAACCAACACTTCTCTTCAATCTCTTTCCAACTTTTCTTTCTCTCTATTCCTTAGCTACCTGGTTCAGAATTAACTTGCCTTAGCCATGAAAGAGTATCTTCAACTTAGGAGGTGGGGGAAAAAAAGCTTTGGTGTGACACTTTCAGGGTTTTCTTTGATGGGCTGGTGGATGATGGAAGACTGTGAACACCATTCTTTTAATCATGAGATTCTGAGGGCCCCAGCAAGAAACATAGTTCAACCCAAATGTTCAAATGGAGTGATGCTAGTGAAATGACTAGGTACTAGATATGAAAATGTCGGGGCACTAAGAGACCAGTGATTACCATTTCTTTAGCTGTAGCCACAGTGAAAGTGTCACTGGAGTATAGAGGGAACTGGAGCATAGAGTAAGCTGCCCAGCAGGAGCTATAATCAAGAAAAAACTTTGCTACTGTCATGGACACTGAATCAATGCAGAGAGCTATGAGGAAGGAGCCTCAACCTCATCTCCTGTTCACTGCCTTCCTGCTGGTGCTTCCAAGTGGGCAACTGGCAAGAGAGCCTGGGTGATGCAGTGGGCAGAGGTTATGCTCCTAGGGTATAGACAAGGAGAGTAGGTAAAGAATAGATTGAAGTGGAAACAAACAGAGAATAACTGGCGCAAGTATTTTCCTTTTAACATTAATATTACCACTTGGCCAAAAATCATGGTTACTTTGATAATGACAAATGTTATTCTGTATAGTAGAATCTCTTTTCTTTTCTTCCTCCCACCTTTTAGACTGTACCTGGGCCCAGATCTCAGTCTGAGCTCCAAGATAAACACCATAAAAATTCTTGTGGGAAAAAAAATACAGAAGTCTCTTTATGCACCCTGGATTATGAATGATATATCTGGTGGTCACTACTTCATTGCTCCCATCAGCGGTCCAAATGTCCTATAGCCTGCCTCTGGTCAGTGATAAAATGACTGTAGCAAAAGCCCCAGTGAGTTCCCAAGTATTCACTACACCTACTATTTTTTAAAAATTATATTCTGTCTTTTAGAATGCTACTTTGTTGCAGTGAAAGTTTTTCAGGGCCCTGAATCTACTCCTTTGTCCCAGAGCTTAGAGCACAGACAATGTGGAATTTCCATCAAGGAACAAAGGAGAGTTAAGCTTGGGTCCAAGGGAGCTGAGGGCTCATAGGTGACCCAGCTCAGTACTAACATCAATACTTTCATTTTAAATGTGCACTGAGATTTGAGTGTGCTGGCCTGGTCACCCCACCCATCATTTATAATTATATTTCTATGGACAGAATGAGTTTCTAGTTCAAAGCAAATGTAAAGTTACCTATTACATGTTCTAAAGGAAATAAGGTAAAAATTGTTTCTGGAATAGTCAGGAAAGAAATGAAAAAAAAACATTAGGCTAACTGAATTTGTTTATCAAATCTTACTTTAAAACCATAAAAGTGGGCTCAGTTTTACTAAAAAATTATTTCTGAAAAGAATAAATTTTACCTAAAAATTCACTGTGAATTTTTGTACATTGCTCTTTTAATTTTGTTTGTATTAAATGTTCTGATTTTAGGGGTGACCTAACTCCAGTGCTGCCCCAGTAACACATAATTCTCATGAGGGGGCTTCTTCACTCTCTTGTGACGATTTGGAAGCCTGTGGCAAGCAGATTTGGAAGGCTTGTCCTTGTTTGGATACTTTTTAGCTCAGTGGTCACGTTGGCGGCAGACAATACACTTAGATGAATTCTTCATCATTGGGAGCATGGTACTTATAGAGCTGAGCTGTGATTGGCCTCGAAAGGCTGCTAATATCTGGGCGTCTTGCTTCTGTCCTTTTCCTCTCGTGAGCCTGGGCTCTAACACCTGGTCCCATTAAGTCTGTCCCAGAATAATCATGGTGTCATTCTAGGGTAAGCCATCAACAAGCATCATACATTTGAAAGTATCAATAAACCCAAGGATCGTCAGAATAGCTTCTTAAGTCTGCTTTGATCTGCTTAAGTTCTATAAAGAAAAAAGATTTGTAGACAACTTGGGGTCCAAATTCTCCAAAATCTTCCACTAGAGGGTAAACCTGTGGAGGTGTAAAGGAAGTCTTAGATGGTGGAGGAGATTATCCCAGGAAAAGGGCTGTGGAAGAAGCTGACCGTTTGGCCAAGGAAGATTCAGGAGAGAAAGGTAGACTTGTTAGCATGAAGTAAGGCTAAAGTAGACAGACTGCATTTCTGTAAGAGGGAATCATTTTCTTGGAGTAAGAAAAAGGCTTGAACATAAGGTACATGCTAAAGTTAAAGTCAAAGAAAAGTTTGTTAGAGAAGAGGCAGCACTCTGTAGTGTGTTGTCCTCTCAGTGGTAGAGAATGAGAGAGCCTAAGAGAGACTCAGAGGGATGAGACAATAAAAAGATAAGAACAATGAGAGAGACAAAGTAAAGGCCCTGAGAAGAACCAAAGGAACCCCATGTGTTTGGGGAATTCAGTTTATAGACTTATCTATTTTCTGGTTACAGGAACAGGTCATAGTTTCTGCTTCTTTTTTTTTTTTTTTTTTTTTTTGAGGAACCTGTGAGGACTCATAAGAAATTGGTTTAATTAAAGACAAATGTATCCAGCTGTTGATTTAAAACAGAGGACATTATTTTGATGAAGTACAGAATTCATGCCTTCTACTCAGAAAACTTTTTCATAGTATCAGTCGCAGACTGAAGTTTTAAGAAACATTGTCTTATTCAGCAAAGAGGAAAAACAACTCTAACTTTGTATTAGCTACTTCTGATATTTAAGTTTTAGCTTGACTATAGGTAAAATTTTCTTTCTTGGGATCCCTTCCCACAAGCCTTCTACAACTTTCCTAGTAGTTCCTCTTTGTTTCTTCTTACTCATTCAGAAATAACCAACCTTATTTTAAGACAAACTACTTTAATTCCTTCGAAAATGTATTTCCATACTTTGTATCTTCTGTTACATTCCCCTTTGTATGGTAATACAAATCCTTAACTCTCAGAGACCTTAATGTCTAATGGCAGCTAGAAAGGAAGCAAAGAAGTAATTCATTAGCCCTAGACATTTTTATAGAGGCTGGGGAAAGGTGGGAGTAAGATGCCGCTTGTGAGTCCAGCAGCTTGTGTTTTAAAAGTGCCCTGTTTTTTTTTTTTTGTTTTTGTTTTTTTGTTTGTTTGTTTTTGTTTTTTTTCTGTAGTTGACTCAGCCTGAAGCTGTAATGACTGGCTTCAATTTCTGGCTATTTGCAAGACCTTGAAAGTTACCGAGAGTTAGAAAAAAACTTATAAGGCCTTTAATTTTGATTGACAACTAAAACTGAGCAATTAGCATTTTTCAAATTGGTAAACTTAGGTGACGAATACAAAAGAAATAAAAATAAGTGCACGTAATAAAGTTGGAAAACTCAGAAGGTAAAAAGAGGAGCTTCATGAAGCCTGAATCTAAAATAGTAGACTTTTTTGGAGAACAATGGTGCTGGGAGGGACAAGATGGCCTTGTGTCTGAAGACAAAGGAGAAAGGGGGGGGAAGAAGGTGATGAAATGTGTAAGGTGACTGAGAGAAGTTTTAAAAGAAAGGTTTTATTGGGAGAGGGCTCCTGGGCAAGGTTCTCTGGTCCCAAGAGGAGAGGGGCTAGAGAGGTCTCACCCTGGGGTGGGAGGGCACAGCTTTTATGGGGTTAGGTGGGGGTAGGGGTATAGGGTGGGGAATGTTAATTAAATGCTAATTGAGCATCCTGATTAGGGTGGTGGCACCTAGGGCTTTAGGGTGGGCCCTATTCAGAGGGTCTGGATTCAGGTATCAAGCTGGGAACTCTTTAGGCAGGCATCTATCTGGCCCTTCCCCCGCTGACCTAACAGAGAGAATATATCTCTGGCATGAGAGACTATGAGGTACAGCTTTCTGGCATGAGATAGCTCACCCTTTCTATGGGCAAGATGATTTTGTGGCCCTCTGGCACAAGAAAGCTGCCCTCTTCTCTGGCATGAGAGAAGAGACCTATGATCCTGTTGCTGAGTGTGACCCTTTGGCATGGGAAGGTCCCTTTCCAGAATGGGAAATACCACCCTGGCCCCTCAGGCTAGGGAGAGGAGTTTAAAACTATGGGTGCGGAAATCAACTGAAATTGCTGATGGAGAAACCGATGAGAGCTGAGTCTGTGAGCCTGTTAGTCCACCCGTTGAAGGGCTGGTCTGTGCCTACATCCTGCGGTGCTGGAAGCTAAGTTCCACCTTTGTGGTCAGAATGGCTAGAGAGGTGGAGCTTTGCTGGTTTAATCATCAGCAAGGGGAAGCACTTCTGAGAGAGACAGGGGTGCAGCGGTTCACTGGCCCGCTGATGGCGAAAGCTGTTTGATGGACTCAGCTGCCATGGAGGAGACTGAGAGTTACTGCCAGTAGAAACTGTGAGTTGGAAGACGTTTTATCTGCCTACACAGGCAGAGGTAGCGGGAGAGGCTAATGAAGCACAGACCCCGGGTCCTGGTGTTGAGCGACCAGCAATAGAGTGCAGAGAACACCATGAAGTTTCTGGACTTTGCTCTGGGAAGGTAAATGCCCAGGTCCCCTCCTTCAGGAGAAAATGAGAGAAGCTTCAGAGAAAAAGTATTTAGGAAATATAGAGATAAAAGTAGGCATAGATTGACTTCCAGCTAAGAGTCAAGCCTAGGTACTCACTAGGATAGCCAGGACATGGCACCAAAATGTTACAGTTTGGGGCTATCTGAACTCTGGCCCTGCCCTGGTAACATGTGATTCCCATTTCTTTTCATGGAGACAGATAATTTCAGCTCGGCGAGATTTAGAAAAAGTAAGATTTATTAAAAGTATGTTTGAGAAGTACACAGGCCATGCTAAGGAAAGCTGCAGCCCTGTGGAATTTGGGAGGTGGAAAGATAAAAGATAGAGTATGCTCCCTTGGCGCAGTTTCTCCGCACAGAGGCCTATAACCGCAGAGAGGTGAGAAGATCCGTATTATATTAGGACCATGAGGGGTGGTTACAAGTTTTCCCAGGTGATTGGTACGTGAGGTTATTCTGATTGACATTTGGCTGTTATATAACTCCCTGCCTAGTGCACATGTGGTTACCAGAATTCAGTCTCTTATCATTAGCTTCATGAACTTCCAGGCATAGGCATGACCTTATAATGATAGTACAATGAGGCGAAGGTTATGGATGGGTTAGGGTAGGTACTTTCTGCACAAGTGTCTGTGGTGGCTGTGGCTGGGTTAAACCAGCTATAGGTTTATGGCTCGCTAGTACTTTGTCCCTTAAGATGCAGGAGTGAATTTTTAACTACTAAAGGAGTGTTCTTTGGGTCATCTCTAGGCTGGTTCTTCACTCCCTTGTTCCCCCACTGCTCATGTCTAACCACCTAACACTCTGAGGCTCTTTCTGAAATAACATGGGCAGTACTGATGGATAGCATATTAGTTCTTATTTTCTAACAGGGATGCTTTCATTAGTCTTAGCAATTTAAAATGAGTATTATGTTAATTCTCTCTAGAAATTTCCACCTTGTTACATGCTCCACCTCTGAGATTCTTTAAAGGTTTTTTTTCGTTGTTTTGTCTTTAAAACCTTGATAGTCTTCTCCATGAAAATCTTACTTTTTTTGGCTTTCCTCTTAAGTCTTCAACAGTTACTTCTGGTATTTTCTGCTAGGCCCTCTTTTTTTTCCTCTGACCCCTGATATGGATAACTCTTAACTTTCTCTCCCTTTGCCCCTCTTCTCTCTTCATTTCTGCACCCCTCACTCTCAATTTCTTAGATCCTCCCTTGTTTCCTATGTGTCAAGTCTTAGCTTGTCTCCTCTGCTCCAGCTCCACATTTTTCACATTTGGGGAATGTCTTCTTTACTAGTTTTCTAGGACTGTGGTAACAAATGACCACCAACAAGGAAGGTGGTTTAAAAAGCACAAATAGGTTCTGTGAAAAACAAAGTGGAGCTGTAATGAATCATGAGTTCTTAACTGGCCAGGTCATTGTGATTAGTCGCACCCCAGGCATATAACTTCTTTAGTAAAGGCTTATATTTGCCTTAAGCTGTTGTAGATTTTGGCCCAGAAGAACCAAGGGGCACTCAGCAAACTAAGAATCAAAGGAAGTTTATTTTCGCCAGTGGGCTCAGAGGAGTCACTGTCCAGAGTCTGAGCTCCAAGCAAAAGCAGACAGGTAGATTTATACTTCCCATAGTTGACGTGGGAAAGGTAGGGTCCCAGGGAGAGGAGGTTGGAAAAATTCCTCTGGGACAGGTAGCCATCTTAGATTTCTTTACATTTCCCATATCAAAGTAAGTCCTGTCCTTTGTATTTGTGCTTGAGGTTCACACAGCTTTGAAATGCCCCCTTTCAGACCTCCTATTTAAAACTTAACCACCTTCAAGAGAACAAATCATCTTAACTACCCTGTGATTCAATTCCTGCCTTGCTCTCTCCCACCTTCATGTAATTCTCCTTAATTTCAAATGCATAAAAGAAACAGCAAAAGTGTTATTCTGCAGAGCGTTTGAGGCCTTGCTCCCTAGAATATGTCATCAGTTTGGCTCAGATAAATTCATAAAACTTCTTGATAGGTTTGGACGATTCTTACGTCAGAAATTCTTATAGTTTTGGAAGTTGGAAGTCTGACATCAGCGTTCTGGAGAGGGCCAAAACCCTCTCCAGAGACTCTGTCAGAGGATACTTACCTTTCCTAGCATCTTTGTGTGGCACTTGTGTGGCACTTTTGTATGGCTCTGCTCTTGGCCCCTTCCTTCATCTTCATGGTCCACAGCATAGAATCTTGAAATATCCCTCTCTCTGCTGAGGTAGTGTCACCACCTTCTCTCTTCTGCCTCTGCCTCTCTCTTTTAAGGACATATAATGTAATAGAATGAAATGCTCAGTCTCTCTCTGACACCATCTTGCTCGAATCTGCTTTATTCTCAAAGCTTTCAGGCTAATAGCTCTTGCTTTAGACATGCTAATCATTAGAGGAATTCTGATTGGGGCTTAAAATTTTACAAAAACAGAAACTCCCACTTCCCCTTTCCTTGACATAAAAGAAGCCTGAACTTTCCGTATTTTATTAAAATAGACTTGAGGATTAGGTCTCTCATCTTTTCTGCTGGTGATTTCTCCATCAATAAACCCTTCCTTATTCCAAACTCTTAGGCTTTAAAAATGGGCCTTTGAAAGCATCGGACACATGGAACTTGGACAGGCAACAAAAAGGGCCCACCCCAATTATCTAAGATAATTTTCTTATCTCAAGATCTGTAACATAATCACCTCCTAACATCTTTAAAATTTTTTTTTTACCATATAAGTTAACATTTATAGGTTCTAGAGATTAGGATGTGAGTATCTTCTTCAGGAGAGACATTTTTCAGCCAGCTAGCCTTCATTCAAGGTAGTTGTGAGCATTCCAAGTTCATATATATGACTTATTTTACTAAAATTGAATCCTTTTGAAGATTTTAATATTTACACTAATAACGTTTCAGTCTCCTGGCTCGAAGCCTCAGTTGCCTTTACTGCTCCCTCTTTTTTGATGTTTACATCCAGAAACACATTCACATCTTTCTTCACATTTCTCTTCTTCCTACTGCTACTAACCTGGTTCAGGTCCTTAATTCTTCATTATTCACTCATTTCAGTACACTCTTATTATCATTACACCTGAAATCTTCTTTATGATGGGCAAAATATTTCTATATTACCATTTTGATCATGGCACAAAACAAACCTCCCAAAGCCTCAGTTTCCCTTAGACTGCCAAGTTATCCTCAAATATCCTTGTCTGGTATTCATCTCAGCCTGTCTTTTTAATCTTTTATAAACTTTATCTTCTAGTTAAATCCTGTAGTCAAACTAATATAGAAAGGAAGCAAGGGAACTGAAATGTTTAATCAAGCTGTATTCAAAGACTGCAATATGCTGATCAGCCCTGAAGCCAGGCCAGGAGGACACCTGCAGAACAAAGGAAGATTCTGCTGGATTGTTAACAACCCATTTCCCCATACCTTGAGGGAAAACAGGAAAAACAGTCTATAAGTGGCCCCCTACACAAAATAAAATCATTCATTCCCTATAGCTAAAACCATAGGAACCTTTTGATTAAAGGCTGGGAACTGCCAGCAAAGCCTTTCATGATACATACTCTTTCTTAGCTTTTCTCCTCCATGAGGTTATCCTTGCTCACTGTATGTCCATATCAAAGGAAATGAGTAAACAAAGTCTTTAAACTGTAGCTCACAGGAACTAAAGAATGATATATAAACTGGAATGATATATGAATTGGTCTTTTTTTTTTCCTCTTGCTTTTTCTAGTCTTTTCTTTTACCCTTCTTTAATAAACTTTCCTTTTGACTCTGACTTTGGCATGTATCGAATGCTTTCTTACACTCCGCCAAGAATCTTCTCTCTCAGTGCAGGACTTGAGTCTCCCTGCACTCAGGGAATTTGCTCTACCCTGCATCAAAAGCAAAGTGAAATTTCTATCTTCCAATTTTTGCTCATCTCACATAACCCATTTCTCACTCTTTCTTTTGATTACTTGAGCAAGCAACACTTTCTCTTCTGCACACCTAGTTTTTATTAGCACATTTCTCATATTGCTTTGTACTACAGTGATTTGTGTCAGCTCCTTCTCTCTCTATTATGACTTCAAGCTCCAGGGATAATGATTTTATATCATATTCTTATAACTTCCACTGTTCTTTATTGGATGCTGGCTTACATGAAGCAAATGTTTATTAAAACACTTGGTAACTAAACTCATGAATTGGAAAATGATTGGCTTCCCCTCTAGCTTTTTTCTAGTTAAGTCTTAGCACTGTGATTACTAGACTAGCCACCTTAGTCCCAGATCACTTGCATCAATAAGGCTAAGAAGTGCTTTCTTTAGAATTTCTTTGAATATGGTCTTGAGCTCTTTGAGAAAACTCAAAAAGAGAGTGAGGACACTTGGGGCTACTTAGTTTCATTTATCAAGGCTTGAGGGACATTGTTGTTATTGATAGTCCCTGAATTGTTCTAATATTGCATCACTCTTCAGAAACAGTTCTTTGCTAAAATGGAACATGCAAAAATTACTTTTCCATTTGATGAAATTCAGTACACCCATCAATAGTGATTACAGTCACCTGTGTGTGATGGCACAGATATTGTATAGATGTTCTTGGTGAATGAAAGCATATGACCAGAAAAGAGTGCCTTTACACAAGAATTACACTCTAGGCTACATGTTAAATTCAAAATCAAATTACAGTTTAATTGATTATTTCTTAGTAATTACTGTATTTTTAAAAAGGGTGGTGCAATTATTTAGGCAGAATGATGTAGAGAATTGATAGGACTGCTATGTAATTTAGGGGAAGAAAGAAATATTTTAAAATGTGCCTTTCTTCTAACTCAGAAATAATAAAGCATCAGTGATGTTTGAGTGCGATTCCCCCTAGACCCCTTGTTGTCTGTCTCTCATGGTGGAACAAATAATCAGTAATCTTGCATGGAACTTTGAAAAGAAGTTTATGTCTTATTCTACATAAATTCAAATGGTATAGTGTTTTGTGCAAAGTAAGGAACAACGGCATTTTCCTTGTGGAATAACAAAGACTATGTTTCTACATAGTAACCGTTAACTACCCGTGGCTATTAAGCACTTATAATGTGGCCAGTCCAAACTGAGCTCTGCTAAAAATATAAGATGTACATTGAGTTTTAAAGACATGTGTGAACAAATAAAATACCTCATTCTTTTTTATATTATTGACTCTGAATAATGTTTTTGATACATTAGGTTAAATTAAATATATTATTAAAATTAATTTTATCTGTTTATTTTTTTAATTTCTCATATGGCCTATTATATTTCTGTTGAACAGTGCTGGCCTGGACCAACACTCTCTTCATTTAAACAACTGTCAACATACATTTCTTAGTCTTATTAAATTATGAATTTATAAAGTGCTTCAAAAACTCATTGGAATGGCTCAAGTGAACATGATGAAATGAGAATTATACATCGGTACTCAAGCAAGGTAAAACAGACAATTTTTCTGAGCTTAACTGAATCCATTAAGAGCATTTCCAGTTTGTACTGCATTTCCTCTCCATATAATCCATACTATATTACTACTCAGGTATTTTTATCCCCAATATTCTTATGAGAACACAAAGACTCAGTGATGAGGACTGATTAAGGGTGGCACAATAAATGGCAAAGGAATTTACTCATGTGACTGTGGGAGATGGCAAGTCTGAAACTCTAAGGAAGTCAGCAGGGTGGAAATTTGAGGAAGAGTCGATGCTGCAGTCACACGTCTAAAATGCACAAGGTAGGCTAGAAACTCAAGCAGGATTGCAGTATTGAGACTAAATTTCTTCTTTGGAAAACTTTGGCTTTTAAGGCCTCCAACTGATTATTTTAGGCCATTCACATTGTAAAGTGCAATATACTTTTTACTGTGTACTGATACAAGTGTTAATCCCATTTAAAAAATTCTTTCACAGAATACCTAGACTGATGCTTGACCAAACAACTAGGCACCACTGCCTAGCCAAGTTTACAGATAAAATTAACCATCAAATATGCAGATTGAAAATCTTATAATTAAGCATTTGTGCACTGATTTGTGTCATTTAAAACAGAGAGTACAATAAGCAGCAAGCATGATGGGGTTGTGACATTCTATCCTCACTGAATAACTCACTTCTCTAAATTATGTAAACTTAGAAGCCTAATGATAATAATAAAAAACAACTAACATTAATTGTTTCTTAGGTGCCAGGGTCTGTATTAATATTATGTACACAAATCATTTTCATCTTTACAAAAATGCTATAATAATTGTCTATTTTTTATACAGAAAATAAACTCACAAAATGACTAAAGAAATTGTCCAAGGTGCTATCACTAGTAAGTGGTATAGTGGGGATTCAAACCTAGGAAGTATGATTCCCCAGCTGATAATATTGAAAAGTGGGTGGCAAAGCACAATCAGTGTCTAAACCAAACTACTTGTGAATCTGGTGAAAAAAAATTATTAGTATTCTCAGATTAACTTTTGTGGAACTTATGCTAACTAATATTCAGGTGCTCTCAGTTATAAAGCCAAATAAAAATCTCTACTTTGAATAGCACTTAAGGAGAAATGAAGAATATATCTATTAGCCAAAGGCTCAAGTATAGGCATATTTTATTAAAAATTGATATAGTAATTATATACTCTATATATGCTATATGTGGTATGTGAGAATTATATATATAAATGGTATGTGTGATAGTAATTTGTTAAGATGATGGTTAAGATATTATTAAATCTCCAAATTTAGTATTTGGAGAATAGTATTAAAGGATAACAATAAAAGCAAAATAAAACAATGTCCCAAATACAACAAAAACTAGGAGGCATAATTTTTCTTTTGTCAAGAAGAGGTGCTTTTAGAAAATAAAGGTCCTTAATACCCATTCTTGGATTTTTTTTTCAAGTTCTACTTTTAAAGAAAATCAATGTATATAAGTTTTATTGAGTTGTTTTCTGTAGTACATCCTAACCAAGTTGTCACTCCAACAGGCTTATAGAAACCATCACTCAGCTGTACTGAGTTATTTGATTCATGGAAAATTAAAAAGTCTAAGACAAAGCCTTTCATGTCATTCTATTTGATTCCAGAGTTCTGCTCTAGCATATTTATTATTGCCAGTCTAGAAGAGTAAACTAGGTGTCTTATTCTCTATCTAGCAGTGACTGTTCAGCTGAGAGATGAAATCCTTTTAGCATCCAAACTGAGGCAGACATACTGGATTCTGCTGAGAGGGAGTATTTAGAAGTTCCAAAATAGAGCTTTACTAGCATCACATGGGTCTATTCTGGGAATCTGAACAGGAATCACATGTGCTTTTGCAACCTAGTTTGTTAAATATCTTGTTATATATGAAATTTTGCACCCTCTTTACTGATAATCAAGAGATAATTTTAAGCACCTACTATAATCAAAGAATGTTACTCTGCTAAGAGTTATAGGAATTCAAAAATCTTTCCCATTTCTCTGTCTGAAAAAATCATTCATCCATCTGAACCCTATTCAAATGCCACTTGTTTTGTAAAGTCAAGCGACCCAGTAAAGCAATGATTTCTTCCCAGCTCTTTCTACCCATGGTCTTTTGCACATACCTTAAATATAGCACTATTTTTCTGTAGCATGATTATCAGATAATGTCAATCTCATTTAGGACTATGTGTCAGTTAGAACAAAAATCATATCTCAGTTATGTAGGTATTCCCAGGGCCTAGAATTTTTATTTTTGTCTTTTCAATATTGAAATAGATTAGAATTCTTTGGGGTTTTTAATTAGTTGGAGAATAATTAAAATAGAAAGAGGTAGGGAGGTCTGAATATGTGAAGGACATTTTAAATAATTTAAAATTCAAATTAAAAATATATAACCCAGATGAAAGTAATATGTAATCAATATTCAGCACTACTGATATACTGTTTTCTAAGATAAATGAAAATACCTTAAGAGTAGGATTTGGTCTTATGCAGCTCTGTACTTCCAGAACTAACATAGGGTCAGTCCTACAGGAAAGATAATGCATATTTGAAGGATATGATAATGATAGCAGTTATAATGAGTAATGCAGGATTTATCTGTATTTGTTATATAGCACTTTCATCCCTTCAAGAGACGTTGTAGTATCAGGAGTTATCCCGGCTTCTGTTGCTGATTTCTCTATAAGAGCACACTGGGCCCTCTCTCTTGGTTTTCATCACACTGCAGTTTATTTTGATTTACTTGACTTCTTCTGACATAAAAAAAAAAAAAAAACTCTTCAAAGATTTTATACTCACAAAATACATTTTAAATATCCTTTTCCTATGGCAGACTTGCCCTGCAAACATTAATGGCTTTCTTACATGTAGGAACTGCATGTAATCCAAAATGTATGTGAGAGGATTGATGTCACAGTACTGATTGTCAAAGTAGGCAGCTCCAAGCTCCTGTCCTTCACAAAAGATCAAAAAAAATAAGAAAAATTTTTCAGATCCAGCTTTTTAAGAACTGTATAAAACAGTGAAGAGTTTGCATCAATGGAGAAAAAACTAACTTAAAAAAATGGTAATAAATCTTAGCAACATTTTTACCTATCCCTGTCCCACTCCCTTCCTTGGCTTAGTGACTATCACAAAGATGGCAGCTCACTTTCTCAATGTATGTATGACCTTGGTTTTTGTTTCTGGAGGCTGTAGAGCAGAACTTATTAGCAAATTATTGTGCATATCTGTACTAACAAGCATAGGAGCTACCTGAAGGAGAGACCCAAGATAGTCATCTTTATGTCACTACACTTGGGATTTGCCTGGCCAGAAAAGATATGAGCATTGCTCAAAAACAGTGTAAGGCAAATTAATAATGCCTGGAGCAAAAGATTATAGTTGACATGAATGCATATAAGATAACCACTTAAAGCCCTAAAAAAACAGCTGATGGAAGTTTCTTTGCTAAATTAGACCATGCAAAAGCAACCCTGAATACAAGGGAATTTAGAGTTATAGGCATGCTTAGACAAGCCCTGAGAAGACCCTAAACTTCCAGACTTAGCTGGTTTTTATGATCATTTCAAAACTCTATAGTGTTGAAAGAGTGCTCCAGAACAGAAACTCTCTGAAAAGATTGGGAAGTATGTTTTTTATTTCCTTGTGTATGTGTCTGTTTTGATTTGGTTAGTTCCCCACTTCTCTCTCTCCTTCTCTCTCTCTCAAACTCTTACTGTTTAAGGAAACTTCTATCAAAACACTAGCTGAACACAAGCTAAGGAACAGAGACTTTAAAGACCACACATGACAAGGAATACAGCCTTTGCAAAAATAATTTGGGAAAGTCACTAAACAAATGTACTGCTATAGCTGTCAACAATCAAAAGGACAGCAAAACCAAAGGAAGGGAGAAAATTTGACTTGCAGAGTTACCTCATTACAATATTTATAAACTCAGTTTCAAAAAAAAATCTCAAAGAATACAAAAAAACAAGAGTGTGACCTTTTGACAAAATGAAATGTTATTTTTATTTATTGTCCCAATAAATTGAAAGAATTGTCCCCAAAAAAACACCCAGATATCAGACTTACTAGTCAAAATTGTTAAAACAACTGTCTTAAATGTACTGAATTAGCTCATGGAAAACAGGAGCAAAGAATTAGAGAAATCAGGCAAATAATGCATGAAGAATTGATTATTAGTGAAAAAAATAGAAATTTTTGCTTAAGGTATACAAAGTTTCTGTTTAAAATGATGGAAAAGTTTTTAAAATATATAGTAGTTATGAATGTATATTGTAAGTGCAATTAATGCTTCTGATTCTTACACTTAAAATAATAAAAATGGCAAATTTTACTATATGTATGTTTACCACAATTTACATATATTTATATGTAAATATAGATAAATATTTATATATAAAACTTTTTAAAAACTCTTTCAGAAACTTAGTTTTTTATTGTTTTTTTAATTAGTGTTTTTATTAAAACTTTACTTTTTGAGAGCATTTTTGGGTTTATATCAAAATTGAAAGAATTTTTTACATTCCCCTTATCACATAAATGTATAGCTCCTCTTATCAGCATCTTCCACAGAGTGGTGCATTTGTTGCAATTAATGAACCTCGGTGACGCATCATAATCACCTGGAGTACATAGTTTACATTAAGGTTCACTCTTGGTGTTGTGCTTTTTATGGGTTTGGACAAATATATAATGACATATACCCATCATTACAGTATCATATAGACTATTTTTATGACCCTTAAAATCCTCTGTGCTCTGCTTAGTCATCCCTACACCCACTCCCCAATTTCTGGCAACCACTATATATTTTTTATCTCCATAGTTTTGCCTTTTTCAGAATGTTGTTTAGTTGGAATCATACAGTATAAACCCTTCTCAGATTGACTTCTTTAACTTAGGGATATGCATTTAAGTTTCCTCCATGTCTTTTCATGGCTTGATAGCTTACTGAAAACTTCTTTTTCAATAAATGAAGTTGGTCCCTGTTGTTATGCAGTGTTAGAATTTATATGTTCATCCCAGGGAATGCCTAATGGAATTCCTAACATATAACATATTCTCAATAAGTAATTATTGAATTAAATAATCCACAAATGTAAAATTATTGACTAAACTACAGATATAATCTTGAGTATATACATCTTAAATCTCTAAGGAACAACTCATACCTGCCAAATCAGCTCATGTTGTCATTTCTCTCTCTCCCTCTCTCTCTCTCTCTCTCTCTCTCTCTCTCTTTCTCCCTCTCTCCCTCCCTCCCTCCCTCCCTCCCTCTCATGTCTCTGTCTTTCTTCCATCCTCCAACTCCTTTCTCTGTTTTTACAAACACATATGCACACACAGGCACATGCACACATATTTTATTCCTTGACTAATTTTTCCAATTCCAAGTTTGACAGTAGCATCATAGGAAAAATTACAAAAGCATATTTAGACATGAAATAAAACTGTAAAACAATAATATTATCAAAAAGAAAATGTTTTAGAAGTTCAAGACAGAAGATCATTAATGTCCAAAGATCAAAGTTTACAGTCATATATAAATGAGAGAAAATGATAGCTTGCATATGGTCAGAAAACAAAAGAGAAAAAGGATAATGGATATAATAGTGACTGCACAAATAAAAAATAAATCAGAAGATTCAGAAAACTATAAACTTTAGAGTTGAGGGCATATTCTTTACCACTATATTTTAGTACTCCAACCATGAAATGTAATTATATTATCATACAAAAATAACAAACAATACTCAGAGATATAAAAGTGAATAGAAGGTATACAATAAGTATTATTATAAACTTGTAAAATTCTAGTGAAGTGCTAAGTTCCTAATAAAATTTAATAAATATTTAATAATTAATTGATTTATTAGTTCATGAATTCTTAAAAAGTAATAAAGCCATATATTTAGGGCTAAAGAAAAGAAAAGGAAAAAGTCTTGGGAGAAACCATGACTCATGCTGTCACTGTGTTCAATAATACACTGACTGAGCATGGAAACAAGAAAAGGAAAAATGCATAAGGGCCAAGAAAAAGAAGAACAGAAAACTACTACAGAATCCCTGAGAAGCATAAAGATGGGATGAGGCAGAGACAAGCAGTAGCATCCTGAAGAATGAGGATAGAATGTGATAATAAGAAAACATATCAGATTAAGTTAAGATAATGTTAAACAATGAAACACAGCTAAAATTATAACATGTATGAGCATAATTTCCAGTAAATTACATTTTAGAAATTTTAAGAACAGGGCTAATGTACATTGGCAAATGGTAGTATCAAAAAGTCTCTTTTATTTCAGAAGATTTTGAAACATTTGAGTTAGTATTCCAAAAAGTAAAGAATATGCAGATCAAGACTAACATAGGTATAATTTTTAGTTGTTTTATTAAATATTTATCTGTGCTAACAATATCTTTCTTTCCATTGATTCAGAAATAGTTCTAAATGTACATTATAATGAATTAGAGAAAACAAATATATATCAGCAAAATTAATAGCAGTAACCAAAAAATATTGAATTTCAGCCTGAGAATACAGCAAATAAGTTAATACTGTAATTCCAAGGATTCCTATTTTTCCCAGAGTTTTTTTTTTTTAAGAAGTATTACAGCTTATGGGAAAAGATTTGTGTAAATTGACTGTTAAATTCTTCAGAATAACAGTATGCTTCATTAACATCATGTAGGCCTGATGCAGAGTAGAACCAGAATGTCTTAAAACTGAATCCAAAAAATAATCTTTCTTGTAAAAATATATTTTACATATTTCTTATTGAAAAAAGCTATACAAAGTTATTCTAAAGTTATTAATGTTATCAAGACTATAATTATGCCTTTCTGTTTTTTAGGAAACTGTATTATCAAAGTCAGAGTCTTATGCTTAAATTGCATTTTAAAGACAGTTGCAGAAAATATGAACTAATTTGAAGTTTGAGTTCAACAGTAAGATTAGTTTATTTGCACCTGAACTGCATAGGGTTTATTATTGAGCAAATTCTGAAAGAAAATCAATTAGGTAATAATGACAAAAATGTTAAAAGCAAAATAAGGAATCCAAAATTCATATCTGGCTATCAGATGGTTATTCACAAATACCCACAACACTTTGAGAATGTTAAGTAAGTATTATTTTGACTTGTTGATTAAATATCAATAAAGTACTTGATAGTAAAACTGAGGGTGACATAGAGCCTTATTAGAGGTAATTTCAACTGTTTTCTACATTTACACACTCAATTTTCTTAAATAAAGGTGTCAAAAAGGCTGCAAGGCACCTAGGAAAATGTAAACAATTTCATGAACTCAGGCTATTATTTTATAAAATCTTTTGTTTCTTATTACACAATTTGCCTTCTTTTCAGGAACTACCAAAATTTACATTTCGCCTCCATTACTCCTCTGAATTTCTGTGTACAGCCTTTTGTCTTAAAGCCACTTGAAATTATATCTCTATGTCAGAAAGCAAAATCAGGCATTGCATTTTTTGTAGGGATAAGATAGTAGCAATTTCTGCTTCTCCCATCTGTGGTCCTTGGTCTGTGGCCTGTTAGGAATCGGGCTGCAGAGCAGGAGGTAAGCAGCAGGCAAGCAAGCGAAGCTTCATCTGTGTTTTCATCTGTTTCTCTAGTGCTTGCATCATCACCTCAGCTCCACCTCAGGGCGTCAGGCATTAGATTCTCATAGGAGCACGGGTCCCTGGTGCCAAAAAGGTTGGGGATCACTGGCCTAGAGGATATTCTCCTGAAGTTTCTTTGATGCTCTATCTAAATTCCTTAGGAAAAGCTTTTCATTTCCCAACTTATAAAGGAACTAGAATTGCCTCTTTTCTAATAAATCCCAGGTAAATTTTTATTTTTCGTGCTATTGCTGTTGAATTTATTCATAAAATAGCAAGGCATATAAAAAATTGACTCTCCATATCTTATAGCATAAGAAAATGAACCTAATAATTGAAGTCCATTTTTATGAATCTGGGACATAACCAAAAAAAAAACAAAACTGAAAAATACAAAACAAAACAAAAAACAAAGAAGTTCACTGAAGGTTAAATGATGCAGCCAGGACATGGGAACAACTTTGTCTACCATCTCTGTAAAAAGGCATGCATTGATCAAAAAACAGAGAAACACATTACTAGAAAGATTCAAAAAAAAAAAAAAAAATTAGTACTCATTCCAAAATAATTTGGAAAATATTTTCTCTGAAAAATGAGTTGAAATTCATTTTTTCACAGCGGTTACATTTTCAGGTTCTTAGCCCAGCTGCAGCACCCAACATGGAGTTTTCTCGGTTTAACTAACCTTTGGGACCCTTGAGACAGTGACTGACCACATCTGGCACCTGTGTATTCCAAGGCATACAGGACAGGAAACATAGCTCACCAGGAAAGACATCTGTCTTTAGGCATCCTCTTTAGTGGGGCAGTTCTCACAATAGTCTACTTAACCAGCTGGGATCTGGTTTCCCTGGCTATCCAGGTGATGGCTCACGTATCAGGAAACAAGCATCACATTGACCAGGTATAGGGGGTTCTCCAGTTTAAAAGGTTCTTGCCCCATAGGAGCCCACACTTTTTGTAACAACTCCATAGGCATAATGTGCAGCACTCTGCAAGAGATACGCACAGTTACATGGGTCCCCATGACTGGGGAATGTCAACATCACGACTTTCTAAAACGTGTTCATAGTTCAAGAGCAATTTGCCAATTGAGGGTCATTTTTACCACAGGAAATATTGCTTGTAGCATAATCCAACCTTTTATCAGGTTGCTGGGAGAACATAGATAGAGTTAAATGGCGGTTCAATTCTCATATAGATTTTCTTAACTTTTACGCAAGTCAGCCTTTCCCCAAGTGAGTTTCATGGAGTGGTTGTTTCCCCTGTGATGTATGCAAGTGTTAAGAAAGAAGGAAATGAAGGAAGGAAGGAAGGAAGGAAGGAAGGAAGGAAGGAAGGAAGGAAGGAAGGAAGGAAGAAGAGAGGGAGGAAGGAAGGAAGGAAGGAAAAAAAAAGAGAGGGAGGGAGGTAAGTAGGAAGGTGGCAGGGAGACGGGAGGGGAGGAAAGGAAAGAGGTGAGTGAGAGTGACAAAAAGAGAAAGAAAGAAAGAGGAAGGGAGAGAGAGAGAGAGAGAGAGAGAAATTTGTTGGCAAAAATCTGCTAAGCCTCATATATTAATGTGAATTTTGAACCTCCTAGAAGAAAACATAGCAGGTGTAATGTCACATTATATGGCACACTGTATGCCACTGATTTCCAAGATGCCTCACATTCCTTATTTAGCACTTCCCAGTGTCATTTTACTAAAACTAATGCATTATGTTATTGCAAATGAAACTTAGAGTGTTATGCGAGATGTTTAAATAAAAAGAAATTTGTTGATTCTTCTGTTAGCATGGGACTGATCTTCACTCACTTTTCTTGGATTCAAGTCTCTATCCTGATTTGAATTCTCCATAAAAAAAAAATTGGGAATCCAGATGACTTGATAAAGAGGGCAACAGAAGTGAAATTAATCATCTGATTTGCATTTTGATTTTGTCACATGGGAATGCACTGAAATAGAACTTAATATACAGTAAATTAGAGTGTCTGGGGATGGCCTAGAGCAATTTAAAACTCTATAAGATAAAAAAAAACAATGTAAATTAGAGGAAGTAAACATTTCTGCATATCTTAGAGTATAAGATGGTGACAATAAATGCAACCCTGTCAGGCACATGTTTCATAACACATACCTTACTGTTTTCTATAAAACTATACTTCGTATTTTCTCAGTAATATTATACATACTACTTTCAATATAGATTTTTAAATTTTGCTTGTTTTTTTAACCAGATAAACCCCTAAGGATGTGTACGTGTGTACATGAATTTGTGAATTCGATTTGAATTGAAAATCGATTTCCAAGCATAACCAATGCAATGGAATTAAAGATGTCTTCAACTTCTTCACAAATGCCATCTTTTATTTTTCCAGTAGGAGCTCCATTAACCAATAAACTGAACCAACATATCAAACTGAGTGACTGATCTCAGGGAAGATAGTGTTGATACTGCTTTTCGATTTGGTCACCAAGAGCCAGCTATGAATGAGAACTCCATAAAGAGCAGTAATGGGGAAACGTTCTACATTCCTTCTCATTTGACAGACCAGTACAAAAGTAAAGGTTGTGGCTGCATATTTCAAACCCCGATCAGTGGGAAATTCTGAGTCTTGGCACAAACATAAACATGGGCCATAAATTAGCCATAAAAAGGGCACTACACTGTTTAGGATCCAGACCTTGTCTAAATTTATAATCTGTTTGCAGAGCCTCTGAGACCAATGGATGAATAAAATATTCCAGCCAACTAGTAAAGTAAGTATTATGCATGATTGAAAAGTACTGTAGCTGACTGCTCTGATTAATGAAGGGTAAATTACTGCTAATGCTTGTAATAAATGTCACAGACTGTATTTCACTGAGCCAGAGCTCCATATGGGCTCCAGTGGTTGAAGAGCTGTGCATGAAACAATGATTAATTAATCACCAAAAAGTTAGAATTCTGTAACACTTTTAAGCTAAAAGCAGAACTGCCTTTTCTATGCTGCCTAAGGAGAGAGCCATTTTCCCCACTCAACCCCAGATGGGCCAGAGATGGAATTTTCATCAACTCCTAAGGTCTGATTTGCTTCTGAGGTCACTTATATATAATTAAGTCTCTTTGAGAAAAGGAGAAAACTGAGTAATAAGTTGCCCTCATTCCTTAAAAGTTCATAAGTTGTCTTTGACACCTACTGCCTGGGGAGGCCTAGTATATTTGCCCTGACAAAGACTGAATCATGGACCCAAATATGGCTGGGGCCTCTGAGCAGATCAGTGAAGGTCCACCACAAATGAAGGAGGCACGTGCCAGATGCTAAGTAGTCAGATTCCAGGAGCCAGATTGAGCCTTGGCCATGTAAAGGGTGATGAAAGCTTAGTTGCCAATTCTTTACCAAGGAAGAAAGCTTGGCTTGAGAGAGGTCAGAGATGGATCATTGCAAGTAGCTGAACAACAAGACAAACAAGACAAAATTTGGGCCAGGTTCAGGGTCAAATTGGGGTCAGCGGTCAAAGGACCCATCCAACACAGGCAGAGATGCATTTACTATACAGAGTCTTTTTATATCTTATGAACAACCTTGACAGCCCTAAATTGGGGTCTAGGTGTAGTGATGCCTGAACTCAGAAGTGTGACAGAAAGTAACTGGTGCTCCATTTGCTGGGTTGCCAAGGAGGGTTCTTCTGAGAAAGTGACCTTGAACTGAGTCGTGAAGGATGAAAAGGATCCATGAGAAAATGGAAGCAGCAAGGACAGAATGTGTGGGAGCTCTAGGTTGAAGAAAGAGAAACTGCAAAAGTGTCTGTAAGTAACAAGGCTAGTGAGATCAAAGTAAGTTGAAGCATAATTAGGAACTAGAGGGAAATTAGATTCAAAAGAGGACCAATAAGGATCAGATTTAGAGCAAAGGGGGAAAAAAGGGCAGGGGAGGTTTGTTGATTTTCTTCTCATCCTCCCCAAGAACCCAAATGAGAGTTATGATGGATGGAAGAAAGAGAATAGAGGACAAAATGGAGAGATATGCAGCACCTTTTGATTCTAGTCACAAATTCTGTGACAAATTAAGCAATACAGTGCCAATTTTCATATCATCTATATATAATTAATGGTAATTAATAAAGTTGTAAATAATTAACTGTATAAATAATTAACAGTATTTTGATATAATTTGAAATTATACCATACCACTGAACTAAAAGCACCACAAAACCACCAGAGAGAGAATATAATGACATTGGTTTCTGGAACATTGTTCACTTCTCCCTCTCTTCTTTCTCTTTAGAGGAACGAGACATGCACATTTTTCAATCATTTGCATTGGCTTCTTCTGCCATATATGTCGACCAGTATTTTTTCGTAGTTCTAAGAAAAATATTCTTGTGCACTGATCAGGCAAATTTCTTATTCTTTCATTTTAACTTTTTCAAGAAGAATGACTATACATACCTTTCAAGTTGACTAGATGAAATTATAGGACATGTCATGGTGGAAATAAAAATAAAACTAGTGTCGCTGAAAACGTGTATTTAGACTTTGCCTTAGAGAGAAGGCATTCTTTCCTATATTTATGTTGTTTGTTTCTGTTCAATTTGTAAACCTACTAGATATCCACTTATTTTTTAAACATTTATATAGTTTATAAAGTGATTCCCCCATTACTCTAGCATCCATCTGGCACTACACATAGCCATTGCAATACTATTGACTACATAACCTATGCTGTACTCTACACAGTCATGAACTATTTTGTAAATACTAATTTATATTTCTTCATCTCTTCACCCTTTTCACCCATCTCCCCAATCCACCTCCCCCTGGCAATTACAAATTTGTCCTTTGTATCTGTGAGCCTGTTTTTATTTATTTTTTCCTTAGATTTCATACGTAAGGAAAATCATATAGTATTTATGTTTTTCTGTCTGATTTATTTCATTTGCATAATAACTCCATGTTGTTGCAAATGGTAAGATTTCATTTTTTTATAGGTGAGTAATATTTCAGTGTATCGATGAACCATAACTCTTTTATCCTATCATCTATTATTGAGTACTTATGTTGCTTCCATATCTTAGCTATTGTGAATAGCACTGCATAGAACATAAGGGTACATAGATCTTTATGAATTAGTATTTTGGTTTTCTTTGGTTAAATACCCAGAAGTACAATTGCTGGGTCAAATGGTAGTTGTACTTTTAATTTTTTGAGAAACTTTCAAACTGCTATTCGTAGTGGCTGTATCATTTTGCAATCCCACCAAGAGTGTATGAGGGTTCCCTTTTCTCCACATCCTCAACAGCACTTGTTTTTTGATTTATAGATGATAGCCTTCTGACAGGTGTGAGGTTACCTGATTGTGGCTTTTATTTGCATTTCTTTGATGATTAGTGGTCTTGAACATCTGTTCATATGTCCTTCCTCTTTGGGGAAATATCTATTCAGGTCTTCAGTCCATTTTTTAATTGAATTATTTGTTGTTGTTGTTGTTGTTGTTGTTATTGAGTTGTATGAGTTCTTTATAAATTTTGAATATTAACCCCTTATCAGATATATCGTAGGCAAATATCTTTTCCCATTTAGTAAGTTGTCTTTTTGTGTGGTTGATGGTTTCCGTTGCTGTGAAAAAAACTTTTTAATTTGATATAGTCCCATTTGTTTATTTTTTCTTTTGTTTCCCTTGCCTGAGGAGATATATCTGAAAATGAATTACTGTTAGCAATATCAGAGAGCTTACTGCATATGTTTTGTTCTATAAGTTTTATGGTTTCCAGTCTTACATTAAAGTCTTTATTTTGAGTTTATTTTTGTATGTGGTGTAAGAAGGTGGTCCAGTTTCTTTTATCTTTTTTCTTTTTTCTTTTTTTTCTTTTTTCTTTTCTTTTTTTTTTTTTTGCATGTATCCATCCAGTTTTCCATTTGTTGAAGAACCTGCACTTACCCTGTTGTATATTCTGGCCACCAGAGTCATAGATTAAGTGACCATATAGGCGTGGATTTATTTCTGGGCTCTCTATTTTGTTCTATTGATCTCTGCATTTGTTTTTATGCCAGTACTGTGTAGTTTTGATTACTATAGCTTTGTAGTATAGTATGATGTCAGGTAGTGTGATACCTCTAATTCTGTTCTTTCTCAAGATTGCCTTGACTATTCAGTATCTTTTATGGTTCCATATAAATATTTAGATTATTTGTGCTTATTCTCTAAAAAATGCCATTTTATATATATATTACATATATATATTTTTAGGGATTGCATCATGAGCACAGTATATGCTTTGATTTATTTATATGTTCTTTAATTTCTTTTTTCAATTACATAGTTTTCTGATATAGGTCTCTTTGATTAATTTGATACCTAGATATTTTATTGTTTTTGATGCAATTGTAAATGGGATTGATTTCTTAATTTCTATTTCTGATAGTTCATCATTGGTGCATAAAAATGCAATTAACTTATAAATATTAATTTTGTTTTTTGCTACTTTATTGAATTCATTTATCAGTTCTAACAGTGTTTTGGTGGAATCCTTAGGGTTCTCTATATATGGTATCATGTCATTGGCAAAGAGCAAGAGCGTTACTTTTTTCTTTCCAATTCAAATGCCTTTTATTGCTCTTTCTTGTCTGTTTGCTGTAGCTAGGACTTCTAATACTGTGTTAAATACTATGGTGAAAGTGAACATCTTTGTCTTGTTTCTGATCTTAAGGAAATTACTTTTATCCTTTTCCCATTAAGTATGATGTCAGCCGTAGGTCTGTTATAAATAGCCTTAATTATGTTGAGGTATGTACTCTCTATTCTCACTTTGCTGAGAGTATTTATCATAAATGGATCCTGGACTTTGTCAAACATTTTTATGCATATATTAATATAATTATATAATTTTTATCTTTCATATGTTAATGTAATATATCACATTAATTGAATTGCAGATATTGAACCCACCTTGCATTTCAAAAATAAATCAAATTTGATAATAGTGTTTTATATTTTTAATGTATTGCTGAATTCAGTGTACTATTATTTGTTGGTATTTTTGATTCAAAGTTCATCAGGGATATCAGCCTATAGTTTTCTTCATTTGTAATGTCTTTGCCTGGCTTTGCAATCAGCATAATAGTGGCCTCATAAAAAGAGTTATGGGGCCTTCTCTCATTTTGAATGTTTTGGAATAGCTTGAGAAGAATAGGTGTTAATTCATCTTTGAATGTTTGGTAAAATTCACCTATGAAGCAATTCAGTCCAAAACATTTTTTTTTTTAAGTTTTTGAGTACTGATTCTATTTTGTTGGTGGTAATCAGTTTGTTCATTTTCTGTTTCTTGTTTCAGTCTTAGGATATTGTATATTTCTAGAAATATACTCATTTTTTCCAGATTGTCCCATTTGTTGGCATATAATTGATTGCAGTATTTTATTATAATCCTTTGTATTTCTGTGAGATCTGTTATACTTCTTCTTTTTCATTTTTTATTTTATTTATATGAGTTCTCTCTTTTTTCTTGATGAGTCTGATTAAAGATTTATCAATTTTATTTATCATTTCAAAGACCCAGTTCTTGAGTTCATTATCTTTTGTATTGTTTTCTAGACTCTATTTTGTTTATTTCTGCTCTCATTTTTATTATTTCTTTCAACTCAGTTTGGATTTTGTTTGCTTTTCTTTTTCTAGTTTTTTAAAGCATAAGGTTAGATTGTCTATTTGAGCTGTTTTTTTGTTTCTTCAAGTGGGCCTATATTTCTATGAATTTCCCTTTTAGGACTGCTTTTGATGTGTTTCATAGATTTTGACTCTTTGTGTTTCCATTTTTATTTGTCTCTGAGTATCTTTTGATTTTTTCCATTGATCTCATTATTGACCCATTCATTGTTTAGTAGAATGTTATTTAGCCTCCATGCGTTTGTGTATTTTCAAGTTTTTTCTTGCAATCGATTTTTTGTTTTATACCATGGTGGTTGGAGAAGATGCTTGATACAATTTCTATCTTTTTAAATTTATTGAGATTTGTTTGTGGCCTAACATATGGTCTATTCTCGAAAAGGTTTTATGTAAACTTAAGTAGAATGTGTATTCTGCGGCTTTGGTGTGAAACATTGAAAATATGTATTAAATCCCTGTGGTCTACTGTGTTATTTAAACCAACTATTTTCTTGTTGATTTTCTATCTGAAAGATTTGTCCATTGAGGTTAATAATGTGTTAAAATCCCCTACTATGAGTGTATTACTGTTAATCTCTACATTTATTTTGGTCAATAATTTCCCTTTATCTTTCTGTAATGCCCTTTTTGTCTCTTGTTATAGCCCTTGTTTTAAAGTCTGTTTTGTCTGATACAATTATTGCTACCCTAGTTTCTTTTTTTTTACTTCCATTTGCATGAAATATATTTTTCCATCCTTTACTATCAGTTTGTGTGTCATTTAATCTGGAGTGGGTCTCTTGTAGACAGTATAAATATGGGCCTTGTTTTTGTATCTATTCAGCTACCCTATGTCTTTTTTTTAATTAGAGCATTTACTCCAATAACATTTAAAGAGGTTATTGATACATACATAATTGTTGCCATTTTATTATTCATATTTGTAGATTTTTGTTTCCCCCCTTCTTTTTACAGAAGTCTCCTTAACATTTCTTTTAAAGCTGGCTTGTTGGTGTTGAATTCTTTTAGCTTTTTCCTCTCTAGGAAGCTCTTTATCTCACCTTCAATTTTAATTGATAACCTTGCTGGGTAGGGTAGATTTGGTTGTAGGTTCTTGTTTTTCATGACTTTGAATATTTCTCACCAGTCCCTTCTGGCCTACAAAATCTCTTTTGAAAAATCAGCTGACATTCCTATGAGAGTACCCTGGTAAGTAATGATGTGCTTTTCTCTTGCTGTTTTTAAAATTCTCTCTTTGTCTTTAACCTTTGGCATTTTAATTACAATGTGTCTTGGTGTGGATCTGTTTGGGTTCCTCTTGTTCGGTACTTCTTGAGCTTCCTGGACTTGTATGTCTAATTGCTTTGCAAAGTTAGTGGGCTTTTCTGTCATTATTTCTTCAAATAAGTTCTTGATCTCTTGCTCACTCTCCCTCTCTTCTCATTCTGGTATCCAAATGTTGTCTCAGAGGTCTCTTAAACAATCTACATTTTTTTTGGGGGGGGGGATTTTTTTTCTTGTTGCTTTTTCAATTGGATATTTTCTGCTACCTTGTCTTCCAGCTCACTGATTCATTCTTCTGCTCTAATTTACTATTGATTTCTTCTAGTGTACTTTTTCATTTTAGTTATAATATTCTTCAATTATGACTTTTTAAATGGTTTCTGTGTTCTTTTTTATACTTAATATCTCTCTGTTGAAGTTCTCACTGAGATCATCTATTCTCCCCCTAAGTTTCTTGAGCGTCCTTATAACCATTGTTTTAAACTTTGTCCTGGTAGGTTTCTTGTCTCCATTTTACTTAGATTTTTTTCTGGAGTTTTCTCTTGCTTTTTCATATCTGACATGTTTAGTTTCTCATTTTAGTTGCCTCTTTGTGTTCATTTTTATGTCTTAGAAAGATTTGTTATGTCTCTCAGCATTGGCCAGATGGCCTTATGTAGTAGTTATTCTCTGTGGCCTTGTGGCATAGTCTTTTTAATCACCTGTGCTCAGGACTCTGGGTATGTTCATTGTCAGGGTTGTGGGTGTTCTCCTGTTGTAGCTAAACCTTGATTGCTATTAGCATGTCAGTTGATGGGATAATTTACTTTCAGGATGACCCACTATGGGGATTTGCCATACCCAAAGGATGTGAGTTGCTGTATGAGGGCTTATCCCATGGAGTGAGATTTCTCACAGCAGGCTTGTATACCTATTGAAACCACCCTTTGGGTGTAATATTTATTGGGCCAATCAGGTGGTGCTCTGTTGTGGTCTAACACATCTCCAGGTGTTTTGGTTCCATGGCCCCTGAGAGTGGCTTCCACATAGGTCAAGGTCAGCTGCTGCCTTTGATTCCTTGAAGCTACCTGGTAGGACCTAAAAAGTAATCTGCAGATGATTGTTGCTTATGCTGAATCTGAAACCAAGTGGGAGAGATAAAGCTGTGAGTTGAGGTCCAATTAACCTCAGTTCCAAGCCTTGGTTGTCTTAATGAAAGGAGCAGTGCACCTCAAGGCCTAAGGCTCCCTGCCAGGTGCCCATAAGACTGCAGCTGAAAGAGCTTTTGGGTGATTCATGAGTTGGGTGTTGCGGGGACCCAGAGAGTCACTGGGGTAAAGTGAACAGATTTTCTCCAGCCTAGCAGAGTCCATTTTTGTGCCAGTCCTGAACTGTGGCTTTCTATAAAAGTCTCAGATTGCAGCAAGGCTATCCACTGCCCACCTCAGGCCCAAGGATACCTGAGATCTGTTCAAGAAATATTATAGCTCAGGGTGGAGTTGTGGCCCACCACTGAAAGTCTCTCTCAGGATGCACAGGCCACTCGTGGGCCGCTCAAGGGCTATTCAAGTTGAGGGATGCTTTTTTGCTGCCGAACTCCTAGCCCAGGGAAAGCACAGTATGAGGTTCGCTGCCTAGGAACAGGCTCTCCATGGGTAAGTTGTGGATTTAGTGGTAAGGGTCTCAGGGATGTGGCATGTAATGAGCTGATAAAGCTTCTCATGGAGACAATACAGCTTCAGAATTGGCCATGCAGGGGGAGGGCTCAACACATGCAAGATAGTGTGTGTCTACAGACTGCCTTGCAAGGAACAATGGTGACCATTCCTTCAGCCTTCATCCCAGCACCACACATTTCAATTTTTCCCTGTTTCTTGTGCCTCTCGAGCTGCTGACCCTCTGCTGGAGTTAGGGTGAGTGTCTGCAAGTAAGTGAGTCTCTAAGTGGGCCCTTTAAAAAGGAGGTCTTGGTTTTGGGGTTTCTTCTTTTTCACCTAGATGGCCAGAATCCCCACTGGTTTTTACAGTCAGATTTTGTGGAAATTCTTCCCCAGTACTGAAATTCTGGGCCGGGGATCCTCTGTGTATGACCAGGACCCCTCGTTCCTTCAGGAAGGCCTCTGCAGCCACACTCTCCCTCCTTGTGCTCAGACACCACACACAGGTGCAGAACCAGGGCATTTTGTGTATCCACCCCTCCTACAGATCTCAATGTGGCTTTTTATTTATATCCTCAGATGTACATGTTGTGATCTGCTAAACTTCGAGTAGTCTTCCAAGTTGATTGTTTTATAATTTGGTGTATTTAAACATGATTTCAAGAGGAAGTAAACCCAGCTTTTATGTAGCCCACCATCTTGACCATCTTGACCAATACATCCACTTATTCAGTTCACTGTATAATTATTAAGTCCAGTTTTTCTTTTGTTTTAGATAAAAGCCCTCGCTGTTTTTGCTTGTTTATAGAAGTTTCTAAAGATAAAGTCAATAATTTGAGAAGAGGAAATTATAAAGTTATACATGCAAGGGATCTTGGATGTTATTTACAACTCATACTCAAATTTTACAAAAGAGAAAAGTAGAATTCAAGAAAACAAATGATTCACACAATGCTTTAAAGTGAGTGGTGGCAAAACAAGGTCAAAGAATCAGACTGAAAATCCAGTAATCTCTCCTCTTTACTCAGAATGAATGACAGGTTGTTATCCAACATTCTTCTAGCCTAGAGTAAAGCATAGACAGGTAGCAGTCTGTGACGTTCAGAACACTGGGTTTTCACTTTGAACATCTTTGGCAAGGCTATCAGATGTGAGGAGGTCAAGGGGTAGGCTTTTTAGAAATGCAATGTGATTTTTTTGTACATTATGAAACACATTATACTGGTCTGCAATTCACAATCTTTTCTGCTTATTTTTCTGGATTAGGCACACTTCTGTACTGCTCAGCTATGTGCTGATGGCAAAGGGAGTGCAAAATATGAAACCACAGGAGAAATCTGACATTTTAAAAGTCCCAATTTTAGTTATTGACAAGTAATTTAAAAATAGTACTATTAAAACAAACAAACATGGGACATATTTTTAAAATATGATATTTAACTGAGTTTTGAAGATAAAAAATGAGATCTCAAAAAAATTTCTGACTTAAAGATGGTCTCTTTGAATTATTTCTCTTAAACCTCCATGGGGTATAAATTCATTTTCATATGTAAGGGTTTGAAGGCCAAGGAACTTTGAGAAGGGGAATGTTAAACTTAAAAAAAGTTCTAACTAAATAAATAATATGCTAAATCACATTTTATAATGAATCATTTTGGATCTTAAAAATTATAAAACTGTATATATTCACAAAGTCATGCATTTTTTTAAACCTTATAACTAAAACAAATAGATTTTAAAATTTGTTTCAAAATATCCTCTAGAAATATGTCAATTTTGACATTTTATAATAGCCTAGAGGGAGACCTTTCACCCTCCAGTCTGACAGCAGATCCATCAGCCCAGTATCAGTTCTTTGATCACAGAAATGTCACTTATGTGAAGTAAGAGGTTCTTGAGGAGTTAGAGATTGGGAAAAATAACTCTTTTCAGTTATGGGTCTTCTTTTTTTCAATTTTTAACAACACATTTATTCTTGTAGAGCATAAGCAGCTAAATTTTGAGGTGAGGGAGCTCTTTGATTCAAGTTAAATGATTGTATCTTTAATCCACCCATTTGATTTCAAATTCATGATAAATGCCTACAATGTATCAGACACTGGACCAGAAAGTTACATTACTCTTTTTTTTCCCCCCTGAGGCTTCGAAGTCTTTTAATTGCACAGTCTTTCTTATAAAGGCTTTGAACCCATGTAGCAGTTCAATTTATTAAAATATTCCCCATTATAACTAGCATGCTCTCTGTTAAAAAGAATTCTGAAATAATTTTACCATGGAAGGAAAAACAAAAATGAGGAAGCATATCCTTACAAGACAACTGTCATTAAAAAATTATAACAAAAATCTTTTTTGGAGGGTTTCCCTTGGAAAAATAATAGGCAAACTGCAAATGATAGAGAAATACATGGGCACTTGCGAGAAAAAGCATTCAGTTAAGCTTTCTCTTATAAGCCCTTTTACTTATGGCTTGGTTTTAATAGACATGTGTTGAGAGTTTAAGTCAGCTATTCCATGGTAATGTTTCCTCAGCATCCATTTTATTTGGCTAAGTGGCTTGTAGAGACCTTAAACTGACACTAGTTTCCTCATCCCCTCATGCAAGCACATGTCATACAGAGCAACCACAGAGTCATAGCAAATATAAGTAAGTTCCTGATGCAACTTCCATAATAGCCCTTGTGATCAACAGTTCCCTGTGCTTCCCAGGGCCTTTCCTTTGTGCATCCCTTAGATAGAACATGAAAAGGTTTACCAAAACCCCATTCTTTTGGTTTGAATTGACCAATCAGGCCTCAGCCTAGGAACCCCAAAGCACTCAGACCCACTGACCAACTAAGGACGTGGCCCAGGTCCTATCTCTCTCTGAACTCTGACTCTACCTCCTTCATAATCCCTCAAGGCATGTTATTTACTCCCTTCAGGAACCATGAGTAATAAAATTCTCTATTTCAACTTCTCTTGTGGTCTGTTGTTTAACCACAACTAACTATATAGCACCCTGTGCTTTAATTAACCAATGTTAATTTAACAAAGTCCAACCAACATGGTTTTCAGGTATTTTCCTGAATGTTAAGCTATTAAAAGGAAACACTGAAAATATAAAAGAAACATATATGATATGTCTCACTCCTTTATAAAGGTGATTCAGAGTAGGTGGACCCATGGGAACAATAAGTTTTGTATGCGAGTGAGCAATCCAAGCAGGGCTTTGATGACTCAGCATTAGATGACATTAATTTAAAGATCTTACCATAGGAAAAACAAGAGTGATATCTATATAATTTTTTTTTACAAAAAAAACTTAATTTCTGATTTTTATTGTTAAATATATAATTTTTTTTAAACCATGACTACTAGCACCAAGAGAAAGCTAGAATACCAAATTCTGTCACCTCTTTTCATCCTCGGGTTTAGTATATTTTCTCATTGTAACCCAGAGAATGAGGAAAATCTTATTAATAAAGGAATATTAGGGCATCAGAAAAACTTACTCTTTTTGGTAAATGGATTAGGTCATACAATCTCATCTTTATTAAAATATCCATGTGACTTACCTGATATTACAATGATCCTTTCTGAGGCATAGTTCAGCAAATTTTATTTATGGATAGGAAATTGACTCCCTAATCAGAACAGATCCAGCCTAACTCAGCCAAAAGATCAAATTCATTATCTGAATTATTTATAGATATAAAAAATGTGACACTTTAATTTGTTCATCATTTAATAATTTTCAACAAACATTGAGCATCTCCATGTGCCGGGACATTGCGCTAGGTGCTGGAGCTATAAAAATAAATAATTAAATCCATCTCTACCCACAAGGAACTTATAAACTTATGTGAGATAAAAAATATACAAAGAATAAATTATATAGTAATATGTCATGTTATAATTAATCAACAAGGTGGGTATTCAGAGACATCTACCTCTAAATGAGAGAAGAGAATCAATAGTCAGCAAGAATTTCATTGAAGGGAGTTGGGGACTGGAGGGCTGAGTGAAAAAGGGGAATAGATCAAGAAGTACAAATTGGCAGTTACCAAATAGTCATGGGGATATAACATACAGCACTGAGAATATAGTCAATAGTATTGTAATATTATTGTAATAACTGTGTATAGTGCCAGACAGGTACTAGACTAACCAGGGGGATCACATTATAAATAAATTATATAAAAGTCTAATCATTATGCTGTTCATCTGAAACTAATATAAAATAATATTCAATGTCAACTGTAATTGAAAAGTAAAAAATATATTAATTCTTTAAAAAGTAAAGAATTTCATTGAAAGAATAACCTTAGACATGAGGCTTAAGGTATAACTTGGAATCTCGAAGGAAAAAAAATATGTGCAAAGATATTTAGCTGTAAAATTACATGATTTATTCTCAGGACAAGCAAATAAGCCAGCCTAACTGAAACATAGTGAGTTTATAGATGACAGTGCCAAATAATAATAATAATAATGCTGGATTAGCAGCCAAATCTTAGATAATGAAAAACTTTGTATGTAATGCACAAGCGTTTCCTGTGTCTGATGGGAAGTAATGATGTCTAATAATACAATCAAATTCACATTTTTCTATTGGCCACCATGATAGTTGCATGGATGATAAAACTAAAGGAAAGAAACTAGAGATAGGGTAACTTTCAGAGGCCCTTGAGATCCTCCAGAAAAAGGCAGGATCCTGGCAGGAAGGAAAGCAGTGGCCACAGGACGGAATGGAGAGGCAGGTAGGAGAGTTCTTGAGGAGATGGAATCAACCAGGCTTGCTTTTCAATTGACTTGCCAAATGAAGAAGAGAATGAATAAAGGGGGAATAAAGAGGATACGATATGGACAGTATAAACTTTTTTAGATCTGAAACACTATAAGATCACAATACATAATGGTTTGTTATGTGGCAGAGTTGTACTTTGAAGAAAATAGAGTCTTAAATTGATTTATGTGGAAATAAATGCTTAAATAATAATTGAACAAGACTTTAAAAATTGGAAAGAAAAAAATTTGAGAATAAAACTTAAAATAAATTAGAAAAACATTAAAGATAAAAGCAGATGTTTAAAGAAATAGTAGTCTTTAAAAAACAGAAATAGTTATTTAAAGCATAAGGTGATTCCTTCAAATAAATAACAATTGTTACTATTTATATCTGGCTTTCTATTCCCAAGGCACTATTACAATCATTATATACATAATTGAATTAATCTTTTAACAGACATACAAAAAAGATTTTACTATTATACACACTATTATACCTTAATATTTAAAAAAATATTTTCTCATATTTTTAAAATGAGGAAACCAAGACACGTAGATTTTAAGTAAGTTTCCCAAGATCATTCAGCTAGTAAAAAATTAATACATTAGAACATTTTAGCAAGTGTAGTTAGAAAAAAAATAAAGAAGCTATAAATAAAGAGAAAAATGAGGAAGTGGAGCCATAGCTACAGATATAGAGATTTAAGAATTAAAAAGAGAAATCTATGTTGAACTTACTACCAATAAATTTAAAACATTAAATTAAATTTAAAAACTTAATATAATGGGAGCCTAAATAGACCAATAACAGTAAGAGAAATTAAAATATTAATCAAAGATTTACCATTACCATGGAAAAGGTACTATTCTAGAGAATTCTATGGGATATTTTATTAAATCTCAAGAAATTGATTATTTTTCTTTACACAAATTGTTTCAAAAAATGACAAGCCACAAAACTTATTTTATAAGGCCTGGATAGATAGGCACAGCATGATGACCTGATAAGGCAAAAGGGAGAAAAAAAGAAAAGAAAATAGCTAATATAACTCATGAACATGGAAAATGAAGGAAAGAAGGAAGGAAGGAAGGAAGGAAGGAAGGAAGGAAGGAAGGAAGGAAGGAAGGAAGGAAGGAAGGAAGGAAAGGAAGGGAAAAAAAACAGAAAGATTGATCTGTATTTTAAAATAACAGTACATCATAACTGTCAGGAGCTTTACTGAAACTAACAGTCTGTTTAGTTAAGTCTTTGAAAAAATTTATTAAAGGATATTCAGTCATTCCAAAGTTTGGAATCAGCACCATCAGCAATAATTTCTCCCCTAGAAGTTGTTGTGCTGGACATGCATACAGCAGCCAACACCAGCAACCCTGGGAATGAGTCCTCATACCTGGGCTTTCCCTACTGATTCCCTTGAGAGCTGGATATCTGCTCTGCCACTTTTTGTGAATTAAACTCCTTCCACAGCCTCTTTTTCTTATTCCTCTTTCACTGAGCATAGATCATCTGCCTGTGTCCTACCTGTAAGGAGGTCATGAGAGTGACTTTCTGGATTCCATCTAGAATAGGCAAGAGCCACAGTGTGAGAAATCCCCCAAACATATAAAAGGCACCAAAAATGTTGTGGGAAGCCAGAATAAAAGGTTATCCTAATGGAAGGAAATTTAAACTTAGAAAATCTATTAACATAATTCGGCTATGAATTCTGCTATGAGATTAAAAGAGATAAATCTAATCAACTAAATAATTAAAAGATTATACGGATTGAAAGAACATATTTGTATAATATATAACAATTGAGTAGAATTCACAATATAAATTCTTGCAAATTGACAAAAAATTTCCAATAGAAGAGTGAACAAGCCAAAAATATTCAAATCGCAAAAAAGATTAAAATAGTCTTTTGTAAACATATAAATAAATTAAAACTCATTAATAATCAAGAAAAAATATTAGAACAATAAAATAATATTTTTCACTTATTAAATTGGCAAACTTTAAAACTTTTGATAATCTCAATAGTAGTGAGTATATACACAACTAGGTTCTCTCCTAAACTATCCGTGTAAATTCAGAAGAGCCATAATGAATGGCAATTCAGCCTCAAAATCTATTAAAATACACACATTTATGAATCAGGAGTTTCTGTTCCTGGTATCTATTCTAAAACAGTAGTGCATAATGAGGTACATACCAGGATAATCACTACAGAACTGTGGGGAAAGTAATGGCATAATAGGCAGCACTAGGGAATTGGTTGGATAAATGGTGATGTAACCAGGCTATGGACTACTATGACATGGCTAAAATAAAAAAGATAGAACTATATGCGCTAACTTTCTTTAAAATGCAGAATGGTTAAATCAATGGTGTTAGTAATGTAAAACACAGATTTTTACATACAGACAAATTAAACACCATATTTATTGTATAGTCCTGGTATAAGGTATGTGTAAATGTCAAGAAAGATAACTGAACTAATACACAAATATAATTACAGTTATACGCTACATAATTATAAGAATGTGTTCTTCTGAGAAAAGGGCCATTAGGCAACTTGTTTGTGTATTGTGCAAATGTAGTAGAGTGCACTTACACAAACCTTGGTAGTATAACTTATTACACATCTAGACTAGATGGTGCAGCCTACCACTCCTAGACTGCGAACCTGTACAGTATACTACTATACTGAATACTGTAGACAGTTGTAACACAGTGGTTTTGTGTATCTAAACATATCTAAACAGGAAAGATACAGTAACATCCAGTATAAAAGATTAAAAAATGGTACATCTATAAAGGGCACTTACTGGAAATGGAGTTTGCAGGACTGGAAGTTGCTCTGGGTGAGCCAGTGAATGAGTGGTGAGTGAATGTGAAGACCTAAGATATGACTGTGCAGAACTATAGACTTTATAAACACTGTACACTTAGAGTACACTAAATTTACATGAGATTAAATCAAGCACAAGAGAAAATGTCATAATCAAGAGATGCAGTAAGCAGTTGTATGAAGCTGCTGGCAGTGTAACATACTATTCTGTTTTACAACTAATTTTATAAGTAAAATGAGTACAGTCTAAAATAACAATAAAAGATATTGTACAGTAAGTATATAAGGTAGTAACATAGTAATTTATTATCATTATCAAATATTATGTACTATAAGCAATCATATGTGCTACATTTTTATATGGCAGGCAGCTCAGTATACTTGTTCCACCAGCATTACCACAAACATGTGAGTAATAAGTTGTGATATAATATCAAAATGGCAATAGGAATTTTTCAGCCTTATTTATAGTTTCATAGGACCTTGTCATATATGAGTCAATCACTGACCAAAAGGTGGTTATGAGGAATTATGTACATTACTCACCCATGGGGAACACACTGAATAGGACCAAATTTGGGAGTTCTAGTCAAAGGAAAATTAACTTTGAAATGGTGGCAGGAAAGAGAGCAGAAAGAATTGAGGTATAAGAAAATAGAGGGATCAAGAATTTGAGGTTCTTTAGAACAGGGGTCCCCAACCCCTGGGCCACAGACTGGTATCAGTACATGGCCTGTGAGGAACTGGGCCTCTCATCAAAAGGTGAGAGACAGTCAAGTAAGCAAAGCTTCATCTGTATTTGCAGCTGTTCCCCAACACTAGCATCATCACCTCAGCTCCACCTCAGAATATCAGGCATTAGATTCTCATAGGAGCACTGGTCCTTGGTGCTAAATAGGTTTGGGACTGCTGCTTTAGAGGAAGGAATAGTCTGGGTCTGGGAAACAACTTCAGGAGTCAGCTTCATAACTCCTCCTGCAACTGAAGGGAAAAAAAGAGATGATGAGTGTCAGCTATACAGGTGGGTTTCCACTCAGTGCTTCCATTTCCTCTGTGAGGTAAGAGGCCCCTTGAATGGGAAGTAAGAAGGTTAAAGGAGGTCTACAAAAAAATAAAAAATAATCTTAGAGAAAAGGAGATGCATAAGTATTTCTGAGTAGCGCTAACACCCAGTTGCATTAATGGAGACCATGAATTTGTAAAAGCTCCAATTTGAGAAATTCCTTAATTTTCCTTAGTAGCTCTCAGCATTCCAAGTTGGCAAACAGACCCAAGAGAGGCAATGGTGTAAGCCTGAAAGGCAGCAGGCTCCAGGTCCAAGAAGAGCTCATGTTTCAGTTGGAGGCCGAAAAGAGGAAACGACTGATATCTTTTTTGCAAATTTTTTTTTAACTTACTATGTTGCAGAATCATTGTAAGACATGCTGAAGTCTACATAAAATTCAAAGTTGAGAGGCATGTTACAAGGATTTTTAAAAATTCTTAAATCATGCAGCATCTTTTAAAAATATAATAATACCCTGCAAACAGTGTCTGCTAACATCTATGAAAAGGAAAAATATGAAAATTCTTTTTCCCCACAGTACCATCTCGGTTTTCTCATAATACACTTTGTTTAGCTAATACAAATTAGCAATTCACTGTTGAAAAGGCTACAACACATATCCTTCATAAAATATGGCATTGACTTAGTTTGAATCCTCTCTACTCCATCTTCTCCCATCATGACTGAGTTTATAAAAAGTTGTTCAGACCCACCTCCTACCAAGAGCAATTACTGAGGAAGTAACTCCCTTTGACAATTCATGTCTTTACACATTTCTGAGAAGCGTCATTTTCTCAGGCAAGAAAAAGTTATTCTGTCATCTAATATGAACTTCCTATCTAAGAAGTGAGTTCAAAGCCTTTCTTTTCAAATCTATTATAGTAGATTTAATTATATTTGCACATTACTAAATGCTTTAATTACAGACAAATGCTGAAAAGACATGATTTTTTTGTTTCCTTTTCCCAGAATGATTGGTACAGTGAAATGTCATGCAATAAGAATATGTCTGCAGGGTTACTGCAGGTTAATTTCTACTCATATGAAGGTTATGTAGATTTACTATAATCTAAGAACTTATTTTAGATAAATACCTGAAGGTAAGCACTGCAGACACAGGCTTGGTCTATATGACAGTAGGTGATGTTGGTAGTCGTATCCACCAGTGAACTCGGCCAGCCATCTGTACCTGTCCCCACTCTGACTCTAATCAGCTTTGAAATCATGCAATACAGTATACAGAGTTTAATTCTATAACTGTGTTAATTTTTAATCCTGTATTTGACAAAGAGCTCTAAACCTATATTCTAATAATGTAAATATCTGTATAAGATAATAAACTAATAAAAAAGTGACAGGTTAGTTTTGCTAACCTGGGTCTTTTTGCTGTTATGACACCGAGAAGAATGCCCAGCAGCCCATCAATCTACAAGCTGATTTTGATCCAGTGAATTCATATTATCAGTTGCCTCTATATTCCACTCAGCTGTCAACAGCCCTCACAGCTGTCTTTGTCAATTTTCTCTAGGACAGAGATGGGTACCAAATGGAGCGGCCTGGTTGACCTCTCAAACTAACAATAAAGAAATCTAATAGTCTCTTCCTTGAGACAGGAAAATCAAGAGGATATTTTGCTATTAATTTTTAATTTTTGTTGTTTGTTTTTAATTTTTGTTATTTTTAAAACACTTATTTTATAATTTCTCTACATTACTTTTATTCTTGGGCTACTACCTGCTGTTATTATTGTTTATGTTTATTTTTGTTCATGGTAGCTTGTATCCTCACATGTTTTGTAATTTTTGAATTGTGAATACATTTTCCATTGGGTTATATATGTGGAAATAGTACGCCACCTGGATTAAGAATGTATGACTCCAAATAAATTGTTCACTTGCCTCTGTAGGTACATCAGTGGTGTTTTCAGTTTTTTACATTTTGGAGGGGAGGGGTGGATTTGAGATCATAAAATAAATTCACACTTTGAATCCATCTCTGTGGGAGAGTTGTGATTACAAATTCTCAGGGAGATTAACACCAACTCCAAATTATGATAAAAAGCTTCCACATTTTCTCCCTTATCAATGGCCAATTTCTCACTGGCAGTTATTCCTTTCAAGGCCTGGACTCCATGCAACGTTCTCAGTTCCAATACCCTATCTTGCCTGGGTACATCATTTCCCTTTTTACTGCCATTGAATTTAAAGACATCCTTCATTTTAACTGAGATTGTCAAAATCCCTAGGGCAGCTGTGGTTTGGAACCCACTGACCACTGTTGTTTATAGTTTGCTTCTTCCTTTTGGCCATTGGGAATTTCTCTAACTTTCTTACAAGTTCACCTCTCCATTTAAAAGTATATTTGCTACATTTCATCCAGCATTTCTTTGTGTCTTGGTAGCAAGAATGTTTTATTTTACCTAATTAGCTGACTTGCTGTATATAGTAGTCCTTCCATTCCCACCACCACCACCCCACACACCATTGATCCACACTATTACATTTTTACTGTGTTCTCTGATGGTAAGGTATCCCAGAAATCATTTTTATTTATTCAATAATGAGCCAGGACCATTTTATGCACTGTTTAGATATTTTCTTTTTTTTTTTTTTGTATATACTTTCATTTCATAGTTTATAGTTACCCCCTCCAGAGGAATGGCAGGGAAGAAAATTAGATAAGCTTTGACAAGTCCCGTTTTATTAGAACTTACTAGTAAAAAGCAATTGTAGCAAAACTCTAATTGGGGTTTTGTGAGCTATCTGAGGATCGAGTCATCAAATTTTCCTATTTATAGTTATAAATTACTTAGAAATCACCAAGTCTCTTTAGCATAGATAAGTCACTCACTATATGCGTGTTGCTAAGTATATTTAGTTTACTGCACTTGTCCAAAAGAAAAAAATGTCTTATACTGACTGAACCTATAAGAATAATAAGCGACTATCTTTGCTTTTTGTATATTGAGGGGGAAAGCAACTGTTACTCCTGCATTGCAAAGACATGTTTGGCCTTTGAGAGACTTGTAGACAAAAGAAAATTCTTTGTACTCTGTCTAAAATGACTGAAGTATAAAAAACAGCACTCGGGGCGCATGGCATGTGATGGCACTTAGCAGCTTTCATTAAAAGATTAATATTGCCCTCAAGAATGATGACCTGTGACCCCTAAGGGCCCTGCTCTGCACAGAGTGTTATAGAGATTTGTGTTGCAGAACAGACAAAACTCAACATGCTTTAGTCATAAAGAGCTGAAACTGTTGTGGTTCTGTCATTCAGTTAATGAAAGGCTACCTGTGTCATCTCCATAAAGACTGGTCCAGGCTTCTTAGACTATTTGATGTATTTCGACCCCATCTCTCCCTCCTTGTCATGTACCATCAGGTCTCGAATTTATCTCCTCTTCAACATTATCCAGATCTTCTAGTCTCATAAACATCTTTTGTTTTTTTAATTTTTTTTTATTTTTCTAATGTTATTCAATTTCTAAAAGCTATGGTTCTCAAACTTCCACTTCCATGCCTGAGTTATTCAGGTTTTGTTTTGTCTTATTTTTGTCTATAAGCACCCCAGGTAATTTTGATGCAGATAGATCCCTGAAATGTGTCTTTGAGAAACAATGCATTTCTACATGTAAATAATAAAATAATCTCTTTGTATTCAAAATCAATAAATCAACCACAGTACATCTTGCCTTAAAATAATCATGAAATGTCATATAAAGTATCACAAATCATAATTAAAGGAGAAATTATAAAATTTCTTCATCTTGAGCAACCAGCTATGTCTTGATGAGAAAAAAATTTTAGTTATTTTCTCAGTATTAGCTTGAGAAAATCACTAACATAATCAGTGATTTCTAATATAGTATATTACTAACCTAATAATAATTCATATAGTCATTTTCCACATAACATTGTTTCAGTGAGCAACTGACTACATATATGATGGTGATCTCATAATAATATAGTGGAGCTGAAAAATCCCTACAATTTGTGTTGTTGTAGTCATGTCAACATCATAGCACATTGCATTACTTATATTTGAGGTGATGTTGATATAAACAAACTTACTGCACTGCCAGTCATATAAGATTATAGCACATATAATTATGTACATTACAATTCTTGATAATAAGAAACAACTATGTTATTGATTTATGTATTTATTATATTTCATAGTTAATTTATTTTTTGTATGTATTATGCACTGTATTTTTTTATTAAATTTATTGGGGTTACGTTGGTTAATAAAATTATATAGGTTTCAAGTGTACAATTCATAACACATCATATGTATATTGCTTTATGTTTTCACCACCCAAAGCTCAACTTCCTTTTGCTGTCTTATATTTGACCCCCTTTACAGTTATCACTTTCCCCCATTCCCCTTACCTTCTGGTAACCATTAAACAGTTGTTAGTGTCTATGAGTTTTTGTTTGTTTTGTTTGTTTCTTGCTTTCAATTTTATGTCCCATATATAAGTGAAATCATATGATTCTCAACTTTTTCTGTCTGGCTTATTTCACTTAGCATGATAATCTCAAGGTCCATCCATGTTGTCACAAGTAGCAGTATTTCATCTCTTCTTATGACTGAGTAATATTTCATTGTATATATGTACCACAACTTCTTCATCCAATCATCTATGAAAGGACACATTGTTTCTATGTCTTGGACACAGTGAATGATGCTGCTAAGAGCATCAAGGTGCGTATATCTTTATGGATAAATATTTTTACATTTTTTTAGTAGATACCCGAAAGAGAGATTGCTGTATTATATGGTAATTCTATTCCTAATTTACTGAGGAATCTCTATAATGTTTTCCATAGTGGCTGTACCAACTTACATTTCCACTAGCAGTTTATGAAGGTTCCTTTTTTCTCACAACTTCTCCGGAGCTTGTTATTACTTGTCCTGTTAATGACAGTTATTTTAACAGCTGTGAGATGGTTTCTCATTGTACTTTTGATTTGCTTTTCCCTAATAGCTAGTAAAGTTGAGCATGTTTTCATATGTCTATTAGTCATTTGTATGTCTTTTTGGGAAAAGTGTCTGTTCAGGTCCTCTGACTATTTTTTAGTTGAATTTTTACAATGATTTTATGTTGTTGAGTTATATGAATTCTTTATCTATTTTAAATATTAGGCCCATATCAGAGGCATTGTTTGCAAATATATTCTCCCATTTGGTTGGTTGCCCCTTTGCCTTGTTGTTGTTTTGTTGTTGTTGTTGTTGTTGCTGTTGTTGTGCAGAAGCTTTTTAGTTTGATGTAGTCCCATTCATTTATTTTTGATTTACTTTTCTTGCTTTGAGGTTAAATTTATAAAATCCTCTCTAAATCTAAGGTTCATGATTTTAGATTCTATGTTTTCTTCTATGCAATTTATTGTTTCAGGTTTTTGCCGCTTTCTAGTTTTCCCAGCACCATTTATTGAATAGGCTTTTCTTTATTCATTGCATGATTTGGCTTCTTCATTGAAACTTATTTGCCCATGTATGCAAGGGTTTAGTTCTGGGCTCTCATTTCTGGTCCATGTGTCTGTTTTTCTGCCAATACCATGCTGTTTTTATTATCCTCACTTTGTAATATGATTTGAAGTCAGGCTGAGTGATACTTCTAGCCCTGTTTTTTCATCTAGGATTGCTCTGGCTATTTGATGTCTTTTGTGCTTCCACACAAATCTGATGATTTTTTTGTTCTATTTGTTTAAAAAATTCTGTTGGGATTTTTATTGGGATGGCATTAAATTTGCATAATGCGCTTTAAGTAATAAGATCATTTTAACTATCTTGATTATTCTTACCAAGAAAATAGACTATCTTTTCATTTCTTCAATTTATTTTAGTAATGTGTTATAGTTTTTAGTGTATAGATGCTTCACATGCTTTGTTAGGGTTATTTCTAAGTATTTTATTCTTTTTATTGCAATTACAAAAATATTTTTTTCTTTTTCTGAAAATTTATTATTAGAATATGGGAACATTGGATATTTGAACATTTATTTTGTATCCTGAAACTTTACTGTATTTATTGTTTCTAATAGTTTGTGTGTGTGTGTGTCTGTGTGTGTGTGTGTGTTCACGTTGTGTAATATCTAGGATTTTATATAGAGAGAATAAGGTCATCTGCAAAAAGTGACAATTTGACTTCTTCATTTCCTATTTGGTGACTTTCTTTCTCTTGCCTTATTGGTCTAGCTAGAACTTACAATACAATACTGAGTAAGAGTGGAGAGAATAGACAACCTTTTCTTCTTCCTGATCTTAGACGAAAAGCTGTTAGCTTTTTACCATTAGGTATATTAGCTGAGGGTTTGTTATATATGGCTTTTATTATGTTGAGGTTGAGGTACTTTCTTTTTAGACCTATTTTATTAAGTGTTTTAATCATAAATTGATGTTGTATCTTGTCGAATGCTTTTTACATATCTATTGATATGATCATATGAGTTTTATCTTTTATTTTGTTTCTGTGGTATATCACATTGATTGATTTGCTTATGTTGAACCATTCTTGTGCCCCTGGAATGAACCCCACTGTATCGTGATGTATGATCTTTTAAATGTGTTGTTGTATTTAATTTGCTAGTATTTTATTTTGGATTTTTTGCATTTGTATTCATAAGAAATGTTGGTCTATAGTTTTCTTTTTGTGTGTTATTTTTACTAGGTTTTGATATCAGGGTATTGTTAGCCTTATAAAATGAGTTAGAAAGTATTGCCTCTTCAATTTTTTGGAAGAATTTGAGAAGGTCAGGAATTGTATCATCTTTGAATTTTTGGTGGAATTCACTAGTGAAGGTATCTGGTCCTGAATTTTTACTTTTGGGGAGCTTTTTATCATTGTTTTATTTCCTTACTGTTGATTGGTCTATGTGGATTTTCCATTTCTTTATGATTCAGTCTAGGAAGTTTGTATATTTCTAAGAACTTGTCCATTTTATCTAGGTGATTTAATTTAGTGGCATATAATCTTTCATAATATTCTTGTCTGATAATTTGTATTTTGTTTGTATCTGTTGTAAGTTTTTGTCTTTCATTTATCCTTTGTTTATTTGTATCTTTTCTCTTTTTCTTAGTGAATATAGCCAGGGGTTTGCCAATTTTCTTGATCTTTTCTTGATTGCATTATTTTTTACTATTATCTTTTTGTTCTCATTTCACTTAATTCTGCTCTAATTTTTATCATTTTTCTCCTTTGCTAACTTTGGGCTTCATTTGTTCTTCTTTATCTAGCTCTTTATAATGTAATATCAGGATTTTTATTTGGAATTTTTCTTATTTCTTGAGATAGGCCTGTAATGATATAAACTTTCCTCTTACTATCACTTTTGCTGTTTCCCCAAATTTTGATGCACTGTAATTTCTTTCTCATTTGATTCTACATATTTTGATCTCTCCTTTTATTTCTATTTTGACTCAATCAACCTTTAGTATCATATTGTTTAATCCTCACATATTACTGTTTTTTCCTGCTTTCCTTTTACAATTGATCTCTGATTCCAAAATATCATGGTAGAAGGATATGCTTGGCATGATTCTAATCTTCCTAAATTTGTTGAGGCAAGTTTTATGTCCCAACAGATGGTCTATCCTTGAGAATGTTCCATGTTCACTAAAAAAGAATGTATAAAGTAATGTTCAGAGATGAAAGGCTCTATAATTATTGATTATTTCCAATTGGTCTAATATGTCATTAAGTATGATATTTCCTTATTGATTTTCTGCTTGGATGATCTATCCATGGCTATTAATGAGATATTTAGATCTCTTACTGTAAGTGTGTTTTCTTGGTTTTATCTTTAGTTCAGTTAGTAGTTGCTTTATATATTTTGGTGCTGCCTGATTAGGAGCACACATATTGATAGACGTTATGTCTTCTTAATGTATCTTCCCCTTTATCATTATAAAGTTCCCATCTTTGTCTCTTGTTGCCTTTTTATCTTAAAGTCTCTTTTGTCAGATATAAGTACAACTATACTCTCTTTTCTTTGGATGCCATTTGCCTGGAGTATCATGTTCCACTTTTTCACTATACGTCTATATTTGTCTTCACAGCAGAAATGTGTCTCTTGAAGGTGGCATGTGGTTGGGTTTTGTTTTTTGATCCAATCTGTTACTCAGTGCCTTTTTTATTGGTAATTTCAGTCCATTTATATTTAGGGTGGTTATTGAAATATGAAGTTTGTTCTTATAGCCATTTTATCTTTTGTTTTCTGGTAGCTCAATGTCTCCATTGTTTCTTTGCCCTTATGTTTCTGTCTGTTATTTTAGTTTGGTGGTATTCGATAATTTTTTCTCTGTTCCCTCTTATTTTATGTTATGTATCTCAGTTCTGGATTTTTTTATGTGGTTACCATTGTTTATGTAAAAGAAAGTTTTTTATATATACAGTAATCCTTTTTCAGGAAAATAATTGTAATATATACCAAATGCCTCAAATGAGTTGAAGTTGTAGACAATAAAAAGAACTATCATTAATTGATAATGCAATATATACCAGGAAGTATATTATATACTTTATCTCATTTAATTTTTATCACAGGACAAGTAGCAATATTCTTGTTTTATAGATAATGACAGCAAACATTTGCACAGCCCTCAGTGTTTCACATCCTGTACTAAGTGCTTTAGATATTAACTTGTTTATCCCTCACAACAACCCCATGGATGTATTCTATTATTATTGCCATTTTTACAGATGAGATACAGTTTAAGCTACTTTCCCAAGGTTACAAAGCTAATAAATGGTGGGATAGGAATTCAAACCTAGGCTGTTTAGCCCTAGATGCTATCTCTAACTGCTGAAGTAGTTGTTGTCAAACTTACAAGTATAGCAGAGCCATCTACTTCCCCATAACAGAGGATAAAGGCTTAATTACACAGGCCTACACAAAATCAAACTTTGACAACAAGCTAATAAATGTCATCAGATTAAGTTGCCCAAAGTTAAAACATGGTAAATGACATAGTCATGAATAGTCTTTTGAATGTAAAGGCTTGAGCTTATAGTTGTTATATTTTATAATTCTTATTATATTTTAATTATAGTGAAAATTCATCATAAATAATGAACAAATAGGTAAAGTTTGAGGTATGGTTCGGGAAGGAGGACAGTGCAAATCTTGGGAACTGGAAACTGCCAATGCTGAGACACTAAATTTTCCTTTTAAAGTATTTATTTCCTATTTACCTCAAAGAATATTCTTTTTCTGTCTTTAAATTTTTTTTCTCTCTGGGAAGTTTTAAGTATACTGCAACTGGTTAACACATTACCAATTTTTAATTACCACCATTATCACCAGCAAATATCCTTCCTGCTCTATTTCACAGCACTCCTATATAAGTCAAGTGAAGCCCATCTGTGTACTGTGTTGAGTGGGGCCTCCAAATGTTGGTGCAATAGATTCAAGAGCTAATTATGAGTGGTTTATATCTCAAAGTGACAGCATGCTCTTCCAGTGCAATTATGCTCCCATTCAGCATGAAATGAAGATAAAATATAAAGAAGTAACAAAGGCTAACATTTATTGTATACTTACCATGTTCCAGACACTTTATATATCTTACCTCATTCAAGGATCACAACCACCATAGGAGGGAAGTACTATTGTTGTCTTCTATTTTAAACAAGAAAACAAGGAAACAAAAGCACATAGAGATTAAGAAAATTATCAAAGCTGCACATCTTATAAATAACAGACCTAGAACTTGAATTCATGTGCGATAGCTCTGGACCCCACACCTTTAACCACTGTGTTTCCTGCCTCAACTAATGGCAACACCCTCATGCTTCCATTATCATATAGAAAGTAATTTTCTTCATATTTGTGTGACTTTGTTTCAATTATTATATTCTTTGTGATATGGAGGAGTTCATATGGAAGAAACGGTAGAAGTTGAATGTAAAAAATGTCTTCATTGGTGATTCTAGGAGCTAATATGAATAAAATGTGTCTATTGTTATACATTGAAGATTCAAAATCAGTTCCCTATAAATCAGTCCTAGACAGTAAGTTATTGAGGGCAACAGCTGAACTATAATGGTTCCCTTTATCCATGGGGGTTATATTCCAAGACCCTCAATGGATGCCTGTAGCCACAGATAGAACCAAACCTTATATATACCATATTTTTTCATATATATACATATCTATGATACCTATGATAACATTTAAATTATAAATTAGACACAGTATGAGATTAACAATATCTAATAATTAAATAGAATAATTATAATATATTATAATCAAAATTATGTGAATGTGGCATTATTAAGTAAAATAACACAAACAAACACTGCAATATCACTATTGTGCATCTGATAACTGAGACAGCTACTATGTGACTAATAGGTTAGCAGTGTAGACAGTGTAAATAAGCTGGACAAAGAGATGATTCATGTCCTGAGCAGATGGAGTGGGACAGTGTGAGATTTCATTATGCTACTCAGAAAGGCACACAATTTAAAACTTATAAATTGTTTATTTCTGGAATTTTCCATTTCATATTTTCAGACCATGGCTGACCACAAGTAATTGAAACCAAGGAAAATGAAACTACAGACAAGGAGAGACTTCTGCATGTCCACCTTATCTACTGCTATTTCCAAATGGCCGAACACACTGCTTATGGAGACTGACTTGATTTAATTACAGGCAATATTATAATCAATGATATTCTACATAAAACATGACTCTTTTCATTTGCTCAGGCTGCCATTAGAAAATATTATAGACTGGATGGTTTAAACAACAGTCACGTATTGTCTTACAGTTCTGGAGGCTGATAGTCCAAGATCAAGGTACCAACTGATTTGGTTTCTGGTGTGACCCCCTGTGTGGCTTAAAGATGACCACTTTATTTTGTCCTCGTATTGTGGAAAGAGAGAGAGAGAGCACAAACTCTCTGGTGTCTTTTCTTACAAGAACACTAATCTCATCATGAGGACCCTACACTCATAAACTCATCTACACCTAAAATCTCCAAAAGGCACTCTTTTCAAACATCATTGAAATTAGGTTTTCAATTTATGAATTTGAGGATGGGACACAAATATTCAGTCCATAACAATGATATTTTTATGTAACCCTTGTCTAATGATTTTATATTCCCAATGAAGTGTGTATGCCAAGGATACAGTATGGCTGTCAATGAAAACATTAAATTTGGGGCATTCACACCACCTGCACTGACAGACTGTGCAGCTAAAAGCTGCCAGCATCATCTCTGCCAAGAGCCAGATGTCTGCATATTCCCTCTGTGGCGTAAGGATGGTCAGATGGTCATTTAAATGTTTAGTGCCTCTTAACTGGGAAGCTTTGGTTTTTGGTTTGCTCTAGGAAGTTATTAGAACATATTAGTTTATTGATAGTCAATATTCTGAAACATGTTAAGCAACTTTCTTTCTCTGAAGTTTGATAAGGAGACTAAATACAAAACATAATTCCCCGGAACTCTTTGGAAAAAAACTCTAATGTGTTTACATCTCATAAAGAAGTTCTATACAGCTACAGAGTTTTATTAGCAGCCATGCCTGCCAAGTAATTTTTTTAAACACTACTTCTGAATCTGTTTATATTATAAAGTCATGATTCCTCTTCTAACAATGGTTCTGTGTTAACTGTTCATTCTAGTCCTCTTCATTAAGGACTTACTTCTGGTCTGTTAGCTCATGCCAGTATTGAGTGTGTCTCATTCAAATAGAAAATGTCAGAAAAATGAAATGCTGGCACTGTAATAATTAACATAAAGCTAACATGGAAAGCACTTGCTAATGTAGAAATTCAGTAAATATGGCATGTATTTTTTTTTAAATACAACAATCTGACAGTTGAGTGCTCTATTCACTTTATCTTAAAAGCCTCCAAATGTTTAAGATAACATTGAAGATTCCATTACACAGCAACTTGGTGATAAAATGGAATCAGAACTATTCATGCTTTCTGCCTCTCAGCAGATAATCTGCAGAAGCTTCAGAACTTGGACCACAAATCAAATGCATGGTCCATGTGCCTGGCAGCTGAGCCTTTTCCTCACATGATCCTTGGCACTGCTTAATGTAGTCACACCCTGTTTACATGTATAATTCAAGCCAGATGTGGTATTCAAACATAGCTGTTTATTGACTGGTGAATGCTCACTTTCTAGTTTGTTAATTATATATAGGTCACTTGTTTTGGCTAGTGTCATTTATAGTATGTCATTCATTTTAGTCAAAACAGTGGGCTGATTTACATTCTGATGCATAGTTCCTAGTTTATATTTAGAGGGGTCCTTAATGAGGAAAGTGAGGCATCAGTTGGCATGTTAGCCATGAGGAGGAATCCCCCTCTTAATGTTAAGTAAATTGTATCATTTTCCAGAGACAGATGATCAAATGTCCTCATTGATGTACTTGATATAAGTCAAGTGACCTCTGGGATGGGTATAATTCATACTGATGGTCGTTAACCTTCTCAAAGAGGCACATAAAACAACATAGCTTATTAGGATATGTTACTAAAGATACATTTTTCAAGCTTGCAGCTTCCTGAAATAATAAGCTTTCTGTTTGCACTTAACAAATATACAATCATGTGTTCACAAGAGTTACTGGCATCTGTACGCCAATATGAAACGTCAAGACTTGACACAGATGTGTGGAGAGTGAGAGGCATATTTTGCTGTCTCCCATGAGAATATACTGAAGCTTTAACTCAAGGATAGGCTTCTGCGGGCTCACAGCTCTCCTTGCCTACAAAGGACTCAACAAAGAGACAATTATATTGAGGAAACTCTATTTTATCGTGTTAGCATAGCAAAGGTAGGATGTTTGTTTCAAGGTTAGTCACCATAAGGGGCAGTTTGGGGGCAGTGCTGATAGCTATTTCAGTGCTCTGAATAATGGCTGCACCTGATCCCAGAGAGAACAACATGCTTTGTGTGGTTTACCTGAGCCATGAAAATAGAGTCCTCAAAGCTGCAGATAGAACCATATCTGAGGTAGTCCTTATACATCTAGCTTTACCTATAGATCCAAGAGGAAAACAAGCAACAAAAATCACGTCCCCTGGATGTCTGTTCTAAATATAAGAAAATATATTCTTTTATTATGCTTAGAGCAGTGGGTTAGAAGAATTTGGTTCTAGATATGTTTAAGAATAAAAAATTATAATTTCAAAATGCCCATTAGTTTTTTATCTTACTACAAGTGGACAACTCTATTTAGTGGAGAATTTATATTTTTAGACATAAAAGTAGGTCCAGAACCTACTCCTGAGAGTGAAGGGGAGAGCATCATTACATAAGAAAATAGCAGGAAAGTGAGTGTTATAAAGCACTGATGGAGAAACGAGAGAAGGAGATTATTCAGCAACATAGAAGAAACCAGGCAGAGAGGAGAAAATAGAGCTAAGGAGAAATGTTGGGTGAGGATGAGTAAAGAACTTTCCAGAATGGTAGTGTCAGCTTTCCATTATATGTTCTTTCTCTGACCATGTCACACACCATTTTGCATTTTCCAAACTTTTGGAAAGAATCCACTACAACAATAGCCTTGTGGTAGAGATGCTGAGGGAGAAAGATGAAAGGGAATAAAGTGTCTAGCCTCCCAAATATCCCTTAGCTTCCCATTTGCCCCTCACCCCACCCCTCCCACCAGCAGGTGCTCCAGTTCATGGTCTTCTCTCAGATTCTCAAATCGGGGAACTTATTCCCTGTTTAGGGCCTTCGCTGTGTCCTGGCCCTTTTATCATTTAGGTTTTCTCTCCTATGTCACCTCTTCCCAGCAGCTTCTCTGAACCACCCTATTTCAAGGAGCTCACCCCAACTTACTACACCATGTCACTCTGTCTTATGTCATTTGTATCACTTGTCATTACCTGAAATTTCTTCATTTATGTGTTTTTTCCCATATTTTTCACCTCTGTATCACTAATGTCTAGTCTCATGCTCCATGAATGTCTACCAAATGAAAGAAATGCAACAGTGAAAAGCCAAGACTAGATTAAGAGAATAGTGAAGTTGCAGAGCATAGTAAGGTAATAGCAAGACATAATTCAGCACAACTTAACCTTCATGAACCTCCAAATATTATATCTGAGATGAAAATGCTATGGAATTCATTCAAATATTAAAAGAAAGGTTAACATCAAGACATACAAGATGCATTTCTCTCTCTTATTTTATCCTACACCTAGACATTTATCTATCCAAGCCTTATGCAATTTTATCCAATTCTTAATTAGAATGGCTATTTGGTTTTATGTTTTATCTATGTATTGTTTTCTATAATCACATTTATTTAATAACACTTACAAAGTATTAATTATATACCAGGCGCTGTTCTAAGCACTTAATAAATACTGTGGTTAGCATTCTTTATCATAATCCTATCAGGTAATTGCTATCACCATCCCGGCTGTGTAGATTAGAGAACAGATATAAATAATATCTTGGCCAAGAACACAGAGCTAGTGTTAGAACAGGGTCCATACCAGGAAGTGTGGCTCCAGAGTATGTGATCTTAAGCACTACAGGTCTCTCCTACTGAGAAGTATCCAAACAGCATCCGATCTTAAAATGCACAGTGGTGTTAAAATGCACCCTCCCTTACAACACATCCTCAAAAGGCTTCTTTTCACATTAGAACACTGCATGTGAACAGGGCTCACACTCCTGAACGTTCCATCCTGAAAGGATTCAGGATTTCAGGCATGTTAATTATCATAATAATAAATGGTTGTTTGAGTGTGCTCTTGGGTTTATGTTTGTCAGATAAAAGCCATAGAGTACTTCTTGTTTTACTATGCAATGGAATATTACTCAACCATAAGAAAAAATGAAACACTGCCATTTGAAACAACATGGATGGATCTTGAGGCAATCATGGTAGGTGAAATAAAACAGAGAGAAAAAGTTGAGAACCATATGATTTCACTCATATGTGAGATATAAAACAGAAAGAAACAAATGAACAAGGCAAACAAACAGAAACTCCTGGACACAGACCACAGTTTAGTGATTACTAGATGGAAGGAGAGGAGGTGGTAAATAGGTAAAGGTAAAGGGGGGTCAAATGTATGTTAATGGAAGGAAATCTTATGTTGGATGATGAACACAATGCAATATACATGTGATGTATTATTGAATTGTACACTTGAAACCTATATAATTTTATTAATCAATGTCAACCAATAATTTTAATAAAATTTTTAAAATACAATGGAAATTGTTAAATAAATCTGAGAAGTATCCCTGAGACCTTTACCAACACCATGTCTGGAGAGACTAACACCAAGGAAACACCCAAGAATGCCCTTAAAAATAGCATTTTTAAAGTCAGTAAAGGGAACACATTTATTAAGTAAGTGGCAGAGCTTAATTCAATGCTACCTGATTCTTTGAAAAGACTATCAAGTCTCTACAAATAGTGCTTTATCCTGCCATTAAGTTCTACCAATTGCTCAGTATTTGACCAGATGGCTAATAATTTCTAAAGGCAGACCAGATGTTCAAGAAGCAGAGATAATCACAAAGCAGATGACTATGGTGAAACTAATTTAAAATGCTGTAACAGTGGCACAGCGGTGTTTCCATAAGACTGAAAAAAAAAAAAGATAAAAAGAAAAGGTAAGAAAAACTTGGTATTTCATGAATATTATGCTAAATAAAGGCAGGTGTGAGAAAGGATTCTTTAATTCCGCTCTTCCTACTGCCGAGTTTCATGTCAATCAATAACTGCTTTCACAGGTGCAAAGTCTGTTTGAGGCTTGAAAGGAGAGCCAATAAACACTTAGAAAGATTCAGAATTAGCACCAACGGCAGAGAGTGTCAATTCAAATAAATATCAAATGTGGATGCAACCTGACTTTGCTCCCATTCCTGTTTCACACATAGACTCATGGATTTCATGGCCACAGCTGGAAGTCACAGGGTTCTTCATTCATTTTCAAATGGAGTGTTCCCATTAGGCACCTTCCCAGCTTCCTCTCTTCAGTCCTTCACAGACTACCTGACCAATACTTAGATTCAACCAAAAGAGGGCTGGTTTTTTGAAGACTTGTCCAGAGTGGCAGAGTCCCAGGAAACATCTCTCGAGGTTCTGTTAGGTAAAACAATTGGCAAATTATGGAGGAGTCAACATTCTGGTAAAGAATCATGTAAAACAACATTTTAACAAGACAACAAGACAAGACTGGAGTCAGTCAGTCTTGGCTCCAACGCCCACTCTAACAATGACAAATGTGGCTGGATGCTGAGCAGGATTTGTGGGTGTGACACCCATGCTTAGGGGCTACCTTTACAAGGTCCCTGAACTTGATCTAATTCTCTGTTGTTAACATGTTAAAATTCTTAATAATTTTTGAACAAAGAACCCCACCTTTTCATTTTGTGCTGAGCACTACAAATTATGCAGTTGGTCCTGACTGGTAAATTATTTAATCTCTATGAATTACAGTTTCATTCTCTGTAAATTGCAGAATAATTATAGTACTCATCTCACAGAGGTGATTTGAAGAAGAAAATGAGATAGTCAAGCTCCTAACATATAGTGAGTACGCAATAAAAGCTGCTATTATTGATGTTTATTATTGTTATTGGCTACTATTATTATTAGTATATGAGTTTTTAATGTAGCTTATTTGACTCTCAACAGCAATTTTCAGAGTTGATCATTCTTTTCTCCTTGGACACTCTGTTCTTGCCTTTCAAGACACCTCACTCTCCTAATTTGCCTCTACATCTTGCTGGTTTCTTCTCATTTCTCCAGCCTCTAAACATTGTGAGGCTTCAAGGATTGTCTTTGCACCTTTGCTATTTTCTATCTAAACCCATTCTAGATGGTCTCATGTTTTAAATACTACATATTCCACTGTCAAGGGCTAAATTGTGTCCCACTTTCAAATTCATTTGTTGAAGTCTTCACTCTTAGTATGTCAGAATGTAATCTTAGCTGGAGGGAGGATCTTTAAAACAGACAATTAAAATGAGGTCATGAGGGTACAGGTACAAGGGAATGACCTTGTGTGAACACAGGGAGAAGACAGCCATCTGTAAGCCAAGAAAAGAGGTCTTGGAAGAAAACAACATTGCCCACACCTTGACCTTTGACTTCTAGCCTCTGGAATCATAAGAAAATATGTTGTTGTTTAAGCTGCCCGGTTCATAGTATTTTTAAAGGCAGGCCTAGCAAACAAATACAGCCCACAACTCCAAAAGGTTTATTCCCAGTACAGACATCTCCCCCAAAATCTAGATGCATATTATTGGCTACCTAATATCTTCACTTGATGTCTGTTCAGCACCTCAAATTTAACATGAGGTCCTAAGTTTTTCTATCCACAAACTACCTTCTCCCTGATTTCAGTTAATGAATGTTGCAGGCATTCAGGTGATTAGCTGAAAAATCTTGAAATCATTCTTTTTTAAAATTAAGTTTATAGGGGTAAATTAGTTAATACAATTATATAATTTTCAGGTGCACATTATAATCTGACATCTATATACTCTATTGTGTAATTACCACCCAAAGTCCAGTTTCCTTTAGCTACCATATATTTGATCCACTTTACCCAATTCACTTTCCATCTACCCCCTCCCTATATTTGACCCACTTTACCCAATCTACTTCCTTCCTCCCACATCCCCACATTCTGGTAACCACTAGTTCATTGCCCATGTCCCTGAGTCTCTATTTGTCCTGTTATTTGTTGCTTTTGGTTTATATCCCACACATAAGTGACATCATGTGATTTTTATGTGATTTTTAACTTTTTCTGTCTTGCTTATTTCACTTAGCATGGTTATCTTGAGGTCTATCCAGGTTGTCTCAAATGGCAGGATTTCATCTCTTCTATGGGCTGAGTAAAATTCCATTGTATATATGTACCAAGCTTCTTTAGCCAAACATCTGTCGTAGGACACTTCAGTTGCTTCCATGTCCTTGACCACTATGAATAATGCTGCTAATGAACATTGGTGTGCAAATATTTTTTTGGATATGGATTTTCAAGTCTTTGAGGTAAATACCGAGTAGAGGAATGAATGCTCACTCATATGGTAGATCAATTCTTAGTTTTTTTTGAGGAACCTCCACACTGTTTTGCATACTGTCTGTATCAATTTGCAGTCCCACCAGCAATGTCTGAGGGTTCTTTTTTCTCTGCATCCTCCTGAACATTTGTTTTTACTTGTCCTGTTGATTATAGTTTTTCTAACAGGTGTGAGATCGAATCTCACTATGGTCTTGAATTGCATTTCTCTAATAGCTAGTGATGTTGAGCATCTTTTCATGTTTGTAGGCTATTAGTATGTCTTCTAGGTAGAAGGGTCTATTCGGGTCCACTGCCTATTTTTTGATCGGATCATTTGCTTTTTTGTTGTTGTTGTTGTTATTCAGTCGTATGAGTTCTTTGTATATTTAGGGCCTTTATCGGAGGTGTTGCTTGCAAATATATTTTCCCATTTGGACGGTTGTCTCTTTACTTTGCTGACAATTTATTTTGCTGAGCAGAAGCTTTTTAGTTTGATTTAGTCCCATTCATTTATTTTAGCTTTTAATTCCCTTGCCTTTGAGGTAAAAGTCATAAAATCCTCTTTAAGTCCAAGATATTTAAGCTTAGTTCCTATGCATTTTATTGAGTCCAGTCTTATGTTCAGGTCCTTAATCCATTTTGAGTTGATTTTAGTGTGCGGTGATATACAGCATTGTAGTTTCATTCTTTTGCAGGTGGCCTTCCAATTTTCCCTGCACCATTTATTGAAGAGGTCCATGTCTGTATGGTTTTGGCTTTTTTGTCGAAAATTATTTGCCCAAATAAATATGGGTTTACTTCCAGACTCTTGATTCTGTTCCACTGGTCCATGTGTCTGTTTTTTGGCCAATACCATGCCATTTTGATTACTGTCACTTTGCAGTATAATTTGAAGTCAGGCAGAGTGGTCCTCCAGCCTCATTCTTTTTGCTCAGGACGGCTTTGGTAAGTTGGAGTCTTTTGTACTTCCATACAAATCTGATAATTTTTTGTGCTACATCTTTTAAAAATGCCAATGATATTTTGATGGGGATTGGATTAAATCTGTATGACGCTTTAGGTAACATGGTCATTTTAACTATGTTGATTCTTCCAATCCAAGAACAAAGAATATCTTTTCGTTTTTTTGTACCATCTTCGATTTCTTTTAATAGGGTCTTGCAGTTTTCGTTTTATAGGACCTTCACATGTTTCCTTAGATTTATTCCTAGGTATTTTATTCTTTTTGTTGCAAATGCAAAAGAAATTACTTTTCCACTTCTTTTTCTGATGCTTTATTATTAGATTACATGAATGCTATGGACTTCTGAACGTTGAATTTGTATCCAGAGACTTTGCCGTATGTGTTTATTGTTTCTAGTAGTGTTCTTATAGAGGTTTTAGGGTTTTATATCTAGAGAATCAAGTCATCTGTAAATAGTGACAGTTTGACTTCTTCATTTCCTATTGAGATGCCTTCTGTATCTTTCTCTTGTCTGATTGCACTTGCTAGGACTTCCAGTGTTATACTGAATAACAGTGGTGATAGTGGACAGCCTTGCCTTGTTCCTGATCTTATAAAAAATGTTGTCTTTTTTCACAACATTATTAATTATAATGTTGACCGAGAATTTGTCACATATGGCCTTATTATATTTACATACTTTCCTTCTATACCGATTTTGTTAAGTGTTTTGATCATAAATGGATGCTGTATCTTGTCGAAGGCATCTATTGATTTAATCATGTGACTCTTATTTTTTAACTTGTTTATGTGGTGTATCAAACTGATCAATTTGTGTGTGTTGAACTATCTCTGTGCCTTGGAATGAAGCCAGCTTGATCGTGGTGCATTATCTTTTTAACATGCTGCTGTATTCTGTTCACCAGTATCTTATTTAGGATTTTTGCATCTGTGTTCATGAGAGATATTGGTCTGTAATTTTCTTTTTCTGAGTTATTCTTACCAGGTTTTGGTATCAGAGTAATATTGGCCTCATAAAATGAGTGGGAAGTATTGCCCCTTCTTTGATTATTTGGAAGAGTTTGAGGAGAATAGGTATTAAATCTTTGAATGTTGGTGAAAACATCTGGTCTTGGACTTTTACTTTTTGGTAGGTTTTTGATGATTGTTTCAATTTCCATACTGATGATTGGTCTATTTAAATTCTTCAGATCTTCTTGATTCAATCTAGGAAGGTTGTATTTTTCTAAGTACTAGTCCATTTCTTCTAGGTTATTAAATTTGATGTTATATAATTTTTTATAGTATTCTTGCATGATCCTTTGTGTTTCTGCAATGTCAGTCATAATTTCCTCTCTTTCATCCATGATTTTGTTTATTTGTGTCCTTTCTCTTTTTTCTTTAGTGAGTCTAGCCAGGGGTTTGTCAATTTTATTAACCGTCTCAAAGAATCAGCTCTTTGTTGTCTTTATTTCTTCTAGTTTGTTTTGTTTTGTTTTGTTTTCAATTTCATTGCTTTCTGCTCTAATGTTTATTATTTCTTTCCTTCTACTGACTTTAGGCTTCATTTGTTCTTCATTTTCTAGATTTTAAAGGTGAAGCGTTAAGTTGTTTATTTGGACTCATTCTTGTTTTTGGATTAGGCCTGTGACGATATGAAGTTTCTTCTGATGACCATTTTTGCCATGTCCCAAATGTTTTGATATGTTGTTCTATCATTATTATTCATTTCTATGTATCTCTTCACCTCTATTTTTATTTATTCAGTGACATATTGTTTAATCTTCACATATTTGTGGTTCTTCCTTTTTTTCTTTTTGTGGTTAATCTCTAGTTTCAAAGCATTATGATCAGAGAATATGGTTGGTATGATTCCAACCCTCTTGTATTTGCTGAGGCTATTTCTGTGTTCCAGTATGTGGTCGATTCCTGAGAATGTTCCATGTTGAGAAGAATGTATAAGCACCTGCTTTGGGATGGAAGGATCTGTATATGTAATTATGTCCAGTTGGTCTAATGTGCCATTTAAGGCTGTGATTTCCTTATCGATAATCTGTTTGGATGATCTGTCCATATTCGACAGTGGGTTATTTAGGTCCCTACTATGATAGTGTTTTGGTCTTTTTCTTCCTTTAGTTCTGTTAGTAATTGCTTTACATATTTCATGGCTACCTAATTGGGAGCATAGATATTAATAAATTTTATGTCTTGTTGGTACATGATTCCCTTTATCATTATGAAGTGTCCCTCAGTATCTTTCTTTACCTTTTTTATTTTGAAGGCTATTTGGTTCGAATTTAGTACCGCTACTCCTGCTTTTCTCTGAATGCCATTTGTTTAAAATATCCTTTCCCACGTTTTCACTTTGAGTCTATATTTGTCTTTGGAACTGACATGTGTTTCCTGGAGGCAGCATATGGTTGGGTTTTGTTTTTTGCTCCATTCTGCAATTCTGTGCCTTTTTATTGGCAAGTTTAGTCCATTTACATTTACGGTGATTATTGAAATATGAGATCTTATAGTCATTTTATTTTTGCTTTCTGGTAGCTTGGTGTTTCCATTGCTTCCTTGTCCTTGTGCTTCTGTGTTTTTTTTTTTTGTTTTGTTTTGTTTTGTTTTGTTTTTTTTATTTTGCTTGGCTCTTGTGAGTTTTTCCTCTGATTCTTCTTGTTTTATGTCATATATTTCAGTTCTGACTCTATGGTGTATGGTTACCATTACAAATTTGAAAAAGATACATATATATATATATATACACACACACACACACATACACACATACACATATATATATATATATATATATAGATAGATATAGATATATATATATAGATAGACAGACAGACATATAGATAGACAGACATATAGATAGATAGATAGATAGATAGATAGATAGATATAGATAGATATAGATATATTCATCCATTTTATTCTGTGTCTGCCTTATCCCCGTTCCTCTTTGTGAATTAGGATCTTTGAATCCTCCCATTTTTAGTCATTGTTACCTCAATTTGTCCCTATGTATGCTGAACATTTAATACTATCTTGTTATAGCAATTCTCTTATTATTTAAGTTTATACTGCCCTGTTCTCAGTCAGGGCTGTATTCCTTTGCTTCTAGTTGCCTGATAGTCACCTTACTCCTAATTATTTTAAATTTATTTTTAATTTCATTAGGTTATTATTTATTTATTTACTTGCTTGCTTGCTTACTTACTTACTTACTTACTTACTTACTTACTTACTTATTGTCATTTTGTTTAAATAAGGTGACCCTTTTCAGTATTTCCTATAATGCAGGCCTTGAAGTAGAGAATTCCCTCAATTTTTGTATGCCTTGAAAGATCTTAATTACTCCTTCATATCTAAAGAAGAGCTTAGCTGGATACATTATTCAAGGCTGGTAGTTCCTTTCACTTAATAGTTTAAATATTTGATTCCATTCCTTTCTGGCTTCTAATGTCTGTGCTGAGAAGTTCAATGGTAATCTAATGAGTTTTCCTTTTTAAGTTACCATTTTCTTCTCTCTGGCTGCCCTGAGGATTCTACCTTTGTCATTGATTTTTGATAACTTTAATACAATGTGTCTTGGTGAAGGCCTTTTTGGTTTGAGATAATTGGGTGTTCTAGTGACTTCCCGAATTCTAAGCTCCAGTTCATTTCTTGGATTTGAGAAATTCTCATCAATTATTTGTCTGACATTGCTTTCTAGTCCCTGCTCTTTTCCCTCGCCTTCGATAATGCCCATTATTCTTATGTTTCCTCTCCTGATGGTATCAGCTATTTCTTGTATTTCTCTTTCATTATTTTTCATTCTTCGGTTTCTCTCTTCTTCCTTCTGATTTATTTCTAATTTCTGTCTTTGATATCACTAATCCTTTCCTCCATTTGCTCGACTCTATTTACCAACCTTCTATTTCTTTTTTTAACTCTTGCAGTGTGTGTGTGTGTGTGTGTGTGTGTGTGTGTGTGTGTGTCTGTGTGTCTGTGTGTGTCTGTGTTATCTCCAGAAGTTCTATTTGGTTCTTTTTGAGGGTTTCAATCTCCCTGTTCTGCTCATCTAGCTGGTTTTGCAATTCCTGAAATTGTTGATATGACTCTTTTCAAAACTCACTAAATTCTTTTCAAAGGTACCATATTGAATTCTCTGCCATTGAAGTCACATATTTCTATGTATGTATGCTTATTTTCTGGAGATTTTTCTCTTTCTTTGGAGATGGCTTGTCTCTTTAGTTGTTCATGGTGTTTAATGGACTACTTCTCTACGTGTGCGTTAATGGAAGTGTATTTGCTATTTTTTCAGAAAGATTTTTACGTAATATTCTCTCTTTAGCCTGCTGTAGAGAAAGTGCTTTTGTTTGGATTTCCCGTAGGTGGTGTCTAAGTCTCTTGGATTCCTTCTTTATCTAAAGTCTAAATAATGCCTTTTTATTTTTCTTGTTGATATTTAATCATGCTCACTACCCTCACTTTCAGTCCCTGTCAGTGTCAGTGAAAGTCTTGGCAATGTTTGTTCTGATTCCCCTGAGGCTCCGCAGTTTTGGATTTCAGAGGGTATGGGGAGGAGGAACCCTTTGGGTTGAGAGTTGGAGGCTATGGCTCAGCCTCAGTTTTTCAACCAGAGCCTGTAAAAATCAACTTTTTTTTTTCTCTGTAGTTTTGTATTGCTTCTCTGCTTTCTGCCTTGATGACTGGGCCCTGCTGTCAGTTACGTGGCACTCACAGGCAGGGCTATTCAGGGAATTTGCCACACCCTCTCCCCTCCTCCTCCTTCAGGAAGCTCCAGAGTCTGCAAGAGGTAGCTTCAGTCTCGGCAGCATTTCTTCAGATTCCCCTGGGATTCCATGGCGTTCAGTCCTAGAGGGTATGGTGGGAGGTGCCCTCTTGGTGGGAGATAGGGGCTGCAGTTCAGCCTTCGTTTTGCAACTGCAGCAGGTAAAAATCAACTGTTGTTTTTCTTCTATCCCTCTTCTTTGTCTTCTGCCCTGATGATTGGGCCTGCCACCAACAGGCTGCAAGGAGCTCACAGCTTTCCCAGGCAGGGCTGTTCAGGGAACTTGCAGCTCCTTCTCCCTTCTCCCTCCTCCGACAGGGAACTCCAGCAATTGTGAGAGGCAGCTTCCTTATTTCTCCCATCCACCACCTAACACTCAGTGTTCTGACCTGTCATAGCTCTTATGCACAGATCCCACACTCAAATGTGCTGGTGTGCAGTTTGAGTATTTTTTGTTCAGTTTTAGAAATTCAGCTTATTGTTGATTCAAGGAGAGAGATCTGAGGAGGTCTCTCCTTCTTCCCCTCTTCCATGTTTTCCAGAATGTTTAAATGGATCTTGGAATCATTATTGACCCTTCTCATTCTATTATGCTCTGCATTGGATCAATCAGCAAATCCTACAGGTCTGTTTTCACATCATATCCTGAACCTAATCTCTTGGTACCACTCCTTCATTGTCACCATGGTGCTAACCTCAACTACCTCTCCCCTGTCTTATTCCATCAGAACCCTTAGTCTATTCTCAATGCAACAGCTACAATGATCATACAAAAAATCATATGTTACATCATGGAACTCCTATTTTCAAAATTCTCCAATGGCTTTCCAGTTTATTTAGAGCAAAAGTCAAAATTTTAACTACAGCATTGAAAGTCACCCCACACTCCTCATCTTTTCAACATCCTGCCTACGGAGCTCCTTTGCCGGATCCACATGTTTTATTAGGTACTTTTCCTACCATCTAAGTTATCTTGGGACACAATTGTTCTATAACTAAACAGCATAAGTTATGCATTTTTAGCTTTCAATAACAATTTCTGCACAAGTTTTTCATTTTTGGTTAATAACTTTTATTTTTATTACTTCTCCAGGCTTGGGCTATAACTTGTTTCTAAAGCAAAGGTCATATATTTTCAATTTTTGATATAGCAGTTTCCTACTTTTAAGTACTAAATTACGTATTCATTATCTCTTGCTGTGTACCAGCCACCTCGAACACAATGTTTAAAAGAACTGTGTATTTCCTCCCAACTCTTAAGTTGACAATTTGGTCACAGCTGAGCTAAGTGGACAGGTCTCTCATGTACTTGCAGTCACTTGGCAGTTCTGCAGGGGGCTGGCTCATAGCAGATAGCTTTACTCATGTATCTCTGACAGTTGGCTGGGGCCAAGGGTGGTAAGGCCCCTGTTCTCTTTCCCATGTCTCTCCATCAGGCTAGACTGAACGTTCTCACATGGCATCTAAATTCCAAGAGGGCAACATTGGAAGCTTAAAGGCCTTTTATAGCTTTATAATTACTCTGTTGCATTCCTTTGGTCGACACAAAGTCTCCATCTTTTGCTGGGAAGAGCAGGAATATTACCTTGGGGCCTACATATGAAGATCAGGGAAACATTTGGCTTTATTTTGCAGCATACCACATTATGCTTGGGAAAATTATTTGTAATCTAAGCTTAAAAACGTAAGTTATTGACCTCTCACATAACTTGGAAACTCCATTTAACAATTACAGTAAGAGACTTTAATGAGTATGAACCAAGGGATCTGTAAATAGATTTATCAAAAGCATAATACCAATGAATAACTATAAACCATTGAGTTATGGCACCAAATACAGTAAGAGATGAACAAGAATGATAGTAACAGTGACTTCTGAAATGGAAAATCTCAATATTTTTTAGGACTTATTTACTATTTGATTAATGATATAAAAATGAATGCCAAATAAGAGAAAGTTAAAAGTTTATTAGTTGATATACTGAGAAATATGATTAAATCACAATATACACCTTAAGAGACTGAGATTGCCAATAATTATGAAGACAAATAAATATACACATATGAAGTTCTTGAGAATAATAAGATTTTTTCATACTTTTCATCTAAAATTAGAATGGGACTGACCAGCATTTGGTAGCTTCCCACATATTGGATAAAGTGGGATACATGCTAGGGACATCATAGCATAAGGAGGCTAATTATAATAAAGTGTAAATAAAAAAATAGCACAGAAGAAATAAGAAATAGGAAGAAGAGAAGAAAAGAAGGGGGTGGGAAGGGAAAGAGAACAAAAAAAAAGATCTTTCGAAAAATTTATCATCAGGTCTATTCCAGAACACAAGGAGACCAATCTGCCTCAGAGACAAATACCAGTTTCCACCCTGTGTTAAGGGTGTGTGTGTGTGTGTGTAGGTCTAGTAGTTGGAGAAATGAAGCTTGCATCCATAAAGGATTTTGACAGTGAAGTACAATCTCAGAGCCTATTCCAACTTTGTTTAGTTTTCCCAATTGTGGACAGACCACAAATGGCAGAAACTTAACCTTTCTTCATTGTGTTTGCCAAAATATATTTTATTCACCATCTTCCCATCCAGGACAAAGGTGATTTCTCTTTGGTTTGGTCCTGCATTCTGAGTCTAAGTCAGTGCTTGGCATAGAGTAAACACTATTTGGTAGCTGGAGGAACAAATAAATGAAATGAGTCTGTTAGTGTGTGGTAGTCTGGTGAGTGTGAATAATATTTGCTTAATTGTTGAATCCAAGATATTAGAAATCATTATGTTAATTTATGTTCATATTTTTCCTCTCACTTGGACCCTGAAGTAAATTTTCTTTTATTATAAAACTAAGAGTTAAAATAGTTAAATCTCTTAATGTTTTCTAAATTCATAAAATACATCAATCTTAGGAATATGGCTGTTTAGCGTCTGGGAATGAGACATCAGAATTCTCTTGAATGCACAGGAATTCCTAAAATCATATTACACTGTAGTTTTCATAATACTTTACATCTTTCAAAATAATAGTTCATTACAATAACTTTTCTAAAACTAAAGTTTTAGAAATTTTCTACTAAAAAGATATAACAAAAAATTTAGTATTATATATGGTGACAAAATTATATATTTCAATAACATGTAAAAAATATTTCCAACTAGACCATTTGATAATAAAAAACATTAAAATAAAAGAATATTAACACAAAAATGTTAATAAAAAGCTTTTAAAATTGAAAGATAATACCACAAATATTCAATATTTTAAAAGTTATTTTTAAAATAAAATTTTAAGTTTGATTGGTAGCAGAAGCCAAGCACAGATGTAGTGTAGCGCTGAGCAACCCCAACACCACCACAATCTAGTTACTGTCACACTGGGAAGGAGCAACAACTGCAGCAGCCAGTCACCATCACCGCAACCATGAGTAGAGAGACTAAGATCCATTAATGCTCAGGTGGAGAAAAGTCCATTAAAAATCATGAACAAACAAGAGGACATCATCTCAGAAAAAAAAAGAAATCTCCATAAAATGAACTTGTGACATAGATATATACAACTTAAGTGTCAGACAATTCAGGATGGTACTTCTAAAAAAACTCAGTGAGGTTTGAAAAGAGTCATATCAACAATTTCAGGAATTGCAAAACCAGCTAGATGAGCAGAACAGGGAGATTGAAACCCTCAAAAAGAACCAAATAGAACTTCTGGAGATAACACAGACACACACAGACACACAGACACACACACACACACACACACACACACACACACACACACACTGCAAGAGTTAAAAAAAGAAATAGAAGGTTGGTAAATAGAGTCGAGCAAATGGAGGAAAGGATTAGTGATATCAAAGACAGAAATTAGAAATAAATCAGAAGGAAGAAGAGAGAAACCGAAGAATGAAAAATAATGAAAGAGAAATACAAGAAATAGCTGATACCATCAGGAGAGGAAACATAAGAATAATGGGCATTATCGAAGGCGAGGGAAAAGAGCAGGGACTAGAAAGCAATGTCAGACAAATAATTGATGAGAATTTCTCAAATCCAAGAAATGAACTGGAGCTTAGAATTCGGGAAGTCACTAGAACACCCAATTATCTCAAACCAAAAAGGCCTTCACCAAGACACATTGTATTAAAGTTATCAAAAATCAATGACAAAGGTAGAATCCTCAGGGCAGCCAGAGAGAAGAAAATGGTAACTTAAAAAGGAAAACTCATTAGATTACCATTGAACTTCTCAGCACAGACATTAGAAGCCAGAAAGGAATGGAATCAAATATTTAAACTATTAAGTGAAAGGAACTACCAGCCTTGAATAATGTATCCAGCTAAGCTCTTCTTTAGATATGAAGGAGTAATTAAGATCTTTCAAGGCATACAAAAATTGAGGGAATTCTCTACTTCAAGGCCTGCATTATAGGAAATACTGAAAAGGGTCACCTTATTTAAACAAAATGACAATAAGTAAGTAAGTAAGTAAGTAAGCAAGCAAGCAAGTAAATAAATAAATAATAACCTAATGAAATTAAAAATAAATTTAAAATAATTAGGAGTAAGGTGACTATCAGGCAACTAGAAGCAAAGGAATACAGCCCTGACTGAGAACAGGGCAGTATAAACTTAAATAATAAGAGAATTGCTATAACAAGATAGTATTAAATGTTCAGCATACATAGGAACAAATTGAGGTAACAATGACTAAAAATGGGAGGATTCAAAGATCCTAATTCACAAAGAGGAACGGGGATAAGGCAGACACAGAAGAAAATGGATGAATATATCTATATATATCTATATCTATCTATCTATCTATCTATCTATCTATCTATATGTCTGTCTATCTATATGTCTGTCTGTCTATATGTCTGTCTGTCTATCTATATATATATACATCTATATCTATCTATATATATATCTATATATATGTGTATGTGTGTGTGTGTGTGTGTGTGTGTGTGTGTATATATATATATATAACTATCTTTTTCAAATTTGTAATGGTAACCATACACCATAGAGTCAGAACTGAAATATATGACATAAAACAAGAAGAATCAGAGGAAAAACTCACAAGAGCCAAGCAAAATAAAAAATAAATAAATAAATAAAAAACACACAGAAGCACAAGGACAAGGAAGCAATGGAAACACCAAGCTACCAGAAAGCAAAAATAAAATGACTATAAGATCTCATATTTCAATAATCACCGTAAATGTAAATGGACTAAACTTGCCAATAAAAAGGCACAGAATTGCAGAATGGAGCAAAAAACAAAACCCAACCATATGCTGCCTCCAGGAAACACATGTCAGTTCCAAAGACAAATATAGACTCAAAGTGAAAACGTGGGAAAGGATATTTTAAACAAATGGCATTCAGAGAAAAGCAGGAGTAGCGGTACTAAATTCGAACCAAATAGCCTTCAAAATAAAAAAGGTAAAGAAAGATACTGAGGGACACTTCATAATGATAAAGGGAATCATGTACCAACAAGACATAAAACTTATTAATATCTACGCTCCCAATTAGGTAGCCATGAAATATGTAAAGCAATTACTAACAGAACTAAAGGAAGAAAAAGACCAAAACACTATCATAGTAGGGACCTAAATAACCCACTGTCGAATATGGACAGATCATCCAAACAGATTATCGATAAGGAAATCACAGCCTTAAATGACACATTAGACCAACTGGACATAATTACATATACAGATCCTTCCATCCCAAAACAGGTGCTTATACATTCTTCTCAACATGGAACATTCTCAGGAATCGACCACATACTGGAACACAGAAATAGCCTCAGCAAATACAAGAGGGTTGGAATCATACCAACCATATTCTCTGATCATAATGCTTTGAAACTAGAGATTAACCACAAAAAGAAAAAAAGGAAGAACCACAAATATGTGAAGATTAAACAATATGTCACTGAATAAATAAAAATAGAGGTGAAGAGATACATAGAAATGAATAATAATGATAGAATAACATATCAAAACATTTGGGACATGGCAAAAATGGTCATCAGAAGAAACTTCATATCGTTACAGGCCTAATCCAAAAACAAGAATGAGTCCAAATAAACAACTTAACGCTTCACCTTTAAAATCTAGAAAATGAAGAACAAATGAAGCCTAAAGTCAGTAGAAGGAAAGAAATAATAAACATTAGAGCAGAAAGCAATGAAATTGAAAACAAAACAAAACAAAACAAACTAGAAGAAATAAAGACAACAAAGAGCTGATTCTTTGAGAAGGTTAATAAAATTGACAAACCCCTGGCTAGACTCACTAAAGAAAAAAGAGAAAGGACACAAATAAACAAAATCATGGATGAAAGAGAGGAAATTATGACTGACATTGCAGAAACACAAAGGATCATGCAAGAATACTATAAAAAATTATATAACATCAAATTTAATAACCTAGAAGAAATGGACTAGTACTTAGAAAAATACAACCTTCCTAGATTGAATCAAGAAGATCTGAAGAATTTAAATAGACCAATCATCAGTATGGAAATTGAAACAATCATCAAAAACCTACCAAAAAGTAAAAGTCCAAGACCAGATGTTTTCACCAACATTCAAAGATTTAATACCTATTCTCCTCAAACTCTTCCAAATAATCAAAGAAGGGGCAATACTTCCCACTCATTTTATGAGGCCAATATTACTCTGATACCAAAACCTGGTAAGAATAACTCAGAAAAAGAAAATTACAGACCAATATCTCTCATGAACACAGATGCAAAAATCCTAAATAAGATACTGGTGAACAGAATACAGCAGCATGTTAAAAAGATAATGCACCACGATCAAGCTGGCTTCATTCCAAGGCACAGAGATAGTTCAACACACACAAATTGATCAGTTTGATACACCACATAAACAAGTTAAAAAATAAGAGTCACATGATTAAATCAATAGATGCCTTCGACAAGATACAGCATCCATTTATGATCAAAACACTTAACAAAATCGGTATAGAAGGAAAGTATGTAAATATAATAAGGCCATATGTGACAAATTCTCAGTCAACATTACAATGAATAGTGAAAAAATACAACATTTTTTATAAGATCAGGAACAAGGCAAGGCTGTCCACTATCACCACTGTTATTCAGTATAACACTGGAAGTCCTAGCAAGTGCAATCAGACAAGAGAAAGATACAGAAGGCATCTCAATAGGAAATGAAGAAGTCAAACTGTCACTATTTACAGATGACTTGATTCTCTAGATATAAAACCCTAAAACCTCTATCAGAACACTACTAGAAACAATAAACACATACGGCAAAGTCTCTGGAACAAATTCAACGTTCAGAAGTCCATAGCATTCATGTAATCTAATAATAAAGCATCAGAAAAAGAAGTGGAAAAGTAATTTCTTTTGCATTTGCAACAAAAAGAATAAAATACCTAGGAATAAATCTAAGGAAACATGTGAAGGTCCTATAAAACGAAAACTGCAAGACCCTATTAAAAGAAATCGAAGATGGTACAAAAAAACGAAAAGATATTCTTTGTTCTTGGATTGGAAGAATCAACATAGCTAAAATGACCATGTTACCTAAAGCGTCATACAGATTTAATCCAATCCCCATCAAAATATCATTGGCATTTTTAAAAGATGTAGCACAAAAAATTATCAGATTTGTATGGAAGTACAAAAGACTCCAACTTACCAAAGCCGTCCTGAGAAAAAAGAATGAGGCTGGAGGACCACTCTGCCTGACTTCAAATTATACTGCAAAGTGACAGTAATCAAAATGGCACGGTATTGGCCAAAAAACAGACACATGGACCAGTGGAACAGAATCAAGAGTCTGGAAGTAAACCCATATTTATTTGGGCAAATAATTTTCGACAAAAAAGCCAAAACCATACAGACATGGACCTCTTCAATAAATGGTGCAGGGAAAATTGGAAGGCCACCTGCAAAAGAATGAAACTACAATGCTGTATATCACCGCACACTAAAATCAACTCAAAATGGATTAAGGACCTGAACATAAGACTGGACTCAATAAAATGCATAGGAACTAAGCTTAAATATCTTGGACTTAAAGAGGATTTTATGACTTTTACCTCAAAGGCAAGGGAATTAAAAGCTAAAATAAATGAATGGGACTAAATCAAACTAAAAAGCTTCTGCTCAGCAAAATAAATTGTCAGCAAAGTAAAGAGACAACCGTCCAAATGGGAAAATATATTTGCAAGCAACACCTCCGATAAAGGCCCTAAATATACAAAGAACTCATACGACTGAATAACAACAACAACAACAAAAAAGCAAATGATCCGATCAAAAAATAGGCAGTGGACCCGAATAGACCCTTCTACCTAGAAGACATACTAATAGCCTACAAACATGAAAAGATGCTCAACATCACTAGCTATTAGAGAAATGCAATTCAAGACCATAGTGAGATTCGATCTCACACCTGTTAGAAAAACTATAATCAACAGGACAAGTAAAAACAAATGTTGAGGAGGATGCAGAGAAAAAAGAACCCTCAGACATTGCTGGTGGGACTGCAAATTGATACAGACAGTATGCAAAACAGTGTGGAGGTTCCTCAAAAAAAACTAAGAATTGATCTACCATATGAGTGAGCATTCATTCCTCTACTCGGTATTTACCTCAAAGACTTGAAAATCCATATCCAAAAAAATATTTGCACACCAATGTTCATTAGCAGCATTATTCATAGTGGTCAAGGACATGGAAGCAACTGAAGTGTCCTACGACAGATGTTTGGCTAAAGAAGCTTGGTACATATATACAATGGAATTTTACTCAGCCGATAGAAGAGATGAAATCCTGCCATTTGAGACAACCTGGATAGACCTCAAGATAACCATGCTAAGTGAAATGAGCAAGACAGAAAAAGTTAAAAATCACATAAAAATCACATGATGTCACTTATGTGTGGGATATAAACCAAAAGCAACAAATAACAGGACAAATAGAGACTCAGGGACATGGGCAATGAACTAGTGGTTACCAGAATGTGGGGATGTGGGAGGAAGGAAGTAGATTGGGTAAAGTGGGTCAAATATAGGGAGGGGGTAGATGGAAAGTGAATTGGGTAAAGTGGATCAAATATATGGTAGCTAAAGGAAACTGGACTTTGGGTGGTAATTACACAATAGAGTATATAGATCTCAGATTATAATGTGCCCCTGAAAATTATATAATTGTATTAATAAATGTTACACCAATAATTTAATAAAAATAAAAAAGAAAATCATGGAAAACTAAAGGTGTTTAAATTGTTTCATATCTGGTCAAGTTAAGATTTTTAAGAACTTTATTTTTAATTCGTAATAATTTTTTTAAAAAATTCAACAAACTGCAAACACCTGTTAATAAAGTTCAATTTAAAAAATAAAATTTTAAAATAAAAATACAAATTTTCTGCTTGATAGTATTGATCTTTCCTCATGATAAATATTCCAGAACAACAGAAAGTTTTTGTTTTGTTTTACTCATTGGTTTAAAATATTTGCGTGTGCATGTACATGTATATGTAGTCTACTTATCCTGATTTTGGTTTTACAATTGGAATTGATATTATTATAGCTAATTCAGATTTTAGTTTCTGAGTTTACATTACAATACTCCCCACCATTACCATCTTCCCTTTGCATTTTTTTTCTGTTAAGATTTCATGTCTATGTTGAATATTCTAACATTGGGAAACGACAATAAATTTGAGTTCTACTTGCAAAATATAATAGCTTGTCCCCTAGCAAAGTTAGCAACACTACACAGAATCATAAGTTGAAATTGTCATTTTGCTTTCAATACTTATTTCTTGGAATATCACTCATCGTATAAAATATTCTATGCAAAGAAACAATACTTGTTTTATATGTGAGAATGACTCACCATCAGCTGCAGATCTAGCTTTGAATGTGTCAACAATAAAAGGAAGATTAACAAATAGGAGGGTGATTGCTTCTGTCCTCTTTCAAAAATGTGGAGTTTAACTTTCAATATCCCATGTCAGCTTCTGACATGGTATCAGTGAATTCTTCAGACCAATTGATTAATATCCTATGTTGATTGTTAAACTCTTTCCCATTTTCTTATTTCTTAATTTTTTTTCAGAACTTTGGATTCTGAAAAACATAAATTTTTTGAGAAATACTAGGAAAATTTTTTTTTCTTATAAACACTACATTCACTTTACCATATGTTAGTCTATAAAAATCTTGATTTTGTGCTTTGAAACAATTATTGGATAGGAGGTTTTTACTTTATAATGAATATTCATGTCAAGCTATTTTGAAATAAAGCAAAGATCTAGTTCTTTTAGATGAGATTAAATATCTGTTATATCTGATATTTTATTTTCTTGCCAAGCTGTACTTTGCTTTCTAGAGTTAAGGCAATTTTATGCCTCAATCTTAAATTACTCAGCTATCTGCAAAGATTCAATCCAATATTATGTTTGCATTTTTTTAGCACTTATGTCAGAAAAATAGGCATTTGATAACTCTATCTTCAATGTCAAATGAGTAAATGGAAGGTCTAAATGATAACAAATTTTTCTTATTAATATTTAAACAGAAAATTCTTAAACATTACACTTAAGTATGTAGAATGAAAACATGATTTTTATACCTTCCCAAAAAGAGATTCTGGTTTGTTTGTTCATTTCTAGTTTAAAATAATTCTTTGCTATTTCTTCCTTTTCTTTGTTGTGTTTTCACTCCTTTTCTTAGTGAATATCTTACCAAAATATTTTAAAGAATTCTTAGAGTTTGTGTTACAGATAAATCTCCCAAATCTGATAAATGTGGTTGTTTGTTTTGTTTTTCTACTTTATACAACATGACACTTAGTTATACAGATACCTACCTGCCAAGAGGCTTCTTCTGACAACCTTCCATTTTTAGATTCTAGAATATTTAGATGCTTCTTCTGACTAGTTGCCAAAGAATAGCCAAAGGCCTACAACAATGTCTCCTTTATGGCATGTTCTAGAAGAAAACACAAAGGACAGACCCCCTCCAGATAAAGTGAAGGTCAAAGCCCAAAACCTTGTTACATTTCTATTTGCTCAAGAAGAGCCTTTTGAATGGTTTGGTGCCAATAATTATTAAGTCTGTTTGAGTAATGTTGGAAATGAGGAAGTAAGGGGGTTGGGGGTTCTTAAAGCTCCAGAATGATTGAAAAATAGCTGGTACTCTCAAGGAGCACAAATTCTACAACATTTTAAGTCTCTCTGAATACTCCCATTATTCTAATCCTATTGACAGCAGATGTCTATACATACTCTGTACTTGCCTGTATAAGGAATCTAAGCTAGTCAGGCAATCTTTGCACATGGAGCTAAGGGTACAGGCTTGCCATTATAGTGCCTGCAGATAGCAACAGATCCTCTGCTTCAGGAAGAGCCTGGCTCTTCCTCTTAGCCTCCAAACTATTCTGACATTCTAACATTCCATCCTGTCAAGCCTTAAGTGGAACAGCCTCTGAAGAGGTCATTGGGTTGGAACATGGGTTGTATTCTCTTGCTGGTTACTGATTTCCATTTTGCCCTGGAGTACACCATTTGGATCATTCTAAGCTTCAAACTCAGAAGTCCTGTCACCCAGCTCGTTCGCTAATTATTATCTTGACTGGAAGGAGATTTCAGACAGCAGGAGCTACTCAGCGGCAATTTCAAAATTCTATAACTCCCTGCCTTACTCTCTACCTTTCATCTTAATTAAATGGGGTTAATTTCATTTAAAATGAACACAGTCAATACCAATTAAAGATCCTAGTATAGACTGTGGGTAGAATATGCTTGCTGTGAGCATAACATGCACAACAAATGTGAATTAAGCAAAATATAATTCTACATGATACAATAAATCAGTAATTCCATTATATTTCTCTTAGATTTATGCAAATAAGATTTAAAATAATAATAAAATGTCTTTTATAAAAATAACATAGGACAATAAGTGATCTTACATATACAGAAGACATATGATTTTTAAAATCAAATCCTTAAATATATTTTCTTCTCCAAATCATTTCATAGATTCGAAGTTTAATATAACCATCACCATTTTCTGGAAGTTGGAAAAGTAATACTGAGTACTAATGCCAACATATATTCTTCAATAACTTTATTAAAATTTGGAATGAAGCTGAATTACAACCCTTACATTCTCAGGTATCATAGCTATTTCTGGCCCACCAGGAAGTCTCCACTGAAGTCTACTGCTGTGCCATCTCACGCCCTACTTTTTGCCTAGAAAATGTAGGTTACCAAGCAGTTAAGTATTCCCTAATGACTATTAGAAAGAAACATAACAATATTTTCATTTTACATGTTATTTATATCCAATAAAACATCTCTTTCACTTTTGATGCTTGGTTTTAGTTAAGAGGCCTTCAAAATGATCAAATGAAAGCCCAAACCTGTCTTAAAGAAATTAAAATGTGACAGCATTTATGGTAAGATAGCACAAGACAAACAATTTGTATACCAGCTTATTTGTATTCCTTTCCTTGTTGATGAAATTAAATGAATTTTTAATGTAATAATTTCTTAATGTAATATCTTGTTTTGATGTTCTGTTTAGTTAGTGTTTAAATAACCAGAATTGTAGTTTTCCCTTGTGAGAGACACATAAAAACTAGGATGATGTGTTTTAAATAAATGGAAGCTTGGGAATAACCATATTGGCCCACACTTGCAAAACTAAGTCAGTAACTAGAATACCTATTTTTAAATACATCATCAAAAGCCAATATGCAAATAATCTCAGCAATTATTATGGCACCTGTGCCTGGGCCAGCTGAAGAAAACAGACACTTCACTTTACTATGCATCAACAAATAAGCTATAATCACTACCACAATGTAAAACATACACATAAACACAAAAAAATGCACAAATAGGCAGTTAGTCATCACAGGACATTCATACCTCTTTCCTTTTCATTAGCAATTTTATTCCTCTAGCTCTGACTTACTCAAACTTGACTCACTGAAATAGAGTGAGGTTACTTGTTGCAGAGCTGCAACTACATATAGGTTCTTTTATAAAACCTTAAATCTAACCTTGCTTAAAACTTTTTCATTGTTTCATGTTAATCAGATACAATTTCAAATCTATGATCAATTTATTCCATTTCATTTTGCTCAACACTTCCCTTAATTATCTATGCTCTAGACTTACAGAGTATTTATTTTCTATACCTCAGGTATGCTCCCTCATGCCAAAAAAAATTCACATGTTGTTCCCTTGCCCTAGGATCCTCACTTATGCCTTTGACTATGTGATACTCATCTTGTAGTGTCTATTTAAATATTATTTCCTGACTAGAGTTTTTCCTGAATCCTTGGCATAAGTAACAGTCTCTTGCTAGAAGCTCTTTTAGCCATACTGACTTCCCAATTTATTAGGACTCATCACATTTGTAATTATTCAATATGTGTTCTTCCTGCTAGAAAATAAACAATGGGAAGGCAGAGATGACTTTTTCTATTATTATATCTTTCATTTTGTAGACAGTACATAGTATATGTTAATTAAAATTGGATAAGTTTTTATTAATTGATTGATCAAGGTGTCTGGCTTCTAATGATTATTTCTGAAATATATCATACTACTACTCCTATATAAAATACATTATACAGAAGAGGAGACAAGATAGCAGGCTAAGTAAAAGTGGAGTTTACCTCCTCTTGGGACTGTATTAAAATTACAGCCAAATTTTAAAGTAATCAATGAGGAGAATGACCTGAAATAGAACTGATTATAGCACATACATCTGAGGAAAAAGCCACATTGAGACTAATAGGAGGGGCAGAGATGCAAAGCAAGCTGGTTCTATATCCATGTATGAGCAGGGTGAGCAAGAGCACAGCTTCAGAGACCCCCCAAAGGAGTCATGAGCCCTACCCCATACAGGAGCTCCCCAGCCTAGGGTTCCAGTCTGGAGAAGAGGAGTTCCCACAAAATCTGTTAAAATCAGTGGGGATTCTGGTTGTCCCAGTGAGACAGAAGGAACCTAAAAAGCCAGACATCCCTCTTAAAGGGGCTATGAAAAGACTCACTCATTCACAGACATGCACCTTGGGCTCTGTTAGAAAGTCAGCAGCTTGGGAGGCACAAGAGACATAGGGAGAAAGACTGAATTGCATGGTGCTGGGCCAAGAGGTTGAAGGGACAGCCATCATTGTTCTTTTGTTGGCCTCTCTTCAGGGCAGTCTGCAAATGGGCACTCTCTTACCTGTGTTTACTCCTCTAACAGACGGCTAATTCTGAAGCTTCATTAGCCTGTGAGATTGGCCTGCTTCACACCATGTTTCCCTGAGACATTGTACTACCCAATTCACAAATTACCTGTGGTAAGCCTGTTCCCAAGTAGGCAGCCGTACCCTGTGTTTTTTTTTGTGCCAAGAACTCAACGGCAAACAGCAGCATTCATCTCATGCATGGCCCATGCATCTAGGAGAGATTTTCAGTGGTGGGCTGCAGATCCTGACCCGAGTGATAGTATTTTTTAAACATATCTCAGGTGTTTGCAGGCCCAAGGTGTGCAATAATTGATCTTACTATAATCTGAAACTTTTACATGAAGCCACAGAAACAGCACTGGCACAAAAACTGACACTGCATTGACCAGGGAAAATCTGTTCACTATACCCCAGTGTACTAGCCAAAGTCTCTTCTAGTTATGGAGACTTGTGGACAGCTAGCAGAGAGCCTTAGGACTTAAGACATACTGTTCACATTGCTAATATGCCCCAAGTTTGGTACTGAGGGTAACCAGAACTTGGCTGGCAATGTTGTCACTCCCCCTTACCTTTAGATCCAGTATAGGCAGCAACCATTAGCAAATCGCTTTGCAGCTCCCACCAGGCAGCTCTGAGCAATCAAAGGCAGTGGCTGAACTTGTCCAACTCAGGATCCCCTCCCAAGGCACCACAGAATGAATACACCCAGAGACACACAAGACCACAACAGAATAACACCTAATCAGCCACATAAGCAGTAAATGCAAAGGATGATTTCAACAAGTACACAAGACTTCTGGGGTGAATCCTACTCCAAGGAGTCAGCCCCCACACAGCAATTCATATCCTATGGGCATGGTCAATCTCCATAGTCAGTTAGCCTGAGAATCAACCTCATCCACTGACATATTAACAACAATCAAGGCTTAGCTACCACAGAGAAACATGCACACCCACACAAAGAACATGCCCAAAGCTCTATGCACAGGTAATAAGGGAAACAACACCACTGGGGCACATAGGACACCCACTAGACAAGGCCATCTAGCCAAGGCTGGGAGATTAAACAAATTTTCCTAACACATAGAAATGAACACAGAGAAGCAACAAAAATTAAAAAACCAAGAAACATGTCACAACAGAGCAAAAGGAGAAAATACCAGAAAAGAAAATGTAAATGAAATGGAGGTAAGCAACCAACTGGGATAGAGTGCAAAACAATGGTTATAAGGATATTCAAGAAACTTAGGGGGGAAATAGATGATCTCAGTGAGAACTTCAACAGAGAGATACTAAGCATAAAAAAGGACATAAAACCATAAAAAATAACCAGTCAGAAATGAAGAATACAATAATTGAAATGAAAAAATACACTAGAAGAAATCAACAGTAAATTAGATAGAGCAGAAGGTCAAGTCAGTTAACTGAAGACACCCAATAAGAAAAGCAGTAAAAATTTTTTTTTGAAAAATAAATATTGTTTAGGAGACTTCTGGGACAACATTAAGCATACCAACATTTATATCACTGTGCTACCAGAAGGAGAAAAGAAAGAACAAGGGATTGAGAATCTATTTGAAGAAAAATTACTGAAAACTTCTTTAAGTTTGTAAAAGAATTAAACATACAAGTCCAGGAAGCTCAAAGACTTCCAAATAAGAGAAAACCAAAGAGTCTCATGCCAACACACATTATAATTTAAATGACAAAGGTTAAAGACAAAGAGAGAATCTTAAGAGCAGCAAGAGAAAGGCATATCATTACAAGAATACTCCCATAAAAATGTCAGCTAATTTTTTAAAAGAAACTTTGCAGTCCAGAAGGGACTGGCAAGAAATATTTAAAGTAATGAAAAATGAGAACCTACAGCCAAGACTACTCTACTTTGCGAGGCTATCAAGTAAAATAAAAGGTGAGATAAAAAGCTTCCCAGACAGGAAAAAAAAAAAAAGTCTAAAGAATTCATTACTAACAAGCCAGTATTACAAGAAATCTTAAGGGGATTTCTGTAAAAAATAAAAGGGAGGGGGGACAAATAAAAACAAATAACAAAATGGCAATAGCTATGTACCTATCAATAATCACTTTAAATGTAAATGAATTAATACTTCCAACAAAATACATAAGGTAATTTGGAGAGACATCCAGATCTCTCCCCTTCAAACAACAATAAGCTGAACATCTAAAACTGAACAAAAAGCACCCAAACTGCACACCAGCACGTCTGACTAGGGGATCTGCACATAAGAGCTACCACAGGTCAGAACCTGGGGTGTTGGGCAGTGGACTGAGAGAAATAAAGAAGCTGCCTCTCACAGCCACTGGATCTCTCTGTAAGAGAAGGAGTTGGAGAGAAGGTGAGGCGAGTTCTCTGAACAGCTCTGCCTGGGAGTACTGTGAGCTCCATGCAGCTGATGGCAGGGTCCAGTCATCAGGGCAGAAAGGAAAGAATAAGGACATCAGAAAAACAAAAGTTGATTTTTACCCACCACAGTTGCAAAACCAAGGCTGAACCACAGCTACCAATTTCAAACCCAGAGGTCCCCTCTCCTCATATCTTATGAGACCAAACACTGCTGAGCCCCAGGGGCATCTGAGCAAATGCTACTGAAATTGTCGCTAACACTGACAGGGACTAAGCCTGAGAGTAGTGAGCCAAATTAAACATCTATAAGGGTGGGGGGGAGCGTTATTTAGGCTTTATATAGAGCAAGGATCCAAGAGATTTTTACACCACCTGTTGAAACCAAAAGAAAAGCAATTTCTCTGCAGCAGGCTAAAGAGAGACCTTTATACAATAAATATTCTTTCTGGAAAAAAAATACACTTTCATTAATGCCCAGGTCGAGAAGTAGTCCATTAAACACCTTGAACAACCAAGGTGACAAGGCATCTCAAAAAAGGAGAAAAAAATTCCCAGAAATTAATCTTACAGATATAAAAATACACAGCTTAAATGACAGAGAATTCAGGAAGGTACTTCTAAAAAAACTCAGTGAGGTCCAAAATAAGTCATATCAACATTTCAGGAATCAAAAAAACAACTAGATAGGCAGAATGAGTTCTTTAGCAAGGAGACCAAAACCTTCAAAAAGAACAGATTAGATCTTCTGGAGATAAAAAAAAAAAAACATACTGCAAGAGTTGAAAAATGAAACAGCAAGCCTGGGAAATAGAGTAGACCAAATGGGGGGAAAGATCAGTGATATCGAAGACAGAAATTAGAAATAAATCAGAAGAAAGAAGATAGAAACTGAAGAATATAAAATAATGAAAGATAAATACAAGAATTAGCTGATACCATCAAGAGAGGAAACATAAGAATAATGGGCATTATCAAAGGTAAGGAAAGGAGCAGAGACTAGAAAGCATTTTCTAGTTGATGAGAATTACCCAAATCTAAGAAATGAGCTGGAGCTTGGAATTCAAGAAGGCAACAAAAACACCAAATTATCTCAACCCAAAAAAAGCCTTCACCAAACCACATTGTATTAAAGTTATCAAAGATCAATGACAGAGACAGAATTTTCAGAGCTGCAAAGGAGAAGAAAACAGTAACTTACAAAGGAAACCCATTAGATTATCCTCAGACTTCTCAGCACAGACATTGCAAGCTAGAAAAGAGTGGAATGAAATATTCAAAACATTAAGTGAAAGGAACAACCAGCCCAGAATAATGTATTCAGCTAAGCTCTCCTTTAGATATATAAAAAAAAAAATTAAGACCTTTCAAGACATAAAAAAATTGAAGGAATTCTCCACTACAAGGCCTGAACTACAGGAAATGCTAAAAGGGATCCGTTTACCTAAAACAAAATAACAAACAAACTCAAAAAATATAATTAGGAGTAAGGTGACTATTAGGCAAATAGAAGCAGAAAAGTGCAACCCTGATTTAGAACAGGATATTATAAGATTAAATAATAAGAAGAAAATTGCTATAGCAAGATAGTAGTGAATGTTCAGCATACAGAGGGACACATTGAGATAACAATGACTGAAAAAGGGAGAATTCAAAGATCCAAATTCACAAAAGGGACTGGAGATAAGGCATGCACAAAAGAAAATGGATGACTGTATATATATATAACTACCCTTGTCATATTATTAATGGTAACCACACAGAGAAGATTCAGAACCAGTGTATAACATAAAACAAAACAAAACAAAAAAAATCAGAGGGAAGACCTACAAAAGCCAACCAAAATAAAAAAATAAATAAAACACAAGGACAAGAAAGCAATGGAAACACTGAGCTACCAGAAAGCAAAAAATAAAAAGTCTACAAGACCTCATACTTCAATAATCACCCTAAATGTAAATGGACTGAACTCACCAATAAAAAGTCACAGAGTTGCAGAATGAAGCAAAAACAAAACTTAAACATATGTGGCCTCCAGGGGACACATTTCAGTTCCAAAGACAAATATAGTGAAAGAGTGAAAAATAATATTTCAAGCAAATTGCATTCAGAGAGAAGCAGGAGTTGTGGTACTAATATCAGGTAAAATAGACTTTAAAATAAAAAGGCTAAAGAAAATACTGAAGGTCACTTCATAATGATAAAGGGAATCATGCACCAACAAGACATAACACATTAATATCTATGCTCCCAATTAAGTAGCCCCAAAATATTTAAAGCAATTACTAACAGAACTAAAGGAAGAAAAAGACCAAAATGCTATTGTAGTAGAAGACCTGAATACCCCACTGTTGGATATGGACAGATCATCCAAACAGAAAATCAATAAGAAAATCACAGCCTTAAAAGACACATTAGACCAACTGGACATAATTGACATATACAGAGCCTTCCATCCCAAAATAGCTGTTTATACTTTTTCTCTAGTGCACATGAAACATTCTCAAGAATCAACTACATACTGGGGCACAGAGATAACCTCAAAAATATAAGAGAATTGAAATTATACCAACCATATTCTCTGATCATAATGCTTTGAAACTAGGGGTCAACTGAAAAAAATAATCAGAAAGAACCACAAATACACGGAGATTAAACAACGTGCTACTGAAGAATAGCTGGGTACAAAAAGAAATAAAAAGAGATCAAGGGATATATAGAAATAAATGATAATGATAGTACAACATATCAAAACTTTTGGGACACAGCAAAAGTGGTCATAAGAGGAATGTTCATACCATTACAGGTTTAACTCCAGAAACAAGAACAAGCACAAATAAACAACCTAATGCTTTATCTTAAAAAAGTAAGAAAGGAAAAATAAATAAAGCCTAAAGTCAGCAGAAGAAAAAAATAATAAATTTTAGAGCAGAAATAAATGAAATTGAAAACAGAAATAAAAGAAAGAAAGAAATAAAAAATGCAACGAAGAGCTGGTTTTTTGAGAAGGTTAAAAAAAAAATTGGCAAACCCCTGGGTAGACTCACTAAAGAAAAAAGAGAAAGGACACAAGTAAACAAATCATGATGAAAGAGGGGAAATTATGCAGAAATATAAAGGATCATGTAAGAATACTATAAAAAGTATATAACACCAAATTTAATAACCTAGAAGAAATGGATTAGTACTTAGAAAAATACAACCTTCCTAGACTGAATCAAAAAGATTGGAAATCTAAATAGACCAATCAGCAGTATGGAAATTGAAACAATCATCAAAAACCTACCAAAACTAAAAGTCCAGAACCAAATGTTTTCACCAGTAAATATTACCTAACATTCAAAGAAGAGTTAATACCAATTCTCGTCAAACTCTTCTAAATAATCTAGGAGGAGAAATACTTCTCAATTCATTTTATGAGATCAATACTACTCTGATATCAAAACCTGGTAAAGATAACACACACACACACACACACACACACACACACACCTACAGAGCAATATCTGTCATGAACACAGATGCAAAAAATCCTAAATAAGATTTGAGCGAACCAAATACAGCAATGTATTAAAAGATTCTACACCAAGATCAAGTGGATTTCATCCCAGAGGCAGAGGGATGGTTAAACATGTGCAAATGTGATCCATCACATAAATTAAAAAATGAAAATCTCATGATTATAGATGCAGAGAAAGCCTTTGACAAGATACAACATCCATTTATGATCAAAATACTTAACAAAATCAGTATAGAAAGAAAGTACCTTAACATAATAAAGGCCATCTACGTCAAACCCTCAGCCAGCATTATATTTAATGGTGAAAAAACTAAAAACCTTTTCTCTAAGATCAGGAAGAAGGCAAGCCTGTTCAATATTGCCACTGTTATTCAGTATAACATTGGAGGTCCTAGGGAGTGCAACCAAGCAAGAGAAAAATGTAAAAGGCACTCAAATAGAAAACGAAGATGTCAGACTGTCACTATTTGCAGATGACATGATTCTCTTTATAGAAAATGCTAATGACTCCACAAGAACACTACCAGAAACAATAAGCAAATACAATAAAGTCTCTGAATACAAAATCAATGTTCAAAAATTCATAGCATTTCTATATTCTAATAATAAAGCATCAGAAAAAGAAGTGGAAAAAATTATTCTTTTGCAATTGCAACAAAAGAATAAAATACCTAGGAATAAATCTAAAAAATTGTGAAGGACCTATATAATGAAAACTACAATACCCTGTTAAAATAAATTGAAGGAACAAAAAAAAATGAAAATATATTCTGTGTTCTTGGATTAGAAGAATCAGCATAGTTAAAATGAGCATATTACCTTAAGCATTATACAGATTTAATGGAATCCCCATCAAAATCTCATCAGCAGTTTTTAAAGAAATAGCACAAAAAATCATCATATTTGTATGAAAGTACAAAAGACCCTGAATTGCCAAAGTTATCCTAAGAAAAAAAGAACGAAGGTAAAAGTGTCACTTTGCCTGACTTCAAATTATACTACAAAGTGGCAGTAATCAAAATGGCGTGGTATTGGCAGAAAAACAGGCACACGGACCAGTGGAACAGGATTGAGAGTCCAGAAGTAAACCAATATTTACTTGGACAAATAATTTTCGATAAAAAAGCCAAAACCATACAGTGGAGAAAGGAAAGCCTCTTCATTTAAATAAATGGTGCAGGGAAAACTGGAAGGCCACCTGCAAAAGAATGAAACTAGAATACTGTCTATCACCACACACCAAAAATAACTCAAAATGGATTAAAAACCTAAATATAAGATCAGAATCAATAAAATGCAAAGAAGAAAACATAGGAATGAAACTCAAGGACCTTGGACTTAAAGAGAATTTTATGAATTTTACCTCAAAAGCAAGGAAAGTAAAAGCTAAAATAAATTAATGAATAAATAAACTGAAAAGCTTCTGCTCAGCAAAAAAAAATAATAATAAAAATAAAAAATAAAAAAAGAAACCATCAACTAGGTAAAGAGGCAAACTTAATATAAATAAATATATTTGCAAGCAACACCTCTGATAAGGGCCTAATTACTAAAACATACAAAGAAATCATACAACTCAACAACAACAACAACAACAACAAAATAATCCAATCAAAAAATGCACAGAGGACCTGAACAGACACTTCTCCTTAAGGACATACAAATGGACAACAAATATGAAAAGATGCTAAACATCACTAGCTATCAGAGAAATGCAAATCAAAACCATAATGAGATACCATCTCACACCTGTTAGAATACTCATATCAACAGAACAAGTAATAACAAATGCTAGAGAGGATGCAGAGATAAAAGAACCTCATCTGCTGCCAGTGGGATGACAATTTGATACAGCCACTATGGAAAACAGTATGGAGTTTCCTCAAAAAACTAAAAATTGATCTACCATATGATCTAGCAATCCCTCTACTGGGTATTTACCCCAAAGATTTAAAAACCTATATCCGAAAGATATTTGCACACCAATGTCCATAGCAGTATTATCTACAGTTTCCAGGTTATGGAAGCAACTGAAGTGTCCGAAGATAAATTTTTAGCTAAAGAAGATTTGGTGTATATATATATATACAGACATATATATATATATATATACATATACACACACACACATATATATATACAGACATATATATATATATATGTATATATATATATATACACACACACACACACAATGAAATATTAGCTATAAAAGAGATGAAATGCTGCCATTTGCAACAAGATGGATTGATCTTGAGATAATCATGCTGAGCAAAATCAGTTACCAAAAAATTAGAAAATCACATGATATCACTTATATGTGGGATATAAACTGAAAAGCAACACATGAGCAGGATAAACAGAGACTCATGGACATCTACTATAGACTCGCATTTACCAGAGGGCAGGTGAGGAGATATAGGGGAGGTAAATGGGATAAAGGGGTTCAAACATTTAGTGACAGAAAGAAATCTAATAGGAGGTGAGCACACAGTGCAAATATATATGCCTTACTGTTAAAGTATACAGGTGAAACTTATTGGATTTTGTTAATCAATGTCACCATAAAAAAATAACATAATTAATTTTTTTGAAGTTAAATAAAAAATAAAAATAAAATACATAAGGTAGCTGAATTAATAAGAAAACAAGAGCCATATTTATGCTGTCTAAAAGAGACCCACTTCAAATGAAATGACACACACAAACTGAAAGTAAAGGGATGGAAAAAGATATGTCATGCTATTGAAGTGAAAAAAATCTGTAGTAGTAATGCTCATTCAGACAAAATAGAATTTAAAACAAAGACTATAATAAAAGACATTACATAATGATAAAAAATCAATCCATCAATAGGATATAACCATAGTAAACATTTATGCACCTGGCATAGGAATACCTAAGTATATAAAGCAAATTTTGACAAAAATAAAGAGAGAAATCAATAGTAATACAGCCATAGAATTGGACTCTAACACCCAATTGTTACCAAATGGAAAGATATTTGAGACAGAAAATTAACAAGGAAAGAGCAGCACAAATGACAGAATAGGCCAAATAGATTTAAGTAATATTTTCAGAGCATTTCACCCTAAAGCAGTAGAATATTTCTTCTTGAGTGCACATGAAACATTTTCCAAGACATACCAAATGTTAGGTCACAAAACAATTCTCAGTACACTTAAGAAGATTCAAATCATATCAAACATCTTTTTTGACCACAATTTTATGAAACTAGAAATCAATTAAAAGAGAATAACTTAAATACACTCAAACATATGGAGGCTAAATAACATACAACTAAACAATAAATCAGAAGATACCTTAAGACAAATGAAGAAGAAATCATATGGCCCAAAATCTATGGAACACAACAAAAGCAGTCTTAAGAGGAAAATTTATAGGCAATACAGACCTACCTCAAAAAACAAACAAATAACTATATATACATATGCTTGTATATGTATGTATATACAAATGTATATTTTATGCATATATAAAATAAACAATTTAACCTTAAAGGAACTAGAAAAACAAAAGCAAAAAAGGAAGAGAAAAATAAAAATCAGAGCAGAAATAAAAAAAACAGAGAAAAAAACAATACAAAAGATCAGTGAAACCAAGAACTGGTTCTTTGAAAAGATACACAAAACTGATTAACATTTTATCAGACTCATCAAGAAAAAAAGAGGGCTCAAATTTTTAACAAGTCAGAAATGAAATAGGAGCAGTAATTATGGACAGCACAGAGGTACAAAGGACTATAAAAAAATTCTATGATCAATTATATGCCAATAAATTGGAAAAAAATGAAAGATAGATACATTTCTAAAAACATAATCTCCCAAGACTGAGTAGAAGAGATAGAAAATCTGAACCAACTAATTACTAATAATGAAATTGAATCAGTAATCAAAAACTTCCAAAAAAAAAACAAAAAACAAAAATCCTGGACCAGGTGGCTTCTTAGGTGATTTTATCAAACACCCAAAAAATAAACACCTATTCATCTCAAACTATTCCAAAACATTAAAGAGGAGGAAGTCTTCCTAAGTCTTTTTATAAGGCCACGATTACCTTGATTTCAAAACCAGATGAAGACATTACAAAAAAAGAAAACTATAGGCCTGTATCCCTGATGACAATTTATGAAACAATACTCATGGGTAGGAAGAACCAACATTGTTAAAATGGCCATACTACCCAAAGCAATCTATAGACTCAATGCAATACCAATGGCATTTCTCAGAGAACTAGAACTGATAATCAGAAATTTAATGAAGAACCATAAAAGATCCGAATAGTTGTGGCCATCTTGAGAAAGAGGAACCAAGTTGAAGGTATCACACTACCTGATATCTACTATACTATAAGCTGTAGTAATCAATACATCATGGTACTGACATAAAAATGGATGCATAGATTAATGGAACAGAATGAAGAGCTCAGAAATAAATCCATGCCTATACGGTCATTTTTTCTGATATGTCTCTTTGAGCAAGGGAAGCAAAAGAAAAAGTAAGGAAATGGGGCTACGTCAAACTAAAGTTTTTGCACCGCAAAGGAAACCACCAACAAAACAAAAAGACAACCGACTGAATAGGAGAAGATATTTGCTTATGATATATCTGAGAAGAAGTTAATATGCAAAATATTTAAAGAATTTATACAACTCAACAATAATAAAAAAGATTTCAATTAGAAAATGGGCAGAAGACCTGAAGAGATATGTCTCCAAAGAGGAAATACAGATGGCCAATAAACATATGAAGAGATGTTCAAGGTCACAAATCATCAGAAAAAAATGCATATTAAAACCACAATGAGATATCAACTCACACCTGTCAGAATGGCTATCATCAATAAATGAAAGAATAACAAATGTTGGCGAGAATGTGGAATAAAGAAAACTCTCATACACTATTGGTGGGCTTGCAAATTGGTACCGCTACTATGTAAAACAGTCTGGAGGTTTCTCAAAAAGTCAAAAATAGTTATACTTTTTGACCCAGCAATTGCACTTCTGGGTATTTATCCAAAGAAAACAAAAATAGTAATTTGTAAAGATCTATGCACCCCTATATTAACAGCAGTATTATTCACAATAGCAAAGATATGGAAGCAACCTAAATACCCATCAACAGACTATTGGATAAAGAAGTTATGGTTCATATATACAACGGAATATCATTCAGCCATCAAAAAAATAAAAAATAAAGCTCTACTATTTGCAAGACATGTATGGATCTAGAGGTTATTATACTGAGTGAAATAAGTCAGATAGAGAAAGATAAATACCATATGGTTTTATTTATATGCAGAACAAAAGGAACAAGAGGAACAAACTAAATGAAAACAGACTCACAGATACATAGGACAATCTGGTGACTGGAGGAGGGGAGGGGGCTTGGGAGACTAAGAGAAAAAGGTGAAAGGATGAATAAGTACAAATAAATAGTTATAAAATTGTCACAGGAAGGTAGAATACAGCATAGGGAGTAGAGTCAGTACTATTATAATGGCTGTATATAGTGTCATTTGGGTGCAAGAGTAATTGGGGAGATCACTTCACAAACTATATGAATGTCTAACCAATGTACTATATACCTGAGACTAATATAAAATTTAAAAATACATTTTACAAATATATCACTGTCATAAATTCTTAAAACCCCATAAAGTCAAGTAAAATTTTCAGTCTTTAAAAATTATGCAATATCCTACATATTGAGTACTTTTAGACATTATATATATCCTCAATTGTCATTTATAAGTAATTGTGCTTGATATTTATGGGCACTGAACTGGGTTTGGCATAATTTTTATTTATTCATATGTAGCCTGTCCCAGATTGTTTTGAAATGGGTGCTTGTTAATTAGTGTTACCATATGTAGTATAGTTAAGATTGAAGAGGAGAGGGGTAGAGAAAGAGAGTAGAGAGAGAAAAATATAGTTCCATGGGCAACAGAAATGACACTGCATCAGGTAAAAATCAAGCTGAATCACATTGGGAATCAGCTAAAATACTGCTTATTCTTTCATAGCACACCAGGGAGCCAATCTTCAAGCTATATTGTTCAAGCATGAAAAGAAAGATCATTAGATTCTAAAAGAATTAACTTAAAAAAATCAGATTTGGATTCTAACTCAGCCCAGTCAAGAAAAATCCAGTAGGCTTAATTATCACATCCTTTGGCACTCCCATTTACCATTCTATGCATGAAATAGTCATTCATTTCAAAAGCTCTGAGCAGCCCTAAGAGAGTACACAGGGAGGATGAAAATTGGGTCACATGAACTTTTCTAAGAAATATTGGAAAATTCCAAAGATATTGAGCAAGCAGATAATTTCCAAGGGACTAAAATCTCTTTGATTAAACTTGTACATGTAAAACCCATAACAAAAGATATAAGGAAATTGTCCTGTGGGATTGTCAAAAATTGATAAATGCCAGAGTTAACAGATTTGTAATATTTTAAACTGGTTTATTCGTGTCTTCCTTTCATTAGTTAAACTCAGACAATTATTCAACACAGATGGCCCTAGAATTCATGCTAAAAAAGATAAATCACTTATTGGTACATAATGTTCTTGTTAATTCTAGTTTTACTAAGCTCACTGCAACTGTCAGACTTGCACTAACTCAACCATGGTTCTGACCTCTGTCCAAATAAGTGTAGAATAAAGGGAAAGATAATTGTCTCATATTGGGGTCTAAAGTGGAGAAAATCTTCATTGTTTCCTGGAAAAAATTATTAGAAGTCAATTTTTGAAGTGGTAGGTCTAGAGATTATTCTGGTTTATTTTGTCATTTTTGTCATAGATGGATAAGAAAAGATAAAATTTTATTCAAAATGCCATTACCCATTTTTCTGCCTGATTGACTAAAATTCCATCATTCTCTTACTGCTCTGAGACTAAAGACCTGGCTTAAATGAGAGAGAAAATTTGTTTATATTGCTTTTGTTTTCATAATTAAGATTCATTTGGGGGATATTACAGAGATATAATGAATTGCCACAAATTTAAGTATTTTACTAAATGAGAATAAATGAACATTTTGTTCCTATACAAATTGAAGGAGAAAAACAGCTCTGATATAATAAATTATTCTCCAAAATGAATTTTTACTATTCTTTTCAAAGATTTATGACCAAAGGACCACAACTTTCAGGATAAACTATCGTTAAAGATATGAATAAAAATAAAATTTTAAAAACTTTATCAGAATCTTATTAGCTGCAAATGACATTTGTTTTACTGAGGATCCTGAAAGTATGAACGTGCTAAGTGAATTCCTGGAGAACTGACAGTGGAAATTCATAGGAAGCGGGTTCACGTATCCCTGGAATACAAGGCATCTGCCTTGCTGGCAATGAAGCAAACTTATAATATATGATATTGCACCAGATACCATTCCTGTAGTTCTCTCTTTCACATTCAGGTTAGCAATCACTTTTAGGGTTAGGGATAGGTGGTAACGTACAAGAACCTATTTTGAATACTTGAGTTTGTAACAGAGAAACGCAAAGTTACACGGCTCTTACAGCATTGTTTAGTGAAATGTACCACAGCACTGAAGCCATGTTAAGTAAACTTGTTTTTTGTATTTGCTTTGGGAACTGTGCTTCGTTTCTCTGAAGTGCACCAAGTACGTGGTATATTGCACATGAAAATGGACCAGAGAGAATACTGAATTGCAGGATGTAAAGTTGTGACGTATCTTTTAGGTAAGTACATTGAATGCCACTAACACATTTTAACATCTAAGTGATTATTGAATGCCACACAGGTCCTATAGTGAAAATTCGTAGGAAGCAGGCTCATATTGTCCCGGTATTCCAGTCACTCTGCTTGCTGAAAATCAAGCACGCTCAATGATCCATGAGATTGCATCCTGAACCACTGCAATAGTTCTCGCTTTTCATGTAGGGAATATCAGTCTCTATTGCAAAATCACGCAAGAAAAGCTATTTTGATACGCATGGTAACACAGTTGTGCAGTACATGGAGTTATGCTATTATAGCTACGGTGAGGGTCAGGGTTATGTTCAGAGTCAGGCTCAGGGTCAGTATAAGCTTTAGGGTCAAGGTCAGTTTCAGGGTCAGGGTCATGATGAGGGTTAGGGTCAGGGTCAGGGTCAAGGTCAGGGTCAGGGGCAGGGTCAGGTTCAGGGACAGGATCAGGGTCAGAATAGGGTTAGGGTTTGGGTTAGGGTAAAGATTAGGGTTAGGGTTAGTGTTAAAGCTAGGGTCAAGGTCAGGGTCAGGGTCAGGATCCAGGTAAAAGTAAGGGTTAGTGTCAGGGTCTGAGTCAGGGTGAGGGTCAGGGTTAGGGTCAGTGTCAGGTTTAGGGTCAGGGTCTGGTTCAAGGTCACTGTTAGGGTTAGGGTTACGGTCAGGGTTAGGGTTAGGGTTAGGGTCTGGGCCAGGGTCAGGGTCAGGGTCAGGGTCACAATCAGGGTTTTGGTCCGGGTCCGGGTCAGGTCATGGGTAGGGTCAGGGTTAGGGTCAAGATCAGGGTCAGGGTCAGTATTAGGGTCAGGGTCAGTATCAGGGTCAGGGTCAGTGTCAGGGTTAGGTTTAAGGTTAGGGTTAGGTTTGGGGTAAGTGTTAGTGTTAGGGTTAGGGTAGGATCAGTGTCAAGATCAGTGTCAGGGTCCGGTTCAGGGTCAGGGTTAGGGTCATTGTCTGGTTCAGGGTCACTGTCTGGTTTTGAGCCAGAGTAGGGTCAGGGTTAGCATCAAGGTCAGGATCAGGGTCAGTTTCAGGGTCAGGTTAAGGGTTAGGATTACCGTCAGAATTAGGGTCAGTGTCAGGGTCAGGGTGAGGGTTAGCATCAGTGTCAGGTTCAGGTTCAGGGTCAGGGTTAGTGTCAGGTTTAGATTCCGGGTCAAGGTCAAGGTTAGGGTTAGAGTTAGGGTCAGGTTCAGGTTCAGGGTCAAGGTCAAGGTCAAGGTCAGGGTTAGGGTTCCTGTCAGGGTCAGGGTCAAGGTTAGGGTTAGTGTTAGGGTTACGGTCATGGTTAGTGTTAGGGTTAGGGTCTGGGTTAGAGTCAGGGTCAGCATCATGGTGAGGGTTAGCTTCAGGGTAACGGTCAAGGTCAGGGTCTGGTTCAGAGACAGAGTCAGGTTCAGGGTGAGCGTCAACATCAGTGTCAGGTCAAAATCAGGTTTTGGTTAGGGTCAGGGTCATGGTTAGGGTCAGGGTTAGTGTCAAGATCAGGGTCAGAGTCAGTGTCAGGGTTAGGATCAGAGTCAGGCTCAGGGTCAGGGCCAAGGTTAGGTTCAGGGTCAGTGTCAAGGTCAGGGTGAGGGTTATGTTCAGGGTCAGGATCAGGGTTAGGGTCAGGGTCTGGGTCATGGTTAAAGTCAGTGTTAGGGTCAGGATCAGGGTCCTGGTCAGGGACAGGGTAAAGGTCAGTGTCAGGGTGAGAGTAAGCGTTAGGGTTGGGTTTAGGGTAAGGTTTAGTGGTATGGTTATGATCAGGTTTAGGGTCAGGGTCAGGGTTAGCTTCTGAGTCAGGCTCACATTCAGGGTTAGGGTTAGGGTCAAGGTCAATGTCAAGGTCAGTGTCATGGTAAGAATTAGGGTCAGGTATGGTTCAGGGTCACGGTCTGGTTCAGGGTCAATGTCAAGGTCAGTGTCAGGGTCAGGGTTAGCATCAAGGTCTGGGTCAGGGTCAGGGTCAGGGTTAGTGTTAGGATTAGAATTAGGGTTAGTTTTCGGGTTAGGGTTCGGTTAGGGCTAGGGTCAAGGTCAGGGTCAGGGTTAGCGTTAGAATCTGGGTCTCTGTCAGGGTCCATCTTAGGGTCAGGGTCAGTTTCAGAGTCACGGTCAGGTTAAGGGTTACGGTAAGGGTCTGGGTCAGAGTCAGGGTCAGGTTCAGAGTCAGTGTAAGAATTACGGTAGGGTTCAGGGTCGGGGTCAGGATAAGGGTCACGGTCACGGTCAATGTCAGTGTCACAGTCAGGGTTAGGTCTGAGGTCAGGGTCAGGTTTAGGGTTATGTTCAGGTAAGGGTCAGGGTCACGGTCAAGGTCAGGGTCAGGGTTAGGGTCATGGTCAGTTCACGGTAAGGGTTAGGGTCAAGGTCAGGGTCAGAATCAGGGTCAGGGTTAGGGTCCGTGTCAGGGTAAGGGTCAGGGTCTGGTTCAGGTTCAGTGTCAGGGTCAGGGTCAGTGTCAGGGTTAGGTTTATGGTCAAGTTCAGGGTTACGGTCAGGGTCAGAGTTAGAGGTATGGTTAGTGTCAGGTTTAGGGTCAAGGTCAGGATTAGTGTTAGGGTCTGTGTCTGGGTCCGTGTCAGGGTCAGGGTCAGCGTTAGGGTCAGGGTCAGTGTCAGGTCAGGGTCAGGGTCAGGGTCAGGTTTCAGTCATAGTCAGGGTCAGGGTCATGGTTAGGGTCAGGATTAGTGTCAAGATCAGGGTCAGTGTCAGGGTTAGGTTCAGAGTCAAACTCAGGGTCAAGGCCAGGGCTAGGTTCAGGGTCAGTGTCAAGGTCAGGCTGAAGGTTATGTTCAGGGTCAGGGTCAAGGTCAGTCTCAGGGTCTGGGTCAGGCTCAGGGTCTGGTTCAGAGTGACACGCTCCACCCATAGATTTTTTTTAAGTGTCATACAGAATATTATCTTAAACTCAAAGATTCATGGCTTGTGTGTTTCTATCCCATAATGGTGACATTTTTAAATGAACACAATTTATGCAACAAATAATCACAAATTAATTTAATTTTCTAACTAGCATTTCTAAAATATTATGGATGTGAATCATAGTCCCATAACATCTCTGGAAACTCTCAATTTTTTTCTCTTTCTTCCTGAATCACTATACAAAAATAACAACCCTCCTGCCTTTTACCTGATTTTCTACCTCCAACATCCTAAGAATTGATCTGATATATCTGAACTGTCTTTTATGTGGTACAACTCAAAAAAATAGAAACTAAATGGGCAAACTACCTGATTTAGAAATGAAAAAGGCTGGGCCATCATAAATTATATTTTTATTTTTTCAGATAAAATCAGAGTTTCATTGACTTCATATTGTGTATTCAAAGCTGATAGTGCATAGTGCTGCCTGGCATACCCCAATAACTAAGCATGTTTAACAAGGCTCTGGATGGAAACTGGGTGAGAACAGCCTGACCAAGAGAACCAGATTAAATTCAGATTCACAAATATCTGGAAATAATGACATTAAAGACACTTTCTCAAAATTTTGTAGGATTTGAGACATCTTTTTCTTTCCTGTTTTCTTCACTCATTAATTCACCAGGAATTTATTGCATATGATAGTAGTCTAAGTTCTTTATATGATATTACAGGAGATGTTTTGAGTAACTATATCTGCATTCTGATGTCACCACCCCAGTCAGTACTGGTTCTGAGATCCTTTGTTTCCCAATCAGTTTTCTAGAAGCCACTACATCCCTAGGTAGACTTTTTACTAGACAGACTGGTGCTTTGAGCAGTTTCTGGAGGAATACACTGCTTTACAAAATACAAGTAGCTATATCATCTGCTCCCTGTTTTGTTTTTAAATTACCTCTTAATTTTTATTTCTATCCTTGTGACTACTTTTTATTTATTAGCATGTACTTAGAATTCCCACAGGCAAATACAGATTATTGCTTAGAAATGCAATTGTTTAAATTCCAAAAGGATGCAATTAAGCAACAGACAAGAACCTAAGCTCAAGGCTCTCATCTGGTCTGAACTCTGTAAAGCATCTAGGATGACCAGCTATCTTGCTTTGCCCTAGATTGGGCAGAGTGGGCTGGGGGAGGAGTTGTTGTAAGATAAGGGACTTTCTGTGATAAAATGGGGCAATCCTTGGCAAACTGGGATGGTTGGTGGCCATGTAATTGACTACAGTTATCATGAAGAAACCTAGCCTAAAGCTGCCCCTGCACAGCATTCATGTTCCTCAAAAGAAGAGGCTGCTTTTTATTTTATTTTAATTTATGTTTTTAATATTTTTATCTTTATTGAAACATAATAATTAGTTACTTGTATTTACATTGTACAATTCAATGAGTTTTTTTCCAATTATAGTTGGCATACAATATTACACCGGTTTCAATTGTGATGAGAGATTCACATAACTTTCAAAGTGATCACCCCACTAAATCTAGTACCCCTCTTCCTTCTTAGATATTTATTACATTAACCCTCTTCCCCCTGCTATACTCTACAACTCCATGTCTACTCTGCAACTGTCCATTTGTACTTCTTAATTCCTTTGCCATTTTTTGTCCCCCCAACCCCCCTCCCATTTAGTATCTCTCTAAATATTCTCTGAATCTATGAGTTTATTTTCACTTTTGTTGTTGATTTTGTTTTTTAGATTCCACGTGTATGTGAAATCATGTGATATTCATCTTTATCTGATCCATTTCATTCAGCACAATACCCTTTAAATCTCTCAAGACAATATCTTTTTCCATCCCCTTCCTTTGAGCCTGTGTGTCTTAATCTGTAATGAGTCTCTTGTAGGCAGCCCATGTAAGGGGTCTGGCTTTTTTATCCATTCAGCCATCCTATGCCTTTGTTGGAGTATTTAATTCTTTTCCATTTGAGGTACTTGTTGACAGGACTGTAGTTATTACTATTCTTTATTCCTGTTTTGATACATGTTTTTTCTTCTTAAAGAAGTCCGTCCAGCACTTCCTGTACTACTGGCTTGGTGATGAAAAATTCCTTTAGCTTATTTTTGTCTGGGAAGCTCTTTATCTGTCCTTCGATTCTAAATATAGCTTTGCTGGATAAAGTATTCTTGGTTGTGGATCCTGGGTTTTCATCATGTCAGATATTTTGTGCCAGTCCCTTCTGTCCTGCATAGTTTCTTTGGAGAAATCAGCTGCAAGTCTTATAAGTGCTCCCTTCTAGGTAACTAACTGCTTTTTTCTTGCCGCTTTTAATATTCTTTCTTTGTGTTGAATGTAGTAGTTGAGCCATGCTTGCTGTATGCATATCAAGGGTAGGGATTGCCCCTCAGGCTGATTGGTCTGTTAACAGAGGACATGGTGGCTTTCCATAAGAAAATGGAGGTATGAATAAATGCCTTTGGGGGGGCGGGCAAAAAATAGTTGCTTCCACAAAGACACATTTTTCTTTTTATTGGTTTTTTGAGAAATAAAGCTAAATAAACAGCTGTACCCACTGCCCCAACAGAAATCTATGTATTTTTCCACATAGCTTAATCTGTTTTATTATGTTTAACCAATGGATTTTTTAACAGATATAATCAAAATGTATACATTATTGAATAATGTAGTCTTTATTTAACCTTATTCTGTGAAGGTTTTTAGAAGTATCAACATAGTCTTCATGTTGATTTTTCTTAGACCATAATTTTTATTAGAAAAATATGATACTTAAATTTATTCTGCTCTTGGAGCAAAGTAGTTGTGTATGAAAAGGGTGTAGAAATGTCTCTTTAACAATCATATACATTTAACATAATTGGGAGCATACTCTTGAAACAGCATTCTCCCCCATGTAGCATTATATTGTGATAATTTTTGTCTTTGAATGATATTTGGTAACAAGCATTTAAACAGTATTTGGTATTTATTTGTCTTAATGTTCCTTAAGTTATTTAGCTGATCTCTGTCAATAATTTTAACTATTACATATCAAATATATTTAATTAATATTTTAATATAAACCTGTATTTGCATTTCTAATTATTTTCTTAGATAAATGCTTCAAAGCAGAATTACTGGGTAGGATGGGCTAAAATGTAAGTGTTTTGGCAGATATTGCCACAATATCTTTCAGAAAGGTAGGTCCATTTATATTTGTGATCTCATTCTTGCTAACACTGGGTATTAAAATTGTTTTATTTTTAACTTAAAAATAATGTATTCATATAGCGAAGAAATTCAAAATGCTCATTATTTTAATAAATCCTGCTTTCAGTGCATCTGCTGCTATAAGTTTATGAAATATGTTTCTTTTTCTTCATACATTAAACTTGAATTGCATTTATTTACATCTATGTTATAAAATAAAAAAGGTATGTTAACACATCTACATTTCTCCCTCTCCACACTTTTTAGCAATTTTTTTTATATTATTATATTCAGGTATCAATATAAGTTGATCTAAATCTAAGAGGTTTTAATTTATCCCTTGGAATAAATTAAATCCTTTACCTCTTCACTAAGTAAAATGGAAAATTTGTTTACAGTAACTTCTCCTACTCTCCCCCATCACCCTTCACTACCTGCATCCATCAGTTGCACCATTACTTCTCCACTGGAGGGAAGCCATACAGCATGAGTGAATCTCTTCGGGGTGGACATGGTGGAGACTACATTCTGGATATAATGGAAAGCCACAAGAACATGCATAGAAAGCAAAATATAATAACAATAAGATAATATTTAAAATCTTTTTCTTAGCACAACAGACATTTTGGACCAGAACTTCCTTGTTGTGGAAACTGTGTTGTTACTGTAGAGTGTCCTTGGAAGATTTTGCTAATCATTAGATACTATGAGCTTTACCTGTTTCACTAATCAAGTATTTAAGGTTAACTTTTTCAGCTCATTATTTTCTCCTTATGTAAAAATTCAAGGTTCAATCTCATACTCATGCAGAGCAAAATTTGAGTATCTGTTTTCTTTCTCTTAATGGTCTGAGGCAATGGCATGCTACCTGGAATATCTTCGGCCAGGTGAACACAATTTTATTTCAGTTCTAATTTATGTATAGTACTGATTCTCAGTAACTTTTTGTTCAAGATCTCAGTTATAGTTCACATGAAGCATAGGGGAAGTGCTCTTAACTCTTCAATACAGGGTGTAAGAAAACCAGATGAAAATGTAGATTGAAATTCAATATCTTTTCAGGCTAATGGACATTCCCCTTCAGTTTTCAGCCACCCTCCTTTTATTTCCTCAGCTCATTTTTGCATTTTTATTTTTTGTTTATTTGTTTGTGATGTTATTATAAATTATTCAGCTCCTCTCTGTGTTTAGAATAGAAGTAAGAGGCAAGCATTGTACATCAGTCTAGTCTGCCATTCTGAATCAAAGACTCCTGGTGGTATATAGTGGGGAAAAGCAAGTTCATGTAGGTAGAGACTAGGTGCATGAGGAATGGGATGGACAGGAGCTGAAGTAGTAAGGTAAACAATAAATAGGTGTAAAGGTCTTCACATGGCACAAGAAGAAATCCATGCCTTTTTTTCTGCATGTGATAAGAGGTCAATGGAAAATTTTAAGTATAAACAATGCATAATCAGATTTTTTTCAGAAGAAAATTCTTGCAGTATGTATAATCATTGATGACATGGAGTACAAAATATCCAGTGAGCAAAGACAATTAGAAGGTGGATATTAGTGTCAAGCTGAGATAATATAATAAGAAAAAACATAATACATTAGTATTCTTGATGGATCGAAAACTAAATTTAAAGAAACTTCCCTAGGTAGACTTATAATGTTTGGCAAGAAATAAAGGATGAGAAGAAGTGGAGCTTGAGAGGAAACTGAGGTTGCTATGTGGGAGGAATAGTACATTGCGATACTAAGAATCAGCAGGGGTGAATTTGAGTGAGGTTGTACCACATCCATAAATCTAGGTCTAGTGTTTGCATGAAATTTGTGCTCAAAAAATAAGAAGTAAAAATATAGATTTGGGAAAAAGGGCAAATGAGAAACAAGTTAGACAGGTAGACAGCATAACCAGATTACATGTAAGGCAACAAGACAGAACCAAGATGGAAAATGTGAGAATACCGATAATTAAGCTGCAGGCAGAGAGGAAAAATGAAAAACACAGATGAAAGTAACAGACATAGTAGTAGGAAGAGAATAAAGAAAGCATGGTAGTGCTGAGGGGAAGCAGGATGTTGAAAAGAAAGAATCTGTCAGCAATGTTGATGCTGCAAAAAAGTGGAAAAGAGAAGTATTGAAAACGGAAAAAGGAGAAGGTAAGGATTTAAATGTATGAAACCATTTTATTTCTTAAAAGAGGAAATATTTAAAAATATGATAAAATATTAACATAAGAAAAACTAAATAGTACATTTGTGGATGTGTTATATTATTTTGTATACATTCTATACTTTCTATGTGTATGAAAATATGTAATACATTATTATGAGAATATAATAGAAACTTAAAGTGAAAAAAATGTAACTGCTAATTAGATTGGGCAATTGAAAGACATTAGCTACCCTTTTAAAACTCCTTTCACAATAGCAGTAGGCACACATGTGAAGTCATGTTAGATGAAGAAAGATTGGCAATGGAGTGAGGACCAGAAAGTTTAGAAGTCTAGAAATGATTGGAATTAAAGTAGTTACTTTAGGTGGCTAGGATTAAGAAGAAGGTTTTTAGAATTGGCACTGGTCTGGGGACCGATAGCAGAAAAAGAGAGATTTAAGATTTAGGAAGCAGAAGGAATAGTCAATGAAGAATTCTGGAGAAGATGACCTTCTTCAGGTTAATAATGAAAATGCAGCTGGAAAAAATATTAAATGCGATATTCAAATCAACTACTGTTGTGAACAATTCACACCTAAACCCAGTTTTCTTGGACCCAGAATATATTTTAAATTGATATTTCCTACCCAAGCTTTACAGATGTAACCTCCTGGGAGCTTACTCTCAGAAAATGCCTTGACATATCTTAGGAATGGGCTGGAGAGTGCACCTTACATTGATGCTCCCCAAATCTCAAAGGGCCAGGGAGATAATAGTTAGTTAGCACCTTGATACAATGTCCATCAGTAAACTTAATGATGGGTATTCATTGTTTAGGAGATGCTCAAATAAATCTAGATATCTAAACTTTTAATGATCTTGGGAAATAAATTAGCAAATTGGATCTTCAAAACCTTTTAAACTGTATTTTTATCTACATATAAAGTTTATATTAAATGTTAAATATAGTAAAAGGACTCTAGTTTCCATAATTTAGTTTATTAGTTTCAATATTTTGGTATATTTTTCATAAAAGTTAGACTTATTCAAATAGAAGTGAGCTTTATATAGATTATCTTTGTCTTAGCTTTTAGGCATATCATAGACAAACTTTTGAACATCAGCTATAAATGAAGCACTGAGCTAATCATGGGAAAGTTTATGTTAATGAAGAGTATGTCTTCAAGGAGTTTATATTCTAGCAAAGGACACCAGTGGGTATAAAGCCAACTTAATAAACTGGTGAAAACAATCAGAGCTGAGTGTGGGTTGAGTGTGGAACTAGCTTGTTAAAGTTTCAGAATGAAAATATTGTACTAATTTTACATTTCATCTCAAAAGCAAATAAATGTAGAGATAAGAAAAAAGTAATAATGTTTTAGTTACCTACAAATGTGTATAGTCTTTGAGCTGAAAGCAAAGATGCATATGGTTAACATATGGTGCCCATGATGTGAAGGGTCTAAATATCAATTAACATTTGGAAGGGCTGAAGCACACCACACTTTAAACCAGGGAAGTGAATTTGTGATTTGTGTCCTACATTTTGCAACTTATTACTCCATGTAAGTTTTAATCTTTTCTAGTTATTGCTTCCTCGTCTGTAACTAGGCTAATGGTTCTGAGGCAGGATAAATAGCCTAGGAATGCCTCTTCCCCTCCAGAGTATGGATCCAGGTTTTGTTCTTTCTTCAGCCTTCCCTGTCTTTTTAACCCCACTAAAGGAAAATAAGCCAAAATCGGTCTTTTCCAGCCTAGATATCATCTTTGGCTAAGGCATGACCTTTGATTAATTATAATATAATTTTAATGTCACCTACATAGTGACTACTGCTGTTCCCATAATGCACCTGAAGCCATGACAGTTCAGGAAACACCATATAAAAAAAAAAGTGGGAAACCAAGGTCCCCACCTACTGGGAGAAGACAACAAAGCTATGTTGGTACCATGTCTCCAGGCCTGCCCTCAAGAAGAACAAAAGCCCATAATCTAGACATCCTTGGCTGACTTGCTTTCGCAGCTCACCCACACTTCCCTCTTACATGTCTACTTTTGCTTTAACAAACCTTGCACTTTTCTGCTTGATATCAGTTTTGTTCATGAATACTTTATCATGACATAAGGCAAGAACCTGGTCACTGGAGCTCTGAATTGAGTCCTCTTTGGATCCCTGGCAACAACTCTTACCCCTAAAGTTATATTTCAAATTGCCTTATAAATATAAAAACTTATGTAAATTTTAATTAAACATAAACATTAAAGTTTTAAAGAAAAAATGCTTTTAATTATGAATAAGCTAAATACATCTGTGAGAATATGTCTCCTGCATGAAAGTAAATTCTTTAAGTTATTTGGGAATAAAAAACTTCATTCATTTAATAAAACCAATGAAAATTATGCCCTAGGATTCTTCTTAGTCAGTAACCCCAGAAAAGATACATGACATTTGATTTGGTACAGCTCTACATAGCAGGCAGAGTTTTTAATCTTCAGATACATTTTAAATTTTGGTTTTAGTTTATCAAGAGTAGGGGAAAGTAGGCTCTTTGCAATAGACTTTGCATTTGATAAACATAGACACAGCCAACAAAACTACAAACCTTCTAGCAAAAAAAAAAAAAAAACACATTTTTCTCTATAAAGATCATAAAAGCAAAATACTGACTACATTGACTAGTATTGAGAATTAGCTCAGTGTTAAATTTAATGATGTTTTATGATTATATAAATTATCATTTATTGTTTGTCTGCATGTCATTTTTTTCTCACTGAAAGCCATACATTTTCAAGATTTTATGTATCATTTTTGCTCAGAACCAACAGTTATTTAAAATGAACCCAGCTCATTTTTATAAGAAAGATAACAATATATCAAGCCATCCAACTTTCAACAAGCCACAGTGTCAAAGACAATGAAGGATTTAAAACAGAATGGGCAAAATATAATTGGATAAATCAAGGGCAGTTGCATGCATCAGAGCATAAATTCTTATTTAAATTAGTGGCTAACTCATTTCTGCAGTGCAATGGGCTTGCTTTTTCTTCAGAGTTGAAATGTAAGAATTTGTCCCATATTGCAATGGAATAATTTAAAACATCTTAGAAAGAGTCTTTGAAATACATACATTTGCTTTCCAGATAATAAAACCAACACAAATAATTTAGGTCAGATTGGAAAGACTATAACTCACTGATCAGTGGCAAAGCCACTGCTTATTCATATTTTATGGAACGTACATATTTAATGAAATAGAAACAGTATTCCATTTCAGAATGAAATGAAATGCTGGTTGTTCTGTAATTAAAGGGAAGGATGATGACACCCACCATTGCTTTTTGCTTTTCATTGGTCAGTTCCTGGTGGGGACTCTCACACTGGGGAATATCACTGCCACTGTCTTCTTCTGCCACAATTCTCTCATCTACTTTTAAAGCTGTGGAGCAGGGGCCAGAAACTGTGTTTCACAATAGCCCTTAAAACATACCTATCAGCAGATATTTAAGTCCATTTCAGATGTGTTTTTCTTGCTACTCCAAGGAGATTTTATAAGAGGCTCACATGACTTTTTCTTCCAAGGGCAAATTTTGTGTTCTCCTGTAGGTTTTGGCTTATATCTGATATAGAACTGGGTAACATTTTGCCAGTGGCTGGGGTGGGAAGGAAAAAGAGATCATTTCATCTAGAATGACTCATTTCTATTGTCTCATAAAGTGAGACACAATAAAACATTTGTGGACCTAGCCTGAGTTTGGATATGGAAACAACAGAAATACAGGAGGGCAGTCTCAGAAACTTGGCTCAAAGGACCTTTCTCAGTGGCTTGCCCCAGTGCCCAATGTGTTGCCTCTAAAATTTAGTCCTCTGTGTATCCAGAAAGATCCCACAAATGTACAAAACCTCTAAAAAATCATATGTCAGATTTTGGCGAGTCAATTATATCTTGGTATATATTAATGATCAGGTTACTTACTGGGTACTGGGAGAATGGAGCTACAAAATGTTTGTTTGTTTGTTTGTTTGTTTGTTTGTTTGTTTGTTTGTTGATGGGAAAACCAAGATCCACCTAGGACAAGAGGTACTACACCAAGAGGAATAATCAGTGGGCATACTATGTATGGTGGGTGTTTTAATAACTACAGACCTGCATTGGGACACAGGCCCTTAGATGTACAGTAAAAGAGCTCTGACTGAAGGAATCAGAAAAGCAAATTTCAAAATCAATTAAATGTTCATTTATTTCATATCTAACTGATGACCCTCCTGTTACTCACAAAGCGGGAATCAAATCAATATGTCTAAATGACTTGAGTACAATGCAGACTGAAATGCTTTTATTGGAGAGGACAAACCTAGGGCTCTCAGAATCAGGGAGAGAGATGAGACACACACACACAGAGAGAGAGAGAGAGAGAGAGAGAGAGAGAGAGAGAGAGAGAGAGAGAGAGAGAGATTGCTCTGCCTTATGGGTATGTAGAAGGGGAAAGGGAAGGGGTATTTTAGAAGAGAAATATTACCTCCTTTAGAATCATACCTAAAGTCAACTATGTTATTATATTTGAAGTAAGTTTAATCATTGCTGTTCATTTATTTAATTTTTTTTAAGAATGGTATCAACCTACTGTTTTCAATTGCATATGTCTTTTTCAGAGAGAGGGAAGTGGGCAGAGGAAGATGGACTTGGCAAAATAACACAAAGTTACTCAAACCCGAAATGCCAATTCTTATTCCAGTTGAATTGCAATCTCTCTCTCTCTCTCTCTCTCTCCCTCTCTCAATATACTCAGCTATCTAATTCCTAAAAGGAGTAAGGAGAGCGATGTAATCGGCTGGTCACCATTCTATGGTTAGTGCATAAAAACTGTACTTATGTTTTGACTCTTAACAATGTTTATGCTAAACACCAACTTTAACACTTTAAAGATGTTGTTCTACAGTCTATAAGCAAGAAGAAATTTGGAAGATGAGTACAGAAGTGATTTTATTAGAATATTTAAGTGATTTTATTTAGAATATTTAAGGCTATATTTTTTCAGTGAGAATAGAGGGAAAGAAAAGCAGGAAAAAATTGACTTTTGAATACCTTTAATTGACATAGAGACAGAAGACATCAAATTTTATCAGACATCAGCTTGTGGACAATGAATGTATAGACTGAACTACCCATAATAAGCTTATCTTCAAGATGAGAGCTCAGAAAACAAGTATCTTAGTTTCTTTCACCATTAGATTCTAATTTGGGCCCTAATTGTTTTTAGAAAAGTATGGAACACTAAACCCAAATAGGTACTTTTTTTTTTTTTTTTTGTAATTTCTGGCTTAGCTTTTTTGAAACCTTTTCCTCTATCTCCCTCTAGTGAATCAAAGGCAACAAAACAGAAGTGCAAGAAACTAATTGCATTAAAAGTTTAAACTGAGGACAAAAAATAAAAACAGAGACTCTCCCCATGCCTGGGACCTTTACATTAAAGGTCAAAATAACTTTCTATATTAATAATAAAAGTAACAATAAAGGTGATATTACCTTTAGTTTGGGCAATAACTCTATTTTTGTTAGAGATAGTTTTGGAACAGTAATAATGATATCTTTGACAGTAATTTGATCTAGTAAGTCAGTGTTGGGAAAGCTTTGCTGAGGCAGAGCTGGCTTTGTCAGAACCAGGTGGTTTACACATAGATAACATGTGTTTCAAGTACCCAGGTAGATATGTCAAAAAGAAAGACATGCTGTTACCTATACCATCTAACGATCAAGAAAACACTGAGAAGGGACAGTGGAAAATTAGTTAATAATGTCCCTGCATTCTAATAAACTCCTCAAAACCTAAGAGATACCGTGAGAACAAATCCACAGGAGATGAAGCTGAACTGTATACCAATTAAATTCAAAAAATTTTTAGTGTCTACGCTTCAAGTTAAAAGAAATCAAAAAGGAACAGAAGAGCACTTGCATTAAGCATTTGTATTATATCATGGTTACTGAGATATGTTAATTAGGGAGGGTCTGTGAAAACTTACTTCCACTTTAACTGAGTCTAGGAGGGCTTGACCAAAGATGATTTTACCAGCTCTCAATTATGAGCACCTTAAAAATGTGGGTTTCTAAACATAGAATCATAGGGGTCCAGAGTAACATCTTGGAATTAAGACAGATGTATGAAGCAAAATGAGATGGAAAAGCTTGCTCAGCATCGAAATGATAGCAGTAAATATTATTTCAGTATTATTTAATTTTCACTGATCATATTAGTTAATTTATACATTACCTTTTTTTGTGATCCTTTTTGATGGTCCTTGAATTATTTAATGGCAAATTTCATGTTTTGTGTCCTGCCATAATATCATGGATAAAGCTGCAATTATGATTTATAACAAATTACTACTTTTATTTATGCACCAGTTATTTATCATACATATTGTATTAAACATGGCTAAGATTATTTTTAGAGACTATCTTCCCTTCAACCTCCAAAAATTATAATAGAATTTAAATATTTCAGAATCTCACAGAATCTTAAAATTAATATGTTCCTTTGTACCTATATATCTTTGTTGAGCACAGTCCCACTGGGTGCTTACTCTATGCCAGCAACTCTTTTAAGTCTCTGGAAGATAACAATGAAATGAGATAGACAAGGCTATTTCCATCTGGGTGCTGGTAGTTGGGAAGACAGAAAACAAACAAGTGAAAAAAATTAATTAACAGGTTGAATTGGGATTGCAAAAAGTTCTTCAAGTTGAATAAATAAGGAGATATGCTGAAGAGTAAAGGGGATAAATTTGGGGAACATGCAGGCCCTTGTCAAAGATGTTTCATCGAAAGGGCAGATAGGTAAAATCAGAACAGAAACAAAGAAGAAACAGCTACCTGAAGCGTGGAGGCAGTTTTACAAAAGGACTGGCTGGGACAAGTGTTTAGTAGCTAGTCTCTGAAGAAGAGAGGGAATGTCAGTGTGGATGAAGTTAATTGAATGAAGTGAGGTGAACTATGGTAAATTAGACAAGTAAGTAGGGGCCAAATGAGGGTAAAAGGTTTGAGTTTTATTTTAAGCACATGAAAGGGAATAAAGAAAATTACTTAGAGGAGGCTCAATAGTTAATTTGCTTTTGAAGACAACCATTCTGGCTGCTGCTAAGTGGAGAATGAATTTGGGTATAGGAGAGTAAGAGTGAAAGCAGAAACCAGATAAGAGTCATCATCAGTAGCTTCAGAGAAAGACAACGATGGCTTAGACAAGAGAGGTGGTGTGGAGACAGAGATGAGTGAGTGAATATGAAATACATTATGGTCATAGAAGCAACAAGGTTTGTTGATGGATGTGTGCACAGGAAGGGATTGAATCTAAGTTGATTCCTAGGTATGAGGAGGATCCCCTGACATGGGGTATTTTTTGGAAAACAGATTTCAAAGGGATGAGTAGAAAGTTAAGGTTGGAGAAGCAGGAGGTAGACAGCTTCTACTTAGGCCAGTTTTCTAATACCGGGAAATACCTCTACCTAGGATGAGGGGTAAGCAACAAACCTAAAAGATCAGCCCTCTTACATTGGTGTTCATTCTCAGAGGATGTAAAAGCAAGGAGGGGCTGGACCCCTTTCTTCATGGCTCATTAAGGGAGCTGGTAGCTCTAGCTATCCTAGCTGTCATTCAACAAAGAGAGAATAGCCATTTAAAATAGAAGTTCCATTGATAAAAATATGTTTTTCATTAAACATGTATCTTAACTTTAAAAGACCAGAAGGAGGGGGGGGGGGATCTACAACATTTTAAAACCTAGAGATCAAAAGAGAAGAAGCTGTATTGTGGGCAAGCATCAACTTCTTTAAAGAAATTCAATATGGGGGGAAAATGTCTCCTAACTCAGTTTTTATAAATGAAAAAATACAGACCCTGAGAAGCTAAGTGATTGGTTAAAATTACAATGTTCTGCTGTCACTGTTACTAAGAGAGATTCTGACCTTACCTGATGCTTAAAGCTTTGGACATGTTCTTCACACCTCTGAGTATCTCGAACAAATTTTGAGTAGTAGGCAAGACTTTGCTGATCTACAAAGCCAAACCACAGAAAAAGACTTCTCTTCCCATTATTAACACATGAAGATGCCAACTTGGGGTGTATGAGAGATCAACTTGCTCTCATTAAAACTAGACCATAAAAAGCCTAAGCAACTCCTGATACCTAGGAATCAACTTAGATTCAATCCCTTCCTGTGCACACATCCATCAATGAAAATAATAAAACGGTAAACTTATAATGATTTTGGCACAATTAAATGAGATCACCAGGAACTCTGATTTAATGAACAGAAACAAATAAAATGTCATTTTGGTTGTCACCAAGGTGGTGACATAGGAGGCTCCTGAATTTTTCTCCTCCCACAAATGTACTATATATACAACTACACATGAAGCAATTTCCTCTGAGAGAAATCCAGAACCTAGCTGAATGATTCCTACACCACAGACGACTAATGAAATGGCTGAGGAAATACCCACTTCAAAAAGAGTAGGAAAGTGTGAGATATACTCTTATTATAAACCTCACATCCAGCACAGCACCTTACAATAGAAAGGGATCCTCTAACCCCCAGCAGTATTCACGATAGCCAAGGTAAGTAAACAACCTAAAGCATCCATTGAATAATGAACAAATAAAGAAAATACAGTAGATACATAAAATAAGATATTACTCAGCCTTAAAAATGAAGGAAATCCTGCCATTTGTGACATCATGAATGAGCTTGAAAGGATTATGCTAAATGAAATAGACCAGGCAGTGAAAGATAAAGATAAATGCTGAATGTTATCACTTACATTTGGTTTTACATTAAAAAAAAAAAAAAAAGAAAAAAGAAAAAATAGTTGAATTCATAGAAAGAAGAGCAGAATGGTAGTTAGCAACGTCTTGAGGGTGAGAAAATAGGGAGAGGCTGTTAAAAGGTACAAACTTTCTGTGATAAGATTAATAAAATCTGAAGCTTATACATCAGATATAATGTGGTGACTGTAGTTGATTATGCTGTATTAGATTAATGAAATTTCTAAGAGAGTAGAACTTAAAGGTAAGTATGTGAGGTGACAAATGTGTTAATTAATGATGGAAATTCTTTCATAACATTCATATATGCTAAATAGTGATATTGTACACTTTAAATATATTACTAATTTATTTGTCAATTATACCTCAATAAAACTGAAAAAAAAATGTTATTAATCTCACTGCATTTAATAGCTGTGCTCTCAAACCTAGGACTGTTTTCTAACCTGAAATGTATGCCCTTATGTTTCTAAATTTTGATCCTATTATGCTTTAAGAGGACTGGGTCTGGGGAAATTGCGGGTGGGGAATGGCAGGACCCCAAAAAGTCATTTTGTCCTTTCAAAATTCCTATTTTTATTTCTTATGTGAATTCACCAGCAGAGGGCCCCCTGATACCTTTTTTTCTTCCCTGACAAATAAAGCAATTTAAACAAGTGCACACAGGTGAAAAGGTGAAGGATTTAAGAAGTATAAATTGGCAGCTATGAAATAGTCATGGGGATGTAAAGTACAGCATAGGGAATATAGTCAATAATATTGAAATAACTATGTATTATGTCACATTGGTACTAGACTTATCATGGGTATCATTTTGTAAGTTATAGAAATGTCTAACAACTACGCTATACACCTGAAACTAACATAATATTGAATGTCAACTTCAATTGAAAAATAAAAAAATAAATACCCACTAGATTTTTTTCTATACATTATCATGAAATTATTCAAATACATAACAAAGTTGAAAGAATTTTATAGTCAACATATACATACCCACCACCTATATATTTTCATTGACATCACCAAGTTAGGCACACAGATGAGACAGGTGAAAATAAAAAGTTGACAGAAAAATCAGAATCCACTTGTTTATATCATGTTGAATATTTACCACCTGTATAAGCAATTAGAGACACTCTTCATGTCACAGAGTGTATGTGTGTATCCTTCTGGAAAAGGAGACCAGGCTGAGTGTTGTAGAAGACATGCTGAGAGCTGGTAGGTAGCTTGTTGTAGCTATGTCAATGAATGCTTAATATGAGTTAACACACTTGAACTAAAATTCTTGTCAATAATGTTTGACTTAACATTAAAATCACTTCTTTTTCAAAAAATTGTTTCATTTTTTGCAGGCTAAGTTAACTGGGAATTTAGTCTTCAGTCAAGTTGGAGAATCCAAGACTATTATTTTGCTTGATTTTTTTAGTCACAGTTAATCAGTTAATGTTACATCCTTTCAACCTATTTTTAATTAGTAAATTTGAACTTTATAAATGTGGTGTGTTTTTATATTGTCTCTTTTGAGAGTAAACTATTTTAAATCAGTAAACTATCTCATTTGTTGAACCAGACTTTGTTTCTTAAAGTACTTAATAGTGATTAAAAACTTTATTTGTCTAATTTATTTTTCCTAGGAAAACCTTGTAAAATTTTAATTTGTTTACAATTAAGTTTTATTTTCTGCATGATAACGTGTAAGTGGATGCATGACACTTATCATTTGCCAAAACTCATAAAACTGTAACAAAAAGAGTGAGCCCTAGCATGAATTATATATTTTAGTTATTAATGATAATATACCAATATTGATATACCAATATCAATTCTAACAAAAGTAACATACTGACACAAGATAGTAGGGGAAATTTAATGATGGAAAGAGAGTATATATGGAAACTGTACTATCTTCTCAATTTTCTATAAACCTCAATTTGCTCTAAAAAATAAAGTTTATTCTTTTGTGTGTATGTGAGAGAGAAGGAGAGAGAGAGAGAGAGAGAGAGAGAGAGAGAGAGAGAAGAAGAAGAAGAAGAAGAAGAAGAAGAAGAAGAAGAAGAAGAAGAAGAAGAAGAAGAAGAAGAGAAGAGAAGAGAAGAGAAGAGAAGAGAAGAGAAGAGAAGAGAAGAGAAGAGAAGAGAAGAGAAGAGAAGAGAAACAGAAAATAAAATAAAATTTTAGCAGCTCCTTTCCCTCCCCCAAGGGAAGAAGGTACTATTTGGCCCTGTGAACCTGGGCAGTGCCTTGGAGAGTGGAGCCTTGAAGAATGTTATCCTTTGAGTTGAGTTTCTAACTTAGGAGGCTCTTCAGAAGGAGGTTACATTTAGGCTTATTTGCATTTCTAACAAGTTCTGAAGTGATGCTTCAGATATGGGTAAGCAGAAGAGTAGCCTCACAGAGAGTTCTGCCTGATGAAACAGTAAAAAAGGCACAGACATTTCTCAACCCTCAAGCCAGCTAGTCACCATTATGGGAGAGGCCAGGCTGTGAAGGACTCAGTGGCGAAGGGCCTGTCAGCACCAAAACCAAAAGACTAAAAACCAAATACAAAGAACATCTTAGAATTCCTGTGGAAATCATAGATGCAAGGACCCGATGACTCCCTCATTTTGGCACTTTAGAAATCTCCTCTACCTAGACACAGCTCTGAAGGAGGAGGACTTTCCTTTGATAAGTTTATTGTTACTACATCTGAAGGAGGTTTAAGATAAAAATAAAGGTCAATTACATTTTTAAAAATGTATTTGTTACACATACACAGAAAATATCAAAGTTTTGACAAATCATTTATAAAAATTGATATAAAAGTCCTGACAAGTCAAAAGAGAAATTCATTTACAACATTGGTGGTATAAGATGTATTAAAATAAATATTTTTAATGATTTCATACTTCTGAGGATTAAAGAAACATTCTGTTCAAGCATGAAGACTGGTACAAACTGATACTTATTTATAAATTTTGATACATTTTAAGATCAGGAGCAATGTCATAAGCTTCATAATATAAACAAAAAAGCCTAAAAATTTTTTGAAGTCTTCACTGTTTATAAATTGTTTTTACACACAATGTAATCACTAATTACATCCTTATAAAATGATTGCTATTCCTCAAGAAGAATTTCATTCTCTACCATTCTGATAATGCTGATTAACATAATTCATTTTCTAGACTATTTAAGTTTTATCAAGTAATGTAGCAGAGAAAACAAATGACTTCAATCTTAATACAGCATTCATAGGGCAATTTTACTCAAAATTGCTCTAAAAAATAAAGTTTATTTTTAAACTCGGGAAATTTAAGTAAAATTGTTGAGGATATTACTGGCACATGTTCTACCTGCCAAACACATGATCCTGGAAAAACTGTAAAGGTAAGTTAACTAAAATTGTAGGGTCTATTTAAACATTTTCAGATAGATTTTATGCAATGTCTGTATTCAAATGTATATGTTCTTATTACCCTGTTTTCTGAGTGTCTAGATGCTTTTCCTGTCAAAGGTCAACCATCTTCTCTAGATTTTATATTTGCACCTGGGCATCATTCTTCTGTTTGTGTAGTGGTAAATTTTAGAAAGAAGGTAATAAAGAGTTTTGTAAGATGCTACCCATCATTCAGAGAGTCCATTGTCCTATGATCCTCAATCATCTGAGAGTACTGAATGAACAAATGCCATTCTCGAATAAGCTTACAAAGTCGTATGAAGGTGTTAGTAAAGTTTTATGCAAGCTGCCCAAGTTTTCAACCAACAGTATTGACAGTTGTTCTTGAGGGTAAACTGCAGGAACCCCTGCATAAACTTAGCTCAGAGACCTGGAAACACACCAGTGTATGATTGCTCTTGAATCTTGAGGAAAGAGATCTTTATCAGGTACTGTTAAAGGAGTGGGGTGGGACTGCCCTTAAGCTCCAAGGAGCCTACATTTGAGTTCATATTTCTCAAGTAAGAAGGTATGATACAGAAACCTCCTGGGCTCCCATGCATATGGGGCATGTAAACTGAGAACCTCTTGAGATTCTCAAAAAGGAGATTACAAAATGAAGAAAGCTTCCCCAAGACTTTTCAGAACTGCTAGATGTGAACGGCTTCTGCCAACACACTTAGATCAAGACCTGTGGGTATGAGGAGCCAGAAGCTGCAAAGCCCTGCTTTGTCTCATTCTTCTTTTCTAGCTATTTTCCACCACCACCACATGTTAGTTTAATATTCTAGCATGTGACTTATCTTCCTTTAATTCTAATATTTGGGTCTTCAAGGCTAATTTCTGGTATCTTGACAATACGCATTTGATTGATAGGCAAATAACATGAGCAAGCTTAGAGACCTGGAGACTGTGCTACTTGCTGGGTTGATCTGGATACTCAGATGGAGGATAGGATCTACTTTACTGGCTGGGACTAGGGGAAATAGGTGAGTGGTTAAGGAGAGCATTTCATGGTGCATTCATTCTGTTACTTACTGTCTTTCTCTGCATCCCAATTGCCACACACAATCCCATTATTCACCATTTTCAATGAGTCTGGAAAATTAAAATAAAAAGCAATAGATCAATTCTCTCTGAAAATATTTTCAGCCTTTTCAAAACCAAACATCTTCTCAGAAAAAGAATTTCTATCTTTTACCCAGGTTAATCTTATAAAATATTAAGTTAATATTATCTGTTTGCACTTTTATTGTTTTTCAATCTTAGCCATTTACTCAATTGAGCTTTTAAATGATGTAAAGTTTGTTGAGTTCTAGCTAAGCTTTCATCAATAGAAAATATTTGTTTGCAAAAAAAGTTGAAAACCACATGATGTCAAAACAAATGAACAGGACAAATAGAGACTCATGGCCATTAACTATAGACTAGTGATTATCATAGGGTAGTGGGTAGGGGAGGAGGGGGTAGGTAGATAGTTAAAAGGGGGTCACATATAGGGGACAAGGTAGAGGGTAAAGTGGATAAAGGGGATCAAAAGTATGGTAGCTGAAGGAAACTAGACTTTGGGTGGTAAACACACAATAGAATATATAAATGTCAAATTATAATGTACACCTGAAAATTATATAATTGTATTAACCAGTGTTACTCCAATAAACAATAAAAAATATTCAGTTGCAAGAAATCTTTAAAAAGACATATAGAGAGGTTTCTAAAGCTTTGTGGTTTCTATAATAATTAACACTGCTTATTCAGCATTCACTGTGTACCAAACTCTATATTCAAAAAAAGTTGATACAAAATCGGCAAGATATATGGAAAATAAAGTTATTTTCTAATGTTTGCCTGATATTACATTTCTTTATACATTCTGTTAGATTACATAATAAAATAATAATATAATAGTTTTAAAACAGAAATAAATCTAGACTAAAATGAGTTGAAACTTCAATCAGTTTCACTGAAAAATCTTTTTAATCATAAATGCAATGGAAGAAATCTGAAGGAGAAATCTTATATTGGGAAGAGTATTTTGACATAATATCATAAAAATGGTTGATATGCTTCATATACAGAGATATTAAAGATAAATTAGAAAACACTAAAGAACCAACAAAATTTTTTAAATGTTATGAAAAGACTAATTATAAAAGAGAAACTAAAAATTAATAATAAATTTACTTAAAAATGAGCTGTAATGCTAACAAAGAAATTAAATAAAAACAGATACATTATTATGCTGTTAAATTAACATAGAAATCCACTTGATAATAGTCGATTTTGTTAAGTGTAGTAAAATGAGTACTCCTATACATTACAGGTGGAGCTTTAAATAGTAACATTTTTTTTCTGGATAGCAAATTGGCAATATGAATTAAAAGAAAAAATTGTTTATATTCATGCAATGGGAATCTATCCTCAGGGAATGATTGTGGGAATTGAGGGAGGGATAGAATGAGAGAATAAAAGCAGTGGACTGTGTGTTTGAACACAGCATTTTTTTTTTCAGATATTAAAAAAAGCCATGAATTTCATGTGTCAGCAAAAGAATTGTCATGATGCTCAGAGGAACAAGGACAACCTATATACCTGACTTCATATTCTTTACATACTTTCATAATAATCATAAAATGATACCCTCCACAAAGCTTAAATTTAAGTGCATCAAATAGATTCTCCAATAGAATTAGTTCTGTTTTTCAACAAAAAGTGGCAACAAAGTATAGGTAACAGATGCTATTCATATTCATGATTCTTTTTTCACGTTTGTCCCATCATCCATATGATCATGTAACATACTTAAGTCCTTCATTTGTTACTACTACTTTCCTTTACAGAATATCTTATTTCTGCCAGTCCCTTCAAAGCTTAATGTATTGACATTTGTTTACACATATTGTTTTCTACCTCTTTTGTTTGATTGTCTGTTTTAGTTTTCTCCATAGCACTGAATCACCCTTTAAAAAATTTCTTAGCCAAATTTCAAGGTAGCTTTATTTTATTTTATTATGCTGCCTACATAACTTTTGAAACAAATATAAATAACAATATTTCTGTTAGATTAGACAAATTCATAATAAAAATCATAATTTAAATATATTTCTTGAGTTTTTTATAATAACATTTCAAACCAGGTGTCTGAGACCCATAAGACTCAATCAGTATGATATAAATTTTAAAGTTTCAACATAGAAAAATATTGTAGAACTCACAGAATTTTAAATAATCAAAACTCTGTTTGAATGAATAAAAAGAAGGGATCAATTTCCTATGAAAATAAATGAAGATAAGAATTGGTCAATCTCCCCCATAAATGAACATGTGTACTAAGTGAGAGTAAGTAAAACATTCTAGGCCTAATGTGTTCAAAAGAAGCTTCACTTACACCAATAGAGAAATAACTTTAGGAAAAATCTGTGTTATTCTTTGCAGGTTACCACTACATGTGAGAGAAGACAGCAGAGAAGTAAGAATGTTTGAGGAAACTTTGTGGGCTAGTAAAATTGTCAAATTATAAAATTACTTAAAAGCTAAGAATTATAAAGTATGCCATTCTTGTTAAATATAATTTGAAAGCGAAGCCCATTGACCTTCCCAAACACAGAAAAACATTAATTTAAAATTCAACAGGAAATCTATAATAGCATTTTTTTGGTTCATAAGAATTTATGCAGTAGCTAAGCAATTTAAATCAATAAAAAATAGTAGTGAACAAACATAGTTATTATTTCTTTATACAAGATGTTAAATTGGTGATATCAAATGTGGCAATATATAGTTACACAGAAATCATGTGATATGTGAAACCAGTGACATAGACAGAATTTACAATGTAAAATATTGTAACCTGAATGTCTAATTACCCACTGACTTTAAGGACTGTTAAGGGTTAAGAAATAACATATTTTAAAGGGTGTGGAGCAAAGGAAACTCTCATATAATGCTGATGGGAGTGTAAATTGGTGAGCCACTAGGGAAAACAGTATGAAGATTCCTCAAAAAACTAAGATTAGCGCTATCATATGACCCAGCAATACCTCGTTTGGATATCTACTTGAAAAACTTGAAAGCATGCATAAATATGTATGCACTCCTATGTTTATTGCAATAATATTCACAGTGGCCAAGAAACATGGAAACAACCTAAGTGTCTTTCAACAGATGATTGGATAAAGAAGATGTGGTACATATATACAATGGAATACTACTCAATCATAAAAGAAGATGAAATATTGCTACTTGCAACAGCATGAGAGTATTGTGTTAAGTGAAATAAGTCAGATGGAGGACAAGAAGTATAGGATATTACTCATATTTGGGATATAAAACAAAAAGCAAGAAACAAAAAAATAAACTCATATATATACGAAAAATAGAATGGTGGTTACCAGAAAGGAAGGAGAACAAAGAGAGTAAAAGGGGTCAAATATACAGTGGTAGAAGAAAACTAGGCTTTGTGTGATGAGCACACAGTGGAGTATACAACTATTGTATTATAAAGTTGTACACCTGAAATTCATATGATGTTATCAACTAATGTTATTCTAATCAATGAAATTTAAAAGTAAAGAATTATTAAGGGTCAAAAAGACAAAGATTTGGAATGGAAGAGGATTTTATGAGTATTTTTAAAAGAGCTGTGTAAGAATCTTGAATAACAGTCTTTTCCAAAATGGAAAGAAAAGATTATTGCCTGTTCCCTTTAACTCAAGCCTTAAAAGTCTATATATTAAAGTCTGGATGGAAAAAGTTGGTATAGTCAAGAAAAATTGAGAGAAAATTAATAAAGGGTGTATTGACAAGTTTGTGAGCAACTATGAGGGAAACCAACAGAACTTGGTAAAACACCCCAGAGCTTACAAGAGGAGGTTGTTACCATCCCTAAAACTGAAGGGACAAGATAAGTTTGTATTATTGAAAACCGGTGATACAGATAGTTATAAGAGAGAGAAGATCAATAGTACTTATGATATAGGCCTAAGGTAAATTCAGATACAAATACTTGCACATGAATGTTTATAACAACATTATTATCAATATTCAAAAAATAAAGACAGCTCAAATATTCATCAACTGATGAATTGATAAACAAAATGGGGTATATTCATGCATGGGATAGTATTTAATCATAAAAAGGATTCAAGTACGGGTACATGCTACAACATGAATGAACCTTGACAGTATTTTGCTAAATGAAAGGTCAGTCACAAAAGATCACATGATATATGATTCCATTCAAATGAAAATCCAGAATAGGGGAATCTATAGAGACAGAAAGTAGATTATTGGTTGCTTAGGGCTAGAAAAGGGGTGGGGAAAGTAGGAGGGGAATATAGGATGATAACTAAAATTGACTCTGGTGATGAATACATAACTCTGTGAATACAATTAACCCTTGAACAACTGGGGGACAGGGAGGTTAGGGGTGTTGACATTCACACGGTTGAAAATCCATGTATAACGCTTAAATTCCCCAATACTTAGCTACAATCTTCCTTGAAGATTCTCAACCATAAATCAAAAATAGTTTTTGATCTGCAGTTGGTTGATCTGCAGATATAAAACCTGAGGATATAGAGGGCTGATTGTATATTTATTGAAAAAATCTGTGTATAAACGGACCCAAGCAGTTTAAACTTTTGCTGTTCCAGGGTCAACTGTATACTAAGATCCTTTTAATTATAAACTTTAAATGGGTGAATTGTATGGCATGTGATTATACCTCAATAAAACTGTTTTTTAAAAAAGATAGAAACGTGAATCAGCAAAGGTCATAGAACAAATTGAAAAGTTTTTAGTCATAAAAAGTTGCAGAAACTTGCGTAAGACTAGAGGGAGTCTCTGACATTTTTGCCTAGGGCTGCCTCTTATCACCCTGCTAGCAATCTATATCTTAATTTGGTTTGTGGGTCTGATAACAATATATATAGTGTATACATACACATTCTAACACTTTTTGCATATATATGTATATATACACACACAAATTATAATAAATACATTTTTTTAATTTTCAGAACTTATTCAATTTTTATTCAGGATCAGGAAAAAAAGAGGTTTCTTCTATGGCCACTCTTCCACTCCAAGCTGATTTAAAGAAATTGAAATATAAAATAAAATAAAAATAAAGTAACTTTTATGTTTATACCCAAGAGACCTTCTTGAGTAACATACCCAGGTACTTTTAGGACTAAATCTACAATCTAAGAATGTAGGTCTGCTGGATTCAAGATTGTAAACTAGACTCTAAAGATATTTTCCATACTCCTTCCATGTCATTGGACATGAAGCACCCTCAGCACATCTGAGTGTGACCCTAGAAAACTAACAACAATATATTTAGAGAAAAGTCTTGCTGCAAGGTTTTTAAATTGTCTTTCAGCCCTCAGGACATGAAAAATAGGAGAAGGTGGGGTTGTTGAGGCAGGGAACATCTTTCTCACAGCCTGCTCCCCAACTTTAACCCGAATAACATTATTATGATCACTTTCCTGTAATCATTCAGGTACCAGGTTAGATATGGAAGAGTTGGGATTAAAAAAGTCAGAACAGCAGCACACAGAGAGGTCTCACCTGGTGTGGACGCCAGGCCAGCACATGGCTGCAACTGGGGAGCCGAAGAATAGAGACTGGTGCAGAGGTGCTGACCCTGCTGGGCATTACATGGGATTTAGGCAGCCTCAACAGCTCTCCTCAGGTGGCTTGGGACTCTGTGGAGCAAAGTGAGGCAAGATCTGGGAGCAGGCTGGGTGAACAGGAAGCATGGATGGACGCCCTAAGGGAAGAGCTTCACGCTGTCCTTTTCAATCTCTGACGCAGAATTTAATGTTGTTGTTGGATATTTATAGGACATTAACATGAGTGACAAGTTCCAGTTATTTCAAAGAAATTTTATAGACAAGTATTACCAGGAGTTTAAAGACAGAAGAAGATAAACTCACCTACATGCTCATTTTTAACAAATATATTTCTCTGGTAGAAAAACGTGTCGAACAACAGCTGCTAGAATGGATTTCCAGACTTAATGTAACAACTTTCATGACAACATAACAGTGTTATGAGAGGAAGTGGCTGGTCACATATTCCACATGAATTTCACATTATGGATTTGCTGTCTTTTAAAGAAAAATTTCTGGACTATAGAGTAGAAAAAGAAGTCCGGGGACTGGATAGTTGTTTAGTGTTGACTATTGTGTAAATCCTCTTCTATGCCAGCTTCCTAGAACCCTTAGGTCCAACCTCCCAGCATGAGATCATTCTAGATATCAGCAGCCCAATAGACAGAGAGACTCTTTGGTTAATGACAACAGAATACTTCTTGGAAAGACTTACTCTGTCCAGCAACTCTTCATTAATGTGAAATATTGATGATCAAAAAGAAAGTTATCTGACCTTCCTGGGACCTGTTTCTCCTGAAACATTATCATTTATTCAGTAGTATGCTTTCCCAGTACCCCATCATGGCCTTCTAAGTTGAGTTATTCTGAGCAAGCCAGGGTGGAGCATTCCACCTGGGGGGAATACATGGCAGTTGTGTCAACACTGTGGGGTAAAACACCATCATCAACCCTCTTCCTCCCAGCATCATTTAGATAAATCTTTTTGTGCTCTCACTGCTTTTTACATGCCTCACAGTTTCAGTCCTTCAGGCTTGCTGGGGCATTTGACTGTCTGGGACTCTTTATCTAGAGTGCTATTCACGCTAACTGCCTGTCTTGAGATTTCTGTAGCATCACAGTTAGTCTTGGCTGTGGTCATCAACTGAGAGTGTTGGCCTTGACCTAAAAGCTACATGTGGAGATCAGTTCTGAGTGTTATATTTGCAGCTCTAGGATCACTATGTCTTCAGCTGGCCTTGATGTAGTCTCACCATTTCTAGAAGTCTCTTTTAAGCATTTTTGGAAAAAACGTATTTCTATAGATAAACACTCAGGCTCACCTAGTCAATATAACCTTGAAATTTCCGTGATAACCATATTATATACTGAATTTTTTAGTTGTTAGTGCTATGAAAGCAAAAGCTTTCTTTTTATGTCAGCATTACTATTTTACTCGGCACCAGAATTATGCTATATTGAAAGCAGACTAAAAAGTATCCTTTCCTTATAAAATGGTAAATGTTAGTGCAGGTTTATTTAAAATCCTTTCTGCATTAGTCGGTTTGTTAGGTTTTCTGTCAAGGCAGGGTCTCTGCATTTCCCCTGTCTTTTCAAAATTTCTGCTGTTAAGGTGGTGTCTCACTATTCTAGTTCATAAGTTAGCAAACAACTTTACTGGTCATCCATCTGCTTTTGTTTAGTGCAATGTTTGGTCTTACTGACAGGAAATATATATGTGATATATCTTTACTTTTTTTATTTTTTTTAAGTAAAAATAAGAGTCTATACTGACTTTTCACTTGTCTTTCTGGTTTCTAAGTCTGTATTTATACTGATGTGCCACTTATTAAATATTTTTGTACCATGAAAACAAAGAAACAAAAATAGATAAATAAAAATGATCAAGAGAAGCATATCACACTCCTAGGGCCAGAAGTGGACAATTCCAAGTTGACGAGAGAGATGGGAATGTGAGGATCCCTACTTAGTGTTTATAGCCCTTACTGTAAGAATCTAAGAATATCATTGTTATTCTTAAAGAACATAATTTGTGTTAATTTTTAATAGGGCTTTTAGATAGTTCAAGTAGATATGAACCGGGCAGTAAGAGCAAAGAGGAATACATAATCTCTATTGATAGAGAAGCCTGGGGCCAATTCTGACATATCCTTTCAGAAGCTGGATGTTTTCCATGTCTCTTCACTATTTTGTGGTCAGCCAGTGCTAAAAATAACACTTATTACATTCTTAAGACATCAAAGATAGGAGTGAAGGGGGAAATAGAATCTCTTTGATTTCTGATTGCAAATAGATACTTCACAAATTTAGTTTCTACCCATTAAAGTAATCTTCTCCTACATTTCTGATATAAAACTCCCTTTAGATAATAATATGAATAAGTTATAAAGATAGTCATTTACAAGACAATTACTTATTTGAAGACTGATTATTGGAGATGATATTTATCAGGAGAATATATGACTCAAAAATCTCAGAGCAAAAGAAAAAGTGGCTTTATGACTCTATCTCATTTTTATTCTCATCACATTTCTAAAACATTCCAATACATAAATTTAGATACCAGAGTTCTGATATAATTAATGCTACAGCATTTTTTAATTTGCAGAAATAAAATTTCTCTTTACTAAACAATATCCACTACCACAAAACATGCTGATAAATTCTGCAATCCAATGAAGTTAGCTTTTCTGTAAAGAAGATAAAGATCAAGAGTTTGTATTAGTCTATTACTGATAGTCTCTAACATTGAGCAAGACTTTTCTATAAACTCTATTTTTATCAGTACAAAAACGTTTCCATCCGTTGTCACAGAGAAGATGGTGAGATGATGCTGAAAAGATTTTACAGCTTCCTCAATTATTTAATTTCAATGCCATTGTACCACTGATGATTCTTATTCAACAGGCAAAAATATTTTATCACTAGTCATGTATGCCTGTCTGATCGTCAATCCATGTGATACTAGAGTGTTTATTAAACACCAGCATTTAGAGTTTGTCTAAGAAGTCAGCAGCTTCATTGTCTTCACCTGGTGTCTCCAATAAAATGAAGACTTCTGCAAGTAGTCAAAGGCAATTCATTAAAGAAGATTTTAGTTGATGCTCACTAGGTTTCTTCTAAAAAAAAAGTGAGCATATTTCAGAACAAGGTCATAAATTGCAGTAGAATCAAATGGGAAATAGTGGGGAGAAATCCAATTTCAATAACTACAGCAGGTCTTCAAATAATGTAATTTTGTTCAACATCGTTTTCTTATAACATTGATGAGGGAAAAAAAATCAGTTCTGAACCAGGGCCACTGTCTGTGTGGAGTTTGCATGTTCTCCCCATGTCTTGAGTTTTCTGCAGGTCTCCAATTTCTTTCTACATCCTAAAGACATGCATATTAGATTAATTGGCATGTCTAAATTTTCCTAGTCTGCATGAATGTGGATGTAGGTGTTGAGTGTGCCCTATGTTGTAAGGCTATCCTGTCCAGTGTTAGTTCCTGGCTTGCACTCTGAGCTGTTAATACAGACTTAGACCACCCACCACCCTGAACTAGAAAAATAGATTGGAAAAAAATTATCTTACTTATTTTTATTAATCTTTCTTAAATACACACATATTTCACATTTATTTCAATCTTTAATATTAGAAGTGTATTGAGTCTTTATTTAGAAGTAGTTGAGTGGGGGTTTTTTTACTAGAAATATGCTATAGAAATTTAATTCTTATCCCTATTTAGTTAGCCTGATAACTAAAACTGATGTTAAAATCAGTTTCAGTAGACATCATTTTGTTTAAAGTCACAGTTTCTAAGAATTTATCAGTGATTTAATTAAGTGAGGATTTACTGTACATTGTGGTGTATCAAAGGAAAAGATGAACAGAAGCTTATGGTTTCTTTTTTGGTTAGTATAAACCAATGTTTCCCAATGAGTAATTAGGAAGCACCAATGTTTTTAAATGTTTTTATTAATTAATTAATTCATTCATTAATTAAAGTTAACTGGTCAAATGTATTTAGAATATGCCTTCTCACAGTCACATTAGCATATTAAGGGCTCTTGGAAATTCTTCCTTGAAGAAATCTATTAAGACTTTTTTACCCCAGTATTTCCTAAACCTACCATAAGACTTAAAAGGCAATAGAAATGTTTTATTTTTCTCATAATACATATTAATTTTAAGAAAACTTGTATAAGTCTTCACTTACCTTCTAATTCTCAGCAAATGGACATCTATTAGACTCTGTTATTAATGCTTTTTACTATGGTTATATTTATGATTCATTAAATATTGGTCTATAGGAGTCCTCGATACAATTATATTCTACATTATGTGCTTATACTAGGTGAACAAGTATGTGTCATTCCCCTGTGAGTCTGTCTAGAAGTTTCTATCCCTGCAGTTTGAGTAAAGGCGTAAATATAATGTCCATTAAGTGGTTGGATAGGCAGCTAGAGCTGTAGCTGATCAGGTTCCATGTATCTTAAAACTTATAGTGAAAGAAGAGAAATATAAGGAAAAAAGTGGAAAGAATCCACCCTGTGCATTCAAAGACACTGAATAGACACACACAGAGAGAAAGCATGAACTTTGAAGTCATTGAGAATTGCATCTGAATTGTGATTCCACCACTCACCAGCTGCATGATTTCAGCAAAATTGTTTACTCTCAAGAGGATGTTGTTTGCCTCATCTATAGAACAGGAATAATTATATTGCCACGTATTGCTTTAGGAAAGTTAAAAAATTAATGAATATAAAACAACTACCACATGTTAAGTTTTTTTCTGATTCCTTCCTCTCTTGTCCTAGGCATGTAGAACACTAAACATTGGTCAGTGAGTTTAATACATGTGCTAATTCATATCACTTGAGCAATTAGGTCATCATCCAATTCAGTAGCAATGATTATAAAATGAAACACATTGATATTCAAGAAGATATTTAGCCTTAAATGGGTTTTGTAATATTATTTTTAGAGAAAAGAATAAATTTGTTAATAATGAGCATTGTTTTGAGTACTGGTTAATCTCTTAGCCTTTAATGTAACATTTTATTCAGATGGTACTTTTAGCTCATTAACCAGAAACCTATTAATAACTTACTTAGTGTTACTGTGAAATGAAGATAATTTAAAATGGGAATGAATATAAAGGAAAATTACTTGCAAAGATCATTTGCTTGAAGAGAAGTGCATAGAAATCATTTCCCAGTATGATTAGAGGCAGTTTGAGATAAAGATTTTATACAACAAATTAGAAAATCTTTATGATATTTTTAATATTTGCCAATTTTTAACATAAGAAATGATATTTCAGTCATAATATTTTAATAATTTTTAATGTGATCGGCATTCTAAAGAGAAAAAGCAATCAAATCATGCTTTCATTTTCTTCCAGAGGCTTAAAGGATATAAGATTAAATGTTTGCTTTTCTCACATGATCTTGAATTATTACAACCTTTAGACTTTAGTCATTTTTTTAACAGAAATATGTTTATGAGAAAAAAAAAGTGAGAATATAGATATGTTGTAGGGAAGGCAAATTTCTGATGGCTTTTCTAAGATGTTTCTAACTTATACCACTGCTACCTAATAGCTAGTGTCCAAATCAAGTCATAAGACTTTTCTTTAGCCCTTCAATCTATTTCTTTATAATGAAGAGAGTCTAGCCTCATTTTTAATAGTGCACCTATTAAAGTGTGATCTGTAGTCAGCTCAAGGATTGCCAAGCTTTCAAGAGTAACTGCTTAGGGCTTTAAATTGTAGGAGCTGTTGTGACTTATGAATTGACATTTCTCTCCTGTGGGCTCATTCAGGCAGATGAATTAAGAAATACAAACCCATCATTTTGTGAATTCCCAGTATGTATAATGAAATTATTGAAAGTTAGTGATGGTAAAGCTTATCTAAAATTATAGACGTTTACATTTTTTAAATTTTCTCCCCCAAGCAATATTATAAATTTATTCATGGATTGGACTGCTGTTCAAGTAATAACAGATAAATTTATTTATTTTTTCTAATAGAAAATTTCCTTTTATTTAGATATTAACCTATAATTCTGGCCAGGAATTGCTTTTTTCTCAAAAGAAATAATCTTATCCTTCTCAACAAGTTAGTTATCAGTATATTTATTAGTTACACACTACCAATAATTTTTGGAAAATTTATTTGCAGGCTTAAATGGAGAGTATCTTTGAATGTGTGAGTTTTGACTTTGGCTGTCATCTAAGAATTAACATATATTTGTACTAGAAAATACTAATATGGGAACTCAACTCTAGTTAAGGGCACTATCATGCAACATACAAAAAAAGGAAGTACATTTTAAATAATGTAAAATTAATTAGGAAAACAATTATTATGGACTTCCACTCTAGTGCCTAAGCCATGTACTCCTTTAGAACAATATCATGTCTCATCCATTTCTGTATCCTCAGTTCCTAACAGAATAAGTGACATCTCATTAATTCAATGGCTACTGCATTGAATTAAGCTAATGACAACCCCAGTGCACATACATACAAAAGTGCATATTTATTCCAAATAGTGTTCAAGTACTTTAGAGATCACAAACAAATATATATGAACTCCAGGGAGATAATACAATATGTGAAATGGAAATGGTAAAACAATTATTTCTATCTTTTATTTTATCATTTTTGATGGTTATATTAATTCAATAAATATATACTTTTCTCCTAACCCTTACTATAGAAAAGACAAAATAAAGATGTAGAAGTAAATTCAAAGTGATGTTTGCCTTTGGTCTCAGGAAAGCAAGAGCAGTCAGTGAGGATTCTGACTACATTTAAAAGGAGAAGCAATTATTCAACTCAGCCCTTCACTCTTCTGTGGAAAATAATACCCAGCCAGGCCAGCCTTTCAACTTTCATAAAAATTCTAAATTTTGAAATCTGATTTTAAGATGTTCAGATATGTTCAAAACTCTGTGATTCAAAGAAAACATCTACAGATTGAATACAACTTATTGAATACCACTTTGCTGCCTAGAGAGCATATCAAAATAGAGTAATGCCAGAGATCTGAGTAAATAGGAGTTGAAGGTTCACTGAAAATATATCGCCATCCCAAAACCACCACCAGCAATAATAATAATATTAATAATAATAATAACCATCCATATTTGTTTGTAATACAGATTTAGATTCACATAACTGGTATAAATTCCTGAAATAAAAAGAGAAAAAAAATCATATCGATCTGCCCAGAATTTTATTTTTCAGATATAACAATATGAAGTAGTGGAGAAAAGGGGAAAACCAGCAAATGGGCCTAAATTGACACTATTGCTGCTTTAGTCACAGCCCGACAGAATTTAATAAATGAAAGAATCAAATTACTAAATTATTTTTAAAAACAAAACACTATTATTTCTATAAAGATGCCAAATTTATTTAATTTAATTTTTAAGTTTTATATTTTTATTTTTATCAATTATAGTTGACATATTTATAGTTGATATAACTTATACATACATATAGTTGATATAACTTATGAAATGATCACCCTGATAAATCCAGTACCAATCTGACACCATACATAGTGATAACAATGCTACTACTGACCATATTCCCCATGCTATACTGTACATCCCCATGACTATTTTGTAACTATTAATTTGTACCTCTTAATTCCCCACTCCCCTAATCTGACAACCATCAGAATGCTTTCTGTATCTATGAGTTTGTTTCAGTTGTTTGTTTGTTTATCCTGTTTTCTAGATTCCACATATGACATTTGTCTTTATTTGATTTACTCCGCTAAGCAAAATACTCTCTAGGTCCATCCATATTATTGCAGATGGAAAGATTTCATTTTCTTTAATGGATGAGTAACATTTCATTGTCTGCATGTATATGCACACATGTCATCTATTCTTTATCTATCCATCCATCGATGAACACCCAGGATGCCTCTAATCTTGGCTACTGTAAATAATGCTGCAATGAACATATGGATTTACATATCCCTTCAAAGTGATGTGTTGGGGTTCTCCAGATGAATGCCCAGAAGTGGGATTGCTAGGTCCTTCTTTATCTCTTATTATAGCCTTTGTTTTAAAGTCTATTTTGTCTGGTGTAAGTATGATAACCTCAGTTTCTTGTTTGTTTCCATTTTTATGAAACATCATTTTTCATTTATTTACTTTCAGCCTATGTGTGCCTTTTGCTCTAAAGTGAGTGTCTTGTAGGCAGCATATTTACAGGTCTTGTTTTCTTATCCAATCAGCCACCTTATCTTTTGATTGGAGTATTTAATCATTTACATTTAAAGTAATTGTTGCTAGATATGTAATTATTGCCATTTTATTATTCATATTTTTTAAATCTTTTTTTTTTCTTTTTCTTCTTCTGAAGGAAGTTCCTCTAACTTGTCTTGTAATACTGGTATGGTGTTGATAAACTACTTTAGCTTTTTATTGTCTGAGAAGCTCTTTATCTGTCCTTCAATTCTAACTGATACTTTGCTGGGTAGAGTAGTAATCTTGGTTGTAGGTCATGGCTTTTCATCACTCTGAGTATTTTGTGCCAGTCCCTTCAAACCTGCAAAATTCCTGTTGTGAAATCAGAAGACAGTCTTATGGCAGCAACTTATAGGTAACTAATTGCTTTTCTCTTGCTGCTTTTAAGATTCTCTTTTTGTCTTTAACCTCTGGCATTTTAATTATGATGTGTCTTGCTGTGGGTCTCTGTGGGTTCATTTTGTTGGGACTATGTGCTTCCCGGGCTTGATATCTATTTCCTTCAGTATGTTAGGTAAATTTTCAGTCATTATTCCTTGAAATAAGTTTTTTCATCTCCTTGCTCTCTCTCTTCTCCTTCCAGTATTCCTATGATGCAAATGTTGATATACTTGCAGTCCCAGAGACCCCTTACACTACCTGTTTTTTTTTTCTTTTTGGATTATTTTTTCTTGTTACTATTCCGATTGGGTGTTTCCTGCTACTTTATCTTCTAAATTACCTATTCAACCCTCCACTTCACCTAATGTACTGTTAATTTTTCCTAAGGTATTTTTCATTTCAGTTATTGTAGTCTTCATTTCTTACTGGTTCTTTTTATGTTTTCCATATCCACTTTTATGTTTTCTATCACTTTGTTAAAGTTCTCACTGGGTTTTACTCTTCCCCTAAGTTCACTAAGCATCCTTAGAACAAGTATTTTGAACTCTGCATTTGGCATATTGCTTGTCTTTTGTTTAGTTCTTTTTCTGGAGCTTTGTTCTGTTCTTTCATTTGTAACGTGTTTCTTTGTCTTCTCATTTTGGCTGCCTACTTGTGTTTGTTTCTATGTATTAGGTAGGACTGCTATGTCTCTCAGTTTTAATAGAGTGGTCTTATGTAGTAGTGGACTATGAGTCCTAGTGACACAATCTTCCCTGGTCACCTGAGCCAGGCAGTCCAGATATGCTGCTTGTAAGTGTTGTGCATACCCTACTGATGTAGTTGAGCTTTGGTTGCCATTTGCTTGTCAGTAGGAGGAACTTTCAGGTTGATTTGTTGTGATTACTGGCTGTGACCAATGGAGGTGCTGTTGTGCAGAGGCTGGCCCTACAGAGAAGGATTCACTTTAGCAAGGCTCTGGTGCTTGTCCTATCTGCTCTTTGGGTGTATCATTTTCACATATGACCCTGGGTTATATTCTAGCTCAGACCAAAGCTGGCCATTGAGTGTGTAGGCCAGGGACTCTTAGGATGGGTCCTGACTCAAGCCAAGTTCAGCTACAACCTTTGCCCTGGGGTCATCTGGCATGAACCTCTAACACATCTGCAGATGGCCACCATCCACTCTGGTCTTGGAAGTACTTCAAGAGGCCAAGCTGCAAACTGAGGTTGGCCACCACTAGGCTTGGTTCTGCTCAGCATGAGGCACAGAGTATGCTGAGGCCAGACACTGCTTGTTTAGCTTTTATTAACCTTTGAGAGATTTTAGAAAAGTCTGTAGCATGAACCAAGATAGATTGTTTTATGAAAAATCTACTGGAAGCAACTTGGGTGAACCAGCACATTGGGAGGGATGGGGTCTCAGGAAATCATCAGGGTGAGGTGAACAGTGTTATTACATTGATGAAAATTCAGAAATGGTGGCTGCCTGGTTCTCTAAGCTGGGTGGGGAGGGCCCAACAAAAGAACAATGCCTTCCATCAGTACTTCTGTCTGGAAAAAAGCTGCCCCTTCAACCCTTGTCCTGAAACCAGACAACTCAGTTCCTCCCCATATGTCCCTGACACCTTTTGAGCTGCTGCTTCAGTGCTGAAGCTCAGAGTGAGTCTATCAGTGAGTAAATTTGTGTGGGGCCTTTCAAGAGGAATGTCTGTGACCCCCTTATTCTCCACCGTATTCTGCCACATATCCACTGGTTTTCACAGCCAAAGGTTGTTGGGGTTTTTCCTCCAAGCACTGGAACACGGGGCTGGGTCTGGGACCCCTCGCTCTTCCAAGGGAAACTCTGCAGCTAAAATATATCTCCTGATTCTCAACCACTTCACACAGGTGTGGAATCAGCAGTTTCACATCTCTATCCTTCCCGCCAGTCTCAAAGCAGCCTCTTCTGTGTATCCCTAGTTATAGGACTTCTGTTCAGCTAGATTTCAGGTGACTCCCACTGACGGCTCTTCTGTAGTTTAGTTGTGATTTTGATGTGGTTATGAGAGAAGGCAAGCAGGCCATCTTGACCAGAAGCTCTACATTTATTTTTATTTGAAATACTTTCTTAGGTAGAAAAATTTTTTTAAAGGGTATGGTTATAAGTATTTGGTCAAGAATTAAGAATACACAGTTAATATGCCAATCTATTGTCAATGTGTTGCAGTATATAAAAGAGTAAGAAGCTCTGATTCAACTAGAAAAATGGTAGACATGTCTTGTTGGGCTTACTTACAATATTAGCTTAGTGTGAAAAAGTGCTTTTTCTTAAAGGATCATAATTGTGTAATTACATATAACATTAAATAAAGTTTTACTTTGATTATTCAACTTTCATGGGAAATGCAAAATAAATTAAGAAGCTATTATGCACATAGGCCTGGAACATAATAAGAGATCGATATATATTTGTTGAAAAAATGAATACATTATCTTACTGTAATCTATAAACTCCATGCCAGAAACTTGCACCTGGGCTTTGGACATTCCCCAAAAACTACCAGGAGAACCAAAAGGGTGAGACATGCCATTTATTACTCACAATTCAGGCATGCTCTGATGGCAGCCAGTTGGAACCACAAAAAACACACCTGGCTAAAAGCAAGCAATATTTTTATGCATCTAAGCAGAGAGAGGGGTTATCTCATTGAGGGGGCAGCCATCTTCTCAGGCAGATTGGAGCAAGATGTGCTACTTGGTTGTAGGAGCAGATAATGTCCATGGAAACAGCAGAAAAGCAGGTAATGCCCATGAGAATAGTAGGAAATGTCTTTTGGAACAGGCCCTCTGAGAGCTCTTTTTTTATTGCCTTCCTTATGGCTGCCGACCAGGCAGCAATGTGTCTTCTGAGTATGTGGAGGAACTATGTTTCAGATTAACCCTACACATACCAAGGTCATCAAGAAAGCATATATGTGCGTGTAAGGTATCTATCTATAGCTAAAATTAACAAAAGTAAATAATTGTATCTGTTTATGTAACCATCTAAAAGCCATTCACTATATACTATCACAGCTAGTAAAATTTAATATGAATAGAAACGTAAAAATATCTAAAATTAAAAATATACATAAAGATTATAGGTCAAATAGCTTCATTCTTTTGGCCAAAGTAAATTCTTTGCCTATAGAATAACCCCCTTTTTAATAACCCATGATATTTCTAAATTTGTTTTTTATTAGGTATATAAATAGAATTTTTGCCCTTAATAATTTTTGAGAATCTTCTATATATTGATTTATTTTAAGGAGTTAAACAGTATTCTAAATGATTTCTGTGTTAATTTCTGTTAATTTTTATATCAAATATATTCTAAACATTCACACCTGTTAAGTGTTTCAATCATTGGTTGAATAATGTTAAAGTTCATTTTAATTTTAATTTTCTTTCTTATTGAGCAGCAGTGCTTAATGTCAGAGACATTTACTAACAAATATATTTACATTCAACATGAACAGAGTAAACAGATCACAACCATCCATTACAATATGCAGAACATGATGCAATTAAGATGATTCTTAATGCAACTAATGATTAATATCACTTAGTTACAGATTAGAAAAGACTTCTAAATGCCCATTTGATTTACATTCACAAACTTTTGTTAAATTGAATTAAATGTAGGATTAATGCTTATACTTATTAATGTTTAAAATATCAAGATAATTGTTTTAAAAAAAGCAAAGACAGAGGTATATGTTTTGTTTCCAGTTTTTATAGCATTTATACTCTAAAAATCTAAAATTCTGTAATTTTAATTATTAAAATTTACAATTTTATAATCATCTCCAAAATAGAGCATATATATCTTAGATGACATCAAGACTACTCAGTGACCCTGGGAATAAAATAAACTGTCTTCTATGGCTAAGGAATAAGTCTTCATGTCTGGTGATTAAGCTCAGCCTTTTCCTTGTAATAGTAAATTTCTCCTAATGGTAAACTGAGAACATTATTTCTTTCTGGTCATAGAGTGATGGATAAAAAATTGGATTATTGATTTTCCTCTAATTACTTCTTTATTTTTAAGTATCAAATTCTACTAATAATAATTCACTTGAATAGGAGGTTAAAAAAAAAACCTAAGTTTCGCTTTCAATTATTTATCTTAACTAGATTTTAATTATCTTAAATGCATAAAACATTTATCATGAGTATTTAGTGAAAAGCCCTTTATCTTACTAGGCAAAAGTATTTAGAGTTCAAGAATGGCCTGAGCTAACATAATTCTGTTTTATTATTAAAATATAGTGTTGAAATTCTAAAACCACTATAAAGCATATTAGAATTGATAATTAAGTAAATACATGAAGATGGTGGAAAACCAGGTTTCTCATTGTTGGAGTGGGAAGTTACAGAAAATTAAGAAGGCTAGAATTGTCTACATGGGATTGGATTAGAGTTAGAGACTACTGTATGAACTCATGCATTAATATATATATACAGATAGAGATAGATAGATGATAGATAGATAGATAGATAGATAGATAGATAGACAGATAGATAGATGATAGATAGATGATAGATGATGATAGATAGATAGATAGATAGATAGATAGATAGATAGATAGATAGATAGATAGATAGATATAGATGATACACAGACAAATAGATATAATAGATGAAAGATACATATGAAGAGATAGATACAGGTGACTATTTCGAGTATTTATAAATACGTATATAAAAATGGTTAGCATTCATACATATTTCCGAACTCTTTTATGTAAGAGGAACTAAAATCAATGAATACACCCAGAGACCATTTCTTGCTTTCTAAACCATTCTTCATAAAAGAAACTACAGTTCCCTGGCAAAATGGTTAATTTCACAATTGAGGCAGGGAATATACAAAATGAGCTTGGTAGGAAGTAAAAAAAAATACTAAAACATACATGTGTGTGCACACACACATATAAAACAATGGTGATATGTCAAAGAGACACAGTAGACAATTATAAAAACTCAGTTATAAAGATGGAAAAATTTAGGCAAAAAATAAATAATTTAGTACTGGTTTATAACCCAAAATATAAAATAAATACTTTGAGACTATACCAATATAAATAAATAATTTAATAAATAAATTTGGAGAATAGACCAATTTTTCATGCAGAGGGATTCAAAGTAATTTATGTAAATATTTCCCTCTTAAGAGGGTAGAGTAGAACTCCCATCCAGTAAATGTGGGCTGCACATTTCTTTACAAAGAATATGATATGGAAAGGGGAGAGGAAGAGTAACTTTTCAGTGGAGAAAAGTGTCAAATCTATCTCAGTTAAGTGGCCAAGGTCAACATCGACAGTAGCAAACCATATTAATAGAATGCACCCTTGATATGATAGGATGAGAATGGCATTTTATTTTCATGACCTTCCTTCACAAAACCAATAATTATAGTCTAGTCATGAGAAAAATATCAAACAGACCCTGATTGAGACACATTCTATAAAATACCTGATCAAACTCCTTAAAACTGTTGAAGTCATCAAAACAGAAAAAGTGTGAGACACTGTCAATCTAGAGAAATCTATGGAGATGTCTCAATGTGATATAATATCCTGGATGGGATTCTGAAACAGAAAAGGAACATAAGTTAAAAACTAAAGAAATTTTAATGAAGTATGAGTTTTAGTTATTAATGTATTAACATTAATTTATTGTGACAAATGTATTATACTAATGTAAGATATAAACAATAAGGGAAACTTGAGTGTGGGGTTTATTGGAACACTCTGTATTATCTATTTACAATTTTTTTGTATATTAAATGTATTCTGAAATAAAATTTTATTAAAAATGTGATGCTGATTTTTCTCCTATTAAAATAATTATAGTTGCAGATTGTTGTTTTATTTTATGTTACATTAAAGTTTGCTTTCTGTTCATATTCTTGGCATTTATAATCCTTTATCGACTTCAGTGCTGTAAACTGGCTTGCACTGCTGATCATTTACCAAGTCCTTACTGATGATACCTAAAATACAAAAAATGAATCTATATTATGTTTTAAATGATATTTTCAACAGCAAGAAACTGTTGGGTATTAATGTCAAAAACCAGTGTTACTACTGCCATCACAAACTAGTCAATGTCAAATGTGCTCAGGTAGCTCACTAATTCAATTTAAAGTTGCTTTAACAACTGTTAATTTAATTCATTTGACAGCTCATCCATTATATATCATGTTCCTATGTTCTTTGTAAACAAAAGTTTTTGCAATCAATAAAAAAGCACATGTAAAACTATTCTTTCAAAAGACCATAATTTACATTTAATGGAGAAACTTCTCAAAAGATTGCAAGTAAAATGTTATTCCAGTTTTGAAAAAAAAAATACTTTTACCTTTAAAATAACATAGTACAATAAAAAAATAAATGTACATAGTTTCACATGTGCACAGAAAGAAATCAATATTATTATTGAGTATAATTAGTCTTTATTTTTGATAGTTTTGATAGTTTCACTGAAAAAGAAAAAAGAACACACTCATGTCAAAAAACCAAGCAAATATAAAGGGGTAGTATGAAATGTAATTATAACTTGCTAACAGTAAGTAGCATTAAAATGTGTTAAAAGTACATTTGTAGTAAAAAGACTAGAAAATTTTTATAAAAGGAAAACTGTCAGGTATTTAGACTAAATATTGTAAAGTGCAAGCATACAATTTTTGCTAATTCACGTTTTTCTTGTTTTACAGCCAATTACCTTAACAGATTTTTTATGTACTGTTATGACTTTTAAAAGAAAAAAAAAATTAAATACGTGTCCCAAAACATGTTTATTACAGAGATCACATTTACCTTAAATTCAATTTGGTAATCCAGGGCCATGAAGCAGAAAACTCAGATCAATTAGATTTTGAAATTTTATCTAGTAGATTTCTAAACCATTTGCTGCTACCACAGTTATCTTTCTTTCCATAGTTTATTTGGAATCCCAATTGGAAATAAAGACATGTAGTGGCAATGCTAACTCTTCTTAAAGATTTAAATAATAGCACTGCACAAACCTCTGGGAGATAAAGATTTTGTAGAAATTAGAAGTGGCTCTCTCTCAATAAAAATGAGAGATTCCTGCACTGATCAAATAAACTAAGGGATAAATTAGACTTAAATATAATTGGCTTACAAACTCAACCAAATAATATTAATGAGAGCAATACCTGTTGTATTCTTTCCCCTAACATTTTATTATAAGAATGTTTAAATACACAGATAAAAGAAAGGTGTAGTGAACATGTGTAGTCTCATTACCCAGATTTTATAGTAAACATTTGTTTTTTGATATTTGCAAATTTACACATCTATTCAGCCTTTCATTTATCAATCGATCTTGTTTTTTTCTGGATTTCAAAGCAAATTATAGATGCCACATTACACCCATAAACATTTCATTATGCATATAAATACTCATTTATGTTTTTAAGGTAGAATTTACAAAGTGAACTATATAAATTCTAAGAGTACCTTTACAGAATTTTAGTAATCTATATACACATTCTACCAAACTACTGTTAAGATACCAAATATGACCTTTGCACAAGATTTCCTCATGTTCTTCTCCAGCAAGTTCCTATTTCATCTCACCAGAGGCAACTACTACTCTGATATTTTTCACCATAATCAGTTGACCCAATTCTAGAAGTTCATATAATGCACTCACACAGTCTATACTCTTTTGTAAAAGGCACATTACACACAACAAACTGATTTTGAGATTTATCCATGTTGTGTTGTATACCTCTAATTTTATAACAGCCTTATCGAAGTATAATTTACATATCATAAAATACATCTATTTTAAGTGTAAAACGCAATGACTTTTAGTAAACATATAGAGTTGTGCACAATATTGCTGTCTAGTTTTAGCATGTTTCCTCATGTTTCCTCAGAGTCCAATTGATTTCCATTCTCAATCTCCAGCCATAGGCAAGTAACCTCCTTTCTGTTACTCTAGTCTTTAAAGTCTGGCTTTCTTTCATTTAATGTAGTGTTTTTTGAGGGTTATACATGTTGAAGGATATATAAGTAATCTATTTATTTTATTGTCAAGTAGTGCTCCATTATATAGTTATACCAGATACTATTCATTCGTTCACCAATTTATGGCTACATAGAGTATCTACTTTTAGACAATTATGAATAATGTTGCTGTAAACATTTACATGTAAATCTTTGTGTGGATACATATTCAGTTCTCTTGGAACTGCTAAGCTGTATGTTATGATTATGTTTAAAGTTTTAAGAAACCACCAAACTATTTTCCAAAGTGATTGTCATTTTTATAATCCTGGTGGTAATATATGAGATACGAGTTTCGAAGCATTTTTTTAAACACTTGTTATATTTAGCTTTTTTTTATTACTACCATTCTATTAAATTGTATCCCATTGAGGTTTTAATTTGTATTTGATATATATTTCTCTAATGACTATGCAGAGCATATTTTCATGTGTTTATTGGTCATTCCTAAATCTTCTTTAGTGAAATGTCTCTTAAGATACTTTGCCTATTTTTAAAGTTAAGTTGTTTTTCTTTATTATTGAGATGTAATGTGTTATGATTAATTATATATGTCAATTTGAATGGGCCACAAAATGCCCAGATATTTCTGGGTGTTTCTGTGTGGGTGTTTCCAGAAGGAATTAGCATTTGAATTGATGGACTCAGTAAATAAAATAGCCCTCCCCAATGTGGGTTTGGCTTCATCCAATCCATTAAGGATGTGAAAAGAACAAAAACACAGAGCAGAGCTGAATTTTTTCTCTGTCTGACAACTTGAGCTGGGCTAATAATCTGCCCTCTGCTCTGCTGAATCTCAGGCCTTCCAACCACATCCACTCTGGGTTCTTCAGCTACCAGGATTTCGTACTACACATTGACTTTCCTGGGCCTCTAGCTTGCAAATGGCAGTTCATGGAGTTTCTCAGCCTCCATAAGCATGTGAGTCAGTATCTTATTGTGTGCACACGCTGACGTGCACACGTATGCGTGTGTGTGTGTGTGTGTGTGTGTGTGTGTGTGTGTGTAGTAATAGGAAAAATTTTTAGAAATAAAGAATAGGTTAGAATTTGGTAGAGTTTAGAAATAGGAGTTTGATGGATTGAGGAGGGGGTGAAGGAGAAAGGCGAGCATTATTAAAAGGCCACATAAAGGATCTTTGGTGTGATGGAACTTGGTGATTTTATATATATATTTGCTTCTGTTTCCTGGAAAACTTCAATATATACTGGTTCTCTATATATATACATATACATATGTGTATATATTCTGAGTACAAGTCTTTACTACTTAAATATATGATTTGTATTTTTTGAACAGGGTAGTCTCTTAATTGAAATTTTTATTGACACAACTGTAGGTTCAAATGCACTTGTGAGAAACAACACAGGGAATTCCATGTACCATATTTGCAAGTTCCCCCATGATAATATTTTGTAAAACTACAGTACATATACTACACTATCACAAGGATGTTGATATTGACATAATCCACTAATTATTCAGAATTTCTTGTCTTCACTTATACTGATTTGTGTATATGTGTGTATATATTTGTATGCAATGTTATCACATGTGTAGGTTTACCTGTCTACCAACAAAACCAAAATAAGAGGAAACAGTTCCATCACACCAAGGATCATTTACGTGGCCTTTTAATAGTACCAGCTTTTCTCCTTTACCCCCCTATCCAGCAAACCTCCATTTCTAAACCCTAGCAACCTCTCATCTGTTCTCTATTTCTAAACTTTTTCACTGCAAAATGTTACAAAAATTGAATTTTACCACATGTAACTTTTAAAAATTGGTGCTTTTATTTGCTTTAAACAATTCCCTGGGAATTCATTAAATCTGTTGTATTTATTAGTATGTTCCTTTTTATTGTTGAATCATAAAGTATTGATATTTCATTGTTGGATTATGTATTTGTCTGTTGAAAGAAATCTACACTATTTGCAGTTTTTATTATTACAAATAAATTTACAATAAAAATGTCTAAGTTTTTGAGTAAATTAAATTTTTATTTCTCTGAAATAAATGTTCCAGAGTGCAAATATTGAAATGTATGGTAATTACATGTTAATTTTATAAGAAAATGTCAAACTTTTTCTGAACTGGTTCTCACATTTTACATCTAATGTGTGAAATTTACATTTTACAATTTTACCATTCTATAGCATCCTCTGAGGGGTTCTGTTTTTCAAAACCTTGTGATGTTTGGTGTTTTCACAAAATTTTTTAGCGATTTTACTGGACGTGAAATGATAGCCTATTGCACTTTTAATTTGCACTTCCCCAGCTGGCAAATGATGCAGAGAACCTTTTCATCTCTTTATTTGCCATCTGAATATCCTCTTCAGGGAAATGTCTTTTCATGTATTTTTTCCATATTCTAATTAAATTATTTGCATTTTTACCATTGAGTTTTGATAGTTTTTACTCTTTGAGGTATTAGTGTTTTGATGCATAATATTTGCAAATATTTTACTCTGTAGGTTATCTTTTCATCTTCTTAACAGTCTTACATTCAGCAAAAGTTTTTTTTTTTCTTTTAATATCGATGAGGTCCAATTTACCAACTGTTATTTCATGACCATGTTTTGGTGTCAGATCTAAGAATTCTTATCAAGTTATGCATCTCAAAGATTTTCTCTTATTTTTTTCTAAAAATTATTATTTTATAGTTTTATATTTTACATTTAAGTCTGTAATTCATTTTTAGTTAGATTTTTATAAGGTGTGTATTTTAGGTAGAGGTTTTTTATTTTGTTTGTTTTCATTTTTATTTTTATTTTTTGTTTTTGCCTATGGTTGGCTAGTTGGTTCAACAACATTTGTTGAAAAAATTATTCTTCTTAATTGAATTGCTTTTGCAACTTAGTCTAAAAAATGAGAGAAGAAAATTCTTCCAAACTCATTATCTGAAGCCAGCATTACCTAGATATCAAAATTAGACAATGATGAAATGAAAAATAAAATTACAAACCAAATTGGTCCTCATCAAAACTAAAAAAAAAAACAAACTTTTGCTTGATGAATTAAAAAATACATTAAGGATTAAATACCAAGATCTAGTGGGATTTATTCCAGCGATGCAAGGAAGGATCAAAATCCACAAATCAGTTAATGTGACAAAACATCCTAACAAAATGAAGGATAAAAATTGTATGACTGTCTCAATAGATCAAAAAGAATTTAATATATTCATTTATAATAAAAATTATCAACAAAGTAGGAATAAAGGGAACAAATCTCAATATATTAAGGCCACATATGACAAACTTACAGCTAATATTATACTCAGTAGTGAAGAGATAAAAATTTTTTCTCTAAAATCAAGAATGAGACAAGATGGCCCCTGTAGCATTTTTATTCAACATGGTATTAGATGTCTTAGACAAACAATTAGATAAGAAAAATAAATAAAATAAAGAAGCCCAAATGTGTATAACACCACAGAAGACTCTGAATAGCCAAAGCAGTTTTGAGAAAGAAGAACAAATCTGGAGTCATCATCTCCCTGACTTTAAACTATATAACAAAGCTATAGTAATTTTAAAAACTATGGTATTAACATAAAAACAGACACAGAAATCAATGGAATGGAGACTCCAGATATAAATCCATTCATGCATAGTCAATTAATTTGTGACAAAGAGGCTAAGAACATGCAGTGGGGGTAAGGACGGTGTTTCCAATAAATAGTGTTGGGAAAACTTCACAGTCATATGCAAAATAATAAAATTAGACCATTATATTTTACCATATACAAAAAAATTTCCCAAAATGGATTAAAAACCTAAACATAAAACTTAAAAATCACAAAAGTCTTGGAATAAAACACAGGATATAAGTTTTTTGAATCTTAGGAATGTGTTTTTGAATCTGACACCAAAAGCAAAAGTAACAAAAACAAAAATAAACAAATGGGACTACATCAAACTACAAAGCTCCTTCAAAGCAAAGGTAACCATGAACAAAAAAGAAAGGCACCTTACTGAGTGGAAAAATATATTTCAAATCATATATCTGATAAGGGGCTAATACAAAAAAATTGTATAAAAGAATCATATAATTCAATAGCAAAATAATCAAATAATTTGTTTTTAAAATGAGCAGAAGGTCTGAATAGACATTTTTCCAAAGAAGACATACAGATGAGTAAAAGTATATAAAAAGATGATCAGCATCATTGATTATTAAATAAATGCAAGTAAAAACAACAGTGAGATACTAGATCATACCTATTAGAATGCTTATTCTTAAAAAGACAGTAAATAATAAATGTTGACAAAGATGTGGAGAAAAGGAAATTTTGTGCCCTCTTGGTGGGAAAGTGAATTGGTGCAATCACTATGTAAAATAGTATGAAGTTTTCAGATAGAGTTCTTGGGATTTTCTAATTAGAAGGTTATGTCATCTGCAAATAGAAACAGTTTTATAGTTCCCAATATGTATGCTTTTATTTCTTTTTTTTTTTCTTTTGCTTTACATCAATGGCTAGAATTTTTAGTACTATTTTGAAAAATATGTGGTGAATGAGACATCTTGTTTCTTGTTCTTTATATTAGCAGGAAAATATATAGTTTCTCACTTTTAACCATGCTGTCAGTTTATTTTTGTAGATGTGCTTTATCAAATTGCTATTTATTCTAGTTTCTGAAGGTAGAAAGTTAAATTATTGATTTGAGATTTTTTTCTTTTGAATATAGGCATTCATTTACCACTAGAAATTTTCCTCTAAGTACTACATTTGCTATGTCTCATAAATTTTAATATATTGTGTTTTTTTTCATACTATTGAAGTATTTTTTATTTACCTTGTGATTTCTTCTTTGATTATGTTTAATTTTCACATTATGTTAATTCTCAAAATTTACTTTTGTCAATGATTTCTAATTGCTTCTACTGTGTTCACAGAACATACTTTGTGAAATTTTAATTTTAAAAATTTAACTGAGATGTTTAAAATTCAACATATTGTATATTCTTGTTCCATAAGTACTAAAGAAGAATTTATGTTCTGCCGCTATTTGAAAGAATGCTTTATATATGTTTTTAGTTTGAATTGGTTTATAGCCTTTGCTGGGATTTCTAATTTTTGCTGATCTCCTGTCTAGTTGTACCCATTATTGAAAGTATTTAAGTCTGCAATTATTATAGTTGAATTGTCCATTTATTTCTTATGTCAATTATCGTTTCATGCATTTTAGGCTCTATTATTAGGTGCATATGTGTTTAAACTTGCTATATATTTTAGGTGAATTAACACTTTTATCATTAAACCATTAACTTTACACCTAGTAAAAATTTTGACTGTAAAGTCTATTTTCTCAGTACTACTTTATCCATACAAGTTGAATTTTGGATAATACTTCTTGACATATTTTTTCCATACTTTTACCTTTAACTACTTGTACCTTTGAATTGAAAGTGTGTTCCTTATATAGATATGGCTGAATGATGGCTTTTATATCCCTTCTACTAATTTTTTTTTTTTTTGCACTTGCTTGGAGTGTAAATCCCCTTATAATCACAGTCACTACTCATAATGTAGAACTAACATCTGCCATTTTGCTATTTGTTTTTTATATGTCATGTCATTTTTGTTCAGCTATTTCTTCATTACTGTCTTCTTTTTTTATTAAACAGATATTTTCTAGTGTATCATTTGATTTTTTTGCCATTTTTTTGTTAATTTTTAATTATTTTCTTGATAGTTGCTTGAAGATTAAAATTAAAACATTAACTTACAACAATATAATTAAGATTAATACTAACTTAATTTTAATAAATTACAAAAACATTGCTTCTATATAGTTTCTTTTCATTCCTATTTTCTTATGCTTTTATTGTGATAAAAATTATTCATTGTGTATCCATTAATGCACATCTATAATTATTGCTTTATCTTTTACATGGATATGAGAAAAATATTACAAAAATTTATTTATATTCTCTTTTTTATTCATATAGTTGTCATTACCAGTTTCTTTATTTCTTCATGTAATTCAGGTTACTGTCTAGTGTCCTTTCATTTAGTATGTATTTTAAAGAAGGTCAAATAATGACAGAGAACTATATTTCAGAGTTGCTCCACAATGTTCTGCCTCTTCTCATCTCTATCTCTATCTTTCTATTTCTTTCACTCTTTTTCTTCAGTATTTTTTACCTGTTTCAGCTACTTGCATTCAAGAAAATATCCAACAAAACACTAACTGAAAGTGAGCTAAAGAAACTTCAGTCAACAGACAAAGGAATAGTCTGCAAAAATTTTTTGAAAATGTCTCAAAAATTTTACTACTGCAAAGTTCAGAAATCAAAATAAACAGCAAATGCTGGGAATGGAGAGAATCTAATTTCCAGTTTTCCCATTTTAATTGTTAAATGCCCAACTGTCAATCAAAAGTCTCAAAGCATACATTGAAACAGAAAAAACTGGCTAATTCAAATGAACAAAATAAATTGACTGAAAATATTCACAAAGAATCCAAGACATTTAACTTGTTAGACAAATCCTTTAAAACAACTGTCTTAAATAGTCTCAAAAAGTTAAGGGGAAACATGAGCAAAGAACTAAAGGATATCAGGACAATTATATATGACCAAGATGAAAATATCAACAAAGAAAGATAAGTTATAAAAAGCAACCTATCAAAAATCTAAAGCTGAAAATATAATAACTAAAACAAACAAAGAAAATCACTAGAAGAGTTTAATATTGAATTTGATCAGGCAAAAGAAAAAATCTGTAAATTTTAAGGTAAGATAATTATCAAGTCTTAGGAACAGAAAGAACAAAAAATGAAGAAAAGTTAACAGAGCCAAAGAGATTTGTGGAATATCATCAATTGGACTGACATATGAACTATAGAAAAACCAGGTGAGAGAAAGAAAAAAAGAGATATAAAAATTTTTAAATAAGTAATGGCCAAAAACATCTCATATTTGACATTTATTTTCTCACAGCTCTTGGGGTTGGAAGTTAAAAATTAAAGATTGGTTTCTGCTGAACCTTCTTTCTGATTTACAGTTGGCCACCTTCTTGCTATGTTCTCACATGACCTTTTCCTGCACACCTACAGAGAGAGAAAGAACTCATCTTTCTCTTATTCTTCTTATATGGACACTAAAACACTAGTCTTATCAGGTTATGGATCCATCCTATGATGTCTTTTAATATTAGTTACCATCCTAACAGTTGCATCTCTAAATATAGTCACTTTGGGGGTTGAGACTTAAACATGTGAAATTGTGAAAAACAAAATTTGGTCCATAATATTTTCCCTCTAGAATTCCAAAATCCATATTCTTCTCACATACAAAATATGTTCACCCCATCCCAACAGACCCACAATTTTTAACTTATTCCAAAGTCTCACCTAAATATTGTCTAAATCAGGTATAGGTGAGATGTAATTATGATTCATCCTAAGGCAAAATTCATCTCCATCTTTGAGACTGTGAAACCAGACAAGTAATGTGCCTTCCAAATTCCAAAATAAAGTAGTGAGACAGTAAGAGGATAGACATTTACATTCCAAAAGAGAAAAATGGGGAAGGGGTGGGAGGAAGGAGGTAATTGTTTCCAAGCCAAACCAAAATGTACTAAGGTAAATTCCATTAGCTCTTAAGGCTCAAGAGTAATCCTCTTCATCTCTCTTCCCTGCCCTCCAGGCCCACTGAGATAATAGCATTGCCACTGTGATCCTAGGTGGTGGGTCCTTTTCCTCAGCTCTGTAGGTGACTTCACCCCTGCAGCACTGAGTAGTAGCATCTTGACTCATTGAAATAATAGAGTTGGCCCCACTTTCTGAAATCAGAAAGGATATAATCTTACCCATTAGTCCTGTTGTGGTAGTTATCTGAGTCAACTAATGTTATCTGAATCAGCTAGACATTCTCTTTTCTTGAAGTATATAATGCCTATTCAAAGCCAGAGAACTCTACTGTCCCATCTTTTAGAATCCCAGAAGTCCAACAGCTTTTTTTCATTCTGTTTTATGGACTCTACCCCCATTTAATTCTGGCTAGTAATGTTTATACTGGAATAATTCTATCTCTATTATTGGCTTAAGCTGTGATGGCTGATTAAGTCCATAGGTAATCTCTTTATAAAGTAATTGCACAGTCATACCCTTGACGTTCTATCCAAAATGTTTTCTTATTTTACAATAGGACTTGGCTTAGAATTTTCCACATTTTCTCATTTTAGTTCCTTTTCATTTAACAATTCCTTCAATTTATCCCTTTCCTCTTGCATTTTACTTAAAGCAGTAAGGAAAAGCCATGCTGTATGTTCAAAGCTTTGCTGAGAAATCTCTTCAGCTAGATATTCAATTTTCCCACAAGTTTTACCTTCAATTAGACACTAGAACACAATCCAGCCAAGTTATTTGCCACCTTGTAACAAGTGTCACCTTTGCTATCATTTCCAATAACATAGTATTCATTTCTATTTGAGATCTCATCAGAAGGACCTTTGGTGTTCATATTTCTGTTAATGATGATATATGTATTATCTAAGATGCTAGCAGTTTTCTCTAGCTATTCTCTTTTATTTCTAAGTGCTCACCAGAATGGACTTAAACATTTACGTTTCTATCAATAGTTTGTTTCTTCAAGGCAACCTAAGCTTTTTTTCAGTATGCACTTTGAAACTCTTTCAACCTCTACCATTACCTATTTCCAAGGCCATTTTCATATTTTTAAGTATTCATTTCAGCAGTACCCAACTAATGTACTAAAATATACATTATTCAACTCAAGCTGAAAAAACAGAACCATAGCCTGGGTAGTTTAAACAGCAGCCATTTATTTTATCACAGTTTTGAGGTCTGCAAATACAATATTAAGATGGCAGCAAAGTTGTTTGTTGATGAGGCCTCTCTTCTGGCTTGCAGAAGGTTAACTGTGTCGCAGATAACCTTGTGTGCACTTGCAGAGTGAAAGATCTAATATCACTTCCTCTCTTTATAAGGATACCATTCCTATTAAATTAAGGCCCTATTCTTATGATCTCATTTAATCTTAATTATCTCCTTAAGGTTCTATCTCCAAATACAGTCATCAATGGTTAAGTCTTCAATATATAAATTTTTAAGGAACACAGTTCAGATTAGAAGGGTATTAAACATGTCACTACAAATTTTTTTAGTGACAAAACATTTTGTCACTAAACAAAAACAGGTCAATAATGGAGGAAATGAGGAACAAAAAAACGCTATGACATACCTAAACCATAGTTCAAAATAGACACTTCTAAAATAATAGTTGGAGACATTAATACTTCCCCATTTTCAATAATTGACAGAATAATGAGCAGAGGATCAAAAAGGAAACATAAGACTTGAAAAACACTATAAACCAATTGGACCTAACATACATATTCAGAATATTCCCCTCAGTAGCAGCATAATAAATGTTTTGCTAAATGCACATTGAACATTCTCCAAGATAGGTCATATTTTAGGCCATCAAGCAAGTCTTAATAAGATTTAAATTTTTAAATTAAAAACTTTTGAAGTCACAAAGAAATAAAACTAGAAATCTATATAACAAAAAAACTTAAATTATCAGAAATATATGGAAATTAAACAACACCCTAATAAAAATACAATCGGTCCCAATTAGAAAAAAAAATTATAAATAATTTGAGATGAGTTAAAATGAGAAGACAACATGTAAAAATTTGTGGGAGTCAGTGAAATTAGTGGGCAGAAGGAAATTTATAGCCATACGTTTCTTTTCATTAAAAAGAAATAGCTCACATCAATTACATAACTTTATACCTGAAGAAACTAGAAAGAAAATGATGATAGAGTGTATATATGAGATAAAATGTAGAAAAAATAGAGAAATAAAAGAAACTTCAAGTTGGTTCTTTAAAAACATCAACAAATGTGATAATTTTAGCTAGGTTGACTTTGAAAATATAGAGAACTCAAATTACTAAAATCATAAATGAAAGTAGAGATGTTACTACTGATTATATAGAAATAAAATGGATTATAAGAGATGACTGAACAATTGTATGCCAATAAATTGGATGACCTAGATAAAATGAACAAATTTCTAGAAACATATAATCTAACAAAACTGAATAATAAGAAATGAAACATCTAATCTACAATTAATTAGCAGATTAAATCAGCAATAAAAATTTTTCAAATTATAAAGGCCCTGGACATGGCTTTACTGGTACATTCTACAAAACATTAAAAAAAAAAAAAAAAACTAACAGTAAACTTTATCATACTCTTTCAAAAAATTAAAGAGGGGAAACACTTTCTTACTCATTCTATGAAGATGGAATTATTCTTATACTAAGCCTAGACAAAGACACAACAAGAAAAAAAAAACTACAGGCCAAAATTTGTTATGAATATTAATGTAAAATTTCTCAAGTAAATATCAGTGACTTTTTGAAAGAATTGTATCTCGCAACCAAGTGGAATTTATTCCCATAATACAAGGATGGTTCAATTTAAGATATTCAATCAGTATAATATACCACATTATTAGAATGAAAGAGGAAAATTCCTATATGATCATATCAACTGATGCTTAAAGAGCATTTGACAAAATTCAACACTCTTAAATAATAAAATATTTTAAAAACTAATGATATAAATAAACTTCTTCAATATGATAAAATGCACATATGAAAAGCCTGCAATTAACATCATACTTCCTAGTGAAGATTTAAAGCCTTTCTTCAGGAACAATAGAAGATTACCTGAATTCACCATTACTGTTCTACATAGTAATTTTATAAGAAAAAGGGGGGAAAATGAAAATACAAGGTAGAACGATCTCTATTTTCTGATAAACATATATGTAGAAAATCCCAAATACACATTCTTGCATACAAACACTTTGAACTAATAAACAAAGTTCAGTGAAGTGGCAGATTACAAGACGAACACACAAAAATCAACTGTGTTTTTATACATCAATAGTAAACAATCTAAAGAGGAAATTTGTAATAGCATCTAACAATAAAATACCTAGAAATAAATTTAACCAAGGAGGCAAAAAACTTGCACATTGAAAACTATAAACATTACTGAAATAAATTTAAAGATCTAAATAAGTTGACAGATATCTCATGTGTATGACTTGGAAGACTGAATCTTGTTAACATATCAATATTACCCAAAGAAATCTACAAGTACAATGTAAATCTTATGAAAATTCCAATATTCTTTTTTATAGAAATGGAAGAGACAATTCTCAAATCCTTATGGAATTAAAAGAGGCCCTAAATAGTAAAAACAATTTTGAAAAAAAGAGAAAAAAGTTGGAAGACTGACACTTCTGCTTCAAAACTTACTACAAAGTTAACGTTATCTAAACACTGTAGTAATAGCATCAGTATAGACATGTAAGATGGATGGAATAGAATTGAGTGTCCAGAAATAAACTTATAAGGTCAGCTGATTTGCAAAGTATGTGAAGATCACTCAATGGGAAAAGAATAAATATTTATACATATAGTTTTAAAACAGGACTCGAAACATCAAATACTAGTAAGATATAAAGCAAAAATCTTATATACTGTTGGTAGGAGTATAAAGTGATATCACCTCTTTGGAAAAACATCTGGCATTAAAAAAAAATCTACATATATGCTTTTACCATGACCAAGAAATATCACTGTTAGGTATTTACTGAAGAGAAATAAAAACCTGAGTCGACAAAAATTATTGGTCATCACAACTTTATACGCTATAGTTAAAAATTAGACACACTCAAGTTCTTATCACTAAGAGCCTAGATAACCATTTATTATATATGTATACAATAGAAAAATGACAGCAAAAAAGAACAAATTACTTATCCTCTCAACAACCTGGATGAGTCTCAAATATAGTATTCTGAGTGCAGATACAATCTATTTGATTCAATTTATAAGTTCTAGAATAGTCAAAATTAACCTATAGTAGAAGATCAGATTACTTGCCTTGAGAGGCAATGGCAGAGATTGACTTGAAAGGGATATAAGGACTTTTCTGGGTTCAAAAGCAATGTTTTATATGTTGTTAGGATTTGGGTTACACTGGTATTTGCATTTATCAAAATTCAGCAAATATACTATCAATATCCATGTATTTCATTCTTGTAAAATTTACCTCAGTAAAAAATAAATAAATAAATAAATAATCTGTAAACAGTTATTGAACTTTGGTTAGTGATATGCTTGCTCAAGGAGGAATTGCACTTTGAAATGCATCAAATAGATGAGATTAATTGATGATTAGAAAGATGGACAGACAAATGTAAAATAAATAGTGATAGAGTTAGTGATAGAGTCTTTGTGTTGTCTCTATAGGTGTTAAGTTTGATACATGTGTCCTCTATGATATGTGTTTGAATGTTTTTATAATAAAATGTTAGAAAAATAACCAGAAGGTAAAATATCTTCTGTTGCTACCAAGAGCTATAGAAATGGTTGCACAGAATGACTTTGATATCACCGATAGAGAAAAATTATTGACCCTAAAATATATTATTTATTACTGTTATACTTTTTAAAACCATAATAGAGATGTACAATTGGATAATTCTTACCTAACTTCTTTTTTAAAAACTATGAGGATCTATTTATCATTTATTATAAGGAAAAAAGAAAATTTTGGCATTCGCTGGGCAATTGTATTTGATTCTAACTTATTAGTACTTAAGTGATTAATTCTAGTATTGTTGTCATGTCAATGTGTGGAAGTCTATTCTAATGAGCTCCAGTCTATGTATTTTGAGTCTCAATTTTTCCTTCTGTAAAATGATAAAGTAGTTCAGTTCAACTAAGCTTTTGACTAGTAGTATTTTAGTCATAATATAAATGCTGAGTATGTAAAGATGAATGGAATATGATTTTCTCTTACATAGAGTTGACAGGCTAAAAGAGAAATAGACATAAGATCTGTAGATAGTTGATATGTAGTAGTAAGTACCATAAGACAACAGTTTCAAAGAGGGATACGTTACCTAGTCTGGGCATAGATGTGGATCATGAATGCCCTCTTGACTCCATGTCTTATTTTAGTCTAAAAGAATGTAAAGAAGTTAGCTTCATACCAGGTGGCTAAGGTGAAGAGGGTGTCACTGAAATGTTGCTGCTAACCATTTCATTGATGAAGCTGAGTGTCAGGCAGAGGCAGAAGAAGCTGGATCTCTTCCACATGTATCTCTATCAAAGTGATTAGTGTCACTCCTCCCAGCTCTACCTATCATAGCATAACATAAATTTGATAAAAACTAGTCAAGAAGTAGAATCTAGACCATAGTCTATGACAAGGTTCACAGAATATATGAACTCCTAAAATACCTCTGAGATTAGCAGTAAAACATCTCTTCATCAGTGGGTAAATGAATAGGTAGGGACATTTACTCACTCACTAATTGTGAAATTAACCACCACCCGGGGCTGAAACATTAGCAGGCTTCAACAGTGAATCAAAGCAACAAGAGAAACTGTATCTACAGCAATTGCTTCTTACATACTGAGCACCAGTGGGAAAATATGTGTTGCACTTAGCATTTAAAAATATACCACATCAATTAATCTTCCCATAACTAGCAAATTTGAGCTAAAGCTTGTTTTGAATTCAAAACTCTTTCCACTCTGAAACACAGCAGAATTTTACAAATCTACCTGAATTTCAGGATTAACAGAGAAGGCAAAAAAATTTATGCTTTCCTACATACTCACAATGAACAAGGAGAAACAAATTAAAAACACAGTACTATTTACATTAGTGCCCAAATAAATAAAAGACTATAAATATAGCAAAATTTGTACAAAATCTATATGAGAAATACTGCAAACCTTGATGAAATAAATAAATAAATAAATAGATAGATAGATAGATAGATAGATAAATAGATAGATAGATAGATAGATAAATAAATAAATAAATAAATAAATAAATAAATAAAGAGATGTTCCAAGTTGTATAGGCAGGAAGACTCAATATTGTCAAGATGTCAGCTCTCCCAAATTTGATTTATAGATTCAATGAAATTCCAATCAAAATCCCAAATAATTATTTTGTGGCTATTGATAAACTTATTCTAAAATTTAAATAGAGAAGCAAAGACCCAGAATAGACAATACAATAGTGAAGGAGAGAAACAAAGTTGGAGGACTGATGTTACTTGACTTCAAGACTTACTATAAAGCTACAACAATGAAGACAGTGTGGCAATGGTGGAAGAACAAATAGATCAACATAAAAGAATAAACAGCCCTAAAATAGAGCCACATAAACGTAGTCAACCAAGGAGTCAAAGCGATATAATTGAGCAGAAATAGTCTTTTCAGGAAATTATGCTGCAACAACTGGATATCTATATGTAAATAAATAAATCTAGATACAAGCCTTACACCTTTCACAAAAATTAATGCAAAATGTATCACAGACCTAAATGTAAAACTCAAAACTACAAAACTCCTAGATGATAACAAAGGGGAAAATTTAGATGGCCTGGGGTATAAAGATGACTTTCTAGATATAACACCAATGACACAATCCATAGAAGAAATAACTGATAAGCCAAACTTCATTAATTTAAAAAGTTCTGCTCTGCAAAAGGCATTGTCAAGAGAATAAAAAGACAAGCCACAGACTGGGAGAAAATATTTGCAAAACACATATCTAATAAAGGAGTTTTATCCAAAAGATTAAAAAACTCTTAGAACTTAATAAGAAACAAACAGCTTGATTTAAAAAATGGTGCAAAGACCGTAAAAGACACTCTACCAAAAAAGATGTGCAAAAGGCAAGTAAGCACAGGTGTTTCACAACATATATTATTGGGAAATACAAATTAAAATAAAAGTACAATACTATTACACATCTATCTGAAGGGATAAACTTTAGAAAACTGAAAACACAAAGTGCTGGTGAAGATGTAGACCAATAAGAAGTCTCATTCATTGCTGGTGGAGATGTAAAATGATGCAGCTACTTTGGAAGATAGTTTGGCAGTTTCTTACCAAATTAAACATAATTTTACCATATGATCCATCAATCACGCTTTATGGCATTTACACAAAAGATTTGAAAATGTACACCCATGCAAAAATGTGCATACAAGTGTTTATACCAGCTTTATTCATAATTGCCCAAACTTGCAAGCCACCAAAATGTTCTAGTTGGTAAATGGATAAATAAACTGGTACATTGGAGAATGAAATATTTAGCAATAAAAATTGAGCTATGAAGCCATGAAAAGACATAGAAGAAACTTAAATGCATATTACTAATTGAGAGAATCTAATCTAAAGAAGTTACTTCTTGTTTGATTCTAATATATGACATTTTGGAAAAGGCAACACTATAGATACAGTAAAAATATCATGGGTTAGTGGGGAAAAAGGGATAAATTGATGGAACACAGACAATTTTTAAGGCAATAAAACTACTCTGCATGATATTGTAATGATAGACTCATGTCATTATACATTTCTGAACTCTTACCCAAGATTTACTGAATCTGAATTCTTGTGCTAGAATCTTCAGTTTACAAAGCACTCTATGATTATAGTGATCACTCTGGCTTGGAAATGAGAAGCTAAAATTGCAATTGAAGCTAAACATAATCAATTAAAACTATGAAATGTTTACGTAAAAATTGTGTAAGGAAACTGGGACATTATGATGGATAATGACTTAAGAAAAATGGGTCCCAAAATCTCATTATGCATTTTTATTCATATCTGAGTCACGTTCAATACACATATGCCAAGTTATGTCTTTCTCAAATCACCAATGTTATTAAAGGACAAAATGAAAAAGAATAGTTGATACTAACATTGCTGTTTCATGGACCATACTTTGAGTAGCAAGGATGTAAACAGTCATCTCATTGAGAACAAGGTTCTTTTTGTTTCAGTCACTTGGATATATACATAGCACCTATGACAAGTCCTGGCACATACTGAATGCTTACCATTTGTCTGTTGAATAAATTTTCTTTTTCTCCAGTCTGATTAAGGCTTTTTGTTTGTGTTTTCTCTAAAATCTATGTACTGATATGATACATCTTTCCCAGCCTTTATAATAGTATACTAAAGTAGAATTTTGCTTGTTTGTTCTTCCTTTCTTTTCACTAACGATAAATTGCTTAAGGGTGGGGTCTATATAATTTTCTATATGTTTCTCAGTATGTACGATAGTGCTTAGAACATAAAAACACTTAGAAAATGTATCTTAAGTAAAAAATGATTTGGAAATGCAAAACCTGCTTTTTATTCCCCAAAGTTGTAATTGATCTTCCATTGACCTATATTTCTCTAACCCCAAGCATGGGGTCACATATTTTCAAGACAGTGGAAGAAGAGATACATACTGGACACGAAAGAGGAATGGGTGTCTGGGAGGGTACATCCTGGAGCAGAAATTCACAGGCAGCATCATCCTTAGATCAGACACAGGAACTCAAAAGATTTGGCAAATGATGAAATGTCTCCACAGAAGCAGACTCACTACATCAGCAGTTGTTATTTTCAACTAATGCTTTTCGTCATGAAGGACAACTGCTCTGCCAGGTCAGAATTGTTTTGGCCACCTTTAAGGACATTGTACCATTCCAGATCTGGCTCTGAATCTAGGTTCTGGAAAGTCTGACTTCTTAAAGTGGATTAAGTAGGTCTCAAAGAGAGACTCCTGTCCTGGCTGCATTCCTGATTCTTATATCTAAAAGCCCTGATGATATTTCTCTGAGGACATCCACTACTTGAGTTCCTCTTTAAATATGAGTCTAGCCTCCTGATCTTAGCCTTGGTTACTATTTTATATATTTCATTGCCTATGCCTGCCTTGCTACAATCGCATGTTTTTGTTAATCATCTCCTTAAGTATATTTGGTGGGTAAGACATAAATTAACCTGCAGCCAAAGTCTAAAATCAACAATTGTCAAAAATAAAATGAATAAGTGACTTTTAAAAAACTCATAAGTAATTATATGTAATTCCTCCTTTATTCATTACTTCAGATTACTTAAATTCATAACTCTTCCATGTAAAAGTGGGCTTATGTTGAAAGACTGTCTTAAGCTTTTTCCAGAAAAGCAGGAGTTCTTACATCAACCAGATGACAAGGCTGGTATGCAGGCCCTCCTCCTGGTTTGTTCTCTCTGAAATTCATGGGTTTTTTAATCTCACACAGTCGGTAGACACAGCTATTTTTTTTAACCAAGAACAACCACAAAAAATGTATTGATATAAATTAGAAGGTTCATTTCCATATATTGTGTAAGAAAATAGGGGATGGTCTGAAATTTTGCCTAGAGACATGTGGACAATAATTAGAAAATATTCTATTAATTATTAGGTTTTCATATTTTACTGTTTAATACACTTGCATGGTAGAATATGGAAAGAAGTGAGAAAATGGCCATTTGCCTACCTAGATAGATATATAGTTATATTTAAATATAGCTATAGATATGTAACTATATCCATGAATATATAATCTAGGTAGTAAATATAGATATCTAGGTGTACATAGATATTTTAAACTTACATAGAAAAATTTTTGTAATACTAGAATAAGATATTTTGATGGGCAAGCAACCTAGCTATCTCTACAAGGAACACTATCTTGTCTGGTTTATGTGACAACTTCACTGGTTTTTGAACAACTTGTAGAGTCTTTCATTTTGATTCCATTTTTTTAAGCGGAAGGGGTATGAATTTAAAAATGACTTTCAAAACATGCTGAAATATTTCCTTCATAGAACTCATCACCAGGGGAGAAGTAATCAGCCCCTCGCCACCCTCCCCTCAACCCCACGAGGCCCCTGAGTGGCGAGGGAGAGCTACCCTCTGTTTTCAGTGAGAAGCCCCAGGAAATCATTCAGGACAATGAGAACTCTCGACCCTTCTTCCATATGGGATTTCCATCTGCACCATCTGAGAACATAATTCTGTGAGACTCTCCCAGTCTCCCCATTCCCTGCTTCCAGCCGGAGTCCTCCTGGGAAGTTAGAATTGGAAATGAGCCTAGAGAATCACGCCCTCTTTCCTGGAGGAGGGAAGAAGGCGTGGCAGGCCTCGACCCGCATCTGCCACGGACCGGGACATCGCCACGGCGCTGGCCTAGAGCCCGGGCTGGACCCCAGTTCCTCAGACCCCCATCCCCTGAGCACCCCACACCCATCCTGCTCGCAAGAGCACTGTCCCGAGCACCCGCCCCACCACCACTTTCCTCTGACGTCCGCTCCAGAGCTCTGACGATCGTCCCCACCTGCCGCCCTTATAAAGCGGACTTTTGCCAATACTGGGATTGATCTCCGCCTCGCCCCAAACCCTCAGCCGGCGCCGACACCTGTCAACTCCGAGCGCGCCCGATTGGTGAGGAATCTGAGCGAGGAGACGCTGGGATCCCGACGGGCGTCTGGCCCTGCTCCGCCCCTCTGCACCCCTGCCCACTCTCTCCCACTGCACCCTGCACACGCACATACGCGCCACACGGCACCCTTGCAGACCCCCCGCCACCGTGGTCCCGGGGGCGGCCGTCCCGGGAGCAGCCCAGCCCGGCGGAGCGCTTCCAGGCGCAGGGACCCCCGCAGGTAGGCGCAGAGCCGGCGTGCCCGGTGCATCGGGGCCGCTCCCTCGGGACGCTGTGGGCTCCGAGCAGGGCGACTTCAGAGCGGAGGGACGTGGCTCTTGCCTCTCCGTGCGGACGCGCGGGTGGTCCACTGTCGGCACTCCCGGTTTTCCGCTGCGAGCGGCTTGGAAGTCTGGTTGCAGGAGAGACAAAGTCCGGGTGTAGGAGATGGGGCAGAAGGGGCCCGGGAGGGACAGCGGGGCCCGGGAGGGACAGCGGGGCCCGGGAGGGACAGCGGGGCCCGGGAGGGGCAGCGGGGCCCGGGTAGCAGCCGGCCTTGGCCGGAGAAAGAACTCCGGTTGCTCACACAAAGGCGGAGCCCATCAAGGCCACCGAGGATTCTTTTGCTTCCCTCCGAATCCGAGGGAGGCTAGTTCTTCCGCCCAACTTCTCATCACCCATGTGCGTGCACGAATGTCTGGATTTTTCCCCGGAAACGAGTTTGTATGAACTGGGGTGCATGAAATAGCCGTGGTCAAGACAGGGGACAAGTAACAAAGAACAAGAATTCCAGGAAGTTAAGGAGTTAGAACTTAGCATTTCTCTACGAAAAGTCTTGTTTTTAATACCTTTGACTCTCTGTTATGTTTTCAAGCATTTATGTATTTTTAAATCGTTTTGGTACATACCATTGAGGGGGTGGGGAAGAGACGAAAGGAAGGAAGGAAAATGGATGGGGAGAAGAGTTAACCAAGAAGGTGAACCGATTAGACAACATAACATCTTTAGTTGATACAGAAACTTGAACCACAGGCACTTGTTGAAAATTGGAGCTAATGTACTTTTGAAATTAATTTTCCTAAAGTTTTTTTTCTAGATATTTGCATGTCACATTACCTTTGGAACCATTCCCTGAAAGTATTTGAAAGAAGAGATAGAAGAATGCATCAATGAATGAATACGTTAAAATTGTCAAGTTACTTTACTGAAAAATTCTAGATCAAATAGTAGGTTAGTTCCAAAAAGCAAATAAAGACATACTCTTTGTAAGTGATTCCTTGATGGAGTTACCTAGTTAAGATACAAGACAAGGTTAATTTTATATTGAAAGATTTATTAAACACAAAATGATTATGATTATACTTGTTTAAAAGATTTTTCTTTTTATTTGTTTCATGAATGCTCAAAACAATGTTACATTGTTAAATAGAATAATAAAATGAACACTTGTTGGTAACTGCTAGTATAACACATGATTTCAATGTACATTTTCTTTAAGTGACACAGGATCTCTCATGAGCCAGCTGGTTTATTTCTGGCTGCTTATGTATGGTTGACTAGTTTATAATGCATTGCTGTATTTTCAGAAATCTTAATGAAGTAGCCTTCTGTGGAAGATTCCAGAGCCTTAGATAAAAATGGCTTTTCATGTGGAAGGACTGATAGCTATTATCGTGTTCTACCTTCTAATATTGCTGGTTGGAATATGGGCTGCCTGGAGAACCAAAAATAGTGGCAGCACTGAAGAGCGCAGTGAGGCCATAATAGTTGGTGGCCGAGACATTGGTCTGCTGGTGGGCGGATTTACCATGACAGGTAGGTTCAGCTGCCCACTCCTCCTTGGCTTTTCAGAGTAACAAAGCAAATGTTACTCTTTGTCTTTTAAAGATTTTTATGTTCATTACTTATGTATATTTTAAATAATTTACATTTATTTAAAACAAAAGTAAAGTGGTTCAACTCAGTAGTACTTGAACAAATGATTTTATAATAAACCACTGGACAGAGTATCAGTGAAACAAATCCGAGCTATCTGGGCTGTTTAGTGGGTGAAAACAGTACCAACAAAGAGGTAGAGGAGAGTACAAAAGTTTCTTAGTCTTACAAGTTATGTATCTGTTAAAGTGATTAAGTCGATTTCTCATCTTGTTTGTTAATGCAGGCATGAAGTTGTGACTTTGAGTTGTCTTAAATGGTAAATATGATGAAAGCTAATTAGTGATGGTTTCAAACAATAAATCAATTTTGGAGCAACACAATTCCAAATTGATTGATGGCCTGTTTTAAAACCTAATTCCTCCATTTAATAAACTAATTTCCTTACAAAAAGACAATCACATGTTAAAAATTCACAGCACTGAAAGAAAAAATTTCCATGAAACTTGATATAAAAGGAAAAAGATCTAGGTGTGTCCTAACAGGAATCCTTCTGCCACCATCAGCAGCTCTATTCCATTTGAACCTTCTCTGTGCTAGGAGGAACAGATATTCTCTCCTTTGCTCAGAAGTGGTTCTAGTTAAGCAGTGACTTGTTTCTCTTTTATATTCTTTTGGATCATGGAAAATATTTCAGAAAAACAACAATTTAAAATCACATCTTTAATGTGATTTGATATATATTTACAAACAATACACTGTTCATTAGGGAGTCTTACTAGGTTTTTAAACCTCAGCAGCATAACTCATACAAACAGGAACTCTGAATGCTCATTGGAAAGTATCCCATTAGAAATCATATCCAAATGATGCCCAGTTTCAGTCCTGAAGTGCTATTTAAAATGATTCACTCCCTATATGAAACACTTTATCAAACCAATCTGTAAAAACTGTAGCCCTGTTTGGCAATCTGAAACCTATAATATTCTAAAATAATTTGTGTACTATCGATTTTATCTTTCAGATATTCATATTTTGTGTTTTTAACTCTTGGCCAACTGCACATGGCTCCATTTGGTTTTTACAAAGATCTTTATATTTGAGCACTATGAAAGCGGTCTGAGATTAAGTGAAAACACAGAGCTACACAGGCTAACAAAGACCAGAGGCAGAGCCAAGCCCAGGTCTTCCAGCAGCCACGCCCAGGGTTTCTCTACAAAATACCCCGTGCAGCCGTCTAGCTGGTTTCTTTCTTTTTTCTTTCTTTCTTTCTTTCTTTTTTTTTTAAAAAAGAACAAACTGTGTCATGCAAAATGTTTTCTATGATGCCTAATATACAAAATTAGATAAATACAAAAGCATAAAGAGTAAGAATCGTCCATAAACTTACCACCTGCAGATAAATTTACTGAAATATTGGCATAGATTTTCTGATATCTTTTTCTCTTATTATCTACCTATTGATGAACATTGTGTACAACTTTATATCTTCATTTTAATTTTTTATTATAGCATGTCTTCTTTACCCTAAGATTCAAATCTAATACTGGTATCTGATGTGGATTAAAATATTGTGATTATATTTCTCTCGTATTTCTCTTATTACAAAGAAAATGAGAAAAAAGGGCAAATAAAACAACAAAGGTGATTGATTTCACTAAAAAATATTGAAAATAATTGAATTGTTATATATAAAAGCATTTTGTTCATTATAAATTATTATGTTCTATTACTCTAGTTTAACATTTTATTTATTCTGTCCATGAAGACAATATTTCAGAATTTGTTCTTTTCATCATTTAGAGTGATTTTTTTAATCTAATAGGTTGCTAAATTATATAGAAAAAATGAATTATAATGTTTTTTATAAAATTTCAAATTCTAGCTCACTTTTTAAACATTTTTTTTTCTCTCACAACTGAAAAGAACCTTGGTCAATATCATAATTCATTTAAAGTCTGAACCATTTTATCTAAACCTTGTGAGAGTCATAGCATATAATTGATAAAGAATGAAGATTGAAAATAAAAATGTACATAGTTTAAATGTTCTTGTTCTCACTTATGAATCTGACCTGAAATATACAAATATGTGGAGCAAATTCTGGCATATAAGAGACTAGCTGGAAGAGACTAGCTAGATGAAAATGGAGGGATTTTCATCATAACAAGTTAATTAAGTCTTCACTTCTATATAATGTTTGTGACAATTCAGGAACAATTTTTCCTTTTGGACAAATGGAAACGAAGACCTACATAGTGAAAAATGATCACTAATAGGCTTCGTGCTTATAAGACCATCAAACCATTTACCGAACGCAATAAAACATCATTGGTGTGTTTTCAGCAGTTCCAGGTCCTTAGCAGAAATATGAAAGGTAAAGTCTCGGTGCCTGTGAGAATTCATTTCTTCAGGTCCTTGTTATACACTGGGTGAGGTGAGAAGGGGAAACCCTTTTTCAGCACGGTTTACAATGAAAAAAATATATAGCATTTGTTATTTGTTCACATCCATGTAAAAGCTGCAATGAAAATGAGAGTGGTTGCTAAATACATATTTGTCCACGTTAAGATTTTGTATATAGACTTTCCATTTAAATATACTTAAAATTCCTTACAGGGAGGTCTTTCTATGTTAACCTTTGAAAAACAGTGTTAACCCCAAAACATTTTCTCTTCTTTGCTTTGTATTTGGATTAAAAGCCAGATAGATTTTGGCATGAATACAACAGAAATACTTGCCTTTTATAGTATCATATATATAATTTAAAATTTTTAATTTACATTCTAACTGTGAGATTTTAGAGAATTTTTCAGAGCCAAATTGAACAGTACAGCTTAGAATTCAGTCTCATAACTGATAAGATTCTTGCCAGCATATGTCACTCATAATTTTACAAAAATTCTATATAGGAATTATTTTAAATATTTTGACTATACTATTAAAAGGATATATACTGCAGAGTGTTTCATTAACTTCAGTTTTTCAGCAAGTATCAAATATTATATTGTCTTCTCAGAGAAATAGTACAGTTTGTAACTCATTCCCAAACTTGTTTAAGCAAAATGTGGTATTTTCTCTTCAGTTATTATATTATAGAAATTTTATTAAATAGTAACTAAACAAATGTTTCTTATTATTCTCTATGAAATATTAAATATCTTACTGAAATACTCAGATTAGAACAAATAATTGCAAGTGGATATGGATTCTCCAATTTATGGATATGGAGTCAACAATTTAAATTCTTCTGAATGATAATCTGTGCCCTAAATGTAGAAGAGTGGGGTGGGGGGTTGCGGGGGGAACAGGGAAGGAGGGAGGTCATTTGAACTCACTTTAGGACACCTTGGAATAAAAGTGTTGTCTCTCTACTCCTTTTGTTCCCCTTAACAATTTAAGGTAGTAAGTTCAACTTAGTTATGATTCAAAGTGACTCTACTAAAAAAAAAAAATACACAAACTGACAACCACACAGGCATGTGCGTGCACGTGCACACACACACACACACACACACCACTCTTTGAGGACAATAGTATGAAAAGATCAATACAATTAAAACAGAAGGATCTGGAAATAAAGACACTTGACCCATGTTAGGGAGGCTGGGGGGAAAAGTTTTATTGCAAATATAAATAGCCATTAAATATATAGGATCTCAGACTCTGTGATTTAATAATGTAATTTAAAAGTAATGATTAAATGGATTTAGAAAACATATGGGGCAACCTTGTCCAATAGAAATATAATGTGAGACACAAATGTTATGTTAAATTTTCTACAAACCACTTTAGAAAACAGAAAAATAAATGAATTAATGTAGATAATAGGATGTATATAACTCAATATATTTAAAAAATGATTTATTTCACCATGTAGTCAAAAAATTATTGTGACATCTTGCATTTATTTTTCCATACTAAGTCTTTGAAAACCAATGTGTATTTTATACTCATGAAACATCTATTTCATTCAGATTAGTCACATTTCAGGTACACAATAGTACCATGAGGCCACTGCCACTGTGTTAGACTGAGCATATTTAGGGTATAACAGGTATGAGAGTGTCTTTCCCTCACTTTTTATTCTATTTCAGCTACTTGGGTTGGAGGAGGTTACATCAATGGGACAGCTGAAGCAGTATATGTACCAGATTATGGTCTAGCTTGGGCTCAAGCACCAATTGGATATTCTCTTAGTCTGATTTTAGGTAAGTAAAAATTTTAACTTCAGTAAACCATAAAGGATAGGAATATAAATAATTATTGTGGGAAAATGTTACTATAAATTTCTAATTAGATGTTACCAGAAGTTGGTAATGCTAATGCTTAGATTATCTGATCTCTTGATTATGGAATGTGGAAAAAAGAACACTTAGATATTATGGCTATCAGAACAGTGAATTTCTTAATATAAAGTTGTTTCTTTTTAAAATAGTGTTGACGTATCATTAAAAATGAATCAACTTGAATTATATCTAAATTTATTTTTGTAAACCAAACTAATAAAAGGTCAAGAATATTGTATAACATAAAGTTTCTAACATTTTTGCACTTAAAATACTTTTTTTTAAATCTTGTGATTAAATCAAAATATAGGATTGCTTGTTACGCTGGGTGATACAAATATATCAAGCATTTTTTGAGTTCTGTGCTGGTCCATATTTTACAATACACATGTCTCAGCATTCAACTGTCCTTTGAAAGCACACAATAATGAATGTATTAAGAAATTTGCATTTGGTTGCTAACTATTTCTTTGCTCTATATTCAGAGACTATTTTAGATTGGTTCCTCAACATATATAAGCATTCCAAAAAATTTATTTGCACTGAGAAATTATGGCAGAACACAAGGTTAGCAAAAACTTACTTTATGAATTTTTTATTTTTTTATAATCACTTGTTTCATTTTTTTCAGGTGGTCTGTTCTTTGCAAAACCTATGCGTTCCAAAGGATATGTGACCATGTTAGACCCATTCCAGCAGATCTATGGGAAACGCATGGGTGGGCTGCTATTTATTCCTGCACTCATGGGAGAGATGTTCTGGGCTGCAGCTATTTTCTCTGCCTTAGGTAAGGACTGATGGAACATTGCTCTGGCTCCATCTGTCTGGTTGGCTGCATGTCAGCTTCACAACTTTACTTTCTTCAGCCACAGGGCAGGCCATGACCAGCCTCCCTCACCTAGATTAATGTAGCTATCACCCTGCTTCCAGTTCTGCCCCATTCCTATAGTCTTCACACAGTAGTCAGTTGTCCTTCTACCATACAAATCTGATCACATTTCTTTCCTGCTTAAACTAAATTTTTTAACCCAGGCTCATAGGCTTCTCAAGACATAGCCTTTGAGTATCTCCTCTCATTATTCCTCTCTCCTCCTTCTTTCTTCTAGAACTGTAGTCCTCCTCTCTTGCCTCTAACACTTTGCAAGCCCAGGTGCTCTCTGCTTTGGACTCATCTTTCCTCTTTCCTTTCTCACTGCTTAGCAACCCGGAAGTGTCTTTCCAATCTTATAGATACCACTTCCTCAAAGTAGTCATCCTGAAGTTTCTGGGTGCCTTTCCTATGTGCTTTCTTAGGCACTAGGAGTTTTCTTGTATTGAACTTAACACTTTGTGTGACCAAGTGCCTGTTTATCTAATTCATGCCCAATTTCCAACCTCACAAAAAAGATCATAAATTTCTCAAAGGTGGGACTTATTTCATGTTAATGTTTGTAATGCAATCATGAATGAATAAACTATGTATGACTATACTTTTTCAAAAGTGAAAAAGAAAGTGTTATTTCCTTTCTCAGTATAATTGCATTACATCCTAAAATATTGGATTGTAGACATGTTTAGGTGTCTAGAAAATGAACTCAGGGTGTGACTTACTACCAAGATCATTTAATGCTAAGGTTAAGCTATCCTTGGCCCTTGGATTCACAACCCACTTACTAGATTTACAAAAAAAAAAAAAAGAGAGAGAGAGAGAGAGAGAGAGAGAGAGAGAGAGAGATTTCAGTGGAGTTGTAGGAGAGCTGCAGGCTCAATACCTTACCTTTTGATGAAGAGGGAATCTAAATAATACTACTGAGCACTGAATTCCTTCTTGAAAATCAACAGAGTTGGAAGTTTTACAACCTTCTTCAGTGAGCTATCTCAATATTTGACTTCCAAGCATTCATATACTATACTCTTCATCTGTTCTTACAAATGGAAATAAAGGGCTTACGTCTACAACCAGACTTTAAGTGGTCAAAACAAAAGTAAGATAAGATGAATCTGTTTCTATGTTAAATATTCTAGACTACAAATTTGTCTTTATGTTTCAGTAATATCATCAGATTTGGCCTCTATAATATCATGTATTAGTTTATACTACGTTTCACTCCTTTCTCTCTCAAACTCCTATGCAATCCTATCTTATTTTCTTGGTCTCCAACTGTAAAATAAAGGAATGACTTGTAGAAGAGAATTTAATAGTTGTTAGATACTGTAATAACTCAGTGAAAATTCATGCACTTTTCTTGTAATAAATAACAATATTTCACAACTACCACTATTCTTATGTTCCAATAAAATTATATGGAAAAATAAACCTCCCATTTACCTTGCTCTCATTAGCTAAGAAGCAATAGTAGTTTATTTGTCATTAATTTCAACACCAGAAAATTTTGGTTTTTTTAAAAAACTGCCTGCTGATATATCCAAAAGAGGTGGGCTGAATATCTAACAGAATACACAATACTTACTCTCATAGAATAAAGATCAATTTATGAAGAAAGATTGAAATTAATAAACTAATATTTCTAAAACATTTTGGAAATATAAAATAGCTGAATTCTAAACTTTGTTGCAATCAGTTATTTTTTGTGCATATATATATGTGTGTGTGTATGTCTATGTCTGTCAACATGTATGTAAAATATGTTAATCTACATATATACCCACACACACATCCATTGGCATATATGTAAAAATTACTGCTATTGCTTTAAATATGCACTCTGATAAAGAAAATGTGTTTCTATTTTTAAATTAACACCTATATTCAAAAATAATAGTTTGATGTACTTCTAATGTTTATTAGAAATAACTTGGGATACTTAAGAATAGACAAATATAAAATCTATTACCACCTTACTGTGAATGTGTGTAGTTCACCACTGAAACAGGAGAATCTTAAACTACCTTTTTGGTATAAATGGACAACATAATTACAACTTCTTAAAAATAGATATAGTATTTACATTTGTGACAGCTCAGATTCAGTGATCTTTTTATAACTTTACAGTATATTTATTTTTATAGCTGCTTGAGTAAACTAGTATTTCACATCAGGTCTCAAAGCATAAAATTGATTTTATGCACTAGAGATGATGGAATTTAGAAAATATTTTAGAGAAAAACTTATCCCAATCTTAACAGCAATAAAAAGTAGGTGGTTTCTCTAAAACCACTGAGTTATAACCAAATGGCAACATCTACTGATATCCCAATATTTATGATCCTAGTCCAATGATTCTTTTCTATAACATACAGATAGTACTAAAAAGAGGTAGGGTAATAATTGGACTTTTCGTAATTTATGGGATATAACTTAGAAATATTGTCATTAAAGTGAAAAACTAGACCAAAAGAAAAAATGGCCAAGAGTTGCAACTAAAGGTTTAACATGTGAAAATTTCAGGAAAAAAAATAATAACTTGATAAATATCTATACAACAACTCAGTCAATTATCCAGTCAGTTATAAATAATTGACCTTTGTCTTCATCTTCCAATATCTTACTAGGTTTTTCCTCTTATTAATTGGTTTTTACTCAAGGAAGTAATTTAATTTTGTTACAAAAAAAACTATTTAAAAATCTTGAGAAATATTTTACATTATTATCTTAGGTCAAAATGTCTTATGTTTCCCTTTGATATATCAAATTTTTATCTCTGGTGGGTTGCATACACTATTAGCACATAATTGAGGGGTGGTAGAATATAAAATTTCAATTAGTAATACCAAAAATTTAATTCTTTTGCATATATGTTAGCATTGCTGTAATTGCTGTTTTTAAATAATATGAACTATAAACTTTATAGTTTTTGAGAATGATAGGGAAAAGGTTTTTAAAGCAATAAGTGAATTCTGAATTGGCAGTCCAAGAATCATAGTGGTCCAATCGCCCATATCATAATATATTCACTGGAAATATAAACCCCAACAAACACAATAAACAAAGTCATAAAGAAAAAAAAAGACACATAAATTTGATTTGTAAGACAGGTTCAAATTTTGATGATGAAAATTACTTAAAATTATAATGTTGTAATCTAAGGATCTTCAATAAATTGGTGTTCTAAGAGCAGGACTGGAATGCTCCACTAATTAAATAAAATAAAAGTGATTTTTCACAAAGTTGAAAGAGAAAAAGTTAATAGTGAAATTTACCAATTGTATTATTTTATCCTACAAATTTGTCTCAAACCTTGGTATCTTATACCATCTAATAAAAACTAGCAGAGTTCAGAGTTAATGCAAAATAAAGGGTGAATGTTAATTGTGAAATGTAGAAAATGCTGATTATGCTTATCATAAAAGCTTGTTTTTATCATACATATGAATAAGTATATTGTATATATTTAATGAAATCATGGTTTTGATGGTGGAATTAATGCAAGTTCTTATAGTAGTTTAAAATTAGTATATTTCATGGAATTCTGTAATCATATCATGATTTTCAGGTGTCCCCATATAATAAGTTAGCAAAACATGAATTTCAGAAAAAATAATATATGTATGTATATATAAATATTTATAAATATACACATATGCATATTAAACTTACCAAGATTTAAATTTTTCAATATGAAAAGTTACCTGTTATAATCCAATACATTTTGTATGGCACAGGGGAAAATATTTGCTGTCACTGAACTTCCAATATGTGTTTGCATATGAGGTGAAATATATTTGAGTACCTTGACCATATCGCCATTCTCTTGTTTGCTTTCTTCCAGGAGCCACCATCAGCGTGATTATTGACATCGATGTTCATGCTTCTGTCATTGTCTCTGCTCTCATTGCCATCCTGTATACCCTGGTGGGTGGTCTCTACTCTGTGGCCTACACGGATGTAGTTCAGCTCTTTTGCATTTTCATAGGACTGGTAAGTGGAGACATTTCTTCTCTCCCCCTCTCTCTCTTCCACTTCCTTTTCTTCTTTTCTTCTTTTGTGAAAGATAAATGTGGTATTTTATGCTAACTCAGCAAAAACTAATAGAAATGTTATTTTTCATCATGAATCATTCATAGTGTCATATATTATGAAATATTAAATTTCTTTATGAATAAATTGAATTAAAAACTCTAGTTGTTTTGTTAGATTTTATCAACAAAATTGTATTCTCAGTTTAATTCTTAGAAAAGGTATAGATAGTCCTTTTCTTTGAGGATACATTTGATGAAAATTTATGTATGATCTTCCTTGAGTTTTGAAAGCAACACACTTTTCTCAAAGTTAAAATCTATCCCTTGATACTAATCTGTATTACACTCATATCCTTCTCTTTCATCAGTATTGATTGATCCATAATACTGCCCATAAGCATAGAAATTCGCTCATTGGAATTACTGTGGGTTTTAATATTAATCATCAAAATTGAGGTCTAAAAATAAAGAAAAATATAAATTATATAAATGTTTATTTTAGTGAATGAGACTAAAATGCTTATAAGTCTCAGATTAAATTAGGTAATATATTTGTGTTTTGTTAATCAAAAAGTACTATATAATTATGAGACAAATGAGTATTAGTATTACATGAAAAGCACTCATATGTCATGAACACATTTCAGTCAATGGTTAGCCTTTGTATGCTCACATCTTAAAATGTGGATTGTAATTATACATGTAAAAATATCCAACACCTAAGACATATCAGGAGTATAAAAAAAAAAACATGATGTTTCCACTCTGTACTCTATACAGGATTCGTAAATGTACACTGACTCAGTTATGTATCCCCTAGGAGCAATGTTCTTTTGCAAAGGCCATGGACAAAGCAAGCTGAGACTTCAGATCATGTCTCATTTTCCCATGCATTGTCAAAGCACCCTTGATTGTTCTTGTTTGGCTTTCTTAATTTTTCTCAATATGAGAAGCTTTTCACTCTATTTTAATGTTTATACCAGGCACTTAGAAATGAAATATGAGGAATAAATTACATATCCATTTTGTTCTTTTGTTTTTTTGCTATCTAGTATCTCTAATAATATACAGAAGGAAAGTTTAAAAAAACTGACTACAATTAGAATTACAGTTTAGCCATAAATTTACATATACTAACAATGGTCATATTCCTCTTTTTCTCCTAGACATTTTCTTTGCCTTTCCTGGAATTGCATTCACTTATATTTTAGTTGATTTAAAAAATATTTCATTTTGTCAAGGACTTCTCCTTTTATTATTTTTAAATTTTCAAAAGCAAGTGGTCAGTGCTGAAATTCTGCATTTTCTGTAGCATCATCATAAATTTCCAGAAATAAATCTTTGTTGAGGATGTTGGAGATACAGTTAGTTTGAAAATGGCAGCTCTCATAAATGATGTACTTAGTATTCTAAAAAACACAATTCTAGAGGATGAATCTATTTATTTACAACGTATTGCTTTGCATGAAACCAGAACTTAAAACACATAGGTGCATAAATCAAATGTGCTAGTGTAAAGATTATAAGGCAAATATATGTACAGATAAATGTTCCAGTGGTTCTCTGCTACAAATGTAACTGAATTGATAAGGAATCAAGTTCTGTTGGTTACTACTTAAGAACCTTTTGAATTGGCTGAATCAAAGACCAAGTATGTTTTTTTGCTGTTTTCTAAGCTTCAAATTGTGATATATGTGTATATAATTAAATAATCAACTTGTACTGTAAACCATCTCCTCTTCTCAAATTCTTTAATTTTTCCATTTTCTCATCATCATTGGAGCTCAACAACTGTAAACTTGAGGCTGACATGGTAGTTTTTCTTCTCTCTGATCCCCTTCTTTTTAGTATAATCTAAAGGCTATTGAATGTCTCCTCATAATTCTATTTAGTACCAATATTTTTTTATGTCTAATATCATTACTCCACTTCAGGCCTTTGTCTGGGTTATATAGTATCACCTTCTGCTCTTCCAGACTCCTCCCTTATTTCTAAACTCACTATTCATATGTATGATACTAAAATGAAAAAGAAATTCTACTAAAATCATTTTAAAGTTCAGAAGAAATTCCTTGATCTTCTAGTTGCCTGTAAAAATACAAATCTCTTAACTTACAATTTGAGGCTCTCTCCACATATCTCTCCTGTTTCCCTAAGCCACTCCCATACAAGAACACCTTCTTACCCAATAGATGTGTACACATGCACATGCACACGCATGCATACACACACATACACACACACACAAACATATATTCTACTCTTTGTCTTGCTTAACCTAGACCATCTGTCCCTTCACTTTCTTCTTCTTCTACCTATTTGTACTGAGCTCACCCTTGAAGGTTTCTTTCATTCCTCAATCAAATATTTCTTTGTGCTTTAACGAATGGATATCTTTTTTTTTTTTAATTTAAAGAAAACAATAAGTTTATATATAAATATATATAATGTTCTCAAATTAAATGTTTTTTTTCCTCCAAGGCTTCTGATGACCGCTTCTGTAGTTGATATGATTGATATAAACATTGCTAAACATAGAAATAGATGATATATTGTAACTTTTTTAAATCAGTTTAATGACATCCCACAGAGAACACAATTCTAGGTTCTTGTCTTTCTGAACAAGAGGAACTACTGAGCTATGTGGTCTATGAGAGGAATAAAAACTAGATGCTTAAATCTTGCATATATTAAATAGTTAAAAATCATTACCTAATACACTAATGTCACTCTTTGGTTACAGTGGATCAGCGTCCCTTTTGCACTGTCACATCCTGCAGTTACAGACATTGGGTTTACTGCTGTGCATGCCAAATATCAAGAGCCTTGGCTGGGGACCATTGAATCATATGAAGTCTACACTTGGCTTGATAGTTTTCTGTTACTGGTAAGTGATGTCTTACTTGAAGAATACAGTCTAATTTTTCCTAAAATCAAATGCATTTTCAAGATTTTAATGTATATATGTAAATTTTACCTACTGACTCATGTCCATTTCTGAATTGACTACTTTCTGTTGGGAGGATGGAGACACTTGAAGACTGTGGTAACTGACTTGTGTCAAAGTGAAGAGCAAGGAAGACCTTTAAAGGATAATGTCCATGGGGTTATGTGTGATGTGTTTGCATTTCTATTATACAATACATGAAGGAACACCACGCCCTACACCAAGATACCTCTCCCAATCTTAGAATGAAGCCATCTAAAGGTTTTAATTTGTATTTTTAATTAAGGCATTAAAAACCAATTTCTGAAATTAGTAACGCATTCAGTCTGTAAGTAAATTAGTGGTGCCAGAGGCTTTAAGTGTATGAGATAAGTTGTGAAAGGAATCCTCAGGAAAGAAGCCGTGGGCAGTCAGAGGCAGCTTGGGAATGTGCAGAACTTTGGAGGAGGGTGCTGGCAGTGAAAAGTGGAAACAGAAGAAATAGAGGCAAATCATAGACAGGTTGAAGGAAGAGGGAGCACCAAAGGAATTCCAGATTTTGTGATTTTGTTAATTAGGGGGGTTATGTATAACAATAAAGCACTGTTTTTGATTTTAAAGTAAGAAATAGATTAATTTTTTATGAAAAATAAAGAGAAATGATTTATTTTTGTTTCCTCTTTAGAGGGTTCACAATATTTTGTGATTTCACTTTGTGTTTGTGGCACTTTGCTTAGCTTTAGCACTAAAATTAGATGTGCCTCTCAGTAAAGAATTTCCTGGTAATAAGTCAGGAAAACATAAAACCAAATGTGTCCTGTGTTGGCACAGGGGGCTTCTTTTCCAAAGACTGTTAAGAAATGTATTGGCCACAATTTGTCTTAAATGGTTTATAATTATAAATTCGATGAAGAAAGGGATTAAATATTACATGTATATATAATTATACCTGTATGGCAGGTATATTTATGGTTATATTGAAGAGACAATGAGACTCATTAAAGTTAGGCAATTTGTAGATATCACACCATTGTCTGAGCAAGAGATTGAAATGAGATCCCAAAGATTTTTCTCCTAAACCACACGTGAGTCCTCAAACATTAATCTTCAAAATAAAGCATTGTATCTAATGATAGCTTAAGTTTCTTCCAGCTCAAAAAATTATGTTACTAAGTCATGTTCATTCTTCAAATTGTAAAATAAGTTAAAGTAACAGATATTGAATGAATCAATGAATGAATTATAGAATAAGACTTAAAATGCTTCAGCAATATTTGGTCTTTGATATTCCAGTTATCTCTCAATTATCAAGTCCTGGTCATGATATTTTCAACGTATCTTTCAATCCTACCCTGAACCTGCCTATTGTCTCTATATTAGCACTAGATTAGGCTGACAGCTTTCCTCATCCAGCATATTGTAATCACCTCTCCCTCGTCTGCCTGAAGGCAGTCCACACTCATCTCACTCCTTCAAGCTCATTTTTTCCCTTGCCATCAGAGCATCTGTTTGTCAGTAGAGATCAAATTTTGCTCTATTTATAAACTTATAACTTATAACTTATAACTGTCCAGGGAGATTGGTATGTAAATTATTATATAATGATTCATATACTCATTGATATTATTGATGTTCATTGACATGGAAGAGGTTAATGATATATTGATTTACAAGTTGCAAAACAAAAGGAAGTTTGGGAAGAATATAGACTTGAGGCACAGGATAATGAATTTTAGAATTTCTGCTTTTTTTCTTTTAAATATGTATAACAGCTTTAATAAGAAGTATATTGTTCTGGAAACAATATGTGCCAGACACTCTGATTGTCACAGATGTGATAACATAAGCAAGATAGATATCCCAGAATTCAGAGCCCAGTGAGAGAGACAGGCAATTAAAGAATCAACTTCCATACATTGTGATATTGGAAGCTCATTCATCAATTCATTCATTCACATAATATTTATGTGTGCATATGTGTGTATGTATGTATGTATTATGTAGGTGTGTGTATGTTTATTTATCACCAACTCTATGCAAGTCAGGGGAATGTGGCAGTAAAAACTGGAAGGTATTTTCCCAGCCTCCTCTTTAGCTATTTCCACACACCCTGACTTCTATTTATACCAAATACACAGTGGTCTCATAGCTGCCTCATTTGTTTTGTTTTCTTTTTCTTTCTATCAGATTATCTCCCAGGTACTCTCTCCTTTCCTTGCCTTCATCTAGTGATACCCTTTAAGTATACTTAACAAATGATTCAAAATCAGGTTTTCCTGATTACTAGGCAGTTGTCCTTCCTGATACCTTTCACCACCCTCTGTTACACTAAAATAAGTAATTGCTTTTTACTTTTGTTTCCATATATACCTCTTCATAGGATGCAATAAATTACATTATAGTTTAATGTCTCCAAACTTTTTTGATTGTATAGTCTCAATATGAATTTTAAGCATACCCTTAATATATGTACATGTAATTAAAAATTGTTTATATTTACTATACTAACACATTATGCAAATAATTTAATAAAAACAACAATATAACATTCAGGTATGAGGTAAATATGAGCATAAATAGAATTTCTAATTTTTTTTTTATTCTCTATGATATTGAGAAGTCTGCACATGCTATTTTGGACAACATTGCAATATGTTGGCTCTCCCAGTGGACAGTGAACATCAGAGCAAGAACCATTCCTTATCTTTGTGCTCTGACAGCCATTACATTGCCTGGCACATACTTAGAGTGCAGAAATATTCACTGGATTCACATGAAACTCCACACTTTTAAAATCTTAACTTTTCTGAGACAATTTTGTGATGGTTAGGACTTCCAGATGAGAACACCAGGTATCTGAGTAATTGTAAAGCAGCTTAACGAAGGTAAATTAAGAAAAAGAAAATATGTTCTATGTAATTAAAAAGAACTTGGGGAAATTCTGCTCAATTTAAAATATGGAAATAACATAACAATAGCTATTGAGATATGTGGTATGTAGGACCATTTTCTACACTTCTGAATGTGATTGTAAAAAATCTCATTTAAAAAAATACCTAATATATGCTATTTGTTTTCAATTTATTCTGAGTCCTTGTGGGTCTCATGCAGATGCTAGGTGGAATCCCATGGCAAGCCTACTTCCAGAGAGTCCTTTCTTCATCCTCAGCCACCTATGCTCAGGTGCTGTCCTTCCTGGCAGCTTTTGGTTGCCTTGTGATGGCTCTACCAGCCATACTCATTGGGGCCATTGGAGCATCAACAGGTAACTCTTGCAGCTTCATTAGTTGACTCTTCACCGAAGTTACCAATTACCATTCATCTTCCCTCCCTCTCCCACTTTTCCTCCTACCTCTACATAGTTAATTGTTTCTCATTTGTTATAGCAGTCAACAAATTGTATTATATATTTGTGGCCTCCAAATATTTTTGATTGTTTACTGCACCAATAAAACATTGTAAGCACCTATCACCCATGTTGGTATATTTATCAATTATGTATATGTAATCCTGTTAGCAGTGGTTCTCAATTAAGGTGCACATTAACATTATCTAGGGAGGGAAAGGACTCTTTAAAATATACCTGTTTCTATCTTACCTCACAGGGATTTCATTTTAATAATCTAAGATAAAGCCAGAAACAAGTATTTGTTTTTTAAAAGGTCCCTTGATGAGTCAAAGTGCAGACAGAGTTGACAGTCACTAGCTTATACTTGTACTTGCCGTTATCATGACCATCTAAAGACCAGTTTAATCTTAAGATTCTTTTTTTACATTTTCAATCATTTACTAATTAAAAGTTTTCCTTCTTAGAGAAATCAATCAATAAGTCTGTAGGCAAAGATAAATTAAGATTTAAGTCACTTAGAGAATAACTTACTCAAAATTGGTAAAAAGAGCATCATAAAGTGCTTATCTCCTAGTTAGCATCTATCTACAGCATTTTTTAAATCTTCAATTGAACATATTAGTTATTCCTGAAACTTATGTTCTCATGCTATATACCTTTCAAGAGTGTTTTAGGATAATACATTACATTAACCCGAATTTAAAGGAATCTTCTAGATATAAGTAATTAAAACAGATTAAAGAAGTTTAACTTTCACTCTGTTGTATTTTGTAAAGATGTCCCAGAATAATACTCACATGGCTACTTTGATTTTCAATAGAGCTATGTATTGAATTATTTCATTTTTAAAAGAGCAACTATGGTTTATATTGTGCACTTTCCATTCCAGTTGTCCATCAATGATATAAACACTTAAAAATAGGCTGACAAAGGTGATTGTGTACTTTTGAATAAAAGATGGCACTTATGTCACAGTTAAAAAATAGATGTGGCCATTAGTATATATGTGTGTTGTAAAACAACAGACTGAAAAAAAAAAGTGGAGCTTATTATTTTTCTGGGATTAGGTGTACTTTCTTAGTTGTTATTTCTGGTACCATAATATCTCAGTTAATACTATAAAACTGGCTTCATCAAAGCATGGCTTTGAACAGATTTAATAAAAAATGGGGAAAGAAAAAAATGATAAGATCCAAGGAAAAGCACTCCTATTTGATCCTATAACTATGGAATTAAAGAAGTTCAACAAATAAAAAAAGGAGCTATACTAATATACATTTAAAAGTCCTATTGTATTCTTCAGCATATGTCAGTATAATAGTCCTCAAGGCCCTTATCCAAGACCCCTAGTTGATGCCTGAGTTTACAGATAGTGACAAATCTTATACAGTAAGTTTTCACTTAATGTCTCCCATAGGTTCTGTGACTTTAAACAAAATGATGTATAACAAAACCAGTTTTACCATAGGCTAATTGATATAAACAAAAGTTAGTTTTCTACCGCATCTCATCGTTATAACAAAGTGATGTTGAACATCATTCAAGAACCGCTATATGTACTATGTTTTTCTCTTACTCACACACCCATGATAAGTTTAATCTATAAATCAGGCACAGTGATATTTTAACAACAATAATTAATAATAAAATAAAGCAATTATAACAATATATTGTCTTAAAAGTTATGTGAATATGGTCTTTCTCAAAATATCTTATTGTACTGTATTCATCCTTTTTGTGATGATTTATGATGACACAATGCCTATGTGATGAGATGAAGTGAGGTGACTGACAAAGGCACTGTGACATAGTGTTAAACTATTACAAGGGTGACTTGAATAGAAGCACTGGGACCTGATAGACTACGGAACTGATAACTGAGATGGCTAAGTGACTAATGGGCAGAAAACAAATATAGCATGGATTTGCTGGACAAAGGGATGATTCATGTCCCGGGCAAAATGGGGCAGGATGATGTGAGAGAGTATCATATTACTCAGAATGGCATGCAATTTAAAACATATAAATTGTTTATTTCTAGAATTTTCTACTTTATATTTTCAGACCATGATTAACTATGAGTAATTGAAACCACAGAAAGCAAAACCATGGATAAGAGGGTACTACCGTGTAACCAAACAATAAAAGACTTATCTATTCAGAGATAAACTTACATTTCAAGTCCTTTTACTAGAGTCCAAAAAAACTGAAAATTTCAGCCTCATACCTGCACTTTTTATTCAATAAAAAGGGACTGTTCTTTATCTATCATGTCTCCTATTCTAGTAAGTGAAAGTTGATGCAAGAAGAAGTTTAGGTAGGAGAAAAGTAATTCTGAGAAAGCTCCAAAACCAAGTTTATATTGGGAAGAAGATGGGTGAGAATAGCTCCACTGTGTCTTTATCCACTTATGCATATATAACTAAGGACAAAGGAATGAAACATTGAGTGTCCTCTCACAGCTCCAAATGGTAAAAAAATTTCTATGCTTCAGTTCAATAACATTTGTTTTATATAATTGTGTACAATGGAATGCCACCATTGCAGACGATTAGCAGATGATAGCTAGTAGCTAGCTAGCTAGATAGACAAACAGTTAAATAGATATATAGATGATTAGATAAATGATAGATGATAGATAGATAGATGATAGATAGATAGATGATAGATAGATAGATAGATAGATAGATAGATAGATAGATAGATAGATAGATAGATATAGATGATAGATAGATGATAGATAGATGATAGATAGGTAGATAGATAGATGATAGATAGATAGATAGATAGATAGATAGATAGATAGATAGATAGATAGATAGATAGATATAGATGATAGATAGATGATAGATAGATATATAAACCACCATATTCTGTATAGGTCTTGTGAATAAAATTAAGTGTAATCAAAACCCAGTAGTGGCCAGGACATGTAAAACAACTTCTCTTGACCAGTACATGAATTTCTCATCTAATTAGACTAATATATACATTCTGAATTTATTTTAAAAACATCTAGTAAATAGGATGGCTCCAGCTTGATAAAGAACATATGGCTCTTTGGTTGTTACATTTTTTATTTCTATTCAACAGACTGGAATCAGACTGCATATGGGCTTCCAGATCCCAAGAGTAATGAAAAAGCAGACATGATTTTACCAATTGTTCTGCAATATCTCTGTCCTGTGTACATTTCTTTCTTTGGTCTTGGTGCAGTTTCTGCTGCTGTTATGTCATCAGCAGATTCTTCTATCTTGTCAGCAAGTTCCATGTTTGCTCGGAACATATACCAGCTTTCATTCAGACAAAATGTAAGAACACTTTTTTATGTGTGAAATTATTATTGTTGTTGTCATTGTATTTATTGTCTATGTAGTATTATATCCTTATTAATATTCTATATTAAAATTTGACCCTGCTTTGATTAAGCACATGAGGTTAAATAATAATAAATTTATTTTATGCTGTACATGAATGTTTTTAATGCATGTTATCATTCATGTTAATACTGAAAGGAACAAATTAATATAACTATTTCATGGTGCCATGAAATAGTCATGGTGCCATTATTTAAACTCTTGTCTTTCTATTGAAAGAGTACTGAAACCTAAAATACATTAGAAAAACCGAGTTTAATTAATTATGATAAGAGACTTGAGAACCCTAGTGGAAGCAGAACATAAGTAAATTATTTTGTGGGTATTTGTGTTAAACACTGTCCCACTTTTCTTGTAACTCTCTAGTCCAACTTTGTCCAAAAATTGTTTCTCAGTTTGATTCTTTATGATTTGGGTAGGTACAGAATCATGCTATTGTGGTCACCGAGGGGCCCACAGCCCCTCTCCACCTTCTTCCTTGACTAAGGCTTTGTCTTTTTCTAGGTTTCCTAGGTCACAGTAAATAAAACAGTTTCACTTGTTTTTAAAGGTGGTTAGCCTTAAAGGTGGTAGGGTTTCTATGGAGAGAGGAAGCAAGGGTGAGCCATGCCTCCTCATTGCCACATAAGAAGTACTGTTAATATATGAAATAAGTGACCCTTGCGTTATCATTCCTCTATGACAGCACTTTATTTTCTCTTACCTCTGCCCTGCACATTCAAGAAAAGGCACAGGTGTCCTATGTTTCCTGCATGTGGTACTCAGAAACTCTAACTAAGGCCCACAAGAGAGGCCACCTAGATTGCTTGTTTCATTCATTGTAGTTTAGGTTGGTTTTGCCCTTAGATTGAGCCATTTGAACCAATAGAATGTTTACAGCTAACTTTAAAGCACAGAAATGCATCTCATTCCTCACATCAAAGAGCCAACACATTATGTGAAAAGCTGACACTGTGGCAAATTCTTGCAGGCTTCAGACAAGGAAATCGTTTGGGTCATGCGAATCACAGTGTTTGTGTTTGGAGCTTCTGCAACAGCTATGGCCTTGCTAACAAAGACCGTGTATGGGCTCTGGTATCTCAGCTCAGACCTCGTTTACATCATCATCTTTCCTCAGCTGCTTTGTGTGCTCTTCATCAAGGGAACCAATACATATGGAGCTGTGGCAGGTTATGTTTCTGGCCTTTTCCTGAGGATAACTGGAGGGGAGCCATATCTGTACCTTCAGCCCTTGATCTTTTATCCTGGTTATTACTCTGATAAGAATGGTATATATAATCAGAGATTCCCATTTAAAACACTTGCCATGATTGCCTCATTTTTATCCAACATTGGCATCTCTTATCTAACCAAATACCTATTTGAAAGTGGAACCTTGCCACCAAAATTAGATGTATTTGATGCTGTTATTGCAAGGCACAGTGAAGAAAACATGGATAAGACAGTTTTAGTCAGAAATGAAAATATCAAATTAGATGAACTCGCACCAGTGAAGCCTCGACAGAGCATAACTCTCAGCTCAACTTTCACCAATAAAGAGGCCTTCCTCAGCCTTGACTCCAGTCCAGAAGGGTCTGGAACTGAAGATAATTTATAATAACCCCATCTAAATAAAATACTGCTTTCTTGAACAGAGCTCTGTAGCAGGCTAATTCTGGAAGGATGGTTTGCAGCATATAAAAAATGTATTTAAAAAACTAACGTTCTTGAGAACAAAAAAAAAATCCATGTAAAAGTGATACTGTGCAAATATAAATCAAGCTAGAAGGAAGCACCTATGAAAGTAACAGCTTTCCTTCTCATCAATATTCCTCACCCTCATTTGATTTTAATTCTAGATACTCTTACTAAATATTCAGAACTCAAAGAACAGGGTCCAGAATATCTTTATTATTTAAAAAAAAAAAAAGGAAGTAGATACGAAAGAACCAAGGAAATTGGGTCATCTTAATCCAGACCCTATTTGCTAATGCACTGAGTCTAGTTTAGTTACCACCCTAAAGCTATAAGAATAGTTCACTGTTATACCAATGAACGGTGCAATGGATTAAAATCATTTCTCCATGTGATGATAAACCTCTCCTTTCATCTTCTTAACTATATCATTTGCTCAAAATGCAATTTGTTTTTCTTTTAGTAGTGACATGTATTATTCTGAGCATAAGGAAAGCAAACACAAAAAATATTGTATAGTGATTGTTTTGTGTGCAAGATGATAGGAAAATAGAATCCATCTTTCCAGAGGAGCCATGGGCTTCTTTGAATGTGTTTACCACTACTATATGCATTGAGAAGAATACCTGGAACATGAAAAACACAATTATTGGGAAATCTTAAAGCAATAAATCAAAAAGGCCATTAAGCAGAAAGTGACAGGAAAAACAGTAGGTTTTTATTTTTATCTAAAGTTTATAAAGTTATGATTCATAATTAAAGAAGTAATGTCTTGGCTTGTTATCTAAATTAGTATTGGAAGTGAAATTGAGCTATATGTAAAGTGAGATAGGTAGAACCAATTTAATGAGGGACAAACTGCACCTCCTTATAGTAAAACTAGAAAAACAAAACCTGCTCAATTTTAGATATGTGTTAATGAGGAAGATTTAGAGATAAAGAGATATTTTGTGGCACTTTTATGTATAAGCCAATCTTAAGTACTGAACAAATCACCACTACAAGAAGTATATAGTGAATTTTTAAATGCAGAAGAAAGCAGAAAGTAAAAATAAGTCCTAAAGGGAAGAAGCCATCAATTTTAACATTTGGTGTCTACATAAATTTCATGAGGTTGGTCATTAAATATTATTTTACTCCTTTTCTGGAGCTAAAAATATATATGTGTGTATATATGCATATAATGGTTTGTATTCATTTTAGAATTTTAAATGCTTTCTCACTAGTCATATAATAGAAATAACTGGAGCTGTTTTAGAAGAGTGAACTAATGAGCTGAAAAATTATCTGAGAATTTGAACCAATAAAGGCAGCCTAAAGTGTTCAAACTAAAGCACCTTTTTCCAAAAACATTTTTTTTGTGTGTGGGATTCATAGACAAAGTGAAGTTAACTCAGTGTTCAACATTAAATATAAAAGTTGTGTTCGAGAAGCTAGAATTCCTTTTTTAAAATTGTAATTGTCTAAAATCATCGCATAATACATCTCTTCGTTATTAAATATAAATTTACAGGGTAATTTTTAAAATATAAAATTAAATAATTTTACATGATATAATGTCCCATATTTTCTTTGCTTTATAAAAAATTGATGGTGAATATGACATTGCATTCAGAATCTTAATAAACCATCACCTATAATTAAATTTAAAAAATTCTTTTTATTCATCTATTTGCTCAGAATCTACTATATGCCCAGTATCCTATGGAGTACTTGGAAGGAGCACATTATTGGAACCAGAAAGTGTGGGCATCCCAGGATTCTCAGACAGGGATTGAAAGTAGAGCCAGGGCAAGAAACACATTATAGAAAAACTAGAGTTGGAAATACTTGACATGCAAAAGTGATTAATTGATGGGAACTACAGTTTCTGGCAAACATAATACTTCAGATGTGCCATACTTTCCAGCACATTACCTGAATCATTATTTTTACTCATTCCATCACCATAAGTTTTTATTTTAACCTATTTAAGCATGTGTATCCATAGAAACACATTATCTACATTATAATAAAGTATAAAGGAGAATACTCTCATTACAAACATTATATTTTATAATTTTGTTGAATAACAAATGACCAATCATATTTAAAACCAGTGAAAAAGATACTAAGTGAAATTTTTTTCCATTTCATTCATTCTATAATAAAAAAAGATAAAGTGAAATGATTTACCTTATCCAAACTATTAAAAACTAAATAGCAATACATTTTAGCTAAAAGGTAATGTTCTATTTCTATGAAAGTTATTTCCTACCTACTCTCAAACTAGAGGTATAAAAAGTTAATATAAAATCCACTAATAAATGTCCTAAATATTACCAAAGGACAACAATAGTTGAAGATCAAAAGAAATGAAACAATGATTATAATAACTTTATTTAGACACAGTCACACAAAAATTTCCCCTAGTTTCCAAGGAAGAAACAAAGTTGTGTAATACAAAAGATAATTCTTTATGCTCATCACTTACTTTATTTTGACATCATGGGTAGTGTAGATAGCTTTGTGCTCTTCCAGCTTTGCTCAGTGGACCTAATTTTCAAAAACCCATTCTCATTGAAAATAAAACAGAAACATTTTAGACACTGGTGATAATAACCTTTGGAGGCAATACCTATGGATAAAGTGTTAAAATGAAATATATTTTATTTTCATACTTTTACAATAATTGTATCATGTTTATTGGGTACTTTTAATGATTTTTCACACATATTTTTCAAAACCTCAAGCTTATAGCTGACTGAAAAGTCAAAAAGCTTTCAAATGCTCAGTGTCAAAATTCAACTTCATTAATACACTTATAAGTAATGAAATTTATGTGAATATCAAATGAATGTAAACTTGAAATAGTGACTCTAATATAATGGCTATTAGCTTTTTTACTTGGAAATAAAGAATTAGCATTGTATTTTGAACATAAGTTGTGACTTTTTCTTTTTAGCCCTCAGAAAAATTTAATCTGATATAATGTATAATTTATTTTAAGTTTGCTACTGAACAGATACATGTAATGGATCTAAACTTATATTTTTGTCTGTGAAAATATATAAATTATGCTTATAATAAGTAAATTTGCAACTATATATGTAAATGTTTTAAATGTAACAGTATTGTATTAAATATTATTTGTGCAATTCAGGATATCATTGTCTAGTTTTGGCTTTTTGGGGCCCTTAAGACAAATATAAATGGCGCTTCAAGTTGGTTATACAATGGAATTCAAATAAACCATCTCATTACTAGAACATAAGCAAATGCCAATGGAAAGGTTGCACCTCACATAAATCTTGGGAAATTATATGATAGCATATCTCAAAAAAATGTCAATAATTTTTTTTTGGAAAAATACATATGTGTGTGTGTATATCCAAATGAACTTTGACCTCTTACACCTTAATCACAAACATCTGTTTCTTTGGATGTATATAGGGAGTAAGAGTCTAGAATGAGCTTAAGGAAATGACTGAAGGAAAGAATGTGTAGTTTTAGCAGAAAACATCACACCAGTTTGTCTACCATTATGGACACATTTCTGTAAAATATGTATCTTTGCTTTAACACAAATTTATACTATTAGGAGCTAGGAAAGAGAATGTATAGAATATGATATTGAAGCCAGTGTATATTCTTTTTATTTTAACCACTATGTTTAGAGGCTTTAATTTGATTATTAGCATTTTCCTAAGACAGATATTCAGAGAGATCCAGGATAATGATAAATGGTTATTTCTTTATTTTTTATACAATCACTTAAAGAAGAGTTCCAAAACAGTAAAAACAGCCATGTCATATTATTTAAATTCTCTAGAAGAAAAAATTCTCTGTTGGTTTATTGATATTCTATCTAAAGACAATTAAAAACATAAACCAGATAGTACTTAAGGCCTAAGGATAGAGTTAGAATAGTGAGGATTAATGAAAGAAATAATTGAAAGCAACTCTTGAAGTGCTACAAAATGCTGCTCAAGTGAGCCACAGCACAAGAAAGGCTCTAGGAATCTGATTCACTGGCTTCAGGCCTGAAAATGAATTTTGATTACACCCTTACTTAGAAACCTATTTGGAGAATTGTAGCATAACTTGATAGGCTGTAGATAAGGGGGGGATGTAGCGTAAGATATATATGGCTTCAAATAGCATCTCTGTCTCAAATTGAGAGTCTTGACAAATTGCTTATCTTCAGGGGCTTCAGTTTTCCAAATAAAAATTGTATTTATCTGTTATTAGGCTGAAATTATATGACACATAAAAGGCTACATGGTAGCACACACTTAAGTGTAAAGATATAGAACTATGAATATAACTCTACAACTGGAATGATTATGACAAAACATATCTAGCTATTTGGGAAATCATTTTGACATCAAATCTTGTCATATTCAAGTAATTTTAAACATGGAGTCCAAACTAAAGAAGAAGAAAGGATAATCATGTTTATAGTACTTTGAATTTTAGATCCCTTTTCCTTTATTTGGTTTTTAATGAACATAATTTAACAGAATTTTTGTGCTGCTCTGTATGCACCCAAATTGTGGTCCATGTATGAATATAAGTTTAACTAGGAGTGGCTAAGTCTATGAAAAAGTTTGCTTTGTTATTCATATTAAAATTTTCAGGCAATACCACCTACCAAGAGTAATTTGTGCTTAGAGTAAGAAATAGAAAGTCTATGGGCGGTTAGGAGGTTTGGAAAAGTCAGTAAAATTTTTCTGTAGTTTAGTTGCTTTCTGTATTGCTGATTATTCCATTAAAAAGCATTACATGATTCAAATAATTTTTTAAAAAGTAATAAAAAATATAGGAGGTTGAAAAAGCAATTTTTATTTGAAAACCACATAAGGCTGGCTTTCAAAGACAATAAATGTGAATGTTGGGTGGGAGTGGGAAATAAGTGCTGATGAATACCAATATAAATTAACAAAATTTAAAAACATCAATGTCAAGAAAGCATTGCAAACTGTATTACTCTATGTAGGTTAAAATGTCCCAGGAATAGATGGCCACTGGCATAAAACACAATCTATGATTTAAGTGCAGAAAGCAATCAAGGTTGAACCCATGCAAAGCAAACTTAGTTCCAACAACATTTGTTTGTGTTCACAAAGCTTGAATAGCTACAGTAGATGCCACATGATCTATTTTCTGTTAATCAACATTGTCAAAATTTAGCCCTCAGAAAAAATCTAACCTACATAGCCTTTAATAACAACTTTTTATGTGTTATTTTAGTTTTTAAATAGAATTTCTATTAAACAACACTATAATTAGTACATATTTTCCACATTTCAGTTTTTAGATAGAACAATAAAGCTCCAAAAAAAACAGTTCATACAAGAGATTTTAAAAATTAATATAAAATAAAAATATCTCTATGGTTTTATACATATTTGATCAGTCTTCTTTTTATACCTATTTTCTATATACAATTTTGACATAACTTATTTAGAAAGATACCTTTTAAATTAAACTTTGAAATTAATTTTAGTTAACTCTACCTTATAATTTAAGGATTTTTAAACAATGAAGTCTGAAGTAAAAGCAAGTTTTCAACATTAATGTTGGTGACTCATTAGGAACTCTACTTTCTTACCTTCACCTCCTAAAGGTAGAAGTTAGGAGATGTTACCCTTTTATTCCTAGTTTTACTTCTGTTTGGTCGTGGATGAGTTAATTGCCCTTTCTAGGTCACAAGTTATTTTCAATGAAGAATGATCTTTAGAGCATCTCACTGGCTTGAAATTTAACAACTACATGAGTCAGTGAAATTTTATCTCTCCTTCATATCAGTTTAGACATACTTCATTACTCATTCTGGAACTATTTCAATTATTGAGTTTCCAAGATCTCAAATGTAGCATTTGCTGTGAACTGAAGCATTATGAGAATGGTAATACAAATTTGTGGTGATTTACCTGTTCTCTATCTTGATTATGGTGGTGTTTATACAGATCTATACATCTAATACAATTATGTGGAATTATGGAGAAACAAATTCAACTGGATATCTCAGTCTCCTTGTGAGAACCCAAGCTTTCTGAGACTCTAAATACAATGAAAATTAACTCTCTAGCTTTTTTTTTAAGTTAATTGATCTGATCTAAAAGTATAATAAATCTCTAATACCAAATGACTGTAGCCCAGAGTAGGGCTCTAGTCACCCAAGTGTGTCAAGAAGACTGGAATGTTTTTTTACTATGTATTTATATTTCAGGAGGAATGAAGCCCAGAATGTGGAAGAGTCTGTAGGTCATAAAAGCCAAAACACAGAGCTATCTTAATTTTTGAAGTGATTTTATTTAAATACCAAAAGTGTTAGAATTAGGATCTATGCCCATTATCCTTTGAAGGAGACTCAGAATGTAAGAGAAACAGCTGCCTCTTTCACATCTATCAGCAAAGAAAAATTATTTTTCCTCATCTCTCATCTGTGGAGTGCTCAGTGCCCAGGAATACTGTGTGCCATCAACCATCTCCATACTTTTCTGTTAGTCAGGCCCCCTTAACTCAGTCTTATTGCTTCTTACCATAATGGTCTCTCCTACCTTTTGGTAGTTGAACACCTCTACTTAGACTCTACTGTTTTGGGTCATAGCTCCTACCATCCTAACTGCTATCAGTAAGCCCTACTACCATTGTTTTGGCCTACAGAAGAAAGCACCACTGATTCTGCAGCACGATTTAGTACATCCACTTCAGTAAGCCCACTTCCCAGAATGTTTTAACCCCTTCCTCCACCATCTCACATGGGAATTCTGGTATTTCAACTTCATTGAGTTAGGCCAAAACTTTCTCATGTTTCTAAGAGCCATTCAAGTAATTAGTTCATATCATCCCTAGGGGTCCTTGTCAGAGCGTTAAATCCTGTATTGCAGGTGAGTACTCTCATGAGAAAGTCTCTACTCCAGAAGAGGCACTAATGACCAAGTATATAAGATAACAGCCAGCCCTTTTTATCAGACATTCAAATGCTGATATGGTAAGCACATAAAGAAAGTGGCCATGGTGGCAGAGGTAGAGGCTATAGATGAGACTGCAAATGCAAGCTTTTTCTTACTAATGCTAATGTGGGTACTACTGCCTCAAGTGCCTAGTCTGCCAGTAACAGAGCAACACTGAGTCCTGATATGGCATCCTTAATTGAGAAAATCATCAGGTCATATGATGGCAAGTTATTTCATAGGGCTTCTTCCACTCTGGAAGAGTAAGGAATTCATTCTGATACTAATAGACTATACATATATTCTGGGTGTGTGTTGACTTTCTCAAAAGCACCACTTTCTAACAATTTATAGAGTGTTGCTTTACCAACACTGCATCTCTCATAACCTCACATCAAACTAAGGAACTTACTTTACAGTATAGATGGTGTGGGAATAGGGCTATGACAATGTGATACTTGGTCATATTTTATCACATATGACTCAGAAGCTGACTGCTTTCAGAGTGTAGAAACAGTCTGTTTAAAGTGCAGCTGAAACACTGCTTCAGAGGAAGGATTTTACAATAACAGAGTGCCATCCTCCCGGATGCAGTATATACTTTGAATCAAAGACATTTATATGGTGCTGTGCGCCCAGTAGGAAAAGTAAATATGTCTGGGAACCAAGAGGTGAGGAAAGCAGGACTGGCCCTACTAATCATCACACCTACTAATCCAAGGGAGAATTTATGCTGCCCCATCCCTATAGCTTTGAGCTCTACATAATTGGAAATCCTGATTCCCAAAGAAGGAACACACCTGCCAAAGAAAACATCAAGAGTTTCATTTAATTAAAAGCCAAAGCTGTCACCTTTTATCAAGGCACTAGTAGGCAAGAAGAGAAGTCATCAACCTAATGGGCATGTTGACCCTATTTGTAAGAAGGAGCTAGATCTGATGTTACTTAGTGAGATCAGGAAGTAATACCTTTGACATTTAAGTGATTACATTGGTTCTTTTTTGTACTCTCTTGCTTACTTGTTAGGACAACTAGCAAGTATAGCAAATCATCCTGAAAAGTGTCCTGGCAGCCCACACATGGACTACTTCATGGATAAAGTTTGCTGCTGAACCCAGCAGAATTGCTAGCTAAAGGTGAAGTGAACTTAAAATGACTAGCAAAGAAGGGAGAAAATGAAAATTAGTTGTAGCCTTGAAAACAGGTACAGCGATGGCAGCTGCAGTTGATATCATTTGCTTTTCTCTTCCAAGTTTCTTCCAGGGAAAGAGATCCATCGGAATCCTCTAGGAATCACTTAAAACTTCTAGTCCCCTAAGTAATGCTTGCCTACTTCCTCCTTTCAAGTGGTCCTTCAGTTCACTTTAAAGCATGCAGGTAAAGGATAGTCAGCCTATTCAAATATTAGAAAGTTCATACTATTTGACACAGATTTATTTGGTTAATCAAAATCTGTATTTCCCTTAAGTTGAAGCAAAAACTTTATATGACAAAGTGAAAAATTATCCTTCCTTTCCCACAGTTTTGATGCTAAATGTGACAGAAGGGTCCTGCTCCTTGCCACTTAAACATCTACAAATGATTTCATATGTGTAGTAACAAATACCTAATTAACATAGTGAATTCCTGTCATCTTTTGTCTTAATTTTTTTAAATATAACTTAGGTAGTAGAGAAGCTAACTGATAAGATAATTAAGAAGGAAAAAAAGAGTTTGAAGAAACATGGAAAAATGATGGATGTCCTCAGATCTCTCTGCTTGAAACAAAAATAAGCTGAACGCCTAAAACTCAACAATAAAAAAAAAAAACAATCAAACTGCACACCAGTATGTCTGAGTGTGGGGTCTGTGTATGAGTTACCACAGGTTAGAACTCCGGGAGTCAGGCAGTAGACTGAAAGAAATGAAGAAGCTGCCTCTGGCAGCTGCTGGAGCTCCCTGTAGAAGAAGGGGGGAGGTGAGAAGGTGCAGTGAGCTCCCTGAACAGCCCTTCCTGGAAGTGCTGTGAGCTCCACACGTTTGACAGCAGGGACCAGTCACCAGGGCAGAAAGCAGAGAAGCAGGATGGCAGAAAAACAACAATTGATTTTTACCAGCAGCAGTGGCAAAACTGAGGCTGAGCCATAGCCCTTGACTCCCAACAGAGAGGGCCCCTCCTCTAATACCCTCCAAGACCAATCACTGCAGAGCTGAGAATAATCTGAGCAAGCACTACCAAAAGTGTTTCTAACACTGACAGGGACTGAGATTGAGAGTAGTGAATGTGATTAAACATCTATAACTAACAAATAAACAAAAAAGAAGGCATTTTTAAGGCTTTATATAAAGCAGGGATTGGAGAGGCTTAGACACCACCTACTAGAAATCAACGAAAAGCACCTTCTTTGCAACAGGCTAAAGAGAGACCTTCATATAATAAATCTTATTTCTGGAAAAACAGGAGAATACACTTCCATTAATGCTCAGATGGAAAAATAGTCCATTAAACACCATGAACAACCAAAGTGACAAACATCTCAGAAAAAAAAAATTCCCAGAAAATAACCTTACAGATATAGAAATATGCAACATAAATGACAGAGAATTCAGGATGGTACTTCTGAAAAAACTCAGTGAGGTCTGAAATGAGTCACATCCACAATTTCAGGAACTGATAAAAAACTAGATGAGCAGAATGAGTTCTTTATCAAGGAAACTGAAACCCTCAAAAAGAACAGAATAGACCTTCTGGATATAAAAACAAACAAACAAACAAACATTGCAAGAATTGAAAAATAAAAGAGCAAGTTTGGGAAATAGAGTTGAACAAATGGAGGAAAGAATCAGTGATATTGCAGACAGAAATCTAGAAACAAACCAGAAGGAAGAAGAAAACAAAAAATAAAAAATAATAAAAGAGAAATACAAGAACTAGTTGACATCAGGAAAGATAAAATTAATGGACATTATTAAAAGTGAGGAAAAGGAGCAGGGACTAGAAAGCATTTTCAGATAAATAGTAGACGTGAATTTCCCAAATCTAAAGATTGTACTGGAGCTTGAAATTCAAGAAGTCAACAGAACACCCAATTATCACAACCAAAAAGGCCTTCCCCCAGACACATTGTATTAAAATTATAAAAAAACACAACAAAGACAAAATTCTCAGGGCAGCCAGGGAGAAGATGATAACTTATAAAGGAAAACCCTTTAGATTATCATCAGACTTTTCAGTGCAAAACTATGAGCCAGATAGAAATGGAATCAAATATTTAAACCAGTAAATGAAAAAGAACTACCAGCTTAGAATAATGTATCCAGCTAAGCTCTCCTTTAGATATGAAGGAGAAATTAAGACTTTTCCAGACATGTAAAAATTGAGGGAGTTCTTCACAATGAGGACTGCACTACAGGAAATACTGAAAGGGTTCAGCCCACCTAAAACAAAATACATAATTAGGAGTAAAGTGACTATCAGGCAAATAGAAGCAGAGGAGTGCAGCCCTTACTAAGAACAGAGCATTATAAGCTTAAATATTAAGAAGAGAATTGTTATAACAAGATAGTAATGAATATTCAGTATACACAGGGACAAATTGAGATAACAATGACTGAAAAGTGGGAGCGGGATTCAAAGATCCAAATTTACAAAGAGGAATATAGGTAGTGCATGCACAGAAGAAAATGGATGACTGTATGTATATAACTATCCTTTTCATATTCATAGTGGTAATTACACACAGAAGATTCAGAACTAAAATATACAACATAAGACAAGAAGAACCAGAGGAAAAACCCACAAAAGCCAACCAAAAATAAAGAAAACAGAAACACAGGACAAGGAAGCAATGGAAACTCTGAGCTACCAGAAAGCAAAAGATAAAATGGTTATAAGAAGACCTCATGTTTCAGTAATCCCCCTACATGTAAATGGTCAGAATTCACCAATACAAAGGCACAGTTACAGATTGGATCAAAAAAGAAATACATTCCTATTCTGCCTCCAGGAGACACATCTCAGCTATGAAGACAAATATAGACTCAAAGTAAAAGGGTGGAAAATGATATTTCAAACAAATGGCATTCAGAGAAAAGCAGGACTTGTGGTACTAACAGTGAACAAATAGCCTTCAAAATAAAAAAGTTAAAGAAAGACATTGATGGACGATTCATAATGATAATGGAAATCATGCACCAAGAAGATATAACACTCATTAATATCTATGCTTCCTATCAAGGAACCCTGAAATACGTAAAGCATTAAATAACAGAACTAAAGGGAGAAACAGACCAAAACACTATCATAGTAGGGGACCTAAATCCTCCACTGTTGGATATGGACAGATCATCCAAACGGAAAATTATTAAGGAAATCACATTCTTAAATGACACATTAATCATTTGTCAATTGACATTTACAGAGCCTTCAATCCCCAAACAGCTACTTACATATTCTTCTCTAGTGCACATGGAACATTCTCAAGAATCAACCATATATGGGGACACAGAGATAGCCTCAACAAATATAAGAGGCTTGAAATCATACCAACCATATTCTGTGAACACTATGCTTTGAAACTAGAGATCAGCTGCAAAAAGAAAGCAGGAAGAACCACAAATACATGAAGATTAAACATGCCACTGAAGAATAACTGGGTCAGGGAAGAAATAAAAGGAGACATCACAAGATACATAGAAACAAATGGTAATGATAGCACAACATATCAAAACTTTTGGGATATGGCAAAAGTGGTCATCAGAAGAAACTTTGTATCATTGCAGGCCTATCCCCAAAAACAAGAACAAGCCCAAATAAACAACCTAATGCTTCATCTTAAAAAACTAGAAAAGGAAGAACAAATGAAGCCTCAAGTCAGCAGAAGGAAAGAAATAATCAAAATTAGAGCAGAAATAAATGAAATTGGAAACAAAAAAAGATAGAAAAAATAAATGCAACAGAGTTCTTTGAGAAGGATAATCAGATTGACAAATTCCCGACTAGGCTCACTAAAGAAAAAAAGAAAAAGGACACAAATAAACAAAATCAGGAATGTAAGAGGGGAAACTATGACTGATATTGCAGAAACTCAATTATCAAAAACCTACGAAAAAGTAAAAGTGTAGGACCAGATGTTTTCACCATTGAATTTTACCAAACATTCAAAGAAGATTTAATACCTATTCTCCTCAAACTCTTTTAAATAATCATAGAGGGGACAATACCTCCCCTCATTTTATGAGGCCAGTATTACTCTGATACCAAAACCCGGTAAAGATAACACAAAAGAGAAAACTACAGACCAATATCTCTCATGAACACAGATGCAAAATTTCTAAATAAGTTACTAGCGAACTGAATACAGCAATATATTATAAAGATTATATACCACGATCAAGTAGGCTTCATCTCAGAGACACGGGAATGGTTCAATATATGCAAATTGATTAATGTGATATACCACATAAACAAATTAAAAAATAATAATTATATGATCATATCAATAGATGCAGAAAATGCAGCATTTATTTATGATCAAAACACTTAACAAAATTAGTATAGAAGGAAAGTACCTTAACATAATAAAGGCCATCTATAACAAACCCTCAGCCACTTCTTGGTTACACTACAGTACTAGAAACAATATGCAAATAGGGTAATGTTCCTAGACACAAAATTAATGTTCAAAAATTCATAGTGTTCCTTTACTCTAATAATGAAGTGTCAGAAAAAGAAGTGGAAAAAATAATTCCTTTTGCAATTTCAATAACAAGAATAAAATACCTAGGAATAAATCTAATGAAACATGTGAATGACCTATATAATGAAAACTGTAAGAATTTATTAAAAGAAATCAAAAAAGATGCAATGAAATGGTAAGATATTCTGTGTTCTTGGATTTGAAGAATCAACACAGTTAAAATGACCATATTACCTAAAGCATTATCCAGATTTAGTGCACTCTTCATCAAAATCTCATCAGCATTTTGTAAAAAAGTAGCACAAAAAATTATCATATTTGTATGGAAGCACAAAAGACCCAGAATTGCCAAGACAATCCTGAGAAAAAATAACGAGGCTAAAGGCATCACACTGCCTAACAAAGCAACAGTAATTAAAATGACATGGTATTGGCAGCAAAACAGACACACGGACCAGTGGAACAAAATTAAGAGTCCAGAAGTAAACCCATATTTTTTTGGACAAATAATATTTGACAAAAAGCCAGAAATGTACAGTGGAGAAAGAAAGCCTCTTTAATCAATGGTGCTTGGAAACTGGAAAGCCACCTGAAAAAGAATGAAACCAGACTGTTGTATATTACTGTACACCATCATTACTCACAATGGATTAAGGACCTGAATATAAGACCTTAAACAATAAAATGCATGGAAGGAAACATAGGAACTAAACTCAAGGACTTTGGACTTAAAAAGAATTTTATGAATTTGACCTCAAAAGCAAGGGAAGTAAAAACTAAAATAAATGAATGGGACTGCTTCAAACAAAAAAACTTCTGCTCAGCAAAAGAATTTGTCAACAAAGTAAAGGGACAGCCAACTGATTGGAAAATATATTTGCAAGCAACACGTCTGATAAGGGCCTAATATCCAAAATATACAAAAAACTCATACAACTCAATAACAATAAAAAATATGACCCAATCAAAAACTGGGCAGAGGACCTGAACATACACTTCTCCCTAGAGGACATACAAATGGCTAAGAAATATTTGAAATGATGCTCAACATCACTAGCTATTAGAGAAATGCAATTCAAAACCACAATGAAATTCCATTTTATACCTGTTAGAATAACTATAATCAACAGGACAAGTAATAACAAATTTTGAAAAGGAGGCAGAGAAAAAGAAACCCTCATATACTGCTGCTGGGACTGCAAATTGGTACAACCACTGTGGAAAACAGCAAGGAGTTTCCTCAAAAAACTAAGATTTGATCTACCATATGATCCAGCAATTCCTCTACTGGGTATTTACCTCAAAGACTTGAAAACCCCGTTCAAAAAGATATTTGCACACCAATGTTCATAGCAGCCTTACTCACAGTGGCCACAACATTGAAGCAACTGAAATATCATATAATAGATGATTGGCTAAAGAAGCTGTGGTACATATATACTACATATATACAGTGGAATATTACTCAGCCATAACAAGAGATGAAATATTGCCATTTGTGACAACATGGATGGACCTTGAGATAATCATGCTAAGCAAAATAAGCCAGACAGAAATTGTTGAAAATCATATGATATCATTTATATATGGGCTATACACCTAAAAGCAACAAATTAACAGGACAAACAAACAGACTCATGGACATGGACTATAGACTAGTGGTTACCAGATGATAGTGGGTGGCAGAGGAGGGGGTAAGTAGAAGGGGTAAACGGAGTCAAATATAGGGTTTAAGGGGAGGGTGAAGTGGGTAAAAGGGATCAAATATATGGTAGCTGAAAGAAACTGAACTTTGGGTGGTAAACACAATAGGACATGCAGATGTCAAATGGTAATGTACACCTGAAAATTATATAATTATATTAACCATTGTTACCCCAATACATACATATACATACACACACATGCATATATATATATATGTGTGTGTATGTATACACACACACACACTTGTATACACACACACACACGCACACACATAGTTTTCCATCTTGAAGTGGTGACAAAGGAAAGATTCCACTGCATCACATATAGTCCAGCTTATTAGGTATTAGTAGAAATCAAAGATCAAGCAATAGTGATACTTTTAACTGTATTTAATATGAATCAGAGGTTTCATATTTTGGAAAACGCTTTCTGATTTTGTTTAATAAAGATATTACCAAAAAATTAAACCCCAGGGTTTATCTCTCAACAAAGATCAGCAGTTAGGCATCTATCTCTTTTCTAAAACATCTTTGTGAGATCTCAAAAGCCCATTAAGAAACTTCAGCAACACCTGAAAATAATTGCACAAAAAGTGAAGGAAGAACAGCTTCATTTGGCCAGATTCATTTTGTTCCCCAGGCCGGCACTGCTGAACACCATGTGGGAACTCCCCAGCCAGAAGTTCCCTTCAATGGGAAAGGGAGAGAAAGGTGAGCAACCAGCGTCTCCAGAATTTTGAGGCACCACATGAAGGATTCTCTTTGTATTTACCCTACAGACTAGTGAAGCTGAAATATGTAAAGATGGCTAGGAACAAAGAGAATGGGGGATGTTGATATCAACCACATTGCAAGAGTGACCGAGGTTCCCAATAACCTGCTCTGCAGAGAACGCCAACAGCTTTCACGTCTAGAGAAACCAGCACAATAGTCATGGACACCGTGCAGATTTGACCAGGTTTTTGCTCCACAGGTATTTGCATTCATAGATGCCAGCCACCTGAGTCCTTCTCACTCCTCCCACTCCCACCATACCAGAGCCAAGGAACTGCACCGGCATCTAGGTCAGGCTTCTGCTGCTGTGAAAGTATAAGAAACTCACAAAGACCCTCATTGCTGACCCTATACCTGTGTGCATATTTAGGATTGGCCCTGGAAGCTGTGTACTGGCTCACAACCAGCCTGATTTTTATCATTAGCCTCTACTACTATGTGTGTGTCTGCAGCAAGATCCTTAAGGTACAGAAGTGCACCTCAAAAGCCATGACCTTCACAGATGCTTGTGGGCCATGATCTGGCAACATCTACAGTCACTGGCCTGCACCATTGGCTCACCTACAGTTAACCCTCCCAGTTGCTTGTGGGCCTGGCTTAAGTGCTGGCTGCTATCACTGGCCTGTACCACTGGGCTCTTCTGTAGCAAGTCTCTTCAGCTGTGCACCTTTATGTCCCTGGGCCAACTACTTTCACTGTCCTTCATTGCCATACATACACTCATGGGAAAACTCTGCATCTAGAGGAGTCCGTGCTAACAGACAGGATCTCCACAGCTTCCAATGCACACAGTTGTCTATACCCTTAGCGATGGCCCTGACCCCCATCATTAGGTATGTTTTTGCAGCCAGCCCCTGCTACTACATAAGCACCTCCAGCTGGCTTTCTCGACCAAGTATGTGCGCATCACCAGCTCCAGACTCTAATGCTGCCTGTCATTGTTCCTAGAAACTAGACTAAAATATCACTGAAAATCTTCATAGACTTTGCAGCCACTGCAGACTCCACAGCACTAGCTAAAGACCACACAGTTGTTGGTACAGTGGACCACAGACACCTGAGCCAATGAGACACCAGTCCCCCAATCTGGAGTTACCAAACGTTTCTAAACTTGGTGCCTTCTCTCACTAAATCCACTCTAGCATTCTCCTTTTCAGAGGCGAAGGCATTTCCTTATAGAATTCAGTATATAAATTCTGGAAGAAGTGATGGCTTTTTCAAATGTGCAGATACCTACACAAAGTTCTGGGGATCATGAAGAAATAGGAAAACATGCCTCTACGAAATGAATGCAGTAAAGTTCCAGTAATTGACCCACAAAGTGTTGTGCCCAAGGTTGCAAATCCCAGAAGATCACCAAGGAGCCAACACCGATGCAATCACATGAGGGTTTTCATTCAGACTCGAGTCTGGACTCTCGACCGACACTGATGCAACAGTGTTGGAACAAGAGCCCCAAACTCTTGGGATGCGGGTATTTGTACAGAGCAAGTGTGGAAATTCCAGACTTGTCCCTACCTGATTTGCTGTATCTAGGGTGGTGTGAGGTTAGGTAGGGGTTGATTGGGTTTTTTTTTTTTCCTTTCAGGAAGGGGTCACAGCAGCTGAAGGCATTTTTACCTTTTACTAAGGGTCACCAAGGGGTCACAGCAGCTGAAGGCATTTTTACCTTTCACTAAAGGAGGGTTTCTAAGTCTTGAAAAAAACTAAGTCCCTTTCAAAAGAAATAGAGATACGTGAATTACCAGAGAATTCAAAATAATTCTGAAGATGCTCAAGAGAACATAGATAATCAATTTAACAAAATCAGGAAAGCAATACAAGAAAAAAATGAGAAGTTCAACAAACTGATAGGAAATGTGAAAAAGAATCAGAATTTTAAAACTGAAGAATATAATTACTGCACTGAAAAATGCGGTAGAGAGCTTCAATATCCAACTGGACCTAGGTGAGAATTTTGAGTTATTCAGTCAGATGGGGGAAAAAACAAATGAATGACTGATGAATGAATGAATGAATGAATGAAAGGGAATAAAGAAAGCCTATGGGATTTATGAGAATAGAAAGAATTAAGAAAAAAAAATGATAGGAGTCCCAAAAAGGGAAGAGAGGGGAAAAGGGACAGTAAGCTTATCTAAAGAAACATGGCTGAGAATTTACCAAACCTTCAAGAGAAATTTAGACACCTAAGTTTATTAAGCTAATAGATGACCCCAAAATTTCAATCTAAAATTGTATTTTCCAACATACATTATAATAAAACTGTCTAAAATCAAAGACAAAAAGAATTTTTAAAGCACCAAGAGAAAAAAAAATTTCTTATATATGGGAATTCCCAACAAAGAACATTTTATTTGGCAAATGAAGGCAAGATAAATATAAACCAAACAAACAAAAGCTGAGAAAGTTCATAACCACTAGACCTGTCTTATAAGATATAATGAAAGGGATTTTAAGCTCCTTTGAAAGGAAAGAATACTAATTAATAACATGAAAACATATGAAAATATAAAGCACTCTGGTAAAGCTAAGTATATAGTCAGATTTAGAATATGTTAACCACTTAACTCTAGTATAAAGGTTAAAGGATAAAAGTACTAAAAATAGCTATGCAGTAATTGGTTAAATAATACACGATATAAGAAGGTGAAAATTGTGACATCAAAAAATAAAATGGGGATATTCAAAAAGATATTTGCTTTGAAGACCAATGTTCATAGCAGCATTATCCACAGTGGCTAGGACACAGAAACAACTGAAGTATTCTATGATAGATGATTGGCTAAAGAAGCTGTGGTACATATATACAATGGGATATTACTCAGCCATAAGAAGAGATGACATACTGTCATTTGTGACAATATGAATGGACCTTGAAATAATTATACTAAGTGAAATAAGTTATACAGAGAAGGTTGAAAATCACATGATATCACTTACATGTAGAATATAAACCTAAAAGCAACAAATGAACAGGACAGAGACTCATGGACATGGACAATAGACTAGTGGTTACCAAAGGGGAGGGGGGAGGGAGAATAGGGAAAAATGAAAAACTAAAATGTTAAAAAAATAAATATATAAGCTTTTAAAAAATGGGGAGAGGAAGTAAAAAGGAAAAGATTTTTGTGCAAACAAAATTTTCATCTTAAAATAAACATATTAATAAGATGTATTATGTAAGCCTCAGGCTACCCATGAAACAAAAACCTGTAGTAAATATTCATAAGATAAAGAGAAGGTAATCAAACTATGGCTAAAGAAAATTAATTCACAAAGGAAGAGAGTAAGAGAAAAGGGAACAAAAGAACTACACACAGCTAAAAACAATCAGCAATATGGCACTAGTAAGTCTTCACCTGTCAGTAATTACATCAAATGTAAATGGACTAATTCTCTAATTAGAAGGCATAGTGTGGCCAAATGGATAGAAAACAAAACCAACTATATGCTGCCCACAGAAGCCACTTCAACTTCAAGGACACACATAATCTCAAAGAAAAGGTATGAGAAAAAGATATCCCAATCAAATGGAAAACATTTGGGGTAATTATATAAGACAAAACAGATTTTAAGTGAAAAACTATAAGAAGATCCACTGAAGGGGTTCAAGAGGTTGAAGTAAGAAAATTCTGAACTCACCTCCTCCAATCGATAAAACAAACCTACAACTACATATGGAATAATTTTCTTTGAAGACACCTGAAAATTGGATAAAGAAAGCTACAACAAAGGATAAAAGAACAGGACCAAAACATGAAGGAGGGGCCAGAGAAAAATGCAACCCAACTGCAGTTATACACAATCATGGGGAGTCTCAAAGGCACTTGTTCCTGAGGATCAGGAGAGTTGAACTCCATATTAAACACCCACACTCTATGATCCTACACTGGAGAGACAAGCCCCTGGTTTGTAAACCAATAAAGATTATCTCCATGGAAATGATAGAACTGTGAGGAATCAAAAAATCTCTTAAAGAACTCATATGCACACCTACTTAACCCAGAAACCAGTGTGAAAATACCATCTTGTAAATATGTAGACCATAGGTTAAGGAGAAGCACTTAACTGGTCTTGGAGTGCCTGCCAAAGAGGCAGGATTCTATTGGGTCTCTCTCTGGAGACAGAGACAGTGTTGGAATTCCTAGCTATAACAATCAGACAAGAAAAATAAATAAAAAGCATACAAACTGGAAAGAAAGAAGTACAACTGTCATTAATTGAAGATGACATGATACTATGTATAAAGAATCCTGAAGATTCTACCAGAAAGCTATTAGGACTTATAAATAAATTCAGTAAAGTAGGATAAAAATTAATATTCAAAAATCAGTTGCATTTTATACTAATAACAAACTATCAGAAAAAAATTAAGAATACAATCCCATTTGCAATTGCATCAAAAAAAAAAAATACCAAGGAATAAATTTAACCAATGAGGTAAAAGACCTGTACTCAGAAAATAAGAAACTGAAAAATTGAAGAAGATACAAATAGATGGTATCATGTACTGTGCTTATGGATAGTGAGATTTAAATTATTAAGGTGTTCATACTATATAAAGTAATCTATAAATTTAATGCAATTCCTATTAAAATATTAATGGTGTTTTTCACAGAACTAGAAAAAATAATCTTAAAATTTACATGAAATCACAAAAGACTGAATAGCCATAGCAATTTTGAGAAAATAAATTGAAGATACTACTCTACCTGATGTTAAACTACTCCAAAGCTATAGTAATCAAAACAGAGTGGTACTGGCATAAAAACAGACACATTGATCAATGGAATGAAATTGAGAGCCCAGAAATAATTGCAGGCATAAATGGTCTTTTAATCTATGACAAAGGAAGCAAGAATATACAATGAGGTAAAGAAAGTCTATTCAATAACTGATGCTAAGACAACTGGACTATACATGAAAAAAAAAAACTGGACCATGTTATTATACCATATACAAGAATAAACTCAAAATGAATTATTAAAGATTTAAATGTAAGGCCCAAATCATAAAACACCTAGAAGAAAACATAGGCAGTAAACTCTCTGACATTGCTTTTAGTGATATTTTTTTCTTATATATCTCCTTGGGCAAGGGAAACAAAAAAAAAGGAATAAAAGAAAGAAGGAGGAGGAGGAGGAGAAGGAGGAGGAGGAGGAGAGGAGGAGGAGGAGAAAGAGAGAAAGAGAGAAGAAGGAAGGAAGGAAGGAGGGAAGGAAGGAAGGAAGGAAGGAAGGAAGGAAGGAAGGAAGGAAGGAAGGAAGGAAGGAAGGAAGGAAAAGGAAGAAAGGAAAAGAAAAAGACAAAATCAAAGTAAAAGGGTTTTTCAAAGTGAAGGAAGCCATCAACAAAAAGACAACCTACTAAATGGGAAAAGATACTCCTCAATGATAACTCTGATAAGAGGTCAGTATCCAAAATATATAAATAACTTATACAACTAACACCAAAAAAAAAATCAATTTAAAAATGGGAAGAGAAATTAAGCAAACATTTCTCCAAAGAGGACACATAGATGGCCAATAAACATATGAAAAGATGCTCAGTCTAACTAATCATCAGGGAAATGAAAATTAAAACCATGATAAAATAGCACCTCACATCTGTCATATGGCTATCATCAATATCTCAACTAACAACTAGTGATGGTGATAATTGTGAGAGGAGAGAATCCTCACACACTCTTAGTGGGATTAAAAATTGGTACCACTATGGAAAACAGCTCAAAATTTCCTCAAAAATTTAAAAATAAAACTGCCTTTGACCCAGCAATTTCACTTCTAATATTTATCTGAAAAAACCCAAAACACAAATTGGAAAAGATATATTATGCATTTTTATGTTCAGTGAAGGATCATTTATAATAGCCTAAATGTCCATTAAAGGACAACCAGATATAGAAGTGATACATATATACAGTGAAATATTACCTTTACATAAAAAAAATAAATTTTACCATTTGGGTGGACCTGGTGTGTATTATGTTAAGTGAAATAAATCATAGAAAGACAAATATCATATTATCTCACTAATATGTGGAATTTAAGGAACAAAATAAATAAAAGAGAAACAGATTCATGGATACAGAGAACATACCAATAGTTACCAGAGGGGAGGGGATTTGGGGAGCTGGAAGAAAAATGGTGAGGAGATAGTGAAATATAAATTGGTAGTTGCAAGAAATCATGGAGCTGTAAATTGTAGCATAGAAAATATAGTGAATAGTATTTTAACAACTATGTATAGTTCTAGGTGGGTACTAGACTAATTGGTGGGATCACTGTATAAATTGTATAAATATCTAATCACTATGCTGTACATCTCAAATTCACATAAAATAATATAAAATTGAAAAAGAAACTAATTTAAAAGTTTTTATTACAACACAAAGAAGACATTTTATAGTGGTAAAGAAGACATAACACTTATAAGTATATGCACATAACAGAGCACCAAAATATATAAGGCAAATATTAACAAACCTAAAATGAAAAAAGAAATCAGTAAAGTAGTGGGGGACCATCATATTTCATTAACATCAGTGGATAGATCATCCAGGCATAAAATCAATAAGAAAATATGGATCTTAACTTATGTATTGTACCAGATAGATTTAAAAGATATATCCAAAAACCTTCACCTAAAAGCAGGAGACTACACATTTTTCTCAAGTGTATGTGGAACATTCTACAGAACAGATAACATGATAAGCCACAAAACTTGTCACAATATAGGAAAACTGAAACTATATCAAGGATCTTATGCAATTATGATAATGTGAAGCTAGAAATCAAATACAAGAAGGAAATGAGAAACATGTTAAAGGTGTTGATTAAATAACATGCTACTGAACAGCCAGTGAGTCATCAAAGAAAATAAAGAAGATATCAAAAAATATCGAGACAAGTGAAAAGAGAGAGTCAACATATCAAAATATATGCGATACAGAAAATGTGGATCTAAAAGGGAAGCTTATAGCAACAAAGGCCTACCTCAAGAAACAAAACTACAACAACAATTCAAATAAATAATCTGATATTACACCTAAAGAAACTAAAAAAATAAGAACAAATTAAACCCAAATGTCAAGGGAAGGTAATAGTAAAGATTAGAGCAGAAAGAAATAAAATAGAAACTATAATGACTCTAGAAAAAAGTCAGTAAAACTAAGAAGTGTTTCTTTGAAAATACAAACAAAATTAACAAACTTTTTGGTAGATTAAGCAAGAAAGAAGAGATGTTCAATAAATAAAATCAGAAATAAAAGAGAAGTTACAGTGGATTCCACAGAAATATGAAGGATCATCAGACTACCACAATTGTATGTCAACAAATTGGACAACCTAAAAAAATTTATTTAATTTTTAGAAATATCCAGTCTTCAAAGTCTAAATCATGAGGAAATAGAAAGTTTGAGCAGACTAAATACTAGTAAAAAGATTGAAACATTAATTAAAAACCTTCCCCAAAACAATAAAAAATGTCTAGGGCTAGCCAGCTTCACTGGTGAAATCTAGCAAACATTCAAAGAAGATTTAATACCTATCCTCAAATTCTTAAAAATAATTTAATAAAAATAAAAGCATCCAAGCACATTTAATGAAGCCAGCATTTTCCTGATAATAAAACCAGACAATAACATCACACACACACACACACACACACACACACACACACACACACACACACACACACACACTACATGCCAATGAATATAGACACAAAAATACTCAAAAATTATTAGCAAACAAAATCTAGTGACATGATAGAAAATTACACACCATGATCAAGTAGAAATTATTTCAGAATTGCAAGGATGTTTCAACACCTACAAATCAGTGTGATAAACTACATTAAAAAAATCAAGGATAAAAGTTATAAGATCATTTAAATAGATGCAGAAAAAGCATGTGAGAAAATTTAACATTCACTTGTGATAAAAAAAAACTTTCAAAAATTGGGTATAAATAGAACATATGTCAATACAATACAGTTCAAAACTGACAAAACCATAGTTAAAATTATGTTCAATGGTGTAAGTTGAAAGCTTTAGGAAAAAGATAGGAATGTCCACTCTCAATGTTTTTATTCAATATAGTATTAGAAGCCCCATCCACAGCAATTAGGTGAGAAAAAGAAATAAAAGGCATACAAATTAGAAAAGAGGTAAAATTTTTACTATTTGCAGATGACATACTATATAGAGAAAATGCAAAAGACCACAAAAAATGATTAAAAATCAATACTGTATTGAGTAAAATGGCAAAAGAAACATAATTAATATGCAGAAATTTCTGGCATTTCTATGCACTAATAAACTATCAGAAAGAGAAATAAGAGAACAATCACATTAAATTGCATCAAAATAATAAAATACCTAGGAATAAATTTAATTAATGAAGTGAAAAATCTATATACTCAAAATTATAAGACACGGATGAAAGAAACTGAGGAAGATACAAATAAAAGATATCCTGTGCTCATGGATTAGAAAATTACTATTTCTAAAATGTTTATACTATCCAAAGCAATGTACAGGTTAAATATAATCTCTATAAAAATTCTAATGGCATTATTCACAGAATTAGAACAGATCCCAAATAGCAAAGCAATCTTGAAAAAAAAAAAAAAAACAATGCTGGAGGTATAATGCTCTTTGATTTTAAATTATATCACAAAATTATAGTAATAGAAACAGTATACACAGATCAATGGAACAAAATTGAGATCCCAGAAATAAACACACAGATATGAAAAAAATCTATGGCAAAGAAGGCAAGAATGGAGAAAGGACAGTCTCTTCAATAAGTGGTGTTGGGAAAACTGGACATCCACATGTAATAAAATAAAACTAAACTATTGTCTTACATCATGCACAAAAAATTTGCTCAAAATAAATTAAAGTCTTGAATGTAAGACTTGCAAGTATAAAGCTTGTAGAAGAAAACATAGGCAGTGAGCTCCTTGATGTCAGTTTTAGCAAATTTTTTAAAAATCTGAATCCAAAGACAAGGGATACAAATGCAAAAATAAAGAAATGAGATACATGAAACTGAAAAGCTTCTGCTCAATGAAAGAAGCCATCATTAAAATGAAAAGGCAACCTGCTGAATATGAGAAAACATTTACTAACCATGTATCTAATAAGAGGTTAATATTCAAAATATATAAAAATCTCATATAACTCAACAACTAAAAACTTAAACAACCCAATTTAAAAATGTTCAAAGTGTTTGAATATATATTTGTCCAAAAAAGACATACAAATGGCCAAAAAGCACATAAAAAGATGATCAGCATAACTAGTTATTAGGAAAATGCAAATCAAAATCACAATGAAGTATTACCTCATGCCTGTTAAAATGGTTATTATAAAAGAGACAAAAAATAACAAGTGTTGGAGAAGACATAGAGAAAAGGAAATCCTCACACACAGTTGGTGGAAACATAATTGGTACATTAATTAGGGAAACATGGAAGTTTCTCAAAAATTAAGAATAAAAATATCATATGAACCAACTCTTCCACATGTGGGCATCTACCCAAAGAATACAAAAACACTAATTCAAAAAGATATATGAATCCCTATGCTCTTTGCAGTGTTATTTACAAAAGCCAAAATATGGAAACAATCTTAATGTCTACTGAAGGATGGATAAAGTGGTATGCATATATTCAATGAAATACTACTCAACAATAAAAAATAATGAAATCAGGTCATTTCCAACACCATGGGTTGACTATTAGGATATTATGTGAAGTGAAATACGTCAGATAAAGACAAATCCTGAATGATTTTTATTACCCGTGGAATTTAAAAGAAGCAAAACGAAGAAACAAATTACAAAACAAAACAAAAATAAACTCATAGATACTGAGAACAGATTAGTGGTTACTATAGAGGCAAGGGTTGGGGACTGGGCAAAATGGGTAAAGGGAGTCAACTGCATGTTGATGGATAGTTACTAGACTAGTGATGGTGACCACTTTGTAATATATTCAGATGTCAAAATATAATGCTGTATACCTAAAACTTTTAAAATAAAATAATTTTTAAAAATGTATAAGAGAACAAAAGCATCATTATATAATCATAAAGTGGTCAATTTATTAAGAGGATGTAACCACTGTAAATATATATGTCCCCAATATCCAGGTGCCTAAATATATTAAGCAAATATTTACAGATCTGAAAAGAGTAATAGGTAATATAACAATAGGTGACTTCAATACCTTACTTTTAGTAATGACTATATATATATCATCCAGACAAAATAAAAAAGAAAACGTTGAGCTTAATTTAATTTACAACAAATGTACCTAACAGACATTCCATCCAAAAGCCACAGAGTATATATTATTCTCAAGTGCAAAGGGAGCATTCTCTAGGATAGATCATAAAGCAAGTCATAGCAAATTTTAAAATATTGAAGCCATACTAAGTATCTTTTCCTATCACATGCTATAAAACTGGAAATCTATAACAGGAGGAAAACTGGAAAATTCACAAATCTGTAAAATTAACATGTTCCTGAACAGCCAATGAGCAAAGGTGAAATCAAAAGGGAAATAAAAAATATCTTGAAACAAATGAAATGAAAATACAACATACTACAGCTTGTGGAATGCAGCAAAATCAGTGGTAAAAGGAGTTTTGATAAAAATAAATGCCATTATAACTTAGGAAACTAGAGAAACAAGAATAAACTGAGCCCAAAGTTAGCAGAAGGAAGGAGATAACAAATATCAGAACATAAATAAACAAAATAGAAAACAGTAAAACAAAAGAAAAATAAACAAAACTAAAAGTTGTTTTTTGAAAACAAATGAAATTGACAAATCTTTAGCTAAATTTACCAAGAAAAAACAGGGAAGACTCAAATACAGTCATGCACAACATAATGTGTTTCAGTTAACAATGGACAGTATCTACAATGGTGATCCCATAAGATTATAATGAATTATAAGGAAAAAGTTAGTGCCATTGAAAGAAGAGGCTGGACCAAACTAGTGTTGAATTTACTACTAGTTCTGGGTGATTTAAATAGAAGAGGAGTCCCAGCAGAGTTTGCTACCTGCCCACACACACCCATTCTCTCTCTCTCTCTCTCTCTCTCCACACACACACACACACACACACACACACACACACACACACACACACACATTGTGCACACAAACCCATTTTTCTTATCTATTTTTCTTTCTCTCTCTCAGTCTCACCCCACCCCATTCTCTTGCTCTTCCCCTCTTTTGTTATTTGTGTCTCTGGATTTCTTTTAATCTCTGCTCTCCTTTTTTGTCCCCTTTTCCTTTTCTCTCTCCCTTTCTTTATCCCTTCTCAAATGGTGCCTCTCTCCAGAGCCCTCTTCATGTCCCCTAATGTATGTACACATGTACACACCTTATCTTTTATATCATATTATACTATACATTTATGTTTAGATATGTTGAGACACACAAATACTATTGTGTTACAAATGCCTATAGTATTCAGTAAAGTAACATGCTGTACAGATTTGTAGTTTAGGAGCAATAAGCTATACCATATAGCCTGGGTGTATTAGGCTGTACCATGTAGGCTTGTATAAATACACTCTATGATGTTCTCACAATGACAAAATAACATCGTAACACATTTCTCAGAATATATCTCTTTTGTAAAGTGGCACATGACTGTAGATAAAACTATAAATAAAAGAGGAATTATAACTAATTCCACAGAAACACAAAAGGTTTATAAAATACTATAAATAATGATATATAAAAAATGAACATCCTTAAAAAAATTGTTAAATTTTAGAAACATTACAAAGTCTGAATCAGAAACAAACAGAAAATCTGAACATACCAATAAAAAGTAAGAAGATTGAATAAGTAATTAAAATAAAACCAGCATTCTGAGTGAATTTTGCCAAACATTCAAAGAAAAATTAATGATAATTTTTTTCAAACTCTTCCAAAAAACTTGAAAAGGAAAGAACACTTGCAATCTTATTTTATGAGGCCAGAATTACCCTGATACCAAGGCCAGATAAGGACACTAGAAGCAAACTGCAGACCAATATTCTTGATGAATATAAAAGCAAAAATTCTTAACAATATACAAGCAAACCAAATTTAACAGCACATTAAAGAAATCATACACCATAATCAAGTGTGATTTATTCCTGGGATGGAAGCATGGAAATCAAAATATATGATACACCACATTATTAAAATAACAAACAATAATCATATGACCATCTTAATAGATGCAGAAAAGCATTTGAAAAAAATTCAACATTTTTTGTGAGAAGCACCTTCAGCAAATCGGGTAGAGAAGAAACATGTCAACATAATAAACCACATAAAAGACAAACCCACAGCTAACATTATACTAAATGGTGAAAGGTTGAAACTTTTCCTTTAAGAACAAGAACAAAATAAGTATGACCACTTTCGCCGTTTTTATTCAACACTGTACTAGAAGTCTTAGCTAGAGCAATTAGACAAAAGAAAAAGAAGAACTTTCAAATTGGAAAGAAAATTATCTTTGCTGATGACATAATTTTTATATATAAAATCCTAAAGACTTCACCAAAAATAGTTAGAACTCATCAAAAAAATTCAGTAAAGTTGTAGAATACAAAATCCACATACAAAAACCATTGGCATTTTTGTACATTAATGATGATCTATCTGAAAAATAAAGAAAACAGTTCTGGAGAAATACAAAAGATCATAGGAAACTAGTATGACCAATTGTACACCAATAAACTAAAAAGCCTAGAAAAAAATGAGTAAAATTCTAAAAATATACAACCTAATGAGACTGATTCATGAAAAAAAAATAGAAAATATGAACAGACTGATTACTACTAAGAAGATTGAATCAGTAATCAAAAATCTTCTAACAAAAAATTTAGGACTAGACAATTTCACTGGAGAATTCTACCAAACATTTAAAGAAGAATTAATAACAATTCTTCTCAAAATCTTCTAAAAAACAAAAGAGGTATAATAACACTTCCAAACTCATTTTACAAGGCAAGCTTTACCGTGATTCCAAAAACAGAAAAGGATAAACAAGAAAAGAAATTACAGGCCAATATCTCTAAGGAACATAGATGCTAAAGTCCTGAAGAAATACTAGCAAACTGAATTCAACAGCACATTTAAAGGATCACATACAATGATCAAGTGAGAATTATTCTAGGTATGTGAGGATGGTTCAACTTCCAGTGAACAAACATAATAGCATATGTTGACAAAATGAAGACTATAAGTGATGATCACTCAACTGATGTAGTAAAGTATTTGACAAAATTCAACATTTTGTTATGATAAAAACCTTAGCAAAATGTATATATAGGGAATATATCTCGATGTAATTAAGACTATATATGATAAGCCCATAGATAACGTTAATACTCAACAGTAAAACCTGAAAACTTTTCCTCTAAGATTAAGAAAATGACAAGGACGTCCACCGTGAACATTTTTATTCAATAGAGTATTTTAAGTTCTAGCCAGAATATTTCATTAAGAAAAAAATTAATACAAAGTATCAAAACAGAATAGAAGAATTAAAACTGTCACTATTTTCAGATAACATATTATTTATACAAAACCTTAAGGACTCCACAAAAAAAGAATTAATAAACAAATTTGGTAAAATTATAAGATACAAAATTAATCCACAAAATCTGTTATATTTCTATGTATCAATAACATACTATCAGAAAGAGAAATTTATTTAAAACTACATTTAAGAATAAAATAACTAGAAATAAATTTTATCCAAAATGTAAAAGATCTATACATTAAAAATTGTAAGACACTGATAAATTGAAGAAGATACTAATAAATGAAAATCTATTCTATACTCCTAGATTGGAACAATAGGTATTGTTAAGTGTTCCTACTACCCTATGCAAGCTACAAACTCAAAGCAGTCCCTATCAAAATTCTAAAGGCATTTTTCACAGAAACAGAAAAAACAATTCTAATATATATATATAGAACCACACACACAAAAAAAAAAATAGCCAAAGTAAACTTAAGAAAAAAGAAAAAGCTGAAGGATTTTTTTAATTTCCAATTTCAAACTATAAGACAGAGCTATCATAATTAAGAGTATGGTACTGGCACAAAATAGAAACATGGACCAAGGGAACAAAACAAAGATCACAGAAATTAACCCACACATATATGGTCAATATTTGACAAAAGACTCAAGTATACTCAAAGAAAAGATAGTCTCTTTACTAAATGGTGCTGGGAAAACCAAATATTTACATGCAAAACAATGACATCAGACTCCTATATTATATCACTCATAAAATTAATTCAAAATATATTAAGGATTTTAAACACAAGACTTGAAACCATAAAATTCATAGAAGAAAACAGAGAGGGAAAGTTCCTCGACATTGGTCTTAGAAATAATTTCTTAGATACGGCACCAAAAGCATAAGTAATAAAAGCACAAACAAGTAGGACTAGATCAAACTGAAATGCTGTGCAACAAAGAAACAATAAACAACATTTAAAAAGGCAACTTACAGTGTGAGAGAAAATGTTTGCCAATTACATTTCTGATAAGATCTAAAATATGTAACTAACACAACTCAATAGTAAAAAATAATAATAATTTTAAAAAATGGGCAGAGGAATTGATTAGACATTCCTACAAAGAAGACACATAAATAGCCAAGAAGTACATGAAAATGTGCTACACATCACTAATCATCAGGTAAATGCAAAGCAGACACCACTTCACACCTTGTAGAATGACTATTCTAAAAAGACAAGATAACAAATGCTGGAAATAATGGGGAAAAAAGGAACCCTTGTACATTATTAGATGGAATGTAAATTGGTACAGCTACTATGGAGGTTCCTCAGAAAATTAGAAATAAAACTTATATAGTTCCCTCTTCTTGGTACATATCCAGCAAAAATTGAATTCACTGTCTTGAAGACATACCTGCACCCCAATGTTCATTGCAGCATTATCCACAACAGTCAAGACATGGAAACAACTTGAATGTGTCCATTGGTGAATTAATGTATAAAGAAAATGTAGCGTAGGTATACAATGAAAAGTTAATCAGCCTTAAAAAAAGAAGGAAATGCTTCTATTTGCAACAACAAGATGGACTTTAAGGGCATTATGGTAAGTGGAATCTCAAAACATCCAAATGACAGAAACAGAGTGAAATGGTGGTTTTCAGAGGCTGAGAGGGGTGGTAAATGAGGAGATGTTGGTCATGGGGAACAAACTTTCAGTTATAAAACAAATACGTTCTGGAGATCTAAGAAACAGCATAGTGACTATAGTTAACAGTGCTGCATTGTACACTTGAAAGTTGTTATGAGACTAGGGTATTAAAATTCTCGCCATAAAAACAGCAATCACAACAATTACCTGATAATTATATTAGGTGAAGGCTGTGCTAACAATTCTTATTGTGATATATATTTCAGAATACATATATTTATTAAATCATTATATTGTACACCTTACACAATATTACATGTCAATTATATATTAATAGATTTGGAAAAAAGATAAAAATATTTTAAAATGTGAAAAGAACCTTCAAAAATTAGTTTTTAATTTTCTCACCGCATTACCTCAAGGGTTTTACATATCTTCAATTATGATTTTATAACTAATTTATTTCCTTCTTGGTGATTTTTCATATACGACATATTTTCAATAAAAAGTACATGTATTTTTGCTTAAACATTATTAATTCAGAAACAATGATAGGTACCATTTCTCCAACAAATAATTTGCATCATAAAACAAGAGTTTCTTGAGAAAAACTTTGTTTTTATTAAAATATTGTCTTAAAAATAAGACTGAGGAATTTAGTTTATTTTCTTTGAGTTATTTTGTGGTGCATAGAAATGCCTGAAAGTGTTGAGGAAATATGATATTGTGATTTGGATATTCGTTATAACAATTCTTATAATCAGTAATTTATTAATAAATCTGCAGATTATAAACCATTACTATATGTATAACTTTTGTATTTAATACCATTAGAGCATATAAGAATTGGAAGTTTTATTGTTGTAGGATTTTTGAATGGAAAGACGGGACACCTGTACACAGGAAACAGCATTTATTGATGCTGACACCAGCTCAGCAGATTCTCTTCCAAAGGCTGAGCCCCAATTGTAACGTGGTAGGCAGTTTTATACCATTTATTCTACATTACTACACAGGAACAGATATTCCATATAGGGGAGGAGAACATAAGGAGACCATTGATTGACTGCCAAACTATGAGGAAACCAGCTTAATCCATCCTTTAAGTGGGTTTTCAGACTGCTGTGTCAGCCAGAGAGTTCTGGGATGGGGGGTGCACTCAGGAACTAACTCATTTGAACAGAAGATGGTCAGGCAGGGTCAGGCTTCCACATTACAACTGTCCTTTCTTAAAAACAGTTTTTTTAAAATCTGACATAAAATTATATTTTCACATTATTTGCTTGCTAACATAATCCCAATGATTTAAACATGTATCAGAAATCTTAATAGATTTGATATATATAAAGTATTGGATTTTACTATTTATCTATTTACTATTTATTGTGCAATGGTAGTTTTAAATGAGCATAGAAGAGCATTTAACTTGTGTTTGAAATCAAGAAAATTACACAATTTATGTTTTGTAGCCTATGCATACATATATAGTGTTTCTACCAGAACTGTGGAAATTCTGCACACACACAAAAAATAAATAAATAAATGACTAGTCATTTTATTTTATTTTTTGACATGCAAATTCTATTAATTCTCTCTACTTTTGCCTTATTGTTGAGGTAGAAAGGACTAATAGGAAAAAAAAACTATGGGTCATCCTGTCTGTCCCATTTCTACTTTGTCATCTTTTAAGTTTAACTGTTTGGCTAATATTGGGAAGTAACTTGAGAAGAAAGAATATGATAGGATCCTCAGTCATTTCTGTATCTGAAGCAAGTTTGGTTTGAATAGAAAGCATGACCTCTCAGGCTGTCAGCTCCCCCTCTTACTCAGAGAAATAACGTGCTTATTTTGTATTCATTTTGAGTCTCTAATGGAGCTTTGCTAGTTCATACATGCTAGAACTTTCAGAAAGCAGCTTTCCAACTTATATCAGCATTGAGGCTGTGGGTAGAATGAAAAATATCTTGTTGTGTTCTCTATTTATTAAGAAATATTTGATTTTGTTGGGAAATAATTGGCATCTTTATTATAAATCTTCTAAGGGTTAAAATCTTTTTAAATTCTTTTAAAAAGTGTTTTGAAAATAAAAAATAATATATTCATAGCAATAATTTATATAAAAGAGAAAGAAGGCAGAGGGGAGGGGAGGTATGATGAGAGGTGGTGATTAAGAAAAGCACGAATAGCTCAAATAAATATAGGTAAGCATAATGATAAAGAGTGTGCACTTTGAAATCAGTATGTAAATCACAACTCCTGCTATTGGTTAGCATGGAGAAGACACAATATCCAACTATAACCCATAAACTGAGGTCTACAGTACAGTACCTGGCACATATTAAGTGTTAAAAAATTTTTTCTTAGAAATAATTTTCTTGTCAAAAAAAAAAAAGGAGAGCTATCTAGAGAAGCCAATGGCACAAGAATGATCATAGAAGCTTTATGCACAATCACACACAAAAAGTACAAATGTACCCCAAGAAAGGAAAAGATACCTATGTTGTGATATCTTAGATAACAGAATAATATACAAGAAATAAATAAATAACTCAAGCTTCATATATTATGTCATAAGCAAATATGATGTTGCACGAAAATATCATGTTGCAGAGGAATTTATTTAGAATTATCTCATTTATATAAAGTATAAAAACCAAACCAAACAATAGGTTATTTAGGGAGATAGATGATAGATCGATAGGTTAGATAGATAAAGATGCAGATATAGATATGATATAAATATTGGTAAGCAGATCTGGATTTAAATATTATATATGAAGACTACAATAACTGAAATGAAGAATATCTTGGAGGAATAACAGTAGATTGGTGAACCAGAGGATTGAATCAGTGATTTAAAAGAATAGCAACAAGAAAAAAGAATCCAAAAAAATGAGGGTTGTTTAAGAGGACTCTGTGACAATATCAAGCATACCAACATTTGCAACATAGGGGTACAAGAAGGAGAAGAGAGAGAGCAAGGAGTTGAAAAAATCCTATTTCAAGAAATAATGTCTGAAAACTTCCCTAACCTGGTAAAGAACATACAAGCCCAGGAAACACTAAGAGTCCCAAACAAAATGAACCCAAACAGGCCCATGCCAAGACACATTATAGTTAAAATGCCAAAGATTAAAGACAGAGAGAATCTTAAAAACAACAACAGAAAAGCAATTAGTTACCTACAAGGGAGCTGCCATAAGATTGTCAGCTGATTTCTCAACAAAAACTTTGCAGAACAGAGGGCTTGGCAGGAAATATTCAAAGTGATGAAAAGCAAGAATTTACAACCCAGATTGCTCTACCCAGCAAAGCTATCAATTAGAAACAATGGACAGATAAAGAGCTTCTGACTCAAGATAGAGTTAAAGGAGTTCATCATCACCAAGCCAATATTACAAGATATACTGAGGAACTTCTTTAAGAAGAAAAAAGAAAATAAGATTTAAAAGATAAATAATAATTAATGGCAATAATTATATATCTAGTAATAATTACTTTAACTGTAAATGGAATAAATACTCCAGTCAAAAGATAAGGTGGTTGAATAGATAAAAAAAAAAAAAAAACACAAGACCTTTATATATGCTGCCTACAAAAGATTCACTTCAAATCAAAAGACACACACAGACTTAAAGGAATGAAAAAAAAATGTTTCATGAAAATGGAAACAAACAAACAAAAAACTAGGGTAGCAAAACCCAAGACAGACTTTAAAATAAGGCTATAAAAGAGACAAGGAAGGACCCAATAATCCTACTTCTGGGAATTTTTCTGAAAAAAATCAAAACACTACTTTGAAGGGACATGTGAATCTATTTGTTCATTACAGCATTGTTTACAGTAGCCAAGGTATGGAGGTATCCTTGGTGTCCATCAATAGATGAATGGACAAAGAAGAGGTGGTACATTTATACAATGGAATATTACTCAACCATGAAAAATAATGAAATCTTGCCATCTACCACATGGATAGACCTTGAGGATATTGTGTTGAGTGGAGTAAGTCAAATAGAGAAAGACAAAGGTCATATGTGGAATCCAGAGAACAGGATAAATAAACAATAGAAACAAGCTTGTAGATACAGAGAGCATTTTGATGGTTGTCAAATTGGGGAGTGGGGCGATGGGTAAAGGGGAGAGAAAATTAAGAGGTACAAATTGGTAATTACAAAATAGTCATGGGTATGCAGAGTATAGCATGGGAACTATAGTCAGTAGTATTAAAACTATATATGGTGTCAAGTGGGTACTGGAGTTATCAGGGTGATCATTTAAGTTACATCACTGTGTTGTACACCTGAAACTGATACAATGTTGTATGTCAACTATAATTGAAAAAATAAAAATATAAACACTAAAAAAAAGAACAGAAATCTAAAGCTTGTTACTTCAGATTTACTAAATGTTTTTGAGGCCTCTCCAATTCTCTTGTCACTATTCAGACTACAGGCTACCTCTCAGTTAAGTGAGATCCATTAGCTAGTAAATGCACGGTGGGGCCCCAGGACTATCTTAAAGGACAGGCCATGGTTTGCAGAGGCTCTGAGGATTGTCCCCAGCTCTCTGTCTTTCACAATTGTCCTCAAGGGTAGAAGTGCTTTGAAAGCATCTCATGAGTAGCCAGCCCTTTTTAGCATAAAACTCTAAATTTACTAGTGAAAACAGACAATTCAAACAATTAAAGAAATAGCTCTAAGATTAAAATTTTAAATATATATAAATGTTTATAATTATAAAAAATATATAATCAAATTTAATTGGTAACTATATATAAGTATATATATTTATATGAATTTATGAATAAACATGATTTAAGATATTATATATATTATTAAGACAAAAAATATTTTGACTCTTAGAATATAAGCTTGTCCCCTCCCTTTCCCTTAGCAGAATTTTATTATACTTCCCAAACAAGCTTATTGAGACTTGTTACCCTCCACTTAATACTAGAGGCCTAGAGCTCACAATTTTGTTGAATAAAAAATTTTTAAACTTGACTCTTTAGTTAAATATTTAGAAAATACTATAGCTTCCTTCAGGCCAGCTGTTCAAAATTTTTAAATTAGTTCTGTTAGAATAGGACTCTGAAATAGATATCACTACTTTGGACTTACTTCACTTAAGAACTAAGAAATGTTCTTAGTTCAGATGTTATTTACTAGAAATTTTGTTTCATTTATAGAAAGAATAAAATTTCATGGTCAATTATCAACTGACAAATAGAAGTTGAAAGTTTCTTTTTAATCCTATCAGCCGCTTTGGTTGTAATTTATCTTTATTTTCTGTCTTCTGTTAGTTATCCACCATATTAAAATATTGCTCTTTTGTTAATATAATTTGCTATAAAATTACAAAAGCCTTTACTACTATAATCTCAACCAGAAACCATAGAAGTGTATCATATGCATTTATTTATATATAAATATTTCACCATCTATACATAGGAACTTGTTAAATTTCTTTATTTTTTCCATAATGCAAAAAAAAAATTAAAGCTATAGAGATATGCCTATAACTATTTGTAAATTTAGACTGTCATCTTATTGACAGTAAATTAAAATCTAGATTGTGACAACATTTTTTTGCACAGGGATAATTTACTGAAAAATTGAAACATTAACTTAAAGGAGAAAATATTAAGGATCTAGTTACTTCTCCCACCAATTTTGCCATTATGTTATTACTCACCAGATGTGTTTTGACACTTGACACATTTTGAAAAATTTGAAACAATATTTCTGCTGAAACTCATATCCTATGGCCTTTTAAGTTTCTAATAACAATGTACCTACAGCATTAAACAGTGACACTTTGAGGAGGTAAGAGTTATTAACAACAAATTAAAATCCACTAGGAGCCCCGTACTCTAAACTTCAGTTAGTAGTTCAATGACTTATACTTCTGAATATTTACTAAACTGCATTGCTTTGCAATTTCTTGAATTTGATTTTTTCTGCTCACTGTGAAGTCAGCCAACCCAAAGTAGGACCTACGTAAATTGCACACTGGACCAGCAGCCTCTGTTTCTAAGACTTAACTTATTAAAGGGCACATTCACAATCAGATACACTGTGTAGGCTAAAATAAAGGGCACAGTTAAACTCAACCAGAAGCTTTGCTCAATAAGGACTGCTTGACTATTACGTACTGAGCACAGAATGGTAAGGAGACAAAAAAAAAATCCCTTGGGGACTTTGAAAATGCAGACCCTCGGTAAGTTCATCACTTGCAGAAGCTGAACACCTGCTAAGGACAGAGACATAAATGGTAGAGCCATCTCATGAACCCATTCCTCATCCTGTGTAACTTTCCAGGACTGCAGCCAAAATCCCTCTAGGAATGTGGCTAATAGGAGATGGGTACAGAGCAGGACTGAGTGAAACTAAGACTTTATTAGCTCAAACATTTTACATAAAGGATGACTAGAAAAGAGAAGGTGAATTGCTCAGGAAAAACCCAGCCTTCTTTGATGGGATATACATTTTGAATTTTATTTTTCTCTTCCTGGGAATGTAAAAGAATTTTTCTCTTCAAAATGTGATTTTTTTTCCTGCAGGGTGTATTTTTTTATAAGACAATACACACACACATACACAAACATGCATGTATGCACACATACACACGCACTTTATAAGAACTCTCTTGGTAGGCAAGTATACCTATGTCATGGAAACATGTTTCAAGATGCTTTCACAATTTTCAGGTGCAGAGTATCACATTTCTGCATATAGCAATTATCTTTGGTATCTGCTTATCCCAAATATAATAGGTAGAATAAGAAGAAGCATTTGGGTTTGTTGTCGTTTTTATCTTCTACTCTGCAGACTATAAACCTAGCATATAAAATAGGAAGCAAATTTATACTTTTTGGCAGTTCAGCCTTAAGGGATGATTTTCTCTGTGAGCTACCTGTAAAAATAAACCCATTTTGTTTATAAAAATATTATTTACATCTCAAAATATAATGTGGAAGTTAATTATTTGGGAGACGTTATATTAGTTCATTTAAGTTTGTACCATGTTTGTAATCTCTAGGTAGAATAATAGTTTCCAGACAAATGGCAGAAGAGGTTGACATTTGGAAAAACAATTTGGCATTGCACTATTTCAGTGTAAAAACCAAGGCTAAAAAGTTGTACCAAAGTTATGCACCATTAAAATACAGCTATGAGAGTGTAAGGCTGAAAGAGAGTAAGGTGAAAGCTAAGATGAAGGCAAACATTGGAGTGTTAGGGAAAGGTTGACAGTCCTATTACATAAGACTTCTGTGAATGATGGGAGTTAGAGTTTTGTCAATTAAAGTGACGAGAATAGGGAATGATAGGAGACCCCCCAAAAAGTGGCATAGATGATAGAATCTCTGTTCATCCCTCTGGTGACCAAATCAAAGTTGTGATGGAAACAAGGAGTAAGCAGTAAGGAAAAATTGCCCACAACCTAGGTGAATAAGCCATACAACCTTGGAAAAATCCAAGAAATCACCCTGCAATGGCAAAAGGTAAAATGGGGTGAGGACTTGGGGCTGCTTGGTCTCGAGTGGCTGAGAGTGAGAGGAGGCTATGGCAACGGCAGCAGTAGACACCTCTTAAAGGGGCCACATCCAGGAGTGGATTTTTGTGGCAATGGACCTGCTTGTTCTGAGCACCAGTGCCAATTTGGCTGGGTGCAGGAAGCACCAGGGACTTGCAGGGAGACATTGTTGGAGTGAGGGGCAAGGTGAGACTAGCTTTGTACAGAAGCGCTGACGGTATCCATTGTTCCTGTTGAGCCCTCTGCACTCCCAGTGCACAGATACAGCACCGCCATGGCTGTGAAATCATCAAACTGGATAACAGAGGTCACTCTGCCCAGAAGATTCCCTGAAACCCCACCTCTCCCAACTCATGGGCCCACCCAAGCCACATGCAGGTATAGTCTCAGTGAGTCAGGTGCTCTTTGCTGAGCAGTGTCTAGACTCACACTGGAGGCAGCTGGCCTTAGTTTCTGGTGTGGCCTTTTGAGGCAACTATAAGCACAGCACCTGTGGATTGCTTGCTGAATCTTAACAGGTGGCCCTAGAGGGGTGGAAGCTTGAGCTAAATTTGGCCTGTAGATGAGCCCTTCTCCGGACTGTGCCACTGGACACCTATTTAAGAGCTGTGCTTAGTACGTAGACACAGACATAGAAAGGCAGCCAAAATAAGTAAAAGAAGCAGAAATCATATGAGAGAACAGAACAGAGATTTACATGTAATGGAGTCAAGTAATCTAATAGATGCAGAGATCAAAACACTGGTTATAAAGATGGTCAATAAACTTTTGGGAAATGTAGATAAATTCAGTGAAAACTTCAACTAAGAGATGAAAAACAAAAATGGAAATGGAAATTGTAAAAGGGAACCAGTCTGAAATGGAGAACACATTATCTGAGATGAGTATATTAAATGGAATAAACAAAGGAATAAACAAAGTGAATTAAGAATCAATCCCTTATCTAGAGTATGAGAAAGCCAAAGACATGCAATCAGAATGGCAAGAGATGAGATTCCAAGACTCTAAAAATAATTTAAGAAGATTATGGGTCTAATATTAACTATTAATGGTCTAAATATCCATCTGATTGGTGTAATTGAAGAAAATCAAGATGTTGAACAGCTGTTTGAAGAAATAATGATGGAAAACTTTCCTAACCTGGTGAAGGAAATAGACATAAAACCCCGGGAAGCTCAGAAAATTCCAAAAACCAGGGATCCAAAGAGGCCTACAACAAGACACATCATAATTAAAATGCCAAAGTTTAAATACAAAGAAAGAATATTAAAAGCAAGAGAAAAACAGATAGTAAACTATAAGGGAACACCCATAAGACTGGCAGCTAATTTTTCAAGAAAACTGCAGGACAGAAGGGCTCGGCAAAAAATTATTTAACAGGATGAAGACCCAGGATCTACAACCAAGAATAATTCATTCAGCAACGCTATTATTTAGAGTCTTCAACTCCTTCAGACAGATAAAGAGCTTCCCAGACAAAAATAAGCTAAAGGAATTAATCACCACCAAGCCAGTATTACAGAAAACGTTGGAGGGACTTCTTTAAGAAAAAAAAAATGTATCAAAAACAGTAGTAAAGAATGATAACAACTACATTCCTATCAATAAGTACCTTAAGTGGAAAAGAATTAAACACTCCAACCAAAAGATAGTGACTGAAAGGATAAGAAAACAAGACCCCTACATTTGCTGCCTATAAAAGATTCACTTCAGATTAAAAGACATACACAGACTAAAAGGAAGGTGATGGAAAAACATTGCTTTGATAGACCTAGAAGGTATTTAAGTTAGACAGAGAAAGATAAACACTATATGATTTTACTTACATGTGGAATCTAAGGATTAAAAAGAACAAATTAATGAAAAACAGACTCACAAATATAGTGGACAATTTGGTGATGGACAGAGGGGAGAGGGATTTGAGGGGCTGGGAGAATGTGGTAAAGGGTTAAAGAAATACAAATTAATAGTTGATAGATGGTCACTAGGATGGGAGTATGGCATAGAGAATGCAGCTAGCATTAATATGTTGGCTAGGTGGAGGGTCAGGGAGAGAGGGAGCAATTAGGCAGATAATTTTATGAACTATATAGATGTCTAACCAATGTACTGTATACTTGGAACTAATTCAAATAAATACATTTTTTCTTTTTAAAAAAGAATAGGGAATGATAAGAGTAAGGTTTTGACCTGCAAAGAAAAATTTTGGTGAGGAAGAATATGTTTTAAAGTGGTAACGGATGGTAGGGTATGCTAATGTGTTCTCTAGATCCTACAGCATGAGGTAATGTAGGTTAATAGAGAGGTTCCAATCTAGAAAACTAAAAAAGATTTGGGTTTTTAAAGGAAGACCAGGTATCAAAAGTTAAACAGAGATGGCATTTTCTGAAGATGTAAAGACTTTAATACATTACAATGGAAAATAAAATAACTCTGAAAGACATAGAAATAATAGAAGAAGAATCTTTGTAGAGGAAGTACAAAGCCACAGAGGAATGAGATTTCAGGTCTCAGAAGCCTGAAGAGCTCAAGGGGCACCACTGATTAAGTTCTGAGAAGACTGTATTGATGAAGCTCTGTTTCAATGCTGGAAGAGAAAAATGGAAACTATTCTGTTTGTGAAAACAGTAAGATCCACAATGCTACCCAGGAAAGTTGAAAAGCAGGCATGTGCTCATAGGAAGGCTTTAGCTCGGGCCAGGAATAGAGAACTTTGGCAGAAAGACCTGTCTTTATTCAGGCTATCACACTCAAAATATAGGCATTTATGAAATCCAGAGAGAAAATTATACTTTTAAGAGAATTTTTTTTCTTCATTTTTCTCTTAATTTCCCATTTGTTATTTCTTTGGTGATGTTTCCACAGGTTATACGTGCTAAGAGGAAATGAAAATATTTTGTATTTACTCTTGGTTTAGATGTTGAAGGTACAGCAATACCCCAACTCTACTTCTGCCAGAGACCAAAGTGATAGAAGAGGTGAGCTTAGGGACATGAAATCTCAGAGACAGGTTCACACCTGCAATTCAACTGTTCCATTCTGTTGGAAGAGTCTATTTCCACTGATAAGTTTAGAGATTTAGGGTTTTATTTTATAAAGCAAGATAATAATACAATGACCATAATAACCATAGTAACTAGTATTATCCATTGTAATAAATAAATAAATAAACAAATAAACAAATAAATAAATAAATAACAGAAACAACAAAAACAAAAGCAACTAATAATTATTAAGCAATTACCCAATGCCAGATACTGTGCTACACTCTTCACATGAGTTAACTTATTAAATACCCTAATATCCCCTGTTACAAATGAAAATCTAAGGGATCTGAGGGTCAGAAGGTTAAAGAAACCCTCAAAAACTACATAGCTAGGAGATGAACAAACCAGAACTTAGCCTCCAGAGTGGTCAATGAAAGCATGACAATGTTTGCTGTAAAGATGAGTTTTAGCTCATCAACTTGTCAACTGACAGTTCCTGTCAGTTTCAAAACCTATGATCTTACTAGACCCCTGCACTCTTACAGCAGGGGGCATCCTTACTCTGTCCCCTAACACCAAGGAACCTCCAAGTGACACTGTAGAGTCATGCCCTGTCTCACTTGCCTTGAGTCTGTTCTGGTACTTGGATAAGCTCCCTTTGTCATAGATGGCATCTAGCAACTAACGCTCAGAATTGCACTTGACCAAGTCTCAGACTTCTAGTCTCTTTTTCTCTTTGGCACACAGACCAGGACTGCCTCTAACTGCTCCCACCCATGGCTCTAACTCTGAGGACATCAACAGCCAGGCTGCTGAATTCCAAGGGACATTACTTAGAATCCTCTTCATAATTTTGGGTGTCTTCTCTTTTTCTTATTAACACAGACAGACACTGCCTACAGAAATTCCTGTGTAAGTCTAAACCTCTCTACTCTGATAAATTTCACTGTGGCTAAAATCTATCTCAACTAGTACACAGGTAATCAATAAAAATACAGTTTCCTCCCTTACTTTTCATTAACAATTGATAGTTTGAACTGGTACCCTGGGAGTAAATGAGGCAGGTTGCAATTGATTTTCATCCCCCATCTAGAGTAGTTATTAAGCAAAAACCACTAGCGCAGATACAAAGTGATATGTGTCATTATTATGAATATCTCAAGGATGACCAAAAGGTCACAATGAAACTGAGATTACATGATTTATAGGGTAGAAACAGCAGGATTAGAGTTTTTACCCTGGAACTCCAGAGGCATAAGAGGGCAAGAGACCACCTAAGTGAGACCATGAGAGTGACTTCCAGTCCCAAGTACAACACACTTGGCAGATGCCCCACTACAACATGGCAAGAATAAAGGAGCTGTTACTCTGAGTTTCACTAGAGGCAGGCCCTGGCCAGTGTGGGCTTATGACTTTAGCAATGAGCAGCTAGCGCTAAAGGATTATTTTAAAGATAAATCCATAGACAGAGATGGTGAAGGCTGGAAGTGGGTTTGGGGGTGGGGGAGGAGGCATCAAAGTGTGAGAAGGATAGGATCAATTAGGTTCCCTGAACAGTAGAGCTCAATTCCACCCCTTTTCCAAAACAGAGACTAAGAGCTCACTCTTGTTTTTGTCCAGAACCAGGGAAAAACCAAAAGTAACTTTACCTGCACAAGAAACTTCTAAAATGATCTTCATGGTGAAAGTATCTGAGAGGAAAAGTAACTGATTTTCTAAAGCAAAAATAACAGGACATTCCAGCTCCTGTGCTCTTAGTGGCTTTTCAAGAATAAGCTTACCTCCCTGGGCAGTGTTTCTGAGTGCCAGAGAGTCTTCTGACACCTAAGCCAGAGACCAAATAAGACCAGGATATGTGGGGGCAAGGCATGACGTTAGCTTGAAGACCACACTGGGAGAAATCAGGTCCTGCTTACCAACCACATTTCTCTCCTATGGCAGATACTAGGGAAGAAACACTTTAGGCAGATAAAACATAGCACCCTGAGGATAAATAAGTTGAAAGATATCACATGACTGTTTAGCAGACTCTGTTTCTCAAAGTGAGGCCCTTGAACTGGCAGCAACAGCAAAACCTGGGAGCTTGTCAGTAACAGAGAATGTTGGGCCCCAAACCAGACCTAAGAAAACACAATGTATATTTTATGCCAATCTCCAGTGGCCCTTATGTATGTAAAACTCTGAGAAGCATATCTTTAGTCCAGTGGTTCTCAGACTTGATTGTACTTTCAAATCACCAGAAGAGCTTTAAAAGTATCTTAGTCTTGAACTTCATCTTCAGTGATTCTGAGAAATTAGTCTAGAACAGCAAGTGAGCACTGCGATTTTTTAAAGCTCTTAGTTGATTCTAATGTGCAACCAATATGTAGAGCCATACTCTAGCCAGGTGGTCCTCTCTACAAGAACAACCAGTAAGAAAGAACAGGTTGTCAGGGTTGAGGTAATGTTTTCAGACTCAAGTAAATAGTCAGGTGGGTGATGAGACTCACAAATCCTAAAAGTGTTAAGAGTTCCAGGTACAGAACAGAGAATAAGAGCTACACAGCAGCTTCAAGTAGTGGGCAGATGATCAAGACAGTCACATGAGATAAAAAAATATATAAATTGGAGGGGCAGTCAAGGACAAGGTAGAACCCTAGTAACTAAGGTGGTGGCAGGGTCAAAGAAAAATTATACTCAGTTCTGCTATAACATAGGCTTTGAAAATATAAATTTGTTCCAGTGTGATTGAGCATAATGCAAATTTTACTTTTGCTTACACACAATTTTGTCCTCTTGAAACACTAGTAAACAAGAAAGCTGCCCCCAGCTGAAAGGAGCCACATCAGAACACACACAACACACACATACACAAACCTCAGACACCCACCAGTTATCTAAGTTCACCAAGTGTCCACATCATGTTACAACTTTTTATCCAATTTCTGAAAACCCTTCTTCCATCCCTTAATTTCATTTCAATAACTCACAAGTTACACCCTTCAAGCACCCATACATAGCATGACCTGGGGCTTTTTCAAGGCATAGTGCCATATTTATTGTAACATTTATGTGTATCTTAACCATTGAACAAATACAAAATGGTGCTACCAATTTTTAGATTCTTACTTTTTATGTGTCTGTCATAAAGGTTTTGAATGTTGAGTCCCTAGTCTCATTTTTCCCATAAGCCCTGTGATATTTACTGTGCAATTTTGCATACCACAGTTATTTTTTTGAAGTGTGTATGTTTTATTATGGAAAAACCGACTGTAAAATTAAGTGGTTTTGATGTGGACTCATTTAACTTCTAAATGAATGCTGCAAATTCCCATTAAGACAGGATTAAATAAGGGCTGTGAATTGAGCCATTCTCAGCTCTGGAGAGAGAAAAGAGAAAGCAGCATAGTACAGGCTGGCAGGAAGCTCTTTGAAATGCCCACTGGAGGGAATGGCAGCCTGTAGATGCAGAGGGCAAAGAGTGCCATCTAATCAGAGAATGGGGAGGGGCCTCTTTGATGACCTCACTACCCACAGAGAAAAGAAGGTATCAAAAGTCTAAAGTAGAGAAGTACAGCTAAGATCAACAGAAAGTTGAAGAGTTTGGACTTCCTTCTCCAAGTAATAAATGCTTTTTGTGAATGTTTGGGGCAGAAAAATTACCCAAAAATTGTGTTTTAGAAAGAATAATACGATGCTGTCCTACAGGCTGCATTAGGGCTGGGGAGAACAGAGTGGAAAGTTAATACCTCAGCTTATGTTGAGGCACCTGGCGCTGAGCCAAGGGTGTCAGTGGCAACGGGAGCCCTTCTCACTCCCTCCTTCCTCATTGAAACCTTTCGAAGTATGAGCACATTCCTGTCTCTGCTTCTTTAACTCCTATCCCATGCAAATACCCCATTAAGGCAACAACGTTTCAACCAAATTTGATCATACTTTCTAGTCTTTGCCTTCCTTGGCCTTAGACTTTTTCGGGAATTTCTTCTTGTTGCACCTCCTCCCTCCCGCTCCCTCTCCTCAAATTCTCACAGCTCCAACGAACTTTGCACTCCATAACACCACCATTTTTTGCCTCTCTTTCTAGTGTGTGTCCATCTCATATTTTATGCTTTAGGGTTTCCTTTGCTAGAGTCTCTTCCTCTCACAACCTCTGAGACATGGGATTTTGTCATTGGTCTTTTTTCTTATAAATATCCTCCCTTGCTAGGTCATTGCATTCACCTTTTTGGTTTTAACAACCACCTATGCTACAATATTTCTCAAATTCTTATTTTTCATCCAGATTTCTCACTGGTAGTTTCATTTCCACTGCAAACTTACACCAAACATCTCAAATACTTCCTGTTCAAAGCAGAATTTATTGTGTTACTTCTACTTACCCACAGTCTTCTTCCTGGATATTCTGTCCTACTTTGTGACACCTACATCCACTTAGGCACCTAAGTCAGAGCCTTGGGATCATCATTATCTCACACATGCAGTCACCAAGCCCTTCCAGCGTTTCTGTCTTCATTTTTTCACCTGACCCTGTTTCTCTGCTCCCCATGACATTGACTTAACTCTATTTCTCATCACCAGACACTTGGGCCATTTTCCCCAGTCCCAACTTTCTTAGAGTTATATTTTACCAAAGATAGATTTTACTATAGATAGTTTTCAAAAATGTAAATCTGATTAAATCACTTGTCTGACCAAACTGCCAGAAGTTCCAAATGGTAAGAATAAACACCCAAGTCTTTTACAAATTTCAGAAATTCCATAATTTTCTGCTCCCTGACAATAACTCTTTTTAATACTTCTTTCTTCAAACTTTGCCAAGGAGAAATTTTAAAGCATTGATAGTTCCCCAAACACAGCCTGCTGTTCTGGACTTTCAGATACTATTCCTTTTTCCAGGGATGCCTTGTTCTTTTTTTCTGTGTCAGCAAATTTATTCACACTTTAATCTATGTCAAAACATTACTTGAATTTCCAAGACATAATTAATTTGTCATTTATGTGTATGATTGATTTTTTAAATGTAATTTTATTTGTTTGTGAATAACAGTTTACCTGTTTACCTCTTTATATCCTATACTGGTCTTTCACTTTCTCATGAACAAGATCAATAGTGGTTAAACTTACAGAAAATCACATGCAGTCTCTCAAAGTTGTACATAATATTTAGCACTGATAAGTTTTCTTCCTGCTGTTCAAAGTGATTGTCTTTATGTTTCTCTCTCTGCTCAGAAAAATATACTCAGAGGAATTATAAACCATTGCAGTAAGTATCTTCATAACTATACAAAGCCCTGATAGAATTTTCTCTGTTTCTTTTTTACCCAAATCACAAGACACGGTTTTTTGTTTTTTGTTTTTAAATAACATCCAGTTTTCATCCCATGATATTTTTAAGTTGCACAGAGCCCTACCCCATATTCATTAGTTCCAGCTGCAGGAAGTGGTCCCTAGATTCCCAGTGATTGCATGAGACCATGAGAATAGGAAAAAGTATTTTTTTTTTTGTCATCCTTCTCTTCAAATAAGTGATAGGAAGCCTAAATATCTCTTCAGAAGTAATCATGTTATAAATATGAAAGGTCTGTAAACACTCCATGACTCTTAGCCCAGGCCCAAGCACAGAGACGGTGCTTCATTTTTCTGTAGGGACCGAAATCTATTCTTTGAAATATAAAAAGACACACTCCATAAGAACAAAAAAAGAAGAAGAAAAACATTAAAATATTGAAATATGCATCCATGAAAGTCTTTACACACAGAGTTTATAGTTTATAAAACACAGTTTACAGGCAGAGCTATTTGTCAGGGATTAGGGTAATTCAAGCTACTAAATACTATTCACATAGCTACCATATGCAAAACAAAATGTTAAGTTTTCAGGGATACAAAGCTGGATTAGATTCTATAGCTATACTCAGAAACACAAAATGGTATTGCAAGGAAAAATAACTAAACCATTTGAGTGGTTTCTGGTTCTAGTTACAATGAAAGAAGGAGATATCACCACCCTCTCTGTGTAGCTTGTGGCAGATAAAGAAACTATTTAAGAACTCTGAAAAAGCATAAAGACATAAAAACATAAAAAAGACCAGAATGGCAATTGTTTTGTTTTGTTTTCTCTGATATATCTGGGCTTACATTCAGTTTAGCCTGAATTCCAGAACTGCCCAACAGGTGTGACCAAGAGAAACTCTAAACTCTGATCAGAGCACTTAGAAGAATTGCCCCAGAAAAAATGGAAAGAATGGTGGTAATTTCTCAATTTTTCTTTTCTTTTCCAATCCTCTTCTAGAAGCAAGCTCAGCCCCAAAGATCTACTCCCACAGTAGAGGTGATGGCATTAGCATTCAGCCTTCATACTTCACCAGAGAGGCAGTACCAGTCAGCAGGGGTGAGTGACAATACAAGGAAGTCAAAACCCAATTTTGTAGCCAGAGGATCAGGATAAGCAATCCCAGAGAGCTAGAGAGTGTTGTGTGTTACAGGAATGGCAGAGAACAGGGAGCTCAAGAAAGAGAACCTATAAAGTTGTAGCTGAAGCTTTAGACTTACCTATAAGATGTGAGTGTATGAAACTGATCAGAAATAAAATACCAAAGACGTTGAGACTAGTTAACTACCCAGGCCCTGATTGGTTTATGGAGAGTATACATACTAAACAGATGCAGCACAACACTGCAAAGTTTTTGAAAAAACAAATTTACACTGGAATTGGGCAGAACTTGAGAACATCAGTCAGAAATTTAGGCTGCAACTAAGGTAAAACAAAGCAAAACAAATTAATATTTTTCATAGTGTTTAGATAGAACCCAGAATCACATAAAATTAAATTCAAATGCTCAGAATGCAAAACATCTCAACAGAAATAACCAGGAAAGTCTCAGCAAGTAGCAAAGGAAAATACAGTTAACAAAAGTCGACACAGATTTAGAAATTATCAGACAAATAGTTAAACTACGTTTTATAGCCGTGTTCAATGAAGTAAGGGTGAACAGTTTTGAAATGACTAGAAAGACAGAATTTCTCAGCCAAGAAATAGAAGGTATAAAAAAGTGAACACTTTAGAAATGAAAATGCAGTATCTAAAGTAAAAAAATTTCACCACACGAGTTTGGTAGAGCAAAGATAATAAAGCAAAGAGTCAGTAGATTTTAAAAGAGATCTGTAAAAATTATCCAATTTTAAAATCAGAGAAAAAATCTAAAACTCATGAACAGGGACAAATGGAATATTATTAGAGTTCTAAATTTTATCTTGGTGGAGAACCAAATAGAAAAAAAAAATAAGATTGGTGCAGAAAAAAATATGTAAAAATAATAGTATCTGACATTTCCTAAGTTTGTCAAAAGATATAAACTTACAGATTCAAAAAGGTTTGGTAAATCCCAGACAGAATAAACTTAAAAAAAAAAATCATATCCCAAAACATTATAGTAAACTACTGAAAAACTAAATGTAAGGTAAACGCATGACACGTCGACAGAAGTTTTAAAAGCAAGCGTTTATTGGGAGAGCGCTCCCTGGTGAGGCTCTCTGGTCCAGAGAGGAGAGGGGCCAGAGAAGTGGCGCCATGGGGTGGGAGGGTGTGGCTTTTATGGGTTATGTTGGGGCAGGGGTATAGGGCGGGGAACGTTAATCAATGCTAATTGAGCCTCCAGATTAGGGTGGTGACACCTAGGCCTTTAGGGTGGGTCCTATTCAGGTCTGGATTCCTGGTGTGGAGCTGGGGAGTCTCCAGGCAGGCATCTGGCTGGCCCTTCCCCCACCGACCTAACACTAAAGATGTAACTTGAAAGTGGTCAGATAAAAATGACACATGGGGGAAAATGAAATGAATGAACATAGATTTTCACAGAAAAAAAAAAACAAAACACGGATTCCAGAAAACAGCTAAACAAAAATTTTAGTGCACTGAGAGGAAAAAAAAAAGAACTTCATAGTGTCAGTGCCTGACATTAAGCTTTTGATTGCTGAAGCACCCATTTCAAAAGACATTCATCTCAAATAAACATATTGCCAGCTGTATGACAAGACTACCAGCAAAACAATGAGATAAGAAATTAGGCCACTCCCATCCATAAAGTTTCCTAGAAAACTATTTGACTGACCTTACTTCTCCCTTTTCATGCCCTAATTTCCACTCCGTTGCTTTAAAATTGTCAAAACCCTAGACATCCCAGCCTCAGATCTTGATCAAGGCAGACCACAGGTCCACTCTCTCTCTCTCTCAACTGAAATCCAAATTTGACTCTCTCAGTCCGTGACTTTGCTGTGCAGCCCTCAATCAAGCTGCATATCCACCAGGACCTGTGAGTAAAAAATCTTGTTCTTCAAAGGTTTCCTGATGCTTTTTGCTTAATTGCATCCTGTATTCATAATAAAAACAAGGGCCGCTCCAGCCATGACATTTGCTGCTTTTGGGAAAATATCTGTAAGGGCTTCCTAGGAGTAACATGGGCCCAGGGGAATGCCTGAGGCCTATAGCATCATTATCGTCGGGCTGAGATGAACACAGCAAACTGCCAAACCAGGATTCCACATCCTGTGAAATATTGTTCAAGAATGTACGAAAAATAAACATATTCTTAAATAAAATTAAGAGAAATTATTAGTCAATGTGCTAAAAGAAATGGTAAAGAAAGCTCTTTAGTTAAAAGAGAAATAATATCAAAGTAACCTCATATTTCAGAAATGAAGAACAAAAGAAATGGCAAATTCTGAGTAAATATAACAAAAGGAGTGATTTTTCTACTAAGTTATTTAATATGAGCATGAAAAATAAAAATAAAAATTATACCATTGTCTGACAGGATTTTTAAAGCTTGTAGATGTAATATATGTAGTAATTATAATATAGGAGAATAGAGACCCATATGGCTGCAAGTTTTCTGAATTGCACTTAAGCAATAAATACTATTTATAAGTAGACTGAAGAGTCAAATTGCATATTATAATCCCTAACTTACAAAATATTCTACAAAAACATACAAATAATCAATAGATAAATTCAAATAGAATACTAAATATATTCCAATAAGACAAAAGATAGCATAAAAGAAAAATAGAGTAAAGAGAAACAAGAGGATCAAACAAAATAAATAATAGAATTGTAGAACAAAATCTAACCATTTTAATAAGTATAGTAAGTGTAAATGTTCTAAACATATCAGATTAAATTTGAACAAATAAAAAACACCCAATCATTTGCTATACTCTATTAGAAATCCTTTTTTAATATTATGATATAGATATGTTGAAAATAAAAGAACAAAGAGTTGTAATACAAAAAATAAAAACCTATATTTTTTAGAAAGCTAGAATAGCAATATTAATATAAGAAAAAGAAGATTTAAGAACTTTCTAAGAAATTTCTAGAAAAAACAAGAGACATTCCATAATGATAAAAGGGCCAAATCACTAAGAAAATAAATTAATGAAACCCACCATATTAACAGACTGAAAAGAAAAAAAAAAACATAATCATCTCAACAGATGCAGAAAAAAATTTGAAAACATTTCATATTCTTTCATAATAAAAACTCCCCAGAAGACTAGAAATAGAAAGAAAGTACTTCAACCTGATGAAGAGAATCCGCAAACATACTTAATGTTTTCCCCTAAGTTCAGGAATGAAACAAGCCTGTCCACTTTTATCATTTCTACTAAATATCATCATTTCTGGCAAATGCAGTAGGGCAAGAAAAGAAATAAAGAATATTCAGAATGGAAAAGAAGAAATACAACTGTTCTTATCCACAGAACATTATAACAAAATTATTTATGAAGAAATTCTCAAGGGAACTACAAAAATATCTCCTACTACTAAAGTGAGTTTAGCATGACTATAGCATACAGAGTCCACATACAATACTAAATCATATTTCATATTGTTGAACAATTATAGATTGACCAATTGTAAACTAAAATTAGTAAAACAGTACCATTTATAATAGCCCCCCCTTAGAATTAGTAACCATTTACAGTCTAATGATTATTTAACCATTGACTTTTATCAACAAACCCCCAAAGATACTTAGATAAATGGAACAACATAAGTACAAGATATATATGATCAGTAATATCAAATACTGATAAAAAAAATATCAGAGAAGACCTATGGAAATAGAGATATGTTGTATTCATGCATTAGAAAAATTAATATAGATTACATATTAGTTTTCCCCCAATTTATATACAGTTTATCTCAATGGCAGTCAAAATCCAAGTTCATTTTTCAGGTATAGATAAGCCAATTCTAAATGAAATGGAAAAGCAAAGAACATAGAATACCTTGTAATCAATCAGCTCTTTGTTCTGTAGACATGCTTGCTGCATAGACTGAAGGGTAGAGTGATCTCAAGATCAACTGAAGACCACCCTCCCCTTTGATTGTTCTGTCTATATATCAGATGTATTGCCTAAGTTCCTGTCTGAAAATCTCATGCTCTGTAATGGCCTGTAGCCCATAACAGCTCCAGTGGTCTGTAACTGTCTGAGGACAAATCAAGCCGTCAGCCCATACCAACTGCAACAGTATGGATAAACCCTCTAAAAACAAGATTTCCTCGGAGCTCGGCGCCCAGATCGTCAGAGTGCTAGCTCTTCTCGAACACCGTCATAATAAACTTGATTTCTCCAACTCTCATAGTGCTCCTTGGTTTCTCACTGGTCTGATTTCACAACATTTCTGTAACACAATGGGGATAGATACCAACAACTGAGGGGGCATTAAAAGGTAATGTAAATATAAAATAAAAGTAATTCTGTCATCCTTGGACCTGAAACATAAAGTCACCACTAGTAGTGGAGACAGAGGGGGAAACTTAAACTGTGAGTTAACAGGAAACAGCTCTTAAATCAATTCTATAACTGTTTATGAAGCCTGAATTGGTCCTTATAGCTCCATACTTCACCACCTAATCTTTGTCTCTGCTTATCTTTTTCTTCACTACTGCTATATGAGATTATTTACTCAGAGAGGTGAATCGAAACTTTATTTTTTGAGATTTGAATCTTTGCTGGTTTAATTTCTTTGTTTTCTGCAGATTTTCACAGACCTGTACTTTTAGACAAGAGAGTAATAAGAGTTCCCGCAATAAATCTCTGATCTGGGCATAATTTTTCTTTCCTCTGTTGTACAACAAATACCTAAATTTTCTTTGGTAATTGAGATCAACCTTCCTGCCACCACAGTGACATCTTTCTTTGTTGGTTCCAACTCAATGAAAGGATGATAATATTCTTGGATGGAGGCATTTCCTCCTTTGGTATTAGATCCTCTGCATACAGAAGCCCAAGGCTGTGAGAATAAGAATCAAAAATTCTCCAAGTGGGTAATCAGAGAGGCAATTCCCACCTCTTTTGTTGGTGCCCATATCTGAGCATTTTGTTAATGTTGGAAGTAACACCAAGTATTTTCTACTGATATCAAACATACACCATACACTCAAGAGTGTAAACTCTCTTCATAATGTGAATTCCAGTTAGTACCACAATTGAACATTTAGTAGGTCATTCAGTATTCTATCAGGCAAGATGCTTCTGGGGCATGTGACCTTGATAGTCAGCTTAGGTTCCTATAACAAATACCATAGACTCCGTGGCTTAAATAACATAAAATGATGTCTCACAGATCTGGAGACTAGAAGTCCAAGAACAGGGTGCTGGCCAATTCAGTTCTTGCTAAGAATTTTTTTCCTGGACCCTCTTCTCACCATGTCCTCACATGGCAGAGGCCAGAAAGACAAAACAAGATCTTTCCTGTCTCTTCTTTTAAGGGCACTCATCCTATTCTAAGGGCTCTACCCTCAAAACCTAATCAACTTCCAAAGTCTCCACTTCCCAATACCATTCCACGGGAGATCACAGTTTCAACATAAGAATGGAGGTGGGCAATGACATTTAGATCATAGCAAAGATCTTGGTCACAACCAATGAATCCCATGGTTATGAGCCCATTGTTATATTACCTTTGCTGTAAAGTATCCCCTAGTCAAAGACAGTACAGTATGTCAAGGATTCCTTTAAACCCAGAAATAATAGTTTTAACAAAAGTGTTACAGAAAGGGAAGTCAAATCCAATCTGAAATGTATATCTATCCACAAAAGGCAGTAGACTGGAATTTAATAAGTCCAACAGCCACCATGTTTCTGGCTGGTTTCTCTGAGCAATAATGCTGGAGGGGATTTTAATGTTGCTTCTGCTATTGGCATGATGATCATTCATCCTTCTTTCTCCTTCTAACCTCCTGCTGCTACTCCTCACTGTCCAGCAATTAGTGTTAAGACTTTCAGACTTTCTCACATAAAAAAGAGAAACTCTGAGATGAATGTGGCACACTCGAGTTCCTTCTTTCTATCTTTTACTCCCCCATAAGCTCTAGTATAAGACTTAAAATTTTTTTTAATAAACAAAACAAGAAGTCATTACAACTTTCAAAATATAATGAATGAGAAAAATGATTACTTTTGTTTTATGATTTTAGCTGTGCCTTGTATTTGATTACTGAGATGTTATCTCTTGATGGCTATATATTTTATGTATATTTCTACCTGTCATATCTTACCCGTCTGTCCTCCCACTCTTATGATCTCCAGGAAGATTTGAAATTATTAGTCACCAACTCTGTGAAACTTACTATGGCTGAAAACGTATCCCCTCGAGAATTCAACATATAAACACTGGCAGTAAATAAAATATGTCTTTCATTAACTGTGAGATTCTCTTGCTTTATTGTCAAGAAAAAAGCTGTCATCTAAATCATAGGGAGATAGAATTCTATTGGTATTCATTATATAGGGCTTTCCATTGGAAGTCAGGCCACAAGCATAATAATCAAACAGAGCTAACTATATCAATGAGTGAGAGAGCTGAGAATGTATAAGGCTATCATGAGAAAATGAACAACTGTTTTATTATTGCTGCTTGGTTATATTTTACTGTTTTATTTGTATGGAAATGATTCATATGATAGAAAACACTCATGATGTAACAACTTCCCTTTTGTTGTTCCTCTGTCAGTCCTCCCACTCTTATGATCTCCAGGGAGATTTGAAATTATTAGTTACCAACTCTGTGAAACTTACTATGGCTGAAAACGTATCCCCTTGAGAATTCAACATATAAACATTGGCAGTAAATAAAATATGTTTTTCATTAACTGTGTGAGATTCTCTTCCTCATGAATTAGATTATTACCTTCTTGATGGAGCTTTATCACTGAAGGAATGAATTGCAAGCTTTTAAATTATTTGTAAAACACCCAGAGGGGAAAAAAAAAGTCAACATTGATGTTTCAGATCACCATAAACCCATGTTTAACCTTCAAGACATGGAGCCAACCTTTTGTGCTAAAGATATGGGCTCCAGGGAGATGATGCAAAACATTGTGGAGTGAGAGATGTCTCCAGAACTCTCCCTTGAAACAATAAGCTGAACATCTAAAACTCAACAACAACAACAAAAACACCTAAACTGCACACCAACACGTCTGAATGTGGGATCTGAGCATAAAAATTACTGCAGGTCAGAACCCTGGGTGTCAGGAGGTGGACTGAAAGAAATAAAGAAACTGTCTCTCCTGGCCACTGGAGTTTCTTGCAGGAGGAGGGGGAGGTGTGAAGGTGCAAGGACTTCTCTGATCAGCCTGCCTGGAAGTGCCAGAACTTCTAGCAGCTGGCAGCAAGGACCAGTTATCAGGGCAGAAAGCAGAGAAGTGGGACAGGACCACAGAGAAACAACAGTTGATTTTTACCAGCCCCGGTTCCAAAACCAAGGCTGAGCCATAGTCCCCAACTCCCAACCCAGAGGACCACTTCCCCCATACACTTTGAGACCAATCACCGCAGAGCCCCAAGGGAATCTGAACAAACGCTGCTGAAACTGTCACTGACACTGACAGGAACTGAAACTGAGTGCAGCAAGCATGACTAAATATCTACAGGAAAATATTTTAAAAGGTCATTTTAAGGCTATATGCACAGCAAGGATCCAAGAGGCTTAGACGCCACCTACTGGAAATCAAAAGAAAAGCACCTTCTTTGCAACAGGCTAAAGAGATACCTTCATCTAATAAATCTTTCTGGAAAAACAGAATACATTTCCATTAATGCCCAGATGGAGCAATAGTCCATCAAACATCATAAACAACCAAAGTGACAAGGCATCTCAAAAAAAAAAAGAAGAGAAAAATCCCCAGAAAATAACCTTACAGATATAGAAATATGCAACTTAAATGACAGAGAAGTCAGGATGGTACTTATGAAAAAAGTCAGTGAGTTCAAAAAAGAGTCATATCAACAATTTCAGGAATTGAAAAAACAACTGGATGGGCAGAGTAAGGAAACTGAATCCCTGAATATCCTAGAGATTTAAAATATATATATATATACTGCAAGAGTTGAAAAATGAAATAGCAAGCGTGGGAAATAGAGTTGACCAAATGGAGGGAAGAATCTGTGATATCGAAGACAGAAATTTAGAAATAAATCAGAAGAAAGAAGGGAGAAATGAAGAATGAAAAATAATGAAAAAAGTACAAGAAATAGCTGATACCATCAGGAGAGGAAACATAAAATAATGTGCCTTATCAAAGGCAAAGAAAAGGAGCAGGGACTAAAAAGCATTTTTAGGAAAATAGTGAACATGAATTTCCCAAATCTAAGAAATGAGCTGGAGCTTGTAATTCAAAAAGTCAACAGAACACCCATTTATCTCAACCCAAAGGCCTTCACTAAGACACACTGTATTAAAGTTATCAAAAATTGGTGACAGAATTTTCAAGGCAGCCAGAGAGAAAAAAAAATGGTGGCTTATAAAGGAAAACCCATTAGATTATCCTCGGACTTCTCATTGAAGACCTTTAAACACAGAAAGAAATAAAATCAAATATTTAAGCTACTAGGAAAAGGAACTACCATTCTAGAATAATGTATCCAGATAAGATCTCCTTTAAATATAAAGGAGAAATTTAGAATTTTTCAGACATACAGAAACTAAGGGAATTCTCCACTATGAGGAAATTCTGCACTATAGGAAATACTGAAAGGAGTCAGTTTACCTAAAACAAAATGACAAAACAAAATACATAATTAAGAATAAAATGACTATCAGGCCAATAGAAGCAGAGAGTGAAACCCTTACTAAGAATAGGGCATTATAAGTTTAAATAATAAGAGAACTGTTATAATAAGATAGTAATACATGTTGAGCATACATAAGGACAAATTGAGATAACAAGGAATGAAATGGGAGGGATTCAAAGATCCAAATTCGCCTAGGGCAATGGAGATAATGCATGCACAGAAGAAAATGGATGACTGCATACACACACACACACACACACACACACACACACATATATATAAAACTATCTTTTTCATATTCATAATGGTAATCACACACAGAAGATTCAGAACCAAAGTATGTAAAAAGAACCAGAAGCAAAACCCACAAAAGCCAACCAAAATAAAAATAAAAATAAAAATAAAACAGAAACACAGGACAAGAAAGCAATAGAATCTCCAAGCTACCAGAAAGCAAAAGATAAAAAGGCAATAAGAAGACCTCATATTTCAATAATCACCTTAAGTGTAAATGGACTGAACTCACCAATAAAAAGGCACGAAGTTGCAGAATGGAGCAAAAAACAAAACCAAACCATGTGCTGCCTCCAAAGACATATCTCAGCTCCAAAGACAAATATAGACTCAAAGTGAAAAGGTGGAAAATAATATTTCAAGCAAATGGCATTCAGAGAAAAGCGGGAGTAGCAGTACTAATATCAGACAAACTAGATTTCAGAATAAAAAAAGATAAAGAAAGATACTGATGAACACTTCATAATGATAAAGGGAATCATGCACTGAGAAGACATAACATTTATTAATATCTATGTTCCCAATTAGGCAGACCTGAAATATTTAAAGCAATTACTAACAGAACTAAAGGAAGAAAGAAACCAAAACACTATTGTATTTGGGGACCTAAATACCCCACTGCTGGGTATGGACAGATCATCCAAACAGAAAATTATTAAGGAAATCACATTCTTAAATGACACATTAGTCCAACAGGACATAATTGACATTTACAGAGCCTTTAATCCCAAAACAGCTACTTACATATTCTTCTCTAGTGCACATGGAATATTCTCAGAAATTGACCACATACTAGGACACAGAGATAGCCTCAATGAATATAAGAGGGTTGAAATTATACCAACCATATTCTGTGATCACTATGCTTTACACTAGAGATCAGCTGCAAAATGAAAGCAGGAAGAGCCAAAAATACATGGAGATTAAACATGCCACTGAAGAATAACTGGGTCAGGGAAGAAAAAAAAGAGACATCACAAGATACATAGAAACAAATGATAATGATAGTACAACATATCAAAACTTTTGGGTTATGGCAAAAGTGGTCATCAGAAGAAACTTCATACCATTACAGGCTTATCTCTAAAAACAAGAACAAGCCCAAACAAACAACCTAATGCTTCATTTTAAAAAACTAGAAAAGGAAGAACAAATGAAGCCTCAAGTCAGCAGAAGAAAAGAAATAATCAAAATCAGAGCAGAAATAAATGAAATTGAAAACAAAAAAAAAATAGAAAAATAAATGCACCAAAGAGCTGATTCTTTGAAAAGGCTAATAAAATTGACAAACCCCAGGCTAGACTCACTAACAAAAAAATAGGAAAGATACAAATAAACAAAATCAAAGATACAAGAGAGAAAATTATGACTGATATCGCAGAAATACAAAGGATCATGCAAGAATACTATGAAAAAGTATATGACACCAAATTTAATAACCTAGAAGAAATAGATCAGTACTTAGAAAAATACAACCTTTCTAGACTAAATCAAGTGGAACTGGAAAATCTAAATAGACTGATCAGCAGTATGGAAATTGAAACAATCATCAAAAAACCTACCAAAAAGTAAAAGTCCAGGACCAGATTTTTTCATCAGTGAATTCTACAAATATTCAAAGCAGATTTAATACCTATTCTCCTCAAATTCTTCCTAATAATTAAAGAGGAGGCACTGCTTCCCAACTCATTTTATGAGGCCAATATTACTCTGATACCAAAACCTGGTAAAGATAATACAAAAAAAAAAAAAAATACAAAAAGAAAACTCCAGACCAATATCTCTCCTGAACACAGATGCAAAATCCTAAATAAGATACTAGAGAACTGAATACAGCAACATAATAAAAAGATTTATACCACAATCAAGTGAGCTTCATCCCAGAGGCATGGGGACAGATTATCCAAACAGAAAATTATTAAGGAAATCACATTCTTAAATGACACGTTAGTCCAACAGGACATAACTGACATTTACAGAGGCACGGGGATGGTTCAACATACACAAATCAATTAATGTGATATACCACATAAACAAATTAAAAAATAAGAATCATATAATCATATCAATAGATGCAAAAAAAGCCTTCAACAAGATACAGCATTCATTTACAAGCAAAGCACTTAACAAAATTGGCATAGAAGGGAAGTACTTTAATATAATAAAGGCCATATATGACAAATTCTCAGTCAACATTATAACTAATAGTGAAAAAATAAAACCATTTTTCTAAGATCAGGATCAAGGTGAGGCTGTCCACTATTGTCACTGTTATTTAATATAACATTGGAGGTCCTAGCAAGTGCAATCAGACAAGAAAGAGATATAGAAGGCATCTAAACAGAAAATGAAGAAGTCAAACTGTCACTATTTGCAGATGACATGATTCTCTAGATAGAAAACCCTAAAGACCATATTATTAAAGCATTATACAGATTTAATCCAATTCCCATCAAATTCCCATCAACAATTTGTAAAGAAATAGAACAAAAAAATCATCAGATTTGTATGAAAGAACAAAAGACCCAGAATTGCCAAGACAAATCTGACAAAAAAAAAAAAAATGAGGCTGGAGGCATCACTCTGCCTAACTTCAAATTATACTGCAAAGCGACAGTAATAAAAATGGCATGGTATTGGCATCAAAACAGACATGTGGATTAGTGGAACAGAATTGAGATCCAGAAGTAAACCCATATTTATATGGGCAAAGAATTTCCTACAAAAAAAAATCATACAGGGAAGACAAGAAAGCCTCTTCAATAAATGGTGCTGGGGAAACTAGAAAACCACTTGCAAAAGATTGAAACTGGACTCTTGTCTATCATCACACATCAAAATTTCTTAGAAATGGATTAAGGACCTGAATATAAGACCAGAATCAACAAAATGCATAGAAGAAAACATAGGGACTAAGCTCAAGTACCTTGGACTTAAAGAGGATTTTATGAGTTTTACCTCAAAGGCAAGGGAAGTAAAAGGAAAAATAAATGAATGGCACTACATCAAACTAAAAAGCTTCTGCTCAGTAAAAGAAATCATCAACAAGGTAAAGAGAGAATCATTCGAATAGGAAAATATATTTGTAAGCAAGAACTCTGATAAAGGCCTAATATCCAAAATATACGAAAAACTCATACAACTCAATAACAACAACAGCAAAACAAATGATCCAATCAAAAATTGGGCAGAGGACCTGAATAGATACTTCTACCTAGAGAACATACAAATGGCCAACAACTATACGAAAAGATACTCAACATCATTAGCCATTAGGGAAATGCTATTCAAAACCACAATGAAATACCATCTCACACCTGTTAGAATAGCTATAATCAACAAGACAAGTAACAACAAATGTTGGAGAGGATACGGAGAAAAAGAACCACCCCCCCCCACGCCGCTGCAAATTGCTGGTGAGACTGAAAATTGGTACAACCACTTTGTGAAACAGTATGTAGGTTCCTCAAAAAACTAAGAACTTATCTACCATATGATTCAGCAATCCCTCTATTGGGTATTTATCCCAAAGACTTGAAAACCCATATCCAAAATGATATTTGTACACTGATGTTCATAGCAGCATTATTCACAGTGGCCAGGACATAGAAGCAACTGTGGTGTCCTATGATAGATGATAAGCTAAAGAAGCTGTGGTACATATATACAATGAATATTACTCAGCCATAAGAAGAGGTGAAATACTACCATTTGCGACAACATGGATGGACCTTGAGATAATCGTGCTAAGCAACATAAGCCAGACATAAAAGGTTGAAAGTCACACGATATCACTTATATGTGAGATATAAACCTAAAAGCAACAAATGAGCAGGACAAACAAACAGAAACTCATGGACATGGACTATAGAATAGTGCTTACCAGAGGACTACAGACTAGTGGTTACTAGTGAGGTTGGGGAGGAAGAGGGAGGTAGACAGGGTAAAGGGGGTCAAATAAAAGGAGGTAGGGGGAGGGCGAAGTGGGTAAAGGGGATCAAATATATAGTAGCTGAAAGAAAATGGACTTTGGGTGGTAAACACACAATAGAATATACAGATGTCAAATAATAATGTACACCTGAAATTATATAATTGTATTAACCAATGCTACCTCAATAAACTTAATAAAAAAATAAATTAAAAAATAAAAATTGGCTTGGAAGGAATACTAATCTCTATATCGAGGCAAATAAATAAAAAAACAAAGAAATAAAGAAATGGGCTCCAAATACATATGATGTTTATTTTTTACCCAGCTAGTTATTTTCCATTAAACTAAAATGTTTACTATTTCTGCATGCATATTAGCTTTACTAATTGAGACTAATCTCAGGATCTCAGAAGGTTTGAAAGCAAATATGGAGAAATAGATATTTATAGAATTTTATAACTGATTAACAATGTGTTTCTATAAACAGGTGGCACAGCAGTTGGTCTACCTGGTGACATAATATTAGACCTTGATGAAAAATGTTAATTTTCATTTGCATTAATGGCCTTTGACATTAGTGCTTCACAAGCTGCTCGCTGGCCTTCTCAGTGGGTACGGACGGATGCCAGCCTCCCTCAGGATGGTTTGCCATTTGCATTAAGTATTCATTACAGAGATAAATAGTCATCATCTAGCACAACACAGATTGTTGGTTTGGAGTAATCTGAGCAAGTCCCTGGAGATAGAGAGGAAAGGAAGAGGAGGCTTTTGCTCTCAGGAGATTGAATGGAGTCTTGACAAAGCCGTGGGGGATCGCAGTTGACCAGGATTGGCAATTTCTCTGCCTCTATATTTGTCACCCTCCCCTACCTCTCAGCAGGAATGTACCTATAGGGAGGAGGAAGAGTGACCTGTAAGGGTTAGTTTTCAACCCCCGCGTTCTGGGTTTTAACCTTAAAAACAAGTAATTGATGGGGTCTTTTCTTCTACTTGTCTTGCTCCTCCTTATACTTGTTAATCCATCAGGATGAATAGGATGGCTGAAGCTCTTCTTTTGGGGCCACTCCTGCCCCCACTTCCTGCCCCAGTTCTGTTTCCCTGATACCACAGAGTGCTGCAGACTATCCTGCCCTCCTCATCCATGGTAAGTTTTAAAGCTGAGATGGTAATCAGGAGAGATCTGGTGATGACATTTTGATGAGTGGACCCAGAGATTCTTAAATCCACTGTGATCTACCTGCTCCCTCTTTCCCATTAGGTCTCTAAGGGCAATTATGCACCAAAGAAACAACCACAACATAGAAATACTTTATGTGCTGTTGTAATTTGGGCCACAAAATATATTGCACAATTCCTATAATATATAATATATATAAGCTAAGGAGACAAAAGGACATAAACCAAATCTGGAGATGTCCCATGGGTTTGGTGGAGATTCAGAGGATTTCCCTCTCTCGAAGATATCACTACCCACTTCTGTGCCCTTCGTGAATTCTCCTAATATGAAGTGACAAAACTGGCATTGTAAACATACTCAGATGCGGGCTGGGCAATACTTACCTGTATTTAAACTGCCTCTGTCTATACCACACCCATTTCCTACCCCTATAGTGTCCACGTAAGCGGCGTGTGATTCCTTTGTCTGAAGTTCTACATGCACCTCCTGACTCAGGATGGGAAGGGAAGATTCAGATGGTGTCTGCAAGGGGGAAGAAATTCTCAGACTACCAGTTCATCTATTTGTAGATCATTTCTCTTGTAGGCGTGACAAGCTTCCAGAAGGCCATTCAGAGATCTATAGGATGTGTTTAATCTATAACTGGCTGAGTCAGTCATTTCTGTAGGGCCTTTTCTTTTGCATTTCTCAGATGCCTCCTCTTTTACTCCTAGCCCTTGAAGTCAAAGTACTGAGAACTGGGTTCTAATATTAGTCCTTGAGGGGTCTTTTCTGCTACATGCCAACTTGTAACTACTTGGGTCTGTGACATATCTTGTCCCTCATTTCTATGATGATAGTCTGGTGTCTATTCCTGTCCTGGTGTTTGGATCCTAATCTCTAAAAGACTTTGTTGATAAGAAACTTTAATCTCCAAAGACAACCTTCCTAAATGATGACTTGAAGCCCACAAAACTCCTCAGTGCCACATGTCTTCATGTCTCTACTTGTATGTTAGCTATTAGGACCGTTCCAGGCAAATCATTGCCTTAAACATGACTTTTTTGGCATTTGGGCTTCTCCCACCTAACTTCCCACTGATAGCTAGAGACTTTCTGGTTTATCCCAAGTTGTTTGACATCATAAAGACAGCCTCAGTCTTTCTTCTCCAGTTCCAAGCAGAAAGTTTGGGGAATGGCCAGAGACTCATGACTGCCAGGTAGGTATTTGTGTCCCTAATGGGGTGGGGGGATGTTGAGGGCAGACTCAAGAGGAGAAAAAATACTTCTTACCTCAGAACAAAGACAAAAAACTGTGCTATGGCACCTTGCACATGGACACTTCTTTAACATTTATTTTTTCTGAATTGCTCAGGAATAACTCATCCTCACCTGTGGGAAGTAAGCAATTTGGTTATCTGTCAAATGAACAGTGTTTTCTCTCTTTTGACCATCAAAAAAATTATCTATTCTATTAAGCAGGGGTTGACACTTTATTCTCTCTGTGATGAAGTGCAAGAACTCCATTTATAAAACAGAAACCATATTTTCACATTTTCCCCTCATCCTTAAGGGAAAAAAGGAGATCCTGCTTAAAAACTTATCTATTCTCTTGGTGAGGCAGTTACTGGAGTTACCTCATCTCTTGCTGATTTTTGAGAAGCTATTGCATATGTTAATTTACACTCTCAGTAAATCTTCTCTGAGTCATCACAATCATGACCTGTCAAAGACACATCTTTTAAAGCAATATATTTAAAAGATAGAAATAGCTTCCAAAGACTTATACATCTATCTCTAATTAAACCTTCAATTTCCTTTCGGAAACTTGTAAATAAAGTCCACTTGAGTAAGTTCTATGCATAAGACTTGCCAAGGGTCCAAATATACTCTTGTTTATTAATTTAATTTTTTTTCTTAGTAAAGAAGCATTTCTTTCCCCAAAGAGACAGTGAGTTAATGCCAGAATCATCCTATCCGAAATTGAGGTAACCATGGAATTAAAGAATATACAGTTCTCTTCTTATTTAAAAAAAAATACATCCTTTCAGCATTTATTGTACATCCACCATGCATCAGGTTTTTTCAGAGATGAAAAGAGGAAGGTGAATGAGACATAATCCTTGTAAGTTTGGGAGCAGCATAGTGTGAAAAGAAAGTACATAAGAAACATAACCACTACGGTTTTGTGGAGAATAAATAAAGCTTGTCAAGGCGAAAGACATCTCAGTTTAGAATCAAGGAAAAAGTAGAAGTTATGAACAAGTCATGCTCCTCAAACAAGGACCACACACTGCTGTCAGTCACTGTCTGTTATCATGGCAAGATAAGTACAAAATTGAGGGTAAGGACTGAGAAGCTTTTAGAGCAATTTGCATTACTCTGACATCCAAGCATGTGATCAATAAACCCATGTTTTATGCCTTTTTGTTTGTTTGTTATTTTCTAATAATTCTTTTTTATTCTATTTGATTAAAAGTATTAGTCTTCAATAAATTGGAAATTTGGTCCTTCCCTGGCAGTGATTTCAGAAGCAGTGAGCTAGTCAATAATGCGTGAAATGAGGGAAATTTGGGCAAAGAGTATAAGACAGCAAATTCTAAGGCTTGGCTTTGAGGCTGGAGAGAGAGGTAAATTCTGGGAACTGCAGTTCCTTCTGAAGTGCCAAATCCAAATCACTACCAAAAGTACATTTTCTCCTTTTCCCTATAGCTCATAAACAATCCTTTCTGTAATAATAATAATTATTAACATTGGCTATGCTTTCTACACATCTGGCACTATGATATACCTTTTTCTCTGTTCTTTATAATTTACAACCATCTGATAATTAGATACTGTTATTATCCTTGTTTTGTAAATGAGAGAAATAAAATTTGTCAATGTTAAGAAACTTGTCTAGGGTCATAACCAAGATTCCAATGCAGAAATTTCTGATTCTACTTATTTTTTTCTTGTCTAGACTAGAAATGATTATGTCCAGCCTTATGGAATCTTACATCAGGACATCCCATTCTCTCTTTAAGAAGTTTCAAAAATTTTTCAATTCTTCTTACCTCCATAACTATCTCCACAATTGTCTCTCCCTCCAACAATTTTGCTTCAAAAAGAAAAATATCTATAACCCTAGAGTTATTTTCTTTTTCTGAACATGAATAAAGTTTTCAACTTGTTTACCTTTGAAATCTATCATGATAGGCGATCAGAAATGCGTTATCAAAAACCCTGTTATTTTGATTTCTGACTCAATTGCCCCTCTAGAACACTTGCTAGTATAATTCTCAGTCACTAGATTTTTGAAAACATTTATGACAACTCTTTTTGTTTTCCTTTTTGCACATTTCAAACTAAATCAGGGGTGATGATGACTGCAATAAACTCAACTGTGATGATTGATGTTCCCTGAAATGTGACTCTCTCTGGCAGTGGGTGTGCTGCAGTTCATCACACAGCTGGTTCCTTTGTTCTTTATACTACCTCCCTGATTGTGCTCCTGGATGTAAGGTGATTGCCAGCTACAGAGTAAACAAACAGTCATACACTCTGATTGCAAAGCTTCCTAAAATGCAAACATCTCTTGCAAGTGCCAAGACAGAGAGCTTTTTTTGTTTTGTTTTGTTTTGTTTTGTTATTCTCAAATGTATTTCAGTAATCAGAGAAGCAAATTCCTCATGAGTTCACCTGTGGTGATAAAAGGGTTTGAGTCTATTGCATGAGGTGCAGACCATATGGACAGTTTCTCTGAAGGAGGCAAGGGGTAGAATTATATTTTGGAGAATTTCAAAGAATGTTTCAAAGAAAATGTGCTAGGCATTATTCAGGATAACCTGAATAATTATAAATCTAATTTTAAAATAAACCTTCCCTAATGCAGTGAGCATTAATGTAATGGCTAGGTGGACAGCCAGAAGATAGAAGGAGCAATTAGGGAGATCATTTTATAAACTATATTCTAACCAATGTACAGAATACTTGAAACTAATAAAAAGACAAAACTTCAAAAAATAAAAATAAACCTTCTCTTCTGCTTTCTTCTTAAACATACTGTGATACCAGCATATTCAGCAGGGAATTCATAGTTTTAGCCTAAATTCTTCATTCTATGGATAAAATTGCCAGTGTAGGGGAGGGGGATACAAGGAGAAAAATTAGCAGTGAGAGAGGAAAACAGTTTGATCTACTGCTGAACCATATGGGAACCACAAACTCCATTTGATAAGATGATTTTCTTCTATTTTTACCTTTACTTCACTTCATTTCACCCTTTGATGCCATAGATCACACTTACTGCTCTAGTCAGTTTATGGGATTTATGCTGCTTTTTGATTACCTCATCACAAAGATACTTAAAACTAGGACTTCACTGTCTATAAAACTAAAATATAAAGTTGATTAATTCAAATAAATCAGCATTATTTTGCCTTATTTTCCAAAGTTTTGCTTTAATATTTTACTTTTTCTTTAGCTTCAAAAATCTGGTGTACTTGGGTTGTTATTTGATTTGATAATTAATTGATTAGAATAATTATCTTTCCATGTCTAAAATCTAACAAAAATTGTATGTTAAAAGATATCTTTTTAAGATCACTCATTGCAATATTCTCATTTGAAGTTGGATTTGGAACATTTAGACAACTTACTACAGGTACTGACTGACAGGCTTGAACAGGAGCTACATCCTTGCACTTTCCAGTTTTATGCTTCACGGATTTAAATATGGCTCCTTCTAAGTACTTGATTCCTTTCTTAAAAAGCAATAATGAATAGTAAGATGATTGAGACAACTTAGTGAAAGTTGTGAGAAAAAAATGATAGTTATTTTCATTTTTATTTCATGAATTACAAAATTAATAATTGTTTTATGTTTGTCTTCAGTGTCATAGTTTATCATGCCCATTTATGTATACTACATTTGTCTTCAGAAAAATCATATGAAAATATTTTATAATCTATATGTATATCCTAGTCAGTTTTGTCTAAAATACAAACATTGAATTTTCACTTCATGATATGGATTCTGAATATATTTCTTTCCTGTGACCTGCTTTCCCCGGGTGTTTAAAGATAAAGTGATTCTACCTTTATCCTCTGTCTTCCACTATATAGCATAAATTCAGGGTTGTTTGGGACTGCCTGGGTCTCCAGTTATGTGTCTGGTGTTAAGAAGCCAAAAATAGAATATTATCCTTTTCCTCAAGCCCATTTTTAAATTAAAAAATAATAATAACTTTCTTTTGAAATGCTCACCAGCTTAGAGTTAGAGACAAGAAAAAAGTTTATTAGAGAAGGAATAATTCTCCACAGACAAAGATGTGGTCTCCTCTTAAAGTCAAAGAATGATACTTGGAATGTTTAAAAAACTAGGTTTATATGTGTTTTCCTTTCACAATGTGGCTATGTGATATTAAAGGCCTGGGGTGTGGATGGGAGTGGGGAGGTTGTAGTTGTTAGGAACCTCAGCAGGAATCTTCCTGTAGGTTCACCATGGTCTGGCTATATGCAGATCAGTCAGATTCTGAATAAAACCTGGTTTAATACACAGTTAATTTGTGTAGTTCTCATGCCTTTTTCCTATATTAGAACCACTTAAACATGAGACATTTTGTTAGAATGTCAGTGTCCAGGCCTCACTCTAATCCAAATGAGTCATAATTGCTGAGGGTGGAAGATGGGCACCGGTTATTTTTAAAATTTTCTTTTTAAAAATAAAATTTATGTTTCCAGAAAGCCAAATCCTACTTATATTACAAGGTCCACCTAAAATAGTGATAATATTTCTAATCCTCCTTTGCATGTATACAGGATTTTTAAAAAACAGGTTCACAATTATATGGTTCATTTAAGCCCTACAACAGCTCCAATAGAGGCAGAAAGGATAAGCATTTATTTATTTTTTTCTCCCTTGACCTATATTTCCTTCCTAAGACTCATATAACTTATCTGGAACATGAGGATAATAAACCTATACTATCTATGTCCGTAGGTAATTTTAAGGAATAAGTGAGATCATTGTATATAAAAGTGTCAGTATGTTATAAATCAAAACAGATTTTAGTTTCTTTCCTGGTTTTCAGAAATAAGCAAGATGAATCCGATGAATCCTAGGTAAGATTTTAAAGTAAATGTTTCTTTTCAACAGAAAAGTTTATGCTTAGTCATTGACCTTACAATAATATTGTTATACTTTGAAACTTCATATGATTTGTTTAACCTTTCACCCTTCGCTTATTTTTCCCATTCCAACTCCTGCCTCTGGCAACCACTAATCTTTTTTCCATAACTATGAGCATGTTTTCATTCTTATTTTATTTTTTTTATTATTGTTATTTTTAGATTCCACATACAGAAGAGATCATAGGATATTTGACTTTTTCTATCTGATTAATTTCACTTAGCATAATGCTCTCAGGTTTATCTGTTACCTGCACGTAGGTGTCTGAGTTGTGTGAGTCTCTGCCTAGGTACTTGGATCTACCAGGAAAAATCTACACTGAGGTCCAAGCTCAGAGAAGAAATACAGCAGGCAAAAGAAGCAAAAGTAATATAGGGAAGAGGCAAGATAATTAAGAGGCCTTTCATACTACATATTCTTACCTTTTCAGGCTACATGCTCTTCCCCTTCTTCACTGTATGTCCATATCAAAGAAAATGGGAACTAAGAATGACATATAAACTGAATTCCCTGAACACTCAGGGTCCTTCTCAGTGCCTTTACTCTGTCTCTTACACTGTCCCTCCCACTCTCTGCCTCTGAGAGGAGACCAAACTCTGTCTGTGAAGTGTTACATCTTTTCTAATGAACTTTCCTGTTGATGCCAACTTTGGCGTGTGTGTTGAATTTTTCCTACACTCTGTGCAAAAGGACTCTCTTTTTCTCTTGGTACAGGGCTTGGTCATCCCATCACTTGGGGAAATTTGCCACACAGCTTCAAAAAGATGCAATATTATTAAATTATGCAACCAAAACACACTTGGAAGAAAGTCTAGGTGGGTAGTGGGATAAAAGTCAAGTGCAAGGAGAAACTGAAGGTCTAGTTTTGATGCACAAAAGATTACTTTGTTTTCTTTCTGGCTCTCCTACCTCAAGCATGAATTCTCTGCTCCTTCCTATGAACTTTCTACTTCCAGGTAGGGCCCACGCAATGTGTACCTATATATGCAAAGTCATACATCTGGGCCAAAGGAACTTGGAGGATAAGAGCATTCTCAGTTAACTAATTTTGCCCACACCCTGGAGCACCCTCAGAGTAAGGTCACATAATGGCCATCTGCAGTTAACTGAGTGTGGGGGAGAGCAGGAAAAAGGCATGAGTACTACACAAAATACTAAATATTAAACCAGAATCTGCTATGTGATGCTAGGCATGGGAACCTAGATGATCCACATATGGCCAGACCATGAGTAACCTACAGGAAGGTTCCTACTGAGATTACTAACAACTACTTCCTTACCCTTTTAATGCTGCAAACCCATCCTGGAAAAGAAAAGTGTGTAAAAATCCAATTCCTCAAATAGTTGGGGTCTCTAAGAATCACGATATATTTTTTTTACATCAAATAACCAAAGATATAATTATATGCTTATGTTTTTCAAACAACAAGCCATGAGGTGTTCTAGAAAAGAAGGTGAGCGCCTTTTGGACATATTACATTCACATATGATTGGCTACTAGAGATCTCCCCAAACAACCAATTTAGAGTATGATTTCCCCATGGACAACAGTTTATCTAGCGCTTAAGGACTAATACTTAGCATTGGAAGTTGCATTTATCAATTGTATATTTAAACTCAAGAGATTGAGTAGCATTTTGGAAAAGTTCCAGATATGTAGAGTATATACTCATTTTGTAAAAATGTATTATAAAGCACGTAAACCTTCCTAACCAGAATGAAGCCAATTGGAGCTTCTGGGACAGTCAATTTGGAACTATACTCTGGCCAATTACTAGAAAGCACTTACATGTCTAACATGAGAGATAACAAGAAGTTTTGTCTTTCATTATGTCATTTTTATTTTATTACTTGATATTTATTTTATTACTTGATATTTATAATCTGTAGCATGAGGGCAAGTTAAAAGTCTCAGAAAGAATAGTAAACAGAAATTAGAAATATGGAAAAATAATAAAATATACCTATTCTGACTCCATGATTTGGAATTAAGTGATAATTGTATACAGGAATAGAGGATTTTAACATATCAATAATGTTATTGAGATGAGTGAAAAAGTTTCACCTCTTTAACATAAAATGATTTTACAGTCGTATGAACATAGATATGTTTCAATCCAACTGATGTGCCTATTGGATTGATGTAGCTAGCACTGGTTATTGCATGTTATATTGCATTCCTTAAGGTTTCTAGAACTGACACTACCTCAGGCTGGCCCTTTGCCCCATCATGTCCAAATTTGTGATCCTTTAGCACTGGTGATAATTCAGATGGCACTATGAACTAAATGTTTGTGTCTCCCTCAATATTCATACGCTGAAGCCCTAGCCTCCATTGTGATGGTATTTGAAGTTGGAGCTTTTAGGAGGTCATTAGGTGAGGATGCTAGGACCCTTGTGATGGGATTAGTGCCTTTATAAGAAAAGATGCCAGAGAGCCTACTTATTCTCTCTCTCTGCCAGGTGAACATTCAATGAGATGGCAGCTGCCTACAAGCTAAGAAAATAAGCCTTAGTATGAAACCTACCATGCTGGCATGTTAATCTTGTACTTCCTGGACTCCAAAACTGTAAGAAATAAATTTCTGTTGTTTGAGTAACCCAATCCTTGGTATTTTGTTATAGTAGCCAAAGAAGACTGATACAGATGGGTAAATAATAACACAGGGAAACAAAGAAGCTAGAGTGAATCTAGAGAAGCTATTTGTAGCTAGTTCTCTACCCAAGTTGATGCTACTCAGTAGAATTTATAGATATAATTACTTCTGGCTGGATGCACTACTGCCTGTCCTAAATTAGAACCATAACTTTAATTAATACTGGTCATACATTACTTGTGATTACCTCTGTATAAAAGATTGTCATCAATGCAGGTTGATGAGGAGTAGGGATGGCTTTTGCTAATAGGATTATGTGTTTCAGACTGAGTTAACAATTAATCATCATCTACCTCTACAGTCCACTAAAGGGTAAGCCATCTATTTCAGTGAAACAATAATTACATACTTTAATAATAATGACAATAATAAAATGTATAACTTACAAAAGAAAGTCCAAGAAGATTCCATGTCAGATTTTAAACCACTGGCTTTCCAACCTCAAGTTTCTATTTACTCATGCTGAATTTATTTCCTAATGCAGTGGTTCCCCAAACAGTATCAGCATCAGTTGAAAACTTAGATATTAGATATTCCCCACCTGAGAAACTGAACCAAGAAATCTAATCATAGGGCCAGAAATTTGAGTTTTAATTTCTCTAGGTAATTGCATGCACACTAAATGTGAGGACCACTGCCTAAAGCAGTGTGATACTTGAAAACATGGATTAATTGCCTTGGACACTACAGAATCATCACAGGAAACCATGTTTATAGACGTTGTTAGTTTGAGCCCACTCCTTTTGATATATTTGATGTCCCACTTAGAATGGAGATGAGTTGACCTATCATTCATTCAAAATCCATTTCGAAGCAACTGCTAATTACCACATATAAAAGAAACAAGGGCAATTCTGACAAGTTTTTTCACCTGGGAAGATCACATGAGAAATCGCTGTAAAGGGAAATAAAACATCAGATTAGTCACTACCAATATTAGTTCAAATAAATGAACAATTTAGGACCAGTAAACAAAATATACCACTTTAGAAGAAACCTAAGTATTCACTTGGGGTAGTTGTACACAAAATGTAAGGAGTTATGAAAAATAGGGGGATTCATCCTCATCTTCAATTCATTTAGGGTCAAGGAACACATACTTGGTATCTGAAAAGCAGCCTGGTTAAGTGATCAGTTTCTGTATCCATGAGTAATGCTACCTGAGTTTACAGATCAATTCCACCATGGGTTGTCATAACCAACTTGTGGGTGCAATCCCACTTCAACCCTTGGCCTTTCTTGGCCATCACAGGAAGTAATATCATCAGGCTTAGCCTCAGGTCTAATATCTTAGAAACTGTAAACATGCTCCACTATCTTGCCTGATGCTTTTAAACTATTTTTTGCTGAAAGGAAGCCCTAGTAACTCTATTATGCAACATGGTATGGTCTTTTTTGCCCTACACTACCTCCTTTCCCCATCACCACCACATTATTTATGATATAAACTAGACCTGAGCCTGACCTGCACTTGACAGAATGCAGCTGAAGCTCAGTTCTCCTCACCAAGCCCTGTTCGATTTGCACTTAGTTTGCTCTCCTTCTCAGTCTGCCCCTAATGCTGGCATTACCAAGTGTCTTTTGCTCAAGACCTATTTTTGTTCAAATATATCTTCTTTGCAAGTCCTATCTGGCCATCTGAAATTTCCACACTACTAAGTACTTTGTTTATAGTTATAAAAACTCTCTGTTAACCTGAAAATATTATCAAAGAATATAACCCATTGAATCATTTGTAGCCTCTAAAATATTTGTGTCTGCATTTTGTTTTAGTTTGTTTGAGACTAAATATAGGAACCATCTTTTATTTGAAATATCATCCCCACTCATTTTCACTATTCTTGAATCAACAAACATTTCTAGAACAAACCATTTAAATTTTACTTCAGATAAAATAAAAAAACAACATTATTAGAAATTCAATTTTTAAAAATTATGTTTTTCTCTCTAAAAAATATAGTTATTAAATTATATAAAATGTCCTCTCGTCACTTATGTACATTACCCACTTTTCTTCTGTATGCAACTTAGTCACCTCTAGGACTCTATAAATTCACTGTACAATGTCTGTGTTCTTGTGTGTCATTTGTGTATGTGAAAAGCAGCCATCAAAATCTTAACTCAAATGAAATTATTGGGTAACAGGCCATGTATTACTTAGAGAGAATGAAATTTAGAGAGTATTTTCTCTGGAAGCAGTTGGCCTGCCTGAAAGTAATCTCAAAACTAATATTTGAAAAACCAGGGTGGAACAAGTCTAAAAGAGGTCTAAAAATGAGAGGTTTCCCATGGTAACTGATAAATCAAAAGTTCCTAACAGTCATATGCATTATTTTAAGAGCAATATGGAAAAAAATACAGACCTTGTAGTCAGATAGACATCACAATATTATTTTAGGCAGTTTAACTTTTTCAGGGCTTGGTTTTCTTATCTGTAAAAGTGTATATCATAATATCATTCTGCAGGGTTTATGCCCAAATTAAAGTAAAGAAAATATAATATAAAATATTTTTTAAATGTTGAACTGTGCCTAGAACAATAAAAATATAATAAACAACAATAACAAAATGCTCTTTCTTTTAATAAAACCTCTGCAGCCTATCACTTTTTCATCTTCTGCAACCTGTACCTGCAGGCTTATAGGCAAGTGATGAAATGCCTTAATTAGAAAATCAAGAAAACAAGTAAGGCAAAGCTAAAGAACCCAGCCATTGAGATTCCTACACAATCATCACCATAGAAATAACTCATAGGTCATTTTAGGGATCATAGAGCCTTCCTTTGAACAGGACCCTGAGAAGTCATCTGGAACTAATTTAGAAACTTGAATGAGATTTCCCTTCTTATATTTTGTCTTTGATTAGCAGTGTCAAAGAAGGGTCATAATGGGACCATCAATGGCTTTCCTGCTGAAATAGATGCTTCAGCAGATTTAACTTCAAAATAATGCAAACAAAAAGGAAATGAACATTACAAGTGTCTGAGATGGATTTGATCTATATACATAACATCCCCCTCCATTGCCTTAGTTTTATGACTTAGCAATGGAAGTCATTTTGACACGAGGTCTTTAATAACATCGGTATTCAGTCTTAGACTTTTCGATACCCCCAATTAATATATTCTTCAGATGATATGTCACCCTGTGAGGCTGCTAAATGAATCACATTTATTAAGTGCTCCTTTTTCATTAATAGCACAAGTTGCATTTCAGCAATGTAGACATCTATTAGTAGAACTGGTTTCTGCCTCTTGTTTGAACACATCTTATAAATAAGTCAGCATAGAAAAGGATATGAATCACAATAACTGGAGCCTGTCATAAAAGCTTGGAACAAATAATTCTGAGTCATGTCTGAGAGATAGCTGATGTCCTGCACCAGGGGCTCTTGGTAAAATAAGGGTCACAGAGGTGTTCTCGTTGGGTCAGAAAATAAATCAAAGTTTTAAATCACTTCTTAGTCTGAAACACCTTTATAAAACAATAAAAACAAAAATAAAGTAAGCCCTTTCTAAGAAAAGAAAGGACCAAGTTATAGATCATTAGATTAAGAAAGACCTTGAAGAGAATCAATTCAGTCATTCTCAACCATTACCATAAATAAGAATCATCTGGAATATTTTTAAAAAATATAAATGTTCATTATACAAGTACCAATAAATCTCCATGGTATAAAGTTTGTTCTGTGCCTACCTGAATTAAATTAAAAAGAAATATCAGAAAAGCTTCAAACATTTAGAAAATAAGCAATAGGTTTGTCAATAATCCATGAGTAAAATAACAAATTATAAGAAAATTAGAAAATATTTTGAACTGAATGATAATGGAAACATAATATATTAACATTTGTGGGATTCAGCAAAAGCAGTGTTTCAATATAAATGTAAGACAAACTTTAAAGTCATTTATCTGTGATTCTACTTTAATAAATTAAGAAAAGAGTAAAAAGACCAAACAAGCAAAAGATAGAAAATACTAAAAATGAGTGGAAATCAATTAAATAGAATACAGATAAATAGAGAAAACAAAATTAAGAGTTTGTTATTTTTATTCTTTAAAAAGATTCATAAAATTAATAAACCTCTAGAAAAACTAACCAAGAGAGAAAGAGAAGCAAATTATTACTATAAGAATAAAAAAGGAGATCTCACAAAGAGTCTATAGATACTAAACAGAAAACAAAAGAATATTATAAAACTTTATGCAAATACATTTTTAAAACATATAAGTTTTAAAGAAAAAGAAATAGAAAAATATAACAGCACAAACTGTTAAAGAAATCTAATGGTTATTAACGTTTCTGTGAAGAAAAATCCAGGCCAGAAGGTTTCATTGGTAGTTTCATCAAACATGTAAGGGGGAAATACCAATCTTACACAAACTGTTTTAGAACATAGAGAAAGTGATATCTGTCTAACACATTTTCTAAGGCCATAATTTGACACCAAATACAGACAAGGTCAATACAAAAAGAGATCGATATCTCTCATAAATATAGACATAAAAGTATTGGAAAATCAAATTCATAAAAAAATAAACATAAGAATGTACCATGACTAAGTTTGGTACATGACTAACTATAAAGAAAAGAGAGAAAAATCACATAATCTTAGATCTGACAACATTCAATACACTTTTATAATAAAAATTCTCAGAAAATTAGAAATAGAAGAATATTTACTCAGTCTTACAAAGGGCATCTTCAAAAAAAAAAACTCTTACAATTTGCATATTTAATGGTGAAAATTAAATCCTTTCTTGTTAAAACTGGAAATTCAAGTAGAATTTAATTAGACAAGTGGGAAATAACTACTCTCGAAGACTGTAACCAAAATGATTATTCAGAAGTCTTAGAGGCACTTCTCATTTAGATGTAGACTTTGTGAAATGGAGCCATCAGTACATACTTAGTAGATTCAGTATTCTTCATCTAAGGCAAAGCATCAAGTAGTGTGACCAAAGTGCCACCCAATACCTCACATGCTTTGGAAATAGTCTTAGTCCAGTGCAGCTGGTGAAAGCCTGTGAAAGAACTGACTGTGGGTTAAGAAAGAGGGGTGAATCTTGCCCATGAAGCTTCTCTGTACAGGCAAATTCATAGGAGGCTGGTATTCAATCAGCCTCAGAGACTGAGTCAACCTCAGCCTGATCCCCACCTTTGACTTCCCTGAAAGTATTGAGAAGGGCCTTCTCAGGAGGCACCTGGGTGTGGTGCAGTCAGGAGAGAGTGGTTATTTCTCTCTTAGTATCTTTCTTCCCCTTGGGGCACAGAATGTGGCAGACATTTCAGAAAGAGCCTTCCCAGTGCTCCCTGAGATGCTATAGAAGCCTCAGAGGGTAAAAGGAGATCTAAGGGATCACCTGGGTCCCTCGTCTGGAAGGAATGCCAAAGGTAGGCAGTTGGAGGAAAAAGGAAACTGGATTCATGAAGGCCAGAATTTTCTATAACATTTTAAGCCGTCAAAATATCCTTTCTAGAGTACCAAATAAGTAAGGCTTTACCAACCATATTTTAGGGTAACCCTATGGTTTATCTTAGTTTATAACTATTCTTATTCCATAACTTTGTTAAAGGCCCCCAAATCTCTGAGGTTCTTGATACTTGAAAACACTTGACAACTTGAAAATCCTCAGCTAAATGTTTAGCCTTAAACCCATATGTTTTAAATCCTCATGGCAATTTGTGTGGCCTTTAACCAGGTTTATAGAATGGTATCAAAAAAGGAAGAAACCTTTAGGCCTGAACAAAAGTACAGACACTCTGAAGCATTCCTCTTCTTCACCAACCATCTCTGAGGAAAACTTTGTGCTTAGGACATAGTGTGGTATGGATAGAATATTTGGGGTGGGTGTCACTGAGGTGAGCATGAGAATAAGGAGTGCACAAAATCTTCTTTTTGTTTTCCTGATCCTTCACTGTGCACTAAGACAGGGATACTCTTTCCAAACTCGCACTGGGAATTCTAAACCAGATGAAATACAAGCAAAAGTGGGAGAGAAAGAAGAAGGGGAGGAGGATGAATGATTAGAAAGTTACAGCCAAGTGAAGGGAAGAGAACAATGATATTCTGCTTTCTGACATGTTTTCAAATTAAAATTACCAGGAAAAAAGACACAATCAACCACAGAAGGAGATTTAGAAAACATGTATGGAGGGAACCTGCTATCCAAGCTTGACAAAATAGAAAGTTGACAGATGCATACAGGAGGTAAGAAGGTCCTAGATGATTGGTTATTGCAAGGTGATGTCTTGGCTCAGTTACACCAAATTGTGCATACCTTGTGATGGTTGTTTCTCTTAATGTATTTTTTGTGATCTTAAAAAAAATTATTTCTGGTCAAGATGGCAGAGGAGGTAAACATTGTATTTGCCTCCTTTCATGACCACATCAAAATTACAAGTAAACTATAGAACAGCCATCATTGAAAATCACCTGAAGTCTAGCTGAACAGAAGTCCTACAATTGAGGATATACAGAAGAGGTCACCTCGATACTAGTAGGAGGGGCAGAGACATGGATCAGGCCAGTCCCATACTCATGTGTGGCAGTTGAAAATTGGGAAGGATATCTCAGCTGTGGAGGTTATCCCATAGGAGTGAGGTGTCCTAGCTCAGGGTTCCAATGCCAAGAAGAGAAGTCCCCATGAAATCTGCATGTGAAAATCAGAGGAGATAGTGGCTGAGTGGGGCAGAGGGCTGCAGATGTCCCATGCCTGGACGTGTTCACTGATGGACTCATGTGCTCTGAGCTTCAATGCTTGGGCAGTGGCTCAAAGGGCACCAGAGACATGAGGAGGAACTGAGTTGTCTGGCTTCAGGGTAAGGGATAAACTTTAAGACAGAAGTGCTGGTAGAAGCCATTGTTTTTTTTGTTTAGCCCTCCAACTCCCCTCCCCGCCACCTCCCTGATGTGTAGATGCAAGTGGCCACCATATTTGAGTCTCCATCAACCTGGCTAACACTGGTCGAAGTGCCCTGATGATTCCCTGAGACTTCCGCCTCTCCCAACTTGCAGGCCTATTCAAAGCTTCCAGTGGTTTTTTCCTACAAACAACCTAACTTGGCCCATGCCATGGACTTCTCTAAAATCTCTCAAAGGTTCACAAAAGCCAAACCAGTAGCAGTAGTCTCTGTGTGCTTTATACCTCTGGCTGAGTAACCCCAAGTTTGGCATTAGTGACAGCCAGTCTTGGTTCGTGGCTTGGCCTCTCTAGACACTTCCAAATATACTTACAAATATAGCATGGATGGCAGATTGCTTGGTGGCTCATGCTTGGTGGCTCATGCCTGGTGGCCCTGAGTAGGGGCTGAGAGCCAAGTTCAGCCATAGGCTGCAGCTGAACTTGGCCAGTGACAGGATCCTTCATAGGAGGCCCCAGGGTCAGGCCACCCACGGGGCCAGCTTATGATTGAGTTGAAGCACCAAAGGGCAGACTGGCAGACACCAAAGCCCTACTAAAGTGAATCTTGCTCCATGGTGTCAGCACCTACACAACAGCTCCTCCACTGTAGTCACCAGTGAGTCAGTTCTCATAACCAATCAGTCTGCAAGTCACTCTCTTCCACTGATATGCAAACAGCAACCAAGGCTCAACTACAACAAGACACACATAACCCATACAAAGGACACACCTGTAGCACCCAGCTCTGGTGACCAGGGGGATTGTGCCACCAGGCCCTATAGGTGCCTCTTTAAAAAAACCAGGGAATATAGCAACCCTATCTAATGCATAGAAAGAAAAACAGGGAGACAGCCAAAATGGAAAGACAAAAAACCATATCTCAAATAAAAGAAAAGAACAAAGTTTCAGAAAAAGAACTAAACAAAATGGAGGCAAGCAAACTATCAGATGAAGAATTCAAAACACTGGTTATAAGGAGGCTCAATGAAGTTAGGGGACGAGTAGAAGAACTTAGTAAGAACTTTATCAAAGAGATAGAAAACATAAAAAAGAACCAGTCAGAAATGAAGACTACATTAACTGAAATGAAGAATATCTTAGGAGGAATCAGTAGTAGATTAGATAAAACAGAAGAGCAAACCTGGGTTTAGAAGATAAAGTAGCAGAAAAACTGCATCAGAACAGCCACAAGAAAAAAATAATCAAAAAAAATTAGGATAGTTTAAAGGGCCTTTGGGACAACATCAATAACAACATCTGCATCATAGTGCAAATTTCCCCAAATAACAGGGAGACCAAGCCCCTTACCAAGAGAGAGAAGATGGTCCTTTGGTGGAGAGTGTAGAAACAATTCACCACACAAGCCAAAGTTGGAGTAAAAAGGAAAGTTTATTAGAAAAGGGATAATACTCCACAGACAGAGTGTGGTCTCCTCTTAGAGGCAGAGAGTGAGAGGGACAGTACAAGAGACAGAGTAAAGGCACTGAGCAGGACCCTGAGTGTTCAGAAAATTCAGTTTATGTGTCATTCTTTAGTTCCCATTTCCTTTGATATGAACATACAGTGAAGAAGGGGAAGAGCATGTAGCCTGAAAAGGTAAGAATATGTAGTATGAAAGGCCTCTACTGGTTCCCGCCTTTAATCCATAGATTTCCCATGGTTTTAGCCATAAGGAATGACTCTTGGTTCCTGTTTCCCCTTCACAGTTGTGGAGAATGGGTCCCTAGTAATCCAGCAGAAATCTTCCTTTGTTAGGTGTCTTCCTCCCCTGGCTGCAGGGCAGATCAACACATTGCAGTCTCTAAATATGACTTGATTAACACTTTTAATTATCTTGCCTGCTCCCTACATTAATAGGGCACCGGAAGAAGAGAGCGAGAACAAGAATTGAAAACCTATTAAAAGAAATAATGATAAGGAACAACCCTAACTGGTGAAGGAAATAGACCTACACATCTAGGAAGTGAAGAATTCCAAGAAAAATGAACTCAAAGAGGCTCACACCAAGACACATCATAATTAAAATGCCAAAGGTTAAAGACAAACAGAGAATCTTAAAAGCAGTAAGAGAAGAGCAATTAGTTACCTACAACCCCATTGATAGGATGGAAAATACCTGTGGCAGAGCTAGAGTAAGAAGCACAGGAGTGATTCCTGGCAGCCATCCTGGCAGCCTGGCAGTCACTCTCCAGAATACCACTTCAAGGATTTGGAGTTGTTTCTGAGTGCAAGTTAGTTAGCAAGGACTGCACAAGTCAAAGGTCAGAGAGATGGAGGGCAGTTAATTACCAGTTCAGGACTAGCATAGACTTAGAAAATGTGAGAAGCTGCCTAATAAGATTTGTGAACCTGAAGTTTGTCAGAAACAGGATAGGTAGTGTTCCCAAAAGAGCATCTGCATTGAGTGGGCCCCGCAGCAATGAATCCAGGAAGTGGGCTGGGAGGAGTATGGAAGGGTACTGTAGATTCAGCTGCTTCACACAGAAGCTGGATCTGATTAAAACCCAGAGTGGTCACAGACACAACCTATCACATTCGCTAAACTGGCCTCAGAATTTAGATTATGTGATTATAATTTGGATAAGCAATATCAGAACTGCGTAAGTAGTTTGTCCAGAAATTTGGCAAAGTCTCTTTCTGTGCAGCAAGGTTGGCCTGAAACTGTATCAGAGTTCTGAAAGTGTGAAGGGCCACCTACTGCTCAATCCTGCCCAATAGCCCTCTCCCTACTTTAACAGTCCCCAAAGAAATAAGGCCACCTTTGAAGGACTGATCTGTTTTCCTACAGTATGCTCAGCATAAAATCTTTGGAAATTCTTGGTTGATTTGGTCTAATTTTTATGTGATCTAACATTTTTCAAGGAAAATCAGATTAAAAGAGTAGTTCACAAACTGGTTTATGAAAGCATAGGAATTGTCAGAGTCCATTAATTAGGTAAAATTATTATTTAAACGAATGAAGCTCCTATTGTTTACCTTGATTTTCCTGGGCTTTCTGAGGAAGCCTGAAGACAGCAGCTTCATTTATATTAGTCCAGGAGAAGAGACCCTCCAGGGTTTGTAGCTGCAGCTTTGGTGTTCAGGTTGGGTATCTCTTTCCTTAGATATGGAAAGCAATCTTACACATGAGAGGTATGGGGGACTTCAGGATACCATGCATGTGGGTGTGCTCTTTCTTCACAAAATATGCTTTGTGAATTCAGCCAGCAGATAACTCTGGGTTTTGGCTGCATAGCATTAATGAAAATTACTTTCTATTTATTAAATAGTCTATTTTCACTGGCCATTTTTTTTTTTTTAGATTACACCTAATCACAGTGGGGTTTTAGTAAAATCTCACCTGCAATTGTTCTATATTTAAACTTCCACAAAAATATAATGCTGTTAAATTGTTGAATACAAAGTGGCATTATTGCATAATGTGTCTACACCTAATTTCTACTTTACTTTTGCTTTCTTCCAGGTGCTTTTATAACTTTAAAGTACAGTTTGTTTTGAGTGAATAACAGCATATATTTAATAATGTATGGTTTAGAAATGAAAATCAAGTAAAATCTTGTTTTCATTAGAACAGAGAGCTGACAGGCTTGTAAGGTGCAGTTTAAACCTATGAAAGCTTTCTTATGCTCGCTTTGAAAGCCACAAATACTGCTTTCTCTCACTGACAGTCTAGCCCAACCAGAAAAGCTCCCAAAAGGAGACAGAGCCATAGTTCCCTATCTCACAGAGAGACTCACAATCCCACTTGGCCTGCTACTATAGGGGTTCCCATCTTGTAAAACTTTTAGTGTTAAAATCTTTAGAGTCCTGGGAACTCATTTAGGTCTAGATGTAAATAATGGAATAGGCCGAAGCAGCAACCTATTTCACACAGAAAAGTAGGAGCAGCGCAGGTATGAATTGTTTGTCTGCAGGCACAAAATGTATGTCTTTGTATTTTCTAGTCATCTGTGATACCTGAGTAACCTTCACTTCAATAGATTTCAGCCTTTATTCAGTAAAAGGTAAGGTTTATGTGAACCAGATAACTCCCAAGCTCCCTCCAGCTCTAAAACTGATGTCTGGTTATCATCGCCTGATAAACTATACCAGGGAAAGTAAAGAGAATCAAACCAAGAAGAGGAGAATTCTCCAAATCATACCACAACCGTATTATTTGCTGAAGAAGAGTAATTGGTATGATGAGATAGATCCATTGTTGATTTTATTAATTAGAAAGTTACTAACATTTTATAGCACATCAGTGCAGAAAGCACTTTTACTTATATTTCCATTTGTGATTCTCAAAACAAATATCCAATATACACAGAGCATATATTATTATTATCTCTACTTTACAAGTGAGTGAAAAGAAGCTTTAATGAGATGAGTAACATGCAAGAGGCTAACATGCTTAAAAATGGTCAGGAGCTGAGGTCTAAAGTTGGAATGCCTGGGCTCCAGGACTGGCTTGACTAGCTCCCAGCAGGGTGATAACTCACAGTTCTCCTCTCTGCGCCTCGGTTTCCTGGGAGGTAAAATGGGGGCAGATAAAAATAGTGTTAAGGTTATTTCAAAGATTGAAGATACACATGAAGCCTTAGAACAGTGCTTGCCACACCCAAGTTCTTAGCATTAAACATCTTATTATCTAGTAAGTAAGAGAAACTTACTAGACTAAAAACAAAAATTTGTATTTTCTCAGGAATAACAGTACTGAAGTCTTTGTAAACACTGTTCTGTTGTTAACTAACTGTGTAATCCTGCTTTTTGTTTTAAACTGGCCTAAATGCTTTTTGGAACAATACCCCTGATAAAGTAAAACTGTTCTTTTTGTTAGGTAGCTAGTCTGACAAGAGCAACAGGGGAACAAAGGAATGGAGGCCCAGCCTAGAGATGGCCCAAAGAACATCTTGTTGGTAGTTAGAGAATCCCTCCTGCATCCCCAAGAGGGCCATACTCTATAGCGGGTTTCATCTGACCACAGAGGCCTGCACAGAAGGTACTACCCTAACCTGCCCATAATCAAAGCCTCATTATACCATCATTATAATACCATGTTTTTGCCCAGAAGTTCATGAATCTAATTATAATAGACTGAATTCTAGGTAAGCTCATGTGCACTAGGCCAAGTTATATAACAGCCAAACATCAATCAAAATGACCTCATATACCAATCAACTAAGAACGCCTTTGTAAGCATTCATCCTGGCCCTAACATAATACAGATCTCCCTCCTCCCCGTCCTCTTTCCCACCCACCCCACTGCAGTGTTACAGCTTTATCTATCCTGGCTGTAAGCTTTGCCTCCCCTGCCCAACATATTCTCATTTCCATGTGGTTAGCCAGTTTAGGCTTTACCCATCTTCTACCTCATAACATGCCCTTAATAAACAAATATTTCTCATAATTTACTGGGTTGAAATTCATTTCTTCATCAGTGATAAGGACCAAGAGGTGTGTGTTATAGAAACTCCAACTGCCATAATGGTAGTATTTTCACTTGTCAATATTCTTATTTCTAATGTGAAGACCACTAAAATATCTGCCTTATTATATATTCAGATTATAACTGGCTCACTAAAACTACAGTGAATAGAGAAATATTTAATATAATAAAATAACTACTATAAGATTAATTGTAGTATTTCTTAAATATCATCTGACATATTCTCTCTCTGAATATATAGAACACCTATTTAATTACTAAAAATCAGAGTGAAATAATTTTTTCCTGATAATGATTTTTTGTATGTTTTAATTTTTAAAAAGAGACTTGTATGAAATGAATAGGGAAAAAGTGCTTCCTTTAAGGATAATTAAAATTATTTGTAAATGTGATAAATCCAGTTAAAGTACTAAACTGTAGACTCATCCCTACCTTGAAACACTAGTATTTGAAAGTAAGGAGGCCATTTTCAATTGCTATAAGTTTGAAATTCCATGACTAAAGTCCATGTCCTTTGACCCAGTAATTCTGAAATGAAGAAGAGGCATAAAACTAAATATTAAGCCAGGTTGCATTCAGAACCTGGCTAATCAACACAGGGCCAGAAAACAGGGAACCTACAGGACGATACCTGCTGAGGTTCCCAACAGCTGTGTACCCATTCTTGGAAAGGAAAACAGATTTAAACTGAATTCCTCAAACACCTGGGTCTCTTTTATACTCTGCCTCTGAGAGGAGAATATGCTCTGTCTAATAAACTTTACTTTTGACTCTAATTCTCATGTCACTTGAATTCTTTTTTGTGCATAGTCAAGACTCTCACCAACTCTCTGTCTCTCTGTCTCTGTTTCTCTCTTGTCTCTCTCTGTCTCTCTCTGTCTCTCTGTCTCTCTCTCTCTCTCTCTCTCTCTCTCTCTCTCTCTCTCTCAATGGAGGATTTGAATTTCCATTCAAGGAGATTCACCCTGACTTGCATCAATTTAATTTAAGAAAAATCATTTTAAAAAAATAACTTCAGAAAGTAACAAATAACTTAAGTACAAAATGGACATTTCACTATTATTGTAATAGTAAAAAATAGTAACAGACTGCATAAGTTTTGATATGACATGATATACCTCTATGATAAATACTCTGCAGTTGAAAAATTAATATTTTAAAGAATTTTTTAAATTGACTACATTTATATGTTATAATGTTCAATGAAATGGCAGAACACAATTTTTTGTACAGTGTGTTCAAACACCAAAATATTAATAATGAAAAGCCTTTGCATTGCAGTTCATTTTTACCTTTTTTTCTATTTTCTATAATTTCCATATTTTATACAAGAGCATGCATTGTGTTCACTAGGGAGAGGGGAAAGATTAAAATGAATATATTATACAAATATTTTCCATCTCTTGGGGCTCCTATTCCTAAGTCACTTTTATTCTCCCTTGGTTTTGTTCATACTCTGTCTGAAAGGTAGAAAAGCCTTTCTTCATACTCACTAGCCCCTCTAGGTCACAAGGAGTAAAGGAAATATTTGTTAAGTGGATTCTAATAAGTAGCATTTCAGAGACATGAAAAATTTTGATTCTTGAAACCATACTGGGAAGTGAAAGTGGTTACCCTTGTTGGCAGATGAAGAATGTGAGGCTGAGGGGAGCTGCCCGTAGTCCAGGGTTTCTAAAGGCAAGGACTAGATCTGTAGCCACATTCACCTCACCACAGAGCCCTGTGCCATCTTCTGCATTTCTATGGGGATCAAGTAAGATGATGTGCATGTGGTGTTTTGAGAAGTGTAAATGCTATTAAAATAAAAGGACAAGGGTGTCCCTGTGTTAGACTCAAAAAAGATGCACAAGCTCTCAGAAACAAGTGTACAAAATTTAATTAAATCCTTATTAATTATTAAAAGGTGGTACTTTTATTCAGAAATTTTAAGATGCATTTTCTAAGTCTCCATAATTTTTACATTAACAATAAGATCTAAATACAAAAGAATACAAAATCTAACAACTTCTATTTTGCAAAGGCAGTACCTTCTTAGTCTCCTGACAATAGCAGTTTGTCAATGTGCAATGAGCAATGCACTATGATTAAGAGTAATGTCTCATCTCTAAGAAGCAAAATACATCTTTACACTTAGATGGGATGTTATCGAGTAGTCCTTCCATGATTACTATTAAAAAAAAAAGAAAAACAACCTCTCAAAATGCAAATATGCAAACGGGGTGAGGTGCATCAAGAGGGTAGCATTGTTTTAAATTACATGGAAATAAAAGCAGCTTAAAAGAATATTGAAAATAAAATCTGTCTTATTCTGCTGCCCCTGTAACTCTAATATGTAAATTCAGTGGTCTGACACACCCTTATCATTAATAAGAAGTTTAGAGTGTACACTAAGATTTAAGTGTTTATAAATTATACATATATACTGTCATTAACCCAAATCCTAAGACCTAATATACACTTGAGGTGAGGATCATCAATAGTAATATTGAATATAAATACATTAGCAAACAGTCTTTTTATTATTTAGAAATAATCTGCATCTTACCAGACTCTACTAGATCGTCGCAGTTTTTAATCAGAATGAAGCTGATGAAGTGTCCTAGAAAGAGTGGGAGGAGGCACAGTGCTGCCATGTTTGTGTTGTTTGCTTGTGCTGTTTTGCTGGCAATTTTAGTACTATCCCCAGTGAGCAATTTTCTTGCAGCAATCTCCCATAAGCCTCATTCATCTTATGAAGGTTAATTTAGTTAAATATAGGCAATACAATTCACAAAAATGTTTTATTAGATAAATGCATATTATAATGCATACATGTTACTATATATTCATACATAGTATAGACCCTGAAAAGGAATATATCTGTCAAGAAGGACTCCTTGTGATTAACTGGGCACGAATTCATAACCAGAGTCCAGCAACCATTGCTGACAGAGGCCTCTTGCATATACTGCATTTCAGGGACAAGTTACAGATTGAATCTTCAGCCTCCTGCATTGTGCTCCAGCCAGGTGAGTCAACCCTCATAAAAGAATTCCTTGTATTGAATCTCAGCCAATCAACTGAGTGAGACCTGATTCATCCAATCAGAACTGCAAAACTATGTTCTTATTTGCATTTATACTGACCAATCCGAGGGGCTCCATAACAACCATTCAGAACATGAGAAGCCAACCCATCAGGATAGTGCTATTTAGATGAGTCAGACTGTGCAAATTTGGATTCCTCGTTTACATAAAAATGGACCAACTGCGTGCGAACTACAGAGGGAATTTTCTCTATAAAAATCAGCCTACCCTTTGTCTCTGCAGAGCGCACTTTCAGTTTCCACAGGAGGCAGTGTTTCCCCAGTTTGCAAACTTCACTTGAATAAAGTGTCTTCTCTTTTCGCACCTCAGACTGAAGATGCTTGTCAACATTAAACTAGTGGCAGCAAATTTTTGCTGACAATTGTACATAAGATGTGTGATAATATCATTGATTACTCTGTGCATTATAGAACTTCCACTTTTCCCTTGGGATATAATGCATACATGCAACTGTTGGACATATGAACCAACTGAGAATGCCAGTGTCAAAACATAGTTTTAATATTTTATATAATTTATATACATTACCTTTATTTTCTAGATATAAATTAATATGTTGTATACTTTTCTAAAACTTCTTACTTTGGAGACCAATATTTTGACCAATGTATTTACATAATGTCTCTTTCCACTTTGCAAGGCCATTGAGGACACAGCTTATAAATTTTGCATCTACTTTTCCTAGTGCAGAGCTTGACACACATATGTATTTAGTATGTTCTTTGAGAAATAATGAAATGAGAAGTATTGGCATTTTATTTATTAAAAATATCTATTTAAATTTACTCATTTTTAATCGAACAAGAGATTATTGAAAACAGTACATTTCAGGAGTAACTGCTGGCAGTTTTTCTAAATTTTTATTTTTTATTTCTTCAGTGTAATGTTATAGAGCATATCTATAAATCTCCTTATACCCCTGTGTGAGCCAATTTATGTCAGATCCCATGAATATTTCTTTACAGATTTCCACTTTAGACTATTGTCTCTCATTCTTTTTCCTGTCCAGTGACTTACTATTTGGGAAACTATGTTATAGTCTCATTACACTGTATTTTTTTTCTTTTTGGTAATGTGAAGATAAGTATATTCATATCCTAAATAAGACTAAGTGTTCATAATAATTTGTAGAGATATCTCAATGCATATAAAAAATAGCACTATCCAATTTTCAGCTACTCTTCAGAGTTCTGAAGAAACAGAAAGTGTTAATATAAAGTAACAGCTAATATTCAGTGACCATTTTCTGTGGCCATATTAAGTGCTTTAAATGCTGCCACATAGGTCCTATTATTGTTTACATTTTTAATACGAAGAAACCGAATCTCAGAAAAGTAAAGTAATTTCCCAAAAGCCATACAATTACTATGTGCTAAAAGCAGCTTTTATTCCCATGATGTCTGAATCTAGAATCTGTGCTTTCAGGTGTTGTGTTCTCCTCTTTCCTTTAAAAGACCCTCTTAAGCTGGTACCCTCAATGAAGCACAATGAGTACCTGATAAACTAATCAAGATCCTGTTAGCAATTCCACTATAACAACCTTTTACTATGCCAGGTAGTGTCTTATGCCAGTGTGAAGATGTCCGGTCATAAAAACACTGAGTAAAACTAACTTTCTGCCCAGGAGTTATAGAAATTACTACAATCAACAGAGGAAAAGCAACATAATTTTAAATAACAAAATCACTAAGAATTATTTTGTATGTTTATTGGAATAAAGCCAAAATTTTGATTAGTGGCATTTTATTCTTTTTCTAACCTTTCATGCACCCACTGGTTACCCAGCCCCTCCATACAGAGATACAGATTTCATTTTTTTATCACTTGTTTCCCAACACAGCACAAAGCACAATATTTGGTAAATTTTCGAATGTTATATATTTTTTTACTTTGTCTTCTTTAATTTCCTTTTCAGTCACATTAAGGGGAGCTATTATATTCATAGGATGTGCCTGACAATGAATGAGTGATAAATGAATGAGTGATATCTCCAAAATCAGCTTTGAATCTCAGTTGCCATAAGCTCATTAAGTCATGGTGAAGCTTTATTATTTCAAATTCACACTCTAAACCACTAAAGTATGAGTGGATATAAGAAAATTAACCACTTTTTAATCCGTATAAATAAAGAGAAACCAAAGGGCAGTCTCTTCAGATCTTAGCTAACAGTGCTGCAGGGAAAACTGTGGCTACACTGAAAGATGTTAGAGAATTACAAGCTGGGGTCAGGAGGGCAGCTGCCTGCACAGTTGTACATTTCTCCAGACAGTGGGCATTAGATATATTTATGGGCTTGTGGAGCAGAGTAGTCCGTAATGCAATTTAGTTCATCTAATTGAGAAAGAAAAATGGGAGATGTTTACCAGACATGTCTGCTTAAGCCTTTCCTGAATCCATAGCATTTATATCAATACAGGAAGTCATGGAGATAAATTGAATTTATAGACTTGCGAAGAATAAATCAATTTCCTATGGAAAAACCCTGGTACCAGAGCGTATACATAAGCTTTCTTCTAGCTTATTTTTATTTGTGCTTGCTTAGAGCATTGTACAAAACAAAGAATAATGACAAGTTTAAGTGAATCATTTTTGGAATAAAACCACTGGAGAGATTTTACTCTAATAATGGAACTTTCCTATTTCCACATTTGCCTTGATTACACAACAAGCTATGGAATTCTAATAATAGTTTTTCATTACTCTTAAGATATTAAAACAGAAGGAAACAAGGGAGAACATTTTTATCATTTATCTTTCTAATTTAAGTTCAAATTCCTCCTTGTTTTCTCTTTAGATAAAAAGACATTTGAAAATATTGAGAAAGTGTGTTTTTTTAGAGGAACATATGATTCTAATGACTAAAATGAGCAATATTTATATCATAAATAAATTAGACATTTTTCCATATTTTACCTGGTAGGATTGCAGCAGGGAACAGAAAGTCTATTCAAATATAATAACTAAAGAAAGGTCAATGACAGAAATTCTCACAAAAGTGTGGGCTCATTTAGGTCTAAGAAAGGGGTGGTAAAACTTACTATAATGGGAAAGGGAAAGAAGCTGTGATAGGAATGGACTGTCACTGTAGGATAGGGCTACATAGAGAAAAGTGGGCCATGCCTTGGCCAGAGTCAAGATGGGGAAGAAATGCCCTCTCCTTTTTGCCTATTCTCTCTCCAGTCTCTTGCTTATACCTCTCATTGTTGACAAGTAAGAGGTAAGGTTAACCTTAAAGGAAAAAAGCTGGCCACCTTTAAAGCTCCGTGGAAACTAGCTACAGTCCAGTTCTTAAGGTCCTAAGTCCCAGACAACCTCTAAGCTTGGGACCCCAAACCTGGCACTCCCTGTACACTCACACTCAGATGAAAGAAGCTAAAGCCAAAGTGTTTGCCATGTTGTACTGAATTGTGTGCCCCCTAATCATAGCCAGAGATCTATGCTTCCCTAATCATGCAGCTTAAAATGCCACAGCCCAAGCTCTCATAATAACATCCAGTCCTACCAAGCCTCTGTATATCACTCTAGAATGAAAGAGAAATGAGAGAGCCACACTGATACCATTGCCCTGAGTTTTCCCCAGTGAGTGCATGATATGTATCCTATTTGGTCATTACTTTTGTTTGACAGGTTGATGCAGTTCGAAGAGGTCAGCCTCCACACTGAGGAAGAGGGAAAAATGTGCAGATTTGACCTAGAGGAGCAGAATGTGCCAATCAGTCTCTCTCTCTCACTTCCCTCCCTCCCCACCATTTCCCTCTCCCTCCCCACTTCTTCCTTTCTCTTTCCATTTAAGCTGGATAATCCTGTCTGACCCACATCTGACCCCCATCTTACATATCAGGAAAGTTAAGTTACATACCAAAGAGATGAGCATGCTAAGACTCAGTGCTCCTCCCATTAAGACCTGGATTCAAGGCTATCAGTGGTTGATGGGCCACAGCCAAAGAGTGTCCAGCCAAGCTGACATTTACTCCACCTATAATTGATTTCACTTTTTGTGGCAGCACTAACCAGGACCGAGAGAGAAAGAACTGATTTCTGTCCATCTCCATCAAGGAGTATGCACTTTGTGTCTTCAGTCATCTTTAATGTCCAGAAAGGTTTCAGGGAATTTTAGCTTTGTGCTCCTTCTTCTGCTAAACATAAACTGGGAATAAGAATACTAGCGATTGCATTAATAACTACCATGGTTAACATTTGTAATTTATATGTGCACACCATTTTTGACATTTCTCATTTAATTCTCTCAGCAACCTTATTTGGCATTTTAAATATATATATATATATATATATATATATATATATATATATATATATATATATATATATATATATATATATAAAGAAAACTTAGAGAAGATAACTAATCTTCCTTTATTCACAGGGCTAGTAAGTGGCAGAGCTTGCTTTAAACCTAGATTCTATTTCAATTATTAAACTGTGTTCAAGCACACTAATTGTAGGATTTTGAAATGGCACAGTTCCCCAAATCAGAACATCTTGTTCTCATTCCAGGAGACCAGCAGATGACCCCATGATGTCTGAGACCATGAGCTAAAGGGAAAAAAGAACTATCAGAGCTCATAAGATTTTAAAGATGAAGAGATATTTAGAGATATAAAGTTCAACTTGTTGCTTGGAAAATCAATCTTAGTCTCTTGGCATTATATGGAAGAACCTAGAACCTTGCCCTTCAGGCTTGCAAGCTGAGGACAGACATTTCTCATTCCATAGACTAGAATAGCCAGGAGATACATGACATGGTATCACTGGTGAGACTGTCATTTGCAAAGACTCTCTTGATTCTGAGAAAAAAAGAAAGCACAAAAGAATACAGACTGTTTTTCTCAGTTTCTGCCAATACCCAAACAATTTTAGCAGCTAATCTTCCACTCAGTAATATAAAGTAAAACCCCTACTACCTCCTTTTTTTTGATTGATATCATGATAATTCAGAGAGATCAGTAACCCTGAGTGCAAGCCTTAAAACTGGGCATTGACACCTAATCTCTTTGTATCTACGACTTCATTTATAACATGGTGATGACACTCCTCTTTTTGTTTCACCTCAGGATTATTACGAAGACTGAATAAGAGAATCTATATAAACTCTAAAGCACACTAAATTGCAAATTTCTGATCCAATAGCCCATATGTAGTGTGGGCTTGCCCTATGCCCAGAAGAATGTTAAATTCAACAACAGTAAGAATCAGAGTTGTTAAAAGTCCTCAAGATCTTTGAATAAATAAAAGACGTTATTTTCTAAAAATGTACACTTAATATAAACTCTCTTCCATGCTAAGTTATTTTGATTTGTTGTTCTGGTTCTAGCACGCTCTAATATGTGTAGAATGATTTCAACAGAGCAGCTGTATAAAGATTAGAGTTCAGTGATGTATGATCTCATGGGATCAATATGCTCCCTTACACTTTTAAAAGGATGTCAACATATTTCAAAATCTACTTAAATAGTCTGAATTATGATCACATGTATGGATATCAGTAATTACCTAGAGGATTATCTAGGGATATGAGGACCATTGAAACAGGCTGTATTTTGTAACTAAAACCCAATGAGCTTTAATATTGTGCTAGTTCTCAAGAGAGAAATTGCCCAACTAACTCCACTGATTAAATCTTGCTGTTTATTTAAAGAAGAGAATAAAAACCTTTGGGAAAATAACAAATGACTAAAAATCACTTAATCAAGCCATTAACAGCAAAATAATGATTATAACTATTTCTACAGAGTGTATTTTTAACCAGCTCTTCATTAAAAAATTCATTAGCCTTGATTTTTGTTATAAAAAAAAAATGGACACCATTGATGTGCTGTTTTTCCAGACTATAAATCCATATATATTAGGGGAAGTCCCTAATTTGAGCAGCATTCAAGATTGGATCTCAGTTAACTAAAAACTGGGTAAACTGTTCATTTTCATTATCTGAAATTAACCAAGTAACCTTCAGCAAGTTACATAAAACACTCTACACCTAAGTTTCATCATTTGAAGAGTTAAGGGAAGGGACCAGATTATTTCTCAGTCCATTTTCAGCTCTGACATTCTAGGATTCTTCCAAGACTAGTTATTTTTAGTCAGTCACAAAAAGGAGCAAAGTTAATCATAGGAGCAGAATCTGTTGTGTTGTGATGTCAGTCGACCACTTACAGTGTGTTTCCCTGTGCACAGGGCTTTCCTGATAGGTGCTGTAATAGCGTCATGCTCTGTCCATATTTTTGCAGTGCTTTACATCTTCAGTGACTCTTCTACCTCTCTTTGCCCCATTAGCTCAGCTGGGCCCTATGAACCTGCAGCCAGTTCTCTCCAGCTGAGGCCTCTGAAGCACAACTGCAAATAGGAGAGATGACAGGAAGTGTAGACTCATCTTGCAAAACCACATTTTGGCTTCTGCCCCATTGCACAGGGGTACACCAGGTTTCATTTGAACAGCATGTGGTAAAGCACTGTGCACTCATGAGAGCAAAATCATTCACAGCAAAGAAATTGCTATCAGAATTTTATTGACCAAAACTCTATTACAATTTTCTTTGGATTTTTAAAAAAATTCTGACAAAAATAATAACTCAAAATCCCTGCCTATGTTTTCTTCATAGATACTTGTTGTCTTTTCTAATTATATAATTACTGACTTAAGTCTCCTTGTGGGCTTATGTGTTATCAATGGAAAAAGGTTAGATTCCCCCAAAAAAGTGATGTGGAAAGGAAATAAAATGAGACATTTTGAGGGTATGCTTAAGAAACAAGAAACCAACACGTTGTCCCTGATGGGTTTTTGCTTTGTTCTGGGGGTTATTCATCTATGGGAAGGGACTGAGTTGCCCTGCAACAACAAAGATACATTAGAGACCACGGCAAAGGGTGAAAGTGGTGAGAGAAATGGCATCAAGAAAGGGACACCTAAGGAGAAGACCAGAGCCATCTCTTGGAGTAATTCATTGAGTTACTGCTATGTGGTTTGCAGTGTGACTTTTCTTCCTTGTGTCTCCATGACATCTTTAGTAAAATATTAATTTAGTGATATATGACAGAGTTGAATCTATTTATCAGATTTCTTGAAATGTGTAATCTAGATTCAAAATTCACACAGGACAAAATGAAGTTTGACTAACAGGCACTGGCTTATATGAATGCAGACATTTTTGTGTTCATAGTTTTCTCTAGAATGTAGTCCTTGGAAGAGAGGACTGTACCTTCTAGTCAGTTTGATTTGTTAAAAGACTATTTTAATACAATAGGAAGAAGTCATTTACTCCAGGAACTTGCAATATTGTCCCGACCCGCGGGACCTAGTTATTCGCGGGCTCGAAGAGGGTCCAGCCTGAAAGAGAAACGGGCGAGAAAAAGGAGCGGAGGCAAGACAGTATTCTGATCAAGCCTCAAATTTTTTATTTCAGAGCAGGTATATTTATACAGAAGAGCAAAGGGGGGCAGGACTGACTAGGCAGGGGGATACTTGTTACAATTTCATTGGTCCTTGGTTGATGGGGTTAGGGGGTACAAAGGTTAGAAGTGAAAAGAGGAACAAGAAGGAGAGGGGCTCCTTGGGCAGGTCCACAGCCATTCAGTAGGTCCTTTCTTATCCGGCAGGTATTTAATACATTCTGTGGTTAACTATTCCCTGGAGCATTATCTGCTCCTGCATTCTTTAGATAGCATACAGGTTTGTTAACGGCCAGGTTCTATGCCGGGGGGTTGGGCGGTCAGGATGAGGGTCTTTTGGCTCCCAACACAATATGATTTGTTTAAATATATGAGTTACAGAAAATAGAGCCATCTATTTTGCTATAGAAATATTTTTACCAAGGAAATGGACAGCATAATTATAGGATGATAAAAAAAGAAGTCATTAGGTTCATTTGTTTAACAAATTCTCACTGCACACTTACTCCATGTCAGGCACTCTGCTAAGTGCTGGAGAGCATGTTGAAGAATTGCACATGGGCCCTGCCTTCATGGAGTTTGCATCCTAGCAAGAGAGGTAAACATTAACATGATAACTATTCTGATCAGTACTAAAAAAAAAAATAGTGTGGAATAATAAGAAGGAATACCACAGAGACATCTGCCCTGATTTGAGAAATCAAAGAAATTCTCCTGAGGAAATGATAGTTAGCTAAAATCTGGTAGTTGAGAAGATGTAATCAAATTTTTTAAAAAAAGGAGGAGCAACAGAAAGAGCACATATAAAGACTCTGAAACAAAAAGCAGGATGACATGTTCATAGAACAGAAAGAATGCCAATGTGGTTGGAACTCAGAGAACAAAGGAAAGAGGAATAAGGTATTCAGGGATTTTAACCAATTTGCCCTAAAATTAAGATGACCATCTTGCTCCACTTTGTCTCTGATGTTCCCTATTTCAGCACTAAGAGTACTACATCCCGGGAAACCCCTTTCTTAAGCATATGGAGACTTTTCCCAAGACAGTCCTAATTTTAATATTGAAAGATCTATGTGTTGGGAATCCCCTCAGACACTAGGACAAGTGGTCACCACACTTCAAAGAAATAGAATGCCATCAGTGGAAATAACATGGTCAGATTTGTTTTACATTATTAAAAAAAAATTGCTGGTGACTGTTAGAGGAAAAGATTAAACAACCTTAAGATCTCGGCCTGTGACATAAGATAGTTATGGTGTAGACTTGAATGAAAATCAAATCGATAATAGCTGATAGGAAGAGCCACTGTAAGTCATGGGCCTTCACTGGCTAACGAGTGATTCCAAGTCTGCAGTTTGAACTACATGACCTTTCACTGAGATAAGAACCAGGAGGAGAATGTAGGTTTGTGAGGTGAAAAATCAGGAGCAAGGTATGAACATGTGAGGTTGGAGGGCCTGCGTGTCTTCCTAATAGTGGTACTTACTAAGTACTTGGAGCTTTGGGAAAGCTTTCATTAGTCTGGATCTAAGAAAAAAATCTAGAAATATTTATCTGGGAGTTATCAAATAGTAAATAAAAACTTTGGGTGTGACTGAAATAAACTAAAGAGACTGTAGGGTGAGAAAGGTGTCTAATGACTGAGCCTGGGGTAATTCCAACATTTGAAAATTCGGTAAAAGCAGATAATCCAACAAAGAAGGCTGAGAATGGATTGATAGAGAGGCAGGAGGGAAACAGGAAGACAAATTGTCAAGAAAAAGTGGCCTTCAGGGAAGATAAAGAGATTAATGTTAAGTGTTAAGGGATCCTCAAAAACTACCACTGCACTTTGCAAGATAAAAGTCATCATTGAAACTATTTTTACTCTCCTGGATAAAATCATTAATTATACTTTCCCATTTAGTTAATAATGTCAATTCTTGATACATAGGAACTACTTGGATCCTCAAAAATACTAGATTACATCTATAAAGGGACAAAAATATGTACACTAATTTCAGTAAATCTGATACAGAATTCAGGGACTACTTTTACAGTTGTATCCGTACGGTACCAAACTGCTTGTTTACCTGAAATAGTAAGTGAGGTATTTGGGCATGTTGGTGCCATATCTGCCAGATTTTGGTTGGAGGTTAACACCCAAAGGTGAGGAAATAAGGTTTCTACTCAATATATTTTGATTGTGCAAAGCATAGTAACTATAAACAGAAAATGCTTCTTAAAAGATGTATTACACTAGAGTTTGGCAAACTGTTTTGATAAAGAGATGGAAGTAAATGTTTTCGACTTTGAAAGCCAAAAGGCAATATCAAGACTATATGTAGGGATTGTTATATAACAAGAGAAAGGCAAATTTCCATAAATATACATGTAATAAATATAATTGAGTAGACTTTTTTTGTACAGATCTACTAATGAAAAGAATGATTTTTGAGGGAGGAAGAGAGACAGTTAATTTAATTGGAATTCAAAGCTAGTGTTTTCTATTACCACATTGATTATAAATGTACTTCTCAAATCCATCATTCTTAGCTTTGGGGTCATACAAGAATAGTCAGCAGACTGGATTTGGCCCATGGCCATATTTGCCAATCCCCATATCATACACACACACACACACACACACACACACACACTCACAAATATGTGTATTTGTACAATTTTTTTGCTCAGGTAGCAATAATTGTTATCTAGGACTTCAAAATCTCCACCAGTATGAAGATTTTAAAAAATGGCTCAATTCATTGAAAAGGAATTTTAATATCCCATAATAAATAAAAATATAACAAAAATAATTTCAAAAAATTACAGTTTAATATAGGGGAAATTGTTTGGGTATATAACACAGAATTTTCTGGTTTGATATATCTTAAGAGACCATTGCTTTTACTATATTTTATATATACCTACATATATATCCATATATACATAATTTGTCTTCTTAAAATTTATATAATTTACTCACATTTGTATAATTTTATTATTTTTATATTTTTATTACAATATTTTATATCTTTTACTTAAAAAGAATCTAGGAGAAAATGACAAACCAGGTATTTGTTAATTCTTAATTTAGTATGAATAGCATTTAGCCTTCATATTTAATGGTGAAATATTTTTACTTCTTACTTATAGACACTCAAGTTCATATTCTGAATAAGAAGTCATAGAAAGACCTTATAAAGAATTCATTCCAACCTTCATTTTAAGTTTGTGACTAAGACAATAACCATCATTTAATTGAATTAAATAAATGATGGAGAATAAGGCAAAGGAAATTGATTAAAAGATAATTTTATTCACTAAGATAATAAAAGAAATAAATTAAACTACTAAATTAGCAAGTATCTGAATATGGGGATAAAGATGATATAAAAGAACTAAAGGGAGCAAAGGTGATTCTTTTCTGCAATATTAAAGTATTGTTTCTGGAAACCTTTATAAGTCTTCTGGTCATCAATTGTGTTACTTGCCTTAGTAGAAAAATTGCAAAAGTAAATGTGGATTAACTCAGAACCTTGCCCCAATTTATTCTCTGCTTCTCATGAACCATTTTTATTTTTCATCCTGACGTAACCAGTTCACTTCCGTACTTTTCTAAACCCTTTCCAATCAGCAGGTTGCAGGAGTCCTACCCACATCCTCCACCCTACTCCCTAACCCTGACAGGACCACCATGAAATGCCATTGTCTCAGTTGATACAGGTTTCATTTTTTAATCAATGTCAGGGCTGAAGTAAAATCAAACATTTTAGATGGACATTTAGAATGCTTCAATAAATGTACTGACACTAACCTATTATAGATTTTTAATAACATTGAGGTTTGTCTTAGCTCAGGTTTCCCACAAGGACAGATCCCAAGAGAAAAGTTTTTATTCAGACAAATGAATGTAGGGAGCAGAAATAAGGCATGGGGGTATTGAAATATCGAAAGAGGTAAAATTAATACAAGAATGCATAATGGAATTGTTTTCTGCTACAGGTTGCTCCATTTCATAACTATATGAACTATGTCTCAGGTTCCCTGCCCTGAGAGTAAGAAATAGGAAATTTGTCATTGGAGACAGTGGTGACCCCACAGTGGTACACACATAGAAGCCTAAGGGTACCCATAGCCACAGTATCAGGGAAGCTCCAGGGCAAGGAAGCAACAGGCTTGAAGGTGTATAAACCTGGGAAAGACTCCCTAGCCTCCAGCATCTCAGTGCAGTTTTTTCTCACAGGATAGGACACATATAGTGTTTCTTTAAACACAACTTCTGAGCTTCAGTGCAAATAGGTTCCAGAGACATAGTCCCATACACTGTAATGTACACGGAGGTTCTCCTTATATTAAACAATTTCTCATAACAGGCTGGAGAAAGTTTCATAGTGCCAAAATATAAGTCAGCGTTTTAAAGTTTGCAAAATACCCTCAATCCTCTTTCTCCCTCTAAAACTTTTTTGGGGAAAAATATATTACATTTTTATGCTTTTAACTTAAGTTAGAAAAAAAAAGAATCTAAACACTAGATAAAAACATAATTATAAATTTATTTCATCACTTCAAAGGTGTTAAATTCAATCTAGGAATAGAATAAAACTGACCTAAATACCAGGTATTCCGTAGTCACTTAATAAACTGTTTTGTCTGTTGTCGAATAGAGCTGAGTTTCAATTGTTAATTTACAAGTCAAATGATCTCTTTCATTGAATTAACCCACAGACTTAAAGAAGTCCTAAAAGGTAATCAAGACTTAATGTCTTGCTTTGCCAATGAAGAAAGTGAGGAATTTTCTCAAAGAGATGAAAGAACTTTCAAAAGTCTACCAAAAAAGCTTCAAGGTCACATTCTTAGACTCAGTCTAATGTGTTTTCCTATATCATTTGCCTTCTTGATATTTCATTTCATGTAGCAGTATTTCCCATTTTCATCTGAAGTGTTGCCACCATTATTTCTCTGTAGGACAGCATTACAATTTAAAGCTCATTTAGTGCTTAGCTTTCAGACAAACAAGATGTACCTTCCCCCAGATGGGCCATTTGTACTTGGCTATAAAACGATGGGATCATCCTGGTGGATCCTTTCACTTCCAGAGCCCCCTGGAGCCCATGCAGAAGACTCAAACTGCAAGTGTGTTAGCCTCAAATGTAAAGATGCCCATATTTAGACTAGTAAGATCAGGACCACTTTATGGATAGATGAAAAATTTACCGACCAGTATGACTAGAGAAGCCTTAGACTCTTGCTCACAGGTATCTTCCTCAGAGACTTTGCTTCCAGAAGTTTCCACATTTAATGGCACTTGCACTTAATTGAGTTAACATTAAACATTCACTTGGCAAATATAAATTGAGGTACCTCCCTGCTGGGTCTAACAAAGATAACTCAGATGAGAAATATCTTATTGTTGGCTATCATGCAGCAAGGACTAGGGCACTAAAGTCTCAAAACCAATGATGTATTAATGAGACCACAGAACTGGGATTTACGGAACCTGGATTATCATCCTCCAGCCCTACAGCATTCGATTTCTTTTTCGATTTCTTGTAGTGTGGGTCTCCCAAAGACAAATGATCTCAGATTTTGTTTACCTAAACTGTTCTTATTTTGCCTTTATTTTTTCAAAATTATTTTTGCTAGATATAGAATTCTAGGTTAATAATGACTTCTCTTTCAGCATTTTTAAGGTATTCTACTTTCTCCGAATTGCATTGTTTCTGATAAAAAACTCAGCAGTTATTTTTTTATCATATTTCTTCTATTTTCTCTGACTGCTTTTAAGACTTTATCTTTGATTTGCATCAGTTTGAAATGATGTAGTTTGCTTTGTGTTTATCCTGCTTTTTAAATCTGTAGGATATTTTTCATTAAATCTGATATTTTTCAGCCATTATTTTTTCAAATTTTTTTTGTCTAACCCAACTTCTCTCCTCTCTCTTTTTAGCATCCCGATCATATGTAGATTAAACTACATGCCATTGAGGCTATGTTAACCCTCTCAGTCATTTTTTTCTTCTGTTTCAGTTTTCATTACCCTATCTCAAAGCCTATCTTTCTTCTATTAATCTGCTCCTAAGTCTAGCAGATAAAAATTTTAATTCAGATACTGTGCTTTGCAGATGCAGAATTTTCATTTAGTTCTTTTCTACAGTATTAATTTCTATGTGGAGTCTCCACCTTTTCTTTTTGTCTCTTTCCCCCCTAAATCCTTAAACATATTTACAGTAACTGCATTAAAGACCTTATTATATAAGCTGATATCTCTTGGTATAGTAATTATCTTTTTATTTTTAAATACATTTTATTTTTCTTTCTTTTTTTCTAAATTTAATTTTATTAATACTTTTAAGTATACAGTACATTGGTGATACATTTACATAATTTATAAAATGATCCCCCTAATTGCTTTTTCTCTCTTTTGGCTCTCCACCTAGCCATTACATTAATGCTAATTGTATTCCTTATGCCATGTTCCCTAACTCCATGACCGTCTATCAACTACTAATTTGTACTTCTTTAAGTCTTCACTCCATTCTCCCAGCCCCCTAATTCTCCTCCCTTCTGTCTATCAGCAGATTGTCCTTCATTTTTGTGAATCTATTTTTGATTAGTTTGTTATTTTTGTTCCTTAGATTCTGCATATAAGTGAAATGGTTGCCATAAGTATTATTAGTTCAGGTGTGCAATATTTGAACATTTATATAATTTATAAAGTGATTACTCCACTAAATTTAGTACCCTTCTGACACTATACATAATTATAATATTATTGACTCTATTTCCCATGCTATACTTTACATTACCACTACTATTTTATAACTACCAATTTGTACTTCTTAATCTCTTCACATTTTTCACCCAGCCCCACTCCAATCCACTCCCATTGGCAACAATCAAACTACACTCTGCAACTATGAGTTTGTTTCTGTTTTGCTTGTGGATTTATTTTGTCTAGATTCCACATGTAAGTAAAATCATATGGCATTTGTCTTTCTCGGTCTTACTTACTCCCTCACCACATTATTCTCTAGGTCTATCCATTTTGATGCAGATGGCAAGATTTCATGCTATTTTATGGTTGAGTAATATTCTATTCTTTATCCATTTACCTTTTGATAGTTCCCCAGGTTGTTTTCATATCTTGACTATTTTAAATAATGCTGCAATAAACATATTGATACACATGCCCCTTCAAGTAGTGTTTTGAGTTTCTTCAGATAAATATTCAGAAGTGGGATTACTGAGTCCTTCCTTGTCTCTTGTTATAGCCTTTCTTTTAAAGTCTATTTTGTTTATGTAGACATAGGATGTCTAAATGGTATGGTCATTTTTTATGGATTTCTGAAAATCATTGATTTTATGTTGTAGAGTTTAGTTTATGTTAACTTCCTTAGCAGACTATAGAACTTTGTTTTATTATTTTACTGACCAATGAGCTTCATTTTATTACTGCTTATTTTTAGGCTTTCTTAGGCAGCCCTGGAACATCGCTTATTCTAGGGCCAGAACAGCTCTGTCCTCTGGCTTTGCTGGAAGCTCAATTAGATGCCGAAGGGGTTCACTATGATTTATCAGGTCTCCAGTGTCTCTCAGCATTGTGCAATCTGTACAACACCCTAGTAGTTTAACATGATGGCAATGAGCTCTTTTATAAGCCTGCATAAAATTAATCAAGAGATACTATGGTATCAATATGCTATAATTGAATATGGCCTCTTGTGGGTTTTAAAAGTTTGGGATTAAGTTTCCAGATCCATGACTTCAGTTAATCACTAATCAATCTAAGACTCAATTTTCTCATTTGTAAATTAAAGAGGGAGAATTAAATGATCTGTAAGGTGGTTTTTAGTTCTAATATCTTTTTATTCTGTGGCACAAAGATAAAAGTCATGAATTTTTTAGTTTCACAGTAGTTTAAAAAAGTGTCCCCTTTATATTAGCTCTGATGATAATAGTTCATAAGTGCTTTGATAAATGAGCAGAGAAAAATTGAGCACTTAATGTACTATCAAATTATCTTTTATATGCTGTGTCTAATGCTTAGCACATTATAGTCATTTAAATTTTTCGTATGAATATATGTAACATATCAAATAGCTCAGTGAATAATACCATCAAGATATCATTCCTCCTTAGTGGAGACAATAATGTTTTTTGTGGAAATTTTAAGAATGAGTTTAATGATAGCTTCCAATTTACTCATGTAGACTTCCTATTTTATTGTAGACTGTTCTGGTTTAGTGATCACAGTTAAATAAAATTGGAGTAGTTGGTGTAATTTGAGGACTGAAGAATCAATCTTTACCTACACTTATTCATTTAGTCCACAAAATCCATTGAGAACTTATATATCAAGCACTGCACTAGCTTCTGGAGATAAAATAATGAGCAAAATAAATTTGGTTTCTGCTATCATGGAGTTTAAGTTCTAATGTAAAGGACAGATATTAATAAAATAATTATAGAAATAAATGAAATTTCAACTGTGATGTAATCAAAGAGAAGAATGTGTTCTGTAAGAGGCTACAATGTGTATTTTAGCTAGGGCAAAAAAAAAGAAAGAAAGAAAGAAAAAGCAGTTTGTGTAGTTTTGTGGTATAAGAACTGGGTAAATATAATTCTATAAAAGAAAAGTGGTATGGTGAAAACATTGGGTTAAAAGGAGCTAGGCACAAAATAAGGCTAGAAGAGCAGGTAGGATTCAAGTTATTTGTTTGTTAAGGCCATATTAATATGCTTTGCTTTTTTCTAAAAGTAATATGACACATGAAACATTCTCTAGTTTAGACCACATTTTAAGCCACAAAATAAGACTCAATAATGTAAAAAGAATAAAATCATCCAAAATACCTTTTCCAGCCACAATGAAATGAAATAGACATCAATAACAAAAATAAAATTAGAAAATTTATAATTACATGAAAATTTAATAACACTATCTTAAACAACAAATAAGTCAAAGAAGAAATCACAAAAATAAATTAAAAACACTTTTAGATGAATGCAAATGAACACACAAAATAACAAAACTTATGAGACACAGCAAAGGGAGAGCTTGGAAGAAAATTTACAGCTGTAAACACCAACATTAAAAAAGAAAAATGGGCCCAAATTGATGACCCAACTTTACACTTTTAGAAACTGGATGAAAAACAAACTAAAACCAAAGCTAGCAAAAAGGAATAAATAATAAAAATTAGATCAGAAGTAAATAAAGTAGAGAATAGTATAAAAAAAGAGAGAGAGAAAACAAAAAATTTGTTTTTCAAACAGTCAATAAAACTGAGAAGCCTTACCTATATTGACTAGGAAAAAAGACAGAAGACTAAACTTAATAACATCAGAAATGAAAGTAAAGACATACTACCGACCTTGCAGATACATAAATGAAAAAGTTGTACGAGAATATTATAAATAATTTACATCAACACATTAGATAACATAGATGAGTTGGACAAATTCCTAGAAATATGCAATCTCCAGAAACAGACTCAAGGGGGAAAAAAGGACAATATAAATAGACTTATAAGCAGTCAAGAGACTGAATCAGTAATTGAAAACTTCCAAATAAAAATGCCTAAGAATAGATGGGACAACTGGATATCCACAAGCAAAAGAATGTATTTGTACCCTATCTCACATCATCTATAAAAATTAACTTAGAATGAACTAATATCATAAATATAAGAGCAAAAACTATTAAACTTCTAGAAGTACGTGTAGGACAAATCTTAATGACCCTGGGTTGGCCATTGATTTTTAATATGATACCAAAAGTAGGAACAATAGGAAAAAACTATATATTACACTTCATCAACATTTAGAATGTTTGTGCATCAGAGGACATTATCAAGAAAGTGAAAGAACCAAGACACTCTACAGAATGGGAGAGAATAATTGCAATTCATATATTTGATAAGGGTCTAATGTACAGAATATATAAAGACACTTGGAACTCAATTATAAAATATAAACAACCCAATTAGAAATAAGCAAAATCTTGAATAGACATTTCTCTAAAGAAAATAAATAAATGGCTACCAAGTCCTTGAAAAAATGCTCAATATTATGAATTATTAGGAAGATAAAAACCACAATGAGATACACTCCACACCACTAGAATCACTATAATTTAAAAAAATATAGTGGAATAACCTAAGGCTATGGAGAAATGAAACCCTCTTATATTCTTACTAGCAAGAGTGTAAAATGTTTCAGCCACTGTGCAGAACAGCTTGATGGTTTCTCAAAAACTTAAACATAGAATTGATCCATCTATTCCACTCAACAGGTGTCTGGATAAACAAATTATGGTATATACATCAATGAACCTTGGAAATATTATGCTAAGTGAAAGAGGTCAGACACTAAAAGTCACATATTATATGATTCCTTTTATGTGAAATATCCTTTCATAAAGCATAATGAAATTGTATACACATTACCAGCAATTCCTCAATATTATGTTTATTTATTATCATGCACATTTGCACATACTAGTTAAAAGTATTGTTTAGCAACAAAAAATTCAATTGATCCTATGATCTCAAAGTATGTAGCATGTAGCTATCAAGCATTGTGATAGTAATCCTATAAGTTTTTGACATAGTAGATGTTCATAATAAATTATTTTGTTTAAAAAATTAGATTTACTTTCTCACGGAGTATGTTAACTATTGCATAATTTAGAAATGTGTGCATATGCTTGTGTCTACATAGAAAAAACATTTAAAAATGTATACACTACAGCTCTAGTAATGGACTTTTTCTTCACATAAATTTTGTTTTCTCCTTTATAATTTTGTATATGTTTTCTTAATAGCCTGTGTTAATTTTATAGTGAAAAAAGTAATTTCATTTTATATTTTAAATAGAAATAAATTAAAAAGTTACTTTATGTATAAAAGTGAAATGATGAGATTTGCATATTCAAAAATTTACTCTAGCAGATATGCATGTACAAAGTAGATGCATGTACAAAGTTTAAAAATTTCAACAGCAGTCCCGCTGGTAACTGTTTAGACTAAGAGTATGGAGATGAGAAGAAGATGAATTCCAGAAATAGAATGATTGGACAGAAATCAATGATATTTATTTACCTTCTGCTCTTAAAATACTACACATTTGAGATAAAAATGGTCACTTTTTTGACATGCAAATATGGAAAATTGCAGGGAATAGGCAGCATTTTAAGTTATAATATAACGATGACACAGCCAGGTATTCTCTGAGCAGTGAGCATGCACTAAGATCCTAGGAGCAATAGGAACACCTAAAATAGAAGCAGAAAGAAGAGGCTGGTTCATGGAAAAACAAATGGAACCCACCTGGCAATGAATTATAACCTTCCACAGGATAATTCATTACAGATGACACTTGAATAACATGGGTCTTATGGGTACCCATCCTCTGCATAGTTAAAAATGCAGGTATAACTTTTGACTCTACAGTTAACTCTTCTCATTCACAGATTCAACCAAGGGGAGATCAAAACAGTGTTTTCCATCTGGGTTGGCTTGAATCCGCAGATGTGAAACCCACAGATATCAAGGCCAAGTGTATTAATTGGAAAAAAAATCTGTGTATAAGTGGATCAGCACAGTTCAAACCCACATTGCTTAATGGTCAACTATTCTCAAACACTTTAGCTTTCCACTTTATATATATTTTTTTCTCTATAAAATGTGTTGAATATGGATTATCTGGTGCAAGTTAGCAATGCATTAGCTTCTGTATCTCAGGAGAGAAAACTGAAACTTCATTTCCCAGAATCCTGTGGCCCCTAGAATTAGTCTATAAGAGATATATACATAATGTCTGGAAGGCAGAAGAGAAGGAACATAACACACATCATTGGCAGTAGCTTCCTTTGGCTTCCAGAGCTTCTACCGAAAATTACTTATCTTGACGCTGCAGAAGCTAGGATGATGGTCTGTATTTCATCTACACTCCCTTTTTAAAAAAGACATTTACTCCAGACATTTTATGGTTGTATATGCCTCCAGTTCTCTCTGCTAACCACTGAGTGAACTCAATCTTACTGTTAATTTCCTTTTGAAATTATCAATACCCATTAGAGATTCTTTTTCCTTATATATGTCTTTTTTAAGCACTTAAAAATCAAATCCATGAAATAATTTTCCAGTCTGATGGCAATCTTAAAGCTTCAGAATGGTATTCACGAGTAAAATATGTGTATTAAATTGAAATAACATTCTATGATACCAATGGTTGTTAAGAAAATTATTTTAATTGCTTGATGAACTTGTTCAATAGAACAGTGATAACTGGTAATGAAGTCATTTGTTAAATAATTTATTTAGCAAAACTCTACTGAAGACCTACTATTCAGATATGTGCAAGACTATATGTTAGATAATTATGATCAATTGAATAAGAAATGGTCCTTGCTCCCCCTAAAATTATAATATGAGTAGTAACATATCACTTATTAGATTGTGTTAATCTACGTCACCCCAAATTATATATATATATATATATATATATATATATATATATATATATATATATAATAACTAGCATGTACCACATACCTATTATGTCTCAAGAGTTAGAAAAAGCAATCTGTATAAGTTATCTCATTTATGCCTAACAACTACCCTATAAATAGACAGCATTATTATCTCCATTTCACAAGTAAGAAAACAAAGAGTTAGAAATGTTTATAACAGAATAAACAGCTTCTAAAGGAAACACAGAGAAGGAAGAATTAATTCCTTTTGGGAGAAACTAAGGAATGCCACACACAGAAAGTGACTTTTGGTTCCAGACTTGAAATTTTCCACATGCTTAAGAGTGTGTAGGAATTCAAGACAGAGAAATTAGAAGAGGCATATAGAAATAAAATAAATGATACGTAGTCGTGTATCACCAGAAAACAGAATGTAGAAGGTTACTGACAGATGATAAGGCTTCAAAGGAAATAAAAGTGCTTCCTGAATTTAAAGTAAGCTTCTTAAATGTCAAAGAGCCAAGAATAACATGGCTTCTATCTAGCCAGAATCGCATTAATTTTTAATGAATAAAAGCAATTTTGATGTGTACATAAAGTCATAAAATGGCCACAAGAGAATATATTACCAGATACTTTTCATTCTTCAGTTAAATATATTTAGTAATTTAAAGATTTAACTTTACTGTCGTATAAATACATGTTTGTCAGCTGTGTTGGATGTAGTTTGCCAACAGTTCATTTGAGTTTAATAGCATAAAAAGAAGCAGATATATATCTCTGTGATTTGAAGGTCATCACAAAGACCTGTGTACCAAAGTTGTTTACACTAGCCCATAATCTCATTTGAGTTTAAAACAAACATTTTTTTAAGTGAAACAAGTCAGACAAAGACAAATATAATATGATCTCACTTATCTGTGAAATCTTAAAAAAAATAAAAGCCAAATTCAAAGAAACAGAGTAGAATAGGGTTGCCAGGCACAGGGAGGTGAAGGAAATGGAGAGATATTTTTTAAAGAATATAAACTTTCAGTTTTAAGGTGAACAAGTTCTAGAGATCTAAAGTGGACCATGATAACAATACTGTATTATACATCTAAAAGTTGCTAAGAGAGTAAGTCTCAAATGTTTTCACTACAAAAAAAAATTGTAATTATGTGAAGAGATAAAGGTATTAACTAACCTTATTATGGTAATCATTTTGCAATATATACATGCATTAAATTGTCACAGTTTTACATCTTAAACTTATAATGTTATATGTTAATTTTATCTCAATAAAGTTGGAATAATAATAAAATTAATAAAAATAAGGCAAACATCTCAATAAAAGCATAACTAATGGCAGAAAAGAATGCAACTATTTCCATTACCAGTATAAAATTTAATGTGAATTAAAGATGATGCTCTATAACATAGCCATAAATATACAATAAATCTACAAAATATGCATATGTCATTTAAAATTACTCATCACAAAATAACCTTAGCACATCATAAATGTGAATTATACTTATCCTATAACTTCAAATAGCCTGCATTAAGAAGCTATACTCCAGTTTGAGAAGCACTGGCTTAAGATGCTGTCTTTAAACTCTGTTTTTAGAGTTATAACTTTGTTCTTTGATAGAATAACTGGGTATTAGCTTGGAAGCTGCATATAGGACTAGGAAGGAGAAGTATAAAGAGGTTGTAAATGTCAATAGGACTGGGACTACAGAATGAGTAAGAATCTAATGACAGAGCATTGTTAGGGAAAGCAGAGGGTTCCAGAAAAGTATTTGGAAGAATTTCAGGAAGAAAGTTGGATAAAATGTGGGGAAAAGAAGAAAATTAGGTTACTAGTAAATATCAATATTGATTTAGTATGGAACCCATAAGCTATAGATGCAAAAGAAGATAACAATAATGTCATTAAAAGTATTCGAATAAAGGTAAACATTAAAATGAAAATATAAACTTTTTCAAATAGCCAAAAAATTACAACATATTAATTAATTGTAATATACAGAATTTTATTTTAGATCTTAAGATAAATTTGAAATATCTATGACACATTCAGGAGATCAATGTAGAGTAATAGATATTTGGTGATAATAAGAAATTATTGTTTTTGTAGTATTATAATAGTATTGTATTTTTAAAAGAGCTCTTTAAAGAAATTTTTATTAGTAAAATAATATGATGTCTTGGGTTAGTTCAAAATAAACTGGTGTGAACAAATAAGTAAATGGGGTTGTAGATTAAACAAGACTGGCCACAAATGATAATTGTTGGCATTGAGAGATGTATATATGAGGTTCATGACAGTATTCTCTCTAATTTTTTACATATTGGACATTTTTCATTAAAATTTTTAAAAAGTTAGGCAAGTGTTGAGAGGCAAGAGTAATATTCCAAAGCTAGAGGAAAGAGTACTTAAGAAGGTCTGCATCGGGAAAATCAGAAGGAGGACTAACGGCAGCATCCAAGGGAGGAATTGAGAAAAAAAAATAAGTCAAAGTAGGAGTGTTTTTATTAAGCAATCTATGATATTTATGTTTCCCCAATTTCAACTATAAAATCCTCAAGAAAATTATTGTTTCATATGTCTCAATATTTTGCACTGAGTGCATCCTTTCTAGGAAATGCAAATAGTTCTGAATCCTTGCAGCAAGGTGGTTGGCAGGCAGCAGTGGGCAGGGAGATGGAGGCTCCAGGCAAGGGCAAGCACTCAAAGCCACAAGATGCATTAGAAACTACTGTGGAAAGGAGACTAAGAAAGTACAAGTACAGTTAGAAACCTAACCTTATAGAAAAGCCTATGCTTTTCTCATTGATTTTTCTGCAAATAACAGCTTAACCACTAAACGAAATACAGAAAAGCAACAACCTGAGGAATCTGGACTCTGATTTGTAAAAATGAGAGATTTTGAAGGAGAGTCTAAATTTGGATCAAGCAACTGGTCATGGCACAAATTTTCCAATTTTTGCAGCTTTGCCCTAAGGGCAAACACAGCCACTATGGTGGCAACACAGTGACATCTAAAATTCCAGTGCAAACCCCACTGTCTTTCACAGATATGAAAGGGTACAACTTGGATCTAAGTTAATTCCTTTCTAAAAAAAAACATCAACATTCCAAGAAAAGTGAGAATATTCATAATTTCCACAACATGACATTTATAACATCAAAAATGCAATCTCAAGCTACTTGATACATGAGTAAAATTTTACAATGGAAAATTATAAGACAAATTTAAAAGAAAAACCAATTAATAGCAGCTCAAGATCAATCAGATGTTGTAATTATCAAAGACTTTAAAGCAACTATTATAACTATGCTCAATGAGATAAAATCTATGTGAACTATATACAAATATATACATACATGGCACATGCATATTTTATACAGCACACATATTGTATACATCTAATGTTGTATATAAAGCTATGTATATTTTTATATTTCATATATATTAAATGAAAAGAAGAAAAATCTTAGCAGGGTTATAAAAAATCTTTTAAAGAGCCAAATGAAGTTTTAGAACATAAGATTAAAACATCTGAAGAAGTTCACTGAATGTGTTTGATAAATGAAAAGAGATGACAAAGAAAAACCAATGAACTTGAGAGGTCAGTAAAAATTATCCAAGCTAAATAATGGAGAAAGAAAAATAATTAAAAAAAAAAAAACACAGCCTCAAGTATCTCTAGAAGAAAGCTAATAATAAAAATAAGTGGTAAAATCAAGTAAAAAGAAAATCATACAACAGAGAAAATTAACAAAGCCAAAATCTGATTCTTTGGAGAGATAAAAGTAAACATCCAGCTAGATTAATGAAAAAAAAAAAAGCAGTGAGAAAACATAAATATGATGATCTACATACATACATACAAAGAAAGTGATTTCTAAATTTAATTATTTAATTACATGTAAATATGAATTTCCCTCTTTATAAGAAATTGGAATAGAAAGAAATTTAATCAATCTGCTAAAGAGCATCTATCAAAAAAAATAATAATAATTCCTTAAGTCTCATGGTATGTAATGTTGAAATATTGACCATTTACTCTATGATTGAAAACACATTAGGAAAGAACACTTTTATTTAGCATTGTACTGAAGTCCAAGACAGCACAATAATACAAAAAAAAATCATAAAGACTAGGAAATAAAATATAATGTTGTGTTTGTTTGTAAATTATGTTTGTTTACACTGAAAATCTTTAGAAATCAACAAAACACCTAAAGAAACTAATAGTAAATTTATCAGGACACACAATAAAGGCTAATATATAGAAATTAATTATAGTATATTATATTAGCAGCAAACAATAAAACATAGAACTTGAAAATTCCATTTTAGCACTATCTCGAAAAATACTTAATAAAAGACTTAAAAACATCTACTCTGAAAATACTGGTGAGAGTTTTATTGTTTAGTTAATTAACTTCAGTTTGTCACCCTTGTCTGGTGAATATCTGTGAATATTCACAGCTTATGAATATCTGTGCCTGATAATTCAATATGTCTAATCCAATACTACTTATCAAATGACTTTTGTAGTCTCTCATTGCACAGCTCATAATCTGAGAGATGGTAGAGATGTAAGTTTTATGTATTCTTCTCATCACTTTGCTCCATTGTTACTTATTGAAGCTTTCTAGAATAAAGTTGCTCAAATTTAGAGAGAGAGAGAAATAGAGTAGGCAATGTCTCAGAAGGATTCAGAGAGCAGTGAGTTTAGTTGCAGCCATTTTGTCATGATTAGAAAGTACCAACAATAGTACTTCATTATTCATTTGGAAGAAAAATGAATAATGGTGTTTGGGGAAGACTCAAGTCAGAGCATGAAAGGGATTTGCCTCACTATAAAATTGTATATGAATGCAGAGAAACACATTCTTAAACATAATAAAACGCATGTAGCCCAGGAAGAGTGAGATTCAGATGGCCAATGAAGGTGGAGTTCCATGACACAGCAGCTTTCCAAAAAGTAAACAGCTATAGTCACTTATCACTTCCAGGTTATTTCTGTGAAAAGCTGAGAATACTTCCATTCAAGTAGAGACCTTTCTAGATGAGACATGGTAGTACTGGGTGTGATCAAATGTCCAGAGACAGATCATACATCATCTGAATAATATGCAGCACTGATACAGAGTTAAAGAATAATAAAGTGAGTTGTTCTAATTATAAAGGCAAGAAAAATGACAGACGTATATAATTTTGACAAACATTTCTGGCACAAATACTATTTTCTTGAGCACTTTCTACATTTAAGACATTGGGTTGGTTGCTAGAAATAATAAAAATATAATTTAGACATAACTTCTACCTTCAAGTAACTCAGAATTTACTAGGGTTAAACGATTTTCTACAAAGATTCCAAAAAAATTCACTGTGAAACATCTTTTCAGCAATTTTTTGAGGGGGTAGAACTACTGGATTTTTTGTGAGGAGAACAAAATAGAACATTAACTCTTAATTAATAGTAAACACAAAAATTGACACAACATGGATCATAGGACTAAATGTATAATTTTATAGAATATAAAAGAAATGATTCATACAAGAATAACTACAAATCAAGGCATAAAGGAAAAACTTCACAAACACAATACAAAGTCTGTTAAATAATTCAAAAGAGAGTAAAATTACTTCCATGAAAAGAAACTATAAGTCTTTGTGAGGAAGGAGTCTTTTGGATTACTCTTACATTGGTCTTTAAAGTGGTGGTAGAGTTATAGTTTCTCTTTGTAAAACATGGACAGGTAGTAGGGAGTATCTGGTTTGATCACTAAATACTTGGATGAGACTGAGATGAGAGATCCTGCCTAGTTGCAGATTCTCCAGGTAGGATAAATATAAGTCCTTCTGTGGGGAACCCAATGACCGCCATAATAATTTCAGAGAAAGTGAGCACTAGACTTCCAATGGGAGCATGAAAGACAATGATTGGGTGTTTGGGCAGAGAACTGTGCACATAGTCAGGTGGAAGCATATCATCTGGAAAATACACTTGTAGGCATCAGAGGCATGAGACCAGTATCCGGTGAATGGAAGACAATCAGTGGGAGTGTCACAAGGCATCAGAGCTTTCAGTGGATGGGTGCTTCAGTGAAGTAGTTATTGACTGAATGTTTGTGCCTCAACCCCCAAAATCCATCTGTTGAAATATACTTACCAATGTGATGATACTTGGAGGTGGGGCCCTTTGGGGGTAATTAAGTTGTGAGAGTTGGAGCCCTTGCAAATGAAATTAGTGCCATTATAAGAAGAGGACACAGAGCTAGTTCATTTTTCCATGTGAGAGTACAACAGGAAGTCAGAGGTCTGTAGCTCAGAAGAGGGCCCTAACCAGAACTCTACCATACTGGCATCCTGGTCACAAACTTCCAGCTTCCAGACCTGTGAGGAATAAATTTCTGTTGTTTATAAGCCACTCAGTGTATGATACTTTGTTATAACAACCTGAACCAAGAAGGACTCCAGTCTTAGAGAAGGCAGGAATGCTCATCAGGGCAACTGGTCAGAGCTAAAGAAAGACAGAAAACCAGTTCTACAGTATGAGGTGAAGCATGGTGAGGTAGGAGAATGTGGAACCTAAACTGAAAACGTGAGAGCTTGGCAACACAGAAACTCAGAGAATAAAGTAGAATTCTTCAATTATGGCTGAACAATCATCACTTTCTACATACTCTTCAACCGGTATAGGGAGTATTAGATATGCCAATCAAAAGCTGGGGCAGGCAGAGGTAAATAGTGATCGTATTAGGTTGAGTTCTCTTAGAAAAATACACCTTGAGATAAAGATTAAGTGCAAATCATTTTGAAAGATGATCCCAGAAAGCACTAATAGGGCAATGTGGGGGAAAAAAAAAACAGGAAAAAAATATTGGAATCATTATTGAGCAGGTTACCACCATCAGCATCTGGAGATAAGTCCCATGTAAAACTTCTGGGGTAGAGTGTAGAATATGCTAAAAGAGGACCTTCTCAAAATCCAAGACCCCAGGGAATTTATACACCTGCTCCTTTTTATCATTGGTTGAAGGATGCACCAGGGACTTATTAACTCCCTATAATTCTGGCCTGCCTTGTATATAGGTCAAATATGTTCCCTTTACTGAAGCAAATGTTAGTAAGGAAATTTTGTGCTTGCAGAAAAATACCTTCAATAGGAATGAAAACTCTAACCAGATATCAGCAAGGCACCCTTAATATTCATTATGGTATACCTTTTGCATTGCTCAGATCCACTCATGTTCTACATTAAGGTTATTTTGTCCCGTTCCTGATTTTCCAATATGGTGAGCAGTTATAGTTTCTGATAACAAAAAAAAAATTTGCATAATTTACTACAAAAGAGTTATTGTCATGAGTTCTCGTCCCTGCTGCCACAAATGCTCCCTAAATGATAATTTATATTCAATACTTTCCTCTTTTACCATTCATCTGGCAATAACTGGAACAATTGCTCATTTGTGGCTTTTACTGGGAATGGAAGTACAAGTACCCCCACTGAATCATCTATGTTCCTTCACATTTCTACCCGCCCACATTAAGTAGCAGCAACCCTACCTGATCATGATTATAGAGGTATGCATTCACACAATAGGACTATTGGGCCTGCATAAAGATGCTCAGTTACAGAGACTAGTGCCCATCCTTTGAACAAGTCATTTGTCTACTTGGTTGTGTAGTACTCCCTTTGAGGTAAATGCTCTCTAGCTGGCATTGGCATGAGACACAAAAATTTGCACGCTTCATATCCATTCTCATAGATTGATTCACATACCTCATAGCCAGACTTCTTTATCTCTATGCTTCCACTATTGTTCTTTCCCACCACCTGAACAACAAGTCAAGTCATTAGCCATATGGGGAAGTCCTTGTAAATCCTTACATGAGTCCATATCTTTCTTTATATCAAATTTATGACTTGGTTTATTGCTCCAAGTTCTGCCCATTGAGAGAATGTATACTGTCCATGTTCTCTCAAAGCTACTGTAGTAGGTGTGTAATAAGGCAGCAATATTTATTACATCATATTTATGAACTAAGCATGACATTTTTAATCCTCTATCAGCTGGTTATCGGGGATCTTTCATGAGACCACAGGTGTGAGCTAAGGGAGAAGTGTCAGTGGAATGAGAGCTGTGACATAGAAGTCTGGGCTTCTACTGCATGACTTATTTATGTAACTTACTCATACCCCCTGGACCTGCTTAGACATGATCCATGATACACTGTTTTCAATATATGATGGACTGCTGCTGAGCTCACCCAACATTATGGCCTGGTGAATAGCAAGACCCAGTTCATGATGGATAGTTCCAGTAACCTAGTCACTTAACATCCAGGTACTAAGTCTCTACTGGAGTCTAGTTGCATACCACCTAGTTCTGAGATTAATATGAAAAGGAGACTAGAGAACCAGCTAGAGTGATGTTGTCAAGAATTATGTCCGAGAAAGAATCCACAGACAACACTGTGTACATTAAAGACAAATGTCTGTCATTCCAGCTTCCTTGTGTAGCCTTCCTTTAGGATTCTTGTCTCCACATTCCCTGAGAGCACAAGCAGCTTCCAACATGTTTTTACTTCCCTTAGCACTAATAGAAAATAAATCAAATCCTCCAGTCAAGAAATCAGAAAAACAGTAGGGCAAAGAGCCATCGTTAGTTACCAAACTTTCCACATTTGTGCATTTTACTGACTTGAAATGGTAATTAAAGTTGTCCAGATGTTGCTGTTTCAGGGGAGCACTAAAGTAGAAAACACAAAATTGCTTTAATTGCCTTGAGGTGATTAAATCTGGAAGTAATGGGCTCTCCATCAATCTAGCCTCCTTTTTAAGAAGAGAGAACACTAACCAGGTTGTCTTTCAAGAATATTGATCTGTGTGAGCTGTGTGTGTAGTTTTAAATAACTGTAGGCAAGTTATAAATCTAATTCATTTTTAAATTCTTAGTAAAGTGCCCCAGGCTTTCCTATTCATTTAACAGTAACATGTCTGCTTTTCTAGTTCTGCCTCACTAGCTTAGAAACTTCTCACCTTGGTGCACACACAATAGCAGCACTATAAAGATGAACTCTCTGGAGTAGAAATTTTTATGCTATCTCAAAAGCAAAACTAAACTAGATTGATGGAGTTGGTATTAAATTGTCTGCTTCTAATGAGTTGAAGATTCCTATCTGTGCTATATCCTCACGTGGAGGAAGCCAGGGAGAACAGTGTCACTAAGGTCTGATGACCTCTTCATCAACATTAAAGTAACAGTAGGATACACAGAAGGCAGGCTAGAGGGAGATCCCTAAGGCACTGAGATTTAGCCTAATAACTGAAGACACACAAATTAAAGTGTTAATTCAAATACTGAGTGACCAGTTTAGCTGTAAAAAAATGAATTCCTTTGAATCTGTAAACATTAACCAAACAAATTCTACTTGCCCACAGAAAGGAACAGATCAGTTGGCAAATTAAGGTTTTCTTGGAAAACAAAACAGCATGTATTCTTCCCAGTGTAAGTGGCATAACTGTTCAGTGATCCATCACTGTTCTTCAAATGCTAGGAGTCTAAGATGCATTCAAGCAAAATTAAACTTAAATTAGAAGTGCAATAGAATGATCATAATGAAATGTTTATTTTTTCAGGTAAATTATACTTATAAAATCTATCCTGAAGCAATGTTGATATACTTCTAGAATGCTACTTGTAGAAAGTTTCACAAAAAAATGTTAGACTTACCAATGACTTTACTATTTTAAAACAAATACTTCACTTTGTTTGCTAATCAAGATTTATTTGTTCCATTCCAGTTTAAAGAACTGAAAGAATAATTCTCAGAGCTGTAAGGAAATGGCATTCCTGAATATTCTGCCCATTCTGGTTCTTTAAAGAGGAGTGCCCTGGACAACAGTTAATTCAAAGGAAATGTTAATTGCCAGGACAGAAACAAAAGGTTTGTAAATCTGACTCCAGAACTGTCAGTTTCAATAGCAGTGGTTCTTGGGACAGAATAAATGCACAGACTAGTAGGGGAGGAAAGAAGAATAATAATTTAATATGAATGCTATACTTATGGGAAACATCATGCTTGAAGAGAAAGGCACACTGTTCAGTATTCTCTGAGGTTAACAATGCTTAAATTTAATATTAAGTTTTGTAATCAAAATATTTTTCCACTTATCACAACTAAATATATATAAAAGTGAACATATTAATGCTTACTTTAATAAGCAGGAAATCACAAGCTAGTAAAATATTTTTGAGGTGTCTCTTTTCTAATCATATAACGGATTACACTTTTTCCTTCTGAGTATAATTATCAAACGGCTTCTTGACATTCCTGCTTGATAAATGGGAATATTTCCTTCTACCCAAGGTCACAGCAAGACAAACAAACCTGTGGAAGGATGTGAAGATAAAATTTGCCCAATGTTAAAATAAGTTGTTTATGGTTTTTTGTTTTAGCTCAATCAAGTAAAGCATCAGAGGGGAGGAAAAAAAGGTGAATATCAGTCAACAGAGAGAGCAAAAGACTGAACTCAATGTCAGTCAAATGCGCTAGCCTCGTAAATATTTATTATGCTGTATCCAAACGTAAGTTTTTAAAAAAGCATCTCTTGTGATGTATTTGGCAAACAACTAAAGGGAACACATCCGGTGACCTGAGGCTAAAGAGATAACGGCAATCATCTTAAAGGAAAGAATTCCAAAACAGTTCCAACCTGGTATCTACTTCCTTCAACTCCATTTTCACATTTGACATGATGAGAGAAATATTTATTGAATAACTACTGTCCTTCTCTTTTTATATTTCATCTACCTTTCCGGCCAGCAGAATGTTTGGTTTTCATGTGTTTATGTATAAAAAAGTTTTTTTAAATGTTTTAAGGTGTTGAATAAAAATCAGTTATAACTGTGAAAGGAAGTATGGAGTGGTTTAAAAAACTGCAGAGCACTTGTAATGAGATGCATCTGCATCTGAAACATGGTCATAATCAAGAGATTCCCTCTGAAGTCTTTACTGAAGGATGCCATGGAGTAGATCAAATGGTCAGTTCAGTTATGCAGAAGAACAAATAAGTACACAGAGTCAAACTAACTTTATTTAATTTGCATCTAAAAAGAACTTTGAACAAAACAAATACATATGGTCAAGTGTTTCCAGATTAGTCAATGGTAGTAGAGATGGAGATAATGGAAACCAGAAGAAAGTGTCAACTCCGAGCAATTTGTCTTGGACAGCTGCTCTAGAAAATAACTACCGTCCAAGCAATCAGTGATATTCAGAGGTTACTCATCTCCTCTAGTGCTTTATTACTGTGTTTCTCTTTAATATCTTATAATATGTACCAGAAGATATTAAGGAAATAATTGATCTACTCATGCACAGAAATAAGGGGAGATTCTATTATTTTAGCTTCAAACCCACAGGGCCTAGGCCAGTGAGGTATCACAAAGGCTGCCTTTTCTCTGCTATTAAGGTGAATAGAATTGAGAACCTCTTGAGAAGCAGCTTCAGAGTATAAGACTCAACAGCATCTTCGAAGAGATCTTGAGATAAGATTTCTACCATTGGCATGATATCTTTTTGCATATCACCAGGTGGAAAGATAGCTTAAAAACATCTAGAGGTAAGAAATTTGTTTGCTTTCTAGACAGCCAACTCTTTTCTCAGGTAGTCGAGCTGTTAAACAAGACTGCCTGGTACTGAGCTGAAATATGGGCCACCTGCAACTTCCACCTACCTGTTTCTAGTTATGCACTAGTGTTTCATACAGATTCTGTACCATTTCTTTGTTACAGTGCAGCTTCTGTGTTTATTTTTCACTGTCATCTTTTCTAGTTACTATCTACATATACTTCCGTTGACTAGTCTTTACATATCATGCTTGCAAGACCACTTACCTCTGAGAACAAGAAAGAAAGTAGAAAACCTGCCATGAAAGCTAGCAGTTAGGAGCTAGGCTGTAGTCTTTTATAATGAACATAAACATTCCCAAAAATAAACAGAAAGGTCACTCGGTGACCAAAAAAGAAAAAAGTCAAAACCAAACAACTCCACATTCATGTCTGAACATAAAACAGGCAAGGATGCTATGCTAACACAAAGCAACCAAACACTCCTTTCTCCCTGCTAACATAAGTAATTTATGACTTCTTTATCACTGACAACTCTAGCCCCACTTTATTTATTTTAGCTCTTAAATAAAAATTAAGAGAACGTAATCTTTATAATAGCATTACCCATACAACCAAAAGCCGGAAACAACCCAAATGTCTATTAAAAGAAAAAAGAGTAAACAAAATGTGGTTTATCCACACAATAGAATATTCAGCCAGGAAAAGAAAGTACCGACATACTACAACATAGATGAACCTTGAAAATTATGCTAAGTGAAAGATAGCACACACAAAAGACCACATAGTACATGATTCCATTCATATGAAAGTTTGAAATAGGGAATTCTATAGAGACAGAAAGTAGATGAGTAGTTGCATAGGTTTCAGAGAGAGATGAAGTTATGGTGATGATAACTAAGGATACAGGGTTTCTTTTGGGTGTAATTAAAATGATCTAAAATTGATTGTGGTGATGGGTGTACATATCTGTTGTGGAAGTAAATGAAAACTAATTGGATGAGAACAGACAAAAGTTACTTATTTAAAGCTTGTTATAGCAAAATGATGGAGTCAGCCACCATCACTTATATTTGGCAGAGACTCAAAAGTTAGCAGAGATTGAAAAAGCTTTATAGTGGAAAAAAAGTGAAGCCTTCAGATATGACCTTCAGGGAGGTTGCTGGCATGGGGAAGCTCTAGGTAACCTAATTAGCAGTGAGGCATCCTCTGTGATTGGTTGGGGTACATGTTTGGCTCTCTTTGGATTTTGCTGAGTTGGAAACAGGGACTCAAATTAGAGAAGCTGCGGTTATTAATTTCTAATCATTTAAGGCTGATTTTTGTAAGTGTTATTATTTGGCTTTCCGTACCCTTTGTTAGAGATAGTGGTCTGATTTCTTATAAGTCTGACAGAGACAGTAGGTTGGCTTCTGGGCTGGTTGTTGCAGACTGCGGGTTAGAGTTCTATTTTTATATATGTTTTGGCCATTGTCCATGAATACACTAAAAGTTATTTAATGAATACTTTACATGGTTGAATTACCTTTGATATGAATTATATTTCTAAAAAGACTTTTTTAAAAATTCAAGGAGGTGGAGAAAAGATACTCACCAAATTACGTCTGTTTTTTTGTAGCGCCCAATCTGGAGTCAACTCTTGCTTCTTTAAATCTTCTCCCAAATCAACTAATACAAGTTCAACCCAGCAATATATACATTGTTGCTTCCTCTTGCTGAGATGTCTGTGATTTGTGTCCTGTTGTAGCAAGTTAATAAACTGAACTTTTCACTATGGGCCTATTCCTGGTAATCTTTGGGCTCTGGGATTTACCTCTACTTTTTTTTTCTCCTCTAATAATGTCAAGTTTATTCACACCCTGCTTGCATCATGTTACTAAGGCATCCTTATATATGCTCAGACCAATATGAAAACAAGTAACATTCTCATCTAGATGATTATTGTCATTGAATGGAGTCTGATTTTTTTCCTGACTGGAAAAATTACAGAAACATATATCCTTATAGATAACAAGCATTTCACGGTATAAAGAGGCAGGTAATTGTTCTCTTATAATCAGGGCCTTCTTTGAGGACTAAAAACATATGTTCATATTTTTATAACATACATATATCTGCTATATTTATACATAATATATACATATATGTATGTGAGAGAGTGTGTATAAAGCTATACTTCAGAATTGGTTATGAGTCCATATTACCTCTGTTGAAACAAGCATTCCTATAGAAATGGTCAAACATAAGAAAACTGAGAATAAATATTGAATAATTTAAATCAGTTATTAACTTTATTACATAGCTTTAGCACATTCGTTTAAATTAGCTTACATAATTAGAGTAGGCAAAATTTCTTGTATTGGCAATAAGCCAAACGGGAGACAGAGAAAGGAAGATATTCTTTATATCAACCTGATCTTTTCAAGCTTTAAACTGGAGAATTTCATTTCTTATAATCATCAAGGGCTCCACCAGTTTTTCAGATTGAAGCCATCAGCAGTGCTTCCCCCACAAAGAGAGTAACCCATTATCACTGTGCATCTTATATTTAAAAGTTTATAACCATAATGTTATAATATCCAGGCTGATATCGATTAAATAAAGGCCATCTTATAGAAAAACATGGTTAAGACCCTGAACATGTGAAACCTATTCACATTTCACCTGAAATGTTTGAGCAGCCTAAAGTCCTCAGTTCTCTCCTTTTCCTTCAGACAAAGCTGCTACCTTCACAGGGGATCTTCTTTAGCAAAGTCCCACCCACATTGCCTCAAGTTTCATCCAAGGTTTTATACCTATTAAAGAAGTTGTTTACAATTAAAACTTTTACTATAAAAAACTTCAGGCTCAAATGGCTGTACTAGTGATTTCTACCGAAAGTTTAAGTAGGAAAAAAATGCTAGTTCTACTGAAACACTTTCGGGAAATAGAAAAGATGGAACACCCCTCAACTAAGTGTGCTATGAGGCCAACATTACCTTAATACTGTCACCAAAAGTATTATAAGAAAACTACATATCAATATCCCTAAGAATCATAGATGCAAAATTTCCAAACCAAATGTATTTGGCTAGATAATTGTACATTGTTTAGTAGTATCCCTGGTTTCTGTTGACTACATGCCAGTAACACCTCTCCCAGTGGTAAAAACACAAAAATAGGATATTGGCAAGTGTCTGCTGTGGGCAAGGATCACCCCCATTGTTAAATGCTGTAATATGCAAGAAAATAAAATGCATTATGATCTGATGATAAGTAAAGCTGCCTCCATTTGTAGATAGCATGTTTATTTATTTTAAAAAAAATTCTCAGAAATATAAGTACTTAATGAAGTTAGGATGGTCACTGGAAACAAGGTTAATACAGAAAATTAGGTTACATTTTTATATATTAGAGGTAAACAGTTATCCATTGAAATTAGACTATCAATTAATTTATAGTAATGGCAAAAACAATAAATACTTAACAATAAATTTGAAAAAAAAAGATATGGAAGTCTTCTACATGATGAACTACAGAACATTGCTAAGAGATATCAAAGACTTAAATGAGTAGAGAGATATACCATGTGTATTGATTGGAATTAAGCAAACCAGTCCTTCTCACACTATGGTCAAGTAGTGGTCATATAAAAATTAAACCTGCCTGAAGATTTATTGTGTGGTTTGGTGATAAAATGCAGGTAGGGTGTTTATCATAGTACCTAGTACATTGTAGTTTCACAATAGGCATATAAGTCTTACCTATTATTATTATTTATGTATAGCTTTCCTCATTGTTGCTCCATCTGTTTACTCTAATATTAACTTTCCTTATCAAACTGATATAAACTTCTACATTATTGGATGAGTTGAAGCTCTAATTGAGTCGGAGTGTATAGGTTCTTCTCACTTTTTTACGTACAAGCTTGGAATATAGAACTCTGGAACTGGCCACATAAAAAGCAGATTTATTAATTGTCATGACTAAGTAAATGGATTGTTCTAACTTTCACTATAGGTAGAAATAAATATTATAACAAAAGTCAGGCATCATCCTCCTCATCACATTGCTTGTGAATTACCACCTTCAGAGAAAAGCAAAATGAACTCAAACTGTGGTTCTCATAAACCAGAAGTACTATAAAGACTTAAGAAACAAAAACTCTTAAAACTACTCTTGAATTGTAATAGTACAACCTAGAAGTACTGTTATGTACGCAAGTAGATTTAGACAATCAACAAAATATATATTAATAAAATATACATAAATATAAACTTATAGCCTAAAATTTCTTCTTCATACACAGCTTTCTCAGAAGAGAGACTCAGGTTAGACTACACATTCCCCAGACCTTTTTATAGATTAACCTTGTGAAGTCTGGCCTTATAATAACTCATTTCACTTCTACATGTGCAACTGAGGTAATATTATGAAACAAAGTTTAACACAGAAAAGTAAAGAGAAATAATAGTTTTGATGAAATAATTTGTGACCTGGAGGAGAATTCAACTTTATTTTGTCTTTATTTGGGGCCTATTTTGACCTTGCTCAAGGAAACAAAAACGAACAAGCTGTGATGGATAATTTCTTTAAGAACTAAAGAGTGGAATCTTTATGTAATGATAAATCAAGGGAAGAGTCTTTTCCAGTAATTTGATTAGTAATTTCAGAGTGGAAGGCAGAGTGCCAAGAAGAGAATCTGATGACATAAGCTTATAACCTTTATGGCCTAATCATGTCTGCTGCTAAAGTGACTGAATGACATTATTTTTTATTATACTAGCCACCAACCTGCTGGGTCAGAAGGGGAAAAACAGTCCTGGGGCAATCACATTCAGCCACAAGTAACTTATTTGCTTTTGTAGCAATTGAATAACAATATCTCTGGTGAACTGCTAATAAAATCCTCTTGTCTTAACATCCATCTAATCAAAATTCACAGCCAGAAGCAATATGGGATGAGTGTCCAAGCTAAGACATTAATTATTCTAGTGCTAAAAGTGTCTCAACAGTGGGCTTCAAGCAGACACTTTTTTTTTTTTTTTGTGACCAGAAGTGCTTAAAGCATCATTTGAACATTTCAAATTAGGTAGAAGGGAGGGCAAATAAGCTATTCATTTCTCAGCAGGTCCTAATGGGCAGCATGAGAATCAGAGGAGAAAACATGAATTTATAGTTTTTGTCCTTCAAATTCTGAGAAAAATGAAATATTATGAGCATAAGAGCCATGCCAAATTATAGGGATTAATTTCTTCAGCCTCATTTGTTAACAGTGAAAAGACTATGGTTATTCCATTACTCCAAAATTTGTCTGACAGAATACCAGAATTGTTAAAATGAGAACAACCTTGGACTTACTCATCCATTGTAATGTTTTCTCTAAATGTAGAAAGGCCACTGGCAAAGTCATGGACATAAATATCACAGACATTGCCATCACCAGAAAAAAAGAAAACAAACAAACAAACAATTCTATATACTTAGTACTTACAGGGCTCCAGGCATGGTGAGCTGTAGAAAAATTCAGTATAATTTAGCAACCAGATGGCCTATTTTCAACTTATTTTCTAATGGAAAATATACATGACCTTCAACTTTCATTTTGTGAGCAACCATATTGTAGAATTTAAAGCTAATAAGTAATCTTACTTATTACTGGTTAGAAAAAGTTTAGTTTAATATTAATAACAATAACCATTAATGAAAATAATTAGTGAACATTTACTATGTGCCAGATACTTTTGTAAACACTCTACATGGACTATATCATTTAATCATCATATTAATCCTGTGATAAAGATACATCATGTACTTATTTAATTTTATTTCATTTATTTTTTATGTTCTACTTTTTAAGAAATTTATTTTTTTTAATTAGTTTCAGTATATAGTGTATTGGTTAGACATCTATATTGTTCATAAAGTGAAACCCCCATTTGGTTCCTCCATCCCTTGACACATTCCCTCTGCCATGCTCCCCATCCTCGCAACCATCCATCAGCCACTAATATGTATCTCTTTAACCCTTCACTCAATTCTCCCAGCTCCCCAATCCTCTCTCCTCTGTCCCTCACTAAAAATTGTTCACTATATTTGTGAGTCCGTATTTGAATATTTGTTCTTTTATTCCTTAGATTCTGAATATAAACGAAATCATATAGTGTTTATCTTTCCCTGTCTGACTTAAATACTTTCTAGGTCCATCAAAGCAATAGGTTTTTCCATCCCTTTTCTTTTAGTCTGTCTTTTAATCTGAAGTGAGTCTTTTGTAGGCAACATGTAGGGTTCTTGTTTTACCTTCCATTTATCTACTCTTTTTGTTGGGGCACTTAATTCTTTTCCATTTGAGGTACTTATTGATAGGAATGTAGTTGTTACCATTCTTTATTCTTGTTTTTTGTACATATTCTTTCTTCTTAAAGAAGTCCCTCCAACATTTCATATAATACGAGCTTAGTGGTGATAAATTCTTTCAGCTTATTTTTGTCTGGAAAGCTCTTTATCTGTCTTTTAACTCTAAATGATAGCTTCACTGGATGGATTATTCTTGGCTGTAGATCCTGGGTCTTCATCCTGTCAAATATTTTTTGCCAAGCCCATCTGTCCTGCATAGTTTCTTTTGAGAAATCTACTGCCAGTCTTATGGGTATTGTGTTGGAGGTAACTATCTGCTTTTCTGTTGCTGCTTTTAATATTCTTTCTTTGTATTTAACCTTTGGCATTTTAATTATGATGTGTCTTGGTGTGGGCCACTTTGGATTCCTGGTTTTGGGGGTTCTCTGAGCTTCCTGGTGTTGTATGTCTATTTCCTTCACCAGGTTAGGGAAGTTCTTCATTATTATTTCTTCAAACTGCTGTTCTACATATTGTTTCCTTCAGTAATCCTTTGACATGAATATTTTGACTTTTACTGGTTTTCCATAAGCTCCTTAAATTATTTTTATAGTCTTGGCCTTTTATCTCTTGCCATTCTGATTGAGTATCCTTGGCTTTCCCATCTTCTAGATAGGGCATTTGATCCTCTTCTTTATTCACTCTGTTTATTTCATTTAATATACTTCTCAGCTCAGATAAAGTGTTGTTCATTTCAGACTGGTTGCCTTTATAATTCCTATTTTCATTTTTATGTTTTATATGTCTTTGTTGAAGTTCTCACTGAATTTATCTACACTTCCCAAAAGTTCATTGAGCATCTTTATACCCAGTGTTTTGAACTTTGCATCTATTAGATTACTTCACTCCATTATTCCTGGATCTCTGTTCCATTCTCTTATATGGTTTCTGCTTCTTTGTCTTCACATTCTGGCTGCCTTTCATGTCTGTTTCTATGTACTAAGCAAAGCTCCTAGTATTCCCAGACTTATTAGTATGGATTTGTAAAGTAAGTGTCCAGTGGCACGGTCCTGAGAGGCGTTCAGCTGCAGGCCAAATTTAGCCCAAGCCTGTGCCCCTCTGGGGCCACCTGTTAAAATTCAGCAAGCAATCCACAGATGCTGTGCTCATAGCTGCCTCAAAAGGCCATACCAGAAACTAAGGCCAGCTGCCTCCAGTGTGAGTCTAGGCACTGCTCAGCAAAGAGCACCTGACTCACTGAGACGATACCTGCATGTGGCTTGCATGGGCCAATGAGTTGGGAGATGTGGAGTTTCAGAGAATCTTCTGGGCAGAGTGACCTCTGTTATCCAGTTTGATGATTTCACAGCCATGGCTGTGCTGTATCCACGCACTGGGAGTGGAGAGGGCTCAACAGGGAACAATGAATTTTTTTCATATAACCAGTTACTTATTTTTAGTGTTTTGAGCTCTTATTTACTGAATTAAAAGTTTAAACATTATAAGAAGTGTAGATGACAACACCATGTGTGGAAACTATGAAAAATCACAGATAAAATAATAGTACATCTTAATTATTTTTAATCTAATACATATATTTGCAGTGAACTCTGGCCCATTATTTATATAAACAATGAATACTGCCAGCACTTCTGTACAGCGAGTCTCACTTAGACCCTCAGTCTGACAAAGTCTCCCTGTAAATCTCTGGTGACACCTGCGTCTAGCCCAATCAGCACTGGGGCTCAGAGAGAGCAGGTCTGACACCGCGAAGAATATCTGCTCACGGACGTGGCCCCTTTAAGAGGCTTCTGCCGCTGCCTCATCCTTTGCCTCAGCCTCTGCCTCAGCAGCTTGAGACCTGGGATCCCCAGGTCCTTGCCCCATCTTACCTTCTGCCATTGCACGGTGATTTCTTAAATTTCTTTTTAGTTGTATGGCTTGTTCATCTAGATACCAGTGAATTTTTTCCTTGCATTTGATTCTCCGTTTCTGTCACAATTATGATTGGGTCGCCAAGGGATGAACAGAGCCTCTATCACTTACACCATGTTTCCCCCTCCCCCATGCTAATTTTATAGATGAAAAAATTTGGTGCTTAAAGAAATTTGTACCTTTCACTAGTTCACAAAACTGGTAAATTGAGGAGCAAGGTTAATAATTCATGGCCATAAAGTTCAGACCATTTAAAGTCCACCATCTTGGCAAAGAAATAACTCTAATAGACACAGAGCATAAAAGGACAGCAATTCTTCCAAGTTCTTCAAGTCACTTATTTCTAACAACCCTATGAGATAAGAATTATTATTATGTTGTTGTTATTATTTCTATTTTATGGAGTAGAAGAAAGAGACACAAAGAGAATGTTAGGTGGCTAAGGACACATAGCTATCTAGTAATGGTGCATTAATTTAAAATTTTTACTGGCTCTGGAGTAAACTCTTTTACTGTGGTATGAATTGCATGGTAGTCTACAATTGGGTTTTATTCAACAATTTTTTAAAATTTAGCAACCATATGGCCTATTTTAAAAAACCCTAGTAACAAGAAAGCAAAGCCCCTGGTTATGACTTATATAAAATAGTTGTAATTAGTTTATATGCTGTTAAGATTTTTAAAAATATATTATAAGCTTTGTTCCCCTGATTAAAAACAATGAAAACTTCTATCTTTCTTTGTCATTCTTCTAAGTGTATGAATATATGAACACTCAACCTATTGAGGACCTTCTATTATTTTCTCTGAAGTTAAGGCATGATTTTAATCTCTCTCTCTCTCTCTCTCTCTCTCTCTCTCTCACACACACACACACACACACACACACACACACACACACACACATTCTCTCTCTGTCTTGTTTTTAAGCTCTCTTTACCTGTAGTTGAAGACTAACTTTAATGGTATGCTTCTAAATAGATAAAGCTTTAGTTCTTCCAGAGAAAGCCCTAGTAAAAAAAAAAAACACACACACACAAATTACCTTTCCTGGGAATTAATTTCAGCATCTTTTTAATAAAAAGGAAGTCAGCACTTCATTCCCTCCACAAATCTTGGAGGAAACGATTAGCACCAATTAACCATGGGAAATGGACTTTCCAATACAAATTTTCCAAGACGTCTGAGTCTCTAAAGTGCTGCTTCTCAAGCATGCCCACAGTGAGTAAACATCTTTAAAGTTTCTTCTTCTGAAAGCTAATTCTCACCAGGAGGCTCAGGAGATATTCCCCAAGGGTAGGTACAGAAAGAAAGACATAATAACCTGTTTTTTGGGGGTTTTTTGGCTAAATTAAAACTATATATATGAATCCCAGAAAAAGAAAAACAGAAATATATTAGGAAAGATGAGGTTATTAAAGGTGTGCTTCCCACTGAGGAAGAAATCTGCTGTGTAGATGAGCTGTACTAAAAAGAAAGTTAACACTTGAAGTAAAGCGTTATCATTTTTTAATAAACAGAGATACAAAACTCATTCATGGCAACTAATATTTTAAAAATCAGGTTTCTATTCCATTCCTTTTTATCTAACTATACTTTAATAAAAAATTTAATTAAGAATGTTTCTATTCTAAAATTATTTCTAGAATGAAATGTGTTTGCATTTTCAAAAATAGTCCAAGAAAATGATCAAAGTATATAAAAATGAGATTGATTACATAAATGTGCCACATCCACATAATAGAATATTGTACAGTCATTAAAAATAATATCTTGGAAACATTTGTTGAACTGAAAAATGTCACTTATGTATTTTTTTTAAAAGTAGCTTCCAGAACAATAACTCAATTGTGTCATTTTGAAATGTGTGTGTGCACACCTCTGTATGTACACCAATGTGTTAGATAGCTGATTACTTCTGGATGGTAGATCACCTTATCTTAAATATGTGTATTTTCAGATTTTTCCATAATGAATATGTATTAACTCTATAATGAAAGCAAATATATTTTTAAAGTAGTCTAAGAGGGCAGAGCTGTGTGCAATCAATAAGGCATGTGACATCTCAAATGGAAGAATTGCTTAGACAGGGGATTTGTTGGTGTACATTGGGTCTCCTGAGGGGAAGCTGTTCTGAGCTCCAAACCACTACTGCTAGGCTGTCAATAAATAACCCTGGCTTTGTAGGCTTAACATGATCTACCTGTGGACATCCTCACACTAGCTGAGTGGGACCAGGTGTTTGTCTAAGCTTAGAGTCTTAAACTGGCTCTAGCTGACCCTGCATTAGCACTGTGGCAGTTCTGGGAGTGAAAAAATAGTAAATCATGGGATTTTCAAAATCGCAGCAGTAAAATAGCTACTTGAACCCACCCATGAAATTTAACCCTGTCGATGGCAAGATTAGATTTACAGTTGAGGCCAAAGAGTCTGTTGTTTCTCTCCTTGGTTCGCATTTTAAAAGAAGAAAACACACTAAGCAGATCAAGATGAATAACTCCAGACAAATACATCTATTAAATTTTTTATTCTGATATTGAAGTGCAAAAAATAGAAACGGTCTCTTTCCTTATGGAGCTTACAACCCAAAAGGTAGAGACACACAACAAACAAACAGAATTATAACAAACATGATTAGTGTTATAAATAAAGTTTATAAGAGGCTGATAAGGGGCTTCTTTTTTAAAGGGGACTAATGTTGGAACATAATGACCCTTAACTTTTCACCCCCTCAAACCCTGTAACTTTCCATTTACCTGAAGTGAAGCTGACGAAATCCCCTATCCCAGGATGCTTAGCAACCCCACTGGCGCGAAAAAAGCCGCTTGGCAAAAGCCCCTCCCTCTTAGTGAAGGTCCAAGAGACCTATCAACACTAGCCCCCCCCCTACCACAATCCAATCAACACCCTACACGAACACTAGCCGTCCCCAACCGGATCCTCCCCCTATATAAGCTCGCTCCTCCATTTAATAAATTGGAATTCCTCTCGGGCTCCTGTGTGTCCTGGTGATTTCTTTCATCTTGGATCTCTGCGCGTCTTGGTGATTTCTTTCATTTCGGATTCCTGCGTGTTCTGGTGATTTCTTTCATTTCGGATTCCTGCGTGTTCTGGTGGTTTCTTTCATTTCGGATTCCCGCGTGTTCTGGTGGTTTCTTTCAACTAAGAACTATTGAGACAAACCACTGTTTTCATTTTTAAATACATGTAGGTTGCATCGACAAAGCCACAGTCACAGAAGCCTATGCTGTAGAAAATGATTGTCATTTTACTACAATTTTTAAAGGTGTCTAGTTTCTTAATGTTAACTAGGACTTTAACAATTCTCAGTAGAGAAGTCTAGTATTAGTGACCAGTATATGGCGGAAAATCCAATAAATAAAATTGATATTATCCTAAAGGAATATAGCCAATTATAAGTAAACATTGTTGCTAATTTTACTTTTTAAATGAATGAGACAGAATTTATGTATAATTAATATTTTATTGTCTTTGTCTCTGATGTGCAAATTAAATTTTATGCACCACTGTGCCATGCTCAAATACCTCTGAAAACAAGTAATTACTACTTCTTGGCTAGATGTACAATCTCAAATAAAGGAAAGACATCTTAGAACAATGTAAGTTTGGTTTCCAACAATAAGTATCAGAGAAAAAAATACAGCATTCTTATCTCATCCCTTTACATATGTGAGACTCTGCATATCTAGTTTAACTCACTTCAAGCCAATAAGTACTTAGTAAATGCTAAGTGGAATGAGGAGGGGGAAGAATGAGGAAGACAGCCACAAATGTAATAATCAATGCCTATGCTAAAGAGAAATACAAGATGTCTATGTTATTATTTGTTACACCTACATCTTCCCTCAGCTTATCTCATGACAGACTCTGGAGGCTACAAATTCCTATTTATACCATCTTGACTATATCCCAATTTGGGAGGATTATTAATATATTAGATATTTAGTATAGTAAAAAAGAGCAATCCCATTTTTCCAGGTAGCCTTTTCTGATTGCCCATACCCCCAAAATAAAATTTCCTTACTTTGAATTTGATTAATAAAACATATTTAACCATTCATTCTCCCAGATTTGCCTATTTGGTGCTTCAGGATTAGTCTCTAGTAAGTTTGTGTTTGTTTATTTTATAAAGTTCTTATGTCCCAAGGAAAGACCAAAAATTTCTCCCTTCCTCTGATAAATTTACCTAGATGTGTACTGAAAACAAGATAGTGCTTGATAAATGCATACTGGAATGAATATGATGTGAGACAGACTTAAGTAAATTGAGTAAATGCGTTGCTTGCCTACAACTATTAATGTGGATCTACGTACAGATAATTCCAAGACCTGGTCATAACCACTCCCTGCCCTCTGCCTAGGACAGACACATTTGGTCCATCTGTTTCAATCCTTCAGACCTTGAATGACTTCATTAAAACATTGCCATAAAAATAGTTCCTGATTTCATTTGCATCAGTTTCTTTGTCCTTAGAGATGAACAGCTTTATTAGAAACAATGATATGTTAAAAATTAACTAGTTGCTGAATTAACATTTGGGAAACTATCTTATATGCAAACAAGTCTCTGTTACACCAACTATACTTTCTGTTTACTATCTCAAAATCTTCTAGATTAGGGTATTTGCTGACAAATAAATTCATAGCTCCTTAAGACGTCATTTGTTGGAATTGTTAATTCATGCTGATCTTTGAGTCACAATCTTTCCTTTGGGTATAATCTTAATAGCCATTGCACATTATAAAGCCCCACTGGTAATTATTTTCCTGGAAGAAAAAACAGTAACAGAAAAGCATCTGTTACCAGGAGCTGAGGCAGCGACCTAATAGTTGCAGAGCCTAGGGGCAACAGGTGGGCAATCAAATTTTATCTCTAACAGGTGGAAAATTATATTTTATTTGAAATCTTTTTGCAGTTTGAGCTGTTACAGTGATTCCCAAAAGCAGAATATGCCCTCACTATACCTGAGCTCATGCCAAGAGTTGTTATACTTTCCTGATGATGTGGTCCCACAAGCACACATCAAAATGACATTTGGCAGTCTAGTTTCTACATTTTTCTGGCTCTGATGTAGGATAGAGGCCACAATACCATGTCCTGAATTAGAAATACATGCTATTCTGAAGAAAATCCTAACTCCCAAGGGGAAAAGAGAACCATCAAAAGCTTTTTAAGTTATATACAAATTAAGACTCCTGAACAGTGGGGATGAGAAGATGGAGAGGGAATGAGGAGATAAGGGAGGAGAGGGAGAATAAAGCATTGAGGAGGGAGAGAGGGGCATCAGTGACAGGGGTCTGTTGCTCTACTTGTAGAACCGAGAGCTACTAAAGAGTTTCATTGCTCTCATCATAAAGCCTCAAAGGTTCTCCAAAGATTCTGCAAATCATTTCACAGCTCTCAAGCATATCCTGACTGTTTCTCAGGATGGCCAAGACTCTCCTCTCTCTGACCCACAGAACCTCTTAGGGCCTTTCTTTCCCTACTGAAAAGAAAATAAATGCCACATGAAGATTAACTTGCATTCTACTCTCTTTCCTTTGGAACATAAGTACCACAGGAGCTTCTGAAAAGCACCTATACACCCAGTTATTTGTTAACAACTTCTTGCTGATTCTAATTCCAAACATGTTATCTGTTAAGGTAAAAGAAATGGATATGAAATAAAGAACAGTGGGCCAGGGAAAGAATTCTTGGGTTTTAATCTTGAATCTTGGTACTAACTAACAATGTAGCCTTGGCAAGTCACTGAATTTCTTGGTCATCAATCTCTTAAAGTAGCGTGTTTTAGATTAAATTTCTAAACTCCCTTCCCTTTATACTTTATAGTAGCCAAATAAATCATCTAAAAATCATACTCATGGTTTTAAATAATTCTACCATCAACTGGAGTTGAGTAACATCCAAGTGTCTTGTAGATAGTTTAATGTTTTGATTTCAATGTGAATTATCATTATAACAATTTTCAATCCAGATAGTTTTATGTCCTATAATAAAAACCTAGTCCCAATTAATAAATACTATAAACAGAAAAGAAAAAATTTTTATGTTCAACCTAAGGATTAAACCTATTTAAAAAAAAAAAAAAAAGACAGACCAGACACAGAGATAGAGCTTGCCAAAACAAAAATGTCAATCACATTTTCCAGAAGTATTTGTCTTTCAATCTGTATGCTGAACGAGTTGTTTCGCCTGTCTTCTGACATTATGGCTCTCCTTCCTTTCACTTCCTCCAAAAACTTATCTGTTAATATCAGTTCAGATCTTTGGTCTATTGTCCAAAAGCCAAAGGAAAAGAGCTCATTGATTTGGAATTTTAACTGTCCTTTTTTCTTTCTCAAAAAAATATCAAATGTAGCAACAAATAAGATATCTGAGGATAAATGTTGTGGCACCTCTTCTTTATAAATGCATAGTAAAAGAGTTTTGTTGTGCCATACATCACTTTTTAACACAAGCTCTTTCTGTGGCTTCTACATCCTGGTGACGAAGATCTTCCCAATGTGGAACAGGAGGGATTAAAGTTGATCTTATGGAATCCAAAGGAGGAGTCTGCTTGGGGAAAACAAATAGAAAATTTGCATGTAGTAAGTACTCAATAAATGGCTGTGGACTTAAAAATTTTACTCAAATTGGAACATGATCTGATGTGCAAAGATAACATTTTAAACATTCTGCAAAGATTTGAAATAAACATTGAAAGTCACTATTAATGCTGGTTGAGAAATTTAGAGTATTATCACCATTTCCTAATAAAACTTGGAGATTCGATCCATTTGTTCATTGCCATCACTATTTGAGGGTTTTATAAATTTTCCCCAAGACTTGTTCTACCAAAACCTAATCATAAGCCATCTTGGTGTTACACTAAGGTTCTTCAATTTGGGAATAACTGAAAACAACAAGATACATCAACACATTGGAAACACTTTAATTATTAAAATAATATCTTACATCTATACCAACTTTTTATTATGAAAGGGCTATCACTTTGATGGGCCAACTCTCATAAGCCCTTAGAATACTAGCATGATACCTGTTAAGATTTTATTTTCAATGTCAATTGAATCACCATGAAAATGTGTTACATAGATTAATAGAAGAAGTCCCAACATTAGGAACACTATTCAAAGATTTCTATTTTTATATTATCTTTGCCCTCACACACTTAGCCCTATTTTACTTAGCATAGCCATATATCTTCATTAGCTTGTTTGTCCATAGGTTTCCAAATTAAATGCAATTACTTAAAAGGAATCAATAACACAGCTAAGGAAGTTCAGACGATGGTTGGTTCCTAAAATAATTCTCTATCTTTTCCACTAGAACAATGTGTAGTCAAATTTCAAGAATATTTTAAGAGGCCTTAAATCAGACTAAGTGTTGGTTTTCAGGTCTTGCTGTCTCGGAGTGCTGCCAGATAGCAATCTCTGCGATTGAGTCATTTTGCATTAGGAGAGCTTGTTCTGATGATGCCCAAATGACTCATGGCTTCTAATTCTCTTAAAAAGAGCCATGAGACCTGCAATGTTAATTACATTATGGGACAAAATGGAAGAGTATTTAATGGAAATGAATCCAAATTATGCAGCTCAGGCTCCTGTCTGGAGAGTTACTTTGGAATGTAGGTTTGTCCTCACAGGGAAGGCTTTTTGTTCTCAGGGCACCAGGTTGTTAGTTTTTTACTTAGCAAATATATCTTTAACAAATAAAATAGTTAACAGGACAAGAGTAATTAGAACATGTGTAATCTGGCCTCATCTGGTCCAGGCTGCAGCAGAAAAAAAAACTATGTAGAACAGCAGCTGGATGCTTAAAGTAAACACCGGGTACAGACTTCATTCTGAAAGGAGCATTTATAGAAATGGTCATTGCCCCTGAGTATGAATGATAAATCTGGTGGACAGCCTGCTACAGACAACATTTGATAGATGGAAGGAGATTTTGTTGTTCTCTAACCAGACAGACACTACCCACATTCATCAAGGACTGTTTGATTTCTGTGTTCTTAAGGGTATGAAACAAAGGCGTTTTGCTCAGTAAACTTTGTCTGGAAATACTGAGCTTTATCCACAAGAAAATCTTTTCCACTTCTCATACATCTGCTTTGATGGAACATGCATCTTTGCTGAAATAAAGGAATCAGATTGCATCAGTTCAAGACCTATATACCTAGTTGCTATGTAGGTTGTACAGATATATCAGCCTCAGTCTCCACTTGACCCAGAACATACTGGAATCATTAGTGGTCAGATACTTTGAGAGGTTTTTTCCAGGATACATAACATTTATGTATTCAGGTGAGTTCTGTTAAATAACAAGGAAAACCCCTATCAGCCACTCTGAGTTCTGGGAGCATCTTAGAGGCAGGAGACGATGTAAATCAGTACCAACTAATTAATCTGCAGCTTTATAAATCAAATCTGTGAAACCAGACCCAGGATTCTGGAATCTGTTGAGATAATAGCCATGATAAAATGGCCCCACCAGCTCAGACCTTCTGAGTTACAACAAAGGGAGGGGACTACAGATTTTTTTTTTTTTCTGAGACAGGGAGACTAACTACATAAGAGAGAAAAGTCCAGCCTCTGAGACAGAGAAAGGAGAAAAGCAGAAAGGAGAATTAGTGGTAAAAGAGAATCAAGGGTGGGAGGAAAACAGTGCCTGGGAATTCTAAGCCTCTTTTAAGCCTCTTCTGTCCTTAGCCCTTAGGAAAATCACAATAATTTTTTTCATTTTATCTAAACTATACAAATATTAATGAAAATATTCAAATAATAAAGTTAAAGTGCAAAGACTTCTTAAATGTCTTTCCTTGTATTTCAGGAATCTCCCTAGGGGGTCAGATTACTACCTTTCCAGGCCTCTGCAAATGCTTGGGGAGTGGGAGCAGGGGAGTAGAAATCTAACTTATGCCCAGACACCAAGATATGTGCCCTGATGTGAGACTGTAGCTGCCCAGAGAAAGTTATCACTTTTTTAAATTTATCGAAGACTAGCGGTGATTCTGTACTCTTCCAGGAAATTTGCTGTGCACTTATATATGTATATTTAGATATCTCATTAGTTGTGCTTTTTGAAAAAACTTAAATTAAACATGTCATTTTGTAGCTTTTTTAACTCAAAAATATATTTTGGAAGCTTCTCCAGGTCAATAAACATAGGTTTTCCTCATCTCTTTTTATCTACATTTTTTACATTCACCCATAACCAAGATTGCAAAACCACAATTTAGGCTGTTGCCAACATTTTGCTACTCCAGTTTATATGGTAAACATTTTCTTCCATGAAACCATTTCCATAAGGTATGTTGGAGAAATGGGCAACTCAGGTGTAGGTTTGTTCAACAGAACATCTCACAGACAACAGTGTGTGTCATTAGAAGCACTATAGCGGACAAAGCATCTGTTTAGGCAAGAGAGGTCCTCACATCAGGCCCCACACGCTAGAAACTATTTTACAGGACAAAACTAATGAAAAATAAATGAATTAAAGCAGCAGTCCCCAATCTTTTTGGCACCAGGGGACGGTATTCCTGTGAGAATCTAATGCTTAATGATCTGAGGTGGAGCTGAGGCAGTGATGCTAGCGCTGGGGCGGCTGCAAATAGACAAGAGGCTTCACTAGCTCGCTGCTCATCTCCTGCTGTGTGACCCGGTTCCTAACAAGCCATGGACCGGAACAGGTTCACAGCTTGGGTGTTGGGGGCCCCTGGGTTAGAGAACTCCTGGGCATATTGGTCACTTGGGATTGAGTAATCTGTGCTTTCATCTCTATTTATAAGCCTAACATTCCACTCAGGTGACCAGTACTGCTCAATATTATGTGCCCTGTGTCTCAAAAAGGTCACTGAGCCTGTGTGTTGAGGCTTGTTGATATGTGACCATCACAGACAGACACACTCCACAATGAAACAGTGGTTTGAACAAGGGAAGCAAGAAACAAAAGGACTTTAACTTGCCAGAACTTTCTTTTCAGATAGGATGAAGTCAGAGTCCTCTGGCCACGCACACGGAGCACCCATCGTCTTGCTTCTCTTTGTATTCCCAGAAATACTCATAAATTGCCAACATAGTCACAACAGTTACACATGACAGCCTAGGAACATCCTTCAGTAATATAACTCTTAAAAATTACATTGCATATACACATATATATGCAACTCTAGATATGTTATGCAAGGAATAGTATTGATTCTTTGTATTGGCAATTAGATGGACATTGAACAATAACTTTTTACTTTACTTTTATGAATGTACAGTCCTATAAAAATCTTACAAACTAATAATATTTAATTAAAATATTCAAAGCACTGTATACAAGATTTCTAAAATAACTTCATTTAAAATTTCAGTAGAAAATAACTAATTTAAAATTTACCTTTCAATTTTATAACTATTTGATATACTTAAAAATAGCTTTTTGGGGGAGCATACACCAAAATGTTAATTTTTACATTTACTTTAATTTACATTTTTATAAAAATATATTTATATGTTTTCAATACAATTATATTTTTTATTTATTACTTTCAATAAATTACATGAAATCTTAGTTATAACATAGTGACCTTATTAAAATAAAGATAAAAAATGTTATAAATGTAAAAGTGTGTAACTCATGTATGTCTTCATTTTATTACTCATCTAAAATTTGTTGACCTATCAATAGAATACTAAGGCATGTGTAATTAACAATTGTTAAATTCAGTTCTCCTCAATGTTTTTCAGATTTTCAGTTATATACGCATATTTTGTTGTGTAAAGATAATTTATAAATTTTAAATGTTCAGATATATGGTACATGTGCCTCCACTTGTGCTCTTTATCCTATACCCTGCAAGTGGGCTGGGTCTGCTTAGCACTGATCATTTCCTACGTTAGATTTTATTTTATTTTATATATTTATATTTGCAGCTCCCCTATTTCCAAAAAGTTTTAGAGATAATTAACAATAAAAATACGTACATTTATATACAGTGTACTCAAAACTAAAGCCATTAGAAACTATATAGCATGTTTGCCAAAAACACCCATTGTGAAAAATTATTATAACATAAAATCATATTGAAATATAAATCACTGAAAAGTCAGTGCTCAAAGAAAAGAATTTGAGATATTTTACAACTTTTCATTTTGCTGCTGTGCTTTTTATTAGCCTGAACCCAAATGGAAGTAATCAGTTATATATTTCTCTTTAATGGGATCACATAAACCTAGGATCAAAGCCTGATTTTACCTTCTTTTCTCATTTACAAAATTAGAAGTCAGGGCCTACCTTTACTGCACTGTTTGGAGTTATAGGATATATATGTCCAACACGATACTGAGACACTGAAAATGTTCCTTCCCCTTCCCTCTTTCTTCCACAGCAGGCCCACTCCCATCGCTTGAAGCAAACTACAGAGTTCAGATTGCAGCACCTCCTGCTGTACCACACTGCAGAGTTCCTGGGAATTTTAATTCCAATTTGAGGGAATAAAATTTAAATTTGGGAAGGTGAATATAACACTGTTTAGCCAGCACTGTTCTACGCCTCACTATATATTATCTCATTTCATTCTACCAATAACCCTATTTAGCAGATGTTCTAATGATGAGGAAACTGAGGCATAGAGATTTGTCCCAGGTCACAGAGAGAGGAAGTTCTGGAACTGAGGGTGAAGAGTGTTGCATCCACTCTGAGTGGAGCATATGAAACCTTTTGTGAAAACAAAAGAGTAAGTCAATACTTAATGCATCAGACATTGATAACAGTTAAATTCATTAATAAAGAATCAGCCTTTTTAAAGTATCTACATATCTTTAGCTCCTGATTTCTTAGCTTTTATTTAAATCACATGGAGAGAAGATAATATTCATTATTTTCACCGAAAAGTAACATGTTAGTTTTTAGTAAAGCCCAATTAGCTAGATATGTTCTATTCTCATATTTTATTCTCAATTGTTCCCCAACACCTATCACAGTACCAAGGCTGGTGTGACCATGACAGGAGCGGGAGCCAGCATTGGTTTTGATAGTTTAAGGTGGACCATTCTTGACCGAGTCTAAAGATACCTTTAGCCTAATGAATACTCAAAACTTAAGCCTGTAGAAGAAGGCTCGGGTCCTTGGGGAGAGCACATAAAATTACCAAACCAGGAGAAACCAAAGGTGGAGTCAGAGGAAGAGGCTCTGGATTGGGAATAGAAAGCAAGATAAAGATGAGAAAGGCAGTAAAGCGAAGGCAAGAGAAAAGGTAGGTGGTGGGGACTGTCCAAACTGCTTTCCTTGTACACCATCTGTTCTTAGGAGCTCAAATATACTAGCCAAATATTTACTGATTCATAAAAGACATTTTGACTTAAAGAGTCAGAGAAAGAAGGAATTATCTGTGCTTAGAACTGATCTCTCTATCTGACAGCAGAGTCTAATGTGAAGCTAGCACCTGTTGGTGAAAGCTCTTCTCCAGACATCAAACCAGTAGTAAAATTAATAATAATAATAACAACAACAACAATAATAATAAAATAAGTCTTTGTATATCTAATCTTTCAAACCCAAACTTATGAAGTGATTATGTGTCACCTTCCCCAACCAACTCAAAATTTTTCTCATGTTCCATTTTCCTAAGCCTCAGAGAAAGAATTTGATTAAAGAAACTAATTTATATATTTCATATATATATATACATACATATAGACATCATTTTAAATCAAGATCTGAGGTCTTAATACTCCCTTTTATCTCCTTGACTGGTGGAACACAGAAGGCAATGACTCAAATAATAAACAGGAAGAGACACACCAGAAATCAGTACCAAAGGTCTCTGACCTCATCAAGATATTCTTTCCCGGGAGAGCTTGGCTTTCATTATGTACTGAATTGTGTCCCTTTAAAATGCTTATGTTGAAACTCTAAGTCCCATGTGACTGTGATTTCAATAGGATCTTTAGAAGTTAATTAAGATTAAATTAGGTCACAAGCATGAAGTCTAATCTGATAGGACAATTGCCTTATAAGAAGAAGGAGAGGTCTCTCTTTCTCTGCCATGTGAATAAACAGATTGATATTGTTTTCTTCATCCTACTGATTAACAAAATTGAGTCTCAGAAATGTTGATTACTTTGCCAAAAAATATACAACTAGTATATCTAAGATTTCAATCCCAATCTCCTCATCCATCCCTTCAACCATTATGTTATGCTGAATCTAGACAAAGGGCTACCTTTGGGACTGTTTCAGAACATCTTTGTACTTTATGCTTTCAGAACCAGTCAGAACCACCCTGACCCCAGATCCCTGTCCACTTCATTTGTACTTTGGGCACTGGGAGGACATAAGCTCCTCAAATCAGGTCATGTAAAAAGCTTCAAACCCAACCTATACATATTCTCGGTCTTGACATTCATAAACAATATAAAGTCTTCTGAATATAGTGTAAGGAAATCTACAAGGACCCAAAACAGAAGTATTTAAATTTACATCTAAAAGAAATCATCAAAAGATGTTTTCACAGCTTTTTTTTTTTATTCATCCTCTGTCATCAATAATCAGTACTAGTATGATATAGACTAGTCACACAATGAATACATCACAATCACAGTCCCCATCTCCACTGTCAGTGGAGCACAATATCCAGTGAACAACTAAGTGGAATTCAACATGGTTTAGCATTACAGGAGCTATTTCTTTACAGGCTGAGTAAAGCAAGCTGTCTTTCCTGAAACCATCCATTTTGTCTTGAAGCAACATTGCAGGGCTAGAAATAAAATAATACAGTTAATGTAAAATATTTCTTTTGCTCCTAACTGAGTCTACTCTGAACGTGTGCCAAAATAGCTATTAGCGGTGATTAAAAGTGTGAAGTAACCAAGATGAGATTCTCTCAGGAACAAAAAGAGAAGTACCTTTCCACACTGGGCTCATCAACACTAATGAAAAATCAGTGAAAGACCCAGTCAGGCATGGACTACAAAACCAGGAGAGAGACAGCTCAAGAATATTTCTTCTGATTAATTCTTCAGCTGCAAGTGGTATTAAAAACATCAAGCAGAGTATTTTTCATGTTGCTTTTTTGATGAGAAGCTAGAAACAAAACAAAGCAAAATTCTAACTTCATCTATTGTAATTAGACTTCATCTTATTCTGATGGAAAACCAGTTTAAGCTATTGTCACTGGCATTGACTGATCCTAGATTCACCCAAATGCAGTTAGAACCTATGCTTAGAACTATAGAATTCCAGTAAGAATTGTCTTACAATGGTGCTGCCTTAGCTCTTCCTGGAGGCTTCCTAGATTCTCTGTGGTCATAGGATTATAGGATTATCACTAGAAGACAGAACAAAGTGATTCTTATATTCCCACCTAATTTTGTTTTGGGAATTAACATCCTTCAAATTAAAATCTGGGCTACTGTTGCTGAAATAGCACTCATTCTGTGAAAACGGTACATATAAGGCCTGAACTGATCTGTCTTTTCACAGTGATACTTGTAAATTAAGTTAAATATGACATGCTGCATCTGTCCATTTGCAATAATTTTTTTTTTTGTGGCATAGTACCTGAACTTTAGGGCTATGAATTAGCCAGTGATTTTTGGGCCTCTGTTACAGAATAGTACAAAAATGGTGAGAAACTTAGCCACAGCTCTTTTGTCAAGGTGGCACACACATTTTGGCTCTCATCTACAGCAGATACATATGCCCCATATGGGGGAGAGCACTAAAGATCCAGAGTACGAAGCACTGTACTGCCTAATAAGACTGGGATGTTGTGTTTCCTGTTTTATGCTTCCATAAGGCTAAATATGTGCCATATTAGGTTAAAGATTATTGCATCTTAAGTTTGACTGCAAATTGAGTTAGCTCTTTACTCACTGCTATGCTATTGACCAGCTTTCCTTTGATCGTGGAAATCTCTGAGGAACCAAATGGAACCACATTAACTCCATTTTGTCATTTAAGTTTAAGTTAGCTTGAGTTGACTTAGAAATACAAAATAAAGTTAATGTTTCTATTAACTTTGAACCAGCCTCATTTTCTCAAAAATCAGTCAGTCAAAGGAAAAAGCAGTCAGAAAGTTTTAGGATTTTCCTAATTCAGTCAGATTCTCAATCAAATGTTCAGAATTGAGTGATGACACAGAGAAGACCCACGTAAGACCCATTTTTTATTACTAGCAAGTTATGAATCTGTCATTTTGAAAATTTTTACACAGGGAGTCCTGGAGCTAATCAGACAGTTATCTCTGATTAGCATAACTGATGTTCATAGAAGTCATACATGTCTCTGGTTAAAAGGAGTAGTCAGTCCCAAACTTAGAATAATTAGTGGCTTCTCTGAGAAAGCTCAGGTTTCTCAGCAAAGATAATACATGTAATGTTATCTGACATCCCCATACCATAGACTCATACCATAGGCTTCATGAAAGTGGATGCAAAACTACATTATAGCCTTCAAAGTGTATCAGTAAGTGTTTAGACAAGAAAATAAAAACCGATCTGAGTAGTTTTGCTCCACACCCTTCCCTTGGCAGCTATCAGTTTGTTTATATATGTGTCTGATTCTATTTTGTTTTGTTCATTTATTTTGTTTTTTTAGATTCCACATATAAGTAAAATCTTACAGTATCTGTCTTTCTGTTGACATTTCATTTAACATAATACCCTCTAGGTTCATTCATGTTGTTGCAAATGATAATACTTTATTTCTTTTTATTGTTGGATAATATTCTATTATATATATGCATATTATACAATACATGCACATACACATACATACCATGTCTTTTTTATCCATTCATCTGTTGATGGACATCTAGGCTGTTTCTATATCTTGGTTATTACTAGTAATGCTGCAGTGAATATAGGTGTGCATATATCTTTTCAAATTAGGGTTTTGGGGGTTTTTTTGAAAAAATATTCTGGAATGGAATTGCTAGATCATATAACAGCTCCATTTTTAATTTTTTATGAAATTTTGTTATGTTTTTCCATGGTGCCTGCACTAATTTACAATTCCACCAACAGACAAGCAATAATTAAGGAAATTGAATCAATAATCAACCACCTCTCAAGAAAGAAAAACCCAGTATTAGATGGTTTCACTGGTGATTTCTACCAAACACGTAAAGAATAAACGAATACCAATCCTTCTTAAACTTTTAGCAAAAAAAAATAAAGAGAATTAAACCCTCCAAAAATAATTTTTCAAGGCCAGAATTATCCCAATACTACAGCCATGTAAGGATACACCAAGAAAATACATATGTACATACGTCCATATGTACATGCATACATACATACATGTTAATATTCTTGATGAATAAAAACAAGAATTATCAACAAAATACTAACAAACTGAATTAACAGCATGTTAAAAGGTCATATACCCAGTCAAATGGGATTTATCCCTGGGATGCAAGAATGGTTCACATACACAAATCAGTCCATGTGATACAGCACATTAATAGAAAGAAAGATAACAATAATACGATTATCTCAATACATGTAAAAATGGCTCTTAAAATAGTCAACATCTTTTCATGACAAAAACTCTCAACAAATTGATTATGGAACAAATATCCCTCAACATAATAAGACAAACCCATAGATAGTAGTCAGTTGAATACTGAAGAGATTTAAAGGAGCATCTCAAAAGTGCCTTCCAGTTCTAACATCTCAAGAACCAATGTTTCTTAAACCAACAAGACTTTGAAATACAGAAGCGTAAAGCTGACGATGAGTTCTCAGGGCCTTCATCATTCTAGAAAGTAAAGAACAGTTAGAAATGGAGGGAGAGCAATGTGGAAGAGGATCTAAGACGTAAGTTGGTATAAGTACTTAAATGAAAGAGGTAAGAAGCAGAAGAGCACAGAGAGAAAGCAAGCAATTAGAAGCAGTTTGACTTCCTTCCAGCCTCAGAAAATTCAGAATGTATGGCTAAGATTCATAACAAGTTTGTAAGTAAAAACTGGAGATAAGGAAAGTAAGAGACTGGCTTTGTGGTGAAAGGTTCTGAGACCTAGCTGGAAGGAAGTACTTGGGAATCAGCACAAGACATTTCCAATATAAGTCAAGTCAAGGCATGGAGTTTGAAATGTCCTGGAATTGTTTATGCATTAAACAAAAGACATAGTGTATTCAGTGTCCATTCTGCATCCGGCATTGTACCGTGGTCCAAGAACACACTGGTGAATAGAGGCCAGTATACTTACCCTCATCATTTTCCCTAATGATGTCTCCCCACCTCTGAAAAGACATGGACAAAATACTGATGATTTCACAACACAGGGGACCTTTATTAACTGGAACCTATGCAAACACATGTACATTATTGCCAGCTAAAAGGAACAATGAATAGAAAAGCTTTTTCTTTTCTACTCTGAGCCTTGTAGTTGATGATTTATAGGGGGCAGAAAAAGAGAAATTATTTTTGCAGTTTAGTCAGTTCTAACTAGCCTGAACTCATTTGTAAGTGTGCCCAGCAGGGCTTCCCACAGAAAACAAGCCTCCCTGATTCTGTAAACTTAGTTTTCTGACATTAGAATCTTCCAGTGGCACAACTGCACTTAGAATACAATTACAGACCCTTGTGACTCTATTTTCAGAACTACATACAGGCCATTTGAATAGATGTTAAAGGGAAGAAAGAAATTATTGTTGGCTCTTTAACATCTATAACTTCAACATAAGAAATTTTAATAATTTAAGCTGTTTACTTGCAGAACTATCAGGGTGAGCTACCTCAAATTCAGAAACTCTAATTCTTTTTATATGTATATTCCCCCTGTGGTCCACTGCAGTAAAAAAAAATAAAATAAAATAAAATAAAATAAAATAAAATAAAATAACCTCCAATTTCCCTACATCTATTGCCCAACATCTACTCTAGCTGTTGGAAAAGACGTTGATGTTCAATGACTGCCATCAGCCATACTGCTCCTTGAGATGGGCATGGACATAATTTTTTTCAGTTTCTTTTAGATTACAGAGGGGGCATATTTGGGCACTGTACAAACATGCCATAAGTCTCTGAAGCAGCCTTCTCACTAATTCCTTTGACCACTTTTATCATAATAAACTTATTCAAGCCTACAGAGAAAAAACAATCACTACTAAGTCTGTACTTTAACATATGTGCACACTGGGTAACCATATTGATATATGGTCATGTGCTTATGTTACAGACAAATAGTGCAGCTGTATCTTCCTGTAGCAAACATCCAGAAATACAGAGTGAATTTCAGTTCAATCAATGTTGCCTTGAAAATCTCCAAAGGAGATTGATAATATGTAACTTTGTATTTTAAATTCTTAAAGTTTGTCATGTGTTAAAATATAATGTGAAATCAGTATGAAAGCCCCACAGTAAAGTTGAGTTTCCAGGAAGTGTTACAAAATTAAAAAAGAAATACAGCATCAATAGATTAAATGCGCAACCCACACCAGCAATGAAAATCATACTCAGTTTCTGGCTTTTAAGGCTTAAAAAAAATGATTTTTTTTTTAATTGTAAAGGGCAGCAGGAATATATCTCTAAATCTTTTTTCTTCTGCTCTGGAATTAAAGAGAACAACAAAGGAGAAACAGTAAATTTAAGAGACACTGAGGTCATTTTATTTCTCATTAGGGCACCAGCTTTGTTAAAAGTCATAAATAAAGATAAAAATGTATTCTGACTTTCTACCCCAAAATAAAAATAGTACTTTTATTAGAAATAATGCAAATATTTATACATCTTTAAAGAAGAAGAAAACTCTGAAAGAAAAATATGAGAAGTGGTCAGCAAGGACCCCTAAAGTACAAACATTAAATATAAATATTAAAATATTTTTAAAGTTCCTTCCTAGACATGCAAGGCTAATAAGTACTTACACTCTTCCCCTCATTTGGTTACACTGGGGTTGGGACCCAACATTGTACAGTAGGAAAGGCAGATGTGGGCCAGCTTTGGTCTCCCACTAAATGGGCTGCCTCTTGACTGAACACTTACCATAGTTCTTCTGCAGTTGGCAGTCACTTTCCGTTTGTTTCTGTGGACAGGGCCACGGATAGCAGGTGGGTTAGGGCCTCAGTGAAACAGTTTTTTCCGCAGTTCAGTCAGTGCGGGCTTGGTAAACATCTACACCAGTGGTAACAGGCTCAGTGATTTTCACTGCCTTTGCTCAGCTCCATTCAGGCTGAGCAAAGGCAGTGAGCCTCATGCTCCCTTAGAATTAGAAATTTTGCTCCAGCCTTTTCTTGCTTTGTATTTACCTCAGATTGGCCTATATCATCTCAAGACTGCAAACTCATTAAGGGTAGACTTACAGCCAAGCCATTAGGATTATATTCCTATTAAAATAAACACTAAATGAATGACTATATTAATTTCAGCAGTATATGGCCTCTTCAGCTGTCAGGTGAGGGACCAAGATAAAAGAGGTGAGTGGTGTCTGCTTACCCTCTCTGGACTTAGTTTTCTCAGCTGTAACATGAAGGAGGTGGAAATGGACACTAATAATCTGAGTATTGTTCATCTCTTGCTATTCTATACCCTGTCCTCAGTCCCTCACTCCAGAAGACCTCAATAACTTATAATTCTCCATCTGTGCACTCTCTCACACCTCTGAGCAAACACTTATGCTGTTCCTCTGTCTTATGCATCGTCATCTGCATACTCTATCTTCCCATTCTGCTGGCCCTGCTCAGCTTCTTATGACTCCTCCCAGATGTCAAACTCTTCAAGAAACTTCGCTTGCCTCTCCTCCACTACAGCATCCCCAGCCTGGATCTGGGCTCCTCTGCTTAACTTTTATATTATCTTAAGCATGTTTTCATCATAACATTTGTGCTGTTTTACGTAATTGCCCATTTTCTCTCCCACTTCCTCCCTGGGCTGTGATCTTCTGTGAACAACTTTATTCACTGCGCACCTTTAGCACCTGGCAACTTTCCTGGAAGAAGTTTGGAACTAAGTAAATGTTAATTAGATTAACTGATTGGAGAGCAATGAATGAAAAAAGATGCAAGTCCCACTGTGTCTGTTAAAATGCTTTATTTGTTGCAGTCTTGTTTAGAAGTACGACAAATACTCTTAGCTATTAGAACAGTGTCTGGTACATATTAGGAAGTCAATAGATATTTGTTTATTGAATGAAAGAGTACTTGCCAGTAGTTATAATGGATGCTGGCATTGTAGTCTTCTACGGAGGAGAAAAAAGTGATATATATAAATATATCTTTTGCATAAACAAAGACTGTACTTTGGGTATGATCAAATTCTACACTAATTTACCCTAAACAAAGGTAAGAAAATTCTTTACAGGCCAACTGTTTTGGAAAATTACCCCTCCTTCTGGAAGAAAGGGAGAAAAAGAAGAAAAACAAGCCACACTGCATAGTGTAACAGAGTAGCCATTAATTACCAGTTATTGAGGAATCAAAATATTGCTCATCTGAATGCAAAACATCTCATTAATAATTTTTATATTTATCACATGTTGAAACTTTAATATATTTATATGTTGGGTTAAATACAATATTTTATTAAAATTAGTTTTACTTTTTGTTTTATTTTGTTCAGTGTTGCTACTATAAACTTTAAAAGTACATATGAGGCTTGAATTATATTTCCATAAAATAGTACTGATATACCATCTATTAAAATTTTTTTGCTACTATACTATTTCTATCTTTCGTAACAAAACTTTGGAATTTATGACAATGAAATCCACTTTATTCAAAAAAGCCTTTCTCTATTCCAGCTTCCAAGTTAACACAACCAAAACCCACTCATTCAAAACAGTGCCATCTACTGAGAGAAAATAATAATAGTCCTGGAAGCAATTTTACTGTTTGAGTCCTGGAGTTTCTCTCCTGTTCATACTTATAATTAAGCAAAAATGTAGTGAGCCCAGAGTAAGATCATTGTAAGAACTCCTGCATTTTAACTTCTCATGTCTCCGTGTATACAACTGGCTGCTTTCCTTCTCTCTTTATGTAGTTAGCATAGGATGGCACAGAGCATGGTGGTGCACAGCTCAGCCTATCTTGGCACACTGTTGAGGGTGAGGGGGAGATTGTGATACCAGAGAACTTCTTGTAAAAGGCACTGTTTATTATGGAACATCCCTGTCATCACAGATTTGGGGCATTATAGTGCTCAGAGTCTGCCTTCATGTCCATAGATATTTCAAATGCCTCCAAATGAAGACTCCAAATCAATTTATTTTCTGAAAAACATTTTAAACATCCTTAATCTTAACCCCAACTTTCCCAATAGCCTTCCTGGAGCCTTTTCCATAGCCATATCAGCAGAATCTGCCCACTGAAGGGTGTGATGGGGGGAGGAGAACAGAGGAGAAGGGAGATGAAAGATGACACAAACTAAGTCATGACAGAAATTTTGAGAACCTATCTACCCACCTCCTCAAAACAATACTAAAAATGAAAGAAAGACTATGTCACTCTATGGAAATATATTTTCAGAAATTGCATCAGCTATTTTTGTACGTAATATTGGTACATCCCATTAGCTAGTTAAAAATAGTCTGCTTAATTGTTTAAGAGACACCAAAAGTTAATGCTGTACATTCTGGTTAATTATGTATGACATGACTATGTGTGTGTACTTGTATGTGTGCATTACTAACTGTGTATATGCACATATACTCACACCCACTTTCACTTCAAACATTAAGCATTCTTTTTGAAAAATGAGATTCTAGGTAATTTTGATAATTTCTTTTGTTATAGGTTTCTATATTTTTTCAAATTTTTATAGGATTAGGAAAAAAAGAAAGAAGTAGAGAGAGAAGAATTAGGGAGGGAGATAGAAAGAAAGGGAAAGGATGAGCGAGGAGGGGAAGGAATGGATGAAGAAGGAGGGGAGAGGAGAGAAGAGAGAGAGAGAAACTGCTGTCTTAAAACTACTCCTTCTGGAAAAGGATGTCAGTCATGATAGAAGCCCTTCTCTCAGCTTGGAGGGAGCATCACGGGAAACTCAATAACACACTTACATGGTCATGCATCCCTCTCTGATACCCCTAACTAAAGATATTTTCCCCCAAAAGGAATGGGAAGTACAGTATGCAATAAAGATCTTTGTTTTTTCCCCTTTACATTCATTTAAGATAAAGCTTTTTAGAATTCTTCTAATATTGCCTAACCTATGGTCCCACTGGAGACTCTTTTGGCATTTATGTTAATAAATGGTATTTATGTTAATGCCTATTAGCCAAATCAACTTTCAGATGCTCAAAGGTAATAATGTTAAAAATAACAACAAAATTAATAATGTAGCTCTGTATCATTTCTCCCTCCAACAGGTATGCAGGGATTGTTCTATGGCCATTTAAATCAATTCTTTCAAGAATGATATTGACTGCAAACCAGCACCCAGTATTGCTTGCAGGAAACAGAATACTCTAAACATTCTATTTACATACGAGTATTTTAGGCTTAAAAAATGCACTTGATGTGAGAATCCCCATCGTGCTTCTAGACTAGCCCATCAATATGAAAAACAGATTTACATTCTGAGGATCTCACCAAAAAATGGACTGAGTGCCGAGTTATGTTGATTGATGGACTTTTGTTACTCTGCCTTACAGGCTGTGACCATTTGAAATTTCAAAATGGATGAAGTCAAACATAACAGGCGCTTCCGTCCACTGAAGCAGAGAGACAGGACCAGGAAGCCAAGCATTCTGTCAGGAAAAAAAAATGTTCTGTCCAGAGTAATCCATCAGGTTTTCAAACCTTTGACAACATTACATTCTCAGTGCATACAAAAGTATCTGTGATGAATGCAGACAAAACAATTGATGACATTTATATGATTTAAAATATGCAGCTTTAAAAAAATAATCTATGTAATTTTTTTCACTCAGTAATTACATTTCAAAGTATTTATTCTAAATACATAGAATTGTATTCTAAAATTAAGGGGCTTGTTATAGTGTTGTTTACATGTTTTTAAAAAATAGAGAACTGGTTAGAAAATTACTGATTAAAACAATGGAATACCATGAAATCTTTAAAAATGACATTTTAGAGTACCTAAAATACAAAGAGACAATACATTATATAAATAAAGCTTTCTAAATTGCATGATATCAAGTTTTATATCAAATAGTATGTCAATATAGATAAGATATATTGATCAACCCTTTAGCTATACGCAGAAATGTAAATATAGGTACCTAGAAAAACATTAAAATTGTATATACACAAAAATGTTAATTTGTAGATGTCTTATGGAAGTACTGTGGGTGATATTTTAGTTCCCTTATGTGTTCTATATTTTCCTCAAATTCCTGAATTAATATATAATTTTTATATAAAATATTCATAATTATGGTCTACATTAATTTCTATGTCTATATATATATATTAAATGTCAACATTCTTATAAAGGATTAAAAAATAGTCACTGTATCTAAGCATACATCTTATTATAACAACACATTTTCTATGTCTGTTGTGGCCTAAGCTGCAAAAAGCCATGATATCAAGGCCTTGTATGGATGAAGTATTAGCAGATGTCAACCTGGAGTTTCAAAGCAGATATGATAAAATGCCTGCAAAGTTTTTAAATAATATCAGTCAGAAGTTCCTTGGGCTGATGGTGTTTATGAATTTTGTGGAGCTCAAATAAATATAAACTGTCAATCACCCTTAACAAACAAATACCTCTTAATCACAAGTTGATTAAAGATGAAAATTGGACATTTTCAGAAATATAACTTTAGCAGGTATGAATGTAAAGAGTAGAAAGTAAAGCATGGAAATGAAAATGTTCTCGATACATCTATCTTTATCCCTCGATCTCAGTGAGCATGTTGGAAATGAAAATGGATGAAAATGCCTGGATTAATGTTTTTCCAGTATATTGAGTGGTAAATTGGAAAGTTTATAGCAGAGAGAATACCTTGTCCTACCTTCAACTATGGCCATAAAACAATAAAGATTTTCCTTGGTCAGAGAGCAACTTTACAAATTCTGACAAATTCCAAAAATGTTTCATTTTCACTAATGAGAAATAAATTTATGAACCTCTAAATTTAAATTCAGGATTTTTTTACTGATTTCGTGAGTTTTTTTAAATGAATTTCTCGTTAGTTTACATTTGCATATCCACCCCTCTATAGAACATTCTCCAGCCTTTTCTATATCATTCTGTGTCCTGGAAGGCTGACCTGCGCAGAAGATATCACCAGGGCTGTTGTGCCAGCTAATTTCTTGTTGGCTTCAGCCAGTGAATAACACCACCCAAAGGTCAAAAGATAGAGGAGAATGAGATCAAAGTATGAATTCCCTGCTCACTCCTGTACTCAGGAAGTAGCCATATTCTTTCACAACTGTTGCTGCCCCTAAGTAACCCTCCCTCCATGATTTCCTCTCTTATAACAATTACCCTAGTCTCATGGTTGTTCTATGGTTGTTAATAGTGTTACTCTAGTGCTGGTCTCTGGGTGTCTAATCACTATTCAGGGGTTTATATTAATAGATATTATATGTAATTACATATATATATAATTCTAATATTTAATATATGCTGTGTTATATATTATAAAATATAATATATTGTCTTCTATTTATATCCTACATACATCTCATATAATACATATTCTCATGTAAGTATAAAAAAATTATGGAATATATTCGAAAGAGCACACTATTTGGGATTTATCATGTCAACTCACAAAGCATGGAGTGGTTCTAACAGTTGTTTGTTTGATCAACTGAAGCCTAGAACCCATGGTGGCCTGCAAGCAATGAGCTGAGGTATGGATCAGTCATATTGTAATTAAAGAAAACTAGAGGTTTAAGGAGATGAAAACATGAAAGACTTATAACTACTTCCTAACCTTACCCCATGGCAAAGCAAGTTAGTGAGGGGCCCAGCATCCCTGAAGAGCTCTATGCAGCTATCCCATGTAGCCTTGAGAGCATAATGAGAGATTTTGCCATTGACTTAGATGTTCTTAATTCAATGGAAATAATAATAGCTCAGAGAGACAGGGACTCAGTTGTGAGTCTTAACTATCAGAATCAGAGGTGGCCTAAGAGCAAAACATACCACTGGGATTCAGTAGCAATCAGAGTTTATCAACACTTAGAAATCTGTCGAGGTTTAATACTGGCTCCCTATTAATGAAATAGGCAGGCGACCTACTAAAATATTCCTTGATCAATATAATCAGAAATTACTATGTCTGAATGACCAGAAACAAACAAACAAAAACAAAGAAACAAAACTGAACTAACTGAAGTGTTAGTATGAATCCACATCCAGACCTAAGTTGATTCACATATTTTGAACCCTGTGAGTAAGGTGACAGTCATAGAACCATTAGAGAAGGACCTTTAACCATAGCCTCAAGAAAATAAATCTTCCTTAATTTTTACCCAGAGAAATTTTTAGCTGTTTTAAAGAATGACTATATGAAGAATAAATGTTTATATCTAAAGATGGTTTTTATGTATTAGCTCTAAACTAGTACTAGTCCTCATGGGGTGTTGACTTATTTGCAAATTATATATGTGTACTGTTATTATTAGCTAAAGTCTTAAACCCATTTGATTGGTTCCACGTGAACTACCATCAGTCACTATTTATCAAAAGCAAATGGAATGACAGCTTGTGAAAAATTTTCCAACATAAAGACTATGAGGGAGGGTACCAGTATTAAAAATGAATAATAGTTTTTTTCTTTTGCTTAAATAAAAACAATTAAAAATTCAAATATAGTGAATTAATCCAACAGCCCATCTTACTTTCACCCGGAATGTAAACACATACTCCTCTTTGGAGAAAACTGGCTCAATAGTAAGGAGTTAATGAAAGTTTAGAAAAATTGAACAAAAGCGAGTTTCATTTCCAATTCTCCTGGGAAAAGCCTAAGAGTACCAGAGAAACTTAGTAATAAACTCCCTTCTCCAAGCATCTTAAATCTCCTCTAGATCCTCACACTTCAGGGTACAAAATAAAAAGCACAGCTTTCTATCATCGTCTCTTCCATTTCTGTCTCTTTCCATATCTGTTTCTGTCTCTTCCAAAAATCCACGCTAAACTATGTAGTAAAATGCTCAGCTAACAATCCTATGGGACTCAGAGGTGCACTTGTAGAACAAAGGCACACAACCCCACTTTGTCAAAGTTATTCAGGTAACAGGGAAGAGTGGTGGATTGTTAGCTGGGTTTGAGGGTCTGTAAAGTAAAAAATTTATGTGAACGCTCTCTAATCATCACTGCACTCCTGAAAAATTATAAATTACATCTCTCTTTCTGCAGATTAGGAAATTTTGGTTCAAAGGATTGAAGCGAATGGTCAAAGGTTGTCACATCATTTGATACATATTTGTGAACATCTACTAATTGATAATACTTAGTTTTCTTATTTATTACTTTTTTAAAAAGTATAGTTGTCTCCCTTATCTTTGGTTTTGCTTTCTGCAGTTTCAGTTACCCTAAGTCAACTGTAGTTCAAAATATTAAATGGAAAATTACAGAAATAAACAATTTATAAATTTTTTTTTAATTTTAATTTATTATTAGTTTCAAGTATGCAGTGCATTGATTAGATGTTTACATAGTTTATAAAATGATTTTTCTAATTGCTCTTTCTCTCCTCTGGCTCTCTATTTAGCCATTACATTAATGCTCACTGCATTCCCTATGCCATGCTTCCCATCCTCGTGACATCTATCAACTGCTAATTTGTATTTCTTTAACCCTTCGCCCCTTCTCTAGCCCCCCTAAATCCTCCCCTCTGACCATCATCAGATTGTCCTCTATAGTTGTGAGTCTGTTTTTGATTAGCTTGTTCTTTTTGTTTCTTAGTTTCCTCATATAAATTAAATCATATGGTATAAATTGCACAGGGTTCTAAGTAGCTGACAAAACACTGCGTCATCACTCTCCATCCCACTCTGGATCTGGCACATTCCTTTGTCCAGCATCTCAGTACTGTATACACCAGCTGCCCATCAGTTACTTAGTAGTGTCTCAGTTATCAGATTAACTATTGCAGTGCTTGTGTTCAAGTCACTTTTATCTTACTTTTAATGGACCCAGTGTCATTCGTGTAACATTTATTACACTATATTTTTATAATTATTCTATTTATGATTAGCTATTGTTAATCTCTTACTATGCCTAATTTAAAAACTAAACTTTAACCTAGGAAAAAACTTTAGTATATATAAGATTCAGTTTGAACAATGGTATTGCCTCCCACAGATAAGGGGCAACTACTATGATATTAAAAGTGTATCTGGCAGCAGCCATTATTAATTTAAGAACATATTGGTTTGATGATCAGGCTGCTATCACACAGAAATAAGTAACAGGGATTCAAATTGGAACTGAGCCTTCTACTACTTCTGTAGCATCATTCACACATCTACAAGATAATTTTTAATGGAATCAGAAGCTTTGCATTGTTTCCCTTAGCAGAGTCTAAGTATTCATCCACATTCTCTGTTCCTTTATTTTAAAAGGTCCTTATTTTAAAAGGTTCTTGGACAAATGTTGTGAATAGCATCGTATACTGGCATCAAAGACAAAATGTAAATAAAATGCAAATAAAATAAATAAAATAAAATAAATAAAATAAAATAAAATAAAATAAAATAAAATAAAATAAAATAAAAGACACTTGAAAGTATGTATGAGGTACTGCAGAAGCCAGTGTGGGAAGTTCAAATGACACACACAGACCTATGTGGCCACTGGTTGACCCTGTTACTTTAGCAAGTTACTTTCCTCTCTCATTATCCACTTCTATATAGAGAGATATAACTTGACATAAGTGTTGAGATTAAATGATGTGAAGGCAGCATTATCTAGAGGTTAAGAGAGTGGTGTCCTGAATCTATCCCTTGCTGTGTAATTCTGGTCAGGTTACTTAACCTCTCATTTAAATCTCTTTGTAAAATGGACAATGGTGGTATGTACCTCTAATGTTCTAGTGAGGATTACATGAATTGACACATAAAAATTCCTGTTATAGTGCCTGGCACATCACTAATGTTCAATAAATGTCAGTTATGATGTTATTGATGATGATGATGATGATGATGATGATGATCTTGAACAAAAACAAGTATAAGTAATATCAAACTGCCCAAAACATAAAAGAGGCTTCATATCTGTGCAATCCTTCCCATAATTCAATGATCCACATCCACAATACCCTTTTAAGATTAAGACTCTCCAATTTAAGCTAAAATGGTTGCCCACATATACAAAATTATAAAAGCTATATATATAAGAGCTATAGAGCTCTCAACTGTAGCTTTGTCAGAATCTAAAACGATGCTTTGACTTTTTTTCATTTTTCCAGGACCCATCAGTTATACAGAGGTTTCTATTTTGAAATCCATTGATCTGTACACTTTTCTGTTTATAAGTTGCAATTCTATAAAAATTTACCAAAGAATGCAAACACTAAATTTTAATGCATTTAGATAAAGCATATACTCTCTAGATCACTATGATCCCAATTTTGTCTGTTGTCTGATCTGCCTCACAATTAATTCTTGGCCCTTGAGGCATTAAAACTTGAGTCTTGGGTAAGTTAGCTAAAGTCTTCTGGCCCTTTTCCACGTCCTCATCCTTCTTTTATGTATATGATTTTAGCATCAGCTGACTTCTTTAAAACAAATAAACAAAAGTGCTTTTCTCATTCCTGGTAGAAAAAGCTTTAAAATTGGGCACAGTTATCCTGATTGGGTGAAGCTTTGATTTTAACTTTGAGAAGCTATTAAAATAAATGACATTATATCACACATATCCTTCTATCACACAATGCTAGACAAAAGTGCTTAAAGTAAAGACCAAAGCTTTTTAAGTAACCAAGTAGTTCCTGGAATCCATGTGCATATTCATGAAAACTTAACAATTTAAAACAGATAAAATAAGAGCAGGAACAGATGTGTCTTTGGGTGACTAAGCCAACATTGACATCTGAAGTACTGTGAGGTACTGTAGATGAGGTCCCAGATTGAGCATCCAGCTACATATGAATGTTCCAGATATAACTTGGTGGTTCAAGCATGTCAAATTGCATTCTGCAGAAAGGGGGCTGGACATCCACCTATAACTGTGCATGTGTCTGCCTGGAATCTAACCCTGTTGTTAAAATTTCAGGGTTTGAGGTATGAGTACACATGACGACTTCTATATTCAATGTCTAAATATTTAAAAATCATAAATTAAGCAGGCCTAGTTACATTTCCACACAGGTTCATACAACCTGGTTCCTGATAATTGTTCCTGAGACCTAGAGACCAAAAGAGCTATGCTCTTCTTATGCTGCTTGAGATCACAGGTGATGAGATGAATCAGCTGGGGTAGGATGAGTGAGAAGCCAGCCCAAGACCAGGGCCCTTGGGCAGTTATTGGACCAGCTGAGCTTGAAAACTAATTAAAATAATGAATTTTCTTTGGGAACCAGGTCAATAGGTTTTCTTTCAAGAAGCCTCACTTTTTAGACAAGAAATTTCCAGGCAACTCAAAGTGCCTCCCCAAATCACATGATCTGAGTAGATGAGAAAGAACATGCAGTTATCCAGGAACCTAGTGTGTCTAGATATCTGCTTAGTAAGATCTGGGACAGCTAAGTTTAAAAAATTAACAACTCCTTTTTTTTTTTTTTATTTTCAAGGAAAAAAGCTGTAGCTTTCTCCTGCCACTAGAATCACTCAGGATCATCTAGCTTTGCATCTTCAGTTTGTAATGAAAGTCTTGATCGGTTGTCCATCTTTCAAATTTTTTGTTAACCAAAAACAGAAAAAAATTGTCTAAGTATAAGTATAAGAGGAATTTATTAGAGGGCTGTGTGGTGGCTCACAGAATTGATGAGATAAATAAAGAACCAAAAATAGAAAATAAGGAAAGGTCATTTAATGAGAACAATTGGTTGAAAATTCTGTTCTCCTTGCCACTCCAGTGGCTGTACCACCCTGCACCCCATCCTACCCAAAACCTTCTTGCTGACACCATGTAATTTAATTCTATTAATGAAATAAAGGAGAAAGTTTTGATTATCCCCACAGCTACATAAAAAATAATGTGATAAAAAAAGACAATTTATAATTTAAAAAAAAACATTTCTCAGAAATAAAAGGGAACTTGGTGTCTTTATTAAGGATAACTATCAAAAATCAGTGGCAAGCAACACTCTTAAATGGTAAACCTTGCATTTAAAAATCAGTACGCAGATTTTTCCAACAAAGAAAAGTCCAGGCTTCATTGGTGAATTCTATCAAAAATTAGAAAAATTAATACTAATTCTTCTCAAATTCTTTCAAAAACAGAAGAGGAGAGATCACTTTCAAACTCTTTTGACAAGGCCAGCATAACCATGATACCAAAATCAGACAAAGATGCCATAAGAAAAGCACATTACAGGCTAAAATTCCTGAACAACATAAATGTAAAAATTTTAAACAAAATATCAGCAAACCAAATTCAACAGTACATTCAAAGGATCATCATGAACAAGTCGAATTTATTACAGTGAGGCAAGGATGGTTCAACACATGCAAATCAATCAATGCGATAAGCTACGGTGACAAAATTAAAGATAAAAATCACATGATTGCCTCAATTGATGCAGAAAAAATATTTGTCAACATTCAACATTTTTTCATCATAAAAACTTTCAACAAATAGGGCATAAAGGGAACATTCCTCAACATAATAAGTCCATAAATGTCAAGCCCACAGTTAATATCATACTTAATGATGAAAGTCTGAAAACTTTTTCTCTAAGGTCAGGAATAAGACAAGGATGTTCACTCTAGCAAAAAAAAAAAAAAACCTGAAGTCTCTCTCTCTCTCTTTCTCTCTCTCACACACATGCACACGCACATGCACACGCACACGCACACACATGCATGCACACACACACACACAAAGAACTGTTGGAATTAAATTAGTTCAGATAACGGTGCAGGATACAAAATCAATGTATAAAAATTAGTTGTGTTTCTCTAGTGAAATGATAAACTATCATAAAGAGAAGTTAAGAAAGCAATCCTATTTACAATGGCTTCAAAAATAATAAAATACCTAGGAATAAATTTAACCAAGAAAGCAAAAGATCTATACAATGAAAACTAATAGGCGATGATAAGAAAAACTGAAAATGACACAAATAAATGGAAAGGTAGTACATGCTCATAGATTAAAATAATTAATATCATTAAATGTTCATACTACCCAAAGCAACCTACAGTTTAATGTGATTACTATCAAAATCCTAATGTCATTTTTTACAGAAATAGAAAAAGCAATCCTGAAATTTGTATGAAACAACAAAAGACCCACAATAACCAAAGCAATTTCAAGAGAGAAAGAATGCAGATGGCATCACATTTCCCATTTTTAAACTATATTTCAAAGCTATAGTAATCAAAACAGTATAGTATTGACATAAAAATAAATCAGTGGAACAAAATAAAGAAGTTAAAAATAAACCCACAGTTGTATAATCAACTAATTTTCAATGAAAGAGATAAGAATATACAACACGAAAAGGATAGTCTTTTGAATATATGGCGTTAGGAAAGCTGAATAACCATATACAAAAGAAACTGGACCTTGATCTTATATCACACACTAAAATCAATTCACAATGAATGAAAAAATAAAGGTAAGATGTGCAACAACAACAAAAAAAACATAATAAAACTCCTTGACAATGGTCTTGGCAATAAATTTTGGATTGGACACCAAACTGAAAGCAACAAAAGCAGAAATAAACAAGTGAGACTACTTCAAACTAAAAAGTTTCTGCACTGAAAAGGAAACCATTAATAAAATGAAAAGGTAACCTATGAAATAGAAGAAAATATTTACAAACAACATATTTGATAATGGGTTAATATCCAAAATATAAAAGGAGTTTATGCAACTTAATAGGAAGAAACTTAATAACTCAATTTACAAAATGAACAAAGAACCTGAATAAACACTTTTCCAAAAGAGGCATATGAATGGCTAACAGGTAAATGAAAAGATCATCAATATCACTAATCATCAGGGAAATGCAGATCAAAACCACAACAAGTTGTCACTTCACACCTGTTATAATTTTTATTATAAAAGAACAAGAGATAACAAACACTGGCATAGATGTGGAGAAAAGAGAATTCTTGCTGGTGGAAATGTAAATTGGTACAGCCAGTATGGAAAACAAAATGGAGGTTTCTCAAGAACCTTATGAACCAACAATCTTAGTTTTAGGTATATAATCAAAGGAAATGAAACCATTAGCTCAGATATCTGCACTTCCATGTTCATTGAGGCATTATTCACAATAGTCAAAATATGAAAACAACCTGTTTTTTTCTGGATGAACAAATACAGAAAATGTATCAATGGAATATTATTCACCCTTCATAAAGAAGTCCTGTCATCTGAAACAACATGGATAAACCTGGAAGGCATTCTTTTAAGTGAAAGAAGCCAGACAAAGACAAATACTTCATGATATCATTTACATGTGGAATCTAAAAGAAAAATTCAAACTCATGAAAACAAAGAGTATAAAAGTCATTGTCAGGGACTGAGGGATGGGGGAAATAAGGAGATATTGGTCAAAGGAACAAAATTTCTGTTATAAGGTGAGTAACATCCAAAGACTTAATGTATACTCTAGTGACAATAGTTGGTAACACTGTTTTATATAATTTAAATTTACTAAGAGAACAGAACTTAAAAATTTCTCACAAAAAAAGTAAAATTCTGAGGTGATAGATGTGTTAACTCAATGGGAAAAATCCTTTCATAATGCATACATATATCAAATCATCACTTTATAAACTTTAAATATCTTACAATTTTATTTAATTATAGCTCAATAAAGCTGAAAAATGTTCTGAAATTGTATCTAATTAATCAATCAGGCAAAAGTAAAAAGATGCCCTGTTTCACCACTTTTAAACTTATTTTATTGGAAGTCTAAGCTATAGTACTATAATGAAAAATAAAATAAAAGATAGACTAGAAAGAAAGAAATACAACTCATAATCACAAATAATAACACTATTTATAAAAAATGCAAAAAACTTATAGGTAAAAATATTTGAGTTAAGACAGTTTAGCAAAATTTCAAATATAATAATGAACAAATATTAATTGCTATTCTACAGAACTTTAACAAAGAGTTAAATAATGTAATTCACAAAAAGATAACACTGATAATCCTAACAAATAAATGATGTGCAAGAATAACACTAAAGTTGTTCAAGAACTTTGATAAAATTATATATTCTTCAAAAGCATCATAGATTATCAAAATAAGTGGAAAGTTAAATTATATTTGTAGATAAGAAAGCTCAACAAGATAAAGATGTCAATTCTCCTTATATGATATTAGACTTAATGAAGTTTCAATTAAAAAATAAACTCCAAAGGGTTTTTTTAAAGAAATTGACAAATTCATTCTAAAATATATATGAGAAAGCATAAATTGTTGGACATCTACAAAATGGTCTCAAGCATTTAAGTCCCATTAGGAGATAAAAACCATAGAATAGAGGTGTGTGTGTGCATGTGTGTGTGTGTGTGTGTGTTATTTGTTCATTTTCTTCTTGAGCACACATGAACATCACATTTCTCAGCCCTTCCTTGTCTCTAAGTAACTAAATTTTGGACAATTTTAGGCCTGCCTATCTAATTCCCTGTGTAAACTTTCATTCTTGTTTTTCTCTACATCTCCACTATTCAAACTCACCCTTATTCTCAAGCCTAGCCATTATGAATATAAAGAAATTACTCAGAAACAGTGAACTATATAATAGAAGGCATACCCAGAGGTCATCTCTAGAAATACCATTCAGAAGAGCTTCACAACCAGTAATATTTTGGTCAGTGATATTTTGAATTTATGTGCCATGTCTGTAGGCAATATAATGTAGTGGCTGGGGGCATGGGTCTTTGAGACCATACTGCCAAGTATTGGACCCTAGATATGCCACTTATTATAATCTTGACCGAGTTACTTCACTTCTATTTGCTTTAATCTGCTTATAAACAAAATGAGGGGAAAGATAACCTCAATGGAAAAGGTTGATGTGAAAAACAAATGGGTGAAGGTCACAATAAGGTCTACAACCTGCTAAGAACTCAAAAAACGTAAGGTATCACCACTATTAATAGTATTAAGAAAATGTATTCATAGTTCTTAGTATTTAAAACTTTTTGAAAATATTTCAAATAAGTTAGGTTTAAGCAAGTTAATCAATTGAGTTTATATATTAGTTCACGCACCCTGGTTTACACATTAGAATCATGTGGTTAAATTAATTATCTGAGATTGAGTTTGTGAAACGGTAAAGCTGAGAACCAGACACTGAAGTAAATAAGTTGCTTTCATCAAAGCAGTGCACCCAAGCAAAGCTCTAAATGAGTGGCCAGCTGAGCTTCACAGACATCTTATCTTGTCTCCTTAAAAAATAAAATAAAATAAAAAAGTAAAAATGGAGGGAAAGAAACCAGTAAATAAATATGAAAGTCAATTTGAATTACTTTAATTCCTCCTGACAAAATAAGTTTCAGACCTAAATATGCTAGGTAGTTATCTAAACTTTCTGCATCTTATCATAATTCTAGTCAGAGCAACCATATTGGAGGAGCAAACAACCTAAAGAAATTAGCCTGAAGACAAACCTTAAATTCAGCTTATTTCAAAGACCAGAAAACTAAGATCATTCCCCATGTATTTTTTTCCTTCTGCACATTAAATGAGCAATGTCTGTATACCAAGGAAGCAAAGGTATTTTAGATAAGAATAGAAAATGTTTTACTGTATGAGTTTCTGAAAATAAAGTAACAAATACTGGTTTTTAATTTTTTATAGATGCATTTTACTCAGTCTACAGTTTGCCATTATATTTACTATTTAATTTATTATAAAAAGTGATGCAGCATAATAACATTAGGAAGTGGTAATAATTTGTTATTTCTTAACCATTAAAATTAAATAAAATGCACAAATGTAAATATTCATTGACAATTTTACAATGGTGTATTGTTTTCCTCACATTTGTGATTATATATGTGTGTGTATCAGCTATGTATATGACAATTCTAAAGCTGTGTGCCATTAAGTTTAACAGTGACTTCCTACAAAGACTATAGTATAAATCTGAAAGTAAAATTTTTTAATGGGAAGGAAGAAATAAATTTGAAATAATTGTAATTTTTATCACAGTTTTGAGTTTGTTTATTATCCCAAGAAAGCCACTTCCAGCTTCATGCTTTTTCATTCAGCAGAATTAAAGCTGTCTTGATAGCAGGTTTGAACCCATCTATTCTTCTCAGTCACGTGATTTATTCAGTCTTTTCCCCAATAAATTAAAAATAGAACTACCATATGATCCATCAATTCCATTTCTAGGTATTTATTTGTGGGAAACAAGGACATTATGTCAAAGATATATCTGCACCCCCATTATTTACAATAGCCAAGACATGGAAACAATCTAAATGTCCACTGATGGTTAAATGGATGAAAAAGAAGTGGTGTATATATATTCAATAGAATATTATTAAGCCATAAAGAAAGAAAATTATGCCATCTTTGACAACATGGATGAACGTTGAGGATACAGTGCTGTGAAAAACATCAGAGAAAGACAATACTATATGTTCTTATTTATATGTGAAATCTAAATTTTTTATAAAATCCTAGAAAGAGATCAGATTTGTGATTACGAGAGGCTGGGGGTGAGGAAATTCAATAAAAGTGGTCAAAAGGTACAAATTTCCTGTCATAACATAAAAAATTACTATGAATGTAATATACAATGTGGTGACTATAGGTCACACTGTTGTGTGGGATATATGACAATTGTTAAGGGAGCAAATGCTAAATGTTCTTATCATAAGAAAAAAATATATTATTTTCTCTTTTTTTGTTTTATATGAAGTAACGAGTGTTAATAAACTTGTGTGGTAATCGTTTTAGGATGTATGTAAATCAAATCATGCTATATACCTTAAACTTATACAGTGTTATATACCAATTTTATCTCAATAAAACTGGGATAAAAAGAAAACTTTAATCTCCATGTTTAGAAACTATAATAGTGGCTCTCCTTGATGACAGGGGCAGAAAGGAATAGTAGCAGGAAGGGGCCATAAGGAAGTCTTCTTCGGAAATGATAATAGTCTTTTTCTTTATTAGAGTGATTGTTACAATTATGTGTTTACTTTATGAAATTTAATCACGTTGTCTACTTATAGCTAGTATACTTTTATGTTTGTAGACTAATCTTTTTAAAAATTAGTAGCACATGTAAAAATTATCAAGAAAATATTCTTAAATAAAACACTAATAAAGAGGTAGTAAAAATGTATCGCCCACCCTGGAAACAAATATAAAGCCAACTGTTCACTTGTTTATAAAAAGAATTGGATTTTCTATAAAAGAAACATTGACCGTGTATTTGCATTCTATCTGACCCACAGACTAGATGGAAACTGAGCTGCAATCTTTTAATCCCAAATCTGCATTCCTAGAGAAGAAATCTGATCAGCTCAACTTTTTCAAGGTTACTTTGTCCAGGAAATGGGATTATGTTTTGTAATCTGCTGTTTTTTCTGGAAATATCTGAGAAACATAGTCAAGGCAATTCCCCAACAAAAGCAGGCCAAGTTAGTAGATGGATAATCAATTATTTTGGGCTACATTGATCTTAACCAGATTTCTTTACTTACTGAGTTAAGTGATTATATTAAGAATGTTCAATACATTTGCGACTAGGGCACTTTTCCAAGGCATATGGAAAAATTAAGAATATTTTAAGTGTTCTAACACCAAAACCCAAGCAATCTGATTAATTATAAAACAATGAAGCTGATTCTCCTTTCTTTCTTTATTACCTCTCTTAGCTTGGATTTCTCAAAAACCTGAGCCTAAAGTATAGAATTTACAAAGTATTAATTTATTAAAAATCTAACCAATTCCATGCAGCAGAAGTGAGGGACAAAGTCAAAGAAGCAGGGAGGGCAGGGGAGTGAATACAAGGATGCATTACCTAACTAGCCCTTGTTAAATGTGACTGCTCAGTCCATGAAAACACATGCGAAAAGCCATAGAAACAGCATGTCAGGACTATCTCTCAGAGGTGGCAAAGGAGGAATAATTTATCCACTAGTTTCCCACTCTAATTGGCCAGAGGTTCACCTCCTAGAATATTAACTCCTCACATTTCTTGGCTGCACATATCTGGGCACAAATGAGAAGCCCTCGGGACAGAAGGCAGAAATGTGCAGTGTGGGCAATTAGGTGGCAAATGAAAAGAACCCAGACAGAGCTGGAATAAGAGACTGGGAAGATCAGGAGGGTCTGAAGAGAAGACAGGGAACCTGACACAATGCCATTAGACACGTTTGGAAAAACGCACCATTGTTCCTGCAATTGTTGAAGGCTAACTTGAGGGAAACTAGTTGTCAGCACCATCTGCTCATCCTGTTCTGGGAAACATATCAAGTCAGTATGGATTTAACTCAAATTTAGAGAAGTGTTCATCTTTGCACTATGTCAATGTGTGAAAAATAAAATTATATACATATTTGAATTAAAGTCTCCCTCTAGTGTCCAACCTGCTATTTTACAGTTCTGTTGGATATTAAATAAATAAGTAAATTCAGATGACAAGGTATTTAATCTTTCAGAAGAAAAAAAAATTAAGTTGTTATGTGACAATAAATTATCTAAGGTAAGGCAGGGATCAGAAAGCATTTTCTGTAAAGGGTAGATAGTAAATGTTTTAGATATTCCAGAGAACGAACATTCTCTATTACATATTTTCTTTTGTATTTTTTGTTTTGCTTTGTATTGTTTTAACAAACCTTTAAAATATAAAAAATATTTTAATTTATTGACCATACAAAAACTGTTCAGACGCAGGTTATAGTTTGCTGGTCCCCCAGCAGGGATGCTTCTTGTTATTAAAAGATGTGTAATTTTAATTTTCATATCTATTTATAAGTAAAAGTATTTAATTTATTATATATACATACCCTGATACATATGCTTATTAATACAGTTTATCTCTAAATGTAAATATTTATGACAAGAGCTTTACAAATATTCATTTATAATATTTATGCTTAGGTTAGTATTTTTGAAGAATGTGGCATTTTGGTAGGTTTCTAAAATTTAGAAGAATCTCTCAGTGTAGAAATTCTTAGTACAATATTCTTAAAAGAGGATCTTTTAGCTTCTGGTCAAAATGTTTCCATTACACTTCTTTTGAAGACTTCATGCCTAATGTTCAGATGGAAATAGCCACTCAAACAATAACTTCTTTACAAATGTTTATAGCAACACTATATACATTATGCAAAAAGCAGAAGTAAACCAAATGTCAGTCAATGAGTAAATAGATAAACAAATGTTGTATATACACACAATAAAATATTTTTCAGCCAAAAAAATAAATGAAATACTGACACGTTACAATGTGGCTGAACCTCAAAACATTATACTAAGCAAAGGAAGCTAGACACATAATGTCACATAGAATTGTATGATTCCGTTTATATGAAATATCCAAATAGTTCAATTTATAGAGGCAGACCACATTGGTGGTTACCTGGAGATGCTGGAAAGAGTGACAGCTCAATAGAAGCAGTTTTTGGAGGGAATGATCAAATGTTCTACAACTAGATAGTGGTGATGGTTACACAACATTGTGGACTACATACCACTGAATTGTACACCTTAAAATGGTGACTTTTGTGTTGTGTAAATTTCTATTAAAATTTTTTAAATTTTAACTTAAATTTTTTTATTTTAATTTTTTCAATTTTGTAAATTATTTTTAATTTAAGAATAAGAAAAAGATGATACAATGACTTGAAAAAGGCAAACACAATTCTCCAAAAAAGTACATGCTATTCTTTGTGACACCAAGAACTTTGTCTTTCCTCCATCAGGAAAGACATCCTTTGTCCCAAGTTGCTATATCGCTAACTGAAAAGTTAAAAAAAAAAAAAGCTCAATGTCATACTTATGCTTTTTTCTTAACCAGTGTCCGGTTAATTTATAGTAATAATTTGTAAAAAGTACAAAAAGAAGGGCAGTTGGAAGGCTGCAGGTTGAGAAAGAGGTAACACAAAAGGTAAAATTTTAGTTTTATCAAAAAAGAGCACACTCTTTTCCCAGAAATCTATCATGAAAAAAAATTACTATAAATACATATTTTTTCCTAACACTCAAATATATTATAGAATGTTCCCCAATACTTAGAACAGAAAGTCACTGATAAGGAACAAAGATACTATTTATTTACAAAAAAAAAAAATGAGAAAGTGTAAGTTATTTGGCACAATTAAGGTACAGAATATTCTCAGTGTTCCAAACATATTGAACTATGTACCTATTGTAATCTGTTCGGCTTCAGTGAGTTTTTCTTTAATTTTTTTTTTAGATTAACAATAACATTTGATATTATTTTATATTAGTTTCAGATGTACAGCAGTGGTTAGACATTTACATAATTCATGAAGTCATCCCTCTGATTACTCTAGTATCCACCTGACACTATACATAGTTATTACAATATCATTAACTATATTCTCTATCCTGTACTTCATATCCTTTTAACTATTTTGTCACTACCAGTTTGTACTTCTTAATCCTACACCTATGATTCCTTCAAATTGAGAACCCGCAGGAAGATGGCAGTGTCCTGTGTGAATAACCAACACCATCCTGTCATAAAGGAGAAATGGATGAGAGAGCTGAGATTTCAAAGCCAAGGAAACGGAAGACCAAGAGGAGCAAAGCATGCAAAGGTGCAGAACTGTTCTGATGAAGTCCAAACATGACGTCACTACCCACTGCTCAAACTGGAGGATGCACAGCTTGAATTCTCTTCAGGGAGGATGCAAAACAAGAACCCAATATATCTTTCTGAAGTGCCAAGCTTATTACAAGATTTGGAAGAACCAAGCACTTTAGTAAGAATCCCTATGGCCTAAACATGGAAGAAAAGAAGAGCAGGGGATGGAGAAGGGCCCCAGGACAATCAGACCAGTCTCTGAAATGTCTTTCAGGTGGGGGTGGAGGGGTGGACCTGCAGCAAGGGAAGCCTGTCCTCTTGTCCCCCAGGGGGCTCCAAGTGTCCTCCAACCTCACCATGTGTTTTGGGCACTATGCTTCTGGAGGCCACGGTGATGCCAGATACCATTCTGACATGAATTTCGTGCAGGGCAGTGTGCATACCTGTCACTCACTGGACCACATTCTTTCACCCAGTGGGCCTTGCACCCACAGTGTGTACTGCTTGCACGGCTGCTACCTACAATTTATGTCCAACTTTTCAGAGTAAATGGCTCTTGAGACCAAAAAGTAAAAAAAAAAAAACCAAAGAGGTTTATCCTCAGCCATGATTGGTTTGTTTCTTGCTCTGACCTCATAAAGCACCATTGTGATGGAATTACAAAAAAACTTTATATGGCCCTGGCTAGGCTGAGGTGTTTGTCCTTACAAGCCAGGAAGCTGCTTTGTGGTGACCATCCGACTTGGACTTCTAGCTTTTTTTTCCTTCTACCCCATTTTATTTTCTGTCTTTACTCTTATTTTCTTTTTTACCTTTTTGGCTATTACTTTCTTTTCATTTTTTATTTTTTGCCCCTTTTTTCATCTTTATTCTTTTATTCATTTTTCTTTCACTTTTTCTCATTCTTTTATTTTAATTTTCTCCCTTTTGTTCTATCAATTTTCTTTATTTTTCATTATTTTCTATTTTTTTTAGTTGTTAATTTTTTTTAGTATTTTCAGTTAGCATTGTTAGTACCATTAGAATAGTTAGTATTGTTGGTATAATTAGTATACTGAGTTAGCATAGTTGGTATAGTTATTAGTATTTATTAGCATAGTTAGTAAGCATAGTTAGCATTATCAGTGTTAGTTAGCATAGTTAATATTGTTATAATTAGTAGGATAGTTGTTATTGCGATTTAGTGTTGTCAATAGTTGGTTACCATGTCGAATGACTTTGCAGCCATTTCTGCCGACCAGGAGCCCCATATTGGCCTTTATAAGCTATTGGACACCATTGGCAAAAGCAGCTTCACCAAGGTGAGGCTGGGCCAGCACATTTTGACCAGAATAGATGTGGCTGTCAAAGTCATTCATTGGCAGGGCTCCTCCAGCTTCCAGGGACTTTTGCCATGGGGAGTCAACTGCATCAGGACCTTACATCATTCTAACATTGTCCAGTTGTTTGAAGTGATTGACACAGGGGGCACATTGTTCCTGGTCACGAAGCATCTCAGAAGAAACATGTAAAATACCTGTGGGACCATGGCTGCATGATAGGGGATGAGGCAGGAAGTATCTTCTGGCAGCTCACACCTGCCGTCCAGTACTGCCACCAGAGGGATGGTGTCCATAGGGACCGAAGCCACAGAATGTGCTCTTTGACTCTGAAATGAATGTAAAAATCACGGCCTTTGGACTCAGCACCAAGTTCAGTGGGAGCAAGTTGACAATTTCTGTGGCAGCCCCGCTTTTGCCTCCTGAGAACTCTTCCTGGGCCAAAAGGAGGATGGCTCCCCAGTGTACACATGGAGCCTCAAAGTGATACTCTACCAGACAGTGATGGCGACCCAACACTTCAAGGGAAAGAGCTTTAGAGAACTGTGGCAGCAGGCAGTGAGCAGGAGGTAACTTGTTACATTTTATCTGTCTTATGTGTTAGAAATCTTTCTAAACAAATTAATAATTATTGACCCCAAAGTGAGGGCAAATTTAGATAAAGTCATGCAGTATCCGTGGCTTCACATGGACCAAGAGGAAGAACACAGGTCTAACACACAGTTTCCCAGTGATGACATGGACCTCTGGATGACAACCAGATGATGAAACTGGGGTTTCAGGAAACAAGATCCAGGTTTAAAAAAATAAAAATTATTTCTCTACCATGGCCACATACCTCATTCTAAGGTCAAAGAAATCAAAAGTAGAGGGCTGCACCATTCTTGTGAGGCTCCTTCCATTCCATGGACCCTGATAGCAATAGTCCCACTCTACTCAGGAGGTTCAGGCAGAGAGTTCCAGAACACATCAGCTTGAGTCAGCAAAAGGGCAAAGAGTTTTCTGGTCCCACAGACAACCTAAAGTCAAGGACTGACACTCCCTTACCCAGCCAAGAATCAAGGACCACCATCCCTACCCCAGGCCCCCAGTGTGTCTCTGGGAACTGTTCCTACACCCACAGCACCAGCCCCAGCAGTAGTAACACTCGAGGCGGAACCAGCCAGGGCTGCTGGAGGGTGATTAGGAGGTGATAGGATTTTCTGAAAAAGCTCTGCCTTAGCATATCTAAAAAGGGGCTTGGCAAAAAAAAATCAGGATGAAACCCCTTTAACTTGCAGATGGCCAAAGCAGTACTACCACCACACTCCAGGAAGGTAAAGCCAAATTCCCTGCATTTTAAATGCTGAACTCAAAGATGTTAAACTACTGGGAGCCCAGCCATTTGGTGGGGGAGATTACCCAGAAGTTGGACACAAATTGTAGGTGGCAGCCGTGCAAGCAGTACACTCTGTGTGTTTATTTTAGGACCATTGGGTAAGAGGATGTGGTCCAGTGAGTGACAGAGGTGTTCACACTGCCCTGGCATTCTCTGCATGGAATTCACGTCAGAATGGTATCTGGCATCACCGTGGCCTCCAGAAGCATAGTGCCCAAAACACGTGGTCAGCTTGGAGGACACCTGGAGCCCCCTGGGGGACAAGAGGACAGGCTGCCCTTGCAGCAGGCCCAACCCTCCACCCTCACCTGAAAGACACTTCAGAGACTGGTCTGATTGTCCTGGGGCCCTTCTCCATCCCCTGCTCTTCTTTTCTTCCATGTTTAGGCCATAGGGATTCTTACTAAAGTGCTTGGTTCTTCCAAATCTTGTAATAAACTTGGCACTTCAGAAAGATATATTGGGTTCTTGTTTTGCATCCTCCCTGAAGAGAATTCAAGCTGTGCATCCTCCAGTTTGAGCAGTGGGTAGTGACGTCATGCTTGGACTTCATCAGAACAGTTCTGCATCTTTGGATGCTTTGCTCCTCTTGGTCTTCTGTTTCCTTGGCTTTGAAATCTCAGCTCCCTCACCCATTTCTTGGGATTGCTTGAAGAACCATGGTGCCATTTTGCCTCTTCAAGAAGGTTGATGATGAACAAAGATCCATTTGGACAGAGTTGATGTGGTTAAGTGAAGGAAATCTGTTCTATATTAGGGTGCGAAGTAGGGAATTCACACCAGCCAAGTGCAATAGGGGCACCTTCCAGCCACATGCTCCTTGTGAGAATGGATATCTAGTTTTACCTTGTTCCACTTCACAATTGCTAGAAATTCAAATTTTTATGTGAACTTGTCTAATTTTTATGTTAGAACATAATTTTTAAAAATAGACACCGAGGAAACTAATTCTGTATCATAAACACACCATACCTGTGAGTATGTAGTCAGTCAGCCACCACATGTCCAACTGGTTTTCTCAAGGGATGGTATCATAAATGAAGGGTGCACATCATTCTCTGCTGCTGAAAGATCAGCTATTCAAAAACGATACCAAACTTTACGTGGGGAGCCTATGTCCTTGGGGCCATGTAATTACTGTAGAGTCTAAAGAGAGGGTCTGGCTTTCTGCAGTTATTTTAGCTACCTGGTTGTTCAATGCTTTCTGTTGTAGATCCTTTTAGGGGGGCATAGAACACAAAGATTTACACACTTTGGTCCCATTCCCACAGGTCTATCCACATTGCTCAGCCCCAGATTTTCAAATCTTCAATATATTAATCTTTCATTTTCCAGGACATTGGTCAAATAACTGGCCCATTTTCACCCACCCAAAAGTACGTATATTCTCAACTCAGGCGACTTTTCCCTCCACAGAGATGATAACCAGCTGTACTACTTAAAATTCTGCCCATTGAGAGTCCTTAACTTCACCACTGTCTTCAGCACTACCCTAGTAAAATGGAAACAGTCAATTATTGGGTCTCGTCAACATATGGAACACACAGGCTACAAATCCATTCTGAACTCACATTTTTCCTCCTCTGTAAGCTGGTCATGGGGAACTTCTCAGAAGGCTATAAGTGTGAGCTAAAGAAAAGATGTTGATACAATAGACGAAAGTGTTGAGAATCTATTCATGAAACAGATTCCTTCCAGATTGGCTTAGGTCTGATCCCAAATCTCCATTTCTAATATATAATAGATTGCTGCTTATGAAACTTTGATTTTGTGGGTCTAGCAATCCCCAGCTCACACTGAGTGTCTCTGCCTTCATAGTCACTTGATGTCTGATGATCTGGTGCCTAATCTCAACTACAACCAAGTACTTTACCAGGGGTTGGATTTCAAGTGGTCAGCAGTTTTTTGTTATAAATAACATGGTCTTGCTCTAGAACCTAAGGAGTTTGCACTGTGAATTTCCTAGTGGGACTTACTAGAAGCTCTACACACCTTTCTCTTCCATGAAAAGAGAGAGTGTCTTTCTCCTCCTCTGAAAGAATTATTCTTAATTGGGAATGATCCCTCCCTAAATCCAGCAGGAAACATTTGATAATGTCTGGAAACATTTTTGATGATCATAACTGGGAGATGCTAGTGGCATCTAGACTGTAGAGGCCAAGGATACTGCTAAATATCCTACAATGAGTGGTGCAGCTCAAAATGTCAATAGTGATAGGGATGAGATATCTACAGTAGGATTTCATTTTACACAAGCTGGCTGTAAGGGGCAATTTCAGCAGCAGTAGAGTAAGATTAGCTCCAGACCACTTTGCCAGGGTGTGATATTTGGAATCATGGGAGAGTGTTCCCGTGAATAAGCTCTCTTTTCCAGCTTTATCATGCCCACCCTGTCCACAGTCAAGCATACTTCATATCTGCTCCCAGGTACCATCTATTATTAGTTCCAGTTCCTGGTCCTGCAAGTAAGCTACCCTAGTTCTGCAGCACTTCTGGTGAATAACCCTCCCCCATGAAACGAGGATGTTACTTCCACAACTAAGCCATAACAGGACAAGTTTTTTCAGGGGAATATAGGGGCTTATAGTTGTCAAGATGTCCCAGTCTCAGAGTTCCAGTTCTTCCAATCAGAAAAAGCTCTCCCTTTAACAAAGATTTGTCAAAGCAGCACATTTGATCTTCTTTGCAGTTCCACCACATTTACAATTAAATTCTGAGTGCACTTTTTTTCAGTGCTCTCTCTAACAGAGATAGATGACAGTCTTTCTGAATGCTGCTGAGGATGTTTCTAACTCCATGGAGGTCATTATTAACTGGAGGCTGGCAAACCTCTGCCTCCAATCTGTTCCTTCAGCAGATTGCCGGCATTTAACAACCAAAACCTTACAGTCCTTGTAATTATTACTCCTATTTGTCATCAATGATTGCATCTATAGAAAAAAGTTTCTGAGGTTTGGTATTTATCATATATGCAATAATTAACTACCAATAAATATGAAAAATATACTTCACTTACAATAGTAACCAAAACAATAAAACACTTAGGACTAAATATAATAAAAAGATAACTTCTTAATAATCTATAAAATGTCTCAACAGAGTATATTGTGAAAAATGCTAAGGTATATCATATTTTAAAAGGGAAAACAATATAAAAATATTAATTCTCCCAAAATTTATATAATAATTTAACGTAAAGCCACTTTTAGAACTGAATTATATAAAAATTATATTAAATTATTTTAATTTTATATGAAAACCTAAATGACTCCTAATACATAAGAAAAACTTTTTTAAAGAAATGGGAGGAGTAATTGTCTTTTCAGATATTGAAACAAGCTGCAAAGCCATAGTAATTATGGTGTTAACATAGGAACAAGCAAATAGGTGAATACAGAAAAATTTGCAAAGTATAAAACAACTTTAATATATTTTAAAATTGGTACTAAATTTAGTCATTGGAAAATAAATTTAAATTATACAAACAAAATTGACCATTTATCTTAAAGAATTTAAACATGAATGCTAACTTACATTATGTGCAAAAATAAATCCCAGCTGGGTTAAAAACCAAAATGTATAAAAAGTAAATAATAGAAACATTATTTTGAAGAAAAAATATTAAGACATTATTTGTATAACCTAAGGTCTAAAAGAGGCTTTTTTTAAACCAATGTAGAAAAGCAAAAGTAATATAGAAAAAAAAACATATCTTCAAATTCCTTTTAGGATTTTTTTGGCAAAAATCAAAACAAAAATCAATAGACATGTGATATTTAAAAACAATATTTACAGGTAGATAATTATCTATAACATATAAACAACACATAAACTAATAAAAAGATAAACATTTCAATTTAAAATTGACAAAAAAATATAAAAAGGTAACTCACAAAAGAAAAGGAGACCAAATAGACAAAATTCTTATGAAAAGATTCTCAATCTCACCCCTAGCAATGAGAGTAAGTACAAATTAAAGTAACAATGAACAATAATTTCTCACCCATCAAAGAAGAAATTTTAAAAATAAAAATGATAACATCTACTATTGACTAGGATAAAGGAAGATAGAGGAGAAGTATCTTATCATATACACTTGGAAAAATCTAAATTTTTATAGACCTTTTGAAAATAAGGTGATGTCTGTTAAAAATAAATTATAAATATTCTGAGCTTATAAACCTTCAATTACTGTTGAGAAGTTTTTTGGGGAAAACATGGCATATAAAGATATTCACATAAAGATGTGTGTTGCACTAGGATTTATAAAATTATGGCTATAATCTGTAAACATTATGCCTATTAAAAGGAAAAGATTAGTAAACTGTCAGATATCCTGGTGGACTTTTCGTATTTGTCTTTCTTGCAGACATGAGGTATTCTAGATCAGAAAAAATAATTTAATCATTAAATTTATTGAGTTAACATTAGTTCATAATATTATATAATTTCGGGTGTACAAGATTCTAATTCTCTATTTGTATACTCTATCGTGTGCTCACCATCCAAAGTCTAGTTTCATTCAATTACCATATAGTTGAAACCATATTCAACCCAATTCACCACCTCCACCTTCCTTCCCTTCTGGTAACCGCCATACTGTTGTTCATATCTTTGAGTTTGTCTTTGTTTTTTGTTTGTTTGTTTGTTTGTCATTTTTTGTGTTATATTCCATATATGAGTGGAATTATATGGTTTTTTGTCCTTTATATCTAACTCATTTCACTTAGAGTAATGTTCTCAAGACCCATCTCTGTTGTCACAAGTATAAATTTTTCATCTTTTATGAGTGAGCAGTGTTCTATTATATATATATACATATATTCTTTATTCACAGAAAACATATCACATTTTCTTTATTCAATTATTCATTGATGAACACTTAGGTTGTTTCCATGTCTTGGCAAATGTAAATAATGATGCAATAAACATGAAGGTACATCTACTGTTATGACTTAGTGCTTTCATATTTTTTTAGGTAAATATCAAGAAGAGAGATTGAATCATATGATAGCTCTATTCTTAATTTTTAAAGAAAACTCTGTACTGTTTTTCCCCAGTGGCTACACCACCAACAATGTACAAGGATTCCATTTCTCCACATCCTCACCAACACTTATTTCTTCTCTTTTTGATAATAGCCATTCTCACAGATGTGAGGTGATATCTCATTGTGGTTTTAATTTGCATTGTCCTAATAACTAGTGATGTTGGACATTTTTTTCTATGTCTATTGGCCTTCTGTAAGTTTCCTTGGAAAAATATCTATTCAGGTCCTCTGCCCATTTTTTTAATATGAGTGTTAGCTTTGTTGTTGTTGTTGAGTTGTACGAGATATCTATCAATTGATAGATAGATCTATATAATATCTTCTCCAATTTTATTGCCTTTTTGTTTTATGGGGGTTTTTTGTTTTTGTTTTGTTTTGTTTTTGTTTTGTTTTTGTTTTTGTTTTTGTTTTTGTTTTGGTGGTTTCTTTTGCTGTGCAGAAGTTTTTTAGTTTGTTGTAGTCCCATTTGTTTGTTTTGGCTTTTGAAGTCAAATTCATAAAAACACCTCTCAGGCTAACATCCATAAGTTTCGTGCCAATGTTTTCTTGTTTCTGATCTTAGAGAAGTGGCTTTTAGTTTTTCACCATTGAATACGATGTTAGTTGAGTGTTTGCTATATATGGACCTTTTATGCTGAGACATATTCATCTATATCCATTTTATTGAGAGTTTTTAACATAAATAAACGTCATATCTTACCAAATGCCTGTTCTGTATTTATTGAAATAATCATAATTTTTACCTTTAATTTTGTTAATTAATGTGATGTATCATATTGATTAATTTGTGGGTGGCGATTCATCCTTGCATCCCTGGAATGAGTCCCACCTGATTGTGTTGTATGATACTATTTGCTAGTACTTTAATGAGATATTTTTGTCTATTTTCATCAGCAACATTGGCCTGCAGTTGGTCTCCGAGCATGTGTGTGTGTGTGTGTGTGTGTGTGTGTGTGTGTGTGTGTGTGTGTGTGTGTTGTCCCTCTCCTTGTTTTGGTATCAGGGTGACCTTGCAAAATGAGTTAGAAAACATTCTCTCCTCTTCAATTTTTTGTAAGAGTTTGAGAAGATAGCTATTAAATCTTATTTTAATGTTTGGTAAAATTCACCAGTAAGGCTGTCTGGTCCTGGAATTTTGTTTATTGGGAGGTTTTTTATTGCAATTTCAATTTTCTTACTAGTGATTTATTTATTTAGGTTTTTCAATTTTTCATGATTCAGTCTAGGAAGCTTGTATGCTTTTAGAATGTGTCCATTTTTTCTAGGTCTTTCAATTTGGTAACATATTGCCTTTCATAGTATTCTTATATCATCTTTTATTTTTAGTATTCACTGTAATTTTTTCTCTTTCATTTCTGTTTTTATTTATTTTGGTTTCTCTATTTTTTCTTAGTAAGTCTAGTTAGAGGTTTGTCAATTTTGTTTATTTAAAAAAAAACAGGTCTTTTTTTATTCTTTTGTTGTTATTGTTGTCTTTTTATCCACTTTTTTTATTTATTTCCAGTCTGGTTTTCATTATTTCCATCCTTCTACTGACTTTGGGCTTTATTTGTTCTTATTTTAGTTTCTTAAGGTATAGTGTTAGATTGCATAATGGAGATTTTTTTTATTTCTTGAGATAGGCCTAAATTGCTATATAAATATACCTCCTAGTACCACTTTTTCTACATCAAAAAAAAATTGGTATGTTGTATTTTTATTTTAATTTGTCTCTATGTATCTTTTGATTTTGAAGGGAACCAAAACTTTTGCCACCCTGAAGATGCTTTTGGGGGATATTGATTTTAAGCTGTTAATTAAGAAACAAAAGACTCAGAATGAACCTTTGATCCCTCTCATCTTTCTACCCAAGAGATTCAGATAGAAACACCTGCTTCTGGAAGGAAATCTTAGGATGTTCACCTTAGCCTGAGTAGACTAATTTAAATTAAGTATGGTAAATAGGAGGGCTCAGGCACAAGCCTATTAGCTACATACCCTCTGTGTCCCATTGTTTCTGAGTTGCCCAACAAACATTTGCCTGTCACGTGTGTTCTGCTCTTTCTCAACTACCTATAAATTGCCTACTCTTACTTCTAAAATCTAAGACCCCATTTTCCCTTTTGTCTAAAATGTCACTCATACCAAATGTTGCCTCATTGTCTTTTCATGTTTATGTGAATTCTCCGTGCACATACATTAAAATTTGATTTTCTTCTGTTAATATGCCTCTATTAAATTGATTACTAGCAAAGCTAGAAGAACTTAGAAGATGGGAGGAAACACATTAATTTTTTAGCCCCCACAGTCTCTTCTTTTATTTCTTCTTTGACAAATTAATTACTTAATTAATTAATTAATTTTCAAACACCTATAGCCCCTGGTATGCCAAGGTGTTTTGTTATCTTTTTATTTTTTATTTTTTGTCTTGAAATCTACTTTGTCAGGTATAAGTGTAGCTATACTTGCTTTTTGGGGGGATGCCATTTTCTTGGAGCATCGCCCTCTATCCCTTCACTTAGGGTACAGAGAGCTGAGATGAGTATCCTGAAGGCAACATATAATTGGTTCTTGTTTCTTAATTCACCCTGCTACTCTGTGTATTTTGATCAATGATAAAACTGAGGTTCCTTATGGCTTTAATTAAATTTAGCTTTGAATACTAGCTCTAGAAATCTGATCTCTCTTTCCCTCTACACCCCTCATAGACCTAGATGCTGACCTGGATAATCAGCAACCCTGGATAGGCAGCAGAAGGCAAGAACCCACATCTGACTAATGATCACAAGGTTTAGACCTCTGGTAGGCTAAAAGTAATATCTTGACCTAAGTTACATTTCAGCTTGTCAGCACCGAGCTGATCGAGAAGGGAAGGTTCGATGGTGAGACACCCAAGAATGCACTAAAGGCTGACATGAGAATGAAATGGCAGGTACCAACTTTATTGTGGGGAGAGCAGTTCTATTAGAGGGGGGAGCACGATATTGTGCACACTTCTGTTCCCCTTCTTGTGCTCCTCTTCTGCTCTCCAGGGGACCGCATGCTCCACACATAGCAGAGGACAAGAGTGGCATCCAGCCACACATGCATGATACAATAGGCTGAAGTATGTTTACACATTTTAGGTGCAGGTGCCCTACTACACTAATGTAATATTTTAAATCCAGGGTCCTATTGTTAGCAATGAGCCTGGATCATAGCCAGAACTGGGACCTGTCAAGCCTGGGACCCACACAGCTCCCAAACCCTAAGGTGAAATGACTCCTTGAAACCAGACAGAGGGATGCCAGAGCAGACCTCAGAGCTACCCTAAAGATCTGAAGAAATGATTTATTGCTTTTACCTCACCTCTGACCAATCGACTTCTAGAATGAACTCAAAACCCCTAACTCACAGTGTCTTGTGATTCCATCCCATGTAATCTGCATCCCACATGCCATCGAAGAGTCAGGTCTTTCAGGGCATAAGCTTGTTCACACTCTGGATTGGCCAATGCTCTAAAAATCCTCATTTCTAGACTGCAAACTCTTATTTGTACATTTCATCTGGGCCAATGTGTGCAGGCAGTTGGACTCAAATATCAGTAACCATGAGTTCAGCACATTTACATTTAGGGTAATTATTGATATATGAGTGTTACCTGAGAGCGGGGTTTCCCTCTTGAGGCTCTTGATGTCTTGAACAAAGAATTGAGTTGTACCAAAGTACAACAGAAAAAGCAACAGTACATTCCAGACTTAGAAGCTGCTGGAGCAAGAGAAGAGTTGCTCAAAAGGCTCAAGGGCACAGAAATAAACTTTTTTGAGGGGTTTTATCCCTATTTGCTGTGGGCGGTGACTTTTCTTTAGAGGAGTGAGCTTTCTTGACTGACAGCTAAGTTTGACAGGGTTCAGTGACTCATCATTTGTTTTCTGCGTATGTTTGTTCCCAGAATTCAGTCTGTTATAATGATATTGATGAACTTCCAGGCATATGCCTTATATTATAATGGTATAATGAGGCTCAGGTGAATTGAAGATCATTAGCGTCTTCATTGTGCAGGTGTGAGTGACTGGTTGAAACTAGTACCCAATTATCTGCTCACTTGTTTCCTTGTATGAGTTACTTTCAGTCCCTCAAAATGCCTTCTGGCTTGCTTAATTGTGGGTGGACTAGGGCAGAACCTTTCTAGAATAGAATGACCTCAGAACCTTTGCAGGGTGACCCAAAAACCCCTAACTTTCCTACCTAAACTTTTTTCTAAGAGCTCTGAATCCCTGGAAGTCTCTTCTTCTGTATCTGCTTCCTGCTGAGAAGAGTCTGAGTCCCTGCCTATTGGGGTTTCGTGGAGTTCTTTCTCTCTCTGTCTCAATTAGAACGTGGCCTTAGGTTTTCTGCTGAAGTGCTGCCTCAGGCCCTAGACAAGGAAAAATGAAGATCCTAACTTATTATTTGAGTCATATATCTAGTTATGTTTCTATCCTTAATTTGCCCATCATGTGGGTAAAGGAAAACAGGCTTGGTTAATATATTTCATAAAAGAAAGAAAAAACTTGGGTTAAAGTTCTTCTCCTTTCCTGGACTCTCAGGGTCGTTTTGGCCTAAAGCCATTCCTGCCTTATAATGAGCCAAAGAGAATGCTGAGTTTCAATGATCTTTATCAATAGCCAGAGCACCTGAGTTACCAGTTTTAAGGTAATTATCTATGTTTCATGGTGAAGGCCTTTCTCCAAAGAAAGGAGGAAAGAAAAGACATAACTAGGTTTACTAAAAAGATGAAGAATTTTGCAAATGATGGCCCTTATCTGAGCACTTAACTACAGCCATTTCATCCTTGTTTTTGTTGTTTTGCATTTCTAATGGTTCTTTTCCTTTGCATTTCTCTCTGCTATTTTAGTTTGGTCGTATTCTATGATTTCTTCCTTCATTTCCCCATTTTTTATATTTGGTGTCTCAGCTTTGGAATATCATGTTGTAGTGACCATGAGGTTTGTATAAAATTTCTTATAGGTAAAATAGTGCTCTTTCTTCTAATTGCATCTTATCTTTATTCATTTGTAGAAGTACAGTCCTTTTTCTCCTTCCATTTTATGTTTTAGTGTCACAAATTACCTCTTTTTGTAAGAAACAACTTCTTTATTAATTACTGTATAAATAATAAATGTGTCAGCCTCCTCTAACTCTTTTTCTTCCACCACCAACCCCAAATCTTATTCCTGAAGCAACATAAGAAAAGCCCGATGGAAAAATTTCCACAAAAGCAGTGAGATACTCCATAGGCTAGGTATGAAGAAAAGAAAATGCTCTTCTTGAATGAGGCAGCTGCCTCTCTCTTTTCCTGAAAGGTTCTCCTTACTCTACTCCCTTGGTATGAAAATAAAAGCTCTGTAGGAAGCAGATTTAACCAAGAGATGTCTCAAGTCTTGGGGCTTATTCCTCCTTGAAATGCAAATTTCTAGAAAGATAGTTTGCTCCAGTGACCTTCTGCCCCTTGGTGGTTAACATATCAACCTAATTCATAACCTTTTTTGCCTCTGGGTAAGAGAAGTCTTATCATACTTTTGAATCAGATTAATTAACTAAACAAATGGCTACTTATCTAATTCTCATTAATGTGAAGAGTTCTCAGGAGGCTATGGCTTTTCACAAGAGCCGATAAATCCAGAGAAGTTTAATTTCCCCCACATCCACATTACAGAATGTCATTAAGCCATTAAGAGAAATGAGCTTGAACTATTTATCAGCTGTGTTAGCATAATTTAATTAGAATAAAAAATAGGGAAGAGCATAACATGGGAACTCATTTTTTAAAATAAACAACAAATATGTACATATTATACACATTACATAAAAGTGTTGAAGCATCAAATTTTTTAGTTCTTAAGGAGGCGTGGAGAGAGGAGGAAGAAATTAACCACACACACAAAACTGCTTTTGCAGGATGCTAATATAAAAATGGTCTCTGTGATATAATACCATTTATATAGAGATAATTATATGTTGTTGAAAAAAAAGCCCAAAATGAAGTCACTTATGCTAAGACCTACGTCAAAAAACCATCATTAAAAAAGTTAATTTAATCTTTAAATTTATTCCATTGATTTTTTTGTTGTTTAACAACGTACGTATGTAAAAATAAACCTGGATAGATACATTATAAGCATATAGAATACTTATACTTGAAGGTACATACAGATATGGAGATGTTACTGTTACAGCGATCGGAGTTTGAGTAACCGGCAATTCTTAGTTCTTAACACTGATGAAGAAATAAATTTTCAATCAGTGACAATAATGTGAGGTAAGATTTATTAAAGGCACATTTTGAGGTAGAAAACAGGTCAAGCCTAGACTAACCACATGGAGAAGTTATGCACCCCGTTGGGAGCAGGTTACAGCAGGGAAAGATAGAGGGCCATAACCCCATGGAAAGAGAAGGTCTGTACTACACATTAGGGCCCTTATGGGTGGTTACAAAGACATTCCTAGGTGATTGGCACATGAGGTTATTTTGATTCACACTTGGCTGCTATATAATAACTCTTTGCCTCGTGCACATATGCTTACCCAGATTTCTGTCTGTTATAATGAGGTTCAAGAACTTCCAGTATTATAATGACGGTATAATGAGATTGAGGTTGTGAGCTGGTTAAGGTAGTACCTTCTGCATGCGTGATTGTGGCCAGATTAAACCAGCCATTGGTTATAGCCTTCCCATCCTTTGTATCCCGAGGTACAAGAGGGATTCTTTAACTACCAGTAGGGTGTTCTTTGGGCAATCTCTGGACTGACTCTGGGCTGGGCATCCATTCCTTTATTCCCCCATCATTCATGTCTGACTAACTGCCTAAAGGAGACATATAAAATGTTGGTTTGCTTTGGGTGGTGAAATTTTGAGTGATTACTATTCCTTCCTTATATATTGATATTCTCTTAATTTTTGAAACAGCAAACATATATCATTTACACATTCATAAAAACAATCCTTTTTTCCTCAAAAAAAAAAGTTTAATTTGAATGTCCTGAGCTTTTGCACTTCACCACAGGCTCTAATATATCCATCCCACTCCTCAAATAGTTTCACTAGCCTGTTCTCAAAGTATTTGAGTTTATTCTGTTTTATACCCTTATTTATTTTTATCTACACAATCTCTCAATTTCAGAAAAAGTGTGATCAATTTTACCATTGCACAGAAGATTTGTTAAACTATTTTTACTTCATAGAATTTAATGCCATGATATTTAGTATGTAAATATTCTTGACTAATATATCTTTTTGTATTAAATATCTCTAGACATTAAAAAAGATTTAAGTAATTTTTGAAACATTTCTTGCTCTTGAATAAAGACTCAATATTGAAATCTGTCAGTCGATTATCCTTAAATTAATCAGAAGTTTAATGCAGTTCACAATTTCAAATATTATCACTATTTCTTTTTCTTGTTGTTCCTTTTTTATCTTTATCCTTTTCTTTTTTTATAAATCTGACCAAAAAATTATTAAAAACAGTAACAAACAGCTTGGAAAATTCTGAAAACTAAGAGTGATGAGAAAGAGCTAGACCTAGTGAAATAAAACATATTATGAACAACTTTTACAATAAAGAAAAAGTAGACCTTTGGAACAAAATAAAGAGTTCCAAATTCATGTCAAAATGTAGATTACCATAAAGGCATCATTTCAAACCCGTGGGGAAAAGATACATTACTATATAAAACATATTCAAATTACTGGCGAACACTTGAACAAAATTAAGTTGAAGTCTTACCTCACTCTTCCTATTAAAATAGATTCTAGTGAATCAATGATTTAGAGGTAAAAGAAATCAAAGGATTGGAGAATTAACTTATTTATAATCTAAAAATTAAAAAGCTCTAGCAAAAGATAATGCAAAACCCAAAAGTCATAAAGGAAAATATTGACAACTTTGAATACATAAATATTTATATATTTTTTTCGTTCAGAAGAGAAATGCTACCAAGTTACAAGATAAATGATAAACTGAGAAACAATGCTGAAATATATGTGATAACAAATAGCTAACTTTATTAAGTATTAAGAGCTAACAAAAAATGATAAAAACAAACAACTCAACAGAAAAATGAGCAGTATGTATGAAATGGCAGATAAAAGAAAAAATGAATATGAAAGCCAACAAATTTATGAAAGAATATTTGCTCTTTCTTAGATGTAAATGACTTCTTTTCAAAACAAGGTATGTTTCTGCTCATAGATTGATAAACATCACAGAGTTGGAGAATACAAGATTTTAGACAGGGTATGGGAGAGCAGGCAGTCTCCCATCCTGTTGTGTATCCTTTCTTTGGAGGAAAATTTGGCTGTATCTATCAAAATTAAATTTCATTTTTATTCAAAATAACCTTCACTTATTTAATGTTTTAAAACATTTTTTCTACATGTCAGCTTCCAAATACAATCAAAGGACAAAACAGCAGTGAAAGATATATTTAATCAGATCAGATCTTAGTCAAATAATTTAATCAGTAGAAACATTAGATATCAATTTTTAAATGCACTGACACGTGTTACTCTTTTCTCCTGTGAAAGGTCTTCAATGTTCCATTTCAAATCATACATTACATTTCTTATCATCCATGAATATCAGAACGTTTTCAGCCTGAATTTGAGAAGGAATACCCAATCATGAATCGATAGAATCAGCAAGGATTCAGGACTCCATGACAGTATAGCCACCTTCCTGGGCACTTTTAGGAAATTAAATGCCTATGGCTGTGAAACAAAGAATACCTGAGGGATACCTGACTGCCTTAAAAAAAAAAAAAAATCCAGGATAGAAAACTAAAACCTACCCACAGATATTTTTTCAATATTCCCAACAGCATGAGATGAGCTGCCATTCAGCACCACTAGATGGCTGCACCTCCTTTGAGATCATTTTTTTTTCCTGCTCTTCTTTGAAGAGCCCCATCATTTCCCTAGACAATACAAACAGCATCTCAAGACATCAAACTAGGGGTCTTCCCTTCGCTAGTACTACTTTCGCTCTCATATGTTGGGGAAAGTTTTAGATCCCAAATGGGATGTATTTGATATTTTGTTTCATGTCAGGGCAGGTTTGTTTGTCTTGTTTTTCACACATTTCACATCAGAGTCAGATAACAGCACCGCTCTCCTGAGTTGGTTGTTTACCCTGACATTCTGCTGTCCTACAGCCCAGAGGCAGTACGTGCTAAGAAAGATTCATCAAGTGGTTATTGTCAATAGTGTCAATATTGTCTATATTCAACAAAATATGTAGAAAATTACCATCCTAAATGTTTCCTGAAGGTCAGGCTCTTATACACTTTTAAAAGCTAGCCAGGGCTTGAGGGGAAAAGGTAAAGTGACATTCCAGCTTAACTTAGAAAGCTATTTAATTTTCATTTCATGTCCCATGCACTGGTTAATAAAACATTCCAGAACATTTCTCTAGCTTGCCCATTCTTGCTCTTCCTCTTCTCTTTCCCTCAGTACTGGTAATGAAATAATGGTGGTGAGCACTCTGAGTTTGTGAATGAAGAAGGAGAAAAAATTATTCCACAATCATAGTGAGACAAGGAATTTTTAGAATCCTGTCTTCTCATTTAAGTGACTTCCTGAAGTCCTACTAAGTTATCGAGACTATATTTCTTAGCTTTGGAACACTGAAAGCATTGAGATGCAAGGAAGTGCAAAAAAAGAAGAGAGAGAGAGAGAGAGAGAGAGAGAGAGAGAGAGAGAAACTTCTTAATCACAGTTAAAAAAATTCTGAAGTGTCAGTTCTGAGACACTGCTTCAAATGTTGACATTTTGAGGACATTTTTTAAAGGCATCTGATATTTCAGAACATCAGTCCTATTATTTGTACAGAAGGTACACAGGGTCTCCTACATTGATCGTCCTTGAGTTTTCCAGATCAGAGTGCTGTCCAAAGACAGGTGGTTTCACATAGAATTTTTGTTCAGAGGGCAACACAGCAGCAACTCCTGAAGGTTTCTAGCAGCTCATTCGTGCTCATAACGCTGGTATCCAGTTCCACTGTGGTTAAAATGTACCTGGAACAAGCCATGGCCTTATTCATTCCACCTCACCAATAAGAAACTGGTTCCATGAATCTTCTGTAGAGACATCACACCCTGAAATCATGATATTGAGCCTGAAGTTAGTTTCTTTAACTTTCTTCTCTATTCCGTAGTTGAGATTAACAACAGTGTCTCAGAAAACATCAGGAACGGGCTATCAGCGGGTAAGCAATTTGTTGCTTGGGCCGGAACATGTCCTTTATTGGAGAAGAATTTCTCAATTGCATTTGCAGCTAGAAGTCCATCAGCAGTAAGGCTGCATCTTCAGGAAGTCACGTATATACTGACTGTGACCTCTTGGCTGCTTTTGACTGTCCCCAGGCTACACATTCTGCACTTAAGCATTGCACTTGTGGCTGGTGTCCTGATGGGTAGCAATAGATCCTTCATTTAGTCTTCATGGGAGATCTGGTCAGAGAAAGCAGAACAGGGAAGGTTCTTGTTGAGCAGTAACCATATTTCCTTCTTTGCTGAACATACCCCAATACCTGTCTCTCAAGTGGCTGTACTCTTCTGCACTCACCTGCACCCCCTTGTAGGATTTGACCAGGAAGATACAGAATTATGCCATTGTGCCCACCTGCTGCAGTTGCTGGGCCACACTCAGTATCAGGAGAATGTTTCCAAGGCAACTGTGGCCAGTCACAGTGTGATCATCCAGAGCAAGGTGGGCCAGCACCCACAAGCCAGCAGCACCCAGGACAGAACAATGAGGGTGAGATGGGAGATGCTCTCACTGAGCTACTACTGATGCATGCCAGCCACAACTGCCCCTATCAAAATTTTAAACATACATTCTTCTGCCCTTCAATTCATAGTAAAAACCTAATTAAGACATTTTTTTTTAATTCTTTACAACATAGCCACTGCTTAAATAAATTATGGTACATCTATGCAATGGAATAAAGAGTAATCACTCAAAAGAATTGATGAGAAAGAAATAAGTACCGTTGACCCTTGAACAACAGAGGGATTAGGGGCACTGACACTGGTGGAGTTGAAAATCTTAATATAATTTAAGTTGGCCCTCCACTCATGCGGATTCACAACTGTCAATTGGCCCTTGAACTACACCGGTTTGAGCTGCATGGGGTAAGTGAACTGACCGGATCAATTACAAAGAATTCACATATAAGTGGACCCTGCAGTTCATATTGCTTTGTTCATGGGTCAGCTGTGCCCATATGGAAGAACTATGAGCTATGTTAATTAGAAAAAAAAAGTTACAGAGCAGTGTGCTTAGGATGATATCTTTTGGGTAAACAAAATAAAGAAGAGAAATGATAGATGATAAGTGGGTGAATAAAAGACCTACAGACATTTATGCATAATTTTTTAATGAAAAAAAATATGCTAGAAACTGTTAACAATTTTTTACCTTTGGAGAGAAAACTTGAGAGTAGAAATGAAAGGGAGAAAGTCTACTTTCCATGCCATAAGCTTTTGTGCTTTAAAATTTTTTTTTACTTTCAATTTTAAATTAATGCCAACAAGTTTGTTAAAAAATGGAATGATATATTTTTTTTATTTTCTTTCTATGCTTTGGAGATTAAAAAACAGAATAAACATTATTACTATCAAGCTTATTGTCATAAATACCCAAATTTATTTATTCATTTGATAAATAAATATGTATTGAGTGCCTAGAATATGCCAGCCATTGTTTCAGTGACTGAGGACACTGAGGCAACAAAGCACAGACCAGTCTTTGAGAAGCTTATGGCTTTATCAAGGAAGGAAAGATTTTCACTGAGATTTATTGAAAACATGCTAAATGACATCATAGAAGAAACCACAAAGTGGTATGGGGCTTGGACATGACAAGGATATCCCTATATCCCAGTTTGTCCAAGAAATAACAGGTTCAAACCCACTGTATTGCGGGAATGATTTAAAGAACCCCCTCTATGTGATGTAGACTGGAAACCCAGCTTATGATACAAAGCCAGTCTCTTCTCAACACTAATAAAATGAATCCCTAGTCTAAAGCCACCAAGAATGCTCTCATTGAAAATTAGTAGATTGGAGACCTTAAACGACAAGGCCAGCCTTTCCTCTGGTAAGAATATCTTTCTTGGAGACATAGAATCTTGGCTCCAGGTTTAGACTTTCTTTTAAGAGAAAGAGTGATGACTTTGGCTTGCATTTCTGACCCATTCACCTATTCCGGGAGGTAGAACTGAGATGTTGGCCTACAGTATTTCTTCTGTCATTTCCTAACAGAGACTTAAATGGTAGACTAGGTCCACAGATCTAGGCCTACGCTCTCTGAACAAATGTTGACTAGAGTCGTAGGCCTACAGCAACAAGCTTTCTTTATGGAGAGAAACTAGAACAGAGACTGTGGAAATGGACACCAAGCCTGGGCCTCCTAAAAGAAACTAGATTAGCCAAAGGTCCACAAGGTCGAAACCCTCTAATTGGTATCAAAGACCAGACTGAAGAAATAGGCCCACCACACCCAGCCTGGCCCTTGCAACCAGAAACTCTTGGGTATACCTTGGCCCACAGAATCAAGCTGTCATCAACTAGGAGGACAAAGAATGGAGGACTGGGTTCATGGCACCAAGACTGTCAACACTTTAAAGCATTTATGATAAAAATTTAGGCCAATGGCACCAACCTTGTGTCATTTTAACAGTTCATTCAGTACAACCTGGTCTGACATCACCAATTTTTCTCTTTGCCAATTATGAAAAGGTTATCAAAACCTACAGCACCAAGCCTTTCCCCTGGTAAGAGAAGGTAGGCTGAGCACTTCTCTTTCCCCTGGTAAGAGAAGGTAGGCTGAGCACAAAGCTTGGACTTTTCTATCAAGAACTTAACTGGGCAGCATGAAAGGATGCCCAAGCATTTTTCCTATTTACATGTGTAGAGTGGAAACCTTAGCCTACAGGCCCTAGCCTAACTTTTCTTAATGGAACCTTAGGTGGATGACTTGGACTTGGCACACAGGGACAAGAATGTACTGATAGAAAAAAAAAGTCGATAGATTCCATAGTACATGATCCAGTCCTCTTTCTGAATCAGGGAAAGTAGAGTAGATGAGTGACAACATGATACTATGCCAGTCCCATTTCCAAGGTAAACTTCAGTGGAAAACATTTCCCACACTCTCAGTTATGGTTTATTCTAAGAAGTAGAGTGAAAAACCTATGTCCAAAAGAACAAGACCAGTCACATGGTAGACACACATATTTCATGGGGTCTACCTTGACCCCCAAGTGAATCCCCCAAGGTGTTCACGTGACCACCTCAGGATTCCCTAATGATTGGTACATGATTTTTAAGTTACTTCTACTTTATTTCTCTTTCCCTGTCCTCAAAGAAGTTTTTTCAAAATACATCTCATAAATTGCTTATATTCAATATTTCAGTTTTGATGCATTGGCCAATAAGATATTGCTTCTCAACAGTATTGGCCAAAGGTCCACATCTAAGAATAGTACTGGAGTCGCACCTGAAGCCTTTAAGGGTTATGCTCACAATGAGTCAGCATTTTTGGTACATTACAGCAAAATGGTGGCTGCTGTTTCCAAAGCTCCAAAGCAGTTTCTCAAGCAGACTCAGGCTCTAAATTTCAACACAGTTAATGTGTGACAGCCGCTCCCACTGTCTTCAAGCAAGTTGCTTGACCACAGCCAAAAATTCAGGCCAGTTATCTAAGGATCGTTGTCTGATTGTTTAGACCACTATCCTTAGGTGTGTCTTCTCAACCACACATACCTTTCAATTGAAGGGCAGTGAGGTGGCTGTCTCGGCCTTGCTCTGTTACACATGGATTCTCCTTTTTTCAGTGTTTATGTGAATTTTACCAATAAATATAGAAGAGTAATTCAAACGTGAGAGACACATTACCACTGAATGTCCCGTGATCTCCCTGTGGTGCCCTCAGGTTAGTATCTTGATGGTCACGTGATTCCCACAGGGCAACCACGTGAATATCGTGAGATTTCTGCATTTTTGAGAGTGAGATGACTTCCACCTCATTTTCCTCTGCTGGATTAAGCCAAAGGTTTTCAAAACATGTTAAAGGAGCTGCCTAAATGTCAATACCTCAGCTTTCATTTAAAATTCCTTAAAGCCAGTCATGGACAGGCTCCCAAGACTCTAGATACATCCAAATGAGGCACTATGTGTGGAACACTGCCTTTTTACAAACAAATAAGAAAATAAAAAGCTTTATATTCAGTGAAAGCAATATTAGATGCAGAAAGTAAGAGTACTGCCAGTCGATTGACAGAGAAGTGCTGAGTGTGATGAGAATTCAGCCTCATTCCAAGAATGAGGAATATAATGGAGAGACCATCAGTGTCTCTTCTGTGTGTTTGCATAACATAGCTGTAGCAAAGATGGCTGTCACGCTGGGAGGGCCTTTTGGCTACTGACTGTAATTGCTGACTGTAATATCCCGTATTAATAAGATTATCCTGTGATAATCTTTATGGTGTTTTAGTTAATTTTAGTTAATACTCCTGAAGGATTTCCTTTATTTTAGTGTCTATAAAGGTTTATAGCTAAGGTGTCTCAAGGTGGGAGCTTTAGGCAGTCCTTCCTCTAAAACTTCTTCAGCTCATTCTCATTCAGGACTCTATCAAATGGGATCAGGTCAATCTTATTTGAATAAGACATAAGGAGGCTGGGCCATTCACGTAAAACGTGGAACCCAATTGTGATGGTATACAGTCAGACCCAGGAATCCTCCAAGCTGTTTTTGTCATCATCGTTTATTTTTAGAAGAGAGAAAAATATATAATTCCTATGAGTCTTTCAGGGTTAATTAGTAGCCCATCTTTAGCCACTAGGTAACCAAAATATTTTACTTGTAGGAAAGAGAATAGAGCCTTGCCCTCTGAGGTCCTTTATCTCTTTGTGGCTAGTATTGTAACAGATAAAGTGGGTCCTCTTGGGGGTCTAATAAGTCCTAGATCATGAGAGTAAATCATTCACATGCTGGATTAGAGTGGAATCTCTGGCAAATTTGGCATCATTCAAATCAACTTTTTGTGTCTGAGAGCAATAACTGGGGCCCATGTGTAAATCCCAGGTCATTGCTATGCGACTCAGCACCCAGTCATCCCAGATGGAAAGCAAAGAGGTATTTCCTGTCATTTTTGAGGGACACTAAAAAAAGCACTACATAAATCTATCACTGGAAAATATGGGCCGCCCACAGGAATAGCTGAAAACATGGCACGTGGATTTCGTAACATAGGCTGTCTTTATTTATAGCTGTGAGACCCTATGCAAATCTCTATCCTTTCTCTGGAAGAATAGAAGAATTACAGGAGATATTACATGGACTTATAAGCACCACTCCCTTTTAAAAATAATGTCATATAACGAGCTAATTCCTGCTAGTGCATCAGGTCTTAAAAGATATTGGAAAATATTAGGTAGAGGTGAAGTATTGTCAAAAGATTTTAATAGCAACAGTCAACTTAAACTTGCCAATATCTGTCCGGAGAAGGCCTAATCTTGCATTGGAACACCCTATAATGAACACCCGGTCAGTCTCAAGGTTAGTGTTCTCTTATGGGGGTTTCTGTAAAATCTTTAAAATTCCTTTAATAACTGGTTCAGTGTGATTCATTTCGTTTTCAATATATTTCAGCCTTCTGAGAAAAAGGATATGTGAGCATCGCTGTTTTAAATAAATAATTTTTAAAAATCACATGCTGTCATATAAATTGGGCAGATTTGACTATTCAAAATGCAGCCCCATAATATTCTGTAGCTGAAAGGAAACAGGTTCTGAATTAAAAACAGGCATTGGTGGATCATCTGTCTCTACCATTCGTACAGAAGCCTGGTCCGTGAGAGGGCAAGCTCAGTCAGGTAGAGTTAAGAACAGGTAAAGTGGCCCCAGTGTCTGCAACGGCTTCAGTGGTTTCCCCTTTTCAGGTCATTGCAATTTCTCTCAGAGTCAGTGAGGAGAAGGGGAAAGTCCTCTGGCAGCGCTGGGAGCAGCCCTGCACTTGTTTCTGGGTTTCTTTTTCTAAGTCTCATGTCTGTTATCTATGATCTTTAAACTGAACTGACATTTGAAAATAAAAGCAAACTCACTACAGGCTGTCCCTACAAACTTTATTTAGTGATTCTGAAGCTTTGCTCTCAGAAATCAGTAGGTATATTCATGGGCAGAGGTCACAATAGCCAGGATCATATGTTCTATCAGGTAAACTCTGAGAACTCATCAGGGTCCGGAGTGGGCCATGGTAACCTAATTTAGAAATCTTCTTTCTATTCTAATCCAGTAACTTATAGGATCGCTGGTTCCTCTCTGCCTGAGATGAGATTTTCCCAAAGGAAGATGCTGAATTTCTGATTCATGTATTTCCTAGTTTGCCCTAGACTGGTTTTCTATTCTGGGTGTCCCATAGTCCTGTAAGGAGCTGCACTGGAGACAGTGGGGAGAAATACAGGCGTGAGTGTGAGAGAGCAATTCCATACATCACTTTAAAGGCTTCAGTGGGGGCAGGTGGAGAAAGGAAAAGCAGGGATGCAGTTGGCAGTACAGGTGGGCACGCAGCCAGTTCTTGGCTGAGGAGGAGCCCAGTCAGGGTGATGCAAGACAGGGCCAATTTCCTCAAGGGGAAGAAGATCAGGCCCTGCACTGATAGAAGAAGAGAGTCTTTTTGCAGAGAGTGTAGAAAGAATTCAACACACATACTAAAGTTTGAGTCAACAGGAATGTTTAATAGAAAATGAGTAACACTCCACAAACAGAACGTAGTCTCCTCTCAGAGGCAGAGAGTGAGAGGGATCCTGAGTTTCAGTGAATTCAGTTTATATGTCCTCTTTAGTTCCCACTTCCCCTGATATGCAAATGCAGTGAAGGAGAAGGAAAAGAGTACAGAGTATGTAGCCTGAAAGGCTCGCTGACAGTTACCAGCCTTTAAGCCATAGGTTCCCCTGGCTTTAGCCTTAGGAAATGAACAATTTTACTTGTGTAGGGTGCCACTTAAAGACTCTGCTGTTCCTGCTTCCCTTTCCACAGGTGTGGGAAATGGGTCCTTAGCAACCGTAGCAGGAATCTTCTTTTGTTCAACAGGGGTCCTCCTGGCCTGGCTGTTGGGCTCCTCAGCAGATTGCAGTCTCTGAATGTAGCTTGATTGATGTTTTCATTCTCATGCTTGTTCCTTACATTATCCCACACACAGAGATTTTATTCCCTTATTCTTAAGGGGATGTTGAGGTATGAAGTTCTATCTTCTGATACTTCTTCAAAACTGAGATAGGGCTGTGTTCTCTGTTCCGAAAATAAAATTCTCTGGAAGCCTATTCTAAGGGCCCCGGAGGCAGAGAACCTGAGGTCATTCCAGTATGTAGAAATGGTAGGAAGCCTTGCAGCCTAGAAGATATAAATTTAGCTAAAAGATTAAAGAGACAAAAGTCAAAACTGATAGTAGAGGTATTTGACAGTGACGTTACTTTTTTTTAATGGGAGAACAATCCAGTTTATTTACTTTTAATGAGTTTAAAACCATGAGGGATATAGCATTACAGGGAGTCTTTGTCCAATGGACTTTGCAGGAAGGTTGCTTCAGAATTTCAGGCTAACCATGCCACTGTTTCCATGTTACCTTTCCTCACATGATGCTGGTTTTGTTTGGTCTGCAACCAGGACTCACTGTTTTGTTCTGTGCCTTATACACATAAACACATCACTTGCCTAGATAAAGCTCAGTCTCATTTTGAGCATAAACGCCTTCAATTTTAAGAAGAACAGTGTGTTTTCTCTGTTTCCGCAGATCCCACTTATAGCCAGCAAAATGGCATTGGACCATAGCCTTGCAGACATATTAGTTGTTTTAGAAGTCCTAATCTCGGCAGGCCTCCGCAGTCACCAAAAGGACTGAAAAGGGAGACGATGAAGTTACTTTTCCATGGCAGTTTGTTAATTCAAGGTAAGGATGTCTACTGAAAGAAATGGAGTTATTGTGAAGAGAGTAGGGGTGTAAGAGTGGAAATTTCCCAGTAAATCAGTCACATGAAGGTGACATCTCCAGGTACCAGCCCCCAGGAAAAACGCAACATTCCAGGATATAGATAACGAAACTACATGCTAGGCCCTGTTTGATCTAGGAGTCCCCCGGATACATTTATCTTGTGCAAGACGTTAACGGACAACTTCTGCTTTTTGTAACCTGCTTGCTTACTTGTTCAAGGATGTAGTTTGAGGCTTTATAAGCCACCTCCTCTGGAACCTTGAGACTGATCTTCTCTAATCCTGCATGGTAGAGAGTCAGCTGCCGGCTGGCTAATAAAGGCTCATAATTTAACTTAATTGACTTCATGGGTCTTAAACTCAGATGCGCCACAACAGGGGCATAAACACGAGGCTAAAAGTATAATTATTCAGTAAAGTCCCCTGATTCCTTGGGAGTGTTTGGACTTATCGTTGTTCCAGAACTAGAGCTGTATTATTTCTGGGGCTTCACAGGACTAGCTCTTACTTCTCTATTCATTTTCCGGAGGAACCTGCGAGGACTCATGAGAAACTGGTGTAATTGAAGACAAACGTACCCAGCAGTTGGTTCCTTGTAATTTGAGAGTTGTTGGGGTGCTTATCAAAACTTGGTGGGGCTCTTTCTGTTTGTGTTGTGGGCTGACATTAATAGACCTCAGGACACAGTGGCTCTGCTCTATATGAAATCCTGACCTAGAAGCAAGTCACCTACAAATGGTTTAGCAGCAGATTCCCCACGCACATGCATTGTGTGACGTGCAAGGGGACTGTCTTGTCTCAAGCTGTGCCCCATTTCCTGGGGCAAGAGGAGCTATGCCCTTTTCCTGGGGCAAGAGGATCTCCAGCCCAGCCCCTGGTCCAGATATGCATCTGGGAATCCATTGCTAGTTTCAGTCTCACAATGAAAAAAGTCAATTTTCTTCGTTACACTGGCTGTTGATTACTGTCACTGTGCAGTTAATATTGGAAAGAGGCCCATAGGACTGATCAGGACAGAGTAGGTAGCTCTAGTATCTAGTAAAAATTCCATTTTTCCTTTATGCTACATTGAGAGTGAGTTGAGACTCCACTGTCATAACTGCAGTAGATTTCTCTAGAACTGAAGCCAGTGAGTGCTTGGGACCCCATTGCTGCAGGAGGGAGCAGCTCCCACACAAGATGCTTGCTATCATGGTCCACCCTTTCCCTGCATCCCAGGGCTGGATGGACACTTACCCTGCCATTGCCTCCCTTCTTACAGTTTGCATATGGATCAAACCCCAGTCTCAATGATGCCATCCATGGTAAAGAAATGCAGAGGCCCTCCATGTCTGAAAGCTTTTCATTGCCTAGGGTCACCTCGAGATGGCACTTTTGTTATGGAAGCTTTTATTTGTGCCTTTTTTGTACCCCACTTTCTTCTCCACCCAGTCCTAGTTGTTGGACACCTGAAAGACTTCTGACACTAAGGTAACCTGCAGTGTCTGGGGTCAAGGCCTTAACTTTTAGAGCTTCCTTTGTGAACATTGGCCACTACCCAAGTATTGAAATGCATAGCCAGCAGTGTCTGGCCATCAGACTCTGGGTTAACATTAGTTTATCTTCTAAAAGCCCCAAAATCCTTGTTAAGACAACGTAAAATACAACATTACTTTGATGAAGCACTGAGTCCTTGTTTTCTACTCAAAAATTTTTTAACACCAAAGGCAGACCAATAGTCTAAAAAATATTAAAACACAAGTCTAATTTTGCATTAGCTCAATTGTGGTATTTAAATTTCCCATCTGGTTTAGCTTAATCCCACATGAAAGTTTTTCTCAGGATTTCTCTTCAGAACCCTACAACTTTCCTCATTTTTTCAGTTTGCTGCTTCTTACTCTTTGAGAAATCATCGACTTTAAGACAAACACCTTTCCTTCAGCACATTTCCTTCAAAATATACCTGCATACTTTATACCCTCTGTCTTCAGAAACAGACATTTTCCTTTCCATCATAATTAGAAGTCTTAACTCAACCGCCATGTTATATGTAGATAGATCAGAGGTTGATGCACATACCCTGATCATTTCCCCACCATCAGTATTTGTAATTTCCCTTGGAGGTGCATCTGTGGTATCCTCGGGGAGTGTTGAAATAGATGGGGTCCCCAGAGAGCTTGCTCCCCCCTTACAATCTGAGGGTAAAGGTGGAGGAGCAAATTCCTGATTATTTTGAGGTCTCTGGGAAGCTGCTCCTATCATCGGGCCATCTACTAGGTATGAGTCTTCATAAAGTAGCATAGAAGTTTGTAATAGGTGACTTCTTCCCGCCTTTCTTGTTTCTTATAAAGAAAATATAATTGTAGGAGACTATTATTGTTTAGGGAACTGTAAACAGGCCAAACATCTTGGTCCCCTCCCTTCATTAGTTTGGATGGAGGCAGGACCTCAAATGGGAGAGCTAGACAGATGGAACTGAGAACCCGCTCCGCTGAAAAAAATCGTGTACCCTTGGAATTTTCCTCTCCTGGTACAGGTGAACTGGGAGATGTGTGCCTGGCAAGATCAGAACCCGTCGCTCCTAGGAGGGGCGAATGCATCAGGGGTCAGGGCCCACTCCTGCTACGAATGCACACAGAGTTCTGCATGAGGCTCCAAGGGAGAGAGACACTGAGACACAGAGATTCAGGGATAGAAATGAAGGCTAGTTATTCAGCGAAGAACTACCTTGAACTTATACACTGTAGAGGACACAGGGCAGGGAGGCTGACGGCATCAGGGCTGGCTGGCCCAGTGTTCAGCTTTGAGCCATTTGGGCTGTTTCCGAGATTGCTCTGATGTCCCAGAGCTCATCGAGAAATGATGACAGGACAAGTAGGGGACAAGCTAGGAGAGTTGTTGCTACTGTGATGACGACTTCTTCCAATCAGAGTTTCTTCTGGAGACCAGTGAGAAAAAGGAAAAGGCTAAGGGGCTTAGAGGAAAGGCCAAAGATTCATGTGGGAGTTAAATCACCATTAAAGCCAGAAGGTTCTGCACAGTCTTTTAATTCAGAGCATGGACAGGGTCCCTGAATATGTCTTCTCTGCAATTCCAATGATGACACCGAGTCAGGAAGTGAGAGAGAAAATTAGGAAGTATAGAGAGGACCAGTGGACTCCTGATCAGATAGAAAACAAGTCTCTCATCTGTCCCCTAGAAATAGCATCAACCATTGGCCCAAGGCCAATTGATGTGCACAGCATAGAGAAATAAATTTCAGCCAGTCTCAGAGGAGAGGAACCATGGTGACTTTGGGTGGGCCAAGTTTATGCCCATTGGTACCTTCGTGGTCATCAGAAAAGATGATGCGGGACCGGACAAAGTTTCCCCAATGTGGGGAAGACCAGGCCCTGCACCGAGAGAAAAGAATGCCCTTTTGCCAAGAGTCCAGAAATAATTCAACATCCATGCCAAAGCTTTGGTCAAAAAAAAAAAAAAGGTTATTAGAAAAGGGATAACACACCACAGAGGCAGAGAGTATTGAGGGAATTCTGTTTATATGTTGTTCATTAGTTCTCATTCCTCTGATATGGACATGCAGTGAAGAAGGAGAAGAGTATGTAGCCTGAAAGGCCCACTGGTAGTTACCAGCCTTGAAGTCATATGTTTCTGTTGGTTTTAACCAGGGGGAATGAATGATTTTACTTGTGTAGGGCACAACTTAAAGACTGTTGTTCTTGCTTCCCCTTCCACGGGTGTGGGAAATGGATCATTAGGAACCCCAATAGAAATCTTCCTTTGTTCTGTAGGTGTCCTCCTGGCCGAACTGCAAGGCTGGTAAGCAGATTGCAGTCTCTGAATGTAGCTTAATTAAGATTTTAATTCTCTTGCCTCCGCCCTCTATTCAGGGGACCACATGACTGCACCCCTGTTCACAACACACACCCGTGGAGAGACCTGGGGTCACTTTAAGGTTGAGCTCATGCTTCTGCTCTTCTGAATGGCATTATCATTGGACAGTTGGGAAACTGAGATCCACAGAGAGGCAGGAACTGGCCAGGGTGTGTGGCAGACAGAGTCCAAGGGACAGCAGAGCTGCCTTCTCCAGGCTGATGACATTGTCCCTCGCGCCCATAGGGCTGGTTTGGAAACCAGGAAGCCTAACACGCTGGGAAGTTCGAGCCTGTTCCTCCTCAGTGGGTCCCATCTTTTCCTGGGACCCATGAGGTGCATGCTGGCATGTGGTCATCTACACACACACACACACACACACACACACACACACACACACTCACACATACTCAAACACATACACAGGCTACATGTAGGACTCTTGCGGGATCAGAAGAGGAGCACAAACAGAGGTGACTAGAAAGAGAAAAGAGGTTAGACACACTGTCTACATGTGACAGCAGCCCTCCAGTTTTAGAGCTGTCACCCCACATACACCTGAGCATCCCAGTGAAGCATGTGCTCCAGTAACCCCTGCAGACAAATGGGACAGACAAGCCTTGCGAGGCAAATGGGCTCTTCTGGGTCTAAAAGAGGTAAGAATGAAGAGTTGAGTTGCAACTCAGGTCTGTCTCCTCAATGCCATTGTCCTGGCTTCAGCCAGACATCCTCAGGGAGGAACCCTGGATAGGAGTATGTTGGTGTCATCATGCACAGGCTTTGTATAAAGAAGGGGACTGATAGGCAGCAGCCTATAAGACTATTTGAATAGCTGTTACTCAAGGAAATGACTCAGGGAGAGGGATCCCAGGAAGTGATGTCACTTCCTTTTCAACAGACCCCCACAGAACTTGGAGTCCTGTTACCAGGCACTCAAATTCCAGTAACAGCCACTCAGCTAGCTCATTTGACAGAAGGTACTCAGTAGGATAACATGTTCTGCTGTGCTCCCATGTTTCGGGACTCTCACCTCCAGAGACGACACGGTGCCTTTTCCAGATGGTTCAGGCGACTCTGGCCCTTTTGGAGAAGGTCTCCTCAGGAGTCACAAAGAGACTTTGGTCAGGCCACTCCAAGCCAGGCCACCTGTGTGAGCACTCCCTAGGCAGCCCCATCCTCAATGAGGGGGAAGACGGACATGAAGGGAGGTCCTTCTGGGCAGAAACCATTGTTGGGTGGGGAACAACCTAGTGGTCCTGTCATATCACCCCAGGACAAGGCTAGTAGGGTTTAGGAGGTTTCCTGAGGGTCCTGAATCGGTACCATGGGGAATCCAGGGCCCTCAGGCTGTCATATTCTTTCCTCCCTTGGAGGAGGTATGGGAAGAGTATGGTGTGTCTATGTCTGAGGTCGAGAGTCAGGGGTTCTGAGGATGGCAAAGACCGGACTCTGAAGCTTACCGCCTGGTGCCGGGCACTGTATTTACAGAACACCACGGGGAACATCAGACAGCAGCTAAATGGTGAGAGCCTCAACTCTGTGCCCCACCAGGATGGGCAGGCACCCCACGGCACTAAGACAGCCCAGCTAGGGCTCAGGGTGAGTGCAGGTGCTGAGCTGACCTCACAGCCAGGACCCAGACAGTCAGGGGGTCCTGGGTTCCAGGAGTCTCTGCCACTCCACTGGGCTCCCTCCTAGAGTCCAGCCCTCAAAAGAATCTGGGTCCCCATTCCCTCTCACACCCGCCCTCACTGCCCAGCCCCTTCCTGGACCAGATGCAAAGTCCTGGTCCATGTATCAATACAGATACCAGCAAAGAGATGTTGACACCTTTTCACCTCACGTTCAGTCAAGAGTATGTTTGCGTTGTTCTTCGGGTTCTCTTGTCTGAACGCCCACCCCCGGTGTTGGTGCTGCACTCCCGATCCTCGCACACCTTCTCCCCCACACACCTACTCCCCCGCATTATTAGACATTGTGATGATCACTATGGGTACTTTTACGCAAAAAGACTTGGGGTTCATGTGACATGTCCATTGCTCTGCCACTTGCTGCCCTGGGGACACGTCCCCACAAGCCCTCCAGGACACATAGCTGCCCACATAACAGGAGGGGACCCGTTTCCACAGTGATGAACCTGTTCTGCTTGATTTGCTCTTCTTCTCTTGCCATTCCAATGGTTCCACCCTGAACATCCCACATGTCCTGATATCCTTACCCCTCTCACTCCAGGAGAAGCCTCTGTGTTCCCATCCTAGAGTGGGATGTTTGGTCAAACATCACAGGGATGACAATAGGTGCTGTTTTAACTCAGCCAAGGAAACGACCTCAGAAACCAATATGTTGGATCACTTTCCAGCTCAAATTCTACTTTGAATGGCAAGAACCGCTTTTCTCCTGAGAACACGCGTGTCTCTCCTCTTGCCACCGGTCACTGAGGGTTTGGGGGCTTGTTCTGAGCTACAGTCCCCAACCCTCACGCTGGCACATTGTGCTGCCTCTGACTGCATGTCCCTCCTCTGTCCTACCTCAGGGGGAAAGGGAATTAAGGAACCAACACTATCAGACAAGCATGGTGCCATCTGCCCGGGCACACAGGCTGGACAGTCTGATTGCATCCCTGGTGCCTGCCTTCCTGGCCAGTGACCTCAACTTCGTCTCTGCCTTCCTAGGCAGTTACAAGACATTTACCACCACACAGTGGGTACTGGATACCCTGTGTGCAAGGTGAGTACCCTGCCTTCACCTTTCCCCCATAACACAGGGTTCATTCAGCTACCTGCTAGTGTGAGTTCTCAGGTCACTGCACCTCTGAGTCTGTTTGCTCCTCCGTATGGCAGGGTGAGATCAAAACCAGCCTCACAGGGTCATTGTAGGGACTGGTAGTGTCCTCCCTAGCAAAGTGCTCTCTGGGTGCCTGTCCCTGTGAAGAGGTTCCTGAGGGTAGGTCGGAGGAGCTGTGACACTGCTAATTTGGCATTTTCTCTTCTTCATGATGGTGCTTCTGCTTGAATCCTCACTGTTTCCAGGGTTGGGCTAAGCTGTTTTCTCATCTGAAAAGGAGATTGGTGATTCCACAGGGTTCCTGTTCTGGATGAAGCCAGAGTAGAAATCCCAGGGGTGAAAGTAGGTGAGGCTCACTCAGAAGATATCCGTAATGAGAATGATGAAGGCTCATTTAATCGACAAATATATGGGAAGCCACACCAGGTGCGGGCATGGAGTAAGTCGTGTCCACAGGACAGCCGATGTGACATCTTCCTGGCCCCTATAGGTATGGCTGTATCTTACCAATATCTGAAGGGGATGGTGGACCCTTGGACCAGATGAAAGAGTGAGTGGGCTTGAAATAGAGCCCTGAGCTGGGTGTGGAGCTTGTGGATTGGAGGTGCAAGCAGAACCCTGAACCCCACACATTACTTGTTTCTGCAAGGGGACGGAGGGCTGAGGGTGTTTCCCAGCTAGAGGAGAGGGAAGGAGTCAGAGAGCTGTGGAGGGGCTAGGGTTTGGCAGGTGAGCATCAGGGATGTTGGGACAAGGTCAGCCTAGATCTCCCCAACCATTGACTAAAAGCTCTCACTTCCAAAGGCTTTCCTCTGGACACCCCTGGGAGACCAGGCACCTCTCTGGCAGCCCTGCCAAGTTGCAGGACCATGAGGAGTGGGACTAATTCTGAACTCGCTGGAGCAGAGGGCATGGGGACCCAGACCCTCACATGGTGCTCTGGGAGGGCAGTGGGGAAGGAGATGCCAGGCCTCAGACTCTGTTACTTGCTTGTATCCCCAGGGCCATCTACTCCATCTTAGGCATCTGGTTGGACCAGCACCAAGAAGACTTTCTCCAGCCCCCAGAATTCCCCTGCCTGAGGATGTTGCTGGCCTACATCCAGGTCAACTTCCCAGGGTCCAGCCTGGAGCACCAGGTCCACCTCCTCCTCTCAGAACTAAAGGACCTTGAGCCCCCTGAGGCAGAGACAGAGGGTGAGGACAATATGGGGGAAATGTGGCCTGTGAGTGTGTAGGCCAGTGCCAAGCCACACACGGGATGATTTCCAAGGCTGGGTTAGCTCAGAACATTGAGTCAGCTCACACCACCATCCCCAGGGACTGCGTTTGGGACCCCTTCCCAGGCTGGGTTCTTGAGCTGTGACTCCACTGATGGATAAGAGAGGTTCCCTTCTTTTTGAAGGCACATCAGAGGGATTGATGCTAATAATATGTCTCTTCTTGGATCTACATACCAGGTCCAGATGAAGACCAGGAAAGCACCCAAGAGGTGACACCAAGAGCCTCTGTAGTGCCCTCTACAGAGCCCTGGTCTTCTGGAAGCTTGGCCTCCCCCGAAGAAGAGGAGGCAGAGTGGGAAGACACACCACACGCCGTTCCTGGGATGTCTGGAGGCTCAGCCTCCCCTGAAGGAGGCAACATCCAACAAATAGTTTGCCTCAGCTCCTCAGAGGCTTTGAGGGCCCAGTTCTGAGCAGTGGCCCATTTGAGTGCCGCTCCAGAAGGTTCTTTCTCTTTTCCCCCATATGCATTCTTTTCAATTGTTGTTTTTCTCTTACCTAGAAAAAGTTTCACTGTAGTTTTTCTCATAATGTTCAAATACAATAAAATTTATTTTAACATAATTTTTTAAATTATTTATTATTATTTATGCCTACAGCACCTGGTCTTCCTAGGTGGTCTCCCATCCAAGTACTAACCAGGCCTGACCCTGCTTAGCTTCCACCATCAGACATCAGGCTTCTTCAGGGTGGCAGGGTCATGCACCATGGACTATGGCTCCACTGGGGCACAAACTCAGGATTTTCTGCATGTAAAGCAGACATGTTAACCACTACCCTATGGAACCACATCCCATTTTAACTTAAATTTAATAACTTATCATGAAAACTCACTTAAGTCTAATAATATCTACCCTATGCTTCCTCGCAGTGTACTTTTAAGTGACTTTAAGTACCATCACCAGACATAACCACCATTGGCCATATCACAACCCCCATCTAGTTCCAGAACATTTTGACTATGTAGCAGACTAGGAAACTGATTGGTTTGGGGGTTGTAATAAAAATAACATTGTTTATTAAGCAGGAGATTTCCTACGAGGCAAAGATCACTCGTAAGAAAGGAAAGCCCGATGTGAATATCTTCATTTCCTTGGGAGAGGGGACACTTGTGTAACTAGGACATGAGTAGCAGAGCCATAAGGGGAATGCCTAGGTGTTAAGGCACTTTCAAAGCTTTCTGTCCCTGGATAAGCACTGTTTACATTTTTCCAGTGCACATAGTAAAATACACTACTGATACATTAAATAATAAAATATGCCATTTTTAAAGGTTTTACATAAAAATAACAAAAATTAATTAGCGAAATAAGGCTTAATATATGAATATAAAAAAATAAAAAGATCAACTTCCTCTACCATGAAGAAATTTCTCTTCACAAAAGGTCACCCTCAATATCAAGGGATGATATAAGACATGCAGTCTCACTTTGTATCTTCTTTTGCCATCGGTCTGAGTTGTCTGTTAGGTCTTTGGTTTATTTTTTTATTAGGTGGTGTGTGTTTATTATTGAATTATCAAAATTCTTCATATATTTTGAATGATGAACTTTTACTGCATGTATCTGTTGCAAGCAATTTCTCCCAGACTGTGCCTAGTCATCTCATTCTCTTACATTGTCTTTTGTAGAGCAAATAATTTTTTAGTTTTAGTAACATTTAATGGCTTGTCAATTATTTCTTTCATGAATCATACCTTTGGCATTCTATCTAAAAATTCAGTGTCATATTTATGGTCATTTACTCTTTAACCTACATTATGTTATGGTTTTTTTCTATGTTATTATTTTATACTCAGGTCTTCATTTCTACACGTGAACAAAGAAATTTATTTAACTTTATCTTGAGTTAGCCTTTTGCAAGTGGAAATTCAGTTATTCCAGCACCATCTGTTGAAATTACTGTCTGTCTTTTTTCTACTTTATTGTCTTTGATGTTTGGTCAAAAATTAATTGACTCTTTATGTGGCATTATTTTTGGTCTGTCTCTTCTGTTGAGTTATGGGTCAGCCTATTTTTTCACTAATTCTTCCACTGTCTTAATTCTTTTATCATGATAGTAAGCCTTAATGTTGGGTAGTACTAGTTCTTTTACTTTGTCGCTCCCTTTCAATATTGTGATGACTTACATGTTTCTATAGCAATTTTAACAATATTAAAAAGTTCTACCATTTCATGAGCATAGTCTATCAGTCCATTTATTTGTATCATTTTCAATTACTTCCAATGAGATTTTGTAACTTTTTACTCACAAATATTTTCATACCTTAGTTAGATTTATGCCTAAGAATTCTATTGTTTTCTATGCTATTATAACTGAGTTTATTTTCTTTATTTCTTTTTCAAATAGTTCTTCATTAGTGTGTAGAAATGTTTCTCATTTGTCTGTTCATTTTGTATCCTGTAAACTCACTGAATATGTTTATTCTAAGAGTTTTTATCATAGAATCTTTAGCATTTTCTATGTATCAAATGGCATCATCAGCAAATAGAGACAGTTTCACTTCTTCCTTTCTGATTGTATGTTCTTTATTTCTCTTTCTTGCCTAATGGTTCTGGCTAGATCATCCAGTAGTCCATTGAAGAAAAGTGGTCAAAGTGTAGACACTTGTCTTTTTCCATATTTCAGAGGATGAATTTTCCAGCCTTTTGATTGTCAGTATGATATCAAATGTGGGTTGTCATACATGCCCTACATTTTGTTCAGGTACATTTGATCTTACCTAATTGGTTGAGTTTATTTTTAAATGACGTTGCATTGTTATGGTAAAGGACAGGGTTAGGGGTCAGGATTAGGGTTAGGATCCTTGGTAAGAACAGGTAGCTCAGCTCAGATACATAAGGGCGTCCAGTAGGCATTTGAGGACCAGGTGCACCAACCCGCCAGCCTGCAGGTGCAGGGTTCCAAAGTATTGGTGGGACCCTTCTGGGACTAGCTGTGTCCTCCATCCCATCCCAATGGGCAGCCATAGACAGGCAGGACTCAGAAAGGACAGCCCTTGGCCTCTGATCATCCAGGTAGAAATGTGCACTCATCCAGCTCAGACTAGTCTGGGCCATATCAGGCAGCCATGGCCAGTCACTAAGCTGACCATGCTGTTGCGCTGTTGGACTGCTCCCTGGACAGCCCAGAAAGCCCCTTGGGATGTTTCAATGTCCAACATCCATGAGGTTAAGACAAGTGCCTTCTCCCTCAAGCCTCAGCCTCCAAGAGTGGTAAGAAACCTATGGACATTCAATGTGGCCCTGACCACAACAATATTTCAGCAGACTGTAGCCCTATAGATCTTGGCCTCCTGGTTATAACAAACCTCATCCATTCATGTCTCTCAATGGGCAGTGTCACACTGAGTTTGTGTGGTCTCTCAGGGCCACATTCATGCACCATCCAGGCCCCGAAGCCTCCTGAAATCTGGCCAGCTGTGCATTCCTGGTGTGATGTGATCATAATCCTTCCACTACTTCTATGAGCCAGAATTTCCTTACCACCCTAGCCTTTGTGTCTGTTCTTTATAAAAGAGAGAGAAGAGACTGGAAACTAGCCACTTTATTTTTGGGGGATGGCTGATAAACATGGCCAAGTGCTGGTGTGACTCCTGGGCTCTCATCTCCCAAGGAAATGGATGAAATCTGTGTGTCTCCCAAGGGCACATGGGCTCTGCTGGGCCAGACTCTCAGGTGCGAGGACCCAATGCCAAAGGCAGGAGCCCTGAGTTCACCACCAGCAGCAATGTTTGTTTCTCAGCAAGTGGAATTGCTTCCCATTGCTGCAGGAGGACAGCAAGAGCCTTGGACAGTGGGCTGCAGCCTGTCCCTGTGAGCCCCTTCCCCGAGGCAGTTTCAGAACCAACACTGTGTATAAAGGACCCCTGCAAGTCATCATGTCTGGGGGCAGTGGGGTGTGAACCAAAGGTTTACTTTGAGTGTAAAAGAGGGAGCCCAGAAGGATCAGACCAAAAGGAACCCAGGTCTAAGACCAGAAAGCTTGGGTATGGAAAGCCCATAGATATGCTTGCAGTAACGTGGCTACAAACCACAAGGTGAGCTGGGGAGGCAGGCTGCAGTGGGATCCTGGGCTCTGGTCCAGGGCTTGGAACAGAAGGTTTCTGGGGACTGCAGTTTGGGTGCAGCTTTTGTAGGAGGAGCTGAACACAAGTCTCCTTGGGCAACTTTGCTGAAATGGCCATCCTACCCACATAGCTGTGGTGAGTGGAGCCATCCAGACAGGTTGGCTCTAGTCTGTCAGCTTTGCCTGGATGAAAGCAACTGGTCCAATGCCAGCACCACTCTCATGTTCAGAGGGCTGGCCTGGTGTGGGAACTTTATGCCCTTGGAGGCCTAAAGGCATTCATGGAAGACCTAGGAACACAATGAAGACTCAGCAAGGGTCCCAGAAAAGATCCACAACCCACAGGCCACACACACAGTCAGAAAACACCAGATTCATCCCTATGACTCCTGCCAGATAAATGACAGACACCTGCTTGACGTCAGTCCTCATGTTGCCCTTCACCATCACCAACTTCAGCCCCTTTCATCAGCACTCCTTCCCCTTCATCAATCTCAGTCTTTTTTGGCCATTCTCTAGTTAGGATCAGCCTGGTAAGAAGGCACCCGGGCCTTCTGCTTTGTGAGCCTCGGACCATTTCTCCTTCCCTCAGCAGTATAGTTCAGTTCTGCCACCTTATGGCCAGCCTCATTCTTGTGTGTCTGGTATTGCAGGTCCCTAGTCTGGCTGAACTGTTTTTGTCATCTCCACCACTGACTTGGTGGACCCTGTGACTGCAGGAAACTATTATGCACTCCGCCATCTTTTCACTCACCACTCAGCTTTCTGGCCACATGGATCCCCTGGGTCTTCTCCTTCCCCAGGGGTGGTGTCTGGGAATCTAGGGAGGTGGCCCTGGGTACCTGGGGAGGTGACCCTAAGCACCTGGAGAAAGCAGAATTGAGCTACAGGAATTTGTGTGATGAAAACAGAAGACACAGAAAAGAAAGGATGGGGTTAATCTGCAGGGGCTGGTGTGTGGAAGCAAGGGTCACCAAGTGTCAGTCTGAAAGGACTCATGCTAGACCAGGCAGTGGTTGGGGACCAGGCTGCCTTGTGTATTCCTGCTTAATGAATTTATTCACACTGCATACCATGGGTCATAATATGCTTATGTTATGTTAAAATGAGAATAAGTAAACTTTAAAAATAATAAATGTGCATATAAATAACTTCTAGTCTCCTACTGGGTAGATATTAAACCATCTCTCCCATTTAGGTGGTGACTTTTTCATAAAAACATATGAAATATTTAAAGAAGCACCATGTCTGAGCTTCCCTAAGTTTGTGAACCTCTGCCATTGATGGTCTGGACTATGGGAGGTCATTTTTGATCTTTGTCTGGCACCTGTCTGTCAGAATGGAAAGTCGGTTTATTTTGATATAAATACAGAAACACACCTGAGGATATTCACGTTTAAAACCACTGTCTGGCCCTGGGAAGTCAGCACAGAGAGCTCATCTGCACAGGATGTGAACATGAGAAATATCTGAACCTGCAGAGAATTTTAATGAGTTTATTTAAGCCAACATGACAATTGCCAAGAGGCAAAATATCAGTGATTAAGAAAATGCTCTGGAGAATGGCAGTTTTACAGCTTATTTTATACATTAGACTCACAGGAGGAGATACATTGGTGGTAGATTAAGGGGGAGGGAGAAAGCAACCTGGAGAAATCTGTGGGACTGGACAAAAAGTAAAACAGAGGGACACACACTGCTTTCACATGGGTGTGTAAGGAGATTAATAATTAATATGCAGCGCAGAGAGAAGGCCTACAAGCGACAAGATAACAGTGAGGGGTTCTGTGGTACCTGCTCTGGTGCAATTGCCCATGTTCTGAGGGAACTAGAGGAAAAGGGCTTCTCTTACCTTCCAAGGGGATGTTATCTTAAATGCAAAAGGACAATAGACAGGCTCGCTTAAGGTAAAGATTGGTATTTGTCGGGAAAGCTATAGGCCCATTAGATATAAGCACTGCAAAGAATCCTGTCAGAATACAAAAAAAAAAAAAAAATGAAAGTCTAAATTCTTTAGAAAAATTAAATATCCTTTTGTTTGAAATGATCAGAGAAAATTATTTCTCTCACTTAGAAATGAATCTTCAATGTTCAAGAAACATTCAGGTTTAGTATAAGCTCTATTTTGAAACAGCACAGGGATTTTTTGCCTTTTATGTGCTTTTAAAATCCTAAGAGGATGGAGGAAAGGGTTTACATTCAAGACTTAATTAGCATGTAGACTCATCAGCATTTGATGGAGATGTGGAAGTTAACAGGGAGAGATGAGGTTAACATGAAAAAAAAAATGTGGATTCCTGCCATAAGCTGCTTTTAGATAGAAATTTTATGGTTGACATTCCTTTGTGGTTAATTTTGGTCTCTGAGTTTGTAAGGCTCTGCATATTGCCCACCACCCCCCACAGAGCTTGTCTAGTATAATATGTGGCCCATTTTTTCATCCACACTTTTCAAATTTGGTCCTAAATCAATGCAAATGATACACTGATGACCAGCATCTCAGTTGAATAATGTGGTTCCATGGTGCTCTCCAAGATCGTTCCTGTGATTCTTAAAATCACCATTTGTTTTGCTGAAATTGAGGATGAAACAAGACTATAACCTTGGGTGGAAAGGAACACAAAGAGAAAGTTAGGTGGCTAAGGACACATAGCCATCTAGTGATGGTGCATGAATTTAAAATTTTTGCTGGAGTCCACAGTACTGATTATTCAATATAGTACTCTCAAAATCATTAGTCTTTCCTTCCTTCTGAAGCTACTTAGCTTTCTAGGCAACTGGAAAACATAACTACCTTTTACTCTTTTACTGTGGTATGAATTGCATGGTAGTCTACAATTGAGTTTTATTCAAAAATTTTTAAAATTTAGCAACCATATGGCCTATTTTAAAAAACTTTAATAATCAGAAAGCAAAGCCCCTGGTTATGACTTATATAAAATAGTTATAACTAGTTTATATGATGTTAAATATTTTTAAAATATATTATGAGCTTTGTTTCCTTAATTAAAAACAATGAAAACTTCTTTCTTTGTCATTCTTCTAAGTGTATGAATATATGAACACTCAGCCTATTGAGGACCTTCTATTGTTTATGATTATGATTTCTCTCTCTCTCTCTCACACACACACTCTCTCTCTCTCTCTCTCTCTCTCTCTCTCTCTCTCTCTCTCTCTCTCTGTCTTATTTTTAAGCTCTCTTTACCTGTAGTTGGAGACCAACCTTAATGGTATGCTTCTAAACAGATAAAGCTTTAATTCCTCCAGGGAAAGCCCTAGTTAAAAAAAAAAAAAAAACACAAATTACCTTCTTTGGGAATTAATTTTAGCAACTTTTTAATAAAAAGGAATTCAGCACTCCATTCCCTCCACAAATCTTGAGGAAACGATTAGCACCAATTAACCATGGGAAATGGACTTTCCAACACAAATTTTCAAAGACATCTGAGGCTCTAAAGTGTTGCTTCTCAAGCATGCCCACAGTGAGTAAACATCTTTAAGCTTTCTTCTTCTGAAAGTTAATTCTGACCAGGAGGCTCAAGAGATATTCCTCAAGAGTCGGACAGAAAGAAAGACATAATGACCATGTTCTTTTGGCTAGGGTGAAAAAAAATGAATCCCAGAAAAGGAAAAATAGGAGTATATTAGGGACCATGAAGTTATTAAAGGTGTGCTTCCCACTGAGGAAGAAATCTGTTGTGTCATTGAGCTGTACTCAAAAGGGAGTTAACACTTGAAGTAAAGCATCATCATTTTTTTAATAAATAGAGATACAAAACTCATTTATGGCAACTAATATTTTAAAAATCAGGTTTCTATTCCATTCCTTTTTATCTAACTATACTTTAATAAAAAAATTTAATGAAGAATGTTTCTATTCTAAAATCATTTCTAGAATGAAATGTGTTTGCATTTTCAAAAATAGTCCAAGAAAATGACCAAAGTATATAAAAATGAGATTGATTACATAAATGTGCCACATCCACATAATAGAATATTGTACAGTCATTAAAGATAATATCTTGGAAACATTTTTTGAACAGAAAGACATCAGTTATGTATTTTTTATTTTAAAAGTAGCTTCCATTTTGAAATGTGTGTGTGCACACCTCTGTATGTACACCAGTGTGATAGATAGCTGATTACTTCTGGATGGTAGATCACCTTATCTTATCTGTATTTTCAGATTTTTTCATAATGAATATGTATTAACTCTATAATGAAAGCAAATATATTTTTAAGGTAGTCTAAGAGGGCAGAGCTGTGTGCAATCAATAAGGCATGTGACATCTCAAATGGAAGAATTGCTTAGACAGGGGATTTGTTGGTGTACATTTGGTCTCCTGAGGGAAAGCTGTTATGAGCTCCAAATCACTACTGCTAGGCTGTCAATAAATAACCCTGGCTTTGCAGGCTTAACATGATCCACCTGTGGACATCCTCACACTAGCTGAGTGGGACCAGGTGTTTGTCTAAGCATAGAGTCATATACTAGCTCTAGCTGATGCTGCATTAGCACTGTGGCAGTTCTGGGAGTGAAAAAGTGCTAAATCATGGGATTTTAAAAATTGCATAAGTAAAATAACTACCTGAACCCACTCATGAAATTTAACCCTGTCGATGGCAAGATCAGATTTACCGCTGAGGCCAAAGAGTCTGTTGTTTCTCTCCTTGGTTCACATTTTAAAAGAAGAAAATACATTAAACAGATCAACATGGGTAACTCCAGAAAAATACATCTATTAAATTTCCCATTCTGATATTGAAATGCAAAAAGAAGGCATGGTCTCTTTCCTGATGGAGCTTACAACCCAAAAGGTAGAGACGCACAATAAACAAATAAACAGAATTATAACAAACATGATTAGTGTTATAAATAAAATTAGTAAGAGGCTGATAAGGGGCTTCTTTTTTAAAAGGAACTGAGGACTACTGAGAAAAAACCACTGTTTGGATTTTTAAATACACATAGGTGGCATCAACATAGCCACAGCTACAGAAATTTGTGCTATAGAAAATGGTTGTAACTTTACTACAATTTTAAAAGGTGTCTTAGTTTCTTAATGTGAACTATGACTCTAATAATTCTCAGTAGAGAAGTCTAGTATTAGAGACTAATATATGGCAGGAAATACAATAAATAAAGTTGATATTGTCCTAAAAGAATATAGCCAATTATAAATAATTAGTGTTGCTAATTTCACTTTTTAAATGAGTGAGACAGAATTTATGTATGTTTAATATTTTATTGTCTTTGTCTCTGATGTGCAAATTGATTTTTATGCATAATTCTGCCTAGCTCAAATACTTCAATAGGTTTTACTGAGAACAAGTAATTACTACTTGGCTAGATGTACAATCTCAAATAAAAGAAAGACATCTTAGAACAACGTAAGTTTGGTTTCCAACAATAAGTTTCAGAGAAAAAAATAGAGCTTTCTTACCTCATCCTTTTACATATGAGAGATTCTGCATATCTACTTTAACTTATTTCAACCCAATAAGTACTTAGCAAATGCTAAGTGGAATGAGGAGAAAAATGAGGAAAACACCCAAAAATGTAATAAACAATGCCTATGCTAAAGGGAAATACAAGATATCTAAGTCAATATTTGTTATACCTACATCTTCCCTCAGCTTATGTCATAGAAACTAGAAAGGAGAGATTTCAACTTGGCACCAAGACTGGATAGCATAATAGGAACTAGTTGACAACCACAGACCAACAAGGTCAAGAACATCCAATTTGTAACAAAGACTTGACAGAAGCCCTAAGATCACAACATCAAGCCTCAGCCCTGCTATCAGAGACTTTGTGGAGACCTTGTCCCACAGAAGCAAGCTATTATTCCCTCTCAGGAGGGAGAATACAAGGCTCGGTATAAGGTACTGTCTTTCCTTCAAAGCATGGACAATAGAAATTTAGGATGATAGCACCAACATTCTGTCATCCTAACAGTCAATTCAGCAAAATCTGGTCCCACATAACAAATTTTTCCTTTTTTCGAATAATTGAATGGTGACCATAATGTACAGTACCAAGCCTTTCCACTGGTAAGAGAATGTAGGTAGCATGAGCACTAAGAAACTCAGCTCAAAGTGGAGATACTTCTTTCGGGAACTCATTGGGGAGCTCTGAAGCAAAGCCAAGCATTGTTCCTATTTCTAGGAAGTCAAGTGAAGACCTTGGCCCTCAGATTCTAGCTAACTTGTCTGAAGGGAACCTTATGGGGAGGACTGGGTATGCAGTAACAAGACTGTCTTGTTTGATAGCAAAAGAAATAGAAATCCAAGGCCTAGGAACCAGTCCTCTGCCTGGATATGGGCAAGTGGAGTGGATGTTTGAAAACATGACACCATGGCAGTCTCATTTGCCAGGTAAACTTGGGTGGAAAACACTTCTTGCACGCACAAGCCAAGTTCATTCTAAAGTAGAGCAAAGACATATGCCCATGGAAATAAGCAAGTCACCTGGAAGCCATGCCATTCCTGGGGGTTATTCCTTGTCCCGCACATGAACCCCGTGAGGCGTTCTTGTGATCACCAAGTGATAACCTAGTGATTTTCAAATGACTTCTACCTCATTCCTTTTGCCATGTCTTCAACCAAGTGTTTTCAAAACATGTCTCAAAATGTGCACATTTTCAATATTTTGGCATTGATGCACAAGTCGTTCAGCAATTACCTCTCTATAGTAGTGGCCTAAGATCCACATACAAAGATGCTGTGGGAGTCACACTTGAAGCTGCTAAAAGTTATGCTCAGAGTTTTGGGTATAATACAGCTAAATGGCGACTGCTATTTCCACCTCTCTACAGTTCCTTTCTCACAACAGACTTGGCGCCAAGATTTCGACTCAGTTACTGTATGGAGGCCACTCCAGTTGCCTTCATGCAGGTTGCCTGACAACAGACAAACCACAAGCCTGGTAACAAACATTGTCTGGAAGCTTATTCTGCTGTCCTCAAGCAAGTTTTCTCATACATGCATAACCTTAGGATTAAAGGGCTTTAGGTGGCTCTCTCAGCCAAGCTCTGTTACACAAGACTCTTTTTCTTTTTATCAGTGTTTATGTGCATTTTACCACATAAAGGTGAGGTGGAAGTATAATTCAAAAGAGAGCCCTCCAGAATCATCCAATATCATATGAATTCCCAGGAATGCTCCCAGACCAGTCTCTTGATAGTCACCTTATTCCAGAGGTGTAGTTACTTGAATGCAGTGCGAAACCCCTACAGCGTTCAAGTTAAATCAGAGTAATTCCCTGTATATTGTTCTGATATTTTAAATGACATCCACCTCATTTTCCATGGCTGGTTTAAAACAACGCTTTTCAGAACACATTTCAGGAACTTTCTCTATTTCAGTATATCAATTTCTCTCCATGGTCGTTAAGCCAATCCCTCTCTGAACTGATAGTCTGAGGTTTGCTTTACAAGAATTAAGAGGCAGCCAATCTTTCAGCCATTAAGAGTTCTCACATTGACTCACCATTCTTCCTACTATACAGGAAAATGGCAGCCATGGTTGCCCCTGCAATCTGGTAGCTTACTCACAGCAGAGACAGCCGCATATATTCATTGCACCATCTGTGTGACTGCTGATTCCACAATCTTAAAAGAGGTTGCAGGCCAACAGACGAATCCTCAGTTTTATTAAGGATTACAGTCTGGCCGCTTATATATCTGTTGCCCCCAGTTTTCTCTTGCAGTCATGACCTTTTGATTGCAGGGCAGTTAGGTGGCTGTCTCAGCCACCCTCTCTTACACAGAGGATCTTGTTTGCTCAGTGTTTATGTGAATTTCATCAGGTGATAGGCACTCGCCATTCCAAAAGGAGCACCAAGTCATGCCCGTCTGTCATCTGATCTCCCTGTGTTTGCTACAAGCCAGGTATTCCTGAAGGGCTGTCAAGTGACATTGTTGTGATTCTTGTGGGGCCACACTCCCAAGATTATGGACGTCTAATTCTTAATTGACTAGTTTCAGACCTAGACATACTACAAAGTCACTAGCTTCTGTGAACAGCAACTATTGTGGAGTGAATGGCCCACGAAACAAAACTTTCTAATCTGACAGGACAGAATGGAGACCTCCACTCATGTCACCAGTGCTGTCCTTCCTTCAGATTATGTACTGGAGACCCAAGCCCATGACAGAAAGCCAATCTCTTTGCAACACTAATTAAACAGAGCCTAGGCCTAATGACACCAAGTCTTTCCTCTTTGAAAACTAGTATATTAGAGACCTTCAATCACAAGGCTAGCCTGTCCTCCAGTAAGAATATCTTTCTTAAAGAATCTAGATTCTTGGCTCCTAGCCTGGATTTTCTGTTAGGAGTGAGATTGGTGACCTTAACTTGAAGTTCCCATCTCATCACCTATGCCAGGAGGTAGAGCTGAGAAGCTGGCCCATAACATTTATTCTGTCTTTTCCTAACAGACACTGAATTGGTGGCCTGTGCCAACAATTCTAATCCTGTCCTCTCCGAACTAATGTCAAGAGGAGTCCTAGGCCCATAGCAACAAGCCTGACTTTATGTAAAGGAAACTAGAATGGAGACTTTTGACACCAAGCCAGGACTCTTTTCACAGGAACAGAGAGCAGGCCCCAGGATACCAAGGATGAGACTGGCTAATTTATAACACTCTGCATGAAACACCTACTCACACAATGCCCAATGTACCCCTGCAAATACAAACTCATGTGGAATGCATGTCCCACAAACAAAGTTGTCTTCTCAAATGAGAGGAAAATGGTAGCTTCATTTCAAGTCATCAGCACTTGAAATGATGTGGAGGATTTATATGGGCCCAAGGCACAGGGCCTGTCTCTTCCTAACAATAAGTACAAGGGAGACTGGGACCCATGCTACTAAGCCTGTCCTCTTGGAAAACTAGTAGACAGGAGACCTTAAGCCACAGGGCCAGCCTGTCCTCTGGTAAGAGAATCTTCACATGTAAAACAGAATCAGGTCTCAGGCCTGGACTTCTCATCAGGAACTACAGTGCTGACCTTGCCATGCAGTTGTGATCCCTTCTTCTGTTGCCAGGAAGTAGAGATGAACAATTGGCCCACAAACATTTCTGTTGACTTTTCCTGAAAGAACCTGAAGTGGTAGCATGGGCCCACAGATCTATGCCTTTCCTCTCTGAACAAAATGTCGAGTGGAGTCATGGGCCCACAGCAACAAGTTTGTCTTTATGTCATAGATACTAGAATGTAGAGATGGGAACTTGGCACCAAGCCTGGATAGCCTAACAGGAACCAGTTGACAGCCCCAGGTCCACAAGGTGAACACCATCCAATTGTTTAACTAAGACTCGACCAAAGGCCCACAATATGCAGCCTGGCTCCTGCTACTAGAAACTCATGTGGAGACCTTGGCCCATAGAATCAATTTGTCATTTCATTACTAGATGAAGGATGCAGGACTTGGTTCATGGCACCAAGACTCTTCTTTCTGAAAAGCATATACAATGGAGATTTGGGACAATGGCATGAAGCTCGTCTCATGCTAACAACAGTAAGTTTGGCAAAGGCCGGTCCCATGACACCAAGCTCTCCCATTTGGAAACTACTGAAAATGTGACCTAAACCCACTGCACCAAGCCTTTTCCCTGGTAAGAGAATGTAAACTGGAAACTTAGAACCTTCACACAAAGCCTGGACTTTTCTTTCAGGAAGGAGATTGAGGAGCAGGATCAAGCCTTTTTTCTATTTCCAGGAAGTAGAGTGGAGACCTTGGCCCACAGAATCTAGCCTAACTTTTCCTAATGAAACCTTATGTGAAAGACTTAGCACATGGTAACAAGACTGTCTTTGTTGAAGAGGAAGTAGGCATAAGTCTCTGGCCCAGGAACCAGGTCTGTGCCTGGAGAAAAGAAAGTAGATGTTTGAAAACACAACCCATGCTGGTCTCATTTTAAAGGAAACTCAAGTGGAGAATGTCTCTCACTCACTCATGACTAGTTCAATCTAAGAAAGAAAGTGGAGGCCTTGGCACACAAATGTCAGACTCTATCTACTGGTTTGGAACTTATATTGCGACAGTGGTTGCCACACTCTTCTAATATTCCAAACATCAAACTTCGTTTATCGGTACTATAGTGGAATCATGAGCGTGATTCCACTAACAGCAAAATTTTGCAATGTGGCTCTCAGGTCCAACTCTTCTTACTTTTCATCACCAAATGTCTCTGAATGGCATAATGCAGAATTCATGACCAGCTCTCTTTTTTATCTTTTTTCTAACAGCTACTGTCGCCATATGCCATAATTTGGCACTCAAGACTGGCTTTTCTTTAAAGGACAGCTTCAAGGCAACAATTGTTGCAAAATGCCATAATGCAACTCAAAGCAGAATGCACTCCAGGGCCATTTAGGCTTATGAGATAGTTTATTTTCTGTCAGAGTTTACCTTCTTGAAAATTAGGCGAATGTCCTTTTTCTCACATTATGCTTTTTTTTTTTTTGCACACCTGATCAAGAATGTGTTACACTGTCAGTCTTTCAGTTCTCAAAAGCTGAATTTTCCAAGAGAAGTGAAAGCATCCTTTTTGAGTGTATCTCATTTTCAAATCAGAGCAAGAATGCATTTGACATTTTCTCACGGAATCAGGATGCACTCGCATGGCCCGGTCTTTAAAATTACCAGCCGATTACTGAAATGTTCTTGTCCAGCCATTCTGTGAATTGATACAAGCAATATCCTCAAATACAAAAGACATTCCACATAGTCAATAAGTGTGTGGAAACCAGCATTTCTGACTCAGGTTAAGTAGAACAAAATCTGCTGATATATATGTTGTTTTTTTTTTTTCTAAGAGAAAACATTACTGGATAACCTTAGACAAAGGTCAAGTGCGCTTCCTTGGAACCCAGGATCTGTATATTCCATTGTGTGCTCAGCAATCAGACCCATTGTCTGATTTTGAATTATCTCCCTCCAGTTGATCCTTTTTATACATGTTGTTCTTCCTCAACTTCCCTTACACTCTCATCACCAGCATTCTGTTGTGTGAGCCTCAGAATTGGCTATTATTTCTTTTGCTTCTTTGTGTCTGGCTCTCTGTTCCAAGTCCACATGGGGAGTGAAACATTAAAGTCCTAGTCTCTTCTGCTCTGACAGTTGAAAAGAGCTGGTCTCCAGAATAATTCTGAGAAGTTTCCAGCTAGTAAGTGACAGAAGCTGCAATTCCCAGCATTGTCCAGCAACCATCCATCTCCAGATTAAGAAATGGTGGCTGAACCAGTGACTACACCCAAGTGGGGAGCTTATGACATTTGGGACAATAGAGAAAATACAGATGCAGCTATTACCAAGTTGGTTAAATTAATCAGTGCATGGCTTTTGAGGCTGGACTCTGAGGAGGCCAGCAGCTAATGCCCACCCTCTGGCAGCAACTGAGAGCAGGTTTTTTTGAGTCTTGTTTCTCAGGGTTCTTAAAGAATGCTGGCATCAGTGGAGAATGAATACCATGACCCTCTAGTCTGGCCTGGGCTGAGGCTGGGGAGGAGATGGTGTTACCCAGTAGTGGGGCTTCAGGAGAAGTCTGGTCTATATGGAGTCCCAGTTTTATGAAGGAAACCTGACAAGTACTCCAAGCTCAGGACACACTAATCCAGCATTTGCTGTGGCATGAAGCCCTCTACCCACAGACCTGACAAATCTATTATCAAGATCCTCCTTCCACCAATACCACAAAGGAAGAATAAATCATGTCTCAGGGAAGTCCCAGGACGAGAGCTAGCCTGGTTGTGCCAAAATCCTTAGGGAAAATGCTAGGCATAGAACTAGACTTGCGATTTCTGTGGACATTGCCCTGAGCCTTCCTGGAGCATCTGCACCTGGCCAGGCCCTAGGAGGCCTGTGATACAGCTGGGCATGAGGGTTTCCAATCTGCCTTCAGCCATCATTCTCCAGGTCACCAGAATTCATGCTTTAGCTTCAAGTCTGTTGACTGATCAAGAAGTGAGTACAAGCTCCTTTACAGTAAGCCACTTTACCTTTTGGAGCTTTCGCTATCCCCCGCTCTGGCCTCAGTATCCTTTTTAGCAAATGGAAATCAGCCTAGCCTAGGGGAGCTCAAATACCCAGAGGGAAGTCCTGAAAAAAATATTGGAGAGTTGACACGGGTTCATCTTCTCTGGTCTTTTTTTTATTTTTGGCACAGATGAATTACCCAATCGAGGTTTCTTTGAGGGAGGACTAGTTCTCAATAAGTCACAGCTGTAGTCCATGCAATTGATTTTGGATATGCAGTGGACTCACCCATCAACTAGCAATCTACTGCATCCTCCCATCACCATCCTGGAGCCCCATTCTTTTCCCTGAAATCTTCCTTCCATTTGCCTTCAACTTGAAGCTTACTTATCCACACCCCTGTGCCTTCTGAAACCTGACCCCTCCTACAACCCCATTCCCTTCATCCTCCAGGTTTTCATACTCTCTTGTAGCCAGTTCTTCCCCCCCCCAACCTTTTTTCACTGTGCCACGTTCCTCAACCTGCCCTGCCATTCCCACATGTGACCCTCACTTCATCTATTGCACTCCATTCTAAGCCATTCTCTCTCTCCCTAATCCTAATCCTGAACACTCTTTCCCTCTATGGAAGGGCTCTGGGTCAAAACTAAGCACCAAGTCCCTGGGGTTTAAGCTCCTGTCAATCTCTCAGCCTGGGCAGGCTGGAGCAGCAGGGTACTGGGTTCTGGGAGTATGTGTTTCGGTAAATTTTTTTAGACCCAGCCTGTGCTTCAGGAAGTTCAGGCAGTGAGCCCCTCCCTCAGTGATGCAGCCAGGCATAATCTCTTTCCTCCAGAGTCAAGGACAGCCAAAGGGCTGAGAAGACTTATAAAGGTCCAGGCTTGTAGGGCGCTGAAGGAAAAAGCATAGGCTGCTTGCAGACCTTAGCTGGGAAGCCTGCTTTATTTTGGGGGACTTAATGGAGCTGTGTCAGACAACAGTCATGGACCACAGTCATGGATCACCTTACTGGGCCATCCTCCATGGGTGTTATACAGCTGTGTCATGTCCTAATGGTCTGGAACACTATTTCAACTAAGCACCTGGCTGGGTCTATTCAATGCATCAGTCGTGTGGCTATGGCCATCCAGGCAAGCGTAAATATGTGAGTGTCTGCTTGTATGTGTCTGTGTGGAAATTTTTTTGAGTGTCACTGCATTTTAACATGTGTTTGCAGACAAGACGGTATTGTGTTTCTGCTCTAATGTGAAAGCCAATCAGCATGTGAGAAGTCAAGTGTCTTCTGCCTGTATCAATGTGTAGGTGAGTGTGGGAAGCATTCTTCCTCTTATTTCCCCAAAGGGATATGTAAAGATTTGGTGAGTCATGGGTGTGAAGAATAGGTCAAAAAGGTGAGGGGAATCATGTCCATCATATCGTGAGAGTTAGATGAGAGACAGATAATTACTAGGCTTTGGGTGGTAAAACCTTTGAACAGTAAGTTGTGGTATCACTGCATCATGCACCTGAAGCTAACATAATCTTGGATTCCATCTATGCTTCAATCAAGGTTATTACTTGAAAACATGGAAAAGGAATCACCTAAAAGGTATCTGCCAGTAAACACCATTTCCCCACCCCAGCCCCAAATCACTATTCTGGAGCTTCATATGCTGCACTGCCACAGAAATCAAGGAGAAGACAGATTGTCACACTTGCTGGCCTAAACCTAATAAATAGAACTTTTTGTCCCTCAGCTGTAGGAAGGCTTGCCCAAACATTGTGGCCCATAGAGGTTCAGTTCAGCTGAGGTCGAAGCTTGGACCAGGGTCCTGATGGCTGCTTTAGGAGCTATACTAAAGCGTCTCTAAGACCTTTTTATTTATAAAGCCCAGTATAAAACCTCTCATTTTCTCAAAGGTTGTTCATGTTCCATTTTTGCCACCTTGCACCATGTATTGATTAATATATGTTGATTGCGAAAAATGAATATCTGAGATAATATGCATTTCTGGTGGCCAGATTTAGGAGTAAAGAGATATAAGCAATGGGCAAGAAGACCATGTAGCACCCATGACCATGCAATTGATCATCCTTGCCTCTCTGGCCCTCTGCCATCCCCCTTCTCATCCTGTATGTGAGAAGAGTTTGCATAGTGATCCAAGTAGAAGTGTTTTTGTCATTCAATTCATAGCATCCTGCGAGGTTCCCAATGGATTCCTGATTACTTCTAAGGAGAAATCATGACAGAGTTTCAGACAGAGGCAAATATGGAACATGAACTTCATATCAGAAATTTGAGACCTGCCTGTGTCCCAGGGAACCATATCTGAATCTGAGGATAAGGATGCACCCCTGTGCCACTAGGGCTTTATGAGTCTATTTTTCATCAGACTTGACCTTTTTGAAAACTAGGGAGAAATGGGAAATGTGCTTTGTCTCACAGCCTTCTTTTCATTGCCATATTTCTTGACAACCGATACAGAATGTGTTACACTGTCTGACTTTTGGCTCATAATGGCAGAATTTTCCATAAGAGGTGAAAGTATCCTTTTGAGTGATCTCATTTTCAAATCAGAGTATTGATGCATTTGACATGTTCTCATGGAACTTGGATGCTCCTATACAACCTGATCCTTTAAAATTACCGTCCATTTACTGAAATATTCTTGGCCAGATATTTTGTGCATTTATTACAAACAATCCCATCATATACAAAACACATTCCCAGTTGTCAATAATGTATGGAAACCAGCATTTCTGATTCAGGTTAGGGAGAGTGAAACCTACCAAGGAAACTAAAACTCATATTGTCCTGCAAGGATTTCTGTTTCCAAACACAAGGTGTAATCTCTGTGTTTTTAACAATTTTCTCGCAGACTTTGTTCCTCCACTTTTTCTCTCAGTGAATACAATCTAAGAACATTTTCTAATACTAGTAGTCTATAACCAACTATTCCAAGAGGTGTTGACAGCAAAACCTGGCATTACTTGTCAGTATCCAAATTGCTCAGAACAGTTCTTATAGATTGGAGAACACAATTTTATTCCATGCAGGGAATAAAAAGATTGACTTGAGCACAATCTAATCAACAGGGTGCTTCCTGAGAATGGAAGTCAAACACATCTTGTCACTATGAAGCTAAGTTTATGATGTGCACTGTTTTAAATACCATGACAAGACGCTAGTTGGAAATGCTCTTTAGGTCAGTGGGCTTTACTCTTCCAACTCTTATACACTATATAAAGTGATTAGTTGAACTTGGAATCTTACATGTCATAAATTCATACCAAATGGGATGCCTACACACTATGTTCAGCACAGTGTTCATTTAGCAAGTGGAACTGAAATACTTGCTGTCTTGCATGTTGTAGTGTTTCCAAATATGATTAAATTATTTAGTTCAGAACCAGTTGCCTGCAAACTCTGTCTCTGACTTAGACTCTCCGTGAATAGATACTAAATGCATATTCTAATACATGTGGAATATGACCACCATTTCCAAAAGATGTTTTAGACAAGGAACTAACATATCGTGTGAGCCTCAAATTGGCCTTTGTAAAAGTGCTTAGTCTGAAAATTCACATCACACTTATTTATAATTCACGAGGTTAAGCGCTTGACTCAACTACATTCTTTTAGCAGGGTTCTTCCTTGAAATCTTGGAATGAAACTCAGACATATCCTGTTATGCCTACAGCTGTGTTTGTGACGTGACTTGCTTCCAATACCATCCAAGGAGGTTATTTGGAAATGCTCTTTAAGCCAGTGGTGCTATACTCTTGGAACTTATACACATTATATAAAGCAAGTCATAAAGAGTAGAATCTTATCAATAATTCAAATGAGACAGGCTACTTGCAAGTTGTGTTCAGCCATGTGTTTTCTGGTGAAGACAATCAAAACTCTTTTCAGCAGTTGTATGTTTCAATATGATTTTCCAGTTACTTGCAAGTCTTGTTCATCTCATTTATCTCTCAGCACATGGAAACACTTTCTCAATGCATTCAGTCTTTGTACAACATGTTTAAAACATGTTTTTGATAAGATACTAGCACATTGTGTGAGCATTACACTTACATGTAATGCATGTAGTAAAGAGTTTGTCCTGAGTACACTCTATTCAGCATGGTTTTTCCTTTGACAGGAATGCAAACACACACATGCTGTCATGCCTAAAGCAACACTGAAGACAAGGGTGAGGATTAGGCTGAGAATTAAAGTTACTCTTATTGTTAGGGTTAGGGTTAGGGAAGGGTTAATGTTAAGATTAGGTTCAACTTTATCATTTGTGTTGATGTCAGCATAAGTGTTGGAATCATTTTATGTGTCAGTTTGTGTTGAGGTTAAGATTAAGGTTAAATTAGCTGTAGGGTTAGGATTAGGGTTGTAGTTAGGTGTGAAGTCAGGATTAATCTTAAATTTAGAGTTAGGTTACAGCTAACATTGAGGTTAGTGTTCGGTAGGAGGTTAGGAATCGGTTTAGCATGAATGTTATTGTAAGTATCTGAGCCGGGTTTTAGGGTTAGTGTGAAGTCTAAAATAATGGTCAGGATTAGCTCTACTTTTCACATTAGCTTTGGGTTGAGGTTAATATTAGGTTTCACATTAGGGGTAAGATTAGGATTCTGGTTAAATTTCAGGTTTCAATTGAAGTTAGGATGAATGTTAGGTCTAAGGCTTGAGTAATGGTTAGAGTGTAGGTAAGTGTTTGCTTGGGAGGTTAGGTGTAGAGTTGTGGTTAAGAGAGTTTCTAAGTAGATGTTCCAACTTCTGGTTAGAAAGTACTGTAACAAGTCACATGATCAACTTTGCCCTAGGCCCAACCAAATGAGTTTGAACTCCATTCTATAATGGAATCCTGCAGAAGCTCTATGCAAATCCTTTATGACAAACATTACAGAAAAGTGTCATTTCCATTCACTACCTGAGCACTGTTCTGAGCACAGTGTCCTGAGACTATCAAAAATGTGGTAAAACTAAAGGCATCCAAAAATGCATTAGTTTCCATTTGCTGATAGATAAATGTGATGCGCAGTTTACAGGTAACCTGTGTAAAAATAGAGATTATAGATGGTGTTTCAGAATAGTACTATGTAATTATAGAATGGTTTCTAATCCATTTACTGCACTGAACTAAGTTGACAACTATACTGTTGGGTACAAACTAATGACGAGCAAGTGCCACCCCTTTGCTATCTGCTTTACTCAATGTGTAAGAGTTGTATGACTAAAAGACTACTACCTTAAGCCTAACTCAAAACTCAAACCTAAGCCTGATCTGTATGCTAAACTTCAACCTAATCTTCAGCCTAATACTAATAAAATGCAAACCCAAGATACAAAGTTCTTTCTAACCATATGGCTTACCCAGTCCCTAATGCAAGACCTATCCCCAACTATAACACTAAAAGTAACCTAACCCTAATCTTTATGCAACCCTAATCCTAACACCAAATCAGCCCAAGGCATCACCTCAAAAATAACTTGAACAGTATCCCTTATCCTAATTTCCATTAAACTAGAATCTTAAAGCTAACTCTAATCCTAATCATAATCCTACCCTAGCTCAAGAGGAAATACTAATTTTATTTTCCATTTATCGATGGCCCTACCCTGTCACCCAACCCTAAATCTAACCTAAGCTGAACCTATTTTAAACCCAAACACTAACCGTGAAGCTAACTCTTAAACTATTTGTAAGTAGAATAAACTCAACACTAACCATAAACCTAACATATGAGTCTAACTCTAAATTTAACACTAACTCAAAACCTAACCCTAACTCTAATCCTAACATTAACATGAACCAAAATTAAACTTTAAACCCTAAGTCTCACCCTGTCTAAAATTCTAAACCTAAATCTATCCCTCACCTTAAAGCTAACCTTGTCTTTACCATAAACCTAATTTTAATTCTAAGCAGAACCCTTATGAAAAGGCAAACCCTAAGCTCAAATCTAAATACAACTCATTGGAAACTTATTGGAAACCCAAAACCTGAACTGCAATCAGATTCAAACCCTAACTTTCACTTTCACTTTAACCTAATCATCAAGTCAACCTCAACCCTAACCCTAACCCTAACCCAAACACTAACATTAACCTTAACTATAAACCTAACCTGAACTCCAAACTTCACTCAAATGTAATCCTAACATCCACCCTAAAATTGCCCTAACCCCAACCGTAATGTCATCTCTAATTTAAATCTGAACTCTTCCTTCAAAACTTACCTTAAACCTAACCTCAACCCTGAACCTAATCATCAACTGAACCCTAACCTTAATCCTAATCCAACTACAAACTTAACTCATAACCTACACTGAGCCCTCATCCAGACCTGAACCTTCACCATAAACTTAGGCCTTATTCTAAACCTACTCCTCATTAAGAACCAAATCCTAACCTCAAAGCTGTTGTCAACCCACATGTTAATTTTAACCATAACCATAAATTCACCTATAACTGTAACCTATCCCTAAACCAAACCCTAAACTTAACTCATATTTAAATTAGAGATGAAATTAAGGTTATGCTTAACCTAAATCATACCTTAAACCTTCCCCTAACCCACATGTCAACCCATATTTTAACATTAATTCTGTTCTCTGAGCTTCCTTCAAACTTAACTTCAACCCTATCACTAATCCTAACCTGAAGCTGCACTGTATCTCTAAACCTAACCTTAACTCTAGTCCTTACTCTAATCCTTACCATAATGTAAATTAAACCCTAAACTCCCAGTTTCTTGTAGAGCTAATTCTAAACTTAACTCTAACACTAAGCCTAAACTTAAATTAACCCTAAATTTAACCCTAAAACAATAGCTCTTGCCCCAATCCTAAACAAACCCTAATCCTATTTTAAAACCTCCACCCTTACTTGAAAGAGAATTCTAACCCTGATCCCCAACCCTAAATCTCATCAGAACCTTAACTCTAATCCTACACTAACCTTAACTTTAATTCTGTCCCAAATCCTAAATGTAACTGAAAACCTAACCCTAACACTAATGCTAATCCTAATACCAATCTCAACCATAAACTCAACCATAGTCCTAACCTTATAACAAACTAAACATAACCCTACCACATTAATCAAAACCTAAAAACTCACCCTAACACTAACCTTAACTGTAGACAGTCTTTATTTAAATTAAAATGCAACTTCAATGCTGACCCTGTCCATCATACTAATGATAATCCTAATTCATATGCTAACACTAATCTTAACCCTAACCTTAATTGCAGTCCTTACTTACCTGAGCCCTAACAAGAAATTGAAACCTAAAACTAATTTATATCTAAATCCTAAAGACAACTCTAATTCTAATCCTAAACATAAATCATCAGTTCAACTCTCTCACCTCAAATATAACTCTAAAATTTCATCTAACCCTAATCCAAAACCCAGCCCTGAATCTAACCTCTCAATCCTAGCCTCGCCCTTACCCTCATCATGTTGTGGTCGACAGCCCCCAAAAGACACGTGGACCACCAGAACTCTCAATGAGTTATAGGAATCACACTCCTTATTCAGCCAGCTGGGTCTGCCAGGGGTACACAGACCCCAAATTAAGCAGCCCCGAAATGTAGAGGTACAGGGTTTTTAAGCCCAAAATCCCATTCTTCATTCTGTCTGAACACGAAGGTCTATTTTTCTTCTATTCATTACCTGTCAACCCACTGGTCAGGTGTGCAAGCTGGGGTCCAGAAGCAGAAAGCTTGTTAGAATGTTATGTTTCCATAGTTAGTAGCCTATGTTCCTATGGCGATAGCCAAACAGTAATTTCTAGCAAGTAATTAATTTTTAAACAGTAATTCTCCAGCTAACACAATCATAACATTAAACATCACCCTAATTTAAGGCCCAATCCTGACCGCAATGCTAAATCAAACCCTAATCCTAAAACTAATCATTAAACTCATTTCTTTATCTAATCATAACCTTAAACCAAAACATAACCCTAACCAAAGCCATGATGTTAACCTTGACTCTAAACCTAACAATAGCCCTTACCCAAAACCTAACCCTCACCTTAATTTAAATCACACCATAAACTCCAAGCTAATCTAACCCTAACACCAAGCCAAATCACACACTCAACTCAAACCCTACAACTAATCATGAACTTAGCCTTCACCACAACACTAAATACAAGTTTAATCTAAAATTAACCCCAAACACTAAACTTGAAGCTAACTTTAAATGTAATCCTAACCCTAATCCTCATCATCAATTCCATGCTAAACCTAACATGAACCCCCAACTAATCAGAAACTCAACCTGAATCCAAAACCTAAACCTAAGTATAAACTTAACTCAAACTCTAGTCCTAACTTATCCCCTATCCTTAAATCTAACTTAAACATAAACAGTACCTTAACACGATCTATAAAACTAATCCTAATGTAAACCCAAACCCTTACCTCAAAGAAAACTCTAACCCTAACCCTGACCCTAAATTTATTTCAAGCATGACTCATCAATATAAAAACAAAATATAAACTTAACCCCAAACTTAACCTTAAGCCCAAACAAAGACTAAGCCCTTACCCTAATTCTAACCATAGTCATAAACTCATATCTCAACCTATGTCTAAATCTATCCCTAACTGAAAACCTGACCCTTAGCTGAAACCAATGCCTAAACCTAAACTTAACATTCATTTAAACCCAGAACTGAACCTCAAAGGTAAATAGAACCCTAACCCTAATTTAAAACCTAATCATCAGCTCAATTCTTAACCTAATCCTAACAATAGCACTAAACCTAATCTTAACCCTACCTATAATTTAACCGTAAACTCAAAGCTAACTCTAAACCTAATCCAAACCTAACCTTATCTCAAGACCTAACCCTAACATTAACCCAAATTTTAAGCCTCACCATAGATCATGCCCAAATCCTAATCGCTTACCCTAAACTTATTGGAAACCCAAACTCTATCCTTGAATATAAGTGTAATCATAACCCGAACTTGATTGGTAATCATAGAGCCAAATACAACCCTAACACTACCCCTAAATCTAACTGTAAACCCGACCCTAATCCTAACACAAAATGTAAGAGGAATACTACCCCTAACACTTAACCTATCATTTCCTAGACTCCCCTTAACCCAAACTCCTACTCAAAACTTAATTTAAATACAATCCTTGACCTAAATCTAATACTAACACACCCCTAGACCTAATCATAAACCCAATCCAAAACCTGACCTAACAAAACCCTAATGGTAACCCTAATTTAGCAAATACCCTAGTCCTAAACCCTAACTTAAGCCCTGACCTAGAAGCTAACTCAAATCCTACCTATAAACCTACTCTATCAAAGCTAACCCTAAACTCAACACTTGTTCTAAATCTAACCGAAAGCCTAACCTAACCCTGAGTGTCACACTAATACAAAATCTAACCCAGTTTGAACCCAAACCCTCTCTGATAGCTAATTCTAAGCCTAATGCTAATTCTAATCATAACCTTAACCTATCCCTAAACCTAACTCTAACCCTAATCCTAATTCAAAACATAACCTTAAGCATAACCTTAAACCTTCTCCTAACCCACATGCTAACCCATATTTTAACACTAACTCTGCTCTCCAACCTTCCTCCAAACTTAATTTCAACCCTACTCAACCAGTTTACTCAACTGTAAATTGACCCAAAGCCTAACCCTAAACTGAATCCTAACACTAGAATTTGCGTTGGCTGGAGAATTACAAATTATTACTGGCTGGAAATTACTGCTTGGCTACCACCATAGGAACATAGGCTATTAACTATAGGAAAACAACATTCCAACAAAAAGCATTTTGCTCTGTACCCTCATTTGCACACCTGACCTGTGGGTTGACAGGTAGTGAATAGAAGAAAAATAGACCTTTGTGTTCAGGCAGAATGAAGAATGGAATTTAGGGCTTAAAAACCCTGTATCTCTACATTTCGAGGCTGCATACCCCTGGCAGACCCAACTAGCTGAATAAAGAGTGTGATTCCTATAACTCACTGAGTTCTGGTGGTCCATGTGTCTTTCGGGGGCTGGCGGCTACAACAGACTCAGCTTAATACTAGTCCTTACCTTTATGCTAACCTCAATTCTGGCCATAATAGAGACTCAAAATTTAATCTTAAATTTAACTATAATACTAACTCTAACCCTAATTGTACGCACACCCTCAATAAAACATTAACCCTTAACCTTACTCTAATCCTAACCCAAGCACTAGTCTTAAATCAAAACCTAAACCTAAACTTAACCACAAACCTAACCCTAACCCTAACCACAATTCTAACCTTAATCCTAACCTTAACCACAACCCTAATAACCTTAACCCTATACCCTAAACCTAATCCTAAAATCTAACCCTAAAAACAAACCTAACCATGCCCACCTAATCCAAACACATAAAGCTAACTGTAACTTTCGTCTCACCATCTAAGTACCCCTACTCTAACACTAACCACACTCACTATAAATATTAATGACCATAATAACCCCAAACCAAAACTTACCCTGACCAACTAACCCAACTTAACCAAACATACCAATACAGCAACCAAAATTAACTAATCAATTAAAAAGAATAAATCAAACAACTCACCATGTAACCCAAAGCAACAACTAAAGCTAACTAACCCAAACCACCTAAGCCATTAACCAACCCTAACCAGCTAAACTGAAACCATAAGTTTCTAACCCTAACCCTTTAATTCTAATCCTCTACCCCTTTAAGTTCATAGCCATCACACACTAATCCTATCATCCAAACCCTACATTAAAACCTCTACCTAACAACCTTAACTAAAATCTTAAATCTCTAATCCTAACCTTTAACAAATTTACCCTTAAACTTAATACAAGCTGCAATTGCCCATAATCTAACATCATGAAAAACTAAAATAACCATAACTTTGACTCTAACCATAACTCCAACACCAAATGTAACCACGTTTATAAATTCATACCTAATTTTAATACTAACCTTAACCCCTAATCCCCATGCCTTGAAAGCTAACATGTAGGCCCTAGCACCTAACCCATACACATAACTGTAACCCCTTATCCCAACCATAAACTTTAAAACCCTAAACATAACTGTCTGAATTACAATAACCTTAACCCTGTAACTACATACTGCTACATTAACATAATCATTCTAAACCATAAATTATAACCTAACATTGACTGAAACAATAACATATATAAATATGAACACAACCTAAAAAGTAAACTTGACCCTATTCATATCTTCTAATCCTAACCCTAACACTGCCAAGACACCGACACCCTCAGCTTCAGGCTAAATCCTAAAGCTAAGCCTGCTGCCCAAACCCTAACACCTTAACCAAACCTCTAAATGCCAACTCTGACCTTCGACTTTCTAAAATCCTAACATCTTAATGTCTAAACTTTGGCTTTAAGCCAACCTGACCTCCAATAACACTCACTGTAACCCTATAACTGTGTTAGCTGGAGAATTACTGCTTAAAATTAATTACTTGCTAGAATTACTGTTTGACTATCACCATAGGAACATAGGCTACTCACTATGGAAACATAACATTCTAACAATAAGCTTTCTGCTTCTATACCCTGGCTTACACACCTGACCAGTGGGTTGACAGGTAGTGAATAGAAGAAAAATAGACCTTTGTGTTCAGACAGAATGAAGAATGGGATTTTGGGCTTAAAAACCCTGTACCTCTACATTTTGGGGCTGCTTAATTTGGGGTCTGCATACACCTGGCAGACCCAGCTGGCTGAACAAAGAGTGTGATTTCTATAACTCACTGAGAGTTCTAGTAGTCTGTGTGTCTTTCGGGGGCTGGCGGCCACAACATTTGGAGACCCCAGCGAGATCTCAGGGAGTGGCCCTGAGATCTAAGACTGGACCGGCCTCCGAAGCGGTTGTTGTCCCTGTTACAGATTCAAAGGAGTGGCCAACCTGAGACATTCCAGGACCCTTGAATGCTGTGACAGGGTTACTGTAATCATCAAGGATGCAACTTTTAGGACACACTCTTTGTTCCTGGTCCCGACGGGAATCTGGAATCTCCGAGGCCTCGGCATCTGGATAAAAGTACCTTCCTGGTTCTGTTGACCAGTCATTGGGGGTCCGTGGAGAGACTGGACGCAGTCATATCTCCCAGACCACGGCCAGGCTGCGGGATGCTGCCTCCTGTGCCCTGTTTTCAGGTTCTGTTTATTGTGTCTGGTCCTGTCTAGGTTGTAGGTGGCGGACTTCTCTGGGTCCACCTACACCCCAGTAATCATTCTTGTCTGCGTGTCTGTTTTGTTCTTGTCTGCATGTCTGTCTGTTTGTGTTTTCTGTGCAAATGATGGGGGGGGGGAAGCCCAAGTTCACAGAAAACACCCTTGAGGTGTCTTCTGCGACATTTCAAAGAAGGGTTTGTAGAGGGGGTTGATTATGACATAAAGTTTTCTCCAGGCAGGGTAAGGATATTGTGTGAAGTTGAGTGGCTGTCTTTTGGTGCACAACTGGCCTCTGGAGGGCCCCTTTGACAAGGGTTTGGTGAGAATGTTTAAAAGATAGTCATGGGAGACCCAGGACATCCCGATCAGTTATCCCACATTGATCAATGGTTAGATCTTGTTGAGAACCTCCCTCCTTGGCTCTGCCAGTGCGCTGTCTCTCTAGGGGCACAAGTTTCAGTTATGGGTACCTGGAAACATGCAGCAACTGAATCTCCAAAATAGCCCAGTCCCTCAGTCCTCCAAACTCCTCCGGAGGACAGTGACCTTCCCCCACCCTATAATCCAGGACAACAGAGGCCAATAGCACCACCTCACCTCCTCGGACACGGGCAGGTAACCCCTATGGGCTTTCTGCTTCCACTCCGGGCAGGGCACTAGCCAATACCACCACCTCGGCCATTCTCCCAGCCGAGCACCACCCAAGGGTCATCACATTGACAGGCTCTTTATGGTTTACATGCCTTTTTTGACTAGGGACCTGTACAACTGGAAGGCACAGAATCCGCCTTTCTCTGAGAAACCCCAGGCATTAATAGGACTTTTAGAAAGTGTCTTTCAGACTCACTGCTCCACCTGGGATTATTGCCAACAGCTTTTAATTACTCCCTTGACCTCAGAAGAAGGAGAAGAAATGTGGACACATTAGAACTGAAACACAAAAGATAGCTACGTGAGGAAGGAGAGTTGAGGAAGCAGGGGAACAAGATGAGGAGGAATTTCCCTCCACCCGTCCAGACTGGGGACACAATTCTCAGGCAGGAAATCAGTACCACCAGATTCTAATTGGGGGAATGAGGATGGCTGCTTGTCAGCCAACTAACTAAAGTAACTGAAGTTATACAGAGAGGGACCTCAGGAATCCCCTGGAGCATTTCTTGAATGAGGCGTACCGGGTATACACCCCCATTGATCCTGAGGCCCCTGAGAACCAGCAGACAATTAATATAGCCTTTGCTACTCAGGCAGCCCCTGATATCAAGCATAAATTACAAAACTTAGAAGGTTTTGCAGGGATGAACCTGTCTCAACTTGTTGAGATAGCCCAGAAGGTGTTCAACAACAGGGAGGCACCAGATGACCCCAAACATATGGCTAAAATCCAAAGCTACTGTCATCAACCCAGCCAATCTGTTGCCAGACCCAGACCCTGAGATCTGACTACGCAGATTTCATTGACGCTGTGTGTTCCTCGCGGCCAGACCTCAAAGACTCCTCTCTGCCTGAGACTGATGAAGTTTTGGTCATGGATGGGAGTAACTTCATGCAAGAGGAAAGGAGGTATGCTGGGGCAGGGGTCATAACTCTAACTGGCACTATCTGGGCATGGGCTCTTCCCCTCCCCATGGGACTTCTGCTCAAAGGGCAGAACTCATCACCCTCACTGAGGCACTAAGATGGGGAAAGGATAAGGCAGTCACAATATACACTGACAGCTGATATGCCTTTGCCACTGCACATGTTCACGGAGCCATCTACAAGGAAAGAGGGCTTCTGACTTCAGCTGGGAAAGACATTAAGAACAAGGAGGAGATCTTAGCCTTACTTTAAGCCAGAGAGATGCCTAAGGCTCTGGCTATTGTTCATTGTAAAGGACATCAAAAAGGAAATAGTCCTGAGATTGAGGGAATCCTACGAGCCGATGCAGAGGCAAGAACAGCGGCCACAAGGCCAGTGCGGCTCACATCACATCTACTGACTGTTGTCCCTTACCCAAAACTGCCTCCATATTCGACCTATATGGTGGAAGAGAACATTTATTTTCAAGACTAAGGAGCCACTAGGATCCAACAGGGGTGGTGGACGACCCCAGATGGAAAAATTGGGCTCTCATGGGTCCTTGGAAGGACTCTCCTCTATCAACTACACCAGGAAAGAGACTGCCTAACCCTGACTACAGAAGGCTACAACTATTTACTTGTTTTTATAGACACCTTTTCAGGATAGGTAGAGGCCTTCCTCACCAGGAAAGAGACTGCCTTGGTAGTTACTAAGAAACTACTTCAAGAAATCCTCCCTTGATTTGGTCTTCCTGGAACTCTAGGGTCAGATGACAGGCCAGCCTTTGTAGCAAAAGTATCACAGCAATTGGCTGGCTACCTAAATTTGCAATGGAAACTCCACTGCGCCTACCAGCCCTAAAAGTTCGGGCCAGGTAGAGCAAATGAATCAGACCCTAAAATAGACATCATCAAGTTAGGATTAGAAACTGGTGGGACCTAGGTAGAACTCCCCTTTGCTCTTCTCCAAGCCAGGTATACTTAATGGATTCACTCCATTTAAAATTTTCTTTAGAAAACCCCCACCTTTAGTACCTAGAATAAAAGATGAGAAAAAGGCAGAATTATGTAACCTTGTTTTATTTAAGTCTTTACAGGCCCTTTAAAGTGTACAGGAGGAGATTTTGTCTTGGGTTTGTGCTATCCACTCAGCTCTGAAGGACGGACTTTCCCATCAGTTTCAGGGGACTCTGTGTGAATCCAGAAGTTCACTTCCAAAGGACTAGAACCTAAATAGAAAGGAACCTTCACTGTCTACCTGCTGACACCCACTGCAGTTAAAGTAGACGGCATCCCTTTGTGGATTCATCACTCCCCCATGAAGGCAGCATGAGAGTGGACAGATCAGGAAGATGGGCCCTTAAGACTAAGACTCAAGCATATATAAGTCTAACCCTTTGTTTCTTCCTTTTTTGTCTTTAGTCCAGGCATTTGACCAGCCACAACCAGAACCAGAAGAAGCAGTAATAACTTTGCTAACGACGATACACAAGGTCTTAAATAAGACCACCCCAGACACAGGACAAGATTGCTGGTTGTGCCTAAACCCAAAACCCCCTTACTCTGTCAGGGTAAGAACTCCCCTAAATTTAACTAAGCTCAGCAAGCAAGAACTTCAAGCCAATTCACTAGTAAAAGTAGTCCTCTGAAATAGAAGAGATTTAAATTTATTACTTTTAAAACAAGATAGATTATGTATGGTTCTAGGTAAAACCTGTTGCTTCTATGCTAATAACTCTGGAATACTTAGAGAAATTTAGATGCTAGGGAAAAACTAAGACTAGCCTCAAATGACTGGTTTCATAGGATTTTCAGTTAGTCACCATGGCTAACAACCCTCCTATCTGCTGTAGCTGGACCTTTAATCCTCCTCTTCCTCCTCTTATTAACTTTGGCCCCATGTTCTCTTAATTTCTTGTTTGAGAAGCTTTGTGCAAATTCTATATGAATAATCAAAGATTTAATTTCTGCTAAGGCCAGTGGGGAATGTGTTAGCTGGAGAATTACTGTTTAAAATTAATTACTTGCTAGAAATTACTGTTTGGCTATCGCCATAGGAACATCGGCTACTAACTATGGAAACATAACATTCTAAGAAGCTTTCTGCTTCTGTACCTCCACTTGCACACCTGACCAGTGGGTTGACAGGTAATGAATAGAAGAAAAATAGACCTTTGTGTTCAGACAGAATGAAGAATGGGATTTGGGGCTTAAAAACCCTGTACCTCTACATTTTGGGGCTGCTTAATTTGGGGTCTGTGTACCCCTGGCAGACCCAGCTGGCTGAACAAAGAGTGTGATTCCTATAACTCACTGAGAGTACTAGTGGTTCGTGTGTCTTTCAGGGGCTGGCGGCCACAACATAACTTTACTTCAAATGTAGATAGAACATTCCAACCCTAGTTGTAACTCTAACCCTGTCCCTAACTTTTACCCTAATTTACACCCTGACTAAACCCTGACAAATTCTAGTGCTACACCTGCACCTAAAACAAACCCTAAAATTCAAACCTTATCTATAAACATCCTAATGGAAATCGATACTTTAATCCTAACACCAAATGCAAGCCGAATAGTAAACCTAAGCCTAACAGTCATCTAAACCTGATCACTACTTCCAACCACAATCCTAACTAAAACCTTAATTCTAAACATATTACTAAACCTCACACAAACCATACAACAACTTCTAATAACCTTAGACACTTGACCTAACTTCAAATCTAACTCTGCCATACTAACCCATGACTGTAAATTTTAATCTAAACCTAATCCTCACTCTTACCTTCAGCCTAACCACCCTGAATCTAACCACATGAACCCTAACCACCATAACTCTAATCTCTAACACCAAACCCTAAACCCAAGCAAATGACTAATCATTATCCCACTCATCAACCAACTAACTAGCACTTACCAACTAACCAATAAGTCCAAACTAACCAAGAAGTCCTAACCAAGTATCCTAAACTTCTATCTCTCTAATCTTCAAGCCATCATGCTAACACCCTCCATTTCACTGTCTTATAACCCTAAACTTAAAACAAAATTTATACCAAAACATAACCTAAATCCTAAGTGTCATATAGAACCTCACTTCTGAAACTAATACTAACCCTGATGCCATACCTAAATGAAATTAAGAACCTGACACTAACCATAATTTAAAAAATAATCTTAACATTCTAACCCTATCTAAATTCCTAACCTTAATTATAACCCAAGAAATAGCCCTAACTTTATCCCCAACCTCCTAATCAACTACCCAGAAAACACAAACCAACACAAACTAGCCCTAACCACTTAACCTAACCAACTAACCAATGAACACTAACCAAATACTAACCAACCCAACTTCCAATGAATGAACTAGCACTCACCAAATAAACCAAACCGCATAACCAGCTAACCCTAGCCTACCACTAATCCTGAGCAACTAACTCTCACACTCTAGCCATAAACCTCTAACCCCATCTGACTCTATTTCTCTTAGCTTCAAATGCCACCCTTGCCCTACCCTACAACACCAACTCTAAACCAGAAACTATAACTAAAACAAACTCCTACATTTACCCAAACCCTATCCCAAAACTTTAAAAAAAAAAAAACTTAAAAAAAGCTAGACCTAAACTTGATTATAAAGTTAACCTTAATTATAAAGCTAGTTATGACACTTAACCCTATTAGAAACCCTGAGCCTAACCCTAACCCTAACCATAAGCTTAGCAATAAACCTAATGCTGCCCCTAAATATATCTCAGATTACAAGTTAACCTTTATCTTTAACCTGCCCTTAAACCTAACTCTTAACCTTCACATAAACCATATCCTAACTTCTAAAAATAATAAATATTTAACTTTGATTCTAACCCTAAATGACCCTAATGCTAACCTATGACCTCAAATTTTAATCGAACCCTAAGCCTCACTCTCACCTTCTCCATAAACCCTAATTCCTAACCCTGAGATTCTAACCCTGACCTACTAACCAACTTAATCAACCAACCCAAGCCAACTTACTGACCAAATAACTCTAATCTTAACTCTAATTCTAAACACTAACCCTAAACCTTAACAACTTCAACAAACCACCAAACCAAAACCAACTTCCCCTGGGCAACTGACCCTAACCAAATAACCAATTCACCAACTAGCCTGATTTGCCAATTAACTAAGTAATGCTAATGAATAAAGCCTACTCGACCCACTAACCCAACTAAACTTACTATTCCATATCAATTGACCCAATACTAAATAACAAATTCTAATAATAAAACTTAGCGATTAACTCACCCTAACCAAGGTTGCCTAACCTATTCACACAACTAGTCCTAAAAGGCTAACCCTACTAAATAAACAACTAATCAATTGACCTTAACCAATGAACCCTTACCTGTAAACTTAAACATCGCACACTAAACCTCTAACCCAAATATAAACCCTAACCTGCTAATATTAACACTCTAACCCTCTAACCCTCAAAGCCCTAATCATCACTACCTCACCCTATCCTATAAAACTTTAAACCAGATCCTATATTTAACTTAACCCAATCTTAAAGGACAGCCAAACCTTATACTAAACTCTGACCCTAACACAAACACCATTACAAAACTCAATTGTAAGTCTACTCTTAATTTTTCAAATACGATTTTCACACTATCTTAACCATAACCCTAGTGGTAATCACAAACATATTTCAAATCGATCCAAAATCTAACCTAACTTCTAGCCCTATTCCTAACTCTAATTCCAACCCTCAGGGCAAACCCTAATCTGCTTTACAACCTTAAACTGACACTTAACATGATTTCACTGTCACATAAACCTAACCTAGAATTATCAATTTAAATCAAACCCTGACCTTCACCTTAACCTCAACATAATCACCCTGATCCTAATTTCCCTAAACCGAAACTCAAAAGCCTAATCATGACCAAAATACTCTAATCCTATCCTTAAACTGAACCTGATCCTGAAACAACTCAACTTAATAACAACTTACCAAGCAACCAAATGACTCAACTGACCTAACACTCAAGTAACTAGCTAATTTAAGCTAACCAACCCATTAACCACTACAACTAGCAATAACCAATGAACCTGAACAAACTAACTCCCAAACCTCTAACTATAAATGTCTAACTATAGGTCTAACTATAGACCTAAACCAAGAACTCTAACCATCTAACCCTTATCAAAACCCTTAACCTTAGAACATTGCAACCTCTCACCCTCATTCAATCACATAACTCTAACCCTAAGCTAAATCCTATACTTAAATTTATCATCAGTGAGACCCTGTCATCAATTCTAACCCAAACCTCACCATGAACAGTCTAACTAAACTCATTAGCTTAAATTTAACCCTAATTTTAAAAGTAACTGTAACATTTTCACCCTAACTTAAACCTTGACCCTAACCATATCCAAAACCCTAGAAATAGCCACAAACCCTTCGTTTAACCTATCCAAAATAGTACCCTCACTTCTAACCAAAGCCTTAAGTCTAACTTTAAACCTAACCAGAACCTTAACTTAAAAACGATCAACTGACTTCAAATACTAATCTTAAATGTGTCACTCTACTTAACTTCAATTTCACCACTATCTTACTCAATTATATTTTTAAATATATGATTATATTTTTAAATCTAACCCTAACTTTCACCATCTATAAGCACCTTAACTCTAACCATCCTAATCTGACTAGTACATTCTAACCTTAAGGTTAATACTAACCAAATCAACACTAACCATATAACTAACCTTAATTGACTGAGAAAACTTACCAACTAACCAACCAGGGCAAATCAAGTAATCCAAATCACAAACCAAACTTACCAACTAATCCTAAACAATGAACGAATAACCCCTACCATCTATTCCTAAACCGTTAACTGAAATCCTATAGCCCAAAATCTCTAACTGCAACTATTTATCCCTAACCCTCTAACCCTTGTTCACTAACCTTCTAACATTCAAACCTTTGATACTTACTCCCTCACCCTAAACCAAAGCCATTCTCTAAAATCAGCACTAATCCTGATGCACACCCAAACCCTATCCTAAGCTCTACCACTATCTACACGAAGACTGTAACGAAGTTCAATTATAAGCACCATCCTAATTGTCACTTTAAGCTAACTTTCACATTCTAAACAAACAAGTCCTGACCTTAATCCTGACCATAAGCCTAGTAATAACCCTAACCTTATCCCTTAACCAATTCCAAAATCTAACCTAAAGTCGAACCCTAATACTAACCCTAAACCTATCTTTACACTAAATTTTAAGGATATGTGTAAAATATTAAACACTTAACCTAACTTAAATCCTAATCCTGTCACCCGACCCCCAATCTATGACTGTGAATTTAAATCTATCCCTCACCCTCCACCTCACCACTCATCCTAAATTCACTCATCCTAAAGACCTTTACCTTAAACACCCTCAACATAACCAACCCTATTCTAACCCTAACCATGTCACCAACCAACTAACTAGCCAACCCTAGTAACCAGCTAGTCTAAGCAACTAACACTAGTTGGCTAACCAAACCAAGCATCTCACCATTTCTCCTATGGACACATAAACCAATTAGCACTAACCATTAACCAACTAATGCAACTTACCAACTAGTACTACCTAACTAACCACTGAGCCTAAACAAACTGACAAATTAAATAAGACTAACCCACTAACTGTAAGCCTTGAGACCTGAATTTCTCCAAACCTTGTATCCCAACTTACCCTAACCCTTGAATCCTACCTCTCTAAGCCGTTAACCTTTCAAATACTAACCATCACACCTTCACTCATCCTATCTTAAAACCCTAACCCTAAAACAACAGCTAGAACTAAAACAAATTCTGGCTCTTAGCTCACCCAAACCTTAACACAAACCCAAACATAAATGCTATACCTGAACTCCATAAATGCTGTACCTAACCCTAATTTTAAATGAACCTTATCATTTCAACCCTAACTGAAACCCTGACCTTTACCATATCCATAACCCTAACAATAACAATAACCCTAAACATGTCCCTAAACCAATCACAAATTCTAACCTAACCTCTAAGTCCATCCCTAACCCTGAACCTATCCTTCAACCTAACTGTAACTCTCATAAAAAATCATAACCTAATATCTAACAAGTGTAAATAAACATGACCTAACCCAAATCAAAACCTTAACTGTGACCCTACCTAACAATAATAATCTATGATTGTACATTTAAATCTAATTTTAACCCTCACACTCAAGTTAATCACTCTCACCTTAAACATCCTAAGAGTCCAAATGCTCTAGCCTCAACTACATGGTCCTAACCCTCAAACCCTAACGCTCTAATCTTCAAACCTGCTTCAACCATAGCCCCGACACGTTCACCCCATCTTATCACCTTAACAGTAAACTGAAAACTATAAAGCTACTCCAATCCTAAATCTCACCCAAACCCTAGCCTAACCTCAAATGTGAACACAAATGTTAACAGTATACCACAATATAATAGCAAGCCTACAACTAAATAGAATTTTATGTTATACCTTTAACACCCTAACTTATGATGCTAATTGCAATACTAGCAATCACCATAAATATGTCCCTAAACCTATCCCAATATTTATCTTGACTTCTAACCATAATGCTAACTCCAAACTGAATCTTATGCCTATTTCTACCCTCATGTATCCATGGCCTAATTTTTAACAATTATCATAAACCTAACTTCAAACCTCAATATAAATAACTCTAACCATAATGTGTTTGCAAATTTCTATTTAACTCCAACCCTCACCATCACCCTAATGCTAAATCCTAAATTCTAACCCTAACTCCCTAACTCCTTAACCCAAACCCCCAGCTTTGATCACCTAATCTCTAACACTATCTCTACCTTAAGCCTTGACTCTTAAAACTGAACTCTAACACACAACTCCATAACCCCTACCCACAAACCTAAACCTTAAATCTAAAAGTCAACCATAAGTTTCACAACTCTAACCCTAACTACCCTAACTTTAACAACCATAGCCTCTAACTCTATTATCCTAAACACCTAACCACCCTTACCTCATCAGCCATATCCTAAATTTTAACCATATAATAATGCTCTAACCAAACTCAAATGAACAAAGAAACCAACTACCCCTAGCTAACCAAACTTAACTAACCAAGTATAATTAACACAGTAACACAGCTGATAAACTAGCCCTTACCAAGTAAACCTAAATACCTACCAAACTGACCAACTAAACCTAACCAACAAACACTGACCCTCTAGCCCTAAATGTCTCACTGTCAAACCTTTAACTGAAAATTTAACCTCAACTATATAATCCTAACTCTCAACCTAACCCTATGATTCTCTCACCTGTCCACCTTCACATTCACCCTATACTATAAGCCTAACTTTAAATCAAAAAATATACCTTAACTAAACCCTATTCCTAAACCTCACACTAAGCATATTCTAACCTTTATCCCTAACCTATTCCTAAACTCAATTATGAGCCTAACCCTCAACACTCTCAATTTTTTAAAAATTACCTTACCCTTTTAGCCTAAGTCTTGATCATAACTATAAGAAAACTTCAACAATGATCCTAAACCTATCCCCAAACCCATCTTTAAACTTAATTCTAATATATAAACCAACACCTAGCTTCTAATATTCTTGAACACAACCTATCTTCAATCATAGCCCTGTCCACCTAATTCTAATTTATTTGTAAATTTAAGCCTAATTGTAATCCTCATCTCACCCACTATCAAACCATCCTACCCTAACACTATCCACACTCACCGTAAACACTAACAACCACGACACTCTACCAAAACCCCAATCCCAAACAACTTATGCTAATTTACTGGTCCAACATACCAACTAATCCTACATACCAACCCAATTTACCAACACACCAAAAACCCAAATTGACTAACCGATTAACTACACAAAACCTAATTCAAATCTTACTCATAAACATCATCCTAACAAAAATTCTAAACTTTAATCTTAACCGAACCGCAAGGCAAATATAGCAAACCTTACCCTAATGGTCATCTTAACCTAACTGCTAATTCTATAACCTAACCCAAACATTAACCTAAACATTAATCTTAAACCTCATACCAAGCCTCCCATGAATGATACCCAAACTTCTAATAACCTTAAACAAACATTTGACCTAACATCAATTCTAACCATGTCAGATTAAGTGTAACTTATAGTTGTAAGTATAAACCTAACCCTAAACCTTATTCTCACCTTCACCCTAACTACCCTCATGCAGACCACACATATCATAGCTAACATAACCCTAACTGCTAAACTCTACCCCACTCTCTGAACCTAAATACAAAGACAAAGCTACCAACAAATCACTATCCCACTCACCAGCACTCACAAACTAATTAAAATAAATAAATTTTAAAAAGAATAGTAACATTTTTCTAGTGATATCTTCTAATGGATGGCAGTGTTGTGCTATAATAGGACATATGAATAAAGAATGTGATGCTTCTTTAAAAAAAGAGCAATGAAAGAAAAAATACATATTTCCTCAAGATTAAAAACTTTTTGTGCACCTCAAGAAGCTATCCAGAGGATGAAAATATAAGCCATGGAATTTAACAAAAACAGTGAATGTTATATATATGATGTGTCCAATATCAACAATATACTGAAAACTTGTATAACACATAGAGACTGATGGCTACGTTTTAAAAATAGACTTCCTTAAACACTTCTCCAAAAGACAAATGAAAGGCCAATGGACACACAAAGATATTAAATATTATTAATCATAAAAATGTATGTGAAAACCACAAATGTAATGCCTCCTTCACACACAATGGCTAAAATTGAGAAGAAAAAAAAACCTGTGGACAATGATGTCGAGACATTAGAATTCCTAAACATTGCCTCTGCAGATTTAAAATGTGCATCCTATGTATACAATAGCTTGTCATTTCCACATTGACCTTCAAGGTAAAATACCAAAATATTTGAAATAAGGAACATGAACACATATCTCTACACCTACATTCACAGCAGCATGATTCACAAGAGCCAAACCGGGGTTCATTGACACATGAACAAAATGTGGTATATACACAGAGGATTATTATTAAGCCTTAATAACTAAAGAAATTCTGACACAAGCTACAACTTAGATGCACCTTGAACTCATTATAAGTGAAATAAGACCAAAGTACAAATATTCTATGATTCCATATGTGCAGGATAGCTACAAAAATCAAAATCAGAGACAGGAAGTACAATGTGGTTGACATGGGCTGGGGGAAATGGGAATGGACAGTTACCATTTAGTGAATACAGTTACCCTGGAAGAAAATAAAGTCCTGAAGATGGATAGTGCTGATTAATTTGTACAACATTGAAAATACATTTAGAGAAGATCTTTAGAAACATGTCAGAGTGAGAAACATCCCCAGATCACTTCCCTTGAAACAACAATAAGCTGAACATCTAAACTCAATAAAAAAAAACACCCAAACTGCACACCAGCATGTCTGAGTGTGGGATCTGAGCATAAGAACTACCACAGGTCAGAACCCTGGGTGTCGGGCAGTAGACTGGGAGCAGTAAAGAAGCTGACTTTTGCAAGCACAGGAGCTTCCTGCAGGAGGAGGGGAAGGGAAGAAGGAGTGGTAAGTTCCTGTAGAGAATTCCCCAAACACCCCTGCCTGGGAAAGCTGCAAGGCCCAGTCATCAGGGCAGAAAGCAGAGAAGCAGAACAAGACTGCACAGGAACAACAGTTGATTTTTTCCAGCCATGGTTGCAAAACCAAGGCTGAGCCGCAGCCCCCAGCCCCCATCCCAGAGGGCCCTTCCTCCCAAACTCTCCAAGACCGATCACCAGGGAGCCCCAGGGGAATCTGAGTAAACGCCACCAAGACTGTTGCTGACACTGACAGGGACTGAAACTGAGGGTTGTGAGCATGATTAAATATCTACACGAAAATTTTAAAAGCCTGAATAAGACTTCATATAAAGCGGGGATCCAAGAAGCTTAGATGCCACCTACTGGAAACCAAAAGAAAAGTGCCTTCTCTGCAACAGACTAAAGAGACTTTACATAATAAATCTTCTTTCTGGAAAAACAATAGAATATACTTCCATTAATGCCCAGGCAGAGAAATAGTCCACTGAACATGATGAGCAACCAAGGTAACAAGGCAGGTCAAAAGAAAGAGAAAAATCTCCAGAAAATAAACTTATAGACATAGAAATATGCAAGTTAAGTGACAGAGAATCCAGAATGGTACTTCTGAAAAAAGTGAGTTCAGAAATGAGTCATATCAACAATTACAAGAATTGAAAAAAACAAGTAAATGAACAGAGCAATGAGATTGAAACCCTCAAAAAGAACCAAATAGAACTTTTGGAGATGAAGAACACACTGTAAGAGTTGAAAAATGAAATAGCAAGCTTAGGAAATAGAGTCAACCGAATGAAGGAAAGGATCAGTGATACCAAAGACAGAAATCTAGAAATAAAAGGAAGAAGAGAGAAACCAAAGAATGAAAAATAATGAAAGAGAAATACAAGAAGTAGCTGATAGCATCTGGAGGAACATAAGAAAAATGGGCATTATCGAAGGTGAGGAAGAGGAACAGGGACTAGAAAGCATTTTCAGACAAATAGTTGATGAGAATTTTCCAAATCTATGGAATGAGCTGGAGCTTGGAATTTAAGACATTAAGAGAACACCCAATTATCTCAACCCAAAAAGGCCTTCACCAAGACACATTGTATTAAAATTATCGAAAATCAATGACAAAGAGAATTCTCAAGGCAGCCAGGAAGAAAAAAAAATGGTAACTTATAAAGGTGAACCCATTAGATTATCCTTGGACCTCTCAAGGCAAACCTTACAAGCCAGAAAGGAATGGAATCAAATATTCAAAGTATTAAGTGAAAGGAACTACCAGCCTAGAATAATGTATCCAGCTAAGCTCTCCTTTAGATATAAAGGAAAAATTAAGACTTTTCCAGACATACAAAATTTAGGGAATTCTCCACTATGAGACCTGCACTACAGGAGATACTGAAAGGAGTCAGCTCACCTAAAATAGAATGACCAAAAAAAATACATAATTAGGAGTAAAATGACTATCAGGCAAATAGAAGCAGAGGAGTACAACCCTTACTAAGAACAGGGCATTATAGGCTTAAATAATAAGAGAATTGTTATAACAATATAGTAATGAACATTCAGTATACATAGGAACAAATTCAGATAACAATGACTGGGATGAGATTCAAAGATCCAAATTCACAAAGGGGAATAGAGACAAAACACGCACAGAAGAAAATGGACGACTGCGTGTGTGTGTGTGTGTGTGTGTGTGTGTGTGTGTATGTACATATGTATATATGTATATATGTATACACACACACACATACATATAACTATCCTTTACATATTCATAATGGTAACCACAAGCCAAAGATTCAGAACCATTGTATATAACATAAAACAAGAAGGGCCAGAGGAAAAGCCATAAAAGCCAATCAAAATAAAGAAAACAGAAGTACAGAGACAAGGAAGCAATGAAAACACCAAGCTACCAGAAAGCAAAAGATAAAATGGCTATAAGACCTCATATTTCAATAATAGCCCTACATGTAAATGGATTGAACACACCAATAAAAAGGCACAGAGTTGCAAAAAGGCTCAAAATACAAAACTCAACCATATGCTGCCTCCAGGAGGCACATCTCAGCTCCAAAGACAAATATAGACTCAGAGCGAAAGGGAGGAAAATGATATTTCAAGCAAACGGCATTCGAAGAAAAGCAGGAGTAGTGGTACTAATATCAGATGAAATAAACTTTAAAATAAAAAAGGTAAAGAAAGATACTGAGGGACACTTAATAACGATAAAGGAAATCATGCACCAAGAAGACATAACACTTATTAATATCTATGCTCTCAATCACGCAGACCCAAAATATGTAAAGCAGTTACTAACAGAACTAAAAAAAGAAACAATATCATAGTAGGGGACCTAAATATCCCTCTATCAGATATGAACAGATCATCAAAACAGAAAATTAATAAGGAAATAACATTTCTAAATGACACATTAGACCAACTGGAGATAATTGACATTTACAGAGCCTTCCATCTCAAAAAAGCTGCTTATACGTTCTTCTCTAGTGCACATGAAACATTCTCAAGAATCACCCACATACTGGGACACAGAGATAGCTTCAATAAATATAAGAGGGTTGAAATCATACCAACTATATTCTCTGATCATAATGCTTTGAAACTAGAGATCAATGGCAAAAAATAAAATCATGATGAAACACAAACACATAGAGATTAAACAACATGCTACTGAAGAATAACTGGGTCAGAGAAGAAATAAAAAGAGAGATCAAGTGACACATAGAAATGAACGATAATGATAATACAACATATCAAAACTTTTGGGACATGGCAAAAGCGGTCATAAGAGGAAAGTTCATATCATTACAGGCCTATCTCCTAAAACAAGAATGAACCCAAATAAACAACATAACGCTTCATCTTAAAAAACTAGAAGAGGAAAAACAAATGAAGTCTAAAGTCAGCAGAAAGAAAGAAATCATCAAAATTAGAGCAGAAATAAATGAAATTGAAAGAAAAAGAAACAATAGAAAAAATAAATGCAACGAAGAGCCGGTTCTCTGAGAAGGTTGATAAAATTGACAAATCTCTGGCTAGACTCATTAAAGGAAAAAGAGAAAAGAGACAAATAAACAAGATTGGGATTGAAGAGAGAAATTTATAACTGACAGAGCAAAAATACAAAGGATTATACAAGAATACTATGAAAGAGTATATAACACCAAATTTAATAACCTAGAAGAAATGGACCAGTACTTAGAGAAATGCAATCCTCCTAGACTGAATCAAGAAAAACTGGAAAATCTAAATAGACCTATCAGCAGTATGGAAATTGAAACAATCATCAAAAATCTACCAAAAAGTCAAAGTCCAGGACCAGATGGCTTCACCAGTGAATTCTACCAAACATTCAAAGATTTAATACCTATTCTCCTCAAACTCTTTCAAAAATTCGAAGAGGAAGCAATACTTCCCAACTCATTTTATGAGGTCAATATTACTCTGATACCAAAACCTGGTAATGATAACACAAATAAAGAAAACTACAGACCAATATCTCTCATGAACACAGATACAAAAGTCTTACATAGAGATATTAACAAACTGAATACAGCAACATATTAAAAAGATTATACACCATGATCAAGTGGGCTTCACCCCAGAGGCACAGGGATGGTTCAACATACACAAATCAATTAATGTGATACACTTCATAAACAAATTAAAAAATAAGAATAAGGTCATATCAACAAATGCGGAAAAAGCCTTAGACAAGATACAGCACCCATTTGTGATCAAAACACTTTACAAAATCAGTATAGAAGGAAAGTACCTTAACATAATAAAGGCCGTATATGATAAGCCCTCAGCCAACATTATATATACTTACTAGTGAAAAACTAAAAACCTTCCCTCTAAGATCAGGAACAAGGCAAGGCTGTCCATATCGCCACTGTTATTTAATATAACATTGGAAGTCCTAGCGAGTGCAATCAGACAAGAGAAAGATATCAAAGGCATCCAAGAAACAAAGAAGTCAAACTGTCACTATTTGCGGGTGACATGATTCTCTATATAGAAAACCCTAAAGACTCCACAAGAACACTATTAGAAACAATAAGCAAATACAATAAAGTCTCTGGATACAAAATCAATGCTCAAAAATCCATATCGTTCCTATACTCTCGTAATGAAGTGTCAGGGGGAAAAAAGTTAGAAAAATAATTCCTTTTGCAATTGCAACAAAAAGAATAAAATACCTAGGAATAAATTTAATGAAACAAGTGAAGGACCTATATAATAAAAACTATAAAACTCTATTAAAAGAAATTGAAGAAGATACAAAGAAATGGAAAGATGTTTCATGTTCTTAGATTGGAAGAATCAACGTAGTCAAAATGACCATGTTACCTAAAGCGTCATACAGATTTAATGCAATCCCCAGCAAAATCTCATTAGCATTTTGCAAAGAAATAGAACAAAAAATCATCAGATTTGTATGGAAGCACAAAAGACCCCAAATTGCCAAAGCCATCCTGAGAAAAAATAACAAGGCTGGAGGCATCACTCTGCCCAACTTCAAAGTATACCACAAAGTGACAGCAATCAAAACGACATGGTATTGGCAGCAAAACAGACACATGGACCAGAATCAAGAGTCCAGAAGTAAACCCATATTTATGTGGGCAAATAATTTTCGACAAAGAAGCCAAAAACACAGTGGAGAAAGAAAAGTCTCTTCAATAAATGGTGCTGGGAAAACAGGAAAGCCACCTGCAAAAGAATGAAACTAGACTGTTTTCTGTCACCACACACCAAAATTAACTCAAAATGGATTAAGGACCCAAATATAAGCCCTGAAACAATAAAACGAATGGAAGAAAATTTGGGAACTAAACTCAAGGTCCTTGGACTTAAAGAGGATTTTATTAATTTGACCTCAAAAGCAAGGGAAGTAAATGCTAAAATAAATGAATGGGACTGCATCAAACTGAAAAGCTTCTGCTCAACCAAAGAAATCATCAACAAGGCAAAGAGAGAACCATTGAATGGGAAAATATATTTGCAAGCAATACCTTCAATAAGGGCCTAATATCCAAAATATACAAAGAACTAAATAACAACAACAACAAAAAATGATCCAATCAAAAAATAGGCAGAGACTTGAACAGACACTTCTCCCTAGAGGACATAAAATGGCTAACAAATACATGAGAAGATGCTCAACATCACTAGCTATTAGGGAAACGAAAATCAAAACCACAATGGGATACCATCTCGCACCTGTTAGAATAGCTTTAATCAACAGGACAAGTAATAACAAATGCTGGAGAGGATGCAGAGCAAAAGAAACCTTCATTCATTATGTTAGGACTACTAATTGGTATAGCCATTATATAAAACAGTATGGAGTTTCCTCAAATATACTAAGAGTTGACCTACCATATAATCCAGCAACCCCTCTACTGGGTATTTATCCCAGAGGCTTGAAAACCCATATCCATAAAGATATTTGCACACTGATGTTCATAGCAGCATTATTCACAGTGGCCAGGACATTGAAGCAACCAAAGTGTCCTATGATAGATGATTGGCTACAGAAGCTGTGGTACATATATACAATGGAATATTATTACTCAGCCATAAGAAGAGATGAAATACTGCCATTTGTGACAACATGGATGGACCTTGAGATAATCACGCTAAGCGAAATAAGCCAGACAGAGAAAGTTGAAAGTCACATGATATCACTTATATGTGGGATATAAACCTAAAAGAAGCAACAAACAAGCAGGACAAACAGAGGCTCATGGACATAGACCATAGGCTAGTGGTTACCAGAGGACTATAGACTAGAGGTTATGAGTGGAGTGGGGGAGAAGGAGTGAGGTAGATGGAGTAAAGGTAGTCAAATATAGGGCTTAGGAAGAGGACAAAGTGGGTAAAGGGGATTGAATATATGTTAACTGAGGAAACTGGATTTTGGGTGGTAAATACACAATAAAATATACAGATGTCAAATTATAATGTACACCTGAAATTATATAATTGTATTAACCAACGTTACCCCAATAAACTTAAGTTTTAAAAAAGTATTCGAAACAGAAAATTTTAATAAAAAAAGAAAATACATTTAATGCTATAAAAATGGATAATTCAAAGGCTTTAAAAGGTAAAATTTTTTGTATATCACAAAGAAAGAATTATCACAATGTTCTGATATAAATCACAAAATAAACATTAAAAACATCCTAAGTGAAATAAGCTGACCAGAAAAGACCACCCAGAGTCATCTGTGCATTATAAAACCATCAAGATTGAAAAAATGAAGAAAAGTCTCAGTTAGTTTCAGAAAAATAAAATTGGACAAGAATGAAAAAAGTCATTTACAAAATTGAGACAGGTGGTGAGAGTTCAAGTGGGATGTGAGTCGTATTAGAACATGGAAAGCATAATGATATCATCATTGAGAATTACGAAGTGAGTTCCTGGGATGGCACACCAGTTTTGGATAAAACATCCAGGATTCCTGCATGTGAAATGGCAAATGTAGGAAAGTAATGACAGCTGTGGAATCTGAGTGCAGAGAACAACTATCTACACTGCTATGGGAAGCTTTCTAAACTTTAATTTTCTTGGTTCGAAACAACTGTGTCAATACCATGCCAGAAAAGCAACAGTTTTCTGCACCAGCCCCTGCTCTGCTGGGGCTCAGAAGACCGACACTTTTACATCAACCCTGCAGCACTATTCATGCGCAAGAAGCTTCTCCTTACCTGTCCCTCCCTTGGCATAGCCTCTCGAAAAGATTCAGAGGTAAACCAGGTACAGACGCAGTCCCACCTTGTCCCCAAACCTCAGCACCTCCAGGGCCAATGCTGCACTAACTGAATTTCCTCAGAACTGATACCACAGCAGGACCCAAAAAGGCATCACAGCGGCTCTGACCACCAGGTCTTGCCAACAGCTGGCCCCAACTCTCATGCCAGAGCTGGCCCCTGGTTCTCTCAGTGTTTCAGGAAAAGTTTTCCCACAGGAAGTGTTCCCTTTAAGTTGGGCCCAAGGTCATATATTCAGGAAACTGGGCTGGAAGTACCCACATGAAACCAGCCCAGACGAAGTGCTCAGAAGAACTCAAACAGGCTGAAATGTAACCCACATCCTAAGTGCTCACACAGCCCCCTCTGCTCCTCACACACTGGCACAGCATAGATGGATAAGTTGCCTCTGAGTCTAATCTCAGCCATACCCCAGGCAACCCCTCTGCCACTCACAGGCTGGTGAAAGGGGAGAGGACACATTTGCCTCCAAGACTCGCCTGGTACCTCACACTGGGACTACCTCTGCCCCTCACAATCTGGCAGGAGCCAGGATGGAGTATGCCCCTCTAAGTCTCTTCTCAACCATTTTCCCAGGACCTCCTAAAACCCTCACATACTAAGCTCATGCCACCATAAAGAATTCACCTCAAGGTCTCTCCTCCCATGTTTCCCAGTACTCCATAGCCGTTGACATATTGAGATTGTGCAAGAATGGAGAAATCTCCTCCAAATCTCTACTCCCCCATACTCCAGGCACCCCCTCTTCCCCTAATACACTTCCTAGAGCTGGGATAGAGAAATTGCCTCCAGGTCTCTACAAGCCCTTATGCAAGTGGGAAGGGGAAATGGTTCTATAAAAAGTAACCTCACAGTGTGATTGGTTCACAAATTCCTACCTGGGGCAGGTCCTGGTGGGTAGTCACAGCCCAAACCTGTCACTTATTTAGTGACACATTTTAAGCCAGCCCTGCCAACCAGTGTTCTGCATCTCGGTAAACACACTTTCAAGTAACAACTATATAATACTATATAATACTCCTTGAAGGGGGTATTAACCCTAGGAGAGCACACAAGTTTATTGTCTATTCTGTAATCCATCCCTGCCTTTCTTTTCACCACCTACATGTGATCTTCCTTATGTTTCCTCAATAACTTCTAACGAATGAAAGAAGTGGCAAAATTGATTCCCCATAGCATTCGAGATCTTGCTCTCTGGCTAATGTCATCAGTTTGGCTCAAATAAACTTTTGTAAGTATTCTCTACAGTCCTAGAGGTCTCTCGCATCCACAACAGGCACCCACTCTGCTCCTCTAACACAGACTTGAGCCAAATGGAGAAACTGGCTCCAGGTCTTTCCAGGCCCCTTTTTCCAGGCAACTACTTTGGCCCTTACATATTGGCTAAAATCAAGATAGAGAATTCACCTCCAGGACACTCTCCTTTCCTGCCCTGAAGACCTGCTCTTCCTTTCACACACTGGGTTATACTGGGATGCAGATTTTTTTTCCCCCAATTCTCTACTACTTCCTTCCCCAGACACTCCCTCTGCTCCTCACATGCTGACTAAAACTGAGATGGACAAATCGCACTCAGATCTGCCCCAACCCTCTTCCCCAAAAACCTTCTCTGTTCTTCACATGCTGGCTGAAGCAAAGATGTTAAATTTGCCTCCTGATTTTTCCCCACCCCTTACTACAGGAGCCCTTCTGCCCCTCATATGCCAGATGACAGGCATGTGGTCTCTGAGAAAGAAATACCTTCTAAGAAAACTTCCTGGTGGCTGACAGTGCTCAAATTTTAAAAAAAAAGAAAGAAAGAAAGAAAGAAAGAAAGAAAGAAAGAAAGAAAGAAAGAAAGAAAGAAAGAAAGAAAGAAAGGAAAGAAAGAAAAGAAAAAGAAAAAGAAAAAAGAAAACACAGAGAAGCAGCCATTTCTACACAGGGATCTCTCATGCAAACCACACTTCAGGGAGAACCTTTCACTGACCTGCCTGCCTCTAGCACTGAACTGCCTTCTAAAGACATCCCGCCAGAGAAAAGCAAAGCACCTAAGCACAATGGGGCTTGGAAAGCAGAGCAGAGCACAGCTGTCTAGCTGAAGAGGGAAAAGGCCTCACTTTAGACCCTCCTTAAAGCCATGTTCCACAGCCATGATGCTTCATAACTGACCTGTAGCACTACAGAGCTGCTCCACCACTTTGCGGTTCTCACAGCTGTGCTGTATCACAATTAAGCTGTTTGTACTAAATAAAGTGCCCATCTTCACTGCATTCCAACTTGGAGATCCTATTGGCATTAGAGTCAATGACTTTTATTTGACAGACATTGGATGTTACAACCAGACTCAAGACACCAAATAACGAACTGGACTCTAGCACCTGGACACCAAAGTGGACTCCAGACCATGGGACCTGAACTTGGCAGATGACCGAAGGCTCTGGATATAAGCCATGCCCTGGAGTCAAAAACAAACCCCAGATTCTGGGTACAGAAGACCAGATGCCAGAGACTAAACACTGGGCCAACAAACCCTGGATACCAGATTCCTGGAGCCAAAGCTGGGCCTGAAACCTAGATATGGACCCTGGACCTGCAGCCAGACCCGAACAGACCCCATGCCCCAGGCACCAGATGCAGAGCTGGAATATGAACTGTACCACACACTCTGGAGATAGACCCTAGAGCCACACCCAAGACCTGAGAGTCAGACCTCAAAATCAAATCCAGACACTGGGCCAATGCCAGATGACAGAGGTGAACAACAACCACCAGATTCAGACCCAAACTGAATAAATGAACCCTGGACCCAAAACCAGACCACAGAATGAAACAGACCCCAGACCAGGGACCCCAGTCCTAGCCTCCAACCCTGACTCTAACCTCAAACATCCTATTCCCAACCTTAGACCTTTTACCCCTGAACTGATAAGTATCCAACATACCTAAACATAAAAGTTACAGTACAAAAGATCATAATATTAAATCAACCACAAGAGAGGGATGTAATGGAGAGACGCAATAGACACTGAATGAATGAGGTGGCTGACAGCACGACACACTATATTCCAGTATCAGGAATTTACTTTGTTCTCTAAACAGTAATATGCTGAAAAGCATCACCGCTCCATGGGAATTTTGAACAATTTATCACTTTGGTCTAGGTTCTCAAAAGGCCCAGAGGGGGAAAATAGTGTGATGTTTCTTCTCTTTGGGGTACTCTCTCATTTAATAGCTCAAATTAGTATTCACTTTGTTAAAAATGCAAGCAGTGGTATCACTTTCATGCTTTAAGGATGTTGCTAGAAACTACAGAACCCGGAAACTAACAGCACTAAAATTCAGATGTCCTTCTTCTCCTTTTTGCTTTCGAGCTGTATGTGATTCATATTTCATGTCAAGTGTGGGACTAAAATGTATTATTGAAAAGTTACATTTTTAGGAGTACTTCAGTTATCACTGTTAGTACAAATGACCATTGAAATTCCCCCACTTTAAAGTGCATGTCAGTTCTGAAGAAAACAGTAAAAGGAGATATATTCTCTTCACAGATACTTGTGTCAAAAATTAAACTTTTTCCAAGTCCAAATAGACTAAATAACTGATGCTTCCAACTAGCTACATGGGATTCCTTATGCACTCTTGTCATGGGAATATTACAGAAAGGTCCCAGACCACTTCACACTGTGCATGTATCTGGGCATAATTAGCTCTTGTGTATTTAGACAGATGTGGGATGCCTATATTGGTTACTGGAACTTATCTACTGTGAATGAGGGTTAAAGCAATATGATTTATGTAGCGTTGATTTCCAAATCTCCTTTCACCTGCTCCTCCCATTTTTCAAATATGTATATTTTTACATTATGTAGATTCTTAATCAGCCTGTCTTGGTTGGATTGTATATGTTATTATGTGTGACATTCTTGTAACTGCAGTATTAAGAAATAAAAATTTCTATAAGAAACTCTTTTTATAAAGAACAAAAATACTATGCTGAGAGGGGGAACGTATCTCACATTACTGGGTGGTTGCTTCATTTATTAAAACTTAAAAAAAGAACATTTTTTAAAAAAATAATGAATAAAGGCACAAAGAAAAATGATCAAAAATAAAACAGTAAGACTGTAAAAAATACATGTAAAAAATGTAAAGACTGTAAAAAAAATACCTAGTAACGTGGTCTTTGACCACCATGAGCAGCCATTATGCCATATAGGTGACAGTACCCACTGTGCCTTTAAATGACTATCGGGACCATAGCTTTGCTCATAGCATCATCACATACACGAGGAATGTACTGTGCTACTTTAGCACAGTTCCAACATCTCTAGGGGACAGGAATTTTTCTGCTCCTATACCCTTAGGGAACCATGTCCACATATGCAGTCTGTTGCTAACAGAAACCAAGTTATGTAATGTATGCCTATACATGTAAAAGGATGGAACTGAATTAAGAGCCCAGAAATAACCCCATCCCTCTAAGGTCACTGGACATTTGGCAAGTGTGGACAACATGGTCTTGGGTAGAGGAGAATCTTTTTAGCAGAGGGTGCTAGTTAACTGACTGTTATCTGCAGATGAATAAAACTGGACCCTTACTTCACACCACATAAATATGAACTTGAAAAAGATAAAAAGCTTAAATGTAAGAGATGAAACTTAAAATTCTGGAAAAGAACATGGGGACAAATCTTCATGACCTTGGATTTAGTGATGGGTTCTTCAATCTGACATCAAACAATAAGCAATGAAAAGAAAGATAAATGAGATAGCCTTGAGATTAAAATCTTTTGGGCATCAAAAGAAGCTATCCAGGACACCTCTCACAAAAAGGAAAAAAAAGTTTTAGATTATGTATCTAATAAGAATCTGTTATTCAGAACAAAGAATTTTTACAACTCATTGACAAAAAGACTAACAACTAAACTTTTAAAATGTACTAGAATAGACCCTTCTCTAGAAAAGACATATTAATGATCAACAGGCCCAAAAGAAGATGTCAGATGTCATGAGTCACGAAGGAAATGCCAGTAAAAACCGCATGGCCATAATCCAGAAAATGCCAATGACTAATGTAGAAAAATCAGAAGCTTTAAACACTGCTTGTGAAAATGCAAAATAGTGTGACCTCTGTGTACAATAGTTTGGAATTTCCACTTTGCAAAACATTATTGTCTGGCTGAATGAATCCACTCCTAGATATATGCCTCACAAAATAGAAAACAGGTGTTTAAATGTTTAAATGAATCTTCACAGCAGCATTGTTCACAATAGCAAAAATGTATAGATTCAAAAGCCCATCTTAATTAGTGAAAATGAAGGAAACGATTGTGAACTGTTACACCAGGATTCTTTAGATTAATACACTTATGAACATAATAATTTTGAAATACATTTCCTCATAGCACATAAAGTTTTTTAATGTGACAGATAGACCCAAATATATTTAGTTCCTTCAAAATAAACAAAGTTGACAAATCTATGTTCTATAATTAATGTTTTATTACTTTATCTTATTTGGAAATGATCTAGATAGCAAATTACTATCCATCTCTTAATTAACCAAGCAAAAATTTAAAGTTTCAGGTTATTAAAGACACAGAAAAACTCTTCCATATATCTATACAGTATAATTATTGCTAAACAGTTTTACCTATAAACTATTTTTGTACCTATTTGTTAAAACTATGACATTTCAAAGTTATTAATACCTGACCTATTTCCTTGACATATTTTTAACAAATAACATGACCTCATATCTGTAAACCCAGTAAAAATGAATTTCATGATAATAACATAAAAAGATGTCTATTTAATCAAACCAAGTTTAAGCTAGCAATAACAAATATTTTATCAGATCATAGGATCCTGAAAAGTACTTGGGTTAATTTCTGTTTTATTTCTTGACTTCTGTAAGTGCTTAATTACATTAAGCCAATCAACTATTACAACTAGCAATACTACCCAAAGAGAGAAAGCACTTTACCTATTTAGAAGTTGGTCCAAGTCAAAGGATCCACTTTCTGGCCATCGATGGTAGGATTTTAGATTTTAATAGTGATTCACACCAATGAGCCTCTTCACAGCTCAGGTGAAGCAAGGAAACACCTCCACAAAGAGAGTACAAAGGGTGCAGTCCTCACAGGTCCAAGGGATCACTCTCAGAGACTGAGAGCACAGACCTTTGTGACACAGGCTTAGGAGGGTGAGGCGCACATGGTATCTCCGGTCTCCCACAAAATGTGAGCTGCTTCTTGCTACAAACCTGTTAATTCCTGGCTCTGGGTAAGCGCTACTGTAATGGTGCTCTTATAGCACTGAAAGGTAACAAAAGTAGAGATAACAAAGGTCCCTAATGCACTGAGGCCCCTCACAGCACTGTCCCCTAAGAACTGGCAAGGCCAGCTACCAGGGGTACCTGGGTCAGTGCACCTTGAAGATGGTTGATGCCAGAGAAGATAAGATCACTTGTCGCAAAAGTAAACTCCTATAACATGGAAAAGATAGGAGGAAAAAATAATCTGATTTTTAGAGAGAAACCCATGGCAAAGTTTGTCTTCACAGATGCCATTCTGGAGAGAATCATTTAACTCCTGACCCTCTGAGGCCAGCTGGAACAGCAGGCTTATAGGAGCCTATGCCTGTGTTCTGTCCCTATAGTACCTACTTCTTATGACAAAGAAGACACACACACAAAAAAAAAAAACACAGATGCAGGGGGAAAAAAGGATCATTTCTGGAAGGAAAAACTCAATGAATAAAACCCTATATTTGGGCAAGAAGCAAATATTTTTAACTGCCCATCTAACTCACAACAGAAACAATGGACTCACATCACATCTACCTTCTAGCAAACACTGCAGACAAAGACTAGGAATTTTAAGTTTTGTTAGGCAATCCGGAAAACAATGCTACATGGAGTGGGAGGAGGACCAAGGTTGGTCTCTATGCTCCTGCCTAGAGTCTGCATGTCTACACTCATGTGATTATACTAAGACATTTTTTCATCTGTCCTTCACAATTTTTAAGGAACCAGGCTAGACAACTTTAGTCTGTATTTTTTAAAGTGGCCCTTTCAATTTTTATTTCTTTTTCCTTTTTTTTTTTTTTTTGGTTTAGTAGTTGTGGCCTATGTTTCCATTTCTGACCTACTGAGCAGGAAGGCCTAGGGTAGAGGCAAAGATTTTCTTTGTAATTCCAAACAGACTTTGAAAACTCAGCTTTCATTTTTGTCAAATATTTGATCAGTTATTAAATCCTTTGAAATTTTTCCAACATAGTGGTATATGAAGGAGACACAATAACTACACAAATTGATTTAATGTTAAACCAAGCTATTTTCAGAATACGCGAGGTACCACGAATTATGGGAACCTGACTGATCAGCCCAATGGCCAGACCACAAGGAAGCTATAGAACACAGGAAAATTCCTGCAGAGGTTACTAACAACTGTTTATCCATACCATTAAGGTTCGCCCCATACCATGAGAAACAGGAAAATGAAGACTTTAAGCCTTACCCTAAACAAAATAAACCCAACAATTTATTCCACTCTTTACTCCCTCCAGCCAGATCAAGAGATCAATACCAATTATCATAATCTCATCTATCAATAAATTTGAAAAGTTACACCTCATTGAGAAATGCCTTGATTTTCCCTTCTGTCTTTTTAACCTAATGTTGATATTATCATGTATAATACCCAAGAAGATAAAGAACTAATTCAAAAGCTTAAGAATAGTTCAATTTGCTTGTAACCACGCATTTTTAAAATGTGTCTTTCTCTAGGTACCAATAAAACAATTGCTTATTAGGAGAGGTCTATAAAATATCTTCCAATTTAAAAGTTGTTTCAATTCAGAGAATCCATAGTCCGCCCATTAATTTTAACAGTGACATAAACCAATAAGGCTTTTTATAGCTTAGCCAGGGAAGCCAAAGACATCCTATGCCCATGGCGTTTCCTCATTTTAACACAAAAGACATGGACACAGAAAAAAATGACCATCTCTGGAAGGAAAATTTCAATAAAGAAAACTATGAGTCACTAAGTCCAAGTAGTTGGCGTCACAAATATTTTTTCATACCCATCTAAACATATTAGAGAGGAAAAAGACTAGCAGCACTTCTAAATTTCCCAAACTCTGCATAAGCACACCAAAAATGCTGACAGGACAAACAAATATACTGCTTACCTCTGCCAACACACGTCCATCATCTCTCAGCTACAGCAGTTTTCAGGAGCTAGCAGTATCCCAGCCATTAATTCTCCTGGTGCCAAAACTAAACAGCAGCTTTCTGGCTTTCTCAAATCAATCTTAATCAAGCCTTCAAGCTCAAGCATTTTTTATCACTAGGGGTGAGAGGAGGAGCATGGAAAGGCAGGATCTAAAAAAGAGCTTGAAATTTCCAAATCTCTTTGTTCAGGCACAACTCCTCCATCAATTGGCATATCTATGGAAGGAGCTGTTAGCCTGGGAGAAAGGCAGGCTAGAATTAAGGTAGAAGCAATTACTCATTACACATAGACTGGTAGACTCAAGTATTTATAATATGAAACAAAAACTAGATTAATCGATGTTCATCCTCCTCACCCTCTCTTATACCAAAAATAAAAAATAAAAGTAAAGCACCAAAAATTCTCCACACCAAGCCATTTCTCTGCTGGGTCCTCTGAAGACTGACATGCCCTCCTCCCACCCCTCAGCAATCCTCCACACCCTTATTTCTCATGGTGGTCCTGTGGGCATCTCCCAGAGGCTGCTGGGGTCCTTTGTCTCAGCACCATGGCACACCAAAAGCCTTGGGAAGTCCCTATAATGGGCTTTCTGAAAAGGCAGAGCAGAGTCCACATGCACAAGAAGCCACGCTCATTATGAAGGTCACATGAGCATCAGTGGGAAGTCACACATGGTCACGTGTGATCAGTGGAGGTCCACGCAGGGTGGAGATTAGAGCTGCCAGTGACCACAGGCCCAGGTCTGGAATCAGGGCAAACCAAGTCCACACTGCTTGACAAATCTTTACAGGAGCCATCCCTTGGTTCCTTCCCCATGGATTTTAGCCACATCTTGGCACCCCCAGGCCCTCACCTCATAGTGGCACCACCCCCCAACACTCACACCTCGTGCTTCTTCTGGCCAATGGCAGAAGAATAGCAGATCAAACCTAAGCTGTGTGGACTGTAGCTGGGATGGGTACTCCAGTGTTGGGTCAGCCCATCTCTATCCCCTGGCAGAGGAACAGGACATGACCAAGTTTGTTCAGCAGCAGGTGTCAGCAGGCTCCTCCCTGCCCAAGTTTTGGAGTACAGCATTCTTTAAACAGCAGCTTTTATTGTAGAACACATAAAAGAATTGTGTACATAGGGAAACCTGAATTAGTATTTTCAAATGACTAAGTAAATCATTTAAACATTTGATTTAAATAAAAGTATGGGAAAGCTAAAGATGCTCACTCTTGGGATATCCACAGGTGCTCCTGTGCGAATTCATGCTCTTCTGATTAAGCTTGCTGCTGCAAGCTTTTAGCATTTTGTTTTCTGTTGTGCTTAATTATAGGGGCTCCCTGTCTTATCAACACTTAATTTAGAAATCATTAGTGGGGAATTGCCAGCAGTGGCCAAGGAGGTGGCTATACCCTAGCCCGAGAGTAGAGCCCATGTTGCAGTGGCAAGAATGTGCCACAATCACAGGGCCAGCCCTGAGAAGCACCCACCAGCCACTGCTGCCACCATCACACACAGACCAAGGAGATGTGGGACATTGGATTTGGGATATGAATTCACATGAAAATCCACTTTGGAGTTGTAAATATTTCTGGTGAAACTAGATTTGATAAATTTCATGAGCTTTGTGGATTTATATATTTTTAATTTTGCATTTGACTTAAAGTTCCATGAGAAAATTTGCATATTGCAAGGGGGTCTTAGTCCACTCCTTGATTTGGGTACTCTTGGGTATGTTCCTGCTGCTTTACTTCAGTGAATGCAACAAATGTGGTGGAAAAAAAAAGAAAATAGAACTTCCTGCTGGGGACTTCCAGAGCCAGTGCAACAGCCTCATGAAGGCCCTGGAGCATGGTGAACTAGTCATTGTTTCAAAAGAAGATCAAGAAAAGTTTAAAGAGATGTTTAAAATCAATCAGCTCAATTAAATGGCCAGTGAGATGATTGCATTCAACACACCTTTACTAGATGTTAGATTAGAAGGGTATAAAATGAAGGTGTATCCAAATGGTCTTCCTGTGACAAGTGTGATGATAATTTGCCACAATGAGGCTTGGAGCACACTTCTCTGAACTGTCCATACTGTTATTAATTGCTCACCAAGACACACGCTAGAAGAAATTGTTCTAGTAGATGATGCCAGAGAAACTTTTTGAAAAGACCTCTAAAGAGATATGTGGGGGGGAAAGTACCAGTTGATGTAACTCTAACAGAATAATGTTCAGGATTGATCAGAGCTAGACTAAAAGGAGCTGATCATGTCTTTAAAAGATAATATGGAATGTCAGTTCTAACAAAAATTGTTTTAATTAAATCTATATATATAATAAATGGAGCTGTGTCTAAAGGCCAAGTGATCACCCTCATTGACACTCACTATGAGTGTAAGTATACAGGGGGATAAGTGGAGCCTTTCTTAGCCAGGATCAAACCTGACAGGAAAGCAGTAGTACAGACCTACATGTGACCAGAGATGATGCTTTTGAGTATATGGTAGGTTTTGATGTGATCTATGATAGATTCAACTGGAAGCTCTATTTTTGCTGATATCCTGTTCTCCAAAGAGAAATAGACAGAAGGAAAGTTAATCAGACTCTTCCTGTGAGAACACCCACAGTGGCAGGAGGCCTTTTTTCAAGAGGCAGAGATCACTTTCAGGATATTGGAATATAAAATGCTGGAATGGATATTTGGGAAAAATAAAATATAGAAAATTCCTCTAGGATTCGGAAGTGTGGAGGAATTTAGGACATTGTTACCTGTTCACGTGCTGGACATATGTTTAGAAAAGGAGGCACAAGGCACATAATCAATAAAAATGACAAGTGACTTGCAGAAACATGGATGGGTGAATTTAAGAATTTCTTCTATATCATTTGTCCAGGTATACGAAGGTAGGTTATGGAGATAGAGCATCAAGACTTGGTCTAAGATACAAACTCCAATGCAAAATCTTTCTCTTGATACCTAGAAACTATTTATCCTGAGCCTCAGACTCCACATCACTATTTTTCTTTAGGAGAGATACAAACTGTGGAAACAAATCAGTGTCTAGATAACATCGCTAAAAAAGAGAATGAAAAAGTAGGAATTTTTAACTGTCATAATATGACTGGCAATCAGGTTTCCTCTTATACTTTCAACAAAGAAATTAGAACAGATGACCTTTGCTTAAATGTCTAAGAACTTAATGGCCTGGTCACAGAGCTCAAATGTCACCACCTAAAGGCCACCAACCTTGCAGCATATGAACAGTAATCCATGCCTGGATGAAGCCACACAGAGGATAGCCAGGTGCCCAGCATTAGAGACTGTGATGGAAGCTGGACCCAGCAGTGGCTTCAAAACATCATTCTTCCAGAAATATTCTAAGATAAAACTTACAAAAAGAAAGAAAAAAAAAGGACTGACTGGGGTTCCTTTGCATACCTTTCTGCCACATTCTTAAATAATGACAATAGTAAAAATGCTTCTTTCCTGCAGGATGTAAGATTTCTCATCCATTAAAAATTAGACTCCATTCACTTCTCAGCTATGAACTGGTCTTCCTGTCCAAGGATGCACAATGACAATGTAGGCAAACTGTGCACACTGATGTTTACAATATTGGAAGAGTCCTTCAGCATTGTAAAGAATATTCAGATGATGCAATGATCAACAAAATGTGCTTTCTAGAAAGCTGCACCTCTTACAATTTGCTTGTACATCAGTAATTTCCACTGAATGTGCTGTCATAATGGGGTTTTCAATATTTTTTTCTGATTAAAACTGATAGCCAGTATATTAAATATTAATATAAAGATAAATGAAAGAAACTGGAACCAGATTCAAAATCATAAAAATAACATATTTACAAAAAAAATAATAATAAAGACTATATTAACCAGCCTTTAAAAAAATTAGAAGTATGAGAAGTACGATATTTATAGTATAATATCAAATTTCCAAAAAAGGTTTTATACCTCAGTGGAGAAAAATAATTGATTCCAATGACATTCATTTTGTTTTCATCTCTGATAGTTATGGATATTTTTAATTTTTTCCTTGGGGTACTGAAATTGAGCTTGTAAATGGCTCTTTAAAAGTGGTTTTAGTTGCTTTCTGAAATTTTAAAACTTTATTTTAGAAGGCAAGGGGTTGGGATGAGGAGCTCACCTTAATTGGAAAATGGCAGAAAGACAGGAAGATTAATGAAGGGAAAGGGACAGGAATGAAGAGTGTGAAGCTGCTGATGGAGGAAAACAGGCTAGGGACTCACACAAAGTGTCTATCTATTGGCCTGGAAGGAAATAACAGAGTGAAGGATAGGGAGGAAGGAAGAGGAGATAAGGGGGAGGGCTTTACCATGAGCAGGAGCTCGGACTTGTCAGAGAGTGAAAATGCGAGATAAAAAGAGCACACTGTGAATCTAGTCAGATATTGATGGAGAATGAAGTAGGTGGTTGTACAGTGACTAAAAGGGACAGAAAATATAGGATCGTCACTGACTTTGTGTGTGGCCTATAGGTTTGGGATCTCTTGGGGGTGGCCTTGGCTGAATATTCACTGTTTTCCCAAGTCTTCCAGGTTCTGAAGTTCCTTCTGAACCTGAGAATGGCCCTAGCCTTGGAAAGAACAGCTTATGCCAGAGGAAAGCTGAAGAACTCTATCCCCAGCCCTCCAGACAGGTCCACTCACCACAGCTATGTACGGAAGTGGCTGTTCTAGCCAAGCTGCCAAAGACGCCTGGTGTTCAGTGCCTCTTGAAAATGCTGCACTCAAAGTGGAGTCCCCAAGGATCCTCAGCCCCAACCCCCAGGCTGTAGCCTGGGATCTCACCATACCCTCCCTCCCCAGCTCTCCTTAGTGGCTACAGCCTGGCTCCTACAGGCTTCTCTGTAGTCTTTTTATACCCCAGTTTTCTGCATTCAGACTTGGGTTCCTACTGGTCCGGTTTTCCCAGGCTGCCTCTTTTCATGAAAAGTATTTCTTTGGTGTACATCCCACTCCTCCCAGATGTGATGACTTATGGAGGCTTTCTAAGCACACTGTTAGTTTAAAAATTGCCCTTGGGGAGAGAGGGAGCCAAGAGGCAAGTGTAGGTAAACGGAGGGTGAGAAAGTACTTGCAGGGTATGTCAAGACTTGTGTCAGGTTTCACCTTGAGGACTCCCCATTCCCGTGGCAGCTTCCAGGGCACAGAGGACTGCACCTGGGACCCAGCTTTGGGTCTGACACATTCTTTATTGGTTCAGAACCCTTTGGAGAAATAAGAGATTTTTTTGATGATCTCTACTCATGTGTTATTCTCAAAAAAACATACTAGATGGCAGCAGAAAAGTTTTTCCTTCTGACCTGTTATACCCAAGATGCGCACTAGATGGCAGAAAACCTTGTCCTGGTGACCTCCATCTGGTGCTTTTCTCAATTTGCACACTAGATAACAGCACAGAAGAGCTTTCCTTGATTAACTCCACTAAGGTGTAACTCCCAAGTTGCACACTAAATAGCAGCAAAGAAGAGCTTTTCTTGGTGACCACCACTAAAGTGTTATAACCAAGATGCAAAAAGATGGCAGCAGAGGATAACTTTTCATGATGACACTCAGCTGTTTTTCTCATGATGCACACTAGATGACTGCAAAGAATAACTTTTTATGATAACATAGACTCAGGTGTTATTCGAGAGATGCCCATGATGACAGCAGAAATAACTTTTCATAACAGGTACTGTGGTATTTTTCCCCAAATTCTCCACCAGATGGCAGCAAAAAGTAAATTTTTGTGATGACAAGCACCTGGGTTTTATACTCAAAATGCCCATGCGATGACAGCAGAAAATAATTTTTTATGACATGCACTCCTGTGTTTTTCTCAAGATGCACATGTAATTGCACCAGAAAAAAACTTTTCATACTACATGAACTTCGGTGTTATTTTCAAAATGCGCACAAGACAGCAGCAGAAATAACTTTCCGTAACATGCGCTGCAGTATTATTCCCTAAATGCCCACCAGATGGTCGCAGTGAGTGAATATAGTTGATGACAAACACTCGGGTGTTTTTCCTAAAATGCCCACGAGATGACAGCAGAGAAAAACTTTTCATAACATGCACTCCTGTGTTAGTCCCAAGATGCACAGAAGGTGGCAGCAAGACTAACTTTGACACATACTACTAGAATGTTAGTCCCAAAATGCTCACAAGATGGCAGAAGAGAATAATTTTTGGTAATTACATATGCTTAAATGCTATTTTCAAATAGCACACAAGACAACAGCAGGAAAAAATTTTCATCATGACATACAGTTGAGTGTAACTTTCAAAAAGCCCATGAGACGGCAGCAGAAAAAAACTTTTCATGACCTCAGGTATTTTTCCTGAGATACACATTAATGACATTCATGAATTCATGAATTCGTGAAGACAAATTCTCGGTGTTATCCTCAATATGTCCACAAGATTGTAGCACCTACTTTTCATGAGGACATACACTCAAGTGTATTCTCAAAATGTACTTGAGATGGCAACAGAGGAGGATTTCAAGACATACATTCGTAGTTCTTTCCAAGATGTACACGAGATAACAGCAGAGAATAACTTTTTATAACATACACCCAGTTGTTTTGCCTGAGATGCCTATGGGATGGCAACAGAGAATAACATTATGACATACACTGAGTATTAATTCCTGATGCACGTGAGGAGACAACAGAGAATGACATAAACTCAGTTTTCCTTTTCAAAATACATATGCGATGGCAGAGGAGAATAACTTTATAATGCAATGCACTCAGATGTTATTCTCAAAATATACATGAGATGGGTGACAATAGCTTTTCAGAACATTCTCTAAATGTACATGAGATGACAGCAGAGATTAACTTTCTTTGAGGACATACACTCCAGTGTCATTTTCTAAAAGACCACAAGATAACAACAGAAAAAAAAAACTTTCATGACGACAGACACTGGAGCATAATTTTCAAAACGCCCACGAGATGGCAGGAAAAAAAGAATTTTCATGACATATATTGGGTGACATTCCTGAGATGCACACAAGGTGGCAGCAAAGAATCTTTCATGATGACTAACACGCAAATGTTATTCCCAGTAAGCCCATAAAATATTAGCAGAGAATTACTTTTCATGAGGCTATTTTCTAAATGTATGTGAGATGGCAGCAGAGAAGAATTTCATGACATACATTCGATGTTATTTCCAACGTGTACATAAGATAACAGCAGAGAATAACTTTCCATGACATACATTTGGGTGTTATTGTAGGATACACATGAGATGGCAGTAGAGAATAAAGTTTCATAATGACATACTTTCAGGTGTCATTTGAAAAATGCACATGAGATGGCAGTAGAAATTAACTTTTTACAATGACATACACTCGGGTGTTATTTTCAAAACACCTAAGAGATGGCAGTGGAGAATATATTTTCATGATGACAAACACTCTGGTGTTATTTGCCAAATGCACACAAAATTGCAGCAGAGAATAACTTTTCATGACATACACTCTCATGTTACTTTTTAAATACTCATGAGATGACAACAGAGAATAACTTTTCATGACATAGACTCAAGTGTTACTCAGGAGGAGCCCACTAAATAGTAGTAGAAAATAACTATTAATGATGACATACATTCGGGTGTTATTCCCAAAATGCAGACAAGACGGCAGCAGAGTATAACTTTTTTTGACATATGCTCTGGTCTTTTCCCCAAAATACCCATGAGATTTCAGCAGGGAATAACCTTTCATGACATACATGCGGTTGTTATTCCCAAGATGCACACAAGATGATAGCAGAGAATAGCTTTTCATAATGACATAAACTCAAGTGTTATTCAGGAGAAGCCAACAAGACAGCAACAGAGAATAACTTTTCATGATAGCATACACAGGAGTATCATTCCTGAGAAGCACACAAGATGGCAGCAAAGAAGAGCATTTCCCTGCCTTAAAGGTTTTGCCCATTTATTAAAATAAAAATTCAGATCCTTAATGCAAGCTCACTTTGAAATAAATCCTGTTTTAGGGCCTTCACATGCCTCAGCTAACCCTACTGCTTTCATTTGCCAAATGAATCAGGAAAGATATTATCTCCACTTTATAGGTATTTAAACTGAAGACTGGTTATAACACCGTTCTGAGTCGAGGAATTTACACCAACACAGGATCCATCTCCCTCCCTGGAGAGGGACACCCTCCCGAGAAAGGGCCTCCTGGCCCAGTAAATCTGCTTCAGCATAGCACACAGCTTTCAGCTGTCAGCCATGTATGGGTTTGGCACTGGGTGAAAGTAATTATTTTTCTCAGGCCTGTGCCCAGCTCCCTCCCTAGAGGGCTTCTTGACATCACCCACAGGTGTCAGCCCACTTTAATCGGTTTTGGGTAAAGGTAACTATTTCTCACAAGTTAATGTGGAGTTCCCTCCCTTGAGAGGGTCCATTTTTCTAGAGTATGGCTCCCCTTCTAGAAAAAAGAGCCCCCTTAAAGCAGGGCGACCACCCAGAGTGGGGTCCTTCCACTAGAGCAGAGCCTCCCCCTTAGAGTCGGGCTCTCCCCAAAAAGGGGATTTCCCACTCGAGAGAAGTTCCCCCTTCAGAGAAAGCCCTCCTAAATTGGGTCTCCTCTAAGTGTAAGGATCCCACCATAGTGGGGGCCACAAAAATGGGACCCCCCTTAGATTGGGCCCCCCTAACAGTGGGACACTTACCCAAACAGCAGAGCTCCCTCCATGGAGTGGAGCCCACCTAAGTATGGGACTCCCCCTTTTAAAATGAGGCACCCCTAAGAGCACCGCTCTCCCCAGAGCAGTTCATCCCCCTAAAAGTGGGTTTCTTCTTCCTATGTGTGGGGCTCCTCCCTTTGAGTGGAACTCCCCTTTCCACAGCGGAACTCACCCCTATAAGACTATAGCATCCCACCTACAGCTAAACACTCCCTTCTAGATTAGGTCTCCACCCCTAGAGTGAGCCTCTAATAACGGATTCTTCTTTGACAGCACACAAACACCAAAGGGGGGATACCGAGAAAGGGACTCCCCTCCGGAGAAAGGGACTTACCTCTGAGCCTACTTTGGAATGACTGAACAGTAAACATAACTACTGTTCTCAAGTTCACAGCAGGCCTGACAAGCACTATCCTCTACAGAAGATGTAGATTCTGGATCCCAGAATCTGCCTCAATTTAGCCCCCAGCTGTCAGCTAGCTGTCAGCCCTCTTTGGGTTTCGTATTGGGCGAAGAAAACTGTTTCTCTCAAGCCTATGTGGGGATCCCTCCCTAGAGAGGGGCTCTCCCTTCTAGAGCAGAACATCCCCCCTAAGAGTGGGCCACACCCCAGAACAGAGCAACCCTTAGAAGGGCTCTTCCACTACAGTAGGGCCTCCCCCAGAGAGTTGGGCTCACCCCCCAGAGGAAGGGCTGCCTCATGAAAGCAGGGCTCCCCTGCTAGAAGCGGGGCTCTTTTCAGAGCTAGACATCACTAAGTGAGAGACTCTGCCCAAAGCGAGGCTTCCATAAAAGGTGGTCTCTCCCACAAGAACAGGGTTCCCAAACAGTGGGGTTGTCCCCCAAAGAGCACGGCTCCCTACCTGAAGAGAGACACTCCCCTTTGAGTGGAACTCCCCCTTCTACAGCAAGGCTCACCCCCATAAGAGCACTGTGCCCCACTTAGACCATATCACTCCCTTCTAGAATGAGACTCCTCCTTGAGAGCAAGACTTCACCTCCTAATAGCAGGGGTCTTCCCTAAGAGCAGTAGCTTTCCCATAAGAAAGAGGGGCTCCTTTCTGAAAAAGAAAGGGAGGCCCTCTCTAGGGAGGGAGTTTATCAGTCCCTCAATGGACTTGAGAGTAGTAGTTATCTTCACCCAGTACCCACCCTAAAGTAGCCTTGGAAGTTAGCCCCCTGCTCCAGAGGGGAGCCCCTTTCTTGGGAAATGCGAACCTACAAAACAACCATAACATAATGTAGGAAAAAACTTGGAAGCAACCAAGATGTTATTCAGTATTTGAATGGATACATAAAGTGTAGCCCATCCCAACAATGGGATAGTATTCATTGTTAAAAAGAAAGAAAGAAAGAAAGAAAGAAAGAAAGAAAGAAAGAAAGAAAGAAAGAAAGAAAGAAAGAAAGAAAGAAAGAAAGAAAGAAAGAAAGAAAGAAAGAAAGAAAGAAAGAAAGAAAGAAAGAAAGAAAGAAGGAAAGAAAGAAGGAAAGAAAGAAAGAAAGAAAGAAAGAAAGAAAGAAAGAAAGAAAGAAAGAAAGAAAGAAAGAAAGAAAGAAAGAAAGAAAGAGAAAGAAAGAAAGAAAGAAAGAAAGAAAGAAAGAAAGAAAGAAAGAAAGAAAGAAAGAAAGAAAGAAAGAAAGAAAGAAAGAAAGAAAGAAAAAGAAAAAAGAAATGAACGGTGAAGCTATGAGAACATATGGAGGAAACTTATATTCATAGGATGAGGTGAAAGAGCCAATCTGTAAAGGCTACATACGTGATTTTAACTCAATGATATTTTAGAGAAGGCAAACTATGGAACAATAAAAACATACATCAGCAGTATCTGGAGACTGAAGGCAGGATGGGGGGAGAGGGTGAACAGGCGAAGCAGAGAGGGTATTTCGGGCCGTGAAAATACTCTGTGTGATACTACAGTGATGGACACATGTCATTACACAACCGTCCCAGCCCATGGAACATACAAAGCCAAGAGTAAATCCTAATACATAGTATGGATTTTTTTTTAATGTAGCAAAGTGTCCTGAAAACTCTCATTCACTGAAAATCACCCTGCACTTAGCCACATATACAACCAGCATTCTTAGAAATATCTTCTCTACCTGGATCTCTACGGATTTTATCAAACAGAGCGCCTATGTTGAATACATTTATCACGCTATTTACAGTGATATTCATTACCCTGAAACCACACAACCCAGATGCATTAAAATCTGTCAGTACGGAAACACACTTTGACCATGTGCCATACATAGCATATCACATGTACCACATACTGAAGACATCTTTAATGAAATGATACTTATTCACCTGTATGAAGAGCATTCTTATCAACATCTTCTGTTCCTGAGCATTTACAGAGCGCATTAAACTAACCCATGTGGCAGACACATTCTTTCACAGGAATAAAACGATCTGATTACAACAAATGTGACAACTTTAAGAATTTTATTTTTAATTTCTGTGATTTAACCTAGTGGAGTCCATTCAACACAGTGTTTTGAACATTCTCTCAATTAAATAACACCGTTTTCATTCATTTAAACAACATCCTTAAAAACATCTTTTGATGTGCTTTTACCAAGATTATCAAATGCAACACAGTGTGGTGAACACATTCACTGAAATAACATTTTATCTATTTATTTTTTTAAAACAGCTCAATTCACACAGAGGTAGCTAAGAACAATTCTGTAAGCTGAGGGCAATTTAAAAATTCTGTGCTCATCTCTGGTTCATGAGAAAATGTCAAACATGATAATATTCTCATTTGAAAGAGATAAGGTAAGAAGGGTGTGTTAAAATATTAGGTAAACTAACTTCTAAAGCAAAGAAAGTTAAAGTCTGATAAATAATGTTTTTGATATAAAAATACTGAAATTAAAATAATGTGACTTTTAACACACTTTCCCATTTTTAAAATATTTTTCAATTACTTTAAAGTTGTAGAAAATTAACAGTACAAATGAATGAAAGACTGCATTGGAGTGCAACTTTTTCCCTTTGCCTTGGACTAGGATGTGGCTCCACGGGAAATGGGCAAGTCCCCATAGTTCATGTTAATTTATCAACCATGTATGTTCTGTCCTCTGTCTGAAATACTCTTGTGATTTCTCCCCAAAACAATTCCACATCAGTAAAATATAATACAGATGCTATTAATTTAACACATAAAAGTCTCTTTAAATAAATCGTTTTGCAGCCTATGGCCATGCTACCCTGAACTAGCCCAATCCTATCTGCTCCTGGAAATTAAGCAGGGTCAGGCCTGGTTAGAACTTGGATGGGAGACCACCTAGAAAGACCAGGTGCTCTAGGCATAAAAAAATAAAAACATAAGGGCTTATAAACTGACAAGGTCCTTACAATCTGTGAGGTCAACCAAGGGTTGCCTCACAAAAATAATTAATTAAAAATAACTCATTTTTCAAATTAATTCTTGTTACAATATCATATGGGAAGAGAATGGGCAAGAAGGTAAAAGGGACCAAGGGGATAGTGATAAGACTTACTGCGAGACATGGACAAATGAAATGTGTGCACCTAAAACACACACTATCTCAGATATCTCAGATACCATTTTACTACAACAGCAAAAAATACATACATTACATGAGAAAGGGAAGAATAAAGCATGAATAAAGCACATGTGTGAACTTTCTAGAAAGTAAGAGGTTTTATACCATTAGAAAAGCATCTGGGAGAAGCCACAGCAGAGAACCCCTCCTCAGCCTTCAAGCCCAGGGACCAGTAGAATTTTCCTTGGCAAGAGGTGGCCCCACAATGATGGGAAGCTGCTGGAGCCTGTCCCCCACTTCCGTGGAGAAGCTGCATGAGGACAACATAAACTCCTGCCCTCATGCAGCTTCTCCACGGAAGTGGGGGACACTCTTGCACACAGCAAGGTGCAGACTTGACCAGCTGTGAGCTTTGATGGCCAAGGAGGTGCAGTGAGAGAAGCCCAAACCTAGCTGGTAAGCAGTGGCTGGCCCTTTCTTGGAGGTCCTGGTGAATCGCTGAAATTCAGTATTCAGGTCGGCAATGCCACTACTAGGGAAGTTCTAACAGAGATGGAGGCCAATGTCCTGTGCCAAGATGAGATTGAGAGACATGACAGGAACCCAAATTTAAAGACAGTATAAAAACTTATTGATTTTATTTACCAGTTATAAGTAACTGAAATGTGAAAGAAACAATACCATTCACAACGAAACAAAACAAAACAAAACAAATCCTCAAGAATCAATCCAACAAAATATTTATAGATCTCTGTAGGGAAAAAAAACATATTAATCACTCTTGACAGCAATGAAATAAAAATAAATCAATGGAGATATATTCCTTCTTCATGATCAAGAAACACAATATTAAGATGTCAATTTTTTAAAAAATTATGTAAAGATCCAGCGCAAACCCAATAAAATATCACCAAGCTATTTTGTAGATATCAACAAACTCATTTTAAACATTAAGTAGTTTAGACAATACTGTTGAAGAACAAGTTGATGAACTAACGCTTTCCAAATTCAAAATTAATTACAAGACTACAGTAATCAAGAGAGAATGATATTTTAAAACAGACACATAGATAAATGTCATGGAATAGAGTCCATAGTAGACCAATGCAAATACAGACTATGAACTTTGGTTAAGGAATAGAGGTGCTTCAACACCGAAAAGACAGTTTTTCAGTCTTCAGAGAAGGAATGGAGTGAAACAAGTGAGGTCTGGAATCAGATGCAGGCACAGAGACAGAGACACTAGTTGCCTGACATAGGTTCTAGGAGCAGGAGAAGGAGGCTCATATGGGTTGACATGGGCCACAGGAACAAGAATGGAGAATTTGAGAGCTGCCCTGGAGATAAGGGATGGAAAAACATGGGCTGCAGTTATATGAGATGGTGATACTGGACAGAGATATGGGCTTAGAGACATGGAGCCAGGCACAGATGTAGGCACATGGCTGGAGACATGGGGCAGACATGGTTTGCAAGTACAGAGTTTGGAAATACACTAGGGGAGACAAAAGATGACAGCTAACTCCATGCTTAGAAGGAAACTGTATGTCCTTAAATGACTGTATCAGAATGAAAGACAGAAAATAGTCTCTTTCCATATCAAAAATTAAAAAAGAACAATCAACTAAAAAAATACAGAAGGAAAGCAATAACAATGTAAGTATCAGTGAAAAAGGAAGAAATACGTCAGAAACAAACCAGGCGAAAGTTATTTTTTATAATATTAATAAAGTTAATAAACCACCAGTAAAAAAAAATATGTAAGGAAAAGATTAAGAGAAGGAACGCAAATGACCGGCATCAGAAATTACATAAGAGATATTCTCTACGGAGTTCTTACACCTTAACAAGATGCTTAGAGGTTTATGTGAAATGCTTAGGACTAACGACTAGACAGCAGAGGTCAAAATTCACCTTGTTATAAAAATCAATGTACCAGACAGGCACAAAAAATTAGGAAGACTCACATATCTACTAAGTTAGCCCATTGTTAAAAAGTCAAACCAATTAACAACAACAACAAAAAAACTTTCCACAAGCAAGTAAATTATGAAATATTTCTAATAATTAAAAATAAGAAAAACAGCTAAATTCTGCAGGTTTTCCTTATGTGGAGAAGGACATAGAATCTTTTTTTTTTCACTTTCTTTAATGAGGCCACCATTAGAAAACAAGCAAAATACAAGGAATGACTTTTATTAAGAGGGATATAGATATTCTAAGCAAAATATTATACAAATTAATCCATGTAGAAAAACAGAATAGATCAATACCAAGTAAAATATGCTAGAACTGATGAGGGTGGTTGAAATGCAATATGAAACCATGTAAAACATTTCATTATCACAGAATATAAGGAGAAAATCATTTGATCAATTAGGATAAATGTTAAAAAAAAAAAGCATGTAATAAAATGCAACAGGCAAATCATGAAAGAAGGTAACTTCCTTACTTATTTATCCAGAATTTAACATCTTAATTATCCAGAATTATTGAAAGCTATTTCCCTGGAGGCAGAAACATACAAGGGTGCCAGCTTTTACTGTAACTTTCATTCAATACTATACTGAAAGTATATGCAGGGCAATAAAGCAATGAAAAAGGAATAAAAAGTCATAAGGATCAACTATTAAACAATAAAATCATTATTATATGTGGATGACACTTTCATACACATGGACAACCCACTTTAATCCAAAATGATAGCTGTTAGTAAATGAATTTCATATAAAAAAATCAAATGATTGCCGTGCACCAATAAGAATGAAATAGAAAATAAAATTAAATGAGTAAGACTGGACTAGGAAACAAGTATACCCAAGATAAATGAGCCAATAAAGCCTTAATTTACAATTTACAGACCACCTTTTTAAAAAACCTTTAAATCAATATAACAAAAGTACAAATGACTCCCCCAAAATGAGCAGAGAATATGAATAGAAAGGCCAAGATATAATGCCTGAACAGTAACTCACCCCAAACAGGAAAAGTTGCGAGCTTCCGGCGACAAGAGCCCGGCAGGGACTCAGAAGGGCAGGAACCCAGGAGGCAGGACCAGCGGGGAGGTGACCATGCCCCCTGCTGAGTGGAGGTTGGGGAACCAAAAGGACAGAGGGTGGCCTCCCTTCACTAGGAGAAGTCTGACTGGCTGCATCTTCCAGGACGTCATGCATGTGCACTGCGCCATCACTGGGTCACTTGTGCATCCTCTGAACGGGGGCCTCCTTGACTGGGCCTTAGCTCACAGCTGCTCTGAGAGTCCTCTCATTGGTCCCCTCTTGGGTCGCAGCAGGAGCGCCTCCATCTAGGAGTGGTGATGGGACATCCTTGCCACCTGCTGGATTCCAGCAGGAAACTGTCTTTTACCAGGAAGTGTGTTGTTAGCTGTGGGCATTGTTGACATTCACTAGACCAGATGAGGGAAAGTCCCTTCTGTTCCCGCGACAATGACAGTACGCACGATGATTGGGTACTGAATTTGTCCTATTCTTTTACTGCATCATTTGAGGTGGTCTTACTGTTTTTCCTAAGTCTCTTAATATAGCAAATTACACTCATTCCTAAATATTGATTTGGCCTTTAATTCCCAGAATTATCCTTATTTGATATTGATGTTTTCCATTTTTATATATAACCGAATACTACATATCCTTTCTCACCTTTTTAATATTTGATTGAACTTTTTTTAAACAGATAGCTTAAGTACTTTATTTGTTTGCAACTAGGCTTGTTAATATAACGAAAGCTTGTTATATAACGAAAATGTACAAATAACATTGCAGTTTTGGTTAGATTTTAGTCGAAGACGTTCTTTAATAAGGTATCTTCCAGTGTGAATATCCCAGAACTTTCTCTGTGCCATTTGATCAGAACAGTCTCTTACTTTGGAAAGTACTGGCATACATTTGAACTAACCTCAGAATTTTTCAAAATAAGCTTTAATTAAAAAAAAAAAAAAAACTATTCCAAGTTCAAAGTAATTTTAATAAAACTTTTTCTTCTAGAAACAATAATAAATGAAACAAGGCATTTTATAAAATGTGGTCCTGAGCAGTAAAAAGTAAATGTATACTTAACTTCCACCTCCACAAAACAAAGGCCACTTTCTGTTCCGCAGCCTGGGAAACAAGGTGCAGAACACTGTGTAAGCAACCTGAGGCAGGAGGCTGCCAAACAGAGATCAAGCAGTTGAACATGGACACCTGTCACAAGAATTTGGGGAAAACTGACCAAAAGATTCAAAGCTACTCGTAACAACTCATACAAAGGCAAAGTAGTCCCCCAGGACTCAGTGTCACCTGGGCCTGCCCCAGCCACATGCTCACCTATGTTAGGCTCCCAAGCAAACCCTGTTGCTTCTGACCCAGGTGAGACCTCTTCTTTTCAGAGGTTTGCGTGGGTATGTTAAGGCCTGGAATCAAAGTCTTTTCTAACACAGCTAGGCAGAGTCCATATGCTAAATGGCCTGTCTCCCGCTGTTTGTAATTCCTCGCCACACATCAGTAGACCTCGGACCACAGACCTCTGCTATGTCACCATAATCACATCGAATGTCCACCCTAACTAGGCTTTATATTCCGCACCTGGAAACAGCCCCCGTATTAAACAGTACCACCACCTACAACGACCCACTGTTACAACTTACATCGTCACAGAACAGTAATGATCTTCTATAAACCAAGCAAGTGTTTTTACCATGATTGTCGTGCTTCAAATTCACAGCCAAGATCCCCAAGGTAGAAAAAACTTGCATGATACAAACAATACCTTAAAATGCACGTACACACATACACTCACACTTCTTACAGAACTGTGTTCAGGGAAAACAGCACTTGCCAAGTGCCGCCGAGGGCCTATTTTGCTAAACTGCTGCTCCAGGAATTGTTTGGAAAATCTCTCACAGTAGGGCCCAACTATTTATTGGATGAACAGAAAAGAAAGATATGCTTGTGGCATACAGAAAGTGTTAAGGTCATTCAGGTTGTACAAAATGGACCTGTAGAAATGTTTAAGTGTTCTCAGTATGCAAAGTCGGAGTTGAAATGTGCTCTCAAAGCAGTTGTAAAGTGTACAGCACCCACTTCTGAGGTCAAACCTGGTACCCAGATATGCAAGAAAGCTTCAGGACACATAGCTGGGGGGCCTTGTCCCACCCATATTGTTGCATAATCTGATCATGTGTGAACTTCACAAAAGATTCATATTGTTCTGCTAGTTTGGTATGCCTCCCTCGAATTTTATCTCCCTAGGCTTTTAAGAGATGCTCATGTACTGTTCTGACTTGTCTGAGAGTAAAGGTGGGCTGACCCTTTATCCAGGAGGAACATGAGGAACGAGGTGCTATGAGTGCTGAATGAGGCTGACTTTTTGAAATGAGAGCTTCACACCGATTAAAAACAAATTCTGAACACCACCACCTCTGATAATGACTATATTTTGGTTTTCTGTTCTGAAAAGTTTGCTTTACAGTTGGGAGACACCGCTCGCTGCTGGCTGGGGCAGGATACCGTCAGGCCGACAGCAGACTCTGCCTCTGGAACAGCGGCATCTGCAGCGGCTCAGCGACAGGGGGCCTGAGGCCGGGAGTAGGCCATTCTAGGGGCGCAGCACAGCTGCTTCCAGGCACCCCGGCAGCACTGCCCCCAGCTCACAGGCCACTGCAACCCCAGCCGCTCGCCCTGCCGCTGACCGGCCAGGGACCACGGCAGCTGTGGTTGCAGCTGCAGCTCAAACTCCAGCTTCTCAGTGGAGCTCGCCAATTAAACTTTTTATTTCAAAATAATTTCACATTTACATGTGAAATAACACAGTGATCCCATGTACCCTTCACCCAGGTTCCCCCCAATACAAACGGCATTAGAGTCGGACCAAGATATTGGCCTAGATACACATTTTCCATCATCGCATGCTTCCCTCAGGTTGTCTTTTTATATTGAAAATCACTTCTATTTGGGTTCCATTATCAACTTAAACATTAGCAACCATTAATCTGTTATCTGTGCTTCATCTCTATAATAAATTTCCCATTTCAAACGTGGCATGTAAGTGGAATCATAAAGTATGCAACATCTGGGGTTGATACTTCTCTTGCTACCGCTGGAGTGGACAGGGGCTAAGGTGAGGGGCACTTCCTGGCTTGGCACATCACAACATCTATATTTCTAGAATTCAATTCCAAGCAAGATGTGTCCCCCACACCAGTGGAGAGGTAAACGCCTTTCCACCTCACCTGGGAAGAGGTGTGGATCGCAGTGGAGAAACCACCCGCACCATGCCACAGAACCCAAAGGAGAAACACAGAATGCTTATCAAGCAGTCCCTTGGCTAACAGGTAAGGACAGAGTTTATGTAATCCTGTGGGAGAGAGCACATCAGCCAGAATCACCCGGTAAAGACTCTGCACAAGGAGAAAACTTTGAGGAAGTTCAGGAGCAAAGGCAACATGTTTTCCTGGGGCCCTGATGTAGCTGGGTGATGCAGAGTGATAAGGAGAAACGGCAAACTGCTCTCCTTCCTTCCTGTTCATTCCCTAGTTCAGAGACCCGGTCAGCTGAACTCGAAGAACACTTGTCCTGGAGAGATACCTGACTGAGTAAACTATAGGAATCTGTTTTCCTCTCTCTGCCCAATAGGAAGACAAAGAGAAAGAGGAAAAAGAGAGTGAATGGAGCCCAAGAGGGGGAAAGTAGAAAGGAGAGGAATGGGGCCGTTACCCTTTATGCTCAAAGTAGGATGAGGAGGAAAGCGGGCACCTGCTGAGGAAGTTGGGAGCTGTGGACAGGAAAGGAAAGCCTGGGTCTCATTTGACTGGACTGGGAGTTACTGTATCCATTCTCATTTTCTGGCGCCCATGTCCACTCGTGTTACTGACAACAGTAGGTAAAGCTAGACTTCTCATCTGTCCGAAGCCCAACAAGGGGCAGTTCAGCCCCCTCTTTCTTACTCCCCAGTGAGTAGAGGGGCAGTTGTAGCAGGTGCTCAGATTGATAGATAAATAATAGGCTGGGAGCTGTGTGTGTGATGATGGCCTCCCAGTGCTGCAGAAGTTGTCACATGGACCGAAGAGAGAAAGTGCAGAAAAACTGGCCGGGGTCGACTGATGAGTAGAACACACCATGCCATTCTCTGTCTGGCTACACTCAGGGAGATGGGCACTGAGGGTGTCCTCTAGAGGAAAACCACATGTCAAGGATGGTGCAAGGATGAGGCTCAGGCAGCCCACAGAAGGCCCTGTAACTGGGCATGTTCTGGGGAGGGCTGCAGTGTCCTTGCTACATCGTGTGGTTATGAGTAATGCACAGGTCACTTGGTGACTGGCAGCTGGTGGGGATCATGACTTTGCCTTTTCTAACCCATAAGACAAAAAGTAGAGGGGACTTTCCTAATGAGCATATGAAGTACAGAGTTTCTTAAAGGAAAAACAGCCAAGTTTGACTTGAGGAACCATGCAAAACACATTGTGTCAGCAGCTCACAGAAAAATACCGGTAGAAAAAGTATAGATCTGAAAAACAATGTAAGCCATTTCAGGGTCTTAAAATTCTGAAGAAAGGAGAGGTGTAAGACAGAACATAAACGCCCAATTAATTATCGTCAGCAATAAATGAAAGTTTCACCTCTTTAGGACAAAGTAGAAAATAAGATAAAATTCTCCAATAGAGAATCAGGGAGGTTCATACTAGCTAGCTCCCGAAGGTTCCCCTCCATGTCTCCTCAACACTTACCCCAGTGGACCTGATGAGAGATGGAGCAAATGAACTGAGAAGGATTCTTCCTTGACCAAACTCTGTGCTTGTCAACCAGCCCGTGACTTTTAGCTTCCGTGTTTATTTTCACATTGTCCAGTTTTAGCAAGAATTCTGCTTAATCAGTTTAGCAAGAGTCTGCTCTATCTGATCACCCTCATCACCTGATGGGTCCCTTGTCTCCCACCATCCCTTAGGTGATGTCCAATCACCCTGGCTGTGAGGTCCGTTTAACCAGGAACCGCCCCCACCCCTTATATTCTCTCTTGCTAACTGTCTACCCACCAGCCCCCACCCTGCTCCTTGGCTGTAAATCCTCACTTGCTCAGGCTGTTTTCAGAAATGAGCCTGGTTCTTCACTGAGGTCTCTTTCCCTCTTTCCTCCTTTTCCTAAACAAAGTCTGTCTTCACTGCTTAACTGCTGACAAGATCTGATTCTTCTCTAAGGAACCAAACGTAGATGTTGAGAGGAGTGCTACTGGTAGATAGCTGTCAGAGGCACTTCCCCAGTGGATGTGAGGACCTCCAGGTCCACAGTGCTTACAATGGAAAAACCTGAACTCCAGGAGCAGCCTTCCATTGGAGTGGTTCTCACACCCACATTGGCTGCATGAATCCAGGTGATGACAGACAGAGAAAGTGACTCTTGGTTCCCCAGATCAAGGCTGGACACAAGGTATGGGGATGCTTCCAGGCCACCCTGCCATCCAGTAGCAGAAACCTGACCAGAAGTGAGAAGTCAGACTTCAAATCCTAACTCAGAAAAGGTGAGAACATTCCAGATGTAATAGAAAGGGATTCAAGAGATTTGCTCCATCAGAGCCAAAAGAGTCATTAGAAAGAGCTACCCTAGTTTTTCCAGTGCAAAATGGTGGCTATGAAAACATAGGAAAGGAAAGGAGGGTACTTATGAGACACAGCTGAACCCATTCTGGAAGCATGGGCAACCAGAAAAAAGAAGAATGATGCCCTCACAAGCAAGTTCCTCTATGAAAGTACTTAATAAAACTCAACTCTAAAATGGGACCCCCAAACTTGAGATGAAATAATAGAATTGGAAGAAAAGGGCAATTTCAGAATTGAGGAAACAACCTGAGAACTAAAACAGCCTAATTAAAGAATGATTTATCAAGTCTTTGGGGTAAATACCCAGTAGAGGGATTGCTGGATCATAAGGTAGATCAATTCTTAGTTTTTTGAGGAACCTTCATACTGTTTTCTGTAGTGGCTGTACCAATTTGCAGTCCCACCAGCAGTGTATGAGAGTTCCTATTTCTCCACATCCTCTCCAACATTTGTTATTATTTGTCCTATTGATTAGAGCTATTCTGACAGGTGTGAGGTGTCTCATAGTGCTTTTGATTTTCATTTCCTTGATAGCCAGCAATCTGAGCATCTTTTCATATATTTGTTAGCCATTTTAATGTCCTCTAAGGAGAAGTTTCTGTTCAGGTCCTCTACCCATTTTTGATTGATTGTTTGTTTGTTTTTCCCCCAAAAACTTAAAAAAATTATATCCATAAAGATATTTACACACCAATGTTCAACGCACCATTATTCACAGTGGCCAGGACATGAAAGCAACCAAAGTGTCCTATGATAGATGATAAGCTAAAGGAGCTGTGGTACATATATACAATGGAATATTACTCAGCCATAAGAAGAGATGAAATACAGCCCTTTGCAACAACTGGATGGAACTCTAGATAATCACACTAAGCAAAATAAGTCAGACAGAAAAAGTTGAAAGTCATATGATATTACTTATATGTGAGATATAAACCTAATAGCAACAAATTAACAGGACAAACAAACACACAATGGACATGGACTATAGACTAGCAGTTACCAGAAGGTAGGGGGTGGGGGAGGAGGGGGGAGGTAGATGGGGTAAAGGGGATCAAATATGTGGTAGCTGAAGTAAACTGGACTTTGGGTGGTGAATACACAGTAGAATATACAGATGTTAACATATAATATACACTTGAAAATTATATAATTATACTAACCAATGTTACCCCAATAAACTTAATTTTAAAAATAATGATTTATTTAGCCTACCCAGGTGATTCATACCTAACCAGAAGCTGAAGAGGGGACAATGGGCTGTCTTCACTTTGTCCCCAGCTCTGGCCCTGCCTTAGGCAGACACATCACGGACTTGCAGGCTCAGACAAACTTCCTGTGTCCTGCTACTCTGGGTCCTGCGTGAGGAAGAACAGTGTGGAAGATTCCAGAGAAGGAGGAAGTGGCCCAACCCTCCTCCAGCCTCAGAATGAGTCCCTCCCCTTTCTCCCTACAGATCTGCTCTGTCCCTTGTCCCTTCCTGCAGCATGTTCAGCCTCCCCTTGCTGACCTTTCCTAAACCCATAAATGTGCTCAGAGACCAGCCCCTTCCTGGGCCTTGCAATCCCCTCTGGCTACCACCCTCTTCTTTCTCTCAAGCCAAGATGGTCGCTTAGAAAGAGTTGTCCACTTCCTCGCCATCTCCACTGCTCAATCCAGGGCAACCTGTCCCTTCCTCACATCACTGAAACTAAAATTCATCTTGGCCAAATCCTCCGTGGCCCCACAGCAGCCAGCCGCAGTGCCTAGGCCCTCCGGCAGGTGAAGCTCTGTGCACACTCCCTTCTTAAGACTCCCCATTTTGCTTTGGTGCCATGGTGATCTCTGACCTCTCCTTCCGCCTCTCCCGCTGCTCCTTCTCTAGATCTTCTGCTGAGTACATTCTCCCTGTCCTCCCTTTCAACGTCGGCGTCCCTGGAGTCTCTCTTCAGTCCCCTTCCCATTCTCCTTTGTCCCGAGAGCTTACAGATGGGAAAACGCGGCTGGCTCTGGAGGGTGCTTGTGACCTGACCAAGGACCTGCCAGGTCATCCTCCAAGACTAGCCTCTGCCTGGTCATTCCCAGGTGACGCGTGGCCATGTGGCGGCTCCATGACCATCCGATAGTGTCAGGCGGACACAGTCTTTGTTAGGGGCAGGGTCACTGCGGCGGGATTCCGGTCTGAAGTGGCACCTGCCGACAGAGGTGGCAGGAGTCTAAAGGCCCGAGGTGTGGACGCGCCCGTCGCCCGCAGCCCCTGCCTGCGAGAAGCCCCGCTGCGGCCCGGACAGCCTGGGCCAGGCTTCCCCCTGGGGCGGGAGTGGCGGGGGGGTGCTCGGGCCGTGCTCCGCAGGAAGAGATGCAGGACTGTGGCCGCCGGGAATGTGCGGGTCCCGGCCGGGTTCGGGATGGCCCGGGCCAGGGACGGGATGGCCCGGGTCAGGGATGGATGGCCCGGGTCGGGGTCGGGATGGCCCGGGCCGGGGATGGGAAGGGCCAGGGCACGTCGTCAGGGGCCGGGGGCGGCCCGGACCAGGCGGGCCCGCGTTCACGGCCGCAGCGAGGACGCACGATGCCCGGGTCAGTGCGGGGCTCCTGCTGCCCCCCCAACCCCCGCCCCCGGCCCACGCGCCAGTCCCCGGGGCGCCGGGCGGGGGCCCAGGCCGAATGGCGTCGGAGCTGGGCGGCCGGCAGGCGCCCTAGGGCGTCGGGGACCGTGCTCCGGGGCCTGGGGTCCCCGTCAGCGCCGCCTCCGCCAGCCACTCCCGCCGGCGTCCCAGCTCAGCCTGGTGTCCGGGTGCAGCCCCGCACCCCCCCCCCATAGGGCAGGCGCCCTCGGCCCGGGAGGTGTGCGACCTGCAGGGGCAGCGCAGGGGAGGCTGCGCCAGAGTGAGAGTCCGCAGGGGGGTGCCCGGCCCCGTGGGTGGGAGAACAACACCCCACTGTGGGCATCCGGCCTGTTGGTGTCCCATCCCACTAAACGTGTGAGACGTGCGTGCAGGATTCGGGCTGCATTAGGGGATCTGGGGGAGGGTCTCCGGAGAGGGAGCCGTGTTGTGGGTTAGATGTTGTCAGGGAGCAGGGGTCATTCTAGGATTAAACATTTTAACTTTTTATTGAGGACGACAGAAAACCACGTCAACGACAAGCATCGCGATCTGACATCAGAGACGTGACCTGGGACACTCCATGCCAGAAGGTAAAGCCTGCAGCATGGATTGGTGCTGGGGCACCGTCCCCAGTGGGGACCCTACAGCTCAGGTGGCATCAGTTTTATGATATCTCCTCCAGCGTCTTTTGTCACAGTATTAAAAACCCTCATACAAACATTATTTTTAAAACCTTACTGGAAAATGCCAATTTTAGAGAATATACTGTGGAGAGTTATTATATTCTTTGTTATCTCAGCTGCTTCCTGACTACGCATTTGTCTGGAATCCCATATGCAATCGTTCGCAGCTGTTACAGCCCTATGAGTTTACATTTTCCTTTAAATACTACAAATTTTTAAAATATTCTAAACGCTTTCTAAGACTCACCTTGACTGCTCCCTCCTCGTTAGGTCTTTGATTCCCCCGGTCAGCATCTTCCTCGGAACTTCCAAAGATCTTGTGATCTGGCCAACACATCTGAGTGCCCCTTGTGACAGTTGTGTTAAATACACATTTTACACTTTGTTCAGCTGAGTCTCTGGAAAGCAGGGACCATATATGTTATAACCACAGTTTGCACTGGACAGTGAGCTTTGTATGATGGTTTCCTTTTGTTCTCATATCTGAGCAAAGAAGAAAACAGAGCCATTGAGTCTACCTGAGGAGGGTGGGCCACACCAATCACAGACTCAGTAAACAGGCTATTTGTGTTTTCAAAGTTGGGGACAACCGTCTTGTGCAGAAGTGTCAGGGAGCCAGACACCAGTGGGTGAGCACCCATGAAGACCACGGACACCCTTAGGGGAAGGCTTAGAAATGCCGGGGTCTTGGGTGGGAGTGGTCGCCGTGAGGGAAGGGAAGCTGCGTCAGCCACCAGGCATCTGGGAGCAGGGACAAGGACAGTGACTGGGGATTTGAAGTGGCTGGACGAAGAGGTCAGTCTGGGCACAGCTTAGGGACATGGGAGGCAATGGAATCCTCCAGATTTGGGGGAAGTTGGGTGAGAGTAGGGGGGACCTCGAGGAGAGGATCGACGAGGACCCAGGGAGGAGTGCCATGGGGATGCAGCCAACACATCGCTACCGTGCCGGGCCGTCACCAGTCAGGCATTGACAGAGTGGTGACAGTGGCTGCAGTGGCCCCTCAGGCTCTGGTCTCACCCACTCCTGGGACCTCCTGGCCTGGACAGGCTCGGTCTACCTTATGACTTAAGGGCGGGATTTAGCGACAGTTTAAATTCTTGACCAGTACAATTTAATCTGTGCAACAGTTCGCAGCTGTTACAGCCCTATGAGTTGATAGATAACATTGCGGGAAAATATGACTTTTCCATCATGAAATCTGCTTTTTAAATAATGATAATTGCTTTTTTAAAACAAGTTAATATTCTCATAATACTCCTCTTTTTTGTTGGTGGGTCAAGCCAGACTATTTTAGTCATACTTTAGATAAAGCATCAAATTTTGGTTTCTATTCTCGGGTTACTATTACTTCCAGTTTTATTTTTATTTCCGATTTTTTTCCACTGTTAAAATTAGCATTTTTGCAAGAGATGACTGATTTGTTGATTTTTCTAATGATTTTAATTACTTTGTTAGGTGTTCCATGGAGGACTTTATCTTTCTTTTGAAGTCTGCATCCACCTGCACATTGTCCACTCACTGCTGCTTCTCCTGCACCCTGAGGGTTGCCGGGTTTATCTCTGGTAAGGGCATCACCTCCAGAGACCTAGGCTGGTCCTCGTTCCCTTCATTTGAGACCATGGAGTTAGGACATGTGCACTTCCTTGTTGCCTGTGTATTTTTCATGCTGGAACTTTTTATTGTGCTGTGGCCTTGCCTGCGATGAACAGACAAGCAAACCAACGTTGAGTGGTGACCCCGGCTTCTGCCTGCAGGGATTCTCAGAGGAGACTCTTGCTTGACAGGGTAAGGGGACATTCCCCAGACGCCAGGATGAGACCCTCATTGAGGTGTGATATGAGAAAGTACCTCTTCACCCATGTCATATAGACAAGGCCCAGCATCCCAGAACTCCGACCACCTTGAATTGCAGGGCCGGATGCTGCCCCCACCTTTGGGCACAGCAGTCTCGCCTGGGCATCTGTGAAGAGACCATTGCCAGGCCAGCCAGAAGCCATTTAGATTAGGGCTCTGGGTGTGGAACCGGCTCCTAGATCTGGTGTCACCTGCAACCAGCCACACTATGGGGACAGGCTATCACGGTGCACTTTGGAGACACATCTGTGAGATGGCAGGACAGGCAGGGCTGGCACAAGTGGCAGAATCAACAGTGGGAGAGGATGGCCATAGGCTTCCACGGTGTGAACAGTGGGGCAAGACAGACTTGAAGACAACGTTCCCATCTGGAACCCAGCACGGTGGCTCTGCTCTTTGGGACTTCCTTTCCCGCATGTGACACTTTGGCAAGAACAGTGTTTTCATAAACCTGATTATTTTGAAAAAGGTATTGGTTTGTTTTCTTTCTTTCTTTTTTTTTTTCTTTTTTCAATGAAAAAATGGTTTTGTTTTTCTTTCCATTTTTCTTTTCTTTAGGAGTTCTTACAACTTGGGGGGCATTTCTCTCCAAAAGGCTTCCAAGGCTGTCAATCTGGTTAAATGGCACTGCTGTCTGAGTGATAAAAATTAAGTCACCTGTGTCTGCTTGGTCTCCTTCCCTGATCCCGTAAGTCTGTTCCCTGTTACTTTCATTCCCTGTGGATGGCTTCCAGTTTGTGTCTGAGGTTTTAACTTCACGTACCGTGAGCCCATTAGTAGCGGAGACAGAGCCCCAAGGCCCTGAGCTCCTGTGGCCTTGGACAGACAGTGCTCTCCCCAACCTTTTTTCCTTCCCCAGGGCAGGGGGCAGGTGAGGAAGCAGGTGAGGAGGGAGGTCCCCTTATATCCCTACCTGCTCTTCCTCCTTCCTTCTTTCTTTCCTATTTTCCTTCCTTCCTCCCTCCCTCCCTTCCTTCCTCCAAGGAATCCAGCTACTTCTTTAAGATACCGCAAGGTCCAATTTGAAATCTCACAATGTTAATTTTTTTTTTTATCTCTGATCATAGTTCTGGATTCATAGATATCAGCAGGAGAAATTTAGATATTTTCTTTCCAATTTGGCTAGGACCAAGAGCACCTCAGAGAGATTCCTGTAATAAGAAATTTTTCAGTAGTGACGCTTGAGTGCTCACGGCCTGTCAGTGGTCTTCTGGCTTAACCTAAAGCCTACCCAGCCGGAGCCCAGAACCCCCACCTCCATCAGCTATCTCTTGCTCATGACCTTGAGGACGCTCTTTTCGACCTGGTAATTCTATTGCTGGTGTTGAACTGAGCCTGGCTTCCCCTTTATATGCTCTGCCCAGCACCCCAACACTGCGCAGTCTAGGCCCTGGATTCTCAGTCTGGTGTCAGCACCGTGCTTGTGTCATGTCCCTGTACCATACTATAGTTCCACTTTCGTAGCACGTGCCTGTGAAGCACTGACCACACTGGGGGGAAGGGGATGTCTTTGTCACTTTGTGGATGAGTGTATCTGAGCCCAAAGAATTACTCTATTTGGCGGGGAAGCTGGGGCAGGGGAAGTGAACAAGAGTGCTTCTTCTCCAGTACACAGCTGTTAAGTTACCGAGTCTCTGACGTTCAGTGGCAAGTATCAGCTTCTGCCCTCAACCAATGTGAGAGGTTCCATGCTCAGCACTTCTCTACATCCTCACACCCAGGCCACAGTGACCCAATGTGACTACCAGGACAAGGCAGTTATAAACTCTGTGTCCTTCTGCCATCTTACGAGACAGCTGAAGAGAACGTGGCTGGTCAGGGCCACTCAGGCCTCTATGGCCCCTGCCTTTGACATGACAGCACCAGAAGGTTTTCTCTTAGTAGACGGTTCTCTCCCATCTCCCAGCCCTGCTCTCCTGCTGATGGTGCTGACCCCGCCCACCACTCCCAGGGTGGGACCAGGCTCAGATGACCAACAGAGCTTTGTGTTCTCTTGGCCACCATTACCGGTGTGGGAGGAAGCCAAGTTTGGAGTCACACCCCGAAACTTCCTGCTACCAGAACCTGTGCACTCCGTCTTAACTTTAGCGTCTCTGGGATGGGTGCGCTGACAATTCAATCACAGAGCCTGGAGCCCACAAGGTGCCCAGAGTGCAGGAGCACCAGTCTTCAGGCCTCAGCTCAGGCTCCCTACCAGTCTGGGCCTCTTTTGTGCCTTTTTCCTCCATTAAAACAAGTTCAATCCTGCAGTTGTGTGTGTCACTTTCAAGGTCCAGACCAGATGAAGCCCAGCCTTTTCTTATCAACACCAGGGCTTTGCCATCTTTTCTTCTCCTGTCACAACCCACAAGAGTGACAGGCAGTCCCATAAGTGACAGGAAGCCCATACGAGTGACAGGAAGTCCTTGAGAGTGACAGGCAGCCCATGCCAAGTGCATGTTCAGTGTTTATTTGTCTATTGCCCATCTCCCCCCACAGATACATGTCAGAACATGAGCCCCAAGAAGAAAGCAGTTCAAACCCCCCACGGTGGGACTGGTGCTGGGCACCTGCTCACTTGCAGAGTGGGCGCTGTCCCTGTGGAGGTGACAGTGGGGAACCAGAGAACTTGAAATCCCACCACATGGTGGCAGCAGGCGCCAGGTTCACCGAAGGTCCTCCCTCTCTGTGAGGGCACAGGGAACATGGATTGCTGTCCCCATCAGGCCCCTCCGGCTCTCCATCCTTCATGTCCTTGAAGACCAGACGCCAGACCTGTGGTAGGAGCTATAGGACTTGAAAAGCTCCCTACTCAGCCTTAGCAGTCCTGTTTTTACAACGGGCACAGTGACATCCTTCTGAGATGTTTGGCATCATTTAAAACCTGGCTGCACCATAACTTAAAAGGAAAGATTCTGAGTGTTCCAGAAATAAAATGCTCAGAGACGACCAGAGAATAGGATAGAGACTTGCATTCTGAGGGGTTGTAAGCTCACACTCAGTGATGGGGCCTCACTTTTGCTGATATTTATTGGTCATGTGCTTAACCATGCTACTAAGCATAATTGGGGACATAAAGCAAACTGTCACACTCCTTGCCCCAGATAAGCTCTAATCATCATCATCATCATCATCATCATCATCATCATCATCTACAATCATAAAGTCCCTTATATTTTATAATTCTCCCCATAAATTTGGGAAGACAAAAAGAATACACAAAACATGCAGAAATAAAGTGCTAAAACTCAATAGTTCATACAGTTAAAAACTAAGATAGTGGCTTGGAGAAGGGGGAAGAGGAAATGGCTTGGAGACTGAAGACTTGAGTGTGACTCCTACCTGGATATCTGTTAGTCTCTAAGCATCTGGTCTCAGCAAGTGACTGGTGCTCCGTAAATGTCTGTTGAGCAAATGAATAATTTGCAAAGTGGGAAGGATAATAACACTGGCTTCTGTGAGTGTGAGGATTAAATGAGCTCATGAATTCAAGCAGGATGTGCAGTTCATAAAACGCTGTGATATGTTATTGATCATTATGAGAGGCCAACCTTGTGGCCAAACAGTAAGAAGCCTGAGTTGGCTGGAGGGTCGTTGTGCACGTGGACTCCAGGGCAGGCTTGCCTGAGGTCGGGAAGAGACAAAGCTCTGCACCCGCCGTCTGTCCCAGCACCAGCATCTGGGGCACAGCTGCCCTCAGCAGTCAGCAAGGCGAGGTGTTCTTGTTGGGGAGCAGGCCTGGAAGCACGTTCCTCCCAACCTAGTCCTCTCGCACATATCACCAAGTTGGAACTAATCATAGCCCTGGGGTAACCCCTCCCCAGGAGAAAGGCTCTCACTCCATCAGAGTCTTCTTGTTGCCTCTATAATTACTGTAGTTACCACTGTGACAGTAAAGCAAGGGAAGCAGGGTCCCTGGCTCTGGACTAAGTTTCAAGGCAGCAACTAGAGGGAAGCATCCTCATCTCCCCTCCCACTCCTTCCCAGGCGTGGGGGGCTGGGAGAGCAGCTGGGGTGGCAGGGACCTGTGCAGCCAGAGAAAGCCTCCCCTCCTCCTCTCTGGCCAGCTATGTGCTTTGTCCTTTCATAATATCCCCAGTACCCTCGTGTCCTCTTTGTCTCTCCAAGATGGCCCTCCTAACTTCCTGCCTGATCATCACAATGATGTCCATCTGCGTTGTCCCCGTCACGCTAGCGCAGCCTTAAATAGCAAGTGTCATGTCCCCCTTGTCTGTTCAAAGTCAGCGGGAGCATCTCACCGCTTAGAGGATGTATGTTGGAGTCTTCCTCACAGCGCTCACACCTTCAGAGACCTTGTCCACACAGCCCCAGACAGAAGGAGCTTCACTGTGCCGCACGCGACAGCCACTCACCCACACCCTGCTCTGTCTCTGTTCATTATTCTCTTACCTGATGGTCCTCAAGGACCTTGCCATCCTTCCAACTATCTCCCAAAGTCTTCAGAGTCTTGCTCAGGCCACCTCCTCCAAATACCTCAGGCCACCTCCTCCAAATTCCTTGTTTTTCCACCTCTCCTCAGGGTGTCCTGCCTGGGGTTTGGGTTCTAAGCTCATACTGTTAGTCCCCTCAACCCTATAGTCCCTGGAGGTCACACAGGCACAAGAGTCACCTCCTGCTCTCATATTTAGCACCAGGAAAGATTGGAGCTCAACAAATGCCTGAAGTGAAAGTGTATTTCATCACCTTCCTTTGACTTGATCTTGCACAGGTCCTGTGAGATGCGTGCGTCAGTGTAACAACCTTGGGCAAACAGGCCAAACAGCAAGCAATGGGCCCATGCACAGAGCCAAGCTCAGGACACCAGAAGCAAGGCTGGGCCCACCCAGCAGGCACACTCGATGGTGGGACAGAACCCTGGCCACCTACAGCCACAGCAATACGACACCGAGTAAGAACCGAAACCCCGCTTCTGCACCCTGGTTTCATCCTTTCTACCTACACGACCCTGGGAGGTCTCTTCAGCTCTCTGAATCTGTACTCTCATAGAATGGCAGAGGAAAGATTAGATGACATCAACTACCGCGCACCGAACCAGCCTCATGTGGCTGCATAAACAAAGCTTTGTGGTTATTGAATGAGAGCTCAGAGGACTCAGTGGACTTAGATTCCTCTTCCGCACCTGAGAACACACTGCCCCAGAAATGGGGAAGAGAAGGAGAGGCTGGGGAAACCTCCAGAGCACATTCCCAAGATGCCAGGTCCCCATGAGCACTTTTCAAATGGCAAGTCACTATAACTCTCCCCTTCCTTGGGAAAATGCGGTCTCTGAGCTCATCCCACAAGCTGTCATTTCCTGTTCTCAGGCCTGGCCGTGACCCTCACTAGAGATATGACACCCAGAGAGCCAGGTATCAGGACAACTCGGCACCGGAAAGGAGAGCGGTTTGCTGGGAGAGCAGAGCCAGAGTCTGGAAGAGATGCTCCCTTGCTCCTCCGAACCCAGCCATTAACTAAAAGCAAGTCCTGCCACCTGAGAAGGTCCAAAGAGGCCTGGGAATCAGGGAGACCTGCTTCCTGGGAGCAGCTGTCACCACCTGGAGCTCAGACCCTGAAGTCAAGCTTCTGCCCCCATCACTTCTGAGAGCACACACAAACATACACACAACACACACAAAAATGCACAGATGCACACACATGAGCACATGCACATGTCTCGTACTCAGGAGGTCAGGGTGGGGCCTTACACGGTGTCTCTAAAAACGTCTCTGGTGGGGCTGACACTTGTGACCCAGGGACCCCGTTTTGAGAACCATTGGTCTAAGTGATGGCTGTTAGAGCTCATTCCAGCTCTGAGTTGCTAAGATCAGTTTTCTAAGAAATGCATAAGTGGGAGAAGAAATTTACAAATAAAGGAGAATTTCAGAAGAAGTAAGAAGAGAAATTTCCAAACAAGTGATGAAGCTGTGACCGCAGGCAGGTGCCTCATCATCATTGCCAGGCTGTGCGGGGTGGGTGGCAGCTACTCGCTGGCCTGACTCCTCTCAGGGTTTCTTCTCACGGCCTTGTCGTGGGTTCTACAGCCAAGACCGTATTTCATGCCACCAGTTGCTTGAGTCTGTGATGATCTCCTTATGTGGAAGACTTTGCAAATATGAAGTATAAGGCAGGCGGCTATTTGTAACATATGTTTGTATTTTCTGCTTTAAAAACAGCAAATTATAATTGTGGAAAAGACAGAAATGTAGTTGGTTGGGGGATGTAAATGGGCTGATATGACTGATCTGAATTAAATAAGAGTTGCCTTGTCCCCATTTGTAGTCCCCAGTGGAGGGTGGCCTGGGTGGCCTGGACTCTGGGATGTGGGTGGCAGCAATACAGAGCACTGTGCAAGTGCCATGCGGGGAGAGTGTGTCCCTGAGGACCTGGAGCAATGTAAATCATGGTCTCCATGCTCAGGACCTGTGGGCAGAGCCCTTGGTGACAGGTCCAGACAGGAGCTCAGGCCCCTGGACTCCTGGTCAATGTCCCTTTCCTGCGGCCTTGGAGTGTCTCCCTATACACAGAGCAAATGCTGAACACATGTGCCCACACCTCTGTGCCAGTTTCCTGTTCAAGCTCATGCAGCCTCTCCCCCTCACACACAGAAGTGGACTGAAAGGCTAGCTGAATGTCGTTTGTCCAATGGCAATGTCACTTTAACCCTGGAACAGCCAAGGTCCCTGCCTGAGGTCCTGTGACTTTGAGGGCCTTGTTCTGGCCTCCTAAGCCATGACTGTCTGCTGAAATGAGAGTTTGAGGGGCCACAAGGGCAAGCCCAGCCCCTCCCTGACTGGGCCAGGCTCCAGAACAAGTGCCTAAACTGGTGGTGACCGAGGGGCAGCTATTGTGGGGACAGATGTAATGGAATCAGGTTGGCATTCATCTGTGCACAAAGCCCCTCAGAAACCAGGTTGGAGCTGGGAATAGGGGTCTGGGTGGGCCTCAGACCTGCCTGCCAGACGGAGTTAAGTCCCAGCTTCACAAAGGGATTACTCTGTATCCGATGGGAAAGGAAGATAAAGAGAGCCAAGCAAGCCAGAGCCTCGCCAAGCCTCAGGGCCTGGCTGCAGGGTCCCAGCCGGGAGGTCCATGGTCCACAGCTCCACATGGCCCCTGAGGAGGCCCCCACCTGCTGGTGAAATTGTCCAGCGTCACTCAAGAGGCCTTCTCAGAGGATCAGCCACACTCTTCACTATAGTTGTTTTAAACCAAGGCCTCAGGTGCTCCTAAGGACACTGGTAAGTGCGCCGTGCGCCAGGATGGCGCCAGGCGGCCCAGGCCCCAGTGGCCGTGGCCTCCCCCTGACCTCTGCTCAGGGACAGGGTCCAGGTGGAACGCGCTAGGCTGCATGGTGTAGAAACACACCTAAGGCTGTTTTCTGTGGGCAGCACTGGACGTGAATGGCTGGACACTGAATCACTACCACTCAGAGGCAAGTGGTGGGTGTCAGCTGGACAAGAGTTAGTGGAAGAACCCCAGGAGACCAGACCACGAGGCCTCAGCGTCCCAGTGGACTCAGAGTCCCCAATATTGAGGCCCTGAAGAAGCTTCACCCTCCTTGGTCCATAAGTTCTGTTGCTAGAATTTATCTGGAAGAAGTGACGGGAATGTGACCAAGATTTTCCTGAGACAGCTCTTCCTATAGTGTCATTTATGACACAACCCACGGACACGGTTGCAGGATTGTAAAACATCCATACGAAAAATTCATCAACCACTAAAACCATGTCTTCCAAGCCTGTCTGGTGACGATGTGAGAAATGTTCTATGTCACAGAAGGAAGGAGGTGGGTACAAACCTGGGACCCACGTGACCCTGGTGTGACGTGCGCACGTGCCCACACGCGCAGTCAGAGAACTGCACCCTGATCCAAGTGGTGCTTAGCACTGCATGCTGTTCACCGGTGATTTGTTGTATACTTTTCTGCGTTTTCCAAATTTTCTGAAATGTGAATAGAAAGTATTAAATAATCAGCAAAACTATTATAATCAGAAAAGAGAGTATTGAAAGCATTCCAAAGGCAGTTCCGTGCCAACCAGGGTTATGGACCTGGAATGAACTAGCAGCTGGACCTGCTCTTCAGGGAAGGGGGCCTCCCCACACCCCACCGGCACAGTGGGAGGGCTATGAGGGGGAGAATCAGCCGATGAAAAGGGGGCCTGATGCTAACTGAGGCCTGTTCCAAGTCTAGACCCTGTTTACAGGTCCGGCCTGTATTCCTTCTTAGACCAAGAACCTTATCGTTTGTTGCAGAAACTTTTCTTCTACAGGTTTGTGAAGCCCTTGGATGCAGGCATCTCTGTTAGGACTCCTCAGGTGTGGCTGAACACAGCTGGATCCTCAGATTCCAGTGTCCCCACATTGGGGGCTACTTACATAGGCCAAACTCTAGCTAATGGCCTCCCTTTCTAAGTCCTTCTCTTTCCTGAGGCATGAAGCTCCCTCGGGGTCAAACCAATGTCCTTCCCTTCACCCCTTCACCCCTTCACTATCGAGTCATCTACAACCATCTTGCTAAGACATCAAAGAGCACATTTCACGGGGACAACACTGTGTCTGCCAAGGAGGCCCAGAAAAACCAGAGTGCCATCAAGAGGGCCAGACTCCAAACCCGGGGAGAGCAACTTGTCTGTCTCCCACCAAGTCTTTGGACTTGTAGAGAGTTACTTGAGTGAGTTCTTATTTCCCTGAGGTACCCTCAATGAGTCCCAGAGAAAATAAAACAAGTCACAAATGTAATAATAGTTCTTAGAACTTTCTGAGCAATGATGCTTTACAGAATTATCACCTGAGATTCCTTCCTTTCCTCCCCCTATAGCTTCACATGCAAGCACATGTATGCACATGCACATGCACACACGTGGACACACACATGCATTCACAGGAATGCACACACATGCACACTTGCATTCTCATTTGAACATGCACAAATGCATGCAAAGACTTGCACGCACATGCACACAAGCATGCATACATGTGTGCTTGCACACACTAACACATACATGCATGCACATACATGCACTTTCACGCACACACATTTGAATATGCACAAGCACATGCAAAGACACATGCACACCTGTGTGCACACATGCATACATAGGTATCTTTCCCATAGGGCTGTTTGCGTCAACCAACTTGAGCAGTTTTTTGCTCTAGCCAGCAGAGCATGGAGAGCAGGGGTTGTTTTCAAGAAAGTCTTGCCCAGTGATGAGTGGTGAACACCCTCAGGCAACAAACTCCACCAGGGGAACTCTGTGAACCTACGGGAGATAGATGTACCGTCTCCATTTGCAAACTAGTCTACCAAGAGATTCTGCTCTGAGGGTCAAAGTCACCGGCATAGTCTCCCATCTCAGAACTGGGGGTGGGGGTTGGAGAGTACAGGGAGCAGGACATTTCTTGTTTTCTGATTTCCAGGAATTTAAAAGTAGCCTTTGTTTTCTTAAAGTAAGCTACATTTCCAAATCCTCTTACACCTGAAACATTTTCTAAGAAAAGGCAGTCTTTGGCCTTGGGATGTACTTCTGAGAGTCAGAAGTGAAAAGTTAAATCACTTCACACTCGGGACAAGCTTCACTAACAATCTTGGGGACATCCTCTCCAGAGGGTCTAAATATCTTCCCTTGGAACAATCAAACAACCCTGACAGCCAGCCATGGGTCTACATCTGTGTGACCTTGGGAGCTCACCTGACGTCTCTGGATGTCACTCTCTTGCTTTACAAAATGAGGGTGTGATCACTAAGGTACTCCCCAGCTCTGGACTGTGTGATTCACTCTGACTATGACTTGATCTAGACAAGGGCTGGCAAGTTACCGTTTGCTGGTCAAATTCTAGTGTCTGCCTGTTTTTGTAAATAAGGCTTTATTAGAATCAGCCATGCCCCTTATATGTATGACCTACTTCATCAGCAAAGCTGAGTACAGTGGCCCTCCATGTCCACAGGTTCTGCATCCACATATTCAACCCACCACAGATCAAAAATATTCAGAAAAAATGAGCTTTGTGTTGCTGACATGCATGGCATGGTCAGGACTAAGATGGTTACATCTGTGCTGAACGTATAGACTTTTTTTTTTATCATTATTCCCTGAACAAAACAGCAGAACCACTACTGCCACAGTATTTGCACCATTCTGGGTACTGTAAGTAATGTAGAGATGACTAAAAGTAAACTAGAGGATGCGGCACTCATGGGCAGATACTGCCCATTTTCTATAACGGGTCTGGGCAGCAGAGCTGTCTACAAAACCAAAAATATTTACTATCTTTTTTTTTTACAAGAAATGGTCGCCAGCGCCTGGTCTGGGACATTTGAGCCTGAGAAATGTTGGCTTGGACATGGGGAAGTGGGCATTCTGCAAGGAGCACACAGTGACACATCCAGAGGCAGCAAGTCTGCTGCTGTTTCCCCTGCTCCCCCTCTTGGGATCACATGGCAGACAGCAAACTCATGGAACGTGTTAAGTAGAACTTTCTTGTCATTGTCCTAGAACTTCTGCTTCTAAGCTTCAATGAGCACCCCCTTGGCAGGGACATGTGTCCCCCACTAAATTCCTTCCTTTATTCTGAAGACTTCACCCTGTTCCTACCCATTATCTTTCAGACTTTACTGTTTTTTTCTAAGTCTGTCCTCAAACAGAAGTCTCTCCTTTTCCTTGAGTGTTTTAATTGCTCTTCTCTGGACCACGTCCAACTTTGTTATGCCTCCCAGGAGCCCATGGTCAGAACCATACACTTTCAGAAGCAAACTGTGGTTTCAAGTAAGGAGGTAAGTTTTGCCAGAGGAGCTTGGTGTTGAGGGCCAGGCTCTGTGGACTACCTGGGCTGGAATCTCGATTCCTGAACCTTCTACTTATGCGGCCCTTGTCAGTAACAGCCAGGCCACCTCCGTGAGCTTAAGGTTGCTGTATGTAGTAGTGAGAGATGAGACATGAGGCTTAGTTCAGAGCCTGCACAGACGCACACCAAGGTGCACAGCTGGGGTGTGGCTTCAGAGTTGCTGTGATGTCAGCCACGGGTGCATGCGTGTGTGTGTGCAGGTAGGGGAGGTATATGACAGAGAAAGATTTGCAGTTGGAATCACAATGGAGTTCTCTGAAGATAAGCATCTCTATGTACCTACATGTATACACGCATGTATGTGTGTTTACATAGCTGTTAAGTGTGCATATCTATGCACGCAGTCACATACTGTATACATAACATACATATTACTTTACACACAGATTTATTTATTTTTGTATATATTTATGACATATTTAAAATTAACAAAATTAACTTTGTTCTGTGCCTGAGCACTGGGCTCCAGTGGGGCTCAGCCCACCCTACTACAAACCCAGGGGCTAGTGTGGCCCGTCATGTATCAGACTGACTGGGTGGAGGGACACTGAAGGCCACCTTGCAGCCCAGAGAAATTAATTCCATTTGAATTTAAAGCCATAAATGATCAGCGTTCATTGGTAGTAAGTGCTGTGAGTTCATGTTTTAAATTAGATGGCTCTCAGAAATCTTGCTTGAAAAGTCATTCAGCAAACATTAATTGAACACCTGACATGAGTCCAATAAGACCTGCCCTTTGCACCATTAGAATCAGTTTACCACTCATGAACCTCTGACAGGCTGGCCAGATGGCAAGGGTCACAGAGGAAGATAACCTAGAGCAAAGGTGCCAAGCCCTTGTCACCTGGAGACAGTGTATCTCTGCAGAGCTAAGGGAAGAACTCTGAACACAGCCTGTTCACACACCCAGCATTTGGAGAGAGAGTGTCTGCTCATCCAGGTTCTGACCTTGATGCTGGCACCTTGTGGGTACAGTGGACTGAGTTTCCCCTGAGAGGGCCTTGCACATGCGTATTGCTCATCTGCCCAGAGCTGCTAAGGCCAGAGGACAGATATTGGCCACAAGAGACTGTTGTCCCTAACCTCAACCCTAGACAGCCTGAGACCATCTGAGCTGGGAGGAGCCCAAGCCCTCCCCCGTATGTCCTCAGAGGATTTAAAAAGCAAAAAAGTTCCCAAAGGCTGCTGCCTGCAGCCCCCACTGCCCTGAGCAGGCCCCTATCTCTGATGGGGATCGAGCATTAATGGCAGAGACTGGTCCTCAGGGAGATTAAAGGCCTGTGTAATTAAAAAGATAAGAGCAGGCCCCAAGAAGGAAATTGGGATTCAATTAACACGAGCACTCTTCCCGCTCAGCTCCTCGTTTGGGTGTCCCTCTAAGAAGCACCCTCTCTCCTTGGAGAGTGAAAGGCAAGGGCTCTTATTTATGGCCCAGCCGGGGCCTGTGGCTGGGGAGCTGTTTACTTAGGGCAGAGGGAGGGAAGCAGCACAAATCCTGCAATGAGGTGCCTTTGACTCCTTTTCTCTCTTGTGTCAGCTCCTCTGATCTTCCTGACAGGGGAAGAAAAATACCCACCAGCGGGTCAATTTCCTTCCTCCTTCAGCCCGAGGCTGACACAACAGGCTAAGGGTCACTGCTGAGAAGGCTCTGTGGGCTATTTGTGTTGGAAACCAGGGTACTTCCCCCCTTCCGTCTTTCTCAGGTTTCGATGGGAGGCAGAAGGAGATAAGGCTGGAGGGGCAGCTGCTCATGGCCTGTGGGACAGGCCTTGTGGGGCGCCGGCCTGGGCACCTCACTTCAACTCATCGGAAGGGCTCTTTGGTGGGGCCAGAGCTCACAGGGGTCTGTGGTGTCAGCTGAGGCTGGCAGGGAGGGGGTACCTCGAGGCTCCAGCACAATGTGCAAGATGTAGAGCTGGTCCGACGTGTCCTCGTGGGTAACTGCTGAAAGAGGGGGCCCAGGCCCAGGTCCTCGTGGAAACGGAGTGCGGGGTCCATTTGAGTGCCCGGGCCAGATTCTGAGAGGCTTTGCTTCTGCTGGAGGGAGGGAGCCTGGGCTGCAGTGCCGCCTGCCTCCCTTCCCTAGGGCCTCAGGGCCTCTGTCAGGACCCATTGGAGCTGCTTCCAGTCAACTGGTGGCCCTCAGAGCTGTGTGCCATGAGCCAACACGGCCATGAGCCCCGGAGGATGGCCTTGGAGAAACCCTGGACATAGGAAACCAAGAAAATGGAGAGCAGTACAACAGCTGGAAGAGGAGAGCATGCCCTGATGGAACCAGACCATCAGAGCATGCTCCCTGCCCAGGTGACATCCCGGAAGCTCTGCTCAAGGTCGCACATTAGCCTCATTTAATATGCCACAGACATCACAGGCTCAAAATGTTTAAAGCCAAACTCTATGTCTTAGCCCTTCAATACTTTTTCCTTCACACTCCCTGTTCCAGAAAATGCCCTCGCTAGGACTTTCAGAGCCACAAAACAGAAGAGGTAGTGCAACTCTGTCACCCTCAGGGTCAGACGAAAAGCCCAGAAACAAGCACATTTTTGAAAACAAAATGCTGGCCAGTTGCCAGAGCTGAGACCTTGATCCTCCTCTCCCTTGTCAGTCCTCTCCTCACCGCCTCTCAAAGCAGGGCCCATCACACGTGGGCTGAGGGTGCAGTAGCACTAAGTAAGCTGGACTGAGCTGCATGCAGGAGTGGGACCAGTCAACGCAGCCAGCAGGACACGAGCTCCAGGACCTCCTCAGAGCAACACATGGCCATTTCCACAGGGCCCCATCAGAGGCCGAAACCAAACATTTAGTGCAAAATGCCTGATTGACTGCTATAGTAGGAATCATAAGCCAGAGGGGAGGGGATGGTGGCTGCACAGCAGGCTGCTGGAGCACTACTGGCAGCAAGCAGGGATGATGTGGCCACAGAGTGAAGACCATGGCCATAGTCGCTCTGTCCCTCATCTCCCTGGGGGACCATTTAAACTGAGAGAGGCTGTGAATGTTGGCCACTAAGATTACCTCCTGGAGTCCAAATCTCCATGTGGCTTCCTCTCCACTGGCCAGGGTGGACGGTGTGACCAGGTGGATACTGATGAAATCATGGTGGTGACTGCTAAACCTACATCTTAGAGCACGTTGCGACTTCTGCCACGGGTCTTCCCCTGCTGGAAGCCCGCTGCCACGTCATGAGGACACTGGAGCAGTTCGATGGAGAGGCCAACATGGTGAGGTGTGGCAGCCTCCTCCAGCAGCCCTGTGGGTGAGCCATCTGGAAGCAGATGCCCCGGCCCCAGTCAGGCCCACAAGTGATGCAGCCCCAACTGGAGCCGCATTATACCACTTCCTAGTCCCCGACCCACAGAAACTGTGAGGTAATGGATGTTTGAGTAGCTAAGCGATACAGATGCCAAGCTGTATCTATACCTTTGCTGTGTCCATAGTCATTGCCCCATTTCATTCTCATACTCATTCTGTCTGGCTCAGAGCTAGAGAAATTGCAGCCATGCAGAGAGGTCCCATTTTGCCTGGTGGCAGAAGCAGGAGGAGGAGTCTAGTAGCTAATCTTCTAGTCCTTTCTCTGCACACACTCCAGTTGCTGGAATCATATGGTGTGGCGTCTGCACCCTCGCCACTCTCTAGGGTGGGCTCTGCGCACCAAGAAATAGCTGGACGCTCTCGGGCACTGAGGGGGAGGAACCACAGTGGGTGAGGGCGTTCCCGTCACGTCAGCACAGCCCGCTAAGTTCGCCTGAGTACTTCCAGCCGTCACCCCACTAACCTCCACTGAGTTCCTGCGCATGATGTGTGTCAAAGAAGCCACGTCTACAGGATGCATTCCCAACAGGCACAGCTCAATAGAGAACCAGGGGGTGAAAAAAAAGAGGAAAGGAAAAATAAGAAAGCTATAGCATTTGAGTTTGAAATGTCACAAGGAGCCACGGAAGTTGTCTGATGGATTACCCTGTCATCTCCAAGCCAAAAGAAAAAGTCTCAGATCCATCAATTTGTTCCTGCCCTTTTAATCCAAACAATATCTTATGGCATCAAAACACAAAGAAATGATTTTTTAGACACTCAGCAGAGTGTGTGAATTGCTAAGCACTTCACCAAAATACAGCAAGTAAGAACTGCAGGTTATTCAAATGTCTACACATCTTATTGATTCCGATTATGCGTAAAAACATACCACAACGTTTTTGCGAACCTTCATGGTGCCTTATGTTCATTTATTCACTCACACACTAACTCTCTCTCATGGGGAGCCCAATTTCTTCGGGGCTCTGCCCTAGACCACATGCATGAAGGGACAAGTGTCCAGCTGCCCAGGACAAGGACCACTCCTGCCTGCCCCGGACCTGCCCCTTCCCCGACTGACTTCTTGATCAATAGACATACTCTCCTGGGTCCACACTGTAAGCCCCCACCTTCTGCCCCTTGGATCAAGGTTTGGCTCTTGCCTCAGATTCTGTTGGGATAGAGTTTTATATGCAGAGTCAGCTAGAAAACTCTCTCCTGTGACGTGAAAAGACGATTGGCAGCTGCACAAGTTTCAAGAAGGACAAGCTCAATGACATGCGATTCCACGGGGTGTTGGCCGGTCCTCGAACAACTCTGCCTCCCTCGGCCAGGTCCTCACTCTCATTGCTCCCTTCCTGACCCCTCGGTCGGCATGAGCACTCCCTTCCCCATCACACTGGCTTCCTCCCTCCCAGGGATCTGCTTCCTGTTTGAATTACCACGTGTGCATCTACCTTTCCCCCTTGATTACCAGTCATGCATTAATGAGAGCATCCGAGTTGGCCGACTTCAGTTTGATCCTTGGCAACCTCCCTCCCTCGCTGGCTCTGCGCACTTGAGCGCGCCTCAGACTCCCAGGGCCAACCTCGTGGGGCTACGAGAATAAAATGGACCAATCTCCTGGAACGGACCAAATGTATTTTTATGATATTGCCAGTAAATGGTAAGAAAGTCATTCTGCAAGTGAGACTCCAGAGCCTGGAGTGCAAGCATTTGATGATGACTTGCCTGCGTGACATTTTTCCTCAACTGTCATTGTCAACTCAGTAGTACGTAGCCAGTTACCCTCAACCATTTTTAGCAGAGAAACCCTACAGCCCATGCCCTCTAAAATGAGTTTGAAACTAAGTCAGTGGGTTTATGGAAGAGAGTTTGGTGAACTGAAACTAATAATTCATTTGGGGGCCTGTCTCATTTTCTTGTGGGTAATTCGACGTGTGACTCACTTGGCCCGTGGCCTGAGTTTGGGAGACAGACTATAAGACAACGTGGTTCTGGGCCCGTTCCAATGCCAGACACTTTCATGCCCTTTAAAATATACGGTGTAACCTTATCTCCAACATAGCTGCTAGGGATGAAATTGCTATTCCCACTTGACAGATGAGAGGATGGAAGCTCAGAAAAAAATTTTTAAATGTGCCCAAAGTAGCACAGATAAACCTCAGAGCTAAGAGTTGAACCCTTTCCTTCAGGTCCACTGTAACCCTGGGAAGAAAAGGCTCTGTGAATGGAACAACTCCTTTTGGGTTCCTTCTCCCTGTGTTTGACTCAAGAGCTTCGCTGAGTGCTCTCGTCCACCAGCAGGGCAGAGGTCAGCAAACTGCTGAGTGGGGAGGACCCCAGGACTCAGCGACGTTATGTGGACACCACTTAGCACAGGACGCCCAGCACTGCGGGTCAGCAAGGAAAGACCAGACTGTCCAATAAGTTTTCTGGGAGGGCTGTCAACCACAAAGGAAGCTGGACGGGAACCCTGCTTCACAGCATCCCCAAAACCAAGTTTAGATGCCTAATAACTTAAATGTACAGAGTAAAACTTGAAACTTTAGAGGAAAATGTGAGAGGATATTTTTATGACCCCAAGGAAGGAAAGGTTTTACTTTAAAACACAATATACAAAATAAAGCTCATAGAGAATAGATTGTTAATTTTGACTATTTTTAAATTAAGAATGTGGGTTTATCAAAATAGATTCTGAAGAAAATGAAAAAAATAAGCCACAACCTGGGAGAAAATATTTACAACACAGAATCAACAACAGATCTTCAGAACTGAATTTGTGAAGATCAGTAAGAAAGAGACAATTTAACAAAAATAGTCCAAAGAAGTCACGAACAGTCATTTCACAGAAAAGGAAACATGAGTTGCCAAGAAACATATATAATTTGAATCAACCTCACTAATAATTAAACCCACAATGAGAAACGATTTCACACCCAACACGGTGACAGTCTGATAACACCGAGTGCTGGGGAAGAAGTGGAGTGGTGACTGCACCTGTGGCAGCCACACTGGGAACTCGGTGTCCCCCGTGCGTCTGGAGATGCACACCCTGTGGCAGCAGCACACGCCTCAGCGACACCCGCATCGGGAGGCACATCCACAGCAGAACTGCGGTGGCAGAAAATTATGCTGAAGACAGGCCAGTGGGATGAACGTTGGTAAATAGGAGAATGAATGAGTAGCCGGTGGCCTGGTCCTGCACTGGCAGACAGAACAGCCGTGAAGGAGGGGGACGCACGGACGTCACAGCACACCACTGAGCAGACAAGGAAGCTGCCCCTCACAGGTGCAGGCCCGACTCGGGATGCAACACGTGTAATTTGAAAATGTGAAGTGACACACAGCCTCTTGTTTGGAGCACAGGAGACCTGAGGCCACCCATGCAGCACAGTGAGAGGAACGGTGAGCCCAGAGTCCAGGAGAGTGGTCACTGGCTGTGGGGAAAGGGCCTCTGGTGCGTCGGCAGGTGACAGCCTCCCCTTGGATTCAGTGTTTCTGGTGGTGGTGTCTGTCTTGCCAGTCTTTACACCTCTATGTGCTCTGGAGGCTCCATGTGAGCGTGAGTTTGCTGGGGCACCCAGACGAGGACAATTAGTATTGCAGTTCAGTGCTGTGGGCACAGCTCGCCCTGTGCGGACACTGGCTCCTCCCTCCAAGGTCTGAACCACCAGCACCTGGCACGGCCGCAGGAACGTCACAGACACATAATCATCGCTCGATAAGCGAATGGCTGCTGGAGGATTGATGGGATGGGTGAGTGGACAGATGGACGGCTGGCTGAAGGAGGTGGCCCGTTCGAAGCCTAACAGGGAGGTGGCTGACAGAAGCTCTAGGGCAAATGAGGGAAGGGCATGGACAGCTGAGACTTGAGACCTGCGACCAGAACGTCCTTTCCCCTGTGTCCTAGAGGCACTCGAACAGATAAAATCTGGGTCATTTAATTCAGCATAAGTGTTACGAACCCTTCTTTATTAAGTGAAAAGAAGACTATGAGCATTTAACTCTTCATGGTCTAGCTGCCACCACCCCGCACTCACCAGCTGGTGACCCCTCGCTCTTTGTCCCGACCCCTGTTCCTCAATCTGTGCTGATCCAATCTTTGACAATACTTCGATTATGGACACTGTTTACTGATTTGCAAGTTCTATGCCATTCTGGACCTGCTAGGCTGTAAACCAGACGAAGAGAGAAATGCCTCACCGTCTGTGAATCACGCATCTGTTAGAGCACTTGGAAGACCGTGTGGGCTAGACACACGTTGCTCTTGAAACTGACAGTCACTGAGATGTATCTTATTAAAAACAGTGCATCCAAAGTCAACAACCCCAAAACTAAAGCACCGACAGTTTGCGAAGTGGACTCTCCAAAGCTGAAGAAAAGCAAAAATTCAAAGTGGACCCCAGGCTGATTACAGCCAAGATGTAAAAAGCAGTTTAAAATAAGGCCTGCAGACTTGCTGAGCCCCTGCTAAGCCAAGTAATTTTGACGTACACAAGGTACCTTGCAGGCCACACAGAGCCAAGGGGATAGAGTGGCTCCACAAAGTTTGGGCTGGGATAGCTTTAGAAGACTAAATAAGATAGGGCATTCGAGATAAAAAAGAAGAGAAAGAAAGAAAGAAAGAAAGAAAGAAAGAAAGAAAGAAAGAAAGAAAGAAAGAAAGAAAGAAAGAAAGAAAGAAAGAAAAAAAAGAAAAACAGGTTTTCATATTTTTCCTTCAAAACACTCTCATCGGGGTACCTGAGAAAGGACAGGCAGGTGCCAAGGCCCAGAGGAGCCACAGAAACAGAGGGGTAAGTGAGGAGGAGCTGGAGATACCCCAACAGAGAAGTGTGCCCCACCCCACCCCACCCCTCACCCACGACTGCAAGCGCCTTGTGCTAATTCCTGCAGTGGCCAAAACCCAGTGGGGCTCTTTGCAGACACTGCTGAAAAGTCCCCTTCTAGACATATTGCTGACGTATTGAACGCTTGTTTGCATCCTAACATAAAGTGCCTTGAGGGAGTGACCAGGCCAGACCTCTCCCTGGCTCCACTGGGCTCTTTCCTTCTTCCTCTGTGGAACATTCTGGAACCTTGGCTACTTTGGCCTGGTCAGTGAAAGCTGCAATAACCACATGCAACAGCAGAGCAGTCACACCAGCCAGCCACTCACTGTAAGCTGGCGCCGCTTAATCCACAAGTGCACAACCTGGTGAGGTGGGTCAGCGCCCCATTTTCTGGGAGAGGAGAGCAAGCCGTGAGCGGCAAAGGAGCCCTGTCTAAAGGGGAGAGAGGGGCCATCTGATTTAACATCCTGCTAGCTGGTACCGAGAAAGGACATCCCTAAGAAGCCATCAGGCATGTCAGGTGATTCTACCCACTCCGGGGACAACGGGGCCAGCCACTGGACCTGGGGCAAGCCGGGCAAGGGTTAGCGCAGACTGGCGTCCTGCGGCGCAGGGTGTCTGCTGCTGGATTCTGCTTGGGGACTGCACAGAACGTCACCCCTGCAGACTTCCTGCTGCTGGAGGTGTTCCTTCTGCCCTTTTCCTCTCCTGCCCTCCCTTCCTCTGTGCCGGCCTCCCATTAGATAAAATTTACCAGCACTCACTATGTGCCAGGGGCTGGGTTATAGACAGAAGGGATACTGGGACCAACACTCTGGAAGCCTGGGTCTAGACAAGGGGACACAGGGCAGCACAGTACAAAAAGGCCACTCGGACCCCAGGGAAGACAACTTCAGATCCACCTCACCTCTCCTGTTCGCCATCAGAGGGCAGGGCCCGGTTCCCAAGGGCTGAAAATGCAGAGTGTCTGGCTGGCGTGTTGGGGCAGGTGTGCACGTGAATCGCACCCAGGTCACACAGAGGGAGGACAGTGTAATCACGGGAAGGAAGTGCCATCGAGCCAGAATTGCAGGAAAGAGGGGCCTGTCTGAGAGAGGAAGTGTTCCCCCCACCCCAGCTCCAGAAAGAAGAGAAAGGCCTGGAGACCCGGAATAACTCAGCGATCAGCAAAATCTTTTCGTAGCCAGTTCCCCCACCCCCACACTCAGCCCCAGCTTCTCCCAAGGACTGTGACTTCTCCCTGTCCTTAATCTCCTAAAGAACAATGGAAAATGGAAATCACGTCACCCCTGGAGGGCGGGACAGAGCCCCACTATCAAGTAGAAGGGAAGACCCATTCCAATATTTATTTATTATTATTTTGAGGAGAAGGAAAAAAAGTCAGAAGTATCTCCAAAATGTCAACACTATTAAGGAAATCTGAACACCTTAATCCATTTAAATGTCAGCTAGAACCAGGTGCCGTTTTCCGGAGGGGAGAAGGAGGAAGAGGGGAGGAGAGAATTAATGCCAGATCCCACATAATCTATCAAAGTTTCTTTCTTTTCTTAATATATTAAATATTAAATGCTTCTTTGCATCTGGGTGAGAGAAAAGAGAGAGAGGGACCAGGGTGGAACTCATAAATGCCTAGATAATTGGTTTTGAGGGGGGTTTTTTTCTTTTTTCTTTCTTTCTTCTTGGCGGATTCTCAATTTCCCTATAAAAGAGAAAATTCATTTCCAGCCGCTAATGTAATGTCAGCGTGCTGTTTACTAAGCATGGATGATGTATAGGGGACACTACTTTCAGAGGACTACTTAATGATGCATAGAATTAAATCCTGCGCTCCTCAGCTGAGCCCCCTCCCTCCCTCCTGGTTCCCAGGCTCCCAGTGCATCCTGGGAGGAGCAGTGGGGATAAGCTGCCCCCGCCCCCAACCGCTGGCTGCGGTTCTGGGGTCTTTGCCTGGGAAGCTTCGAAATAGCCCCTCTGCCCGCACAGACCGGTTTGCCCCGGCGAGCCTGTGCTGAGCTCCCCGGGCAGTGAGGAGGTGAGGACAAAGGGAAGATGGCAGCTCAGTGCAGAGGGACAAGAGCAGGGTCCTCACGGGAGGCACAAGGTGTGGAGTCAGGGTAGGGGTGGCGGAGTGCTGCTCCTCTGAGCTCACGCCCTGCCCCGTAGACGTCACAGCACCTTGGTGTCAAGGAAAATACACGGGGACAGCCAGCTGCATCCCCGGGGGGCCTGCGGGCTGCCCCGCATGGTCTCTCCCAACACCAGCCAGCGCTGGTGTCATGAGTGATGCAGCCTGAGCTGCCTGTGCATTCACCTGGGGAGCTGGCCCCCGCCGTGCCACCTGAGACCACTGACTCCGGGTGGCCGGCTTGGCCACTGGGAAATTGAGAGTGAAGGTGGGAAGGTAAACGATGGGACAGGTGGGCTGAGGGGAGGGGACCCAGTTCCTCTGGGTCTCCTCTGGGGCTGCTTGAACCCCACCTTCCTACTGAAGCTGATGCCTGCGCCCCTGGGTGATGTCTTTCGTCTTCCCAGCGTGCGATGTCCTGGACCACTCCCTCTTTCTGGGAGCCCCCTGCTGCTTTGGCGCCTCTTGGCCTATGTCTCGGCACCTTTCGTTCTCAGTCAGCACATGCACACACACTCACGTGCACACACACTCACATGCATACATACACACGTGCACACACACTCACGTGCGCACACACTCACGTGCACACACTCACGTGCACACACACTCACGTGCACACACACTCACGTGCACACACACACGTGCACACACACACACGTGCACACACACGCAGAACTCCTAGGCGCCTTTCTCCATGGCTTCTCCTCTGTGTTCCCTCCCTAAGAGCACCCCTGTCTTTCTGACTCTCTCGCATCGCCTGGGCTCCCAGGGCACACTTGCAACCCCACAGGGCCCCTCGGCTTGGGTGCCCTGCTCCAGTGGCACAAGCAGTCAGACACCTTTCCCACAACCCCACTGCTGCCCATGCATTGCCACTGTCCCAGCATCACTGTCTCACGTGTCAAGCTCCTGAGACATCCCCGGCTTCACTCCCTCCTTCATGTCCCCTGGTCCAGCCATCATCTCCCCAGCTTTCACCTGCCTGGTCCACCCAAATGATGAGGCCTGACTCCTTTCATAAAACACTATTCCCACTGTCATCTCACAGAGGCTGGTCACCACCCACTCACCTGCCCAGACCACACTGAGCGGACCCCAGCTCTCAGGGGAGTCAAAGCCTGGGCAGTGCCGCTGAGCTCCAGCAGGAAATGGGAGGCGGACCCACCCACACAGCCTCCCACCGGAAGTTGAAAAAACTTGAGTTTACAGTTTGGAAGAGAAGAGGCTAAAAATCTGAGTTCAGCTTGAAAATCCGAAGGGCTTCTGTGCAGCAAGCGGGGGACCTCGAGCCAGTGGACACAGCAGACAGTGACACACCTGAAGGCAACATTACCCGTCCCGTCTCCAGGTGTGTTCCCACTAGGCTGGGCGGCCACACGCAGGGTGTTATGGAGGAGGCCTTCAGGCTCAGCGAGGCAGGGGCGTCTCCAGCAGCGCTTACGGCCACCAAGGCCCTGTGCTGCTCCGCCTGGCTTCAGCGCTCCTTCTCATGGATGCACCTCTGCACCCATTTTTCTTCCCCAGCATAGGTCCCAGCAGGCCAGGTGTTTCACCATCTATGCTCGCTCAGTGCTTGCCTTTGCCCGCTTGGGTTCCCTAATGCAGAGCGGCCTCTGTGGTCCTTCAAACCCACCTCCTGCAAGAAGCCCACCCAGGCTTCTCTGGCCTCTCCCACACTTGACTCACAGCCATTCGGTTGCATGACCTTCTCCATACTCCTCCCCAGCCCCATCCTCAAGTTTTTCTAAGTGAGGATCCCTCTGACCCCCTATTATATATGAATAGTGATGCTGCCTTTGCGGTTTCACGGTGTCTAACACAGGCCCTGGCACACATGGCCATCAACAAGTATTTGATCAATTGATTGATTAGACACTGTTACACGAACACTTTCAATGCCCATCTTGAGGCTTGTTCTGTTAGCCTTGCCAGCCAAGACATGGTCACCCAAAGAACAATTCTGTGCATGGCTCCCGTCACGTGTTGAACAAAACGTCAGCCCCTGAGCGTGACACCCAGATCCCATCACACCCTGATTATATGCTCCTTTCCCAGACACTCCTGCATCCCCCATGGCCAATCTGCACACCTTGTTCTGGCCATATTGGACTCCCATCGTCCCCCGCCTGGAATGACATTTCCATCTTTGTCCATCTGGGAAATTCCTGTTCTCTCTTCAAAAGGCAACTCAGAAATCATCTTCCCAGGGAAGCAGTTCCCAGGGACATCAAGGCAGTGCCTTTCCTTGGTGCTCCCAGGACACCAGCGGAGCCCCATCACGTGGCCCACCAATGTCAGTGAATTGTGTGCAGACACTTTCTCCACAGTACAGGGTACTAGCACTTCAGGGCAAAAACACTGTCGTACCCAAGTCTTGCCCTCTAGTTCCTGGCAGAATGTGGGGCATGTGGTATGTATTTAATAAATAATAGGGAGAGAGAAAAGGGATGGAGAGAAGGAGGGCTGGAGAAGGGGAGGGAGGGAAGAACAGAGAGGAAAGTCATGGCCAGTGGATACTATGACTGGATCCGCTGAGGCATGCCTGCCTGGCCCACAGGTAGGAAAGGGCAAGAAGGAGGCACTTGGTGACACTGCGTGGTCTGACAAAGAGATGCTAGCCTCCTCTCGGGAGCACTCACGCTGGTACATGGTCACAGGCTCTCTGCATTGTGGTCCTTGCTGGTGGAGTCAGACCGTTCTCTTCTGCTGGGACCCCGATGTCCCCTGTCCCTGTGAATGAGAGAGATTAGTCTTTCCATGATGGCTGGAGACCCTGAGTGAGGGGTAACTCAGTGCGGGGGTTCAGGAGCGAGTATTGCCCCAAACCGTGCTCTCTCAACCCACCTCATCTCCAGGCCCTCTGTCTTGAAAAACTTGGACTAGTGCAAAGAGAAAGTGAAGGCTGGGCAAAACCCTCCAAACCCCTCACCTGTTCCTCCAAGTTGTTGGGCTGTCAGGGCCTCCACCCCGGCTTGTGAGGCTCAGCGCACCACGTCCTTCCCATCCCAAACTCCAGTGTCCTGGGCCCCGTATGCTGCTTTGGTCTATACAGCAGCTAATGTGGGTGACTGGTCCCATGCCCCTGGGACCTTCTGAAGTCACCACGACAGGAGTTTCCACTCAGGTCCTTCATGCTAGGAGGCTCCTACGACACCCACATTTCAGTTCTGTGGAAGGTACAAGGACAAACTGCTAGGGGGCCTGCACCCCGCATGACACAGTCCACCTGCCAACACCTGTCATAATCTGTCCTGGGCACTCTGGTTGCCATCTGTCTCTCTGTGTCACTGCTCCAGGGTATGGGAGTCTTCACCTTGGGTCCTATCACAAGCCCCACACAAGCCTCTCTCAAACCCTACATGTCTGGTTGTTCCAGTTATGTCGACCAGCAAGGATGTTCTCTCTTTCTCTCTCTCCCCCTCCCTCCCTCTCTCTTTCTCTCTCTCTCTCTCTCTCATTCACTTATTCATGTTCACCAGCCTCTAAAATAGTTTCGTGTATTTGTGACAAAATAAGGAGAATTCTCCCCTGTGGATGACTTCTGGGTCTGTTATAAATGGCTGAAACTAAAAGTTGGAGATGGGGACTTCTCAGCAGTTACTCCGTAGACAAGCGTGTGAGCAGGCCCATGGCAAAGGAAGGGCGAGGAGGGTGGGGGCACTGAGAAGTGAAAGGGGTTGAGAAAACCTGGCCACTGGGAAACAAGACCAGGGGTGGGAAACAGACCTCCCAGCCCACCTGTGGCCACACAGACGTGCTCCCACGGCCCCCCGCAGAGGCTTCCCACAGGTGTGAGGAGGAGGGCCCGGGCCACGAGGAAGGCACAGGTGGAGAGGGGACTGGTCTGTCTGAACTCCACTCTCAGTCCCAAGTCTGCTGAGGCATCTCCCAACCATGTCGGAATTTAGGAAAGTGTGCCTCAGTTTCCCCATGTATAAACCATTATAGCCATCCCTGACAGCCACAGAGCCTTCGCTATGTGACAGACACTGCAAAGCTCTTCACCTGCATTTGTTTTCTGTCTCTTGACAACAGGTGAGTCCCACTAGAGATGTTGCTTTGCAGATGGGAAACAGGCCCGAGGACCTCAGGAAAGTGCCAGAGGTTCCTATGCATCTGCGAGTCAAGCCCCCGTCTGCCCGTGTGCGCGGCTGCTGGTCTGAGGCCTTTGTGGGGCAGACGTGGCCCTGGGCCTTCTCCCTCAGGGATCATCCTGCTGTCAGTTGGGCAGGAAGGGGGCAGCAGGTTTCCTTGGGCACGAAGTTGGTCAGCTGGAGAGGTGGTTGGTAGACAGAACCTGTGGACGGCTCCTCCGGCGTGTGAGCCTCTCTCACAGGCTCTGTCTGGCTTTCACAGCAGACCCATGCATGGCGGGGCGAGCTGGCTTGCCTGTGCAGGGAGCGTGACTGCAAGGTGGTTGGGGGTGAACCAGCATGAGCAAGGCAGAGCTTACCCGCTCCCAACGTGGCCCCTCTGTGGTGGCCAGAGCCACCTCGGAAATAGAGGGTCTTGCAGCTGGGGCTCCTGGGATTGTCTCCAGACTCTCCTCCTCCTCCCCTCACCTCGGTGCCCCAGAGCCACGTGTCTTAGATGGACCCACAGCAGGCCCTTCACTTCAGGGCCAGAGTCTAAGAGAGAGGCCGGGTTTGGAATGGATGAGGGAGGGGGCCTCCTGAGGACAGGAAGTGTTCAGGTCTCTTAGGGACAGGCGAGTGAGTGCCTAGCCGGTCGTGCACATGCATGCACACACGCACATGCACACATGCACGCATACATGGCAGCCAGGGGCCCAGCAGCAACGGACTCAGCATGTGAGGCCTGGTCGTGCAGCCTGCGGTCCAGGAAGCGCCCTCCTGCCAGGGGCGTGTAAATGCACCATAATCTGTAACACACAGCAATGTAGGTTCCCTGCTGGAGTGTGGCCAGGCATGCTTGAGCGCAAACTTCACCTGTCCCCAAGAAGCTCCCACCATTCCCCAGGGCACATGGAACCTACCTAGCAAAGCCCAGCCTCTGGTCACAGCAGGAAGAAATGCAGAGTTTGAAGCTGGGACACAGAACTGTGTGGCGGACTGGCCACTCGGTGCAAGCAGTGAGCAATGCAACTCAGGGATGGTGGCCTGAGTGCCTGGTGACTGGCAGAGTCCCTGCACCAGAGCTGGCTGTCACGGCCACACCTCTTGCTTGTGAGAAACTAACTCAACCCCTACTTGACTTAGGTGACCCCTTGATGGCCATGCCCCTGGCCTCCTGCCTCTGGCTGACCTCCCAGTCTGATGCTTGTTTCCCCAGGTCCTACTCACGACTTGATACTTCCTGTCATCTTCTGGCACATGAATCATCCTAGATGCCTTCCCTGCTGGACCGTCTCAGTTCCCCGGCTCAGGTCCATGGTGCACATAGCAGGAACTCCCCAGCACCCCCAACCAGTCAAGTGCACTGTGTCACCAGCCCTGCCTTGCCCCCATTACCCTGTGGCTGCTCCACCTGCAGCTCAGCCCTCCCCTCCCTCACACAGCTATTGTCTGTGGAAGATCTGTGTTAGACTGACCTTCAACCCCTGCAGCAAAGCATGTCTACAGCTGTCACGTCCCTCCAAAGCAGCAACGCCCCACCCCCACCCCATTAACGTAGCTCAGTCAGGCTGAGGGCCACACTCACGTCGTCCTCTTTGCATCTGGCCTGTCCTTCTCAGTGAGGTCTTCAGAACCGTGAGGCTCCGTCCTTACCACCAATGCTGTCTGGGCTGAGAGTGAGGGGTGGGGCTGCACAGTCACAGAGAATGCTCAGCGTGAAGACAAGGGGCGAAGGCAGGACCAGGCGAGGCCACCTAGCTTGTCCTTGAGGAGAAGGGCCATCTCTGTCCCACACGCCCAAGGTGGGTGCAGAGACTCTGCAGACCTCCAATAGGGGGCACTGGGTTCTTTAGGTTTGCTTCATCCTCAAAAGCAATCAGGAAACGTTTCCTGATCCCCGACAGTGCCGCTGACCACTCTCTCAGTTTCCCCTGACTCTGGACCTCTGCCCTTCACTGAGCGGCAGGCCCACGACTGCAGGAGGAGGAGGGATGTGTGGGGACTCCCTGGGGCTCCCCATGGGCCACTCCTGACTCCATACACCCAGCTTCACCTCAGTCTAGAAAACACATAAGGGCTTCCTCTGCCTTCAGTTTTACCCCAGATGCCATCTTCCAAATAAGGAGATGATAACAGAAGGAAGAATGAAGAAAAAGTAACTTCCTCGGGAGGCAACGCCAGCCCCCTCCCCCCATTGCACTCTCCAGGCCTGACCCTCGCAGGTCCCCACATGAAGGGAAAGAAGGCTTGTTCTTTTCACTTGCTTCTGGGTGTGACCACATGTCCGGGGAGAGCCTTGGGTCTCCACCCCCCTACACGCCTTCTGACTGATTTACACAGGACCATGAGGCTTCCTGAGGAAACAGCTAGTGCGGTGACCCTGAGAACCGTGGTGGAAGACACATGCAGTGATGAGCCTTGGGACTTGGGCCTGAGCAGCAGGTGGGGAAGCTCCCACAGAGTGCAGCCAGCCTCCCCAGGGAGGCCGTGTTCATGCACAGGGAGAGGCCTGGTGACCCCACAGTTCCCGCCATCTGCAGATGCTCAGAGCAAGTGGTGATGGCCACCCTCCAAGAGGCAGCCTGAGCAGAGTGACGACGGCCAAGAAGAATCACAGGGCGAGGACAGCAGAGTTTCTGAGAACGTGGTATGGCCAGGCACTGCGACATGATGGGAGGGGCTGTGGGGTGAGGGGACCATGGCCTGGCATTCCCACGGTGACCCCTCCAGCACCAGGAGCCAGGCACAGATCACGGTGACCTTCTTGTACCCACAGGTGCTGAGGGACAGCACGCACAGGTCAGTATACCAAGCGAGCGTAAAGAATGAGGCAAGAAGGCACCAAGGCCAAGACCAGGGGCACGGCGAACAGAGTGCACTGGAGGAGCCCAGAGTCCGCAGACAGCGCTGGACGCAGGCTCCATGGGATCAGCGCAGTGGGAAAGCTGACTGGTGCCCACCCACCCTGCCCAGCACCATCCTTGGACAGTAGGCAACAGGGGAGGACAGGAACAGTGGCTGCCTTTGGGACTGAGACTGCACAGACTCTTCCACGGGTGGGTACCTGAGCTGCTCACAAAGGAGGGTGCTGAAGCGGAAATCCTTGGCAGATCTCTCAGGCCCCAGGCATTTGTCCCGTAGTCCCCGCAGCACCCTGCGGGATGTGCTGTCCTCACCTAAAGATAAAGACATAACCAACCACTCAGCAACATCAGATGGCACCCCAGGTGCCCGGCACACCTCACTCTGCTAAAGGGGGGTTAGTGACAGGTTGGTGACACTGAGAGCCTGCCATTCGATGAACATAAAACATGCGAATGTAAGAAGTTTTGTCAAACATAAATCGAGCAGGTTTTTAAGTACTGGAATGTCCCATAAAATAGTGGGGTAATGTGAGATTCAGCAAATCCAGGAAATGCAAGGGCTAGTGTAGGGCGTGATGCAGAGTTTGGTAAAAATGCAAATGTTCAGACCCCGGCCACACTAGGATCAGAACTCTGGGGCCTCCATATGGTCAACAAGCTGTCCACACGATTCTGCTGTCCCTGAGGGCTGAGGACGAATGGTTTGGACTAGTTGACTTTAATTTAGAGTCATCAAGACAAACAACTACTAGTTTGTAAACCCCAGGTTTACGATCACCTTTGTGCGTCTGTGTGAACAGTGAATCTTCACATGCTCTTACTCTCTGCCAGATCTGCATGTTTTGCTTAGTTTTTGTAAGAACTCTGCCAGGTTTGCATTGTCACCCTCAAGTGACAAGCAGGACCTGAACATCAGAGAGACGAGGGACTTGGGTGAGGCTGGGCTCGCCCCATCTACCGGCCTTCACACCGTGTCCCTTCCTGACCCACATCGGCTCCCTTTGGTCATAGGAGACCAGGGGCTGGTGAGCTGGGTTCTCAGCTGGGTGCAGGCGCTCCCACTACAGCAACACAAGGACGTGAAGAAGAAGCTGGTGAGCCGGACAAGGGGCCTCAATTAATGCTGGAAGGACTGGGGGCTTGTCTGAGAAAGAATTACGAGGGACTTTCTAGAAAGGGAGTCTGAGGTGAAGGAAATAAGAGCTGGCAGACACAGGGTGGCTGCTGCCGGAATGCCAGTGGTCTGGGCCTGGGATCTGGGGGGTGCTGGAGAGAAGTGGGGGGTCGGAGGTGCCGGAAAGGGCGGGCCTTCCAGGTGAAGGGTGGTGTGCGAGGGTGAGACTTATAACTACCAAACTTTCAGGGACACGCTCTGGTCCCACAATTCTCAACGTTTTGATCTCAGGATCTCTTTACTCTCTAAAAAATTATCTAGCCCAAGAGCAGTTGTTCATGTCGGTTTTAAGCATCAACATTTGTGGGTTATAAGTCAAAACTGAGACATTAAAAAAATATGTACTGATTCATTTAAAGGTAATAATAAACTCATTCATATGTAAATATATAGAATACACATGAATACAGATAATATATTTTTATGGAAAATAACGATAATTTCAAAAGTAGTGAGCTGAGTGTCATCACTGTACGTTCTCACATCTTCTTAACACCTGCTCAAGAGGGGATTGCTGGGTGTTCGCACCCACTTGGGGCTGAGGGTGTGAGATGTGCTCTTCTGGTTCAGAACATGGAACCAAGTCTGCTCCCTGCAAACATGCAGTTGGAAAAGGAATGAGAATATCAATCACCTTTCAGGTAATCATGGATATTTCTCATGACCCTTCCTCAGAATTCAACAAATGGCAGTTTCATAGAGGTCAGTTGTAATAGGGATGGTCCCCCACGACCTCTTACTATTCAAGGCGTTGGTCTCTGCCTCGGGTCCCATGTCACTCTCACGCACAGGTTGCTGGCTCATGGGGGATGCAGGTCTCTCGAAGACACAGGAGAAGCCAGCATCCTGTGAGCAAGTGTAAAGGTGGAGGCAGGTGAGTGTGTGACAGTACTGCCCACGTGGGGGCCCGGACCACACCTGGGCATCTCTGTGGACTATCATTTCACATCCTGTGACCTGAGCACAACCCGGACACCTCTGAGCAGCTCAGCCAAGCTGGATGGCTCACTCACGAACTCTTCCACTAAACCTTTCCCTCTGCCTGGCGTGTGCTCTGCTCTGCTCAGGTCCCCAGCTGTCACCTGTTCGTGGCCTCTCCCTTGGAGGCCCTGTGGCTGAGCCCCCTCCTGTGACATGTTCCTGACTTTCCCTCTGAGGATCTACTGCCTTTGTTCAGAACCTCTTGGGGATCTCATCTCACTTAGTGGAAAGCGCTCCCCCACTCACACTTCCACTCCTATCTCCCTACCCCATGTCCCCTTCAGCTGCCAGTCAATGCCTGGAGAGGAGTAAGTGCCCTGTGCAAGGGAGATTAACTGGTTAGCTTGTTTCAAAAGATCCGTCTGTCCAGTTGAGTGGATATTTATGGCAGAGAGCTGGGAAAAGGTGACTGAGAGGTGAAGGAAGAGGGATGATGGTGGATGGAAATAATGAGAAGAGTGATAGAAGAGGTCAAAGGATGCACCCACAGGCCACTTTCACATAACGAGGTGAGAGGAGGGGAAAAGGGCACACATGGTAGTGGGTTCAGAGCAGGGGGTGCTCAGAAATGGCACTCTCGCTCTCCCAGACAAGGAAGCCAAAAGGTCAGAACCTGAGTGGTAGGTCTGGTTAGGTCCATGTGCATGGGGACGTGAGCAGGTGACAGGAAGCTACCATGCTGTGTCCCCAACGGGATCGGGCCTACAGGAGGCAGATGAAGAAGAGCAGAGGCTCAGAACAGTGTTCGTGGAGAGCAGGCCAGGCCAGGGAGCAGTGCTCACAGCTCACAGTGGTCACAATTCAGATTGGCTTCTTGACGTCACCACGGAGCTGCTCCATGCTGATACTTCTCAAGCAATTGCCTCTCCACCGAGGTATTTTAATGGCTGAGGCTATCTGTGCCCTCCAGCTTCCCCACGTATCCCCCAAAAGATCACTGTCCTGTTACTAGTAACAGAGAGGCCCTGAACTTCTTATCAAAATACAGCTGAGTTATACAGAGTCAATCTCAGACGGTATCCAAGGGAGCATAGGGCCTTGACTTCTTTTTCCTCCCTCCACTCCCCACCTTCATCCTTTCTTCCAAATAAAATGCAGTGGGGCGGTGGAGGGGCGGCTCCAGATGGAATGAGCTGCTTTGAGTTGGTCCCTGTTTTTCTCGTCCTTGCGGCTTTTCCCAGTCATCTGTGGATGTCTTCTCCCACCCCACCGTCCTTAGATGTCACCTCTCTCCTTCGTGATCTGAGAGAGAAAGAGATTTAGATAGATTTTCCTGGAAAATCTCCACCATGCTGTCAACTTCAGAATCAAGAGCATTGTCCTGTTTGGGCAGGAGAGAGAGGACCGTGGGTGACATTGTCAACTGCCACTTCCCACACTCTTTCCATCTAAGACCTCTTCACCTCCCAGCCATGAACTTCTTGGGGATGAGAAAACGCAGACTCTCCATTAAACAGTTGGTCCTCCTTGTCATTTACAAATCAAAGACCTAGAGCCACGTCAGTCAGAGCAATCCATTTGACATAGCAAGTGCCCTGGGCTGGCAAAGACACGTGACATTTTATTAACCCCGGATGCTTTATTGTAGGTAATCCAAATATTTCCCACATATAGAAGAGTTCATGGACTCCTCCTTCCCCCATGGCTTCAGAGAGCCACTTGGGACACTGAAGTACATAACAGGTGATGTCAGCGTCCCCAAAGGCCCCAAGAAAAGATGGATTGGGAGGGACCTCCCAAATCAGAGATTCTATGCAACCATTCACGTTTTGTAATAAAAGCGCTAATGACAGCACCAACCCAAGGAGCAAATTACTGATTGTTTTGCATCATTTTCAGCCTTTCTTTAAATATTATTTCTTCTTTGGTTTCTATAGCTGCCGAAGCCTTATCTGCCTCTTTTGCTTCCAGAACATTCTCCAGAGGCCCTGGTTTGCAGATTCGGGTGGTCCTGAACACATGCAGAACTCTAGAAGGGCTGATCCAGCTGGGCCCCCGTGATGGTCCCCCTGGGGTTGTCAGCCTTTAAAATATGTCATAGCTTCTTCTTACGAAGTCAGGAAGGAGCAGACATCACGGCTCCTAACACTTTCTATGATGAGAATGGGGTGATTCTAAACATTTTTACAATAGCAAAACTTTAGAAATAATCAAAATGAACAAAAATAGATGTGTTGCTAAAAAAAATACACAGAACATACACATATATAATTAAACAGTGTATCCACTTTAAATTATATCTCAGAAGACTAATATCATTAGAAAAGTATACAAATATAATGCTGAGTGGTTGAAACAGGTCAAAATGTGCACGATATGACCCTGTGTTTTGAATACATGTATCTTTACAACTGTGACAAATACTGAGCTATAGAAGAACAGGTGATTTTTACTGTCTTGTTTAGCTTATCTCTACTTTCTGAATGTTGACAGAAAAAGAAGCGTATTGCTATTAAAATAAGAAAAAAGTAGTTTGAACACTGTCCCAGTGCACTTCGATCAGGATGAAGATGGAGCTTTGAGCTGGCGGGAACTTCTTGCACTCATGGCGGGAGAGGAGACTGCAAAGGGTGAAGCAGGACCCTGTGGTGGCCCCACATTGAGGTCCTGCCAGAACCAAAGACCCACCAGCTGCCCTCAGGGGCTCACAGTCTGCCACCCAGACAGCCAGAAGCTAACTGCCTGCCTCAGAGATGGGAGTGGGTGCGTGCCTCTGCCAGGGCTTCCCCCCATCCCCTGAGAGTTTCTGTACCCATGACAGAAAAGCTGCTGAGGTCCCCTGGGGTCAGGTACAGCTGGAGAGGGGCCTGGGGCCACTCTCACATGTGTCCATGCCCCTGCCATAGGTTCCTCCTGCTCTGCTGTCTATCCCCTCCCCAACCAACCCCCCAGATCTCTCTCCACCTCCAAGAGACATGCTGTCCCACCCCAAACTGTTGCTCGTGATTGAAAGGTCTCTGCCCTTTGCTTGCTGATTCCTGGAGCAGCAGAAATGCACCCCAGGCTGCATGTTCCCCTGGAGGAAGGGGTCCCAAGTCTGAGCAGATGGGGGCCTCAGCGGGGCACATGTGAGCGCTCTTCTGGGAGGAAAGCACATCAGCCTTGCACTGGTTGCCACCCAGCGTCTCCTCCCCCCAGTGAACCTCTTAATTTTGCTCATTTATCTTAAAGAGCTCCGTGAGCACCAGCGGCTTTAAGGGGGGCATGGGGCTCCGACACAGACCCCCCCCACCATGCCGCTTCCCAGAGGAGCCATCCAGCACAGACCAAATCTCATTTTCCTACAAATAGTTTGTCAGAAGCAGCAGGGCAAGTAATAAATCACCAAGAGCAGGAGCTGGGGGGCGAGGGAGAGGGGCAGCTGGGGGCGCAGATGGAAGAGGGGCAGGGTGAGCTGGGAGAGGGGTGGGGGGTACAAACAGAAAAAGAGGAACAGAGATAAGAGACAAAGAGGGAAAGGAGCCTGGTTGAGAGAGGGTGGAGTGGGGAAGTCCAGAGAGCTCAGGAGAGAGCTCAAGGGAGGGGAGACACTGAAGGGACAGCAGGGAGTGAGCCAGGAAGCCAAGAGACTAGGATCCGAGGCTTTAGTAGAAAGGAGACAAGTGTCTGAAAAGAGAAACAGTGGTGGGCAGATGCACTACACCCCGCCCTCCCCTACCTTCTGCACCCTGAGCTGCAGGGAACCTGTGATGGGACACCTGATCCTCTTCCCACCCAGTCCCTGCCACTTACCCTGGGGAACAGATACAGGCTGGAGGCCCAGTGGGATCATCCCAGCCCACTGTGTTAGCCAGGCTGGAGGGAGAATCTGTAATCACATGCATTTCACATGCAAGCACGTGTATGTGTGTGCGTGTGCGTGTGTGTATATGTGTATGAGCATGTGTATGTCATAGAGACAGAGGCGGAACCCGCACCCCAGTGATGATGATGGTCTGTGTGGCCCCCACTTCCATGTGCCTCAGTTTCCTGGCCTAGCAGACGGGAATGGTGTCCACTTCTAGGCTGGGGGAATAGGGAGAGGCAGCCCATCGAGCACACAGTGTAGGCTTTGGTTAGAAAGGGAGCATCCCTGGAGTGTCTGTGGTCAGCAAACTCAATGGGGGGACCCAGGGAGGCTGGAATTTGTGTGCTAGCCAGCCCCCCGCCCTGCCGCCTGTGGTCTGCAGCCAAGCTCTCTGATCCCGTGGCTGTCACCACACTCACACCCAGAGCCTTCTGTTCTACCTTCATCCTCACCCGGAAGCTTTGAACACTGGTGAGATCATCTTTTGGAGTGAGGGCAGCCAGACAGGAGACCACAGAGTGCCCACCCACCCCTCACACCAGCCTTGGCTCTGCCTCAGGCCTCTGGCTCCAACCTGGCTTAGGATCCCCACATCCATCCCTGACAAGGAGCAGAGCTCAGGGACCACAGCAGGTGCCATTCTGCAGCCACTCATCAGCTGCATGACCCTGGGCCATTCTTTTCACTCCTCCAGGCCTCAGGTTCCTCCTCTAGAAAGCGGATTTAAAAAAGCCACACCTGACTCTCAGGGCTGTCATGAGGTCAAGTAAGGCAAGAAGGACCACGCACCACAAATGAGATGTCTTACACCCACCTCCGTCTGGTGGCAGGTCTGCAGCCCTCCTTCCTCCTATCTTACTGTCCAGCTTGGCTGCACACAGTCACATAGCCAGGGTCTTAACCCGAAGACAGCAGGAGCCTCCCAGCCAGCAAAACACCTTGAAGAGCCAGATGAAGCCTCCTGAGTGACGTGGCGGGAGGTGAAGCTGAGCGCTCTGTCTGGCAAAGACCAAGAAACTGAGATTTCCAATTCCACTTGGCACTTCGGAGGGCTAGCCCGAAGCCGTAACCATCGTGTCCCCTCTAAGCCTGAGCCTCAGCTTACCGGGCAGGAGGCAGGATGATGACAACAATGCCTGATGTGTAAGGAAATCCTGTGTGCAGTGGGCTCAGGTTAAGCTTCCACTTCGAGAGCCCGTTTAAATGCCCTGCTCTGCGGCATCTCTGCCCCCAGCTGTGTGTAAATTGTGACTTTTAAGGAAACGCCCCCAATCTGTGTGGACCTGCCCATGACACTTTCCCGGGGGGACTGGACAGTTATATCTGTGCACAGCTTTGCTTTCTTTCTGCGATTCACTTGTGCAGATTCTTCCCAAAGAGAAACCAGAGTCTGTGGACATTCGTACCCCTTCCCCACACAACCCCTAACTCATTGCCTTGGACCCAGGAGGTGTCCATCAACGTCAGTTAAAGGAGTGGCAGAGGAGAGAAGGGAGAGAGGTCATCCCAGAGCCATACCAGTTGGCCTGTCTAACCCAGAGCCTAACCCCTCCGGGCATCAATTTCTTCCTCTGCAAAATGAGAGAGTTGGACTATGTGACTTCTGAGACCCTTCCAGCCCTAGCATTTTATGATCTATGGTTAAGTCGGTGCTGGCATTGCTCAATCCTCTGTCCAGAAGGAGACCCATGAACTTTCCTGCAAACAACCATCATTAGCCTATGTTAACTGGCCAATAAAACCATCACAGTTTTATTGCACAAAACCTGGGACCTGCTGAGACCAACGCAATCGCTGAGCCAAGTGGAAGTCCAGCCTAGGAAACTAAAGAGAGTGGCGATCACTGCAGGAGCCAGATTGGTGGATGTGAAAAAGCCCCAGACTCATTCTGGTTGAAGTAAGAACAACTCACGGCAAGACTGCGCGGCATCTAAAGAAATGTCAGGGTGAGAGGAGCACAGCCAGACAGACTCAGGAGGGGTCGGACTGTACCGGAGGCGGGTCAGAGGGCTTGCTCCACCACAGAAACATGCTCTTGTCTCCTTGTCCCCAGGTCTTTAAAACATCAGCGTCATCACCATGGTGCCCGGGAGTGGGGGCTGGGTCTGCCTCCCAGCCTCACGGTGGCTGTCTCCACCCTCCACAAGTGGCAAAATCTGCTCAGTATCTGCCCCACTTCTTACATTTGGGGACTGTCCCTCATTCCTGCTCTTGGAATTTGATGGAACTTAGGGCTGTCCCATTGCATGCCACCCCATTCATAACAAATGAGGGTTATCAAGAGCTACCACGTGCTAGATGCCCAATGATCTGGTTCTTTATCTCACTAGATCCTCACTACAGCCCTATGAGATGGGAATTTTCCCCGCCATTTGATAGTTAAGGAAGCTGAGGCTCAGAGAGATGAAACAGCATGCCAGGTCATTTACTAGTGACTGGTGGAACCAGGATTCACACCCAGATCCACTTGCTGCCAGAGCTCTCTCCCCATCACCTAGGCCTCTGTGCCACCCAGCACCCTGGCCAGGTCTACCCTGACTGCCCTTCAGGAAAGAACGAGATAGTTACTTTGCCAACTCTCAAGGACTCCCCCTCGTCCAAGGGGAGAGATGCGACGTCCACAAGAGGAAAGTGGAGACTGAAAGCTGTGAGAGTTTGAGTGGTAAGCTGCCAGGCCAGACGGAAACCACGAGGGCAGGCGAAGAGGCTGGAGGTCACGAGGCAAGGAGCCAGGGCAGTGCAGGTGAGACGGCAGCTCGGGACACCGATGGAGGACACTGCAGCCAGCCAGCACCTGGCCGCCAGCAGGAGGTGTGCTTTCACCTCAACAAGGCGCTGCTTGTTCTTGCTCATGTGGCATCACCGACCAAGAAGACTTCAGAAACGTGCACAGGGTGTGGCCAGGCGCTGTGCACGCACACACCTCGGCGGTGCTCCCGGCCCTGCGAAGCAAACCACGGCGCTATGCATGTGTCCCAGGTGCTGGATAGCGGCGTGTGACACACTGATGTTTCAATGAGCAAGGACGGGCACCTCCCCAGGCACCCACGCCAACAAAGCCCCTGACACTTGAACAACATCTACAGGGACCACAGTCCTTCCCAGCGATGGGGCCTGAGCACCAGGACCAAGCTCTGTGGCTGTGCAGCGGTGTTCGAACTCTCATGTCCCCTAAGCCTCAGGGTCCTCCCAGTCACGCTTTACACACCCTACCAGGCCCGTGCTCCCCTCCTGTCTCTGCCCCACAACCCGCCCTTCATGCGGATCCCTCCCACCACATTGCCCCTGTGCCTGCAGCCTCCTATTTCCTGCATCTTCTCAATTCTCAGCCCACTCGGCTCCTAGAACAAGGTTCTGTTTCACTTCCTCAGAGAAGGTTGCTGTGGAGACACAGGGTGGAACCTTGCCCTTACGGAGCGCGCGTCTCCCTCAATCGCTGATGCCTATTAACATGCATCTGTGTGACTACGTGACTCGAATTTGTCTCCTCCCCAGGACCGCAAGCTCCTGTGAAGAGAGACTGTGCTTGTCGCTGCACCCCAAGAACGGAGCATGTGGGCACTTGGCCACATGTACTGGGAGAATGGAGAAAACCAATCACCCAACTGGCACAAGGTGGGTGACACCCCCAACACAAACAGGAGTAAAAGAAGAACAGCTCACTCCATGGGATGCTTGGGGTCACATAACTTAGGTCACAAACACCTGGCCATACAAAAAGTTTGCTCCTTCTGCCCGTAGCCCGCAGCCCACCAGGACCCACTGCCTACCACATGCTCCCCGCCCGCCACCCACCCACCGTCCACTGCCCACCACAGGCCCGCCACCCGTTACATGCCTAACACCCACCATGCACCCACCACCCACTGCTCACCACCTGCCACTGTCCACCACACACCCACCCAGCCAGGGTGTCCTGTGTGGACAGCACTTTGGTGTACACCCCTGCCCTTTCTCCACTGCTCGTCTGTTCCTGAGTGTCGTGTGGTCCCCTTCCTGCTGTGTCCCAATCCTTCCGGATCTAATGCAGACGACCCCAAATCAGATTCTTTATCCAGTCGGCTATCGTGTGGTATCTTTAAAATCTGTGTGCTTCCGTCTCCCTCTCTCAGCCCCTCTCCCTTAGTCATCTTCTTTGTAAGCCAAGAATCGACCTCAGTCATGACTGTTACGTGCGAGAGCAGAGCTCAAGGGACAAATTGGTGAGGAAAGTGGGGTTAGACGTCGTAAAGTCCTTAAACACCAGAGGCTACTGTTCAGCTTCCCCAAGCAGTTCCATCTCTTCAAGAAGGTGGCTTTCAGGGTACACACAAACAGTCCAGCCAACTCTGAGGCACGCTGCGTGACGACTGACACGTCGGGAATGTGATGTGGGGCAGGTTGTTGTGACTTGCAGGTCTCAGCTGGATGATGGCGGGTCCTAAGAGTTTATCACGTGGTTTCTGTCCAAAAGATCGGGACTCCCAACCCCCTCTGCCACATTCGGCCTTCCTTCTGAGACGCCAGGAGGGTTGGGCATAATGAAGGAAGTCTGCTGGAGATTAGACCACCCAGAGTTTAAGGACGTGCTAGACAGGTCAGGTCTGTATTCTGGGATCCACAAGGATCTCCCACACACAACCTAGAGTGAGCTCCCTGCAGCACAGGTCCTGGGGCTCGTGACAATGGGGTTCATGCAAAGCTGTGCTTCCCAGACTCGCCTCCACCCCCGGGGGTGTTTCCTGAGTCTCTCCTTCCAGTGGAGCTGGCTTCCCCTCTCCTTATCATCTAGCCCTTACAGGAGTCTCGCAGGCATCATCTAAGCACCACAATCCACAATGCCCTGCCCTTTGTAAGCATTGCCTGACAACTCACAAGGTAGACACGAGTGTCCTACCTGCAAAAGAGCAGGCTCAAGTAAGTGACGAAGGTAGGGCGGGAGCACTGAGGCGCACATGTCCCTGGCATTCCCCTTTGTTCTAAGCCCCTGTACATCGTGCTCCTCCCTGGGGGCTGACATGTGTATATCTGGGCTCCTTGTCTGAGGGGTGCTTTACAAGTTGTCCAGAATAGACAGAGCGCAACCGTGAGTGCGACCCATCAGCAGATGGAACCCAAGATGAGCCCAAGAAAAAAGCCATCAAGGGGACATCAGAGGGGCAACAGGCCAAAACCAGGGGGCAGAGGAATGGATTTGGAGCCAGAAGTAAGCAAAGGTGAGCAATAAAAAGCAGGCATCTCCAGGTAAAAGAATCTGGGTGGGGGGAGGCATGCAGAAAAGGTTGAAAGTCCAGCTGTCAATCATATCACATATTCCAGGCAACTGGGGCACCAGAGAGACAGCCAGCCCTGCTGGAAGGTATGCAGGCACATGAGCCTTTGTATGGGTGTGGGGGCGAGGTGTTAGAAAACGACAGGTGAAAAAGAGACAGTGAGTACATGAAGTGGAATATTGCCCAGCCATGAAAAAGGCAGCCCTGCCACATGAGACAGCATGGTTGGACCTTAAGGTGCTACAGTGAGTGAGTGAATCAAATCGGAAGAGCAAGGTCTGCGTGACCTCACCTGGACAGGAACTCTCCGCTCACAAGCCGAAGCAGAAACTGGTGGTTGTCCGAGGAGGGACATGGAGGCACTAAACAGGTGAAAGGGGTGGAAGGTGCAAACTCCCAGGTGTAAAGCACACACATCCTTGGACGTGACATACAGCATGGGGACTGTAAACAACAACGCTGAGTTGCCTGTTTGGAAGGTGCCAAGTTCTCATCACAGGAAAAACAATTCTGTAACTCTGCGTGGGGCCGGATGGTGACTGGACTTTGCTCTGGTGATCACGTCACAGTGCACACAGACATCAAGTCACCATGCTGTGTGCCTGGAACTAATACATGTTGGATGTCAGTCATTCCTCACAAAAGTAAACAGTTACACGGTGGCTGGGAGACGTTGCCTCAGTGAATGGCTCCAATTTCAAATGTTCCTAAGAGGACGCTAAGCTGACCACGTGAGCAGGCAGGCACTGGCTGCAGGCCTCCTTGCGGGGAACTAGGGAGAAGATTCACAGGCCTCTCCCTCCCAAACTCCTCTGCCCCAGCCTCATGCCCACCTCGGGAGGGGTCTCTGCCTCCTGCAGCCCCTCTGTGGGCCGGTAAGCTCTCACTTTTCGCAGGCCTGTTTTTCTGTCCTACAGGATGCCCAGACTCAGCTCCCTTTCCCTGGACAGAGGGAGCCTCGAGCAAGAGAGACAGTGGTGGCTCGAGGCCGACTCCAGCAGGAGTCCTAGTTCTGCCACTTGTGAGCTGAGTCAGCTGGGTCTTGCTACGAGCCACAGGTTCCCAAGCTGCATGATGTGGCAAGGGACACTTCCCGCCACACGGAGGAGGCCATGAGGGCTGCCGCATCAGCGTCACCCCCCACTACAGTAGTGTCCTCCACGGGGTCACACTTCGAAAGGATGCTTAGGAGCCCTTCATGGGGACCCTGTTTAGAGCCCCAGATTGCTTGGAACTTACATATGTGAGGTCGCATGGAGGCCTCAGAATACCTGTCTCTGGTTGACGATGACGGCCCCTGTGCACCATTTCTAATCTATGTATCGTGCATCCGTTCCCTCAAAAGTACTTATAAGTATCCGCTTCACGCGATTTACTCGACTGTCAACCAAAATCGTGTGAATCCCCATGTGATTTTGAATTGCTCTTCTAGGAAATTAAGTAGAAAAGTGGCCATGAGAGTCTGGAGTGACTTAATTTTTAAACAGTTTCCAGTAAATGGCTCGAGACATGCTTTTGCTAAATAAATAAAAAGTAAAAGACAAGTGATCATAAGTCACTTTTGGATCAATTTCTCAAGAACCATCTTTTAACTTATTTTGGTGTGGGGACAGTGACAGTGGGACCATCAGGTATTTTTGTATCATTCGTGCTGTGCCTGTCCTGTCCCTCAGCAGAGATATTTATAGTGATTCTGTGCAGTTGCCAAAGAAAACATGCCCTCTAGGTGAACCCAAAGTGGTTTGTATTGGGACTAACCATCTATTCCAGGGATAGTCAAGGGCTCATTGACCATGGCAAGACCACTGACCAGGGAGTAGGGAGATGATGGGGCCGGTGTGCATCAGCAGGAAGGGGCGTCTCGGGATCTGGGGAAGGGGTTTGCATCCTGCTTTTCCAACTGGAGGACTGCATGTGCCCCACAACCCTGAGGTCTCCTGGTCAGAAGCCATCCAACTGTTCATTGTCCCCCAAAAAGGCACGTATACTGGGGTCTGGGCTCTCTCTCCAAGTGAAAATCTGAGCTGCCGGATTGGCCGCACAGCTGGGCAATGCAGCTAAGTCCTCGGGCCGGCCCCCCCTCCTCCCTGTCCATGGGGCCAGTGCTGCCCTCCCAACAGGGAGTGGGGTCAAGGCGGTTTGGGAAGGATGGACCTTATAGAGCCATCTGCTGGGACTTGAATCTTGGCCCCACATCTGCCTGGGAGCAGACCGCAGAAGTGCAGCTCCCTGTGAGTTTGCTCCAAAGACAGCTGTGCGTCTCACCTTGTGCCTATATCATTACCCAGCATCTGTCCCTGCTCGTGTGGGACATGGGCCAGGCAGCCCCTACAAGGTCCCGTGGGGATGTTCCAGCTCTGACTGGCAGGCAAAGCTTCCGTCATGCTTGGCTGAAGGGGCTGAGGACAACCCCACTTTTTCTTTCTAATCATCCACTTCCTGCTTTACTCAGGACCACAGCTGGTTCTGCTGGACACCGACCACACTATTCCCCAGGGGTGAACCAGCTCAGCCCTGATTCCCACTGCTGGACAGCAGTTTGGACTGAATGCCTAAAACCACTGAGTTCTCATGTGTATAAGTTCGAAGAACCCTAAATACCTTGAGGACAATCTCACCTCACCCTAAAGTGTACTCGAAGAGACACAGCTGGCCGGGACAGGGCTGAGCCGACTCCCGGGGCTGGTCATGGCCGCGCTGCGTTCACATCTGGTCCTCTCCAAAACCCAGCGGACATTCCATCCACAGCATCCAGGAGCCTCGCGTGTTGCTCAGACGGACCTCGCTCCGTGGTTCCAGCTCCCACTTCCGTCTGTCAACACCAGCCTTGCATCTGAACTCTAGGCTCATTTTTTAGGTACATGAAGATTCCTCAGATGCAGCCTGATGGAACCCCATTGCCGTCCTCTCCCCTAAACCTACTGTCATCTCTGTCCCTGTCCCTGGCTGTCAAGTTCTGGATGTGAGTCTGCAACACAGCGCAGGCAGAAGGCCACAGGCAGATCGCTGTGGGGCTGCACCTCAGATAGGTAGTCACGAGGCCTCCTGGGGCAGACTCTCAGACAGCTGGCAGAAGGCTTGGATGCTGCCACCCCTGTCCTCATGCAGTCTCAGCTGTCCACATCGAGAGTCAGGTGGCTCAGTGTCAGCAGGTTGTTAGAACCCGGTCCTCCCACAAGGTGAATTGAGGACCCCTCTCTCTAAAGGCCACAGGATGACCGACTCTACCAGCGCTTGATTGTAGCTCTCAATCTCCAGACCACACTTTATCTTTCTAGTCAAGGCATCTCCTGGGCCCTACACAACCCAGACTCATACCTGGAGATGCCCTAGGGGTGGACTCCACGCACAGTGCTCAGAGGCACCTGGGTAAATTACTGCACTGCTGTCTCCGTGTCCCCACAGCGAGGTAACGCTAGCTATCTGAGCAGCCACACCGTGGGCCCCCTCCCCGATTCCTCCAAGGAAACAGGCAGCGTGTCCTCTTGGCCCCATGTTGCCTTGTCTTCACAAGGCCTCTTTTACGCTTTTTTCTAAGTCCTTCTCAAACCTCTGCTCTTCTGAGGGGTCTCCTCTTCCTGGTCCTTGCTGGGAGGAGGGGGTGAGGGGACAGCTGCTGGTCAATATCATCGGTGAGTCCAGGGATGGAGCTGAGCTGTCACAGGTATCTCCCCACCTTCCTATCCTGTTCTGCAACCACCTCAGTTAACCTCATCAAGCTCCTGGTTTATCTTCCTCCTCCAGGGTGAGTTTCCATGGCCAGGTGCTGTTTTCACGCACACTCGGTCATGAGGCTGAGGGTGTCTACAGCAGAGTGACGTCCACTCGGCCAGGCAGGGCAGGTGGTGGTGGCCAGGAGGGACAGACAACACCCAGGGAAGGGGCTGGACATCGTCATGCTTCTGCCCTGTGGGATCAGGTCTGGGCAGTGAACACCAGGGACAGGTTGGAGGCCCACAGCACGACCGTTGTCAGGGCAGGAACTCAGGACCAGTGCCAAGGCACCACACCCGTGCTCTGAGCCTCAGTTTCCTCGCCCACAAGTGGCTCCAAGTATGGCGGAGCAAGGGAAGCACAGAGCCCCTGGCCACCCCTGGGGCTGATGCAAGTGCCACTGTGCCTGTGGAGGCATGAGGCCTGACACCGTCTCTGGGATTTGAGCACAGAGGCTGTATCGCGAGACTGGCAGCGAGGCTATGGGCTGTGAACTCGTGTCCCCAGAGGCTTTGCTGGGTGATGGATTTTTCTACGCCTTGGTCGCGGCCGTGGTTGTGCAGACATACGTATTTGTCAAAACTGAAAAACTGCGCCCTTCGTGTGTGTATGTTTCAGTATATTTATATTATATCTCAATACAGGGGATTCAAAAAGAAACCCGTCCTTAACGCTAAGTTGTTTCCTGGCAGTAAAGCTGAAGTGCAGAACACAGTGTTCAGGGACATCAAGCACATTTCATGTCACAGTCCACTTCTGCTCCTGGAGATGGGCTATGCCAGGAAACAAATGAGAGGTGGGATGTGTCCTAAGGACAGACCACGGTTTCTTTACCTGCACGTTAAAATATTCCACCTGTCACCCCCTCCCCAACCCCACACACAATCTCTTTGTCACAGCTGATGCCATTTGGATCAAAATGTCTTGGTATTTTTAAGCCTATCCAGGTAATTGCAATGGACAGCAGAGCCGAGGACACTCCATAGCTCCAGCCACCATTTCCTGTGGCTTCATTGGGCTCCAGAGTGCCCAGCGCGATGCAGAGAGCAGAGAGGACAGGAGGAGGGACAGTGTGTGATACAGAGTGGCCCTGAGTAAGTTCCCACCCGGTTCGAGCCTGCACAGGAAGTTAAATTACCACTGAGGAAGGGCCCCTGTCACAACTAGAGGGAAACTGTCACTCACACAGTGCTGCCCCCGAGGTCACACACACACACACACACACACACACACACACACACACACACCTGTGAGGCCACGTATGCGAGTCCTCCTCCTGGTTCCCACCCACCAGCGTCTGTCACGGCACAGGCAGAGACTCGGAGAGAGGCATACAGAATCCCCAGGTCACACAGCGAGGAGGGGAGCAGAGAGGCTGGGCCCAGAGCCCGTACACTTGCCACTTGCTGTCAGGTGGCAGGCTGAGGGCTGCCTAGTCTTCTATTTGCCAGAGCCAATCGATTGATAAACTGGGAAGTGCTCCCACTGGGGACAGGGGCCAGAACCTGAGCTGAAGCAGTAATGTGTGTAGTGGGAAATGCAGGAGCCTGCTACCCCTCAGAAGGGGTCCCACGTGGCGAAGGGAAGAACCCAGCTCTGGGAGGGAGAGAGGGAGGGCGGCCCGGCCCCCTCCTTCTCCAGGGCAACGCGGGCTGGTAGACAACACCGCAAGGCCTCATTACTGGGCCGCTTGGCTGTTGTCCCTGGGACAATGGTCTCCAGCCCTGGCTTTGTGTGGGGTTGCCAGCTGAAGTTATTAACCCCAGGAGCTGCCTTTGAGGGACATCCAGGGGAGGGGTGAAAGGTCACCAGAGCAGCACAGGGAGCGGAAGTGGGAGGGAGAAACTACACAAAAGCGCGGGTGAGTCCCTTGCACCCCCTCCTCCTGAGGGAACCCCAAACAGGGAGGGGGTCGAGAGGAAGTTCCCGGGGCTGCTGCAGAGCAGAGAAGACCTGGGATGGCTGACCATCCTGGGGCCCCAGAGCTGTGCACGTAGCTGGACACAGGCCGCATGTAGAAAGGACTGAATCTCGGGGGAGGACACAGGCGTTGGCGGCAGAGGCTGGGCCTGGGACTTTTCACTCAGTCCCTAAATTCCTCAAATAGTCATCGCTACCCAGGACTCCCTCACCATGCCACCTGCCTGTCTCCTGACCCTCCAAAAATCAAACACGACAAGCCAGGATGTGCCAGCCATGGTGGGAAGAGCTGCCCATGATGACCCATGGGTCAGGGAGGTGGAGGTGAGAGCACCGTGGCTTAGGCTACCCAAACCTTAAATGGAACTGGAGAGGTTTTATGGGTATCCTGGCGATGGTTGCCTTTAGCAGGACAGGAAGACTGCTGCCAAGGCAGGCGGAGGACTCTGCAGGACACAGTCCAGCAATGGACAGACAGGAACTTGGTGCACTGCCCACTCCCTGCCCTGGAGGGAGACTAGGCCTCTGAGAGCCAGTTGGAGCCTCTATCCTTGCCCCAGACTCCCTGGTTTCCTGGGTTCCTTTGCAAAGGAGTCCCAGCTTCCGGGATAATGCCAAAGGCAGGAGCCCCTAAGATGCCAGGCCCCAGGGGAGCCAACTTGTCCTGCCTCTTGAACAACAGAGAGGCAGAGAGAGCTGTTCCCAGATGCTGCCACCCAAACGGGCCTGCCTCCTGCCTTCCTGCCCCGCAGAAGACGCCTGACCAGAACCTGCCACCCCCAGCAGAACCAGAAGGCCCAGAGCTCCGGGCCATGAGGCCCAAGGAGGCCGTGGCTTGTCCAAGGTCAGAGGGTCAGGGCCAAGGGGTGGCCAGCCAAATCACAGGAGAGGTGTTCATAGCTCTCTGCAAGTTTACAAATGCAAGTGTTTTGACAGCAAAGTATGAATTAGTCCGCTCAATGTTTACATTTAAGGTTTTACATTTTTAAAACTGAAAAAGATGTTTCAGTTTCATGATACTGCTTAGAGGAGAGAAGAAGTAGAAAACTCCTGTGTGAGGGTTGCATGAGATGTAGAGCCAGCGGGGGTCTGTATCCCATCCAGTACCCACTTCCTCATCTTACACTTCATTTTCCATCTGATCCTTCTATTCTCCCCGACTATGCCCCACTGCTCAATGTCTCCCCAGCCTTCCTCCTCCCCAGCTCCCCATCCCAACTGCTGTGTGGTGTCCCTGGCACTAGCCACCCAGCCCTCAGCCAAAACACCTTTCCAAACGCCCCCTTGTGCTCTGCTGATCTCTGCCACTTCTCCCCACTGCCCCAGTCCTGGGGCTCCTCCTGGCCAGGTGAAGGCTCCCTGATGCATCAGCAGCCAGCACAGTTGACTTTATAGGAGTCACCAGCCAGGAGACGGTGTTCACCCCAACAAACTCACAGTAAGCAGATCACACTAGTAGGAACTCTCTTTCTTTCTCTCTCTCTCTCTCTCTCTCTCTTTCTCTCTCTCTCTCTCTCCCTCTCTCTCTCTCATATGCGTGCACACACCTGCACGACAATGCCACAGATATTACCATTTCCCGTGGTCATCCTGCCATCCTACTTTTCTCCCCAAAGCCAAGGACACCAGCTTCCTGCTCTCTGCCCCAAATTCCATCCCTAAAACTCCAAAATACCACAGCTCTGACCCAAAACATGCAGCTTCTGCAAACTGCAGCAGGAAGTATGATAGGCATTTGTCCCTGTGCCAACATGCTCCAATCCTTTCACAACCTGACCCCATGGGCACCAATGTCACAGGGTGAACTGCCCATCGTGACAGGTCTCAGTCCAGTGAGTGTCCCAGGCCTGCCTTGGCCCCGTCTTTGCTAATGTCCAAGAAGACCAACTTCTCAGAATTTGGTAATAGGTTAAAATCCAAACCAACAAGGAGGTGGGGAGAGAGGAAAGCAAATGAAATGTTAAAAAAAAAATTAAGCAATCCTTGCATTCTCATTAGCAGGAACACGTGAAATGAAGCACATTATGTTATTAGGAATTCTCGCGATTCAGTAACCACAGCTGAATAAATTTATAAATATCAGCATTAAGTGAGATTTAACGGGAAGCTGTTTATCTTCTGCTCGCCAAACAGGAGGTAACACTCTGTATGTGTCACTTGTCAGCCATGCAGTCTCCCCACCCGGCCCAGGTAAACTAGGCAGAGCCACCAGCCTCCCCGACACCATCCTCTGCAGAACCTGGCACTGCAGCCTCCACAGGAGGGAGATAGGCAGCAAGCACAGGGAAGGACGAGGCAGCCACCAGGGCCATGGACACAGGAGCCTGGTGTGAACCCCGCTGTGCTGCAAACAGGCCACGTCTCCTCTTATTGCACCTTTATGTCCTTCTGACACCAGAGCTTATGTGACAATGGACCAATGAGGCCATATGCAGACAGCCTCAGTGTCAGAGAATGAGGGCACTGAGGTGGAGAGACTTTGTGTACTGGGAGAGGCCTGAACATTGGGAAGTGGGGTCCCCACCCCTCTGAGACGCCTGGACCCCTAGCCATGGGCTCCATAAGTTAACAGCCAAGATTCTAAAGGCATCTCTGGGAGCCGTCAGGCCCCTGTGCCTGGCCCTTGGGCCATGCCAGGGCATCTCTCTCTCTCTCTCTCTCTCTCTCTCTCTCACACACACACACACACACACACACACACACACACTTAGGAATAAAATAAAATACATAAAAATAAAATAAAACCTGTGCTCCTGGCCTATCTTGCTGCATGTCCACTACAGTTACGTGTGGGGCACTTCATGAGGCTCTGAAAGAAACACAGAATTAAAGGGAAAGTTGTATATCTCAATGCAGACAGCAGGTGAGACAGGAGGGCCCAGGCCTCACCGGGTCTGAAACCACCTAGACTTCTCCTGTGCTGCTAAGGTGCCTGCTCCCACTCAGTTGCTGTCGTTGCTGTGAGCGTCTCCGCAACAGAAGCAGGTGCAGCCCCATAGCCTGCGTCCAAAGGTAGGGTCATGTCCCCCAGCATCGGCCCTACTCACCCCTGTGGGAAACTGTTCACACTCAAAGTGCCCCAGGACTTGTGGGAGCCTGGGAACAATTTCACAGATGTGCGTGGGGACTTGGAAAATGAGGAATGGGAGGGTGGTGGTGTTGGCATCAGTAACAGGAGAGCCAAGAAGAGAAGCAAGTAGTTCCTTTGAACTGTGTGTGTGCATTTGTGCATGTGCATTTGTACAAATCTGTACCTATGTGTGTGCATGTGTACATATGTGTGTGCACGTGTGTGTGCATGCATGTGTACACTGTGTCCTGCTAGGAACATGTTGCCTGAGTCTCTTCGGCGGTTTCCACGCAGCAGTGCTGGCCCTGAGCTCAGGAGTCAATCAGAGAGTGATATTTGTTCCCCGCTTAAAGGAAGGAGTTGAAGCATGAAGGCTGGGAGTCAGCCAGAGGAGAGAGGGTATTGAAAAACGAGGACAGACCATGTTCCCAGCATGAAAATGCACCTGGAGTTGGAGATGGGTTGGGGGAAGTAGGGGGAAGGAAAGTCAGAGAAGAAGGTGCACCTGGAACAGTCTGAAAGGTGGAAGGGCCCACAGGTGCACAGTGGCCTGGCTGTCATGTTAGCAGGGGGCTCAGGGAACAGGGAAAAGGTGGCCATGACAAATCCTGCAGGCCAATCACAGGACAGGGACTGAGAAAAACCACTGGATTTGGCACTGGTGGCTTCCGGGGGACCGCGTGAAGAAACCCCATTGTAAGAAGCTGAGGAGAGAGCTGGCAGGGAGAATATTCAGACAGTGTAATGGGTCAAATTGTGTCCCCCAAGAAGATATATTGAAGTCCTGAACCCTAGTACCTGTGAACGAGGCCTTATTTAGAAATAAGGTCTTTACATGTGTAGTAGCTAGATGAGCTCAGAGGCTGGGCCTTTAATCCAGCAGGACTGATGTCTGTGTAAGAGACAGGACAGTGCCATGTGCAGACGTGGCCAGCTGAAGAGAAGAGAAAGCCTAGAGTGATGTCACAAGCCAAGGGTCATCTAGCGTGACCAGAAGCTGAATGACACAAAGGAAGGTCCTCCTTCAGAAGCTTCCAAGGGAGGGAGGCCCACCGACTCCTTGATTTTAGAACTCTGGCCCCCAGAACCGTGAGATGGCAAGCTTCCACTGTCCTGAGCCACTCAGTTTGTGGCACTTTATCATGACAGCCCTGGGAAAGTAATGCAGGCAGTAAGTTTAACTTTATAAGATGGTTTTTCATAAAGAGATGGAATTAAACACTTCTGGTTCAGGGGAGGTTGTTTCACTTGAGTCTGTTTACAGACTAAGAGACAAGACTGCACAGTGGACGGGTAGAAGCTGGGTATTCAGAAGGATGGAAGAATTTGTGCGTGAATTGCTGACCATGAAGAGTCGGTAATAAGCAGGGCGTAAGGACAAAGAGATCAGAATGGGAACCCAAGTGGCAGAACAGGCCTCAGAAAGAAAGGTAGCTTCGATCTTACAGAAAGCAAGCCTGAGGCGCGGATGGAAGTGCTGGCACCTCGGGTGGAGAAAGGTGCAAGACGAGGGCAGTGAAGGCAGAGGAAAGGAGGACAAGAGGAGGCACAGCAGTGGGACGCGTTGCCTACGCTGCTGTCACTCGTGAGAGCACGTGCCTGCCGCATGGGTCTCGCACCTCGTTCTCCCCGGAAGGGCATGCCGGCAGCCCCTCCAATCTCTCACCTCCCACTCATCAGGGTCCTCCACAGCGAGCAGGCACCGCACTCCGGGTGCTTCATCCGGTCTCCTCTTCCCCCAGCAAATGCCAGAGCTCACAGGTGGTCAGGTCTAGAGGCGGGAGCTGGGCACCCAGTGAGAGCGGAGCCTCGAGAGAACACCCAGAGCGTGCATCTGTGCGGCCAGGGGAAACGGCTAATGGATGAGTGGAGATGCAGAGCCGTTTCTGCAACAGAGGCTGAGGAGGTCGCCGCAGAACCCTGACTATCGTGAAAGGAGGCAGAGCCCGAGCAAACGACAGGAAGGGACTGGGGGGGCGGCCAAGCCCAAAGCCTCAGGAACTGGGAGTCAGGACTCAGTGAAGACCAGTGTAGCCAGCTGGTCACGTCCTGGTTGGATGAGGGCAGCCTAGAGCTTCAAAGCTCAACACTGGAAGTCACTCTGACCATTCTCATTAGGGACATGAGCAAGTTCTGGGGAGGGTTAGCAGTGAGCAGCTACCATGAGTGTGCAAGACTGGTGAGTGGAGATTCCTGCCTTGTAATTACAGCCTGTGGTCTGTGTGGTGTGTTTGGGGGCAGTGTAAACATAAGGGTCAACCCCATCTTTTCGGTTTTATGCTGCCCCCCACCCCACCCCCAAGGAAGCAGTCATGAATGCAAAGCAGACACTCCTCCCCCTGGTGGCTGAACTGCGTCAGCGTCCAGCCAACGACTCTAGGGTCCCAGGGGGAGTGCCCAGGCCTCCTCACCCCCCCAGACCTGCTTCTCTTTGGGGCTGGTCTCTTCCTTTGCTCAAGTCCTCAGGGACTCACTATTTGCAGCCCCCTCCCAGGCCCCACATCCCTCTTGGTGACCCCCACTCTCAGCTCCCTTGCCTGTAAAAGGAAATAGAAACTGGGATGAAAGTAACAAGCAAAACCTGAAAAGTTGGCCCAGTGCTGGTCCTGGTCTCCAGTTCTTGGAAGACTGGCTGAAAGGACCATCCTACACACTCGTGCAAGCGTGACATGCACGGACTCTCTTGCCTCTCTCACTGCCACCATTCTTCTCGCGACCTCTCCCCAGGGTGACCTCTCGTTTCATCCAGAATGTGGGCCAAAGCAGAATAAGGCATTGACTGGACTCCGAGGACCATCCTGCTGTCCCCAGACCGTTGTGGAAGGATCCCCTCTGGGAACTGATCACAGTCACATCTAAAGTGCCAAGAATGAATGACACTCACCAAGTCTCAGTCAGTGCTACAAGCACTTTAAAGCTCAAGCATCAATTTAAGACAAAAAGGGAGAGAAGAAATGCTCCCTTCAGCTCCAGTGGTGAAAACACCTTTGGAGCAGGCTGCTGACAAACAGCCTTATGGCCAAGAGTGGAGTTTCTCAGAGCAGACAGCAAGTCTAATGCCAGCCATCGATAGCTGTGTGACAGCCTCCACATTCAGCTCTTCGAAGCACAGACATTTACCATCTGACCCAGTCTCCAAGGTTCAGAAACCCAGGAGCGCACAACTGCGTGGCTCAAACTCCAGGTGTCTCACAAGGTGACAGGCCAGCTGTTAGCCAGGCCGGGGGCCAGCTGAAGGCTCAACTGGGCTGCACAAGTCGCATCCTAAGTGTCTCTGTCACACAGTGGGTGACTGCAGGGCTCAGGTCCTTGTCACATGAGCTTCTCCATGGGGATGCCTGAGTGTCCTCGTGATATGACAGCTGGCCTCCCTCAAGACAAGGGACCCAAGAGTGAGCAGGACAGGAGCTTTGTATATATTCAAGACTCAGAAGAGCCACATGACTTCTGCCCTACTCCAGCAGTCACAAAAACCAACCCTGAGAGCATACAGGAGGTGCCTACACAGGTCATGAACATCAGGAGGCCAGGCACCATCAGGGACTACCTTTGAGGCTGACTGCAGTTTAGGTGGAAAACTGAATGGAACTTGTCACTCCAATTCATGGACTTAAACTGAAATGAGAAGTACTCGTGAGCACTGTTGGCCAGTGGCTCATCAAATCTCTCCTCTAATCAAGGCATGCTGCCTCAGGTGCTGTAAAACGCAAATGTTTTTCCTGGGAAGAATGCAATGATATCGATTCACTGCTTATTTGCAAGCGCTTGGCCACCGGATGGAAGGCAATCCCTGGGAAAGCCTGGGAGATCTGGGGTCTTGTCCAAACAGTCTTCACCAAACCCTGGTCTCTGAATCAGAGGGTCTGGACCCAAACTCGGGCCCCGACACTCAGCAGTTAGGCAACCTTGGCTGTGTTATAGAGCCCATCTGAGCCTTGCTTGGCTCGTCTGTGAAACTGACCAACACGAACTGCATCGATTGCTCACGAGGATGGTAGGATGTGATGCCACGGAACAGCGCCTCACTGGTGTTCACTGTAGCCACTGCCCATGCCTCCCCCCGATTCTGCAGAGCACCCGCTGCAAGGGAGATGGAGAAGGGAGGGCACACCCCACTCTGGGCTTATGGCTGAGAAAATGCTAACGACAGACTTCTGCCTTCTGCGTGCTTCAGCCAAGGGCATCAGTGCCTACAAACACACACAGCACAAGTCCTGAGGTCACCCACCTCTGGGCTGACATTACTGTCAACTAACTGTCTGGGCTCCCAAAGGTCCCAGTTCCAGAGACTTCACATAATCAGTGAAGGGCATGTGGCCTGCTTACCTCTGGGGTTTTGCTGGATATCAGGTAACCCTGGTGTTGCCTCCCAGGAAGACTGCAGGACACAGCCAGCAAGGAAGGGGCCTGAAGCCCTTCCACGCTGGGTCAGTGACTCTTCCCCCCTGTTCTGAGCCCACCCATCATTCGCCTATTCACCCTTTACTGGTTGTCCACTCTGCCTCAGGTGCTGTGTGGAGGGACCGACAGTGACCCTAACACCCACCGCAGGGTGCCCGTTCCCTAGTCTACCCCTGAGCAGAGGTAGAGGAGCCATGTCTGCACCTCTTCTTCTGGTCTGTGCGACTGGGGCTGTTGACTCTGGCCTTGAGACATCACGGTAGCTGGACAGGTGGGTATCGGCCTGGGGAGGCTTAGAGAAGTCATGGAAAAACTCCCGGTCTGCTAAGGAAGCCAGACCCATGAGTTCCAGGTGACTCCGGGTCAGAAGCAAAGACCCCAAGCAGGAGCCTGTGTCTTCGCCTCCCGCCAGAGCATAGGCAACTGGAAGGGGAGGGGGTCTGGTCTCCCTGAGGTGGACACTTCCTCGTCTGCTGAGTGGGACATGGCCTGGGAGGCTGACCGGCCTGTGTTAGGCCATGCATCTGACCTTGGTGACTCTGCCTGACTTTTCTAAGCATCAGAACACTGACAAGGAAGGGTCTGCCATGACCAGCAGTTGTGTCCTCCCTTCCTTTGAACCCCAGGGCCTGTCAGGTGAATTTTTGCTGCCTTTGAAGTTCTTTGTGGAATCTCCCACGGTTTCTTCTGTCAGGCCTTAGTTTCTTTGATGCAGGAGTCGTGGCTCCTGAAATACCACAGGAACTCAGTCCAGTGTCCAGCAAACACTGGTCATTGGAAAACACCAGCTTCTTCACAGATCAGGGGCGTATGGACCCATGGAGGGGAGGCCGTAAGCCTCCTCCCAGAGCTGGGTGGGGTTGCGCCAGGCTGGCCGAGGGTCTGGACACAGGCAGCTTTCCTGCAGTGTGGGGCAGGGGACACATGGACGAACAGCATGGAGACGCAGGGACTGTGACACAGGACAGGGTTCTCAGGGACAGGAACATGGGGTGCGGTGCATGGGACCAGGACATGGGACAGGGTGCACAGGGTGGGGACTGCGGGGATGGGGGTGCATGGGGACAAGGACTCGGGGATGAGGACACACAGGGACAAGGGCCATATGGGAGGGAGAATGCGGGGCGGGGCGGGGTGTGGCCAGGGATATGGGGTGGGGACGCAAGGCTCAACCAGGCTGTCCTGGGATGCACACTAAGATGCTAGGCTAAACCCCTGGTTCACTGTGCAGCGCAAAGAAAAGGACCCCGTGTAAATGAAGGCTAAATGCTTTAATTATAGGAAGGCACCTGGAGACCCGGCGGGAGGAGGGAGTTGGAGTAGGTTGGCAACTGCTGGCTGAAGGGAACAGCCTGCTGGGCTAGAGTCGTTCTTTCTTGCGTCGGGCCCCACTCCTTTCCGACAGTGCCCCCACCCCACCCATGCAAAGGAAGAGGGGTCCAGCTCCACCCTGCTGGGAAGAGGCGGGCACTGGGAGAAGAGAGGGCCCCTCTGTGCTTTGCAACAGTTCTGACAGCCAGGCTGTTCCAGGCGCAAACCAGGAATCCACGCTGGTGGAAGCAGTTGGCCCTACATGACCAGGCAAGTGACAAATGACTGGGCTCCCGAGTCCCAAGCAGGAGTAAGACCCAGGGTAACACCTACAGGAGACTGTTAGAGTCCACACTACTTCATCTTATCATCATCCCTAAAATTCACGGAGCCCTTAGCAAGCCCTTCACCCCAGGCTGCAGCTATGCCTCTCATCCAATCCCCAACAGCCCTTGAAATGACCTCCACCTCAGGGGCGGCACCTGAGGCTCCACAGTGACATCTTGTGCAGCCACAGTAAGTGACAGAGCAGAGCCTTCAGGACCATCCACCTCCAAAGTTCATTCCTCAGTGCTGACAGCACCCAGGGTAGGGCACAGTGGGGATAGGGTGCACACAGCACATGCAGCTGTGCTCCACAGTTGTAATGCCCCTCCTTGCCAGACTTATCTTCACATGGTGGGGTCGGGGGAAATTTCCCCTGGAGGATGACTCTGGAGAGAAAAATGTGGGACACAGCAATCTCCTCTGGGCCCCAAGGGCCAGGCTCTGGTCAGGGCCTCTGGGTGCCTGGGTCTCAGCCTCTGGACCTGCTTCGTCCCTGCAGGTAAGGTGGAGAAGTGTGAGTGCTGTTCTCGATCGTCTGCCTCTTTGTGGAAAGGTGTGCTGAGAGCTTCCTAGAGCAGAAGTGGGGCCTCTGAATGTAAGGAGCCCCCGGGCCCCAGGGGACCCTGCTTGACCTCAGTCTTCTGACTCATTCACTCCTCACTCATGCTCACTCCCCAGACATCCAAGAACCTGGCTTGCACCCAGTTAGGGAGCACCCCTCACTCACCTGCCTACTGAAGTCTGGATTGCCATGGCCACCTCATCACACCATCTTTCTTAGAGCCACCTATAGTGACAAAATAAGCAGCCGAGCAGAGTGGGATCCCGCACCATCATGTGGCGTGAGACCTGGTAGCAAGCTTTCCCTGAGGGATGGCAGGTGCAAAGCACTGTGGACCCCTCACTCCTAGAAAGACAGTGACAAACGCTCTCTTGCTCTGAGGGACCCCATTTCACGTTAAATCCCCTGCACTCAGGTATGACAGACTTGGGCACCCCCACTTCGTAGATGAGGACGTGAATACCAGTCTCCCTGCCGGCTCAGCCTGAAGACTCCTCCTCCACCATGCTCTCTAGGTCCCTTGGAGTTCGGTGGCCACCCTCTTGCCAAGTGGCCTGCAGAGGGTCAGCTCTGTATGGGAAAGCCCCTCGGCGTGGGCCTGCTGGGGCTCCTGGCCTGCTTGTGACAGGAGGAAAACTTTCAGATTTCTAAAGAAGCCAGTCAGCAGTGCACAGTCTCCCCTGCCCAAAGTGAAGTGTGGAGGACAATGCTACGTGCCTAAGTGTCACCAAGAGTCAAAGGGCAGTGGTCTTGTCAGTGTCTGCTGCTCTTCAGGGGGCTCACTGCCTCCTTCCGCCACCTCCTTCTCCCTGGGTCTCAGAGCAACCCCTTCTTCAGGGCCACCAGAACAGCTCACTCCCAGTCAGGGTCCCACAAAGGTCTGGCAGTGATGGGGTAGGGCTTGGCTTGGCAAAGGGACCTGCATGTTTAGCACAGTGACCTGATTGTGTGGCTTGTTCCAACCCAGCAGTGTTCAAATGGTCACATGTCCCCTGGCAACAGGTGCTGTGATCTTTGCCCAGAGTTCTGGAGCCTTCCATGGCAGGGCTGAGTGCCAAAAAGGAGAGTGGTCTGGCTGCCCTCCTCTGTCCCAGGGTCTGGAGGACAACTCCCCATCCCCTGGGCAGAGTCTGAGCCCATCCCACCCAGATTCAGCTCAGGGGACGGTCAGCTGCCCAGAACCAGGAAATGCCAGGCTGGTACCATCCCCCCAGAAAAGTTAAGGCTACTGAGTTTCTGCTTTGACCACCAGCCACCAAGGACCAGTGAGAGGCATGCATGGCTGAGGCTCTGGCCCAGGCTGTGTCTTGTTAACTGCTGCCTGCCAGGGTCTGGATGCCTGTCGTCACTGTGAGTCACCGCATTGTCTCTGCCCTCACATTCCTTCCACCAAACATCACACCAGCACGAAGGTTTGCCTGCTGCCTCCTGTGTGGTAGGTGTGTGTGCTAGGCAGAGGGGTCTCAGAAGTGAGCAAAACTGGCCCTTAAGTGCCTGGGGGAGGCAGGAGGTAAACGAGTAAGTGAGCATGTCAGAAGGAGGAGAGATTCAAGTCAATCAGGACTGAAGGTTTGCTGAGAAGGTGAGTGGGCCCCAGGCTTAGAGCTGAGGGCCTGCACGGAGCTCACGGGAGGGAGCACGCGAAGTGAGTGAGGGACAGGACAGAGGCGGGTGTGGCAGCAGCAGGATGGAGAAGGGCCAGGCTAGGGAGGTGGGGGAGAAGGGAGGGGCAGGTGCCTGTGGAGTGGGTCTTGAAGGCCAGGGAGAGAGCATGCCCTGCCCTCTGAGGGCGCCAGGCTGAGAGTGAACTGGGGCGTGCGAGAATCTGTGGCCTCCCTCTCGAACACACGCAACACCGCCATGCCACACAGAGCGCAGCGCTGTATGCCCTAGCGGGCACAGCAGCAGTTCATGGTGACACCAGCACTGACAGCGGCTGCTCTGCTCGCTGTGAAGAGCTTCGAAGTGCTGTCACAGACGGAGTTCACGGGAGCCAGCCCAGCGAGACTGAGAAGGAAGCTGTCCCTGAGCGCGCTGCACGGAGAGGGAGAAGAAAAGCAGTGAGAAGAGACTGAGTGGGGACCACCCCTTGCACTGGGGTGCTGTGCACCTCCCACACACTCCCTGTTTATAGAAACAGGGACACCAAGGCCAAGGCGAGCTGAGTGACCTCCCCCAAGTCCCAAGCCCGGGACCTGACCTCCTGACACTCAACCGAGGTCCCTCCAGGTCCTGTACAGGCAGACATGCCTTCATCCTGGTCAGCGCATCTCTCTCTCTCAGCCTTACAGGTGTGTCCTTGTCCAGACCAGGGTGAGATTTGAAACCCAAACCCTGAGCACCTTTAGGCCCTGTCCCCCTGCCCCCCAGCCCATCAGCACCTCTCTTCAGTCTGGGTCCTGGACCAGCCCCCAGTCCTGTCAGAAAGGTCTCCTGGGCCATGAGAAGAGCTAGGTCAGCCTGCAGTAGCTACAGTTTGAGGCACCAAGCTGGGAGCCCTCCAGAGGACACGGGAAGAGCAGGCAGGGCCCCGCTTACATGGGATCTGGTCTCCACCGGCTACAGCCTTTCACCACCAGTGCAGATGACAATGAGAGTCCGTGGCTGACTCTGCAACACTTCCATCGTCCCATCCCCATGGTTTCCTCTCTCCACCCACAGCACGCCCATCGGCCTCCAGGGAATTATGGGAACGTGTCTCTACAGCAGCAACCCATTCTCCACACTGCACCCAGGAAGGGGTCTGGCTGTTCTTTCCTGCTGATAAAATCCCTTCACATGCACCCCCTTGCTTTTAGGATGAGGTCCAAATTCCTTAACTTGCTACAAGGACATTGGGCTCTAACCAGTCCCCACAGCCCACCCCCACCACACCCAGAGACACACACCCCTTAGCCACACTTCACTTCGCGCCACCATGAGGTCAGTCCCCGAAACATGCCTGACATCCCCAGCCACTGAACCTTCACATGTTGCCTTCCCAGCCCATGCAAGAACATTCCACCTAACTCCCCATCCCTCAACCCTCCTTGGTCAGCAGTCTTCACCTCTTCCTCTGGTCTCTTCTTCGAGGTCCCTTCTAAATAGCCCAGACTGCAAGTTGCCTTGTTCTTTGAGGTGGGGGGGCACTCAAACCCCATCACAATGCACCCCTCTCAAGGACCTGTCTGCCCCACAAGGACCTGGTTCTGGTGTGGGTCATCACTGTGCCCCCTTGTCCTAGCACTGAGTAGATGCTCAGTGAGTACTCACACAAGAAGATATGGGGCAAGGAAGGGAGTGGGGGAGGGCTGTCCATGTGAGGGGACCCTGGTGTCATGTTCACATTAAAATTGGCCCAAACCCAACATCCCTCACATTGCTCCATTTCTTAACAGTTTAAAAACTATTTTCACCCCACCCTGCTGTGTGAGTATTATATGCCTCTTTTTAACCAACATGAGAAACCTGAGAATCAGAGTGAGTGACTTTCTCAAAACCATGCAGCTCAAAGCCAAGCTGTGTCATCAACCCAGGGCTCTCGGACACGTGGTTCACAGCTTCTTGGGGTCCAGAACAGAGAGACTGGGTCCCCAAAATGGGGTCCGGATTTCTCTCAATCCTGGTGAGACCATAACACTGAACCCCGTGACCCAAGCTAAACTACGCAGATGGCTTTGGGATCTCGAGGGCTGAAGCTATTCTCTATTCCCTAACTGGTATGGGCAGTCAAGGGTGCTCTCGGAGTGAGCAGCATCAGGGCACCAGCTTCTGTGCACCATGGCCACTGCTTAGGGGACATCCCTCCTGACCTTCCCTACCTGCTCACCTTCAACCTTGAGAGGTGCACTTGAGGGCAGAGGGAAGGGGAGGGCTGTATGAGCGGTGGGAAGCCCACCCTTCTGTTTACAGGCACCTACCCTGCCCTCCCACAATTCCAGTTCTCACTTCCAACTTCAACACATGTGCACAGACAGCTCACTGTGAGACAATTCTGGAAAGAAGAAGAGGAGAGAGAAATATCCATCAAAAAGAGACCGGTACCTGGACATGTCACACTTACACTCAGACTCTGAGGGAGACGCTGAGAAGATAAGAAAGCTCCACGTCCTGACACGGAAGCCGGCCGGGATAGAGTGGAAGGATGAGAGCGACCCGCAGAGCAAGGCGTCCATGCAGCACAGGGCCAGTGTGCCAAATGCACACCCTGAAGACAAAGTCCTCATTCCCATGGCACAGAGGATGGTCTGAGCAGGAAAGGTTTGCAAGGACAAATATCAAATAACAACAGGCTCTGTCCGCCTAAGGGCTGACAGAGGAGGACACATGCCACCACCGTGCAAGTTGTGCTACGTTATGCTGATAAGCTGAAAGTAAGTAAATACAGACAGAAGAAAACAGAGAAGACCCTGGCTTCCCAGCGAACCAGAAAGTGGCAGTTGGGTCAGACATCGCCCAGAAGGCCAAGCGCACATCTGCCCTCCCGGGACAGGTGTCACACTGAGCCCACTTTCCAGAGCCCCAGGAACCTTCTCGAGGGGGGGGAGGCCTCAGGCTGAAGGACTCAGGTGGAGCACAGGGTCTCCGTCCTCCAGTGTAGCCTTGGACGCCCTAAGGACAGGGCCTAGTGACCATACTTCCAAGCCAGGTGGAAGGAGGACACCGCTCCCAGGCCTGGGCCCCCTGGCCCAGCTGTCCCAGGAGCCTGCAAGCCCCCTGCAAGCTCCTCCTTCTCTGGCCCCTCCGCCACTGCCACCTTGGGACTCCAATGTCTCCTGGTATCCTGAGTATAGTCACAGTGACACCACTCCTAGGTCTACGAACACCACTCTACGCTGTTTTTATTGGGACTAGTTTCACCTTCAGTCACTAACGGTTACTGAGTGCCCACGTGCTCCAAGGGTTTCGTCTGAATAATCGTCATAGCAGGAGGCAAGCGCCACGGTTGGTCTCATTGCCCAGATTCAGAGAAGCCGGGGGACAGCACAGAGACACTCAGCAGGACAGGGACATGCCAGGATTCCAACCTAGGTACCAGATTCCCAGACCCGAAGTCTGTCGTGACTCCTATGCTGTCCCCATGTGGCTGAGGACAGGCCTAAGTCAGAAGACACCCTCTCCTGGCTGCTGGCCTGGGCCTGGGGGAGGTGATTCTGCTCTGCTCAGAAGGGACATCTCAGAGCAGATGGGGTCCTCACTGCAAAGTGACAGGGAACATGGGTGAAGCGCAAGGAAGTCCTCAGGGCACAGTGCCCTCCACGAGGCTCCAGGTGAATTCAGGGCAAATAAAAGGCAAAGCTGCTGCATGAAGCCCACGTGCCTAAAAACAAAGACCCCCAAAGCAGAGTTTGGAACAAGGTTCAAGTGTAAGGTAAGGGCTTGATGGAAAGCATGGTGCCCGCAGTTGGTGACGCTGTTTTATTACTGAAGTTTGCGAAGAACATGCAACTTGAATGTTCTTGCCATGGAATACACATGAGCATGTGGGGTGACACAGGTGTTTCGCAGTACCTACATACCTCAAGGCACTGTGACGTGCCTTTTACATGTCTCACTACTGTGTCAGTTTCACATCAATAAAGTTGATAAGCAAAAAAAATAAAAAAACGAGGCTGAGGGACAATTGGACAAGCGTAGGTGGCTGATTCACTCTGTCTTGCCACCACGTTTGGTGACAAGGCTTCACCTGGGGTGTGGGATTTTGGTGAGGTCTGTGGCTCTGATTATCTCCCACCCTTTCACTGGCCTGTCCCCTCTGAGGCCTAGGACACAGAAGGCTCCTTGCTCCACGTCAGACTTCCTCCACAGGTCAGTTGCGGCCCCCTTTTCTAGTTTGTGTTCTCATTTGTCCCAGTAGCTGTCTTGGGGGCTCTCGCTACACCATCTGTGCCCCAGAAACACACAAGTGGCAGACAGAACGCTGGCTCAGCATTTAGATCTTGACTCTGCTGTCAACGGGGTGATTCTATGTCCCTGTTGCCTCAAAATTCACTTGAACGTCCTGGGAAATAAATAGGATTACTTGAGAGGTGCTCAACAGTCACTGGAGAATAGTGAGACTCAGTGACAGGGGACAAGGCTGCTGTTACTGGGAAGAAGCACCATACCCAGAGTCTCCCTCACAGAGGGGTGCACACCACCCAGGAAGGGGGCCGGAAACAGAAGCACCCACCCCACTCCCCGCCCCCCACCGAGGCTGCTCCAGATGCAGGGAGGCAGGGAGAAGGGTCTGTAGCAGAAAGCAAGATGCCCAACCAGGAGCGAAGCGGAGGACGCCGTGCTCAGATGCCCGGCATTCCTTCCTGGGAGGTAGCCCATCCACTCGCCAACCCCCGGGGTCCTGGCCCTGTCTTCGGGGCCCTGGGCACAGCTGAGGGTTAGGAGGGCCCCACTCTGTGCCTTCTGCCAACAGCAGGGACCTCTGGTATCCCAAGGCCACAGAGAGCAAAGCTAGTCCTGTGTGTGCTGGAGCCTTGGGCCTGGTTTTTTCTCTGGTGCCTTCCTGTCAGGAAGGCAGCCCACTCAGGCACGCGAGGGCCCTAGGAAGGCTCCTGGGTCCTGACCCCAGCTGCTCTGGGCTGGACACTGGGGCCTGGCAGAAGGACGGCATTCCTGCCAAGTAATCTGTTCCCCTTTCCTGGGACAGGAAAGTTTTCTAGTCACAGGGCCTGACCTCACCCTGGCCACTCCCTGGGTTCCAGAACCTTCTTCCTGAAGGCAGTGGGTGGGAGCTGGAGAGGGGAGAACCAGGCTGGGGAGAAGTCCCAACACCCACAGCAAGGCCAGAGTCACAGGTGATCAGCAGGACACCAAGTCATCCGCCCACCAGCAGAGAACCTTGTGTGGGGGGCACTTAATTTCCTGAGGCTTTGTTTTCTCGCCTGCAAAATAGGCTGCAAAAGGGCCCAGCCTAACATTTGTAACTTGGAAAACTCTTTTTTTCTAGAAAGAAGCTGTCCTGTGTTGACTCTCTCCGACAGCCCTCCCTCTTCTTGTCACCTTCCTCTCTGCCTCCAGCGAGGCTCCATCAAGGGGCTGCCGGCAGGCGGGGAGACACCCTCCAACCCGAAACCAACTGGACAAATGCCACCAGTGGCTTTTTCCAAACTACTTTCCCTAACCAGTGGCCCTTCCCTCTCACCTGCCAGGACCTGTGTTTCTATTTCTGGGTTTTGAAAGCCTGAGGGGAGGGGAGGAGCACAGGGCAATTAATGATTGATTCTCTGGCACAGCCACCAGGAGGCCCTGGGGCAGGCAGTGGCCATTTCCTGGGGTGGGGACAGGGTAGAAGCCCTGAGTGGCTGCAACACACCTGGGCAGTCTGTGAGGGGAGGGTGCACCCTGACCACTTCTGCCTCGGCAGACTGCCCGGGGGCCCCCTCTGCCCTGGCTCCGGGTCCCACACAGATACCCCTGCATCCTGCGGCCCCCACGTCCACCCTACACTCACTGGCCCTTTCCTGCCAACAGGAAGTCGCCTGTCCATCACCCAGGGGCTCAGGTGGCTGTTTGAAAAGCTCACAGTGCTTGGGGATAGGATTAAAGGAACCGACCTCTGCAGCAGAATTTCCGAGGAGTTTGACTCTGCCCTCATGGAAGCCCTGCCCTGCCTTTGTTGTCTGATAATTAACTTGGTGCAGAGCTGCCCTTTCAAAGGCTTTCACATCCACAATTCTATTCTCCTCACAATAAAGCTAGAAAGGGCCACCCCTCCCCACGCCCCACCTGCACCCATATCCCACAGAAGGGAAAACTGAGGTTCAGGGAAAGGACAGCAGCCACCCTCTTAGCCCACAGAACTGCTTACCTCGTACCCGGAATAGGAGCAGCCGTTTCCTTCTCAAAGGTGCTCTTTAATCCTAGAAGTTGTGGGAGGTGGCAGGGACCTTCCCTCAAGCCTAGTCTCTCCTGGGGTACATGACAAGGGAGAGAGGCCTGTGGACCAGCTGGAGTCCAAAGAGGCAAGCAGCCTGAGCCCGGGGGCTGGGCTTCAGCTGAACAACTCAACACCTGCCAGTGGTCAGTGAGGACTCCGGGCTGCGGGGAAAAACCTCAAGCCACCAGCTTCCCAGCTTCCTTAGCTCGGCCTTGTTTGCCCAGGATGGTTGAATTCCAGCACCCAAAACTCCACCCTAGGAAAAGGATGGCCTCAGCCTTGTCCCTGACCAGCCCTACCCCCAGCTCAGTGGGTTCCATCTGGGTCCTGGGAAGAAAGATCATCTTTGGAAAGTTCAGCAGATCAACCTAAAATTAAAAAGATCACGGAATACTCACTGGTCTTAGGTAGAGATGTCTATTAAATGCCTGAGAGGCATGTTAAACACTTTGAATATTAAATCTGAAAGAATATTCATTTCCACAAAGAAACGCTCAGATCTGTGGCCAGATGGGTGCAATTTTTAAAGGCAAGCCAGAGGTATTTTCTCTTCTCTATTTATTTTCATATTGGCAACTAATTAATTTTTTTTGGAAAACCACTGTGTTAAAAAAAAAATTGTAACTGGGCTTAAACCACAGGTTACCTGTTGATAATGGCATGAAAGGCTGGTGGGCATCCAAAAAGGGCTGGGGAGGAAGGGGCTCTAAATTTCCCATTGAGCTTACAGTCGGTTCTTAGTCATGACACTAAATTCATTTCAAAATTTCAAATAACATCAAAGGAAGGCTGGAGATTTTTATGTTTAACTAAGATTATCACAGATTTTTTTTTTTTAATTAGGAGAAAAAGCCACGATAAAAGGTATTTTGAAATAAACATAAATAGATAATTCAGCCTCTTTCATTTTGCTGAGGAGGACGCTGTCCCCAAGAGATGGGATCTATTAACAACTTTTCTTGGCCTTGGGACCCCAAGCCTATTTCCCACTGACATGGGAATGCAGGCCCAGGCCAAAACAGGAGACCGTCTCCATGTGCCGCGCCCCCACCCCGGTACGAGGGCCCCTTGGTTCCATAACCTCTCTGCAGGGCCACCAACTGGCCCTCTATCTGCTGTGTCACCTGCCATCTGGTCAAGGGGTGTTCTCAAAGTGCATGGAGGTGTTTTTTGCACACTAGGTTTTCATGTTAAAATGACTTTTAAAAAAATAAGCTCACAAATGGGTCAGGCACATTTTGATGACTTTTGTCCTTTGAGAACTTTTACTAAAATGGTGAGGGGGCAGGGGCTCGTTTTATGAGCGGGAGACAGCGTTGACAAGAATGGGTGAGTCACTTTCATGGCTAATGGTTCCTCAGCCCAGTCAAGTGCCCTCTGAGGTCTGCAGAACTGCTGGGTGAGGGCTGTGGTCCCTGGAGGGAGGGCGGCCTCTCCCAGGCCCAATACCCCACAGCGCCCCAGGTGGTGATGACCCTTATGCTGAGGTCGCTTCACCTGCACACACCTTGGAGCTTCTATCTGGGGTCTGACCAGAAAGATAGAGTGTCTGCAAATCTGGAAACCACCAAGCAATTATAAATAAAGATTTTGGAGAAACATTTAAAACCATAAAGCAGCTACTGTTTGTTTAGAGACATTCACAAACGCTGAGGGTCCACTGGCAGACATACATATTCTTAGCTCTTTTCCCAAAATGATTAATTTCTGCTCAGTTCAAAAACAAGAGTCTAGGGGTGGGGTTGGGGTGGATGGGAGGAAGTAGATTAACCTGAGAGATAAAATATTTTTTTAGCTAAGAAAAATTGTATGTATTCTCACACACACACCCCTGAACAACCCAGTATCCTCTGCACCTTCCGTTTCCACTCACTCCAGCACCTCTGGCCTCTAGTCCAGAGCAGCACACTGTCCTCTCAGCTATAACCCTAAATCCTGGTCTGAAATTGAGGGGACAACTGGGCCTTGCCCTGTACACACAATCTGCCTTGTACCTTGCTTCCCTCCTGTAAGGAGAGGCAGCTTTGCCACCACTAAGGGCTCCCCAGTCCCACAGAGGAGACCATCTTACCCATATCCAGACCCCCACATCCTTGAAGCTGTGATCCCTGCTGACAAGGCAGAGGCCAGCTCAGCCCTGTCCCTTTCCAGCCTTCCACATCAAGGTCCAATGTAGATCCTCTCTGACAGTTTACTGAACCCTCTTCCCAAGTTTGAAATCCTTAAGGAGAAAGAAGGAGAGCTGGTACTGTGTGTATTGGGAGAGAGGGGTCCTGTGCAATGTCATCAGCCTAGCGGTAGAGAGTGTGGCCCTTGTTGGGTGGTGAGGATGGAGTGGGCTTAGAAGCTGTTCCGGGGGTGGTGACGAGGTGGATGGAACCTTCGGCCTACAGCTCTAGGAGCAGCCTCTACCTTAAGAGATAGGTACTAAAACAAAAGTCTCTGGTAAAAAGAAAGGCTGCTTGCCTGGGGGCAGACCAGGAGTGAGGAGGTGAGGATGTCACACAGCGGCCATGCTTCTCACTTCTGGTAGCAGGGACCCTCATGCTCATGCTCTGAGGCAGTGTCTCCCACCCCCCAACTGTGTCCAGGCCTGCTCAGCTAGGGCTCACTGCCTCCCTCTCTTCTCCCCGCTGGAAACAGAAGCTCCAGCAAATGTTTCTAACTCCTGAGTCCACTCAGCCATGTCCCCCTTGCAAAATCCTCCCCTTCCCACACCCCCCTGCACCAAGCCAGCCAATCCGCAGGCTGCGAGCCTCTCCAGACCCTTGTCTCAGGGCCCTGGCGGGATAAAACCGGTCCCGATGCCGGGTGGATGGGAACAAACTTGGGACGGAGAAGAGACGTAGGCCCAGGGCACCCTCTCAGAGGACCTAGGGCACTGAGGGCCTGCAGCTGTGGGCCAGGTATGCCACCCAGGGGCTGGCTGCAGCTGACTGGGGGAGCGGGGTGACTCCAGAGGGAGAGGGTCCCAGGAAGCTATCTCCCCACCAAGTTAAACTGGATGAGGCTAGGATGGCAAAGGAAAAGGGCACCGGGGCTGGCGTTGGGGCTTCGTCAGCAGACCCGCAAGTCCTGGACCCTCCGGACCGACATGTATGTGCTCAACCAGGTTCAGGTTGGCCGCACTTTGCGAAAACCCTCCGACTCCTGCCATGCCCTGAAGGCCAGGGGGACAGGGCCTGGGAAGAGCCCTAAGGCAGCAGTCACGCGTCTCATGCCCCTTCCTCTGGGTCTGCAGGGCGGCAGCGCGGAGGGCGCGGAGGGGACCTGCGTGAGAGCGCCTTGAGCCCAGGCGGGCCGCGAGGGATCCTGGCAATGCCTCACAACTCCATCAGATCCGGTAAGGGTGCGCGTGGCCGGACCGGGACCCGCGTCGCCGCGCGTCTGTGCGTGCGCTGCTTGGGTCGGCGGGGCCGGGGGCGTGCGCGCTGGGCTCGCGGGTCCCCCCTGCGCGGGGACGCGGCCGGGGAGCCCCGGGCCTGGCTGTCCGCCGCGACCGCCTCGCCGCTCTCTGGTCCTGAGGTCCCCGGCGCCCGGCGGAGCCGCCTCCCCGGGCCTCGGTGTCTGGGCCGCACGGAGCGGTGAGAGGCTTTCTGTGGGGTCAGGAGGGGGCATCCGCGCCGGCCGCGGCCGGGGGCGCGGGCGTCCGCGCGCTCAGGCCCTGGGCCGCGCCCTGCGGGGCCTGCGGCTCCCCTGCCCCGACCTCGGAGCCCCCGGCCGGGTGCGCTCAGCTCTCGCCCTCCCGTAGGTCCCCGGAGGGACAGTGCGCCCCGCGCATCCTCAGACCAGAGGGAGAGGAGTCTCTGGGCCGGGCCCGGGAGGCTTGAGTGCGCTCCGACCCCGGGAGCTCCGAGCCCTCCCAGCTGACCCTGGGCAGGCGGGGAGTCACGCGGGGGTCGTCGGCCCGCGAAGACCGACTCCCGCCCGCCCGCGGGGCCGAAAGCCCTCCCCGCCGGCGCCGGGGTGCGGGGCCTTCGGAAGCGTCTGGGGTCCTGGCCGTGGGCGCCTGCTGGCTCCGTCTCCCGACGCGGGCCAGGGCTGGGGATGGGGTCTGTGTCGGGAGGGAGGGAGCCCCGCGTCGGGCTGATGGGCGCGCGGGGCACGGCCCCCGGCGCGCGGGCGGCGGAGGCGCGGCGCGGCCCGGCGCGGCCGTGGTTGGAGCGGGGCCGGCCGAGGGGACGGCGATCGATGGGGCCAGGGCGCGGCGCATCGATCGGGGCCGGCAAAGTGAGAGGAAATCAATCTCGCCGACGAATTCTCGCCCAACACGAAGTCCACCCGGCAAACCGGACATTTGTCATGAGAAGGAGGGTCGGGCCGCTGCTGGGATCTCTATTCCGCGCGAGCGCCGAGCGCCGAGCGCCGCGGTCCAGCTCCGCGCGCCGCTTCGGGCCCGGGGCGCGGGCGCCACAGTGAGGGGCGCGGGGAGCCCGAGGCCCCAGCGGGGTGCTCCGGGCGGATTCGGGCTCGGCAGACCGCCCCCCACTGCCGGCCCTCTGAGGGCGCGGTGGGAGCCTCGCGGCCCTTCGCGGAGCCGAGGGACGGAGCGGCGGGGCTGCTCTGCATCCTTGCCCAGCCGCGCCCCGGCGCCGCGGGCGCTCCTGGACCCCCGTCTGAGGCCAGGACGAGGGTTTCGCCTGCTCAGTCTGTGGCCAAACGGGGTGCAATGCCGCCTCGGGAGGAGCAGGGCCGGTCTTGGAGGCCGAGCGCGCTGGGTGCCGGACCTCTACCGGGCCTGGCGGTGCCTTCAGTGCGAGCCCGGTTGGTCTGTCCCCCCCGACCTTCCCCTGACCTTTCTAGCGGTAGTAGGAGTGGGTGCTCTCAGGACCCGAATTTACCGCGGTGGACCTGACCCTTTGAGATATAAGCGGAAGTCGCGGTCCCTCCTGCTGGCTTGATTTTGTTTTCTCTACTTATTTTCATTCCAGAAGCGCTCATTTTAACAAATGGGAATAAACGAAGGGGAGGGTAAAGAACACAATTTCTCGTTATTTTTAGTCAACAAGAGGCCCAGACTCTGCGTGGTTTCCCGTGCGCTCAGATGCAAGCAGCCCTTGGTTTGTGGGGAGCAATGCACCCCGCAGCCCAGGACAGAGGCATTTCCAGTCCAGGGGGGCTTTGCTCCTCCCCAAAACAAAGAAAGAAATGAGGCTGAGCAGGAGGGAGGATAAGACTCTCTCCTTCCGTTCAATTTAATGCTAATGGACAGAAGAGAATCGCCTAGAAGGCAGCTCTGAGGGTTCAAGGCCGCCCCTGTTCCCAACTAACTTGGTGCTGCTGCCGGTATTCTCACGCTAATCTGTAACCTGCCCCTCCCGGTTTTGTACTGCCATTCCTCTCTGAGGTGTTAGCAGCACTTCATTTCTTAGGGGCTTTGCCTGCAGACGCCCTCCTAGTGTCCCCTGGGGCAAGGAGCAGGCTGTTCGCAGGAGCCGGGTGGGCTGTTTGCAAGACCGAGCTTGCTGAGAGTGTCCCCCACCTCTGCCTGCCGCTGGTCTGCTGCCGGCCCACCAGCGGCTTGCTCTCGGCTGGTCTTGCTCTGCAGAGAGGTCTTCCTTAACATATACTTTTTCTACAGCTTTAATCTGAAGGGATGGGGAGAGCCGATGACGAATTATTCTGGTGTGCACTGGTTAGCTATGATCTGAGCGGTTTGTAATACCCACTGAGAATTTTGTAGCATCGGGGGCCAGACCCTCTAAAGCAAAAACATGTTTTACGTATTCAAAAGTGCTTGAGGAATGAGAAACGCCACATAAATACGAAAATGTAAACCATACGCTTTCAGTGCAGATGAGTTTAGTAAAGCGAGCAGGGTGTTATTAAAAGTCTGTGCAGTAACTTCCACAAGTCCAGCTCCCGAAAGTCAAAAGTTAGTTATTCAAGTGGTCAAAAGAGACTTTAGATGGCAGGGGAGAGTACCTGGAATTTCCCACATCTGGGAGGTAAGGCCCTGTGCCCCTCTCTGGGATGTAGAGAAGATAAAAGGGGCCAGGTGAATTTGCGGCAGGTGCGTTTTCTTCCAGGATTCTTGCCTAGGTTGAAAATAAGGTCTCTCGGGGATGGTAACCTGTCCAGAGGAAGAGAGATAGTTATTCGGGTTTCTCAATCCATCTTTGTTTCAAGAGGTCCACCCTCCCCCTCCTCAGTGCAAGTTAATTAGGAGATAATTTAGCTAGCTTGTGAATTAGTTTTAAGATAAGTATCTTTTCAAGCTTTGTCACTTTAATTGCCCCACTGATTGATAAGAAGTAATTATTTCTAATTGACACTTTTTTGATGTCTATTGGAAGCATTTATTTGGGACTTTTTGGGAATGGAAGAAAAGTTAATTAATTTTATCCGTCTATACCCAAAACTGACTCTCCCTAATTTTGCTGAAGAGGACAAAGGAAGTGAAGGAACACAGCACAAAAATCAATCTCATGGAATTTTAATTATTAGATATTCTTGTTCAAAGATGAGCATCTCCTAATATATTCATATGACAAAACTTTGTGCTCATGGACTCAAATCTTGGCTTTTAATAGGGTACACGGTCTCTGGGTATACACTTCCCACACATACATAGGGCTCTCAGCTCTTGTATGCAGACTTCATTTTGGAGGTTACTCTGCTTTGTAATTAATTTTTGTGGAAAGTAAAATTAATAGAACTCAGAATACTCGGAAAAAAATGGTATCCCTTTTGTAAAAGCAAACTGTAAGAAAGATTTACTAACAGTCATCCTTGTTCTCTAATTATTGATAGAGTTGGGTATAAAGGTGAAACTTTACTTTGGTGACATGCCTTTTCATACCTAAACTCGGAGTAAACAGTTTAATCATTCACATCCTCCAGAATGAGTTACCGGGAAAGAGAAAGTAGGAGAAGAATAAAGAGAAAAAGAAAGACGCTGAAAGGAGACAATGTCGGTTTCTGGGGCGAAGGTGGCTGGAGAATAAAAATGAAAGAACTTATTTCTTAAGAAAAGGTAGCCAGTGCCTGGAACTCTGGTCTTTCACTATCAGCACATCGCTCTACTTCAAAACACATCCGTTTGAATACGATTCCCACCAAAGCCCCCAAGCAATCCCTGACCACCACCAGAACCCCTACTTTTCTGGGCATAAAAGAAAAAAGAGGCAGGCTCTTTGGGAGCCAGCTGGTCTGGAGCTCAGGTGTCTAGATGTCGACATCCTGATTTGTGTCCATGAAACAGGAGCAGGAAACTATGTGCTGAGCTCTGGGGGCTCATGAAGAGATTTGTGTTGTTTATTTTGTCATTAAAGCACCCACACACACACACACACACACACACACACACACACACACACGCTTCACTCCAGGCTGTGTATCCATCGTCTTTCCACAGATAAACTTGTGACTCGCTGACAGGAAAACATGAGCTTAGGAGTCCAGAGTGGAGACACACTCGCACATGCATGCCCGTCTAGAACAAGGGCACAATCAGACAGTGTGCCCACCGGCAGGCTGATCATGGCCAGTGTCCTTTTAGATCATTTGTGTGCAAAGTCTTGCCTGCCTTTAATGATGTCTCTCCCAGATTACGTGGGGCGGTAAGAATGAGGAAACACTTTAGATAAAGAAATTTAAGACGCACAAACAGCAGATAATATCACATACCAACCTCACTATTAGTGCAAGTGAAAATATATAAATAATGCAAAAAGAAAAATCAGCAAGGGAGAGTTTAGTAATGGAAAATTCCCCTGCAATTAAATGAAACAGTAATTTAGTGGAGATATGCCTGAATGAATTAGCATGTATTAATTGGTTCTCGTAAAAACAATGTGTATGTGTGGCTGGGGGGGGTGTGTTTAAAGTATCTATTTTTCATAGGAAAATTTTCTCAAATTTCATATCACATCTTGTAGTGATCACACTCGGTTTTGTGAAAAGTCTCAGTTCCCTCCCTGGTAAATTCCACCTGCACACAAACAGCGCGGGGGTGGGTTTGGGGGTTCTCTTAGATGAGATTAAAGCCACCCCTCTCCTCTTGGGACATATTCAAGTGTGAAACCAGCGGGGGACATGTTGGCAGACTCTGCCATGGTAGGGACATCCAGACGGGTTCTGAGCAGACTCCCTGGTGGCCCGTGCCCTCGGGGACACAACTACCGGAGGCAGAGGGGCAGCTCCGAGGCTGCACCCAGCCTGTCCAGCACCTCGCGGCGGGGCAGCAGCTGCGGTGTTTGTTCTCGGGAACTGGCCGGCACGGCCGTCCGCGGACATGCTCTCCATCACCACAGTCGGCTGTATTCAGTCCCCAGCACTTGGAGCTGCTGGGTTTATCAGTCCGGAGGTGCTGAGTTCCCAGGTGTGCACAGAAAGCTCTGCGCCTGTGGCTCTGGGTGCATGAGGAGCCAAAGGGTAAAAGGAACATCTCTCAAGAGGATAAAGCTGATTTTAAAGGGAGGGGGGAAGAGGACGCACCCCGTTCAAGACTGCACCTTGCCTTTGTTTTAGTTGTGACTTGGAGGAAGGCTGGGTCCCAGCCCCCACGGCCCCTGCTCTCTTCAGAGATAGAACTTGGGGATGTGAACAGAGGAGAATATGCCCCACACTCAGGACTCTGGGTTCGCGCTAGAATACATTAGCCCAGGTGCTTCTCAAAGGGAGCTGGAAGATTCCTGCCTCGGGATGTGCCCAGTGACTCCTCCCAGGAGGGAGACTGGGATTCTCTCTGGGGAAGGGGCACAGACTACCTCAATCCAGTTGACCCCTGTTCCTGACCACTCTCCTGGGCCAGTCCCGGTTTATCTAGCCCAGTGTCAGTGGCCTGGGGTAGAGCCCCTGGGTTGGGGGTGAGGGTGGGCATCACCCTTCTTTGTGTATCTGGGGTCACTGCACTTTTAGGTATATCTTTGAGGGTTCATAGCTATTTCCTTGGGGCCAGGATCGTGGCCCACAGCCTATCTGGAGTCTGAAAGCCCCTCCAGAACCTCCCCTGCCCAGGTGGCGGCATGATGCGAACATCTGCTACACAGGCCACACACTAGGGCAACCTTCACAGGGCACAAGTCAACCACTGAGTCTGGGCTTTACAGTGACTGCGGCTCCCTTCCCAGGAGTGTCCTTCCCAAGGGGGGTTCCCCTATGACACTTGGGTCCTTTTTCTGTGTTGATTCCTGAGTACCCTCCCTTGGTCAGGAATGCCACATAAGATGGCAGATATCACGAAGGCTCCTCACAGCCGCTTCAGCCCCGCCAGTGCCACCTTTATATCCGGAGAAAGAGCAAGCGTGCCCTGCACTCATGAGCCCTCAGCCAAGGGATGGTGACTGCTATGCAGGAGGCTGCCTAGCTGTGGGGTCCACTGGAGCAGGTACACGGTCACTGCTTCTCATTATCGGGACTTGAGGGGCAGGGCTGCTACCTACGCTGGTGGAGAGGAAAGGACCTCTGCACCCAGAGGCTCATCAGCCTCCCGCACTCTTTCCGCTGCCCCTGCTCAAAGTCCAGCTTAGCACAACCCCCACGGCACCAGAGGGTTGCGCTGCCACTCCAGCCCTGGCGCCAGAGCCCTCAGTGAGAAGGCACAGGCCCGTGCAGACACGGGACCGGGGTCTCCGGCCCCTTGCTTGTTTTCCTCGTCTGTGTCCCCAGGTCTCCAGCTCAGTGAGAACAGCCCCCTCCAGTGCAGGGCTGAGACTTCCAGGAGAAGTGGCCCCTGACTCACATCAGTCTTAGAGGCCTCTGCGAGGAGGACGGACGTGAAAGGCAGAGAGAGGGCTTTTCTTTGGACACGGTCCCCCAAGGATGCCATGTTCCCGCCTGCACCAAAAAAAGCAGCTCTTGCAGGCACCTTAATGAACCTCAGGCCACAAAAGGACTTTCTCCTGGGCATCTTGAGGTCACACCTGACCTCCCCACTGGGCCCAGAGACTGACCAGTCAGTAGGGTGATGAAATCAGTTTCAGAACTGCTAGAAGGACCCACCCACGGAGTCGGGGGCCACTGCTGGACCCGTGCCCACCAGAACGCAGGTGCTGGGTCTCAGACCCCCACTTGCTCCCTCAGGTCCTTCCACTCAGGTTCAAAGCCCAGTCCACACCCCATCGGGGGCTCTGCCAAGTTTAACTTGTAACGTTGTCAACAGAGAGGTTTAATCTTAAGGTCTCACTTTTTGCTGTGGAGAGTGGGCTGGTGGCATTTCTCAAAAGAAAACCCTTTGTGGTTCAAGCAGACTTCGAGGGGAAAAACAGCGTTCCTTCCACTTGCCCTCTCCCATCTTCAGCCACAGGCTTGCCGGCTTTGTCTTCCGCACTGCTCTCCTAAGTGGCCTTGGAGTGACCGGAGTACTGAGTGCTACCCGGACCCCTGGGACACATTGTGGCTGTCACAGCCTCACAGCCGAGAGGCCAGGGAGCTGGCTGGGTGATGGTCTGAGAGAGAAACAGCTTAATCTGCTATTGTCGCGGGAACCACGTTTGCACAAACACAGGGCCTCTGTGTGTTCTGATTCTGGGAGGGCGGCATGACCTTTCCTCCAGGGTGCTCTTGGGCTGCGAGGTGTCAGGAGGGTGACTTTAGGAGTCACTGTGGAGCAGGGCCTGTGGCAGCCTTCCGTCTCCACAGGGAGAGGAGGGGCAGACCGCGACCTCAACCTTGCTGATTCTCCCTGTGTGATCTGAGGCTAGGCAGCTGCCTCTCTGGCCTCGAACTGCCTCACCTGTGTGAAATGCCAGGGCCATGGGGGTTTCCAAGAGGTGCTGACTGTTGGACCAGGATCCTCGCCTGGCAAATGGCAGCTGCTCACAAAACTTCTCCTGCTCTAGCACTGGTCACCAGGGAGATGGTTTTCCCAAATTCACTAAGACGAACGCCCAGACCTTATATTTTCTTAATGTTTCCTGTGAAACATCCTGAGTAACTTGAAACCAAGCGACGAAACTTTGTTCCAGTTGAAACTGAAGACAGACCTTTTAATGTTCCATACGCACAAAATCAAAGCACCTGCCCGGGGCTGTGGGATTAAACAAAAGGACGGGCGGGAGGTACTGGCCCAGTGCCTGTGGCCATGACCAGCGGCTACCACAGCCCTGCCTGGAAAAATATTCCCTACCTCATTTCCCCAGAAAACCCAGTCGTAGGGGAAGCACCCGGCTGGGCCTGGAATGGGCCATCGGTGGACTTCCTGTGGGAATCTAGAGCCCTCGTGGGTTTGGGGAGCATCGGTCTCGAAAGAGAGACGAGCTAGGGAGTGTGGCTAGGACAGGAGGATCTGCTCTTTACCAGCACAGAACCTCATGTCTATTTTCAAAAAATAAAAATCCACTCATCTTCATTATTCTCCGCCCGCCCACCCAGGTCTTATGTTTTCTAGCTTTGTGTAATGATATCCCGCTTTGGCATGAGAGCAAACCCCGATTGACGTTTAAATCTGTGATTAGCTGAGAGGTGGATCACCGGCCCCAGCCCTCTTTGGTTCCCCAACACTGAGGTGGCTCTGAGTACTGTCAAACAGAGGTAGCAAGAAGGGGTGACCTCTCGACACATCCTCAGTGTCTAGCTATGACTTCAAGGTAGGAACCAGGAGCAGGGGTGAGGCTGGGACAGCTCCAGGAGTCAAGCTAGGAGCCTGCTGGATCCAAGCCCCAGTGGTTTAAGTCAATGTGCAGGCCGCCTGCGTGTGCAGAGCGCCATGCCAGTGATGGTGGCAGTCCCTGCCAGTAGTCAAGGTAGATGACAGGTGACACGTCTCTTCAGGGCTGGCAGCTGGGGTCTCATGACTCTCTCTCAAGTGGACCGACCAGCACCAGGAGGGGAAGGAATCAGACGACAGAAGCCAGTGGGGAACGAGGACTGTGAACTAACACCCTGGCTGGCAGGTGCCCATTATCTTAGCGTCACCTGGGACACCACACTGTGAACTGCACAGAAACTTCATCCAGCTCTCTGCTCCGGACAGGCAGCTATGACCTGCAGCCTTAGCCAGCCCCATGGCGGTCTCCACCGACTGCAGGGGGCAGTGCCTGACCAGCTCTTGGGAAGTGCGGGCAGTTATCAGTGCCAACAGTGTGGGGACATGCCCACTTCTGCCAAATGGCAACGCCTGCTGGACACTTCCACGTTTAAGCCTCAGAGATTTGCTTATAAGGGGATGCCGCTCTGGGCCTCCAGTCTCTTTGACCATATGGCAAGGCCTGGGGCCTTCCAGTCCCCATATTCTATGGTGACGTGATAGCGTCCATGCCAGGAAGATCCCATGCCTCCGTGGCCACCCGTCCTGGAGGCCACAGAACATCTGAATCAATGCCCCTGCCTGGGTATGGGTACAGCCTGCCGCGTATGGGTACAGCCTCCTGTGAGTAGACCAACTTTCAGGAGCTCGCATTTGCTGTCCTCAGGGCCAAGAAGGTGTTTGTGTCCCAGGAGTCTGAGCCAGTAGCGTTTGCGTGGTGTCCCTGACCACTCCACCCTCGGTCCCCCTCCCTGGAGGTCACTGTCCCCACTGCAGCTTAGGCATAGCCTCCAAGGTTTCAGTGTGTTCATCCCCTTGGACGCTGCTCGCGCCTGCCTTGTTAGGGAGCCTGACCCCTTGTTGGCTGGCCCTTCAGGGTCCCACATCCTGATTTCAATCCCCCTCCAACTGCTTACACCTGTACGACTACACCAGTAAAGGGACTCGTGGCTCCTGCCCACATGTGCTGCTGAGGGCTACTGAGCTCACGTTTGAGACATGCCAGCTCATGGGTTCCCTGTGCCCCTGGCCTCCTCGAGGCGAAGCCTCCATGTCCCCCCACCGCTGCCCAAGTTACCTGCACTTCTGCCCTCTGCTGGGGGCACGACCTTTACCTCTGCAGCTCCCTCCTAGATTTCACGCCTGAGCACCAGGGAGGACGTGCCTCGTACTGCGTAGCGGCCTCAGGGGATCTCATTACCCTGTGGTCCCCTGTGCCCCAAGCTGGTCGGGCCAGAAGGGGCTCCCAGACAAGCACACACACGCCAGAGCAGCTACAGGCTTTCCGTCAGATTAGGGCTCCACACAAAAGCCAGGGCCGTTCCTGACCACCCACCTTCCAGAGCATGGGTGGGGGGCTGAGGCAGCCTGTCCTATGCATGGACCTGGTAATGAGGGGACTTCCACGCCTGCTGACATAGACGGGCAGCCCGCACACAGAGACACACATACGCACACACACACACACACACATGCATACACACATGTATACATTCTCATGCCCGCAGAGAAACACATGCATGCCCATGTGCACACTCATACAGAGAAGTACGTGCACACACATACACATGCATGTGTGCGTGCAAACATGCACACAGAGAGTAGTACACACACGTACACACGATGCATGCACAAATGCACATATGCATGCACGTGCATGCACTGCACACAGGCGCACACACACGGACAGATGCGCAGACACGCGTGCATATACAGGTGCACATGACAAAGGCACATGCTCACTCAGGTGCACACACGTGCGTACACACACAGGTGCACACCAATGCACAACGTGTACACACACGTTACACACAAACATGCTACTCCTCACACATAGCACACAAGGAAGAAACCTTTACAGTGTGTGTGTGCACACACCACACCGCTCGTTGCAAACTGTGTGGTGTTCCTGTGACTGTTCCGTGAGCGTGTTTGTGTGACTCTCACCACGTGGGGAGCGTGGTGGGCACAGATGCTCATGGGGAAAATGAAACAACAGTGGTGGCAGGAAGTATACCGGACAAAAGTCCTTCAAGGCACAAACGTTGCTACATAGTGGCCACCACAGAGCTGACAGAGTCACATGTTTGGCTCCACCACTCAGAGCTGCTGTTCTATGTGCTTCCTCGGGGAACACGGCACATCCCTCAGGTGCTCGGATCCCGGCTAGGGCGAGGCCAGCTGGTATGAACGTGGGGCTGGCATTGCCTGACGTCCACACAGCGGCCGTCGTGTCCAGTGCTGTGGAATGGTGATCCCACACGCCTGCCCCAGAGGTGCCCTGAGCTGCCATTACAGAGAAAGGACACCACCACCCGAGAAGACACTGCGCCCCTGCTCCCCCTTCCCCGACAAAACCCCTTCGTTCCAGGCATGTGTGTTGGTCCCTTAAGGCACCCCGTGGTATTGTGACGTGAGAGGACAAAGGGCCCGGGGTCCTGTTCCCCAGAGTCCGCTCACCCGTTACACCTTGTGTTAGCTGCCCGTCCACCCCACTCTCAGCTTCCCCGGTACAAACCCAGAACCCAGACACCTCCCCTCGCAGTCGCCTCTGAAATCCTGTCACCCAGAAGTGCCTGCTCCAGCCACCTGTCCTGCAGGCGTGGGCTACTCCCGCAGAACTCTGCACCCTGGCAGCTTAAACAGCAGGTGCTTTTCCTCGCCGTCTGGAGGCTGGACGTCTGAGGTCAGGGAGTGCCCGGTCGGGACCTCCTCCAAGCTGGCAGACGGCTGCCCTGCCATGTCGCCATGTCCTCACACGGCCTTTTTCTGTGCCTGCACCTGGAGGGGAGTCGCTGTCTCCTCCTCTTCTCATGTGGGCGCTGACCCCCACCGGGGCTCACCCTCGTGACCCCCTCCAGCCCTGATCGCCTCCCGAAGGCTCCACCTCCACCTGCCATCACACTGGGGGTCAGGACTCCCACCTGCGTGTGGGGCACGAATGTTCAGCCCACAACACCATCCACAGAAGCATACCTATTTTTCTCCCTCTTGGGTGCAGACTCTGGGGTCCTCTCTCTGGACACTCCAATTCTCAGCCTTCTATGGCATGCGACCCCTTCCCCTCCTGGCCAACTTCTGCCCAAGGGCCGCTCAGTGTGGACCCTGTGCCAGGATCACCCCAGTCTCAACATGGCTCCTAACGAACCTACTGGTGTCCCTCACTCTCTGCCTCTGAGCCCTGGCATGCCCAGACCCACCCCAGGGCCCCTCACAAGTGCTCTCAGCACCAACACCCCATCACCCTGGTTCTGACCCTGTGCTCTCACCCAGGAAGGAACCCCTGGTCACACAAGCCTTGGAGTCTAACTGCAGATCTCTGCAAAGAGCATTGTTACCCGAACACTCAGGGCAGCAGGGGGACACTGTACGCCCTTTGGGATGGCAGGTGTCGTCACAGGCTCCGCAGATGGCGCCTCTGCCGTCACGCCAGGTTCAGTGCAGGTGGACACAGAACATCGAGCGCTGGGCTGCATGCGTGAGGGCAGGGGCCTCCTGACTGAGGCTGGGACCCCACCAGATGACCTGACAAGGGGCTGGCAGGAGCAGGGATGCACAGTCCTGGGTGTGCGTGCTGTTTGAGCAGGGACAGGAGGGCTCAGACCACTGTGGACTCTGACAACAGAAGGTGCAGGCGCCGATCCTGACCTTCTACTGGGAGGCCCATGTCACACGCACGCAGAACATGAGGCTCCCTCCTCACCTGGCTCCACAGTGCACTCGAGACATCGATTCCTTGTCCCTTCCAGCTTCTTGTCACAGCCACGCGCCCACTTGCTCCATCCCACTCAGCTCCATGCTTTCCTTATTAAAGGGGCAGCCTGGTGGCCATCGCAGGAGCTAGAGGATCGCATTGTTGAGATGTCTGGTTTGTCCCTTTCTCAGCCTGGTGACTTTCCAGAAGAGTCTTAAGCCCTGCTTGTACTTCCTTTCCATCCATCCTTAACCAGCATGTATGGGAAAATCTCGTGCACAGTCCAAAGTGTCTTCCTGACGCCCTGACCCCACTTCCCACAATCTCCAAGTGCAAACTCACATTCCAGTCGGCTGGTCTTTGCTTCCAAAATGCACATGTACGGTCCCACCTCCATACCTGGTTCAGGGGATGTCCTTTTGTGCATTCATTGGCAGCCGCCTGGACCACCATCCCCATGCTCCCTGCCCCGCCATGCTCAGTCGAGTCTCAGCTCCCTAACCCAGACCTACGGTGGCCGTCCTGCTGACACCCCCTCACACCTGCTCTGCCCCTTACTTGGCACTCAGGTCGTCAGCAACGTTCAGTGTCATCCACCCTTGCCACTGAGGCCCAGCTTTGGAGCTGGGCAGAGTGAGAGCTGTGGTCTGTGGTATGGGCCAGTCCCTCACTGTCCCACACGCAGTGAGGGCTTCACGGCATCCACAACAGTGTTTCTCACCTAACTGTGTGACGCCACGCTTTAGTGTGTGGCCGGGTGAACTGATGTGCAGGTTTGGGTTCTGTGAGTGAGGTTTTTCTAACATGAGGCACACCTGGTTTTTTCACGAGATGATGATGCCACCTTGCTACTACTTTCTTAATGACAGGTGGCCACTATGGGGCTGAGGCTCCCTAGAAGGGAACCTGCTGCAGCCATCAGGGCCCAAGCTGCCCCAGTAGGACACGTCCCTGCTCCTGGGGATGTCTTTCTGTCCTGGGCTCAGATGCACAGTGGCAAGGCTGGGCAGCAGTGACCACTGAGTAGCAAGTGTTGGCAGGTCTGGACAAGTCTGATCCTAGGAGCTTCCTGGTGGACACTGGATGTTGGCGCAGCAGGGTGGTCCATCGGATTCAGGCAGAGCAGTCACATGACTCTGCAGGCTGGTACTAAAACTCCCCAGACCATATCTGGCACATAGCAAATGCATAGTGGGGCTCAACAAGCCTTTGGCAGAATGCTGTCTTAGCTTGCCCTGTATGGCGCTGTTCACTGTGGTCTCCAGTTGAGTGTCAGATGTTCTGAACTCGGCTAGAAAACCAGCCTGTGGGAAGCAGAGATCGAGGCCAGCCCTCGGGGTCCCCTCTCAACCTCCTAGAGGCAGCCCTGCTGCCTGTATGGCACTCATCCTCCCAGAGACTCCCAGGAGAGATCAAGTGCTGAAGCAGCCTCAGGTCTGCTCTCAGATGGCCGTGCAGAAGCCACTGAACCTCCAAGTGGTCATCCTCACCCATAAAACAGACTCAAAGCACCAGCCACACAGAGTGTGAGAACCTATCCCTGAGGCAACCAAGGCCCAGTTGATATTTACTGTATTGAGTTAAATTTCAGAATCACTTGCCTGACAGCACTTCAAAGGGGCTCGGCAGGTGTTAGGCAGATCACCAACCTGTAGACTGGACCCAGAAAGTTCTGGAGGGAGGAGGAGTCTGGTGGCCTCAGGTCCAGGCTGGCAGACAGCATCGCCATGCTGATGGTTGACTCTTGTGCGTCACGGAAGAATCTGCTACATGATGCAGGGTCGGGAGCAAAGACCAGGATGGGGCCCTGTGGGAAGGCCCAGTGCAGAAAGCTCTGTCCTTCCCTGCACTGCCCAAACTTTGCATAGCAAAGCCACTTGGAAGGGTCACCAGATACCCCACGGCCTGCCATGTCTGCTTCAGAGCCAGAACCTCATTACCTGTGCATTGTTCCCCTGGGGCACCATGACAAAGTTCCACAAGCCACCAGGTTTAAACATCAGAGATGTTTTCTCTCATGGTCCTGGAGGCTGGAAGTGCAAGATAAAGGAGTCCATAAGGCAGGGTCCTGCTGAGGCTGAGGGACGGTCTATTCCATGCTCTCCCGCCTCTCCCGGGGGTCTGCTGGCACATTTGCTGCTCCTTGGCTCGTGGCAGTGTGAGTCCAGTCTTCACATGGCATAGCCCTGTGTCTCCTCTATGTCCACACTTCACCTTCATGTAATGACACAGCCACATGGGATTAGAGTTCATCCTGGTGGCTTTATCTTCACTGGTCTTCTGCAAAGACCCTATTTCCAGGTGAGGTTTCACTCCGATGTCCTGGGGGCTCAGCTGTAAGGTCTGGGATCTGCGGGCACAGTCCCAACCACAGCAGCCTGGGTGTTGCACGTTCTTGGCATACCTCAGCCCTCACCTGGCCCCTTTCTGGACTCTCAGCAGGTCTGGGTCCAAGTAACACCAGCTGTGAAAGCACAGTGTGGAAGTGACAAAGAGCAGAGAAGGTCACACGTTCTCTAGAGCCTTTTTCGTTGTGTTGTCCAAACACTCTCATGAGGAGGGGACACTGTCCCCAGACCCAGGCCCCATAGGAAAGAGCCTCACGACTTGGTTTTCTACCTGAGAAAATACAGATAACAAGCAAGCAAGCCGACTAGAAGACCAGAGAGCTTGCAGGTGTGCCACCACCTGGAACCCATTCTGCCCAGTCTCCAGCACCTCTTCCCCCATTGTCTGCCAGGGCGACCCAGCCAGGATGGCGCCAGGTCCCAAAGGGCCCAGGGTGTGGAGAGAATAGGGCTTAGGTCAGGGACTGTGAGTGCTGCTCGGCCTGCCAGGAGGTGGGTCTGTGACATTAGATGGGCTGTCTCCCTGTCATGGCCAGGGATGCTCCCAGACATGCTCCCAACTCTGGTGCCTGAGTGTTAGCCAGAGTGTCTTGCTTGCCACCATGCAGGTCCTGCTGCCACCATGGCCACTGTGTACTACTGTCCCTCACTGGCTATGGGTGGGCCCGGGCCACCCCGGGGAGTTGTCTTGGTGGGAGACTGCCCAGGTCCCCACATAGCCCTCCACATCCCTCTGATCCTGGTGAGAAGGCATCCTGGCACTGCAGATGTTAGTGCTGGGGGACAGCAAAGGCCACTCACTCCCTTTGAGCCAGACAAGAACACTGAAGTGTGAGCACGCAAGTCAGCATGGACACAACTGTCTCCTCCTTCTCCAGGCACACACACAGATGCATATACAGAGACACACACACATTGACACAAATGCAGATGCACACACACGCGTACACACAGACATCCACACACAGATACACAGACACATGCACACACACACAGAGACATCCACACACACTCAGAAACACACACACGTGCACAAACATACACGGGCAGACACACAGACAGACACACACACACAGACACACACAGAGATAGACACACAGACACACACAGGTAGATGCACACACATCGTGAGTGTCCCCGAGGGAGGAAAGGCTGCAGAGCAGTACCCTCTCTGGGTTATGGAAGTTTGCCTTCTGCTCCACCGCCACCTCCCAACATAGCCCAAATCTTCTCAGATGCTGCAGTTGCTCACTGAGTTGAGATCCAAGGAACTGGAAAGTGCTCCAGGGCAGACCCACTTTGTGGAATCGGCAGTGACATCCTCTGGCCTACAGCCCCAGAGGGAGTGGTCCGGGCAGACTCTGGGCTCCCCTGTGTGTGGGCAGCAGGGGCTGGCGTACCCACCTCACACGCCGCCGCTGTCCCCGAAGGAAGGGGCCCTGGCCCTCGCACTGCCACCAGGTGTGCGGGGCCAAGTCTGGGCATTTAGAAGCTCAGTGGGAAGAAGTGTGGACTGGCGGCCTCTGGGGATCAGTGGTCAGCATTGGGGTTCGTGTTTAATCAATTAATTTCTACCTTCAATATGTCTTTACCCATCTGCTGAGTAGATATAAACTCTGGGAAACCACCAGAGGAGCTTTTTAAAAATGCAGATTTGGAGGCACCATGCCAAGAGATTCTGGTTGACCTGAGGATGTGGAAAGTGTCTAACTGTCCAGAAGTGTGGCCTCCTCCCTGCTGGGCAAGCCAGCGAGGTCAGATGGAACACTGTGCCTGCTCACAAGGAGCCCGGCACCCAGGGCAGGCAGAGTGCTGGCCAGAGAGAGGCCTGGACACTGAGACTCAGGTAGATGACTGAGCACAGTGGTCAGTGGGGCACGGTGGGGAGGTAGAGGTTCTGAGGACCAGTCCATGAAGGCTCTTTTCTGGGGGATGTGCAGGGGGGAGTGCAGGGTGAGGACTAGCCACCCCGGAGCCATGTCTAGTGGGGAGGCTTGCCTCTTTAAAAAGGAAGGGGTGTCTCCACTTTGGGAAATGGAGACAGAGGTCTAGTGGCCCATTCTCAGCCACTGACATAACTAATAGGGTTCAAGCAAGCTTTCAGAGGCCTCCAGAAGTCTCTGAGTCAGCCCCAAAGGAGTCTCAGCCCTGGAACCCTTGGCCTTGGTGACCCTTAGGTCTGGGCATCCAGACACAGTGGAGCCTTGCGCCCAGCAGCACTTTGCTTAGGAGGCTTCCAGGTCTGTGGACATTTGCAGTAGCTCCATCCCGAAAGTTCAGTCCACCAGGCCCAGGCACCCCAGGAGGGAGGGGACAGAATTAATCTAAGGGCTGGGGGGAGGTGGAGAAGGGCCTTGAAACCACTCGTGAAGCCAACCAGATTAATAGGGGAAGAGAGAGGGGGGTAGACCATTAGGAAGACAAAGAGAAAATCATGCTGGAGCAATAGAAAGGAAATCTAATATCAACTAGGGAAAAATAAATGGAGATTAGGGCAAACAAATTAGCTTTAATGGGTTCGGTGCTAATACAAGAATAACAGCGAGCTGAGAATGCCTTTGAGGGGAAGACTGGTAAGGGACCTGAGCAGTCATGCAGGCAACAAAGACAGTGGGGAGGGGACAGCCCAGCCAGGGAGGAAGGGAAGTCTCTGGGCGAGTGGGTGGGAGGCTGGTGGGAGGCAGATGGAGCAGGGAAGGGGCTGGGAGGAGGTGAGAGGCGGCAGTGGAGAGAGCAGGGACGGAAATAAAAGATATCACGGGACCTGAAGAGAAAGAGGACAGAGGAGCAAACGGCAAAGGCCTGAAGAGGGGGCGTGGCGCAGGGGTGAACAGGCTGGGGAAAGGGGGTGAGAAGGAATTAGGTTCATTCTGACCAAGGAAAATCACAAAAAGGAAAACTTAGACTCCAGCCCTGGCAAGGGTTGAAAAGGGAGTTTGGGAAAGTGGCCCCGCTTGGTGGTGACAAGAAGAAGGGTTTGCTCTCAGAGGCGGGGCTGCCCGGGGCCTGGGCTGCAGCCTAGGGAGCAGCTTCCTGGAAAGTAGCACCACGCAAGTTCCAAGGATCTCTGCTTCTCCTGTCTGTCAGGTGGGGGTAACGTGCTCCTCCTCAGGGGCGTCATGAGAATTTAACAAAAAGATATGCTTGGAGCATCTGCCTGCCTCCAGGGTGAGCCTCCCCACACCCAGCTAGGGGTGCCCCTCAGGGGAGAGGTTGAATGCTACCCAAGCCTAGATCCCTCCTTTCCTCCCCGCTTCCCTCCTCTTTCAAGTTGCCTCCCCCCCTCACCCCCACCACAGAGGCCACCGCAGGAGCCTCAGTGTCCTCCTCCATCTACCCACCTCCCCCTTCCCCAGCGCTCTCCTGGCAGGGCTGGAAGCTCGGTGCTCCCTCACACCCTCTGGGCTGATCCAGGGAACCAGACTTCTCACCTTATTGTACTCAGGGCCCCAGGGACTCTCCCATTGGCCAGGACTCCGGAGAGTGGGAGGCCCGGCCAAGCCTGTGAACCCTGTGTGGCTTCTCACAGCAGCCTGACACATTTAATGTCGATGACAAGGCTTGATGGCAGAGCTGACAGAGTCCTCTGCAGTTGTTCTGTCTCCTGCAGGGGGGCAACTTCTCTATTCCTGGGGGTGATATCTGTGCCCTCTCTTTAAACAGCCCATGTCTCAGAGTTCTGCTCAGGGCAGAGAATGTGGGGGCCCCACACATTCTAAGCTCATTTGGGCCTGCCTCCTTCCCACCAATAATTAACTCAACCAGCATTTACTGAGTACCCATTGTGCATTGTATTAGATATTAAGGTCTCCCGGACAGAGCATCTATGTTACCCCTCAGGGGCGCACAGTGTATGCAACACTACACAGCCAGAACAAACGCATACTCACATCCTGCTATGCATAGGGGGAGAGATTATGCCCTGGCACGTTTAAAAGGAAGGACCAGAGACAATAAGCAAGAAGGGCAGGGAGGACTTCCTGTAGGAGGCAGCTTCCTGAACTAATTCAGGTGTGAGAATGAAGCAATCAGAAGAAGGTAAGGATAGAGCCCTTAGACACGGAAGGCAACATGAACAAGAATACAGTGTGGTGGTGGTGGGTGGGAAGGGATTCGGGGTTCGGATGCTGCAGAAGGTGGGCATCTTCCTCCTGATTTAGTAGCCTGAACTTCACCCTGCAGATAATGGGGCCGTGCCCTGGAAAGCTCCTTGAACATGGGAGTGACGTGGTCAGGCCGAGGGCCTCCTGCACAAAGCTGGGTGCACAGCCCAGTAAGCCAGGCAATGGGCTAAGCCATGCTCACTTTCGTCCCAGAACATGTACACACCACTCAGGTTTTCCTTGGTCACCCAGAACTAACTTCATCTCTCGCCCTACCCCCATTATTCTTTAATGTCATGCCCTGCGTTGTGTTTTTTAGCACATATCCTAGCAATGATTATACATTTATTTGTGTGTTTCCTTATTCCTGTTTTGGAAGCTCCAAGCCAGGACGAGTTCCATGCCATAAAGTTTAGTCAAGTGCTTGGCAAATGACAGATGCTCAGTAAACATGTGTCGAGTGGGTATGTGAACACAGGACTGTGCATGTGCTGGGGGCGGCTGGATGGTACTGGCTAGGTACTACTATTCAGGAGGTAAAAACGGCATGGTTTAGCAAGTAGTCTGTGGTGGGAGAATGTAAGACGCTGGCAGCAGTAGTGGCATATGTTAACGTGGCATATATTTCTTGAACACCTAGTGTAATTTAATGGTGAGCAAAACAGACATGGTCCTGTCCTCATGGACTCTCACCTGGTGAGTGAAGACAATCATCATTTGGACAAGTGATCATGCGAACGCACGTAGAATTAAAACATGACCCATGCCATGCATGGGAAAGGTGACAGTGCTACGGGAACATCTGGACAGGAGCCCTGAGCGGCCCTGTGGGATGGCACAGGGGGATTTGAGTGGGCTGAGCTGTACAGGGTAGGCAGGAGGTGACTAGATAAGAGGGAATGAGGGTTGCAGGTAGCAGGGACATACAGACAGCACTAGAGGAGGACCCTCAGCAAAGGGGAGATTTCTGATGAGAGGTTGAAAATAAAAGGGGGCTGGAGGCACCTGGGATGTGCGAGGCCAGGTAAAACGACGACGGTGGGTGGGGCCGCTGAGGACAGCTAGGTGGAGTGAACACAGCACCTGGATTTGAAAGAAGCCGCCCGCCCACAACGGATGTAATGGGACAAAGGAGGGCCAAGAACCCATCAAAAAGGAACCACAGCAAGTCTGAAGGCAAAAGGACTAGAAGGCTCATTGCCATCGAAACCTCCATGGTCGTCTCTCCGGCATCACCAAGCGTCTGAGCACATGTCCAGCACATGGGAAGGTGACCACTGAGCAGCAAGGGAGGAAATGAAGGAAGTGGAAGAGCAAGGCTTCTTGAAAAATTCAGGTGAAGGCCACAGGAAGCAAACGTTTTGTCACGGAGAGGGTTTTCTCTGCGTGCGCACATATGTGTGTGTGCGTGTGCGTATGTTTGCTGCGGTCAGGTCCGTGAGGCTGCAGAGATGGATCCAAGCATGTCTGCAAGTCCAGGGCAAGGACCTGGTTGAAAGGGAGAGGAAAACGATTTCATAGGAATGGAGGGTGGCTTCCAGGATGGGCAGAGGCTGTAGGACCAACGAGAAATGGCTGATGTCTCCTCTGCCTTCAGAGGCAAAGGACAAGCACAGAAACAGCCAGTTTAAGGAAAGCCAGATGCGGTGCCACTCTCAGCCTGGCAGCCCATTTGTCCTCATCTGAGGGCCTGAGTGCTCGGTCTCCCTCGCCTTCATGCCACAGGAGTGACTTGGGGTGCAAACTTGGGGTGGGAGGTGGAACAAGAGGTTGAAACACTAGGTTTGTTCCAGAAAGGCGCTGCGCCAAGGGGAGCAGCTGGGAGGTCACAGTGAGAGATCACAGCCTGCAAGTGAGCGTGCTCCGAGACGCCAGAGATGGCTGGCTTGGCATCGGCCCCGCCACGCCTCTGTGCAGCGGGGGAGGCATGACCCAAAGTACACCCCACCTCCCACGAGAGTCCTGCCAACACCTACACTTATCACCGCTCTCTGGGCTGAAGCAAAGAACCCCAGAATAGCACCTTGGACCATTGGCGCTTTAGGGTGGGGCAGAGGTACAGGAGAAAAGTAACTGAGTCTGGGACCTGGGTCTCCAAGGTGGGGAGCCCACTCGACAACCAGACACGCATCTGCCAGTCATGGGTGTCTATTTACTGAAGCGTTAGTTGGACTTGGGTGACAGACGACACATACAGAAAAGCAAACAGGTACGGTCACGGTTCAGTGTTGCCATGCTGTGACAGGAATGTGTGCAAGGACTGTGGGGCACGGAAAGCCATCCTCGCACCTCCAGGGCTTAAGTGTCAGCGACTAACACAAATCTGGGCATGGGCCTCTCTTTTCTCTACTCCTTGGAGCCCAGAAGGGGAGAAGAAAACACTGAGAAGCTCCTCAGACCTCTCCCTCTGCTGAGGACGGCAGGCCTCCCGGCAGCGGTGCGGGATGCAGACGCCCTCACTGTGCGGCATCCTCTCCGCCTGGGCAGCTGGCACTCCCTTCTCCGAGGACCTTCACACAGAACCCACTGTGTCTAGCCAGGCTTCGTCTTCCTCCTCCACACCTACAAGCCTCCGGACCATGCCAAAAGCCTCTGCCACAGGAGCTGCAAGCCCCTTCCTGGTCCACACTCGCCCCCAGCCCCACCAGGGGCTCCCACTCATGCCTGGTTTCCGGCCGCCAAGCCCGCCCATCTGCTGCCGCAGGAAAGGTGGTCAGCACCGGGGGTGGCCCAGCCCTCCACCGTGCAGGAAGGAAGGCTGTACCCACCTCCAGGCATTCACTGAGACTGACCCAAAGGAGTGCACCCACCCACGCCAGACACAGGAGGGACACAAGTCCTTCCATGTCGGGGATGCAGCTCCAAGCCTCGAACAGAGGGGCTATCTGCATTTGCAGCCGGCCTGCCCTGTGCGGAGGCTCCCTCCTGCCACTCCGGCCACAGTAAGGCCTCTCGTGTGGACAGCACCAAGGCCTCATGCATGGATGGCTCCACCTGGCTGTCCCCCGGTCATACCACCCTACAGCTCCTCTGACCCCAGTGGGCCCCGGCCTCCAGACTCACCCCTGTAGGGAGTGTCTCCTTAACATGGCAATTCCCAATGGTCCGATTGCATCCCCCTAGAGGTTTAAGTTCCTCCAGGGCCTGGCTTCTGCCCTGTTCAAGTTGGAGCCCTTGGGGCTTTTATCCTGGTTCACTGTGGGCACTTGGTACATATGTGTTGAGAAGAGAACTGGAAGAATTATCATTCCAGAAGAAGGCAGGGCCAAAGATAGGGGTGCGCAGGTAGTCAGCTATGCTCTTAAATTTGCTCTACGAGCCATCAGCCACCCTGAAGCAGTGGCTCTCAGCCCATGGCCTGGGGCCAGAAGCACAGCCCCACCTGGGGACGTCTTAGAGACACAGGTTCTTGGTTCCATCCCAGGCCTGCCGACTCAGAAGCTCACTGGGCTCAGCAGCCTGTGTTTTAAGAAGCCCCTAAGTGCTTGGATATTCGCTCAAGTCTGAGCACCGCTGCCAGGCTTAGGGCCAGGCATGGGCCATTACATGCAACCATGTGAATATAGAAAACTGGAAAACCTTTACACTCTGACAGGGTTCTCGGCTAACCAAGCACTCCCCATGCTCACCACCACCACCACCACCACCACCACCGCCACCACCACCACCACCCCCCACACACACACACACCTGCATAGTAGATGTCATTGGACAACAGCAGACACAGCAAGAGGCTCTGTTTAGCTCCACTCCGTGGATAAAAACACTAAGGCTGAAAAAAAAACAACTTTCTTAAAAGATAAAATTGAGACAGATTGAGTCAATGCAGGAACCCACCTCTCCACACAGTCACACAAGTCGCTCGAATGCCATTAACATAAAATAAAGACCCAGAAAATTCAAAATTCAAAGGTCCCCACATGCTGAGCTAGTGAATGAGCTCCTGGGAGGGCCTAGGTCCCTGGGTTCTCGGAATCAGCCAGCCAGCCTTTCAGAGAAGCGGCCAGTTGTATCAAAGGCAAAACTCCGAGTTCACACCGCCCCGAGTGGGATTTGGTTCTTCAGCCCTGCTGCCTGTCTGGCAGGGAAGATCGCCATGGGTATCGCCTTCCAGACCTGGAGGTCCTGGGCCTGGGTGGGTGGCCTGGAGCCTCTGTTCTGGGCGATGGGGACAAAGCTGGACCTTCAGTGGGGACTGAGTTTGGGTGGCTGTCTGGCGCCACCTGGTGTTGAGTATCTGGGCCCCAAAGGGTTGAAAGGCCACCAGGACAGATAGGGGGTCAAAGGGCTGCAGCCATTCCCCAAGAGAGGCTGCAGCCAGGGAGGGACCAGTGAGCCACTCCTCGGCCATCTGGGCAGTGCTGATGGCCCTCCAGGCACCCCAAGCCCTGGAGGGAAGTACTCCTGGGGACAAGCTGCCCAGGACAGGGAGGAGGAGGGTGTGCCCAAGCTCACCAGGAAGCTGGATCATCGTGTCCCTCCTGCTGAGTGTTTGGCCAGCGGGCTTTTCCTCCTGACTTAGTGCCCAGGCCAGAGGCTTTGGCCTCTTTAATTTGTTTTTCTAAGGATATTGACCCCTGCGCTGAAGACAGCCTGGGCCGAGGAGGCACTGCACTCAGTTCCGACTGTGCTAAGTCAGTGGGCGGTAATGGGCACGGGGCGCCCAGCGGGGGGCTGCCCAGCCTCGGCCACAAGGGGTCTTTACCAGGCCCGCACAGAAGGCCTGGCTCCCCTCGCCTGTCTATCCCCCGAATGACACCCCCGAGTCTCCACCATCCACTATCGCAGCTGCTCGCCGCATCCTGCCCCGTGAGAAAAGACATCCTCGTGGCCAGACCATGGCCTCCTGAGTGCAGGGCCACAGCCCGCTAACCTACCAGGGTCAGCTTGGGCCAAGGGCAGGGCCCATGCAGCTGGCAGCGCGGTAGGGCCCTCAGTTGGGTCCTCACTCTTCCACACACACACAGAGGCACATAAGTGCTATAATCAAGCCACTAACACGCTCTGAGCCTGGTGTCCTATCGGGCTCATGGAGGTCTCCCCTGAAATCGTTCCGACGGGATCCAGGCAGTTGCTCAACCTGACAGACAAGCCTCTCACTCCCTTGCTCCACCCACTTCACTCAGTCAGCACCTCTTCTCCTCAGCCCCTGCTTGGTCTTCTCCAGGAGCCCCTCTGCCACCCCCTGAGCCTGGGCTTTGTCCCCTCTGGGGTTTCATACCCCTTGTAGGTCCCTGCCCCACAATGGCCACCTGTCATGTTCCTGGGCTGCTGGTGGTCTGGACCCCACTATAATTAACCCCATGGGGTGAGAGCAGGGAAACATCTGCCTTCTTCCCCTAGGCAGAGCCTGGCACATAGTAGGCCCTGGGTGTGGGACAACGGGTGGACACAGCAACCCAGGCTGCCCACCTGGCCCAATCCCTGAGCCGGCCTCTGTTCTCTCAGGCCATGGAGGGCTGAACCAGCTGGGAGGCGCCTTCGTGAACGGCAGGCCACTGCCAGAGGTGGTTCGCCAGCGCATTGTGGACCTGGCGCACCAGGGCGTCAGGCCCTGTGACATCTCCCGCCAGCTCCGCGTCAGCCATGGCTGCGTCAGCAAGATCCTAGGCAGGTAAGCATGAACTTCACCCACTTCTCCTGCAGGCTGTCCTCAAGCCACCTGCACCAGCAGGGCCAGTTCCTGGGATAGACAGGGTAGGCTAGCGCCTCTGGCCATCAGCTCGTGGCTCTTTCTTCCCTACCCACCTCTCCTTCCCCCTCATCTCATTTTTCAGAGGTTTCTCTGCTCCTATTGTGGGAGAGTCTTCCCCAGAGACTATCCTCTTGCTAAGATCCAAGGACATGGAGCTACTAGGCAGGGGACATGTGGTCAAAAGTGGCCCCCAAGTTCAAACCCTTGCACGCGGGATGTCGAGTTTGTGCTTCTCAAACTGTAGCTCCCAGAGCACCAGGCTGCTTGGTGAAATACAGACCCCTGGGCCCCAGACCCACTGCATTGCATCTCCCACAGCCAGGCTGGTGCTGGGAACCTTATGAGATGGCCAGATGACACTCATGGCCCTCTCTGCATGTTACAGTCACCTAAAGAACCTAAGTTTTAAAAAAATGAATTCAAGGTCTAGGCACCAGCCCACACCTATGAGAGCAGAGCTGGGAAGGCTACAGGGAGGCGTGCTGTCCCCCACCCTTATTCTGCTGAGTCCCATCTTCTGGGTGAATTGGGAACCTCTGACTAAATGTGTGAGTGGGACTAGAAGCGGCCAGGACTGCATCTGGGCTGCTGTGGCCACTCCTGCAGCAGCGCCCCGAGGCAAAGGGTTGGTGCCTCCATCTAAGTCCTCTCAGGAAACCTACCTCCCTGCCCTGCCCACAGGCAGGGAAGGAGAGGGGGTGGGGGGACTCCAGTTCAAAGGGACAAAGGTCCTGGGCTGTCATTGAGCCCCGGGAAGCGCTGGCCTCCTGATGGAAGGTGTCAGGGGAGAGTGGGATCAGGAAAGGGCACCCTGTGGTGAGCCTGTCCCAGAAAAGGGGTGAGGCCTGGAGGGTGGCGACAGGTGAACAACCTTTGAAGAGGAGAAGTTAGTTCATGGCAGAGGAGACAGAATTTCCAAAACAAGGTGGGTGGGCATCCTGACGCTGGTTGGTGATCCGCCAACGCAGCTGGCCGGGTGGACAAAGCAGAGGCTCAGCCTGAGGATGCAGCCAGATATCAAGGGGTGCTGGGATCCCTGAGGCTGGGAGGGGCGGCTTCAGCCTGAGCCCCAGAACCTGGTGAAAACCCCGTGTCCAGCAGGGGTAGAGTGAGGGGGAGCAGAGGTGAATCAGCAGATGGGCAGAGGCCCAGCCACCTCAGCTGGCCTCCTGGGGAGGGGTAAAACCAGGACGGCCAAAGAGATTGCGAGCCACACTGGCCAAGAGAAGCTGGACAGAGGAAACCGCCACAGTGACCCCGTGATTCACAAAGCACTGACGTCAGCAGAGGGACACTGCCCCCCTCCCACTCACAGCAGGAGGTTGGTGGGAGGGAAGGGAAGGGAAAGGGAGAAACCAGGCATCCAGGTTGAGGTCTGCAGCATCGCAGTCTGGCCAGCCTGCCCCTGCAGGAGACAGCACTGGACCACCAAGTGTTTGAGGCCAGCCTGGGGGCACAGACCCCAGCCCCTCCCCAGAAGCCTCTGCGGGGATGAGGGCCTCCTGCCTACTAGGCGGTCTCTGGGTGCCTACTGGAGCAGGTACTACGAGACTGGCAGCATCCGGCCTGGGGTGATAGGTGGCTCTAAGCCCAAGGTGGCCACCCCCAAGGTGGTGGAGAAGATCGGGGACTACAAGCGCCAGAACCCCACCATGTTCGCCTGGGAGATCCGGGACCGGCTGCTGGCTGAGGGCGTCTGTGACAATGACACTGTGCCTAGTGTCAGCTCCATCAATAGGTGAGAGATGGGCAGAGGGCAGGGCCCTTGGGGGACTGTGAGAGAGAAGGGCCTGGCTTGTGGGGCGAGCTTGGGGGCACCTCTGCAGAAGAGGAAGCAGGTGTCACTTCTCCCTGCCCCCTGAGGCTACAGGCACCCCCACTCCCCACCTGATTATCCTTCCTGCAGTCTCCTTCCCTGCACAACGCTTGCTGTTTCGTTCCATCAGATCCTTGTGTTTGAATCGATTCTTAGGTCACATGACCCCAAACCTGGAATTTATTCAGTCACTCATTTGTTTAACCATCCGGTGATTCACTCAGGACCTTAACCAATAGCACTTGCCCGTTCATTTTTTCACACCTACGTAATTCACTGCCACGTGCTAGGTGCTGGGAGCACAACCCTTGGCCTGGCAGAGCTTCCAGTCTGGTGGGGAGACAGAGGCTCATCAAGTGTTCACACAAACAGCTGTAAAAACACAGATCTAGTGCTGCTAAGGAGAGGGCCATGAGGGCATGTGAGCCAGCATGGGGCAACCAGTTTAAGGGAGCTGTAAAGAGATGCTCTTGAGCAAGACACAGTGAATGTCAACTAGCTGAAAGGGGGTGGCAGAGATCCGAGACCGCACATGCAAAGGCCCTGTGGCTCAGGGGACCTGAAACAAGAGGCTGGAAGAAAGCCAGCACATAGAGAGACAGGCAGGGGCAGGCTGAGGAGCAGCTGTCAGCAAAGGCCACAGGGTGGTATCTGTAGGGAAACAGCAGGGGGCCCAGTAACATGGTCTTGTCTCTGACTTTCAAGCAACAAGAAGCTCATGGCAGTTTTTAAGCAGGAGACCGACTTGCATTTCAGAAAGCCCAGTCTGGCTACAATAGAAAGAAGAGACAAAAAGGGGCAAGATGGATGGGGTGGGTGGTGAGCAACCTGGAGGGAGGCAGTGGGCAGTGGGGCACACTGCAGCGCGTTCAGCCGTGTGCAGAGAGGGACCAGGGCTGGAGGGGTCCAAGGTCAGACCTCAGCATCAGAGGGTACTGTGATAGCAGAAGGAGGGGTAGGCAGTGTCAGGCCCCATGTCTCTGCCTCAGTGACTGGGATGTCACCATGAGATGGGAGTGCTGGGGAGGACCAGGTGTGAGCAGTAAGGTCGTGGGTTTGACGGACACAAGCTGAGTGCCAGGCGCCTCTATGACCCCTAAGCGGAATTTCAAAAGGGCGCTTGGTGCTTGGGTCTGAGAGGCCCCCGGGCCTGCTTCCTGGCCCCCTCCTAGCCTCCCCATCTGCCCCACAGAATCATCCGGACCAAAGTGCAGCAGCCTTTCAACCTTCCCATGGACAGCTGTGTGGCCACCAAGTCCCTGAGCCCAGGACACACGCTGAGTGAGTGGCCGAGGGGCTATAGGAACACACACAGGGACACGCAGGGGGTTGTACACATGCCCGCTGTGCAGACGAGCCCTTCCATGGGGCAAAGCCTTGCTGGGCTCCCAGGTCCAGTCACAGGGTGGCAGTACCTCAAGCAACCTCAACTCCAGAATCCCTCCCACCAGTGGCCCCAACTCCTCCATGGTGGCAGCAGGGGCTGTCAGGGGCGTCCCCACCCCCATATCCTGACCCTGTCCTTCTCGTGCCCTGCAGTCCCCAGCTCGGCTGTGACACCCCCAGAGTCACCGCAGTCGGACTCTCTGGGCTCTACCTACTCCATCAATGGGTTGCTGGGGATCGCGCAGCCAGGGGACAGCAAGAGGAAGACTGATGACAGTGAGTGCGGGGCACAGGGGTAGGGGGGTGCCAGGGTGGTTTGCTCTGATGGGGACAGAAGCATCTTAAGCCTAGGGCTTCGCAGCTTGGCAGCTCCCTGCCTGCAACATGTGGCCTACCTCTGAGCAGCCACGGCCAGAGCCTCCGAGCCTGGCCTGGCCCTCTGTCTGCAGCTGAGTCTGCTCCTCCACTCCGGGCTGGGTGGACATGGATCCCCTGAGAGCTTTCTCCCTGCCCGGGAACACCAGGTGACCAGGACAGCTGCCGCCTGAGCATCGACTCACAGAGCAGCGGCGGGGCTCGCAAGCATCTGCGCACAGAGGCCTTTGGCCAGCACCACCTCGAGCCGCTCGAGTGCCCCTTCGAGCGACAGCACTACCCCGAGGCCTACGCATCTCCCAGCCACTCCAAAGGCGAACAGGTAAGAAGCACCTGGGGCGGGCATGCCGGCGGGCAATGCACATTCTCCAAGGACCCCGATCTGCCCACGGTCCTGCCACCAGGAGCAGCCAGAAGTTGTGTTGACACCCGGGCTTGAGCTTCATGTGGTTCCAAGCTGGCACACTGCTCCCCCAGGACCTGGCTTTTCCTCCTTGTCCCCCAGCCCTCTCGCCCCTTCTCACCAACCTCTGAGCCGGCCCTTTAAGGGGAGCCACACAGCCACTACCATCTGGCCAGAGACACAGGCTCCGACCCCCCACAAAGCTGTAGCCCAAAGTCTCCACACCATGACCTCGACCAGCACCGCAGCCCCCTCCGGCCACTGACACCCACGCACCCATGACCCTGGTGACTCACGCTCCAGAACACGCACTCCATCCATGCCTCCCTGCCCTGGCATCCCGTGTGCCCTCCCAGCGCTCTGCCCGGAAAAGTACCGCCCAGCCAGATGGCCAGTGTGACTCAGCTCACACACCACCTCGCCCACAAATTCTGCTCCCCGGGCATGTGACCCCTCCCTCCTGGGCTTTTACATAGTGACCTGCTGCTCCTGGTCACCTCTCACACTGGATCGCAGTCATCCAGTGGACAGAGGTGTGAGGACGCGGGGCAGCGTCTTGGAGCATGTTTTACTCTCCAGCCCCAAGCCCTGTGCCCTGTTGAGTAGGAGCTCAGGAAAGGCAGGATCAGTGAACACACTGGATCCAGACAGTTGATTGACAGCCCCAAAGCCACTCTCATTTCCAGCTCAGGTCACGTGACAGTTTGTGGTGGGCTGGCTTCTGTGAGGTGGCAGAGATGGCCCAGTGAGGTGGCTCCACTGACAGGACCCCCAGGAGCTGCCTCTGGCCACATTGGCTGCCAGAAGTCATTGTGTCCCCCACCCTGCCGGTCATCAGTGAGGAGTTTTAGGTGTCTGCCCCTCTCTGCTCACTCTGTCACTGTCCAGCAGTGAGATGGCCTTACGTGCTAAGATCTGAACAGGACAATGGCAACAAGGCTGCCAATGTGCTGAACCTTTGCTGGTGGACGTCTAGGTGTCCAGGTCCAGGTGGACGACTTTGTCAGTCTGGCTACAGCAGCCACAGGGCCAGGGAGGAAGCTGCCATCAGCAGCTGAGGGCAGGCCGGCTTGCCGAGAGGCGGCACAGGGCTCCAGGGTCAGGGGAGCAGCAGTGGGGCTGCCCCCCAAAGGGACCAGCATGACCTGAGTGCAAGCACCGTGTCCTGGCAAAGGGCAGGAACCCTGCCACAGGGCCCTGAGCACCTGCTGGGCCTCAGTGCCATTTCCCAGCACCATTCCCCACGGGACCTGCTGGGTCACAGGGAGACCGAGACCCTGGCACGTGCGCAGGAGTCATGCAGTGAGAGTGGCAGGGACCTCAGGACACCTGCCTCCATGTGTGTGGGGATGTGCCAGGAAGGGTGGAAATGCCTAGTGTCACTCAGACTGTCCCACGGTCACCTGTGTTAGAGGCCACACCTCTAGGTCAGATCTTGTTTGAAGACTGGAAAAGAGGTAGCGAAAGCCAGGGACCTGCTGCAGATGGGGAGACTGAGGCCCAGCACATTCCTCAGTGACCCCCGCCCTATCCCTGTCACTCGTTCGTTGTCATCCACTCATTTAGCTTCTGGTGAGAGGTCTTTCCAGCCCTCAGTGGCTGATGGTGTTGCCCAAGTAGCACTGTGTCCCTTCACCTGGCACAGCTGGGCTCTTGGAGCTAGAGGTGAGGTTGGGACAGGCCACCTCCTCATTAACCCAACATGGGGAGAGAGTGTACGGCAGAAGCATTGGGTGTCACTCCCAGGTGGACCCAAGGTGTGTAGCTCTTGTCCCTCTACTGTCCACTCGCACTAAGAAGCACATTGACACGACAGAAGTCAAGAGCCCAGCAGCTCCTGACTCCTCATGCGTCTGTGATGGCTGATGACTGAGCACGTGTTGTCCCCGTGCCTCACGCCTGCACACATACATGTGGACAAACCTCAGTCCTCGCATCAACCTCATGAAGCAGGTCCTGTTGCCCCTGTAATACAGGTAACAAAATCGTGGCTCAGAGAGGCAAGGACACTAAAGCTGCAAAGGGTGATGCAGACCCGCCCCAAAATGCTGACTGCATAGATTGGGGGGTTTTGTCCACTGAATCTGGATTTTTGGAACGGCCACAGGAGGTGTGTTGGTATGGAACCAAGACCTCCGTAAAGTACTTTAAACCTTCCCTACACTCTCTAGAAATTAGGTACTTGTTCCGTCATGTACAGCTGGGCTGCAGCACCTCTACCCACCGTGAAGCTGGCCCCTTGGGAGGCATGGGGCTAGAGCCCACTGAGTCATCATTTGCTGTGATCCCTGACCCTTGTGGCTGCCCTGGTGGCCTCCAGAACTGCCCGCACACAGCGAAAGCACCATGTCCTTGGAGAGCAGGGGGATGGAAGTCGCCGGAAGCGTCACCTTCCGTGGAGCACAGTTTCACGTAGGCCATCTGTAACACGTGCAACCCTGCATGCTGGGAGGGGTCACAGCAGGCGTAGTGCATTCCTGCCTTCGATGGAGCAACTTCTTTCTGGAAGGAGAAGGCCCTGATCATTGCGGAGTCCAGGAGTGGCTGAAGATGGGGCTCAAATGAAGAGAGCCCACGAATTTGACAAAGCGCTTCTCCAGCACCGTCAGCTGAGCATCGTCTCCAAGCCAGGGCGAAACCCCAGCATCTGCTTGAACACAGAGGGAGCCCATCTGCCAAGCGGGAGAAAACCCTGGGGTTAAGGGTCAGGATGGTATCCTCAGTGTAGCTGCCCAGGCTTCTGGCTGCAGGCTTCCCACAGAGAAAGCAGACGTAATGTCACTCGCCCATGTCACAAGGCCGATGGGGACAGATCAGCCAGCAGAAGCAGAGCTCTGCAAATGTAAGGAGGGTGATGATGTCAACCAACATGGGCATCAGCACTGGAGCCATCTCCTACGGCGGGGGTCCCCAACCCTTGGGCCACGGACTGGTATCAGTTCGTGGCCTGTTAGGAACTGTGCCACACAGCAGGAGGTGAGCGGCGGGCAAGAGAGAGAAGCTTCATGTGGATTTGCAGCCGCTCCCCAGCACTAGCATCACCGCCTCAGCTCCACCTCAGCTCATCCGGGGTTAGATTCTCATAGGAGCACCGGTCCCTGGTGCCAGAAAGACTGGGACCACTGCCCTGTGGGACAGTGACAAGTTCCTTGACCTCTCCGCACCTGTGTTTCCTCTCTGGATGGGGGTGAACTATTGAGCTGAGTGAAGAACTCAGCACAGCTCTGTGAGCGGAGGCCTCTCCCCTGCACCCTGCCCTCGCTGGGTTCAGACCCTGCAAGCAGACGAGGAACCAGACTACGTCAGGCCAAGTGACACCCTCAGAAGGAGCCGCCCCCTCCCGTGCCTGCTCGCAGGCCACCAGCTGTGGCGGGGGGCAGCCGTGGTCCTGGGGGTGAGGAGAACGAGGATGTGATCAGAGAATAAAACCAACTGAGCCTGCGAAGTGGAGTTAACAGTGGGTGGAAGAGGGCACAGTGAAGGGTGTTTCCTGGGACCCAGCTGAGGTAAGGATGCCCCAGGGTCTCTGTGCTGACTTTTCTTTCTCCTCAGGGCCTCTACCCACTGCCCCTGCTCAACAGCGCCCTGGACGACGGGAAGGCCACCCTGACCCCGTCCAATACACCCCTGGGGCGCAACCTCTCAACTCACCAGACTTACCCCGTGGTGGCAGGTAGGACACTGGGATCTCCTGGGCCCCGTGGACTTAGCTGGAGGCTGGGCTGGGGGGCAGGGCGTGGCTGGCCTGAGGAGGAGGCCCGAGGGCCCGGGGCCTGGAGAGGACAGGGGCTGTGCCGGCAGGGCCTTCTGGTGGGTCATGAGGGTCCGACCCTCCCTGCTCAGCCCCCACTGCGGGAGAAGCAGGCACACAGCCCCCAGCCACACGGTCAGGGGCACCGCAGGGAGGGAGAGGCTCTCTGCTCGCCCAGCCTGACCAGCACCCTCCCGCCTGCCGCCCGCCCCATCTCATAGCCGGTCGTGCATGCCCCATGCCATCTCACCCTCTCTCCTTGTCTCCCTCCCCGGCAGATCCTCACTCACCCTTCGCCATAAAGCAGGAAAGCCCCGAGGTGTCCAGTTCTAGCTCCACCCCTTCCTCTTTATCTAGCTCCGCCTTTTTGGACCTGCAGCAAGCCGGCTCTGGGGTCGCAGCCGGCACCTCGGTCCCGCCCTTCAATGCCTTTCCCCACGCTGCCTCCATGTACGGGCAGCTCGCGGGCCAGGCCCTCCTCTCAGGTATGACAGGGAGGTCCGGGCCAGCAGCCTCGGGGGCGGGAGGGCCCTCAGAGCCAGGCCCCTGGTCCCAGGGGTCCGGCCCCTGCTCTGCCCCCATCAGCCTCCTCCCAAATCCCCAGCAACTGCTGGAGGTGCCAGGATGTGGGTCTCCAGGGAGCAAAACGGGCCACGTGGGGCAGGCACTCTGGGGGTACCTGGGAGTGGGGTGCCTTGCGGGTTTCCAACACCCAGCCCCCGGGCCAGCAACCAGGCACTGAGAAGCAGTGAACACGTGGTCTGGGTGAAAACATTTAAAACAGAGAAAATGACACCATTTTGGAGGGAAAGAGTCATTGGCTTTTAGAGACCATTTCTGGATCAGATTTCTAAAGAAGACTGAAGGCCAGTCACAGTTGAGTTCCCGCTGTGCGGCTCCCTTTGAGTAGGCTCCACAGTGCCTCCCTTGGAGGACACTCAGCAGTGATCCACTCGTGAGAAACAGGAGGGCCGCGTCTTTGAGGCCTTCCAAGCTGGAAGGACCTTAGGTATATTGGGAGTAAATCTCGGTACCCAAGGAGAGGCAGGCAGGGAGAGGGTCTGGCCGGGCCCTGAGTGGGCAAATAGCTGGTGAGGGCCTGGCCCAGTGCACCCCATGACCCTGGCAGGGCCTGGGCAGCAGTGGACAAGGCAAGGTGTTTGCTTGGGCGGAGCAGGCATAGAACCAGGACCCCCCAGGGCAGCAGGAGGGGACAGCCCTTAGACCAGTGGTTTTCACTGGTCCTAGCCACTCTCTCAGAATGAAAGCTTTTACTTAAAAATAACTGCCCCTCCACCCAGGGACCATAGCTACACACCTGAGTTCATCCCCCTCTCATAAATGACTGCACCGCAGTCCACTGGACACTGAGATTCCTCTGCGTGCCCCACATCTGTTGTGGGAGGCCTTCTGCGTGCCCCATGTCTGCTGTGGGAGGCCCTCTGCGTGCCCCATGTCTGCTGTGGGAGGCCCTCTGCGTGCCCCATGTCTGCTGTGGGAGGCCCTCTGGGAAAAGGGGGCACAGAGATAAAAGGTTAACACAGCAAGCCCGGTGTGTGGGAAGCAAGGAAGAAACTGTTGACTCAGAGTCAAGATTTCAAAAGAGGTGAAGTCAGTGGGGACGGGTCACTTGTTTTGACCAAAGTGATGAAAGGAGAAAGTCTGTGAGCTGCATGGGCTGACGTCAGCAGAGAAAATGGGGGTCAGGCATAGGAGAGGCCACCTTGTATGAAAGGCAGGCCAGGGCCAAGAGGGCCGGGTAAGGCAGGCTCAGGGTAAGGGTGTAGGCAAGAATGGTGGGTGTGAGGGTGTGGATGGGTGGCAGGACCAGCACGGGGGACAACAAAGGGCTGGACAACAGCCTGGTGGTGGCATGGAGTGTAGCTGAAGCAGCCCAGGACAAACTCCCTGCCATAAGGTCCCCATGCTTCCTCACCTCCCCATCTTCCTGTCAGGGCTCCAAGCACCGTTGTCAACATGCAAGTCAGGTCAGGGGACACTTCCAGCTTCTATTTGCTCCTGGTTGAGTGACATGCTGGCTCTCCAGGTCAGCTGCAAGGCATGCACCATGGGACAGATCAGCTGGTGGCAGGCTCCTGGGGCTCAGGCAGGCAGCAAAATCACAGCTTTGGGGTGATCCTCAGGCATGAAGCCATGACAGTTGGTGCTCATGCCGACATCAGGGTGTTGGCCTGGGCTCCTTAAAGACTATCTACCTGCAGCCCCTGGTTGAGACTAGACCTGGTTACCCTCCATGTGGCCAAGCCAAGGCAAGCAGATTGGAGGCCACAGAGAGGAAGTGGGGCGCGGGGTCTGTTAAACCTGTTCAGAGAGGGGGAGGTAAGTTTAAGAGAGGAAAGGAAGTGGGGACAAGGAGAGAGCAGCGAGGCGGTGAGTGTGCTTTCCATGGCCCTCTCGGCCCACCTATGTGCCCCACCCTCCTCCAAGGTTCCCGTGGACCCTTCTGCTACCTCCTGCTACCTTTGCTGCTTGTCAGAGTCTGCAGGTCACTGCCCACCCAGCCCAGGGCTCGGACTGTCCTGCTGGCTGGCAGCTTTTCCCCATCCCACTAGGAACCGAACCGCATCAGGGTTTGGAGGGTGTCAGATTGCTCCCTATTCCTCCCCATTCCCTCCAGACACCCATCCGGAGGCCAACACACTTGCCAGAAGCAATCTGGAGGAGGCTGGTCTGGGCTGACTCCCGCTCCACTGGTCAGAGGCCGTGAGTTTGGTTTTATCATCAAAGAGTCCACTGCCTGCCTTCATCCTTTTGTGCAAAATTATATTTAGTCCTGCCAGGGAGGTTGCTGGGTTGCCATAAATTCTCCTTGCTATCGGAACAAGATAAGGGATTGAAAAGGTCACGTAGAGGGCAGACATCAAAGCGGGCAAGTAAAAGGGTCTGAAACCACGTCCGCCCACCTCGGCATCCCTCCGCGTCACGGTGTCCTAAGCCCGCTCTGTACAGTAATCACGACAGATTTCTGGGGTGCTAGCGTTCCCTTGTGAAACCCCACTTGACAACCAGTTGACATGGGCCTGTGCCTATGCCAATGTCTTAAAAATAGGAGCGTATTGGAGGCACATTTGTAGAGGAGATGAGGTTACAGACCAAAGAGAAACTTATGGCGAAGAGCCTTGCAAGTGAGAGGATGAGAGCGACGGCTGGGCCACCGTGGAGGGGTTCTGCCTCGCGGCTTCTGTAGTTTCACTTCTGAGAAGGTGACGAGGCTCTTCGCTTTGGGGAAAGAGCCCATGTATGTAAGAAATTGAAGCAAAAGTGCCGTGGGACTGGTAGGAAAGTTTATGGCCACAGTCTGGGAGAGGGCGCCCTGAAGGGGGTCTACCAGCCTGTCCTAGAGGCTAAGGTCATGGGAGGAGGAATTCGGGGTCTGCTCCAGCACTGCTCAGAAATCTCTGCCCCGTGGGAAGTAACTGGGCAGTGGAGGGGGACGAAGGTTGAAATCTCAGAATACAGAGGAGTGAGGCTGGCGAGTTTGATTTCCAGGAGCAGTTTGGGGGCTGATTCTCAGGGGAGGGGACCCTGGGGCTCAGCCCACTGAGCTGCTCAAGAAGCAGTAGGGTCAGCATGTAGAAGAGACCGGACAAGGGCAGGAGGGAGCAGCAGCCTGGGGCGCACTTAGGCCTGGCCCACAAATCGGTGGCCCAAGAGCTGAAACTTGCCTCCCCACTCCTGCCCCATCATGGTGGACACAGATGTGACCCCAGAATCTGCCCCATGCAGCACCCCAAGCAGTCCCTGGCCACTGGTCAAGGGTCAGCTGAGCTCATCTCACCGTCTCTCATCCACTGGCTTCTTGTAAGACATGCAGGCAGGAGGGGAACCTCAGTCCTTTGCTTCTCAGCCACAGCCTGGCCTGGGCCTGGCCCCTCTCTTTGAGGAGGTGGGGCGCAGTGCCTCAAGCCTGAGCCAGCTCACCACCGCCTCTGCCATGGCCTTCCCACTAGGCCGCCTGCCCTCACAGACGTCACATCGCTCCCTCATGCAGGCTTTGGCCAGGCTGTTGGCCTTAGGGCCAAGGGCCGAGTCTGAGAGCTGACCACCCGTGGTCTTCTCTGAAGGAAGACCAGCTTGGCCCCAGATCCTCCTTCTGCTTCTGAGCACACCGCAGTTCCCTTTCCTTACCTTTTCCTTACCTGCTATCCCCTCACTTGCTCGAACCCTGTGTCTAGGGACCCAGATCCATCTGTAGAATCCCAGAAGGGTCTTCTCTGTTTGGTCCAGCACCAGTCACAGCTGGACGTTATCTTGACATTCAAACAAAACGTGTTCATTTTGATCAACAAAGTCACCCTATTTCAAATAATGAACCCTGATGACTCATTTTAAACAGGATTTATTCTGTAAGGACTCCTGCAACACGTAATAATTTATAGGATGCATCCATAGCACTAGGAGGTGTCTAGGCAGCCCTGGCTCAGGACCACACTGGTGACATCGCAGTGCTAAGGATGAGATAGTAACAGTGAAAAAGTGCACAAGGCAACTTCTTTTCACATTCTGCGTGTTCAGAGGCCAAGGCTTGGTTGGCCTATGGCTGCTTGGAAATGATCCTAGAAGCAGGACGAGAGCCAAGGTCCCAGGACCCCAGGGGCAGAAGTCCAGCAGGCCTTCCTGCCTGCTGACCCCTTGTGCTTGGCGCTCAGTGCCCATCCCAATCTGTGCCCTGTCCTCACTTGCTGCATGGCCTGGCTAGTCTAGCACCCTTGTTCCTACTATAACACAAGTGCTCTGAAACATGCTAGCACGTGCTCACAGCATTTGTGGAGGAGCAGCTATGTTAGGGCACTCTCCAGAAAGAGAGGCAAGGAGAACGTAGCCACTGGTGTTGATGACTTACAGGGTTCCATGGGATGTGCCTTCCTCTCCATCATGGCCAGGCACCCCTCAAAGGGGCCAAGGGAGAAAGGTCCACACACGGGCTGGTGGGTGGGAAGCTGGACCCTAGTGGGTGGGGTCTAACAAGGGAATACCCTTGGAAAGTTGGCTGGCAGGGACTCGCAGGGCCACTTGAGTCCTCGGAGGACTTACAGACTGGGGTGGAAGGGCAAAGGACACTGGGTAATGGTCACAATCTACACAGTGGTTCCCAACCAGAGGACATATGGCACCATCTGGAGAGGATTTCGGTGTCACACTGTGTGGGAACTGCTACTGGCGCCCGGTGGGTAGAGGCCAGGGATGGGCCTGAACACCTTGCTGTGCAGGGATGCCCCAAATGTCAGCAGCACTGAGCTTGAGAAACCCTGAGAGGTCACCAACAGCTTGGATGACCCAATAAGTCATCCTTCAAACTGGCACTTGTCTGTGGAATGGGCATTGCTAACAAATGTGGTGGGACAGAGGCCCTGACCAGGGCAGAGTGAGAGTCCTCGCAGAGGGGGCCTGACCCAGGCCTGCACGACGTGAGGAGAGGCCCAGGCAGAGGGGCCTGTGGCCGTTGGTACAGGGTGCTGAGGCAAGAAGCCCACCAGCTCAGAAGGCCTCCAGAGTGGGAAGGCTGGGCTGCCTGAAGTTGGGGGTGGGCATAGACAAGGAAAGCAGGGCCTCATGGAACACCAGGCAGGTCACCGCAGATGCAGATAAACAGGGGACCAGGCTCTGTTTGGCTGAGAGCGGTTCTTTTCGAGAATAGAACGGCAGGTGTGTGGTTTGTGGTCACACATAAATGCTGAATGTTTCTCAGCTGTGTCTCCTTTCCCAGTTGGGGATGGCCAGCCAGTAGGTTTCATGTCTTTTGTAATTCTGATGGCCTGTTCCCCTGTCAGACCAGGAGGAGGAGACCCCACTGTGGCTCAGTGTAAAAGAGCACAGTGACCAATACGATGCCTGCCGTGGAGCCAAAAAGGGTAGCAATGGGTCTGCAGGCCATACCTGTGCCACCCTTCGAGGGGCCTTGCTCTTGATTGTGCTCAGAGCTGGGGCTGAGAAGGCACGAGGTCTCAGGCCTTTAATGTTTTTATTTAGGCCACTGCTATGCTGAGGCTGGGGGTCAGGGTTATGGTTAGGAAGATAGCCCCAGCATCTCCCCAGGACAGTCATGTGTTTGTGGTTGAGTAGGATTCACATAAGTGAGTCACCAAGAACGGGGAGCAATGCAGCCTACAACAGCAAGTGCTCTCTGCATGGTGGAGCCTGTCCTCTGCCAAGGACAGAGGAAGTGGCTTGGGACAGAGTGGGCATCGTGGGTGGGAAGCAAGACAGAAAGTATGTGGGCCCCTGTGGCCCAGCTGATGACTCCTTCCTGTGTTTTTCCAGGGCGAGAGATGGTGGGACCCACACTGCCCGGATACCCACCCCACATCCCCACCAGCGGACAGGGCAGCTATGCCTCTTCTGCCATTGCAGGCATGGTGGCAGGTAAGGGAGGGGCTGGCTGGAGGGGACTATTGTAAGAGGAAGTGTCAGACAAAGGTGGAGCAAGAGGGGACAAAAAAGGGGTGTCCCATGCATAGACTTCTGGAAGGACACTGGAGGGTAGATGGGAAGGTCCACCTTTGTAATCACCTGGAGAAGAGACTCTAGCGCAGTCCCGGCCACTTAACTACCCCCAACTTGGCCTCCTTCTTCTCAGAAGCTCCCACATCACCTGCCATGGTGACAAGGGGGCCGCTGAGGCAGACAGCTGGTCAAATCCAAGCTCTACCCCTTCCACCCATTCCAGGAGCCCCGATGGAGGGTGCTTGGGGCTGCAAAACTCTAGGGGTCAAACATAGCCCAGCCTGTAAGTAAGCTTTGGTCACCCAGTTCCTTAATGCCGGTGACTCTTGGTTCACCTTTCTGTAATCTTTGAATATGGATGGTGTTGGAGATAGTGATAACGATGATGGTTGAAAAACAGCCCCGTCACATCCCACACTCATGGACCCGGTGGGGGCAGAGTCCGTTCCATCTACCCCAGAGATACTGCAGAGTGTGACAGGAGCTCGGGGCATCGCTCCATCCTCATCCAGGCTGTCCTGCAGTCGTGCCTGCCCGTCATTTCAGTTTCTTTGTCCACCGGCATGGTCATCACCCTACCGGTGACCCATAGTGTCAAGGTTTGGACAAGCAAGGACAAGGAAGGTCTCTTGGGGCAAGTGTCTCTCTTAGGAAACACACAAGAAGGATGGATAGGGTAGAGTCAAGCCATTTCCACTGCCCAGAGGGCCCAAGGACCTGGAGCTTCTAGAAGGGTCTCTGGATCCAGGCATCAGTGACTACCACACCAGCCCTGGGCCAGCCTCCCAGGCCCGATCCCAGAGACAAGTGCCATCACCCAGGCCTGCTCCCTGTCCCACCCCCCCACCCCGGACTGTCTCTGCCAGCCACCCACTCTGTTGCCCTGTGTGAGGGCGGCGGGCTCCTGGGCAAAGGGGAGGGAGGGCTTGGAGGGCTCTGCGCTCCCTGGGAACCTGCTGAGCTGGCACTTGTTGCTGCCTGGTTACCGTGGAGATGTGCTTAATGCAGCGTTGAAAATACAGAATACTGACTCCTCTCTCTCCCTCCTGGCCCCACTCCCTGCCTCCCTCCCTTCCTCTCCTGGAGCGTGAAATGAGATTGGTCAAGATAAAAAAGGAAAAGATTCGGTTATTTTTTTAAGAGTGTGGATAATGGGGCCTCTCAATCAAAATCCCAGGCTCCAGCCGGCTCCCCCACCCCCCTTCCAACCTCTCCACCTTTCCCTGATGCCTGCTTCGAGTGGAGGAAGAAACATAAAGCCCAGCTCCTCTCTTAATCACGTATCTTCCCGGGAGCAGGTCCAGGGCAAGAGGTTCCGGGGGGCCAAAGTCGAAACGTGGGGTAGCGGGGAGACATGGGCCTTTCCTCAAAGGCCCCAGGTTGTTTCCAGAAAGACTTCATCCTGAGTGGGTGTCAGGAAAAACGGCACAGCCACACCATTCACTGCAAGTGGGTTGCAAAAGGGAGGGGCCCTGCTCTGTGCTCTTGATAAGTTTTCGCGTACAGATTTGTCTTCAGAAAATGTCGTACTTCTGAAGCGTTTCACCCGATTCCTAGGAACTCCGTGGTGCAGAAGAATTCTTAAGAAGCTTTTTTCATAGAAAAATTATTCATCCATTTCTTGCCAGTGGCCACAGTCTCCCAGTTGGCTGAATGGGGATTCTTTCCACTAGATCATAAACCTTCCCTGAGCACCTGTTATGTGCTACGTAATAATCAATGCTCCAGGCAGGGTATGCCAATAACAGACTTCGGTCAGTCACGGAAGGAAGGAAGGAAGGAAGAGATCATTCATTAAGTCCTTTTGGGTTCCTGGCTATCCACAGGTGTAACTTTATTTCGTATTTACCGCTCCCATGTGCTTGGGGAACTAGTATTCTCCCAGTTTTATAAAGATAAGAAAACAAGCTTAGGAGAGCAGAGTGGTGTGCTCAGGGCCATAGCCACCCTGACTGGCTGAGTTCGTATTCTGACTTCACACCTAGGGCTCTTTCTGCTGAACCACACTGCCACCCACCACACCAGACACGACGACACCAGCTAGAGCAGGGCAGCCCGGAACAGGACAGGACACAGACTTCTGCTTTGCCTTCTCATTATTGTCGTTATTGTTCCTGCCCCACTAACACTCTCACACACCCACAGCTCCAGAGAGCTTGATGCATCCACCACCCATCTATCCACCCATCCACCCATTCATCTATCTTCACGCACATTTTCTTACATCTTTACATATCATCCCTCCTTCCAGCCATCCATTTATACATCCACCTATCATCCTCCAATCCATCCATCCTTCTATCGATTGCCAACAACACTTGCTGGTGAACTGGCTACAGGTCTTCAAAAAAAAGAGGAACAAGGGTGACTCCTAGGTTTGGGGCTTGGAGAAATGCATGGGTGACACGTTTGTTTTGTGAGCCCAAGTTGAGTTCAGGGACCTGCCCTGTTCCTGCCCCGGTGTCCTCCTCTCCCCCTCCTCACTCCCACCCACTCCTGCACAAGTGCCTCCTTCCCAGGTCAGGGAGCAGTCCCTCCAACCCCAACCCAGGCTTTAACATTGTATTCTGACACCTGCTTAACGGGAAAAGAAGAAAGGCCAGCACTCCTTGACTGTTTCTTGCACAGCAAGCATGGTGCCAAGCATTTAATGTGCATCATCTAACTCAGCCCTCACGAACCATTTGCTCCTTCCTACAATGAGGAAACCAGGCTCAGAGGAGTGAAGTGACTTGCCCAAGGTGACACAGCCAGGAGGTGGAGGCAGGGACGGGACCCAGGCCAGGTGGTTTCAGGCCACAGTGCCACAGGGGCACTTAGCTCCCACGAGCATGAGTTCCTGAAAGGCAGTGTGGACACTGGTGTGTCCAGGGTCAGCAGGAACCTGGAACTCAGAGCCAAGAGGCCCGAGGTGGCTCTGCTATGCTGCCTACGGTGTGGCCTGGTCCACCTGGACGTGCTCTGCCCGCCCCTCTCTGCACGCTTCACGGGAGGGCTGCGACAGCAGGGGCGCAGTGGTCATGCCTACCTGACCCCATGGATATTTAAGGGCATTCTTAAGTCATTTCTTTGGAAAATAATTCATTGATGATGCCAGAATCCAGCCACAGAAAGAAGTGATCTGACTTGTTTTGTGTAAATTCACACACTGAGTTTGCTTGAAGTGGCAGAGTTGGGACGGGACAACAAAGCCCTCAGCCAGATCCCAGGACAGAACCCAGCGGCCCCCACTCCCAGCGCCTCCCTACTCCTCCCTGACAGACAGGCTGGGGGCGGTGTGGGTGAAGGGACTGCACACTGAGTGGTTCCTTCCACAGAGTCCCCTGGCCCTGGCCCCTCTGCAGAAGGCCCAGGCCGCAGTAGCCGTGCTTAAGGCATGGGCCCTGGGGTCACAGCATCTGCAGGTCCCTGGCCTGTCCTTTACCTGGGGAATACAGTGAAATCCACCTCTGGGTTCCCCTGGGTTCCTGAGGGCAAGCCCTGCAGTAGCTGGCAGGAAGGGCACTGCCCAAGGTGTGCTGATTCTGAGGGCTGCGGGGGCCTTCTGAGCTCTCATCAGCCTGCCCTGGCTCCTCAGTTGTTATTTGTCTGACTCATCAGCCCTGCACAGCCCTGTCCTCTACCCAGGCACCATTTTGATGCCCACCTCACCTCTTGCCCTTGTGTCCCCAACAGGAAGCGACTATTCTGGCAACGCCTACGGCCATACCCCCTACTCCTCCTACGGGGAGGCCTGGCGCTTCCCCAACTCCAGCCTGCTGAGTAAGTTCCAGGGTGGGCCTCTGCCATGCAGGGCATTGGGGCATGAGGCTGGGCAGCCAGTTAGGTGAGGGCCTGGGAGACAGGGTCACGAGTGGGGTCACCCGGCCAGAAGGTGGTGCACCAGGTCATGTTCAGAGAAAGAGGGCAGGAGGGGGATGTCCCTGCACCTTCTCCCTCCTGCTGCCACGTCTACAAGATCTTGTTCTGAAATGGACCAGGGCTCAGGCCTCGGGAGTCCCAGGTAGATGGGAAATCTCGGGGTGGATGGCCCGCCTTCAGGGGCTGGCAGTCCAGCAGCAGCAGACATCTGTGGGTGCCCTCTGTCCCCTGCCTAGGAGTGTGCCATGTGCACACATGGGCCACCTAAGGGGTGACAACTGCTCGTGACACAGCAGAAGCCCCCTACTCCACCACCACCCTGGGGGTTGGCTTGGAGGTGGACAGGCTTCAGGGTCTTCCTATGTCCACAGGGCCCTCCAACCCTGGCCTCTTGACCATCAGATTCTAAATCCTTTGGCTTTGAGGAGAAAGATTCTGTGACCTCGCACCATTCGGGCAAAGCTGGGGAACCCCCAACAGTCCCCCAGTGTGAACAGTTATGGGGTCACAGCAGTCATGGGGGAGGGGCAAGAGCCACTTTCTCATTCAGGCCAAAAGCTCAAAGGGGAGGCCGCGGAAGAACCAGGGCCGGGAGCCGATCAGACGGGCCAGGTGGATGAATAACCTGCACTGTCCCAAGGTCTGTGAGCCCGGCGGCTGTGCTACAACCCCTCTCTCACCAGCAATGCTGTTATTTTTTGGTGTGCCCAGGTTCCCCCTACTATTACAGTCCCACGCCAAGGCCAAGTGCACCACCCACCACCGCCACAGCCTTTGACCACCTGTAGTGGCCACGGAGCAGCTGGAGGACCCAGCCGGGGACGGGCTCCAGAGAGTCACAGAAAGGAATCTTTATTTATTACACAGAGACCACGCAGGTCCAGCCTCACGGTCACTCCCTGCATGGTTGGCTTCATGAACCATAAAACGCAGGACAACTCTGCAGAGGCCCCATCCTCCAAGATTCCTTTGTGGGGACAAGAGTCTCACAAGGGACATACAGACAACGGGAGGCCAAGCGCTTGAGAGAAATGGCAACCTGGCCCAGGGCACCTCCCTGGCTCCACCAACGATGTGCCATAGCAGTCCTAGGCTGTCAGCACTTCTGCACCCTGCTCTTGCCCATGGGCTGAGCTCTAGGTTCCATCAACCTGAAGTTCCAGTCACCGTCAAGGGTCCTTCCAGCCGTTGCCATGCACGAGCATGCCCTGCCTGTCATTCCACGGCTTGTCTCAGAAACCAGCTCCTCACAGCTGCAGACAGACTCTTCAAAGGGCCCAGCATAGAGCAGGCCAAGCTGCTGGGGACCTGTGTCCCTCCAATAGCCCTGCCACAGTCCCAACCCCCAACCCCAAGGACACCTGGGGCCACCCACCAGCCAAGCCAGCTCCCTCTCAGCCCACAGCTCCTGCCCCAGGCCTGACTGTAAATACTGCAGACGCAGCTCTGCTGGGCTCAGCTCCCCTCTGTCCACACCTACTTGAGCATCTCACCAAATTGTCTGCATTGGGCTTCTCTCCTTAATGCTTCTTTCTTTATTAAGGACCATTCACCATTGCCACTCTATTCAATAAACCATTACTCTGTCTCAGGCCTTGGGCTTGGCTGGGAAGGGGTAGGGCACTGGGCTCTCACTTTGGGGCCAGGGTGGACAGGTCATCTAATGCCCAGAAGTCCTCTGCCCTGACACATTGAACGCCAGCCCACCACCGACTCCACACTTAGACGCCTCCATCTCCAAGTAGATGCAAAGACAACATAAGCACAGGGCGCAGCCCCGGGCCAATCGTGGCCACCCGAGTGGTCACTATTAACAGAGTTGTAGGGAGGCTTGTGAAGGCGGGGATGGTTTGCACAGAAATGGCCACGACCTGCGGTGTGACAGGGGAGTGAGAAGATGTCTACTGGGCTCTGTTGTGCCAGGTGCAGTGTGCAGGCCTCATACCAGTTTAGGTGGTGTTGGCCCCCATTTTACGTGTAGAAAGACTGAGGCTCAGAAACAATGAAGTCACTTGCCCAAGAAGTAGCTTGGGCTCAGTCACATCCTGCTACCGTAAGTCTAGCACCTCAACCCCACAACACAGGGCCCTGGCCAGGCGGCTGGAGGGCAACTGTAGAGAGGCACCAGGTAGCAGGTCCAGGATGGGGGAGGGAGCACAACAGGAACAACCTCTCCCTTAGAAATTTTGGAGAACAAGGGACATGTACCAATGTGTTTGGCTCCCAGGGGCTGTGTGATGTCTGTGCGGACTCTATGTGGGACTCCAGGAAAGGGGCCAGGCTCTGTGGCTAGACAGAGTCAGAAGAGGAGTCCTCACCCCAGCATACCCAGCACCCAGTGGCTCCAAGGCTGGAGGCAAGAGAGCCCAGGGACGCTTACCACAGATGGCATGGAGCCACAGAGTGGGGTTTCTTCTCACAAGGGAACCAGTACCTGTCTCTTTAGGACAACCTGAGATGAGGCTTGCCCTTCAACAACAGGCTGCCCTCTGGCCACAAACCAGGAGCAAGTACCTAAGGCCCCAAGACAGTCCCCCTGGCTCTGGGCCACAGTGAACCCCACCTGAGAGTCACCTGTATGGAGATGCAGGGCTCCCAGGGAGCCCACAGAGCAACCTTGGAATGCCAGTGCCCCTGGCCAGCTCTCTCCAACCCCTGAATGACCAAGAGACTCTGGCTGTGCTGCAAGTGACATAGTTTAGAACTCCCCTTCCTGCCCATCCTGTGCCAGGGACACACTCAGCCCTGGGACAAGTGAGGCAAGGGGGTTAGTGCCACAGCCAACAGATGGGCCCGCTGAGGGCTCCCCTTTCTTGTTCCACACTCGCACACACATACATATATGCATACATATATGCACATGCAATACGTAAATACAGACACATGCACACAGGCAGGCATGCGCACACATGTGCACACATATGCGTATTCAGAGACACACATGCACATACACGCAGGCCATCTCTCGCATCCTTGTCCTGCAAGAGGAAGGATATGGCTCCCTCCCAGCCTTCATCACCCCCAGGAGCATGACAGCATTTTCCTCTGATACTGGGCATTGGTCCCATTTTGCACCTGGGGAAACTGACACAAGAGGTGACCTTTCAAGGTCATTCATAGGATCTGGGACGACAGCCTGAGCACTGTCATGTAAGGCCTCCAGCATCTGGAAGCGGCCATGCTTCTGTAGAGGCCTCAGGCCCTTATGGGGAAGGACAGAGTAACTGGAAACCTGGGGCGCTTTCACCAGCTCCCAGCAGTGAGTTGTCCTGGGTGGAGCCCGAAGGTCAGCATAGGTCCCTGAGGAGTGCCAGGTTTCCCACCATCCTTGCCCCTGAGTCCCCCCTGTTCAGTCGTTACAGTCGAGAGGCACTGCCACCTGACGTTGCGCCCAAGGTTGCCTGTTACCTTCTGCAGTACTGACCAAGCCAGGCTGACAGTGGCTAATTCTGGTGAAAGCCTGGTCCCTGTCCCCAGCCCACCCCCCGCCTTCCTGTTTTCACCTCTGTGGGTTTATCCCAGTCCCTCTTCTGTTGTGTCCCAAGGGGGCCATCTTCCTAGAGGCCTTAGTGCCTCAGGGTGTGCCCTCCCTCCATCCCCTTCTCTGTGGCTGCTTGTCCCATTCCCTTCTTCCTTCCCCCTGGCTCCCTGGGAGCCTGGGGACACACACTGGGGATGTCATCTCCGGATGGCAGAAGCCTACGCCTCCCCCTCCCCTCACACGGACCCCCTGGGGGAGGCTAAAAGCGCAGACCAGGCCGGTGGGTGCGCTGGGCCGGCGGCACCCAGGGCCAGGGCCCAGGGGCGCAGAGGCTGCAGGGGCGGGGCGGATGTGGCCACGGGGGCGGGGGGAGGGGGGACGGGGGCAGCGGGCCAGGCGCAGGGCTGCGGAGCCCGCGGGTGGAGCAGACTGTGTGTCCCGCGGGGAAAGTGGTTCCTTCCGGGCCCTGCGCGGAGAGCTCGTCAGGGATGGCTCGCTGGGCCCACCAGCGGGGCCCAGCACCCCGCGCCCCGCGGGGCGCAGGCCATTGCGTGCACAGAGAGCCCCGCTCCTGGGACGCCCGGCCTGTGCGGTGACGGAGATCGCTGCTTTGCGGGTTTTGTGTGTGTGGTGTTTGCTTTGGGGGTGGGGGGAGCCTTGGTAGCAGGCTGCACGTAGGCCTGGCTGGGACCCCCTCTCTCACACTGGTGCCCCCACATGTGCTCCTGGGGAGATAGGCCCAGCCTACCCGCCAGCCCAGGGACCGCAAGCAGCAGGGCAGAAGCTGTTTTCAGGGATGAGCGCACCCCCCGCCCGCGGAAGGAAGGGGAGTGAGGCCCAGCTGGCCAAGGGAGGGGCTGGCACCCCTGCCTACCAGTCCAGGTGCTGAGCTGTGGGGGTCATTGGACCCTGTCAGTCACTGTCATCATAAGCAGCCAGACCATCAGGTTGTCACCTTTTCCTCTGCCTCCTGCTAAAGAGTCTGGGCCAGGAGCGGATTGGTGACCCCATCACCTCCCCAGAGATGACACCTCGGGGCCCTGAGTTTCCTCAGCTGTGAAATGCCAGGCTCTGGCCAGGATGATGTCCACCCCAAACACCTGGGTCAGTGAAAGGCAACACAGCCTCATCTGACTGGTTCAGGTATGAAGCTCTCATTCTCCCAAACCCCCAGGTAATTTTCCAGTCAACACCACAGGCCAGAATCACGTTCTCACATTCAGAATCTGATCTCTGTCTGGGGGGTGGGTGTCCTGGATGCTGCCCCAGCTACAAGCCACAGCCAGGCACCCAAAGGCTTCCAAGCTGGGACAGGCTCCAGAGCTCACCAGCCTGTTCATATAGGCTGGGCACAAGAAGTCACACTCGTTCATTCATTCTTTTGTAAGCCTTTCATGAACCCCCCACTATGTGCCAGACCCTGTGATGGGCACCTAGGGGACAAGACAAAGCGAACTGGATTACATCCTCCACAAAAGCAAAGCAAAGCAAAACACCCACCAAGCTTAGAAATGACTTTCATGAAAGTCACTCGAGAGCATGGTAGCAAAGCAATGACAGACGTAGAAGGGGGATATGAAGTGCTGTCAGAGTTGATGCCACTTGCAAAGCCCCTCAGGCCCCTCAGGCCATTCTCTACCTCCCTCATGTCCTCATGTCCAAGAAGTAGCTGCTGGGGACCAAGAGCAGACCCTAAACCATCTTTCTGAAAAAGGGCTTTTCTCTGTGTTCCTGTGTCTCCGGGGCTACAAGGAGGGCGTGAGACCAGAAGATGCAAAATGTACCATCTTCTCCCAAGCATTCCCCAGCCTGGGCCCAGTCAGGAGCTGGCACTGAGCTCCTGGCTTTGCTCAAAACCACTGCTTTGCTCGACAGGGAGTGTGAGACAGGAGGCCTGGGGCCTTGAAACAGGCCAGAGCTGCCCTTCCCCATGTCATTTGGCTGGTCCCCCTTGTCCCAATCTCAGTGCCCTCTCACCACGCTGAGGCCAGCCCAGACCCCAGACCTCAGGTCCAAGTTGCTGGAGGGAAAGAGGGAGAAGGGTCTTGGGTGAAGAAGAAGGAGGTGGGAGCCCTGCTGGCTCCGAGTCCTAGGTCTGAGCTCTTCCTTCCATAAACTCAGGCTCAGGGGTGGTGACAGTGGTGGGGCCTTGGGTATAGGCCTCACCACCCTGACCCCTTATCCCATCTGTTTTTCCTTCAGCTCTTTTTGGAAGGTAGACAGAGGGTGTGCAGGGGTGGAAACACAACGAAAGAGAGCAGGTGCCACCCAGCAGCCAGTCTGGGTAGCTGGGGGTGGGCCCAGGCCCAGGCTTGGACCCATCTGAGCACGTCGCCTGCTGAGGAGCAGAGATGGGTGAGGGGAGGGCGGGGAGGTGAATAAATAATAGGAAATAAAAGTTCATGAAGCAGAAAATAAAAGGCAGATTATACAGATGTGGCAATTTGAAGGATCATTGCCTCTGTCCTCTTTTAACTGCCGCATCTGGAGTTTGGAAGCAGCATACCGTCTCCCCACTTCACCAGGTCTCCGCCTGGTTGGAGGCCCCCACGGGGACAGCACCTCCAAGGGCTCGACCACTGGCATCTCCTTGCACCAGTGCTGCTGCCCAGCCTGGGCAAGCCTGAGGGGCCAGGTGGTAGGTGAAAGTGGACCAGGTGTTTCGGGGTGCAACACTGAGCGGGTGTGGCTATGGCTGTCTGCAAGAGGGCAGAGGGTAGGCGAGGCCGAGGCTGGTCCTGGGAGCATGCACGGGAAGGAGCTGGCCTGGGTGAGGATTCCGGTAGGGCAGGAGCCCAGGGGGCTTGGACGAGGCATAGCCAGAGCGTGAGGTCTGAAGCTGTGTCTTCATGTGGGCAGCTTCTTTCTCGTCTTCATCAAAACTCACTTGTCAGGCCCCAGCTTGACACTGTGCCAGGTGCTGCACAAACAGACATGGTCCCTGCCCTTAAGGAATTTCCAGCCTAAGACACACACTGACATTTTGTTTATCTTGTTTTAGATATTAATGTATTCCACCACCTTGTTCCACAGAGGTTTTGAGACAACTCACAGGAAATGCACACAGTGAATCAATCAAATCCGAGGGAGAAACAGCGTTGGGAACAAAGCAACGTGAATGGGGGGGCTGGCGGCCAAGGCGGCTGCAAGAGACGCCTGTGGGCCTCAAGTGTCTTGGTGGCCTGGTGAAGGGCTGTCTGGTCACTTACCTGGCGCGTTTGCTGGATGAGAGAATCCTCGCTTCTCTGTCCATTTACTTCTCTGTCCATTGCCTGTCACGCCAGATGGAGACAAAGAGACCAAACAGCAGAGAGGAGGCGAAGGCCCACTCGGCTCCAGTCTGCTCACCGCCCTGCTGCACCATCTCTCAAAGCAGGGGACGACTGTCACAGGGCCATGAATGCAGATGGGAGTCAGGGCAGACAACGCTATGTTCAGACTTAGGTGTGATAATAGCACCTGTCCCGACTTGACCACCCCAGGAGGGTTTGCAGAGGGGCCCTGTCCCGTGGACGGCTAGAGCTCCAGGTCTGAAATTCAGAACAAAGATGGGGCAGCTGGCTAGGTTGTGAGAGGCCCCAGAAGCTCCCTAAGCTTTGTAGGCAGCCCCTCATGGGGAGGCTGAGCCCAGGGGTGGGAGGAGCGAGAGAAGGAAAGACAGAAAACTACCATGCAGGACAGAGGAGCCAGGAGGGTAAGGCTTGAGGCTCATGGTTCTACTCTAGGTTTCAGGCCTGGACAAGGACCTGGGAATGAAGCAGAAACCAGCCTACCCTTCCTACTTTCCTGGGAGCAGGGAGTGGGAAAAGAGGGGAGGCGAGGGGAGGGAGGGAGTTACAGACTCACGGTGAGGGAGAATAGCTGGGGAAGAGGCCTCAAGGAAGTCTCCCTGGAGGAGGTAGCATCTGGATGTCAGGAAGCATCGCCCCTTCCAGCTCCTGGGAGAACTCAGAATTTCTCTGCTGCTGGTCCCAGTCCCCATGCTTTGGTGGGTTTGCCTCCAGCTACCCCAGTCCCTCTCAGAAGATGAGCTCTGACTGCCTGAAGCCCTGTTCCTAGTGGCAGGCTCAGAGACAGGCACATGAGCCGGGCAGGCTGCTCAAAGGAGCCCTACTCTCAGATTTGAGTTTGCAGTCCTCACAGGGCAAATATTTTCTGTGTACTGGATTTGCACCCCAAAGAGGGGGTCTTGGGAGCTGCTGAGCCATCGTGGTACCAGGAGGCTGCTCCTGGAGTGAGCCTCACCTGTACAGAGACCGCCTAGTCACTGGGTCCAGTCAAGGTCTTTTCCTGCCAAAGCCCATCTGAGTTGAGACTTGACTTGCAGCACCCAGGTTGGAGAGCAGAGTGCAGTGGCACAGCCTGGGAGAGGACTCTCTGTCAGAGTACCCAAAGGGTAGAGGTCCTGCCAGCTCTTCTGCTGTGTTCTTGGATATTTACATGCCTCCCTGATTCCAAGGACCCCCTGAAGCAAGCAGGATTAGCATCCATTTTATAGGAAAGCAAACCGGAGCATGGGAGGCTAAGCGATTGGCCCAGGGTCAGACAGAGGGACAGCAGGGACCCACACCCAGGCAGTCGACTCCAGGGTCTGCTGCCAAGACCTCATCATGCTGGCCTTGTGCCACAGAGAGGGGAAGGACAAGGCTGAGAAGACACTCACTGAGGGTGATCAGTGGCACTTAGGGAGGGGGGTGTTTTAGGGAGGGTGGGATGGAAGCCGATTTGCAAGGTATGAACAGGAGCCAGGTGAGGGAGGAAAAGAGCCAGAAGATGACCTTTTTCTTCATGATGGTGATACCTAAAGGTGTTCACAAGGTAAGATAATGAAGCAGGTAGGGGGTAGGCCCACAGGCCTAGCTGGGATCCCTGAGGGAGACAGATCATGGTGGCAGAGAAGTAGGCGTTGGTGTGCGGGCTCAGGGCAGGGGTCAGTCCCCACAATACAGAGATGCACAGAAGAAAGGAAGAGGAAGGGACAGGAAGAGTGTGAGCCACGGGTAATGGTGAGGAGCCCTCGGGCAAAGGTGCTGGCAGCAGGGTGGTGGAGAGGCACCACCACGGACAGACAGCGTGGCAGTCAGGGAATGGTGAGCACATGGGGAGCGAGGGAGGAGGGGGTCCAGGCGTGGGACCGCCAGGGCATCCTAAGGTTCCAGGCCACTCTGTGGACATACAGAAGAGTCTTGCAGACAGCACAGATGGTCTCCAGACCACATTCAGACCCTGCCAGTTGGCCTTGCTCAAGCCATTTCACTTTCTTAAAGCCAGGCCCCCAGGCTGTCTCCCAAGCCATGAGCCAGTCCCTCTTCACTGGGAAACCACACTCCTGGCCTGCAAGCAAGGGCCTTTCCGACCCGGCCTTAGCCTCCCGTTCCTCCGTAGCCTCCCCAGACCTCCCCTGCCCGCAGCCCAGCTCCTTCAAACCCCTGCTTGTTGTCTGCTTCTGACTCTGAGCCCCCAGAGGAAAGGACCCAGGCCTGAGCCCTAGAGACCGTTCCCTCTTCCCTGGTGCCTGGCAAACAGACAAATGATGTCACCAGAAGAAAACCAGATGGAGCAGAGATGTGAGAGGCCAGGTGGTTCCACCTGGGGACCCACCTGGGCCATGGCCCATGGGAAAGGAGGGTGGAGAAGCACAAATTTCAGACGTGGGCTTGGGGGTCTGTCCTGCCCCCCACACAGGGTGGGGCTGCTTCCACATTCGCAGGTCACCTGGGATGATCCTGCAAGGAGCTCTAGGCTAGCCCCACAAGCCTCCAGAAACTTCTGTCTGCTCATCTGCAGGAAGATGCCATAGTCCCTCCCTTTGCATGGTAGAGGTGTGTCCGGATGTGGGAGGCCTAGCCTACGCCATTCCTGGCTGTAGCAATGGCAAGACAGACTTCCTGCATGCTGCGGCTGGGCCCTGGGCCAGGGAGCCAGGGAGATGCAAGCCTGCCACCCAGCGGCCACCTGTCACGACTGCAGCCCAACAACCAGCTGTCCACCCCCAGGCCTCAGACAAGGCAGGCCTGGCAGCCACCACGCCCTGGCTCCGCAGGCCTCTTCTGCCCCGGTGAGAGAGAGGTGTGGTTCCACACAAGCAAGGACTCACCAAGTATTGTACACCCGCACACATGCACACAAACCTCTGCCTTTTATTCTGGTTTTAGAAATAAGAATACATGTTTGGTGAGGTCCCATAACCCACCCAAGGCCACCAAGCTGCAAGCTTCAGTCCTGGGCGGAGTTACATTCAGCCCAATGACACGGACAATCAGACTCTGCCGTACCATTGCCTGAACTGCACAGTTACCCAGAGGGCTTCAGGAGTGCAAATCCACACTCGGACCCAGACCCAGGGATCCAAATCCTGCGTGCAAGCAGGACTGTGTCTTCAGCTCACCTCCCCCACAAGATGAATGTGTCTCTCTGCTAACATCTGAAACCACAGGGCAGAACTGCCACCTCTGGGAGGTCACGGGTATGTTCAATTCAGTTTTGAACCCCCGAGTACTGGTCCATAAAAAGTGGCCTGGATCATTTGTGAAATGAGTAAATGAAGGCCCTGGTGAATATGATTCTGAGGTACCCTCCAGTTGCTGACAGTTTGTAAACGTGTGACTCCTGCATACAAACACACGGAGCTCTACACACATGCACAAGAATGCATACATGCATGCAGACGTGCACATACAGACACAATCAGATGTAGACAGAGACACACAGACATACATATAAACAGACACAAATGCAAATGCTGACACACACACACTCACAGATACACACTCACAGACATGCAGACACACGCACACACATGCAGACACACATATACACTCGGAGATACATGTATGCCACCAGGCAGAGGGGAATGCAGCCCACACTCTGCATGTGTCCCCAGCTGCTCAGAGCTGCCTGATCCTCTCCTCCTTACACACTCGTGCACACCTCCTTCTTTATAGACCATATTTACTGCACACCCATTGGGTGCTTGGCTCAGCCCCAGGCCCTGGTCAGACACCTCTTGTGCCCCCTGGGCCAGCCCCATTTGGGGCAGTTCCGGCCCCAGGGTTGTTTACAAGCACAGATGGGTGAAGGGCCGCAGGAGGGCTGGGGAGGCAGCCGTCAGCCAGCTAGCAGGCTGCAGGCGGCAGGCGGCAGCAAAGGCCTCTCTTGGCAGGCTGCCTGCGGGCACACTTGGGTGAACAGAGACAATGGTGGCTACTCCTCCAGCCCAGCCCCCTTCCCACAGACACAACCTCGGGTTTGGGAGTGTCCAGACTACCCGCCCCCAGGGCAGGCCCAGCTGAGAGCAGCCAGAGGGCAGCTCAAGGGGACTTTGGCGGGCGGGAGTAGTCAGAGAAGCCTGTGAGCCCATCAGAAGGGTAGGGGTCCAGAGGATCCTAGGGATGGAGCTTTAAGAAAGAAGGAAGTGTGGCAGGGATCCGGGCCTCCCTAGGGGTCGAAACCTCCTGCCCAACTGGCTCTGGGGACACAAAGGCCCCTTGTTCCAGGGCTCCCTGCATAGCTCTGAGAGTCCCCACCCTTTCAGGCCATTGGCCCTGATCTGTTGGTTAGCAATTGGGCATGAAAGGCAGGCGCTCTTGGCCGCCCCAGGCACAGGGACACAGAAATGCAGGGATGAGTCTAGGGAAAAAGGGACGAAGGCCCAAACCCCAGAGCCCTAGCCAGAAGGCTGTCCCCTCCATGCCCAGGGCCTGAGCAACCTTGCTCCCTCAGTCACAGGAGGCCGGCTGAGGTCTCCCAGGGCCTGGACCAGTAAGTCACCTGACTCTCCTCCAGGGCCTCTGCTGCCCCAGGCTCTCCTGGAAGCCAAGGGCCCATCACTCTGATTCTCAAATAAAAGCCCAGGAACCATGGCCACTTGGGCTTCTGGAGGGGTTGAGAGTGACATAGAACAAACTGAGAATGTAACCAAATCCTTGACCACCACCCCCCCGCCTCAGGAGTGTCCATGGACCAGGGCAACCAAGGACCTGTCACGGGGCAGGCATGGCAGTACTGGCAAAGCTGAGAGCAGGAGCCTATCCTCCAACAGAAGTGGGGGGCCTCGCCCACACTGTGGGCCACTGATGGGCTCCCCCACAGGAGTCATCCCAGGGACTCCAAGCGGGCCAGTCTGCCCTGTGACTGCTTCACAGCTGGTGGCGACCCCGCCTGGGGATGACCTTCCGGTAGGTTCTACGCTCTGAGACATTGCGCTTCACCTTGGCAGTGGTGGGAGCCTCGTCCTGGTGCAAGGATGGGCTTGAGTGTGACTTCTTTAGGCCGGGCTTGGGCCCCTGGGTGCCTCCGACTTCCCTCCCCAGCTGCTCCTCCCACAGGTCCAGGTCATCCGCAGGGCAGTGCAGACGGGCCACCAGCAGCTGCACGTATGTCTCGTAACGGGTTTTCTGCAACAAAGGCAGCCCCACCTTAGCACCACCAGGCTCCAGGTGGTGGGAGGCTGGAATCGCGAGGACAGACCACTCACTACAGTGATAAGGGATTCTGCAGGAGGGTGGGTGATAGCTAGCATCTGTGCTGCGCCTGAGCAAGCGGCCTCTGTTGGGCAGCCCTGCCTCAACTTGAACAAGGTGACAACACGACTGCCAACATGGCAGAGTACTGGAACCAGCAGGTTGAAGACCTGTGACCCACCAGTCTGAGTCCTGAACAGAGGTGGCTGTCCACACTGACCAGCATTGTGACAAGTGGCATCAGCAGAGCAGGGTGCCGACTGCCCTCCCCTCATCCACTCAGCTCCACTATGGCTTTTGTGACTCATACCCTCCAGGTCTGGTTTGCAGTTTGCTCAATCAGTGTTCTCCCTCCTCTAACCCAGTGGGTCATCGTCCCAGCCTGGGAAGTCTGGTGGGGCACTGTCTCTGCTCATAAAGAGAGAAAGGTGGCCTCATGAGGGCCAGTGGCTGCTGAAGGTCCTGCTAGTCAACTGTGAGGAGGGGCTGGAATTTTGCAGACAGAGCTGGGTCCTGTCGGCCACACCAGGGCTCACAGCCATGGATTCGACAGAGGGATGGCCAGGAAGTAAAAAGGCAGTGCGAGGGCCCAGTGGGCACAGCCAGTGGTGACACTGAGGCTCCCTTCTCTGGCATCTGCCTTGGAATTGCCTCTGCCCCCTCTGTCGTCACACTGCCCCTCACACACCCCTCCTGGTTAGGTCTCAGACAGTATACAGGTCAGGCCAAAGCAGAGTTGGGCAGGGGTGGGGTGGGGGGTCAAAAAGTCTCTGCATGATTCAGGGAGTGAATGATGGTCACTCCTTAGCTAAAACCGTAATCGACTGAAGGAGGATGCAGAGTCACCACTAGACAAACTCCTTGCTCTCTCGAGGCCTCGGGCTCCTCATCTATGAAACAAGGACCAGAGTCCAACCCCAGCCCGCTGGGATAACTACTAAATAATCCAGGTGCCCCAGCACAGCCTGTCGCTATTAGGTGGGCACGATGGGAATAACTCGCTAAGACAGTTTTCCCTGCACCTTAAGAAAAGCCTGGTGTACCACTGAGGAGTCCCTGAGACGGTGTCACCCAAAAGTCCGCTCGGACGAGGACTGAGGACACCTTTCCTGCCACAACACGTCTGGGGCAGGCGCTCACCTCGTGCTCCAGGTGCTCCTTCCGCAGCCGGTGCTCCTCCAGCTCGCGGCTGCGGCCGCGGCCCTCGGGGAAGCTCCTCTGCAGGTCCAGCAGGTCGTCGGAGGCCGCGTCCAAGCAGTGCTCGTGGGACCGGTGCTGCTCCTCCTGCAGGCCCAGGGCGGAGAGGGAGCCGTGGGCCCGGCCCGGGGGCGCGCACCCCGCCCGCCCCGCACCCCCGAGGCCGCCCGGCCCGCCCGGCCCCGCGTACCAGGGAGCTGCGGGCGGGGCCCGCGGGCAGGATGGGCCGCACGAATCTGCGCTGGGAGCCCACGGCGGCGGGGAAGGGCGGCGCCGAGTGCGTGGCGGCGGCCAGGTTGATGCGCGCGATCCAGGAGCTCATCTCCCTGGCGGTGCTGCAGGTGCAGAGGCCGTGGGTGCCCGCGGCCCCGGGGGCGGCCCAGCCCCCGCCCCCCGCCCCAGCTCCCAGCTCCTCCCAGCAGCCCAGGCCCGGGGCCCCCAGAGCCAGAAGCCCTGCCACTGGCAGAGTGGTCAGTGGTGTCTCTCATCCCCAAAGAGGGCAGTCCGGGAAGGCAGCAGCTGCTTGTAGGACCCCAAAGAGTGACGATGGGAGTGACTTCCTGGAACCCTCTGTTCCCAGCGGGGAAGCTGATCCCGGCTTGCAAGGAGCAAGCACACAGGGGCCAAGGGGGCCTCGGGCAGGGAAGGGGGGTGCAGCCCCGACACCCTCCAGGTGCGCATCTAAGCTCCCAGGGCCAGCAGCGCCAGAGGCGAGCAGGGCTCAGGGAACAGGGGCCCCCTGCTGGTCTCCCAGCTGGACTCACGGTGCCTGGAAGAGGTAGAGGCGCCAGTCTGCAGTCCGCAGCTGGAAGACGTGCGGTTTCTTGGTGTAATAGGTGGCCGGGGTGGCCAGCGAGTGGTGCACTCCCACGGGCTCGTCAACCATCTGCCCCTCTGGACCGCAGTCCTCTCCCTGCCACAGGGTACAGGGCTCACAAGAAGACTGTTTCAGCAGTGGCCCACCCTCCCAAACATGTGGGCCCTTCCTGGTTCCCCACCTTGCCCATCAGGAAGGAGATGACCGCAGCCTTCCTACCTTCAGGAAGTAGAGGGCCATTCCTCGAAGCAAGGTGTGGAACATCTTCCAGCCGCGCTTGCCCCATGGCGCTGCTCCAGGAGAACACACAGGTGGGTGGGGCACCCCACTCAGACGCCCAGGCCCCCTCCCCCTGCAGGTGCACATAAGCACGAAGAAGCACGCACACGCAGTCACAAACAGGCAAGGACCACGTCTCACACTCGGAACTAGTTATGACACTCAGATAGACTGTCCCGTCCCAACCCAGCCACCCACAAGCACAGCCCCTCTCAGAAACCATTCTGGCCCAAGCAAGATGATCTTGGCGTTGGGAACCTGTCTGGAGGAACCCAGGGCCGGCCCTCAGCCTGCCTTGCTCGCACAGGCCCCAAGGGGTGCCAGATTTCTGGTGGTGTCCACATTCGTCCTCTCGGGGACTTTATGACTGCTCTGGTCACCTGCTGCCCTGCCCTAAAGCCTCTACCCATCTGGTCTGTGAATGAGACCAGAATGCAAATCCAAGTATTCTGGCCTAAGTGCATCATTCTCTTTTACATGCCCCACATCTGGAGCAAACTGTGCCTGTTCCTTTCTCTGTGGGAGATGCCCTCTACCCACATTCAATTACCCAGACCCTCCAAGGTTCAGCTCAAGATACCATCGTCTCCCAGAAGCCTTAGCCATCCTGTCCCCCACAAACAACCCCAAACTTTGCCTTCCTCCATACCTCCCATTACCTGACTTAGGCCTCTCAACCCCACTTAGTCCCTGCCTCACCTTGGGGGCTCTGGGGACAGGAATACTAGACCCTTCCTGTGTCTGTACCCCAACCCCTGGTGGGAACCTCACACAGCATCTCGGACATGACCACCGTTAAGGAAGAAGCATGGCTGCCTGTCCTCAACCTGTGCACACATGAGCAGACGCCCCTAAGCAGAGTCCCCCACACGCCACCGTGCACAGAGGCCCCACACAGCAGCAGCAGGCACCCACTCTTCTTGCCATCTGCGTCATGATGCATCTTCCGAGCCAGGATGCCCTGCTTATAGGTGGGCACCGTCGGGTCCTGGGCCAGCTGGAGGAGGGGGTTGCTCATCTTGCTGGACAAGTGGGCTGGCTGGGCCTTCTCCGGTCTGGCTGTGTCATCTTTGTCCCTAGACATAGAGAGCCAGGCTGCTGGGGTGCTGACTGGCAGAGGCCACCAGGAGGCGCCAGCTGCCTCAGATCCCCCAGCCTCTGCCTTGCTGGGAGCCACACCCAGGATACCCCAAAAAGTGTCCTTCAAAGCCAACCAATCAGTTCCTGTCATTTCCCCCACCACTCTCCCAGTTCCTCCAGGTGTCACCTGGGCCCTTAAGAGTCTGTCTGAGACTGGCCCAGGACCCTGCCTCTAGCTCAGCCCCACTCAGAGGAACCATGGCCCAGAACCCCGAACCTCGCCTCTCAGGTGGGCTAGGGAGGAGAGAGGAATGAGAAGAGAGGAGCCCTCACTCACACAGCCCACTCCAGCTTCTCACTCCGGATGGACCAATATAGGGCCTGGAACAGAAGCACACAGGTGAGCAAGGGAGCCTAGGGCTACAGGCCCCGAACTCCATGGGGGGGGGGGCGCAGTGCTGCAGCCTGTGTCTTCCACCCCCAACACAGCTGCCCTCATTTTTAAGCTATGGGGAGCCCATCCCCACATCTGTGCACACACACAACTTATGGAGAATCTGTCACACACTGCCACACGCCAGGCACTGTGCTGGGAGCACAGTGGTGACCACAGCAGTCCTCATCCCTGCCTGAGCTCAGGGAGGCCTGACCTGGTTCTCTCAAAGGGAAATGAATCACCCACATCTGTCCTTCCCGGAGGAAGCTGACAGCAGGAAGGTTCACCAATGGGGCGATAAATGCAGGGTGACTGACTGACTGAATGAATGGAGCACTGAGCTTTGAGATGATGTAATGGAGTGCTCATTTGTATATCCACCAGCTTTCATAGCCTGGCTCCTAGTAGGTACTCCATAAATGCTGACTAAACAGATAAGGACAAATGCTGCGACTCCTGACGGCGCCAAGTCAGACTCGGACACTGTGTCTCATGATGACAACAACATTGTAAGTGCCTCTGCCCCAGGAGGAACTCGAGTCTCCGAGGGGTAAGTTGCCAAGACCAGTTCTTAAACCCGTAGCACCTGGCCCACCCCCCCCCACACACACACACACATGGACTTTCGCCTCTTGCAGCTTTGCCTTCCTTCACTCAGCACTTCTCAGAGTTTGCCTTGGAATCACCTGGAAGCATCATGACCATTTCGGGGGCCCCAGCCCAGCGAGCTGGGTCAGTAGGTCCAAGGTAGAGAACATGCACATGCTAAAAAACCCAAGCTGGCACTTCAGTGCCCTTCACCGAACAGGCCCTGCCTTCTGAGGACATCTGAGCAGAGCCAGGCCCGAGCTTAGCAGGGAGCCTGAGCCTGGGCACCCTGTGTCTCACCTTCAGCAGCTCCTTGGGGAAGTTCCCACCCTCCTGCAGGCCGTTCAGGTTGCTTATGAATTCCTGGCAGCTCATGCTCCTCCCAATGTTCTGTGGCCATGGAGAGAGGAGACAGCTGGCACCCCAGGCCAGTGGGCACCCCCACCAGCCACTCCGGAACCCTCCCATCCACAGGGCCATCCCTAGCCTGGACCCAGGCCAGCCCCGGTCCCACAGGTGCCCACCCAGCCGCTCACCTGTCCGTGCAGGTCCGTGTTCAAAAGCATGGTAGCGCAGGTCAGAGTGTGCACAGAGTCTGCACCCGAGGAAGGTGGATGGAGAAAAAACACTAAACCGAACCCTCTGTGTTTCCTCTGCTCGCACTGGGCTGGGTGTCCCCCAACTGCTTCTGCTTCTCCGCAGCCCTTCAAACATCCCCCCAGCCTTCATCCAGGGAGGTCCCGCGCAGGCCCAGGGACAGGTCACGCCACCCTCCCGGCCCCCGGAGTCCCTTGCCCACCTACCCACTGAGGGGAAGAGCCCAGGGTTGCAGTGATGGAAGCGCCTGGAGAACTGGTACAGGACACGCTCCCGCTCCTGGGTCTCCCCGCTGAGCACCAGGGCCTGGAGGAAGATGCTGGACAGATGGCCAGAGTCAGGGCCACACCCAGACCACAGGCCCACAGGCCCAAGTCAAAAGCGGGCCCCAGACACCCTCCCTCCCCAGAGACCCAGGCAGTACCGGAGGGCTTGGTCCAGGCTCTGGCCACCAAACTGGAAAAAGGTGAGGTACTCCTGAGCCACAGCCCTGCTGAAGTCATTGCTGCGGAGAGGAGTGGGGCAGAGTTGGGCTGGGGGGCTGGGCTGGGGGAACCCAGGGGCTGTACACACCCCAAAGCCTAAAAGGTGGGTCCCGGGGCAGAAAGGGCAAGGGTCAGCCAGGGTCTGGTCTGCTAGGTGGGAGGGACACCTGGAGTCAAGGCCGGCAGGCAAAGTGGCCAGTACAGTAGCTCTATGTTGGGTCAAGGGTGTAGAGAAGGGGGCGACACTAGTGCGACTAAGAGGAAGAGGCAGGCACAGCAAAGGTACAGGAAACAGGTGCCACCAGGGCAGATGCAATGGGTTCAGAGGTCAGCAGTGGGCTGGGGGACACAGCAACAGGAGAGCAAGCCCGTGTGGCCTCACCCTGAAGCCTCGCCCAGCTCAGAGCCCCTTACTTCTTTTGCAGGTGGGCAGCCACTTCAGACTTCCGGAAACCCTCCAGGCGGTAGAGGCGGGAGGCCAGGTCCCAGGCCAGCTGGTGGGTCCTCACACCATTAGCCAGCTTGTCTCCAGCCTGCAGGCTCTGGCCCTCCTCTGGGGATGGCATGTGGGGCGTGGGGCTCTCAGGAGGCCTAGAAAAGTCCGTCAGCCCTCAGACTCCCACTTGGATGGACACAAAGGGGCTCTGGGTCAAGTCGTGGAGGGGCCCTCAGTGTGCCTATCTCCCCACCACCCTCCAGATCCAGCCTCCACCAGTAGACCTGGAGCCAAGAAAGCTGAGCTCACACATGACGGGGGAACCGAATGCTAGACTGGCCTTAGGAGTCACAGCAGCTGGGGCTCAGGTGGCTAGTTTCCAGTCTCTCTTCATACCAAAACAGGCAGGCGACCCATTATGCATTGGCATAGGCCGGCAGCCCCCAGAGTCTGACACTGAGAACCTCGTAAGTCACGCCCCACCTCTATCTGGCCCTGCAACATCACAACCTGGGACCAGTGGCCACAAGTCTGGGTGCTCATTACCCAGCTGCCACAGTTAGGGACTGCAGGGAGCAGGACTTACAACAGGGAAATGCTCCCTGATAAGACACTGTGCGCTTAACACGGCCATCTCTGGCCTGACTGGGACAGTGTCTTTGCTGGTCCCTGCTTCCTGCATCCTGAGGCTCATACACGCCTGACAAGCACGGCAAACATGACGCAAACCAGCTGAGAAGTGAAATCACAAATCTTGCAAAAAAGTGCTGGGGTTTCATAAAGTTCATGAAAGTGGTGCTGAGAGACCAGGGATCACAGACTCGGGGAGCTGGGAGAGTCTGTCCACTGGAGAGCTGAATGCAGGAGATAAAATGACTCCCTGGCCCCCTCTGAAAAGAACTACTTGGACGTTCAGCTGACGAAGCTGTGAAATACTTTTACAAACGACCCAGTCAGCGTTGTTACCAAAACGGTGTCCAGGTGGAAAGGCTTTGGGAAAACACTGGGCAAATGCAAGTCAGCAGGAGATTGGATGCTTTACATGAGAGCATCATAGGGCCCGTGACTATCTCAATAAAGCTGTTATTACAATAAGATAAGAAAAAACTTTATGGTCTTGCCGTGAAAGTCCAGCAAGAAGGACCGGCAAGCTTACGCCGGGAACATGAAACCTCCTACGTCATGTTAAATATAAAATTCCATGAACTTAGAGAACATGTGGTCTACCACTTACTATAGAAGGACAGTTCTCACTCTGGGTGTGTTTACTTATTTTATCGTGGGTTGAGTTAACTCTAATTTCGAGACAATGAACCCTCTCTGCTGAGAGGCTGGGAGACCCATCTGGTGATGCAGCCTCTGTACATCCACCTCCAGGAGCAGTTTTCCAGATGAACGAGTGGGACGGCTCTTTAATCCTGATGCTGACAGGTTCTGCGGCCCTATTGCAGGGACACCGAGATGGAAGTGGAGTCGACCCTGCAGCCCATGACCTAAATGGTCACTGCTTCCCCCTGGCCTCCTTAACGTGACCAGGGAACAAATCTCCCTCCCATGTAGAGACCCCAGGGGCCGTCTTCACATAGTATCCAGCAGACAGAACAAGGCTGGTCTCACATGGCCTGCTCCCACTCAGCCACAGTTCAGGGCTCACTGGACCCTTCTCTGGGCCCCGACTTGTCCCCTGGGTCTCAGTCGAAGCCCCAGGTGCCCGGCTTCCCCTGAGGTCTAAGTGTGAGTTTTTCCCGGATGCCTCCTCAAAGTCAGAGCAAGTGTGATCCCACATCACGAGCTCTGACCTCCCAGACCTATGACCACCTAGTACGACTCCAGCTCTGGGCACGCGGCCCTGGTCAGTCCCCTCCCTGGAAATTGTCTAGCCTTCGACCTGTCTCTCAGGGCCCTGCTTGGGCAGACAAACTCCGCCCCGTGTGTGACTGTCTGCTCTTTACTTTCTGGGGCTTTCAAAGCCTCCTGTCTTCCTCAAGACGCTGCTGGTGCCCGGGCACATAACTCTGGCTTAAGTGACATCAGTGCATAAACTCCCAGCATGCACTTCTCTGCTCCCAGACCACGGATCCTAGGCACGTCCGTGAGCAGGGACCAGAGGCACTTAGTCCCACACTCACCCTTCAGAAGCAGCTGCAGACACATCTGGCTGGCCGGCTCTCTCACTCTTCATCTCCTCTGCTGGCCCCAGGGACTCCTCGGCCTCCCCTCTCTCCAGGAAACTCAACTCTGCCTTGTCTGTCTCCAAGAGTGAAGGACGGGCAGTGTCTCCTGTCCACTCAGGGAGGATGCTGCCAGAATGGTCGCCCTGGGGCTCTGGGCTGCCTTCCCGGGAGGACTCAGGGCTGGGCCTGGGACTGGGGCCTCTGCTCACAGATTCAGGGCTGCCTGGCTCTAATGAAGAGGCTGGGCACTCCCAGGGGCCAGGGGCTGAGGTGCAGGGAGCAGAGTCCTGGGGACACTCAGTATCTCTGTCACCTAAGGAAGAGCATGAAGTGAGGCTGGCAGGGGGTGAGCAATAGGCCAAAGGCCCCAGGGCCTGGCAGCGCCAGGACTCCCTGTGCCTCCCCCCAGGCATTCTCCCTGGGCCTCCTCCTCCATTGGGCAGCACATCCTGTCCCTCTGTCAGGCCATGACCTCCCACACACAGAGGCAGACAGCAGAGGGCTTCTAAGACTCAAGCCTCGAGGTGACAAGGACTCAGGACTCACTAAACCACTAAGCCGCAGGTGCAAAGTCTGCTGCACATTTGCTCACTCACTCCAGGAAGCGAGTATTTAAAACCCAGGCCCCTGATGGTGTTACAGCGGCTGAAGCAAGATTTAACCCCAAGTCTAGCGCCAACACAGACACCGAGACTCTTAATGTTGCTCATGGATCATTAAGAGCGATGTCTATCCCACTCCAGATGCCAACGCCTCCCACCACCCAATTTCCCAGACCCCACAGTGGGTCTCACTTCTGTCCTGGAAGATGAGAGGCACCTGAGGCCAGGAAGGACCTCTTCCTGTCTGCCAGCCCTCAGCACTGGGCAGAGCCTGCTGAAAAAGGCACAGGGTGTCCATGAGCCCTGGAGGCCCTGAGAGGTGAAGGGGGTACAGGCAGGGGCAAGGTGGAGCAGCATGACTATGAGTATGGAGGCCCGCGTCCCACCATTCTCCTACCCAACCTGAGCCCTGAGCTCAGAAGAGGGTCCTGGATAGGGGAAGACCCACATCCCAGGGGGCTGGGGCTGGGCCCTAGATATCACAGGGTCATGTCCCTCTTTATAGGTGGAGAAGATGAGGTGAAGAAGAGAGGGGAAGTGACTTGCCCAAGGTTGCACAGGATGGGGGCCAGGGTTCAGGTCAGATCCAACATGTCCTGTTTCCCAGGTCAGTGCTTTGTCCACAAGGGATGTTTCAGAGTCAAGACTATCTGCCAGAGAAGTCTAGAGGAGGAAAAGGGTGGAGAAAGGTGACCTGGGAGACTATCCCCAGGGCTTTTCCCACACCAAGCCCCCCCCAGCCCCCTGTCCTTGTCCACTGAGTTCCAGTCTTCTCCGCCTGTCATCCTCCCTCTGGCGTCCCCCAGGTGAACTGCCTCCTGCAGCACCAAACCAAGGAAAGGCTGTTACAGGGAAGGCAACAACCCCAGGCTCTGGGTGGGGTCGGCCACCCCAGGTGGACCAGGTCCCCAAGGGCTCCACTCCCACAAGGTCCCACCCACACCAGCACCCCAGACACTCAGCAGCACCTCTGATCGCGGGGTACCAGGTATGCACTGCTCTCTGGGCCAGGAGACAGGACAGTCTCAACCCTGCCCAGCCATCCGGAGTTTCCTTCTCTCTCCACAGGGGCCTCCCTGGAAAAAACCCTGCTCCTAGGTGCCTCCCACACTCATCCCCGTAACTTGTCCTACTTGATATCGAGGACCTCTGCCATTGTCCTATGGGCCCAATCTGCTGCCACAGGCAGAACAGGGAATGAGAGGTGGTGAGATGAAAGCATCAAGTGCTGAAATCTCCAAGACAAAAGGTTGGGACTGCCAGGCATCTCCCACCAGGGGCAGGGCCACCCTTGGTGCTGACCCTGGACTCTGGTTGGGAGATGGAGGGTCAGGGTCTGAGGAAAGCCTAGAACAGGCTGCAAGGGGAGGAGCTGGCTATTTCCCAGTGTGTCCAGATACCACCCTCAAGCTGTGGGACAGAGACACCGTGAACATCACGGCTACCATGTTCGACCAGGGTCATGGCATCTGCAAACTCTCCCACAACCCTGGAGCCCCAGAGGTCCTGCTCTCCTGTCACCTTATTCCAGGGCTCCCATGGACCCTGGCATCTGAAGGGTGTCCTGGGCCGGTGACTACAGAGCAAGGCCCATCCTCAGATGTCTCCAAGGACAGTTCCAGGTCAGTTCCCAGGGCCTGGCTTACCTCACCGTCTCCCAGGCCGCGAGGTGTGGTGGGAGGCCTGTCGGTGGTGGCCACTGGGGCCCAGCAGTGTGGCTGGTAGATGGGTACAGGAAATGGGGGGGTGGTGCACCCACTGGAACCAGCTGAGCCGTCCCCCGAGTCTGGCTCATCCCCCAGCCCCCACGGCATCCCTTCTCTTTGGAGCGGAGGCTGCAGGGTCTGTGGACTCTCAGGCCTCACGTCAGTACAGGTGTCTGGGAGCCCCCAGGAGAAGTGAGGTGCAGAAGCAGAGTCCGAGTGGGAGCTCTCCAGGAAGAGGGGGTTGTCGAAGAACATTCCCTCGTCCTCAGCACCCGACTCCAGGGAGGAGCCTGGGGTCCCCTCGGCCGGCCGCACAGCGTCTTGGCCCTCACCCTCAGGCCCACTGCTATCCTCCCCCAAGGCCACCCCTGCAGGTGGGCTGGGGAGCGGGCCTGTGTCCAAGGGGCTTCCCTGGCTGGAGAAGGGAGGGAGGGCAGCAGGGGCCATGGGGAGGCAGGATCGCAGCTCAGCCCGGAGCCCCTCCGTCTTCTCCAGCTCCTCCTCCAGGTCCAGGACGCACATCTGCGCCTGTAGGATGCCTGCCCAGAACACCACCTGGGCGGACGTGCTCCGGCTTGGGCCTGGGTTCCGCTGGGAAAAGCCGTCCCCCAGGCCTGCGGGCTCCGCGCCGCAGCCCCCAGGGGGAACATCTCGCCTCACGGACTCAGGGGGGTCAGGCGCCCAGGTCTGTTCCCGGAGAGGTTCAGGCGAGTCCAGATGGCTGCACGCTCCCCTCGGGTGCACTCCTGGGTGGGGCTGCAGGTTGTCTCCCAAATGGATATTGAGAAATTCCATGGGGCTGGGATGCTCAGAGAGACTGTTGTCACCCATCATTCACAGAGTGCACGGGTGCAGGTGCCCGGGAGCGTCTGCTTCACAATCCCATTGTGTGGCTGAGGGGGCGCCAGCCCGGGTGTGCTGAGAACCACTGTGCCCTGGAAGTGCCCAAAGCAAGTGCATGTCAGCAAGGGGCCGCCAGCCCAGGGAGCTATTGCTAACGTGTCTGCCGACTCTGCAAGTCCCTGCCACGTCCAGAGCCCCACTGGAGGGGTGCACCACATCTGCCCTCTGATCCCACTGTCTTAACAGCTCAATTCCAAAGACACAAAGACACCCATCTGTGGGCTGACAGTGGCCCGAGCAGCTTACTGAAAAGGCCAGACCAGCCAGATGAGGCCACACAGGACTTCGGACTAGAGGGCAGAGGCAGCCGCAGCCCCCAAACAGTGTGAGATCAGCCAGAAACAGCTGAATGCAGAGCAGGTGGCACCCGGACAGACCAGAGTCAAGGAGAACAGTCTCATGGCAGAAGCAGGCCACTGTCCATGGCCTGAGGCTCCTGTCTTTGGGGCTCTCAGCCATGTATTCCCGCTCTGAGTCTAAGTGATCAGAATCCACTTGGCTTTTCCCTGGTCCCCTGGTGATCTCGCAGTCCCTGCTCAGCCTCTCCACAAACCCCTTCCCCCGGCTGCAGGCAAGGGGTCACATGGTTTGCTCCCTGTGCCACCCGCTGGCCTGGCTGGCTACCCAGGTCCCCGAGGTACTGTCCAGTCAATACTCTCCACCCTCTTAGGACCAGAGACCTACTGTGGTCCTGTTCCCGGGGCCAGACGGTGAGTTCAAGACTGTGGTCTGTGCCTAGAAATCCCTCCAGGCCCCTCCCCAGATCCCTCTGGTAAAGAACGACCAAGAGGGAAGAGGCGGTGGCCCCCACTGCAGCCTCCCTCAGCAACCAGCCAGCAGGACCCCGAGATACTGGGAGGGCAGCACCACTTGGGGAAGGGGGCACAGGGACAGGGAAGCACTCGGACCTGAACATGGGCATGCCAGCACCCTTCCAGACCCTGGCTGAGCTGCCCCTTCGGCTCCTCTGGGTGGGCCCTCACCCCTCCACACCCTGCAGCTGCATCTGAACGCATCTGGCTTTCAGAACACCCTGGTGGGCACGAGATGACATGAGACCCTATAGTCACTAGTGAGCTCACATGACAGGAAAAGTTCCAATGCCAGTAACCGGTAACGGTATGAGTGCTGGGTAGGGCAGGGGCAGGGCATCAACAAGTTTGTAAGGAGGCATCATGTGTATGTGCTCACAGGCGCCAAAAGGCTCACAGGTCCTGTTAGCTCTGTGCTACATGCTGGGCATGCTCCCTGAGAGAACCAAGGCAACCAAAGAGAAACAAGCTCTAGGCCTCGGACAGGCGTCAAGGCCATGGCAGGAGAAGCAGACAAACGAATGGACAGCCAACTCTGAACCAAGGAAACTCAGCCCGGCCACACCCCATCACTCCCAGACCACTTGCCCAATATGCAGTTTTAGCAGGCCTCCTCCCCCGGAATGTAAGCACCACCGAGCAGGTTCTCGTCACACTCACTGTCTCACTGGGGACACGCTGGGTGACTGAGCCACGTTGGTGACTGGTGATGTTACACCCACCCCCACCTACAGCTCAAGCAGACTGGAGACATGAAGCTTGGTGTGGCTGTGAGACACGGGGTCATGGAGCCTAGTGGGATGGGTCCTGGCTCCAGATGGCCAGTCCACAGGCCACGCCACAGCAGGGCTACCATGTTTAGCAAGTAAACATATAGGACACCCACTGGCCCTTTCCAGTACTTGGGACACACAGCAATAAAAATCACTGTCTGAAAGTGGGCACCCTGAGTTTCTGCTGCCAACTCAGCACCACACGAGGTGCAAGGGACGTGAAATCAGCCACAGCACAAAGGAGACAGGCGGCGACATCTCCTAAACCAGACACCAAGGCTCAGAGTTTCAGAAAGCAGGAGCACAGCAGGGAGGCTGGGGCCGGGAACCCAGGTCAGCAGCTCCCGTGTCATTCCTCCCTCGAAGGTCACGAACCCCCTCTGGTCAGCCCCTCATACCCATCTGTCCCCACTGTGCAGAGCAGGGCCCTCAGGGATCACAGATGTTTGTAAGAGGAAGGAAGGTCTGGCGGGGTGGGTGGGACTGAGGACACTGCCTCAACCACCTCCTTGGAGGCCTGGGAGCCTGCCACTTGAAGAAGATTCAGCAGCATTGCAACCTCAAGACCTGAGGGCAGAGCTGTCCCCTGGTGCTCCTGTCAGGCCAGCAGGCAAAATGCTCATGTGGGGCCCCACTCCCAGGGATAGTTGAACAGAGAGGGGAGCAGAGAACAGGTTCATCTCATCTGCACCCTCCACCTTGGGAAAGAACCCTGAAATGGCAGGTTTAAGAAATGTTTGTCTATCATCCATCATCTATTTATCTATCATCTAACTATATCAACTATCATTTATCATCTATCAGTCATCTATCATCTATCTACATCTATCAATCATCTATCATGTTTATCTATCATCTACCTATATTTATCAGCACCTATCATGTTACCTATCAATCATCTATGTACCTATCATCTATTTTCAATCATCTATCTATCTATCTCAATCTACTTCCCCACCCCCTACCTTTCTCTCATTTTTTTTTTTTCTTTTAAATTTCTCCTCCTGAAAATTTCTCCTCACTTATAGCCGCCAAGGCTGTCCTACCAGTCACCTGGGTGAGGGCAGTCTGACCCAGCAAGAGTCAAGGGGCAGGGGTCAAGGGGTGACCAGCCTACTTCTGGGAGGTAGGATAGCATCTCTCAGGCAGAGGTGGGCCCAGTCTCCTGCACCTAGAATCTTCTTGGTTTAATTTTTCCCACCCAGTGTTTAGTGAATTCTCAAGATCATAGCAACCTTATAACAAAGGAGGGAGAGTCTGCCACAGGCCTCCCAGCTGGGTTCATTAGGTCATTAGGGCAGCCCTCACCTCTCTCACAGCATGAGGGCACAGAGCTCAGGGTAGGTGCTGGGAGCAGTGGGATGTCTCTTTGGAATCCAAGAAAATGCCTGATCTCAGGGAGATGGCGAAGGGCGGGCACTGAGGTGTGGGGAGAAGGCTGAGCACACTGCCAGGGTCTTTCATGGAGAAAGAACATGCTGACTAGGGAGAGGACACAGAGACTGGCCTAAGGGATATGAGGATGACGCCAGCCCCATGCTGCCTGGGCTCCAAAGCAGCTTCTCTTTGATCTGGGGGAGGGAAACAGTGGGTTTGCTTCCCTCCACTCTGCTCCCTGCCTGCAGGAGGCTGGAGACAGCCTGCCCAGAGAGACAGGTGACAGCCTGGGTGTCCTATGTCCTCATAGCTGAGGATTACAGATTGGACTCAAAGCCTAACTACAGCTGACCAGCCTGACTCTGGTCAGAAGCTTCAGCTGGTCCCTTTTCTGTAAAGCAAGGGAGTGGACCAGAGCCAGCTGGTCCTTGGACCTGCAGCAACTAGGAGGGGTCTGTGCCTGGGGCTGGGCCTGGGCCTCACTGTGTCCTGCCCCTTCAACTCACGGTCTGCAGGGCCACTCAGAGAAGTGAAAACCACTGACTAACAGCCACCTGGCAGACAGCACCAGCAGCCAGCAGACCCCAGCCCTCGGGCCCCTACGAGCTGCCTGTATCCCCTCTCTGTGAGCTTCCGTATTCTCAGGCATTCTCTCTTCCTACGCAGAACTTATCTTTCCTATGGAAAAAGCAGAGGCTCCTGGCCTATCGGGACTGAGGAAGTGACCCAGCCAGTCCTGGATAGCCCTGGGAGCAGTCTCAGGGGTGTCTCCCCTGCAGGCAGGAGCTGAGGGTGGGGTCGTCCACTGGAACCTCAGGACTGACGCCCTGCCAGAACCTAGGCCCAAGCACCACAGCCATGCTCAGGACAGGCCCACTTCCTGCCCACAAAAGGAGCCGCATGCAAATGTGCAGAGAGTGGAGGGGCCCCCGGGTGCTGCGAACTAGAGGGTGCAGCCAGCCCATTGGTCCAAACAAGAAGCCCCCTAAAGTCTGAGCTGGCCCTCTTGCAATGACCGCACCCAAACCCTTGCCTGCCTGGGGTCCAGGTAGAGGATCAAGACTCACCTGAGGCCTCTGGCCCCAAGTGTACCCATGGGCACCCAGCCAAAGCAGTCACCATACACCCCAGGGCCTCCTCGGCCCCCCACCATCTTTCCTGCAGACCCCAAGGGCTGGTGGGAAGCCAAAGAGGAAGCAGAGAAAGGGCGGGTGGGGCAGGTGGGTTGAGGAACCAGGAAGATGAAGAGAAGGGGAAGGGTTGGGGTGCTGCCCGCCAGGCATTTAGCAGGTACACAGCAAGGCCCACAGCTCCTGCCATCCCATCCACCTGCCCTTGCCACTGGGGCACACATGACTCTCACTCACCTGCTCCCCAATCCCTGCCAGGCCCAACCCCCTGCCCCAGGCCCACCTTGCTCACCTCTAAAGGACCCAGGAAAGGGCTAGTGCCTGGCTCCCAGGGAGCAGTCCCTGCTGCAGAGTGTCCGCCCACAAGTGGTGAGCGTGGCGGCTGCAGCTTCCTACTTCCGCTCCCCTTGCCCCCAGAGACTCTCACCAGTCTGCTCGGCTCCCCAGCTGCTCTGTGCCTCGCACTTCCTGCCCACAGAAGGGAGCCCCCATACCCAGGCCAGTGCCCAACAGGCCCTTCCCCATGCCCCGACTCTGGCCAGAGAGAATCCGCCACTCTTCTCCCCCAGGGCTAGGGACAGAAAGGGGAAGGTGAAGGCCCTGCTCCATGACAGGCCCCACCCCTTCCTGCCTGTGGTTCTGTCACCAGGTTCTCAGGCCCCAGTGGCACACAGGAGGCCCAGGTCGGGTAACTGTTCTTTTGTTTTTAACAATCAACATTCAGATTTTCACAGCCTGATACAATGGCCCCATGTCACAAAGTCTCCTAGCAGTGACTCAGCTACTCCCCTCATCTCCTTAAGAAGCATCACTGTGCCCATCACACCTGCCGGGATGCGAGCTCGGGAAGGAGAAGCCACTGGCCAGGGCTGCTTGACAGGGAGTCACACAGCTGGGTGAGCACCCAGAGCCTCTGAGCACACAGACTGACTGGCGTTTGTGCCCCCACACGTCCATGAGACAGACTCAGGTGCACACGAGTGTGTGACGGGCTGGGGCACCACTGTCCCGTGTCCTTCCGCACAGTCCACCTCTCCAGTCTCACCCACCACCGCTATGTCTGCTGAGGGTCCAGAGACCCGCCAGCCTCATACATCTGACTGCCAGGAGGCCCCTCCCACCACAGCGCCTCTAGGCCTGGCCAGGCCCACGGGAGCATCAGCCTCCGCCAGATACACCCAGGGAGGGGCCACGGGCCCTTCTCCACACGCTGGGCGCCTGGAGCTTCCTGGGCCCACATGGCCTCTTCCTCCCCCCAGGATGTGGCCTCACTGCTCCATGCAGATGGGCCACCGCTGTTTTCCTGAGCTGGAAATGTTAGGGGCACCTCATAGTCCACAGGACCAAACCGGGTTCACCCGCCCACCGACAGCTCCTGCTGTATTTGGGTGCTTACAACGCACCCCGCATGTGTGCCAGAAACCTAGTTACTGAGGCCTACATGCGAGCCCTCCACATGCGGGCCCCCCACATGCAGGCTCGCAATGTGGACTTGGCTCTCTAGTCCCCAAATGAGGCCCCTGCCCTCAGGAAGCATCCAGACCAGTGGCAAACAGAGATTAGACAGCGACAAATGAACCAATGCCAGATTTCGAACAGCGCCAAGGCCAGGACAGAAAGAGCAGGGAGGACAGGAAGGACAGGGAGGACAGGGAGGACAGGGGAGCCCACCCGGACAGGCTCAGGTTTGGAGTGGCCACGTGTGAAGAGTGTGGGGCAGGCAACACAGGCAAAGGGGCCTGTAGGCTACGTACCCACCCAAGGCCAGAAAGGCTCCCTGAGGCAAGAGGAAGCAGGAGGGCCAGTGTGGCCCTAGCAGCCACCCTGGGAGCCTGGAGAAGATGGGGCTGGAGTGGCAGAGCCAGGTCCCAAGGGGTCCCCAGTGGTTAGCAGGGCAATGACAGGTCTGGGAGTATTTCTATCCAGCGTTTAAGGATGCTGACTGACTAGGGAGGACAGTCAGGGGCTTGAAGACCAGGGGAAGCAGGACACGGCAGAGGAGGGGAGACAGAAGACTTGGGGTACATACTGGGGTGCTTGGCAGGATCTGCTACTTTAGGACATGTGAGATGCAAAGGACAGGGGAGCAGAGCCACTTCTGGCTGGAGCGACTCAACCTAGGTGATGGAAACTTCTGGAATGGGACAGAATCAGAAACATGAGACCTAGAAGAGAAAATCAAGTTTGGTTGTTTTAAGTACTACCAACACCTGCGAGACACTCAGCAGGCCCCTGAAAGCCAGGCTGGGACGGGCGGGGCAGGCTGGGGAAAGCCTCAGAAAGGGGTCTACACTGCGGCCTGGGGGTGCCCAGGGAGGACTGCTCTGTTGAGGAGGTGAGAGAACCAAGAGGACAGTGTCATCACCGGACAACAGAAGAGGTGAGTCTGGAAGAGGAAGTGGTCAGCTCTATCGAACGCCACTGCAAAGTCTGGGGAGATACGCAGAGACCCCCAGGAGGCTCTGGGGGGTTAGGACAGCGGAGTGCAGCACGGGTGCAATGGGGACAGGATTTAAGTGGCCATGCAAGATGAGGGCCAGCCTTCCAGCCCTGACTGCAGGCACTCCACCAGCCCTGCGGTCCTGGCTCCCAGGGCTGGACAGTCCAGCTGCTCCTTAACTATGAGCACAAGGTGAGTGAATGACACTCTCGTCCCCTCTCCCTTACCACATCCTGAACCACTCACAGGGAGGGCATCTGCCTCTGCTTCCCTTCCAGGCCATGGCCTTGGATGTGACCGTGTGTGTCTGGGGTCTCCAGGCCGGGGTGCTTCCAACTTTCAGCAACTTCAAGAACAGACCCCCAGGTTCTTGCAGCCACCAGCTCCGTTTCAGCTCCTGGAATTTTATCTCCTTCCCAAAACAGCAAGGAGCCAGGCTGGGAGACCCTAAGTGCCCGTGAGGGAGGAGTATGGCTCCCCCCAAAAGCCTCACTCAAGCCAGCTTTGATCTCATGCACCCCACTGCTTCCCAGAGCCCAGAGGACATGCAGTCGCTGCACAGACAGCCCCGCAAGGCAACCCTTCCTGCCACCTCCAGGTAGAGACTTCCTGTTTGCCCTCAGAGGAAGCCACTGGGCACAGGTGGGAGGTGGTGTCTCCAGCCTGAGAGCAGCACAGGAGTGGCGCCCACCCCCAGGAGGCTCTGGGGGTTTCAGCACAAGTCCTGTCTTCCCAGGAGCAACAGAGGATAGAAACGGCACCTGGTTGATCACTGCCCTTAACCAAGGGGTCCTCGACAAGCAGCACCTCCCTCCCTTTGAGCCTGAGCAGGTGGAGGTCATTGAGCCCATCCTGCAGACGCATGAGGACATGGAGGGTCAGAGCAGGTACTTGGGCTGGACCTGACCCCAGGACTGCAAAACCTGGCCAACACACACCCTGCTGCCCCCGCCCCCTGCACCTGCGGACATGAAGGGTCAGGCCTTCCTCTAGAGCCAACAGCTTACTGACCGGGTAGCCTGACGCATCAGCCCTGCTCAGAGCTTATAAAACTCTAGCTGAAGGGGCTCACACCGTGCTTCCAAGAGGGTCAGCTCCCAGGAAAAGGGGCTTGTGTCCCTGAATGCGCAGAAGGCATAGCGTGGGGTGGCTGCACCCTGATTTCTGCAGAAAAGGCCCATCCCTCCCAGATCAGCCTCGGGGAAGACAGGCAGGAGGACACCTGGCCCCCAGCATCCCTCTACCAGGTCATAGTCCAGCTGGCCAGATCAACTGAACTGCGGGCTCCCTGGGCCAGAGCAGAGCTGAAAGGCAGGGTGGGCTGAGGGTGGCTAGTGACTGACCCCATGGCTCCAGAACAAAGGGTGCCCCAAGGCCTGTGATCTCAGGATGTGGGGGGAAGATATGTCTCTGGCAGGTCAGGGAGGAGTATGGCCAGCCCAGCACGAACTCAGTCGCCAGCCTCCAAGCTCATGCTGGGCTCCAGTGCTGCCCTGGGTTTCCTGGGGCAGGAAGTGATTTCAAAAGTGAATGATGAGTTTTAACAAGCTTTTATCTCTTGGACCTGGTTGCCTAATCTCTTGGGCACAATAGCCTCAGGGCTGTCCCTTTTCTGCCTATGGACAGATGCCCAGGCCTCAGTTCCCTAGCCCAGCCTATTTCTCCCAGGCTCCCTTCTCAGTGCGTTTTCAGCCCAGCATCTTACCTGCAGCCACCTGTCATGGGTCTGTCCTCAGGCAGTGACTGGGGCTCTAGAGTCATTCTCCTCCGTCCCCAAAGCCCCCTTGGCACGCAGAAGCCACTCGGAAAACATCTGCTGAAACACATGGCACGAAGTTACTGATGAAGGCAGGATGCTCTCCTGTCAGCATGCACAACTAGATCCCGGGTAGACAGACAGTGGCACAGCCACATGGTGCACCTCGGTGGCCTGGGACCACTTCACTTCTGCAAAGTACTTAACAAAGTGGAAACACGCTGACAGGGCACCATGAAGTAGGAAACCCAACGATACATTCAGGAAGACCTCAAACCTTGCTTGTGTGTTTCGGCAATAAAATACCAAAACGTGGCTATCTGTTGTGTGTACACGGTTCTTTGTGCTTTTAGGTATATATCTGATTTTTAAAAATATGTATTATGTTTATCATCAGCAAAAATAATAGAGGCATTAGAAAATTAAATTTGTTACATTAAATAATGATTGAAAATTCCTGCTCACTTGGAAGGCTAGACGGCTCTTTACCAACCTCTGTCCCCTTTGCTGGCGAAGGCTGAGCCCCATGTGGGCCAGGAGGGGACGTGAGAGGCTCTGTTAGGACCCCTCACTGTCACCATCTCTCAAGTAGCTGCCAGTGTAACCTGTGTGATGTTAGTGTGGGGACCCACTTGGATCCAGAGTTGGTATGAAGATTATTTTAAGTCAAAGATGTTTGACATTTGCCAGATGTGAAAAAGCAGCCTACTCAGAGCTTCCCCTGATTACAAAAAAAAGAAGAAAAAAAGAAGAAGAAGGAAGGAGAAGGAGGAGGAGGAGGAGGAGGAGGAGGAGGGGAAGGAGGGAGGGAGGGAGGGAGGGAGGGAGGGAGGGAGGAAGGAAGGAAGGAAGGAAGGAAGGAAGGAAGGAAGGAAAACCAGCAACTTCTGGAAAACAAGCTCCAGAAATCCCTTCTCCAGGGCAGTCCTCCTCCCAGTGGGGAGCTCAGTGAACCCCCCAAGTCCCTCCTCCAGAAGATGCTGGCCCTGAAGAGCTGAAATGGCACACACACCTGTAGGCACAAACACCACCACAAACTTCCTCAGCTCCCACTTGTTCCCAGAGCCCATCTGTGTGTCCTCCCATATTCGCCTTTCTGCCCCCTCCCCCGTTTCCCCTGCTGGGTGAGGCACCTGCCCTGCTCCTCTAACTGCAACATAGTCACAAGCCAGCTACTTGACTGGGCCTGTGTGTGCCAATAAGCCCTCTTCTGCTGTTCACCTGTCTTTAGTGAGTCTAACTGGCAGGCCCCAGTCACTAAATCTAAAAGGACAGAAGAAAAGGTTTTCCCTCGTACACAGCAGAGATCATCTCCTCACCCGGAATCCAGGGCTGCGTTTGCCTGAGGATATGGGACACAGGACGAACATATTGAACAGTTAAGCACTTATTTGGATTGCGTTATAAAAAATAACTGACACAGCAAACCTATGCCTTCCACAGAGGACAGTGCCTGAGGCCACACTAATATAATGCCCATTTTTTTTTCAAATTATGTGTATTCAAGGGAAAATATTAGATTGAATAGCGTAGGTGGCTAACCAATCAAAGATGGTGACAAGGCTTTACTCCTTTAGAGGAAGGGCCAAGCTTCTCTACAACGCTGACCAGCTGTGACCAGCCATCAGGTGCAGAGCAGGATGGAGGGCTCACAGCAGGGAGGGACGATGGCAGGAGTACGGCCTGAAACAGAACAGGCACGCTGGCACGGTGACGGGGCAGGAGGAAGACAGCACTCAGAGCTGGCACCACCACGTCACCCGCAGAGCCGCATACTTTCTGGGGGTGCCCATACTCATCCATCTGGGCCCAGTGCCCTGTACACCCGCAGGAGCCAACCTACACTATACAGATAAACAGGCATCCACAGGGACAAGGGAACAGCCCGACCTAGCAGTCCCCGGCAGGAAGAGCACCAGGCTGGCACTCACCCCCAGTGAGAAAGCCCACACACCTGCCTGTGCTCCCAAGCCCAGAGCCCTCCTGTCTGCCTCGGCATTTCCGTGTGTCCTCCAAGGCCCCTCTGAAGGCATCAGGGAGGCAGGGACCCTCCTTGGACATGCCTGTCCCTACATTCCTATCCAACCTCTGCCAGGACAGGACAGAGTTCAAAAGGGCAGCGGCCTCCCTGGCTGGTTGGGCCTGTCCATCCACTTCTCCCTACTTGCCCCTGGCTCTATCCCCAGGCCACCCCACCCAATGCCACATGCTCACCTCCTGCCTTCTCAGTGAAGGTTCACAAACCCCTCTCCAGTCTTGAGGAGCCCAAACTGCCAGTGGAGACCCTTCAGCTGGGTGAGCAGGACTTCAAGTTTGGAGGCAAGCCCAAAATCATGGCCATGTGCCCATGACCGCCCTCCCTGGGCCCAGCCCACCCCTCCTGGCTCCTGTCTGTGGTATCACCCACCAAGTTCCCTGCCTGACCCACCTAGACCCCTGCCTCACCAGCACCTGGCCCAGTGGCTCTCCCTCCTCTGCCCCATTGCTCCCCATTCAGCTGCAGATTGTATGTAGAAGGCAGGGGCCTCCACCTCCTGAGTCCACACCCACAGTCTACCTGAGGATACTCCTGCCCTCAGAAACTCTGCTAACTGTCTCCCAGTGCCTTTAGGGAAAGCCTAGCCCTGGTATTTGCAAGCCCAGCCTCTCCTGGGACCACAGGCCTGCACCCCCAGGGATCCCCCAAGTGTCCCGTATTTTCAAGTCAAGTCAGCACAGTGGTGTGTCTCCACGCTGCCTCTTGCTCACCCCTGACCTCTTCTCCACTTTCCTCCTCATGTTCCCAGGCCCACACTCCGAAATGTCATTTCTCCAAACCACCTTCCTGACCACGCCAGTGACAACAAACTATCATGACAAAGCCACAACACCTCCGTGGAGCGCTGTGCATCCAAGCTCACAGGCGGTCAGAGATCTTTCCAAAAACAGCATCCATTTTAAAAAGAGGACCACGATTCGAAGCACAGTGCAATGTCAAAGACACACATAAAACGCACCCAGATCTGAAGACAAACACCTCTTGTAACTATGCCAGAGTGGCCGCTGCTCCCTAGCATAGGGACAGGTGGTGAGGGACCATCTGTGGGACTAGAGATGAGGGATCATTATAATTCAGTGACAAAAGACAAGATAACAGCCCAAATTAAACCACAGACCATGGACATGAACAGTCCACAGAAAGAGAAAGACAAATAGCTTAAAACATGCGAGACTCACAGTGCCGCTCGCTCTGAAGAAACACCTATGAAACCACGACATGAAGCCACTGATTTCAGTCAAACTGGCAAGAACAAAAAGCTAGTAACACCCCAACTGGTGGAGCCACCAAAACAGTCTCAGAACCAAGCCTCACCGTCTTTGGAAGCAGGTGGGTGGCTCCCACTAAAACCTAAAATACACAAGCCTTTTAAATCAGTGAGTCCACGTTTATGGATCTCTCCTGCTGAAACACAGGAGTGAATATGTAGGTACAAAGATGCTCTAGGCATCACTGTCACTGCGAAAATATGGAGAAACAACCAGAAAGCCAGAGAGGACCGCTAGGCAAATGTGGGAATAAATGAAGTTTCATTTATTCACATTTATTCAACGAGGATGAAGTGCGTACGCATGTCCTGACTCTGCACAGTAAGTGTATTAAAGTACAAGATTAAAAAGCACAGGCCTGCGTATTCATGTGGAGAGGGAAGACACATGCACAGATGCTCGGCTGCAAGTAGAACACATTCCTCTGGACATGTTCTCAAGGAACAGAAGGGAGAACCGGGATCTGAGGACTGGAGGGAATGAGATGTCTGAGTGCCTGAAGGGGTTTGAATTAACATTTGTAAAAATATTTTTAACACATGGCAACCGTTACCTTTAAAAATATTCTTCAAAGAAATTTTGACTCACGCAAATATTCCCTTAAAAAGAAGGGAAAAGTGAAACAGGCTCACAGCCCCTTAGTCTCTCTAAACACCCCGCTATTGAGACAAACATCTCCACTGTGACCTCCCTGCAGTCAGCCACGCCTCTCCCTGCCTTTCCCTGAAGCACTTGGCTCTAAGACCCCCTGACTGCAACCCTGACCTCTGCATTCCCAGCTCTGTGAAGGTGCCAGCTGTCGTACCCTGGGCCTCGGTTTTCTTATCTGTGCAACGGGAGCAGTGATGGTGCACCCTGCAGACTTGCTGTGAGGGCAACGTGTGTCTGCACGTAAGGCAGTCTGGCACAGTGTGTGCCCAATAAATGTTCTGTTTTCCATGTAAGCCAACCAATGAGTTCGCCGGATTAGTTTAAGAATGAAAGATTATTGGAATTTTCCGAGAATGCTACAGTTCTTCTCCCCATCTCCTATTTCCCAAGTTACTGCTTTTAAAAGCTCAGGTTTGCCCTCCCTTTAGCTCTCTCTTTGTTGGCTCATGATTTCTGGGCGAGTGCTGGGTGTAGGAAAAGCAAATGACACTGCTCCCTTCTCTGGTGATCACCTGTTCCCCGTTTGATGTAAACCACCACTCCTGTTCCTGAATTGGCTTGGGAGCACCACCTGCTTTCTTGGGTGCCTACGGCCTGAGGCCAGCCTGCCTCCTCTAACCAGAGGCTCTGGGAGGCCGACTAGCCTCCATCCTGTCCCTCCAGCACAGCCAGTAGGCTCATACCCCATTCATGCTTTGGGGCCTTTGCACGCTCTGTCCCCTCTGCCTGGAATGTTCTGCCCCAGATAGCCATGTGATTGTGTCTTGTCTACCTTCAGGTCTTACTCAAATTTCACCCCCCAGCTCTCCCTCCTGACGTCTCTCCCTTAGAGGACGCCTCCCAGCAGGACATGCACTCTCAGAACACAGAGGAGGACAACCCATTACTCGTCCACCCGTCACCGCTCACTGTCCCTTCCATGCAGCTTCTAAGTCTTGCTCACAGTAACGAAGGCACCCCACACTGTGACCATAGGGTACCTACCATTCCCTGCCCCACTCAGCATGTCAGCCTTCTGCCTCTTCCCACAGGGCTGTGCGTGTGAGCTCACCTGTTCCACCTGGTGCTCACCACTGCCCCATTCCGCTCCATTTTCACTGCACTCACTGCCCTGAAATAATGGGTGTCTGGGTGTTTCAGTCTGTATTTGCTGAGTGAGTGAGTGAGTTGAGTGGCTCTTCCTCACACCCTGGGCAGAGAAGAAATGTCACGTCTGGGAGGAAGGCTGGGCTGGGCAGCACTGGCTAGGGCCTACAGTGACTGCGGAGATTCCTACCGGGAGGGGCTCACAGACCCCCACCTGGTGGCCAATGACACTCAGCCATGCGGGGAGCGGGGTGAGGAGGCTCGAGAGCGGCAGCCCTGGCTGTGATGCTGGCTATTGGCGCAGGGCTCCAGCGAGGGCACTGGAGGGAGGGCAAGCCTGGCCACTGGCTCCAGTGGGGGGGAGCAAGCCCTCGGGGTCACCCGGTCTAACCCCGGACGGCCAGGGCCATGAGGGCGTGGTGCCCAGATCCGCCTCTCTCCCCGGGGGCACGGCCGCCGTCCCCTTGCTGCTCCCGCCCCGCCACCGGCCCCGGTGGGATTGAGACCCCGCGTGCCCCGGGCCCCCCTGCAGCCCCCTGTGGCGCCGCCGGCTCCCGGCCCCGGACCCCGGGACGGGCACGGCCCCGGCAGGTGCTCGGGCGCACAGACCCGGTCGGGGCGGGACCCCGCGGCCTCCCCACGGCCCTTACCCATCTCCCGCCGGCTCGGGCGCCCCATGGCCAGGTGCCCGGGCGCTCAGGGGCCCGGGGGCGGGGGCAGCGAGGACTGCGGGCGCTGGCCCCGGGGGCCGTGCGCTCGGGGAGGCCGGTTCCGACGGGGCGGGGGCCGCGGCCGGGGGCGGGGCCTGCGGGGGCGGAGCCGTCCGACAGGTCGGACCCGGGCGGCGCCGGGCGGGGCGGGGCCGGTCCGGGCACGGCCGGGGCCTCGGGCGCCTGAGTCTGTCTCCGGCGCTTGACCCTCCCCCCGCCTGGCGCGCGGCCACACCGGACGCAGGGCCCCGATGCTGGGTGCGGGGTCGGCAAACGTGTCATTTAGCAGTAATTCGTCCGTCCGTTCCACCACTGTGTGCGTGTCAGGCTCTGTGGGGCAGAGTGGGCAGGCTTCAAAGACTGCTGCCTGGCCAGGAAGGGGTGATGTGAACGGCTGCTGGGGGTGGGAGGGCTCCCTAGGGGAAACGCCTGGAAAGGAGGGAGCCCCTCCACTTGCACACACACCGCCCAGCAGACCTGCAGCTGGGCCGACAGACAAACCTGCAGTGAGCTGCCTGCTGCTGGGGGAACTGGGGGCTCAAGTTCGGCCCTGTTAGCCCGACTTGGTGAACACTGAATTGTCCACTAGGGACCCAGGATGGCCATACTTATGGAGCAAAGACAATGTTCCAGGATTCAGGGATATATCCTAGGATTAGGGACAAAACCAAAAGAAATCCATCCAAAATTTAAAATCAAGACTTCACAAAACCAAGGTGAGGTTCCAGGAATTTAACTTCCTGCTAGAACAAAGCTGACACCCTTCAGAGAAAAATAACAGAACCCAGAGCAGTTATCCAAAACGACCACTATACAACAGAAACTAGGTATTGTAACAAAATATCTCCTGATCACCTAGGAAATCACAAGGTTTTTTATGAACTCTGTGTCAGGAATGGGGGCGGCAAATGCCAAATATGTATTTTTTATCACATCTTGGTATTACACATGCGGAAAAATAAGATGTTAGACTCTCAGGGTAAAGAATTAAAAATGAAAACTATTTACGAAGATGTCAAAAAGGCTACAGCAAAAGATGGATATAACAGGTGGAGAGATAAGGGGCTTCAGCAGAGACATAATCACCATGACTTTAAAAATAAATGAACAAGTAGACTACAGATAAGCCTGTGCCGGCAGGGAAACCTCCCTCTGCATTACCCTGGAATAAAGACACATCTCAGTATTTCCCTGTCAGAGGGACACCAGTGAGTTTCCCAGCATAAAATTGAGGCTTCCCAATTTGGGGGTCCTCTGCTGCAACTCAGCCCACTGTCCCTGCAGGCAGCATCTGGCCCTCGTCATATCACCCTAAGGGAATTGGAGTCAGAGACTTGTACAATGAGGTTGCTCTGCTATTGCCATGAGTCATAAAGTGTCTCATTTTCTGCTAGTAACGACATAAGCTATAACATGCCAACTCGCTGGCTTACTAGCAGAAAAAAGTCAAATCTCAGGTCCTTTCATACTTCCTGACTTAATAAAGAGAAAAATCTTATAAGCAAAAGGAGGGAATACACACTCCATACGGGGACCCAGTGATAAGAATGGCTGTTTGTTTCTCATCAGAGACAACATGGGCCAGGGGACAATGGAACATCTATGGGAAATGCCAACAGAAAAAAAAAAAAGCTATTGATTTACAGTTCTGTATCCAGTTAAATACATATTTTAACTAGAAAATCAAATAAGGACATTCTCAAATAAGCAAAACCACTGTCAGACCCAGAATACAGGAAGAGGGAAGAAACAGGATAAAACTTAGAATCTATGGAAAGGGACAAAGAGAGCTGGAAATGATAACTGGAGGAGTAAATTGAAAAGGCTCTTTCTTGTGTTAAATGATTTAAAAGTCAACTGACAATTTAAATTAAAAAAACAATAGCATATTGGGAGTTAATAACATGCACGCAAGTAGCTGAATGACAAAAAAAGCACACATCACAGAAGGGAAGGGGAAACACAAGCACATTCTTATACGTGCAGCTTTATAATATTCATGCAAAGTGATGTCCAGTACAAGATATAAAAACGATGGCTGAAAAAGTATCAGGAAAGTAAAGAAAAAGTAAGCAAAAGCAAATGGGATATATAAAACAAACAAGCAAGATTGAAAATTATCAACAATCACATTAAACACTCCGATTAAAAGGCAGAGCTGTTAAAATGGCCAAGAAAAGAAGACCCACCTATCTGTTTAGAAGAGATACATTTTAAATATAAAACACAGACAGGTTGAAAAGGATGGAAAAATATACCTTGTAACCAGTGAGCCTAAGAAAGTTTGATGCAGTTAAGTTAATTTTGGACAATTATCCCTGACTGGTGTGATGGCACAGACTTCAGTACGAGGAGTATTCCCAGAAATGAAGTGTCATAGAGATGAAAGGATCAATTCATCGAAAAGACATAACAGACTTAAATATGTCTGAATCTAGGAACAGATCTTCCAAATACATCAGGCAGAAAAAGACAGAACCAAAGGGAGAAATATAAAATCCACAATCAGAGTTAAATGTTTTAACACCTCTTTCGGTAATTAATAAACAAGACACACAGAATCAGTTGGAGTGTAAGAGATGTGAATGTTATCATTCATCTTTACCAAAATGAAACTACGGAATCTGACCCCACCAACAGTAGTAGAACACAAATGCTTCTCAGGTGCACACGGAACATTACCCAAAACCAGCTATGCAGACTGGCTAAAAACAATGTCTGGATATTGTGGGTGAAAGACACATAGACCCTATCTTCTTGATTATGGTGGAATTAAATTAGAAATAATCAAAAGCATTTTATCTAGAAAATGCCCTAATATTTAGAAATTAAACAGTGCACCTCTAAATAATCCATGAGTAAAAGAAGAAATCACACGGAAATTAGAAAACGCTTTCATCTGAAATGAGGTAACAATAGATAAACGGATTGATGTAACAGAGTTAGTGTCCAAATGCAGACACACATTTATGGTCAATCAGCGTCTTCCGCCAATCGTGTCAGGTAACTCGACAGAGAAGGAGGGTCTCTGCAAGTGTTTCTGGAACACCTAGAAATCTGCATGGTGAAAAACAACCCTGGACTCTCATCCAGATGTGTAAAGACAAGTTCCAACTCAACAGAAAGACAAGTAACCCAACTAAAAAAAAAAATGGGCAAGGGATCTGAATAGACATTTCTCTAAATAAGACATACAAATGGCCAGTAAGCACACAAAAACATGCTCGCCATTATTAGGCATCAGAGACACACCCATCAGAACCACAAGAGGCTTCTCAGCCTCAGTCTGGCCACAACGAACGAGAGAATAGCCAGTGGCGGCAGGGTAGATAAAAAAGCTGGAAATCTGGAATCCTCACGTGCTGCCGGGGAATGGTGAAGGGACCCAGCGGCTTTGGAAAACAGCATGTGGCGATTCCTCAAGAGTCAGACTTAGAAGCACCATGGGATCCAGCAGCCACACTTTTGGTGTGTACCCAAGAAAAAATGGAAATAAACATCCATGTAAAAATGTGTGCAGGGCCATTCACAGCATCTCTATCCATTACAACCCAAAGTGGACACAACCCAGTGTCACCACTGATGCAGCAACAAGTAGAGTGACCACACGCTGGGATGTTACTCTGCCTGACTGAGGTGACACCACAGTGTACATCAGCTTGCAAAACATCATGCTCAGTGAAAAGCTCCATCATGAAAGGACGCACGTTGCCTAACTCCACTTACACAAAACGTCTGGGAAGGGCAGATCAATAGAGACGGAAAGATGAAAATTGGGCATGCCAGCTAAAAGAGGTGGGGTTTTCTATTTTTAGTGATAAAAATGATGAAATTCATTGTGGTGAGGGTTGTACAACTCCATGAATATATTTCTATTAGTCAGGGTTCTCCAGAGAAGTAGAACCAAGAGGATACATGCAGACGTGTATGAAAGAAGGTTTGCTACAAAGCACCAGCTCACCATCTGCCGTCCACAAGCTGGAGCTCCAGAAGGGCTGGGTGTGAATCCCAGTCTGCGCCCAAGGCCCGAGAACCAAGGGGCTGATGTCTGAAGGCAGGAAGACAAGGGCATCCCAGCTACGACAGAGAGGGCAAATGTGCCCTTCTGCCTTTTGTCCTGTTGGAGCATCGGTGGGTCAGACCAGGCCCCCCTGCACTGGGGAGGGGGTCTGCCTCACTCCTCAGTCACCTATGCAAACTCAGTCTCCTCCAGACACACCTGGAGGCCATGGGTGTCAGCAACCTGGGTTCCTTCAGCCCACGTAAGTGTCACTAGAAATTAACCATCACAATACTAAAAGCCGCGGGACTGTACACTTTAAATGGGTGAACTGTGTGGCATGTGAACGAGGATACCTCAATGAAGCTGTTACAGAGAAATAAAAGAAATTTATGCTACACATAAAAATGAATTCAAAATGGACCATTGACATAAGTATAAAAAGTAAAATTATAAAATATCTAGGAGGAAATGGTTTCTTACAACTTGAGAAAAGAATTGACAACTTGAGTTTTATTTTAAAAGTGTTTTAACTTATGTCCATTAAAATATCCTGTTAGGAAAATAAATAAGCCCCAGATCGGGAGGAAATATTCACAAAACATTAACCTGAGAGAAGAACCATATTCAGATTATATTCGAGTGCTACTAGTCAATAATAAAAACAAAACATTCAGTTATAATAATGGCCAAACACTTGAACAGACACTTGAAACAGGTAAATAAATGGCCGATAAGCACGTGACAGATGCTCAATGACATAAGCGCAAAATAAAGCTGTGACGAGACACCACTTCACCCCACAAGGAAGGCTGCAATTTAAACACTGGTAACACCAAACACCAGCAAGGAAATGGTGTGGCCGCTTCGGAAAGCAATTTGGCAATTTCTTGTGGAGCTAACACGCACCTACCATTTAACCCAGATGTTCCACTCCTCACTACTTACCCGAGAGACGCAGGAATAAATGTGCATGAGAAGACTTGTCCTAAAGGATGTCCACAGCTGCTTTATTTATCACGTATGAGAGTGACAAGAACTCACAAGTACACGGACACGGTAGTGATGTAGTCAGAAACTGGAACACTGCTCGGCAAGAGAAAGAAGCCACCCACCGACTGCCCCATGACAGCTGCGTGCAGCTCACAGACGCTGTGCTGAGAGGAGGAAACCAGAGGAAGAGCCTGCGGTCTGAGCCCCCCTCCAGGAAGTCCTTCGTAAGGTGGTGGGGCCAGGCTGTGGGTAGAGACCAAGCAATGGTTGCCCAAGGCGGGGACTTGGGATCAAGAGACAGAAGCTTTCCCGTGTGATAGGAAACGTCTGCATTTTCGATGAGATGGTGGTTCCACACGTGTACGTCTGTGTGAACTCAGGCTGAGCACTGCGAAGTCATGCAGGACGCTGCTATAAACTGTGCCTCAACCAAAAATGCTGTTCCCATCCTTTTGCCTTTTAGCTTAAATCCTCCTAATGGCTCCTGATGGCTCAGATCTAACTCCCTCACATCCCCAGGAGGCCGTACGTGATCTGCACTCTTACGAGATTCGGTGGGGAAACGAAATGAGTTTATATCACAAGAGAGAGAAAAGGAGTGCCATCTGATGCGAATGCCATTGGCTTCACCCGAAGCCACCCAGTGAGCAGGCTGTAAGGCACTTTCAGAGTTCCCGACGGACTGGGAGAGGGCTGAGCAGAGTGAGGGGTGCGAGGGTAAACTGGTTCCTTGGTGGTGTTCCTGGGGGGGCCTCCTTGTCACAGAGCTGGCAGGAGAGAGAGAAGCACCAGCTCCAAGGATGGAAGTCAGAGCCTAAATGAGCCCTTGGTCCCAATGCTCTTGAAAGCGTGGTCAGTTGAAAGGGAAGCTGTCGCTTCAGAGCAGCAAGCAGTTCAGTCTTAGGAAAGTGAACCCTTGGAAAGGCATTGGGGGCAGGTGGATCCTTTGCTCGGGGCACAGAATGGGCGTTTGGTTACATGTGTGCGAAGTGAAAACTGTGCTCCCAAAGGCAGGGACTCAAGAGCTGTCCTGTGGCAGTGTGAGTGGTGTAGACAGTGCGACAGTATAGGTGGTGCGAATGGTGCAGACCCAGGGGACAGTGTGGACAGCGTGGGTGGTGTAAACGGTGTAGACAGCGCAGACAACATAGGCAGTGTGGATGGCACGGATGGTGTGGATGGTGTGACAGTGTGGATCGCGTAAGCGGTATGGACTATGTAGGTGGTGTGAACGGTGAGGACAGTGCAGACGGCATAGGCAGTGTGGATGGTGTGGTGCTGTGGACAGTGTGGCTGTGTGGACAGTATGGGCGGGAGGCGAGGGGCCACACCTCGACACACAGCTTCCATGTGTTTCTTTCTCATCCAGTCGGACCACACCGCACCTGCACATGTTGCATCTGCTTGGGAGCAAGTGTCCTACTGAAACAAGTGATCCTAGGCCAGCTTCTCACAGGGACTGTCGGACAGCACTGAATGCTGTCTGAGGACACAGGTGCCACCTAGTGGTACAGAGCTGGAGAAATATTCTCTTTCTTGGAACCCCCGGGGCGCCTTGAGGAAGAAGGTTTGGGGATCATCTGGAGAGACAGCCCTTGGTGTAGACACTGATGGATAAAGGGGGCAGTGTGGAAGATCTGGGTGACAGGCCCTACAGGCACAAGTGAGGGTCTTCCTGAAACACTAGGTGGGGGTGGCATACATAAGGACCAGGACACTCCAACGGAGTCATCTGCTGGCTTTCCCTGCAGCTAGAGGCCCTGGAGACAGTGGCTGCAACGTCGTTAGCAGGCTTTACAGAGCACATTTACACGGAGACTCCCACACGACAACTGTTAAAACAGCCCGACAAGGGCTGTGACCTCGGTCACCAAGTGAAATGAGCTTTAAGAAGCTTCAGCAGCCTGTTCAAAGTCACCCAGCTGCTGGCCATGAAGCTGCACCTTACCTCTGGGCCTTCAGACTTCAAGTCAGAGACTTCTTTCTTCTATGGCATCCAGCCACCCGAAAGTGGGCTTCTGGACACCAGCCATCCCTACTGCTGGCTGCCCTCCCTCTTCCCTGGCCAGGGCAGCACACACCCTCCCCACCAAGGGCCTCAGAGGGGGCAAATGCACTTTCTCCAGGGAATTGCTCTGCTCTTCAGGGGTGGAGGTTCTGCCCGAAGAAGTGACGCTAGAAGTGACCGTGACTTCAGAGTTCTGCCCTCCTGGAGCGCACGGACATTTTGTCTGGATATCTACAGGCGAGCCTGGACCTACCTGGTGTGGGAAGGTCACAGGACACGCATAACAGAAACAAGAATTTGGGAGCTGGCAGCCCAACAGCACAAGGATGGTCTCCAGGGAAAGAGGGTGGCGGAGAACGAGCCACAGGCCAAGCCTTGGAAGCCTGCCCCGGTGGCGAGGCCCAGAACGGTTGGGACAATGGCCTCTCGTACTCTGTTCTCATTGTGGCTCATGCAGTCTCTGCCGTGAGCCTGCATTTCTGTTCAAGCTTCTCTCTCTTTCTCGTTTGTCCCTCCACACCTCCCCACGAGACTGACTTTCGCAGCGATGACACAGACCCCCAGTTAGTACGCCTGAGTCCCCACATCTGCCCAGCACAAGAGAGAGACACAAGGAAAAACTGCAAAACACCACCACACACACTGTATATCTGAACGGGCCCCACTCCTGGCCTCCGTGTATGGTCTCCACGGCTGGATGTGACATAGAGCTTCTGCTCCATGATGAAGGTTGTGGAGTTGATGATAGGACACTGGTGAGGGGGACCACTCCCGGCAGGGAAATGGATGTCAGCAAGCAAACAAGCAAACATGCATGATGTCAGAGCTAATATTGGTAGAAAGAATAACAAAGTGAGGCACAATGACAAGTCAAGGAGATATAGGTGGCTTTGGGGCAGATGCCATCTGAGATGGGTGGTCAGAAAAGACCTCTAGGAGGCTCCTTTTGAGCAGTAGCCTTGGCAGAGGACACGGGCCAAGTAGGTCTCCGAGATGGAGAACTCTGAGCAGACAGAAGAGTGGGTAGGAAACGCCCACAGAGCCTACACACTTCACAACATGTCCAAATGAGCTCAGGTAAGAGGCCAGGTGCTCTGGAGGTTGCAATATGCTGAGCGCTCAGCACCTATATTAAGAATTCAAACAGCACCCCTGGAAGGCCCACAGGCACTCTGCAGATGGGGTCTGGCCATAGTCCTGCTGGGCTTTGCAGACCAGGCGACCGAGGGCCAGCAGGGGGCCTCCACGTCTCCCCGGGAAGTCATCCCAGAACTTGGGTTTGTAGGCCACGTAGGAGTAGTCAGTGCCCAGCAAGGGAGTATGTGCCCTACAGAAGGCAGGCGGCGAGGGGTTAGGCTTCAGAGTGTCCCGGGCCTGCTCATGCTTCCCAGTGGCTATAACACTGACTTGTCACCGGCCAGGCTGGCAGGGTCTGCCCCTGCCAACCTTGCCCCCATCCCCATGCTCCAGCCACAGGTCAGTGACAAAAGCAGACTTCTGCAACTCACCAGGACACCGCCAAGGAGAAAAGCGGAGGTGCCACAGTGACCCCAACCTCCCGGGAAGGCCACCTTGACACTGGACACAGATGGCCCTGTCCCTTGGCAAGGAGAGCCTCGAGGGGAGGTGGAGTAACCAGGGGACACAATTTGAAGTCACTGTCACCCAGGTCACCCTCTGCTCTGATCATTTGACTCCATGTGGAGTCCCCTGGGAGAGGATGGGCGTGGCTGTCTCCCCTCCGTGCCCCACCCCCCATTCAGTCCTCCCTGTAAGGAGAGTCCTGGCCTTTCTGTTTATGTCCTTTATGCACACCATCCACCACCCACCAATGACAAAGCTTACGTTTCTCCTGCAGGCATGGCCCTGGGTTCCCGTGTGGGCAGGGATGGCGTGTGTGGTCCTAGGCTGGGATATAGGGGCGAGTCCACAGGTTGGCCACCTGGCACTTGAGTCAGGAGTCATCTGGTGCAGGGGTCCAGGCCCTGGCATACCAATGTCCTGGCTTCACTCCGGCCACCCTCAAACCAGCCCAGTTGGGATCAGGGAGCGGGGCAGGGTAAGGGGTGTAGCCCACCACTCAACCCTCCTTGTGGATATGCTCCCAAGCACCTGGCAAAGGGGCCCAACGAGCTTGATCTAGAAACCCCTGTCTGAGTCACACTGTCCTGGAACAAGCCAGGGGGCCAGGATTGCACTGCGGCTGGTGGCCCAGCAGGGGACTCAGGCAGGAGGGAGGACAGCACCCCACTCACAGACCATTTGGGGGATGTCTGATGAGCAGGGGCTCCTACACGCTTGCACACGCACCTAGTGGGGCCAGATGCGACGTCCTCCCGCCAGCTTCCTCCCTTTCACCACCCTTGTTTCCCTCCCTCACACCCCAGGCGCTGACCTCTTATCTGTGGACGTTCCAGAGTCATGAAATACGACACTCACTCAGAGGACTGCTCGGCGCATCCACGCCAAGATGTAGCGTGCTTCCTGGAGCCCATAGCTCCGCTGCTCTTACCTGACCCCTCTGCCCCACCGCGCATCACACAGTCCCCACCTTCAGGGACAGCATGGTTTCAGCTCTCCTCGTGCTCACCTACGTAGCCTCCCCTCGACCTTTGGCTGTCTTGGACTCTACGTAAATGAGCCGTGCTCTCGGCTGCTGTGGGTGGGGCTCCCTGCTCCACTGCGGGCAGCTGCTGCAGTCCCGTCTCTGCTGTTGAGCTGCATCGTATGAACACAGGCCACCAAGTGTTTTGTGCTGGGGGTTGCATTGTTTTGGGTTCACGGCTACTGCCGCTACACACCTTTCTGCAGGGAGGCACGTCCTCGTGTGTCTGGGGACAGCAAGGCCCCAGGAGAGAAGTGCTCAGAGGAAGGAGCCAAGCCCGCTGGATGAGAAAGCCATCAGCCTGCCCATCTCCCCCCACCCTCTGCCCTGAGCCTGGGGGCCACAGACATAGCTGGAAACATAGATGCATTTTCAAGGTTTTATTGTAAAACAGAGAGAGCTGAAGTCACAGGGGGCAGGAGACGCTCCACTCAGCATATATGACACACCTGGGAGCACCTGTTGGAAGTCAGGCACATGCTCGGCCCTGCAATGACCTGAGACACATGCAAGTCATGGTCCCTACCTAGTCTGGGGCAGGGGGGTGGGGGGGACAGACACACATGCATCTCTCCAGTAAGCCTCAGCGTCAGAGTGCTGAAATGGTCAGGAGCGAGTCAACCCTGAGGACGTCAGAAGGGACTGGAGCCAGCTGTGCTCTGCTTTAGAGGCTGGGACTTTGGGGGTGCTGCCGGCAGCCATGGGAGGTCTGGAGTGGAGATGGTGCTCAGGACCAGGGCAGCGGGGTCTGGACTCAGGGAACACTTAGGAAAGAAAGAATTGCAGACCCTCACGGAGTGTGCGCTCTCATTTTCACAGGTTAGGCCATCACAAAAACAAGGAAGCAAAAGGAAAACGAGACCTGCTTTCCCTACTGTATCACAGGCATGGGAGGACTCCAACCCGCACCCCTAGGAAGGATGCCATCACCAAGCGTTCGGGTTGGATGGTGTGCGCTCCCACAAACGCCAGGAAGCCCTTGCTTGCCATCGAGCCACAGACCTGGAACTACTGCTTCCCACAGTTTGCAAAACAAGGTTGGGAGCCACTTGGTGAGAGGTGAGCAAGTGGCTGAGGAGATGTGGGGAGAGTGGACAGGAGAACAGAGGACGTCAGGCTGGCCAGGAGGCCTGGGCATTCCCGGGAAGGCATGGGTGACACTGAAGGGCTTTGAGCTATGCTGGTTCAAGCTGCCCCTTAGAAAGGCTGCTGTGGGGGCAGATGAGGGGCTGGACAAGGGTCCCGATGCCAGGGTTCTCACAGCCCCTGTGCTGGCAGTGGGACAGCATGGCAGCTCCTCTAGTCCTGCTGGAAGTAGAACTTGGTGACAATGACGGCTTCCTCGGGCCTATTGGTGAGGCTGACGGGCTGGTCTGCCTCCAGAGCCGTGCACAGGAACCAGCCTGGGCAGGCAGCAGACTCAAAGCTGGTGGTGGTGCCGTTGTCTGTGCGAATGAAGGTGAAGCGCTTGCCCTGCTCCTGGGTCCTGCTCAGGTCAGTGATGTCGACTTCCTGGGAGCCAGGGTAGACAGGTGAGGGCTCTGGTGCCACCTCCCCCTACCCCACGCTGGGGTCCAGACACCCCACAGGACCCCACACGTCCAGGCCTCATAGAACAACAGCCACATGAAGAGGCTGTGCATTGTTACACCCTGGCTGGGGAAAGTCTGGCCACTCTCGTCAGAGGTCCATGAGTCTGATGAACACAAAGCACATGAGCAGAGACAGTGCCTCAGTTATGGCCACTGTGGGTTAAGGTTCACATTTGGGTTAAGACTTGGTCCAATAAGCTCCTGAGACAAAGCTGTCTGTCCCCACTGCGGGCAGCCCATCATCCTGCACAGGGCTAAGGGGTACAGGGCCCCGGGTGAGGGGGACAGCCCATGGGTCTGAGTCGACAAGGACTGGGGAGGCCCTAGACAAGGCTTCACTGTAGGAGGGAACATCTAAGGTGGAGCCCTGGGACAAGGGAGTGGCACACAGAAACTGAGGGCCCCACAGGAGCCTCCTCCTGGTGCTGACCCCTGTAGCCCCTCCCCCACTGAGGCTAGACTCAGCCATGTGACACAGGCTTTGCCCAAGGGAACATTAGCAGTGTGATGCAAGCAGGCGTTTCATAAGTGCTTGTGGTTCTGGAATAATCCCCCTTAGAAACCAGTAACCATACTGTTGGAAGCCACAAGCTGCCCCCTGAGCTCTGGGTGGCCATGCGGAGACAGCCTGAGGAAGGGAACCGTCCGGACGCCCCAGGGCCTACTGAGCCCCCGCTCCCCATGTGGAAGAGGAGGGCCAGGTCCTAGTTGGCCCACAATCCGTAAGAAAGAACATGAGTGACTGTTGTCCAGGCAAGTCCTCACCTCCAGCTGCAGCCTGATCTCATCCCCCACCTTGACACAGGACAGGCACAGCTTCCCGCCATGGATGCCCAGGAGCATGGCATGTGGCTCAACCGGCACCACATTGAGCTTCTCTGAGGGGAGCAGAGCAAATGGTCAGGCTGTGGGGGTGGAGAGGCCAAGACAGCCAACAGTTGGCCTCTTCCTGGGCTTGTTCTGCTCCTAACCTAAACCCAAGGTCATCAGAACAGCGGGGCCCGTCTTTCTGGTCTGCACCCAAGAAGGAGACGAGACAAGCACATGCCTAACTGCTCCCAGACACCTGACTCCGGCCGACTGGCGTGTGGCCCATGCTGGGAATCACGCACGAGTCAGAATGGGGCCTAGGATGTGGTAGCTTTGAGCCGCCTGTCCCTCCTTGGCCTCTGGGCTGCCAGTAGCAATGGGAGGCCAGCCTGTCTACGCCATGTGCTCATCGTGGGAGTGGGGCGTCAAAGTCCAGGCACAGGGATATGGGCCTGGCTAGCCACAGGCTGGTGCACAGGCTCCATCTGGTCCCCTAGCCCCAGCTGCAGCCCTGGGACCACTGTGCCTGCAGGTGTTGGCTCCTAGGCTCTACCCATCTCCGCCCTCTTGGGACCACCCCAAATATGGCCCTTAGAGGCTGGGCCTCCCCAGCAGGGTCAAGATGTCACACGGAGGCTGCCATACTACAGACCCGGGCAGGGTGACCCAGCACCCACATCCGTGTCCCCAGTGACCTCTCACCTTCTAACTTAGTGTTTTGTCCTTGCAAGTACCCGGCAATGAGCTGGTTATTTCTCAGGTAGAAGGTCTTCTGGTTAACGTCCCAGATCCTGAAACATAAAAGGGCAGCTGTGGAGGACAGCACTGGGCGCGGCCCCAGTGTCCTTGGCCTTCTTCCCAGGGAGTGGCGCTCTCACACACCTATGGCAGGAGAAGGACACGAGGGTCAGCCCAGGCTTGCCCACTCCTCGTCCTCGGGTCCCAGGAGGAGCCCTGGACTTGAGCCCTGAGCAGCACCAGCCTGCAGGCCCTCCGGGTGCACACACATTCTGCCTGCCGCTCCATGTGGCAGCTGCCAGCCTTGCACGGTCACTGAGCCTTCAAATGCAATGCGACTGAAGGTCCCAATTTTTGAATTTTATTTCGTTTTTATTCATTTAAATGTAAATTTGAAGAGTTATTTGAGGCTAACGGCCACCACAACACAACGTTGGAAGTTTCAAAGGGCAGAGCACCTTATAGTAACTCGCTCTGTGTCCAGGGCATGGGGTCTGTCCCGAAGCCTATCTTCCACCCACCAGGGGCTCTCAGGGGCAGCTTCCTGTCCAGCTCATCCAGTGGCCTGTTTCTGTCACTCAGCCTTTTCCTCTTGGGGCCCCACTGGTTGTGAGATTGTATGACCCTCCATGCCCTGTTGCCCCAGCCTACGCTGGGCCTGGGACTGACTGCCATCCTGGAAGTGTGGCTGACAACACCCCTTACTCAGTAGCTGCAAAGTGAAGTGGTGGGCAAACTGTAAAGCTCTTTCCACAGGTGAGCATTTGACCTTTTGTAATATTTCCCAGTCCCAGGTGAGCGTCTCTCTGATGGGACTAAAGAGCCCCTCCTGGAGCCACCAGCAGACAGGGGGATGGAGAGCCCCCCTTCCCACATGAGAGGGGCGCACCTGCCCCATGCAGAGTTCGACCCGCCATTCAGGGAAGAGGGCAAGTCTCTGGGCATGCTCGGGCCTGGCCAACAGGGTGGAGGGCAGGTGCAGACACACGGTGGCCTGTCATTTTCACAACAGTAATGGTGAAATTTCGCAAAGCCTCTGACCCAATATTTAAAATTCACAATAGTTTTGGGCACTTTAGAGTTCACAGAGCACTGTCACACTGTTATCTTCACGACCCCTGCAAGGCAGGCAGGGGGCCATCCTGAACCCCATGTCACAGTGGGGAACCTGAGGCTCCAGGGGCCTCACATCGCTAACCATCACCTAGAGTTGGGGGCGGCCCTGCCCCTGGCGCCCTCTCTGCTTCTTTGCCGGGCACACTAGGCATAAACCCTGCCTGGGCTTCTGGCCACATGCCCGTCCGTCACCTGCTGAGTTACTAGGGTCTCTGGGAAGCTGGCTGGGCCCCCAATGCCAGCTAAGCACAAGCACAAGTTTGGATGGCCCTGCGGTGGCAGCCCCTTCCCAGCGCCCTCCCAGAAGGCTGTGCCACGACGACCCTGGCCGCACTGGCCCTACCTGAAAGCTTGCATCTTGCTGGGCCTCTTCTCCGAAGGGCGGCAGGCTGTCTCTGCAGGGAACAGGAAGAGGAGGAAGAAAATGAGGTGGCTGGGGCTGCGGATCCCCATCCTGTGGCAGCACTGGCAGTGGGGACTGCCATTTCGGGCCCAGAGGAGCTGCTTATAAAGAAGATAGCCCCTCACCCGGACCAGCCACTGCGCCCTGCCCCACTCAGGAACGGAAATTCCTCACATTTCCAAAAAGAGAAACCTCGCTGTTGTCACCGTTGGCCCTGCGGGTGTCGCAAGTCGGTGTCGTAACTGGCCTGCCTTTTCCCGGGTAGGGCAATTTCCGCAAAACAAAGATTTCCATTTCCCTGCACTGAGCTCCCGGGCAAGACAAGCACACGGGACCCTACCCAGGGCCTCATCTGCTCACAGGCGCCCTGGGGCTGTGTGTTGACTTAAAAAACAGATCTGAGTAGAAATGTCCGAGGGGCAGGGCCCCAGCACAGGGACAGTCTCATGTCACGTCGTGTCCTTTGAAGGGCGGACAGCCTTACTGGACTCTGGACCAGGGACTGTGACTCCTCTGTAAAAAGGACCAGGTGGCAGATGGGGTAGGGCTTGAGGGCCACACCACACTGTGATTACCCAGTTCAGTGTGGCAGCTTGAACACAGCCAACAATCTGTCAGCGAACAGGCTGCTTGGGTTTCATCTGACTTTATTTGCAGAAACGAGTGGTGGGAGCTTTCCCTGGAGTTTTCTGACTCCAGGTACCGAGCCAATGTCCTGGAAGGGACCTTGACACCAGCCCAGTCTCTGTCATCCAAACCTCTGATGTTACAGTCTTGGGAACGTTAGGGTGAGCTCAGCAGCGGGACATAAATGGATCCTAATTCTCCCTGTGCCACTTGAGGCCTGGGGGCCTTGAACAAGTCACCTCACTGGGAGGGAAGGGGGGATGCTAGTTGGAAGGACCAGCTGTGGCCCACAGTAGACATGAGCAGCAACTCCCCTTCCCCACTACATTCTAGAATCTTGGGAAGAGGCCATTCTCCTGATTGTGGACAGAACAAAGGCAAGTAGGGCCCCAAGTGACCGTGACCAGGGTGCACATGCTAGGGCAGAAGCAGATTGTGGCATCTCGGGGATGCTTGGGAGCTTGGCCACCCCCCACCACTGCCATCTCACCCTGTCACTGCTAGGAGAAGACCCAGAAAGGCCCAGGAAGGGAAGGACCCAGGGCCCCCAACTCTCGGCCAGCGGCCTTCGTCCTGCCTCAGCCAGCATGGTGAGCCTGATGTTTCTCCAAGTGAGTTGGAGTCGGTGCCCGAATGAGGGGTGAATCATTGAGGAGGACGGCCAAGCTGCAAGGCTGAGGGCGGCCGAGAAAGGACATCCTCAAGGTTCTCATCACAAGAAAAAAATAACATGACTATGTGTGATGACAGGCAAAGCGCTACATTCTGCCCCCGAAACCAATATGCCGTGTCAGTCACGCCTCAATAAAAAATAAATGAGAGGAAGTTCACAAAGGAATTCAGTTTCCAAAGAGGCCCTCATCAGAGCGAATGGAACATTTCTGCAAAAACTGAATCACTTCCCCAGTTGTCTGAGCAGAGGGGCAAAGGGCTCGTACACATCCCTGCTCTGTTCTCATATGTGACCTAGCGGGAGTCATCTGCCAGGGGGTCATCTGGGAGTCATCTCCCAGAAGCACATGTGAGAGGAGAGCGGACCTACCTTTGAGGACTGGGGCATTCTGTTGTCTCTGTTGGTTCGGGAGGACTGCCTGACGGAGGTGGTGTGTGTGAGCCCACAGTCTAGGTCCTGCCCACAGCCATCTCCTGGGAACGCCGCTATCCCCAGCTCGAATTCAAAGTGGAGGCTGGTGTCCCCCACCTTTCCCAAGTCTGTGCCTTCACCTGCTGTCCCTACAGGCCCCCCTGGGTATGAGGACAGCTGTCCTCAAGACCAGGCTTGAAGCCAGGCTACTGGGCTACATTCCCCCGTGTCCTTTATGAGCTGGACCACCCAGAACGTGTACACGAACTCTCTTGCTCACAGCTTCTCTACCGCTAGCTGGGGCTAATAGCAGAAGCCGTGTGACAGTAACTGCAAGGATGGGGCACCATGCGTGTCATGCTGAGTCCTGACCTTGACACATAGGAAATGCTCAAACAACAGACGGCTGTTGTGTGTGCCCTTCGTCCCAGGTGAGATGGGCAAGGTCAGTCATACGCCCCTGACCCGGTCGACGCTTCCCTTGCCCCCAGGGGGAAGGGGAAGCCCCTGGCCTACCCCCACGCCTCTGGCCATAGCTTGACTCTTGGTTCTGTCTCAAGGAGGCTGGTGGCCCTATGACTTCTCAGGACAGGAAGTCTCGGACTCAACTCATTCTCAGTTCTGCTGCTCAGCGCCTCTCTCTGCTTCAGGTATAATGGGCTCATTCCTCCCTGCTGGGTCCCATTTTTCCCTCCGAGCTCCAGGCACCACGATTGTGTCTGGTGCCATCCACGTGCCAAGCCCTGCCCAACTAGATGCTGGTGACGGCAAAAGCGACCAAGTCCCACTTGTACAAAAATAAGAAGCCCGGGCCATCCATTTCCCAGGGGTGACACCAGGCAAGGGAATGAAGGCCGCAGGCTTAGCCTGCACTGTCAACCCTCGCACGCACAGTGCTCAGCGCATACAAGCCAGCTCTTTCCCAATTTCAGTTCATTGCATCTCTCAGTTCTAGAATTTCCATTATGTTCCTTTTTTGTACATTTTCTACTTCTCTGCCAAAAGTTTTGGTTTTGTCTTTTAAATCCTTGAACATGTCACTCGTGGTTCTCATAAAGGCCGCCCCTCCCTAGCTTGAACCCACCAGGTCCTATCTTGTTGTGTTTTCCTCCAGTGAACAGGCCACCTGGTCTGTGCTCGATTATGTCTTACTTCTGGACTCTGCACAGAGCACACTAGAGGGATCATACGAGGCTCTGGGTGACGTCTTTTCCACAGGAGACCATGCTGGCCTCCACTGAGCAAGGAGGCCAGGGCAAGGCAGCCCACCCAGGTACACTCACCCCAGCGGGGCTGAAGGCCATTCAGTGGCTGTGCTGGCCACTCATGCCTGACCCCTGGGGTCTCAGCCCAAATCTGGGGGTCCATTGGACCTCGCTCCTCAATGAGAGAGAAAGCACCAACTTTTTCACCAACCTCCCAAACCCCCAAGCCTACCAAGCTTAGTGGCAGCCTTAGAATCTGGCCAAGGGGTCCGTGGTGAAGGCCAAGGCCTGGCTCCTCCTCCGGGCCATTCTTTGAAGCCTCGGATTTTCAGCAATGCATTTTGTCTGGCTTCACTAGGTACCAAGGAAGGCTGGTCCTAGACAGCCTGGGCCAAATGAGGAGACTGACATGTTGTGTTTTTTTAATCTGATTATTCATGGTGCTGGAGTTAAAGCTGCATTTGGGGCAGGAGCCAGAGGAAGAAGGGCAGGGAACTTTTCTCTAGCTTAAAGGACCAGAGGATGACACTGTCAGACCCATTTTAAGGCTGCCCTGGGTGCAGTGGACAATGGTGACACCGGTTTGTGGTCTGGGGTGCCGAGCCGAGGCACAGCGGCAGGCGCTGGCTAGTGTTACAGCCGGGTTTCAGAAAAGAGTTTCGATTTGTAGCATTCGCTGGTTCCTCCAGTGTGAGTGCTTTCGCCACGGACCATTTCGAGCCACCAACATGACATCACCGAGTGCGGTTGGGGAGAAACACGTACAGTCAGACCCTGCTGACTCCAGCGCCCCACGGAGGGAGGAAGAGGAGGCTGCTCCCAGACTTTTCAGAGAAAAACCTTCCCATGTCCCAGTTCCAATCTCCCACCTTATCAGCCCACGGGTCCTGTTCCCTTGCAGAGAACAAGCCCTCCTGGTAAATCAGTTTATCAGACACCCTCAATGACCTCTGGTGCAGACACGTTCAGCTGTGCCTCCTGGAGCTGCATCTGTGTCACCCCAGCTATGTTAACGAAAGCTTAAGCTGCTGTTTCGGGAGGACAAGTGTGCCCCTTAAATTGCATGGCTGAATCTTGCCCTTGGACTCCTGCATGCCCGAGTGTCACAGCACACAGCACACAATATGGGCAGTTGTCCCGTCTTGTAGAGTTTCGCTGAGATAATAGTGTAGAGGCTCTAATCACTCTTTCTAAGACGTGAGTAACACACTAGTACGCAGAGGAGGGAGAGGGATAATGCAGCATGACGTCTTCTCTGTCGTCCGCACCTGCCCAGCCCTGCTGAGGGCCGAGTCCACCTCAGCCAAATCAACAGCAGGTCAGGTTTGGAGTCAGACTCTCCTGGGCACTGCTGCCCACCAAACGACCACAGAGGGTGACCAAGTCTGCCCTCTGGCCGCTGACAAGCAGTCAGGAGACCGTGTGTAAAGCCAATTGTCACCACCACGGCTGGACAAGGAGGCTGCTCTCCTCGGGCCTCAGGGCTCACCTGGCTTAGTCCAGTTGATCCCAGCAGCTCTGGGCTCGGGTATGCGTCTGCACTGAGAGCCACTTTTATGTACTTATCTTGCATGTCCAGACATACACATTTGCTCTTGCTGTCTTGGCTCTGGGGACGAGCCTTATTGGGCAGCTTCTCCGCAGGCAGGAGAAGGACAGGAACTAGGGAAGGGACAGTCGTGTGTCTTACCTCGTGTCCTCCTCTCTTACGCAGATCTCTCTTGGTTTTCCCAACACAACAATAACAAACTGCCAGGCAGACACGTTTGCACGCTCTCTTGAGATGTGTGCGTACCTGCACTCACTTTGTAGAATAAGAAATCAAAGCTCCAAGAGACTATTTCACTTGCCCAATCCAGGCCAACGCGGGGTCTGACCCCAGGGCCCATGCTGCCCCCTACATGGCCATCGTGCCAGGTAGCCATCGCTTCTCCTCTCTGCTCCATTGCACCATTCCCGGGAGCAAGAAGAGTGCTTGTTCTTACGAGATAAACTCACGTCGTACAGGGCGATGGTTTGTTCCACAATTGCTTTGAAATTTGGGGAGTATTTTTTTGTTTGTTTGTTTGCTTTTTTTGGTCAGAATGAAAGGATGACCCCAAAGCCTCAAGTGGGCTGAAGAGAAAGCTCTCCATGTACTCACAAGCTGGGCGGTAGCCACCTGGGTTTTCTAGGACTCCCCCAGTTTTAGTGTGAGGGTCTCCCAGCCTGGCTAACCCTCAGCCCTTAGAAAACTGAGCCAGTTGGTCACCGTGCTGGCCATCTGTTGGCTGGTACGTGCATGGTGGTTGCTATTCCTTGCTGGCCTTCCATCTGCATGCTTCCTGCAGCCCGAGTGTGGTCCCATCATGAGACAGACAGGCAGGCAGAGTGTGCACGGCCTGCAGTGGGCACAGTTGTTGTGGCCACTTCTATAGGCAGACCTTGGGGACACTGTGGCTCAGGGCCACACCACCTCGAAGTGGTGAGTCACATGGATTTTTGGGTTCTCCAGCACATCTAAAAGTTCTGTTCACACTGCACTATAGTCTATTAGGTCTGTATAATGCAATAGCATCCTATCTTTAAAAATAATAATACCATAACTAAAAAATACTAATTATTACTGAATTTATTACTAAAAAACGTCAACCATCATCTGAGCCTTTAGCAAGTCACAACCTTTTTTTCTGAGAGGGGGTCTGCCCCAGAGGGTCTGCCCCAATGCTGAAGGCTGCTGACCAATCGCGCAGGCAGTCACTGTAAGTGGGTGGCGATTTCGCCAAATAAGACAATGGAGTTTGCCACATGGACTTTCTTTCATGATTAATTTCTCTGTAGCATGTGACACTGTTGGATAGCATTTACTCACAGGAGATCTTCTTTCAAAGCGGGTATCAGTTCTCTCAGACCTGTCACTGCTTTATCAGCAGAGTTTATGTGACATTTTCAGTCCTTGGTCACTTCAATAATCTGCCCAGCGTCTTCACCAGGAGTAGACATGTGACTCTTTCTTTTATTTGATCACTTAAAGGCCACCATCGGGTTATTAACCAGCCTAACTGCAATATTGTTGTGACTCAAGGACAAAGAAGGCCCGAGGGGAGGGACAGAGATATGGGACTGGCCAGTCGGGTGGCAGTTAGAACACACACGAGGTTTGTCCATTAAGGGCACTGTGTCCTCCGGGTGAGGTTTACAGCATCTCAGAACAATCACGGCAGCCACCTCGAAGATGACTGAGCATAAATCACCGTAACACACAATGATAATGAAGAAGAGCAAAACATTGTGAGGTTTCCCAAAATGTGACTCAGAGACACAAAGTGAGCAAATACTGCTAAAAAGGTGGTACCGACAGAGGTGCTGGACGCAGGCTGTCACAAACCTTCAGGTCTCAAAAACACGCAGCCCCCGTGAGCCCCAGGGTCTCCTAGTTCCTCCTGACCTCAAGGAATTGAGACCCAGAGAAAGAGTTTACGCACCAGGTGCACCTTGCCCCAGAGGCCGAGCCCTGAGAGCTGACCTGTGGGTCTCCCCCCCTCACGTACACCTGCGCCAGAGGCTGTGCCCGCGGCCCTCGCACTCCATCTTTCCTTTGCTCACCTTATCGTTCAGTTTAATCAAATACCGCACATACCACAATCAGAACATCTGACTCCTCCTGAGAAACGAGATGTTCTGGCCACCTGGGCCTCTTCTCAGGTGACAAGCATCAGCTGGGACTAATTTGTGACAGCCACCACCATCCCCGCTGCCTGTCGGACCTATGCGTGTTTTTCAGAGAGCCCGGGCCATCCTCCCGTTATTCCACAGAGTGTGTCCCTGGTCCCCACGCTTCCACCAACATGGGAAGACAAGCGAGAGGCTCGGAGCTACAGGCTTTCCCCCCTCGTGCCGGCCTCCTGCTACCTGCGGCCCGGCCCACGCCTGCGCGGCCTCCCCACCTCTGCCACGGCCAGGTCCCCACACAGGCCTGCAGCCCACGCCCGCGACATCGCCCCATGACCCTGCTCTTCCACCTGAAAGTGTTTGGTAGACACCAACAGCATTTCCTCCCCAGTTTTCAGATGACAAAGCAGAAGTGGAAGGAGCTTACCCGAAGCCATGGGGGCCTAGGGAAACGAGTCTTCCAGGGTCCTCCGGGCCCCGGCTCCGGACCGAGGTGCAGCCCAAGACGGAGGACGCTGGGCAGCACCCGGGCCCCCAGAGCCTCCCGGGTGCGGCTGTGTCTCCTCCTGACACCCACACAGGGCTTGCCCAGCCCTGCCGCCAGGAGGGTGACTCAGGCTGACAGGAGCCAGACAGGTTCTTATCTGTGGAAAACTGGAGGCTGCACTGGGCCACTGGGCTGGACCCTTGTGCCCACCCAGCGCCAACTGCCACTGCTCCCGCATGCATCCACTCCTCCAGACGCTGCACTGACCGAGCCCCGTATGTCAGGCACTGCTGCAGGCGAGTGCTTTGACACCCAAAGGGAGAACGTGGATAGGAAACCAGGAAACAAACCAGCTTTATGTGGCAGCGAGTGCTGCAGGGGAATCAACACACGACATGCTTCGGAGGGATCTGGGGTGGGCGCACAGAGACAGAGTCCCAGATCTGTGCTCAAAATGTGTCCCTTCTGTTCTCCAGGCCTCAGCCTCCCAGCTGCCAAACAGCTGACGCTGCTCCACACCGTAGGTCAGGGGCAGGCTGGCAGAAGCCGCCAGAAGCAGGGCCTTGGGGCAGGGAGGGCAAGGAGTTCACCCAGTGGCTGCCTCCCATCCGGCACCTTCGAGCCTGTGTCCTCTGTGGGGCAGGACCAGCCCCACTCACCTGCAGAGGGCCCCTCACTCATGAACATGTTTGGCAGCACCTGTTGAAAGCCGTCGCACCCCTGACCCCATCTCTGGGCCCACAGGGCTTGAGGTCGGGCTGGAGGCAGGTGGGTCCCGCTGCAGCAACCCAGGACTACCCATGCCCCTGCTTCCTGCAGGGAGGATGAGGCCCCTGACCCCGCAGGGTTGCCTGAGTGAAGCAACTTTCGTAGGGAAATGCCTATTTGCTGCCGAACAAGGAATTGGGCCTTATAATCCTGCAGATCGGGGCCTTGGGACAGCGGGGTGCCTGCCCATAAGCCGTCTTGTCACCACACTGAGTTTCCTCTGTCACATCAGGAGGCTGCTCCGTGGGGCGGGTCTGGGCCACACATCCACACCTCATGAGGCGTGTGCCACACACCTCACATTCACCGGCTCAGCCCTGCAGCCACCGCACAAGCTGAGCAGCCGTGCGGCGCTTGTTTCACACATGTCCCCAGGAGGGGACAGACATGGTTCAGAACGAAGCAGAGATGCAGGCAGGACAGGGCGGCCACCGTGTCCCAGGACTTCCCCTCCCAGGGAGGGCTCCTCACAAGCTCCTGGATGAAAGCCCGCCGGTCAGTCTGCTGGCTCTCCTTATCTCCCCACCATGACCCTGCCCTCGGACGGTCATCAGGCCCAGGGCTCAGTCATGACAACTGGAACCTCCTATGTCAGTAGAGGGGGCACTGGAGGGGAGGAGCAATCCCTACTGCTCTCTCCACAGTCCCGTGACAAAACTATTAGCTGGTGTGGTCCCTGCAACAGCCGCCATGACAAAACCAAAGGCACATGTCCCCTCCCTCCCCACCAGATGCTGTTAAACCCTGAGGGATGGTAGCACAGTGGTTGTGTCCTTGTCCCCTCTGTCATCACAGCACCAGAAACTGCTCCACAGGGGGACATCTGCACACACACAGGAAGCACAGGTTTTTGGGGAGCGCTCGGCAGGGTCACCTGCCACGCTGTGGGTGTGGCAGGAGGAGGGCAAGAGGAACCAAGGCTATGGGCTCCAGGGGAAGCCCTGGGGTGTGGGGCCTGTCCCTAGACCCCTTCTGATGACCCTGCAAGGGCCCTGGGGGGCAGAGCCTACATCAGGGGAGTTGGGGTCAAGGTTTTCCACTGGGGAGCAGTGCAGGCAGGGCGTCTGGCCCCCTAGACAGCTTGAGTTGATGTGTATCTGTGGGCTCATCCATGCCATGGGGAGGCTGGGCCCCAAATGTCCTGAGGCCAGGGGCCTCCGTGGATAAGTAGAGGCACCTCCACCCAGGATCCTGGACAGACCGCCCAGTTGCTGTGTGCAGTGACAGGGGCGTGTAGGTGCCCTGCGATCTGCTGTGAAGGATGGCGTCACAAGGGAGGCTGTGCCCAGGAGCAGAACAGCCGGTGCTGTTGGGGCTTGCCAAGGCCTGGGGGCTGCCCCATTGCCCGCCTGAGCCAGGTCCTGGGAGGCAGGGCAGCCAGTTTTGTCTTTTACAAGAGCACATCTGCACACCCAACCCAGACTGGCCCCAACCACTGGGAGGGGGAAGCCCTGTGTGATGGTTTCACGCAGACACCCACTCTCCGAGCTCAAGACCAGGCTCACAGCACCCAAGCACCTTTTCTTTTCCTCTGGGACCATCAGATGTGGAGACCGATCACAAACGAGGCCGTGAGTATGAGTGTGCTTTGTACACTGCTAACCTCACACATCTGCAAGACGGGGTTTTCATTGCAGACACAGGGGGTGTAGGGGGTGGCGGCATAAGGCCTCAAAGCCTCTGAGGTGGCCCGTGTCCTGAACCTTTTGGACTCTCTGACTGGCAGATGTCAAGTGCAAATAGAAAGATGGAGGTCAGTGCAGGGAAGTCTGCAGACGACTCAGGGCAAAATTAGCTCTCAGAATCCATGTTCCACGTGGCCTTAGTGCGGCTCTGAAGCCACCGAAAAATTAACGCCCACCCACTCTAGCGTACAGGCTTCTCGAGCCACGTAGAAAGTGGACAACCTTTGTTAAATGCCCACCTGCACTTGGCTTCCAACCAGGTGCCTTACACGGGGTAGGCTTCCACCCCTTCAGCAGCCATAGGCACACGACAAGCAGCAAATCTGTGATGTGTTCAGAAATGCAGGGTAACGAGTTAAGGGCACCGAGCGGGAAGGGCAGGGCCTTGGCCTTCTCTAGCACAAGTGACTGCTTGCTGTCAGGTGAGGGGCTCGCCTCAATGCCATAGGCAGGAGCTGTCATCAAGGGGTGGAGAGCTGTGCGGCCTGGCCAGCACCTGAACCTGTCTCCACGCAGCAGTCCGAGCTGCGGGAGACAGACAGGCAGCCTTTGCTGGGGTGCCGGGGGCCTGATGTAGTTGAGCAGGGAGAGTGGAGGCCGGGAGCCAGGGCATAGAGTCCCAGCACAGGAAGAGCCCCCTGGGCAAGGACAGGGCACAGAGAAGGGGCCGCCGTCTGTGAAGTGGGAGTGACCACAGAGCTTCCACCGGCCCGCAGAGCTGCCCGTAGCAACACAGACACAGTGAGGACATGCCGGCTGACTGCCACGGACCTGCCAAAAGTCCGGGGCATTCCTTTCCGTTCTGTGTTTTGCAGTCCTGCATGTTCAGAAGTGTCGTCTGTTTGGGAGATTAAATACTTGGTCAGTATGTGGTGGCTGTCCCCTCGCTGTCCCCAAGGAAGCTCTGCACTGAGTGAATGAAGTGGCTCAGCTCCCAGCTAATGAGCGTTCACCTCTGTTTTCCGGCCCCTTTACTTTCGACTTCTCTGTTGAATATTTTGGGCGTGTGTCTCTTGTAAACAGCATTAAGGCAGATTTTAAGACCCAATCTGACACGCCATCTCTCAACTTGGAAGCTTAGGTCACATTCTTTTTTGTAATCTTTAATTTTATAAGCTTTAATTTTGTCATCTTTGTATTTGGACTTGCTTTGTTACCTACATTTTAAATTCTCATTTTAGCCCTTTTTCAATGTTTCTTAGTTTGCCTCTCTCGTCTGATTTTTTGGGGCGGTCAGGGGGTTTGCCACTGTTTTTTATTCCAGTCTCTCTTCCCTTACTGGTTTAGAAGTTACATACTGTATTTCTGCCCTTCTCATGGTCACGACATTTCACTGTTAGTATTTTACATTTCGGGGTCTGCAGGTAAAGAGCATGTATACTTCCTCCCCGCAGAGCCTGTGAGTCTGTGAGCATGTTGAACTTCAGTCCTCTCCCTCTCATCCTGGTGGTGGTGGTGACAGTTTAGTTGTGTCCCCTTCCGAACCCCATGTTTATATGTATAGTTTCTCACAGATAACACGAGGCCTGTTCAGGTTTTCCTACACGTTTGCTGCTTTCTTGGCTCATTGTTCTCACTTGTACAGCAGGTCTCATGTAGAAGAATGACCCCCAAAACCATACATGTCCTTGTCCCAGACTGTGATATGTCAGGTCACATGGAAGGCGGGGTGGGGGGTGGTTAAGGTTACGGGTAGGATGAAGGTTGCTAGTCAGCTGACCCTAGAGCAGAGCCTGAGTGGACTGCATGGTGACATCACAGGGCCCTTCAGGCACAGAAGCAGGAAAGGAGGGGGTCAGCAGTGCAGAATGCGCAGAGCCCCCATCCCCACCCCCAGCAATAATGCAGGAGGCACCAGAAGGTAGAAAAGCTGGGGAAGCAGGTTCCCTGTGAGCCTCCAGCGCCCTCTGACCCCTGACTCCAGCCGGGGGGCATGGGTTAGAATTTCGACAGCAGAAAGGGACGGTCGCAGCTTGTGTTATTCTCAGCCACAAAGTTTGTGGTGGTTTGTTATAGCAACTAACAAAAACACCTAATATACTTAATTCTGGGATTGTTGTCTTTCTTTTAAAACACGCTTCAGACACTCTTCATGAGGGCTCCTTGGTGGTAAACCCGTTTATTGTTTCTCTGGAAACACTTTTATTATATCCTTTTTCTTGACAGATAGTTCTGATAGGTACATAATTCTGTATTAACAATTAATTTTCTCAGCATGTGGCCACCGTGGAAAAAAGTTGCAAAAAGTTAAAATCAGACGGAAAACAGAAATATAGAAAATGCTTAACTTTCTTTTTTAAGGAGGAAACCGTAGTTAAAATAAGGCATTTACAGCTAACGAATTACTAAAATTCAGGAAAAGCGTGTCTCCCAGCACCAGTGAGGTTTCAGGGAGATCCAATGACAGCGAGAGGCTGCCAGTCCAGCTTCCACAGGTGAGTGCGTGTCATGTGCCCAAAGCCCCAGAATATAATGGCCCTTTAGTCCATCGATCCCATTTCAGGGAACCTTTCAACAGAAAATAGTCCAAACAATAAAAGCCACATGATTATTTCAGCAAAGATGAAAACAGCAAACAGGAGAAACTTCCGTGTCCCCCCCCCAAAAAAAAATTAATCACTAACGTGACCTTGGTGGCCTGGGCAGCAAACAGGAGCAGCACTCAGAACACACTGTCAGCGTCACCACTCCCACTGGGCCCAGAGGAAGGGAAAGCGCTGAGGTTCTCTGGAATGCAGAGTCAGGATGCAAATCCCCTCCTTTTCAGAGAAGTTCTGAGCAGCTGGCTGTGCCTCCTAGTGGATGTGACAAAGTGGGGGGTCCACAGCATGAGGCCCAGACTTCTCAACCCTGAGCAACAGACCCCACCCAGAACCCCACACGACACGCACGTAAGGATCAGAGGGTTTGTGATCACGGGACAGAGGGCTGAGTGACCCAGATATGGAACTTCTTGGCTCTGATGAGGACTCAGCTGGAAGCGTTAAGGGCTTCTTGCCATCATCGTGCCAACGGTGTTCCCTGATGCCGTGAGCTCTGGAGTCACCACTGAGGTCACTGCCCTTCCCACTCTCCTCTGCTCGGTTATCCCTCTACCCAGAAGCCCTTCTGCTGGCCCGAAACTCAGGCACCCTGCACACTGAGTCCACTCCTTCGAAGAGCTGGGCCCAGGCACTCCAGCCAGGGTCTGCTCCCTGGGCTTCCATGCCTGTCTCCTGTGTCCCTGTCACTGTGCCGTGCAAGGGCATGCTGGATTTCCATCTGTTTCCTCACTGCTACTGGGAGCTTCTTAAAACCAGAGCCATGTTTAATCACAGAAAAATGGATCAAATATGGGATATGGAATTGGATAACCTGGTTTTCAGTTGTGGCCACACCACTATCTCTGTGAGCTGGGGTAAGTCACCAAGCCTCCCCGAATGTCTCTTTCTTCACTAGTACGATGGGGCCAGAGATGGTCTTTGTCATGGGCTATGGGCACGTGTGACATGCGCGATAAGTGCTGGCTGTGCCAGGCTGTGGGCCCCGAGTGGGCCAAGGCCAGATGCTTAAGCTCCCAGCTCAGGGCCACACCACATGGGCTTAGGGGGTGTGAAGCACCGGATGCCCCAGCCCCCTGGGCCAACAAGAGGCCACCTCTGCGTCTGGAGGTCAAGCTGCTTCCCCTGTCCCTTCAGACACTGGGAAAGTCCCTTCACACACTTCCTCCTGAACACCCATGGAGGCCCAGGAATCAACACCAGGGCAGGACCCAGATACCCCAGCCACTGCCCCACCTCCCGCCCCTGCTCCTGCTCGGCCCACAGACAGTGAGTCACTGCTGACATCACCATGACACCCACTGGTCTGGGACTGTGACCTCAAGGCATGAAGAAACTTTCCTTCTCAGCAGCATCTGCTCAGGTCGCCAGCGATCCATCGGCCCCGCTATTGTCACTGCCCTGAACCTCACTAACCACTAGCCTCTCAGAGCAATGGCAGCCCGACACCCTGTGGGGGCCCCACCTATTGCTGAGAGGCCTGGGACATCTGTCAGGGCTGCCTTCAGAGTGCGGCAGAGTCATAACCCAACAAAGCCAGAAAAGCCACACAGTCTGCACTCAGGTCGGCCCCGACACAAGTCAGTCCTGTCTGTTGTCACATGAAGATTTTACTCTCCTGACTCCAGCCGCTATCTGGGCCACTCACCTGTGAAAGTCAGGGTTAAAAACCCCTCTCCGAGATCCAGATCAAATACAACAGCTCGGTGAGAGAATCAGGGACCGTGTAGGTTCAGCAGACAGCGGTATAACCCGCTTCTCTTCTTCCCAAAGCACTGTTGTCCCCTCTTCTGCCCCTAGAGTCCTAGCTGCCGGGTGGATATCTCCCCACAGTGTGCACCTTCTGCGTGACATGCAGAACCCCCAAGGCAGAACCATTAGCTGTCCATCTTCTTCCTGTTGGTGACAGAACCCTTCTTTTATCAGCTTCCTGTTGCTGCTGTGACAAATCACCACACACATAATGGCTGAAAACACAAACTCATTATTTTACTGTCCAGTAGGTCGGAGGAAGTCTCTCACAGGTGTCACCGGGCAAAAGTCAAGGTGTCAACAAGCCAAGTTCTTTCTGGAGGGTCCAGGAATCTTCTCTGGATTCTAGAGGCGTCCCTCTTCCTGGCTTATGGCTGCATGGCTCACACCATCCATGGGCTCCTGGCTGCAAGGTGGACATTGGAGGAGGAGCACGGCCTTTGACAGAGGAGAGTGTTGGTCCGACTTTCCGCCATTCGTGGGATGCCCAGCAAGCCCTGCTCGTCCAAACCAGGGGCCGGGTGGGGAGGGGGGCACCTGCACGGGCCTTGCCTAGTCTCTGCGGCCAAACTAAGGCCACTTCTGGCCCCTGACCCCCAGTGGAGGTGGAAGGGGCTTCAACATCCCTCCAGCTTGTCCCCTCAGTGCTTAAAAAGCTGGAAAGCTCATTTCTCAGACCCCTTTGCAGCTAGGGGTCCACATACAATCTCGGACACCCCATGGGAGCCTCAAGCCTGGATCTGTCCTTCTGGCAGAGTTTCTGTCTCTCCCTGCAGCTCTCCGGTCTCCAAATGTGGGTAAAGCCATGTTGCCCCTGGAACTGACAGCGAAGCAGCCGCTTTCTGGTCCCTCCCTGTGCCCCAGCGGTGTGAACTGGGTCCTGACAAACACACTAGCATCCGCCTTCCTCCCTGCCTCTGTGCTGTGCCTTGTGTCCGTGGTTCCGTAGACAAGTCCTCTTGCCCTGACTGCCCCCCAACCTTTGCCCAGCATGGACTGGCCCCTGCCCCCCAGCCCCGTTCTCAGTCTCTCTCTTCCTTGCATCCTCTACTTATCCTTTCACTGCACGTTTATTGGGTACTCGCCGCCGTGCAATCACTGAGACGCAAACACACAGGGCACAGCCCATATGAGGCCACTCACAGAAGAGGCTCACAATTAAAATGCGGCATGTTGCCTGTGGGGTGTGTGACCCTGCATCTCGCAGGAGCGTGGGAAAGCGAGTCTTCATATGGCCATGGAGCCCCACACCGTTTCCTAGTGGAGTGGGGTCCTTAGCTTTGCCCTGAGGTGTGACTTCCAACCAGAAGGAGCCTCGTGTGCAAACACAAAGCTTGGGAGAGGGCATGCACCCCGAGGGCCTACAGAAGGCTCATGGTGGCTGTCGCGTGCTGTGTGCGTGGAGACTCATGAGAGCAATGGAGAGATGAGCTGCGGGCTGGCAGGACCCATGAGGGGAGGGAACTTGTCTGTGCCCCGAGCACGTGGGGACCACAGGCAGAGCGGCACATGTAGTCAGGGGCTGGCAGAGCAGGTCAAGGCCATTCTTGCTTGGGGCCTACAGGACAGGGACCGTAGAATCCTTATGGAGAGAAAAGACAAAAGGAGACGATGAGGCTGTTTCGAGAGTGGTGCAGGGAGGAGTTAAGTCAGGGAGGTGGTATCTGGATGGAGGTACGTGTGACAGCTAAGGCCCGAGGGAGAGAGTGAACGAGGAGGGCAGGTGACATCTCAGCTCGCAATATTTCACAATGCCTTTTGTAAAACCACCCGCCCTCACTACCAGAAGGCAAACAGCGAGCTCTTACCTTCGAGTCTGTTCTCTACACAGAGCGAGAGCTGGCTGTATCTGAATGTAATTAGTAATGAGGGTATTTACTCCTTTTTAAAGGGGAGGGCTTCCACTGTGGCTAGAAAAATTCATCTTCCTTGTCACCTGCAGGACAGTGGAGTCATCACACAGGAGAACCAGGCAGGCTGGGGCAACCTGGGCAGAGCGGTGTGCCCGATGTCACCCAGAGTGAGGCCCCCCAAAGTCCTTGTTCTTGTCACCAGTCAGTTACCGTTCTGGCACCCAGAGTGGCCCCTGGTCCCCTGCCGACCTCATCTGGACACCTAACAGGAGAGTAAATTTCCTACGTCTACCGACCCTGGTAAAGTGAAACTTTCTTTTCTTTGCCTTAAAAAGGTCTCCTCTAAGCCTCAAAGGATGTCACATCCGAGCACTAGCCACTTCCCTTGCTCTCGGGATACCACTGCTTCCTGCACTGCTGCTATGAGCAAACTGTTCCCAAGCTGCCTCCTGCACCCACAGGAGACGGCCCTTCCAGAGGCTGCTGGCCTTGAGGTCAAGCAGGTAGCAGAGGCCCTGGCCACAGCATCCCCAGGTGGCCACACGAGAGAGGACTACTGTGAGACCGGCCGTCACTGCACAGCACCAGGCCCACCGATGGCCTGCCCACCCAGCCCGCTCCCTCGCCCTCACTCGGCTGCTGCCTCTCTCCACGGACATCCATGCAGCAATGTGTAGGCCTGCCGGCAGCGCACAACCCACCACACCCTCCGTTCCCATGGGGGACGCTATTTGTGCCCAGCAAATCCCCACTCTGCCACACCGCCTCTCTCTCCACCTTCAGTCTGCTGCCCACCTGAAATGCCTCTGAGCATTTGCTTGGGTGTTTCTCCTCCACTCTCCCATGGGTATCAGCACCTCGCTCTGTCTTGTTCTCACACACACACACACACACACACACACACACACACACGCACACACTGTGTCCAGGGTGGTTGCCTTGCGAGCGGTGGATCAATCCTACTCAAGTTCCCTTTTCTAAACACTCCCCGATTCTTGCCCTGGCTGGCACCTGGCTCCCTGGGGACTGTGCTCACCCTGTGGCCCTCTCAGGAGAAAGAGCTGGTTCAGGCCAGGAAGTCAGGCCACCATCAGGTCACCCCTGCATTGACACCGACATCAGATGCAACCTTTGTAAATTGGACCAACCAAAACAAGCAGGAGCCCCACCTTTTGAAGTGACAGCACCCCGCCCCTCTCTCAGCTTTAGGGTCCTGTTCTCCTGTCACCCCTCTCTGTGCTAATACTCGGTCCTTGTCTTCATCCTAGACCCTGAGGGACTGGACTGTTCAATCCTCGGCTTTCTCACCTCCAGTGACTTCCACTTCTACTCTCCCTCGGGCTATACCCTGTGCTTTGTTATTATTAGTAAACTCTTTAGCACTAAAAAGTCCGACCCTCAACCCTAGACCCTCGGGAGGACAATGGACCATCTCTGTAACCATCTCTTCCCTACTCCTCTCTCCACTGTCCTTTCCTTCATCCCTGTCACCCAGCACACAAGGGAGCCCACTCCTATCCCAGGCCCCTCCCCACTCAGTCTCCTCGGGCCCCTCATCACTGATCACTCTGTCTTTAGCAAGCCTCTGTGCTGTACCCACCTAGGGCTCACCCTGTCAGCTCCCTCAGGCCTCCCCAAGCTGGATGTGGTCACTGTGGGCACACATCCACCAGGATGGGAGAAACGTGGCTCTGTCCCCTTCCCACCACCCGTAAATGAAGCGCCCTCTCATCCTTCCCCATTTCTGCTGGTAGATTTGTGTGCAAGGCCTGCCATTTCTTGTCGCACAAAGAGCATTGCCCACCGTGCCGGTTTCACGGCGACAGACAAGGAGGCCCCAGCCACACGGGAACCCCTCACATTTCCAGAAGCGGAGAGCTGAGAGTCGAGACCCAGCACAAGACTGTCACTTTGCTCTGGCATTAGGAAAACCTGCATAAATATTCATTACTATCACCAGCACTTCTGTGCTTTGTTAAAATAAAATATTATTTAAACAGAAGGGTCTTACAGGACACCGGAGGCTTCAGTAGCTGTTATGTCCCGTAAAAACCCCTGAACAAAACCGTAATTTTAGTTTTTCATCTGAACTGGCGATGTGCTGTGGCGGTGGCTTTAAAGCAAGCCCCCCGGTTCTCTGAAGGCAGATGACATTGGTGACGCACTTCTAACGAGTGGAGTGAGGTGGGGGGGGGGGGGTCACTTCCAAAGTCAAATCACCGGAGGTTGTACAGCCGTCTGCCTGGCTCTGTCCCTCAAGACACACACTCTTGGGACCCAGTCACCACGTTGTGGGGAGGCCCAGGCGGTCTGGGATGGCCTAGTAAGGTACCAGCAGGAAGCCGCCATCACCCGCAGGCTATGAAATCAGTGAGCCGCTGGGTGACTCCAGCTCCCTGCCTTGAGCCCCGCAGCTGAGCTGGGTGGGGAAGAGACGGGCTATCCCCACTGAGCACTGGTCAGTGCAGGTTTACACCCAGAATAAACACTGTCTTTTTCTCTCTCTTGTTTTTAAACTACTGAGTTTCGAGATGGTCACTTCACACTGACAGTTAAATGAAGCAGTTGCCTTGGAAGTAAAGTAGAAAAGGCGTCTCCATGTCCTTAAACCAAGCAGAAGATTCCGTGTTAAGTCTGAGGAAGGTCGTTGGCATGTTCCCTCCAGGTGCATCAGGGAGGTTCGTCAGGGAGATGCAAGCGGGTGACCTGCTCCATCTAGTCCATTAGGTGCAGGTGACTCCAGCGGGAGACTTCCTCAGACAGCAGGTGGCCAAGCAGAACCGTAAACTCAGATGAGCTCTCTGCAGAACCCACACACGTAGCTGGGAAACCCCCATGCACTCCATTTTCCAGGCCTGCCCCCCGCACATCAGCTTGTATACACGTCCAGGCCTACTGCATATTGGAAAACCCTCTCCAGCTTCATGTCTCCTCTGGCTACATATGTCTATCTTCCCCCCTCATGGCTGATCCACTGGAGACATAGTGTCCTCACCCCTAACCTCGAGACCCTGCCCGGGACGTCCGCTCAAGGGTCTCTGAGCTCCCATGGATGCTGAACTTCGCCCGACTCCATGCCGTCGGGTGTTGAACTGCTGCACAGCTCTGAGGCCCTGTGCTGCCCTGTGTCCACTCTCCATGTCCCCAGCCGTGCCCCCACCCCCAGCCTCATGGTTCCACCCCCACCAAAGGCTCTGTGGCCTCCCAGATGCCTCTCTGTCCTGGATGGGCATTTCTGGCATTTCACTCAGGTTCTAGAATCTTCTTTATTACTGAAAACCCCAAAGGAGTGATAGGCGTGGAGGCTGAAGGGCCCAGGCACCCTAAGTCTTCAGTGGCAAGGCCTAGAAGTCTGGGTAGGCTGAAGTCTAGTTGATCTGACTCTGTGGAGGAAAGCAATTTGACTCTCTCTTGAGGGGGTATAGATCACAGTCTACTTTCCTTTGACTTTTCTTGCCACAGCGTGGACAAGGGCCTGGAGGAAGATGAGAATGAGAGTAACCTTTGACTCAGTGTCCCTTCTTGCCACACTTAAAGCAGGGGCCCGGAGGGGTCTTGAGGGTTCTGCCCTTAGGCGTTTGCTTATTTCTGTGAGAGGCCTGGATAGCTGCTGCCAGAATCTGGCATTTAGCCTGATCTCCCTTGAGTTGTTCATTTTTCATTTTCTCATCCCTATTATTGAAAACTTTAAAGGCAGCATTTAAGAGGTCCCTTTGTGGGGTTTGGGGGCCATCTTCCAGCCTCTTTAATTTGCATCTGACGTCAGGGGCCAATTGAGAAATGAAATGAGTATGTAGGAAGAGGAGGCCTTCCTCTGGGGAAGGGTCGAGTTTAGTATATTTTTGGAGAGCCTCTGTTAGGCAAGACAGAAAAGGTGTGGGATTTTCATCTGGACCTTGGCTGATCTCTGAGTTTTTCATAGTTAACTGCCTTGTGTGCCTCTTTCTAAAGTCCTGCTATGAGGCAATTACCGTAGGATTTCAGTGTCTGTGGCCTGGGAAATCTATCTGATAGTACCAGTTGGGATCCTATCTGGGGACAGCTACTGCCCCCATCAGCTGTTGATTATCTTGTCAGTGGAGATTATCAGCCTGACCCTGAGCAGCTAGCCAGACTCTCTTTTTCTTCAGGGGAGAGCAGAAGAAAGGATTATGTAGGGGTCATGCCAGCTAAGATCACAGAATTGAGTTAGATATTCAGATTCTTTGACATAAGTGGCGGGGTCGGTGGAGAGGACCCTTTCAATTGGAGAGAGATTGACCAGAGAGAAGGAGACATGCATGAAGACTATACCCTCGGCTCCTGCAACGTCCCTTAAAGGGAAAAGAGTGGCAGCCTCCTGGGACCAGTCGGAGACCTTGTGTGAGGCAGGGTTTCTGAGAAATTCAAGCTAGACTCATTGGGAGCTGAGGGGTTAAAGGAGGAAGGAGTAGAGAAGTTGTGAGCTGAAGGGTTAAGGGGAGAGGGAGTGGGGGAGTTGTCTGGCAGGTCGGTTGAAAGAGGGGCATGCGGGGGTGGGGGCCTAAGGGCTGGGAGTCCCTGGTCAGTGGGATCAAAAGAGAAAGTGTCAGTTTCAGAGTCAAGGGAAGCAGATTGTTTGGAGTGAAGAAGTAAAATCTGATCAGTAGAGCAGGATTTACAGAGAGAGGGTCTGGAGTGGGGAGTAAAGAAGGCCTGGACATAGGAAACTTCAAACCACTTTCCAGTACAATGACAGAAGTTGCCAAGGTCTATTAATGTGTTATAATCAAAGGTACTATTCTCAGGCCATTAGGATTCATTATCCAATTTACCTTGTGGCCAAGCGGTGTTAGAATAGAAAATGAGACACTTAGGTCTGATATCACCCTCCAGGCTGAGATTGTCTAGGTTCCTTAAAAGGCAGGCAAGGGGGGTGGTTTTGGAGCATGTGGAGGGTGTGTTCCCCATGATGAAGAGAATGAGAACGACAGGGAAAGTGAGGAGGGCGAGTGGCAAACCACAAGGGAGCGAACGGCTCTTTGCTTGGGCGACCGCACTGACAAAGAGACCGTCCGCCAGAGCAGAGGGGTCATTTCTGAGCCAGGCATCCTCAGCTCAGGAAGACCTGAGGCCAGGAGGCCAAGGAGTCTTCTTACCTAGCGCTAGGATTTGTCAGAGAACAAGAGAGACAGAAGACCCGAGAAGAGGTAGGTGGGTAAACACTCACCCACAAATTAAATGACCAATGTGGACTAGCAGGTCAGCAATGAAAAGGTGAAGCTCCTGGTCCAGCGTCCTCCCTGGACTGGGTTCAAAGAGGATTTGGGAGGTTAGGGTTAAACAGCTTATTGAGCAAGGAAAAGGAAGGATCCAGAAGTTAGTCCGAGGGAGCTGCTGCAGCCCACTGCTCTCCAGGTTGCAAACCAATAACCTCAGGGCTCAGAGGAGTGGCCACTGAATCTGCACCGAACCCTCCCGAGTTTTGGCACCAGATGTTAGGTTCGCCGAAGGAGGAACGTACAAGGCCGAAGGGGTTAAGCAAGATTTATCTTAGCAGAGCGACAGCCTGGCTGAGCTGAAGATGGCATCAGCCCTGAGTGCAAGGGGACCTGAAACTTATATGAGACTTGAGGTAGGCTTCTGTGGTGGGAATATTTTGGGCAGGGAAATTGGCAGGGAAGGAAAGAAAGTCTAGTGAAGCAGGTGGTGAGCATGTAGTGTTACCAACCCAGATACAAGGTCCAGTTCACAAAGAAAAGTAAGGGAAGAGTCTGGTTTCCACACCATGGGGGTAGGGATAGGGCCCTCCTGGACCTAACAGCTTCCAGCCCATTCTGCCAGCCCACCTCCGTGCCATGCCTTAGTTCTTCCCGTCCCAGACAGCCCACTCTCCTCAGGGCTCAGTGGGAGTGGACGGAGTAGGAGCCCCAAGGAGGCCGTGCCCCTCCTCTCTCCGGACAGCAGCCAGAGGCACTGTATTCCGAGGCACACGCACATGCCACATCTCCTCAGAGTCACTGATGGGAATCCCATGCTGCCCCCCGAGGAGGACCAAACTTCCAGCAGACTGGAACCTCCCCAGAGCCACTCCTGTCCCTCTGTCCCTTCCTGGTCCCCCTGGCTCCAAGCACTTGTGCCCCTTGGAGTGACTCACCGAAGACTCCTTGCCTGGTATTATCCTCTTCAGCTGGACAGTCATTAGCAACGCGGGCTTTTCAACATGGCCCTTTACTGCCAACAGTCCTGATGACATCACACGGATGTTCCTTCTATGACATCAGAATGTGGGAGGTGCCCCGCCAGGTGGGGACTGGCATGCGAGGGGGGTGGCCTCCCACAGGTCTGAGCTGGTTTGGTGTGTGTTGTAGTGAAAACAGCTCTTGGCTTCTGTGACCCACAGTAGGGGTGCAGACAAGATACTGGTGAGGTAAAGTGTCTGCAGCCAGCTGGGCCTGCCCACACCCTGCTCTCCTGCAAAGATCCGTTCAGGCAGCGGCCATTATGGTGAAGTGGTCTGCCAGCCTAGGAAGTGCCATTCGCGAGGGCCACCAGAGGACCACCTTGCCGGTGAGCTGAGCCCCGGCGAGCTCTCAGCACCAGCCTCCCTGCATTTCCACGTGGGTGGGGTGTGGGGGCGTTGCACAGCTCTCCATGAGAGTGACTTTCCATGATCTCCCCTGACTAATGAGCCAGTAGAGAGTGACACATTGGTAATATCCGCGGCACATGCTTTGGCTGGAGCGTTATGTTTTGATTGTCAGCTTCCTGTTTTAGCAATTCCCATTTCGTCATGGAAATACATATACGAGGGTCATGTGCGCTGACTGCGTTGGATGTCCATGGGACTGACCACAGAGGAGGGGAAGTTCAGCACAGGGGGGTCCTGGGGCCCCACAAAATCACTCGGGGGTTTCCTGGGCCCCACAGGTATAGGTCTATACCCAAGGGCCCCAGAACCAGGGTGCTGTTGTCCCAGAACAAGAAAAGACAGCACATTCTTTGTACTTTCCTGCACCCTTTGTCTTGTGGGGCCCCACGGGGTTGGCTGAGGCCCCCTGCCTTGGGAAGGAGACTCTTTCCTTAGTCACTGAGTCACATCGAGTCTCCAGCAGATTCACCCAGGGATTTCAGGTGTCAGCAATCAGGGTTCCCTCAGCCCAGCCCAGTTGACACACAAAAGTAACCAGCACAGTAACCCACCTTCTACATAAACCCACTGACATGCCCTGGAACTGCCTCCCAGGGCAAGCCTGCCACATGCTTGGAGAGATGGACCACACAACCTGCATTGGTCTCTGTCCCTGGGCCTCAGAAACATCCCATGTGGAAGAGCCTTGCTCCAGTGTCTTTTGTCTCCGCCTGCTATGACCACAGTCTGGGCCAGGCATCCCCGACTTGAAGAAAATGAGGGCAGGAGCAGAAGATTCAGTGCAATGCCATGGTCACAGGGAGGAAGGATCAAGCTTGTGACAAACATACAGGACATACGAGCCTGTGTTCAAGTCTCTTCCAACCCAGGCTTGAGGTCCTGGAAGCAGGGTCCACCACCCCTGCTCAGGGCCCTAAGAAGCTCTGGGAAGGGAGGGGTCTGAGAAGGGAGCATCTTCTGGGAGTAAGGCAGGGACTTGGGCCACAGGGCTGATGCCAGTGACACTAAACAAGGGGCTTTGGTGTCCTTGCTCCTACAGTTCAGGCCCAGATGGCCAAAGAAGCTGATCAGTTGCCACCACCTGCAGGCTACAGGCCACACTGCAGGCCCCTGGCCTCTGGGCTCCAGGTGGGCAGGGACAAATGACAGATGCACACACTTGTACTCACTCAAACATGAAGTCCAACTGGAAATGCCATCAAATACCTCACATGCCAGCATGTGACACACACAGCACACACACGGACACAGACACCAATCCACATGTACAACATACCTGCACACCCAGATACCTATGCACTCAAAGAGCATTCATGCATACATAGACTCCAACGAACACACACAGTGCACATGTGCACACAGGTGGACACAGATTCATGTATACACACAGCACATACGCAGACACAGATGTTCATGCACACATAGCACACATGTAGATACAGGTTCATGTATGTGCCCATGAACAAATGTACACCATACACACACATGTGCACATGTGTGTGCTCATGAGCCCACACACATGTGTGTGCACTAACACACACACAGCCACATTCAGGGTTTCCTCCAGGCCTATGTGTGCCCATCTCCTCTGCCTGGACCATGCTGACCTGCTCATATCTCCCAGCCCCTCCCCAGCAGCCCCATGCGGGCCCCACAGGGGACTACGCACTGCATCCAATCACGTTTCCTGCCTGGCTCTGAACTTCCAGCTTCCTCTCAGAAATAAATAGCAAGTACAAACCTCAGCATGCCTCTCCCAGAACACAAGTGATAACAGCTCTGAGGTCCTGTGTGGTCACCAGGGAGAAGGAAGGGTTAAAGGTGCAAGCTGAGTTGGTGGCATCCCCGAAATGCACCTGTCAAAAACTACTTCTTCTTTCCCAAAATCGCCAGCAAGAGCATACGCCAGTATCCCCATAGAGCCATGCAGTCTCCTTCCTGTCACTCTGTGGGAAGCCGTTTTCAAGCGCGAGCTTTTATTTGTGACATCTAGTCTCCCCACCAACTCCACAACTTTACAAGGTCAAGGTGCATCTTCTAAATCCCATGTATTCATTTCCTCTCCTGAGCACCAACACACAGCTGCATATATTGGGTGCTGTAAGTGTTTTCACATAAGTGGAGAACTCGGCCCAAGTCACCGTCATTGGCCCTGTTCTGTGAGCTGGGCCCACAGCCACCTAGGCCTGCCCACCTGAGTGACCATGAGTGAAGGAGACAAGTAGCCACGGGAAGGGACAGGTCAGGCCAACCTTGGAGCCATAGCACCAGTGCTGACCCCAGGGCAATGCCAAGTGGAAGGTTAGGGGCAAGGGGTGCCAAGAATGAGCCAGAATGAGCCGAAGCCCTGGGAGCAGCTGGTGGGTCCCATGTTGGCCTTGGGGGCCAAGCTTAAAACCCAGGTCCCACCTAGCCCTCCCAGACAAAGTTCAAGCTCCCCTCAAGGTCCTGCCCATCTTCACAGCCTACATTTCAGCAACACTCAGCCCAGCCGCAGGCACCAGGTCCCAGCATGTGGATGGCTCATCTCGCCTAACATCACTCCCCACAATGCACTCTGGTCAGAGCGACCCTCCCTACTTCAATTGGAAAGCTGCTTGCTCTTAGAGGCCCATGTTAAACACCCTATGCTTTCTGCAGCCCCGCCAGCACCAGCTCCACCCTGCAGTCATGTTGTCCCCTTGTTGCCACAGCCATCCTCACACTGCATCCAACAGGAACCAAGCGATCATCCCCCAACTCACCAGAGATTTCTCACTGCCCGTTGCCTCTTGGTAAGCCACAATTAAATGGAACTTGCCCTCAAATTCACAGAGAAGCCCTGGGATGGAGGGGAATGCAGGGCCCTGGAGACACAGGAAAGGGGTCCAGAACATTGGAGACCCCGTCCCCTGGCCCACCGTCCTCTGCTTCCTCCCTGCCTCCCCCTGTACATGAAATGAACCAAACCCCTCACCTGGCCTTCCTGGCCCTCAACAGGGCCATGGGGTTGCCCACCTCCTGATCCTCTCTATAGCCCTCCAGTCCCCAGCCACCAGCCATCCTTGGCCATCTGAATGCCCAGCCATCTTCTGTCCCAGGGCCTGAGCTTTGCTCCTCCCCTATCACTCCTCATCTTGCGCCTTTCTGTCCCTCAACCTCAGCTCATGTATCACTTCCTCAAAATGTCAGGGTCGGGCAGAAAAAAAGTGTAGATAATAGAGGCTCTGTTCATCCCTCTGGTGACCAAATCAATGTTTTGACAGAAACAAGGAGCAAACAGCAAGGAATATTGCCAGGGATCTAGATGAACAAGCCATATAGCTAGGGAGAAATCTAAGAAGTCACCCTGCAACAGCAGAAGGTAGAACGAAGTGAGAACAAGAGGCTGCCTGGTCCCAAGTGGCTGAGTGGGACAGAGGCTACGGCAGCCAGCAGCTGCAGATGCCTCTTAAAGAGGCCGTGTCCATAAGTGGACTTTCACAGTGACAGACCTGCTTGCTTTGAGCACCAGTGCCGGTTAGGCTGTGCAGGGGGCACCTGGGTCTTACAGGGTGAGTTGCTGCAGTGAGGGCCGAGGAGAGATTCGCTCTATACAGAAGTGCCAGATGTATCCATTGTTCCCCTGTTGAGCCCTTCCCAGTCCCAGTGAGTGGAATCAGCACTGCCAAAGCAGAGACTTCATCAAACGGGATAACAGAGGTCGCTCTGCCCAGAGGATTTTCTGAAACCCTACCTCCCCTGATTCATGGTCTCACTCCAGCCACATCCAGGTGTGTCCTCAGAGTCAAGTGCTCCTTGGGGAGCAGCACCTAGACTCTAAAACTGGTTGCAGCTAGCTTTGGTTTCTGGTGTGGCCTTTTGAGGCAACCATAAGCACAGCATCTGTGGATGGCTTGCTGAATCTTAACAGGTGGCTCCAGAGGGGTAGAGGCTTGGGCTAAATTTGACCTGCAGCTGAAACCCTCAGGACTGTGCCACGGGACACTTACTTCACAAATCCACACTAATAAGACCAGGAGAAGTAGGAGCTTTACTTAGTAACAGACACAGAAACAGACACAGAAAGGCAGCCAAAATGGGAAGACAAAGAAACCATATGAGAGAACAGAACAGAGATCCAGGAATAATGGAGTCAAGCAATCTAACAGATGCAGAGTTCAAAACAATGGTTATTAAGGTGCTCAATGAAGTTAGGGGAAGTGTAGATTAATTCAGCGAGAATTTTAACAAAGAGTCAAGAACATAAAAATGGTAATTATAAAAGAGAACTAGTCAAAAATAAAGAACACATTATCTGAAATGAGAAGTATATTAAATGGAATAAATAAAGTGAATAAAGAAGAGGATCAAATAACCTATACAGAGGATTGGAAAGCCAAGGACACTCAATCAGAATGCCAAGAAAAAAGAAGCCAAGAGTATAATAATAATTTAAGGAGCCTATGAGACACTATTAAAGGTAAAAATATCCATACCATGGGAGTACCTGAAGGAAAACAAGATGTTGAAGAGCTATTTGAAGAAATAATGATGGAAAACTTCCCTAATCTGGTGAAAGAAATAGACATAAACCCCAGGAAACTCAGAGAGTCCCAAAAACCAGGAACCCAAAGAGGCCCACACCAAAACACACCACAGTGAAATTGCCAAAGATTAAATACAAAGAGAGAATCTTAAAAGCAGCAAGAGAAAAGCAGTTACTTCCCCACAAGGGAGCTCCCATAAGACTAGCACCTGATTTCTCAAAAGAAACTATGCAGGACAGAAGGGCTTGGCACAAAATATTTGACGTGATGAAAACCTAGAATCTACAACCAAGAATACTTTATCCAGCAAAGCCATCGTTTAGACCTTCTCAGACAAAACTAAGCTAAAGGAATTTGTGATCATTAAGCCAGTATTATAGGAAATGTTGGAGGGACTTTTTTTAGAAGAAAAGAAACATGCAAAAAACAGGAATAAAGAATGGCAATAACTACATTCCCATCAACAACTACTTCAAATGGAAAAAAATTAAGTGCTCCAACCAAAAGCTAGAGTGGCTGAATGGGTGAGAAAATAAGACCCCTACATACGCTGCCTACAAGAGACTCACTTCAGATTAAAAGACACACACATACTAAAAGAAAAGGGGATAGAAAAAGATATTGCCTTGATGGACCTAGAGGGGATTGCAGTGACTGAAATGGGTCAGATAGAGAAAGACAAATATCGCATGATTTCACATACATGTGGAATCTAAAGAACAAAATCAGCCACAACAACAACAAAAGTGGAAATAAACTCAGATACAGAGAATATTTTGAGGGATACTAGATAGGAGGAGGGTTGGGAAAACAAAAGAGGCAAAGGGATTAAGAGATACAAATGGATAGTTGCAGAATAGACATGGAGATATAGAGTGTAGCACGGGGAAGAGGGTTAATAATGCTGTACTATGTAAGGAAGAAGAGGGGTACTAGATTAGGGGAATGATAACTTTGTGAGTTATGCGGATCTCTGGTCACTATACAACTGAAACTGGTGTATTATTGTATGCCAACTATAATTGAAAAAAACTCACTGAATTGTACAATATAAATACAAGCAACTAATTGTCCATTATACCTCAATAAAGACAAAAAACGTCAGGGTCACTTCTACACCACCCTCTCTGTCTCTGTGCGCAGCTGCCACTCTGCCCTCTGTAGGGGAGCGGCCGATATGTCTTCGTGCTTATTGGCTTGCCCAGTGTTTATCCACTCAAGCATCAGCGGGTTCAGCGGCCACTCTGGGCCCAGTCCTGGAGTGTGAGGTGTGAACATTGTGGGTGTCTCTGTGGTCACGTGAGCTCCAGGAACTGCACTCCTCTTAGCGTAGCCTCACCTGTCAGACGGCCATAGGCAGCTCACCTTAGAGTTGTCCTGAGTGCAGACACACAGCTCCAGATGCACTAGCCCGACGCGTGGACGCCGAGTGGTCCTCGGTCACGGGAGAGCACCAGCCAGCAGCCCACCCACTGAGCCCACACCATGGGCTACATTCTCGCCAGAGTACAACCACACAACCCCGGGGAAAAGAAGAGGGACCGGGGCCAACCCCCCAAGCCTTAGTCATGGTGCCCTGCTCCCGGTGTTAGACACCACACTCAGTGGCCTGAGGCCACATCAGTCTTCTACGGCTGTAACAAACCACCACCAACTCCAGTTAAGTCAGCATGACTTTACTATCTCTCTGTCTGGAACGGATCTGAAATGGGTGTCCCAGGATTAAACCACGGGTGGGCAGGGTTCATTCCTTCCAGAGGCTTCAGGGAAACACAGCACTCCCATTTTTCCTCTCTGGAAATTGTCCGTACTCCCTGGCTCATGGCCCCCTTGTTCCAGCTTTAAAATTAGCCACTTCCAATCTCTCTCCAACTCCCACCCAGCTGTTCCCCTCTAACAAGTCTCCCAACAATTCAGGATGGTCTCCCCAAGTCAAGATTTGTAACTTGATCATGCTTGCAAAGTCCCTTTGGTCTTGTAAGAGAACCAAGTCACAGGGGCTGGGGACTGGGGTCTGGACCTCTTTGAGGGCTGCCTCCTGCCCGCTATCGACTCTGCTCAAAGTAGAATGTGGTGCGGGCAGAGAGCTCAGGCTCCCTGGCCAGGCGCACCGGCTGCTGGGGTTCGTCCGGGCCGCAGAGAAACCAGCCAGGCCAGGCAGCAGCTTCGAGCCTGAAGGCAGGGCCCACACTTCCCTGGAAGAAAGTAAAACGTGTGGCCTGCTCACCGCCCTTGTACAGGTCCTCGATGTTCACATCCTGTGGGGACAAGTGGCCAGCTGCAGAGCAAGGCTGCTGACAGGGGTGCCAGCCCTGGGGACCTCAGGGTCTGGTTAGGACCTGGTGGGCCAGGAGGGTCTTTACTGGGAGCTATCCTGAGGGCAAGGGCCTTGGCACTAGGTGCAGAGTGCAATGGCAGAAACCCTCCTGGGAGGGTGGTGTGGGCCTGGCTGAGGACCCACGGATGGGAGCAGAGAGGGCAGAGCCACAGGGTCTAGGAAGTGGGGTGACCTCTGGGGACAGGCACATCTGCAGGATCCCCTGGACCAGGCGCATCTCACCTCCAGCTGCAGGGAAGGCCCCTCCCCTGCCTCCACACAGGCCAGGCAGCGGCTGCCTCCCTGGACGCCCAGGAAGATGGGGACCTTGGAGCGGTCTAGGCCTCTGTTGGGGAGTGTGCAGACCTTTTCTGGGAGGAAAGAACAGAGCTGAGACCCCTATAGGCATCGTGACCTTCTCATTAGAAGGGCCCTCAGCTGCCCCTTCCCAGGAGAGGAGGGAAGGGGAGCCTGTGGTAGGGAAGGCCCAGGGCTCACCTGCACAGCAGTCACCTGCATCAGGGTTCCCCAGCAGGAGCTGGTCGCCTCTCGTGTACAAAGCTTGCTGGTCTGCATCCCTAATGCTGGAACAGATGGCAGAGCTGATGGACCGTGCTCCCTTCACTCTGATCATCACACTGAGCATCAGCTGCTTCTTCTACAGGCAAGTGGGTCCCGCCCCCCCACCCCCACCCCCGAGCAGGTAGGAGCCAGCCATCTCACTGGGAGCTGATGGGAGCTCAGCATTGTCCCACTCATGGGCCCTGGCCACGCCTCCCAGACAGACTTCCTGGTGAGGCTGAGGTGCTGCCAGGGTGCAGTAAGAGTCACTCAGGTTTCTGGGCCTGCCCCCATTTTTCGCAGATGTTTGTCCTTTTAGGTAAAGGGATCAACTGAGTGTATAATGAAGTGAGATGTGTTTTTCAGCTACTTTAAAGATCTTTTAATGAAAGAAAATCCACAAATTGGAAAATAAAAACCCTATGTGACAGTAAGGATGCCACATGGCCAACTATCCTGGGCAGGTGCTCTCTGGGACTCCCATTTACAGGTGCCAAGTGCATGAGATCAGCAGAGAGCTGGAGCAGGCCCAGTGTCAGCCACTGGGCTTGGCTGCGGTTCTAATGATGGGCCCGGGAGGTGATGACAGGCCTGGGCTCGGGAGGAACCGTGCTGAGTCAGCGTGTGCAAAGCCGGCAGCCTCTTAGCTCGGTCCCCTGGTTGGTTTAAAAACATTTGTCAGCCACTCTCAGGCCTGGGGAGCCGGCCTTACCTCCCAAGCAGGGACCTCAAAGCCAATGCAGAGCCTCCAGGAGATTTTCCTCTAGATAACAGCTAATTATACACCCTTAGCTAATGAGTGTTGTGTTTAAGGCAAGTCTGCTTGTCAATAAAAACTAAAGACCTCAGGAGCCAGCCGGACCACCAGGACTGTGCTGCGTCAGCCAGCAGTGGGCTATTTGCAGGCCTGAACCCAAGTGTGGCATCTGTCCCCTAACCTGCATGTTTGTGCATGTGTCCTGCCTTCCCAGCCAAGCTGTCACTTCCTGGGGCCCCGCCCAGCATTGTGTTGGGGCAGGGTACTCACGGGGGAGCAGACGGGGCCCCCAAAGGCCAGGCTATTTTGTTTTTATTATATCTCGTCTCTCCCTGGAAGAACTAGAAATGGTTTACAGCAGAAGTCACAGACAGTAAAGAGAGCACTGTAAGCAAACACCCTAATGTCGGATGAGGTAAAGGTCAAGTGAGACCTAGAAGCCCAGACCAGGAGCAGAGACAACAAAGGTGCTGCCAGCTAGACTCAAACCACCTCTGAGGTTTGAAGAGAGGTAGAGCAGCTCAGAGAACCTGCAGGCTGGCCAGGCTCTGGGTGACATCAGGGAATTCATTTAAGCACTTCAAGCCGCAGTTTCCAGACAAATAGGCTCTGTGACCCGAGCAGGCCTCTCAGGACAGAGGCAAAGAGTGGGATGGCTGGCATCCTGCACAGGCTTGGGAAAGGTCTGTTGTCATTGAGGTTAATTGAGCTTAATTATGGGGCACTGGAGGTTCCCACGGTGAGAAAGAGACTCGTTCCTCTGACTCCACCCCTGCCCTGTCCCGTGTCATCCCCGGGCCCTGATCAGAAGAGCAGGACTTACATGTAGTATCTTGCCATGGGGAGGGAGCACATCCTGTGGTCAGAGGTGGCTGGTCCTTGCTGAGGGGAGGGGACAAGGGCTATCAGAGGAGGCAGACAGCCCATGCACCCTCAGTCCCCAGCCATAGGAAGGAAGGTCTCCCCAGCTCTCCACACCCCAGGTAGATCTGGCTGCCCCTACCTGGTTCCATCTGGTAACAGACTGAGCTGACTGGGGTGTGACCTGTGACTGTGCCCTGGTGCCAGCCTGGGAAGTTGGAGAACTGGTCCCCAAACCCTTTATCTAGGGGCTGAGCCTCCCAGCTCGAGGACAAACCTGCTCAAACCCTGTCCCACATCCCAACCTAGCTGAGAGTCCCCATACTTTGCCTCTCTGCCTAAGCAGGAGTTAGGACCCAGCACTGAGGGACAAGCAAGCGGTCCTGCAGAGTTAGGTAGCACTGTCCTTAGGGACTGGACCGCTTTGCTGAGACTATGGAGATGGAGAGGCCTACCTGACCCCCACAGGCCCCTGTCTGCCCCAGATGGAAGCAGGACAGGCTTGAGATACAGACACTGCTTGAGGACAAGGGATCTAGACCAACACCAGTGTCCCCAACCATATCAGCCCCAGGCATCGGAGCCCCTCCGTCTGGCTTACCTTCTTGAGAGCTTTTCCCCAAGATGAACTTCAGGAAGGCTGTCCTGGAATCTAGCTTGGAAAATCCAGAGTGATTTAGGGCACAAGGGTGGCTGGAGTTAGGACAGAAAAGTGAGATGCAAGCCTGGTTATGGCCAAGGTCCTGGAGCAGATGTGATTCTCACTCAGTAAGACGGGAAAAGAGAAGGAAGAACAGCAGGGAATGAGGTGGGTAGGAGGAAGGAGCAGGGCTCAGAGAGAAAGAAGGTGGCACTGGGGCGTTTGGGGAGGCGGGTGACAGGACAGGTTGGTGCTGGCAGCCTGATTGGACACCCCAGCAGCACTGGCCATGGCCTGGGCGCGGTACTCAGGCAGCCTGAGCACTGGACCTGCCCCTCAGACGATCTGCAGCCTGTCCCTGAGCTTTGCGGTGACAGTGAAGGGTGACAGGGCACCTTGTGGGTGTGCAAATCTGGACGGAAGTTGGTGATGCGATCGGTCTTAAAGGAGTCTCCACACCCTGCTTCCCTCTGCTGCCCTCACTCTAAGGAAAAGTAAAGGGTTTCCCGAGAGCTTCCCCATCAAGGTGCTCACTCGCTGCACCACCGCCCACAACAGCAAAAAGCTGCGATGGCCAACGACGGGCCGGGCCGCCGGTCAAAAAGCAGCAGCAAGTTTGGCGAGCAGGAAGGTGTGTGCGGGCAAGATGATGCTGCAGATGGACATGTCATGGCACGAGCGTTCACAACACACTGAGCGAAAGGTGTGGGTGATCAGCATCCCGTACGCTGTGGCTCCACTTAATGCCTGCACACGGGACAGCACAGAGGACCCACACCTGCCGAGCCACAGCACTGCCGCCCTGCCGTGCCAGGGTCCCGAGTGGCAGTTATGTTCTTTAAATGTCTTTTAACATTTTTCCTATATGAACATGAATTCCCTCTGTAGTATAGAGTCTTAATTTTTTTAAGCGAAGTAAGTGTTTAACTAAAGTCTTGGGGTGTGGAGGGCAGCACAGGGGACACAGTCGATCGGATTGAGATAACATGATGGTGCCAGGCGGGGGCTAATCAGGGGTTGCCGCATAAGGTGTCTAAAATGTCTAACCCCAGCACGGTGCACTTGGAGCTAATATGATATTGTACATCAACTGTAACTGAAAAAACAATTTTTAATTAAAAAAATGAAGACCCAGAATCTAGCAACCCAAACAATCAAATTTCAATAAGAAATAAACTGTTGAGTTTAAATTGTAATTTTTAAAAAATTAAATTAAAAATAAAGTCACTGGCTCCCAAAAGCTCCTGCCATTGAGTCACCTGGGCTATAGACAAGAGCTGTATCCTGGGCTGGAAGTGAGTCCAGGGGCTAGCCAGGCTCGGAGCCACTGCACTGTCCCAGTCCTCACCCTCCGGTGAACACGGAGACCTCCGCAGCTCTTGCTGAACTGCAGATACTGACCCTCAGGGGGCGGCGGGACCCACAGCTCTCTATTTCAAGTGCTCAAACAGGTGACACTCCGACTACTGGCCCCTGGGTCACAGTTGGAGCATCAAAGCACTAGCTGGTCCCCAGACAGAGCAGCAGCCTGGCCTCAGTGCTGTGCTCTCTCTGGGCCAAACTGCCACCTCCTTCGCTGTGGCAGCAGAAATGCGGACATCATGGTGGCCATGCCACCATCTGGCCAGGCCAACTGAGTGGGGCCCTATGTGAAGCTGGACAGGCCGGCTGACGACCCCCACCCTCAGCCCAGTCAGCATCAGCTCAAAGAGCCAGCAGGAATCAGTGCTGGCCCAGTCCAGCTGGGTCCCCTGGTGCCCAGAAGCCCTTGACCGAGCCTGGACCCAGGCCCCAGGCCCCAGCGTAGCCTCTGTGGGCTCCCGCAGAGTCCCACCTCTGCCCCGACCTGGGTGCCAGCTTGACTGCGATGAGGTAAAGAGGAGGCAGAAGTCGGCACCCCATCCATCAGGGAGCCTGGGGTCCTGGTAGGAGTGCCACCTCAGTCCCACCCTGAGTGCCACATACTCTGTCCCCAAAGCCGTTCCTTCTCTGTGGTCCCCAAGTGACCTTCACTGGACTTGGTCCTGCACCTCTCCCTGGACACCATATCTGGCTGTCTCAGATCTCATCAGCTGCCCTTTTCTGGCTCCAATGTCACCAGCAAGTAGCCCTGGGCATCCTCCACGCTATCTGTACACCACCTGGCCTCCTTCTCTGAGTCCCCATCCGCCCTCTGCATGGAAGGTGTTCTCGAGACTGACTTCGGCCTTCATGGAGCTAAGTCTAGACTATTTCCTGGTCCCTCCACTGTCTGGCCCTCAGGCCTCTTGGCATCAATTGCCTTCCTTCACCTTCTCCTTACCCCCTCCTCATGCCCACCGTAGGCTGTCCCTTCATTGTGGAGGCGTCCCTAAGGCTGAAAGCCGTAAGTTAAAGTCCCAAACACATCTCTATCATGTCCCACAGAATTTCAAGTCACCTGTTTCCACAGCCATAGTGACCACCTCGGCCTAGCACTCCCGAGCCCAGACTGAACACCCAGCTTCACCTCCAGCACATCCAGGACATCCTGCCACCATAGCCAACCAAGTACCCCTACGGTCACGTCAGCCTTGGCGCCCAGCTCATTCTCCCTCCCAGTTTCATGTCTCTCGGTGACATAATCTCTTTCAGCCAGAGATTCCAACCCCAAGAATCACCAACATTTCTCCCAGGTCCCCTGACTCTGGCCCGATTCAGCAAGAAGTTCCAGCAGGTGGATTAGCCTTTACATGGCACGTTTACAGCCATTTCACCTGTGTCCATGTTCTGGTGTTTCTGCCTCAAATCCAGCCCCGCCGGGACTCCCACTCTGGGCACTGCTTCACTATGTTCCCACCCTGCTGTCCCCGAGGCCATCCGACCCACCCCTGCTGACCTGGGTTCGCCCGTCAGAGTGGGTCTTGCTTCTCCAGGCCCGTGACTCCTCACCTTCCCAGTGGCCAGACTCAGGGCTGCCTTTGCTGTCCCTGCCTCAGACATCACCTTCCTCACCACCGTCCGTCCGGGCCTCGGCGTCAGGGCCAACTATCTAGCTCTGCCAAATTAATTATCAGCTCAGAATGATGACTCAGACAGACAAGGGCCTGTCACTATACCTCCAGTCCTCGGCCCCAGCAGCTATAAAACCATCAAACCAAGCACATGGTTATTAAGATTCAGATGAAACGATGGTGACTCCATGATGTGAGGTCGCCAAGTCTTTGCTTTGCTTTCGCCCCCTGTGCTGCTCTCCTACTAAACTCCCCGGGTCGTCGTGGTTCTATGTGCAGACACTCGTTTCCCCACAGAAGTTAACAAGATCTTAAAGCCATGCAGCTCGTAGCTGTCTCATCCCTGCCCACCCTCCGCCTGAAGAAGCACAGGGCTTACAGCCCTCACAGCAGGTTTAAACAGTGACATGGGGTTCTGGGCCCAGAGCTGCCACCTGTTTTTTTTGCCACCTTGGAAAGTACCCTTTGTCCTTGGGCCTCCAGTTATTGCCGCTGGAATGAGAGGCTGGGCAGGGCAGTATTTTCGAAGCTGAGTTTCACTGTGCATTTTACCCAGAAATGTAGTGAAAGCGATAATGGGTACCAGGGACCTGCTCTTAGAGTCAGGGAGCAGTGCAGACACGGGGGCCTGTGAGCATGGCCTTGAGCAGTGGAGCCAGCACCAGGGCATCCATGAGATGAGGAGCCCCTAGCCTCACCAACTACCGAACACCTCTGGCCTGGAACCCCTGAAATTACTTCCTCAAATCGACGGTTCCAAAGACTTTTAAATCCTTAACATCCACCTCCTCCTCAGATTCCTTTATGTGCCCTGGACTCACCTGAAATCCCACAGTGTCCTGCCATCTGCTTTGTCAACTAGAGAGTTGCCAGGAGGTATGAAGAAAGAGGGCACACCAGTGATGTTGGCAGAAGGAGGAGAGAAGAGAGAGGGAGGGAGGGAAGAAAGGAGAGGGAGAGGGAGAGGGAGAGGGAGAGGGAGAGCACACACAGCCTGCCCACCACTGACCTGCAAGGCCTGGATGCCTGGAACCCCTGGCTCTCCAGGCGCCTGTCTTGGGTTTACACTCTCTGGCCAAATGGCTCAGGCCTGTAGCATCTCTATAAATGGCTCCAGGTCAAGGAAGAAGAGCCGGGGGTTACAACATTAGCAGCACAGTTTGGGTAATGAGAAGGTTGAGGCGTTAATGAGCGTTTGTCCTCAGAAGCCAGGCGCTGGGCCCTGCTCTTAGCTACTATGATTGAGACTGTTGGGTGGCTGGGCCACCAGATAAGCACTGCTGGGGTCAGATGTCTTTGGATCACCCTCCTTCTGGTGCCCCATGGGCTCCATTCTAGGCTTAGAGGTGGAAGAGGCAAGAGTGGGTATGTCCGAGGAGATAAGGACAGAGCAGCCTCTGATGTCGGCAGCCGGACAGGTGACATGAGAGTGGGGGCTGAAAGGTGGGGACTATGGCCCTGTTTGGAAAGAAGACAGGGATGTCTTTGTTTTTCAACAGGTTCCGACAGCATCAGCTTGACGAGCCAAGACGTCTGAGGAAAGCCACCTAGGGAGGACACTGAGCCCAGATCTATCTTGAAGCAGGCAGGTGCCATAAGCCCAGACACCTAGGGCATATGACGCAGCATGAGCAAGGCAGGGTGGACACACAGGTCCCTAACTGCCAGAACCTAACTCAGCCTGCCCACCCCCTCACTCAGGGGCAGAACACCTGGGCACAGTGTTCTCTGGAAACCCCGTCTCGCGGGGATTCTCCCCCATAGGGTCACCTGCAAAGTTCCACAAAGAGCTTGCGGGGTAGTGGGAGAGGCCAGGCAGCACCCCAGAAGAGGTGAGAGAAGGTGAATAAGCTGGGCCTGTTTCTGTTCTATGAGGCCAGTTGCTCTTTGCTCCTCCCAAGCCCCGTCCCTCTGATGGAAGGGCCAGGCTTGGGGCATGACACTGGGCAACACTGAGCCCCGCCGAGCACCCGCACTGCTGTGACAACAGGTCACAGCACAGGGCCCCTGAGATTCGCAGACCAGCTGGGCTGCTGAGTTTTCAATCCTTGAAAAGACAGTTAACACCCAACTCAAGTCTGTGGGCAGGTTGGAGACAACGCAGGCAGACAATGTCCTTGAGGACAAACTAAATTCCCAGGACCCGACGGGCCTCGGACGTGACATAGCAGGTGCTGCGGCATCCCTCAGAAGTGGGCTGAGTGGGCTCTGCGTCACCGCTCAGGGCCGGGACCCCACCACCTCCTAAGAAACCTAACAGTGTGTGGGCCTTGTGGTTGCCCAGGAAAGCCCCACACAGCGCCACTGGCCGGGGCTTGCCTATCCTGGTGGCACAGGAGGAGCGTGGCCTCTGGCCTGCAACCTCTGAGTGCACGGCTTCTTTACGGTTCAGAGCCTCTGTGCCGTCTCCACTCCCGTGACTGGGTCTGAGACCCTCTCTGGACACGCAGCTGTCCTCGGTGCCAACTGCTGGCACAGACGGTACGTGCTGCAGGCACACGGCTCCCTAAACACTGGCTTCTGCGGGGGCTCAAGAGGAAGAGGAGAACCCCAACCACAGACCATGTCACTTGAGCATCGTGATGCCAGCTCACCTGCTAACACCCTTTTGAGTTCTGTCATCCTGCCAACGGTGCCGACCCTCTCCAGGCTACAGAAGCTTCAGGAAAGACATGAGAGTCAGCGGCTCCTGAGGTGGGTTGGTTCGGCTGGTGGAGGGAGCGTGTTCTGGTATGACAAATGGCCTCTGCATGCGATGCTCACTGGATTCTAAGTGCCCAGCTCTGTGCCAGGCACCTGAACACGAACTGAGGCAGCCCTGACTTCAAGGTCATTTTAGGGGCCATGGACTCCAAGTGAGGGGACATTCACATAGAGACACACAAGGCACTATCGGAGCAAGAGGCTCCTGGGAGGGGGCGATGGTAGGGGACAGAGCTCAGACTAGACCTGCAGAAGCAGCCTGGTACCTGGGACCGTGTTCTCCATGGGGTTCAGGAGGCTATGTTAGGGTCCAGCAGGCAAACCCCCTGGCCTGGCTGCCCCCTTGCCAGTCCCTCAGTGGAATCAGAACCTGCCAGGTTGGTCTGAGTATGGGGAACAGGTGCAATATCTGGGCTCAGATCTGGCCCCGTCCCAGCCTCTGCTCTCACCCCTGGGATTCAGGTGTGGACCTGGGCCACAGCCCCTGGCATGCATGGCTGGAGGCACAAAGGTCACCAAAAAAGACCTAGACCTTGTGGGATCACAGAATAGTCAACAAAAGGGCCAGTGTTTGTTGCGAGAAGGAAAATAAAAGTGTTAGGGAAATTGAATCACGATAAAATAAATGCATTTACTTCTCTTCACTGCGCATCAGTGACTTATCGCTGCCTAACAGGTGACCCCCAAACAGAGTCTCATAAAGCACCAGGTATTTATTTCTCTTGCAGTGACTGAGGGTTGGGGTCTGGAACAGCCCGAAGGCTGGTTCTGTGTGTCTCAGTGTCCCCAGGCCGCAGCTGAGCTGTCAGCGGCATCTTCAGATGTGGATCTTGGCAGGATGCTTCGTTTTTCACTACCCACCCTCTACCGGCTGATGATAGCATGGCAGCTAGCCCCCAGTGCAAGGGACAAAGAGCCAGAGAGACGAGCACAGAAGCCAAAGGGACATCAGAAGAGGCACTGTGCTACTTACACCGTGTCGTACAGGTCACAGAGACGGCCAGGCAGTGTGTGTGTGGCGGGGCTGGGGGAACACAGGTGTGTACACACGTGGACAACAACGGCCTCTGCTGCCGTAACCAGTTAGCACAGACGTGGTGGTTTAAAGCAACAGGGACACACTCTCTGAGCTAAGGACTCTGGGCGGCCGCACGCTCCCCTGGGCACTGGTGTCTCCAACCCACCTTCTTGCCGGGGTCTCCTGAGTCCTCGCACGTCCTCCCCTCCTCATGCAAAGACAGCGGCAGGTTGGCTGGAGGTCCATCCCAGCGCAGCACACCCGCTTAGCTCATTGCACCTGCGAAGTCCCTATCTCTATAAGGCTGCAGTCTGGAGTTCCCGAGGAACACAAATCCGGGGACACTACTCACCCGGCAGAGGAGACCCTGGGAGGCCGAGCCCCATACCTGGAGTCCCAGTGGCCGTGACCACTCCAGGTCAGAGGGTGTGAAACCTCGCTGGGGGACCACACCCATCCTCAGGCTCTGCCCAGACATCACTCAGGGAGAGAGCAGTCGTCCACTCTGCTCTGAACAAGACCGGTTCTCCTGATGGTGACACAGGGGCCCTACCGCCACTGTGTGACAGTGAAGGGTCCTGGTAAATAGGAACAAGGGGAGCCCCTGAAGCCCCGGTGCCTGACACCCCAAATGTCGAGGTGAACTCTCGGGCTTTCTGCTGAACAGGAGCAGACGGACTAGGTTAACTGGGGCTGTGCCGCCATGCAGCCCACTCTTCCCACGTGCTGGGTAACAAGAGTCTTTCCAAGTGAACAGGCTCCAGCCTCTTGGATTTCAATTGCACCTTGGGCTTCAGGAGGGACCCAGCTGCCCATCCTCGGATCTCTAAGCTGGAGCTGTCACCCTGGGCACCATGGCATGGCAAGTGGGACAGTGAGGACAGAGAGGACACACACACACACACACACACACACACACACACACGTGCGTGCGCGTGCACATCACACAGCTAAGTTGGAAGGCGGGGTGTGGCCTGGGACCCTCACTCTGTGACACCCTCCTCTCCTGCACTGCGGTGTTGACAGGACCTTGAGTGGGCAGCTGGTGGCCCTAATAGGCTCAGCTGGGGACGGGCTGGCCTGCAGGGCTCAGGAGCCCTGGGCACATCACCAGCAGCCCCCGCCCAGCCCCTTGGGAATATTCACCTCCTGTGGTTTCTGGCGAGCTCACACCAGCAGCGGCACTGAGTGGGGAGAGAACCATGCACCCAGCCCAGATCTCGGGGTTTCCCGGACCTGGGAACTAAGACAGCAGGCATGTGCCCCACCAGGTAGATGGGGGCAGAAGAGGGGCGGAGGCCCGGGGGCCTAGTCGCACTGATGAAAGTAAAAGTCAATGATAGGAGGGTCCCCACTGGTATCTCCCAGGAGCTGGTGAGTCTGAGAGGCTGGTCGGCCTCAGGCATCGTGCAGAGGAGCCAGCCTGGGAAGGCAGCCGACACTAAGCTGGAGGTGAGCCCCATGTCCCAGCAGGAAAAAGTGAAGGGCCTGGCCACCTCAGGGCTGTGGTAGAGCTGCCTGATCTCCACTGGCTGCAAACAGAAGGCCAAGGTGAGGGGCACGGGCAGGCGAGGGCGAGGACACATGGCCTTCAGGGTCTAGAGTCTGTGGCCTGCTGAAGCTCATGCCCCCAAGGACTCACCCCCAGCTTCAGAGTGGGCTCCTGCCCTGTATCACATGACGAGCACTGGCTCCCGCCCTGGACACCCAGGATGACGGGAGAGAAGCTGGCATCCAGGAATCAGTTGGGGACAACCCTGATCTCCTCGCCTACAGCGGGGACAGCAGATGCACGGGCCTTGCCTGCCTGCCCCAATCCCCGTCATGGCCTTCGGGGAGCAGGTCTCTGGGAGGCATGCTGTCCTCAGGTATCAGAGATGTCATGTGGGAAGGGTGATTTCCCGCCAGCTAGCCTAGAGGACTTCAAGACACTAAGTGCGCTGTACCAGCCACCCTTATGCCTGCCCCCGTGTTCAGAGTCCAGTCTTCAAGTCTTTCCCAAGCCTGTGGGGGTCTGACCTCCTCCTCAATGGCCCTCCACCCTCCAGCTCCTCCTCAGAGTCATCTGGACATTTGCTACATCCTCGGACATTCCAGAGCACCAAGCTGTGTCTCCGTTCTTTCTGTGTCAGGCCCACACGCACACACGTGCTCAAACACAAGCAAGGCTGTGTGCACACACACCTGTCGGCACATGCACACGTGTACTCACAGATCTGTGTACACACATGGGCACATGCACACGACCTTGCAGAGGGTCTGCCTGGACCCAGTGACCAGCGAACGTGTCCCAGGTGGGCAGACACATGCTGTTGAAGAGAGAAGTGGCCTGCTGTGCATGCTGTGGAAGGCAAAACAAGTAAACACCAGGCCAGATGGTGCCACCAGCCCTCAGGTTCCCAGCATGCTGAGCAACGGAGGGCCCCCAGAGAGCAGGGTCAAAGGGCAGAACCGCACCCCCCAAGGAAGCACAGGCACAGAGAGCCATCTTAGTTCTATTCCCAGCACTAGGTCCTAGGGGAGGGATGTGTGACCTGAGAGAACCTGTAAGGGTGCATTCACCCGGGAAACACCCCCACCTCTGCTGAGGGGCACCCATCTCACTTTGCTGTGGGTGTGGTTGCTATCTACCCTTGCTCAGAGCCTGGTTTCAGGGCGCCCATCTGCGGTGCCAGGCCTGGGCCCTCCCAGCCCCCCACTCAGAGGGCACAGGGACCCAGGAAGAAGAGCCTGGCGGCTCCGCACTTTTCATGAGCTTCCCTGCCTGCAGCCTTCCGGCTAGAAGCTGGTCATCATGCAAGTAGGGCACCTTCCGCACTGCGTCCTTCACTCTGGAACATCAGGACATGACACTCAAGCAAGGGAGGCTAGTGTTCTGTGCACCCAGTTCCAGGGTCCCCCAGGCCCAGGCACTGTGCCCCGCTCCTCCTGCGGTGCCAGAACAAGGCACAGCAGTCACCCAGCCCCACCAGGGCTCCACAGCCTTCCCTGGGTCCCCACCCTTCTTCTTACTCAGTCGTTCCTATATCCAGCCATCTTGCCCCATGTCATACTGGAAAGTCAGTCTCGGGGCCTTGTCCTGCTCTGCCACTATCACCGCTGGGTCACGGCCACAGAGTCTGCCCCTCTTTCAGCTCAAAGGACGCACCAGACAATGCCCTGCATCTTCTAGACTAAACCGCTCATCTGCTGTCACGGCGCCGGGGCCTTTACCTCCGCTCAGCCACACGGTCCCTACTGAGTTAAGAATTTCTTCAAGTTCAAAATTCCTTCGTCTTTGGGGGAAAACTGCTCCAGACCTGCTGTTCAGCGACAGCGAGGCCTCATGCTGTTCACAGCTGCGATGTCCAGAGCACGGCGGAGTGTCCGGTAAGCACATGGCTGAGGCCAGGCAGACAGACCAACCAGCCAGACAGTTCTGCTGCTGCTGTCTTGTCCCAAATGGCAGCAGTGGGCAGTGGAGCAGGGCTGGAACGACATCAGGTCACTGCAGTGGGTGTCACAGCCAGACTTGGGCCCGTCTCTTGACCTCCACTCACTGTGGACACATGAACTGCAGGCCCACAGAGATGACACGCCTGTCGCCTATGAGGAGCCACCTTACTGGAGAGGCTGGCAGAGATCCTAGTAGGGAGTTGGGGGCTGTACCCACTGCCCAGCTACCCTCCACCAGGAAAGGTGGCCATCAGGCCCACGTGGTGCTCGCTTCTCCCACAGCACAGCTGCCCCCAGGGCTCAGACACTCACTGGAAGCACAGGGCCCTGCTCAGGGCCACGCTGGCCTTCAGCGTGGGTACCGTCCTGCTGAAGTAGCAGATGGCCTGAGGTGGGCACAGGATGAGCTGGCCAGGGCTGCGTAGTAAGTGTCCTCCGACCCCCAGTAGGTAAACAGACTCTACAGTGTGAGGATCCTAGGCCTGGGCTCAGCGGGGAGACCCCGTCCTGCTGGAGGATGTGACCAGCTCCACAAGAAACACCCTGTCCTCCTGGCAGAGCCGGCGATGTCAGCCTGCTGGACCAGGATGAGGATGAGGACACCTGGGCCCTTTAATACCATGCCAGGGAAGGGCCCTGAAACTGCCAGGATGAAATGGGCAGGGCTTCCCAGATGACTTAACCCTGACCACGCTGACCCCCAGGACAAGCTGTGGAAGGTGCTAGAGGTGGGCTTCCCAACTCAGGGACATTCGTCTGCCTGTTCATTGTAGAAAAACCTGAAAATCCAGGTTGGCAAAGAAGAAATCTCCGACTTGTCCTCAGCACCAGCACAGTCTCCCCTCTGCAGGGACACACGCGACCCCCACGGTGTGGCAGAGCCGCCCTCCTTCCCACCTGCTGTTCACGCAGCGAAACACACGGCGAACGGTAGTGCCGCCTCGTCCAAGGGCCGTGCCTTGTTGTCCAGAGGCAGCATCTTCTGTTTACAGCGATCGGTTGCTGTGAGTGCTTCATGTTGTCACCACTGTTGTTTGCTATTGGTAATCAGGCTGCGACAGACACCTAGGCATCAGTGTCAGATGATTCCCTCAGGAAATCAAATCAGCCTCAGGCTATTCATGATTCACCTCAGTCCCTCACTGGTAAAATCGCCGTGTGACTGTAACCCTCCGTGTGGTCTTACGACACCCTTACACTCTCCGGGACGGGTTCGAAAGATGACAGACAATTTGTGTCTTGAGTACCACTGATGACCATTGACTGTGAGACACAAATTTTACAGAAACTGTGTTCAGGCTTATGGTTAGAAAGCCCTTAGAGGGTTCAAGAATAAATAAAATTCCAAGTTATTTGAAGGATAAAAAGCAACCCACAAATCACATCCATCCGCTATGGGATATTTCTCATTCTGGAAAAATAGCGAATGTAGAGACTGATGCAAACTATTAAACTGAGCAAATAGAAATGATACTGAAAGAGTTGTAGAAAGAGAGAGAGAGAGAGAGAGAGAGAGAGAGAGAGAAGGAAGGAAGGAAGGAAGGAAGGAAGAAAGAAAGAAAGAAAGAAAGAAAGAAAGAAAGAAAGAAAGAAAGAAAGAAAGAAAGAAAGAAAGAAAGAAAGAAAGAAAGAAAGAAAGAAAGAAGAAAGGGAAGGAAAAAGAAAAAGAAAAGAAACTCCCGGACCTGGCCTGTAGGGGAAGTGGTTTTAAGCAAACAGGTTTTATTTGCAAGGTGCTTATAAAGACGTGGGTTCTGTTTCACCTGGCAGGTGAATCTGCCCCGAGACCTGTCTCCAGAACCCTGCAGGACACTGCCCTGGTTCCTGGTTCTTCCTAAGAAGGAATGAGGCCAGGACACGCGCCCTGCTCCCCGGAGTGAGCCGCAGGTCTCGGTCGGCTGTCAGCCTGCAGTGGGGACAGACACAGGAGTGGATGAGCTGAGGACACAAATCCCCGATAAGGAAAGTTTCCCAAACTCGACGGCAGGACAAAACTACCAGCGTGTGTGCCTTCTGCACGCTGTGAAGCCTCAGTGCACGTTGTCTGACTTAGGCTGCGAATGAGATGCCCGACCGGGAAGTGGGGCGGGAGCTAGAGAAGGTGGATAACTTGCAGATTCCGTCTGCCTGCCCCACACACTGCGCTTCCCTTTAAAGCTGAGAGAGCCAGCCCACGCCACGGTCCTCCCCACCGTCCTGGCTTACTCATGAGTGGGCCTACCCCTGCCGGCCCCTTCATTTGTCACGATGACAACTCCTGACGCGTGCTCACTCCATTCACACAAATCACGTCCTAGGCTTTCTGAAAACTGAACGGGGGCTACTACCTGGGACAACGCTATTTTGGCCCACGCTCACACACCCAGTGTGGTAGATTCAAACGTGTCCGCAAATCATCTGATGCTCTGCCTTCAAGAGGTGAGCTTGATCCCTCCCCTAGAGTGTGGGCTTCCGAACGACAGCCGGTGGAGGGGATCGTGTGCCACTTCTGAGGCCAGATCATAAAAGGCACTGTAGCTTCCTGCTTCACCTCTCTTGGGTCACCCACTGGGGGAAGCTGGTTGCCATGTCCCCAGGACACTGAGGAGCCAGTGGAAGGCCCACATGCGGGAGCAGTCTCAGACACAGACACCAACCAGGCCCCCGCAGACACCTACAACCTTGTGAGAAGGCCTGCGGACCCCCGGCCAGTGCCATCACTCCGACAGCTGGTTCCGAGGTTGTGCGACGCAGCAGAAGTCGGCTGTTCTGGCTGCACAGTTTGGGGACGTCCTTCACCCAGCAGCAGGTAAGGGCGCAGCTTGTCCTCGTTGTTGGCACCTCCCCTCTGTCATTCTCGCGTTCTCCAGTCTTAAGGGGCACCATCTCTTCCTAGGAAATCTCAGTCTTCCACAGGCTCTAGGGGTCGTGGTGGCACCCAGAAGCTGTCCCTGCCTGCAGAGGGTAATGTCCCCATGATGGCCTCACTCCACCCAGTGAGAGTGGTAGGGCCGGGAAGTGGGGTGGCGTTGGAGCCTCACAGCCCGTGATCCTGTGGAAGCACGCCTTCACAAACAGCACATCACAGTGAAGGGGTGTGTTTATTAGGAAGGCTAATTAGCATGACCAGCGTCTTCGTGGCGTGCACTGCCTCTGGAGCAGCCTTCGGTGGTTCGTCTGAATGTCCTCATTTTAGGCCCATAGCTGCCCTAGGTGGTGAATACCATTATTAATTATAGTGCCTGAAATTTGTGGGTCCAGTAATTGTGTTAGAGCCAAGACCAAATCCAGGAAGCCTGAGCCCGAGACACGAGCTAGAGGGATGCTCTCACACCTGGGTTGAGTCATGCCGCCCTTTGCGCCAAGGTCCCTGAGAGGGAAGGCACATCTTCGTCATACTGCAGGGCCGCCCACCAGGCCCACCAGCTCTCGGTCTCTGCAGCCCCTCAGCCCCACGAGGCTCCTGTTCCCGCCGCACTGGCTCTCCTCCCTGCATGGAGAAGCTTCGTCCCTGACACCTGCATGGCTTGCCTCCTTCCTCCTTCAAGTCCTGACTATGTGCCTCCTTCTCAATGACCCCTACCTGGCATCCTGGGCCACCCTGTCCTGTTCCCATGTCCTTCTATGCCTTCCTTCTCCCACTGGTTAGCATGTCATACAGCTCAGATGGTGCCACATGTCTTTGATGAGCACTGGTCGTCGGCTCCTGGCTCACACAGAGTGTGTCCTGTCTGTTCTTCTTGTCGGGGTCTTCCAAGCACGGAAGGCGGCACCTGCTGTGGTCTGTCTTCGGTAAGTAATGCCACACTGGTACCAAATGGGCAACTTGCTGTATCACGCTGACAAGCCCACGGCTGACACTTTGTTCGTAGCTACGGCTTTATTTCCCAGAGCGCCCAGGTGCTTCTGTGCCCCCATCCCCTGAATGTAGAGTCAAGATCCAGGGTGGACATGCTGCTGCCTGAGAGCTTAGATGGGCCCACTGTTCGTTTTCTAAATAAAGTCGTATTGGAACACAACGTGCTTATTTGCTTACACAGTCTGTGGCAGAGTGTATATTTTTATAGAAACTGCATTCTCTGCGAAGCCTACAATATGCAGTAGACAGCCCTTCACAGAACAAGTCTACCCCAGTCTGGTCAGCCTGTCTCGGTTCAAGTCCTCGACCTGTCACTCTTAAGCATGTGTCTATGGACAAATGATTTGGTCTTTCTATTCTTTGGATTCTCATTTGTAAAACAGAAATAAAAATAGGACTTACTAGGGGGGTGGCGGTTTAGGATTAAGTGAGTCAATATCTGTGAAATGCATAGAACAGCGCAAAGTAGGTGCTTTAACGTCAGCTGTATCACCAGCATTGTCACCACTCTCTGCATAGCCCTAAGGAATTTGCTTCATCCCACCTCACTTTAATCCCTTTGCAAAGAGCACAGCAACGTCCACGAGGACAGGGTGGGACAAGTCGTGAAGAGCAGGGTCAGCACTTAGCACAACGCACAGACACTGGGCCCTACCCCCATGTATCTCCTCCGCAGTCCTCCCAGGTGTGTGACAAGGAAACCAAGAACGTGGCAGAGGCTACTGACCTGAATCCCAGGCTGGCTCGAGACCATAGTTGTGCCAGTGCGTCCCAAAGAAGGAGGAGGCCACTAGACCTAGCTGGGTTGCAAGGTTTTTGGGTCATTCACAAGGAGGGTGACCTGACAGTGTGACCTGACTGCACATTTGCTGTATCTCCGTATCAGCACTCTCTCAAAGCTCTACGGCCTTGTGCCACTATCCTGGCAGGTGAGGGCTACTCTAGTCCTATTTAATGGGCAAGAGAAGAGGAGGCTTGGAGAGAGTCAGTCACCCAGTACAAACTGGTAAGAGACCGCCTGGTTTGGGTGCCCTGGCAGCTGACTGACTCACCCTCCCCACACGAACAAGTACGCCACGTGAGGATACGGGGGTAGCAGCAGAATGTCCCCAGCACAGGTCCACGTGCAGGGAGGACCAGGGCATCTGGATGCACTTCACGGAGGCCCGTGGGAACCGTGATCAGCACAGAGATAGAGACATGGCTGCGGCAGCCCAGGACGCGGGGGGAGGGGAGGGGTAGGGGGGCTTCTCAGGTGACTTTAGAAGATAGGACATGCCACTAGAGGGGAGGTGGTGAGGCAGGGATGCAAGGCCTCCGGAGAGCTGCCAGCAGTCACAGTGGAGCGACCCCACACCAGCCACATGCTGGGCTCACTGTGGGGGGGGCGACAGGCGGGAGATGGCATCGGGCTCACAGCACAGGAGAGTAACAGGGAGGCCCTGATATCCCTGGGGAGGCAGGGCAAGGGGTGATACACTCAGTTCTGGTCCTTGGTGGGGGCGGGGAGGGCACCTCAAAGGCCTAGGGGCATGGCGTGATCCCCACCCACAGGCGGTTCCACCCACTGAGTCACCGAGGGTGGGCCAGCTGCCTTTCTGTGTGCACTGCAGGGGCCTCAGGCCTAAGGACGCCTCCCAGTCCCGGGGCTTGGCTGGGACTGTAGCCAGATTCAGAGCAAAATAAAGTCAGGGGAGCGAACATTGATGGCCATCGCGGGGTGTGGCTCCTGTGGGTTCCCACAGACAGAGCACGTGGCCAGGCTACACAGCCATCACGCGCTGTCCTCCTGGCTCCCATCTCTTTCCGTGAAGGACTAACCCGAGCCCAGCAGAGGCCCCCACCTTGGTCTGCTGTGATGGTGGCCCCCACACTGGAGTCGCCCCCGACAGGTGCCTCCAGGACAGGGACTATTTCCCCTGTTTTAACTAAAACCTTGTGTGTGTGCGTGTGCAAGTTTGGTCACAATTATTACTTAGCTGTCTGCATGTCTGCCTTTTCTAATGTTTTGTTAGCATCGTACTCGGCGGTGGTAAAATGCACATAACACGCACCTCACCGTCTTGCCAGCTCCACATGCACAGCTCGTGGCATCAGCACGTTCTCATGTGCAGCCCGCCCCACCGTGCAGAATTTTTCATCTGGTAAAACTGAGCCTCTGATCCCATAAAGCAGCAACTCTCCGTCCCCTCTGCCCCCCCCCCAGCCCCACCCTTCTTCTCCATCTCTGAACTTGACTCTCGAGGGAACTCACATCAGTGCACTCACGCAGGATTTGTTCTTCCGTGTCTGGCTCCTGTCACTTAATACAACGTCCTCACTGCGCTGAAGCACATCTGAGAACTTCTTCTTTCTAGGGCTGAATCACATCCCGCTGTGCGGGCATGCTACCCATCCACCAGGGATCCTGAGGCTGCCCTGACCTTCGGCTGCTGTGAGGCTCACTGCTGTGACTTGACGCAGGTGTGCAGGTATCTGTTTAAGACCTGCTTTCAGTTCTTTTGGACAAAAGCTCAGAGGTGGGATTGCTGGGTCACAAGGTGACTCCGTTTTCAGTGCTCTGAGGAGCCCCACAGTGCTTTCCGCAGCGACTGTATCTCCCAATCCCACCAACAGCGCACCAGGGTCCCGTTTCTCCACATCCTCCCCAACCTTTTCTGTTTTACTGTTGTTTCAAAGCCCCCCTGGCAAGTGTGAGATGGCATCTCACTGTGGTTTTGGTTTACGTTTTCCTGATGACTAGTGCTGTTGAGCATCCTTTTAAGTTCATATCAGCCATTTGTCTGTCATCTTTGGAGAAAGTCGAAGGCCCGTACAAGCACTTTGCCCATTTTTAGGCAGGGTGACGTGGTCTTGCTTATTGTTGAGTTGTGGGGGTTCTTTATATATCCTGGCCCTTCGCCTCTTATCAGATACATGATTCTCAGTAAGAGGAAGCTTTGTCATTCTTCATTCAAAAGACATTTAATAAAGTCCTTTGGTGTATAGAGTTTTTCTTTTGGCGTAGTCCCCTGGATGTTTTTCCTTTTATTGTCCTTTGATATCAGATCCAAGAAATCACTACCAAATCCCACATCATGAAGCTTCTCCCCTGTGTTCTTCCAAGAGTTTTGTGGCTCAGCTCCTATGTCCTGGTCTTTTGTCCATATTGAAGTGGTTCTTGTGTCTGGTGTAGGGTAAGCATCCAGCTTCATTCTTTTACATGTGGAGAGCCACTCTCCCCAGCAGCACTTATTCGTCCCTCCTGAATGGTCTGGGCACCTGGTGAAAATCATTTGACCAGAATCTGATTCTGGGCCTTGTTTTCTCATCTGCCAACATCTCTCATTTTGCCTGGGTGAGAACTGAGTCCCTTTTAAGGATAAACATAAGAAACTGGGAAGGTTTATTCGAATCACAAACCATAGCTTCTTTCCTCTTAGGCAGGAAACCCGAACGCTTGAACACATTCACTTATTTAACATTCATCATGTTGTATTCTACAAGACTTAACTTGGAACCAATTTTGTGTTCTTTAAATAATTTAATTTTTTATTTCTCAGAGGAAAGTGTGGGATTAAGGTATTCAGGTCAGTTTAGACCAGGGGTCAGCAGACTGCCCCATCAGCATAATCTGGCCCACCAGCCAGTTTTGTGCAGTCCATGAGCTAAGAATTTTTTTCCTTTTTACATGGGTAAAATAAATTTTAAATAGGAATAACACTGTGCAGTGAAATTTATATGAAATTCAAATTTCAGTGTCTACAAGTGAGGTTCACGGCAACACAGCTTTGCTGACCGACTTGTATCACATAAGAAGGCAAAGCGGGAAGATGAGGTGTTGCATTGCATGGCGTTGCATTGGGGAGGTGAGAGGCCTCTGCACACTGCAGACAGGTAGGGCATCAGAGACATGGCAGGTGGAATACACAGGGGCGGACATGTTTGACAGGTTTATAAAAGCAGGAGAGCAAAACTGGGGAAAGAAGCTGGCTTTGGGGGACTCGATCTCTGCCTGAGGGTTACACCAGAGAACAGAGCCCAAAGCAAGTGTTTGCATGCAGGATGGTGAGAAGTGGCCCCAGGGGACAGAAGTGGAGTCTGGGAAAACTGAGACAAGGAAAGGAGGAGCACCACCGATATGTCCCCAGGCTCAACCCTGCCGTTGTGGTGCTGACCCCATCCTGCTGGGACCCTCGAGGGCCACATAGGAAGACCGACCACATGTCAGCACAGCCCGCAGGAGTGAGGTGTTTTCCCACCACTCCCACCTGCACTGGTGCAGGGTCCCCACAGAGCGGTTCTCTCTTACTTCCAGGTTTGTGCATGTTTGAGCGCCAAGCAGGTCCCTTCAAACGTCCTTCCCCAGGTGTCCCATAGGGTCTGGAGCAGAGAGACAGAGGTGGCTGGTGCCGTGGATACAGCATCTTGCCAGGCCACAACTTCTCGAAGCACAGCAGTGACCAGGGGAAAAGGCAGGCTAACGAGATGCAAGGTGAGGTTCGTGCGTGATCCCAAACAAGCTTGGCGGTGAGCGGGTGGCGGGACAAGAGGCAGAGAGAATAAGTGGTTGTCAGGTGTCACTCTCGCATGCCTGGAGATGGTACTGGGTGGTGAGCATGAGGCAGCTGTGGATGTCCGTGTGTGTGGCCTCCTGGGATGGCCACATCCTCAGACAGAGGTTTTGCTGCTCAACCTCTGGCCGTGGCGCAGTGGGCGGCTGTACCCCATGGGCTCAAAGTAGAAGTTGGTGTTGTAGTCTCTGCCCCTGTCCTTGGTGAGGGTGATGGGCTGCCCCCCGACAGAGGCGGTGGCTATGAACCAGCTGCGGTAGGCCACAGACTCAAAGGTGGAGGTGGTGCCCTCCACGGCTCGCAGGAACAGGAAGGGGTCCTGCACTTGGGGATCCGCATACAGGTCCATGATCTTCTTCTCCTGTAAGCAGGAAAGAGGCCTGTTGGAGTGGGTAGCGGGAGGACAGCACCTACCTGACCCGCCAGTGGCTGCCCTCCCCAGTGGAGGGGCATGGCCGAAGGACAGGATGCAGGGGTCGGCTCCCCCTGCCCGGATCCCATAGCCAGCACTTCTGGTCCTTCGAGCTGGTGCCTGCTGCCCCAGCACAGGCCACTGCCCCACGCCCGCCTGCTGGGCGCATCTGCAGGTCAGTCTCGTGTATCTGTCCATCGCAGCTCCCATCACAGCAGAAGGATGAGCTTCGTGACCACATGCCTCCCGTGTGGGGGCCACCGGCATGGAACCCACAGACTTGGAGCTGGCAGTGTACATCCCCCCAGGGGTTTCTGGGAGACCGTTAAAAGGGATGGCGAGTGGGGAGGCCACCTGTCCTTGGCTTTCCTGAGCCATTCTCACGGGTGACCTCTGCCATGTGGAGGGTGCTGTCACCTCACAGCCAGTGCCACACCCAAGGTGAAGGGAGCATGTGTCGACTTAGGGACAAGCCAAGTCAAATTTCCTTCCTGGCACTTCACAACTCAGGACTGAAAACCGGTTGTTTTTACTCAGTGGCATACAGAATGAAATAAACACAGTCATCTCACAGCACTTCTCACCTTCAGCTGCAGCGTGGGCTGGCCCTGAACATCCGTGCAGAAGAGGCAGAGGCCACTGTTCTCAATGCCCAGGTATATAAAGTTGTCCTCGCCGGATATCTTGTGTTGGCACGGTACCGCGCTCACGGTAACTGGAACGGGTGACAGAAACAGGCATCAAGCTTCAGGCAGCAGAGGCCCGTCCGGGCCTTCCCTCGCCTGGTCTCCCCAGTCAGGCCCCCAGCACGCTCCCTCATGAGCCACGTGGTAGACATGGTCCTTCGAGAGCCGAAACCCTTTTCCTTTCTCAGCACAAGAACCCAGCTGTCATCAGCGCACAGCACTTCCCAGAAATAAAAATCAAACTCCCCGCCAGGCTTGTAGCTGCCTTTGACCATGTGCTCATGAGCTGTGGGCCTAAGTGCGTGGAGGTCTCTAAGGTCACCCTCCAAAGGGACCCAACGTGGCTGGGAGGACGCTGCTTCACCCCCGAATCTTCCTGCTCTTGGATGGGGCTGAGGGGACCTGGCGTTGCAGAGGCAGCACGGCCCCTGCACTGGCCTCAGCCGCCGGCTCAGGCCTCTTCCACACAAGAAGAAATTACTTGACACGAGTCCCGGTGATGCAGGCTTTCTGTCGCTGTCAGCCAGGTTTAATTCCCAGCTAAGCCAGCCCAGGAGCGGGGGCTGAGGAAAGGGGTCCCTTTTCTCAGCACTTTTCTCACATGCCCCCTGAGGACACCATTCTCAGTGGGTAGGCATGTGGAGCTAGCTGAGGACAAGGGAAATCTGTCACTGCCTTCACGGAAAATGAGACGAAGACATTCAAGAAGAAAACTGGCCCGAATCTCAATAAACTGCGTCGGCGGAAGTGACCAAGGTCTGGGACAGTAGGAAAGAAACTGAATTTAGATAGAAAAACTGAGAAAGACCTCTCTGCAGAGGGGAAGTCAGTCCAGGACCTAAAAGCTAAGAAAAAAGTGGTCAACGAGGAGGGGGCTGGTGGGTGTCATAGGTGAAAGCAGATGGGGAAGGCTTCCGGAAGACTTGTGAGCCCGAGACACCCACCCCCCGTCACATCATAAGCACATGGGGATGACACCCTTCAGGTCACACAGTGCCCTGTGGAGGGTGGAGGGGAGCAGAGGGACAGAGCCGTGGCTGCAGTCCCGTGAGAGACGACGGGTATGAGATGAGGCTGTTCTGCACAGACTCGCTGTCCCAGCCGAGGGGCTGGTGAGACAGAGGGACGAATGGAGGGTGCACCTCTGTTGCCAGCTTGGGCGGCAGGGCGACGGCGTGCAGCCAGCAGAGACAGGGTGGAACCGTCCAGCCGCAGCTCTGGGAGGTCCGTGGCTGCACTTGGGTCAGACTAATGAGAGGTGACCAAGAGGACACTGATGGGACATGGGGAAGTTCAGAGGAGCCATCTGGGATGGGGGCACAAAAGCTTGACTGGAAGAGGCCATCTCACAGTCCCTTGGAGGCTAGCAGAGGGCTGAAGACGAGCTCAGGTGTCTCTCAGTGGGTGTTCTGCAGAGAAAGCGGAGGGACACTGTGCCAGGACGGGCAGTGAGGACACCAGACTGCAGGCTGTGGGTCTGGGGGAGGGAGGTGAAGGGGCTGGGCTCTGAGGGGGAGGCCTGGAGTATGAAGAGAGAGGCAAGCTCCAAGGAGACAGTCGGCTGCTGGCTGGACAGACACTTCTTCTGGGTGTGGCCCTCTGCCACCCTCACCCTCGGCTGCACCGCTCCCTTGGCGGGAGGGAACTACCCCAATGCTTCTCACCTTCCTGTGGACACTGAGCTCGTGCCCAGAAGTCAGAGGGGCCATAGCCAGGCCCATGCAGGCCAAGCCCTATCCCACTGAGGCCAGCGTCCCCTTAGGAGGCAACAGTGGCTGCAGTTGTCACTCACCAGGCTTGACGCTGCTGTTGGCAGGAACTGAGACTAAAGTGTTTCCCTGAAGGACCCACACCATCTGCAGGGGGTCGCGAATGCGGTACAGTCCTGGCTTTTCCACACCTGCCAGAAGACAGACAAGCACACAGTCCAGGTGAGCCCAGGTGTCGCTGTCCTAGTCCCGCAGTCTGTCACCCACCATCAGCTGTGGCCTGGCAGAAATGAACAGCCTGAAGCTGCAAGGCGTCCTGAACAGGCAATGAGATCTCACGCGGTCTGGCTCTCTCCCTCCCAGAATGCGACTCATCCCTTTTCCACATGTGGACACACCCTGCCTGCCAGTCACTTGGTAGCCACCTGGGTGATCAGATCAACTGTCACGGTATCGCAGTGCCAGTGTTCGAGTCGCCTTATTCGACTTAGAAATGGCCACAGTGCAGGAGAGAACAGGGGAGCGTTCAGTGCCGTCCACATCTAGGGGTTGGCCGGGGATCTGGGCACATGTCCCTTGCAGATAAGGGTGGCGGCAGGCCTGGCTTTGAAGTGCCAGGGTAAGCTTACTGGTCTGCGGGAGGCTCCAACAGGAAAGGCAGAGCCTGGTCTGGGGATCCAAGCACCTGAGAGGCTTGCGTGGCCCCCAGGAACTTTCTGTAGCATCGGCCACTCGTCTTTTCCTGATTGATAGTCTTGGAGTACCGACCAAAAATACTTAATGGGTCACCAGTGTGCCGTCTGTCTTTTTCTTTACCCTCCCTATGAAAATAAATAAATAATCCTAAATGCACACAATGAGATGAGAGCTAAAGGTGCTGAAACCTTCAAGCACGGTTTTCATAGTCTGAGTACTTTAGCAAATACGCCCGTGTGGCCTCTGGTCCTTGGTGAGGCCGGACAGACACATTCCAGGCTGGTTTGCCACTCGCCACTTACGCTGTGGGGTGGCCATGTCAGCTCCAGGTCTTCGCAACAAGAGGACAAGCAGAGCAGGTGGTGGCGAGGACTGTCAGCAGCGGGTCTTGTGAAGAAAGAAGAAAACATGTTACTTATTGTTCCCCGCCCCAGAATTGTGTGAGGGTTCTCCCGAGGAAGCTACCTGAAGCCCTGTGCCCGGCTAAGGATGGGCCAGAATGCTCCATGCCAGCCAGCCCCAGTCAGAAGCTACCACCCACCCCGGCTGAGCATCCTGGCTGTCTGGGCTGTGATGGCCTTGGGGCGTCCCCTCACCGTCACTTCAGGGGTTGCAGGAGGTCCCAGAGGCCCCCATCCCAGCGAGCCTCTGGGTTCAGACCGGGAAGGACAGTGTGTTATGTCTACACAGCGGGTAAGTCACCAGTTACACCAGCTTCAAGCTCCAGCACCCTAAATAACCCATCTCCCTGACGCCCCACACACACTCCCCATCACCCAAACAGGCTTCTCGTGGACAACCCACAGACAGCCACAGGCCCCGACGGTTAGGGACGCCTGGCTCCGAGCCTGTGCTTAGGGCACCAGGACCGTCCCCGAGAAGACCACAGAGCCCTTGAGAACCGGTGCATGCCTTCCTCCCTGCCTTGGGGCCCTCTGGTGCCCTGTGCCTCAGGCCCCAAGCCCCTGGCCCAGAAGCCACGCTGCACAGAGAAGAGCGGAGGCTACCTTTGTCCTGCGACGCTTGCGTCCCGGCTCAGCGTCAGGCCCCACCGGCATGCAGAGCTCCATAACACCAGCCAGGACTCCCGGCCTTTTAAGGAGCTTGGGAGAGAACTGTTTCCTGGTTCTGGTTCAGGGCGTGTCAAGAAAGCTGGCCGGCACAGAGGTCCCGTGAGGTGTCAACGGGTGACTGGGAGGCAACACGGGCATGGCCGTGCGGGGTCCTGCAGAAACTAGGGCGGATCAAGTGGCAGGAAACAGTGAAGAAATATAGATGAGGCCAGATGCTTAGGGAGACCTCCCTTCTGGGTACCCTGGAGACAGAGGTGTGACTTCCTTGACTCACTGGGGACATTAGGCACACCCCACTCAGATATGATGTGAGACAATCCCCACCCTTTTACACAACCTACACAGAGAGCTCGTCCTGTGTCGACACAGGTGTCGGAGGCAGACTGGGTGGGCCTTGGAACCCTCACAACCCCCTGTGGGCCATCCTTGTGTCTTATGTAAAAGAGCAGAGGCCCCAAGAGAAAACAAGACTCACCCGGGGTCACATCCAGGGTTGGAGGCCAGGTCTGCTGCTCCTTAGCCACCATTGGTGTATCCTCAGGGCCTGGTACTCCATCTGCTCCCGCTGAGCTCTAAAGGCCTGTGCCCGGTGGCAGGCCTGCAGCCCGCAGTGTGACTGTCACCAGAGGAGGGAGGTTCGTGGCCAGGGAGGGGCCTCGAAGCCCACTTCAGGCCGAGCCTCAGCATCACACAGGCAGCCCTCATCCTCCACACCCAGCGTTGCCTGCCAGCCCTAACGTTAAATGTGCCTGCTGGTCCCATCTGCCTCCGCATGCACGGCCAGCCATAGGTCTAGCTCTGCCCTCTGGAGTCCACTGTCAACTCTGTCCCCGGGGGCTCTGCCATGGCCCCCGGTCTCCCAGCCTCCACTCCTGCCCCAGAGCCAAACACCCACAAGCCCCACGGTCAAGGTGCAAGTGTTGCCCGCCCTCCCTGTCACTCTACACACAGAGAGAGAGAGAGAGAGAGAGAGAGAGAGAGAGAGAGAGAGAGAGCCCGGCCTCACAGGAGCCTGATGCTCTGCAGCGATAGGCTCCCCGGACCGTGCAAGCATCCCCATCATCCAGGCACTTGCAAGAAGTCCAGCCTCTCAGTGAGCCTCTCACTCTCCACAGTCCCCTCATAAAACAGGTGTCTGCACGTGGGGCCGCACACGCATGGATGTGTGATCTTTACCACCCCCAGGCCTGGTGCCTGTCTGCCTTACTGACCAAGCCCCCTGGTGGGACTGAGTTTGGTTTCCTGGGCACCCACGGGTGTCAGTGGTCACACAGAGGAATGAGTGACGTCTTCTGAATAGAGGGAGGCTGGGGAGAGGAACAGCCGCTTTGAGAGGAAGACGATGCTGATCCCAGGATGCACCCGCACCTATCAGGGCCCCAAGGGGCCGTGCCTACAAGTGGTACAGTCTCCCTGCCTTCCACAGTCACCGCGAAAGCACTTCGAGAACCAGACTACAGGAAACTCACATGAGAGAACCCCACTCCACACTGACTTGAAGCCACCACAGTGTCCCTTGCTATCCTCAGGGTCAGCTCTAAGACCCCCGCGGACACTGAAACCCATGGGTGCCCCAGTCCCCAATGTAGACAGTGTGTACAGAAGGTAGAGCACAACCTGCGTCTGCACAGGTGACCCCAGGGCACGCCACGCATCACTCCTTGCATGAGGGTTCAGCCTTGTGCTCAGCATGCAGCACGTTCAAGCTCCATTCGCGGAACTTTCTGGGATTTTTTTCTGAATCTTTTCAATCCACAGTTGATTGACTCCGTGGCTGTGAAACCTCCTCCTGAAGGACAAATGTCACATGAGTGCAAAGCCAAAGGTGTCAGGTAGCTGCAGAGCGAGAGCACAGCCCAGCTCTGAGCAGCCTGGGCAGGCCAGCTCTGCCGCCTGGTGGTGAAGGAGCAGAAAGGGCTTCCTGGGCCTGTTGGGTGGCAGAGACCTGGACGTCCATCTGAATGAAGGACAAGAAAGAGCCCAAGGGACACAGCTGTTCCACATTCTTGACACCCTGACCGTCCCCGTTGCTACAGTCTGGTGACCTCTATTTCATCCTGTGGAACAAAAATTACAGGCCCCAAACACTCCGAATGTGAAGATGAGGGTGAGACCTTGGACCACAGACTTCAGTGGTCCCTAATGTGAACTTCAAAAGAAGGCACTGCGGATGTCTGGTCTTTGAGGACACTGGTTTCGTCAGAGCCTGTGGCCTAGAAATGGAGAAGCCCAAGACCATCCACATAATGCTTGCCGTGAGTTCCGAGTTAAAACACAGCTGCTCACGTCAGCTCTCCCAGCCTCGGCGCGGCCAACGTACGGAACGCACTGACCCTTTGCTGTCGGGGCCGTCCTGCACACTGGGATTTGAGCAGCATCCCTGGCCTCCAACCGTGAGACTCCAGGAGCACAGCCCTAGCCTCTGGTCATGACAATCACAAGTATCTCCAAATGCTGGCAGGAGCCCAGGGGGGCAGAATAGACCCCAGTTGAAAGCCACGGTTTTATGCCTCGTTGTCACTTGGAACAGAGACATTATTTGAATGTTGGGTACAGAGAATGTTTTGTGCCCATGGCCAAGGAAGGGGTTTTGGTTCATGGGTGCCAGGGCTGGTCCTGATGCCAGGGCATCGGTGAGGCCAGGGCAGCACGGCCGTGACTTGTCTGCACACCTGGGAAAGGAGCGCACACAGCCTTTGGAACAACTGGCGGGAAATTCATCATCAGCACCGAGTTTAAGAAAGAGACACGGAGGGATTGCCCAGGGCCAGTGACTGGATTCCACGCTGCAAAATGACCTGGCAGTGCTGTTCCCGAGGATAGAAGCTCTCCGCGGGTGCTAGGTGGGCCGAGGGAGGCCAGGCCTCCTGAGACCTGTAGCTTCTGCCCCTCCTGGTCCAGAGTCACCTTATTCTCTGCCAATCTCACTGCAGGAACACACTCTTCTCATGCACACAGGACATCTACCTCCAGGACAGATTACCTGTCACGTCACATGATAAGCCTCAGCAAACACAGCAGATGGAAATCATACCACAGGCCACAAATATTAACTTGAAATGTGTTATCTCAGAGACTATTTGAGCAAACAAAATTTTCTGCACATGCGGTGACAGAGTCAGGATAAGAAAGCTCCCACACAGAACCAGGCCTGAGTGAAGTCTCTGTGCGGTCACACCCGCAGCCAGCCACTAGGCTTCACTTGCAGGAACCCATCACCTGGGGCAGGCAGCAGAGAGAGCCGGGCTCTGCTCCCAGGAGAAGGCCCTGGCCCTCAGCTTTATAGGCAGCGTGTGGGCATGAACATGCCTCAGAGAGAAGGCCAGAGGGCGTGAGAGAAGCAAGGCTGGGGAATGGCACAGGGGGTGGCATAAGCAGTGCCTTCCACTGTCCCGCCTGTCGTCACCGCTGGCAGCCCCCCTCCCCAACTAAGCCCCAGTCCCAGGGCACCCACAGCGAGTGCTCACGCCACCAGTCTCGCTGGCCTTGTTCTCTGGTTTGTTTTCTATTTCATCTTACGTCTGTTTCAGCTTTGGCGCTGCGTAAGCTTTATGTGTGCACATTAGAATTAGGACAAATAAAAGTTTAATTATTATTAAGAATTATTCTTCTTTAAAAGCATCTAACCTTTGGAAAGATATACACTCCCCAAGGTGTACCGGCAGCGTAGAGAGGATGGGAGACGGAATCCAAATGGGAGAGAAAACAAAGCAGAACAGGAGCAAAGGTAGGCTACACACCAGTGAGGCAAAGCCCTGGGTTCCTTCCATCTGCCCCCAGGAGAAAGCCATGTCTTAGGGCTCCAACGTCCTCGCACAGGTGGTCTGCGAGGTGAACAGCTTGAGAGGGAGGCCTAGCATCACTGCCTCTCGCTTCCAAGCCTATGTTTTATTCTCTGGCTGCCGTGTAGACCTCTCTTCTCCAGTGATAAAGTGAGGTGACAGCAGGCCCTTGCCCTGACTTGCGATGACCCTGAGATAACATAGATGACAATACTTTGGGAATTAGAAAATGTGAGACAAAGGCCCCTGGCCAAGCGGACACCTCCAGGCGAAGCTCCAGACCTGACGTGTAAGTTAAAGGAGGTTTTGTGTTTGGTCCCCAGGTCCCAAGTGACGGAAGTAGGCTGGCCTCAGCCAGAACAGGCAAGGGACCCGCCGGGGACTGGAAGACAGAGGTGGTGCCGGTCTGCACATGGTAGAAAAGCAAGGGCTCCACGGGCTCGCTCTGGTTGTACAGACCCAGGATCTTCTTCTCCTGAAACAGGAGAGCATGTCCAAGGGAGGGGCAGGGGCTCAGCATCGTCCAGAGTTGCTCATGTACCCCAACGGATGTCTTGAAGATCAAGGAGGGCCACACACTTTGCAGGGTGGCCCCGCACATGTTCAGAAGGCAGCAGTGAGCAGGCATGAGGTCTCACCTCCCAGCCTTGAGACGGCAAAGAAAGGACACGGGGACAGGGCAGCCACTAGCGGCCACACTCAAACAACAAACTGGAACTCCCCTCACATAAGAGACTGAGGGGACCCCCAGAAAGGTACAGAAATGCAGACTTTCAGCAGGAAGCCAAGGGCCCCTGAGCAAAGCTGACAGTGACAGCCACCCCTGCAAGGGCCCCAGCTTGACGAAGGCGGGCAGGCTGGCAGTTGGGGTCTGTGATCGACTGTCTACATGTGCAACAGGTTGATGCCACCAAAAGCCACCAAGGGTCTAACAACCCAAAGGACTTGCATCCAGAGGACCACGTGAATGAGCCATGAGAGAAAGCCTCTGGATCATGGGCAGAGGTGTGTCAACGTGTACACATTTGCCCGTGTGTATATCATGCATTTAAGAGAAGAAAAGTATTTGTCAGTAAATTCCACATGAGGCCTCCAGAGACATGGGAACCATCTGTAACACAGCCCCCTGAGTGGGGTGTTATCCCCAGCACCCCTCTACTCAGTTAATGACGTCCAGTGATTCTACCCAGCTCCCTGCATGGCCCAGACCTAGGTGTCCCTGATACTGCATTTTCCCCTTCGATACTCAACCCAACGCCGGGCCTGCAAACTCCATTTCCAAAGCATTTCCTTCTCGTTCCCACCCTCCATCCCATCTATCATCTCCACAAGAGTGGGCCTTAAACCACAATAAGTGAATGAATGCGACTGTCGCCCTCTGGCTTACATGATGCTATTGTAATTACTGTCAACCCAAACTCCGTCTCAGAGCCCACAGGGCCTGCACCACCATTCTTGCCCACCTGGTGCCCTGACCCCACTGACCCCACCAGTCACTCTGCTGCAGCCATACCTGTTTTCTCCCTGCCCCTCAACACCGGGCATTTCTTCCCCAGGGCCTGGACACACTCCTCCTGGACACACTGCCCCACATGTCCCCATTACTCAGGTCTCAGCTCAGACGCCCCTCCTTCAGGAGGACCCCAATGGACACTGCATCCAAAGCCAGTCTGGACTCCCCCCTCTACCCGCCATCATCTCGTGGCCAGTGACCTTCCTCACTAGCTCTGATTCCATCTGAACCCAGCACATTCACCCATCAGTCACATAATCACCATGATATGATTATCACCGGACCCTCAACACCAGAAACGGCTTGACAAGTAAAAGGAGACATCTCCACTCCAGCCACAACGCCCCTTCCACCTCACCTCACTTCCAGCCTGGCAGACACCTACAGAGGTGACCTGCTGACCTAGTGACCCCACCTCTCCCTTGCAGGCTCTACAGCCTCGCTCTCTCCCATGTGTTTGGCATCTTCCCATCCTCTTGTCATGAGCCTCAGAGCCTCAGCAGATGGACAGGGCTAACAGTCATCACCACACTCCACACTCACTCCACCAGCAAACCCTGTCTCCTCAATCTAAAATGATTCCGGAACCTACATGTTGCTGTCCACCCTCTCTGCTTCTCCTCGTCATTAGAGTGCACAGATGACCTCAAAGTCTCCCATGGAATACCCACCCTCATCCCCACAGCTTACTGTCAACTAGCCAACTAGCAGCCACAGTCGCCCTTCAAACCTCTGTCCATCCATGTCCATGTCGCTCTTCTATCCAAAACACCCCTGTAATTTCCATTTCACTTGCATTGAAAATCAGTGTAGGCACCAAGGCCTTCATCTCTCCGCCTGCCTCCTGCTCTGCCGCTTCCACCACATGGCATTTTTCGTCATCCTTGAACTCACTGCACTGGACACCTGCCCCCGCCAAAGGCCGGCATCCACAGCCAGGCCGCCCGCACTGTCCCCCTGCTCTGCCACCTTTCACTCTGCTCTTTTGCTCTTTTGGGGGACAACGCGCCTTTGACATGTCACACACTGTCCTGTTGCTGCATTATTTACCATTTTTCTGCCCCTCTGGAGCCCAAGCCCATGAGGCCACGGCTCTTGGGCACTGAGGACCCACACACCACTGGGCAGAATGGGATGGGGCTGAATTAAATCGAGCTGAACTGAACTGGAGTCTGTGGAGCTGGAGTTTAAAAAATCAGGTTGTTTAGAAAAAGAATTAACCTGAGTGCTTGAGAATTCAACACTAACGATCGAAATTGCAGAAAACATGCTAGAAAGACAGTTTAGCACACAGGACGAGACTTAAAACGCTCAGAATGTGATCACGACCTGGGAAACTGAGCCAAGGGACTCTTCCAGAACACACACTGCATAAAACAAAGCAGCCGACCAGGGAACGAGTGGTAGCAAGTAGGAGCATCGGTGAGACGCTGGAGCGGGAAGTCCCAGTGACGAGCAGGAATTCCAAGAGCAGAGAAAGGCAGAGGGAAGGCAAGAAGGCGCCCGAGGAAGCACGGCGGGCACCTCCCAGCACTCACAGGAGAAAGAGCCCGCGCTCATGAGGCGGATGCGTCAGGGCAGCACGCGCAGCGTGCAGACACCCCAGACGTGCGAGGAACCGCTGTGCTGACGGCAGGTGGAAAGTTCTCTTTTTCACTCAAAAATCAGATTTTCTATCAAATAAACTTCTCGCAAAACAATTTTGGCCTTCTTTCCACTTTATTTTTACCAGTCGCTGACCTTCGGTTGCAAGACAGGCTGCCCTCCGACGTCCTAACAAGACAGACACATTTCTGGACTCTGGTTGCCAAATAAATGGGGGTCCCTTCGCCAGAGACTCTAGAAACTCAGGGAGGAGAGCGACCATGGCTGAAAAGATGAGAAGGAAGATGGTGGCAACGTCCTTCTGAAGTCAGGAAAAGACCCGTGTCTTCCAGGTGGGCCCAGTGTAATCCCTGCTGCCCAGACCCACCATACGGCAAATGCCATATTCATTCATTCTTTCACCATCCAAGCACATGCCAGTCAGTGCCCAGGGAAATGGAGCAGACACAGGACTAAGCAGAGGGCAGGCCTTGCCCCTGAGGCACACACGCACTGCTCTAATAGCTGGAGGTAAGATGCTCTGCCACAAGCTGTCCCTCTGACCCTTGGGGGGCTCTGTCCCCCAGCAGGTTTGGCCAGATATGTTGAAGTCGGCCTTCTTCTGCCGTCCACCCTCTAGTCCTGTCAGGACACCATAAGGCCAGGCGACCAGACCGCCCCCCCACACCCCCACCCCAGGACAGGCCTCAGAGCACAGAGTGCAGCCCTGCTCTACCCCCTTGACTTTCTTCACTCAGGACCAGGACAAACCCCACCAAGACAAACCCCACCCTGACAACTTTCCGGGCTGTGTGACGTTCTCTTCCCCCCAGGGCCACTTATTAAGCCACGTCTTGAAGAAGGAGCCACAGAGTGACCACTCACCCAGAGCCACACTGCCACTCCGCATAACTGTCACACAGGTCTGGCCCTGAGGGACCCACATCCGCTGACTCGCGTCAAGACCTCCCTGAACCAAGGCCCGCTCACTACGGTTTAAATGAAAAAGAGGAAGGAGGGTTATGGTTAGGCTTCTTCACGAGATGCTAAAAGAAGGATCACGTCGCCCAATTACTTTGGGAGGGCAGGTCGCCTTGCACCCAAATCTGCAGTGCTCACGAGACCCCGTGACCGGCCTTCTCTCCAGCAAGGCCCTGCGCTCTGCTGGGAGCAAGAGGCCTGACGTGGTGATCCATCCGTCCCCAGCCACTCCCTGACACCAGCTCTGTGCTTGGCCCGACACTGGGTTGGAGCTGTGACAGACGATAGCACTGTCCAGTGGGAGGTGGACAGTGCTGAGTGGTGAAGGTCACACATGCGGAGGGAAAACAATGTGGGTGTCCAGAGCCAGGTGTGCGTGCAGGTGTCCCAGCCATCAGAGCCCATCTCAACATCACCTACTCTGGAGGGTAATCTAAAGACGCCCATCATAGTGGGCTTGTCCCAGTGCCTATGGGACCGCGAGAGGAGAGATAGGCTCGGGGGCTCCCAGGACCTGCTGGACATTGGCCCCTGAGGTCCTCATGCTGCACAGGGGGCTGGGGAGCCTGGCCCTACAGAAAACCTGAGCCGCCTCCAGGACACCAAGGAGGCTGTGGTGGGGTAGTGGAGCAAGTAGGCCAGTGACAGCACCCCCTGGAAGCCCAAGGGTGGGCATGACTGTGGGCCCTAAATACCCCACATCCCCCACTGGCACCTGCTTCTGCCGGGTAGCATAGAGGGCCCCACACAAGGCACCCGGCTGCTCCCAGTGGGAGCGCCAGTCCTCCAAAGGACAGATGCGGAGCCAGCCTGGTATGGCCACCATTGCCCTGGCCAGAGGACCCCCAGCTGCCCACTGACAAAAGGTAAATGCCTTTACCAAAAAGCCAGGGTCTAGATCACTGCTCCAGCAGCCCTGAGAGCGGCAATGGGCCTGATGAGCTGGGTCATTTATGTGACGTGTACTGGGAGGCCCCAGCTGCCTTGGCGGGTGTGACACCGGATGACGGGAAAGAAAGCCAGTTCCTCCTGAGGGGAGATCCCGTGAAGCTTAGGTTAAAAAACCACACCTGAGCTTCCCAGGTAGTCAGCATCAAGCCCACATGAAACAGGGCTGGCGACAAAGCCTGGCTTTTCAGAAGGGGACCCTAGGGGACTTCCCCAAGCCCAGTTCTCCTGTCATGTTACCCCGGGGCTAGCACTGGAGGTGCCAGGTCCTTGATGAAGAGAGTTTGTCTCCTGCGTCTGGGACCTGCCCTCCACAGTCCCACCAAGGCAGTCCTGAGTTTGCAGAACTGGCAGTTAGCCACATTAGTCATTAGCAAAATGCAAATCAAATCCATCATGGGGATGAGTTTCTCCCCTTCAGGAAGGCCCAGATTAAAAAGACAGTAAGTATGAGAAAACACTCACGTGAACAGACATGTGAATCGCTTGGGCTTTGTGGAAAGTGATTTCCTAGGAGCTGCTAAAAGTCTCAGTATGTGTACCTTTGACCTATTGATTCTACCCACGGGAACCTGTCAGCCAAGCACTTCCCACTTCACAAGCTGGGGACCCTGCTTAGAGAGGCTGGCACAGCGAGAGCACTCACAGGAGACACCATGGGAAGTCCAGAAGCAGAAGAGGGTCGGGCTGCTGGTCGGACAGGCCTGCGGGGTCTGAGGGTGGGCACTGGTTCAGCCCTGAGTGGAGGGCCTCGCGTCAGGCCTGTCCACTCAGGTCCCTGGCATAACAAACTTCCTCTGGCAACAGGAACTGAGAGCTCGTCACCTGTATCTGGCCAGGGAGAGCTCGTGTCCCACAGCACCGTCTTCCAAGTGTCCTCAGGCCCACTCGGGAACTAGGCTGTCAGTGAAGTCCTAGCAAGAAATGACACTCAGACTTGGTGGTTCAAGGTACATGTCATAAACAGGTGCTTTATAAAATGTGGGCAAAGCACAGGGGACCCCAAGGCACAGTGCAAACCCCAGCACCACCGGCAATAGGACATGCTCCTTCCCACCTCAGGTCTGAGTGGATAGGAGGGTGAAATGGCTACCACAACCAGAGCCTTGTGCAGAGGGCCAGGTCCTGTGAGCGTCGTCAGGAACAGCAGTCAGCCTGGGGCCACCCTGCAGGAGGGAATGGGGACAAATGCCCTGACCTTCTCCTCCCCACCTTCCATGTAGTTCCTGGGGATGCTGAGGGCCACCAGGGCTCATCCAGCACAGTCTGATCCTGGGCCCCACAGGCCCACACCTTCCCTCTGTGGGCAAGAAGTCTGTGGCCCTACCCAAGCAGACACAAAAGGACATCAGTGTGTGTGTCCTTCCAGCTCCTGAAGGACAGGTGGATGGCTTCCAGGTGTGGGTGCTGATGAATGAGGCCACTGCAAACATTCGTGAGATCAGCATGCCCACCTCATCATACGATGAAACCATATTTAACTTTGACCAGAGAAGCAAAAACAAAAGCTACTGGACCTTTGCCTGGGTGGCTGCTCCGCTTCACATCCCAACCAGCAACGGGTGAGCGTTGTCGCGGCTCCATGTCCCGCAGCCTCCAGCGTCATCAGTGTCCGGGCTGTGGCCACGCTACTAGGGACAGAGTGGTACCTCCTTGCTGTTTAATTTGCATCTTCCTGCTGACATGTGTGGAGTGTCTTTTCACATGCCCATTTGCCATCTGTGCGTCTTCTTTGGCGAGGGGTCTGTTCAGATTTTTTTGCCCATTTTTATCTGGGTTTTTGTTCTCATATTTTTGAGTGCTATGAGATGTCTGTACATTTTGAGCTCCATCTATTTCTTTTCCCTTTGTTATTACAACTACTAGAGAATTTTGAATTCCGCACACGGAGCACAGCTAGGCCTCGCATCTGCTTCCCTGGAACATTCCATGGGATGAGCTGCAGTGCAGCGTGTGGCGGTGGAGCCAGCTGCTCACCTGGCCACGAGGAAGGGCGGGGGCTGAGAGACAGCGAACGCACAGTACTGGGTGTGACACCACTGACACTTATTTTTGCAAACTCCATAACCAACACTTTAAATTTCTAGCTACTGAGTACTGAGTGCAGACGGCATGCTCGCTGATGGCGCGGCTTCCCTGCCTGTCAGCTGGACATCGAGGCATCTGTTAGTTATTCCAGAATACACATCTACTCTCGCCACTGTCCTCTAAAGCCTTCGATGACACCATGTGGCCAGGACAGGGGTGCTCTCATGGGGTACACACGGGGGAGGAGGAAGCCCAGGTGGGTCCAGAGCATGCGGGAGGAGGCAAGCTCCAGGGCTGTGGCGCTGGAGCCCAGACCTCCCCAGAAGCACAGGGCAGGGGGCAGGCAGTGACTTACGACCAAGTAGAAGAGGGCAGGGCCGTGGCCTTCCACGGGAAATCCAGCCACCACCGCCTACGGATCCTCCACCCACATCCCCCTGCCAACTGCCCGCAGGCTGAGCAGAATCAGGGGACAAAACCAGAAGCTGCAACGGCGCTCACAGTCAGCCTCACGGGCATGGGGCGGGAGGAGACGGGGGCCCACCTGAGGCTCAGGGGTACACCTCACCTGGGTCTCTGGCCGGCTCGAGCTGCCCACCCACTCTGGCCAAGAGCCCCTCTACACTGCAGGCCAACACCCCTCTGTGTAGGGCCCTCCGCACCGGCCACCCGCGAGCCCATGGCCCCCACAGGTGGATGCTGCTCGCCGCGCACACCTCAGCTTGGCAAAGGCCACGTTTGGCTCCTCACAACCCGGGAGGAGTCGCCTCGCCCCGCCCTTGCTGGGTCGCTCTGTGGAGAGGGACTGCGGCCGGGGCTCTCCCTCCAGGACCTGGCCTGGCCCAGCCGCGCTGCCCCGGCGCCGCGCCTCCCACGACCAGCAGAGGGCGCCATGACAGTGGGTGACCCCAAGCGACAGCAAGTGGACTCTGGAGGCCACAGCTGGGCCCGCGGGCAGGACGGGTCCTGGCCACTGAGCTGCGCGCGTCCAGCTGTTCCTGCGACCCACTGCGACCCACTGCGACCCACGGCGACATACCCGACCTCGCAGCCTAGCCACGTTCAGATCCAACACCAAATTGCTAAGGGCATTTCAAAGTGAAATACATTCCGAAAAGAAATCATTTCATAAAATTAAGTTTTGTTCACTAATTAAAGTGGACTTTTGGTTTTCACACAGTCAACAAGTTCGTTTTTGAATGGTTTGTTTTTCTGTGACACTTTGTGACACATTCAGATTTCAGGTACTGATCGCATGCAAGTATTCAGTGCGTGCATTGTACACTGTATATCTCATTTTTCTTACCACATGCTTAGTTATGTTTAATTTTTCAGTGCAACTCATTCTGAAGTGTTCTTTAAAATGTGGATAACAAAAAAATACAAAACTTTGACTGTAACATCACAGAGATCTACAGTCTCCTTAAAAGTGAGACATTTGATGTTCATGTATTATGTTTTCTGGGCAACAAACTGTGTGACATTTTAATTAAAACTAGGAAGTTGTCAGATTCACACTCACAGACGGTTGGGGGGGAGACTTTGTCGTCGACAATAACCTGTTATCAGATAAGCTGCAGCACAGTAAGAAATTTAGAGTTTATTTGAGCAGGAATCCATTTGAACCACAGACAAGAAGGGCTCTAAGGAGCAGTGTGAAATGAGAGGCTTTCGCAGGCGGAGGGGGTGGTGGCGACAAGCAGGTTACACTGACAAGACATTGGGCTGGTTGCTCTTGGCCACTTCTCTGAAGAGGACGCAGGGTTCATCAGGCAGTCTACCTCGTGTCAGTCAGGCCGTTCCTGGGTGATGGGTTTGAGGTTCCCTCTCTGGGAGAGAAAGCCAATCCTAGGATTGAGTTGAGTTTCAGCTCGGTGACGTGGGGCTCAGAGTGATGGTCTTATTTCCTAACAAACATAACCAGATGATCTCATATTTAGATCCGTCCTTGGTTCGAATGTCTTGTTTGCAAGAAAAAGTCATCACAGGGCACAGGAGCAGAGAACACACAGGGATGCCTGACGAGGCCAGTGGCCCTCCCTCAAGCGTCTGCAGGTGCAAAACCAGAAACACTGCACTTCACGAATCTGGCCAGGACTGTGTCGGATGGAGCAGCATGGAAGCTAGTCACAAAGCAATGTAGTTGGCCATCAGGGCAGAAGGCCTCACATGCGGCGTGGCTGCCTCCTTCAGAGGCCTGTGGGAAAGCTATTTGCACTGTTTGCGACCATGGGAGCGGAAGGGAATGCTTTCACTTTTAAACAGGCACTGCTGCCAGGTTACTGATTCCACTGCAGGCTGATGGAGCATGTGAGCAACTGGGCATTGCTACTACAAAAGTGGGGCCCCAGAAAGAAATGCTGCCAGGCGAGCTGCTGGTGAAACGCTCCGTGAGTAAACACACGCTTTAGAATGAATGAGGCAGTCAAGAAAATGTCGCCCCCAGTAAGGAACTGAGGGCGTGCTTCAGGGATGACAGGACAGGAGGCAGTGGTCGATGACAGGCAGGAGGGTACAAGCCACAGGCAGCACGCCTGCAGCGGGGGTAGGAGCAAGGCTGCGCGTGCCTGTGTCTGTGTGTGCACGTGATCACAGGGTGCAATGCAGTCTGCAGGACGCTCTGTCACAGCATCGCCTTTCACAGCTGCCTGACGACCAGGCTCTGAAGACAACGAGGGGGCAGCGAGCCAAGGAAAAGGCAGGAAGCTGCTTCTCCCCTGGAGCCTCCAGAGGGGACTGGTGCTGCCCGTACCTTGATCTGAGCCCCACAAGACCCATCGGGACTGCCCTCCAGAACAAGAAGACGTTGGCCATTTGTCACAGCGGCAGGAAGAACTGCATGCACCCCGTGCCCATCCAGCTGATGATAGAGCACACATGTTGCCTGCATCAGTCGCATTGCTCATACCTGAAAAGCCAGAATGGGCAGACACTCCCCGCCCCCTCCACTCTGCTCCTAGGTCTGGCCTTCACCTTTCAACAGTATCTGGCACTTGCTTGGAAAGGGGACCAGGCCCTTGTGACAGGCTCCCAGATGCCGACTGGATGCTCACCTAATCTCCTTGCCATGACTTGTCTCTGTGCCTGTCCATGTTTTGGGTCACCCTGCTCTTGGCCAGGGACCCATCCAAACTTTTCCACTTACACGTGGCTGATGGCAACTTGCTGTTGTCTTTCTTCCTGTCACATGGGGCCTGGACACAGACCTCTAAGCTGCTTCCATAAGCTTCTGGGTCCACTCCCAGGGTTGATCCCCCGGCACCCACCAAACCCACCAACCCCTCAGAGCCCTCTGGCCCTCCCCACAGTGAGGGCAGACTCTGCCTGGCCAGACCGTGGACTTGTGGATGACACAGCCACAGTAATACCAAGAGGCTCACGGGCAGACACTGCGCACTGCAGCTAGAACTTTATTCCACCACAGGAGGGAAGGCTTCCCACCCACTGACTTTGCAGGGCCTGTTTTAGCTTCACAAACTCGCTCAAATGAAAACTCAATGTTGTTCTTTATCCCAAGCTGATCTGTCATCCTGACAGGCTCACCAAGATTGCAGGAGGTGCTGATGAACCACGCGGGTGCATGGCCGACTCCAGTGTATTCCAGGAGCCCACTGTTGCCCAGCAGAAGGTGAGGGCCTGCTGGTCTGCTTCCTGCTCGATGGCCAGATGCCACAGCTTCCTCTTCTAGGAGGTAAGGGGTTAACTGGCCAGTGCTGCCAGAAAGGGAGCAGGCCAGCTGCATTTGGAGAGCCAGGTAGGAGGACGGGGCCCAGGTGGGAACTTGTGCAGACGTAGAGGCATGGCAGATCTTGGCCTTGCCCTGTGGGGTAGCTGAGGGGACAGGAAATTGGCTGCAACTCTCACCTTCAGCCGAAGGAATGGCTGGCCTACACTCTTGTCCTGCTCACAGCAGAGACAAAGATCTCCGTCAGCCACTGCCAAGAGAATGGGGCTTCCCTTCTCACATGCTGAGCTCAAGTGAGAGGCCAAGACAGAGAAGGTCTCTGGGAAAAGACAGAAGGGGGGCTCAGGGCAGGGAGAGGCCCCGTGTGTAGGGACTCCAGGCTCCAGGCCCCCAGGCCAAGCCTCCTCCTCAGCCAAGGCCCAGAGAGACCTCCTTTGAATCTCGTCCCACAGTCCACTCACCCATCTGCCATTCCATTCCTAGTGGTCCCTGGACTCTGCCGAGGCCAGAGGGGGCCCACAGCCTGAACTGAGCCCCGGAAGTAAGGCAGCCAAGAGAGTCACCTGGGAGAATGTAGGTTTTGTTTAGAACTGCCATGAGGGTCCCAGAATCCAGCACCAACACTCTGTGGTCCTGGTCACGAAGGCTGAATTCCTCTGGGTCTTTGGTCACCACTTTTAAACCAAGATCAACGTAGCAAAACACCAACCCTTCACACCAAGAACAGATGGTCATTCCCAGCCCTCCGCCTGCCTTTGGCTTCAGCGTTGGCCACTGACACCTCCTGCCCAGGTGTCTTTCCCAACTTGGACTCATGGGTTCAAGTCTAAGCTCTGCCACCCAGAGCTTTAAGACACAGGAGAAGTCAAAATCTCTCCAAAGCTCCACGTCCTCACCTGCAAAATGGGGGCAATAGCAGCATCCATTGGAGTGCTCACTCAAATCAGTAACACTTAGCCAGGTGTCCGAGCTTGGAAAGAAAGAACTCTGTACGTCAGTCATTCTTATTCTTCTTCTCCTCTGTCCTGTACCCTCCCTACCCACTGTGCTCCCGTCCATGCCTGGATGGGACACATCCTTGCACAGCTGGGTCTCTGCAGGGACAGTGCACAGGGTGAGGAATGCAGGCAGGAGGCACGGGGGCCAGCACCGGGGAGGCCAGCTGGCACGGGACTCCATCAGCAGAGACAGAACTGTGCCCAGCCCTGCATGAGCCTCTCTGAATGGCCAGGACCAGCCAGGCCAGTGGCAGGGACTTTCCTTGGGCACAACTTCTGGTAGCATATCCCAGCCAGTCCTGCTCAGCACTGGGGCCCTGCCCAAAGGCCTCCCCTCCTGGACCTGCCTGGGCAGGTGGCCTACCCCTCGGTTTATAGAGGCCGGAGCCTGCATGTGGGCCAACAACAGGCATGGACGGCGGTGGTGAAATGTCAGCCATGAGAATGCAGTAACCTCTGTACCAGGTAGCTGTTATGTAACTATCCGCGATGGGTAGTGACAGCAAGGCATGACATCAGAGGCTTTGTTTCCTTCCAGCAGTGAGCACGGGGTCCTGCTGGTCTCCCACTGCCCTGGACTCAGGGAGGCTCTGCCTGGAGCACTGGCTCTCTTTGCCCCTTCCTCTAGGCACGAGGCCTTCCCCCTCTGCACACACACCTGCAGCACAGCCCCGTGTCCCTGCCTCGTCTCCTGCCAGCCTGGGAGCTCCTGAGTGCTGGCCCCCATCTCCCTTGGCGCAGCCCTCCCTGGCCCCAGACTAGTGCCCCATGCATCAGGACCCGTACGTTTATAGATGTGATGAATGGCCCTGCCGGGTCCTAAATAACTACAGTGACAGCTTTTAAAACTGAAATTGTAGCTGGGGCTGGGGTGCACTCAGAAGTCCTTGGAAGGAGTCCCTCAGCGGGGTCTGATGGGTTCAGAAGTCACAGAGGAGCAGTGGGAATGCTGGGCCACGCCTGGGCAGGAGCTGTGCAGTGCGGATACTTCACAGTCCCCATGTGGTGTCTCAGCACCTCAGATGCCTGACTGTGGAGGCTGGTTCCCCAGGGGACCTGTAACCCTGCCACACTTTGCACTGTGGCCTGAAGCAGGGAGTCACACTGAGCCCTGTGTGTGCTGTGCAGACACCAAGGACAGGAAGGCCGAAACACACATATAAAAAACATTCACGTGCCAAGAAGACGTAAACGCACACAATACACACAGCAAACCACACAAAAATACTTTTCCCACAGCACATATAACACATACATGACAGATACACAAAGCACACACACACACACAACAATAGATACACACAAAATACAACATGCATCTGGTGTGTTGGGTGCTTCCTAGACCTGTGGCTCCCCTGACAGGGGGTCACACAGCATCCTCGGCTGGCCTGGTCCAGTATCTGGGGTTGTAGACTGGCCACTCTTGGGAAAAGCTAGTGCCACAGAGCAGTTCACAAGGCCCACACGGTGCTGCTTTTAAATACTGATTGGTTCCCAACATGAAAAGCCAGGACGTTTCACTTAAAAACCTGGATTTCTGGCTTTTTTTTTAATAGAATGTGGCAATGCTCGGGTTGTTTCCCCACAGTGGGTGAGAGCACAGTTTAGGTGCCCTGTCAGATGGGACGGCATCCCCTTGCTTACACCAGCGCACTTCTCTCCATTGCACACCTGCCACACCCACAGGTTCTGTAACTATTGTTTGTTGGTGCAAATGCCACTGCCTTTGTCTAGAAAGCCCTTGGGTTCTGCGGGCCTTTTATTTCCTGAAACTCTCCTGGGACCTGATGGGCACGAAGAGGGCCACCAAGAAGCCAGGAAAATGGCATAAATCCCACTTGAGTAAAGACAGCATGCTTACCTAATTTACTTCTATTTCACATACAATTCTAAAGGGGCTTTTTAGATCAGATTTTCCAAAAAGAAAAATAATTAGAAGCAGAAAAAATCTCCCAGCTCATGAACATAGGAAGGATCCCCACCCCCACCCCTATACACAGTCCAAGGAATTTAAAAGCAAGATTAATGATGGAATTGGGAAGAAGCACTTCTCAATGCCACGGCTTACTGTGCAGCTACGACAAGACAACTGACAGAGAGACAGACACGTAGATTGACAAATGGAAGACAGACCCACACAGATGTGCTCAACCAGTTTTTGTCAAAGGAACAAAAGCAAATCACTGGGAGAATGGTACACGTTCCAATGAGTGTGTTGGACACTGGGACATCCATGGGCAAAAAATGAACCTCAACCTAACCTCAAACCATGTATAAAAACATCGATCATGGATATAAATGTAAAACACAAAATTATAAAACTTCTAGGAAAAAATGGAGAAAATTTTTGATACCTAGGACTACAAAAAGAGTTCTTAGACTTGACTTGACATCAAAATGTATGCAATAAAAGAAAAATTGATGATTTGGACCTCATCAAAATTCAAAGTCATTCTGCAAAATGCCCTGTTAAAAGGGTGAGAAAACAAATTACAGGCTGGGAGAAAATATTTGCAAAATCACACGTCTGACCAAAAAATGCCAAGAACCATCCAATTCAATATTTAAAAAAAACAATGAAATATTAAAATGGGCAAAGCATATGCACAGGCATTTCATTAAAGGTGATATGCTGATGACAAATAAATACGTGAAAACAGTGTTCAGCATTCCTAGCTATTGGAAAACACACATTAAAACCACTGTGAGATTTCACTGCACACCTCTCAGAATGGCTAACATGAAAAAATAGTGATAACACCAAATGCTGGCGAAGATGTGGAGAAACCGGGTCGCTCATGCATGGTGATGGAAACGTCAAATGGCACAGCCCTTCTCAAAAATAGTTTGGCAGTTTCCTTTAAAACTAAAAAAGAGCCTACCATGTGATGCAGCAATTGCATTTTGAGGCATATATTCCAGCGAAGCGAAGATTAGTTCACACAAACACCCATACACGAGTGTTTTGTGGTCCCTTACTCATAACAGCCCCAAACTAGCAGGATCAGAAGCACCTTCAGTGAAACCGAGGCGCAGCCACACCGTGGAGTACCGTCAGCCGTGGGAAGGATGGACTCCGGCAACTTGGGGGAAGCACAAGGGACTTGTGAGGAAAGCCAATTTCAAAAGGGGACCTACTTCCCGATTCATGGACATAATGTTCGTTAAGTGACATAGTCTAGGGATGGAAAACAGATTCACGGTTGCCAGGTGTTAGGGATAAGGGACACGGTGGGAGTCTGTGAAGGGGGAGGAGGCCGTGTGGGGATGGCACAGGTAAGGGCCTGGTTCTTATCACATGACACAAAGCCTCATGTGATAAGATTGATCACAGCTGCACACATGCACCACACACACACACACACACACACGCAAGTGCAGATGTGCTGTGGATTCTGAGTGAGCTCTGTGAACTGTCCCACCTCCGGGTCCTCATGCGATGATCACGAAGGCGCCGCCACAGTGCTCAGGGCCCCCCTGTGCGTTCCTCTAAACTTTCTGGTAAGTCTGTGCTATTTCAGAATAAAAGGTTTCAAAGCCTGTGTCACTTTCATTTTGGAAGGCTCCTTTTTTCTTGGAGCTCACACCTGTCCATAAATTCAAGACAAAGCATGGACAGCCCCTGCCTGGCCCAGGAACTTCCCTTCTCCGCTCGCCACCCATTCCCCATTAAAAACTCTAACGACTCTTGAGACGAAGGGTATCAAAGGAATGGGGAGGGTGCGGTGTAACATAAATGGAGGTGTTTACTCAGGCCATCCCCAGGACACCGCGGCCCCGGGGGGGGGCAGCATGGAAATGAGGCCCATCCAGTACATGCGCTGGGCCCTGCTGCCCGCCTGGCGTGGCAGCCAGTAGCATACGCGGAAAATAGGGGCCTCTGAAGGACACATGCACTAAGGATGAAGAGGGTGTGGCGCAGTGCCACACCCACCCACTTGTGGGCAGGAAGGCTCCGCCTGCAGCCAAACCCCACCCTGCCTTCATGTCCCCACCACTGCCAGGACTGGTCCTGCTCTCATTTACGAGGCTGGTGCCCAGGTGCCAACATACCGGGGCATCACGTCCCACCCATCTGCCAGCCAGTGCTCTCCATTCTTACACTTTATCCCTCACCTGGCCTGGGGATGCAGACCAGGCTGTATAACTACCACTTGGACATAAACACCTTTTTATTTTATTTTATTTTATTTTATTTTTGGTACAGACCAATACAAGTTGCAAATGGCCAAAACCAAGCTCTCAACTTCCTGTCACCCAGATGTGCTCCCTGCCTGATTCTCCCTCAGAATTAGGGCCTGCACCCCCAACCCGCCATCCCTCCCTGCCTACGGACAAGCCCCCAGTGACTCCACCTCTGAGACGTTAGCCAAGTCCCTGCACGTCCCCCGCCCCCATGACTACCACCCAGCCCCACAGCATCTTCCTCCTCTGGAAGCACGGGCGCCCCCAATGAGATGATCCTTCTGGGTGTCATCTAAAATCTGTCACTTCCACTTAAAACTTTCTAATGGTTTCCTGTCTCTCTTAAACCAAACTCAATTTCTCATCTGGCCTATACCGCTCCCAGCTCATGCCCTGCTATGCAGGGCCTCCTTGGGTCCTGCTGGCATGGCGAGGCCTCTGCCAAAGAGGAGAGTCCTCCAGACCTTCTCAGGCCCGGCTCCTCCCCATGGGCATTCCAGTCACCATCCCTGACTACCCTCTTGAGTTACAGACCTGCTGCCTGAAAGGGACTTAGTTTTTCTTCAAGACCTAGCTTTCCTCTAAACCCGCCTTTAGTTAAAAATGCCTTCAGCTGCTGTGCCCCCTTGCTGACCCTTAGTTAAAGGAAAAAAACCAATCAACCCCTACTTAACCTCACACCACCCTAGATACAACCAATCAGGTAGGGACAAGTCTGGAGTCCCGCGCTTGCTCTGTGAAAATACCCGCTTCCCCACTTCCCCAGAGTCCGGGTCTCTCGTTCCCAACCTGCTGCATCAGTGTCGGTCGAGAGTCCGGACTCGAGTCTGAATAAAGACCCTCATGTGATTGCATCGGTGTTGGCTCCTTGGTGGTCTTCTGGGATTCGCAGCTTTGGGCACAACGCTGCCCTCCCCACACCACCTGCTGTTTTTCCCTCAAAGAGTGTGTCACTACCTGAATGTTTCTGTGGCTTATTCTTCAGTGCTGAGCTGAGCCCTACCTTTCCCTACTGTGAGGATGTGGGCCTAATGTGGATGGGCACCTTGTCTGCCTTGTCACTCAGGGGCACACAGCGGAGGCCCAGCAACACCTAATAAACCAGTGAACCGCTGAGGCACCATGAGCTTCCCTGGTTGTGTAAATACATTTGCCCATGTTTCCACAACTAAATGGAGATTATTTTCATCTACAAAATATTGAAGCTCAAAGACACGACCATGCTCTGGAGAGTCCTCTTAAAATAGCCAAAAGGGATGACCATAGTCATCCCCCTCTTCTGCAAGGGACATGTTCCCAGACCTCTGGAGGACGCCTGAGACCATCGATGGTACTGAACCCCATGTATACTGTTTTTTCCTATGCATTAACATCTACATCAGCTTATTTTATAAATTAGGCGCAGTAAAGAACTAATAAAAATAATAATGCATCATAATAAAACACTGTAATAAATGTTATGTGGATGACTTTATAACAGTCAGTAATGTTTAATAACCATGTATGGTGCCAGGCGGGTACCAGCTCACGGAAAATCACTTCGTACGTGACGTAACTGTCTCACCACTACACTGTACCCCCCTGAAACTAACATAACATAATACTGAATGTCAGCTATAATTGAAAAAATAATTTTTTACAAGTCATGTGAATGGCTTTGGGGCCCTTATTAAGTAAAATGAGGGTGACTTGAGCACAGGTATGGCGATGCAGAGATGGTGGATCTGGCCACCAGCACGGCCACCGAGTGACTAACGGGCAGGAGCATGCACGCACGGACACGCTGGACAAAGGGATGACTCACGTCCTGGGCAGGGCACAGCAGGACGTGGCAGGGTTTCCTCACGCAGCTCAGAATGGCGTGCAATTTGAAACTTAGGAGTTGTTTATTTCTGGAATTTTTCATTTAATAATTCCGTGCCACGGCTGACCATGGGAACTGAAACCGTGGAAAGTGAAACGGTGATGCAGGGACTGCTGTGACCCAACAGGTTAAAGATGTGTTAGTAGTGGTCACTTTGGAAGTGGGGGTGATCGTGGCTTTCTCCCACTTTCCCACATTTCCCAAGTATCTGAAAAGGCTTTATGTTACCTTGATGAGCAGGACCTCTGTCATAGACTGATAACCTGACTCTGGCCACTATCTCGGGAGGTCACCCCAGAGAGGGAATGGGAATGGGGACTGGGACCCGGGCTCTAGCTGGTGGCCAGACATAGGCTGTGCTGATAGCCTGGGGCCCAGGCCTGGCCTCCCTGGAGGAGGAAGCAGCAAAAAGAAAAGAAGAAGCCCAGGGCCTCTGAGGGTAACAGCCCAGAGAGGTGGGGACTATCACCACAACCGTGCTGGGCGCGTGGCCTCTGTGTGTGTGGTAGCTGAGCAAAGACCTGCAGAAACCCTCCCTGAACCCCACCTGCTGGAGTTCAGTGCTGTGGTTACAGGGGGCACAGGGCCACCCAGAGCTCCATGGACACTAAAAGCATTATCAGAGCGTGTCTACACAGCACACGCTGGGTATAAGCTGGGCGCTGGGGCCACACCCTGAATCAGCACCATGGCGATGCCTTCCCAGTGCTCACAGTACGGGGGGTGGGGGGTCCCAACTGGGGCATGGAGAAGAGGGCATTCCCAGTACACTAATGAAAAAGACCAGGCCAGGGGCAAGGGGATGCTGCCTGTGCTGGGCACGGCCTCAGTGCAGGGTCGGGAGGGAGGTGAGGCAGAGGAGCTGGCACAGGAGCCACACGCAGCCCAAACAGGAGGGGACCCCATCTTTACTCTGGTACGCCACTCCCTGTCATGGCTGGGTGACGCTACGTGGAACCATGAAAAACGCAAACCCTCATTCCCACAGCATTTACAAGGGGCCTTACCTATGTGATAAGCATACTTAGCCAGCATCCTAAGTTCACTAAATTCCATTTTTTCCATCAGATTCTTAAAGTGCAAATTAAGAACCAAATAACACCAGTAACAGGACAGGTGTGGCCCCCGCGGGACACGCTCAGGTCTACTGGGCCACCCCCTCCTTCTCAGGTTTGTGAATGTCTCGGTGACTCTGTTGTCAATGCCCTGGGGGTTAGCATGTCCCCAAGGTTCAGGGACCCTCCCTATACAGTCTTCTCTCTGAGAGTTCGAAGACTAAATGCAAACCCTTTAAAGACCAGCACTCACAAACATGCAAATTGGGGCAGAAAAGACTTCGCAAAGGCCTAGAAACCATAGTTCATGCAAGAAGGCAACAAGGTTGTGAAGTGATGGTACTTTTTCCCTGAACACCCGTTCCCAAATTCTCTCCGTGAGCCCTAAATTGCTTTAGGACAAGGGGTCAAACAGACACACATTTACAAGAACCGAAGCTCAGAGAGAAGGGGAGAGGGCCTTCCAGGCATCTGGTCACACACTCTGCTTCCATGAATTCACGTTCACAAAAGATGCAGCAGTGACATCCGTAAAACACACAAGTGTTGCAAAATGAGGGAAAACCATTTCAAACCACCCTTGGCTTCCCAGGCCAGTGTCAACCAAAACTACGCACTATGGCTGATTGTGTGTCACCGATTTGAATGATGTGGCAAGAAAAGAGAAGCAGGAAACCCTGGTTAGTGGATGGCGGCCAGCAGGAACTGGTCTGTGAAGGCAGGAGGCAGGGACTGCTCCGGTGACCACAAGAGAAAGGACCTCACACCCTTGAAGAATAGCATTTAAATCGTGCGCCCCATCTGCGAACATTTCCCACTCATTATCTTACTGGTCCTATGAGGAGGCCAGACAGAGGTTGTTATGCCTGACAATGGACTTGTATAAAATAGAGGGAATAAAAGATAAACATGGAGCTTGACATAATGATTCTAAGACACATTTACAAACGTGGGGGGTCCCACATGCTCACCAAGCAATTCTCTGCAACACTTGGGTGTCCTTCAGTTTTATTCTCACACCATCTGCCTGGAGAGAGCGTCGGACCCCACAGTTTGAGAGCTCAGTTCCCAACAGACTGCTCCCACTTCAGGTACCAATCCCAAGAAGCAGGTCCCAGGTGACCCACAGCTTCGGTGCCACTTGGCTGCCAAGTCCCATGACCCCCTCCTCAGGTCTGATCTACTGGCTGGAGCAACTCGCAGAATTCAAGGAAACAGCAGTTTATTAAAAGGACTCAGACCAACAGCCAGCTGAAGACACACTCAGGGCAAGGTCTGCAAGGGTCCCGAGTGCAGGAGTCTCTGTCCTCGTGGAACTGGAGTGTGTCCCCCTCCCAGTGCAGGGGTTTGCCAGCTTGGAAGCTCTTTGAACCTCGTACATTTGGGGTTTCATAGAGGCTTCCTTGCGTAGGTGGGATGGGTCATCAGCTTCATCTCTGGCCCTCTCCCCTCTCTGGAAGGTAGGGCTGGGACTGAAATTCCCAAGCTTCCAATTATGGTGTCTTTCAGGTGACCAGCCCTCATCCAGGGTTCATCCAGGAGACACCCAGAGTCACCTGATTAGCACAAAGGATATTGCTGTCACTGGGGAAATTACAAGGGTTTTAGGAGTTCTAGGCCAGGGACCAGGAGCAGAGATTAACAAATGTGTTTTATATTATCTCACGTCATCCGACACAATAACGAGACAAACCAGCAAATTCTTTAAATGGGCAAAAGACTTGAGCAGAAACTTCACAGAAGAAGAAGTGTGACTGGCCGATAAGCACACAAGAAGACTCTCAACAGAGCCAGGCGGCAGGGAGGAGGGAGCTAGACCCTCCATGAAATCCCTGCTACTCAGGCATCCAGCATTAAACAAAACAAAAGGACGGCCAAGACGGGGCAAATGGATCTGTCATCAGCTGTCACTGGCAGAAGCACAGGTGGCATCACCATCACAAAGGACTCCTGGGTGGGTTCCTGCAAAGTTAAACATAAACTCACAGTATGGCCCAGCAGCTCCAGCCCAGCTTGTCAACCAGGGGACAAAAAAACACAGGGCCACACAGGGACTCATCAGTGACCGTTCATGATGCCTCTAATTGCCATCTCAGAAATGGGACACAAGTCGCACGTCCATCAGCAGTCGAAAAGACATACAAGTTATGGGGCGTCCACACGATGGAAAACTTCTCAGCGGCAGAAATGAGTGAGCCACCAACAAATGCAGAGATGGGAAGAGAGGTCAGGACCAGTGCGCTGAGCAAAGGGAGCCAGACACACAGAGGATCTCGAGCACGGTTCCATTTACATGAAATGACGGAAGGGCCGACCGCAGACGCAGTGACAGAAAGTATGTTCCCGGTGCATGGGGGCAGGGGTTAGGGGGTGATGGAAATGTTCTGTGGCTCGGTTGGGGTATTACTTTCACAAGTTTTTCGAAACTCATTAAAAGCTGTACATTTGAAAATGGATATTTTATTGCAGCGATTCCCAACCTTTTTGGCACCAGGACCCGGTATCCCTATGAGAATCTAACGCCTGATGATCCGAGGTGGAGCTGAGGTGGTGATGCGAACACTGGGGAGCGGCTGCAAATCCAGGTGAAGCTTCACTCACTCGCCAGCCGCTCACCTCCTGCTGTGCATCCCGGTTCCTAAGGAGCCACGGGCCGGTACCCGTCTACAGACCAGGGGTTGAAGACCCCTGTGTTATCGACAAAAAGCAAAAAATAAGCAAACAAAAACTGATTGACACAGACAACAGAAGAGTGGTGGCCAGAGGGGAGGGGGCTAGAGAAAGGTTAAAGAGGGTGAAAAGGGTCAAATGCATGGTGACAGAGGCAGACCTGACTTTGGGTGGAGAGCACACGGTGCAAGAAGCAGATGCTGTATCAGAATACTGTACACTTGAAACTTGCATAATCTCATTGAGCAATGTTACTCCAAAAGGGTGGCGCTTTATTGTGTATAAATTATACCTCGATTAAGTTGATTTTTAAAAGAATCGCTAAGTATGACCTCATCTAGAAAACCCGTGTCCTGTACTTTTGTGCACACGCACAGGGAAGGCTCCGACCTAGAAGGATGCCAACTGACTGGCAACGGTGCCATCGTGGGACCAGCAAGTACACATGGAAGTGAGGGGTGCGAAAGCACACGCGGACCTTTTCTTCTACAAATTCTGCGTTGTTTGAATTTTGAGGGAAAAAACAGCAACTTGAGGGATGGGCAAGAGACGGAGCTGAGCGGCTAGCCCAGGGAGCAGCAGAGGCATGCGGCCAGTGCATCACACTTAGCAGGAGCACTTGGAGCTGTGCTTCCTGGTGTCAGTCCTTCAGCGAGTACCACATCCCCTCTCCCATGAACAACTCGGGAACAGAAAGGCCATGTCTCGGCTCCCTCACTCCCACAGTCCCCTTGGACGAAATGCTCTCAAAGACCCACAGCTAAGAAAGCTCACCTGAGCTCCTGTTCGCCTACCCATCAGGAAAGGAGCTCTGAGCATCCCAAATGCTACAGCCTTGACCACCTGCATCTTCCCCAAACTAGAGTCACAGTGGGTTTCCGATCGATCATCTGTCACTGCCTGAAGGCTGGCACCTCTAACGTGTGTTCTCAGCTTTCCCACAGAGCCCCGCACACGGGAGCAGCACTTACGACATGGGGCCGAAATGCAAGCCAATGCCGCACGTCACTTACACGCTTTGGGGGTTCCCCTATTTCTTTGCGCTCCCCCTGCCCACAGAAACACAGCCACTGGGTGGTGCGACAGGGTCTCTGTCTGAGTGGGACCACTGCTGGGCCTTTCAGAACTGCAGCTCTCCAGTGACCACGGAATCCCTGACAAATGAACTTGCTGCAGAAGGGAACCTGACAGCAAACCCGCTGTAGAAGGTGTTTCTGGCTTCGGGTCCTGAGCTCAGACGCTGTGTCAAAGCGGGCCAACACCCTGTTCCTAAGTCACACAGAGCCAAGGCCTCTCCGAAAGTGTCAGCATGGGGACGGTCTCCTCATTGCTCCTCTACAGGGAGAAGCAGCTGATGAGTGGCCATAGGCCCAAGTCAGGGATGGGAGCAGGAAAGCCTTGGTGGCAGGAAAGATGTGGCAGCTTCCTAAAGACTGAGTCTCGCACACACTTGCAAGCCCTCCCCATCCAGCCATCCAAAACTGCCCCAGGAAAAACTGGTTTGTGGAATGAAGGAGGCCAGGTGACAGTGGCAATGTGACAGCTGTCTAGGGATTTCCAGGGTAACTCCAGCTCCCCGTGAGGTTTGCCCAACATAGAGTTATCTCCCACTTTCTCCCCCCAGCCTGCTATCAAGTCCCATGGTCACCGAGTTCACTCCGCTTCCGCTTCGGAAACAGCTCAGCTCAGCCCGCCCCTACCCTCGCTGCCTCACAACAGGGCCTCGTCACTTCCTCCCAGACTCTGTCTCCAGCGGAAGCCTGGCCCCGCTCCAGCCCTTTTCTGCTATAGGGCAGAAATGAACTTGCTGAAATGCATGTGTGATTACATCACTCGAGTACATACGCCCTTCCTAACCTGGCTCCTGCCTCCCACTGTCTCAGCATCAGCTCTTCCCACTTCCCTACAGGGACCCCGCCCTACACTCTCCGCCCATTTTGTGCTTTGCTCTCCCTTTAAGCCTCAGCAGCGGCTCATGCCTTCCCTCCTCCCGACTCCGGACTCGACCCCGGCCCTCCTGGTCTTGTGCACAGACCTCCATCACAGCATCTGTGACGCCCCGTCATTGTTACTCAACCGTCTGTCTCCCCACAAATCCTGTGCACCTCTTGAGATCAGCTACCCACTCTTCGTTTTCCACATCCCAATGCCCTCAGGTAGTGAGAACAGTGAAAGCACGCTCTCCTTCTTGAGGGTCACCAGCCCAGTCTCCTCAAGACACAGACCATTCACGCAAAGCTCAGCACCTACTTTCAACCCTCCTCTGTATGTGAGCTGCCAGACAAGAGGGAGGGAGATGTCAGTCACGTCCACTAGGCTAGTCTGTCTCTAGACTGAGTCCATCTCTAGACCGAGCCCATCTAGGCTAGTCCGTCTCTAGACTGGTCCATCTCCAGACCGGGTCTGTTTCTAGATGAGTCCATCTCTAGTATAGTCCATCACTAGATTGGTCCATCTCTAGACAAGTTCGTCTCTAGACCAAATCTATCTCTAGACTGAGTCTGTCTAGACTAGTCCTTCTCTAGACGAGTCTGTCTCCAGACGAGTCTGTCTCTAGACTGAGTTTATCTAGATGAGTCCATCTAGGCTAGTCCATCTCTAGACTGAGTTCGTCTCCTGACCGAGCCTGTCTCCAGACGAGTCTGTCTCTAGACTAGTCCGTCTCTACACTGAGTCCACCTCTAGACAGAGTCCTTCTAGACTGAGTCTATCTCTACACTGAGTTCATCTAGGCTAATCTGTCTCTAGACTGAGTCCCATCTCCAGGTCGAGTCTGTCTCCAGACGAGCCCACCTCTAGACTGAATCAGCCCTTGACTAGCCCATCTCTAGACTGAATCCATCTCTAGGCTAGTCCATCTCTAGCCTGAGTCTGTCTAGACTAGTCCATCTCCAGACCCTAAATGAGTCTGTCTCTAGACTAGTTCAAGTACCCACCTCAGGGAAACGGCTCAGAGCTCCTCAGCAACAAGCTAACTTGCATTGAAGAATCCAGACTATCTCACGACAAAATGAATACTGCTTTGAAATTAGTCACACTATGAAGGACAACAACCTGCCCTCTCCAAGTTGTAGGTCAGTCAGTCTATCCAACCACAGTCCAACTAAAACAAGGTAAAATTTCTTTAAAACCTCTGTCCCCAGAAAGTTCTGTCAGTGCCAATCATTGGATATGTCCCATCTGACATGGGTCTATCTATTGAAACCTGGTCCCCGTTTGAGCCTGACAACCATAGTCACATAAATGTGGCCTCCACCATAAACACAACACACTAACATTCTAGACTGTGAACCAGACTACTATTACTTGCCCTGAAGACTGGATCCTTGACAGTTCCATAGAAACAAAGACGCCATGGCCAGGGCAAGCATTCGCACCTTGCTGGCCCCCCAAAGGGCAGACGCTCCCTGAGGCAGCGGTCAGAGCTCTATAACAGCAAGGCCACGTTCCCACTAAACATGAGTCTTTGGGTCAGGCTCTGTGGGCAGCACCCCAATGTCTGTTTGGGGAAACTCAGTCACCATGTACCAGGAAAACTCCCACCAACCATAGCGAGAATGATTAAAGTTAAGTGACCAAAACAATCGAATGAGCGCTGATGCCACAGCAGAGGCTGTCAGCTACTACTGAGTTATCAGGTGAAGAAAGATGGTGTGTTCGGACATCAGACTTGTCACAGAGAACCTCGTATACCGCAGCCCCCACAGCATGTTAACAACACCTGGGGTTCCAGGGCAGACCCAGACTGAGAACCAGGAACCAGCTCGACCTCCCACAGCCACCCCTTGCTCCCTCTGACTCCATCCCTCTTTGTTTCCACTGCTCAGTTGCCCAGCCCATCACCAACCGCTCACTGGGTGCCAGCCACCCCACAGGGTCCCAGGCTGGCATGACACCAAGCCGCTGGCCCTGACCCCACACACTTACCGTAGCTGAGGGGGCAGGCCATCAGAGACAGTAAAGGCACACACGTGAATGGTGATATGTCAAAAAGAAGTGCAGGGGGACATCTCTGTGACTCTGGGCAGAGGGACACCACAAAGGTGTCACCAGAGGACAGACTGCAAGCTGACTAGTCATACTTCATTTTAAGCATTAAGCTTTTTCATTAAAAGACACCATTAAAATGTGAAAAGACAGGCTACAGACTGGGGTATAAGGTCTACAACATGCATCTTTCATGAAGTACTGGTATTCAGGATATTAAAAGAACTACAAAGAAGTAAGAAAAAAAACCCATCAGGACAATGAACAGGCATTTCACAGCGGAGTAAGGAACCATTTGGAAAGATGTTCAACCTCATTAAAAATTGGAGAAATGGAATTTAAATCATAATAAGATATCTTTCTACACCAAATAGATTGTCAAAACTTTAAAAGTTTGGCTACGTTAAGTGTTCCTAAGAGTGTGGAGTGAAGGGGACACTGAGATACTGTAGTGCGTGCGTGACTGGCGCTGCAAACAACTGCAGTAAACTATAGTTAAGTGTACAATAGGTGGGGCAAGAAAAGGTCCACAAAATCCAGGTGTGAGGGATGGATAGCAGTCGCCCAGCCCAAGGAGGAGATGGTATTCCAGACAAAGGGAAGTGAGAATGACACGGCCAAGGGCCAGGTCTGGAGGGCTGAAAACTGTCCAGCAGCTTGGGCCCCAAGGGCCATGGGAAATGACTGAAGGTCTGAAATAAAGCCATAGCATTCATTCATTCATTCATTCATTCATCTATTGAATAGAAAGTCAGGGGCACCTGCCTGCGGGCCACGCCCCTCCTAGGCCCCACAGGTGCACGCATGTGGCTGCGGGATAGACAGGGTGGTAATAGGTAAACAGGGGCTATTGTCTAGACTGGCAAGAGGAGACCACATGGGCGGCTGATTGGAGGTGGGGGCAGGGTGGCGAGTGAGAAGGGGCCTGGCGAGGGATGGCGAGACTTTCATGTGCTGAGAGTCAAAGAAGAGGGCAGGGGTGGGTGACGGGTGCCATCTGGCATGGCCAAAGGGTGGATAGAAGACCACAAGAGACACTGGATGGGAGTGGGTGGGAGATCGAGAAGACAACAGTCAGTGGTGTGGATATACTGGAAGTCAAGGTTAAAAAAACGGTGAGAGCAATGTGCCTCGTCCAGTGGTGGGAGGGGGGCCAACCCTTGAGAGCTGAGGGACAGGGGCCAGTGAAGACAGTCTGTCCAGGGACAGAAAGCTGTGAGTATGGGGTGTGCTCCTCCTGGCCTGGGCTTAGACAAGCATGGCCAGTGGGTCTGGTGAGGGGGGCTGGTGGAGAGTGAAGGGAAGATGAGAGAGAGGGACAGGGACAGAGAGAGACAGTGGTCTTACAATCAAACTCAATCTCTAGTCCCCCTCACCCCAGGGGCAGGAGAAGGGTTGACACCCTATGGCCCCAGCCCTCTGACTTGTCTTTCTGAGGCCAACCCATGTACAGCCTGCGAGGGGCCCATGAGTGCCGGACCACTGACCCTGCTCTGAGGAAATTCCAAGGGTTTCAAAGCCCCCAAACAAAGTCCAGGGCAAACACTGGGTCAAGTCTTCATTACACAATGAGGCCAGGAGGTTCAAGGGTGACCAGGAGGTTTGAAAGAGCCGGTGGGGGGGTGAGTTAGGACCCTTGACCCTCCAGCAGGGAGAGAGTGCTGGACGTGGTGGGCGGGAGGCAGCTGGCAGCATAGCGGAAAATGCGAGACCATCTCGTGTGACCGGGCACAGTGAGGTCAGGACCTGAGGCCAGTGTTGGAGATCGCCGCCAGAGACAGTGGCTGGGAAAGCTCTGTGGGACGTGTGAGGGCCCAGAGGGTGGCCCTGCATCTCCCCAATGGAGAGAGAGGAGGTAACCAGGCCACCCACAGCACAAGGCCTGCAGCGACATCCAGGGAAAGAAAGTAGGAAGACCAGCAAGAAGCAGCTGGGGAATGGGGCGTGGACACAGGGCGGACAGGGAGCCAAAAGGGAAAGGCCGTGGAGAGGAGGGGCTCAGGGGACCGGAGATTCTGATGAGGAGGACAGTGGCACTCTGAGGACAGAGGGGCACAGGAAGGCCATGGTCAAAAGAGGATGCCTGTGCAAGATGGCAAGACGGGGCACTGCCAAGGCCCCAGCCGGGTTAGCCCTGAGGGAGTCCCTCGTGCTCAAGGCAAGTCCCTGGCCAGGGCTCTTGTGGCTGCTGCACCTGTGAGCCCATGGCTTCCTGAACTTACCCTGCAGGAGGCGCCACACTGCTGGGAATGCACAGTGCGTCGCTGTCGCAGACGCCCCTGTGCGGTGAGCCCCCGGGGTCTCCATGTGGACACATGTCTCAGGGCACCAGTGAGAAAAGGGGCCAGTGCTGAATGGGGGACAAGGTTCCCATCCCCACTGCAGCCCCAGGACCCTGGGCTCCTGTGTCCCCCCCACGCGCCACCTCCCGGCCAGCGGATGGAGGGAAGCACAGTGGAAATAAGGCCACTCCACTAAGAGGGGAACAGGAAGAGGGAGGGATGCAAACTTATTTTCAGGCACCAGACATGGTCCCTTGGATTTCAGTGCTATGTACGGATCTTGTTTATGAACAGCCGAAGGGACAGGCCTGCTGCCCTCATTTTAAATGGAAGCGTGTTTGGCCAGGGAGCCAGAAGCCTTCTGAGCTAGAAGGACAGCTCCAGCTGTTCCCCTTGGTCTTTCCAACTGACCTGTCGAGTACCTTCTGGAATCCTTCATCCAGTGGCGATCCTGTCCGTGCCCTGATACTTACCACAGCGAGGCGTCACAGGTGAAGGGAGACGCCACTAGGAGACTGCAGGCCACTGGGGCGGGGCGGACGTGTCCCCACAGTGACAAACAGCTCTCTAAGGAGGCATGTGGCCTGGGGGAGGCTAAGGCTAAAAGTTCTGAGGCTGGCGCACTGAGGGGATAAATTTGCTGCCATCCTCAAGATGGCTTTCTCTAGATTAAAGCCTGAAGGAGGCTGGAGCTGAGCCTCTTGTGCTGGCATGAGGCCAGCCTAAGGTCACCTGGGGCACGTGGCCCCTCTGTTGTGGCCATCTCGGTCCCAGGGTTCCTAGAACCTCAGCCAGCCCTCTGCCCTCCGTCCATCTAACACTCAGTACGCAGCAAGAACACAGCTGGAAGCTGGGTGTGCCGTGTGAGGGCCTGCGACCTGCCGGGTCCCCTGCAAGTCTCATTCCACAGCTATAGCCTGACCTCGGGGCTCAGTAGGAGACAGGAGCAAGAGGGCTCGGCTGCCTTAAGCCCTGTGGCACACGGTCACTCTCTGGGCCGAACAAGCAATTCTGGGCCCCCTGGAGGTGGCAGAGGGCAGGGAGCCTAAAGCAGCACAAGTGACTGGCAGGGCTGGGTGACTGCCCAGGACAGGACCTCATGGGAATGGCCCCAATGTCCCAGGGCCTGCTTTCCTGGGGTGGGGCAGGGAAACCACAGACAGGACAGCAAGAGTCAGGAAGCAGGAGCTTGTGAGGGAGGGCCCACTGGACCCATGGCCACTGGGCAATGACAGCCAACTGGCCCTCGGTAGGGGTGAGGCCCGTATCATATAGGAGGCCTGTCAGGCGCGGGGAGCAAGAGACAGAGGCCAGGAGCGGGGAAGAGCCAGTGACGAGGCCACAGAGAGGGGGGCGGTCTAAGCTGGCCCATGACCCTACCCTGGGTATGCGGGGCCATGAGTTCTGCCCCAACACACAGAAGCGGGTAGCCTTCCCCTGAATACAGCACCAGGATCCATTGCAAGCACATCCCACCTCCCACAGCCCCCTGCACCTGCAACGGCAAACAGGCAGGCCCCCAGCGGGAGGCGAGTGACATCGACCACCTGGAGCTACCAGGGTGAGGCGCCCAGGCACCCACAGTCACTCCCCTCTCAGTCAGGCCCTGTCTCCAGGCAGGGACCCCACACCATTTCTTCATACCCCGCTTTACTCAGCACAGCATCTCTGGATGCCCAGCCAGGGCCGCTTCCAAGGCAGGGACATAAAGCCGGGGTCCTAAATGGAGAAGCCGGTGCTGAGGGCTCTGCAGGGGCAGAAACTGTCCCCTCCCGCTTCCAGGCTCTTGGACTGCTTTAACAATTAAACCGACACAATACAAGTTAACAGGAGGAAAAGAAATTTAATTTTGCAAGTAAATTACATTAAAATGTGAAATTTGAAGGCAGTCAGGCAGCAGAGGCCCACACGCCATCTGAGTTACGGGCTGGGAAGGGGCCTGGGGCTTCCAAGGGGACGAGGGCAACTCTTGGGCAAGGAGACAAGCAGGGGTAAGGTCAGTTGTCTGCTGCTGTGCAGGTAGACACCGTCTCTGAAATAGCCTTCTTCCTGGCACAGCCCCTATCTAAATTATTTGGGGGTTGAGGGGCCAAGCTTTCCCTGAGTCTGTGGGTCCTAAAATCCATAGCGAAGTGGCACATGTGGAGCATATTCTGCTCCCTTCTACTCCTCAGCCACTGGCAGCAGAGGCCAAACTATGATCTGGCCTCCCTGTGTCTGTAGTGACACTTCTCAGCACCTACCCTCAGGCCGCCACAGCTGCATCTGCCGCAGATGACCTTTGTTCATTCATTCATTCATTCATTCATTCAAGTCTGTCAAACTGGGCTCAGCCCCAGCCACCTGCCAGCACGGTTCTCGAGTCTGGGGACCTGTGTGAGCCAAGGTGCCCAGGCCTCACCCTTGGGGACCCTCACGAGCGGCTGCTCTGCTGGGCACAGATGGTCCCAGACTGCTCCTGGCAAATCGGTTTGGAGAAAGGATGCTGCCCTCCCGTGTGTCTCTGAGACCACCTCCTGCCCTCAGTGCAGCTCTTCTGAAAGTTTGGGGTCACATGAGGGAGGGCGGTGTGGCTACCCCCAGGCCCACAGGGTCCTAGGCCCAAGTCATGGCCGCAGCAGCCACGAGACCCAGCAGAGAAAGTTTTCCTCATGGCACAGCCCCCTCCAGCTCATGGCACTCTCCTTGATGTCTGACCACACAGTCCATCCCCTTAGAGACCCAAACCAGTGACAATGGCCACATGGGGACACCAGCCCCTAGCTCCAACCGCCAGGCTCCTTCTCCTAGCTACCAGCCCAGGGAGCGAATGCTCACCCTGTGCCTGTCTGAGTCCTCAGGCCCTCAGTAAACACACCCTCCAACGAGGCCATGCCTTCCAGGGGGCAGCCAGGGATGCAGCCCATTTCCCTCCTGCCTTGGCCTGGCCTGTCCCAGCATAAACAGGGAAAAGTGGAGGTTACATAGTACCTGCCATGCTGCCTCCAACTGCAGGCATCTGGAAAGCTCCATGAGAATGAAGGAGGGGACTGACGGGAACAGCTACAATGTCTGCGCAGAGTGGGGGAGCAAAGGCCTGCACACACTCGCACTCACCTAGCGGTGTCTGGGGTGGTGAATGAACGAATGAATGAATGAATGAATGAATGAAAGGAAGCTACTTGTCCTCACGGGCCAGCACATCTGCCTCATCTGTCTGGAACCTTTTCCTTCTCAGAGAAATTTGAAACCCCTCAGGAAACATTTTAAAACTGCCACATGGTCGAAATGAAAGTATCTCCCCAGAAATCTTCTACCCAGGAATTCTGGAGACGCAGGCAAGAGGGTGCTGCCTGACCCTGCTGGAGCGTCAGCTCCCATCCCCTCCCTGTCCCATCGCCCCAAGGCCCCAGAGTCCTGACACTAGTAGGTGCACAGGCACCTCCCAGAGGCCTGCCCCCGGTGGCCAGCATCCCCACCTGCCAGCTGGGGTCCGTGCTGAGCCAGATGCTCTGCCTGTGCTGAGTCTCCACCGTGGACATATAGGTTCTTCTCTAGAAATGCTGGCCTTCAGGGACAGTCAGCTCAGGGCGGAGGCTGAAAAGTGGTGGCATGACGGCTCTTGGCTGCGTCTGTTTGGCTAGCCAATGTTGGCAGAGCCACCAGGCACCAGGCAGGACACAAGGGCTATGACCCAGTGGGGCAACAGGGGCAGGAGACCAGCAAAAAAGGCACGTCCAAGGGCAAGGGCACCAACACCCAGCTGGGGAGGGGCTGTCATGGACAAGCTGAAGCATGAGCCGAGTCGGCCAAGCCACAGAGAGCAGGAGGAGGCTCCAGAAGAAAGAACAGGTTAGCCAAAAGCACAGAGATGAGGAAGAGCTCACAGTTAGGGGACGGTGAGTGGTTTCAGGGTCTGAGGTGTAGGTGTGGGAAGAGGGAGGACTCGAGGGCCTCACTGCCAGGCTCCAAGTTCTGGCGGGAGCCAGGGACCAGGGACAGACTTTGAGGAAGGGCTGGAAGTCACTAGACCGGCTCTTCGGCAGGTACCAGGTACATGGGGAATGGATGGATGCTGTTTCCATGGCAGCAAGCGAACCAATCAGGGGACACGCAAGTGACCCAGGTGACAGGGGAAGGAGCTCAGAATGCAATGAATAGGAGTAGGGAGGAACCCAGGGTCTTGTTTGGAAAGAGCTGGAAGAGGCCAGTTCAGGGAACTGGGGGTGGGGGCCGAGTTCGGGGTGGCAGTGACTAGGGCACTTTCTGATCGAATGCCTTATCCAAGGACAGGCAGTGGGGCAGCGGGAGCGGGGGACTTCCCTCTTTCCTTTAAATACTTTTGCATTATTTGAAACTTTGGAAATGAGCAGGTGTATTAATGGAAAGCCTACAAAGGATCCATTTTAAATCACCACCGGCCCGCATGTGCACCTTTTTGACCATACACCATCAGTTAGCCTGGAGATCAGTTCTCGGACTGTCAAGTCAAATGCCACTCCTTGTGATGACCTATTTTGAAAACGAGTGCTGTGTGGCCACCTCGTGGACTCATCATCAGACCTGGGAAGACTTCCCAGACACCTCACGTCAGGCAGAGAACGGAACCAAGCCCGAGGCTGGTAGTCTGCAGTGTCTGTCCGCTGTGGGAAGTTTAGGCAGAACTTTTACAATACCTTCACACAACCCGCCTTCCTCATTCCACATTGCTCAGGAATTCAGGGAAGTCAGCTACTGAGAGTTTGGACACAAGACTTGACCAATGTACCCAGCAAACCCCAAGGGCCTCGTAAGACTTCCTCTCCCAGAAGACAAGACCCGGTTCTAGCCAGCAAGAAGGAAGTCACTAAAGGAGTGAGACTGACCAAGTCCTGCAAGGAAATGGCCAAATCACTTTTGATTATGTAACAACCAGTGGGCAGAAGACAAGCACAGCAGGTAGTGCAGGACAGAAGCATGTTATCACAGATTTTTATGAGAGAAGTGTTTTCAGCATCATGAAAACTCAAGGAGACTTTTTGGACCATGCTCTAACAAAGTCTTAGGAAAAAGGGAAGGCCAGGGCAATCCAAGCAGCACAGCTGCCAGAGCAGCCTAGAAAGTGAGGATGAATACGGAAGGGACTCAGAAAAGGGAAGTGGTTTAGAAAGTTTTAGAAAGTACCAGTACTGCCCCAAGGGAGCACAGAGGGCAGTTCACACATGTCATGGCCAGGTGGGGGACGGGGAGCAGGTTAACCGGTCCTGAAGGGACCACAGAGGGCAGAGCTGCCACCTAGCATGCCAGCCTGATGCCGTTTAGATACAACCAGGGCCTTGAAAGGGGGACCGAAGACAGAGGGAGAAGGGCAATAAATGTTCCCAACAGGGAAAAGTTTATTTCGTCCCAGTCCCAGCACTCACTACTGGTGTGGTCTTAGAGGAGGTCACCCTGCCAGCTTGTTCAGGCTGATGGAGTTCACCATGCAGCCTAGTAATACTGGGGAGAAGCACCAGCTCTCAGGAGGTGCGAGGTGACGATGACAGTAGCTTTTCCTTAAGTACACTTTCTGCACGCATAGCCAGGGAAAGCAGTGTGCAGTGGTGTAGGGTGGGACCTGCAGGACCAACCCCACTGAGGCCAACCATCTGGGCAACATCTATCACGTGTTCTCACAGCCAGAGCTGCAACTGCGAGAAAGGCCATGTGCCCACAGAGTCCAGCCTAGCACACTCGCTGCATGGACTGCTTCCACTTTAGGTGGCTTTTCTGCCACACACCACGTTAGCCTGACAGGTCAGCTTGGAACTGTCACGCCAAACACTCCTGTGAACCCCCATGTTTGAAAAGTGGATCCTGTGTGGACACCTTTCTCGATGGCCCTTATAGATGCCATTCCCAGACCATGGGAACACGTGACACCAGGCCCTGTGGCATGGCTGCCGCCACACTGGTCCTTGTGGGAAAGGACCCAGTAGGAGGGTCCTGGCACACACCTATACACCCAGGGCTTTTGCTGCTGGATCCAAAGGAAGGACACGGCTTTACTGGCCACTCAGAGGTGGAACAACAACTCAGCTGATAGGGAGAAGCCACTGGAGACCACACACCCCACCAGAGCCAGCCACCTGCTCATGTGGCCGGGCACCCCATTCCTGCCCCTGGGTCTGCCGGTCCCCTCCTTGAAGACCTGGATCCAAGAGGGGGAGGTAGCCCCAAGCAGATGACACAGTGGGAGGGAGGGCAGAGGTCTCAATATTAAAAATCAGACTTCTGATCCCAAATAATCCCTGAAGCAGAAAGAAAAAGACAAATATCCATGGAGACACATGTGGCCACATAGGACACCAGTTCACACTTTCCGATACCAAAAAGGCCCACATACGTGATCAGGGAGAGGGTGGCAGATTCTTAAGAATAACATTTAGAAGTCAAGGCCCAGGACAAGGTGAGACTTGGAGAGGGGGTGGGGGAGGAGGGATGGAAACAGTCGTTGCTTGGCCTTGTCCTGAGCAAGAGTGAACACAGAAGGGGCCCACAGCAGAAGGCAGACCTTGCTACCTCTCACGTGACGATGTAAGAACCAACAGCAGCCACTTCACCTGTCTTCTTGTTCAACGTGGCTGGAGACCATCTGGCCTGAGAGAGACCAAGCTTAATGAGAGAGGGTAGAAGCCCAGAGTCAGACATGGCATGGTGCCCAGCCTTGCTGCATCGAGTCACATCATCTTTTCCTGGAGGAGCAGCCCACCAGGACAGAAAGCAACTTACAGCTGAAAACGACCTGAGTGACGTGAGAGCTAAAGAAGTCTCTGAAAACCGGGGCTGCTGATGACACTCTGGCATTGCCCACTCTCAGCTTCTGCTGGTTCCTTTTCCAGGGTTCTGCGTCACCGTCTGCATGGTCATCACTTCCCCAGCTGCCATCCCCACCCCCACCCCCAGTGCAAATCTCTGCAGGGAGACGTTCTTGGCCCACTGGGGATTGGAAGGAAGTGCTGTGGCTTGAGCAGTCACCTTGGAGAGCCAGAGTTTCACACACACGTTGTGTAACCTGCGAGCGTGGCACAGTAAGCCACTTCACTTCACTTCCTGAGACGGACAGGAAGCTGCCAGGTTCTGAGTGCGGGCTGCAGGCCCTGGGTGAGACGGGAAAGACGGCAGAGATAACTATTTCGGGGGCATTGCCCCACGGCTCCAAACTCCCCTCGAGCAGGAAGAATGAGGCTTATGTGTCCTGGATGCCAAGAGACAGAGCAGACCGTTCAAAACACCTGAAACAGATGGCTGACCTCAGACAAAGAACTCGAATCCCCTGCATACCTCCACCCTGTCACCAGCTGTGACCCTCCATTCAGCTTCTAATCACACCTACAGACTGAGGGCCTCTTGTGGACTGGCAGGAGAGCCCAGTGATCCCAGGACAGAGACTGTGAGGAAGGCAGCAGCCCCGCCAGTGAGGCTTGGGACAGTAGTCATTCTACAGAGTAGCTACTCTGGAGGCAAATGGAGGAGCCCGCCGCCTCCCTGGACGGGGCCTCTGCGGTGTCAGATGCCCAGTTTTATAGAGGCTCAGAGTTGAGGTCAGCCATTGCTTTCCAGAGTCGCAAGAAACCAATGCCCTGAACAGGGCGCAACTTTTAGATTCCTGTAGGACACATGATGGAATTCTAGCACCTGCATCCCTGATATCAAGGCACTAGGAGCCAGATTAAGGATCAAAAGACTGCTTGGTAGGCTGTTGCTGCCCAAGCCAGAGGCCATTCCCCCACTTGCCTATAAGTCAGAGGCTGTCTCCCGAGGACAATAGCTGGCACGCACTAGGCATGCGCTTATTTGAGTGAAAACACTGCCAAATTGCTGCTCACCCACTCGGGCAACAAACCTTCACTGCCCAAGTGTGCACACCAGGCTCTATGTCAGACCCAGCCTTAAAAGTATTCACAGCCTCCTAGGGAAAGCAGATGGGGAAGCAAGGTTTCAGTTCAGTGCTGTGACAAGTTCTATAATAAACACGTACCAGAGGGGCAGGAAAGCCCTGTTCCCAGATTCCATGCACCAAGTCTGAGCCGGCAACTTACTCAAACTAAAGTGTGAGGGTGTCCCCGGGGCAGGACTCTACTGGTCTCTGAGTTAAACAGCATCTGGCCATTTCTACACACTAACGACAAAATATCTGAAAGAGAAAGAAAGAAGACAATCCCATTTACAACAGCATCAGAATAAATAGATAGATGATAGATAGATAGATAGATAGATAGATAGATAGATAGATAGATAGATAGATAGATGATAGATAGATGATAGATAGATAGATAGATGATAGATAGATAAATAGATAGATAGATAGATAGATAGATAGATAGATAGATAGATAGATAGATAGATAGATAGATACATAGATACATAGATAGATACATAGATAGATACATAGATGATAGATAGATAAAATGCTTGGGAATAAATTTAGCCAAAAAATAAAAGACCTGTACACTGAAAACTAGAAGATAACCATGAAAGAAATTGAAGGAGACACAAATAAATGGGAAGATATTATGTGCTCATGGATTAGAAGAATAGTTAAAATTTCCATAGTACCCAAAGCAATCTACAAATTCAGTGCAATCTCTATCAAAATGTCAATAGCATATTTCATAGAAATAGAATAAACAATCCTAAAATTTGTATGGAACCACAAGAGACTATGAACAGCCAAAGCAATCCTGAGAAAAAAGGACAAAGCTGTAGACATCATGCTTCCTGACTTCAAACGAAACTACAAATCTATGATAATCAAAATGGTAAGAGACGGGCTGCTCAGAACAGACATAGACCAACAAACAGGATCAAGAGCCCAGAAATAAACCCCTCTATACATAGCCAAGCAATATTTGACAAGGGAACCACGAATATCCAGTGGGGAAAAGGTAGTTTTTCCAATATATGATGTTGGGGAAACTAGAGAGTCACATGCAAAGGAATGAAACTGGACCCCTCTCTTGTGCCATTCACAAAAATTAGCTCAAAATGAATCACATTTAAACTGAAAGTTTAAGGTGGTCTGCCACACAACCTATGAAAAGGATAGATATTTGCAAGTATATTTCAGATTAGGGATTAATATCCAAAATATATAAGGAACTGACACAACTCAACAGAAAAAAAAAAATAATCTAATTAAAAATGGGCAGGGGACCTGATTAGACCTCATGACTGTCCGGAAGGCTGTCATCAAAAGGCCAAGAGGTAAGCAGTGCTGGCAAGGACGTGGAGAAAAGGGAACCCTCGTGCACTGCTGGTGGGACTGCGAATTGGAGCGGCCGCCGTGGGAAACAGTCTGGAAGTCCTCAGAAGATTAGAACTAGGACTACCATATGACCCAGGATTTCCACCTTTTGCTCGACATACGAAGCAAATGAAATCACTGTCTTGAAGAGATATCTGGCCCTCTGTGTTCATCACATTATCCACAATAGCCAACACATGGAAAGAACCTGAATGCCCATCGATGAAGGAATGCAAAAAGCAAGTGTCACACACACACACACACACGCTGGAATATTACTAAGCCATAAATAAAAAAGACTGAAATCCTGCCACTCATGACAACGTGGATGAAACTTGAGGACATGATGCTAAGTGAACTGAGTCAGACAGAGAAAGACACATGCATATATATCACTTATATGTGGAATCTTAAAAAAGAAAAACCTCATAGAAACAGAGAGAACAGTGGTTGCCGGGGTCAAGGCTGGGGAGCTGGGGGTGTTTGTCACAGGTACAAACTTCCAGCCATGAGACAAGTAAGTTCTGGGGATGCAATGGGCAGAATGGTGCACGGCTGACAACACCGTGCTGTAAACTGGGAAGCTGCTGAGAGCGGATCTTAAACGTCTCACCTCAAATATTTATATAACTATATGAGGCGCAGACCAACCCCATTGCCATCATCTTTTTGCTGTCTACACATCGTGTGGTACGCCTGAAACTGTGCTATGTTACATGTGAATTATATCTCCAAAAAGCTGGGGAAAATAACCCTTGGAGTTACTGAGGGACATGGTCTCAGCTGCATGTTCTTTTAAAGCGCCATTCCACTTCTCAGTTAACAGAAAAATTATTTTAGGCAAAAGAGATCTCTGCATTTTAAAAAGAGGTTGCGATCACGAATGTGTGACTCATTCACAATCTTTTCAAATACATTCCCAGTGCAGGCTGGTTTCACGGTTCACTAAACGTGGATAAGGGTCCGTGTGCGCACCTGGTCTGAAAAGGTGGACCGAGCTTTTCTCCAGGTGGCCAGCCATCAGCAACTACCCCATGCACAATGGCCTCTTCTCATCCCACCCTGGAGAGGCCAAGCATGTCCCCAGGGGCCACTGTAACTGACTCTGAGGTTCAAGGTCAAGAATAGCACACTTGTCCGTCTCCCAGAGGGAAGGCCCTGAAGCTGATGCCCAAGGAGCTAGTGGGGTGGGTGCATCTGTGTGTCCTCCACTTTGTCCCGGAGGGTCTCAAAACAGCCTCTAACTCATGAAAATCCCACATTAAAATCGACATCATCTGCGTAACAGCTGTGGAAGACAGCATGTGTGTGTTTGATGTGTCAGACTATTGACTTGCCCTTCCCCAGACTGGAGAATTTGTCTAGTTTACCTTCTCCCAGAAATTAGCATACATCCTGTTTTTGTTTCTCCATGATTGTGAAATCAGTGAACTTAAGGGGAAATTTCTCAGCTTTTCACTTCTGCTTTCGATGGCCATAAAACAGCGAGGGAGAAACTGGAAGACAGCACACCATTGCGAGGACAACAGGCCACTCTAGGCTCTATTATCTGCAGCCAGCCTTCCTTGTCAGGTGCGGCTTTTGCCAAGTCCTCTCTCTTCGTGACCAGGCTGTCCCACTGTCTTTTCCTCCCCTTCTGCCTCTCTTTTCTGAGGCCAGGCTCTGGGGGCCAAGGCAGGGGCCGAGATGCTCTGACTCTGGAATGAGTACCGCTTTTCCGGCCTAACAAACAGCCTCCTGGTTTGGGTTTGGTTCAGCGATGTTGTCCTCCGGATCCAAAGCTGGCTCCTACACGTGTTGACTCATTCACTCAAAGGTGGCTTCTCTGCGTGCCAGCTATGAGCCAGGTGCTGCAGGAACACGTGAAGGCCGCCCATACGGGCCGGCATGGCTGTGATCACTCACTCTCCCCTCTTCACACAGGTTTCCGGAGCAGCCATGGCAGCAGTGCCCGAACTCACCAGTGAAGCGATGGCTTACTACAGGTCAGTGGGGAGACTGGGGCCACAGCAATGCACACAGGGTTCCTTGTTGAAGGGTGGAGTGTGCTCCGATCTGCCTCCAGACTGCCCCTTTCGGTGGCAAGCAGAGTTCCAAGCGGACCTGGTTTGGACGCTGGCTTCCCACTGCAAGCCCAGCCCGGGGACCTATAGACACCCAGATGTGGCTGCTGCAGGGCCTTCCTGCAGATGGCAAGCAGGAAGAGAAGGTGCCACACATAGTGAAGTCTGGCTCCAGTGAGGGGGAAGCTCAGATTTTAACTAGGCTGGACATTAGGTCCCAGGGTCCTCCCAGGGAGCTCTGTGCCCACACTGTGCTGTCCCGTGAGTGTCAGCACAAATTTGCCAGCTTCTGGCTGCTCTAGGAGACGTGCTGTCTGCAATTTCCTTCAATGGGGGAGACTATGCAGGGAGGAAAAATAAACCTTTGTCGGGGACACAGCTGAGCAGCACCTTTGTTTATTACAGCGGCAACGAGAATGACCTCTTCTTTGAGGCTGATGACCCCATGCAGACCAAGGTAAGACTGTGAGCTGAGTGCCAACCCATGGAGGGCTCCGTTACAGAAAGGCTCTGGGCAAAGGGTCTAGGCCATCGTGACCTGTGGTGCCTGGCAATAGAGTGACTCGTCCCTCCAGGGAGACGGGTGCAGGCTACACAGCATGCAGACGGGGCTGGCATGGGCTCACACACCGCCAGTCACCCACTAAGGCTTGGTGATGGCAGCCCTGCTAGCAAGGCGACGGGGAGGATGGCAGTGACTGTGTCTGCTGTCCGTGTCAGGAAGGCAGCAAGGCTGTCCTTGTTTTGAGCCGTTAGCCTCAGTACAGCCCCCGTGAGCCTTCACGCAGTCACATGTCTCTGAAGAGCAGAAAGTGGGAACCTGTTTCACAGATGGCAACCACTTGCAGCACATTTGCAGAATGCTCATGAGAAAAAAACAGCGTTCTAAGAAAGACCCACTCGAAAATAGAGGAAGCTTGCTGAATGAGCATGGACAAGAGGTGCGGCCATGAGGAATGCATACGGAGTATTAGGGCTCCGGGTCACAGAAAGGTGAAGTTTATGGCTAGGTGGAGCAGGGGCAGAAAAGACAAACAAGGTACAGGTGGCACATATTCTGGAAGGACAGCATCCAGGGCACCAGAGGCTCCACTCTGGCTGGCGTCTGTCCTGAGCCACCACACATCCTGACCTCCGGGCTTCAGAGAGGCGACAGGTTATGGTTAGCGGCTCGGTCATTGCCAAGGCCCCCTGTCCTCTCTGTGGTCCGGCGGCATCAGCATGCCCCCCTCTTGTCTCTCCACAGCACCCCTTCCACAACCTGGAGCTCAGCTCGCTGGGTGACAGCGGCATCCAGCTGCAGGTCTCCCCCCAGCTGTGCAGCACCAGCCCTGGGCAGGTGATGTCAGTCCTGGTGGCTTTGGAGGAGCTGAGGGCAGTGCCCACCATCTGCACACAGGACCTTCAGGGGGATGACCTGAGAAGCCTCCTCTTCTTCATCTTTGAAGAAGGTACTGCATCAGAGCACGGGCACACCAGCCCCCGCTGCTCACACCCTTCCCAGAGCCTGTAGCCTGGCACCAACTACAGTCCCCCAAAGGCAAAGCCCTTATGCGGTAGGAGGGCAACCACGTGGGCCGAACAAGTTCAAAGGCCACCTGGCAGGCCTGGCAGGCACAGTGGATGAGAGGAGCCACCCAGGATAGTCCGATTGCAAATTCCTAGCTGGGCAGGTCATGCCGGGTAGTCACTGCACAGCCCTGTGGCTTCTTTAGCAGACGTCACTCTCTGCCTAGAGGGCTGCCCATTGTTCCTACTCCTCTAGGATGACACACCTTTGAGATGTCAACGTCTTGTCCTACCCCTGGAAGGCACAGCTGCTTGGCACCAGGGCACAAGACCACACGACCCTTTGTGACCTGGATGCAGGCGCACCATCTCTGCCCTGTAAATGTGAAACGCGGACTGTCCCATTCCCGCCAATGGAAAGGAAGTCTGCATCGCCCGTTTCACTTCCTATCCAATACCGGACATTTCCCGGCTTGGCTTCCTGCAGCCTCCCTGACCCACCACCCACCTAGTGCACACGAAGAGCTGGAGGACTGCCATTCTCCAGAACATTCTCTCAACCCCTTGTCACCTTGTTTCTGGCCATGTTCTCAAAATCTTCTAAAATTTTTCCATAGTTTTGGATGTTCTTTCATCAGCACCTTTTAGAAATAAAAGGTCCAGTGACAAGAGGACAACAGGGAAGCCTATAAACTAAACTAGTCACCCCTTTAGTTGAAAGTATTCCCAAAAGGAGACCCTGACTGGGACCCTGCCCTGCCCCCCCGCCACTCACATATTGCCTATCACTCTCAGAGTGCATCTCTTGTGCTGACTCCTGCATGTCCCATGTTCCCTCTAGGCCAGCGTCACTGAATCATGTTACGTCAGCCGGTCCATTGCTCACCCACAGCAAGTGACATAGCTTGTCCTCAGCCCCCCACCTCCCCCGCCGCTCTACTCAAGCATGAGCTAAGCGTGCCCTCCAAGGGCCTGACTTGGCTGCCCCCACTGTTGGGCTCCCTCCATGTCCTGCCTAAACGACATGTGTCCTCCATTTCCAGAGCCCCTCAGCTGCACGTGGGATGATGGGTACGTGTGTGATGATGAGTACATGTGCGACGCGTTCCAGTCGCTGAACTGCAGGCTCCGGGACATAAACCAGAAGTCCTTGGTGCTGTCTGAACCCCACGAGCTGCAGGCCCTCCACCTCAACAGACAGGATGCAAACCGACAAGGTAAGTGGCACCCCCTCCCTCTCTGGCTTCCTGGAAGCTTGCTAACTAGCCACAGTCTCAACCAAGTAGTACCATAGGCAAAGCGCCAACATTGGTACAAGGACCCAGAATGAAGGACAGGCTGACTTTCTGTTTGGGTCCCAGCAATGGCATCAGACTGAGTCCCTTGGCTCACTCATTTTCCAGCAGCAGGTGTAACTCTGAGTAATGGGACACTCAAGCATGCCCGGGGCCGCCATCCAGCCAGGCCATTCCCTGACGAGCAGTGTCAGTGCTCCACTGTAGGGGGCCAGGGGGCGGCCATGCCCTAACTGCCTGCGGGTTCTGTTTTCCTGTGGTGAGGCCAAAAGTGGACTGGTGAGATAGTGAGTCCACACTTGTTCCCAACCCTGCCCCAGCACCCTTAACGTGCTTCCCACCCAACACCAGATGGTTCCTGGGGCGACGTCTCACTGACAAGCAGGAACTTTATCTCTCTGCTGTGGCCAGCAAATCTCCCAAGTCCAGGAATCCATTGTGGGGCCCGCCTGGCACCCCAGCACTGTGGCCATGTCCTGCGTGCAGGGATGCGGCCACAGAAGCTGCCCAAGGGAACCCCTTGCCCCCCCCCCAGGACTGACCTTGCAGGGAGACATCACTGGGAAAGCTCCCTGCTCTCAGTCAGGCCAGGACAGTCCAGCTTCTCTAGACCTTGTTCTGCTCATGAGATGGGCACATCACTGCCAGTGACAAGACAGCTTCTGACTTCCATCTTTCTATTTTTAAAACCTACACTCCCTAATTCATTACCATGGTAGTGAGGCTCTGAGACCCACTAACATTCTGTCTGTGAGAAGCCAGTGAGGGCTCCCACAGAGGAAGTTATACAGGTCCTGAGCTTGGGGTCCCTTGGCGGGCCAGCCCTGCATGGCTGCGTGTACCTGACCACAGGGCCCTCCTCTCCCCAGTTGTGTTCTGCATGAGCTTCATACCAGAAGAAGTGAACAATGACAAGATCCCAGTGGCCTTGGGCATCAAGGAAAAGAACCTGTACCTATCCTGTGTGATGAAGGATGGGAAGCCCACTCTGCAGCTGGAGGTGAGTGAGTGCCAGAGGCTGACAGCCCTCCCCAGGCTCCTCAAGGGCCCCTAGCCACCACCAACTTCCAAGACAGCCAGCCACCTTCTCCCCCAGATACCCTGACAACCCTTCACACATGTAAATAAATGGCTTGTAATTGTTAAACACACACACACACACACACACACACACACACACACACACACACACCATAGACAGTTCAATCATTTTGCCGATGTTATTATGTTCTTGCATTGTCACAGCCCAGCAGATAATGAAGTGTTAGGGCTGATCCATTTGACAGGTGACACTTTGGGAAATGAATCAGTTCAAGAGACCTGCCACCTGTTGTCATCTCCACGCCTCTCCCCACATCACCGTCCCTCCTACCTCCCAGCCTTCCCAGCAAAAGCTTCATTTCCAAGTTGAGGTCACTGCAGCCAAGGCCATGAGGAAAAAAAAAAAAGCCAAAGTCCTAGGAACTAAGTACTCCTGGAAGCTTTAACATCATTTCTACTCTTAAAGCATGCCCACCTACATTCCGCCCCCAACCACCTGACACTCAGTTTCAGTAAAGAGTAAGGGCTCCTTCAGTTGCCACATAGAAAGCTGGGTCACCAAGGTAGCTCAGGTGGCCAGCTCCTGGTTCCCTCTCAAGATGACCCAGAGAGTGTCTTTGTCTCTTCACTCACAGCACTTTCTATGTCTATTTTGCTGCAGATGGTACCCCCCGAAGATCAGTCAAAGAAGATGCACAAGCGATTTGTCTTCAACAAGACGGACATCAAGGGCAAGGTGGAGTTCGAGTCCGCCCTGTACCCCAGCTGGTACATCAGTACCTCACAGATGGAGCAGATGCCCGTCTTCCTGGGGAGCAGCCGAGGTGGCCAGGACATAACCGACTTCACCCTGGAAGTCCTTTCTCGCTAGAGACCAGATCCAGAGCACCCTCAACCGCCTGCTGACAGGGACAGATGCATGTGGAGGTGGCCACGGGCTGCTCGTCACTGTCACCAGCGAATGCCCCCTGCCTTCCCCCCAATGACACTCAGGAGGCCACCAGCCAGACTCATGACACGCAAAGCCAGCCTGGCAGAAACCGAGGCACATGCCATTCAGAGAAGCCCTCTGTCCTCGTCACCAGCCCTGACGAGCAACCTCCTAACTCTCTTATTTATTTATTTATTGATTAATTGATGGGTTCACCTATTTAATTTATTCCCAGGGCTGAGAAGCAGGACTGCCCGTGAAAGAAAGAGCCAGTCTTCAGGGTCTTGTGTGCGGGCTTCACATGAAGTCCTCTCACCAGGCTGAACACAGATAAGCTCAGAGTACCCTAATAGGGACATGTGTGAATGAGGAGATATGACAGCATTGCTTCAATGATTCTCAAATAAATTTCACTAAAAGCAATTTGTTTTGTGTGTGACTGGACTTCCTTGAGTCTGACCCAGAAGAGTAAGGACCAGGGGGTTGTGGCACTTGGCTGGGGAGCAAGCCACCAGCTCCACACCAAGTGCCACCAGGTACCAGGAACATCCCCGCCAGCAAAGCCGCCATACCCCGCCTCCTCGGTTCTGTTTGTCAACAAAAGGCCATTTGGCACAAAGGATTCACCTGAAAACAGGACCAGCTGAAGCCCTCCCTGTAGGGTCTGCGCTTGTATATAAACAGCCGCTGACAATTTCTCCATTCACTTATTCAATAGACATGTATTTAGCAAATGCTAAGCGCTGGGGCTGGGGGCACAGAAACAGGAAGGGCGAGGCACTCCTAGTTAGACAGGAGAGGTAGAGACACACCAGCCAAACAAAGGCAGAGTGACAAGCAGAGGGCACTAGGGCAGAAGAGGAGCAGCCAGGGGGCGTGACAGATGTGCTGTAAAGGACAGAGGGTCATGGAGAGAAAGACAGGAGTCAGGCCTCTGAGGGTCAGCAGCCATCCCCATGTGCCCACGTGGAGAAGAGAGAAGGCACTCAGGGCAGAGGGAGCAAAGGCCTGGGGTGTGACCTTCAGGACTGTGGGAGTCACCAGAAGCAAAGTCAAAACCCCAAAATAATCCAGGGAAAGAACTGTTGTAGCTTGCATCTCACACAAAGGGAGAATTGGCTTAACATGGAAAGAGTTCTCTGGAAACATCAGATAAAACAAGAACCAAAATTCAACAAAACAATAGTCAAAACCCTAACAAAAGTACCTTCACAGGCCATCTGCAAAAGAGGAAACACATGACACCCTGGACAGAGTAAAAGACACTTGGCATCAGCTACAATAAGAAAGGTGAAGTCGCAGCAGCTCTTAGACACCAGTGCTCTCCCATCAGCACCAAGGCAGGAAGCTTAGCAGCGCACCTCGCTGGTGGGACTGTTGGAAGGTCCCATCCTTCGGAGTCACCCAGGGTCTATAGCTCCTACTGAGGAAACCTGGCACCTGTGGAAGCTACCAGCACGAGTCCCCTTGCACTGGCAGCTTCACTTCCGGGGATTTATCCTGCAGATGATAGGACACCCTCGCGAAATGACACAAGACCAAAACCACTGATTGCACATCACTTATGTTAGCAAAAGACTGTAAATAGCCAAGTGTCTGTCAAGAGGAGCCTGGCACCTGAGGAAGGGCCAGAGGCAGGCAGTGCTTGAGTGTGGGGCCTTCAAGTGGCCCAGGTTGGGCGATGAGGCAAAGCTTCTCAGTGTGTTTGTATCTGACGTGAAAAATTCTGGAAGAGACACAGAAGTTTAAAAAGTGGCTGTGAGAGGCTGGGGAATAAGACATAGGGGGACAAGCGTGGGAGCAAGACATTTCTCCAGATATTTTTTGAATAGTTTTATTTTTGAATCGTGTAAATTACCTACTCAGAAATAAAATAATGTTTAAAAAGCCTTTTGTCAAAAAAATTTTTTGTAAAGAGCAAAGAGCGAATCACTTATTTGGGGAAAACAACTGTGCCAGCCCTCAGAGGCTCGTCCCCAGCTTTCCTCCCTCACTCCCACAGCTCTCTGCAGAGCCATGGCCCAGCATTGTCTGCCGTGTGACTGCCGTGCAAAGGATGGGAGGGCTATAAGGGACAGGCTCCCAAGTGGCCCCCATTGCACCTCAGGAACAGGGCTGGCGGCAGGCAGGGAGCAAGTCTGGGGAAGAAAGCAGAGGTGGCTTTGGCGCCCAGCTCTGGTACCATCCCCTTCCTTGGTTGAGTGACAGAGTTCCACCCCTCTCAGTCTGAAAAGGGGGGCATCCAGAAAGGACAGACTGTGAAGGCAGCTGCCCTGCAAGGACGCCAGACTATGTGGGGCAACTGGCACAGCCACTCTGGGGAGCAAGTTGATGCATCTAGCTTGCTTTTAATGTGCCTTATGCTTCAACAACTCGGCTATTTGTTATCTTCCCTACAGAACCGAGCTCTAGGATGTTTCGTTTAGAACTACACTCTAAAAGTTTAAGAAGATGAACCGGAAAGGACCCAACTTACTTTGGTTAAACAAGTCACAGCCGGTTACAAAGGGAAAAGGCGGGGCTGAAAAGGAAGGCGATCAGAGGACAAGGCCCCAGGAGAAGCAGTGGAGCTGCAGAACAGGTACAGAATGACACCATCTACTTGAAGAAAAAAGCAGACATCCCAAATGCATAAGCATGCCACGTGAGGCGTCTGAGTTCCAGGGCCAGCGGACTGAGAGCAGAGGCCTGGGGGTGGCCCCAGCTACAGTGCAGGAGAGCTGCATGAGAAGAATGCCTTCGCAAATTCTCGTGTTGTTTTGTAATCCTCTATACTAAAATGCGAAAAAGGCCTGGCTATCAACTCCTGGATCTGATATCTAAAATTGACCCTCCAAGGGCTGGTCCCTCCTGGTTTACAGCCAGGTCCCCTCCCCGCTGACAGACTCCTTTCTCTGCATTGGGTGTCCATTTCTAGGTGGAAGGGTCTGAGGGTGTTAGTGGGCAGGGCCAGAACCACCACCCCCACCCAGCCACCAAGCCCAGGAAGCACAGCAGGAACGGAAAGTCTTTGTAAGTGTCTGCACCTGCAGCAGGTGATCCACTACCCACCACACTCCCAGCAGCCTTTAGGGAGACCCCCGTGTGCTTCCAGAATCCAAGCAAGTCTTGTGCACGTGACCTGACGGCTCAGATTCTGACAGTCCATGGGTCAAGAGTGTGGCTCTCCCACAGGCTTGAGCCAGAATCTGGTGGGGGAAGGCAAGTGACACCACGTGTGCAAGAGCATGGCTGGGCCAGACACAGGTTGCGGAGATGGCTGCCACCACGTCCTGGTCAGATGAGAAGGCTAAGTCATGTGAGCTCTGTGCAGCCCTCCTCTCAGGCCACTGCTCACTCCCCTCACAGCCTTGCCACACTGCCACAGACAGCTGGCCCAAGGAGACACCGGTAAGAATGCCCAGGGAACTGGAGACACCACCCAGGGATACGGTACGGGACTGCAGCTAGAACACAGTCCCTGTCACATCTCACCCACGCACTGGCTCAGCTGGCAGTGGGGAGCTATAGTCCTGGGAAGCCAGAAGCCTGCTCCTCTCATCTGCATAAGCGTGACTGCTCATACAACCGAGAGCCAAACCCTCTCGGAAAGCAGGTCACAGACCCACGGAATGCAGTACGTGGGCCAGGAAAGGAAAGGCGGGGAGAGCAGTGGCATTTAAGTCAGAAGCCACATGGTCTCTGAGAGTGGCTCACCTCTAGCAGACAGGGTGGCTGCAGATGGAGGGGCCAGGTGAGACCTCTGGGCACCAAGGCATGACCTGTTACTGGTACCCAGCCACTACCCTCTGGACCCCAAGCTTCCCCCAATGCCCCTCTTTCTCTCCAGCCCCTCACCTGCACCCCAACCCAATCACACCAGCCAGCAGAGGTGAATCGGGAAGCTCCGGCTTCCAGCCACCATCTGAGCATCCCACAGCTGCCACTCCATCTGGAGAAGCACACAGCAGGAAGCAGTGAGCATTGGGTGCACGTGAGCCCTGAAGCCGAGGGATGCGTAGGACCCAGACACACACGGGAGCATCCACACACACTGCAGTTTGGCTTTAATGAAACGTATCAAAACACCTGGAAGACGAGTGGCGCGCGGGGCTGAGCCCCAGCGCCCTCTAGCCTGGGAGTGAGATTGTCCTCCCAAGTAGGCAGTGTCCTCTGGACGCCCATCACCCGCAGCCTCACGTCAGAGCAGCAGGTCCAGTTCCCTCCCTAAAGGCCCTTCCAGGGCCCAAACCTCAAGAACCTTGGACTTTCAACACCTTAGTCTACATACTACCTACAAGAATTTTGAAAAACTGACCTTACCTTCCCTCCCCACCAACATATATGTTCTAGGTTAGAATGTAAAATTTTTCATCATATTTTAAAAAGTTGATGGAAAATTTTATCATTCCTAGAATATTGTAACTTTGACATTTAAAAATAAAACCATTATATCTATTTTGTAAAAGTATCCAATGAAATCCTGATACTTAGTGACCCTCCTACTGTCATTCATCTACAAATAACATGAACAAATTCTTCAACAGTCAGAAAATTTGCAACATTCCCTTTTCTCCTTGCACTGATATTTCCATTCATTTTCCCCCATGAAATTTTATACTAATGTAATGTGTATTCCGCTTAAGCATTTCACTGATCATCCTATGATACTTATTTGCAACAATAAAATGTGTTCAATTAAAATTTAGTTATTGTATTTTTATCTAACAATAGGACGTTAATTTTTTTAATTCTTCCAGATTGAGTCATCATTATAATTGTTGTTAGTACACAACTGATCAAAATAACATAAATATAGAAATATACTATATTACAAATGTTGGTTTTTAATAGCAATATATCTTAATCAAATAGAGCTTCTTATAATAATTTCATACATCTATATATTACTCATAATTAGAATGAGGGCTCAAATTATATCCTAGTCTTATTTTGGGTTTTTAAATGTAAGTACTGGGAAAACTTGTATGTATAAGCAATAGGAGAGGAGAATGAAAGGAATTTTGTTACAGCAATGTCACTCAACTCTGAAATCCTGAGTTACTTGCAAAAATCGCATAGCCACCGATCATCAAAATTGTTTAATGATTTGTTAACTGACAATGCACTGAGGTCCTTTTTCAGGATTTTTTATAAATTTATTTATTTAAATTAGTTTCAAGTATACAATGGTTAGACATCTATAGTGTTCGTAAAACAGTCTCCCCAATTGCTCCCTCCCTCCCCTGGCCCTCCACTTAACCATCATATTAATGTGAACTGCATTCCCTCTGCCATGCTCCCCGTGCCCAACTGTCAACTACTAATGTGTTCTTCTTTAACCCTTTGCCCCATTCTCCCGGCCTCCCAACCTCCCTCCCCTCTGTCTGTCACCAAACTGTCCACTATATTTGTGAGTCTGTTTTTGATTAGTTTGTTCTTTTTGTTCCTTAGATACTGCAATAAGTGAAATCATATGGTATTTATCTTTCTCTGACATTTCGTAGTCTGAGCATAGTAAATTCTAGGTCTATCCATGTCATTGCAAATAGTAGGATTTCTTCTTTTTTTAATGGCTGAGTAATATTCCATTGTATATATAAACCATAACTTCTTTATCCTGTCGTCTGGTGATGGGCATTCAGGTCGCTTCCATATCTTGGCTATTGTAAATTGTGCTGCCATGAATATTGGAGTGCATAGATCTTTATGAATTATTGTTTTGGTTTTCTTTGGATAAATCCCCAGAAGTGCAATTGCTGGGTCAAAAGGTATATCCATTTTTAATTTTTTTGAGGAACCTCCATAGTGTTTTCCACAGCAGCTGTACCAATTTGCAATCCCACCGACAATGTATGAGGGTTCCCTTTTCTCCACATCCTCGCCAACACTTGCTGTTTTTTGATTTATTGGTGATAGCCTTGCTGACAGATGTGAGGTGATATCTCATTGTGGTTTTAATTTGCATCTCTCTGATGATTAGCGACCTTGAGCATATTTTCATATGTCTGTTAGCCATCTGTATTTCCTCTTTGGAGAAGTATTTGTTCAGGTCTTCTGCCCATTTTTTTAATTGGATTGTTTGGGGTTTTTTGTTGTTGTTGAGTTGTATAAGTTTTTTATAAATTTTGGATGTTAACCCCTTATCAGATGTATCATTAGCAAATATCTTCTCTCCAACAGTCGGTTGCCTTCTTTTGTTGATGGTTTCCTTTGCTGTACAAAAACTTTTTAGTTTGATGTAGTCCCATTTGTTTATTTTTTTTAATTTTGCTTCCCTTGCTCAAAGAAATATGTCTGAAAAGAAATTCCTGTTAGTAATATCAAAGAGCTTGCTGTCTATGTTTTCTTCTAAAAGTTTTATAGTTTTGGGTCTAACATTTAAATCTTTAATTCCTTTTGAGTCTATTCTTGTATATGGTATAAGAAGATGGTCCTCCTTTTTTTTTTCTTTTTGCATGTATTTGTCCAATTTTCCCAACATCATTTATTAAAGAGACTGTCTTTACCCCATTGTATATTCTTACCTCCTTCATCATATATTAAGTGAGCGTATAGGTGTGGATTTCTGGGCTCTCGATTCTGTTCCATTGATCAATGTATCTGTTTTTATGTCAGTACCATGCTGTTTTGATTATGGTAGACTTGTAGCATAGTTTGTTATCAGGCAATGTGATACCTCCAACTTTGTTCTTCTTTTTCAAGATTTCCATGACTATTCGGGGTTTTTTTTATGGCTCCATATAAATTTTACGTTTATTAGTTCTAGCTCTCTGAAGAATGCCATTGGTATTTTGATAGAGATTGCACTGACTCTATAGATTGCTTTGGGTAGTATGGCGATTTTAACAATGTTGATTCTCCTACCCATGAACAGGGTATATGCTTCCATTTATTTGTATCTTCTTCAGTTTCTTTGTTCAACGACTTACAATTTTCTGAAAACAGGTCATCTACCTTCTTGGTTAATTTGATTCCCGGGTATTTGATAGTTTTTGATGCAATTATAAATGAGACTGTTTTCTTCCTCTTTCAGTTTTGCTGGAAGTAAAGAAATGGAAACTGCCAGAGGTGCCAGGGTCCTTAAGTCCCCCATTGGACACTGAGACGGTCCCTCGGTCTGTGCCCCGATGGTCTGACACCCCAGGGCACTGGAACTTCCAACAATTAGAAATGCTTTGGCAGCCTGCTGTCCCATCCTTTCTGGGGAGTAGAAGTGCAAAGGTACCCACCAATGGGGGTCACTCCAGCCTCCCTTCCCTGCCCTGGACTGGATAACTGCCAAGAGTGACATACCCATTGCCAAGGTGTCACGTGACAGCAGTCACAACACCACACCGAATAGGGATGGAGTCTGGAGCAGGAGGCCCAGGCTCACGCTTACCTCAGACCTCTTTTCCTCCTCTGTAGTAATTCAGGGTGGGGGCAAGTTCAACGATCAGCTCTAGCACCTGCAGTGCAGGTCCTCATCAGCGATCCACGGGTGACACGGCAGAACACCCAGGTGGGTGTGAGAGGCAGTCCCTTAGGTGCAGTGGTCAGGGAAAGCCCCCGAGACTGGTAGAGACCTGAATGTAGAGAAGGTGCCCAGCTTGCAAAGATCTGGGGGCACTGCAGCCCAGAGGAGGGATCTTCAAGACACCAAGGGTCCAGACTAGAAGTGGGCTCAGCACAAACGAGTCACAGCAACAAGGCCGTGGCTAAAGAATGGGCACCAGACAGGAGGTCGGGGCAGGCAGGGCCCAGTCTCCAGGAGAGGAGCTTGGACTAAGTGTGTCACTCTAAGCCATGGGAGGTTCCTAAACATGGAAGGGTGATTTCATATGTTTTGTCACTCCTGCTGTTGTATGAAGAATGAACCCCAGGGGCAGGAGGCAAGGGTGTCAAGATTGAAAGCAGAGAGACGAGTTAGAAGGAGATAATGGTCCTTGGATGAGTGCAATAGCAGAAAAGCTGGCAGGGTGCATATGTGGGCATAGAGACGACAGAACAGGCTGCTGGAGCAAGTGTGGGGGAGGGGAGAGCAGGAGTGATGGGAGGGTTCCCTAGAAAGCAGGCAGCTGCCCTATTCTCTGGGAGGAAAGCCTCAGGAGGAGGCGGGCATCATGTGGGGGGGTGGGTCAATCACGGCAATAGGTACCCAACATTCCCAAGAATATACAACCCAAATCCCACTCGGGATCAGACTTAGGAATGACCAGCATGTGGAGATCATGTGCTATGGGCCACGTGACACAAGCATGTGGTAGAATAGAAAGAGTGGCCCAAGACTGAGGACAGCAGGTGAAGGGGAGGCCCATCAGGCCCAGCGATGTCCAGAGGTCAGTGTCAAGCATCTACCACTGGCTTCCACAAGAATGTTGCATGCAGCAGCAACTAGGGGGACAGGGCTAGAGGACTACAGCCCTCCTGAAAGACATTCAGGGGTGAAAGGCAAGGAGTGCAGTCCGTAAGTGCAGACAGGACTCTGGGCCACTTTGCTGCAAGAGAAGTGGGTGCAAACGAGGAGCTTGGAGAAGATGGTAGTAGCCGGAGAAGATGTGAAATTGAAAGGGGACTTCTGTGTTTACCATGAGGCTTGCTGTGGCACCTCAGTGTGTGCACGTGAACCTCTCAGGGAAGGGAGAGCGGCCAGATCCAGGCTTCAAGCAGCCATGAGGAGGTGACAAGGTTGGGGATGCTCAGGCACAGTGCCAGTTAGTCAGCAACACCGGACGGGAGTGCGAGGTGGCTCTCTCTGGAGGGCTGCCTTCTTCTGAGCAAGAGGGCACCCTGAGTATGCCCCGTAGTGTCAGGCCATCATGCCTGCTGGCTGCTCCCAAGCAGGGCCATTCTCACTGTCAGACCACACAAGCTGGGCTACCCTGGCCTCAGGCACATTCTGTTGGGTCATCCTCTGCCAAGCTCCAAACACTGCAGTGCCATATATCTGCAACCTCTTCGAGGTCCTACTGGTTTCCAGGGGGCTCTTCTGTGACTCACCATGTGTAGCAGCTGTGAGCAGTGGCCATCACAAGCCACAAATGCATAAGAACTCTGAGATTTTAAATCACTCATTAATCAATATGAAAACAGAATTGCAGGCACCAGCAAACAATGAAAAAAATCAGATACTAAAGAAACCAGTTGAATCCAATAAAGCAATGAAAGATATTACAATTCAGATAAGAGCCAAGATTCTCTCTGTATCAGTTGGTAGACAAGTTTGAAAGCAGTTAAGATGCAAATCGAGTAAGGGCACCATTGGAAAGATGCCATGGAGCTTAGTCATGAAATCGGCTCACAGCTAAAAAGCCTCATCTTAAGGCCTTGCACTGACCTTGCAGCCTGACCCCAACTCCAAGAACTCACTGCTACTCTGTGGTTTGTGCCATGCTACTCAACAAGGGATCAATGGCCCACATCAAGTTCCTGAATCTTTGACCTTGGAGCCATCTGAGATGGTCAATCTGATCTGTGCCTTGGGTTTAGTGGGTTTACACCACCAAAAAAGTATTTAAAAGAAAAAAAAAAGCATAGAGTTGATGACATAAGTGAAACCTCTGGCTTTAACACTTCTGTGTTATTTTTAAAAATAAGTCTTAGAATCATCCTAGCAATCTGTCTTTGTTATGTAATGTGTCTGAAACAATTTTTTAAAAAATATGAAACATTAACGATCTGAAACATTAATTTTGTTAATTTCCATTTGAAAGGCGGAATTGATGTCAGACTTCTGATTCTAATCTGAAAGGCAAAAAACATTTGGTTACACTTGGAAAAGTGTTTGAATTTTCAATTCTTGATTTGCTATATGTTTCTCTTGCTTTTTTTGGAGTTATAGGAATTATATAGGTGCTTTAAAAGATTTTGCTCCTAGATTTTTATGTCTGCTCTGGCAGGCATTTGACGTCTTTAAAAGAATCAGGTTATTAAATTTGTGGTCACATTATATCTATAGTTTAAAATACTTAAAGGAACTCAATTAACTACGCAAGAAAAGAGTTTACTATTTAGCGGACTTGGATACAGTAAGCAATGAAATAACTGAGCTTTAATTTAAAAAGTGAAAGTGGCTTTTCTTGTCATACCGAAAAAATGGCGTTATAAATAGAATAGCAATTTGTAAGTAGAACTTAAAACATTAAGAAAATTTAGGTTTTTAAACTTATCGTTTACTAGAGTTAATTCACAAATAAAAAGCCTGTGAGTTTTCAGCTGGGCCCCTTTCTGAGCGGTGTAATGAGCCCTTGAACCTTCTCACTCTGTCCCACCCAGGGCAACGATCATCCTTTTGTCCAGTGTGTCCACGCCGTATATGCTCCCTGCCAACTAGTCACTTAGTAGCCATCTCTGTCATTAGATGAGCTGTCATGGTACTGTGGCACGTGTGTCTAAGTCACCCTTATTAATAATGGTCCCAAAGCTCCAAAGTAGCCTTGCTGGTGATCCGGATCCGCCTTTGAGAAGCTGGAAGGTGTAGCTGTGTCTAGGAAAACTCACAGCATATGTCAGGTTCGGTGCTGTCAACAGTTTCAGGCATCCACTGGGGCTCTCGGAAAGTGAAAGACAAAGGGGGACAACTGCACCCCTCACCAGCGTGTAGTTTATGTGTTCTAGCACTGAGGTCTCCTCTCAGTGGGTCTTGAGCAGCAGGTCTGGTGATGGTGGACCCCCTGCTTTTATCCACGGGGAGGTCTCACTCCACCCTCTGTCCTAGGGTAGCTGTGCGGGGCAAGGCACTCGTGTGGGCGGCCCTCTTGTCCGCTCTTGGACACAGCAGCCCCCACTCTCTTAGCCATAGGTCTTAGCCGCGGAGCCTGGGAGTCCAATGTGAGCATTTTTTTGTCTGTTGCTGCTTTTAAAATTCTCTCTCAATTTTTGATTTGAGGCAGTTTTATTATTGCGTGTCTTAGAGATTATTTTGGATTAATATGATGGGCGACCTAGTAGCTTCATGAAACGGATGTCAAGTCTCTCTCAAGGCTTGGAATTCTTGGCCATTGCTTCCTTAAAGAAGCTTTCTCCTTCCCCTTCTCCCCCCGCTCCCCACCGCTTCCTCAGGACTCCAATGACTCCAATGACTGACTGACCCAGAGACTATGTCTCCACAGTGTCCTGTGGGTCCTTTCCATTATTCACTCTTCATCCCTTCATTCATTCTGCCCTATTGGCTGCTCTAAGAGCACCATTCGGAGCTCTGTGAACCCCCACTCACCCCTCCCGCCCCATCTGCTCCCAGAGGAGCCCTGTATTGAATTCTTCAGCCCAGTCACAGTGCTCTTCAGCTCCAGAATTTCTATTTGGGTTCTTTTTATCTCATCACTTTGTGGTACTTCTCATTTTTGATCTTATATTGTTTCCTGATTTTGTTCAGCTGTTAATCTGTTCTCTGAGCACCACTGGAATAATTACGTTTGCATTCTTGGGTAATTCTTGTGTTCTCATTTGCTGTTTTGCTTTGGTGGTGTCACATTTCCCTGATTTTGCTGTGATCCCTGTACCTGTGTAGGTGAATGCACGCGAGAATAGGCAGTCACCTCTTCCAGACTTCACAGGCTGACTCTAGAGGAAAGAGCTTCACCTGCAGGTGGCAGCACACTGCAGCATGCTGTGACCCTGGGTCATGCAGGTGCCTATGCCATGGCAGGGGCCAACTACAGACACACGCAGTGGTGGGGGCCAGAGCCAGCAGCAATAGCCTGGGCCAAGTGTGAGTGTGGTGACAGCTGGGGGGCCCTTGCTGTCTGCATGCACACCTGTGGCTACAGGGTCTCCCCACAGGTGCCAGCAGTGGGGACTAGCAAAGGGAGTTGGACTTGGGTGTGCACAGCTGGAGGGGCTCACTGCAAGTGAGCCCTGATATGCAGGCAGTGACAGGAGACAGGACCAGATCTGGGCAACAAGTGGCTGCAGGGCCTAGCAGTTAGTGTGCACTCTGGGCTGCAGGTGTCCCCACAGGTGCATACACAGCAGTGAGGCTGCTGGTGACAGCCAGGCCAGCAACGGGGCAGCCCTGAGCATGTGCACGTGGCAGGCTCAGCTGCGGGCGCCTTGTACTCTATATACACAGCCACCTAGGACAGGCTGCTACCAGGACAGGTCCCAGGTTCTGGTGGGCAAGAGAAGAAATGAAGAAGATGATCAGGCAGCTGGTGGTTGGGGATGCAAACACCTGAGGAGCAAAAAGGCCATAAAACCTGCAGGGGTCTGTGGTTTCTTCAGTAGCAAAAGCTGCTGGGGTCCTCTGCAAAGCAGGCCACTAGGAGCTGTGGTCATGTAGCCTTGCTCTTGTCCCTACCCCCAAAACCAAGCATGTCCTCCTGCAGTGCCTGGGCAGGCTAGACGAGGACACTGGGGGTGGCCTGCTCTTCCTCCCAGCGAGGGGAACTCCTGCTAGCTTGGGTGGGCCCGTCGGGTGCTGAGCAATGCTGGCTCGGGGAGGGACGATGCAGGAACAGCAAGGTTGCCCCCCTCTCTCCCTGTGTGTCCATTCCCAGATGTATGCTCCACTGTGCTGCTGAAGTTTCTGAAGCAGACTCTAGAGCTAATTCGGTTCATGGCAGCTAACTGTTCATTTTCTTAGGGGATGGAGTCTGGGATCCCCTATTGTACCATCTTGGTGACATCACCTCAACGATTCCATTTAAATGAGGAAACTAAGGCTCAGAAATGATAAACAACACCATGAAACTTGTGTATTCATCTGATAATGTTCAGCAAGCACTAAGCAGTGGCAGACCCTGGTCTAGGTGCTAGAGACTCAGGAAGGAGCATGTTAGCATGAGAGACAGACAGTAAACAAGTAAGAAAATAAATCACTTCAGTTAGAAGTAAATGATGAAGGTGAGAAGGGGGCTTGAAGGGGGTCACCAAGGAAGGTCGTCATGACTGAGCCAAGCAATAAGTGAAAAGGAGTCAACCAGGAAAAGGAGAACAACCCACACAGAGAGCCGGAAGTATCAGGGCCCAAGGCAGCAACCAGCAAGACAAGTTCAAGAAAGAGCCAGACAACCAGTCTAGCTGCAGCATGCTGAGAAACAGGAGAATCAGTGGTGTGATGGGAAGTATTCCAACCACTGGCCTTCTGAGAAAGCGCAGAAGCTGTGGTTTGCAGCACTACCAATTTCTCAGGTGTGCAGACTTCCACCTGGCAAGCTACCAACCGGAAGTCACCAAATGCAAAGTTGGAAGGAGAAGCATGCAGGCAGCCCTTGTGGGTAGGCGTGAGCGGCCTTGGCACATCGTGAGTATGTGAGACAAATATGAGAGGCACGTATGGGCCACCGTCACTCTGGCTTTGTAAGCCATGCTGAGAAGTCTGGATCTATCATGAGATCATCGGGAAATAGTGAGAGGTTTTAGGCAAAAAGTAACATTACGAGATTTATGTTTTCAAAACATGTGCCAACTCCAAATGGGGAATAGACCTGACAGGAGCAGAGGTGGAAGCTGAGAGGCCAATCCAGAGGCTGCCGCACACCCAGGGGTGATGGTGGTCTGGTCCATCAGCAGAGGATAAAGAGAGAACAGAGGTCTAGGACACCCATCTATAGGCAGAGGTCAAGGTCATTCTGACAGGTTGGATATGAGGATGAGGACTACCTCTGAGATTGCTCAGCAGAGCACTGGGTAACTCTTGGGGTAACCCAGGAGAGGGTCAGGCTCAAAGCAGGTGGAAACTCAAGGGCTCTGCTTCAGACATGTTCAGTTGGAGATGGCAATGGGACATACGAGGGAGGGCATCAGGGAGTCTGAGAGCTCTGCACATCTGAGTTCAGAAAGAACACACAGGCTGCAGATGCGAGCCAGGACTGGACAACACACAGAGGAGCAGGAAGCCATGCGACTCCGCGAGCCTACTGAGAAGGCAGACCCTGAGCAAGCCCAGGACGTGTTGGCACCGAGAGGTCTGCCAGGAGGGCCAGCAAGGATGACCAAGAGGCGGGCAGGGCAGGGAAAAAGCAGGAGGAAAGCCAGGGAGATGGGTGTCACAGGAAACAAAACAAGGATGCACCTGAAAAAGGAGGAAGTGCCACCTGTGCCCAATACTGCTAAGAGATGGGGTGATGAGCACAGAGAAGCAGCACCAGAGGAAGGTTGGTGGTGGCCTGGGCACGAGAGGCTCAGAGCAATGGTGGCTGCAGAGTGAAGAAAGAATGGCGTGATCAGATGTGGAGATAGCAAATAAAAGTGCGAGTCTCTAGAAAGAAACACCAGAAGCTGGTGGTGGCTGGAGAGGGATGCACGTCCAAGAGGGCTCCTCAGGAGGGCAGCCACCAGGGCACGTTCAGAGTTGGTGGCGGAAGAGGGGTTGGTGGTATCAAACGAGGGTCCTGAGCAGGCCGGAGGCAGAGAAAGCCAGAGCTGAAGAAGAAGTCATCCTCAGAGCCACCTGGTCCGCGGTGACGGGGCGGGGAGGCTCAGCTGCTTGCCTCGGTTCTCATTGAGGAGGGGCTGGACACACAAGGCACAAGTAAGCCCCTGTCCCCTGCCTTCCCCCAGCCCAATGCCCTGTGCCAGTGCCCTGAACTGCCACCCCCCTGGGCGGGCCTTCGGGCCCTGCTCTGGCCCAAGCCTCCTGTCCTGAGCAGCACATCTGCGTTTCAAAGCGCAGGCCCTGGAGATGTGCGGTGCTCCTGCCAACGCCTCCATGGCAGAGGCAGCTCAGCTGGCAGAGGGTCTTGTTTCTCGAGACTGCCATGGAGGACAGATGGGTATGTGTGAGACTTGGGGACCCCAGCAGGTTACATGACGCACTGTGACAACCTCCCTCCATCACAGAGAGTCAGCTCTCGGTCACTGGCCCGAAGAAGGTGAGAGGGACAGCCAGAGCACGCACATCCCGGACAACTGAGGTTCGCCCAGTGTGTGGGCCATCCTCACATTTGACACTCACCCCATCTGCTGTCACAGGAAATAAGACTCAAGCCTAGATGCCCGCGTGTCTCCCTTGCCCAGTGTGACATCGGGCACTGACATCAGCCATCCCAGGGCAAGTAAAGATGGCCCCAAGCAAACCACAGGTGGAGGCTCATATCTGGAAAGCAAATTCATCTACCCACAGCTGCCTTGTCTGTCATTGGAAACACCCAAAGTCTGGGTGGCTGAGGAGCCCGAGACTGCGGGGATTCTTGTCCCTTCGCTGCCACTGAGTCATCTCTCTACAATCAGTCCCCACCCCACCCTGCCACTTCCTCGGGAATTCCCCACACAAGGCTTGCGGAGTCCTGACTTCTGGCTCTTTCTGAGGCCGGAGGCAGGATGTTTGTGGAACTTCCTCTGCAGGAGGAAACGGTGACCTTTAAACTTTCAACAAAAGAGAAGGAAACGGCATGGGTTTTCTCTCATCTACAGAGAGACCACAGCAGAGTCCCTGAGACCAGGGACCAAGCCCCACCTGCCCCCTCTGGAGACTTTAGACCGGTGTGAAGGGGTCACCAGTGAGGACTCTGCAGTCTCTACCTGAGCCTGGCTCCCAAGCCTACCCAAGATGCCTCTCCATGACATTGCCCATCAGCCACCTGGCCACCCTGCGTAACAAAGGGACACGGTCTCAAGCTCTGGTGGCACCTCAGCTTAGGCAGAGCCCAGCATAGCACTCAGGGAGCTCCCTGACCCCATGGCCAGAGGTCCCTGACTGCGTGCGGACACTCGCAGCCCACAGGCCTCAGCCTTCCTGGCAGCTGCGGTGTGTGCTCTAGCACCACACACCTGCTGAAAGCCTCCAGCCAAACGGAAATGCGCGAATGCGGAGGCAAGAGACAGACCCCACAAAGGGAAAGAAGCTTGAAATAAAAGGGATGTGAGAAAGAGATGCCCTCGGGGTGACAAGACTGTGGCACCAGAGGACCACAGAAAAAGAACAAAGTGCTGTGGGGGGTGGGAGGGAGAATATTCAAAGATCAAAAAAAAACATCTTAAGAGATGAGACCTGACGGAGAGAACTGGGAGGTCAAGTTAAGTGAAGCTCTCAGAAGGTAACGCAGAAGGATAAAACTTAGAAAATACGATGAGAGCAATGAGAACATCGAAGACTCATCTAGGAGACTCAGAAGCTGAAAACAGAGGATCCAGAGGGGAAAAAAAGAGGAGAAACAGAGAGGAAAGGCACGTAATCAAATAATCAGGACAATCTTTGGAACCTGGAGGAAGGACGTGCATTTCCAGATTGGACCGGCCCACTGACTATCCACCATAATGAATGCAAAGGGAGTACACTGGGGACAAAGAGAGAACCCTATCACATTCCAGATGGAAAACAAAGGCCTCATGGGTGTTTGCATGGCGTCGGGCTTTCAGCAGCAAGAGTGGAAGTTGGAAGAAAACGGAGCGATGCCTTCAAAACCGTGAGGGAATATTAATCCCGTCCTAGAATTCTTCATCCAGCTCAAACATCCACCAAACGTCAGCACAGAGTAAGACATCCTCAGACACACAAGTACCTGAAAAGTGCTCACTCCTCAGGCGTCTTTTCCCAAGAACCCACTAGAAAGGGTAAACTGAGACAGAGGACACATGGAGCAAGAAGGGGTCCAAAGCAGGGAAGATGAGGGAGCCCGGTGGCACCAGCCTTAGCAGTCTTTCCCGGGACGTCTGAAAGTCCGAAGAAGAAATCGGGATAGTCAGTGGGGATCTGGAGTTGGGTCAGTGATAGTCAGAAGTGATTTACTGTGAAGCTGGTGGAGCTTACATGTCAGGACCGGCATTTGCCCCGCAGGGCTCTGCGCCTAACTTTGTGTTCCTCACTTACGTTGGCTTCCATGGCCACTGGAAACGAAGCCCAGACCTGATGCTGAGCACATACAAATTCCACAAGAGGACAGTCACTGAGGGAAAACAGAATATGGGACTGGCAGGGAAAAGTGCCCACTTCACCAAATACCTCAGTGCTGAACAGTACTTATACCTTCAACCCCCATCACTGACCTGAGAAAATCCACGCGTGACTGGTGGGCCAGGAAGCAGAAAGCAGGTGCGGTGCTGGCACCTGGGGCAGGACCAGTCCTCATCTCCCAAGTGGGAAGATGCCGTGAATACCTAAAGCTGAAAGTCCGAGAAGTGATAAAACAAGCACGTTATCACAGAGCGAATATTAAATGCCAAGCGGCAGAGATGGAGAAGGCTAGCATCTGAGGTTTCTGTAACAAATCTCATAGAACTATTGGACAGCTTACGTGCAGAAATTTGACTTAAATAGAAACGCATAAAGTAACAGAACTGTACTACTTTGTACTATTTTTCGAAGCTGGATTTTAAAAGAAGGAAACATCTCAGCAGTTTCATTTCAGTAACTAAAATGTTTCTAGGTTGGCTCACCCCATCAGTATCAAAACTTCAAACTTACAGTCAAAGCCAAACCTCAGGCCCGCATGTGACCATCTATCTCACCACCCTTCCTTGGAAGAGTAGCAATTAAAGAGGAAAGCAGCGTCAGCCTCTGCGTGCGTGTTTGTGTGTCCGTGTGTCTCCACATACATATCTGTGTGTCTGTGTGTCTTTGCATGAGTGCATCTCCGTGTATATGTCTGTGTGTCGTGTGAGTGTGCTTCTGTGTGCAGGTCTACATGTGTGAAACAAGCGTGATAGAGCACTGGGACTCTGGTGAGGAAGACAAGGACATAACGTCCATTGTGCTGTTTGGACTACTTTGAGCGTCCAATGCTGTCCTTAACGGGAGCTGCAGGCAGGAGGGGGCAGAACATCACCTGCTTCTGTGGAAGTCAGCCCCACGCCTGCCCTGCCAGCCTGCCCTGAAGCCGGGTGGGACAGTGCAAGACCCCGGCCCCTCCCTCTTTGGCTCTCCCTGCCCCACAATGGAACCTCACGTGTAACGAGGCTCAGACAGTCTAGAGCTACCCTGGCATCTTCTTTGGCAGTCAGAACAGGGCCGGGCATAGAGGAAACACTTGTGTGATGGATCAGTCTGTTAGAGTTAATGGAATTCATTTTGAGCTGGTGGTTCCACTGGGTAGAAGTGTGCCCAGTGAAGGGACACACACAAACACGGAGACAGGGGCATAGCCAGAGAGTAGGCGGAGCTGAGGAGGTGGTGTGCTGGGCAACCACTCGGTAAAATACTTTGAGCCATAGGCGACTCACTTAACTTCCCAGGAGATGAATTACATTATCTGTAAAATGGGAACACTGGAGTAACTGATTTGTCCAAGCTTACGGTGATCAAAATTAGCAGACCAGCAGAGAGGATCTTGCTACAATATGTCACAGAAATGTCATTTCCATGAGAGGTGCAAGTGCCAAATGTTTTAAGGACTCTATCAGACACAAAGGAAGGGAACTTAAATGTTTCTGCGTCTTATTTTCCACCAGGAAATTCCTACTTGTCTGATTTTTGCAGCTAGCTTATGAGGGAAGGAGAGCTGAACCATGTAAGGTGGCAGAAACTCCAATCGATTGGACCCCAAAACCCCGGTGTTTCTCCACGTTCCTGTGAGCTCCACCGCACACTGAGCAGAGCAGCAGCACCATGAGGGCCTCTCTCTCACCCTCAGCCCAGCCCTCAGCCATATGCCTAGGCCAGGCCTCCAGGGACAAGGCTGCCAAGGACGAAAGAGAAGGAAAGTCCAGTTGCCCTGCTCCATTGGCAAGTGACAAAGACCCAGCTGTGAGGAACGAGAAGGTCCCATCCTTGCCAACAGCACCCAGGACTCAGCCCTAGTCAAGGGGCCTGTGCACAGAGCCTGCACCGCAGACAGGAACCAGCTCGTGAGGGCTTAAGAAAGAAGTGGTGGGACCAGCAGTCAGAGGGGACTGGAGGCACACTGCAGAGGGCTGCCCTGCAGTATCAGAACCCATCACCTTTGAGGGCACATTGTGGACAAACAGGTGGACTCACAGAGGAGCTAGCAGTTCTGGTTTCATAGGACGGAGAACCTCCCAGGGACAGAGCTGCCACCGTGGTTACAGCAGCCCCACCCCTGCAAGAATGCAGTAGGAGGCACTCGGTCCCATGCCAAGGCTGTGCCAGGAAAACAGCCAAAATTCTAGGAGGTACAAGAGTTTGCTAAGGCCTTTGTTTAATGAGACCCAAGAGCTGGGACAGGAAATGCCTGATCAGACCTTAGCGAGATGACATTAGACAAAGCAAGTGGACTGCATGCAACAAAGGGTGGGCCCTGGGCCTGGCTGACTTCCGGTGCTGGGAGAACCGGGTAGGGCGACTGCCCAGAAGGGCACAGAATGCTGGCATGGGCCAGCCTGCTAAACAGGGACAGACTGGGAGGGCCTGTCCGTGGGGGTCTGGTTCTCAGTGCCACCACGTATCCAATGAAGAGGGCCCAAGAGAGGATGTCCTCCAAGACCGAAATGTTCTGAAATATGTTTTAAATGGTGTTCTTATTATAACAAAATATGCACTTATTTAAAAAATTTTTTTAAATAAAGAAAAGCACAAGGAAGAAAATGCACAACATCTATGATACCACTGCCAAAATATTTCTGTTGTTGACATGTTGGTATATATCTAGCCGGCCTTTTTTGTTTTTATAAAATGGAAATGTAATGCAGACACTGCCCAGGAACTGAAATGCAGATCCAAATTGCCAAAGCAGATTTACTTCATCTGTGGCAAAGAGTTTACGTTTTTATTTTACGAAGAGCTCTCGAAAGCAAACAAGAGGTTGACCCCTACACTTAAAAAGGGTAAAAGTTGTTAACGGGAAATTAATAAAATCTGTTCAAAGGGAAACTAGCCAGCACTGTGACAGGCGTAGGGAAGTGGACATTTCCATGCAATGTGGGTCACGGTGTGAGGGACGCAACCTCCCTAGAAGGCAATTTGGCAATAAAGCGCTATAAGCCTCTCAGAATTCCACTTTTAGAAATTCATGCTAAGAAACTTTATCTCCAGGATTAAGAAAATATCTGCCTTTTTTCTTTGTTCTTTGTTTTTATTTAACTCAATATAGCTAAAAACAAAAATATTTTTAAAAATCTCCAACACTTGGCTATTCCATTTTTTGGGTTTTGTTGCTGCTGTTGTTGTTGATGATGATGATGATGATTACTGGATTCTTGCTAGTTCCCAACATGCAGTGACATATCTCTCATAAATATATCGCTAGAAGTTTGCAGCAGGCTTCAAACTTGTCTATTTCTATCCTGAACAAATAACATGATTCAGTTATTAGTTTTGAAAGTACATGTTCTTTTCCCACACACAAGTCTCCCAAAACCAATAACCATAAATAGGCCAGCCGTTAATCAAGCTGTCAGTGAAATGCCCAAACCCAGCACAGGCACACAGGCTGCACAAAGGCATGTCCCCTTCACGACTGGAAGCGGAGGGTGCCAGCGAAAACTGGCCACAGCTACACCACACACGCGCCCAACTCAGCTAATTCAGTACTCGGGGCCTGCGAAAGGAACCAGTGAGGGAAATGGTGGTAACCCGCATGGCGGTGCCACCTACTCAGCAAGGGGTACCCCCAAGTAAGCCCAGGGGAGTGTCCTTGGATGCAGCACCCTCAGCCTTGGCCAGCTCACACCCTGCCCGCTGGAGAGCAAGAGTCGTGTAGGGGTAAGTGGGTTCCAGTGTTCAAAGGTTTGTGTCTTTACATAAAAAGCCCCGGACAAACACCAACAGTTCAATTGATCTTCATTCGAAGAAACAGTCATTTCTTCCAGCACTGGAGGGGAAAACGGCCGTGGCAGATGGACAGATTTGTACGACGGCACCTGGCCACAGGTGTCCCCAGGACGGCCTCAGCAGACCACTCTGCCCCACGTGCTGGCAGACAGAGGCACCAATCCCTGGGTGCGCTGCAGTGCCACGGGAATGGGGATGAACTTCCACGATCTGAAACATGCCCTGATACTGTCAGCATAATGCAACTTCCAGTTGGTTCTCTCCCCACTTTGGCAGTGTGTTTCTATGCCACCGTCCTGGTGCCAGCTCTCGGAGAACTTCATCATGGAGACCAGTGCATCGTGGCATCTGAGCAAACAGGGCCAGAAGTGACCAGCACATGACTGTCAGTTAGCACGTGGTGTGCCTGAAGCCAAGAGGCTCTTAGTTTTGTCCTGCCTAAGGCTCCTTTCCGAAGGTTTCCCGACTGGCCGCAGCACAGCCTCCTTCCTCCTTGAACCCCCAGCGGTAACCTCCGGCCACCCTGATGCAGTGTCCGTTTTTCAAAGCGCCACCCACTGGGAGCTGCCCCTGCCTGAGGGAAGCTGGGACTGCGGATTTCACCACTGGCCAGAGCTGTCACTTTGGAGTTCGAGTGATTTTGGCAGATGGCAATTTCCTTGATGGCAACTTTGAACCTGCTTCAGCTTCTTCTGGCTACATAGGCTCTCCACCTGGGCCGTCAGGGAGGGTGAAACAGCCCTCAATCCCAACAATAACACGTTTGGAACACCTGGGACAGGCAAGACGTGTGGGTGCCAGGGATAGCGGTGCCGGCTGCGGGACAGTTTGCGTGACTCCAGCTTCTGTCTCATCGGAAGAGGGCAAGTGTCACACACTGGGGAACTCCAGAACAGTTTGGGGAATTCCACGTTTTCTAAAATTACAGCCTTCTTGTCATTGTTCCAAGACTTTTTGAACCCAGTTCCTCACGCCTTAGATGGTTTCTGGAGTTTTAGTGCATTTCTTAAGCTTTCTGCTCAAGGCGTGAAACCTGCTGTACCTTTCTCAACAAAATAACAAAATGTTTTCCTCCACTCGTTAGCACGTCTACGTTAGGCAGTGGTGTTCCCGCTCCAGGTCACTCTCTTCGTAGTGAAAGGATAAAGGACAAAAGGATAGGTCATAGCCCTCCCTGGCCGCTCCAGCTGGCCAGCCTGCCTATTCTTCTTCTGGTAATTCTGTGATTTCATTTGTTATGTTTGAGCCTTTAACTTACTCAGAATTTAGTTTGGTCTGAAGAAGGGAATGTGAACTTTTCATTTTTAATTTTCCAAAGGTTCACTGTTCCTGAACACCTCTTACTCTCTTCACGCTCCCCCCGGGTTCTGTGTCTGCAGTGTCACACGCCACCCATCTACTCACTACTTGGGAGGAAACCTTGGCCTGAAAGTCAGAAGGGGCTGTTTCCTCCTGAAACCTGAGACAATGGATCCGTCACTTCCCCTCTTTTCACTTCTCTTTTCACTTTGTTTCTATAAACTCCCTCTCTTTCCAAACCCTGCAAGGCCACTGGTTCCAGTCTGTAGAAATTCCCAGGGCCCACAGACAAAGCAGAACTGAAGAATGTGGACAAGTTAAGGAAACGCCGTCCACTCAGTCAAGCCGGAGTGGTGACTCAGACTGCCTAGAGCCTAAATCATCGTTTTGCTCCCCAAACCATTCCTCCTCCAGACTTCTCTATTGCTGCTGTCCAGTGTCAACACCCTGCTGTCACCCTGGCATTCCCCCTGGTGTGCAGGGCCCCACCATGTCGGCCCCCGCCCTATGTACCCCAGATGTGTCCCACAGGTCCTATTTCACGGCCCCCAGACTGTCCCCCACCAGCCCATCAGAGGCCCGGCTCCCTCACCTCCTGACTCCGACACCACCGTCTGCCTCCCGGATGCTGTGTCCCTCCTCTCCTTTCCCACCTGCAGTCTGAACAGTGTTGTGGTTACTTATTCGGGTACTAAATAACGTGCACAGCACCTGACCCCACTTTACACCACGTTCCACCTTTAGGCCCATCTCCTGACTTTTCCAAGCGGGTCAGCAGCCCTCACAAAGGCCGAGTTCCAGGGCGAGGCCAGGCCTCTTTCTCCAGCTCTTCTTTGAAAAGGCATAAGCGCCTGTCAGCGGCACCACACTGAGGCCTGGAAACTCTGCATCAAAGGTTTCATCGGACCCCTTTCCTCTTGGTCAACAGAGCAAGTGGGGAGCAGAGCAGGACACTGGTTAAAAAAAAAAGAGCTGAAAAGGCGAGAGAGGCGGAAGCAGCAGGGTCTCCCTTCACGCCCAGGTCACCTGTGCATGTCCCCTCCCCCAGCTCTGCCTCCCTAGCCCCTCCTGGGGGCCCACACTTTCTGACAGGATGCCTCACCACCCACATCGCCCCAGCTGCACCCGAGACCTCAGCACTCAGGAGTCCCTACTTCTGGATGGGCTACACCTCTCTGAGCTCTAAGCTCCCAGTGCCCGCACTGCCCTCACCCACTCCCCACTCATCACTATCACCCATCCACCCCATCTCTTAGAACATGGTGCCTGGGCATCCCTCACGCTCCCCCCAGAACAGGTGTCACCCAACTACATTGACCACCTCAGTGGTGAATTCCGATCCCCATGCCCACACCAAGTCACACCTCATGCCGACCCTGCCTTCTGAGAGTCCAAATGCACCCCTCACTCCATCTCCATGCCACCACCAAGGCCCTGCCACCCTCAGCTCCCAGCTGGACAAGACAGCCTTCTGGCCCGAGCACCGGTACATACATACCATTTAAACCATCTCCCATTGGCCCCAAAAAAAAACTCGCCAGCGGCACTCGTGGCTGCAGCACTGACCCCAAGATAACTCCCAGGTTACAGTCCTAACCTCACCCCAAAGTTTCCCATGAAATATCTCGCTCTTCTCATTATTTTCGCATCACTCTAGCATATCAATAGTTGTTGGAAACAATGGACATCCTTTCATTTACAGCATGGTGTTTTTAGCAGTGGCATTTCCATTTAGTAACTTAGAAATAGAGTAATTCTCAATCGCTGAAAATGTCAGATCCTAGAAAACATAGCATTCCTACGTGTGAAGTTAAATTAACACTGGCAGCGAGCTGCACTCTTTTTTCTAAGCAGGAAAGGGCTAAACACACTCATGTCATCTGGCCACTCTCCTGCTTCAAACTTCTCAAAACTGCCTTCAGGACACATCCAGCAGCCTTAACATGCTCACGTGCTGCCTGAGACCCAGTGCTGGCTCCCTCCCTGCACTTGTCTCCTGCCACCAGGTCCCTGCCTCGGCCTCTGCCACACCGGCCCTCTCCAGCCTCTCCGACCCACCATGGTCAGTCCTTGGAGCTTGAGGCCCAGGCTCACGCAGGTCCCATGAACTGAGGTGCAACCCTCCTTCCCCATGTCCACCTGCACCTTCCACTGGCTCGCCCTACCCTTCCAAACCACGTGCTGCTCTCAGAGGGGCTCTCTGTGACCTTCAGCCTAGAAGTTCCCCTGCTCCCATGGACCCCACAGCACCCCTCTCTCAGGATGCCCACAATCACAAGCAGAGGCACTCCAGGACACTCAGGACTCTGGCCACCTTCACTGCCATGCAGTCCTTGCCTCTAAACACGGCCTCCGTGAATGGATGGACAGGCTAATAATACTGGGCAGTTATTCCAGCCTCCTGTGCCCACTATGGACAAGCATACACTGTCCTCAGAACCCCTCCGACTATACCCCAACTTGTGGCCACACCTGACGTGGTTGGCAGCAAGTCTGTGCTCCCATTCCACATGGGGGAGGGGACAGCCCGAGCAACTGGTGGAAAGGAGACAATGCTGGACATGCAGGAGAAGAAAGGGTCATTTTCTAACTGCACACTCATACAAATGAAGTCTTAGATGTTCAGCTCTCCCAAACCCTAGGAAGGAAGAACCACTGGCCCAGTTACAGAGGAGGCCACCAGAGCTTTAAAGGCTGTGTAACCTGTCCATGTCGCCAACAAGAAGGGACACGGATGTGGATGCTGCGTCCTTGCTTGCCCTCACTGAAACACCTGTCTCTACCTGAATCTAACTTCTTAAGACACAGCAGCTCCCACGAAGGCGCCCTGCTTCTCAGCATCCTCTCCAGTCACCCCTCCCACCTGTCCCTCTCTGTCCTGGCCCTTCCTTCATCTGTGTGGACAGGGATGGCCGTCATCACACAGTAGGGAGCTCGCTGGGGCAAATGCAGTTCTGGCCATCTCTGCCTGGGCTTTCTGATGCCATGCCTGGCCGTGAGGCAGGGACAGGAGGCAAACTGCCACTTCCTTCTAACTTACCAGGAACTGTTCTCCATTCCCCTACTAGAAAATGAACTTCTTTATTTTCATATTCAGCAGGACAAAGCAAATTTGCCAGTGAAGTAATGAAAAAGTGTGTATCTGTGACCCCACTGCACATGTGACAGGAAAGGTTCTACAAAAGGGAAGTAAGGAATGAGTCTGGGGCAGGCCCCCATCCCCAAATGCCACGTTCTGAGAGTACGGAGGTGCCATGGAGCATAGTATTGCTCACAGTGGTCTCAGGGATGGGAGGGCCACTAGGGCTAGAAGAACCCAGCAGTCACCAGTCTAACTTCTTCCCTCAAGGGGTCTCAGAGACATGTGGGGACTGCTGGGGTCACTAAGCTGGTCTGGTCAGAGGCAGATCCAAGGCTCTTCCTTCTCGAACCACACTGTATGATACGCCTGCCACGCCTGCCACTCTCTGCCCTATGGCACAATTGCTCTAATCAAGGGCCACCCTGCCCAGCAGCCAGGAACACAAACCAGGAGAAGGAAGGAAAGAATGTACATAGGGCGTGAGACCTTTGCTGCTGACATGTGCATACCATGGAAGTTGGCCTCACACCATACAGAATACCTGCACTGATGGTTATAAAAAATACTTTGAAAAACCGTAAAGCACCACACAAGTGTTAGGTTTTTAATGCAATTATCACATGACCTGTATCTGGGGTGTTAACTCCACAGCACCAGCTTTATCACTAGCAGATAATAACCTATCTTTATAGCTGCAATCGGAATCTGGCTAGACGGAAAGTGTCTCGTTAGGTCCTTGGTCTGCCCTATTGAAATGTTCATTGAATTGATGACATGGAGTCTGATAGTGAAGAGAAGGGCGATCATACCTGGGAGTATTCAGAATAGGTCACGTTATCCCGCAGAAACAAACCAACCCTGAAATCTCAGCGCCTTAGCACAGCTAGAGATCCATTTCTCCCTGAGGCAAAGTCCAATGCAGGTTGTTCCCGTCTGCCCGCTTGCAGCCACGCCAGCTGGGATACAGGACTTCCAAAGTTGCTGCATCGGAGGAAGTCGGAGGTGACAGAAGCACAGGCTGGGCCTTGATTGCATCATCCCGGATGGGTAACCAACTGGAGCCGCTTCCTGTTCACAGGGCACTGGCCAGAACCAACCACATGTCCCTGGGAACTTCAAGGCAGGCCAGGAAATGAAGACAGCCATTCATGGGGTAATCCCACAAGTGAGAGAGATGGAGGTTCTATGAGCATGATCTGCCAACATGTACCTTCCCTTGATTTCAGAGCAAACATCTATTGAAATGCTCCAAGTATGCCATCTGCATGACATCAAATCTATAGCTACCCTGAAAGAAGGAAGACTGAAAGGAAATAGTCATAGTGAACGTCCCTCTAGGCAGCCAACTATGTGTGGGTTTCTTCTTCATATTTTTCAAGTTTCCCTAGCAGTATTTAATGAACATTTTAGAATCTGAAAAGTAATGCAAGTACTTTTTTGAATTGAGAAACAAGCTTAGACCAAGTAACTATGACTCCAATGAGAAAATGACTCAAAAGGAAAGGGAATTTTTTAAAGTGCACTTCTGGTTAGACAATCCAATCAGCCAGCAAGAACAAACGTGAGAGGCAGGTGCAGGCACGCCTGGGGCCACACAGGAAGCTCACTAGTGAACTCCCATTTTTAAAGCCAAGGGCGGGCAAGAGGGGCGCAGCCCTGTGCACCACCGTCTCCAAAGAAAGGGGAGAATTATGTAGAAAAAAGAGCATATGAATAGGGGACAGATGAGCACAGGCAGGGAGGGAATCCCAGCTACAGCGGGGTTTGCCGGCTCTCATGGAGCTGTCCCTTCTACCAACTTGGATCTTCCATCTCTGCTAACTCACAGCATCCCTTTTCTCTCCGGAGCCAAGAATGGCCCCAAAGTAAAGAGGCAAAGACCTGAGGAGGGTTCACACTAGGCTCTGCCCACTGGCTCTTGTCTCCCTTCCAGCATCACCTTGTCACCTCCTTTACCCCTACATTATTAATTCATTCAACCCCTGGCCTTTGCTCAACCTGCAGTGTACCCTCCTCCTTCCCTAGAGAGCTACCCACACCAGCCATGCTATCACCACACTCGCCTCTACGTGTGCTTTTGATTTTTTTAATAATTTTCTATTTTTCACTTATGGTAGATATGCAGTATATCAGTTTCAGGTGTATAACACCGTGATGACACATTTGCAAACTTAATGTACAGTGCCCACCCGACACTGTACCCAGTCTTCACGATGTTACTGTGTTCCCTGTGCTGTACTTCACATCTCCGTGACTGTTCTGTAACTGCCAGTTCGTACTTCAGAGTCCCTTCCCCACTCCCATCTGGTGACCATCTAAATGTTCTCTATATGAGTCTGTTTGTTTTGTTTGTTCGTTGATCTTGTTTAGATTCCACACGTAAGTGAAATCGTGTGGCATTTGTCTTTCTCTGACTTACGCTGCTCAGCACAACACCCTCTATGTCCATCCATGTTGTTACAGACGGCAGGGTTTCATTCTTTCTGTGGTTGAGTAAATAGTCCTTTGAATATACGTGCTGCTTCTTCTTTATCCAATCATCCTTTATGGACACTCAGGCAGCCTCCATATCTTGGCTACTGTAAATAATACTGCAGTGGACATATAGATGCACATGTCCCTTCAAAGTAGTGTTCTGGGTTTCTTCTGATAAATACCCAGAAGTGGAATTACTAGATCCGTCTTGTCTCTTGTTATAGCCTTTGTTTTAAAGTCTATTTTGTAGGGAACAAGTATTGCTACCCCAGTTTTTTTTTTTCTTTTTTGGTTCCAATTTCATAAAATATCTTTTCCATCCCTTTACTTTCAGTCTGTGTATCTTTCCATCTGAAGTGAACCTCTTGTCAGCCACCCACCCCTACGTCTTTTGATCGATACGTTTAATCCATTTCATTTAAAGTAACTGCTGATAGATGTGTAGGTGCTGCCATTCTGTCAGCCATATTTCAGATCTTCTCTCCTCCTTCAGCCATCCTCATGAGGCTGATGTAGTGGTAAGCTTCTCCAGCATCCAAATCTGGGGTGGCGTGTGCTCGTCACCCACTTGGGTGATCTTCACCCTCAGCTCCAGGACAACGGGGACCATGGCAGGCTTTGCTCACCAAATGGGGTCATTCCTGTCAGCTTTTTCCACATCAGGTGAGAAGCAGAGAGACTGCTCCTTCTTGCCCTCTCACAGAGGAGCCCATGTCTCTAGAGAGTAGGACACTTCGAACCAGAAATCAAGAAACAGTGAGTTTCCCATTTTTGCCCCCACTCTCATGTGACCCCTCCGTGTGACCCTGGGGCTGAGTTCCCTCTCTGAGACTGCTTCCTCTTTTAAAAAGTAAGAGTTTAATCCAGGCAGCCTCTGAAGTGCCTCCTTCTCCAACAGAGCATGCTAGGTCCTTCCGGAGATAAACAAAACAAAACAAACACAATGAGAAACTAAATAGAGCCAAGAAAGGAAGAGATCACACCCAGAAAGGGGGCGCCTTCAAGACTGATAGAGCCTGGGGCCAGGGTCCAAACCTCGCTTCGGCCACTGGTTACCCTGTGACTTCGGCAGCCTGCTCCCCTCCCAGCCCATGGCTCTGCCTTCTGTGCAGTGTGGGACAAACACCTCCCTCACAGGCTTGATTCGAAGCAGAGAAAACGTGATGCATGGTCAGACCTGGACCTAGTGTCCAGTGGGCACCAGGTTTCCCAGGCCTTCCTCCTCACTGCACCTATCATGGGGCTGAAAGCAGACTGTAACCAGGCCTCACTGTATGCACACGCCATTCCTCATGAGACGAGTCCCTCCACCCGCAGAGGAGCCACCACACCCCAAAGACGCAGAGCAAGAGTGCCAAATCTGACAACACTGCCAGACCCCGCCACAGGCAAGGACTTCAAAGCCGGTTACAAAGATGTTTACAGATATTTCTGTCTTCAGGGTGCAATGGCAAGAGCCTGACTGAAGACCCCACCCAGCCACTGCTGACCATGTACTCAACTGTGCTGGCCACCTTCACCCTTTCCTATATGTCACAAAAAAACAAAAACAAAAACAAAAAACCAAAAAAACGAGATTTCAGTGGAGGAGGGAAGATAGGGTGGGAGAGGCTATTTCAAACTGTTTCCTTTTCTACCTTTTTTTAAACAAAGAGCCCTAGAATCACTGGAGGACAGGGTATCTGAGGCGGGAAAGACCTTTAGGATGATCTGCCCCAGCCCTGTCGCTTGGCATTGGCAGTGACAAAAGACTTGAGCACCTACATGTGGAAAGAGAAGATTGAGATCCAAACCAGAAACCTGAGTTCAAATGCTGGTTCTGCCAGTTTTGTTTCCGGGAGGGCAGTCACTCTTCAGGGTCCTCAGCTGAGAATGGGGAGCACTGTCACCACCTCTCGTGGGTAAAGTGAGGGCCAAGGAGATAGTGCTGGTAAGAGCTGGGAACCGTGATGCAGTTTTCCAAGGAAAAGCAGCACTGACTCTGGACCTATGCACTCCGAGCTGCCAGAGCATGTCCACACACCCACCTCACACATCTCCCCCTGCACATCTAATTCTGTGACTTGAGGAAGAAACACATTGCCACATGGCACAGAAAAGTAAGCAGTAATATCTCTCTCAATGGTTTAGGTAAAAATGACACAACAAGGGTTTTTGAGGCCTCCTGGGAGTCAAGAGATGGGCACGTGAAGCTACCCAAAGTCCCTGGACTAGGACAATGCCCAAGCCCCTTGGGGCCCCAGTAGAGGTGTATCAGGTATGTCCCTCCTTGCATTCCCTTGAAAAGGTGGCCTGGTGCTGAAGCTGCCTCACAGGTCAACCCTCGTTCGCACTCACAGAACACAGGCTCCCCAGAGCCAAGCAAGGACGTCACTCTCTACCCTTCCCCCGCACTGTCGTTCCTTTAACCGGTTTACCTAACTCAAGGACAGTTAGGTGAGGCCCAAGCTGAGCTCTCTAAGGAATTTAAACTCCCTCTGAAAAATTCAACAACTACACTAGGAAATTCTCCACACCAGAGGCATCAGCCGGGACAGGCATGACCGCTGACGGTGGAGCCAGTGGCATCCTCCTGGGTTACCCAAGAGGCGCTGTGCACCCTCCCAGAAACTCAGCACCTGTACTCAACAGAGGCCTCACCTGGTCACGTTCTCCCCACTCCTCAAGTTTTTGAACCAACATTTCCACGAGCACTATTTTTCCTTTGGTGGCCCAAGGTGGCATGATGATAATGATAAAGGTTCCAGGGACGGAGCTGTCATTAGTGCTGTTGTTACTCTGTTTAGTTGCATCTCCATAGCAGCCCATGTTCACAGTGCGCTTAGGAACAGCCCTCACAAGACCTCCGGATGGCAGGACGTGGCCGTGCCCACCTCCTATGACAGCTGAAGGGGAGCCACCGGTGCAGAGAGCTGGCCACCATCCCCACTGACTCTCTTGCCACCCAAGCTCTGCCCAACCTGGACCTACATCCAGGATGCCAGCTACGTCCTAGGTCCTGTTTACAACAATGGCAGCACCAGGACTATGACTGGGGGACTGGACTGAGCAGCAGTCAGAACCAGAGCCTCTGCACCTGGGCTGGACCTTGGCAACCAGCTAACTGACCCTAGGACTTACTGAGCAGTCCCAGAGGGGACGTGCTACATGATTCGCTCAGGCCTCGTGTGCCCAATGCTACACTGCTTGGCTTTTATACCGTGTTGCCATGCCTGGCCTTTCTCTCTTTACATCTTTTTTCTTCCTCTACTCTATTCTTCCATCCATTTCCTTTCTTTTAAATTTACTTGGCTTAAACTCCAAGCCAGCAATCTGAAACATTTACCTGTTGAGAGCCTGGTGTTGTCTACCTGAACTGGGCTCATCTCAGAATCCTGAAAAGGCTGATGTGCTGCCATACCTGAGTCCCTGCCTTTCCCACTTCTACTCCTGCACCTCACCCCTGGCCTATCGCAGGGCTCAGCCCCCCTGTCCCCGAGTCCACAGCCACTCTCACATGCCCAGGGTCTGTCCTGGGGAAGAGCACACTGTTCAGGGGCTCCAGTGGACAGCCACTCAGCTGTAATGTGGCCAGAGCACAGAGCTCTCCCAAAGCTGTCATTCTGTGGGGGGTATGTGATGGTCTGCAGAGGTATAAGAAGATAAGCCCTTTGTGCTTGACTATCCCCTTCTCACCGTCATTCTGCCCTAACCGGGTGGTTGTCACCCATACACTGAATGATTTAGGCCTACTCAAGCCCACCTCCCTCTTTTCCCTTCAGACATGACAAGTCCTCTCCCCTCAACAGCCACCCCTTAGTTCCCAGGGGCTGCCAGGCACCCTGTCAACACATAATCAGCCCCAGGACCATAAAAGAATTAGGCCAAAACTCAAACTACGGCTCCTAAGCTGCTCTCCAACCCTAGAAAACCGTGACTGATTTCAGTTCTCCTTCCTCTCCCACCATATATTTTTAGAAACTTGGTAAGTTTCCTGCTTGTCTTCCCTTTTTCTAAGATTCTGTGTTTATAATTGTTTAAAGCAAAGCAATAAATAAGTGAATCAAGTCAGCAGCTCCAGGAGTTTCTATAAACAGCATTAACAAGTATAATAATGTCAATAATAACAAGTATAATTATTTTGGCCAGTACGAGATTGAATGAACATAAAAGGATTCAAAGCAGGGCTTTTCCCTGTGAATTCCCCATGACTCACAAGGCCACGCCTACTGCACAGAAGACAAAAGGCCAGGGTGCCTGAGGGCCACCTCACTGGCACCTGAGTCGGCAAAGGTAATGTCCTCCCATCTTTGGCTTTCAAAATGTTTGTGTTCTTCTTCTCCTTGACTGTTCTCTCTCTAACTGCCTCTCTTCTTCTCCTTGACTGTTCTCTCCCTAACTGCCTTTCTGGCCCCTCACTGGCTTGGTGTGTGAGCTAGAATCACAATCAGATTAAAGAAACGACTCTTCCCCCAGTTGCGGACTGAGGAACACGGGAGCTGATTTCCTGTGAGGGCAGGCAGTGCAGCCAGCCTTCCCTCTGGGTAACTCTACTTCCAAAAACACCAAGGGAAAACACTGGAAATTTCGGCTCTGCCTCTCTCTTGCATCTTGTGAGGCAAACTCCTCATTCCTGTGGGGTTTTTCACCTTACCCAAACCTCACTGAATACCTGCTGTGTGCACATGCTGGGCTGGACATGGTGGGATGCCTAGAGGCTTTGAGTCGCTGGGGGAACCTAGTATACATACAAATAATGCACAGGAGTGAACAGGATGGAGATGTGCATGTGGGCTAAGTCGCACCTTACATTTATCCAGCAGCTCAGGAGAGGTGGTTCCCCTGCAGGCATTTGGATCGCTGGCACCGCAGGCAAGATGGCCAAGGTCCCCGACATCTTTGAAGACCTGAAGAATTGTTACAGGTAGGAACCAGACTCTCTTGCTGTCTGATGGGGGATCAGGCACATCAGAACCCAACTAGGAGCTGCAGTGACTGGCTTGGGCTGGCTGGCAGAGACAGTGGGGATGCGTCCCACCCCAAAGTTAAGGCAAACTCAGCAAAGACCCGGGGAAACCAGGCATCCAACATATTACACTGCTGTGATGTTGACAGGGAGACAGCCATTACAGAAAAACTATGTTTAAGGCCTGCTGAGTCCTGGGGAATTTGTATCTACTCCGACACAGCCTGGGCCGGGGTCACGTGCTCCGGGAGACATGGGTTGGAGTGCTGACAGACCATTCTCAGGACGCTTCCCCGGCTCAGGCCAGGGTGGGAAATGCTCCAGAGCTGACCCCAGCCAGAGTGCACTCAGACACAGGAGAAACGTAACAGGAAAACGTGTGAATCATGGAGCACTTTCGCAAACAGGTTCCCACCAGGCGGCACCATGCACCAACACACACTAGGCCAGGCAGATGCTGCCTGGGTGTTTTGCCAAGTAGAAATGGTTAAGTCTGTTTCAGTGAGTATGTGGAATACATAGTCTATTTGGTTAAAACTAAAATGAAATGTTTCAGAAGTGCTTCTTTTCCCTGAGGAACTTAACATTTTCCCTGAAATGCGATCACAGCTCTTCATGTTGTTAGCCAAGCCCTGTCTTTGTTGATAAAGCATGGGAATAGGTCAAAGCCAGTTCTGATGACTACTGAGTCCAAATTAGTGAGGTACAAGTCACCCAGTTTATGTGTGTATAAAGTCCTTAATTTTCAAAGGTGACAGTGGTGGTTGTGTATGTGTACATGTCTGTGTGTGTCTGTGTGTGCCGCATCTGTCCGAGTCTGTGTCTGTCAGTGGGTGTGTCTGTGCGTAGATCTGTCTGCATCTGTCTGTGCATGTGTATGCATCTGTGTGTGTGCGTGTCTGTGTGCATCTGTATGTATCTGTGTGCCTGTGTGTGTCTGTGTCTGTGTGTCTCTGTGTATCTGTCCATGTGTCTATGTATCTGTGTGTGTCAGTGTGTGTGTGTGTGTGTGTGTGACTAAAATACACTGCTTGGTGACTATGGCCACAGTGACATACAGAATGACATTCTCATCATCTTATTTGACAGTGAGAACGAAGAATATAGTTCTGACGCCGACCAACTCTCTCTGAATCAGGTAAGCAAATGACTGTGACCCATCCGGGCGGGATGGCTCTTGTGACATAGCTGTATTATCTGCACCAGAGGACAGCCCATTGGCTTGAGTCCCACATGCTTCCGCGGGGCCTTCTTGAGAGGTCAGGAGAGAGGTGTCTGTCGCAATGAGTGAGGCTCCTATGCACTTAACTGATGGCTTCCCCACAGGCACCACATGTCCCAAAGTAGAGTGGAGTTCCCTGGACCCCAAAACTGGAGTCTCCAGGCTTCATCGGCATGCTAGTGATGCCACCCAAAGACGGCCCCTTCAGACCACTTCCCCAGGGGTCAGTCTCCTAAAGAGATATATTGTAGTCATCAGCTCCATACCTCAGAGGTAGCACTCCAACGTGACAGCTGGGAACCGAGGCAGAGGAAGTGGACCACTCACAAGTCTTCCTGGTGTGCCTTTGGTACCAGCCCCAAAAGCTGTGCCCACAGAAGCATTTCTGCCTTATCTGAGCCCTGTCCTAACCTCCTTAGGGGACCTACCGGGAAGGCCACCGCTGAGACCCTACTTGTGAACCTGTTTCATGGCATCTGATTTTTGACTCAGTAGGTGGATGCCAAAGACTGGCCAAGAGATGCACACTCTCTAGAAAATCCTGAGGGTGGGAGGACTGACGAACCAGGGGTTAGCAGAGACTTTCCGCACCAAGCCTGAAGAGTGTCACTCCTGCAGGTATGGGTCTCACTCCAAGGTCACAGTCAGCCTACCAATACACACTCCTTTCCCTGTAGAAATCCTTCTATGACGCGAGCTACAACACACTGCATGAGGACCACGGGGGTAAACTTAGGTCTCTGGGTACCTCAGAGACCTCAAAGATGTCCCAGCTCACCTTCAAGGAGAGGGTGGTGGTGCTGGCAGCCAATGGGAAGGTCCTGAAGAAAAGGCGGCTGAGTTTCGAGCAGTTCATCACCCATGAAGACCTAAAAGCCATTACCAACGATGCAGAAGAAGGTAGGGGCCACGTGCCATAAGACCCTTGGTTTCTACTTTTAAGCAAATGGGGGCAAGAGAGCATGGGGCACATAACACCTGGAATCAGAGGCATGAGAGGGCAACCGGGCATTAGTCTGGAGGCTGTAAGGAGGGAAAGTCAACTTCTACCCCCACCAGCAGCAGCCTGAGTCTCAAACCCCTGCTCATACACTAACTGCACGGCCATACCACAGTGGCCATGTGCCTCAGCCCTCCAATAGCGTGGCTGCACACACACTGTTGGCCGGTGACCACCTGCAGACTATGTGTGCCTCCCTGGCCTCTGTTTCCTCTCCTGTAAAATGGAGACGATCCAAGCCCCCACTTACAGAGATTAAATGCATTGATGCTGGCAAAACCCTGGCGCACAGTGAACACTCAGCAAATGGCAGCTACTGCTGTCGCTGGTACTGCTGCTGCTACCCTTGTTGACACTGCTGACACTGCCAATTTGCTGGTGGCTGTGTGACCTCGGAACTCCACCAGAACCCTGCATTCTCACCATATACGTGGGGAGCCTGGTCATACCATGTGTGAGCAGACCAACTCGGTTCCTACAGAAATCCTGATTTTCCTCCCATGCCACTACTCTACAGCCCTCTGCATGGAACATAAACCTAAGATTTTTAAGGTAACAGCTAAACACTGATATATGTTCACCTACAAAATGAGGAAATAGAAGAAAATGTAAGAAAGAGAATTAAAAATCCTTCGTACAACCAGCACCAGCATGCTGGGACGTCCCCGACAGTCTTGCGTGAACACGCCTGTTTGGCTTGCTTGATTTCATGCTGTGCCTGGTCTTTCACCTGGCTTCATTCACTTAGCAGCAGGTCAGGGGCATTCAGATTGCCAGGATGGTGCCATTGTAAGTGATGCGACAGTGGCTGTGCCCATCGATGAACCTCGTTTCTGTCACCACCTACTTCCTCAGAACAGACCCCAGGGCACAGAGTGACATAGCGCCATGAAGGTGGTAGGGCTGCCGCTACACAGCACTGCCCAGAGGGCTGGGAGACACCGAGACATGCTTGCCCAGTGATGTGCGTCATACTTGTACTTGTTTCCTGCCTCAGAGTGTGGCCACCTGAAGCTTAGGCAGGGGACACTAGTAGTCTTCCTGGTTACTTAGAAACCTTAAAACAAGCACAAATGAGAAAACTGTACAAATAATCTTTTAAAAATACTGCCTGAGACATCAAAGTTTAAAGAGAGTAAGTGACTGTAGGAACAGTCCTGGAGCTGACTCTGCTGCTGAGGGTGACTTCACCTGTTTTCCCAACTGCACAGATCACCCCAGTGTCCCTTCCATAGCTACCTCATGTGTTCGTACCAGAACAGACATGTCATCTGTGTCTGTGCATGGGCACTAACTGGACCTCTCTTGGTTGCAGAACCCATCCAGCCCCAATTGGCACCTAGCAACTTCCAGAGCAGCATGAAGTACAGCTTCAACAAGGTTATCAAACAGCAGTGCATCCTGAGAGACCCGGGCAATCAGAGTCTCATTCGAGACACATCGGGTCAGTACCTCATGGCAGCTGCCCTAAATGGCCCCAACCAAGAAGGTAAGGAGACAACTCAGCCATCCTCCCTCTTATTTCTCTGCTTCTTTCAAGCTTTCTGCTTTCAAAAAACAAACCCCTCAAGATCCCTGACCCATACAACTCTTCCAAGGATAGGAGGAGGATGCAGGTCATCCCCACAGAAACCCCTGGTGATGGTGGGGCTTTCGGCCCAACCTGGATGCCACACTGGGGCATCTGGCCTTGACAGCCAACACACCATGTGGCTTTCTGATGCTGTCCCTCCCTCTGGGGTTCCAGCCATTCTTACCCTCTGTCTCAAAGAGGAAGAAACTGAGTAGTGGCTTATGCCAGGTCACCTGAAGTGCTCGCTCTCCATTAGAAAGCATGTGGAACGGGCTGACAGGACACCAAACTGGAAAGAACCATGGTCACAATAACATAGCATAACCAGGAAGCCGACTAGCAGGTATTATCTCAAGGGTGGGATGTCATGTCTGATTCCACAGCACACACAGCTTAGCTCCAGCATAGCCATCACACACATGGTCATGTCCAGAGACCTAGGGTTCCTTTGCAGTGAGCCAGCTTAAGCTACTGTGCCCCTACTTGGGGACAGCTATGAACCATTGTGTTCTATTTCCTATTTAACTTTTCCCACAGTTTTCCCCACATAGTCACATCACACACACACACACACACACACACACACACACACACACACACACACACATATGTAAATATGTTTTTGTTTTTGCCATTTTAATGGAACCAGAATTTTCTATCATATGGCTGTGTGGGTCCCTTGGATTCACTAAAGGTAACTCTATTGAAAATATCTTCAAACATATAATTTTTTTCCTATGAGGTTATTTCTTTATAGCATATCCCAAAAGTGGAACCCCTGAGCCCCTGGGCATAAATTATTTTACAGCTCTTATTAAGCACTATTCTCTAAGGAAAACTGATCTACTTGTCACTGTCACTAGTGACATCTGAGCGCATCAGCTTCCCTAAACTCCTCCATTTCATGCCATTACAAACTCATGACCTCACAAAGTGCAGGGTCTTATCCCACTAAGATAACTATGAAAGACTCAAGGAATCTCCGGCCACAAGCATTCACTCAACATAGAAAATTCTAAACACATTAATTAACCAAGAATTCACCTGTCTAGGACAAATGGCTGATACTGTGAAGGACATAGGACATGCCAAGTCCCATCCCTTACACTGTAGTGAAAAACAACACATCCTCCCCGCCCCCCGGCCCCAAAATACACATACACACTCAGCGTCTACATAAACACCTAATGTTATACAAGTACAAAGCATTTACTTTCTCTTTGGCTTTTCTCTTCACCAGTGAAATTTGACATGGGTGCTTACATAACAGATAAAGAAGATTCTTCATATATTGTGACTCTAAGAATCTCAGACACACGATTCTTTTTGAGCGCCCAAAATGAAAATGAGCCTGTACTGCTGAAGGTCAGTTACCATCAGACCCCAATGTGCCTTTGACATCACATACGTCTGTGAATGACCCCAGTGGGCACACACATCCCCACCTGCCCCAGGGCCATTGAAGGCAGGACCTGGGAGGGAGTCAAATAGAGGTGGCCAGAGTAAATAAGAGATAGAGTGCCTTCCTCCTCCTCCCTCCCCCTGCCTGACCCTCCTGGGACACCATGCAATTCATCCCCCTTTGGCCCTGACACCTACCATGTGACCTCTGTGGGTGTAGGTGTGGGGACAGTGGGCCTGCCTCCCAGAAACTCAAACAGGCCCACTGAGATCAGAGAGGGTCGACTGCATACCAACGGGCATTAAAATGAAAAGCTAGAACCAAGACCCAAGCCACGGCCTTCTGACTCCTGTGCCTCTCTTCTGCTCTACGGTGCCCGTGTTGTCCCTCAGCCCAGCCCCACCCCCACTACCACCTGCCCCTGCACACTCACGGACACATGCCCACTGTGGTCTTCGACGCTTTCTCCCAATAAGGAGGCAACTCTCACTCAGTGAATGTATAATACAGCCCCAGCCCCAGGGTTTACGTGGTGCATGTGATTCTCTATCTGTGTCAAGTGAGACAAGAGTGCTGTCTGCTGAGTCGGGCAGGAGCTTCCTTCATGAAGTCGCCCATGTATATGAAGTCATATACTGGGAGCCTTCTATCTGCCAAGCATAGTGTCAGCAGCTAGGTAGACAGTGGTGCACCAAAGTCCCTAGCCTTAGAGAACTTATTCACCTTGGGGACGCAGACAACAGGCAAGCCAAATGACTACCACAAAGTGCAAGATGCTGTGAAGTAAATGGACAGAGTACTGAGATGGAGGCATGCTCTTTGGGGAGATAAAGGCAGAGCTGCTGATGAGGAGGAGGGCATTCCAAACAGAGGGGTCTCAGTGCTCCCAGGCCCCAGACTTGAAGAGCTGGAAGGCCAGCTTCCAAGATCAGACGGACACCCTAGGAGTCTGGCACCATGAAGAGGGAGGGGTAAGCAGAGGCTAGTGTTGGTGGAGACTTGCATTTGGATTCCATCTGAAACACAATGAAAAGCCATTAAAGGGTTTGCACAAAAAAAGTGTCATGACTTCACTTCCATTTCCTAAAATGAAGAACAGATCAGAAGGCAGGCAACAGGGAAAGCAGAGGGCTCAAGTAAGAGGTTGTTGTAATAGTCACTTAGTGGGAAGTGCTGAGAGAGCAGGAAAGGAGACAGAATCTTGTTATATTTTAGAGACAGAACCCAAAAGAGGAAAAGAAACTCCATTTATGAGATGAGAACATTGAGGAGAGGAACAAGTTTGGGAAATAAAATCCTCGTTGATGTTGAAAACTCCAAGGAAACCTCAAAGACATTTAGTTGCTTTAGATTCAAAAGAGTAGAGAAATATCTCAAATTGGAATCTGCATTTTACTTTTCCGCAAAAATACTATAGATTCTATTCATAACCATGAGGAGGGTTGGTTTAGAGATCACAACTGTCAACAATTGTATTGAAGGGTTCAACTGTCAATATACCAGGAAGTGTGTGGGGGGGAGGTATATGAGTGTTGGGTTTTTTAACCTTCAATTGTTGACCTAAATATAGACATAAACATCGCTAAGTTAGAAATTCTTTTCCCAAAGATAAGATTTGCACAGAGGTCAAAATGTTAAGAGGTCCTAGAATCACCAGGGCTCAGATCTGATGGAAAGCGCCCTGTGCCTGTGTTGGAGGCAAGGCAAGATCAGTATTTCACTCCACCCACCAGGACACAGGGAAACACAAGTGTCACTGGCAATCTTCTTGACTCATTTGGATCTCTCTCCATTTAACTAAGGAGGTCAACTGTTATAAGAGTAGATGGGGCCATACATCTAACAGGCGTGAAATGCATGCTTGCTGAATGAACAAGTGAATGAGGAACTTAGAGCACATTATGAGTCACCATCCTAACATGCTGCTCCTGACAAAGGCCAAGTGCCAAGGGATCAAGCTTCAGTCCCCTTCCAGCACCTCCTTGCTCTCTAACAGATCTCTGTCCTTTTCCCAGGAGATGCCTGAGACACCCAAAGCCATCCAAGATGAGACCAATCTCCTCTTCCTCTGGGAAATTCATGGTACAAAGAACTACTTCAAGTCAGTCACCCAACCAAAACTGTGCATTGCCACAAAGAAAGAACAGCTGGTGCATATGGCAGAGGGGCTGCCCTCCGACACGGACTTTCAGATACTGGAAAACAAGCCTTGACAATGGAGCCTGCTAATGTGTGAAGCGCTGACAGTCCGTATGTACTATGTACATAAAGGAGTCAAATCCTTTACTCTTAGTCACCTGCTGAGCCATGCACTGAGACTTCATAATTCTAAAAGAATGTTTACTCTCTTTGTAAGAGAGGGAGCAAGGTATAGTGAACCAACACTAATGTATAACAGGGCTTGTTATTTAAGAAACACCCTATGCTTTGCAAAGTGTCAATCATTTTAATTATTGTTCTCCCTAATGATATTGGGAGGGCCAGTGCTACTGGCTATGGCTATCAAAAGGACTCTACCCGTGTCACATATGAGCCATAGACCCAGGATTCCATTCCATCTGCTTGCCTTCGGCTTTTAAGTTGCTGATGGACCCTTAACCACATATTATAAGTTTCTGAGACCCCAGTTTGATCATCTTGGAGAAAATAATACTGATATCCTTTCTGCCTCAACAGTATTTTATGACACTCGATAAAATCATTTTAGTAAAATGCTTCTTGAAACAGCCTCAAGAAGGTAAAGCATGAAGTGTTACTTTAAGTTATTATTTATGTATTTATAAATATATGTTTAAGTTAATTATAATGTATTACCATATTTATGGCAAGTCCTCGCTGTCTCTGAGCGTGGCCAGGCATCCTCACAAGACAGTGTTTTCCAGGCTGAGTGTAACATGTTTACACTTTGGTCTGTCATGCTTTCCCATTGCCATGAAGCTCTGTATTCCAGCAGCAGGGATCGCTGTACTGATAATAAATTTATATTAATTATTGCTGTTTGAGCTCATAACTGGCCAAAATGTTTCACTCCTCTGCCCTTAAACTTGCTTTAGCATTCTCATGTCTTTTAACTCCACATGCTATCAAGTCCTATTCGCCAAACTGGGATGAACTTCACATGGGCAACCATGAGACAACAGTTGTCTAAGTGTTCCTCTCTGGAATGCTGGCAGTATGCCTACTAGGTTCCAAAAGTTGTGATCAAACCACAGTGTTTCATTAATGTCAATAATGAGGACTGATACGTCATCAATTATAACTGAATAAAACTTACAAAAAAGTAATCTGACACACAATCGCTTGTTTTAATCATTATTTCATTGCACAGTAATTAGGAACAAATGAAAAATGTTCACATAGATGATTATAATTAGTGCTACTTTACAAAACCAAACCAAGAGTTTATGGTTTTTCTCTCCTCCTGGTTAGTTTGCCAGTTGCATAAATGGCATTAAGAGTAATATTCTCGGGTTCACTTAAAGCTTACATTACACATGTACACCATGCATTCTTATATCCATACAAATTCACACACACAGAGCCACATTAATAACGAATCAACCCATTTGGAAAGCATGGATACAAGATGTGTTGGAAAAAGCTAAAATCTAGGCAACTTGGAAGTGGATGTGGAAAGTAATGGGAAAGTAGTCCTAGATGACCATTTCCTGGTAGTGTGTGGGGTGTTTATCAGTGTTGTGGGTGGAAATGTGGAGTTCTTCTCAGTTCCAGGATGCAGCACAAGTAGTATTTCAGCCTCATAGGTGGAGCTACTAGCAGGACGCCTAAATGCAGATGATAATGTGCCTAGACCTTAGAAGTCAGAACTAGATATAGATTGGGAAGACAGCAGGAGTATAGTGAGTAAAATCCTAAAAGTGACATCAGAGAAAGAGCAGCATATGGAGAACGCTGCTAATTGTCCATGCAATTGCCATCTCCTGTGCATAAACAGTAAGAAGGTCACCATAATGGGGTTCCACAGTCTTGGCACTGAACTTGGAGTCTACTTCTTTTACAATGGTCTTATATGGTCAGTTTCCAAATTGATGAGAGCAAAGTCAAATCTGTCTTTAACTGTAAACTGTAAATGTATCCCTTTTCAATTTAATCTTGTTAATTCGGCCTGAGGTATTTCCAGATTGTTCCATAATCTGATTCTTTTTTATACACTGAATTTTCCTCTCAGCTTTGTGACATCTGTAATATGGTGAGTATATTTTTTTATTTTGTTCACAGTATACTCTTGAGTATAAAGATCACAAACATTTTTACAGTGTGATCTTGTTTTCACTTAAAATACCTACAACTTAAATTTAAGTGATTATAGAAAGCAATATACCAAAATGTTAACAATTCTTACCTCTGAGTGACTGAGTGATTTATAAGGGTTTTTTGGTTAGTTTTCTGAATTTTTAAGCTAATATATAATTATACAAAATACCAATTTACAGAAGTCTTTGTAAGGAGTTTAACTTTTATTTAGATTCTGAATATAAGTGATACCATACAGAATTATCTTTCTCTGCCTACCTCTTGGCATGATGCCCTCAAGGTCTCCCCATCTTGTTACAGACATTAGGATTTCCTTTATTGTGGCTGAATGGTAGTCCACTGATACATGCACCACATTTTACTTATCCACTCATCTGCTGATGGACACTTAGCATGTTTCCATGACTTGACTATTGTAAATAGTGCTGTTATAAACTTAAGGATGCTAATATTTCTTCTACAGCCTGTTTTCATTTCCTTTGGATAGAAACCTTTGAATAGAAGAGTAAATGCTAGATGATATGGTATTTTGTGTCTTAACTTTTTTGAGGAATCCCCATACTATTTAGTGGCTGCACCAACTAATATTCCCACCAACAGCACACAAGGATTCCCTTTTCTCCGCATCCTCACCAACACTTGTTTTTTCTCATCTTTTTTTAATGACAGCCTCCCTAACAGGTGTGAGGTAACACTTCATTGTGGTTATGACTTGATTTCCCTGATGGTTAGTGATGTTGAGCATCTTTTCATATACCTGTGGACCACATGTCTTCTTTTTTTTAATGTCTATTCCGTTCCTCTGCCAGTTTCTTAATTGAATTGGGTTGTTTTTTGTTTGTTTGTTTGTTTTGCTGTTTTGTGTTTGCTATTAGCTCTGTGAGTTCTCTATATATTTTGGACATCAACTTTTTATCAGATAGATGGTTGTAAAGATTTTCTCCCATTCCATTGGTTGTCTTTTCATTTTGTTAATTTCTTTAGCTGTGCAAAAGCTTTTTAGTTTGATGTTGTCCCCTTTTTTTTGCTTTTGTTGCCTCTACCTTAGTGTGAAATCCAAGTCAGAGCCAAGACCAATGTCAAGAAATTTGCCCCAGTTTCTTCCAAGAGCTTTACAGCTTCAGGTCTTTACTGTAAGTCTAATCCATTTTATTTTTGTTTACAGTGTAAGATAGGAGTCCAGTTTCAGTCTTCTGCATGTGGCTATTCAGCTTTCCAGCACCACTGACTGAAGAGGCTATCTTTTCTCCAGTGTATGTTCTTAACTCCTTTGTCAGACATTAACTGGCTGGATACATGTGCATTTATTTCTGAATTCTCTATTCTGTTCCACTGATCGACATGTCTATTTTTATGCCAGTACCATAGCATTTTGGTTACTATCGTTTTGTAATATAGTCTAAAATGACAAAAATGTAATGACTCCAGCTTTCCTTCTCAAGATTTCTTTGGCTACTTGGAGTCTTTTGTGGTTGTGCTCAAATTTTAGGATTGTTTGTTCTATTTCCGTAAAAAAACACTTGGAATTTTGATAGGGGTTGCACTGAATGTGTGGATTGCCTTGGATAGTATGGACATTTTAACAATAGTAATTCTTCCAATACATGAGCACAGATTATCTTTTCATTTATTTGTGTCTTATTTTCATCAACGTCATATAGTTTCCAGTGTCTAGATCTTTCACCTCCTTGGTTAAATTAGTTCCTAAGTATTTTATTGTATTTTGATGCCAATTTTAAGTGGAATTGTTTTCTTAATTTCTCTGATAGATTCCCATTAGTGACTAAAAATGCAACTCCTTTTTTTTTTTTAGTGGCGTCTTTAGAGTTTTCTATATATGTCAACTACAAATAGAGACAATTTTACATTTCCCTTTCTTATTTGGTTGCCTTTTACTTATGCCTAATTGCTCTGGTGCCATATTGAAGAAAAATGATCAATGTGCACCTTGCCTTGCTCCTTATCTTGGAGGAAAAGCTCCCAGTTTCTTACCACTGAGATGTTAGCTGTAGTCTCTTCACTTATGGCCTATATCATGTTAAGGGGCATTTCTTCCATACCCAGTTTGCAAAGAGTTTTTATCATGAATAAATGTTAAGTTTTCTCAAATTTTTTTTCTGCATCTATTGAGATGATCATATGATTTTTATCCTTAATTTCAACTGTGGTATATCACTTTTATTTGCACATGCTGAACTGTCCTTGCACTTCCATAATAAATCCCACTGGGTTGCGGTGTATGATCCTTTTAATGTACTGTTGAATTCAATTTGCTAATATTTTGTTTTTACCTATCAGAAATATTGGCCTGTAATTTTCTTTTCCTGTAGTATCCTTGTCTGATTTTGGTATCAGAATAATGCTGGCCTACTAAAATGAGTTTGAAAGTGTTCCCTCCACATCTATATTTTTAAAGAGTGTGAGCAGAACTGGTGGCAATTCTTTAAATGTTTGGCTAAATTCACCAGTGAAGCCATCTGGTCCAGGGCTTTCCTTTGTTGAGAAATTTTTGATTACTCATTCAGTCCCCTTCCTAGTAATTGGTCTGTTCAGATTTCCTATTTCTTCATGATTCTCTTGATAGGTTGTATATTTCTAGGAATTTATCCATTCCTTCTGTTGCCCAATCTGTCAGCATATAATCATTCAGAGTAGTCTCTTACAACCCTTTGTATTGCTGTATCAGTTGTAATGTCTCTTTCTTGCACTTATAATTTTGAGTCCTCTTTTTTTCCTTCTTAAATCTAGCTAATGGTTTATCTCAAAAAATTTTAAAGACATCTCATTGAACTATACATAAAATGGATAAAATTTAATGAATGTAAATTCTCAATAAAGTTTTTTTTTTTCATTTACAAGGGAAAAAAGTATCCCTATTTCATTTCTTTCTTTGTGTAACCAAAGTGGTCCCTTTTTTTTAGACCCTCTTATTCTGGCCCTGAGATGCTGTCACTTATCTGAAATTGCTCTATAAGATTACTTCTCTCTTGAGGCTACACTGTTCACTTTCCCCCTTCATCCCTCTTCCTGTGCTCCACTCTCACTTGCCAAGAACCTTTGCTCCCTTTTCTCAGAACCTTGCATCTTACTTCTTTTCCCATCAGTGTGATTGGCAGAAAAACAATAAAGGGTATTCTTCAAACTTATAAGCAAAGAGGCTAAGCCCTAAAGGTAGTAAACTGAGGTCTCTGGGGGTGTCTGGAGTTGCCTGACATTTGAGTTTTTCAAAAGTTTACATGCTCAGGCCTCACTTCTGAGATTCTGACTCAAGTCATTCTGGGGTGGGGCTTTGGGCATCTTATGTTTTTAAAGCTTCCAAGGTAATTCTCATTAAGAAACAGTGAATTAAACTGTCCTAGAGTCAAAGATGGTTTTAGCATTGGGCTAGCAATGGCTCCTCTTAGGGCAAGTCAATTCATGGTGAGACGAAGTGAGAACACACAAGTCCCATCAGTTCAGCAGAGGCCTTCTTACAGGTGCAGGGATCCCAGTGGGCCTATTTGGAAACAGGATACTACACAGCAAAAGCAGCTTCCTCTTCACAAATGTATGTATATTTACATAGAAGTTGAGGGCCTTGACAAGTAAATTCTTGCCATCAGGGTCACTCATCCAAAAGTCAGTAGTGTTCCACCCAACTGAGAGAGGGGTATGGAACACAGAAAATGTGAATGGACTGTCACTGGAATGTCCTCACACCTGTCAGCACTCTGGAAGCCAAAGTCCATTCCCAGCACCAAACAAGGGGCATGCACGCCAAGAAGCAGAGCTCACTTCCTCCCACACGGCTCCTGCTCATCACTTCAGAGATAAAGTCAGTCCTTCCTGCTGTGAAGAGAAAGGCTATTACTCATCTTTTTTTAATTAAAAAAAAATAGATTTTGGAGATGACAAATAGGCATTCTTGATATGAATGTAATACAATAATTTAGCAAAGAGTATTCAACAGATACATAGAACATTGCTATCACAAGGTCTCAGACTGAGCAAGTCATGCCACAAACCTCATTTCCATTTTTGCTGGGATTACCTGCTTGGTGCCATCGGAAAGACAGCTCTATTGTGACAATGGAATACTGTGGCTTAAATGTCATTAAACATTTAAATCAGATAGATACCTCTTCTTGTTCTGATCCACATTCACCAAAGGAATTTCAGGAATTATAACCTGGTTTCCTGCATGTCTGTCTCAAGAAAGAGAATGTGCTGGGAGGAGGATGTGTCAATTGTCCTCTGCAAACCTAGTCCTGTTGTAAATTAAAATTGGCTCTTAAGATTCAGCCTCTTGTGCATTTAGAATACTAAAGAGAAAAAGAGAATCAACTTTGAAATAGTCCTGGATTCAGTCTCAGTATAACTCTGAGCTATAACTTTGGGCTTTACTTACTTTTACTCTCTCAATCTCAGAGTCCTTACCTGTAAAAATGAAGATAGTAATAATTTCGTCAAAGCTTTGTTGTGTTAAATGAGATGCCATACAGAAAGAGGTTAGCACATCACCAGGGACTTAGAATGCTCCATTCACTCATTCAAGAGTAGCTGTTACCATTTTTACTTAGTGAATGCTTCCCTGAGAGGCTAACCCACAATTGGGATACCAATTAAATCAGGTTTCTGAACCCACAAAGCCAAGGACTGAACTCCACGTGAAGGGAAACATTCTGCAAATCATCAGGTCAAGTCCACTGACCAGCCAGTCTGCCGTCCTTGGTGACTTCAACCTAGCCCTGCTCATTTCTTTCCAACTTATACATTATACTGTGTTTTCATTACTATCGTGGCTATTAATCACATGGTGGTAGATGAAAGGAAGACACAAGGGCTATGAAAGCCAACAGTATCATTGTGTGGGCTTGCAGCTGCTTCTGCATCGTGTGGCTGCTGTGCTAAAAATCTTTAAAGGAAGAAAGCTCTCTTCGTTTATTCAGCAGCTACTTACTGGGTTCCTGTCTGGTGCCGGGCACAGCAGATATGATGGTCAGTTCTCATAAAGCTTATGGACTAATAGGAGAAAAATTAAACAATGATCAGGCTTGTGACAAAGTGAAACTCATGAAAGTTTCCTTGAAAAAGCAGTGCTTTGTCTGAGGCTGATTAACAGCTAACTAAGAGATTCTCAACAATAAAAAGACAAATGACTCTATTAGAAAATGGGCGAAAGACCTAAATAAACATCTCTCCAAACAAGATTTACAAATGGCCAGTAAGCACGAGAAAACATTCAACATCATTAATCAGAGAAATACATATGAAAACCACAATGAGAGACTTCATGTGCACTATGACTTTGTAATCAAAAAGGTGAACAATAACAGGCATGGGCTAGCACACAGACAAACTGGGACTCTTGTATGCTACTTGTAGAAGTGTAAAATGGTGCAGCTGCTTTTAGAAAACCATCTGGCAGTTTCTCAAATGGTTAAATACATTGTTACCATGATACCTAGTAATTCCACTCCCAAGGTATATACCCAAGAGTATTGAACATTTATGTCCACACAAATGATACACGGATGTTCACATTAGCAACAACCCAAATGTCCATCAGCTGATGAATGAACAAAATGTGGGGAATCCATACAATGGAATCTTATCCAGTCATGATAAGGAATGAAGTATGACATATTCCACAACATGGATGAACCTTAAAAACATCATGCCAAGTGACAGAAGCCTGTCACAGACCACATTCTGTGCGATTCCATGTACAGGAAATGTCCAGAAAAGGCAAAGCTATAGACACAGGATGTGGGTTACTGGTTTCCAGGGACTAGGAAGAGGGAAGAATGGGAAGTAACTGCTAACATACAGGGTGTCCGTAGGAGGCAATGATCATGTTCTAAACTTGCACTGTACATTTTAAGTGGATGAATTATATGGTATGTATCTCAACAAAGCTGTTATAGCAGCAATAATAATAATTAACTAGAAAAAAAAGGGGAAGAAGAGTTGAGTTCTCACAGAGAGAGGGGTATGAACAGGAAAAAAGGATAAAGTGGTGTGACTAACCTACAACGAGCAAGGAGAGACAAGGTGAGCTGAAAAGAGGCCATGCCCTGCACGGCATCTGCCTGAGGTCAATGGGAAGCCATCAAGGCCACAAGAGCCACAGTGGGTACTTTACTTGATAAGTTGCACCTGTTGAACCTGGCTATTGTTTTTTCTACTTTGTATCCTAAAAAAAAAAAAGTCCTTCAAAAACCCAGAGTGTAAAAAAGGGCACAGAACTGGCCTATGTTGCTCCAAAGAACTAGCACCAGTGAGCAAGAAGCTTATCTGTGCTCACTTCAAAAAAAGATTCATAATGCCCAGAGCTCTCTAATAACAGGACAGGGAAGGCAGCACCCGACACCAGCAGTATCCCTGTAAAGGTGTACTATCTTCATGGAACCTGGTGGGAAGTGAGACAGGACCACATCGGAAACCAAAACCCATTCAGTCACTAGGATTCTATTTGGACAGAATTCCCTTCACTTTTCTCCAACTGCACACAAGCCCCATTGTCCCTCATTGACCAAAAATGCTCTTGCCCAGCTGCTAAATCTAAGAGTTAGGCAGAGACTCATGGTTTCAGACAAAAGAGTCCAAAATGTTCACTAAAATAATTATCAGCTGTCCCTATTGCAAACATCTTTGTACACGTTAATGTCAAAATGCATAAATCCAGAAACCCCAGCACCTGGTTTCCGGCCAAAGAGAAGAGCCCCTGTAATGGCTTCCTGTCCAGCTGAGTACCCAGCTGGTGACGTGAACCTGGCAAACGGGCCCAGACGTAGCTGCCCCCCCCCCACGACCTCCGCAGCACCCAGGAAGAGAAGCCCTAACACGCACGGTTAAAAAGGGCTCCCCGGACCTCTTCATGGACCTGGCAGATAACTAAAACTTCAGAGGAGAAATTTCTAGGGCCCGAAGAGAAACGAGGGGAGTGTGGGGACTCGGAGGGGCAGGGCAGGGCCCTTCATTGCGCCCTTGGCTGGGCATCCACGCAGCTGATGCGGCCCGTCGCAAACTCGCTTTAAAAGACGGGGCCCTGAGAAGGGCCGGGCGGGTCCCCGACGGGACTCGCGGCTACGACGGCATTTTCGGGTGCACACCCCAAAGCACAGAGAGCGGGGGCTCCACCAGGGACGTGCACGCCCGCGCCCGCGGCAGCCCAGCCCGGGAGGCAGCGCGTGTCCACCAGCCCGGCGGGGCCCAGCCCTACAACAGAGTACCGCCCGGCCTTACAGGGGAACGCTGCCCCGGCTGCTGGGACGGACCTCAAAAACTGTCACTGCGCCGAGTGACGTGGGCCAGCGGCACAACGACAGCCCCGCGCTGTTCCCCGCCTGGGGGGCTCCGGCGGCCCGACTCCCGGCGGAAGGACGCCGGCGAGCGCGCGCGGGGCAGGGCGGGCGGCCGAGGGGGCACTGAGACGCGGGCCTAGCGGCGGGTGGTCACAGCCACTTCTCCACGACCGCAGACAAGGGAGGCGCCCCCGGCAGCGCCAGACTCGGGAGACAGCCCCTCAGCCAGCGGACGGACACCGACGCCAGGCGGCCTCCCGGGACGCGGCGCCCGCGAGGAGCCGGCCGCTGCGCCTGCGCCGGCGCGACCGGAAGCTCTCGCGCCGCTGCGCCGCCCGCCTACCGCCCCATTGCGTGACACCGCCCACTCGTCCAATCAAAGGGCCCAGGGCAGAACCAATTGCAACGCGTCTCTTTCCCCTTTGTCCCTCCCTCCCCTACTTTCTATTGGCGAGTTTCAAACCCCGGGAGCCAATGAGGGCGGGCGCAGGGGCGGCGCGCGGCTTCAGCTGCGGGCGCGGCCTTGGAAGAGCAACTGTCGCGGAGGAGCTAGCATGGCGCGGCCCGGGCTCGCCGCCGCCGCCGCCGCCGCCGCCGCGGGTGAGTGCGCGGGCGCGGCGAGGCGGCGGCCACCTGTGTCCGCGGAGGTGGCCGGCCGCCCGCCCGCCTCGACGGCCTGGCAGGGCGTTTGCGGCTCCGCAGAGACGAGTCCCGGCGCTGCCCCGCAGACAGGCCCCGCAGCAGCCAGCCCCACAGGGGCGTCGGCTCCCTCGTGGTAAAATGCCTTCCAGGACTTAATGTGAAGGCGCAGAGCTTAGTAGAGGGTCTGGAGCATAGATGACATACGCGGCCGGACAGGGCCCAAAGCCAGACCCGTCACAGAAAGTGCCCTCTTTTGAAGAGCCGTGAACTGGTCAAAACTCCCCCGCGCTGACTGCTTGTTTGTTTGCTTCCTGTCTTGCAGAGGAGCGGCAGAGAAAGCTCCAGGAGTACCTTGCAGCCAAGGGAAAACTAAAGGGCCAAGGCAGCAAGTGAGTGGGTCTCCGAGGGTGCGAGTCCTGGGCCCTGGGTGCGCTGTCGCTCCAGCGCCGGCACATTGCAGCGTTCCGGGAGTGACTGGAAGGAATGAGACTGTGCAAGCACGACAAGACAGATATTTCCTTAATACTGTTAAAATGCCATGTTTACGTGTAGGGTACCTGAAAGGATTGCAGGTAAATGGGTAAGAGCAGTGTGGTCTCTGAGCGGGGAAAACTGGGACTGAGGAAGGGATGATAAGAGACTTTTTACTGAATGTGATTTTGAATTATTTTACCATATACAGAAATTCTAATGATTTAAAATTTCATTTTAATCACTGTATTTTCCAAACCTTGCTGATCCTCTGTACTAAGAATTAATCTTACTTTGTCTTTTATAGGCCTTATCTAAAAGCCAAGAATTACCCAAATCCTTCACTTTCTAAATCTGTAAGTAACATTTAGATTTCTAAAGAATACCATTTCATTTTCATTATTATTAGTAATGAAAATAATAAAGATGTTGGCAACCTAAAGACCATGCTTTGCAAAGATATTTCTCATAAATGTAAAAACAGTTTGGTTTAGTAAGAGACAGAATTTTTTTTTTTTTAAGTATGACCTGTTGTAGTTTAGTTTTGTTAACAACGAAGACCCTTAAGTGCACGTTGGTGTCTTCATGGCTGACACTTATTGAGTACCTGCTGTGTGTGTGCACTTTTCGGACTGCATGAACCCTGGAGTCTTCAGTCTCATGAGGTAGGTGCTATGAGTCACTCCAATTTACAGATGAGGGAATGGAGTCACAGCATAGCTATCAGATGACAGCTGAGAGCCTGTGGTTTTGACCACTCTGGGATGCTGCCAAGCAGTTAAATGCTCAGTAGTGGTTAGAGAGCCCCCGTGTTGGCTCTGCCGCATTTCATGACAGGAATGCACTTTCTAATTGGTTGTTCTCAGCCAGACTGTGCAGAGGCTCTGACATTCTCAAGGTTTATTCCACCATAAAAATAAGTGCATTTGGGGAACAGGGTCTATGGGGACTCTCAGTACTCTCCACTCAGTTCAGCTTTGAACCTAAAACTGCTCGAAAAATTAAAGTTTATTAATTAAAAAGTAAAATACTGAAGTACTGACACAAACTGCAACCTGGGTGTATCTCAAAAATGTGATGCTAAGTGAAGGAAGCCAGACACGGAAGGCCATGTGCTGTGTGGCTCCATTTATGTGACACGTCCAGAATAAGCCACTCTTTGGTGACAGAACCGATCATGGTGGCACAGGGCTATGGGAGGACTTCTGACAAGTAGGGGTTTCCTTCCAAGGTGACAGCAGTGTTCCAGAGTAGACAGTAGCAATGGCTGTACAGCCTTGAGAGTGCACTGGAAACCACTGACTTGTGCAATTTAAAGTTTTATGGAATGTATATGTCAATTTCTTTAAATGTACAAAAAAGAACAAGGACCGCACACTGGAACCTTTGACAGCAGCCTCCCCACCTGTGCAGGGAGCCATCATGGGAGGTCAGAGGTGGAGGTGACCATTGGGGCTCATTAGGAAGCCAGCCACAGCCCTGCCAGTGCAGTGTCCCTCTCTGCCCCGCCCACAGCAGCAGCTCACTGGGCCATTCTGGGGTGGACCCACCTTGTCCCTGACACAAGTGGGTTTGGTATAGACTTCCTTTACATACTCTGCCAGCCATGTGGTAACTCAGGACAACATTGCTGGATGCGGCAGAGTGGTGGCTCTAGCGCTCCTGTATCCCCAGAGGCAGAATTGCATGGCTGCAAACATCCATCAGACCCTTCCTAACTGCTCTCAGCACCAGCATGTCCCCTCTACCCCCTCACTGCCTGGCTTTCACAGTGCTCTGTAGCCTTGTCCTGGCTTTGAGCCAAAATGAAACCAGGTGACTGAAACTCACCTGTTAGTAACATGGAATCAAACCTTGAAACACTTCCTAACCCACAAATACACCTGACTTTCTGCTGAGATGTTAGATGCTCACAGAGGGCTTTTCAAAAACTTGGGCCTCTGTGTGTCCAGCCCCATCCCTGCCACTGAGGACACATGGGTTCTGGAGTGACGCCTGCCTGCACAAAAGCAGAGTTGTCTTCAAAGAGCAGAGAATCTGATGTGCCCCTCATGGGGGTGCGCCATGAACACCTTGCATTAGTGAGTCGGCCTTTCTATTCTTGGGATATGACTCCTGTGGGTGATGTTCCAATACAATAATTCTTTCAAAACAGTGAGCTAATCTTGTGGATTTACTTTTTTGATATTTTTGTCTTTTTAGTCTGTTAGACCCAAAAAGGATGCCACCAACCACATTGTTTTGCCTGTCAAAGCTGCAAGACCCATCAGCATTCGACTCCAGCCCAGAGCTGCCAGTGTCCCAGGATCCCAGAAGCCAGATTTGAAGCCACCAAAACTCCTGGGCAAAAGGCCAGCTTTGGGCCATGTCTCTTGCAATGCAAACTGTAGGCCTCCCAGCAAGAGTAAGCAGCAGCACAAAGCTGGGCCACCTACCGGACATCAGTCAAGGGAAACTGTGCGGCTGCTTGATACCCAGGGACTGGAGGCTACAGCACAGCAGCTGACAGGTCCGGGCACTGCTGCATGTGCAGATTCTGTGGACAGCACCTGGGGTGGCAGCAGGTACTCTCAAAGCTTTCTAGAAGACACAAACAAGGAAAACCTGCCCCACACCCTACTGAGCTCTAAGGGGAAGCCACAGCCTCCTCTCTGGGCCAGGAGCAAGCCCAATGCTAGTTTGCACAGTAAGACCAAGAGCAATGGGGCTCTGCCAGCCTCGGGCAGACGCTCACCCACCAATGCTGCTCTGGAAGGTGGAGCGAAAGTGCAATCTGTTGGGGTGACACCAGCCAGCATTCTAGCAGACAGGCTGCAGCAGCTCCCTATAGGAACAGTGGGGAGCGCCCCAGAGACAATCCTCTCTCACTTTGTTCAGACCCTTGGTACTCAAGCATCAAAAGAGCCAGGTGCCAAGGACAGGAAGGTCAATGGAGGTAAACATGAGGGACCAGGTGGAGCTAAGCTGCAATCACGTGCTGTCACCAAGAAGAAAACAGAACAGACCAGACCCAGGGCATGCCCCATTTTGCTGCAACGGGGACCTCACAGCAGGGACCCCAACATTAAGCAAGACCAGAAGCCCATTCAGCCTTGCCCTGGGCGTCAGGCGTCGTATAGGCAACGGAGACCCAAAGCCATCAGCCAGGGGCCTCAGCTGGCACTTGGCAGCTCTGCGTCAGTCACCACCCGCACCCCAAATACCAGAGCAAATGGGCCCAATGGGCATAAACACAGTAGATGTCAGCAGAAAGCGCAGACTCTGGACTCCAAGTTGAAAGGGGCTCTCCCCCAGAACCATTTTCTAAACAAGACAGCTCCCAAAACTCAAGCTAGCAGTACAGCCATAAACAGAAGAGGGGTCCCAGATGGGAGCCTGACTAACACAGGCTTTAAGAAGGCCACAGCCGGGGATCGCAGGTACTTTGTTTTCATCCAAACTTCCGCGGTTTAAGATGCTTGAGCAAACCAACCGGCAGGGATACGGTCGGTTGGCAGGCCTGAGTAGTGACTCTGGGGTCATTTTTAGCTACAGCTATGGAAAGAGACCAAAGCAAATGTACCAGCTAATGAGAGCTGACAGGGCTGGGTGGTGCATGCCCATGCCATAAGTGATTCTCTAACTATACACATGAGCAGGATGGTGGAGTCAGGTGTAGGGGTTACAGGTGTGGATGACTCACTCACGAAGTCCCTGTAGGTTGAGCAGGGTGGGGAGGTCCAGAGGACATGGAGAGATGTCAGTCCCTGTCATGCAGACCAGGGGTCAAGGACAGAGAGGTGGTGTCAGGGACAGCAGTGCTAGTGCTAAGGCCAGGGAAGAAGGCAACGTGCAAGTTGCTTGGTGTTGACATTAACACACATGATGCTTGAGGCAGAGCCACAGGCATCCGTATGCTTTCAGCCCAGGTCCAGACCAGCTTGGAAAGTAGAGGCCTGGAGAGCATCATGCGTGCCTAGCATGAGTAGAAAACCAGGTGTGCTGACGGGGGAGAGGGGTGGCATGATGGACCTCAGCAAGGTGTGGGGAGGTGAAGGCAAGGTGGAGTCTGCAGTCTCTGCCCTCGTGAAGAGACAGGAAGTGACACCTTAATTCAGAGCCATGTGGTTATGGCTGCTGATGACATGTGATCACAGAGGACTTGGAGGGCTAGACCACGCATACGCACATGCCTTCAGCACCAGCAGTGCCAGATCCGGAATCTCAGTGGCATGGTGTTCAGGTCTGAGAATAAATAAGCTGCTTTAAGAAAGGAAGCTCCCAGTCTACGGCCCTGCTACCCTGAACATACCCGATCTCGTCTGATCTCAGAAGCTAAGCAGGGTTGGGCCTGGTTAGTACTTAGATGGGAGACCACCTAGGAAGACCAGGTGCTGTAGGTATTTATTTTTTTTAAAAAAAGGAAGCTCCCTCTTCCTTGTGTCACAGGGAAGGCTAAGAGGATAGGCAGAATGCTGGAAATGTAGAGGACACAGATGCAGGTGTGTCAGCCTGTCAGGAAGCCGCCAGTTTGGGACTTAAGCTGAGCTGAGCGCTGTATGGGTTGTCCTCAGGGTCAGGAAAGAAACGAAGATGAGTGCTGATGTCCAGGAAAGACAACCATCAAAACAGAAGACAGTGGGCAGTTGCAGAAGCCAGGGACAGGGTGGCTCCCAGGGAGCTTGCAGGAATTTTTGAGGTATGGGAACCCATTTATATCTTGGTCATTGTTACGGTGACATGACTCTGTACACTTGTGAAAACAGAGCTACCTGTGTACTGGGTGCTGTGCAGGGCTTGGGGACAGCCAGTCTTCATCTTCCTGGAGACTGCGTTCAGTGGGAGGACAGAACACATAAATGTCGGTTAACAAGGCAGGGTGACTACTGACAGTGCCCTAGGCAGAAGGACTGAACACTGTCACGCCAGAGAGCAAAGCAGGGATGAGCTTGGTCAGGGTGCCAGAGGACCTGGGACTCCCGGAGGAGGTGACAAGAGGAGTGGACATCCCAGCTTGGACAGATAGGCGGGACCCAGGTCACACTTCTGTTTGCAATGGGGAGGGAACAGTGTGACCCCTCTCCAAGAGCCAGGGTGCTCCCAGCAGTGACTTGGATCACATTGGCCACAGCACACAAGGCGCCTTTTGACAAGGCCCCCGTTTCAGGCCGTGGCAACACTGTCACCATTACAGGGACACTCCTAAGAACAGATCTGTGAGGAAAATTAAGAGCTTTGTTTGGACAATACTAAATTGGAAATGTCTGCCAAACATCAAATAAAAGATGTCACCTAGGCAGAGTTTTGCAGAGTTTGGGGCTCCAGGGAAATACCTGCCTGCAGTGCATACTGTGCATCATGAACATGCAACTGTAATTCGGGGGAGCTCACGGGCCTGCATTTATCCATACTTGGGGCCATGTCTTGATGGCCCCCAGCAGTGGCCTTTGGTGCAAGAAGCAGGAGTGGAAACAGAACAGTAGGGGAGGGTGAAGACGAGGACTTGTCACCATCTAAAGAAGGGCCTTGAAGTTACCGGTCTTGTTTAGGGAAGAGGGGCTGTGTATAGGGCCAAGGGATTGGTTTAGAGGCCCAACGGGTATTGGCCAAGACCCTGTTGAGGGCAGAGGGCAGGTTCTGAATTAGTGATCTTGGGGATGGAGGGCAAGTGTCAGAGGTCACACACGGGGGACACAAATGTTCTCAGAAAAAGCATGAAGAATCCTGGAGTTGAGGACTTGAAGACGGGTGATAGCCACCTGCAGTTGTAACAGTCACTCTGGCCTCTGCCTTCTGAAGGGTGGCAGCCACTGCTGCTGTTTCCCTGCCTCTGTGTGCAGCTGGAGGTGTTTGGTGACAGGCTGTCTACATGTCATGTACTTCAGGGCCTCAACCCCAACACCAGAACTCTAAAACCATGCCTCCCCTTTCACTGCATTACAGGAAACAGCTGGAAGAATGGCAGAAATCTAAGGGGAAAGTGTATAAGCGGCCTCCCATGGAGCTTAGAACAAAAAGGAGAGTCGTAGAGCAGATGAACATGTCATTCTGGAAGAGCATGGAGACAGAGCGAGAGGCCCAGTGCGAGCTCTCCAGCAGGATCAGCAGCACCCTGGCCGAGTGTCTACGGCTCATCGAACAGGCAAGTGCGAGGCCCTGGCTGGATGTGGATTTCCTGGATGAGCAATAGCCTGTGTGCAGGCACAGGCTGGCCCTCCCACTCCAAGTGTGGTGACAGCAGGCATAGTAAAGACAGGCGTGTTGATTGCTCTGGGGTCTGGTCTGGTTGGGGTTTTGGTTCGTGCTCCATGTAAAATGCAGAACACAGCCATCCGTCAGCTATGATAGATGTCTGTTCGGTCTCAGTTAACTCTAAAAATTTAATGATCATTGAAACATACTATTTAAATAGCTGCATTTTATTATGTGTAAATTGTACATTAGTAAAATTGAATCTTTTTCAAAGTTAAAAATAATAAATTGGACTGCTCTTTCCATCCCTGCTGTGAGTAACAGGAGACATGAGAGACCATGAGATGATGATAGCATCCCTGGGTATTTTGTCTAGGGTGTGCTTCCTGATGAAGTGTTCACCATCTTGTCCAGCATTCCCGAGGCTGAAAAGTTTGCTAAATTCTGGATCTGCAAAGCCAAGTTCCTGGCGAGTAAAGGCACCTTCGATGTTGTCGGGCTGTATGAAGAGGCTTTGAGACATGGGGCAGCGGTAAGTGCCGCACTCTGCAGCACCGTGGGCTGTGGTGCAATGTGCATCTGATGTGTGGAGGTGCACACACCACACACAGTGGTAATAGTAGGGTCACTTTCCCTGTCAAACGTGCAAGCATTTATGGGAAGTGATAGCATAGAAACCTGCACCACAATACCCAGCACTTATAAACTCAGGCCTCAGCATGAAGAACCTGAAAATGTGTTAAACGCAGCACATCAATATCCATTAATTGATAACTCAGAGCCAAGGTATGAAATGCCTTTTAATTCTAAAACCTAGCAAAACTATTATCTTCATATAATTTTTTTTCAACAAGGACTGAATCAAATAGTTTTATAGCTCTTTTCACTTGGCTGTCACTTTCCCTGTCATCATATACCCTACAGGACCTTTTTCACGATTGTTCAGCATCAGAGCTACACCTGCTGCAATTTAGACAGTTTGATAAGGCTTGTCTCACAAGGTCTATGCCCGCCTCCTCCCTGCTGCCTGGAGTAGATCCCTGATTTCCGTGCTCACCTCTGTGCTCGCATCGCTGTTCCCTGACTTTTCAGTCTTAAATGTGACTTGTGGCCTTCCAGCTATGTAAGATGAAGGTTTCACCTCTTTCCCACACACCGGCCCAGACCCTAACACAAGACACACACACCTGTCACCCTGGCATGCCTGTGCCATCCTTCCTGCTTCTGTCAGTCACATGGCCATGCTGGCGATGACTCAGTGTTCATGGTGCTGTGAACGAGTAAGTCGTTCCTGAGCACATTGGCGCGTGGTGTGCACTGTTACTGCTGTGCCTCAGGCACAACTTTTACTTTTCCTAAAATTGTCTTGTTTTTCCTTTGTTTCGCTTTCTGAGCATTTCTCATATAATTTCCAAATTGTTCTCTAAATTTCTCTATGCTTTCAAAACATCAGATTTATTTTTCTTTGAGGCCTTTCTCCAAATCCCTCTGATCTGTCCCAGTCTCATTAGGTTGACTTCAACCCAGTCCTCACTGCTATCACGGGATTTCTTGTCACCTTCACCCTCAGATCCTCCCACCATGTCCTTATGTGTCAGTTCTCAGAGCCCAAATTGAGTTTGCTGCTTCCTGCATTGTCTGTTTCCCTCCCTCTCCCTCTTTCTCTCTCTTCCTCTCTCCCTTTCCTCCCTACCCCCACCCCAAGGTAGTTGTTTGTTTTGTTCTCTATTCATTAAAGGCTTTACTCAGATGCTGGTAACACTGGGCTGTCTGCATATATAAGAGATGGGCTCAAAAAAGCTTGCTGAAAGATGTGACTCATGGTAGGGCTTTGCCACAGGCACTGTGGCTGGGTTGGCTGCCTGGGGACCCCTCAGTATCAGTACCTTCGGGTCCTTCCATTAGAATGAGTCATCTTATCTGGAGAAGGTTCTTCCACACTCCTCCCTGAAGCCAGGAATAGGCTGCCAGCGTTCGGGGGAGAGAGGAGGGAGCTTCTCAACCTTGAGCAGAGAGGCTTCTTTAGCCCCTCTTTCAGGAGGCACCTCTGCCCTTCAGTCCTGCATGATATCCTCAGAGACCTGGAGAAGGCATCCCAATGTTCTGTTGGGCGTGGGGCACAGTCTGTGGGCCGTGTGGTGCTCAGGACACAGGGCAGACTTGGGGGCCTGGCTGCCCTCTAAACAGATGCTCAGGTGCCCCCACTCCTGGACCCATCTAGTCCTGTGCTGTCCAGAAGCTTGGAGCGGGTCTAGCTATTTCTTGGCCACACCGCCAACTTCGAATAGGTGCTTCCAAGTCAGTCCCATTGGCCATCTCAGTTGGTGCATCCAGCTTCCAGACTGGCTGCTGTTTCTCCTCTGCTGTATTCTATGGTTACTGCCTCTGTGCATTCCTTTTTTTATTGTTGCAGTGGGGAATTAGAAATACATGTTTTCAATCCATTGTCTTTAACTAGAAACCTGTAAAAACATCAAAGATACCTGATGAATGTTTCATATGATTCAGGCTCTTTGCAGTGTGTTTTAGGTTTTGTAAAAATGTGTGGGTAGCTTTGCTTTTAAGCTCTATTGTCACTTTGTGCCACTGTTTATCTGCTAGGGCCCAGGTCAGAAGACCAGCCTCCAGGTAGCATCCTGTGAGAAACCGCAGCTCACTTGTGGCGTCCTGCCATGCGGCCTACATGCCTGGGGAGAGGAAGGCTCTCCATTGAATTTCTAGAAAATTGCTTTTATAATGTTTCTTTAAGTTATACTATCAAATAAAAGATGAAGGAATGGAGAGGCTGGGAGGAAACTGCCCAGAATGACAGCTAAAGGCTGTGTCTGGGTGATGGGATGATGGGTGTTTCCCTTTGTCAGGTTTCACCTGTTCAGTTTTTCTGTGATGAGATTTATGGCTTCTATGATTAAAAACCAGAATTAAACTGAGACAGCACTAAATACGCACACCTCCCTTTCTGTATGACCATCTTTACATCTTTGGGCCACAATCTTTATGTGGGAGTACATCTTCATGGGGTTGCATAAGTCAATAAGAAAATTAATTTCATTTAGAGAAATTTTGTTACAAACAACTTTCTATCAACACGTCTCTTTAGTAAGTAGAAGACAGCAACATTTAAACATTTTCTTCATTCCTTCATTTTTCCCATGAAGCTATACATCTGAAACCTTTTAAATGTGGTTTATAGTTAGATAAGAGATAAAGGAAACTTTTTTGTCAAAGAAGTTCATTTGATGTTCCAGTTTCTTAGATCCTTTTCTCATGAGTGTTCTCACTGCTGACCCTACCTTCCCTCTCTTCCTTCCAGCCAATACAGGAGCTGCGGGAAGCCGTTCTTCATATTTTGCAAGACCCAAGCGGAGCCACAGATGGTACTGTTTGTGTTTATGTTCATTCCCTTTAGCTGCACAGGCAACAGCCATCAAGGATCACATGGGAAAAAAAGAAAGGCCCCTCATCTCTTGCTGTCTGGGGTCTGGCCCCCCCCAGCTGCTACTTGCCATCCTCACAAGTCAACGCATTGCTCAGTGCTGAGTGCCTGGACGCAAGTCCAGTCCCTGGGCCTGGACAGAGCAAGGCAGCCCTTTGGAGGAAGAGGGAGGGGTCTCGGCCTAAGTCACACACTCACACCCAAATGTTGCTCTGACAACAGCCCAATTGCAGGGCCCTGCACTTTGCTTGCCGTTCTTATGTATGTTCAGGACCTGCAGAGGTCTTTCTATAAGAGTAGATGTGGCTTTGGGGTCAACTGGGTCATGTGGAACATAAGACGCTCAGTGCACTCTTACTGGGAGCGACCCTCCAACTCAGACGTTTGTCCATAACATGTGGCTGAATTCTCCAAAAGGTTGGAAGGAGAATTCAGCCGTTTTACTTGTTGGCCCCAACTGACCTCTCTTGGGGTTTTGGCCTCCAGTCACAGCATCTGCCTATCTTAGCCTAACTTCCTTCATTTTGGTTTTTGTGATCAGGCTGTCATGCAGATGTATTAACACAAGACCTTCTTCATCCACTTCCTGTGTGGCAGCCACATGTCTGTCCCTAGGCAAGAAGGAGTTGGGTCGAGTGAGCTAAGTCTAGTAAGTCAAGACAAGTGACCCAAGGTGGTTTCAGTGTGAAAGCCCCATGACTACTCCCTTGTAAGGTTCTCAAGAGTTGAGAGTGCTGAGAGGGTCTCAAGGACCCATCCCTGAGTAGCAAGGAGGCCAGAGGCTGGTGGGGGGCTGGTCCTATTCCAGGCTTAGCAGCAGAACTAGTTCAAAGTCCAGCTTCGAGTCAGGGTCTCTATTTCATTCTGGGGTCTGTGGGGGTACAGGGAGCTGTCGTGTCTACACAGCAATTTCAGTGCACAGATTTGGGTGAAGTATTGCCTGGCTCAGTCATGCTCTCTTCCGGGCCTTGCATACACAGGAATCACCTCCAACTCTTCAGTTGCTGAAACTAATAGTTTGTCAGTGGAAGACCTGGCCCAGGAGGTGGAATGTGGGAAGTCTTGTCTTCCTCCGAGAGAGATGGGACAGGTCCCAGCAACACCCCACATGACCAAAGTGGAACAGGACAGCCTTCTTGGTATCAAGTTGCAGGTTGCCCCGCTCCCCAGGTAAGCAGACTCTGGAGCAGGTCGTGCCACCAGCTCAGATCCCAGTGTCTCCTGCACAGGCTTGAGTGCCAGAAGCCTATTGGGATCTTCTGTCTTGAGAGGACACAGCGTGGCCTGGTCCATCCTTGGCACTGGGGTATGGCACCATGGGTGGGAAGAACTGTGCCCTTTCACCCACACTCACCTCCCCCACAGCCCTGTGTGGGCTGGGCACAGTTAGGGAGGTGCTGCTGGAGTGGACTGTCCTGGAATTGGCCCTACCCCCTCGCCCTCACTTGCCCTGCAGACCCTGGCCTCCTTTCCTGCCACCCTGTCCAAACAGGGAGGGTACCTGGGTGCACGCTTCTTACAGACCACTCAGAATGTCAGCTGGCTTTTTGACAAGCGTGAGTTTAAGACAGAGTCCATAGTGATGTCCTACGTCAGTGTGTCAGTATCATTGATAAAGCATTAGTGTGGCATCAGTCTCTGCACTGAGACGAGTCATATACTTCGGTCCCAGGAAAGCCCACGGCTCCTCCAGTCCTAGGCTCCCTCGGAAGCCATGTCTCCACCATGGTCATCAGTGGGGTGTGGCAGACTGACCCACTAGCCTGGCTTAGGCTAGTGTAGACCAGATCACGGTAGAGAAGGCTCTGCAGCCTCCTCCAGGCTGCTTTTTATCCGAGTATATTAAAGTGTATGGGGGGAGGTGTCCGGTTTATTCCAGTTTCAATTTCAGCTAAAAATATGTTGTTTGAATAATCTACTATCAACACTAGAAAGAGCCTCAGAATTCACTAAAACACTCACTCCACCAGTGTTAGGCCCAGTTTCCTCAGAAGGCATCCACTGTTTTGAGAATTTATGGGATAAACACACCAAGTACAAAGTGGTTAGCTTTGTAAGAGCCACTTTTCACACTTAATTCAGCAGCCCCTCTGCTCACCCCTCCCAAGTAGAATTGTACCCCGTTTCTTCTCACAACCAGAGGGGTGTCCCAGGACATGAGCGTGTCAGCTGATGTTGAAATGTCTGTTGGGGTTTACTGCAGAGCAAGAAAAGCAGAGGGCAGTAGATGGGATTTCAGGTCAGGATTCTGAATGTGCCTCTTGCTGCCTCAGGACGAGCGGGAGGCCAGAAGCGCAGGGCCTGAAGCTGATCACCCCCGTCCGGCGCTCGGCCAGGATTGAACGTGCTGTGTCTCGCTACCCAGAGATGCTGCAGGATCACGACCTGGTGGTGGCATCTCTTGACGAGCTCTTGGGAGTGGAGGAAACAGAGTACTTTGTGTTCCGTAGAAATGAGGCTTTGCCTGTAACATTGGGGTTTCAGGTCTTCGAATCGTAATTTCTTGGCACTTCTTGTTGAGGCGTTCCAGAGATCTCCAGGAGACAAGACATGCCCTCACCCAGCTGCCCTGGAACTCGTGGACACAGACTGGCTTTCGGGACTTGGGAAGTCTCTCGCTGGACTCCCTCTGGAGTGTGTCCCCACAGGAAGGCTATAATGGCCACTTTACAATGTACAGAAGGTTCACCCTGGGTGAGATTTATCCACAAGGGTGGTGACAGAGTCAGGCAGTCAGGGCCACAGCATGGCAGACTCCCCTCCTGCATCCACCTGAGTGAAGACTAAAGTCCTCCCAGCATGATATCTGCACTTAAAACAGGTAAACACCAGGCTTCTGGCCACATCCCCTCACTTTACATGCGGTTTTGCCCTCGCTGTGCCTCTGCTCAGAGGTCACGGGTGATGCACCGTCACCATGTCGCTGTGCTGAGGGGTGATTCACGTCCTTACTGTGCCCAGTCTCTAATGAAATGCAGCCCTGACTTGGGGTGGTCACCAAGTTTCTTATATCCAAGACCCTTGTTTTGCATTTGTCCTTCAGAAATGCTTAACGTAGAAACTGGGAGCGGGGAGAGGAGGAGACACTGTCTCACCTAGTTCTTCGCTGAGGGCACCCATTCTGGGCTGCCTCCCTCCCTCTGGGCAGCTGCTCTTGGGAAGGTAAACTCAGAGTCACTGTGGAAATGTAACGTGTGGGACCCCGAGTCAACACGTGCTACCAGTTAGCTTTCTTATTGTTAATCAGAAAATGTTAAATTTTGTTTATTCCGCTCATTTGTTCATCTTATTCATTAAACAGGTGATAGCTTGGCCTAGAGAATTAGGGATTTGTCTGGGGGCACGCCGACAGGCTAGCCCAGAGGCCTCGAGACAGCCATCACCACACCAGGACCTGGACTTTCTCATTGTGAGCGGCAGGTTTATGATAATGGGAGTCATGAAACAGCTCTGTTGTAAGGTGAACAGACTAACGTCAGCAAGTGACTAGATTGTTACCGCCCCAAAGTGGAGGAGTCTGCACAGCCAGCGCTCTGTCCCTCCAGACAGACCCACTTTACTTGCGTTGCCACCAAACTCTCAGAGGTCACAAAATCTGAAATGGAGAGAAACCCGGTGTTCAAGGCCACCAGACAGGTCAAAGCAAGCCCCTCCATGTTAGAGGGACGTCCTCAGTCAAGTCCTGCCTCTCGTACGGATGAGGCGCCTGCTTGTCTTCGCACCACAAGGTCACAGCCTCCCAGTGCCTCTCTTTCCTCCCTTCTGACCCCAGGGTGACTGCTACTGTCATTAGTCCACAGCTCAAGGTTCCACATCTATGGTGGCTCTTTGTCATCCAGATGGGCAAGGGTGGTTCCTCTCCTCCATCGCACTCCAGCCAGGGAAAGCAAACGGTCCCCCCTCCCTTTGAGACCACAACTTGCTCACCGGCCCCCACTTGTCTTCACAGACACCCACCAGCAACCCTCCCAGCTCTGGGGGTGACCACCAGTGTCCTCCACAGCCTAAGGAGAAACAGGTAGGGCGGTGATGTCGGGTTTACAACTCCACTGAATGGACAGCCCCCAGGAGAGCGCCTGCCATGCTGCCCAGCCCACAGGAGGGCTCCAATCCCAAGTTTGACTGACGGCCTTTCTCCTGCTTGTCCTCATGCAGAGTAGCCCGGCCCCTCCTTGTTCCCTGCACTTCCACAACCAAGCAGGTGGTGGTCACTCAGTAAAACAGGACACTAGATGCGAGAGATGCCCAGATGAGCCAGTGACCAGACCCTACGGAGCCCAGTCCAGTAGGGGGGACACAGTGAAGATCAGATGGAGGTGTGAGTCCTGAGAGAGATTTGGGAGGAACTGGTGCCAGGGATGTGGGGATGCCCTGGGCCCTGAGGACAGCAGGCTTAAGAGGCAGGGGCAGAGTGCCCCCCAACCCCACCCTACAGAAGGGAAGCAGGGAAGGCCCTGCCCCCTCCCCCAACCCTTCTTCCTCCAGCCCCCCAGGATCCTTGTTTCCAGGCCCCAGGCCCAGGACAGCGTTCTGCCAACCTCACACAGGTCTTTGGTGTGTAGACAGGCCGGAGCTGATCCTCAGCTGTCCCTGCCCCAAGGCCAGCCGGGGAAGAAGGGAAGACCTCGGAGGTGCCAGACCAGGGAGCCTCCCAGATGACCCGGGACAACAGGCTGAGTGCTCAGAGCAGAGCCTGCAGTCTCTCATGTACTTGGGTACTCCACCTGTGTCCCTGGCTTTTCCACAGAAAGGGTGGCCACAGAGCTGTGACAGTCCTGCAAGAGCTGGTTTGTCATTGCAAACGCAGAGACACTCATTCCAAGCTTCTATACAATGTCAGGTGATATCACTAACAGAAAAGTGACAGTGACATCAGAGCAAGGATAGGGCAAAGGCTTGATGCCACAGATCAGCTCGAAGCAAAGTAACAAATACGTTTTAAATGGCGAGTGTGAGTGACATCTGTGCTTTCAAGCATCGAGTTCAGAGACGCCTGGGTTCACACCTGCTCTCTTCCCAGTGACCCGGATGGAGTCATGTGCAGCCAGTCACGTGTCACTACCATGGCAGTGACAATCAGGCGTGCGTAGAAATACTGCTTCTCCAAGGACGTGCAGAAATGAAACTGCACGTGGGACATTGTGCAGCTCCCACAACTTTCCAGGTGGCTCCAAAGGGGGGGATGCCTCCTTGGGTGAGCAGTGCTTCCTGCCCAGGAAACGAATGTTGTTGGCCTCAGCCCTGTCACATTGAGATGTCACAAGCCTCCCTCTTCCCCGCACTCTCCCTGCCACCTGACACCTCATGGTGCCGCTGGCCTGGCTGCCTCAGAGCTCAACCCTCCCACGCCTCAGCCCCCGCAGCAACAGAAGGCTGGCCCACACGGGGGAGGTGAGGCCACGTGTCCAGAGAACCCACAGCTCCTGATGGCTGCACGTGTGGCCCTCTGCTGGTTGGGGTGGACAAGTTGCTCAGTCAACAGCCTGGAAAGAGCCAAAGGGGACCCACAGGGACCCACAGAGGGACCCAGAAAACACGGAGCCCAGTGCCAGCTCTCATTTGTGGCTGGGCACAGAGAGCCCAAGGCAAAGCCGCTGCCCATGACAGCCACATCTCAGAAGGCAGGGGCGAAGGCAGCACAAGCAACAAAGGGGTCAGGTTTGTCACCTGGACCTGTCACTAGTGGACACTGGAGCTTTGCCCCCCGCAGGGAAGGAGACCAGCACAGTACTCTGCCAGGTGGCCAGCTCTGCACATAGCCAGAGGCCACTCCTGCTTTCCTCACAGCTACCTGGCTGGCCCCGGGAGTGACCAGCACGAGTGCCTCCTGACACCCCCCCAGGTGTGCACAGGCCCACGCGCAGCCCCGCTTCTGTCCCCAGCAGTCCCTGGCTTGTCACCAAGCCCTGCTCTCAGAGTCCAGAGATCGGCTGCCGCACTTACTCCCAGAGTGGGCCTCACTTTCCTCATCTATAAAGTAAAGGTGACAGGCCTGCCGAGCTGCCCCAGGGGCTGTGTCACATGGCACCTAGCGTTTTACACCCTTCACTGTTGGCCCCAACTGGCCCAGGATGCCATGGACCTGAGTCCCCTTGCTGTGGCCGGGGTCCTGTCCCAGCTGTGGTGGCTGTTCAGCGAGCCACAGGGGGTGTTTCCTGCCTCCAGCGCCTCGTCTGCCTGACCCTGATCAGAGCTGCCCAGCTCTCACATGAGGACCCATGAGGACTGGGCAGACACTTCTCAAAGGGTGAGTGGTGACGAGGGCAAGACCGCCCTACAGCAGGGCACAGCACACTGTCGTGCTAGGCAGGGGCCAGCAGAGGGCGCGCCCAGACAAGAGCAGGCGGCCTCTGCGGAGGCTGCGAGTCAGAGGCCTGGAGGGAGGGTGCCTGGACAGAGCCCCAGCAGGCAGCCCGCGGGCAGCCCACCCCCACCCCCACCCCCTGGGGCCTGTCCCCTCCTCACTGGGAGCTTGATGGTGCCGAGTATCCCTCGAGGTGAAGCTGACAACTGGCAGCCCAGGACAGCACCCACCTGGTGCAGAAGCGGCCACGTGATCACGGGGAGGAGGGGTGACTACAGGGCATGGGAGGCAAGCTCCAGGCATGGCCTCCCCAGCCCAGGGTGTGTGCCGAGTCCGCCAGACGATGTAGGAAGGAAGGCCTACAGGGCACAGTGTGAGGGTCCAAGGAGGCGAGAGGAGTCCCCAGGTCCAGTTCCTGAGGGAGCCCAGCCTGAAAGAGATGGCGCCTTCCTGCCAGGCCCTCACTGCCAGGCCCACACGTGGGCCACTACCCCGGCCCTCCCCACTCCCCATGAGTCCATGTGGTGAGGACAGAAAAGTTGACCAGCTGTGCGCATCATGCCCTTGACCCGTCCCCACATCGATGACACTCGCCCAAGGAAGGTCAGCATAGGCCCCGGACCGGTGCCAAGGTCATGAGGATTCCAGGACCACAGCAGCGACTGCAACCCACAGTGTTTGGGCTCCTGAGCCCGAGGATGCTTGGGTCACCCCTGTGGGGCAGGTGCTTCCCACTCACTTTGAGGGATGGGTTAGTGAGAGTGAAGCCCTGGCCACAGAAACACCACTAGGCTCTGGAGCACGGAAAGGCGCCTGAGCCTCAGGTCTGCCCCTTCTGGCTGTGTGACTCTGGACGGGACACCTAACCTCTATGGGTCTGCTCCCTGACATATAAAGTAAATGTGCTCTTGTGACCCAGAGTGCACAGCATTGCCATGGTCACTGCAACTCCCCTACCGGGAAAGGGAAGGTGATGACAGGCCAGTCTCTCTGCCCAGGTTCCCAGCTCCCTCTTGGACTCGAAGATGTCCCCAAAGATGGGGTCCCAATGAATAGGCTGTCCTTCCCCCACACCCCGAGAAGCATGTGTGCTATACCCCACAAGCCTGCCCACTGTGGGGGACAGGCTCACTCACAGCCCTTCCTGTCCTGGCAGCAAGCTGGGGACCTAGGTGCCTAGTCAAGGGAGGTGCCCATGTCCCGGAAGGGGAAGAAGGCACCCTGGGCATGGGGCAGAAGTGACCATGGGCATGAGAGGCAGGGGTCTAAGGAGTGCCCTGCTTCCCTGCCTCCAGCAGAGTAGCAGTGCCAAGGGCAAGTCCAGCCTGAGGGTGGGCTCCCTCTCACAGCCTGGCCCACAGATCAGGTGAACAGGTGCCTTGGCCCCTGCCATCAGCACTGCTCCCTCCGCAAAGAGGCTCCTGCATGTCCACCACAGTCAGATAGGAGCGGGACCTCCAGGGCAGACGTGGGAAGCAGATGCAGACACGCACAAGGTCAGGAGACCCTGACCTGCCACGGCTCAGAGGTCCTCAGCCAGGAGTCCACCCCAGCCCAGCCCTGGAGAGGGCATCCAGCCCTCACGTCACAAGCCCATGCACGTCCTGGGCCTGTCCCCAGCCTAGCAGGAACCATAGCTTCTGGCCCGTGGCAGCCCAGCCAGCCACACTGGCACACAGAGGAGATATCTGCAGGGCTGCCTGGATCTCAGGGGTCCTGTGTCAGCCACCAGAGATCCTCACAGGGATCCTCCAGGGATACGTGAGGTGCACTATCCAGTTAGGGCCTGACTCCCGCACCCCACCCACCTCACTCCTTCCTCCCCATCAAGTCCCTCGCCAAACCTCTGACCGCCTCCCCACCCCTCTAGCCCCCAGCCCTGGCCTGGCCGAGGGTTCTAGAGAGGCCCATCCATGTAACACAACCCCTCCAGCACCCTTGGTTTTTCCTCGAGGGGACAGCCAAACATGGGAGTGACCCTGGCACCCAGGCACAGCCCGCCGCCGCAGCTAGCCACATAGCACCCACCTCACCAGTCCTAAACAGGTAGGTCATGGTGGACTTGGAGACAGAGCATGGAGTGAAGTGTTAACTAATGAGATGTAGAATCTTGGTCAAGGGTATGAGATGGATGTTCTCTGAACTGTTTTACGATTTTTCATAAACTTCACATTATTTCCAAATTAAAAATTTTTTAAGAGGTCTGTGTCCTCAGACCTCCACGTGATGGTCTTGGAGGTCTGTCTTCTGCTCCCACCCTCTTGTGAGCACCTGGTTGGCACCTGCAATCCACAGAGGGTGAAGGGGAGCAGGCCGGCTGTGATGGCTTTGTCCCTGTCAACTCTCACAGGAGGCATGACCCCACATGGTCCCCAGTTACCTCTTGACATGGGACCTGCGGCCCAGCTGGGGGACCTCCACCCTTGGGCTTGGAAAAACCCTTCTAAGGCCATAAAAGCCCCTAGCCAGGGCTTTCTCACAAATGGGGAAGTGGAGAAAGAGGCAGGGCCTGGAGGAAGGCCCTAGGATGGTTGGGATAGGAGGGATAGGAGGGCCCTAGGATGGCTGAGGTCTTTAAGGAAATACAGGATTTTTATTACTTTAGAGCAGAAGGAATTTTATGTATGGCATTTAGCCCAGTGCCGAGGGGTGGAATGGAAACACCTGGAGACAGTGGAGTTAGCCCCAGCACAGTGGCCTTGAGCCCGGCCTTGGTCCCCACCCAGAGGTCTCCTGCCCGTCCATGTGCCCATACTGCCAGAGAGCACATCCTGGGGTGGATGGGAAGGGACTGGGGACAGAGAGTGGACTCCACCTGCAGGGTGTGCCTGGGGCTGAGTCAGGGCCATCAGGCACAGGAGCCAGCATTGTTCTCCCCAGCCAAGGGCAACGGCCCGCCCCTCCATTAGTGGGGGACCAGGAAGGGACAGATTTGAGTGAGAGGTTAGGGAAGTTCCAAGAACCTTTCTCTCATTCCATCAAAATAATAAAAGTTGCCAGAGCTTGTGGTGTATGAGTGTACATGAGTGTGAGTTCAGGTATATATAGGGGTGTGAGCGAGCAGGTGTAGTATAAATGCGTATGTCCACGTGTGAATGTGTGAGAGCAGGTGTAGTATGGGTGTGTTCATGAGCATGTGTACATGTGTGAGAGCAGGTGTGAGATGTAGATGTGTGCAGGCATGTGTGTGCACATGTAACAGCATGTGTATGAAAACAGGTATAGACAAGTAGAGGCATCTGTATGAGAAAAACTATAGATGTTTGTGTGCATGTGTGTGAGAGCATGCGTGTGGGAGCAAGTGGATAGGTATGCACATCAGCATGTGCGCATGTATGCATGTGTGGGGGGAGCGTGTTAGCAGGTATCACGTAGGTGTGTAGATATGTGTGCATGTGTGTATGCATGTGAGAGCAGGTGGATTTGTATAAACATGTGCATAAATACACGAGAGGAGGTATGAATGTAGGCAGGTATGTGCATGTAGGAGCATGTGTGAGCAGACAGAATATAGCTGTGTCGGTGTATGTGCAGGTAACAGTATGCGTGAAAGCAGGCATAGTGCATGCACGTGTGTGTGCATGTGTGGGAGCATGTGAAAGCAGGCATTGTGTAGATGTGTGCAGGCATGTGTAAGCATTTGTGAGCAGATACAGTAGAGGCATGAAGATGGGCATGTGTTCATGTATGTGTATGTGTGTACATGAGGGTGGCAGTGTGAGGGTTCCAGACCCCAAGCTCAGGCCAGAGCACAGGGGCCCTGCAGGCCCTGGGAGGGTGCGAAGGGAGGAGGGTAGACACATTGCCCACGGGGCAGTCCTGACCACCTGAAGGAGCCTAGGCTGGGTAGGGTGCCAGGGGCCAAGGCTCCCATGTGACTTTGATGTGAGGCTCCTTGGGGATCCTCTCTTAGGGATGAGGCCTCGTTTACCCTAAACTGGAAAAGCAGTGCTCCTCGCTCAGCAGCTAGGCAGCCATGGCAGGCATGGTCCCAGGGAGAATCTGAGGATGGCAGGGGATAGAGGGTACAAGACACATGGGTACAGTTGTGTCCTTGAGGACTGTGAGGAGAGCAGGGAAGGTACTCCAAGTGGGCACAGGGCAGCAGCTGCAGAAGCCCATGGCAGGTCAGGATCTAGGTGAGCTGAGGACAGGCCAGAGCAAAGGGCCCCAGGTAGCAAGAGGCTGCGAGGACTCAGAAATAGCGTGGCCTTCGGTCCCTCCTGCACACAGTTCCATCCCTGCAAACACCACACTTTCACTGAGCATCCTCCATGCCAAACCTGTGCTAGAAGCTGGTGTAAAGCTGAGAAATACCCGTCAGGAGCCTGTAAGTTGCTCACAGTCCAAGGAGGCAGACAACCCAGTTCAGCAGCCAACAGTGGGGAGAGAATCCCAAGTCCTAAAGAACCAGGTAGTCAGGGAGGCTTCCTGGAGGAGGGAGCCTTAAAGGGTGAGTCAACATCGGCCAGAGGTCACAAGCATGTGGATGGGAGTGTGCGGCCTTGCTGACAGTCAGGACATCCTGTTGGAGGTGACGGTCATGTGTGAAGGGCTGTAAATGACCTGGTCTCACGTGCACAGGGCACTGATCTCCCTGGCCTGGGGACACGCTGGAGGTGCGGCTGGGAGGCAGAGGCCTGCTCGGAGGATGGTGCAGGGACTCGGGCAACGGATGCTGGACACCAAAACAGGCCTGGGTGGGCACAAGGCTGGAGGAAGGGGCAGAAAAAGGTGTGGCCACAGCCTTGTCAGTGCGGGACAGTGGGAGGCCGGCTATGCACATGCTGGGCAGACATGGAGGTTTGGAGGAGGCATCAGGCCAGGGTTGGACTGAGTTTGGATGAGAAAGCGCAGCAGAGCTTGAGAAGCTGAATTCAGGTCCCACTGCCAATTCTGGGACAGGACAGTGACAATGTTGTGACTAAACCCAGAGTATGGGCAGCCGAAGGGGATGGCAGAGAAGGTGTTGCAGGGAAGAAGGGTATCATTCCCCAAGGTTGAGAGGAAAGGGACACCGATATAGGAAGTCTAGCTCCTGCTAGAATATTCCACCACAGGCCTGGGACTCTGGGAGAGAATCCAGAAGCCAGATACCAGAGAGATATATTCCACCGAAAATGGGCCTGTAAGGGACCAGACTGCACTTTCCTTCAGTCCTGCTTCAAGAAAACCCTAACAGAGCCCAGAACTAGGACACCGAGCAGCACAGCAGTCCACAGGGACTGGGAACCAACAAAGGCACGTTCCCCTCACCGGTGGCCCTGGACTCAGGGGCTTCCCAATGGGTCCTTAACCAGGTGGCCACACGTGGGTATGGTTTCCTTCGCTCTTTCTCCTGGTGAAGAACAGGTGGACGAATGCCGTATCGGGTCTGAGACCTAGGAAGAGACCCCTCAAGACCCTTTTGGGTGCATGGCAGGCCTGGAACCTGAATTCCAGCAGGGTACATGACCTGTCCCCTGCTTGGGGTCCTATCTTCCAGGCCCACAGCTCACAGGTGTCCTAGTGAGCTTCTCAGGCTTGCTCTACGTGAGTCTCCTGACGTATCTGGTGAAAATGTGGATTCTGACTCCATCGGTCTAGTTGGGACCAAGGGTCTGCATTCCCAACTCACCCAAAGCATCACTGCCGTGACTCCCTCGCATTTGCAGGGAGAAGCGGGACGTCAGTCTGCATAGCTGAGTCCCATGGGAACAGCTCAACCTCTGACCAGTGAGAACCATCCACACAAGTCCAGGGCATTTGAGCCAAGGAGGGCCATGGCCAGTGCAAGTACCTTCCACCTCCCTCCTGAGACTGGTCCCTGGTATGGACATCGTTTGATCCCTGGGTGATGCTCATGTACAGTAAAGTTTCCGGACCTTAGCTTTAAAAAGCCACTTGACAAACCAAGCTGCCAATGGATCTGACGGGTACACTGGTAATCGGGGCCCCCTATCCCAGGCCCTAGGAATCTTGTCCCTCATGGAAGTGTCCAGCATTTGAGAACAGACCATGACTTCAATCCTCTTTGTCACTGGATTGTCACCTCAGCCCTGGGATGTGGATATCAGCACTGTTGTCATTTTCTCTTTCTAGACGAGAAACGAGAGGGCTTGCTCTGTAAACCTCGGTCACCCCTTGGGAGCTTTCCTCTCACGGCCCCTCCCAGCAAAGCCCTGCCCCTCCACAAACAACCGCCACCAAGACTGTGAGGTCTAAACTCATAGTTAAAGAAGAAAGTCAGAGGGCAGGAGGGTTGGTTCCCGCAGGAAGCAGGTAGCACAGTTCTCAGCCTCGGACTGAGCCCACTGCAGGCAGAAGTGGCACGCTCATGGGCACGCTCATGGCCCCGCCCGGCACCTCCTGGGTCCACAGCACAAGCTAAGCCCTGTGCAGATTCTAGGCCACTGGCGAGTGACCTGATTAAACACACAGGCTTATTCTTAGACACGGAGCCCAATTAGGGCCCCTGGGCCGCCACTGCACACAGGCACCGCCCGGAGATGACCTGAGTGATTCTTGTTTTTCAGTAGCAGTTACTTGATTCTGATTACAAAAGTAGTGCATGATCATGGGCCGTTTGGAAAACATAAAAAGTACAAAAGAGAAAGGGCTACTCAGAGATAAGCTCAGTTTCTGCTTACTTTCCCCGTTTGTTATACGTTTACATACTCGACACGGGAGTGTAGAGCTAATTCATAGACTGCTAATGAAAAAACAGAAAATTAAATGGCACGACCCCAAATTTATTAGACCAGGATTGTCTTGTGAATACAGTTCTGTATCCTCTTTATTTCACTAAGTATTAAAACATTAATATCTGCGCCATCTCATTAAACATTCAGCTACTTGACTTTAATGGCTCCGTAATATCCACCACACAGAACAGTGTGTGTGCTGCTCCCCTGTGCTGCGGTGTTTGCTTACACTGTCTCCAGCTTTTCAAATAACTCTGCCAGGAACCTCTTTGCATGTCTCTGATCTTCTCCAGCTAGATTTCTAAAAGTAAAAATTGTTAGTTCTCTCCGTAGACATCGCCAGATGGCTTTCCCAACACCCAAAGCAACTGGCACTGCCACCTGTATGAGATGTCGCAGTGCCCGTGATATGTCTTGATTCCTGTAACAACAAGGAACTTCTACACCAGTTGGTGTCGATCCGATCAACACAGGCCATGCTGGCAGGCACCGGCTCCCGGGGGCCATCAGGGCCTGAGCACAGCCCAGCACATCAGCTCCCTTAAGGTTGGGTGCTGTAACCGGTGACGCTGGAATTTTAGGGGTTACAGTAAGCAGGTTTCTCTCTCACTCATGTTACTTAAAAGCTGTGTCAACCTTAGCTTTATTCCCAAAGTCGTCTTGTTCTGGGACCAGTTGAGGAATAGCCCGTTTCCATTCTCATGACCAAGGGTAAGGACACAGAGCAGAGAGCCCACCCAGCTATCCATGCTTTGACATGACCTTGTTCCCATTCACTCCCACGGGCCCAGAGGCGACGTGGCCAGCCAGCAAGGGGAAGGAGTCCACACCTCCCGCGGGACTCACGCAGACCACATGGGGGTGAGGATCCCGCAGAGTGAGCAGAAGGCAACTGAAAACAAAAGCACGACCTAACAGCCACAAGTTTCCATCCCCACGCCAAGGTCCCGCCCCTGACATGAGGGGCATCTCGTGGAAGCTCTGAGCCCTGGAAGCTGAGGTGCAAATACAAGAAATAAATGTACATGTCTGCGTGTGCGTTTATGTACCTATGTTTATAACTAGTTCCACTAACACAAGTGAAAACATACTGTTAAATTTTTAAAAAGCAAAAAAAAGCCTTATGTAAAATAGCCCACCATTTATTTTTAAAAGGGAAAACACACACGCGTACACACAGTACATATAACTTAAGCTTACACATGCATGAAATAGTTCCCAAAAATCAGTGAGAAGCTGCTAACCATGGCTGTTAAGAAAGTGAACTGTGGAACAGAGGGTGGGGGCCAAAGCTTGCTTATCACTGTAGTCTCTTTTTTATAGTGTGAACATTTTTCCTTGTTTATATTGTCTTTTCCAAAAATTTTTCAATTAAAAAATTTTAAATCGTCTTTCTCAATCCTTTCTGGCTCATTCACTCCATCTCTCTGCCTGCTCTTCCTCCACTGGTCCCATACTGGGACACCGAGAACCTTGGGATGCAGACTTTCCAGAAAGCACCAGAAAATCCAGGAAAACAAGTAACAATAATTATAAAACAAAAAAACTAGAAAAAGAGAACATTCATTCCCCAACAGGCTAAAGTGAAGTGGGACCCAAAGACAGGGCTGGATTCTCTCGCAGGGGACGGGAGTCTGCTCCTGGGACAGAGTTGGAACAGCGGGCGGGGACAGCAACAGCAGTCACACTAGCAAAGGACCAGTGGTGGCCCTGAGACAGGACCCTCAGACAACAGGGCTGCCTCTGTGCCCTGGCTGCCAGGCCCCCTCCTGTGCTCCTAAAAAGCTCTGTGCCCCATGCCTTTGTGAGGAAGTCGCTGTCAAATCTGAAGGGCCCACAGGAACAGCGGAAGTCGGAGGTCACAGGAGGGCACCGTTTCTGGAGCACGGGCACATCCTGGGATCCCCCGGTGGTACGGAGCTCGAGTGCAGACCCAGCCCGTCTGGGCGAACCTGGAGTCCACGGTGACCATGGCTTACCTAGCAGAGGCAAATGGGGATGGTCCCCACAAGTGGCTGTGGTGAGGCACTCACAGCTGAACCCATGTGAAGAGCTGGCTCACATGCTAGCGTGAGTGGACAAGCACGACCTGCTAGTGACACAGCAGTGAATGGGCACCCACTCTTCCTCCACTCTTCCTCCCAGAAGTCCCACTGGTGAGGGCGGGAGGAGAGCCCTCTACAGTCCTGCGCTTGGTTTCACACACTACTGCACTGTCTTGAAACGTCCAGTGTCTGAAAAGGGATCTGCAATTTCACTTTGCTCGGGCCCCAGAGTGCAAGTTGGTTCTGATTATGGATATTTCCTGCTCGTGTTACGTTGCTCTGTATCATCTGAGTCTTTTTCTTTCCGTAGTCATGTATTATTTTTGTTTCTAAACCTGGAAATAATTGTTTGAAAAAGCAGTGTGCCGCATCCAGATACGTCAGAGCACCCACAAAAGGGACCAGGTGACATGAAATGTGCATCTAGCACAAGTGCAGCCTTTAGAAGAGCAGGTGCTGGGGAGCTAGCATCTGCTGGGGTCAGCCTGGGCCTTAGCTGGCAGGCTGTCGGGACTGCACACGTGTTCTGAGTTTTTATTTGGCATCTCCCAATGTTACTTTATGCTGCGTACACAGTAAGTGACTCTTTTTAACATGGTCTTAAAGAACCAACAGCAGCGTCACCATGTTCTGTGGCAGACAGAAGGTGCAGGTGTGGGGTGCAGAGGGTGGGGACAGGGCCTGGGTAGAGAAAGAGAGGTAAAATTCTGCAACTAGGAGACCCCAGTTGCCCCGAGGGTCACTTCAATGGGAGGGGGCTGAAAGGACCATCTCTTGCAAACTCAACCAGAGAGAACTAAAGTGGTGGCAGGCAACCATGGAGTACCACTCAGCCACAGAAACAAGAACACTGCTGACAGTCACAACACCAAGTGAAAAAGCCAGACACTAAGGGACACATGCTGCGGGATAAAATCTTCAAGAAGTTCTGGAAAATGGCAGGACTTCAGAGACAGGAGTGGAAGAGGGAGAGGGAAGTTTGGGACACCAAAGGAGCTCTCTCCCTAACTGAAGTGTACTCTGCTGGACATTTGTCGAAACCCATCACATGCATATGTGAAATGAGCGCATTTTATCACATACAAAGTGTGCCTAAATAAAACGGGTCTTCAAGAAGCAGAGAAAAGGGTTTAGGGGAAACCAGAAGTGTGGGCTGTGTGTATGCAGGAATGCTTGGTGGCTTTACGGCTGAATGAGAGGGTGCAGCCTGCAGCTGCCTGTTTGGATTCAGGACATGACCAGGCCCAGAGCTACAAGGCAAAGCTGGACAGGCCAGGCAGGACAGTCATCACACAACAGGGCCAGCTGCCCGGCTCAGGGCTTTAGCCTCTCCCTTAGGACACCAGGCAAGGGCTCTGGCCAGAGGTTCCATTTTAAAGATTTGAAATCTTCTATCATCCATCTGGGAAACAGACAAGCGACATCATGAAAAGCCGACCAAGAAATCAAGGTGACGGCTGCAGTCAGCTCATGTCCCAGCTCCCTATCAGTCCTCTACTCTTAGGCCACCGGCCTGACCCCTGCTGTGGGCGGGAGGGGAAGCCATGGGACCCTGGTCCTTGCCCTCATTTCACTGACCTGCCCTTCCCTGGTGGGGCTTGAGCACAGCTCCCAGGGACTGCCAGCAACACCTAACTTCAGGCAGCATCCTGCTCAGGCATCATAAAGAGGGGCGCGGTCGGGAGGGAGAGGCTGAGGGAGAGGCTGAGCGAGTTCCAGCTCCTGGCCGCTGAGTATGCGACTGGAGAGGAGGGCTCTGCCTGGGCTAAGGGCCAGCCCATGTCCTTGCCGGGGACATTATGGCTGCAGGGCTTTGGATGAGAAGTCTCAGGAGCCCAAACCGGTGCGGCGGCTACAGCTGGACTGTAAGAAAGCTGATAATGGCAACGGGTCAGAGCAGCCACACATGTTTGCAGCCTTGGGGTTGGCAGGCGCTTTCATATAAACAATTACCTTGATTCCACAACAGCTTTCAAGGCAGGAAACATATGACCCAGGCTCAGGCTCGTGCTGTGAAATTTCTATCAGTTCAGAAAAGTTTTGAAGACCGAACACGACTGTAACTGTTTATATTACTAAAATCACCTAACATGCTTGAATCTTTAAGATGTTTATGGGGATATCAGGATGGTCTCCATGGCAGGTGGCATAGCCAGGCTGATGTTGTGTCTCTCTGGTGACCGAGGCCCTTCTGTCCCATTTACATTTTTGTCTGTGACCTAAGGGTCACAGACTTGTAGGTAGTTGCTTTCATTGTAATAAAGTTTTGGTAGGAAAATCCCCTAAATTCATGGATCACATTGAATATCCTCTTGGTTGGCAGTGCCTGGGGAAAATCAGCCTGTAAATCACAGCTGGACAGCAGGACCCTGGCATGGGCACTGTCCCCCTTAAGGCCAGCGCTGGTTCTTGGGGTAGTGGGAGGAAGACCTCCCAGGGATGTCAGGACACTACACTGCCAGGGCACAGGATGTTCCTATGATGATGTACAGACCACTGTCACAGGCACGCACACTGTTGCCATATATTGACGTTACAACTCTCTGCTATGTATACATTTGAAGCCACTGAGGGTTGGGGAGGACAAGCCCCACTGAGACCTGAAATGTAGCATAGATGACCCCATGGGTCCCGGGAGGTTGGCAGGTGGGTCCTCAAGGCCTCCAGGGAAATGCTGTCTGGGCAACTTATCAGGGAGACCAACCCACCCAGAACCTACACCCAGGCCTTCCTGTGGCTGAGAGATAACCTGAACTCCTCTTCCGGCCCCCGTGGCTCACCCTCCGCTCTGAACCGCCCCCCGCCCCATGTTGTCCGCTGTGTCACTGAACCAGGACTGGTCAGTGCTGTCCTCAGGCTGTGGACAGTAGGCATAATGTCGTCATCTAAGGGTACTGCAGGCCCCTCAGTTTCCCTTTCTCCATCTGTAAATGGGGGAATGCCCTATGTTACAGGGCTGGGGTGCATGGTCCAGATGGTGGCCCCTGGTCACCTGTGGTTCTGAGGACCAGGGTGTGGCTGGCCCAAATCAAGATGCGCTCTGAGATACCAAAAGCACACGATACCAAAGGCATGATGCCAAAAAGGAACGTTAAGTCCCTCAATAGTTTTTGATTTTAACATATGGGCAAAATCTAATATGTTATTAAAATCAATGTCCCATGTCTTTTTACTTTTTAAAATACGGCTACCAGAAAAATCACAACTGCATGTAGCTTGTCTTGCATTTCTATGGGGCAGCGCTAATTTAGGAAATAGGAAGGCCAGGTGTAGGGCTATGCCAGTGACAGAGCAACCGCAGCCTGTTCTCCTGTCCCCTCCCCTCTGCCTAACACAGGCTCATCAAGGGGCTTGCCAACCCAACAAACCTACACATCTTGGAGTTTTTTAGCTGAAAGGACCAGGTGGTCCAAATTCCCCACACCCAAAGCGATACAAAGGCTGAGACCTGGAGCAGGTGGTGTGCCATCCTCTGGCGGTCAATCAGCAAGATAATCCCATCCCCAGGAACTTGGGGACTTTACCATTCCAGTAGCACTCCAAAATGTCTTCTTAAAATCAGCTCTTCTTTGATGAACTACTTGTCACTCAGAATCCCTCTTTCCAGGAGGGCAGGATCCTGCTCTGCACAAAGGCCCTGGGGCCAGCGGCACTCAGAATGCCTGGTCCCACCCTCCCGCTGTTCACCTGTGCTGACCTGGGCACAGAGGCTTGTGAGGGTGCAGACAAGTCTCATGTGGGTGAATCACCTGCCAGGAACTTGAGATTTGCACAGGAGGGTGAAGTTTGGGCTCATACCCACAGAGCTTGTCAGCAGATGGGTCTCGGGCGGGGCCACGCAGCGACATCATGTGCCACTGCATATAGGTCGTGTCTGCTCCGGGACTGTGTGGGAAGCTACAGCAAACCCTCGTCACTACACTTTGGCTGAGCATTAACTTCATCAGCTTACATCTTGCTGTCCTAATCCCTGTGAAGTCATCACAGAAGATACTCAACCTTACTGGTCCATAAGCTGGGAAAGGACAGAGAGCTGAGTATGCTCTGGGTCCAGGAAGGCACACCTCATGTCCAGGAGGCCATGCTGGTGGCCAGGCAAACACACTCTGCCCAGGTCAGATAGGAGAAAAGGCTCCTCATAGGACCTGGAGGCCACGTCCCCAGGATCATCGGTGAGACACAAAGAGAGGCGCTTCAGGGCACAGACTCGGGAAAAGAAAGCAGCATTCTGGGCCACCAGCACCACAAAGTAGAGTGGGGGGCAGACCATGGTACTTATGGGGGACTGAGGCTCCCAGAAAAGTCGCCTGTTAAGCCCAGTTGACCTGCTCCCGTGTGGCCCGAAGTTAAAGATGGGGCCCCCAGATGCATGGTTCCCTTTGGGTTGTGGCATTAACCACATGGGAGAACATCCTTGACCAGAACCACAGCAAGAGTCCCAAGAGTTACTGTGACAAGGGCATGCTTGCTTACACATCCATCCTAGTGGAGGCGGGACTGGCTCAGAGCCAAAATTCCTGAAGTCCCCCGCCCCAGAACCCAAGGCTACTGAGATGTCACAGGTATCCACTGCGCCAGGCTTTCTTTCTGTAGGACCTCAAAATCTGAGAAGTACCTATGTCCCTGGAAGGACTTGCCTGACGCCTGAGACTCGTAACACCACTGGTCTTTCCGGCTTCCTTGTCGCTTCTCTCTGAGCTCAGGATTCGAAACCCCAACAGTCCTGTGTGAGACCATAGGAATGACAAGGACACAGGCTCATGAAATGCCCAAGCCCCACAGCAGGCACTGGAAGCCCCTGCCACACAGAACCAGCCCCCAATGAAGGGACAGCTGAGTCGCAAAGCTACGTTAAGAGTGCTGTGTCTGGGGAACAATTTGTGGGCTGGCCCTCCATGTCTCCTGTGCCTCCCAAGACACAGGGTGGTCCCTCAATGCCAGGATAGCTGCCTGGAGTAACCAAGCAAGGAAGCAGCAGTGGTGTTGGCCCTGCAGCCCTGCAAAGCTGATGCTGGGCACAAACCTACCTCCAAACACATTCCCACGAGCATGTCCCCACAGTCTCGTGTCATCACAGAGACCAGGGGCTGGCTGGTAGAGTGCAACAGGACATGTGGGGGACCCCTTGCACAGGGGTGGGGCGCCCCTTGCACAGGGGTAGGGCAGACCAATGACCAACCATCAAGGGCCCTTCAGTCCATGGACAACAGAGCCAGGTGCTCAGGACAGCAGCTCTATGGCCGTCCTCATGGTTCACTCTCCCTGCCCTGAGTTGAGCTGTTTGGCCCACATCCAACCCTGGCTCTGCGAACATGAACACAAGCCCCAGCAGGGACACCACGTAAACAGGCGGCAGAGAGGTTCCACAGTTAGACTTCAAACAGAACTCTGCGACATCTGATAATGTGGGACACCAGTCCCCTGACCTCTACCCAGCTGCAGGCCCAGTCTGTTACATCTTAATGGCCCAAACTCAGCAGCCTGAAGCCAGCGGTCCGTCTGCTCAGAAGGTGGGGGCTCATGTTTGTGCCATGGCACCAGCCAAACTGTCACTTTGGGGCCGGGACAGTGAATGGCCAATAAGTCTTGCCCACGGCTGACGCTCTCTTCATCAGTCTGTGTGGGCTGCCCCACAACACAGCCGCCTCCGTCTGTGAAGATGGCCTCATGTGCCCTCATGGATGCCATCCCTCCCCTGTGGCAGTCCATCCTATTTGCAGATCTACAACCTGTCAAAACCACTAGCTGCTACCACAAGCTCCTCAGGTTCATCACAGAGAACTTGGTGATCTGACTTAAAAGACAGCTGACATCTTTGGGTCCTTGGGTCTTAAGGGGATGATCACACAGTGAAAATGGAGCCCATCTTCCCATCCTAGCTGACTGTGGGGCCACCATCATAGCACTTGGGCTTCTTTCACTTGAAGGAAATAAAATTTTTCTGTTCTTGTTATTTCTGCCACCTAATTTAACATGATCATACTTTACATAGTGTCCTATGCACTTTTCTTCAAAGGCAACCCTTCAAAATTAAATCCTTCACCTTTGATTTAAGAGACAGAGTATTGTGAAGGAATGTTATTTGTCATATCTTAGTCAAAGACAGTGCCCAGGGAATCGGTGACAAGGTATCACTGGGTCAAAGGTGCCTGCATTTGTTTGGATGGTGAGATCAGTTACCAACACTATTTATGAAGTATCAGGCACTCCTCGCTTTACTCCATTACTGTACTTAATCTTCAGAAAAATCTGATGACACAGCACTGTTATTTACTATCACCTGTCTTTGGAAAAGATAACTGAGACTGAGACTCCATACCTGCAGGATACATAGCTAGTATGGGGCACAGCTGGCATTACAACCCATACCAGGCTGGCTCCAAAGCTTGCGTTCCTCACCACTGCACCAACCGGACATAGGAGGCAGCCGCCACCGATAAGATGTCTGGGTCCAGTGGAAATTCTGAATTTAGTCTTCTCTGCCAGTGATTCTTCACGGACATGACAGAACCACTCTAAGAGAAACTCTATACTTGCAGCTGACAGTGTCCCCAGAAAGCTGGTGAGGACACCACATCGAGGCTGATGGTGAGCCTGTGAGCAGCCACGGTCTTAGCTAAAAGACAACATCTCCTTCCACATCAACAGGGCAGGCGCACAAGGCCCATTACGTGACTGTCCCAGCAACAGCAGTATTGACTAGCATTCTTAGAACCTGACCCCCAAAATTTATAACTAAAGTTAAACTTAACAGAGGACCCCAGAACAAGGCATCAGATCAATCAATAGGCAATGGGTGTCGCATGTGAAGCCTGAGCTCTAACGCTCCCGTGCATGGCAAGGCCTCCCAGGGTTCACAAAGTCCATCGTCCTCTGTGAGGAACCAAAAAGTGCTATTACACTTTATGAACCAAAATGGTAACTCAGCTGCCGGCTAGTATTTTGCAAAGCGGGACACAGTGTGCTGAAAATTATGTTTTTCCAATTAGCACAGTGGGAAACACTGCTGAGGCATTCGGTCCAAGCCTGCAATTAGGGAACGTTTGTCGCTTCTAGAAATAGCACGAAGGGGAAGTGGAAGCCTGCCATCTAGGTCTCCACAGTCGCACCAGGGAGCCTTCCCCAGAAAGTACCCATCCTGCTCCATAGACAGGCAGCACCCTGCCCACAGTATGGTCAGGGGACATGCAGCAGTCTGGCATGCCATCTGACCCTGGTCAGCGGCAATAGTTCTTCGTTTTAGTTGGTATTTTAAAAATCAAAGAATAATCTCGAAATTCTGACCGTCACAGAAGTAGCAGCCTGGTTGGAGACCTCAGCAACGTCCCGCTGGCTGACCCCTGCTACCCATTCAGACACCTGTGTCCCAAGTGAACTGGGGATGGTCCAGGGTGAGGTCTCCTGCATGGAGATGAAGAACAGTGCTGGAGACGCAGCTCGTACAGCATAGGTGCGCCCAGGAGCCTGATTAAACCAGGTAGCACCGCACCAGGTCATGGCAGAGAAAACCAGCTAACAAACACTTTCATTTCCTGCCAGTTAGGAAACGAACCTGTGAAAAGCTCAGCCTGGCCAGCAGACAGACCAGACTGCGAGGAGATAGATGCGTGCACACTGGTGCCACATTGCTCTGGCTCTCAGCTGCTGTGGCAGGTCCCCTGGCAACTCAGCACGGAGTCAAGGGCTGTACCAAGGTACAAGCAGCTTCATCCCTCTGGAGTGAGTGTGTGTGTGTGTGTGTGTGTGTGTGTGTGTGTGTGTGTGCGCGCACGCTCGCGCTCCCACATGCGCAGGCGAAATCCCCAAAAAGTGCAAGCCAGTGAGTTACCTTTGGGAAATGAGACTGGGAAAGATTCTTTCACTCTTGACCTTCTATGCTTAATTGTTCAAAAAAGTTTCAACATAAGCATTCCAGTAACACTCAACTCCCTCCGAAAGTGCACCAAAGTGGAAGTTACGGACCACTGTAGAGACAGTCATCTGGGAAGGAGACAAAACCACGGCAGTGGAAGACAGCACATGAGGACAGATGGCCAGTCTGAGATGGCTGAGGCTAACTGCCACCGAAGTCTCTAAATAAGAGAACAGGTCCCTCTAGAAGGGATAAAACAAGGGGGGGGTGGGTAAACCAGAAAGGCTGGTAGTGTATCGCAGGAAGTACTCAGGGCACCCTGGGATGACATTTAAATCCAAAGCACTACCTTTTATACAAATCCTTAAGTGTTATGCAGGTGAGGTGACATGTTTGGTTTAAAATACTGCAGTAAAAATTAGCATATGAGGGAGAGGCTGGAAACGGGGACAGAATGCCACCTGCAGCTGGAGCAGGGCAGTGGGCTCCTGGCTGTTTCCAAGTGTACCTGAAATCCCCATAAAGAAACGTTTCTAAGTGGCAGACCCTGTGCCCACGCTGCGTCACACGTCACCTCCATGTGGCATTACACCAGAAGTTTCCAAAGGACACAAGGGGAGGACCACTGAGTAGGAAACAGCAGACAGAGCTGAGGGCAGGAAACACGCAGGCCACCCTTGCTCTGACCGTCAATGCAAGTCCAGATGTGGCCATGCCATACAACTTGGTAATCTACAGGGGACATGGGTGACCCACATACTTTAAAATTTTTGTCATGACATTAAGAACTGTTTTGTCAAAATGTTATAAATGTATACAGAAATTAGAAAACAGTAATGACTACTTTAATTCACTGTGATTTAAAACAGGTTTCCCCAACCCCTAGGCTGGTACTGATCCATGGCCTGTTAGGATCCAGGTTGCATGGCAGGAGGTGAGCAGCGGGCAAGGGAGCAAAGTTTCATCTGAATTTAAAACCACTCCCCACCACCAGCATCACCACCTCCCCTCCACCTCAGATCATATTCTCATAGAAGCACTGGTCCCTGGTGCCAAAAAAGTCGGGGACCACTGAGTTAAAACATTAGACACACTGAGATCAAATGGTTTGGGGACAGACTTCCAATGCACCTTTTTTTCAGTGTTTGAATCATCTCCACGGAGTCCCTGCACATGGCCACCCAATCCCCTGGGACATCTGCACCCTTTCCATCACAATCACTTCCCCCTCGAGCTGACAAGGTCACCTGAACCAAGCTCCCCTAGACAGCAGCCCAGCCTTCCCACATCTCACGCAACTCAGCTTCCGTTCACTCAAAACCAACAATGCAATTTGCAGTGAGTTTCTGTCACACCTCATGTGCCCGTCCCTTTCGGCCATGATACATTCCTGTCTTTCAAATCTCAGCTAGAGCTAGAGAAAATACATCTCTAGCTGCAGCCTCAGCAGCCTTTCCAAAAGTCCATGAAAAGTTGAAATCACATCTTTGTCCAGGGGCTGGATCACCAAAAGCTATTTGATGGTAAAAAATCAAGTTTTCGCTTTTGTTCAAGCCCCTACACCAGCGGTGCTTAAGACTCTCCACTTTCTGTCCATCACTGGGAGTAAAGAGGTGACAATAAGCTCTGTCATCTGTGAACTGAACAGCAAACGCACAGCATCAGTCTCCAACTTCCAAAGATGTGGACTGGCAGCCACTGACATTGATGGCAGCTGTCCTCGTAAAGTACCTTGTGGACAGAACTAGCATTAGGGTTTGTACTTCACGCAAGTACCACAGTTAACCACACAACACAGCAATAGAAATTTAAGCAGTGTTGGGCGGGGGGAGAGGGAGTTATTTTCCAGATGTGGTATCGAATTCATGCCACACAGCAAGAATTACCTGTGTCTACCCTGACCCCCAAGCTCTGAGTCAGGTTTACACCTGATTCCTTTGTGAACCCAAGGCCTGACACCTCAGACCAGGCATGTCACTGCTAGGGCCCTGCATGCTGCAGGACATTTATTGCAACATCTCTGGCCACTGGCACTCCTGACTGTGACGACCAAAAGTCACAGTAATGCCTCACATTCCAGGGGGCAGGAGCAGGAAAAAACCACCCCCAGGTGAGAACCACTGTTTCCTGAGTGCCTCCCACATACCAAACTTCCCACCAGCATTTCAGTCTCTTAAATATGAAATGACAGAAAAGCACCAGGCAAGCAAGGAAGGCCTTTGGCACGGTAGAGACTACAGTAAAAGACTAGAGTAAAAAAGATGAAGTATTCTATTCTAACAAATTAAAATTATCATTAATATTTTCAAAAAGGTATTGATTACATCCATAAAACAGGATGGTATTTTTTCTTGTTTTTGGAAATTAAAAAGGAGCAGAAGTTTTAGCAGCAGGATCAGACAACAGAGTTGAAATCATCTCTCAAAAAAAGACTAGGTCAGAGAAGAAAAAACGTGTTGAGTGAAAAACTGGGAAATTAGAGGACCAATTCAATAGCTTAGATAGCACAAAAAAGAAAATGAAAAAGAGAAGGTGTGGAGACATCAAAGCAACTCAGGGCCTTCCCAGAACCGGGGGTGTGACTCGGGGCTCTAGGGGCGAAGTGCTCCGTCAGCTTGAAGACATAGCAGCTCTTGGACGTCACACGCCACCTCTCAGGAGCGAACACCCCACCAGCTTCTCCCGCCAGGGAACACTCTGAGAGATGAACCCAACCTAGACTCCACACTTGAGCCATCAACTAAACGTGAAGATGGAGTATAAACACAGATATCCTTCCCCATGCTTTCTCGGGAAACTGCCAAACTGCCCTCTGGTGTTCTCCACCAACAGCAGGCGGTAATCCAAGAAACATGGAGGACACAAACCGTAGGAGACAGGACACCCAACAAATGGGTCAAGGAACCTCCAAAGTGACGCAAGGCTCTGGGATGCAGCTTCACAGCCCTGTCCACACTGGAGACCCAAACCTGTGCACAAGGGCCCATCTGGTCGAGACCATTCCACTGCTTCTGATAGTCCTGAGATGAAATTAGACAGCTGGTGGCATTTCGGGATGGGTTAGTAGCCAGCATGAAAAGAAGACAACATACTGCAGTAAAAGACCTGTGGGGCAAAGTGACCGCACGTGCTTGCTGTGTGACACAGCAATTCGGTGCTAACACTAGGACATGGATCTACCCAAAGGCGGGCCCCACTGACACAGTAAAAGGCCAGGCCTCAGGGTCTGCATCCCCTAGGAGTGGGAAGCCTGAACCAATGCCATGTGGACACAGGATGCCACAAAGACTGAAGGGGCGGGAAGCCCATTGTATCACCCTGGCCAATCACAGGGAAGACAGGGTCTGGGCCATGTTAGGCCACATGGTTCCAGCAAAAAAAGCCAAAACTCAGAGGGTTTGCGCAGAACCCTCAGCTCGGAGCATGGCACCAGGTTCCACTTGATTGTGGCCCGCTCCCTCTTAAAAAGCTACAAGATACATCCAGCAAGCCCTGAAGGCTGAAAATGATGTCCACTCCCTGATTAACACACAGACTCCCTGAAAGCAACAGATGTCCTCCAGCCTGTTTCTTCAGCTATAAAGTAAGGGCCAGACCAGCTGCAAGTGTCGAGGACTTCATGTGTGTAAACTAAGTATGTGCCCAACGTAAACAAGACTCTACAGTATGCCCTGACCAGTGGTCTCAGCCCTTGGGCACAGGCCAGGCAGGCAGGGCCTCACCCTGTCACAGTCTGGCTACCAAAGATCACCTTCCTAATACCAACTCTCAGGACAAGAACTGTCATGTAGTCTGCAAAGCAACACACTTCCCACAAACTGTGGGGACCAGGAGTAAGAGATAGTGGTCAAGACCAAAGAAACCAACATTGAGGGTTTTTAAATGAAGCTGAGCCCCCCCACACACACACACACACCGCCCCCACCCATCTGAGCAACCACAGAGCTAGAAACAATCGCAAGCCAGTCCATTTACAGAGGAAAACTGCGGCTATGGAAACCGGTGAGTGTATCTGCGCGCGCCACTGTGAGAATGTCAAGGTTCTGCTGCTGCAAGGAAAGTTGCCAGTGCTACACAGTCCCCACTGAAGGACCATGACAAAGGGAGTTGGGACCTGAATCTGGTGCAGTCCCCACTGGGTGAAATACTCCGTCTTCTAAGAACATGAGGCCAACCAGTCAGGAGCCCACACGCTTCCGATATGAATAAACACCAGGAGAATAAAGTTCCTAAAAACTGTAGGCCTTTTATTGAGTGAAGAGGTAGACAGATGGACATTGCAGGCCGGCGCATCTAGCCTGCTTGAGCTCACACCCACCTCCTCCGCCTGCTCAGCCAAGAGAAAGAACCACCAGGCTGCAGCGGCCTTTCATCTCGCTGCCCCACAGCACTGTCAGGACTGCTGGCAGAGTCAAAATGCCCTGTCACTGCACCCAAGAACACTGCCCCCAAGTTCCCAAGGATGCCAGCAGAGCCTGCCCCCACTGACAGGAGGAAGGGTGATGTGACTGCTTCTCTACTACTACAGGGAAGCTTCAGGCATATTTTTGTTAAGTCCTGTGCGTGTGCAGCAGAAACTGGTGATAGCACCAAGCAGAGCACTGTCACATGGCTCTGAATGGTGTTTTTTTTTTTTAAATCACAAGTTATCTTTAGAGACAACAACATCAAAACACAATGGAATGGAAGCTGGATACAAAAAGTAAAGTATGTACAGGAAGTCACAGCCAATGGGAACCAGTATAAACCCGGCTATTTAGCTAATTTTGAGACACGTGGTATTTAGCACAAAAGCAACTGCAGCACGAGCAACACCTCCCACAGCTCCCACACCTTAGAGACTGTCCTGAGGCTTTCTGAAACCCTCATTACCCCTCAAAGGTGTAGAATGCAAGGTGGCCCAGAATGGACACAGTTCCTGCCTTGACCTCAGGGCCTCAAGATGGCATACTTGAAGACCGCCATGATGGCAGCGCTGATGACACCGGAAATGGGGACCGTGACAAACCAGGCCACGAAGATGTTGCGGAAGAGCCGCCAGTCAACAGCCTTTTTGGACCGAAGCCAGCCGACGGACACGACCGAGCCCACCTAGGAGAGAGCGGGGCAGGAACCCGTCACAAGAGGAGTAGTGCTGAGGTAGAGACACACGGCTTCAGACATGGGGGCCCAGACTGTCAACCAAGTGCTCATGAGAAGCGGAGGTAACATAAAAGCCAGTCCTCAAGTCTGCATGGACTGGGGTAAAGCACCACAGGAAAGAACACCTCCTTCCTCTTCTGAGCTACAGGGATTAAGTAAACTGTACCAGAAACTACTGGTTGCTTTAACAGCAAGTCACTTTAAGTTGTAGGTTTTCTAAAGATCTTTCTAGAAAAAGCTTAATATTAGATCTCATAGCCAATCACTCCAGGCCCCACAATGAGCCAGCTTACATTCCACCTTAGGCAGCATTTCTTCCTCCCCCGAGGTGACCACATGGTCACCAAGCAACATTAGGACATAGCCCCATTTCTTAGACCTTCAGTCCCAAGAGGCTCTGAGCCTTTACGTTCTTGTAGTCATTTGTCCTAAATGTGTGGACTCAATGCCCCACTGTATAAACTTCCTAAACCAAAGCTTCAAAGAAAAAACGTCATGTCACAAACAATCCAAAGGGCACAGCGCATGACATCACTCACTTTACAGTGCGTTGTACTGATGGGCAGGCCAATGTTGGATGCAATCACCACTGTGAGGGCAGATGCCAGCTCAATGCTGAAGCCACTGCGAACACAAACACGTGACTTGTCAAGAATGACATCTGGGTTTCTGATGAGCTGACGCCACCCCAAAGTCAAAGCTGTCTCACTGCCCCAAGTGGTAACAAAGCCCCCACTTTGTCTGCTAGAGCACTAGGAGCCCACTCCATTTAGGCCATGGCTGCCCTGCTTCCTCTTCTCTAGCACTGAAGGTTGAAGGTTTCTGGAAGCCCAGGAGTTTACTAAAGCTTAAATGTCAGTCTCAGCTCCCAAGTAAAACACATAAAGGCCAAGTACACATAATTCGCTCTTGGCACACCCTTCCTTAGAATAAGTGACTGTGCTCTGAGGCCACCAGAGTTAAATCCATGAATGCCTGACAGACAATGCATGAGGGCCAGACAGGAAGTAGTAACTGAAGTTCACAGAAGCAAGGACAGTGTGAGGAGCCATAAACCTAGCCTGAGCTGGGGCTGTGTGTGCAGGCAGCTCACCTGGAGGGTGTGATTGGTGTCAGGTCCTTGCCCATGGTCTGGATGACTCTCCGGCCCCACACCCACAGGCCGACGCAGATGCCCACGCCACCATATAGCAGCAACCATATTGGGGTTGCTACTTTTGAAGACACATCTCCTGTGTCATAAACCAGATACAGAGCAACCAGAGGGCCGATGGCATTACTGAAAAAAAAACAAAGGTGAGGATAGCGTTTCAGCACAACTAGAACCTGGCCAGTTCCAGTTTGCCAGGCAACTTGCTAGTTATCTCAGTGAAGCTCAAATCTCACCCGGCAAACAGGTCTGTTTCACAGGGAATGAACAGGCCCACATGGAAAAGAGAAGGCAAAGGTGCTCGTCAGTGGGCGTCACATGTGCAACCCTGGGGTCCCCACAGGGAGACCACAAGGAATTTACAAAGCTCACAACCAAGACCGCGGCCTACAAGCCCCTCCCATGGGCACGTTGTGCTCTCTCCCCCACAGCCAGCAGGTGTGGGTGAAGAACCGGTCCTGCCGAGACAAAGGCCCCTCTGAAAGAGGTCTGTAAGATGGAAGACATGCTCTGTACGCACTCTAGGAAGAAAGACCTCACTGCCCCTCCCACTGTCAAGTCTACGCTCTCATCCCACCAGACCACTTGGGATCCCATGTGGGAGCCCCGTGGCCACAAGCCCAGTCTCATGGAGGGCAAGACGCATGAGTACAGAATGAGCACCGCGAGAGCCCATGTCACCAACCTGACATCATTGCCTCCGTGGGCGAAGGACCCAAAGCAAGCCGTGAGGATCTGCAGGAACTGGAAGAGGAGAGACACCTCTGGCTTATCCTGGTCGTTCCACTCCTCCAGAGAGCCGCTGCTTCCCTTTCTGACCCCCAGAGCTGCCTCGGCATCGGTGCCCACGTCCACTTCAGAGGCCGAGTGGAGGTCAGCCACAGCGTTGCAGTAGCTGGTGTAGCTATCCATGCGGGCCCGCTTCCTGCTGTCTGCACCTGGCCAAGCTGGCTTCTCTATTTCCTCACCCTTTGGCTCACCATCTCGGCCACGGAGCGAGTCCAGGGGCATGCCACAGATGGCCATGGTGTAGGAAGTGTAGCTGTTGTTGCGCCTCAGGGGCCTGTCTCCGGAGTCCCCCATGCAGTCGCCCACCTTGGCAAGATGCAGCTTGTGCAGCAGCTCCTTGTACAGGCCTGAGTCCTTATGCACAGTATGGTACTGGGAGTGGCCACTGACGGCCAGCTGGCTGCTGACAGCTTGGCTGAGCTGGACCAGGTTCCCACTGGGCAGCTGCACTGCACCTGGTGAGACCCAGGAGGACACTCAGCACCGAGTCCCCAGGTGGCCCCAGCAGTGCGCGTGCCAAGCAGTCCCACTCACCATTCCCAGTGCCATCCACGCTGGTCTCCTCCTTCAGGTCCAGGCTAGGGAGTCGCTGGCGCTCCGGTACCTCCTCTACGTCCCCCAGCTTGAAGGACACGGTCCTCTCCTCCACCGCAGCCCGCAAGGGCACAGTGGCAGGCCCCACCTCAGGAGCAGGGCTCTGGGATTCGACGTCACCGAGAGTTAACTTTGCTTCTTCGTGGTCTTCCTTCAAGTTGTTCTTCTTCTCCATTAATGGGCTTTCCGAAGGACTGCACTTGATTTCTCCTAAAAAAAAAAATAAAGTTTCTTCTGTTAGATCCTGACCACAGTAACTTGTTCCACATCTGCTGTTCGCCACCTCAACATAAGACAGACATCAATGTCAGTGAACGTGCAGGACAGACCTGTCTGTTGTGTGGCCATATCTCATCCTTCCGGGGAAGAAGCCCATAGCACAGGGTACTGCATCAGGGCAGCACTCTCTCAGTGAAAGACCAAGAGCAGGGTTATGTGTTCCCTGCTCTTACAACCCTTCAGACATACAGCATACTCAGCAGGCCGGGGAATGAAAATGTGGGCCACATCTGGTTCATGTTTAAAAAGGAGCCCAGCCCCTCTCCATGAGTTCAGGCCGAGCAACAGAGTTCAGTGCAGGCAGCTGGAAGTGACACTTTAATCTCTGCCTCCAGATAAGGCCCCGCCACTCTCAATGAGCCAGATCATCATATGATTCAGAAGCTAAGCAGGGTCAGGCCTGGTTAGTACTTATATGGGAGACCTCCCCACTCCCCTGGGAACACCAGGTACAATAGGTGTTAAAAAAAAAATTTCTGCCTCTATAAAACAGGCGTACCTATGGTTCTCCACCACAATACCAGGCAGGACTGTCTGCTGCCTGTCATGCCCATGCTCAGTGTATACACAGGCTCACTCAGGTATTGGTAGAGCAAACATGAGTGAGGCCTGTCCCATCTTCCCCAGAATGAGGACAACCAGGTCAGCAGGCCCAAGCCTCCTTCCTGGGGCCTCAGGGCAGCTGTGTGATGCAGCACTGCCCCCAGTGCCACTGCAGCCGGCAGCCTCCCATGCAAGGACTGCATGGGAAGGGTGGACAGTGGCCTATGAGGCCATAAGTGAGGGAGGGGCTCAGGGTCTACAGATGGCGCTACCATTCACCCGGTGTCAAGCATGCAGAATGCCTAAGTGACACCTTCACGTGGCACTTGCAAATGTTCACCTCTAGAACTCATGCTGTAATTCTGGATGCTGCCAAGTCAGACACATGTGAGCCATGGCCTCACATGTCTGACTCCAAAGCTATACACAAAAGTAGAGCACACATTTCCCCCACCCCCTGAAAGCACTATGTACCCACCCCTTATTTTTCACTAAGTGTCTTAAGTAACTCTCACTTAAGGTAGGCCCCAACGTCTCCTCTATCATCACCAGAGGGCAGATTTGGCCCTCCTGACCAGTCTCAGTTCTATGAGTCAGTAAAATGACTGTTTAGACAATAAACCCATATCCTTAAATGTCCTCTTAAAATTTCTGATTCTGCCAACCTACCCCAACAGTGGGTGTTTATAGGTAGCCAAACAAAAAACAAATAAGCACAACACTATAAATTAAGTTTCTGCTACATGTTACTTACGTTCAATTTTCCTCTTCATCCTGGGACAGACAAAGAACCAGACGGTAAGGGCACAGAGAACCGCACAGCCCACCGAGATGAAGACGGTACCCCACAGAGGAAGTCTGTCAAAGCCCAGCACTAGGAGATAAAATGGTGCATCTTGAAAACCCCAGGGCCACAGCCCCTGCAAAGACGTGTAAACCCGCCTGTGGGGACGTGGGTTCCCCAAGCCAGGCCTGTCACCCTTCAAGGCAGTTGCCAACCTCAGGTTCAGCGATCTACTGTGCTCGTGCAGATCTGGGAGAAAAACCCAGCAGTCACCTGAAACCCACGCCAGTCCTGCCCACCTTCAACACCCACTAGACTGCCATCCCCCAAACAGCTTCACAAACTAGCATCAGCCTGGTTCTTGCTTTGCACAACAGTGGGATTACTATACTCTGAGCATCGGCAACTAGTTGTAAGAAACCAGAACCACCCCAGCCTCTAGATAGCAGCCATACACAGTGTGGGAAGGTGTTCCTTGTCACATCAACCATACCAATTTGATTTTCTGGGGAGCCTTGGCAGCCACTGTACTAGCCTCCAGCAAAATCCTCTAACAAGATTATCTTAGAATCATTATCAAACTAAGATATAGAAAACAGGGATATTATTCATCAGAAGATAAGAATAGTTCAAAGGGCCATCTTTCACAAAAGGAAAATAGTTCCAGTAGTTTCATCCACAAGCTCTATCTTAGAGAGACTTATCAACTTCTCACATAGCTCAGGGACCATTACTATTAGTCACCATCTGCTTATCATTTATTTAAATGCCAAGCCTCTAGCCTGTATCAATATAACAAAACACCATAGAATCCTGTTTAAGCCTAAAAAAAAGCTCTAAATTATAGTTTATCACAGAAAAACTTAATTAGTTCTGGCTGTTTTGCTTATTAGAAATTAAATCACTTATAAAATAAAAACCCTACTGCCCCTCCCTAAAATTATTGTTTAAAAATCATATAATAGTTTAAACGATTATATCTTCATTTTAATACTATTTTAATCAATCTCACAATTTAAGTTTGCCAAGTCAAAAAAATCAAAAGAGAAATGAGACTGATTTTCCTTGTAAATGGCCCACAAGGGTAGAGCAAAAATACCCAAGTTCTGTTTTAAAAAATGATGAAAATTTTTAAGTTTCTAATTTTACTGCTACCACATGAAACACCAGTGCTTGGAGCGTCACAGGACACTTCTTGGTTTAGCATCAAGACCCTAATTTACAACAGAATGGAAAAGCAACATTGCCTATACTATCTGGTAAGGAAGCTGGTGTACCCAAGGAAGACCAATATTCCCAAAGAGTTGTCCATTTTCTCTCCTGATTAGCCCAAGAATAAAGACAAGGTTAAAAATACTGAGCTAATTCCATTTCTGGTTCGTGACACTGCCTCGGTGAGCCTTAAGCAAGTCAGAAATTAAATTAATTTATTAGGCCAAGATAAGCATGATTAAAAATCTAAAAAGATTATCTGAAAATGTGGGTGTAGAACACACAGTGCAGTTCAGTACTACCCCTGGGGTACTACCCCAGTCCCATCCTCCTCCCTTCGCTACATGCACGAGTGTCATGGACATCTGGACAGCAACAGGCACAACATTCTTCCAGCCTGTGAACCTAAACAGCACTGCTGAGCTGATGCCCCAGAAGCTACAAGGTGTCAGTCTTGGTAGTCACTAAATTCAACATGTATCATAACCCATGGTTGCCCGAGCCCAAACATAGAGTAATTAATATTTCAATCTTCACATTCTCGTAAATTATTTTCCTCTTAGCTGCACTCTTCTTCCAAGTACACTTAGACCAGGTGTTAAACATCCCAAATCTTCTTGTTCAAGCAGATTCAGAGGACTAAATTTAGCACTTAGAAACAAAAGGAATTCCATGCATGTGGGTGAGAGAAACAAGAACATCCAGCAAAGACGTCCTAAATCGGCCGATAACCGAAAACCAACCATGACTAGGGGCTCTTCAGTGGTCAGCGGTGGAGACTAGGATTGAGTGCTGTGTTTTTAGCACAGATAGGAGAGAGGGGAGGGAGAAGACCATGTACCATGGGTCCTGTGAAGACTAAAGAGTAAAGGCCTGCAGGGACTTAGAATCTGAGCGGGCCTCTGGTTGAAAGCCTATCTAGGTTAACTCAGCACACACTAGCCTGCAGCCTTCTGAAATGGGTGCAGGCCAGCCACCTTCTAGGAGATTTCAGCCCTGTAAAGCAAAAAGGGGTAAATTGGGCATTTAATGCAAGTTCTGTAAACAAACTTTAAATTCACATCTAAATATTCTGACGTGTACTCACAAGGTGCTCCCGTATACATGATGGAAAACAGGTTTATCCCAACTGTGCAGGCATAGAACACTGGCAAAGCTCGCAAGCCGTTAGGGACTGGATCCGCCTGTAAAATATCATTGAGACCGAGACCGTAAAAGCTCTGAAAGCCACCCAGGGACCTAGATCTTTGTGAAAGAGCATCTTTGGAGATCCCAGTGCCAGTGACCACCTCTCCACTGAAGCCCCCAAGGCTAACTGGGCATCTCTGACACCTGCTCCAGGAAGTCTGCCTGTCAAAGTGGATTTCTACACCTACCTAAAGTTAAGTCTGTGTTTGGCTTTTTGTTTTGTTTTGTGTCTGTGTGTGTGTGTGTGTGTGTGTGTGTGTGTGTTGCTTCAATGCCCAGTGCTCTGAGGTGCCTGCCATCCAGATGTTAATCTTAGCACACACGTGAAGATAATCTAGACACCTGTAAGAGCTGTCAAGAAGAGCCCATGAGAGTTATAATCTTCCTGACTTTTATTACCTACAAAGATTTCTTAGAAATACAATATTCAGTAGAGTATACCTGTAGTCACCTTGCCTAGAAACCTGACAAAAATGCCGTTATCAGTGACTCACTCAAGCACTAAGGTAAAAAAATCAATCGTGCACTGGTTCGTCTCTCACTCAACAGAACACCAAGCACGTTTCTGAGCACTGAAATACGGGAGTGAATGAGACACATGTGCTGTCCTTGAAACTGACATTTACATTCTAGTATGGAATAACACAAAGTACTAACAAATGCTATGAAAAAAATAAAGGGTAAGGGGGTAGGGGTAGTAATGGAAGGGGGTTCGAGAGCAAGTGTCAGTGGAGGAGACACACGGATGTGTAAGTCACCAAGCATGCACCACCTAGGGGTAAAGAAGGAGCCAGCTACCTGGGAAACATAACATTCCAGACAGAGAGGTCAGCAAGAGCAAAAGCCCTAAGGCAAAAACTTGCAATGCTTAAGGAACAGCAAGGAGGCCAGTATGACTCAAAACAAAAAGAGTTTGAGCTGTAACAAACATGTATTGATTGCACAAGAAAACAGAGTCCAACACTTAGAGAGTGAGAGCCCAGACCCCAACACAAGGGAGGGCTAAACTGCAAAGCCGACAGCCTAACATTTACTGCTATCTTGATCACAATCCAATGGAAAGTCCTGGGGAGGAAGAGACAGAGGAAAATGCCCAAACATCCCAATCGTGATTCTAAAGTTGACAAAAATAACCACTATATTGAGAAGACAATGGCAGTGGCTTAAGATCCACAAAATAAGAGAAAGTATAGGTGCCACTCCAAATCAGCAGATGTTCACCCCCCGCCCCACTCAAAAGGCTGAGTTGGAGAGACTGCTAGATAGACACGCCATAATAAGAACAGTAAATGCCCTACAGAACCTAGGAACCTGAGCCACTAGGTCATGTGGGTCGCACTCAAAAGGCTGTCGACAGTATGACCCTGAGGTACTTATACATTTTCCTTCTGAGAAAAGTCTCCAAGGGACCTGAGAGCTCCCTTAGAGTCCCCAATATCAAAACCCAGTAGGACTTTACAGACAGAAGTAAGGACTTCCTGTAACAGATTTTCAAATACAATTTGGTGTTTTGTTACCAGACCAAATTTTAATTGGTTGGTCAGAGTACGGAGGAAGTAGGCCAGGTGTTAATGTTTCTGTATGACCCCCTCACGTATTCTGAGGTACCCAGCAATAAATTAGCTAGGAACAGAGTAGGGAGTGAATGACACTAAGTTTACCATAAAATACAGGCTCCTGGCTTTAAAAAGTTAGTTCGTCTATGGCCATGCCACCCTGAACAAGCCCAAACCCATCTGATCTCAGAAGCCAAGCAGGGTCAGGCCTGGTTAGTACTTAGATGGGACCACTAGGAAGACCAGGTGCTATAGGCATAAAAAATTTAAAATAAGAGATTGTGAGCAGACAAGGTCCTTGCAATCTATGAAGTCAACCAAAGGTTGACTCGCCTAAAAATAAATAAAAATAAAAAAATAAATAAGTCACAGTTCAAAAGAGTCTAGGAAAAAAGAAAAACATGAGCAGTCCCTCTCCCCTTCACTCCCTCCTGACTCCTCAGTCACTCCCAAAAGGTAACCAGGGCTGACAATTTAATGAAATACTTATTACCATATGACCCATCGAACACTTTATCTGGGAATAATGTATGCACCCACCCTCCGTTTATGTGCCCCCATCTGATTTCAACCAGGGCAGTTCATGTTCCACTCACTCAATGCTCCAGGGAGTTTCGTCGTAAAGAATCTGAGCTTGAAAACACGTCCTAGGTCTACTCAGTGTGCTTCCTGGCAGAAGGAGCCACCAAGGCCATGTTCTCTGACTGGGTCTACTGCTTATTCCCCGTCCCCAACTGAACTACCTCACCTCCATTCTGCTTTTTTCTGTGCCATAACACTCGGAAAACAGAAACTTTTGAAAAGCAATTCTAATGTTAACTTTAAAAATGGACACTTACTTACATTGGAAGATTTTAACACCCAGGACCCCAAAAGTTACTAGTCTAAGGATGTTTTCTTGAGATTTAAAACCCAGCTAGCCAGAAAGTCACACCTGTGGGCTGAAAACTCACCTGCTGTTGAAAGGTTGACGCGTGCAGGCGTGTGTTCATTCCCATCCTGAGGGTGGGGTGGAAGGACTGAGTCCTCAGTCAATATTGTGGCAAACACTATTTCAGTCATTCTCAGTCCTGCCTGCCCTCACATCCACACAATGAAGGGAGCTCAGAAGTTAACATATCTGAGGAAGCACTCAGTAACTGGGGTAAAGCACCTGGCAGGCCTTCCTCAAATGACCTCAAAATCACCCTCTGCACCTCAGGGCACCATTTCCCTCCAGGGAAGAAGACAAGTTTGTTTAGTACTCGGACACACAAGGCACCAGGACCAAGTGCTTCCCAACAACGGCACAGAAGCCCAGGACGAGGCCTTGGGCGCAGGACCCCAACAGGACCCTATCGAGTCCCCCAATTCTCCAGTGTGAAGCAAGCTGTGTGGCTCAGCTGAGAATGCTGAAAGACCTGGTCTGGGCCACTAGTAAGTCTCCCACTGAAGGACCATTGTCACACATGACAGCTCTGGGGACTGGGAGGGCCAGTCTAATCATACCCCTTCGCTGAATAAACATTACCAAACTCTGAGTCAGTCAGGGTTCATGAACTAACTGTTTACTCTCAGTCGCATTATGTCAAGCTTCAGATATATCAAGCTTTCCAAGTATTAACCTGCTTTACTCTGCCAGACTCATGGCACAGGGAAGAGGTCGACAGCCAGTTTTCCAGCCAGTCAGTGTCTATGTAGGAGAGGCAGAGTCGTGCCCTGAAGCAGCAGAACGAGACCAGAAGTGGCTCTGTGTAGTCTTATCACTGGCAATCAAGCTACCATCGGCCTTCACTCAAGATTTCTATAGTTTAGGACCATTTTAAGAACTTACAATGGACAGTTAAGAGCCATTCACCTCAGAAAAAGGACAACTTTGTTTCCTGAGAAAAACGCATTTATTCTTGCTGTAACTCAGTCCAATGACAACACCCTTGTTGACCCTTTAGAGCCAGTATCAGACTTCTTGATAAAAGAAATGCTATCAGGTCCCTGAAAAGGGATTTCAAACGGACAGGGAATTAAATGGTTGTCTAGATTATTTTTTATTTTGACAAACAATACAAAAAGTGCCTTTGCTATTCTTTTTTCCTACTCTGAGAAACCAGTCTCATCACTGTGAGAGATGGAGTCCTCACCAGAAGCTTATATCAGGTCACACTGAATAGTACTACCAAATCAACTAGGCAGACCCAGACACTCCATTTCACTGGCACAGGGGACATTGTGACTTGCTGAACCCCAAGCTTACGATTCAAAACAGTCTGTATGATGGTGGTTTAAAATAGCACACAGCTAGACAAAGCCACCCTAACAAATTTCCCTAATTTTCCACTCCCAGTCTCCTCTATTCCTCGGGCGCAACACATTATTCAATTTTCCATTCTGAACACCCTCTTTAGTACTGAAAACTCGCTTCTTTCATTCAAATTAGCACACAAAAAACAGTGTTCAGAGAACATAAGGAACTTTTTAACTTTCCAGGACCACATATGTACACACCAATCACATCTGCAAGGATGCTATTTCAATGCCATTAACTATGACCCATTTAAGGACATAAAAGGGATCTGGAAAAAAAGATTACCTTATGGAGGATGAATGCCCGAACGAGGAAGAATAAAATTCCAGACATGATACCAGAAAGCAGCGGAGAGACGAACCAAGACATCACTGGAAAAAGACATTAAAAACAAATGTCAACTAAGGAACTGGGTACCAAGCACACTTTAAATTTCAGCAGTCTGCCCCTCCGTTTCACACAACACACTCCCACACATGATGTCACGAACACGGCAAGGGGAAAAATTAAAACGCCACATACTAAGATGCCATTTAGAAGTAAACGTACCAATTTTTATCAGCTCAGACCACCTTACACCCTCCTGACCCTTCGCCACAAGGGAGAAGCCAATGGTGGCACCGACAATACAGTGGGTCCCAGAAATAGGGAGCCTCAGAAACGAGGCCACCAGCTGCCACGCAGCAGAGCCTGAAACAGTCAAGTTTTGGGAAACAGTCAAGATTTAGGAAAGAAATGGCAAAATTACACTATGCACTCTAAAAGAACCCTGTGAAAAGTACAGAGCAGGCAACTGCTGCCCGCCCTGGGCCGTGCCCACCGCTCACCGAACATGGCACTGACGGAGCCCGCCATCAGCAGCTTCGGCGTCGCGCTGTACATCTCCACGTCGATCAGCCCTTTCCTGATGGTCTCGCTCACTTTGGCACCGAGCAGCATGGAGCCCACCGTCTCAAAGATGCTGGCCAGGACGCAGGCCTGCTTCAGGGTCACGACCCCCGAGCCCACGGCCGTGCCGAACGAGTTCGCTACGTCATTGGCGCCCACGGAGAAGGCCAGAACGAAGGCGATGACGAAGCCCAGGACCAGCAGCCACAGGTACTCGACCAGCGGGCCGCCGGCCGCGGCCGCGGTGCTGGCCACCAGCGTGGCGGCGGTGGACGCCATGCCCACGCGGCGGCCGGAGCTGCGCGGCACTGCGGCGCGGCGTCAGGCGTGCAAACAGGCCGGAGTGCGAGGTCGCACAGACGCGCGGGAAACGCGCACTCTGTGTGGTGCGACACGCTGGAGGGCGAGCTGCGGCAGACGCGGCTGCTCACTGCTATACGCCGCGCGCGGGCATCCGCGGTCCGGGGCGCCTCGGGCTGCGGAGGGCTAGCGGCGCGGCGCGGCAGGCCATGGCGGGGACGCGCGGGGACGCGGACGCAGCCTGAGGGGACAGAGACCACAATGGCGCGCGCCCGCCGCCCCCGGCAGGGCGAGCGGGCCGCACGTGGCGGACGCTGCCCGCGCGCGCGCTCCCTCCGCGGGCGCCTGAGCAGACCTCCCGCTCCCCTTCCCGCCCGCGCGCCGGGGCCGCCGAGGGGGCAGCGGGCGCGGGGTGGGGGGCAGCACGAGGCCGGAACCCCGCCCGCCCAGGGAAGGATGCCCGTCCCCGCACTCACCACAGAAGACGCGGGCCGAGCGGGGGCGGCGAGCCCCAGGCGGGAGCAGCGGTGAACGGGGCTGGGTCCCCGGGCGCAGCGCGGCGCCTCCGAGAGCGACGAGAAGCACGAGCGGCCCGGGCCGGCAGCACCCCGGGCGGGGCCGGCCGCCACCTCGCCTTATAGCCGGCGCGCGGCCCACGTGACGCGCTGCGCGCGCGCGCGCGCCGGCCCGAAGCCCCGCCCCGGCGACGCGGCCCGGCGGACGAGCCCGGCGGCGGCGCTCATTGGCCGGGCCCGCGCGGGCGGCCACGCCCCGGGGTGGCTGGTCACGTGGGCCGGGGGCCGCGCCCCGGCGTTCCCCCTGGGTCCGGCCGCGCCGCCGGCTGACCGCGGGGGTCTTCGGCGGGGTCGTGGGAGCCGCAACCACTGTCGTTCCCGCTGCCTCCCACGGGCCCCAATAACGGGGCCGGCCTTGGGGCGCATCGAGTCCGCAGCGACCGGAGGCCACACCCGGCCGGCGACGCTGCGGGGCCAGTGCCGGCAGGCGCTGCCCCGAGCTGGCGGAGGCGGGGGCTCGCACGGCCGCCGCGCTCCCGCCGGAGGCAGAGTGGGCAGTCACGAGGACTCAGCCGTTCCCGGAGGGCGCGGCGACCCGGGACGCCCCCGGTCACCGCCGCCCCCTTCCCCGGACGCCTGCGCCACGGCGGCGCGCGGGGGCGGGACACACCAGCTCCGAGTCCTGTCCTCGCTGCTGGCCGCTGCAGCGCGTCGCTCAGAGCGAGTCTTAGGGCTCCGACCGCGCCCTCCCGGAAGTGGGTTGTTGGCGGGCATCCGATCCGCGCGCGCGCGCGCGTGTGTGTGAGAGAGAGACACACACACACACACACACACACACACACACACACACACACACACACACACACACACACACACACACACACACACACACACACACACACACACACACACACACACACACACACACACACACACACACACACACGACTCAAGCTATTCAGTTCTGTACGTGCTGACTCCCCGTTTAGCTCTTTTAGTAAGTATTCCTGTTGTAGAGTGCAGAGAGGATGTAAGGGCGTGTTCTCTGCATCCCGGAAGAGGGACTGTTTTCTGGTTCCTGCATGGTCTGAAATGCAATTTCCGAATAAAATTTGCTCTGCACATTTGGGGGCATTTCATCATACAGCTTGAGATCAAGACGAACCGATCAGGCCACGAGGAATTACGGTCTAGTTTCTTGTCAGGGTTGCAGTGAGATTAAAAGAATTCCAAACAGAAAACCCCACCATGCTTAGGACGTGCGGGATCCACCCCTTCCCGCTCCTCTCCGCCCCTGCTCTCTCTAGCTGCAGAGCATGGACTAGCAGAAACCAAGGTGTTGTAAACCTCTTAAGTCCTTGCGATGTGTCAGGCTTCTGTGGAGACTGAGCCTCCTCTGACCTACCTACAGTGGAGTCCTATGGGTAATTTACAAAGTTCTGGGTCCCAAGGTCATGTCAGAAAAAAATGTGTGCCCCAGAGCACTGACCCTGGAGTGCAATTTGGATGTAATTCTGGCGCCTTTGAGTGTACCCCTCCCTCTACCCTAACTTTATTCTGAGGTTATGAAAAATTTGATTAAGAGGACTCACCTGTTAAAGGTCCTTAAGAGTTCCACTATTTAAAATGATTTTCAAAGTAGATATTTGTAGAGAAATTGCAAGAGCTTTTTCTGGTGTGTTTTCTCACCCAGTCCAAGGGCATACTCTTGCCGGTCTGTAGTACGCGCTCTTTGTAAGCACTGGCTGAGCAGCCTGTGCAAGGCGGTGGAGCAGCTGTGCAAAATATCCAGGTGAGTGCAGTCAGGCTCATGGGTGGGAGGGTCGGGACATTCCTTGGGAATCCCCTTGTGTTACAAATTAATTATTTGGGCTCTAGCATGATCCTCCCTTTCCTCCTGGATGTCTCAGAGTGCCTAAACCAGGCTACAGGGGAAGTCGCGGCTGGGGGTGGGTTCTGGCCACCTCCCTGAGGGGTGGTAGAAACCTGGCCTAGTCTTGGTCCGGATGCTTCATCCTGCCCTGGGGTGGGGAGTTGGGTTCCACCTGAGAGAGGTTACAGTGCCTTGAAAGGGAAGAAAGAGAAAGTGTGAGGACCACTGCCAATTGACACAGTGGTGCTGGCTGTGACCTTCCCTCTGAATAAGGGCAAGAGCACAGACCCTAAGGGTGTGTTTCTCCAAGAACTTATAAGACCCTAGCTAGACTGACTGTGTTTTCGGTGGTTAAGCACTGAGACCTTAAAGCCAGACCACCTCCTTTGTCACACCTGTCATGTGATCTCGGCAAACTGCTTCTCTGCCATGTGTGAGGTCCCTCCCTCACAAGGCTGTGGCAAGCACTGGATCAGTCCATAGTCCATATACGTAAAGCCCTAGGGGGTGACCAGCATGGCTAGAGCCATCTCAGTGCTCCATCTCTCTTTACCCAGCAACTGTTGAAGGCATACTGTGCACAGCCCATGTTTAAAATGCAGTGTGTGTCCAGTGTCAGAGCTGCTTGTCTGGACCAAGCTTTCAGCCTTCTCTCATTCCTGGTAGAGACTGGAGGGTCACAAAATGGGCCTGCTGCCTCTGTGGTGGCACAGTGCATGTGAAGGGCTCACTGATCCAGACCATGACTGCCCAAGGGGTCTTTGGTGAGTCAGTGCCACTTAGCCCATGAGTCTAAGAGTCCCTCACTCACCCCCAACCTCAGAACAGAACAGGACAGCTTGTCACATGCCGCTGAACAAGCTGGGCAGGCACCTCGGTTGGGAGTTTCTTGGAGATAGCCCATCCCTCCTGAAATCAGTGGGGCAGCTGAGTTGCTGGCAGCTGGGGCAGCAGACAAGCTGGCCCCTGCAGGCCCACGGGGTGGCCAAATACAGGAGGCAGCACCACTGTGCAGAGCTCAGAGAGACTTGCAGGCCACAGATCTGAGGTCAGCACTAAATAAGCATGAGGCCAGCATCTTGAAGACAGTCCATGAGGAGAGAGCACTATGGTGGGGACAGGGACACAGTGGAGCCAGACCGGGATCAGAGGCCATTTCAGAGGCCGTCTATAAAGACTTCGATGGGAGCAGAGGGGATAACACCCAGGGAGGAGTCTTGGAGCGGGGAGAACCGCCTCCATGCCACCCTCCCTGCCTTGCACCTGGCTACAGCCCCAACGAGCAAGACAGTAGCGACTGCCAGGCACAGTTTTAGGTGCTCTATACCTATGACACTCTCAGTGCACCTCTGATAACGTGCTCTCACCTTAATTTACAGGTGCAGAAACAGGCACAGAGTGAAGCAGCAGTTAGACCAGTGAGAGACCTAGGGAAGTTCAGTCATCTGAGTGCCTTTTTCCCTGTCCGTCAATAAGGGCCAGGCAAGTGCGGTGCCCTTAGGTGTTAACTCTCATTTGCATTTAACACATTTACTTCCCCTTCTTTCCTCCTTATTTCTATTAACTTGGGTGGCTTTTACAGCCTGTATTTTAAGCATCCTCAAACCCTGCTGGGATGGAAAAAGGCATTTCCAGGAGACCTGACTCCATGATTATACCCAGTTTCCCCGGGGTGAGAAGAGATGGGAAGCTAGGGCACATGTCCTCTCCAGAAATAAAGTTGACGAGTGGCCTAACAATGTCTTAAGTTTATGGAAAAACTCTGTCTTCCTGAGACTTCCTAAGAAAGGAAATCTATCTTGCACCCACCTGCAGTCGATTCCTACAGGCAATAGGTTCAAAATAATGCCTCAGGGACTACATATCACCATCACTGCCACCCTTTCCCACCTGCTCCAGATATGGCCAGCCTCTGTCTTCAAACTTTCCCTCACTCCCCATCAAACAGCACTGGACACCCTACCCTTGGCTCTTCCCCCAACAAGGTCCACAGAAAGTTCCAGAAAGAGAATGTAAGAGGAGGGCACTCTCAGGCAGCCAGACAACCCAGCTTCGGCATGGAGACTCAGTGGTTGCAGTGGTTTCAGGCCAGTGTCCCACAGCAATAAAGACCTGGATTTCAGTTGTGCCAGGCAAGCTAGTCCATTCCTCCACCAACACAAGCATGGGGGCTGGCCTACCCAATCCAGACTTTATGCGCCTCCCCCTGACAGCTCATCACCTGGGTTTTGAGGTCACACACATGGGAGTAATGTGGCATGGGACCCAGGCCTGGGGGGTGTGTGGGTGGCAGGAGTCAGAAGTACAGCTCTCAGAACTCAAAACAGCCCCCACGTCTCTGGTTCCCCTCTGAGCCAGCCCTGTGTTCTTGGCCACTTCTTTAGAATGACCTCTGGAGACTTAAACCGAGACCCCCATCTTCTACAAGGCCCAACTTTTCAGCTCATACCACAAAAGCAGGGAAGACAGGGAATCTGCTGGAAGCCCAGGAGTCTTGTGTAATGATAGTACTGCAGCAGAAGGGGGTGAGGTTGGCTCCCTGCCACCACCCCTGGACATGTGGCTGTAGGCTGAGAGTGAGTGGACAGCAGGACATGAGTCACCCACAGAGCTATCCTAGGGGGTGGAAGTGGTGGCTCCAGCTGTCCCATCACTCCCCACTTTTCACTCCTTCAAACACGTAGTCTGCCATGGACCTGGTGAGTCAGCAAGACTGACCAGCCCTGCCCTCAAAAAACACCCTTTTCCACTAGAATCTCACAGAGGACGGGCCACAAACACCAGCATGGAGGAGCAAAGTCGACTCCCATCCCAGCCACACAGCCCCGCTTCCAGGATGTTTTTATTGATCACCAGCTGTCCCAGCAAGCCTTCCCAGAGCCCCTGACTCTGTGCCAGGACACCTGTCCCACAGCCTAGCCCCAATTCAGAGCCTCCTGCTCCCACAGGATATCCACCCCGGCCAGCTCAGGGGCCCCCACACACTTGTCTAGGCCCTCAGCATGGGAAAGCTCTTTGAGAAAGCCTGTCAGGGCTTGTGGGCAAAGTTGGGAAGAGGTGTCTATCTCAGGCAGTGACCAGTGCCCAGGTCTGCACCTCAGCTTTGCAGATCCAGAAATCCAAGTCTTGGGGGGCTCAAAGTGAGGCTTCCACTGTTGGGGGCTGCTGCATGGGAGACAGAGGTTCTGAGCGGTACCCTCCTTTGTTTTCAGTGGGGGAATCTGTTTCCAACACTGGGGATCCCCTTGCTTCTGCCTAGGGCCTTGCTCCTCCAAGTGTGGTCAGCCAGCCAGCAGCCAGGCAGTATGCAGCCCGACTAAAGCCTTTGGGCCCCGCCCAGACCCATGTGTCAACAGGAGCCCCTGAGACTCATGTGCACGTTACAGGTGGGGACACCATCACAGCCACGCCTAATGATAGGAATACGTTCTGAGAAACGCATCGTTAAGCGATTTTGTTGTGCAAACATCGGAGCGACCTACGCAAACCAGGATGGTCTGGCCTACTGCACACCCAGCCTGTGTGGGGTGCCTGCTGCTCCTGGCTACCAGCCTGTACATGTATTCCCATTCTAAGTACTATAGCAGCTATGACAACATAAGTACTGTGTGTCTAAACACATCTAAACATAGAAAAGGTACCGTGAAAATACAGTGTAGATAACTACACCTGCAAATGGCACTCACCATGGATGGAGCGGGCAAGACTGGAGGGTGACCAGAGGTGATGGCTAAGGACATGACTGCACAACTGCAGGCTTTCAACACACTGCACACCTAGGCTGCACTACATCCATAAAAAATATTTCTTTCTATAAATTAACCTTGGTTTACCATAACTTTTTTTACTATATACTTTTTTAAGTCTTTGACTCTCATAATAACACTTAGCTTAAAATACAAACATACTGTTCAGCTGTAAAAAATAAAAAGATATGTTCTTTTAAAAGCTTTATTTACCAAATTTTTTTTTGCTTTGCTTTTGAAACTTTAAAACTAACACATACACATGGGCCTGGGCCTGCACAGGGTAGGGTCATCAATATCAGGGCCTCCCACCTCCACGTCCTGTCCTAGGAAACAGTCTCAGGGGCAGTAACAAGGGTGGAGCTGTCACCTCCTGTAACAACGCCACCTTGTGGAATGCCTCCTGAGGACCTGTCTGAGGCTCTTCTCAAGGAGGTGTCATTCGTCCCACAAGTATGTCCCTGGTGGTTGTTTGACTTGTGTCTGTTTTTGTCACAGATTCACTTGTGAGCAGATAAAGTACAGTGAACATTCCTCTCTACCAATGAAAGAAAACCTTTCTGGGTTGGATCCATGTTTTCATGCTTTGTAAGGAGCTTGCTGTGGTCTGCAAAGGCTTCTGCCAACCCCTTCACTGTGCATTTTCTTGGGGGTTCTGCAGTTTCCTTCTCTCTTGCCCCATCTTCAGTCAGCAAAACAAGGTACACTGTTCCACAGCATGCTTTTTTTATACATAAATAGAAGGTATACATGCTAAAATCATGATAAAGTTATAGTAAATACACTAACCAATAACACAGCCACTTAGGGTCATCGAGTACTACGCACTGCACAGTCATATGCACCATACTTTTATACGACTGGCAGCACAGAAGGTGAGTGCACACCAGCACCACCGCAAACACGTGAGCAATGAGTGGACATCACCAGGCGATAGGACTTTTTCAGCTCCTCCGTAACCCTATGGGTCCACCGTCACGTGGCAGTGATGTCATGACAGCTGCGACACTGCTGTGCAGCTCATGGCTGTACAATAGAGATTCTTGTTATCTGGGAAATTTAGAAACTATATTAACATGTGTTTTTTTTCAGTCAGATGCTGAAAAGTCAGCACCTTTTCTTATCAAGTCCTATTTTCGTGAGCAAGAGCTGCTACTACTTTGGCCTGGGAGCAGCTGGGCACATAAGCTTGGGCGCTGGGGGTGAAGCCTTGGCTCCATCATCTACTGCTATGACCTTGGGCAGGTCACTAATCCCGTCTGAGCCTCTCATCCCTTCTCTGTAGTTGTGGATAGCGGAGCCACAAAGGGAACCAAGCAAGTAAAGTGGTTAGCACTATACCTGGCATTTGGCAAGCACTCACCACCTTGGACACTAACTGGGGTAGGGAGCCCCGGGTTTCCTATAAACTACACTTGCCATCTTTTAGGGTGAAATGCTCCTGCAACTGCTGGTCTCTTCCACATGTCCTTCCTAGATTTACTTTCAAAAGAGACTTTCTTTATTCCTGGGGGCAACTTACTGTGACACCAAAATATATCCATTTCAGGACTGCTCACTTAATTTTTTCCATACCCACCATCTGCAGAAAGTTGAATTTTTAACTGTGACCTTCGATAAAGCCTCTGACGATGATTCATGAAAACCTTAAATTAGGGAATAGGGCTCTCACCCTCCTAGTTCCAGGCACCTTCAACACATTGTTCCATTTCATTTTCACAACTGGATTAGATAAAGTGCATGCTCAAGTGCTCTTACTGGTTTTAGGTAAGCAGCAGTGTGCCTGGGGGCCTGGCACAATCCAGACACAATGGTGTTGGATGAACTGGATGAGTGAATGACCCCAAGCCCACTGTCCTTCCTGGCCCCTGTTGCCTCCAGATTTAAACCACAGGAGTGACTCATGGGGTGGAGCTGTCTGGCTAGATAAGGGCGAGAGAACTCCCCTCATCAAAGGGCAGCCTCACTGCAAACATTCTGCTCCATTGTCCCCATAAGAACTCATATTGACCAGACTTGGGTTCTCAGTATTCAGTTCAAAAAATGGTCACAGAAATGATCTGTGCTTGTTGTGAACGACACTACACGGAGGAGTATCTGGTCAAAAGTGGCCTTCCTCACGACCCTGACTTTCTAACCTAATACTCAAAACAACCACCACTAACTGTTCTGCGAGCTCACCACACTATATACATTAGATACATACAAAGGGTCGCATGTCAGTCACGCCTCAATAAAGTGGCTTAAAAAAAATTCCTGCAATGGGCACATGCAAACATGTAAGGTGTCGATGCTGCTTCTCTTGTGTTAGAAATGGGATCATGCCATGCACAGGCGTGTGACTTGTTTCCTTCTCTTGACCTTGTGTGTCTTAGAAACTCTGCACATAGAGTCCTGATTCTCATCTTTTAACATCTGCACAACAGCCCAGAATGTATGTGTTCTAGTGTAAGGGACCTGCTGGGCCAGGCACTCTGCAGAGGTTTCACTTTGTGTACCACCACCAAACTGCACCAGCATAAACACCCACCCAGCCAGAGCAGAAGAAAAAGTGGCAGTTTCAAGGCTGGGGTGCTCAGATTTGCCTCAAGCCACGCATGGTGGGAGTCTCACAGCCTGCCCACAGCTCTGTATCAACGCCAGCCCCCACTTAGCTGCAAAGGCAAGCCTTCCAGGGACCTATGTCTGCCTTCCCACTGTCCCTCCCAGTTGCATCAGATCCTCTTTCCTCACTCTGCCATCATCCCGCCACAGTCTCCAAAGCCTCCTTGACCAGTTGCCAGCAACCTCTTCCTTGGGGCGTGTGTTTGCTTTTCCAGTGAGGTCACCCTCACAGCCACCTCCTGGCTGTGCCCAACCCTCCCTCCACAAGCCTGTTGGCATGGTGGTTGCTGGTGGAGCCAGCGTGGGTGACCTGGCACTGAAGAGCCAGCCTTGGCCACTCAGACCTTTAATTCTGAGGTAGCTCAACACCTCAGTGAAAGGCTGGCTGAGTGCCTGCGGCCAAGAGCTGGGATGACTGGGCCAACCCTCACCCTCCCTTCCTCCTTACCCACTTTCACTTCCATCTGTCTGCTTGTGCCTGGGAATCCTAAAATGGCCAACAGAGGTCAGCACCAAGGTTCACAGCCCTAGACCGAGGACTCCTAACTGCAGGTTCTGATGGGCCTTTGATGGAGAAAGAAGACAGGACCCAGGGCAGAGGGAGGGGGACCACTGCTGGTGGTCCAGGTCCCAGACAGTGCCCAGTCTAGCTGACAATCTGGCCTCCCTCTGCTGCTATCACAGACCCAGGACCAGGGCCAGTGGGTGCCAGGGCCTGGCCCCAGACTGAGGGGTATAGGCATGCCCATCTGCACCGCCTCCCATGAGGCCCTTCTCATTTTCTCCAGTATTCTCGGCAGAGTCAGCACTTCTCTCACTGCTGTCTCTATCCTGCTGCCTTCAAAACCCATGTGCTTCCTCTTGTCCGAAGTGTCACTTCTCTGTGCCCCATGCTCCTTGAGATAATGTGGGCATCTACCACCTTCCTCACTCTCCTGCTATCCCTGGCCCTGTGAACCCCTCGCGCAGCTCCTGCAATACAAAGTGCTGGTCATGGCCTTAGGGTCGTCCATGGGGGACATATGCTCCCCCTCCCACTCCCTGCATAGACTTCCTCCACACCGTACCCCCAGGTCTCCCTGGGACCCTGGGGCCATAGTTCTAACTTCATCCAATAGGATATGGAACATGTTCAGACTGAAGACCCTTTGCCTCTCTCCACCAGCAGGCTGCACCTTCCCAACTCAGGGTCACCAACTACAGCGCGTCTCTGAGGTACCAGAGGCACCATGTCACATCCTCAGAGCCCATCTGTCCTTCCTGGCATGCTGGCCCCCTCCCAGATGGGCGCCTCATTCCAGCTCCCATCCCCACCTTCCCCACTTTCTACTTTCCACTTCCAACCTTATCAGGCCCTTACGTGGATAGGGGGAGTGGGAATAGTGCCTCTCATCTAGACCCCACCAAGACCACGGTCTGCCCACACCTGGTCTGAAGCACTCAGCTCCCTTTCCCACTTAGACGAAATCAGGCAGTAGAAAGGGAGCAAGGGAGGGCGGGTGTAACATCATAAGGGGCTGTGTGAGCCAGACCAGACCCCACCCCCCAGGGCCACTGCCCTGAGACGCTTGCTCAGCACCCCCACCACAGTCATTCCATGACCTGCTTTGGGGCTGACTCTTCAGAGGCAGTATCTGGCGGTATGGGGGCAGGTGACCCAGTTTTCTTGGCTGGAGTCAGGGAGCAGCGGGCCCCAGTGCCCATAGGTGTCATCTCCTCTTCTCGCCCTGTGGCTGTGCTGCCCCTGCTGTCAGGTGCTCTCACCTGCTCCAGCTTCCTGTGAGGTCTGACTTGCAGCAGCTTTTCTCACTGTACCTAAAGAAAGAGAGGGCTCCTGACCCGCAAGGACCATCCCGCTCCTGACCCCAAGCCTCTCCCACTCCTGACCCCTCAAAGTCCCTCCCCCCTAACTCCCCAAGGCCCTTCCTACTCACAACACCCCAAAGCTCCTCCTCCCTTAACTGCCCTTAAGCCCCTCTTGCTCCTGACCCCCAAAAGACCCACGCACTTATGATGCACCCAAACCCCCTCCCATTCCTGAATCCCCAAAGCCCCTCCTGCTCCTTGCCTCCAAAGCCAGCCAGACCAAGTCAAACTGTGTCTCCCCTGGCTCCCCAGCCTGCACTGCTCCCCCACCCGCTGGCAGCATCTGTCATCTCAAGCACTTGCAGAGTCCCTTTAGGCACCACTCCAGTGATAGAAGGACACCAGATGCTGTGAGGAGGTGGGGACAGAGGACATGGAGGAGAAAAGCAAAGACACAGAAGGACGTGGGTGGGTGGGAAGGAGAACCTTGGTCTGCCCCATCCTGTGTCTGCCCTTGCCCTCCTTCCCAAGTTCAGCCCTCACTCCCTAAGCACTAGGCCTTCCCCACCCCCAGCTTTATCCCACTTCCAACCAGCCTCTCGGGGGCCACGCCCATCTAAGCCATCACTTTCAGGAAGTCTCCCTGCCACCCTTGCTGACAGGACACAACCCAGGCGCTGTCCATCCAGGTACCCCGCAGCAGGGCCTCCTCTGTCCACCAGCTTTATTCTCTACAAATTCCCAGTGGAAAGAACACTGTTCCATCTGGCTTGTCACCACCCCTCTTCTGTGTGCTGAAGCTAGTGGGCTTGTGTGGTCACCCCAGAAGGTTCCCACTTCCTCCTACATATCAGCTGCTCCCTGCACGTCTCCTTGTTTCTGCCTTGCTGCAGCCTAGGTAGCGGTTAGTCATTGCCCAAGACCACAGGGCTTGCAGGGCCAAGCCAGTGTCAGTCAGCCCTTTGTACTCTACCCAAGGGCCATGTTGTCCCTCCTTAAATGCATGGGTTCTGACATAAGTTCCCCACCTGGAGTACTGCTTTGCTGGAATGACCTGTAGGAACGGGGTGACCGCCCTTCCACATGCTGTGCCACTCACCGTGTGCTCAGGGTGGGGCACAGCAAGTGGGCAGGTGCTCCAAGGCCCCAGGGCTGGTGGCTGGGAGCAATGCAAGTCACATCTGGGCTCCCAGTGCCTGGCCTTGGGTTGGGTGTCACCTGCAATTCTTACTGGCTTCCCAGGGAGTCCAGTCCTAAGGTCCTCTTCTGAGGACCCAAGTTCACCCTGAGGCCAGGTTTGTTGTCCTAATTTATTTAATTGTGAGGTTTCTATGCAACGTGAAGAGGTGGCTGAGCTTTGTTGAACCGGTCACCACTCTTTGCCCAGTAGCTCCTGCCACCTTGCTCCAAGGCAGCTTCCTGGGTCTGCCTCTCTCTGCGGCCCTCCACCAAGGAGTGATGGGGACAGAGGGGTGCCTGTGGACCCAAGTGCAGCCACTTAGCCACACAGAAGGCTCTTGCTTCCCCAAGGCAGGTGCCCTCCAGGAGCTCAGCAGCAGCAGCCATGCAAAGGACCCCCATGAGGATCTAGGGCAATGAGAGACTTCCCAGAAGCAGAGAGGGATGCTCTGTGTCTTGGGGTGGCTGTCAGCAGCGGGGACATGACGGGCTAAAGAGGAAGAGAGCAAAGGACAGAGACTGCACTGTGGCCTGGCGCTATGGCCCAGACTGTTCTCTGACTTCGCAGGTGGGGGCTTCCTTCCCTTGCAGCTTCTCCTAATCTGATGTTTGAGGGGAGGTGGCAAAAGCTGTCCCTTTGTACTTTAGGACCTGGGCTTCTGCCTTCCAGTCCCAACAAGCACTTACAGAGTGCAAACGCCATGGTATTATTCCTTGTCACTTTTGTTCTGTGATATCTGTGTGCAAATCTGTCAACTGTGTCACACGGCAAAACATTTCTCAAGGAGGGCTGTGCTGAAACAATTTTAGAAACATCGCTGAAAAGGAGAACATCCACCAACCCAAAGCTGAACAAAATCTCAAAAGCTGACTCTTGTCCCAGGATAAAGAAGACTGAGACATATGTCCTGAGCTTAAGCAGCTCTGAATCCAGGGTGAAGAGACTATGACACTGTGACAAGATGTGAAAACCATAATAGAGGGGACACTGGGAGGAGGTGGCTTGTGGCAAAGGGTGGCTGGGGACAAAAGGAAGTGGTGTCCTGCTGGGTGTGAACCTAGGGCTGTGGGGCCCGGCCCATGGTGAAGGGCAGGGGTGACAAGATCAGAAGGGGCCAGACACTGGCTTTATCCTGTGAGACAACTGATGGTTTCTGTCATCTCAAAGGGGGTGACACAGAGGGTAGCACATTCAGGCCACTGTGGCGTTTGTCTAGTCCAAAGATTTTTCAGGTTTATGTGAACATGGATCCTGACAAAAACTTATGACACAGTCCACCACCAGTCTGACACGAGTGTCTGTCCTCCTGACCACTGTCCAGAGGGCCCAGCTCCTGCTCTCTCATTTCTTCTCACTGTCCTACCTGGGGAGGGGCAAGAAGGGGAGAGGCACTTCCCCAGCACCTCTTGTCACACCTGGGACAGGGGGAAACTGGTTGTGGCTCAAGCACAGAGAGGGGTCTGTCTCCTGGCCCCCAAGTCTCCACTGAAAAGGTGGACATGGAGAGGATGGCACGAGGTGCCTTATCACCCTTGTGCTCTTTCATGTAAACGTGTCTGTGGCCCCCACACAGTGTTGGCCCTGTTCTAGCAGTGCTTGAGCCAAAACTGGGAGAGGTGGGTGAACGTACAGTGTCAATGTAGGCCAACAGGCAGCGCTGGGGCTTTGCCACCCTCAGCCAGCCGCTCGGACTGCACACATTTACCTGGGCACAGCTGCCCAACTCTAAGCCCATGAGCTCGGGGAGGGTGGCATGGTGCCCTCTGGGTCCACTCCTCAAAGGCTGGCATCTGGTGTCCTCCCACCCAGGCTGCTGTCCACACCTGCCCCACCCCCTGCATGAGGGGTCTACTGCCTCACTTCCTTTGCCCTTGCCTGTGACCACCCGGGTGCTACCTGCAAGGTCACTGGAATCCCAGCCCGCAGGCCTGCTGTGGCCTTTGAATCTTTGTGAAGGGTCAGGACCTCGCCCTGCATCTTAGTTCCAGCTTCCTGGTGTCAAGTGTTTGTCACCAAGGCAGGAGATTCCTGGAACCAAGGATCACCGATACACTCCTGTGTTCCTGGCACAGAGCCGAGCAGGGCACAGGACCTGAGCGCTGAAACCTAACAGTGATGGGCACAGACTGGTGTTTAAGTCCTCAGCCTTGCTGAGGTGTGTAGGACTGCAGTGGAAACAGCACCACAAACTGAGATGTTGCAAGGTCAAGGGAAGCCACGGGAAGACTGCTGCATTTAGCAGGAGCTGATGCTTTTTACCTCCACTAGTGAGGTAGAGGTCAAAGGGTACTAGCTCCTATTTGCTTGTGTTTAGTTTTAGAGTTTTCTCCGCCCTTGTGACTTTTATTTTTGAAACATAAGCATTAAAATGGTTCCAAAAGTCAAGTCAGAACAAAAAGATATTTCAGTGTACTCTCCTCTCTGTTCCTCCCTTCAGGTTCCTGCTGCCCTGCAAGTGACTGAACTCAGTCTCTTTTGTTTCTGCTTCTTCCCTCTCCCCAATGGTACCCCTGCAGTCGGCTTTCAGGGCTCTGTGATGATGGGGTTAGTCACCCAGCTGCCTGCCTCATCACAGATACTTGCCTCAGGTCCCCAAGGTGTTCCTGTGAGTGGTAATGGGGCTGCAGCCCAGTCCTTGAGACTCTGGAGGCTGAGACTCAGGTTTTGTGACCCCTGACCTGACCCCAGCTGACTGGCCAGCCCTTGTGCTGAGGGAACTGTGCAGGCTGCCTGAGTGTAAGATGGCATTTTTCCAAAAAGGCCAAAGAAGCACTTGCTGCATCCCTGCTCTTTCCCTACACTCACGAGGGAGAAACAGCACTTCACAGTTCTGGACATTTCTTGGTGACATCTGCAAAGTTCCTGGGGACTTCTTGGTGGGACCTCATACACTCAAATAAATAAAGGCTCTTGCCATAAGTTAGGCACAGGAAGTGGGGTACCCCAGTGAGGGACCAGCTGGGCAGCTGGAAGGACTGTCCTGGAGTCAAGCTGCCCATGAGTTAGCAACAGGAGGCCCCGGGTGCCGGGGGTAGGAGGCTTTCTCCAAAGGGTTGTCAGTCAGGGATGGGAATGATGTGACCCAGGGCTTGTCAGTGGTGGGCAGGTCGACCTAGAAGTCCAAGCCACTCAGGACCGCTGCTCTGTGTCTGCCCTGTACTCCCCACACTCCCTTTAAGGCATGGACATGAAAGAAGCCAGACTTTGGTGGGGAAAAGCAGGGGTCCTTTCCTGGATACCAGTGTCCCAGCCCATGCCCACATGTCCTTTCCTCACAGTTGGGGAAGTGCTGAAACCCAGAGGCTTTTGCATCTAACCTTCAGCCAACTTTTGTGACTTTGGGGTCTGCTGTGGGGGAGGTTGCTTCAAATGGGGGCTCCTGGCCCAGCAGCTCCCAGGCCCTGCAAAGGAGCCCCTGACTCTGAGCACAGATCAGTGAGTAGATATGGGCACAATAAGTCCCGGGCTGGGAAAAGAGTGACCCTGTGTCCCAGGAGACTGGCAAAGTGTGCCTGGCAGGTTGCTGGGGCCCAGTGTTGCCAGGCAGGAGGACCTCACAGCTCGCAGACTTCAGATAGTCTTCCCCTGGTCTCCTGTGCGTCCTGTCTCTCAGGGACAGGTGCCACCTGCATAAGTCCTCTGTGCTCATCTGTCCTGTCCCTGAAGTAGGTGCTAGCATGGGAGATGTTGGGGGTCAGGGGCAGCAGATAATTCCTGAGGAAGAGGCACCCAGTCTAGCTCCTCAGCTTTGCTGCCCCCTCCCGGGAGGCCTGGCATCTCCTCATGGTGTCAGTGTCCCCAACAGGTCTCTGGGCAGACAGTCTCAGGCCACTGAAGTCTTCTATATCAAAACAAAGTGGCTTTTCTGGCACAGGGGCTGGCAAGATGTGTTTGATGCACATTTACTTGGTGATCAAGCAGCTCAGTAGCAACTGTGGTAAGGACTGTGGCTTTGTTCAGGACAGCAGTGACCAACTGTCATCCCTTCTCCTGAAGTCCCCCTAGAGACACATCCTGCCTAGCTCCCTTGCTCTAAGCCTGTCCTGCGGGCAACTGGCCAAAGTGTCTGCTTAATTCCTCTAATTCCTCCCATAGATACGCTGGCAAATCAGTCAGAACTGGTCCACAGCTTCTCCCTCTTTGTGAGCCTGTCCTCTGCCTCCCTTAGGACACCTGGACTCTCATCTGGCCTTCAGTTGTTGGGTGTCAAGACGGTCTCTCTTCCCTCATAAATACTAACTGCTGTTACCTGGCCCTGGTAAATGAGGGGGCCAGTAAGATGGGCGGGAGCCTGTAGGAACCCTGAGTCAGCTTGGGGAGGGGCCTTGGGCCTAGGACACGGCAGCCATGGCCATACCAGGACCTCCACAGACATGACCATCTCCTGGGCTGCTCAGGCTTTCACAGCCTCACCAGTGACCCAGTGCTGATGGGTTTGAGGTTCTATCTCTGGGAAAGCTAACTCCAGGAATCAGTTAAGTCTTGGTTTATGAAGTGGGGCTTAGAATAACGGAATCCATTTTGGAGCTATTGTCTTGTTTTTAACCACTGGGAGGCAAAGTTCAAAGGCGGAACAATCGGTAAAAAGTATGCCTGCCCCAACTCCTTCCCTACTTCTCTGCCTCTTCTGGACTCTTGTAGTACGGTGTCCCTGGGGCTGGCCTCACGGGTCAGCTGCAAACCCTCTGAAGCAGGTGTTGGGAGGCCTCGCCCACTCTGGGCCAGAGTCTGTGACTATTGCTCTGGCTTTATTCAAACATGCTGAAACACTCTACCATAATCGCCAGTGCACCCTGCAGCCAGCAGCACCTGTAGGCTGGGCAGAAGTACAGGCCTTAGGCCTCTCCCTGGTCCATTTTTCAGAGCTTAGATCCCAAGTACTAACAAATCTCAGCCCCGGCTCTGCAGATGCACAGGTCACAGCCTGCCTGCCAGGGTCCCGATCCAGGTCTGGAACAGTCCTGCTGGTGTCTGAACATCTCTTTCAAATTGAACCCAGACCAGGGATGCAGGTTACATATTACAAAGGAAGTAATAAATCTTATAGCTCAATTACTTGAAAATAAATATCCGGCCACCTGACCCTCTGGCCTGAGACTATCCAATCTGTGGTGGAAGAATGTTCACGCAACCACAATGGCTGACCTCATCCTAAACTCCTGTCCCTAAATCGTGTGCTATTAAAAAGAGGAATCATTAAAAGGCACAAAGCGAGTAACCGAGGTGCTGACAGCGATCCATACTTCTGTTTGTTACACTTTTCAGAAGAGAAAGTAGATGGCATTGGTGACCTTGGGCTGGACCGTGGGTGGTTGGGAGAGCACTCAGCAAATAACCTTCCCACAGCCGCGCCAACAGCCAACAGTCAGAAGACTGTTTCTGGCTTTAATTCACAGATGAGCCAACAGGCCCAGGGCCCTGAGCATCCTGCCTGATAAAAGGCTGGCACGAGAGAGGGGCAATCAGGCCATCTCACCGACAGCCATGTGTATGGGAGCTGCCCCGGAGCCTCACCCCTGAAGCCCTGTGACACAGCGGCCAGGGGGGCCAGAGCCCACCCTGCCAAGGGTCTCCTCCCCTGACCAAGGGGTGAGGTCTGTCATGATGCAAGTGGCAGAATGAGGTCCTTGAAAGGGCTTCCTGCAGCCACAATAACCTCAAACCAATTCTCAAAACAGTGCCCCCTGGGCTGCTGCAGAAATGAGTGCCTTAAAGATCTGAGAGATGTAGGACAGGTAGACTCTACCTCTGACCAACCTTGCCTGCTGGGTCAGGGTGAAAGGCACAGTGCTGGGTGGGGGGGCATCAACACATACCCGGGGATGGACCAGCTCACCCTCCGACTACACTTCTGCAGCTTCAGAGGGCCCCTCCATGGAAAGGCGGCTTGGGCCACCTGGGGGTTCACCTCCCAGGCCCTCCCCCTTAACGCACAGCTGCAGCCTCCATTACCCATGTTGCTGTCATGTGGCCCCATGTCTTCTCACCTCTGACTACTCACGCCTCCTCTCGCCACAGAAGTGATGAGCTGTCTAATCTAGAAAAGACCTTTTGTTCCTCACTGGCCTCCACACCCTCCAGGCCCTGCCTTGTGCTTGACCATTGGCAGCGGTAGTGACTGTGTCCAGGGCCGGCTTGGCCACTTGACAGGAGAATCCTGGGGCTGCCAAAGGGGAGTATACACCAAAGAACCAGAGGAGGATGCGGCCAGGGTGTCCAGTGGGTGCTGGGGGCAGATATTGAACTGGACTGTCTTTGCACTGCATGGAGGGGGACAGATGCAGGTCTGAAGGAAAGGGTGTTGGTGTGGAATGCCATCCTGTGGCCATGACACTGTGCTGGGGAGAGCGTGGCCCATGTGCCTGGCACAGAGCACCCTGGACCCACCTACCAGTCACTCCCCATCCATAGGCTAACTGAGAAGGACACACTTGGCAGTGGAACGACCTCACACGGCCCTTGGCCTGTAAGGACAGGTGAAGAAGAAGCCTTTAAAACTGCCTCTCATAGAAATAATAGGCCAAAGACAGTACCACATGGGGGCACAGACCAGTGTCCCCACAGGTGAGAGTGCAGAGGTGGCCGTGCCCACTGCCCCACTGAAACTGCATCTGGCTGCTGCACAAATGGAAGCCCAGGCATCCTGCATCCCTCCTTCTCTGGGTCTCGCCACCCGCGTGGTTTCAGTTACCTGCAGCCAACTATGGTTAGAAATCATTAAATGGAAAATTCCAGAAATAAAAAATTCATGCATTTTTAAATGTGTGCCATTCTGAGTAGCATGGGGGAAACCTCCCACCCAGAACGTGGCTGATTTGTTGTCCGGTGTGTCCATGCCTGTGTGTGGGACAGGATGATACTGAGAGACCCATATACCCTACTACGGCAGACTGTCACAATCATCTTCTTTGAGCATCAATTATTCCTGTTACTCTCCTACTGTGTGCTGAGTTATACGTTAACATTGAACATAGGTATACACGTGTAGGAGAAAGCAAACTACACATATGGTTCGGTACTGCCCAGTCTCAGGTGTCCACGAGGGGTCTTTGGACAAGGGGCAACCACTATCTAGCAGAAGACACTGGGCAACTGTAAATGCCACTAAGAACAGCCCCAGGAATGATAGTGGCCTTGCCCGAAGCTGCATGGGATGGCTTCCCCATGGCACCAGCAGCAGTCAGCACTGGCCTGCACTTTGCAGCCGTGGCCTGGGTGGAAATCTCCCTCCCTCCGGTTATGGCCAAGGAGAGGGGGGGGAGTAGAAAGAGGTCCCTGGGAGCAAGTCTTGGTAAGGGAGAAAAATATCAGAGGGTCCTTGGCAATAGACCAATCAAAGGTACAGAATTACATTCAGATGCCACACAGTGATGCCACCTCCATTTAGGACACAAGATCTAGGTCATGTAGGGAGGGAGCCAGAGAACTAAAATGTTATCTCAGCTACACTCAGAGACTGCACTGTGCTGGTCAGCTGGTTGGGAGGACACCTGTGAAACAAAGGAAGATTCCTGCTGGGATTGCTAACCAGCCATTCCCCACACCAGGGAAGAGGAAACGGAATCCTTAAGTGGTGCCCTGCACAAAATAAAATCATTCATCCCTTCAGCTAAAACCATGGGGAACCTAAGGATTAAAGGCTGTGAACTGCTAGGAGGCAGTTCACACTAGGCATTCTTACCTTTTCCCACTATACACTCTCCCCTTCCCCTTCCTACTGTATGTCCACATCAAAGATGGGTAAGCAAAGATTTTTTTTAAAGCAAAGTCTTTAAATGTAGCTCACAAAAACTAAGAATGACACATACACTGAATTCCCTAACAGTCCCTCTCACTGTCTTCATCTCTTAGGCCTTCTCACTCCCTGCCTGAGAGGAGACCATGCTGTCTGTGAAGTGTCACCCCTTCTCTAGTAAACTCCCTTTTTGCCTCTAGCGTTGTCACATGTGTTCAATTCTGCACTCTCCACCAAAGGACCCTCTTCCCTTGGCACAGGGATTGTCTCTCCCCACTAGAGAATCTGCCCTGTCCCACACCCTGGGGACTATTGTTCACATCTGACATCCCCCACCCCGGACAGGCCAAGCACTTGGAGACCTGAAAGACACAGGAAGGGTGCTTCTGTGAGCCTCAGCCCAAGACACTGTCCTCCCATATCCCACCCAGCCGAGGCCTGCCCATCCTCAGCATCTGCATTTAACTAGAACCCACTGCCCTGATCCTGGTCACTGCAGGGGAAGCCTGCTCCCTCCTAAAACTTCCCCTCCCTTACAGCCAAGATCCCAGGAGTCCTGACCCTCGGCACCTCAGCCCCAGCTTGGGCTGCCTTTCAGCTGCCCTTGGCAGTAACGTGAGCCCAGCAGACATGGAAGGTCCTCAGAAACCCCCAACTCCTTCTAAAAGGACATTCTAACCTTTTCTTGAGATGGCTCCTGAATCAGTCTCAGGCCTGAGTGACCCTTCAGATAGCTGGGTCACGAGTTAGATGGCCAGGCCAGCCTCTGGTTGTAACCAGCTCAGGTTTCTCTTACATATGCGCTTTCTCTGTCACCTGTGGACAGGTACTTGCACCCCTCCCCACATGATCACCAGGCCATGTATGCCCCTTCATTGTTTATCTTTGTCAAAATGTTTTGGCTGCTCTTGCACACATCTTTTTCACCTGAACGAAACTGAGAATGGGTGGGGCGCGTCACCACTGTTAATGTCTCTTCTGGGGATGACTGCACTGTGTTCTATTCCACAGATGATACCAAGTGTATGGACCTAGCCCTATATTTAAAATAATCACATCCCTTCCTTTGCCACGGTTACAAACCACCACGTGGTGAAACCCTTGTAGTTGAATCTTTTGCTGATTTTTGGAATTATTTCTTTATTATGGATTTCTAGATGGTAAATTGCTGGGTTAAAGTTATTGATATTTTTCTTGCTGAGGTGTTTTCCCAATTCATGCTGTCCCCTGTGCTTTTCCGCGTTTCATGACACTGACATTTTGGCTATTGGGAGGTCAGTGTATGAACAGCCCCCTACCCCTTGAGTGCATAGCAAGCCTCCTGTCCCCAGAGAACCACACTGATATCCGCAGTAATGACTGCCTGACAACACACGCCTCCCGTGATGCTTTCCATGCCCTACATCATTGCCCACCACCGTCTAATAACACCTGGGAGCATCTCCCAAATCCTCGTGGACAGTGTTTCTGGGGGCCCTGAGTGAAGACACTGTACCACAAACCAAGGATTCATTCAAGCACATTAACAAACTGACCAGATGCCATGAAGCCTCAACATATTTCAAAAAATTGGAATCATATAAAACACGTTCCCAACCAATTGCAACTAGGCAAGATAGATAGAAAAATCCTCATGTTTAGAAATTAAGAAATATAATTTCAACCCTCTAATCTGGGAATCAGTGAAAAAAGAAAAATAGCAAGCCATGCTCTATGGGACATGTGAGTGCAAATATTAGGAAAAAGCTAAAACAGTGAGCTAAACGTTCATGTCAAAAAGGCAGAAAACAGAAAATGAAATCAGAAGAAAAACAGTAACAAAGAAGAGAACTGACATAAAACACCCACAACACAGAGTGTCAACAAAACCAGAGCTGATGCTGCAATAAGAGTAATAAAGTCGGTAAAGCCCTATTAAAACCGAGGAAGGACAAAGGAAGAGGGTACAAGCAACACCAGGAATGGAAAAGGGGCTTTCTCTAGGTTCTACAGATCTTACAGTGGTATTCTCAACAAATTTATGAAAACGTGAAAATTCAGATTATGGGAAAAACTCTTAAGAATATACAACTTACCAACACAGACACAGGAATGGACATTAGGAAGTCTTTGTGATAAAAATGAGTGAAAATTCCTCATGGCTAAACGCTGTTGTGAGGTGCTGTCCCTGGTTTGGACTGACCTGGGACTTGCCTCCACCAGCAGTGTGCTCCCAGGCACCAAGCCCCACACAGGGAGCTGCCCAGCCATCGAGCGGGACCTGGGCCCAGTGTTTTCTCATCACACTTTAGAACCTGCCAAGCAAGGTAGGGCTGGCCAAAGACACAGAAGCCCGAGGGCACACTGCGCAGACCAAGGAACCCAGCCGGGTACAAGAGCTGCCAAGACCCCTAGCCTTCTAGAGACCGTAGGACTGACCTGCACTGTCCCCAGTTGACATTTGGACTTCCACCTTACTGCCATGTGTCTGACTGCTGTCTTAGACTCTAAGACCAACCCTCTCTGCTGCCCCAGGGCAGACTCCAGCTCATTTCTGAGCCAGGGCAATAACCTCAGGTCTCAGATGGCCAGTCCAGTCAGCACTGGCCGGTTACTTCCAACTTTCAGAGGTTTGAAGTCACTTCTGGGAAGTGGCTGGTCTCAGTGGTGGACCTCCCGCAGACCTGCCCCTGCTGGAGCCTGTGCACGAGCTGTAATACAGAACCCATCATCTGCCAAGGGACTGAAAGAAGCCACCACCCGGGCTGACTTCTGTATGCTGAGCATGACGCATTCAACCCCTCTGCTCAGGGCAGAAGACACTGGACCCCTGAGCAGGTGGAGTGCTAGACAGTTGACACCCACGAAAACAGCCCTCAGTGACGGATTAAAAACTGCCCCCCAGAGGCTGACTGAGGGGTGTCCTGTGTAGGCTCCCAAAAGTCACAATGGGACTGGGCCACAACTGCCCCATCTACTGCTCAATTGGCTCTGAATTCAGGAAGAAAAGCGGTGTGTTTTATTGTTCCCAAAGCCTTGAGGAAACACCTGCAGACTTGGGAAGTCCTGGCATGGCAGGGAAGAAGAGCCTGTCCCACGTCCATGCAGCAAGGGGATAGGAGATGGCTGTTGACAGAGTTAACAGGATAGAAGAACGGTCTCAGCTTTGGAAACAGGCCCTTCCTTGGACTATTTGGTGACTCTGGGGCACAGAGGACAGGCTTCTGCCCAGGCCAGCTCCCAGGACCCTCAGGGCCAAAGGCAGGACTCAACGCCTGGGGTTCCGCATCTTTATTTATTATGAGTTCTGACGTCCAGAAGCCAGGCCCACGTCTAGGGCCCTCAGGATGCCATCTGGCCACTCCTGAGGGTTGAGAGAATCAAGCGCCAGTCACTCCTGCCCAGTTTGCAATAGTCCGAAGTATCCTCAGATGCCAGGAAGTGGCTCTGTCTGTGGGAAAAGCACATCAACACCTACCTACCAGCCTGCTCTGTGCCCAGACCACCAGGGGGCTGTGGACTCAGCAGTGGCTGCCCTTAATGCACGCCCTCCAGGGAAAATGGTGACAGCCTTGGCCATCTGTCATGTAAACATGGTACGCAGTGGACTGTCACCAGTAGCTATGCTGTATATTGATAACCTGCCACGTGCCGGCCACTGCACAGGTACCAAGAACCAGCAACAAATACAGGAGGCACACCTCTGCCTCTAGGGAGGGGCAGACAGCATCTATGAAAAAAGCTGTCAGAGAGAGATGCGAGTGTCTCAGTGACACTTTGACTGTTGCTACGTGACCAGGAAGTCTTAGCATATCATGTTTTGTGAGATAGGAACAGGGAAGAAGGAGCAATTGGCCCTAAGGTGGGAAGGTGGGGTCTTTGCAGTTCAGAAGCCAAAAGCCTTAAAGGAAAGAAACATCACCAGCATGATGGATGATGGGGAACCAGTGTGACTAACACGTGGTCAATGCTGAATGTTTTCTGGGAAAGATGGAGAGTCTTTACCACTGGTGACTCTTGGGTCTGAGCCTTTACTTATCCCTGCCTCATAACACACGACTACAGGTCCTGGTGACAGGACCTCAAAAACAAGCAATGGGAGGGCAGAGGTTACAGGGCAGTGACACATAAGCCATGGTGAGGGAGCTCGGGGACTGTGGAGCCTGGGCAGGGAAGGATCATTGGGGAGGTTTTTTGAGGAAGATGACAGCTAAGCTGGACAAGGAGTCAGCCAGAAGGACCAGTCCAGGTGGAAAGAAACAGCTGGATAAAAGCCTGGCAACTGGGGACATGCAAGAGACTGTAGTTCCCTGGGGCTGGGACTCGGGACTTGAGGCGAGGAGTGGAGAGGGGGCCATAGGAGCTGAGACTGGGCCTCTTGAACACGTCAGATTTCCTTGGGGACTCTCAGGGACCGTCACAGAGAACCAATGGGTTGGAAGGGGCAAGAGAAGTAGGGAGGCCCATGGGAAGATGGGGCCATAAGAATAGGCATGGCTGATGACAGGGTGCCACAGGGGCTGGTGTAGAGCCAACCTTTGCCTTTACAGCCATATCCACAAAAAAAGTGAGACACTTAACTTATGGTCACCTTCTGCCACCAGACTGAGGGGCAACCCCAGAGGGCAGGTGACAATGAGGGAGGGGCTGACAGGTCATCTGGGGGAAGAACCAAGAGCCATCACCAAGCCTGGGGTTTTGTTCAGAGTGGACGGGAAACCGCTGAACGCCAAGCAAAGGAGCGATATCATTAGTCTCAGTCCTTACTGCTTTCCCATCACTGTAAGTAGGAGGCTTTAGCACAGAGACTCAGGGGGCCGCGGGTGGGGAGGGTGGGGCTGAGAGTGACTCCAGGTCTCTACCTGCATGGTGGGTGGGCCTGTTGGTGGCACCTGCTCCGCACACTGAAGAAAGCGGCGCACCTGCTCCGCACAGTTGCTGGTGGCTGCCTCGTTCTGCCGGAGACACTCCTCGAAGGCCTCAAACGGCTCTGCACAGGCCTGGCGGATCTGACGGATAATGGGGCTGCAGGGAGGGCACCACGGGTGTCTAGGCTCTGCTGAGCAACTAGCACCTGCCCTATCTGCCCCCTGCTGTCCTTCCTGACCCCCTCACTGTCCCCTGCATTATCTACCACTGCACTGCCCATCCCGCATTGTCTCCTGCATTGCCCACTACCTGCAATGCATTGAGCAGGTGCTGCAGCCAAGGCCACCTGCCTTGCAGAGAGACCTGGGGTCTCTCAGCCATACCCTTCCCTGCACTGCCATCCCCCCGGCACTGTCCTGTACTCACTGGGAGGACGTGCATCGAGCAATGCTCATCTTGAGGTGGTGACAGTCCCGCTGCCAAGAGTTGGGCTTGGCCGCCACACACTGGCCATACTGGTCCAGCTCCCGGCTGCAGTGGCGGGCAGTGACCTCCAGGGCTGCCTGCCTGCAAGGTATGGAGGGGAAGGTTTTGACCTGATTCGGGTGGGGTGAGAGAGGTAGGGGGATCCTTAAACAGGTGTACAGAAGCCTGGGGTCCTGGCAGACAGCTAGAGAGCGGTCACTCCCCCGCAGGTCTTAGAAGCAGGACCCAGAGAGAATGGGGGGGACAGGAGCCGCAGGTGCGTGTAGAGATCCAAGAGGTGGGGTCTGGGGTACCAGGGAGGTTCTCCTGACCAGTCTTAGAGTGGAGGTCTGAGAGTGGGGCACTGGGGTGACACCTGAGGCCTTGGTGGGTCACGATGTGGAAGAGTGAGTGGCCCTGCAGGTGAGTTTTGGGGACAGATCTGGAATGAGTCTACGGGCCTGTCTCTAAGGCCTGGGGTCCGGGACACATCCCGAAGGGGCGGCTTGGGTGTCCGTGGACCTTAAGTTTTCGGCTCCCACGGGGAAGGAGGTCTGGACACACGGGAGTGGGGAACGGCGCAAGCCCCAGGGTCCAGCAGCAAGGACAGATGCGGCCCCGCCTCCTGGGTCCCGGCCTAGAAGGTGTGTGTGGCAAGCGCGGGGCGTGCGCCCCGCTACTCACATGCTGAGGCCGCCGCCGCGGAGTCACTCGGGGACGTGCGCCCGCCCTTTCCGGCGCCGGAGCCGCCCAGCCCAGCCCGCCCGCCTCTTTAGTTCCGGTCGGTCGCACAGCGGCCGGACGACCAAGCCACCATGGCGGCGCCCTGCCTCTCCTTCCGCCCCGCTCCGCAATGGCGGCGCCCTGCTGCACTTCCGGCCCCACGGGCAACGGCGGCGCCCCGCGGGCCGCTTCCAACCGTAGCCGGTCATGGCGGCGCCTGGACAGGAACTTCCGGCCCGTCCGGCTCGGTCGCCTCTTCTACTTCCGGCTTGCTCCGGCGGTCTCCGCACTTCTCAGGAAATAGTGGGAAGTGCGGCCGTGCCTCGGCACAAAGGCGAGCGCGGGCGCGGGGACACACTCTCCGTCACCGCCTGTGGCTGGTGGCGCGCGCCCATCCTTCCTTCCCCGCGGCCCCTCCTCCACACGTGCCTCTCGAGGGCCGGCCGGCCGCCCCGCCGCCGCCCGCTCTGCGCATGCGCTCGCCGCCTCGCGGCGGACGCTGGCGCGTGCGCGTGCGCGGAGCCGGCCGGAAGGGGCGTTCCCCCAGAGCCGGGTCCCGGTTCGCGTGACCCGGACGCGCCCCCTAGCGGAAGCCCAGGACCCCGGGACGGGCATTTTCACCCGGGCTCCTCTGCGGTGCCCGCGGTGTGGTCAGGAGTCCGCGGTGAGGCTGGTGCCGGCCATGAGTGTTCCCGGTCCGGGCTGGGCTCCGGTCCCGCGGCGAGCACGGAAAGGCCCTGGCCAAACTGACCCACGTGCAGTGGTCGCAGCGTTTCAGACAGAGCTGCTTGAGAGCCTCTGCGCGTCCGTCTGTGAAATGGATGTGACAGTGACTCTTTTCCCTGGGGCACAGAGCCGGGTCTGTGCAGCTGTCCCTGAACCCACACCTGGGACAGGTTTGAAGGCACATGCACGCAAGTCCTTTCACCCAAGGCCCTTGCCTTCTCCTTCCTGCAAAACCTTTCAAGTGGCTTTTGGGTGGAAGGAAACGATAAGGGACACGGGACTCCATGGCATCAAAAGTACACCGAGTCTTCAGCCATCCCTCTCCTGGGACAGGGAAGTCAAACTGCCCTAGGCCCTGTCCCTGAATCGCATCCCCAAGTCCAGGTACATCACATGGGTTCCCACAAGAAGTGGCTCACAGGGCTGGGCTTGTAAGTAGGCACCATGAAGTCCCTACCATGGGGACACTGCCCTTGGGAAGGCTGACATGGGAGCCCAACTTTTGGTTGCCTTTTGGCCTTCACACTCTTGAGCGTCAGGTGTCTAGGTGATGTGGAGTTGAGGGTCCTGTATGTGTGTCCAGGAAGAAGGCAGACAAGCCAATTAGAAGACAAGAAAAAGATGCAAGAGTCAGTCACTGCCCAGATGCAGATAGCTCATGAGACGTCCAACATCGTCAGCCATCAAGGAAATAGGAGCACTATCAAGTGCAGGTCAGGATGGTGGGGTGGATAATGGCACAGCCACTGGGAAAAGTTTGGTCATTTCTTCTAAAACTAAACTTGGCAAGTTCATTCCTGGCCATTTATCCCAGAGAAATGAAAATGTCCTTTCACAGAAAAATTGTTCATGAATGTTGAGAGCAGCTCTATTTGTAGCCACCAAAACAGGGAACCACAATGTGCTTCTGCAGGTGGCTGGTTGAACACTGCCACACCCACACATGGAGGACACGCAGCTGTAGAAATGAAGCAATGCCTGATACATACAATGGCCTGTATGCACTGTAGGGAATTATGTCACATGGACAAGGCATCTCAAAGGTTACAAAATTATAGCAGTGGAGGGCAGACTCATGGTTGCCAGGGGTTAAAGATTGGGGTTAGCACACAGCAGCCTGTGGAGACAGAGCAGCTGCCTTGTGTTGGTAACATGTGAACAGACGCCCCTACAATGAGAACATGTGAAACTGATGAGGACTCAGCTCTGTAATCTGTCCCAACATCAGTCTCTGTTGAGAATCTGTAATTTAAAAGCTAACAAATTTTGTTTTTACTATTTTTAGTGCTGTTGAAAAATACTGGGAGAACGTGGACAGACAGCTGTGGGGCTGAGGCATGACGACTGGGGTGGGGTGGGGCAGTCCAGATTGGGTTCTGACGGGGGCATTAACCAAGAGAGTCAAGGTGTTTTTCATTGTTTTTTTCAAGAGTTTCAAGAAACAAAGCCAGGATACACCTTGGATACTTTTTCTGTCTTGCCTTACTTGCCTATACTTAGTGACACACACCTAAACCCAAACTAAGAAAAGAGTGATCTTAGGAAAGTTCTTCACAACAAAGAGCATCTGACACTCACACAAGTATATGCAACACTGTTATTGCCAACACTGTAAGAGCCAAGCATGAACAGCCCAGACATCCCACTGGATAGCAAGGTGCAGCAGAACACAGAACAGCCACTGGTTTTGAAAGACTGTGTGAAAAACGATGTAAAATATCTCAATATGTTTTTTAATATTTATTACATGCTGAAATGGTATTTTATACTTATAATAGCTATATTAAATAGCTATAATACCTACATTATAGTAGCTATATTAAATAAGGTGTAGTATTAACATTATTTCTAAGATAAACAACCTAAATGTCTCTCAAGAGGGGAAAGGATAAAAAATGTACTACATACAGATCGATTCAGCCTAAAAAATGAGACCCACATGGATGAGCCTTGAGGACACTATGCTGTAATAAGCCAGTCACATCAGCATCTAAAATAGTTAAACTCAGCAGAATGGAAGGGTGGAAGCCAGGGGCTGGGGATGGGAACACAGTAACCTGCTGTTCATGGGTGTGAAGTTCTTGTACAAGGAAAGTGTGCATAGATCTGCTTGCAGCGTGGTACCTATGACGGCACTGCACTGTCCACCTATGAGTTCCCTGAGAGAGCAGACATCAGGTTCACACACATACCCCAAAGTGGGAGGGACAGAGAGGCTTTTGGAGGTAGTGTTTATTGTTCCAATGGTGGGAACTGTGTGCATTAAACGTGCAGTATTTTGTACCAATTACTTCAATAAAGTTGTTAAAAATATTGTCTTTTACTTTAATGTGGATGTAAGAAAATACAGAATCACACATGGCTTGTGTGACATTTGTACTGGACCGCTCTGCTCTTGATGATGGTGACAGCCACAGCCTGCTGAAAGCAACAAACACTCCAGGGCCGGACTATTTACCATACTCCCTCCTTGTTCTAGGAGGGTCCGTACGTGACATGGGAACCACGAGTGGAACTCAGCCTTGGCAGTCCCCACTCCAGAGGCCAGGCCTGGTGAGTGCAAACTATCTGGGGACTTTGCAGCAACCTGGTCATGCATCCGGGGGGTTCCTTTTCATTCCAACCTGACAGCTCATTGACCAGAAGGCACACCTGGTCAGACCACATCCAGCTTCACTTTGATGTTCATAGCCGCCAGTTCTGCTACAAAGTATCGAAAGACATAGGGCACAGACACAGTGTCAATGGTGTCACTGCGCTGACACACAGTGCAGCTGTACTTCCTGTTGCGCATGGCTGACCAGGTGGGGGGTGGCTTCTCTAGTAGCGGAGACAGCAGACTGCCACACCTGACACATACATGGGCCACTGAGCGGTCAGAGCAGTTGAAGAGGCGGTCGTGGAGCAGGAAGGATGTCCCGTGGGCCAAGAGGGCATCTCGCTCCATCTCCCCGAAGCGGATCCCACCCTGCACATTCCGGCCCCCAACAGGCTGGTTGGTGGCCCTGTCCCTGGCCCCGGTGGTTCTGACCTGGAACTTGTCTGAGACCATGTGGCGTAAGCGCTGGTAGTAAACCACACCTATGAAGATGTCTGCCTCCAGTTCTAACCCGCTAATGCCGCTGTACAACCTCTCGGTGCCGTAGAAGGCATAGCCGGCGGCCTTCAGCATGTCACCGAAGTGCCCCAGGGCTGAGTTCTCCTCTGAGAAAGTGAAGGGTGTGGCATCCTGGCAGAGCCCATGCAGGGCCGCCGACTTGCCAGCCATGCTCTCGATCAGCATGCCAATGGTCATGCGTGATGGGAACCCATGAGGGTTGAACAGGATGTCAGGGACCATCCCACTCTCAGTAAAGGGCATGTCCTCTGCCGGCCACAGTCTGCTCAGGATGCCCTTCTGCCCATGGCGGCTGGCGAACTTGTCTCCGATGGTCGGGTTCCGAGGAACCCTCACTGTGATACAGACACACTTGAATTTCCCCGTGCCAGCATCATTACTGCACACTTTGATGTTGTCCACAATGCAGCTCTCCTTGCTCCTGGAAAACATGGGAGTGACGTTCAGATGATCAGTTCCTCGCATGGGTATATACAAAATGGCTGAGCTCCGTCTTCCAGTCTGAACAGAGCTGGCATCCCTGACAGTGCCTGGAAGTGAGGGCGCTGGCTCTGTTCACAGAACTAAAATAGTATTTTCAGTAAGAGGCCTGATAGAGCCAACCTGTTGGCTAGGAAACCTTCCCACACCACTGCTAGGGGGGAAACCAAGACTGAGTAACAGTTTTAAAATAAACTGAGCCTTCCATCAGCTGTAAGAGTGACAAGTAGAAAATCAAAGATGACATGACAGACAACACATGGTCTCACCCGGGCAAGGCACACTCAATCACCACAGAATCACTAACAAGAGCCACTTTTCCCCCAAAATATCCTGCCAGACTTTTATGACTCACGTGTAGAGCACCACGGCGCCATCCCCGCTGTGCAGGCTCACGTAGCTGTAGTATGGGTCACCAGAGCGGAGCCATGAGCCCACGAATGGCAGCCCGTCACTATCCAGCTTCTGTGCCGTGCGTGGGTCCCCGGGCTTGACTCCAAAAACCAGGCTGTCATCCCCCTGCTTGACTTTTTCTGTGAGGTCTATGAACTCGGACTTGTAGACACTGCCGTGGGCAAAGCCCCGCTCCCAGGAAGCCTTGCTCACAACCTGTGGGGTCGCAGGGCCGTTAATCTAAGGGCCCGGTGCCAAGGGAGGGCTTTCAGAGCTAATGGGTCATCAGTGCGCTGGGCATTAGGTGACCGACCAGCTTTCAATTCAGGGCCCACACTCCTCACCACCCAGGTAGACTACCGAAACCCACTTCCAAACGCCCTAAACTCTGACTGTGCACATGTGCCCAAGGCAGAAATACCCAGGAGCCCTGTGCGGATGTGACTCAGCTCCGCCTGAAAATGTGCAGGAAGCATGTGCGCCCCAACATCTAGCACCCACCCGCAACGCCCCAGCTGTGATCGGGACATGGAAGGGCTATGTGACATTTGGCCGTGTGGTGACCTGCGGGGAGCTGCTCTTGGCACAGAGCTCACCATGGCATCTTCCATGTCGTAGCCGGTGTAGGAAATCACAGCGACGATGGCGTTGGTCCCAATCGGATAGTTGTCCATGTCGTAGTGATCGTACATGCGTGGCCTCACCAGGGGGCTCTGTGGAGTCTGCAGGCGGTACAGCTTGTTATCGGACCGGTCCTGGTATGTGAGGAGAGGGAACCCCATGGTCTGCTTGCCTACAACAGGGAAAGTACTTCAGCATGTCTCTGGCATGGAGGTGAGAGGCACAACTGGAAACTACTAGATATGTATGTACCACAGGGGAGGCACAGACCCATCCTAGGCTGCATGCAGTGTGACAACGAAGCAGTCCTGCCCAGGTCAGCATTGCCCAGATGCAAAAAGGAAAGGGGATGTAAAGAAAGGGTATAGGATATCCCTGCTGGGGTGGGGGCAGTAACCATATCTGATCGCATTCTCACAGGCACAAGGGCAAAAGATCTGTTAAAAAGATTTGTTAACCCTGGACACTGGGTAGGCAGGACTCTACCATTTATAGAAAATCACTTCAAGAAAAATGATTTTAGGACATGGTTCTATAGTGAAGTAGTTAGCACTTCTGCTTTACACGCAGAAGGTCCTGGGTTCACACCCCAGTGGAGCCACACTCCATGGTCTATAGCCATGCCACCCTGAACAAGCCCTATGTCTGATCTTGGAAGCTAAGCAGGGTCAGGCCTGTTAGTACTTGGATGGGAGACCACCTAGGAAGACCAGGTGCTGTAGACATAAAAAATAATAATTAAAAAAGAAAAAGATTTTAAAACTAAAACAAGTATATATGCAAAGTTGAATTTTCTAAAATACAGAAGGCTTCCAATTCCCAGTAATAGCTCCTCCTACACAATCATCTTCAGCACATAAGACCCAGATAAAAAACCAAACCAAACCACCACACACACACACACCCGTCAACATACCCATCATATGGACACACACCCTTAAGGATGCTGAACAGAAATCAGAAGCTGGAGGCATTTTCACTAAGGCAAAAGAATCTCTAGTTCAGTTTTGATTCTTCTTGGCCTGATGACCCAGTCAGTGTCGTGGCTACAACTTAGAAACGCAGTCTCACTGGCCTGAAGAAGCAGGCACAGAGTTCAGCACAACAACTGAGAGATAATGAGTTGGAGCAGAGAGCCTTCGACTCTGTACACAATCCAGGTCTTTGGTGGACCCCAAACAACACATGCAGCATCGCTCCCCACAACCCCAGAGAGCATGCTTCAGCTGCTGTGTCCAGCTAAGTCTATCAGTTAAATCGAAAAACCAATCCACTTCAGAGGAACATAACCCACAGTCCTTAAGGCATATCATCCCCAATGTCTATAACATGATCCATTACCATTAGACATACAGACACAGAGACCATAACCCCATACTCAATCAATGAGCCATCCTGAGATGGCCTGGATGATGGAATAAGCAGGCAACACCCCTTGTAGAACTGTGCTCAAAATGTAAAGGAAAATATGTTCAGTGAAGACAGGGATGTCCAAGAAAATAAAGATGATAAAAAAGAAACAACTGAAAATTCTAGGCTGAAAAATGAAATATCTGAAATAGAACAAAAAGGCTGAACATGATGATGGATCAAGTAAAATGATCCAATCTAAAGAGAAAAAGATGAAAAAGAGAAAACAAAAGCCCAGTGGCCCACGAGGCATTGAAGGCCTAAACTAGGTGAGGCACCAGTGAAATCTCAGCAGATGGAATGGGGCAGAAGTGTTATTTTTATAAATGGCAGAAAACTTTACATGTTTTATTAATAACTATTTTAAAAAACAGATTTAAGAAGACCACCAAACACCAAGTAAGATAAACATGACATTGCATTTGGACATACCAGTCAATCTGCTGCTAACCAAGAATAAAGAAAAAAATCCTAAGGACAGAGGAAAAGTAACACTGCATACAAGGAAACAACCCAGTAACCACAGACTTCTAATGAGAAACAAGAGCTCAAGAGGATACAGCTAACGTCTTTCAAGGGTATGAAAAAAACCCTGAAATAAAAACTCAGAGATTTTGTAGCCACCAACCTGCAACTGTAACAAATGCTGAAGAAAGTTTTCAGGCTGAACAGAAATAAGCTCCCTGAAAACTGAAGCATCAAGAAGGTGTGAACAGCACTGGTGACAATGTCATGGATGCTTGTAGTCATCACAAATGGAACCACAAGACTTCAGATAAACCCAAGTCACTGAGAGTTCTACAACATAAATTACCTGTTTCTTCAAAAATGTCAAGAAAGACAGAGAAAGGCTAAGAATTTATTCTAACGAAGGACACAAAAGAGATACAACTAAATATAGTATGTGTAATCCTGGACACAGACAAAAACTGCCATTAACATTTTGGGTACAGATGGTCAACATTTGAATAAGGACTATAAAATGGTCTGATAATATCCATGTTAAACTTCATGATTTTAATAACTGTCCCTGGTTACACGGGTGATCAAACCTCTCAGGAAACACATACTGAAATCCTTAAGGGAAAATGGGGTACAGGCCTGCACCAGATCTTCCAATGGAAGACAGTACAAGAGAGTAAAACATGAACAGAACCAGGTCAAGGGTTTATGAAAGTTCTCTGCCCAGTCCTGCGACTTCTCTGAGCTGGGAAGGACCCACAGACAGACAGGCAGGCCAGCAGCACTAGGGGTAGGGGCGCCGTCCCATGCTCACCCATCTGGCACTGGTACATGTTCCGCGGGCTCTGGTTGTGGTCCGAGAAGGGGATAAAGTTGGCGATCACGCTGAGAAAGCTGTGAGGGAACAGCTCCTGGTGCGTGGTCACCCCTGCCACCACCTCAGCCTCGAACACTGCGATGTTCAGAAAGACCTGCAGGGGTGAGACGTTACATGCTCTTGGGGCTCAGTGCGACTTGCAGGGACCCATCAGAAGCCTGAGGCTAGCAACCTCCGCCCCCACATTCCACCTCGCCTACCCAGGCCCGAGTGTGACCCGGACAGGAGCAGGAGCGTCCGTGCTGCACAAGGCCCAGTCTGCAACTTCGAGGGCAGTGAGTGGGTGGGGGTGGTGGCCAGGAGCCAGGGGAAGGGAGGTCACCCCAACTCCTCTGGCAGCGCAATGGGTGGGGACAAACTGCCCCTGGCCAGGGGAGCAGTGAGTCTCAGCTTCTGCCAAATACCGAGCTGTCCCGAAACCATGCGGACACCGATAGCCAACGAATGGGCTGGCGCAGATGTGATGGGCCATCCCGCAGCCGCACCTGCTCCATGGTTCCAACCAGCTCCTCGTGGCCTAACTCCACATTCTGCACCGGCCGCACCAGCCTGCAGGGGTTGGTGAAGAGGAACAGCCCTGGGTACAGGCTCGGCTTCCCTGTCATGGGGATGAGGACCACCTCCATCCACGGAGGGATTCTTTTCTCTCGCAACACCTGTTTCCAAAAAAGAGAGTGGTCAAACCAGAAAGAGATGCTTCACACCCGCCCTGCGCAAGAGGCGGCTGTGGACAAGGGAGTCAAACAGACACTGCAGCATTTTAGGAAACTAGATCATTTACTGGGACAAACCCAGCACTCTGCCGGTCTGTCCTTCACAGATGCCAGTTGCCCAGAACAAGAGCTGGCCATCTCCTACTTTCTTAGGGTCTTTGCCCCACTGTCAGAGGGGAGTAAGGGCTGTGAGAACAGGAAAAGGTAACCAAGCCTGTGGCTGGAGACAGGATGGGAAATTCTGTTCCGTCTAAAACATGCTGGATTACTGGTCTTATGCTAAAGTGTCTTTAATAAACAGGCCTTCTATGTGGGAATTAAAAACCAAACCAAACAAACAAAAATAAAAACCAATACCATGGAAATATAAAGAAAGTAATGAAACCTCATGCCAAACCTTACAGGGATTCACAAATACATTATCAATAAAAATGAAACAATGCAAATAAGTGACCTAAATGCTTAAATCAAAAATTAAAAAAAATAAATAAATAACACCTCCAAAATCCACAGGTAAAGAAGTTGTGATGAAGATAAAAACCTGAAATTAATGAGATACAGTAAAAAAAAAAAAAGAGGTTCAAATAAATAAACCAAAATTCTTGGTTCTGAAAAAAAAACTCCAATAAACCAATACTCAACCTAATCAAGAGAAAAAAAAGGGAGAGGGAGGCCCACAAACAGTATATACTAAGAAATGACAAAGGGGAAAAAAACCACTGACACAAAATTTAAAAACCATGATGCGTCTGTTTTGTATATCTCAAAGAAACCAAGATGGAATATATAAAATGGAGGTCACCCAAACAGACCTCAGCAGAGGTAGAAAGCTTAGAGACAACTGACTTCCACATTAGAAATAGGGGTGTCAAGGTCCAGAGCCAGATGGTGTCATGGGAATTCGTACAGACCTGCCACCAGACAGACCAGTGCTGTCCAAACTACACCAGAGCATGGAAAACTAAGGAAATGTGTTCTTTTTTATAAAATGAAGATGTATGTGTTGACTTTTAAAGTCCTAATAAATTATTGATATTTAAGAAAGTATCAGTATTTTTTAAAGAAAATAACACACTGACCAAGTGGGGTTTATTCCAAGTATTTAAAACTTGTTATTCATCACTATTATTCAAGAATGGTCATTATTAGGAAATTACTATGCCTAATGTCTAAGGGAAAATTACATAATTTTCCCCAAAATGGCAATAAATTAAACACAGAATCACTGTACAACTACAATCACACTTTCAGGTTGAAGCCCCAAAGAACTGAAAGCAGGGACGCTGACAGATACCTGCACACTCACGTTCACAACAGCGTGAGTCACAGCAGCCAAAAGGTGGCAGCAGCCCAAATGTCCACCGGAGGATGATGAATGAACACAATATGGTCTGTGTATATTTATTATATACACACACCCGATAGAACATTATTCGGCTGGACAAAGGAATGAAGCCCTGACACATGACATGACATGAATGAACCTTGAAAACACTCTGCCAAGTAAAATAAGCCAGACACATGAAGACAAACACTATGTGGATCCACCTATGAGGCACCTCATAAAGTCAAGTTCACATACAATGAAAGTAGGACGAGGTTGCTGGGAGCTGGGGAGGCCAGACAGGGACTTGCTGTGAATAGGCACTGGGCTTCAGTTAAGGAAAACGGAGTTCGAAGGATGGATGGAGTGATGGCTGCACAACAATGTGAATGCACCTAAAGCACTGAACTGTGCACCTGGACATGATTAAAATGATAGATTCTGTTACGCATATTTACAAAAACAAAACAAACCCCACAGGGTCCAGCCCAAAGGGCCAATTTCTGACACAACAGGAATATCAGAACACTTATAGTAGAATCCTCACGAAATAAAACTAACACTGGTCGGTAATCTCTGCCAATGTGAATAAAGAAGCAAGTAAATAAAAGGGAAACTCTCCCTACACAGCACAACCAACACTCACAGAACAACTCACAGGAAACAGCTATCTGGCACAGCAATAATCAATCACTAAAGACCATCGATGCAAGAGTCATCATCCCCCAGAGCATTCATCTACTAGGGGTGATAGTTTGATGAGGAAAGAGCTTTCTCCTAGCTTCCAAATGTCACTCCAAAAATCACTTATTAGGGAGAATTTGTAACAAATGGCTCAGTAGACTAACCTAAAGAACACCGTCTCGAGGTGATCAATCCTGACGTCACCAGCCACAGGACAAGCCAACATTACATGCCCCTGAATCTCACTGTGAGGAAGTGACACACAACATAAATTAAGGGACAGTCTATTACACAGTAACTAAGAGAAACCAAGATATGGAAGTGGAGGGACCGTTCCAGATTCAGGGAGGCTGTGTGACACTACACAGAACATGGAATCCTGGACTGGGTCCCAGACTGAGAAGAAAAGCACATCTGTAAAGGCCACCACTGAGACAATGGCTGTGCTCTGGGTCTGGCCACGATCCCAGACAACCTGTCGCCTTTAGTTGGTAAGTGCGCTACAGTTGCTGAAGAAAAAAAGTCCTTGTTAAAGAAAATACACTGAAATCTTGATGAAAAGGGCACATGTCTGCACAGGCCCCTCAAATGGCCCAGAAAAAAAAATGTATGTATTTATAAAGCGCATACAAATGACAACAATTGGGGATTTGGGAGATAGGAAAATGGAGTTCTCTGTGTTGTCCAAACATCTTTTAAGTGTGAAATTATATTAAAGTACAACAATTTAAAAAACTAAAAAAAACCTCAAAACTAAACAAATTAGAACAGAGCAAAAACGCAGTCCATCCCTCTGCCGAAGAAGAGCCTTCTGACACCACAGCTGCTGTGAGGAGGGAACACCAAAGCGTGTCAGTCTACTTGACATTTTAAAAACGTATCTAGAGATCCAGAAGGCAAGAGGGGGTCTGACTTATATCTTGCATATCTTTACTAGTACTTGAAATGTGAAATCTATACTTTGAGGCCCCTATGTGCCACTAGTATTTACAAAGAAAAGCTAAAATTTGTTGGGTTAACAAATGAAACTACTAAAAAAGGTGCACAAGTCAAATACCTGTCACTGGCCCCAGCAAATGAGGTAAGTACCAAGGGGTATAAGGTAGTTTCAGAATCAGCTTCTGCCTCCCCAGCCCCAGGCCCCAAGCATTCTGGACTGCCCTGGGCTACACCTCATTACTACAGTAGGATGGAAACCCGACATGAGGAGACAGAACAACCCACACAGACCCAAGGTCACCTTAAAACGTCGGAGAGAAGCCACAACACTGGGAGCAAGGTCCTTGTCCACCCAGCCCACCATGACGCCATCCAACAGGACAGGGTAGCACTCGGTGTACAGCCGGTGTGGCGCTCCATCAACTGGTGTGACCCCTGGGGGAAGGAAGGACAGAGAGGGCTAGCATGTCAGGACACCTTTCCAACAACAGGACTCCCTCCAGATGTGCCCAAAGCCACGATGCCACCCCAGATGTCCAGTGGTCCTATGTCTGAAGCAGAATGGCCACATAATGTGGCATTTCCCATGTCACTCATCACCTCGGAACCTCTGTGTGAAGTCACATTCCCACTGTGTCCCCTCCCCCGTGTCAGAGCTCTTCCCATCTCTCCTTCAGGGACTCTCCAACTCTCCACATTTTCCTTTCCTTTCTAGTGTGTCCTGCGCTTTGACATTTTAATCACCAGTGACAAACAAAAAGATTCTTTTCCTTGAAGAGCAAGAACCAAAACGTTACATGACCATATCCTATGAATCTTGAGTAATTCCGAGTAATTTCGTCTGGGGCTCCCTTCTCCAAGGCCACACTCTTCTTGGCAGAAATAATTTCAAGCAGAAATTTCTCAGCTCTTGGCTCAATGGCTTACTGGCTGCTTGAATCCTGACATTTCAGTGTATGGCTATGAACCCCCTGGAGACCCCACTCACAGACACCCCCGGACACAGAACACACTATCTCCAGATCACATCAGGAGACCCCTCAGGACCAGAAGACTGAAATGGACGTCATGATGTCTGACAATAAACCCAGACCCAGCACCAAAGCTGAGGGACAGCACATAAGACAGCCTGCCAGCGAAGGCAGAGAATGCTGCTGCCAGGTTCCTGGGAACAGAGGCTCTGGCTCCAAAGACCTTAGGGTACACACTGGACAAACTCTCTTTTAACCGTCTACTTGCACATTGACACTTTCTCACTGGGTGATGCAGCGGTCAGCCCAACAGGTGCAGGTACAACAACCCAGATCTTCCTGCCCACATCAATGCTTTGACCTCTTTTTTCAAGAACAAAACTGCAACAACAGGAATTTCCCTTCTCTCCATTTGCAAAGAACACACCTGAGCTTCTACGGGGAAGCCCCACCCTAGCCCCCTGCATGGAAGACCAAGCCAACCCTCTGGGGAACCCCGTTGGCCCCAGGAAGTGTGCCCACGTACCCAGGCTGCACAGCAGAGCTGGGATGGATGCCGTGTACACAAACTGTGTGACGACCTCACAGACAGCAGTCAGGTGGTTCATCAGACCACAGGGCTCTCCGTCTGGCGTATGCACAGGGCACAGGAAACCCCAGGACTCAGGCAATAGCTTGCGCACTGCAGTTGTCCTCATCTTGGCAAAGTCGGCCCCTCTGTGCACGCAGCGGAAGTGGGACAGGTAGCGGATGAAGTTCAGCTTGTCTGCCACAACGCAGAGTCCTGAGTCTTGCAGGAAGCCAAGACCTAGATAAATGTCATTCAAAATTAAGCTATGCTTAAAATAAAAAATAGTCTTTTTATTTGCGGTTCTAATGGAAAAACTCCAGTGCACATAATAAATCACAGAGTGGGTTATTATCAAGTTTACTAGCTCTGATGAGTGGACAGAGTTTACAAAAAGTAAAAAGGCTCCAGATTTCAGACTGTCAGCCCCAACCGGGTCCCTCCCTCCCTTCCTTAAGATATGATCCTGAATGAGCAACAACATAGCAAGCACTCAAACAGAGACCTAGTAGGGGTGGGGGAAACAGGTACTGTGAAGCCCAAAAGAATCTGCACCAGCATCCAGTTAAAAAAGGGCAGATTTCTGGACCCTCAACTGCCACTAGCAAAACTTTTCTGGGCCACTCTGACACAAGCAGTTGAAGGATGGGATGTGTAAGGATCCTACTGACCACCTGCACAGGTGACCTTGCCTGAGAGAGCTGAGCTGTCTTTAGTTTTCTGAAAGGAAGCAGAGGACGCGTGTGTGATCGCCAGAGCTGGGTCAGGCTGTACAGGCCCCTTCTCCAGAGCCCTCCAACCACACGGAGCCTGTTGCCTGGCCTCACCTGTCTTAGAACGCAGATTCCCAGTAGCAAGAAGGTATTCAAATGGTTTCGTCAGGTCTGTCCCCAAGTTAAAAAGCTTCATCAAACTCTCAGTGTTCAGGGACACATTGGTCTTCTGAACCTTCTTATCTATGGCTAGTTTAATAGATACTAACCAAGCCTCCATTTTTTCCTGAAATAAGAAAAAATTTAAATTACATATTTACAAGACCAGCTGCTGTAGGTATAAAAAAATAAATAAATAAAATAAAGGATTGTAAGATGGCAAGGTCCTTGCAATCTGTGAGGTCAACCAAGAATTGCCCTGCCAAATAAACAAACAAACAAACAAAACAAAACATCTACTTGAAAGGTTGTAGTGAAGTTATCAATAACAGAAACTTCTGCCTGATCTCACCTTTCATTAGGAAAATCCTAGACTATGGAAAACTTTCACTCATTTTATAGATGAAACACACAGAAACAAGTTTTTACCCTTCAGTAAGGATTTAAGTAAGAATTACTGACTAGATAAGGAATTAAGAAATTTTCACTTGACTTTTCTGTCTTCAATCCCACTGTACTATTTCTTAGATTAAATCATTTTTAAGGATAACATTCAAAATACAAAACACCACCAAATCGAATCACTCATACCATCATTTCTGTACCAACACCTTCTCTAAACGCATGGGTATACACGCACAGCTCTGTGCTCTGTGCCACGGCTGTGAATACTGAATCAGTGAGCACTGGACCACGGCTCTTGGCTACACAAGGGATCATGTCCCGCAATTCTCAGGTCACCTGTTCTCATCGACTGACCAATACACAAGCATGTTCTATGTGTGCTTCTGTTGAAAGATGCCTTATTTTATGCTGCTGAAGCATCACCATTGAACACTCAGCCAGCAGTGCCATAACTCGTGCCTGAACAAAGCCACCTAACATTGCATTTCTTCAGAAGGCACATCCTGGCCTGCGTGCTCTTAGGAACCTCACCCAGCAACTCAGCGCCATGCTTGGGGCCACTTTTAAGAGCGAAATCGTCCACCCAGAGCACAAAAATGTGAGAAACACAGCACCCAATAGACTCCTGTTCAGAGCTTGAGCTGGGCCAAGGCTGAGCATCACCTCCTAGACTCGGGGAACAAGGGCATCAGGAGATCCCAGTTTGTAGTGCTCCATGAATGTCAGTGAAGGCCCACAAAAGTGTGGCAGTGCTGACACAGGGCCTCAAGGTGTCAACGAAGTGATTGGCAGTGCGTTGTGTGTGGAAAGGCCACTCATGCTTGATCATCCGCATTACGGCCAAGATGTGGTGCTGTCTTTATGCAGCCTACAAAGAATATCAGACATTTCTGACCTGGTAAAAGAAGGTGTTTGGTTAAGTCCCTTACCGTTGAGTAAACAAACAATAAATCAACCAAACTAGAGGTTGTAACTGTGCAGAAAACAATGCTGCAGGTGTCACAGTGCCATGCACAGTTATAAGGGCCCAGAAGAAGACAGCAGGCACCCACCTTCAGAAACATGAGGAAGAGCTGCCCAGGAGTGAGCACTTCCTGGTTCACTAAGCTATCAGGATTCTCTTCCATGCACTCTCCTCTGGCCAAAGCGAAGAGCTTCCGGGTCATAAAGCAAAGCACATAAAACTTTTCAGTATTGGATTTCAAGTGGATACAGATGCACTGGCTGTCAAGAGAGACAGAAAAAGCTTAACATGATTCCACTGCCATTCCTTGCCACCCTATTCACCAATGCCCCCCGTTCGTGTTTACTTAAGTCTTTGCTCATTTTCGAAAAATCGCTTTCTACTTTATAGCAAGATCAGCAAAGAGGATATTGTCACAAGGCCTAGAGCTGAGCTGGGAAACATGGCAGTGACAAGCCACACGCGCTATTCAGATTTCTGAGTTAGCCCTGAGCAATGCAGGGCAAGTGCACAATCACAAACCTGTGTGCAGCTTTTCATTCCCCCAAAACTTAACTTCCATTGCCCCCTGGTGTCCTGGGGTATTGGCTCCAGGACCCTGCAAACACCAAAGTCCACAGGCTCTCTGGTCTCTGACATAAGGGCACAGAAAGGCACCTAGATGGCCTTGGGGACCCATGGACTCCCAGCCCAGGACTGAAAATCCTGTTTTCCATCCACAGCTGGCTGAATCCACATATGTGAACCCAGAAAATGGACAGCCGACTGCAGTTACGGAAAAAACCCATGTGTAAGGGGATCCATGCAGCTCAAACCCGTGCTGTTCAAGGGTTGGCTGTAATTAAAGTGGAATGAAGTTCAGAATTCAGTTTCTCAGTCACACTTGCTGTGCAGGGGCTCAGCATGGCTCATGGCTGCATATGAGACGTGCTGGTCTACACCAGGGCTCCTTCAGTAGCAACAGTGGTCACATGAGACAGAGCCTCTGACTCAGGGGACAAAGACATAATATCAGCAACTCTCAAATGTCAAAAGGAAAAATATTTTTAAGTGCAGAGAGTAAAACAAATGTAGTGAACATGTTAACTTGTGCCCAGTGTACTCTTCTAGCAATTTTCATCGTCTGAAGTTATTTCAAAATAAAAGGTAGAAAAATCCAATAGAATAAAATGATACCACCACAAACAAGAGGATGTGAGGAGGACCACCAAACTCAGCGGCTCCTGCTTCTCCAGACCATACTCTGCCCCCAGGTCATCCTACTTCCTGGATGGCCACCAGCTCAACCACAGGTGCACCCTTTGGCCCCAGGAGACAGTCAAGGCCAGTGCGCCAGTGCACACGTACTTAAACAGAAACTCCGCAGCCTGCTCGCTAGGGTACCAGTCAGGAAGACTGAGTTTCACTCTGAAGCGTTCGCCGAGGTAGCCGAGGACCTGCTTCTGTGTGGAACAGCCCTCGTCCATCACAACTCTCAACATCTGAGAGACAGCGTTCCTAAAAAAGGAGTCCCCCTCTTTCCCTTTGATGAGCTCCTGAAAAATCTGATAATCGGAAAAGCTGACAAGTGCCTAGAAGAGAAAAAAGGTATCCTGTTAAATCACCAGTAATAAGTAAACCATCTAATACAGTAACAATTCTCTCCTACTTTTTTAAAACCCAAGAACGAGTTTTCCGCTATTCTTCAGGTGAAATGAAACCTGCAAACTAGGGCAGTGCTTGTCACACAGATGCCACAATGACCCCCTAATGGTCCTTGCCTCTTGGAATTCACAGCCTGTGCAGTATCCCCCGCCACCAGACCAGGGCTGGCCATTCTGCTTGCTGATTCTCTGGAGAAGACAGAACCCCAGGGAGAGGAACCAAATCTCTCGGCCACAGTCTGTGCTGACTTGGGAGCCACCTGGAAGAGGATCCTCCAGCCCTCGTTGGGCCTTCTACACAACCACAGCCCCTCCTGACATCCACTGTGACCCCTGGAGACCCAGACAGATGGCCCAAATTCCTAACCACAGACACTGGGATTGATGTTCACTTCACCAGTGTGTTTTAAGCCACCGACTTCCAAGGAAGCACATTACAGGGTAGCAAGCAGCCAGGACAGCACAAACTCTGACAAGAGCCCTGTCCATTCTATACCACAAATGTCCGTGTCACCAGAGAGACAAGTCACACCTTAAGTGCAAATCCCAAAGGCAGGAAAAACAGCTCTTTCCGGTAGATGAAGTTCAGCATGACTGTGCCATTCTCTAAGTAGTGGAGGTTCATATTGGTGGCGGAATGCTCTCCCCTCACGCAGTGCATGGACACTCCTGATGACACAGTGACACATCCACAATTCAGTGATTCTGTAACTGCTTCAGTCATTATTTTTCCCATAATTATTTTACCCTCTTAGACATAATTAGAACCAAATCACTAAGATTAGCCAAGACTAGCAACCAAAAATGTTTCTAGATCTTGCCACTGTCCCCTGGGATGTAACATCTCCCTCAAACACAAGGTAGATAGCCATCAGCGGAGACGCCAAAGGGAGCATGGTGGTAGCTGAGCCAGAAGGCTCTGGGGCCCACACAGTCTCTAGCGTATCAGGCCACCTTCAGCTTCAGATGCAGTAACACAAACACACATGTTTTTTCATTTTGAAAGAAATGGAAGATAACATAAAGTAGGTTTCCTACTATGAAATCTTAACACAGAAATGCTTAATAGAAAAAAAAATAAAAATGTTCATAAACAAGAGAAAAAAAGTCAAAGACTACTTAGAAGCATCTCTTTATAAAAAAAAAAAAAAGGCTTAAAACTTCTAAAAGAATGTTCCAAAACCCACTACAACTTACCATACTGAGTATAGCCAGGCCCCCTGGCTTTCCACTTCGGTCTTATCATGGCAATAGGGAAATTTCTCCGAGGCATTATCAACAGTCGAATGACCTTTTCAATGCCATTGATTATAAAATATCCTCCCATTTCCTGTCAAAGAGATGAATTATAATCTGTTAAACAAAGATACACACGTTGCTGTGAATGTGAACAAATTAACTGCACACATCCACCTCACTGACAACACATGTGACACAATGTGCAGGAGAGGTGCATGCAGGTGACAAGGGCCATGGGTCCCTGGAGAACTATCAGAGTACGAATTAAGTCTTCTTAAGCACACAAAATAGGTCAGGGGCCTGGGGGGAAAGTATGGAAGAGAATCAGGGTACTCTCTCTACTAGACAGGCTTGAAGTAACTTGCCTTTCTGTTCCCTAAAATAACTTCATCTTCAGATGACATTAAAACAAACCAACCAACCTTACTCCAAAGAGAGTCTAAAAGTGAAAACAACCATTTTGTTTCCTGGTATCACTTCTCAAATAAGGTAAAAAATTGTTGACTGTATGAAAGCTCTGGAAACCAGAAGTTTGAATTAATGGGAAAGTATTTTCAATCGCTCAAGTCAATATCACATTTCTGATATAGTAGGCTGAAAGCCTCCTATGAAGCAGGCACATCAAGTGAGGTGCTCTGTGATCACAACATCAAGCCTCATACACCTGGTTAGATGGCTACTGTGCCCATTTTCAGCAGAGGACAAAGGCCCAAGGAGACTAAACTTTCCCAAGCTGCACAACTGGGTAAGTGCAGCCTCTAAGTGTCAAACCCAGGTCTGCCACCAAAGCTTCTTCCCACCAGATAACACAGCTTCCCCACTGCAGGCAGAGTCTGTGTGTCTCAGTTACTTCAACTCAATACTGCAAAGCTACCTAGCACAGCTAAAAGAAATGCCAAAGGAAAGGCACAAGAAGCATTTAATATGCTAGGAATCTTACTGTTGGTAAAGCAAATATTTTAGACAATAGTTGTGTGGGTAAAGATGCCTTAAAATAAACAAATATAACTCTAAATATACACCATTCAGAAAATTAGGGGAAAATCCACCAATTCTTCCCCCATAATGAAATTCTCAAACTGTGCGCTCACTTTTTCATGTGTGGTCTCGCTTGAGATTCTTTAGGAGCCATATACAACATGCAGACAAGGGCTAAATACCTCATTTCGCCTTCACAGAAATTGGAGCAGAGAAAAACTGACTCCCCGTGATAAGCCTCATCTTCTCAACTCAGGCCCTTTCTAACGCCACCCAGCCATGGAGGTCCAAGATCCCTGCAGTTACCTCTGGCTCCTCATGGTGTTCAATGAGGGCTTTGGGAGGAAGGCCGTGTAAATTGCACAGTGTGGACTTCACCATGATGGGCACATAACCGAGAAACTGCTTAATGACCCCTTTTGAGACTCCATTCACTGCCCAGCTGATGTCGGCCTAAATGACAAAAATTCCTTAAGAAAAAAGAAAATGTCTGGAGCTACAACAAATGAACAAATGAGTGTTTTAAAAGAGGTAGAAGACCAATTCTGGTTATACTCTATTAGGCACCAGCCTTATTCTCAAACATGTACAGTGTGCAAGTCACACACTGTCACCTGCACTCACTGTCAACTTTCCCCGGTAGGTGCTCCTGCGGCCCCGGCATTCGGCTGGATACACGCTGAGCTCTTTGCAGATGCTCCCTTTGGGAACTGTTGGGGGACTGATGACAGCATCCACAATAGTAAGAGAGATACGTTCATCTTTGAAGGCAAATTCAAAGGGAGGTATGGCCTGAAATACAGTCACACAATTAAATAATTGCCTGCATGTCCAAGGCACTTTTTCACTAAGACCCTTCCATATCCCATGAGTTTTCCACAAACTGTGTTGCCCATAATGCTAACATGCCACATCTAAAGAGATTTAAAGCTACGCCCAGTCTCCTCACACCTTCACTATAAGGCATTAATTGCCATACCTGAGCGTCTGCCCTTCACATTCACAGCAACACTCACAGGACAGTTGCTAACAAAGCAGGGATACGGAAGCATCTCCTGGTTCAAGATTGTACACTCTAACGCCACCCTTCATTTTTCTTTTCTCTTTCTTTTCTTTTCTTTCTTTCTTCTTTTTTTTTCTTTTTCTTTCTTTTCTTTTTTTTTAATAAAGGCAAACTGCCACATGCAGTGCCTCATTTGGATGTATCTGGAGTCTTGGAAACTTGAATAACCGACCTTCTCCTACAAATGGACCTTGAGAGCTTGTTTGGAGGTTCTAGCAGGGGAGCGCGGCTAGCTACTCGTATACCCCTGACTGAAGAACGGCCCTGTCCTCTATCGGGGAAGGTCGTCCTCTTCCACCGAGCGCGCAGCTTCGGGAGAAACGCACATGGAGAGGTGAGGAAGGAAACACCCGCCTAGTCAGTCAGATTGGCCGAATCAATCCTGGCGATCAGCGGGATGACAGATGTCGCAGCCAGATTGCCCTCACATCCTCTCACGCCGCTCTTTAGTCTGGCGTTTGTACATTTCATTTCACGGCGGCAAGAGGCATGCAAAAAGGAAGGTGGTGGCCACAGCGGTTTTCTCCCTCGCACAGCGCCTGTTGTTGCACGGAGGAGGGTTCACCACTGAGCTCTCCTACGTGCTAACCACGGACAGCCTACTCTCATTAGGAAGCACAGCGCACGCGGGCCATCTCCTCGCCCTCACAGCACTCAGGTCCTGTCCTACAAAACCCTACGGTTCCCAGTCACAGATGAATTTGGGAATCACAACACATCGTGACCCACTCAGCCTGCCTCCCGAGTTTTCCCCGCCGCCCGCCTCCAGCCCGCAGGGACCCTCTCGTCCGCGGGTCCGAGCCTGGAGGCGCCGCACGAACCTGTACCGCGTGGCCGAGCCCCTCGCGCACCGCGTAGTTGAAGGACTCGACGTGCGCCTGCGTCAGCTCCTGCAGCGCAGGCTTCTGTTGCGCCGGCGGGACCCCATAACGCGGGTCAGTCAAGTGCTTGAGGCTGGGCCCGGCGGGCAGGCCCCGCCACCGGCCGCCAGGATCCATGCGGCCCTCGCCCGCGACACCGGAAGGAGGCGCGGCGCCCACGGCCTGCTGGGAAATGCTGCCCCGCGCGTCGGCCGGCCCTCGGCCCGCCCGCTTTCCGGGGCCGACTGGGAAGCGAGACGCTGGAGCGAAGGGGCCGGCGTCAGGCTGCACCGAGGCGGAGCCGCCCCGCCCCAGGCGGGGTTGCCCTCGCGCGGCTGTCGGCTCCGCGGCCGCGCCGGGGGCGGCGGTCTCCCACGGGCCCCGCGCTCCCGGGCCCGCCCTCCGGCCCTAGCGACGCCCCCTCGCCCGCGGGCGGACCCCAGCCGCGCCACGGCTCCCCGCCCCACGCGCGTCGCGAGGGCCCCTCGAGAGGCGGGCTGCGCTCGCCGCCGCCTCCCCTAGCCCCCCGGCCGAGAGACGCTTCGCGGCGGAGTCCGGGAGTCGCCGCCGGGCCCCCCGCCCCGAGGGGGCTCACCGGCCCGCGACGCCGCGGCGGCGCCCGTCGCGGGTCGGTGACGTAGCGCGCGCGGGGCCTGCCGGGAGAGCGGGCGCGCGGAAGCCGCGCCCGGGGCCGGCCGCCGGGCTCGTAGGAGTGGGCTCGGAGGAGTGACCCCGCAGCCTCGCGGCCCTCGGGAACCGCTCCCCTCCCCTCCCCGCGGCTTCGTCTCCGTTCCTCAGAGGCCGGTTGTCGGCTGTCGTGGCGACGCGCCCGGTTTGGGCCTCAGAGCAGCAGCAGTGCCCCGGGGAGTGATGGGGACCGTCCTGTCCTCCCGCACTTCTTGGATGCTGTTAATTCCTCCTCAAACACCCGGTCATGACGTCCGCCGGGGCAGCCCCCTGATCCCGGGCTTTTCCATTTGGGACAACGCTTTACTTTTCATTCATCCTCTTATTAGGAATTCCTTTATCTTCTCGAGTCGGTTTCATTAATTCCGTTCTTTCTAGGAATGTGCATTTCTCGTAGCTTATTTAATCTGTTGGTAGGCGATGGTTCATCGGATTCCCTACAATCCCTTTCATTTGTATGGTAGTAATGTCCCCTCTTTCATCCCTAATTTTAGTGATTTCTCAATTTTTTTTTTCCTTGGTTAGTCTAGCTAAAGTTTTCTCTATTTTGTTGATCTTTTCAAGGCACCAACTTTTGGTCTCTGTTTTGCTCTATTGTTTTCCTGTTCCCTCATCTATCCACCTGTTATTTATTTCTACTTTTTTTTGGAGGGGGGGGATTGTTCTTTTCCTAGTTTCAAAGAGTGAAAGAAACCGAATGGTTATTGACTTGAGATCTTTTTTACTGTAGGCATTTAAAGACATCAATTTACCTTTAGCCACAGCATTCCTTAAGTTTTGTTATGTCATGTTTTCATTTATCTCAAAGGACTAATTTTCCTTTGTGCTTTCTTTCTTTGATCCATTGTTTGTTTAGGACTGATTTTTAATTTCCACATATTTGTGATTTTTCTCATATTTCTTTGTTAATGATTTCTAACATATTCCACGTGGTCAGAGAACAGATGTAGTATGATTTCAATCATTTATAATTTACCGAGGCTTGTTTTATGGTTTAGCAAATGGTTTATTCCACAGACTATTCCATGTGCACTTGAGAAGAATGTATTTTGCGACTGTGGGTGGAGGGTTCTATAGATATTTGTTAGATCTAGTTGTTTTATAGAGTTTTCTACTTCCTGTAGATCTTCTGACTAGTTGTTCTATTCATTATTAAAAATGGAGAATCGAAGGCTCCAACTAATAATGTTGAATTGTCTCTCTTCAATTCTGCCAGTTTTTGCTTCATGAATCTCGGAGCTCTGTTGCTAGGTACATAAGTTTAGAATTGTGATCTTTCGATGGACTGATCCTTATTTAAAAAAGTCCTTCTTTGCCTGTAATAACAATTGTTTCTTAAAGCCAATTTTGTCTAATTTTATTTGTCTGTTATTAGTATGGCCACTCAAGCTCTCTTTGAGTTGCTGTTCACATGGTTTATCTTTTCCCATCCTTTTACTTTCACCTATTTGTGTCTTGAGTCTAAAGTAGGTCTTTGTTAAATGGCATAGACTTGGATCATGTTTTTTGGGGGGTTTTTTAAATCCATTTTATCAATTTCTGCCTTTTGGAGTATTTAGTTTGTTTACATTTAATTAAACTATTGAGAAGGCTGGATTTATGTCTGTCATTTGCTGTTTTCTATTTGCCTTATATTACCAGCCCCCCCCCCCCATTCTTTCATTACTGCCTTCTCTTTTGGTATTTTCTAGTGTAACATTTTAGTTCCCTTGTCTCTCTCTCTCTTTTTGTGTGTGTTTATTTTCTTAGTGGTTGATGTGTCCTGGTGAGGATCTCTTTCAGTCTGTCCTACTTAGAGATTGTTGAATTTCTTGCATTCATTTTAACACTTTTCACCAAAGTGGGAAAATTTTTGGCCACTATGCCTTCCAGTGTTTCCTGCCTGTTCTCTGTCCTCTTTCTAGGGCTCCTACTAACATGTATGTTGAACACATTCATACATGCCTTGGAACAGAGCTCTAGAGCACTGTTCCTGTTTTCTCATTCCTTTTTCTTTCTGTCCCTCAGATGGGACATCTCAGTCGACCTCAGATTTGCGATTCCTAGTTTTGCCAGCTCAAACCCGATTTTGAGCACCTCTACTGGGTTATTTGCATTGTTTTACTTTTCAATGCTAAAATTTCTACTTGGTTCTATTTAAAACACAATTCCTATCTCTTTAATGATTCTCTAATGACACATCATTCTCAACCTCAGTTAGCTCTTTAAACATATTTTACATAGCTGAATTAAAGTCCAATGCCCAGGCTTCCTCGGGGAATTTCTGTTGACCGCCTTTTCCCTCAGGGGCCATACATTTTTTTTCTTTGCATGTCCTGTCATTTGTGTTGAAAATTGGAAATTTTATGTAATTGGGCAACTTTGGGAACCAGATGCTCTCCCCTCTCTAGCATTTATTATGGCAGCTCTTTGTTTATTTAGTGACTTTCCTGAACTAATCCTGTAAAGCCTGTATTTTTGTTGTTGTGTGTTCATGGAAGCCTCTGCTCAGTTAGTGATTTAACAGATTTCCCTAAATACCTGAAACCAGCAAGTCTCCGCACCTTTACTGATGTGTGTCTGTGTGTGCGCGTGCACACATGCGTGTACATACACGTTTGGAGGGCACACCTCATGCGCAGGAAGGCAGCTGACAGCTCTGCCTTAGTCTGCACTTCCTGCTTGTCAGAGGTGAAGGCTGAGGGGATTCAGGTTGCCCCTGGAGGCACACAGCCCTCTGCGCGTGTGTGGCCTTCTATGTTCTTAGGAATGTGTTGAAGCATTCAGAACCTCTTATGGACATCTCAGTTAACGAGGGACAATCTTGATTTATGTGTTGGATGACATGGTGGGTTCAGCCACTGATGGCTACATCTGGCCTATTATTGCCTATGAGCTAAGAATATTTTGCATATTTTGTAAAAGTTGGGGCAGAGAAGAAGAAAATGCAACAGAGACCCTGTATGGCTTGCAAAGCCTAGAATATTTACCACGTGACACTTCTCAGAAAGTCTGCCTATAGCTGGATATCAGAATCACGGATTTGGACCACCAGTGATATCCTAGGACAGTCAACACCCACAGTAAGATGACAGAACCACATGGGACAAAAGCACTTGAAATATTACTACTTTAATGCTCTAAGCATTTAAACATTCATACAATTACCTTATTTCCAAAGTCATTTCCTCTCAGGTACAGAGTTGTGTCCAGGATCAGGACAAGCGTATCACTGGATGTCATTCACAGCACAACATGCTGTGGGGACTGCCCTCGTGCCCTGTCTTCCTTTTGGAGTCCCCACCACCCACAACAGGGATGGATTTACCCACTTGGCACAACCTCAACTGTCAAAGAAGCAAACTTTGTCGCTTCACTGCACTGCAGGTTCTGTGGGTCCTTGGCCCTCCTGGCACCACCACAGAGTCCTAGTCTGTGACAGTTGCCCAAGGTGTGAGGGAACATGGTGTCAGCTGCTCAGGATGCCAGCACATGCCCCACCACGTCAACCAGACACTGAGGCACTTGGATGTCCTGCACAGGATGGAGCTCATCATCACCGCAGGAGTTACGTGTGAGGAAGGGCTCTCCTCTCAATAACGAGTTAATATCCTTAATGCATATTTAGCAGATTCATAAATTCCTGTCTGTTTACATTTGTTGCCAAGGCTTCATGAACTGGTAAGCAGACGAAGGCATGTTTGACAGGAAGCAAAGAGAAAACCTGCTTAGACAGCACTTGCTTGTAGCACAAGCACACATGCTAACATCTGGTCATTCTCAGAGAAATGCCTGTCCTTCCAAAAGGAGTTTTTTTCAAAAGCCCTAGGCCTTATTTGATTCTTCCAAGGTAATAATAATATGTTTCTCCTTCCTTCTCAAGTAATGGTTCAAGGCACCTCAAAGCACTGATGCTTGAGGTTCTGATTTGATAATCAGGGCGGGAGAGGGGCAGTGTGGACACCAACACTGAGACACTTCCCAAGTGATGTCAGCACATGGTCAGCACCAGGACCCTTGGTAACAAGGGTTCTTGAGTCTTCTTCATCTCGCTGTCCTCACTGAACCCTGTGAGGTAGTCCCAGGTCAGGAATAGTCCTTTCCATGGGACAAGAAACTAAGGCATAGAGAGGTACAGCTTGTCTGACACTGAGAGCCAACACTGGAGCAAACACCTCCAGACAATGATGCACCGCCCCCCGCACCAGCAACGGGCAACACGAACTCAGACACGCATGACAACTGACTGGGCAGTGAGGCAGGGTGGTCTGTGCAAAGGCTGTCCAGAAGGAACAGTTCTGAGCCACCCGCCCCTGATCAGAAACTCATAAAATAGGTGCTACGTGAAACCACATGGAGAACTGTGCCACTTTCCTTTTAGGGCCTCACTTCTGTTACCCCCTCAGGTGCGTGAGGGGATCTCTCTGGGTTCAAGCTTCCGGACATCTGAATGCTCAGCTCTGCCACCGTATCAGCTGGAAAACTCACAAATGTTTCCGTAATTCAGGTTCAAAAGATGGTTAGGCGTCTGCATTCACATGAAGTAGCGCTGTGAAAACCTCCACGTTTCCCTCCTGCCTTCCCACACAGATGTAGGACCCAGGATCCCACTCTATGTGAGGGTACACCTTGCCCTGCTCTACTGAGTCCCCAGATACCAGCCCATCAGCTGCACTGGGCCTCAGGAGCGACCTTTGCCACCGACTGTTCCATCTGCTCTGCATATGGACTTTAGGTCTATCCCCTGGGTCACCACCTGGGCTTTACTTTGTAATCCTAGATCCCCATGTGAGCCAATCCAGCTGGGCCTTTCTCCATGTCACCCCGATGTCATGCCCTTACATCCTACAGCCATTGCTGCAATTCCCTTTTTCACTGTAAACTCCCACATTCATGTTTAAGTAGCTGCCTCTGGTTTCTTCCTTTTTAAAAACATCTCCCCACAAGCAGAACTGCCCTTTTGTGCAAGCAGAATGGATAACGGAGCACACACACAAGAAGGAGCCCACACTTTTCCAGGGGAGACACCTGTTCGTGGGTCTGTCGTGATGCCCAGCACTGCCATATAGGCTGTTCTCAGCAAGCACAAGTGGCACTTTGTTCTTCCCACTGCTAGTGACATGGCCTGGAAAGCCTGCAGCACACCTGTCGACCCAGTAAGTGGAAACCACACCCAACGGGACCATCTGCTGCCCTGTGAGATGCTGTGTGGGGCTCTGAAACCATGTCTTTCCATCTGGAGACAGAGACTGCTTGCTGGAGCAGAGCTCACCCCTCCAGCTTCTGCAGAAGGTGCAAAGACAATGAGATGGTGGGAGCTCCCTGTGCCTAGGCAGTGCCACCTTGGGAGCAGGGAATTCTACCTTCTAAAACCCAGAGGGCTTTTTGCACAAGTGAAAATTTAAAAAGTGAACAACAGTGAACTCTGTAGAAGGGTATATAGCTTCTAGTTAAAACAGAGATAACTGAGAATCGTCATATTTCAAGGATACCTAGCTATTAAGTAAAGCAAGACATCGTGCTTCCTCTCTCATGCTTATCTGATGCATATGGCTTGCAGCAAACGTGCTGTTGGGTCTCTAAAACATGCAGAGAGCAGACGGGAGCAGCGTGTGTTGTGTGGGCGTCCAGCCCACACCAACCCTGACAGGTGACTGACTCAGTGACGTCAGAACAGTGCCAGCACAAAACCTAGGGCCGTCGGTGTGCATCTGTCCACATCGGCACGGACAGTGTGTTGGGGTGCAGAGATACGCAGGTACACATTAGCAACCCCTTGACACTCTAGCATCCAACCCCGTACAGATGGAAGGCACCTGGGTACAGCACTAAGGCACGAAGGCTGCAGCAGGTGGAGATGCCAACCAAAGGTCCACTGGGGCCCAGGAGGAGAGGCTGCCCACCAGGCCACCTAAGGGGAGGAATTGGAGTTTTCGAAGAGTGAGAACATAACGCTGCCAAACGCCCACAATTTCCTCTTAAGGGAGCACTCTGCTCTCCCTTTGGGGACATTTGCTGCCATTCTCACATCTCAACAGCCACACATGCTCCAGTGGGAGCCCCAAGCATCTGCTGGGGACATCCCTCGCTCTCATGCTCCCCTCCATCACACTTTGCCAGCTGCCTGCTTCCCATTTTGGCTTGACCTTGAGCAGTCGTACACCTCTCCTTCCCCTGGAACAGGAACCCGTGCTTGTCACTCCATCACAGCCTGATGAACGCAGTGGGCAGGCTCTGCTGCTGCTCCGTGGTGTCAGGGGGTGGGAAGACACTGGAAATGGCTAAGTCCACGATGCCCTGGCACAGCTCAGGGTACAGCTTCCTGAAACATATTTAAAAACACACAGTTGAGGACACTCATCCATGTACAAGGGAAAAACTGAAGTTTCTCCCAGTTGGACTTGCCCTAGAAAGACCACCTCATGGTCACATCTATACAGCTGCTTTCATTGTCTGCCCAGGTACTGCAGGAGGCACTGCAGGAAGACGATGTGTTTCTGGAAGCCCTGGTGGTGAACAGACCGCTCCTGCTCTGCCGTGAACTGCAGGGAGGAGTGTAGGAGCCATCCTGCTGCCTTGGGTGGGGACGTGCGGAGGTGCAGGCCTCCCCATGGAAAGCACGGGCTCTGTGGGGTTGAGGGGACAATAGGAAAGACTCCCCGGGGGGGCAGCTAGGCTGAGACCTGGGGAGTGAGTGAAGTGAGACAGTGGAGCACAGGGTAGAAAGAGGGCGAAGGGGAGGGAAGACAGACACTGGGCAATTGGGGCAGGCTGGGCTGGGAATGCGGATGAGTATAGTGCGAGGCTGCAGACAAGGCAGGGGCCTGGTGCCATGTCCAGGGGTTGGGACTTCAGCAGGGGCCATGGAAGCACTAAAGCGGAGAAGCTGAGGAGGACAACCTCCCACAATGAGTGCTCTGAGGAGCAACGAGGCCCATTTCCCATGGCAACTGTCCCAGTAGGTTCTTGCTGGTTCTGTGGGCAGCTCACAAAGCCGAGCCTGCTTCCTAGGACTGACTTAAGGCAGGGAAAACCAGACTGCTCCAGACAGAAATGAGGTGACGCTCTGGTCAGATGTGCTTGCCCACCCAATTTGCTCAAGACACATTTGGGACCCAGGTGCTAAGGGCCAAGGACAGGTACCCAGACGAACAGAGCTCTTAACTGTCCTGCTTTCAATCTCCACCAAGTGCAGGACCCTCACAATCTGGTTCCCGCCTCCCAATGCCATGGCAACTCCCGGCTGTTGCCCTCCCATCACAGGACTGTCCCCCTAAGCCCTGTCTCTTTTTTCTGCCCTGAGGAAGGTAGTCCTGTGTTCCAGCCTCCTGCAAGGCGCTCTGGGAGGAAGTACATGGAAACCATGGCTACACTACGTGACTCAGAAGTCCTGAGTCCAGTAGGCCTTTGTCTCCCTCCTGGACGTCAGCCCTCCCCGCACCAACTCGGCAGCCCCCACTCCTTCGGTCTAAGGAAATTGTCTACAGTTTGCTGTGGCCCAATCCCTCAACCTCTATTCTAAGTAACAGTGAGGCAGGCCTGTGAGGCAGTGATCGTGGTTGGGACTTGGCACATCACCAAGAGTCACAACTGGCCAACATGCCATGTTCAGTGTTTCATGATGCTTGTCAGTAAACACTTGGGAAAGCTTTTAACAAAGGGCGTGCCTTAACACAGGTGAGTCAGCTCGTATCTTAGATGTTTCTGGTATAGGAGGCCACCATGTACTTTGCTCATTTTCCTACAACAAAATGAGTGAGCTGTAATTTAATGTGCAGAACAATGAAAACGGCACCATGAATATACTGTTTTCAACTGTCATCATGTCACCAAATCTACCAGTCCTCCTTCCACCCCTTTTTGAGTACAAAAATAGAAAGTTCACGTCCTTCAACATAAGAACAAGACCCACCTGCCTCTCAGTGTGGCCCAGGTCCCTCATGGCTTTCCAGGCCACCTCACAGTAAGTGCCCCCTCCTCCAGAAGCCCTCCCTCCTCAAAATCGTGCCCCTAAAAGAGTGCCCGGGTTCTTTTTCTGCCATAGACTATAGCACAGTATGACATATACAGCGATTCATTGGGCAGTGTCTGTGTCCTCCACTGGGTCTCCTCGAGGACACCCCTTCACGTGACCCTCAACACCATGAAAGAGCACCTCTGGTTCCCCAGGAGGCTCCATGGGGAACACGTTGAGCATAGGTCTCAGAAGGACCAACGGCCTTTCAGAATCAAATCCAAATGACTTTCCCACACATGTAGGGCCTTTCCCAGTGCCATCCCAGCCCACTCGTCCCCTTCCTTGTTCCTTACTCCATGACTCTGACATCACGCTCTAGTCAGGCTTCTCTGAAGGGATAGAAGCTCCCCAGGGAGGGGACACATCTGTGCTATCTCACAGAGCCTGGCCCCGAGCAAAGTCCTGCTGGACACTGTGCCCTCTCCTTGAAGGCCCTCCCCTACTGGGCTCATGTCCTACTCCCAGCTCCAGTTCCCCTGCTTCTCAGACCACTGCTTGCACAGGGAGCCCTGACCTCCCTGATTATCACTGTTCCCTGCTCCAGGACCTTGCTCTCTCCTGTCACACAGGAAGGTATCCTCTGGCAATCACCTGCTCAATTGGAACTCACAGCAACTGCCACCCACATGAGCACAGCGGGCTGCTCATGATATATGGGGGTTGGGGACAAGGCAAGCCTCAGCACTGCCCAGCCAGTAGGGTCCTCCCCAGGGACTCCTGTCCTGTTACACCCTCCCTGACAGTGGCCACCTTGCTGAGACTGGCCATCCAGCCTCTCGCGTCCCAGCCTTATGGCATCAGGCTTACTGAGCGCAGGCAGGGGCACCGTTGACCTCGATGAGCCAGACCTTCAGCTGCTCATCCACCATGAAGTCGAAGCCAAAGAGCTGGAAGCTGTGGTATGAGAGGTGCCGCGTGCTGATGGCAGGCTCCACGCTTGTGAGGCAGCTCCTGTGGCAGAGGGCACACTGGTTAGGGGCTGAGCTGTGGGGACTGGCACCACATGTGCCAACTGCCGGCTCTGACTTAACCCTCTCTTTTTAAGTTACTGCCAAGTTACCAAGAGGTAATTCAGGACAATGCTACTCACGGAGCAGCTTTTAGAGACTCTGCAGCCTCACATGCTTGCACAAGCAGGGGCGGCTCCCAGCTTAGCGCTATCGCCATGGCCCCTGTGAAGATGGCTTTTCCATGGGGCTGCTGCTGCTGCCCCATCTGTTTGTAATAAATAAAACACTGCTGTGTATTGTTTCCATATAAAAGGAATGACCACCACTTGGTGAAGAGCAGAATTTGCACCAAGAACTTGGGCTCCTTTGTTTCTTTTGCTAGCCCCAGTCCAAACGCCAGTTACTAATTAGGAGACTGAAGACTGACAGGTATTGAAACTAAATGTTGAAACAATTATTATTAACATCAACTGGGGTTTGAAAAAATTGGAAAAAAAACACAAAATTGAAAATGCTGAAAAAAAGTTGAAAGTGAATCTCAGAAATATGGTGTTCCTGAAGTCAGAGGTCAGGGGTCAGGCTGCCAAGCTAGAATCTCAGTCAGTGTTTTAACCTTTCTGAGCCATGTAAGAACCAATTGAAATAAGAATTTTTTCCCCCATTCATCTTTACCCTGAACTGGAAAGTCACATATCACGTTTTTTCCATATCCTATCTCTATACATGAAAGAAAGAGAAGCAGTATGAAAAGTTAAAATGTATGGGGGGGGATTAAATACACACATACATACATACATACATACAATGTATGGGGAGACCTAAGTGACTATTAACTGTACATAATAATAAAAATAATGTCTCATGAGTTTAAAATACATGGAGCATTAGTGGCCATCCAAGTGTCCATGATCCAGTGCCTTCAGGCCCCCTCCTCGAGACCTTCCTACTTACCCCTCCAGTGATACCCACTATTCTGAATTTTGTGTTTATCACTCTTTTGCTTCTTTATTTTTAACCATGTAGTACCTTCCGCTAAGTAAGGTATTACTGTTTTGCTTGTTTTTCAATTAATATGAACAGGCTCAGTCTGTATCTTGTATATGGCGTATGCGTTTCTTTGTTTGTTTGTTTGTTTTGCTTACAGTATATTTGTGTGACTCCAGTAAAAACACCCTTCAGGAATAAGGTGAAATAAAGACATTCTCAGAAGATGGAAAATCAAGAGGACTCACCACCAGGAGAAATGCTCTAAGAGAAATGGTGGAGTCTGAAGGGCAGAGGGGTACCTGCCACCTCAGGACTGAAGGATAAGCAGAAGAAAAGGCAAATATCTGGATAAATAAAAATATTTTTTCCCTTTTATACTTAAATGGGCTTCTTGTAGACAGCATATAGTTTGTCTTCGTATTTTTTTTTTAATTCAACCTGACAATCTATACATATAAAAAATGTATGTAGCTGTTAATGGCAAAAATGATAACATTATGTGGTAGAGATGTTGATGTTTCTGGATATAATACACATGACAACTATAACAGACAGAGAGAGTCAAGTGAACTATCAGGTTATAAGGTTTCTGCATTTTATTTTAAGTAGTAAATTACTAACTCTAAGGAGGCTGTGAAATATTAGGAATGTATGTTGTAATCTCTAGAGTCACCACTAAAAAATATCTATCTATCTATCTATCTACAGTTATCTATATAGATAGATAGATATAGCAAAATACTCAATAGAAAAATTAAAATGAAACTCTAAAAATTTTCAAATAATTCAAAAGAAATCAGGAAATGGAAAAATGAAAAGCAAACAAAAGCAGAAAGAGAACAGACCAAAAAATAAAATGGTAGATGTAAATCAAATCAAACCAAGAAGTACATTAAATTTAAATGGTATAAACACCAATTAAAAGACAGCGGTTATGGGCATGGCTCCATAGTGTAGTGGTTAGCACGTCTGCTTTACACACAGAAGGTCCTGGATTCGTGCCCCAGGTGGAGCCACGAACCAAACCCTGGGTGCGCCAGGCCCCAGGTGCATGCTGTGTGTAGGAGGAGACACTTTCAGAGATACAGTTCTTAAAGGGAAATGGCAACATCCATAGGTCAGGGACAGAAGTGGGGGGTGGAATTAAAGAGGGGAAAAAGAAAAAAAGACAGAAGTTATGATATTGGATTCAAAACAAAGCAAAAAACAAAACTCAACTCTCTGTTGTCTACTAGAGCCCACTTTAAAAATAGAATATAGAACAGAATACTGGGGATGGAAAGTGACAACTCATCAAAAGAAACCTGGAGGGACTATTTTAATATCAGGCGAAATCAACTTCAAAATAAGAAATATTAGCAGAGATAAGGACAGAAATTATACAATGATTAAGTGGTCAATGGCTGCAAAAGCGATAACAATTCTAAATGTATATGCATCAAACAACAGATCTTCAAAGTACACAAAACAAAACTGATAAAACTGACAGGAGACACAGATAAAGTCACAATTACCCTTGGAGGCTTGGATGTTTTCCCTCTTAAGCAAGACAAAGCAGAAGAGAAAACCAGCAAGGATAAGAGACATGAACAGCAGCAGCTTTCGCCTAATCCACATTTCTAGAGCTCCGCTGAACTAGAGCAAACCAAATATTATTCGTACTGCACTTGGAACTTTCAAGAACACAGAACACACTCTGGACCATGGAACAAACTTTAACAAATTTTAAAGACATGAAACCATATAAATCATGTTCTCTGACCATCACAGAATTAAAGTAGGAATCAGTAACAGAAAGATATCTGGAAAATCCCCAACTATTTGGAAATACAGAAAAAGTTTCTAATAAGACATGAGTCAAATATGAAGCTGCAAGAGAAACTAGAAAATACTTTAATAAAATGAAAATGAAAGCAAAACATGTAAAATCTGGGGTGCAGCTAATGAGTACTTAGAGGAACCGTGATAGCAGTGAATGCTTGCATTTTTTAAAAATGAAATGTCTCAAATAAATGACATAGCTTTTCACAAGGAAGCTTGAAGAACAAATTAGACTCTCCCCAAAGCAGAAGATAATAAATGAAGAACGCAAATCAAGAAACAACAAAAACAATAGACAAAATCAATAAAGCCAGAAGCTGACTTTTTAAAAGTAGATTATTTGATAAATCTCCAGCAATGTGTCCAAGAAAAATAGAGAACACATAAATTACCAGTATAAGGAAGGAAAAGAGTGACATCATTACAGATCTTATAGCTATGGAAAGGATAATAAAGAAATAGAACATACAATTTGTCCTTAAACTAGACAACTTCAATGGAATAATTCCTGGAAAAGCAGAAACTCCCAGAGCATCTTCAAGACACACACGAGCAAAGCAGACAGAAGTGAGTTACCTTATGATCTGTTTGATTTGCAGCAAGACACTACTCTCCAGACTCGTGTTCAGAGCACTGGTCAAGTACTGGCTGAACTCGGCAAAGAACATCTCGTTCCCTTCCTCATACTTCCCGTAGTTCTTCGAGTATTCCTTCTGAATGCAGTGATTGGTCAAATGGCAGGTTTTGTCTTGGAAATTATCAACATGATAGGGTTCTGAGGCAGTGCGCAGCACACCCTCGCGGTAGAGGTAGATGTTGTACAGGTGGTCCACCAAGACCCAGCTTCTGCAGGTTAAGAAAAAAGGAAAACAGCTTTCCTCATGCCTGCCACAGTTCATCATATCTGACATATCAGCCCCATCTGGGACCTTTTCGGTGGGAAGTAGAGGAAGGCGGCGGGTTCTAAAAGATTCGAGGCCAGGCACAACAATTAGCTAAGTTGGGAACTACACCTGTAATGACCCACGTCTCCAGTGACAGGGAGGTTTTGAGCCAGTAGAAAAGGCAGTATTGAAGAGACCCAATGGGCTGGGTTTTAAGGCTAATCTACAGAACCTCTACTGGCCACACCTGCTCTCTTAGGAGTTTTAAGAGGACTGTTCACCCTGAACATCAGAGACCAGCAAGTCCTTATGAAGGCAGAGGAGGCATTGTCCTCTAAGGAGCAGAACAAGGCCAAGGGTGGGCTGGGCTGAGCAAGCACCACACGACCTCCTCCTCTTGCCAGGCCCTTCGCTCAGAGAGTTAAAAATCCCAGAACCTGAGGTGTGGTTACGGAATCTTTAAAAAGTGGGACACAAAGAAGGCTGTCAGGATACATCCCTTGCCAGTGTCCCGGGGGCATCTCTGGGCGTACCCCATCAGCAAGCCCCACATGTTTACACTTTTCTCTCTGGATCCACAAGTCATTTTCATTAAGGAGAACATCAATCTTAGCATGTTTTCTGGAAAGGAAACACGTTGAAAGACACTCAGAGAACCTGGTGCCACGTCAGACGCTCTCGGACACTTCCTCCCGGTCCAGTCACCACGTCCCGCATCACACACGTGGGCGCCCCGCCCCCCGCCCCCGCATCAGTGGTCCAGAGGGGCCCTGCGCGGTACCGGATGTCGAACTTGCGGTGCCCAGGCTCCAGCAGCAGAGGGCGCTCGAGGTACTTCTGGATCACGTGCACCTGGCCCTGCCGGTCTATGAAGTCCAGGAGCTCGGCCGCCTCGGCCGAGATGAGGATGCCCTCCCCTTCGGGAGGCAAAACGCAAGTTAGTCGGCTCGGCCCCGGGGCAACGCTCCCCGGCGCCGTGCGGGGGGGGGGCGTCCAGCCCGACGGGAGGCCCCGCGGCCCGCCCGGCCCGCCCTGCACCCTGCGTCTGGGGGGGTCGGGCCAGGGGGGCCAGGGGGGCCAGGGGGGCCAGGAACAGCAGAAAACCGGCTGCCTCCAGACCGTCGGGATTCAAACAAAGGATACGATGGTCGGTTTTCCAGCAGCTTTCCCGTGGCCTCCTCTACACACCGTACGTGTCACCCCAAGTGCAAGTCGATGCGTTTCAGTGCATTTAAGCGACCGTCACTACAGCCTCATCCTACAAGGTGTTCGCCACCTCCCCCAGCCCCATCGACAGTGGCCATCCCTCCCCATTCCTTCCTCACCCGGACCCCTGAAAACCAGGACTCTACTCCCGAAATCCCGTGTCAATGGCGCAGGGCACTCTGTGACTTAAGTGTCTGGCTTCCTTCACTGAACATCAAGTTCTCAAGGTCTGAGCGTGTATCATCGCCCTGTTCTCTTCGTGGCTGAATAACGTTCCATTGCATGAGATACCACACTTCACTCATCCATCCACCACCTGACTGCTCCCGCTGCCGTTTGGCTCTTATGAATATGATGCTGTGAAGATTTGCACAGAAGTTCTTACGTGGACGCATATTTTCATTTTTTTTTTTCCAGGAATATACCTAGGAGTGGCATTGCTGAGTAACATGGTAACTCTACATTTAACTTTGAGGAACCACCAAACTGTTTTCCAAAGCAGATGTGCCATTTTACATTCCCATGGGCGACAGAGGAGTTCCAATTTGTTCTCATCTCTGCCAGCACTAGCTGTCATCTGCTTCTTGATTATAGCCATCTCAGTGGGTCGATGCGATGCCTCCTTGTGGCTAGGATTTGCATTTCCTTAATGACTATGTTGAATGCGTTTTCGTGTGCTCATCCCCAAAGAGATGTCTATTCAGATTCTTCGCTCAATTCTTATTTGTCCTTTTACAACTGAATTACAAGAATTCTTCATGCATTCCAGATGCAGGTGCCGTATAAGAGATATGACTTGCTAGCGTCTTCTGTTCTAAGCAGTTCCATTATTGTGCGGACCCCCACCCCATCCCCATGTCGCTCTTAAAGCCACAACTCCTCCATCCCCACGCCACCTTCTCAACAATCACCAGTCTGTCCTCCACCTCTATAATTTTGTCATTTCAGAAAGGTTATACGAATAGAATTATACAGTGTGCAATCTCTGGGGATTGGTTTTCTCAGCATAATTCCCTACAGATTCATCCAAGTTGCTGCATTCCCTTTTATTGCCAGGTAGTATTCCATGGTGTCAGTTCACCAGTTTGCTGGATCATTCACTTTTTGAAAGAATTTGACTTGTTTCCAGTCTGGGGCCATGATAAATTAAGCCTTTGTGAATACCCATGTACAGGTTTTATGTGGACATAAAACTCTGAGACAAATGCCCAAGAGTGTGTGACTGCTGGGTTGTATGGAGGCTACAGGTTTAGTTTTATGAGAAACTGGTAAACAATTTTCAGAGCAGTTGCACCATATTATAGGCTCCTCCCCCAGCGCTGTAGGAGTGATCCAGTGTCTTCCAACCCTTACGATCTTGCTGTTATTACCATGACTCATTGTAGCCAGTTTAACAGGAGTATAGTGATAGCTCATTGTGGTTTTAGTTTGCATTTCCCTAACGGTTAATGATACTGAAAATCTTTTCATTTTCTTATTTTCTATTTGTATCTCCCATTCAGTGAAATTGTGCGGTCTCTACAGAATGACCCAGGACACAAGGACAGGGAGTAGTGCTCCAGGTGACGGGTGAAGGTTGAACAGGCTCGAAACTGGAGATAGTTTCAAGGTTGGGTCAACTATACCTAGAACATAGTAAGTACTAAATATTTATTTAAGCTGTTCATTCAGTTTATTGGTTTTACTCAGTGGCTCCCAACAAGACAAATGTATTCCATTTATGTCCTTAACTCCTCCAGGAAAATTTCTTCTTTGCTTGGCCTTTTATTTTCTCGTTACGTCTCTTTGCTGCTGAGCACCATTGTGTGTCTTGTCATGGTAGGGGTCCAGGGACCACCCAGGGGGATCACTGCCATGACTCGATAGGCCCTCTGTCAAGGGCCCTGCCTCACTGCTGAGTCTTATTGTAGTCAGGGCTCCACAACACAAGGTACCTTTATCGTAGCCAACCTGACTCCAGCCCAAATCCACAGGAGGAATCCGTAACACTGCAGATATCTACTTCCTCTTCCAATCCCCACATTTACCATTATAACCAAGTTGAGGGGACAGCAGTTGAGAAGGGGTCAGAGTGGGGAGAGAGATGTTGAGGTACCTGGCTCGTAGCAAGAGTCCACCTCCCCCAGTGTCAGGAGGTTCCAGGTCATGCCCTATCTCATGGCTGGTGATAAAGAAGGTGTAGTCCACTGGACAGGGGAGACGGGTGAGTGCCAACAGCCCGATGGTCTTCCCAGGCAACAGAAGCAGATGTAAATTCAAAGTGGAATGATTTTAAGAAGAGCAGATGGTAGTTGCAGAGAGGGACTGCATTTATCAGCTCACTTCATTGACTGCATTGAGAGCTGCTCATATTTTAAGGCCAAGTTGATATTATAAATCTAATGTCTTCTGTGCATTCATTCCACACACATTTATTGAGAGCCCATGGGAGGGTGCAGGGATGAACAAGATGGAGGCTCACAGGAGGGTGGGGAGATGGACAAATATGTATCTAGGGCGAGGAAGTGGTTAGTGCAAGGGGGAAATAAAGCGACATACAGATAGACAGCGATGGCAGAGGGGCCATGTTGGGTCCAAAAGCCTTCTCGAACAGGGAGACAGGTGAGATGAGACTCAGAAGGTGACCCACGTAAGTGCATCCCAGGAACACAGACAAATGGGAGGATTTGCAGGACATGAGGCAGGCGGCTATGGGGAGGTGAGCGAGGACAAGAACAAGAGGTGAGATTAGGGACAGGGGCACGTAGAATGGCATGGACTGCAGCAGGCAGGGGTCTGGAGTCCAGGCTAAGCTAGCAGGGAGCGGGATGTCAGAGTCATGCTTTTATAACATGGCTTCCTCTCCGAGGAGGGCTGGCTGGAGTGGGCCTGGCAGTGTCAGAATAGTGAGAGCACCAACTCTGACTCTCGTGGATGCAGTGGGCAGGGCAGGAGGAGGCCTCACTCAGAAGGCATTTGCAGGTAGAGCTATCAAGGCACAATGGTGTGTCTGGTATAGACATAAAGGAAAGAACATTTGGGCTGGTGCTAGGTTTGGGCCCTGAGACTAGGGACAGGGTGAAAAGTAGGGAGACCTAAAGGCAGGGTGGGGACTGTGGAGGGAAAGGGAGCTTCTTCAGTCAGAGACTGCACATTCCAAATGCCCGCTGCTAGATCCGGGGCTCACAGGGAACAATCCCGGCTGGGGAAAGACGGCATGGGCACCTAGACGAATATTTGGGACTAGGTCACCAGACACACCATCCGCCTCGGATGACTCAGATTGGAAGAGTCACTCATTATAACATCCAGCGTATGACTGCACAAAGCACATGACAACCTACAGGGGTGGGCCAGGGAGACAGAGATCCCAACCTACCTTTGGCACCGGCAGATGACTTTGCGATCCAAATGTTGCCCTCTCCATCCTCTTTCTTTTTGTTGTAAGATGCCAGGAAGACTTCCCTTTCGTCCGTCCTTGGGTTATTGATTGGAGGGTGGACTCCATTCCGTGTGGGGGCAGTGGGGGTCTTGACATTGGTGGGGTAGATTACATAGGACTCGGGGAACCACGTGCAAGACTCGGCCAGTTCTGGGCTTGTCTTGATTAGCCTGGCGGAGGACAGAGGGTCAGCGTCCCTCCTTAGTGCTGTCACTTTGTTCAGAAAATCACTGCTTCACCAGAGCATGTGTGACCAGGGCTGGCTGTCTCATCCCTCCCCAGCTGCCTACATCTGAGCCCTTAAAGCCATGGGCCAGCTGACTCAAAAGGGACCCATTGTCCAGGTCCTCAGCGCTTTCCTTGCATCTCTAAGGAAACGTAACTTGAAAGAATCCTGAGCCAACACCTCTTAACAGGTCTGTTGTGGCTGAAGACAGTGGGGATTGAAGGAAGGGGTTTGGATCTCTAGCAGAAATACGATCTTGGCCCAACTCTCTGGAGAGAAAGGCTGCAACATAGGAATCCGAGTGGTGTGAAGACTTATTTTAGTTCTTCATTTCTTGCTTTTATCTGAGCCTGGCTTCAGTGACAGAATAAAGAAGTCACAGGACTCCAGTGGCCATAACCAATCATACCTCCTACCCCCAAAATAACAGAACACAATGGAAGTACGTCAAGCCCTGGGCAAGGCACTTGAACAGCAGGGCTCACGAAGGGCTTCCTACCACCTCTGCTCTCCCTTCAGACCCCCAGCATCACATTTCACAGACCAGGCCCTGGGTCACAGGAGGGTGCACTGGAACTGCCCAAGGTCACACCAGCAGTGAGACACAGGCAGGATGTCAGTCCCCAGCTCCCAAGTCCCCTCACCCCGCCCCCCAGTTGTCAGAGCCTGGGAGGAAGAAAAGGCATGTGGTCTTCCCTAAGCTGGGCTCCCATTTCTCCAGAACTCTTAGCACTAAGCCTGGGTAAAAGGTCCACCCACTAAACCCAGTCTATGAGCAAACAGCAACAACAATAATAAGAAATTTTAAATTTAGATTTAAAATTAAGTTATTTTAAAGTTCAAGACAACAGAACTTGAGTGGCTTGAACTCGGACAAAAAACTCACATTTCTGACTCACTGAATATTCAACTTGATGTGCACCGTCCAACAGGGTGGCCACTAGCCACTTGTGGCTTGAGTGCTTGAAATATGGCCGATGTGACTCCAGAATGGAATTTAAAACCTAGTTTTGCTTTAACTTTTAAAGCTGAAGCAGTGTTAAATAGACTCCTGTTAAACACAGCTTTGTTGGGAGGACATTTTGCTCTGTCCCCTATATGACCTAAGACATTTTGCTGCATTGCAGCGTACATGTCAGGGGCACGTGTTGTGTCCAGTACTGCATATAAACACATCGGTATTCTACTGAAGGACAATAGACCGATTCAGTCCATGTGATTTTTTCCCATGCCCCAGTGAAACATTATAATGTGTTTATTAGGCACAGAGCACAAGCTACAGTGATAGCCTGGAAAATCACAATCAGTGACTAAAGTGAAATGGAATATTTTGCTAGTTAAAAAAATAAGTATGGACCCATTTTAAAATATAAAACAAAGTCATACTACTAATGCAGAATTGAATAGGGATGCAGAAGGCCGAACTACACCAGAATAGTAAAAGGCAAAAAAGCACCAGAAGAAGGTATGTCACAAATTCACAACGAATGACAATTGCAGTTTGCTGTGGCAGAGTAAAACGAAGTTTGCTGTGTAAAGGAGACATTTTCAGTGAATACATAATGCATTTGATAAGCATTTACCTCTCAACAGTCAAAAAGTTTCAATAATATTAGTGGCTGAATCTAAATTAAGTAACCAGCAAAAAATGGTTAAACAGATTTTAAATAGGATCTGAGCTCATAAAATCAGTCAGCTATAAAATGGCTTGAATTCTTACACAAGAAAGAAAACAATTTTAGATGAAAATGTGGTAAAAGAAATTATTTTGAGGCAGAGACTAAAAAGGTATTTAAAAAATAAACAATCTTTAGTTAAGCTAGTTTCGCTAAATAATTGCTCATAGAGTATGAAATTTCTAACAATATTAAAGGCTGATTCAAAATTTGAAAAATTTAAATACTTTTCTTTAGCTTTACGTGATTGGTGTGACATAAGAGATGCTGCCCAGGTAATACTTTGGGTACTTTTTGCCTCAAAGGATTTCTAAATATATGAAAAAATATTGTCGAACTGCAGCCTAAAACACACCGAACTCGCAGTGCAGATACTTTTTAATCTTTTACATCTGTCACAGAAGAGTTTCACCTACAAACGAAAAATCAGTGTCTGTGGTCATGACAGACGGTACTCCAGCGAGGCTGGGTTAAAAACGGGACTTACTGGGATTTAAAAGACTGATGTTTCCTTTACTGCTTCATTCTACTGTCTGATACATGTTGGAGACGTTTGCACTGTTTTCTGAAGCCCACTCTATGGAGTGTCATGGATACAGTTGTTAAAGTGGCTCAGTACACACTTGCAAATGCTACAATGATTTGCCAGTACAGAACCGCTGCAAGAAACAGAAGACAGGAGTTTAATGACACTGTGCTCTTGGCTGAGGGTAGTCAGATGGAAGAGTTTTACAAAGACTTTGTGTACAGTTAACTCCAATTTAGGTTTTCTTGAAATAAAAGGAATGCTTGCCAAATCGTTATTTTCATTCAATAATTCATTATTTCACTCAATAATCAAAGGTTAAAAATGGCAGTGTAATTTACATTTGCTCACCTACGTCCACACGGCTACGAACAGGCTAATTTTAAAGCCTGAGGAAGTAGAAAGATCATCTTATGTCTGACCTAGGTAGGCAGGTATGAAAATTTATGTTCCAATCTTATGTCACTGACAATGATTTTATTTATTTTTATAACAACTTAATACTCAGAAGGTTCTAATTATAATCGGCAGCAATTGGCTGTAAAATGAAGAAAAAAATTCAATGAACATTTGGTTGACACTGATTTAGTTTCTTTTCAATGTATTCAATATTGTTTTGAATCTGATATTAATACTGCTGAGTTGATACAAAAGTTGGTGACTTAACTTGGACATAGTTTTGAAAATAATATGCTTTTGCTTCAAAATCAGGTTAGTTTTTCAAATAAAATGAATCTGTTTCGTTAATGTATATGTGAATATTAAAGGAAAAAATTTTCTTGGTATTCAATTCAGTTACTGAAAAACCTTTATATATGTGGAAATAACTTGGGTATACAAATCCACTTTTCAACCACAAACATTTATGAAATCTAAATACAGAACAAGGGTTTGCAATGAAAATTTGGTGTCTGATTTAAGATATGCTATAAATATAAAATACATACCAGATTTTGAAGACTCACAATAGAAAAAAATGTATGAAATATATCATTAGTTGTTTTTTACATTAATTACATGTTAAAATATTTTGGACTATTTGGTTACATAAAATAGATTAAAATAAGTTGCACCTGTGTGTACTAATTTCAATGTGACCACTGGGAATTTGCAACGCACATGTGGCTCTCATTCTATTTCTGGTGGGCAGCGCTGGTCTGCAGGAGGACCTCATTCGGATGCCCTCGCTTCCTGTACAAAACCAAAACCAGTTTCCACAGGAAGTGCTCTGCGTCTGTCTCATTTCCTCATAAGCCCACTGGGAAAGGAATTGCAAGTGGAGGCTTATTCATGTCTATAAGGAAGATGCTCGCAAGGGGAAGAGAGAGCCTCCTGTCTGGGTGGAAGAAGAGCCCTCAGGGTTCTGAGTCTGGGGCCTCAAGGCCTCAGCGAATATCTGATACTTCCTGAAGTGACAGCAGGAAGGTGCTGGCATACAGGGTCTCATGTCCCTCAGGGAGACACCCAGTCACATGGCCCCTGGGTCCCCTATGTATGGAGAACATCCTGGCCCAGTACTAACCGCTCTAGTTCCAGGCAATCCAGCTGCTCTCTGTGAGCTGCCTTTTAAGGTGACATTTTTAACTCTCCAGAGCCATACAAAATTATAGAACAGAGACAAGATGACCAAGGGAACTATCACCTCCTGAAATTACCACAGTCCCTCACGGGACACCTGAGAGAATAAGGTGAACTCCTTATTGCATAAGTCAAGCCATCACAAACTATGTCACATGCCACCAAGTGGCAAAGAGCAGGTGCGATCACCACCAACAGTAATGATGGGACACTGAGGTCAGAGTGGCACTGTCCAGGGTCCTCAGACCTGGTGGTGGCTGCAGCCTTGTATTCACTCCACCTCATTAACATTTGCTAAATATGAAAATATGCAGAATTTTAATTTTTTACAGCATCCTCTGTCCCTATATATAAAAGCAAAATTCTACCTTTATCTTTAGAGAAAAACTCATAGTAGAAAAAGACTAAATAAATACTAGTTATTTCTAAATGAATAATCTGGGTGAACAATCAGGTCCCACTTCCACTCCTAGTTCTGGAAGACCCTTGTGTATCTAAACTTGTAATGAATGTGTGATAAGAAGACCTCAGACAGCCTCGCTCCCTCTATGAGTAGCTAGCTGCTCATGAAAACCAGGCTGGGAGAGAAGGGACCCAGAGTGACTGTGGCCAGTGAGCTGAACAAACAGGTGGGCATATTCCTAAGGACACCACACCTGGCAAAAGTCTAGAGCCCAGAAAGAAACACAAGTGGGGGAAGAGCAGACACATTGGGCCAGGTCTTCCCACCCGAATGGTTTGTTTGGCTGCACACTTGTGTCCACTAGCCATGAAAAGGTCACCAGAGACCTGCCATGGCCTGATTCAGGGGCCACACCTGCTGTCCCCATGGAAATGGTAACAGTGACAGCTGTCAACTCACTTGGTGTGGGCATTAAGACAGTCACTCTTATTGTTCGTTTTACAGAGAGGGGAACGGAGGCACAGAGTCAAACGCTGCCCGTGAGCTCTTGTGCACCCATGTCACCTGCATCCTTACTCAGCACTCACAGCAGGGCTGAGGGGCACAGGGCCTAGAGAGATGAGGGGTCCACACCTAAGCGCAGAAGCAAGAGCTGGGCTTGCAATCCAGCCGCTGAGCCCAGATCCTCGAGGGGCTTCCTCCCACTGTGTGTGCAGCTCCGGGAGAGGGGCAGTACACCCATACCGTGATGCCCGCCAGATGTCCTACGGGGATCCCTGCCGCCTGTGTGACAGTGGTTGCCAAGGGCTTATGTAGGACCCTGCTCCAGAGACCAGCCCTGCCCCAAGTGTCTCCTGTCTCGCCCCGCCCCTACAACCAATGGCTGCAGGTCCTGGCACGCAGAAGCCCTCTCTGGACACGTCACTGACACCGAGTCCTCGGGGTTCTGCTTTGGAGCCTTGCCTCAGAGATGCGTAGGCCAGGGGAACAGACAACAGAATTAGACAGAGCAGCTTAGAGCGAGCTCTGGAACCCACATAGCCTGGCTTTTTAAATAGAACGTTTGCCCTTGACAAAGACCCATCCTTCCCTTAAGTGTTTCCAGGTGACAGCTAACACCATTTATGAAAAAACCAAGGGCAGGTTTTAAAGATCACTTACTTTACTAGTGAAGCTTTGCGGCACAGCTTGTCGGCGCCCCGGTAGTAGTTCACCAACTGCACCAGGCCAGGCTCGTGACCTGTGAAGGAAAGGGAGGCTCAGGAGGGACGGCCAGTGGGCACCTGCTGTAGGAGAGGGAACAGGGGTGTCATGCCTGGCGTCTCTTTATCAGGACTGGTGGTTAGAGAGGGCACAGTTCCACTGCCTGCACTGCCCCTTGCTCAGCACCCTACTGGCACCACCTTCCCCACCTATAGGTACAGACTACACTGTTGCCATAGCAGGGCCCCTAAGCCCACTGCCCACTTGCTTTTGCCTTCCTTCCTAGGGTTGGCCTCCCGTTTCTCCTCCAAACCCCACTGCACCCCTTCTTGGCCACAGGGACATGTGAGTCATCCGTGTGCAGTGGGACCTCAGCAGAGGCCCATTTCTGACACCCCTAGCCTGACTCCCCACACTCAAAGGAGGCAGGACTGACACCCCTGATTTCCAGCAGGTGCTTCTGCAGCATATGCAACAGCAGGAGGATGTGAGGTCTCCAAAACCTGAAGCCTGAGGACTTGCTCTGTGAATCTCTCACAGGGAAACTTGGGTCCACAGATTTTACTGCATGCCCCTCCTCCATAAAATCAGTGCAGGAAGGATGCAAATAAAACCTAAAGCCTAGATTGTTGTGTAAAATCCTAACAAAATGCATGGGACTTTCCAGCAACAAGAACAAAAGGACAACCAAACAGCAGGAGTTGGGAGTGGAAGCTGCCAGAGGTGAGAATCACTGATCTGAGAATAGTATACAATCCAGTAAAAAGTTTCAGGTGCCACCTGGCTAGTACCTTCTCCCCAGGGCTGCCCTGCTCTGTAATTCGAGCCCACACCCGATTGCCCGTTGGGGTTTACATAAAAGCACTTTACGGAAAAGGAGAACATCCCTACCGTGAAAAGGCAAACAACCAATTTCTTGTGGATGCCATTTCCTTTCTTCCTGCACACCCCGGATGTTCCCGGATGACTCGGGGCCTGTGTAGGGTGGGGACCGCGGGGTGGTACTGTTCCTTCCCCCAGTCCTGGGCACGACAGCAGGCTATGCACCCTGCTCCAGCCCTTGCAGAGCCACTGTCCCATTTTTAATACTAAGATTCCAGCTCAGCGTCTCCAGCCAGCCACTGCCCAGAGCAAAGACGAAGTCAGGCAGGTGGGGAGTGGACAGAGCAGGGGGACACACATGGTCTCTCCTGTGAGCAGACTTTCTTCTTTGAGGGGCAGTGTTCCCTTTGCGAGGGTTTCTTGGGGAGACAGTCCTCAAAAGGTGATCATGAGCACAGTCTCCATGTGCCAAGGTTTCTTGGGGTTGGTACCAGCCCTCACATGGAGTCCTGGTCACACATCATAAACTGGTATGACAATAAAAAGTTGTCCATGGCATGCTGCCAAAGAAAAAATTCCAGCAAGGCCGAGCTGCCACACCCTTCACCCCCCAAACCCTCAGGATTGCACGCGCCCCCTCCAAGAGGCTCAGCGGAAGCACACAGGCGCAGGTGGGTTCCAGAAGGCCTGCTTCCTGTCTCGTCCCTCCTCCCACCCTGCCCGACCACTCCAGTCGGACTCGGAGCGCTGCTCTGCGTGGCAGAGGTGGCTTTCTCTCATAGATTCTCTCCTTGGATCTTTGGCCCCCGCCCCGGGGAAATTTGGGCAGGGAGCATGGCTCCCAGGGCGAGGACGCGACTCCGGTGACAGTGCAGCGAGGAGGGGCCACGAAGCTGCGCTCGGCTGGGTGGCATGAGCGAACCCTCCGCACGACTTCTGGGTTACGTCAGCCCACGGGAGCGCTGGGGTCCGGCCCCCCACAAGCGGCCTAGCGCGCGGCGGTGCCAGGCCGGCCCCACCTCGCGAACAACGCAGGGCGGAGGGCGGGCCCCGCGGTGACGGGGTCCTCGGCCCTTCCCAGGCTCCCTCCTGAATCCCGGCCTCCGGCCTCAGCTTTCTCCCCGCCCCCCGGTAGAGCTCAGGGGACCCCTCCAGGCGCCGGGTCCCCAGGGTCCGCAGTGCACGGGGGCCCTTCCCGTGCCCACACCGGGCCGGGCGCGACCCTCCCGGCTGCACGTCCCCCGGCTCTGCAGCCGACGTGGGCGTAGCCCCGGGGATGAGGGGCGTCCGGGCCGGGGCCGGGGCGCGGCCGACGCGCCTGGGCTGCAGGGGGGCCTTTGTCGGTGGCCGCGCCGAGGCTTGGGCCCGAGCCCGCCCCGGGGACGAGGGGCCGTGAGAGCGGGGGCGCCGTGGAGAGGAGCGTGGCCGCCACACGAGCGCGGGGCGCGGGCGGCACAGGGGCGCTCACCCAGTCTCCCAAAGGGCAGCCGGTTGCGCTCTCCCAGCATCAGGTTGAACCTGGGGTTGTCCCGCCGCAGCCTCTTCCAGTGCCCGGACGCGACCAGCAGGCGGGACACCTCGGCGTAGACGCTGCTGTTCTCGTCGCGGACCACGAAGGTGAACATGGCTGGGAGCGGGCGGGGAGGGCAGCCGCGGCTCCGCGCGGACCCCGCGGGCGCGGCGCGCAGGCCCGGGCCCCCGCCCCGCCCCCGCCCGCGTCACCCGGGCCCCCGCCCCGCCCCGTCCGCGTCACCCAGGCCCGGGCCCTGCGCGGCCCCGCCCCCGCCACGTGACCCGGCGTGGCCGCGGGGTCCACGCCCGCCCCGGGCTGCGGAGGGCCGGGGGCCCGGGGCCGGGGCCGGGGCCGACGGAAGGTCCGCCTTGACGGGGCTCGCTCCGGCCCTGCAGCCTCTACGTGAAAGGGCTATTTTGGGGGTAAAATCAAAAAGTTCTGAGGCCGAGACGCGCCCCTACTCTTCTCGCTGAAGGACCGCGGAGAGCCCGGGCAGCCCACTGTCTGCGGTCCGCTGGAGGCGACCCGTTGGGTGCCACATGGTGGGGGTGACCTTAGGTCTCTCCGGAGGACAAGCCGCGGACCTCAGGAGCCCTGAACCCCGAGGCCCGCCCCGCCACTTGCTGGCGCTGGGGCGTCCGGACCTCGACTTCCCTTTCATCGTCGGGGAGTGGTCCTTAAAGTCCCTTCGCTCCTGATGGCCCACTCCAAGTGCATTTTAGGAAACAACTTTGGTACATTTGAAGGCCCTTTCCTTAGAAATCGCCCACATCGGCCATGCGCGCCTCTAAGAGAAAGAGCACCTTGGACCTGCCCTGCCATCCTGGGCCCCGGTGTGCGGGTCCCCGCCTCCCTCGGGGTAAAAGCGCCCTCTTCTTAGGTTTCTGCCTATCCTACCCTGGACACGCGCGGGCCCATTTCGCGAGAAGCTTCTGGCTCCGCCAGCACCTGAAAGCATTTACGGCTCCAGGAGGGCCCTGGTGAGGGTAAGGCCAGACAGAGAGCCTCAAAAGCCAGGACCTTTGTCACATAGGCCTAACAGTCATGCTCTTAGGAAACAAGCTTAAGGTTACTCAACGCTTTTTCTCTTTGTGTCCTATGCTCAAAACAGCCCAAATGGTTTCTCCCTCACACCTCTGACCGTGATCACTTCAGGCCTCCCAGCTGTTCCTTCTGCTTTCAGTGCCTAAAGTGGCTTCTGTTTTCCCGAACAGACACAGTTCCAACACTGTGGACTTTAGAACTTACTGCAACTCAAGAAATGGATGATAATTTAAAGGGGAAATAATCCTCAAAGTTTGGGTGCCATTCATGACCCTTCCCCCACCCCCCATTTCCTCCTGTGTAGAAGGAAGCTAATAGCACTTACCTGGTTAAATTGCTCAATGGGATAAGTGAGATGACGTAGCACCTGGGACACAGCCCACACCTAATACATCTTTATGTCTATTTTCCATCCAGGTTAAGCCCCCATTCTTTTTATTGTTCCCAAGGGCCAGTCACCTGACTGTTCACTTGTAAACCAAAATCTTGTGCAAATCAGGAGAAGGGAACTGGGAAGAAGCCAAGGCAGTTAAACCACTTAACCCGGCAGCCCCCAAACTTTCTAGCACCAGGGACTTGCACTCCTATGAGAATCTAATGCCTGATGATCTGAGGTGGAGCTGAGGCAGTGATGCTAGTGTTGAGAAGTGGCTGCAAATACAGATGAAGCCTCACTCGCTTGCCCGCTGCTCACCTCCTGCTATGCAGCCTGGTTCCTAACAGGCCACAAAACAGTACCAGTCCGTGGCCCAGGGGTTGGGGACGCCTGGCTTAGCGATTCCTTATCTGGCCTTCAGAGGTCCTCCACCTACCTCCTTTTCAGCCTCCACAAGGCAACTTTTTGAAGACCTGCAGCTGAATCTCATTTTTACGACTGGAAGGATTAAGTCTGATGTAGCTCTTCTTCCAGTGACTGAGCTGACAGGCCCTCCACAGCTCCATGCATAAGTTATGAGGTTTGGTTGTTGGCAGCACTGTCTGTGACGTCGGCAGCAGCTGGAGAAGCCACAATCTCGAACTACATTGTGGCTGTAAACAGACTCTTGCTGCTGGTCAGAAGCAGCAAACTGGATTTCTTGCATCGAGAGTGAACCTGGTCGTTTTCTTCTTGGCTTAGAGCAAGGAAAGTGTCCTCCCATCAAGGTAAGCAAAAATGTCCCATTTCCCCCTGTTGGTTCTCTGCAGGCAGCTACACTTGTGGTTGTCAATCAAAGTTGGATCACAGGGTTTTACAACTCACACTCTTGGCATAGATGGTGTTGGCTGATTCTTGGCGTGTTCCGAAGTGGGAATAACCACGTCCCCTTTTATGAGTTAAACTCCTTGTTATCTGGAATGGGTCATTTTATATGTTTCGGTGTTAAAATGTTCCATTGGAAGAATTCACATCGAATACATCATATGGGTTATCCATTTAAAAACAAGAATATAAAATCCACTAAAGTAGAGAGAGAGAGAGAGAGAGAGAGAGAGAGAGAGAGAGAATTTGGAGTGTGGACCAGTAATCTGTGGCTCCTCTCTCTGTCTCTAAGTGTGACTGCTTAGCAGCTATGCATTTGGTAGGTTCCCACTGCCTGAGGGTTCCCAGGTGTGCCAGCTGGGCCTCCCAAGCACAACCAAAATGCTTAAGCAAAACAAGAATGTGTTGGAGGACAACATTTTGCCTGAATCCAAGGGCTTAAGCAATATCCTGAGGACTTGGCCACACTGTCTCATCCCTCAGTGCTGCTCTGTCCACAGGTAGGACCCCATCATGGGGGTAAGATGGCCACCTGCAGCTCCAAGCACAAGGCCTGGCCCTCCACAGGCTTGGGCACTCAGCCCTGGCTGGACAGACTGGGGAAGGGTCTTAGCACAGTTTCTGTAGGCATCATGGCTGGGCCAGTGGCTGGGAGGCATGTGATGGAAGGCATGCCCTCCAGAAAAGCCTGCAGGGCAGAGGGGAAGGAAGAATATGGTCTCAGGTCAAATCTGACCTGGTCTGACCCACAGAATATGACCCTGGAGGCCAGCAGACCTGTCACTGGCTACAGTCTGCCCTGGGGAGGAACTGGCCCCAGGGAAAACAGCTCTGTCAGCTCAGAGTGACCCCTGGTGGGCAGCTGTGAGTCCCCAGCAGCGAGGTGCATTGGCTGGTGCAGGAGTCTGCGTGGGCCCCACAGTGCCTGCTGCAGCATGTTTAGTGGGACTCTGCCTGCATGTCCCGTGGGTGCACCTATCTGTGCTTCGGGACCCAGGGCTGCCAGCCTCACAGAGTCTAGAGTGGACAAGAAAGGTAAGCACATTCCTTCAGTGGACGGTGAAAAAGGCACTCCTGTCTCCACCACTCGGTTCTGATATCAGGATAGTAAGTCAGCCTTTCAGGAACATCCCGTACACAACAGCTGTCATTCACGGAGTGTGTTCCATCTTGAAGAAGTGTGTGTCTTCTCACAGGGTGTCATGTCCAGATGGGTGCCTCAGTTGCATCTTTAAGAAGCCACTCTTCTGCTTCAGGCACGTACCGCTGTGTATATTTATGTGCAGGCATGTTCATACACCTGCATACAATACATTATACAAAGTACATATTTATTTTATTTCATGTATTATATATAAAATCGAGGCCAACCATTGGAACTTCAAAGGCCAAAGGAACCACCTGGCCAGCATTGTCCCAAAGTCGGATGGTAAGTCACCCTGTTAGGGGAGCTGGTCAATGACCCGGGAGAGGGTTTACATGTGGGTGTTGATGGCCCATGAGAAGGAGACCTGCACTGGGCTGATGAGGTGGCTGGAGCTGTAAGGTTGGAAGCTGACCTTGGGAGGGTGGCCCTTTGCCTTGGGAGTTAGGCACACAGACCCAACCAAGACGTGGCCCCAGGTCTGTGCTCACTTCGGCCAATGACATCTTCAGACTAATTGTCTTCAGTCTGCAGAGCAGATCCCTTGTTTGTGATGCTTCTAAGACATGAGGTCATCGAAGTTGCTTAAGTAAAGGATTCTTGATTGATTTGTTCTGGGTAAATAATATGATTAGAGAGTTATAAAATTGCTCTAGTGGGTCAAGGGCTCTGTGTGTCATCTCAAACACACTATGTCAAATTCTTTGGCACCCAAAATGAAATGGCAGTGCTGTGGGGGCTTTTTCTGCTCAGAATCCTTTCTCCGAGCACAGGGCCCTGACTTTCCATGTGACCCATCGTCCCCCACTTTGAGTCCAAGTGGCTGCCGGGCCAGTCCCAGCATCAGGTGTAGGAATGGGTATGTGGACTGTGCCCACTGCCTGAGGCTGGCTCTGTCTCCCTATCTACGCCTGTTACCAGGTTCATGCACCCATCCTTAGCTGCTATGAGAACTATTCCACACACAATCGTTTATGTGTGCCCCCTCCAAAGAATGGCCCTTGATGCAGGAACCACCTCATCTAGAGGCATGCCCTCTACCTGTGCCTGGGCACAGGGAAGGGACCTGGGAGGCAGCCAGCAGCAAATAACTAAATGACGCCAGTGCCTGTGTCCCCCACACTTGTAGGTGGGAGCCCTGATCTGCAGGATGAAACAGTGTAGAGATGGAACCTTGGGGAGCTGATCAGTGTTGAAGGGGGTCGTGAGGGTGGGCCCCAGTGGGGTCTGTACCCTTGTAAGAGGAGACACAGGATCACTCTCTCTACAATGTGAGGACATAGCATGGAGGCAGGCCACAAACCAGGAAGAGGCGTGTACCAGACATCGAATCTGCGAATCGGCCAGTACCCCTGCCTTGGACATCCCACCTCCAGAGTGTGAGAGGTGAATGTCTGTTGTTTAAGCCTTGAGTCCATGGCATTCTGCTACAGAAGCATAAGGGAACTGAGACGTGGGCACAAAGCGCTGGTCCCTGGCGTCACAGGGAGCAACTGTGCTGGACAGTTTATGCTGCCTGTGTGCCAGGCTGATGCACAGCTTGTCTCTGTTGGGTCCCTACTGTCTGGGTCCCTCCTGGCTGCTCTAATGGAACACAATAAACAACAGGAGTTTATCTCTCTGGAGGCTGCAAAGTCCAAGGTCTAGGTGCTGGACTCAGCACTGGTGAGGGCCAGGCTCTTGGGTCCTGAATGCTGCTTTCCCCTCTCTGTGTCCCCACATGGTGGGAGGGCCAGGGGGCCTCTCAGGACCCTTTGTAAGGACAGGAGTCCCATTAACAAGGGCCCCACCCTCATGACCCAAGCACCTCCCAAGTGTCCCACCTTCAGTTACTGCTGCATCAAGGGTTGGGTTTCAGCATATGAGTTTTGGAGACACAACATTCAGACCATGGCACTGTTGTGCTTCTCTCTCTTGGGGACCTGTGTCACCCAGACCCCTTGACTGTTTCAGGGAGTTCAGCCTGAAGGTTGTCTGCAAGAAAGATCCCAGAAAGCAAACACCGAGGACAGGACTGTGGAGTTGGAGGAATCACAAGCCAGCCAGTGATGATTGCATGGCCCGTTCTTACTGTAAGTGGGGTGCTGACCAAAGCATCAGGTATTTTTTAACTAAAAAATTTCAATTACAGTTGACATGCAGCATTTTATTAGTCTCAGCTGTACGGCATAGTGGTTAGACATTTATGTAACTTATGAAGTGATCCCTCCATAAGTCTAGTGCCCACCTGACACCACACAAAACTCATAATTTAGCAGAGCAACTGCTAAAACTTTCCCTGAATGTGGGGAAATCAAGATAAGAAACAGCCAGAGTGGGGCTCTCCTCAGATGACACGGCTGGTCTTTAGAGGTGCAGGAGACAGGGTGGCTCAAGGACAGCAGACTTGTTTGATGCTCTTGAATGTCATTGATTCTCCAAAGGAGAAAGTGACTGTTTCAGAGCACTCATGTATCAAACCAAGCCAAGGGCCTCTCGTGGGATGTAAACCACCACCACCACCCCCACCCTAACCCACCCCCTCAGCCGCTATGCTACATAGAAATATGTGGACAGTCTGATGCTGCTCCATTGTAGGTGGCAAGCCTTTTTCCTCCAGACACTTTACGATTTCTTTCCTGGTGTTTGGTTTTCAGTGGTTGGACTATGCAATGTCTGTAGGTGTTGGGTTATTTTTATCATAAAAGGGTTTTGTTTTGTTTTGTTTCCTCCAGCACTGGACTTTTCCGATTAGCCCAGGCCCTGTTCCTCAGCCTGTGCCCAGAACTAACAAATGTCCCCTAAAATAAACAGTCATTTATACGAACTCATTGCTGGAAGAGTCTCCTTTCTGAAATTTGAGGTCATGTCATGATGCCACTTCCACAGTGCTCAGATGCATTCTGCGCTGTGTCCCATCTACCCAATTGTAGATGTCATGGCAGGAACTCCAACTGGCAGGAACCTATTTCATCTAGACTAGAAGTCTGAGGTTCCTCTTTTCATTTTTGTTTGTTATCTTTTGGATAAGAGAATAGAATTGAACAAATCTTAGAGAATTTCAGCATTGGAATTTTGTTCGTCCACCAACATGATACTGGGAATTCCTGTGTGACGTCCTTGGTTGTCATCCAGCTTTGCATGCTGCTTGGGGAAGGAGGTTTATGAATCCCGAGTGATGTGCTGCTAGGATCTTGGAGACTTTGGCTTTGAGACGCCTACTCAGGCCAGGGTGAGGCTCCTCCAGCACGTGGCTTCACCCTCATTCTGAGGAGTTCCAGAGAGTGAGAGTTATACAAAATACATCCCCCTCTGTGTGCAGTGCTGTGTTATTAGTGGTTTCCAGAAAACCATTTCTTGAACTGTCTCATTTCATACAGCTTGTTTGCATTTTCCATCTGGTTTCTCTGAACCGCTTTTGTGTCTGAATCCCACTTTTCACCTGGTGCTACTGAGTCACAACCTACTCTACACTCAAGGGATCCTGACAGCTCCCCTTATTTACCCCCCAAATGTTCTGCAGACTTCTTTCCCACAGTAAGAGAATTAGATGGATGTCAGCTCAGAGACAAACACTGCAGCATGCCAGTCAGCATGGGCCATGACCCTGTCACTCTCCTGTTCATGGGCTGGAAGAGAGAGAACCTTCCCCACTGGATGACATCAGCCCCGTGATTCAGAACGATGCCATTGAGAGGCTCCGCTCACCAATGACGGTGCAGCTTTGCCACCTGATCATCACTGTGAGGAGGAATGACCTGGGGGAGGTGATGCATTCACCTCTTTGGGGAAGACGGCAGAGGAGCAGGCTTGGGCTAGTGACGAGTTTGTGCAAGTTGCAAAAGGTAACCATTTCCAAGAATCTGACCTATTTGCACTTATGCACACACAGGTAGAGAGAGAGACAGAAAGAGAGAGAGAATGATAAAGCAAGTGTGGCAAAATGAGGACAATTGGTGAATCTGTTTGTTACTGGAGTTTGTTGTATTTTTGCAACTTTTTGTGAAGTTTGAAATTTTATAAAAGTAAAAAGTTACAAAAATGTTGAAAAAACTCACACTTAAAAGTGAGTCCTCAAAAAAATTAAAAATAGAATGACCATGTGATCCAGCAATTCCCCTTGTAAGTGTATACCCACAAAATGAAAGGAAGAACTCAGACAGATAACCCCATGTCCAGAGCAGTGTTATTCACAACAACCAAAAGGTGGAAGCAACCCAAGTGTCCACTGATGGCTGAATGGACAAACAGAATGTGTATATACATTCAATGGAATATTACTCAGCCTTAAAAAAGAAAGAAATTCTGACACAGGCTACAACATGGATGAACCTTAAAGACATGACGCTGAGAGAAATAAGCCAGTCACAAAAGGGCACACTCTGTATGACTCCACTTATATGAGATACCTAGAGTAGTCAGATTCATAGAGACAGAAAGCAGATGGTGGGAGCCAGGGGGTGGGGTGGGTTTACCCATGCAGAGATGGAAAGTTCTTTAGTTAGTACAGAGTTTCTGTCCGGGAAGATGAAAAGAACTCTGGAGGTGGATGGAGGTGATGGCTGCACATTGTGAATATCCTTTGTGCCACTGGACTGTACAGTTAAAAATGGGTAAGATGGCAAATATTCTGTCATGTGTATTTGAACACACGAAAGATATGGAGCTGGGAAGCTGTACATAGTATGGCCCCAATTATGAAAAAAGAAAAAAATGGATAGAAATAAACTTTCTAAAATATTTAAATAATTTACTTAGGAGTTTGAGGATAGATTGATTTTACACTAATACTCTTTTGCACACTCTAAGTCTTCTAACACAGTGCATTTTTTAATTTAAAAAAAAGGGATGGTGAATTTTGAGATACGTCCAACATCTTTTTTGTTTGTTTCAATATAAATGCCTTTGCTGTATTGTCTGTTCCAGGCAAGTAAAGTACTAATAAAGGGAATTACCCGTGCTCTTGATCATGGGCAATGATCGAGCCTATCATTGGGCAGCAGTTGGCACGGAGTGTGCTGAGTGCCTAGCTGGCAGGCCCAGTATTGCTGTCTGCTGGGTCAGCTCTCAGGAGTGGGAAAAAGCCACTGCATCAGCAGGAGAGTGCCGGCTGCGGGCAGGACTTCAGGAAGACCCTGTAAGGAGGCTGGCTTGGGTGCATGTTTCTTCCCCTGAGAATGAACCTGATCATGAACATTTAGAAAACATGAGTGAGAGAGGAAGAAAAGAATGACCGATTAGCCTGCTCCCTGGAGATAACTGTGGTGAGCGCTGGGATTTATATTTGTTCCAGACGTGCACCCCATCCTTCCCACACCCTCTTCCCACCCTTTTTCTCTTCTCCCTTTTTCTTTAAAAAAATTCATATGAAGTGGGGTGTGTATATTACTACCCATATACATACATACACATGCATATGCATGGATCTGCATGTGTAAGTGGGTCTCATACACATGCACATGCACACAGACATGTCTACACAAATGGGTCTCATATACATACACATATGTATGCATGGATCTGCATGTATAAGTGTTCTCGTACTCATACACATACGTATACACATGCTTGGATATGTATGTACAAATGGATCTCGTGTGTATACACAGACACACACACACCATGTATAAGTGGGTCTCATGTATATACGTATACATACACATGCACACACAGGGAAGTGCACGTACAAAATCAGTCACGTCAATTGGCAAACAGGGCAGGCCCCTGCGTTGCCCGCCCCTAGAGGTACTGTTTACAGAGCCTGGGTGAACCGGGCATTTGGGGAGCAGCCCTGAGAAAGACGGTGCTAAACTCACCACCCCTCCACCCCAAACGTCAGTCTGTCCTGGACCACGCAGTTGGAGGTTTTCTAGTTAACCTTTTTGTTCTGATTGCACCACAGCCCAGTAAGTCCTCCGTATGACTTTGAGCCATGTTTTGTGGCCCGGCATTTGGTCCATATTTATAAATGTGCCATGAGCTCTCAAATAGACAGGTGTTCTGTTATTAGGTGCTATGTGCTGTGTGCGTCTCAGGTCTAATTTATATGTTCAGATCTTTTTTTTAACTGAGAAGTGTGATAAAAAAACAAATCCCTCATTGTGGTAGCATTTACTTGTCCCAATATAAACTCTTCTAGTCTTTCACAGTTCCTCATTCTTTCTTTGTCTTTCACGACCCTGGCCGTCTGCTATTAAATATTGGTCAGTTATTTTGTAGAATATCAGTTGGGTATGCCAGATTTTTCATGATTAGATTCAGAGTTTGTATTTGTGTCGAGAAGTGCTGTGTTCTTCGTTATGCTTTCCATCATGATGTTGATGTGTCTTATTACTAGTGATTTTAAACTTTGTCAATTGGTTAAGGTGCTAATTGATTTCTCCACTGTTTTTCCTTTTGTAATTGATAAGTATCTTGGAGAAACTTCTGCAAACTGTTTTGTTCTCTTCAAACTTTCCTCCATTCATTCCAGGATCAATCACTATTTTGTCTGCAAGGACTGAACTAGGATGGTTGTCTCATGATAGTTTTTTATTTCCTTCATTCCTTTTACATTCATTAATTGGAATTCCATACAGAAATGTTATCCTTTTTCCCCATTATTCATTTCAATTAGTTGTACATTATCGACACATGGTATTTATTTCATTTTGTGGGTTGTAATTCAATGCTGTCAACATTTATTTTATTGTTCAGTTCCTTCCAGTTCCTGCCATTAGCTCTTGTGTTCTTCTATCATATCTCCATTACTTTAAAGCACTTTCTTATTTTCCAGGATCATCCTATATTTTTCCAGTAAGAGCCCTGGACTCAACCTCTTCACTAAAGAGCCATGGCTTCTTTTGTTGACAAATGATATTTAGAAAGCCATATCTGGGCTCTAAATACACTCATGGCTACTGGGTACTACTGCTCCATGGCCTCTTAGAAGCAGAGCTAAGAGTGTTTACACGCTAATCCACAGTGCATACTTGTCAACACTCCTTTGCACATGAACATGCGCTCCTGTGTGGACATTCATATGTGTGCATCACCCATGCATGCACTCACTCTCATGTGGATGCTCACGTGTGTGTCACCTATGCATGTGAACACACACTCCCATGTAGATGCTCACGGTTGTGTCACCACACCGACATCTTCCGTGTTGATCTAACACCACAGGTTCTTTCTTGTCACCCTCTACTTGTCTGCAGCTTCTTTCTCTGGCAGTGAGCATCCTTGCTCTCATGAACCACATAGATCCACTAACCTATTTGTCCTTACTCCTAAGGTGTAGCCTCTTGGGGTCCCAGCTGAAATCTTGGGGCGATCGTTAGGTGGCATCCACATTGACTTTTCTGCCTCTTGGCCTGTCTACTCAGGATTAAGAGTTGGCTGCTTGGATCATGCTCTAGTACTAAAAAAAAATTTTTTTTGTTTTGATTTTGTCCATCTGTTATAAGTGTTGTTGGTGGGCAGTTTGGTCTGATACCCTCACAGCTTGATGCAGAAGCTTGAGAATGCTTATGATTATGACTCAGATTAGTAATTTGAAAGATCAAGCCAACCAGCTCCTTCAAACCAGAGATTAGAAGCAGAAAGATATAGAAATCATGCATTAAAAACAGTAGACGTGGAGGACAGATCCAATTTGTAAAGAATGGGGCTTCCAGAAGGAGAAAAACGAAGACACTGAGGAGAGGCAGTAACTGAACTCATAGTAGAAGAAAACTTCTCTGAGCCAATTACTGACCCAAATCTGCCCCCTGAGAACTGCTCTCTGAGTTTCAGGTCAGACTCGAGAAAGATAAACATAAAGTGTCTGCTGACAAATTCCGGAACTCATAGTGTTTTCAGGCCATAGCAAAACAAACTGTTTACAAAGGAAGGTCAGTTAGCCTGGTAGCAGACAGACCGGTCTCCAAGTTCTTGCCAGGGACTCCAGAGGGCACAAGGTGTTGGAATCACATCTGTGGGCTGCTGAGGGGACTGGCCTGCAACCAACAGTAGGCTCCAGGCAGCTTTATCATTCAGCAGACCACAGGGAAAACACGAATGCAGCCATGCAGGCACTTAGTAACCGTGTCTCCATGGACTTCGATGCAAGAAACAAAATGTTGATAAAAACTACCCACAAGCTGAGACCAGAAACCTCAGGGAAGGGAAGGCGAAGAAAAGAACTGGGAAAGATAGTATGTATCTCTGGAAGATAAGATGCAAGGCTAGGAAAAGTGCAGTTCTACCTTCACATGGAAACATTAAACCAACTCAGCCAAATCCAAAAGCAGCATGGGGTGGCGGGGGAGAAGGTGGGAAAATGCCCCACAACTCTCCAGGAAGAGTGAGGGGGTGGGGAGGTTGGGCAGGCCCACGGAGACTCTAGTTCTCTCTGGGAAGTCCTTGTCCCCAAGGCCATATGAGAACAGACCCATGAAATTGCCCTAACATTGGATGCTGCGAGGTCATTTTGCACATGCAGGTCTGACCCTTGATAGCTGTTTCTCTCCTCTCCTTTGAACACTGAGAAATGAGAAGACCCAGGAAGTCAGGTGGTGTGGGTGACGGTCCCCGTCCTGAGGCTGAACAGCTGTAGGGTGTGCCACTGTCATATTTATGGGCTGAGTGGCCCGTCAGCTGTAGCTAATGAGCAGATGCTGCACAGGAGCCAGAGAAAAATAAGGGGAGGGGACAGCTGTCATGCATCCTTCCCCTTCTCCCCACCCACCCAGTGTTTTAGCATTTTGCCTGGTGGGGCTGTCTGAGCGGGTATGACACTGCACATGGGGAACTGGGGACATCTCCCAGGAGGGCATCTGGGATGTTTGTGGCAGGCAGGGAGTGAGGGTGTGGAAACGGGCTGCTGCTCTAGTAAGGGACGGAAAGCTGAGATGGACTTCTCAGTGGTTGCTGGAGCTGGCACTCCTGCATCCTCCCAGCCTAAGGGTTTGAAGGCACCAGCCTCAGCTTTGTTTGCGAAGAATCACTATTACAAAGGTCCGCCCACGTGGGCGGGACTTCCCTGCCCTGTGTGGTTAAGGGTCCTCTGCAATCACAGCTGCTAGGGAGCTGTTTGTGGGGGCTGGTTTCTGTTACAGGAAACCCCTCTTGGATAACATGGGTTGAAATGAGACTCCAGGTATTGCTTCCCTCCAAAAAGAGGCTTGTTATTTTTGTAGTTAATTATACACATTCATTTCAGAGGAAATGAGAGCAATTCAAGAAGGAACATAGCATAGTTTAAAACCCCAGTGTGAAGATTTTTCTTCCTGATAAAAGGCCCTCTCTGTAGATCTGCATGTAACTGAAGACGGTGAGATCTGGTCGTTCGTGCTGGTCTATAATTGGTTCTACTTACTCAACATGGCGTCTTGAAGAGGCTTCTCTCGTCATAAAAAGACTTCACTCACCCTTTAAAAAATTAATTGGTGTCTCTTACAGTTGACATGCATTCGTTCCCAGTGGATAGCATGCAGTTCGACATTTATGTACCTCACGAAGTGACCCCCTGTAACCGCAGAGTTATGCTATTGACTACATTCCCTGTGCTGTGCTGTACATCCCATGACTCCTTTTAAGGTGACGGTGACTAAGACCTGAGCCACCATTTCAGTGGCTTCATGGTACTGTATCTTCATGACTTCCTGGTGGGTCTATTTCCTTGTATTTCCTTGTGGTAACAACGTGTTGCCAAGCGCTGAGTGAGATTGTGTCTGCAGTCTGGCTGGGGACTCTGAGGAGGGGTGGCTCCAGGCAGAAATGGGGCCTGCCACTGACTCTCTGAAGGCATCAGGGAGAGACATCACGTTGGTGACCCAGAAGCTCTGTCTCCATCCAGCAAGTCTGAGCCACTGGGAACAGCTTGTGATCATAGCTCAACAGATCCTGCTGGACACCATGAAGGTGAGGCTGATGTCAGAGCTGGCTGGAGGGTCTGGACAGAGCGCTCATCCCTGGAAGGCGTGGAGGGGCCAGGTCACTCTCACATGGATGCCTGCCCTAGGGAGAAACCTGCCTGGGCCCCTGCCCGAATCACAGGCGCAGAGCTCATTACCCATGTGAAAGCTGCTAGAGGCAGTTGGTCAGACATAATCTTAAACCCATGTGTAGCTCCCAGCCCCACACCTGGCCAGCAGCCCCTGATGAGAAGGTGTCACTGAGGGGGCCTGTTTCCCACCGTACCTACAGCCAGCAGCCATGGGGAGAAGCTGCAGAAACCTCTGCAGCAGTTGACATGCTTGGCAAACCTGCCCCAGACAAAGGCTGGGCGTGCAGGCCCACAGCTGGGAAGACTTTGGGCCAGGAGAGCCCCGCAACTCTCCATCCTGCCAGCCTGCCATTTGGCACAACTCTTGGTTGGGACATGCTTCCTATTAGAATCTATGTGCTGGGAACACTAGTAATGTTCACCACCACTATCTGAGTGATGTGAGTAACTGGGGCTGCATTTGTAATTCAACAGATGGGTAGAGTAAGATGGAAATGGGAGGGTGAGGGAGGTGGAGCTGACAGGGAGAGGGGAGGGCAGGCTCTTGGAAATGGCTGGGTACAGCTCTGTGTCTGGTAGGGACAGAGCTGGCCAGGGGTGGTCAGACGAGGAGATCTCTCAGGGATGCTTCCTGGATAGGCCATCTCTCCCGCCTGCACTATCCCCACCCAAACAGTAGTAAGTCTCTCCCAGACACTCCTTCCTTATGTGCAGACGCCATGCCAGTGACCACGCCTCCTCTAACATGGAGGGGGCACTCAGACCCAGACTAGACCCCACATGCGATGCAGCTCCAACTTAGGAGGCCGCAAGTTTTCAGCCAGCCAGCCCCCGTTTGCTCTGAAAGACCCTCCTAGGCGACTCTGAGGGATGGGGCTGAGATTCCATTCTTTTCAGAGCTGTTTTGACGTTCATTTGTAAAGCGGGTTGGGGTGGGGAGCTCACTGTTGCTCCGGAGACACCATGGCCTTCTCCAGCTCAGCCCTCCCCCCGACTGTCCCAAAAGGTACTGCTCATGGAGGATGCGGCACGGGCGGCAGGCTGGTGCCTCGTCTGCCCGAAGGCGCTAGTGGTGGCCTGCGGGCTGGCCTGGCTGCCGGCGCCAGCGCCGCGCCGCCCGAGAGACTGCACCTGCTGACCTGCTGCCGCCGGCCGCTGGAACTGCGGGGCCTGCTGCCCGAGGCGCCCGGGGAGGAGCACGAGGCTCTGCAGGCTGCCACGGAGGCCCTCTCCCAGGTCCTGCATGCAATTGCCGACACACAGAGGACCCTGCGAGCGCTGGTCAGGGCCACCTCGGCCACACCGCCGGTCAGCTCCCCCAGTGATGGAGACACTGCGCCCAAGAGCCTCTCACTTCTTGCCGCTTTCCGTGAGCAGGCACAGCAGATGCTCTGGGTGGCCCACTTGGTCTTAGTTTGCTGCCCTCGACAACAAACCAGCAGAGACGTGGAGGCCACCATGGCAGGCCTCTGGGGACTTGTGGTCAGAGCGTAGCAGTTTTTCTCACAAGGCTCACAGGTGGTCGGTCCAGCCAGCGCCCTGCTACCCTGCAGGCCCTGCTTCAGGCCTGGGCCAGCGTCTGCGAACACCTGCTGGTGTGTTTTGATGATGTCCTCAGTATTCCTGAGTTCCTAAGTGTGTCCATTCGGGACATGGCCGAGCATGTGCACTTGTTCTCCTGGGCTTTGAGTGGTGGACAAACCTGTGAGTTTCACAAGCTTGCAACGTATCTGCAGGGCCGGGCCACACCCGTAGTGCAGGTGATGAGCAGGTGTGTGGACCAAGATAGAGACCTCATTTTCCGCAATGGCCTAAGAGTCTTGACCCGGCGGCTGGACCATTTCTCCTTAGTCTTGGCTGCAGCTGCTGAGCGCTGTGTAGGTGGGCACAGTGCTCCGGACACAGATGTGTTTCTAACTGTAGCCAAACATCTTGTCTGTACAGCCCGGGGCCTCCAAGAGGGCCTGGATGGCACCAACCACCCTGATATCCTCAGCCCCCTTCCAGATCAAGTCCAAAGGTCTGACGCTGAGGAGAGACAGCCTTCCTTCCCTCTCTCCAGGCCCAAGGACTCCCCATTCCCAGAACTGAAACACCAGAGGGCGCCTGGGTTAGGGGAAAGTGACCTAGGGACCTCCTATCCTCCCAGAGACCATCTTTCTAGCCAACTGATTCCGGACACCTGTCCAGCCCGCACCATCGGTACACTCACCCTTGCTATAGAGGGCCATGGCCACCATGCAATGACCTCAAGTAGCACCAACCTGCAGGAGAGGGATGCCGTTGTGGATACAGCTCAAGAGTCCCTGACTGGGGAGGGAGCACTGGAGTCAGCGAGGCTGATTGGATTCCATGATAACCCGATACTGGCACTTACTGTTACCGAACTTGCAGAGGGCATGGCACATTGCAAAGCAGCTGGGACCACACAGGCTTCTGGAAGTGTCTCTTCAGGTGTTTGGGAAAACCAGATACACCAGGCAGGGTTTGGTAGCCATGGCTGGTGACTGGTACCCTTTGTGTCAACAGCTATTTTGTCACAGCCCAGCAGCTGACCTTCCAAGAAACACTGCAGTCTTCATGGAGTTGCAGCAGAATTTAGTTTCAGTGGTTCAACTAGCAGCCCAAAGTGGGCCTGTGTGTTTGGGTGAGGAGGCCCCTGATTCAACTGGGCACCAAGAAGCACTTCTACAGATGCAGGACAGTTTGGAGGTGGTGGAAACCTTTACTGAACAGCTGCTGGACGAGGTCCTGGCTTCTGATGGCCTCTGTGCCCATGCAACGTGGGATGAGAGCTTTGAGGACAGGTGCCTGCTATGGTCTGTGGCTGTCTGAGAGACCTGCTTCAGTGCATGGAGAGGCTCAGCAGGAGACAAGGACAGTTCCTGCTGCCCTTGCAACAGGCTGTGACAGAGCAGCAGGGGCTGTGGGAAGGGCTGGCTCAGGCAGCAGACACTTCTCAGAAGCTGCAGGAGGCCACCCGGCTGTCTCGCCTGCTGTGTGAGGACGAGCAGGTAAAGGCTGAGGTCTCCTTCCTGTGCACTGAGGTCCACGTGCTCACAGACGCTGTGCTGGATGTGGCATGGGCCCTGGCCCCTTGTCCCAGACCGTCTCCCAGCCTTTCTACACGCTTTGACCTTCTCTGCTTGGAGCTCACCCTCTGAGCCAGAGCCTTGGCTGGCCACCTCAGCAGCATTAATGTGAACTGTGCACGCATGGACCCTTGGGGGTATCTTCCGCCCAAGTCTCTCCATCTGCAGGACGCCCAGGCCCTGGGCCCCAGGCCCCCTAGGGCAGAAAGCTCACTGGAGAGAATGCTGTCTGGCATCCAAGTGGGGCAGGTGATGGTGGCAGGTGGCCAGGAGTGTGGGCCCTGTCTGGAATACCTTCTCAAGGTCCTGGAGTGCATTCTTGTCCTACCAAGGAGGTGGCACAGAGGTGCTCTGTGCTCTAGGAACACCCAGAGAAGGGGGGCATGCACACCCTGGATTGGCTGTGGTGGAAGTGGGCAGCCCAGGCCCACCACACTGTGGCACAGTTTTGGGTCTGGGAAGGCAGTCATAGCCAGGCCTGCAGGCTCCTGGTCAGCTGCTTGAAGCCCCCTGGTGATCAGGCCCTACCTAGCCACAGCTCCCCCACAGGGAGGGTGCTTCAAGAGCCGCTGCAGTGGGCAGTAGGGATTCTCAAGGTGCTGACCCAAGAGAAACCCTGGGGAGCTCAGTGGGGACCTGTACTGCCGTCTAGCTATAACCAGGATGGCCACCACAGACCCGGACATGGTAGGACAATCAGCATCTTCTCTCCTCCCCCTCCTTAGCCCGCTTCCTAGTAAGCAAAATCTACTGCCAAGTTCCTGGAAATGTTGTGTTGGTGCCACATGTGTCACTCAGGCAGGCAGCTCAGTGGCCTTTGAGGGCCCAAGGTTGGCAGTCAAGACACTTGGGCTGTGCTTGCCACCACCATTTCCCAGCTCTGAGACTACACAGAAGCTTTTTACCTAGTTTGACTCCAAGATTCTAGTCTAGAAAATGGGAACATGATCACATTCCAGGCAGAAGTGAGTGAAAGCACCAACATAAAATATCTGCACTTGCCTGGCACATGGTGAGTGTCTTGTGAGTGTGGCCAGAACTATTGACTTCAGGCTGGAAGTGGGTCCCCTTGCTGTGTGAGTGACAGCTGTCCTCCTGTGGTCAGGCCACCTTTAGCTGTGACAGTGCTGCACTGCTCCAAAAGGGGTTCTTCTTTTTGCAGGTGGCAGGGATTAAGTTGAATGAGCAGGAAGGATGTGATAGGAGGGTGCTGGGTCTGTTAAACACGCTCCACACACAGGATACTAGGCAGGAGTGTTGGATTTCATAATCCTGTCTCAGTCGCTTCCAGCAACGATAACTGGCAGGAGACACTATGGGTATAGTGCCCCAGAAACTCCTCAGCTAGTGTTTTATGCATGGCTTGATCTGTCCCCTTTGCAACCTTGTGTTTGGCGGCTTAGACCCTCCAAACCCTCTCGGACTGTCTCTGCATCCCATTGCTCCATTGCTCTCCTTTGCTCATTAGAATGCCCTCACTTTGCGAAGGGGCCCTGTCATTCTGCTGGGAGTGGGGCAGGCAATTCCTTTATCTTGGGACACGGATCCCATCTTCCACCATCTCCTGGATACTGCGTTGTGCCCCTTCTGGGCATAATGTGTTTCGTGGGGTGCTAGGGGAGGTATGGGGTGGCAGGCTTTGAGGGTGCTCCCCATGTCCTCCTGCCCACCCACTAGGACACAGTTGCGGCCCCATGGGCCCAGGATCCAGCAATCAAGGCTACCCTGATCCATCACTGGATGTGGATTTCAGAGTCCGGAAGAGGCCTGGGGAGGGTAGTACTGGCAGCTGAGTGTCAGGTGCTGCCCTGTGTCTCAGTGGTCAGTAACCACCCAGTTAATGGAGAATCAGTCATTCCTAGCAGAGCTGCAAAGCCCTTTTCTGTAGGACAACTGATGTGGGTGTGTTTGGGTCTCCAGAGTTGCTATACTCAGGACTCCTGAATTCCTTCAAGAAGCCATTGAGTCTCCCTTCCCTGGGGGAGGCCCAAGAATTCCAGAGGGAGGACCTGTGACATCTTAACTCTTCTGAGATTTGAGTGTGCCAGGTTTATTTATACAGATTCTGGGTAGATGGATCCACATGATGGGGACAACTGTTTTCTCTTGTGTATTTGGAGAAGATGCTGAAAGTAGCTGGCCGTGGTCCCCAGTTCTCTTTAAAACATGAAAGAAAGGCCACTTGCTCCCTCTGTTTGGAAGGACAAGTGTCTCAGTAGCCATGTCTTCCTCCTACAGCAGCCACCCTGCTGTACTCCTTCCCACTCCCCCTGCCACCCAGCCTGGCTGCCTGCTGAGCTGGACCAGCCTCTTGTGGAGGATGGCAGCACGAACAGTGGGAACAGGATCACCCAGATGACCTGGGAGATGGTGTTCCTGATGTCACAGAGTCTGCAGAGGAGAGGACACATCTGGGTATGTGGCCCTCAGCATGCTGCAGTGGTGGGTGGACTGGACACTGTGGGGGACCATGCTGCCAGATGAGCCAGGCCAGCCCGGGTGGCTCCCAGGACGGATAGCCACCATCAGCCCTTTACATTTTTATGTGTCTTCCTCTTTCTCCATCTGGTGCATCATATGTATCACTTTACTTCTCCCTACCCCTCCTCTTTTGGGTTCAGTCACTGTGGTTTTGTCTTGTTCCTGTAGGGAAGATAATTTGCCAAAAGCTGCAATTCAGTAAAAGCAAGGACTCATCTGTGTCCCAGGCAGATGACCTAAGGGAGCCATTTTTAGCTCTAAAAATCCTCAAAGTGGAGCACTAGGGCTACAGCCTCCAGCAGGAAGTCCTCCAGGGCCAGCATAGCCCGGACTGGAAGGGGCTGCTTTCCACTGGTTTGGGGCTGACTTCCACCCTGTGTGACATGTCCCAGTTCTCTCTGGTCCTCAATTCAATTTTGTTAAGCTTTGTTTAACATCAACACATCACCATAGGAAAAAAAGTCTATTTCTGAGTAGGGACCAGGAGAAGGAGCTGGGGTGGCACCAAAGCCACTTAGAACACCTTTCATATAGGCCTGCTGGGTGCTGGGGCTCTAAAACCCAGGGCCGGGCCGGGCCTCATGGAGCCCATTGCCAGTCCTGGGTGGGAGGAGGCCGCATGTGAAGGCTGGACATTGGATGCCCAGACCAGGCAACCACCAAGCCAAACTCAGCAATGCCACCACACCCAACAACCAGTTCTGTCATTGTCCTGTTTGTCCTCCCAACCTGTGCCCACTTAACCCAGCCAGTTTCTAACTGGGGCAGTGACCCTAAGGTCATTAGGTCAGACGTGGCAGTGGTTACCTCTTGTAGACTGATGTCCTCTTTCCAAATGTCTCTGGTCTCCCAATTTCAGTAGGACTTGGATGTTGGCCAAGGACTTCTGAATATGCAAACCCTGTGCCCCACTGGGTTCCCTGGGGAATGTAAAAAAAGAAAAGCAAAAGATGATTTTAGTTCTGTGGCTCATGCCTGTAAGATGGCACGACATGCAGAATTTCTCCCCAAACCCTCCAGTTCCCACCTCCCACAAACCAGATTTTAACCACCCAGGTGCCTGGTGTTCCTAAGTAAAACAGAGAAGCATTTGCAATGGCAGTTAGGGGCAATAGGCCACACAGGGGTGGGAGACCCAGGATCCCTGATGCAGAGCCCTGAGATTCTGTGACAGTCACCTGGAATGCCTGTGAGGAGTCTTCAGCTCGGGCTGGGGTGGAGCTGGAGGAAGGCGAGGGATTAGCAGAGATGTCCCTCGAGGGGCAGCAAGGCTAGCATGTTCTTGCTTGGCAGAGGTCTGCACCAGACTGTTCCCTGTGTCTGCGATCTCTCTGGCCTCTCTGAGCCCCAGGTGATGAGTTCTGGGCTATTCTGGTTTGGCCTCCATAGTTGAGCCCTTCTCCCTTGCACACGGAGGTGACCTCACTAAAGACTGCCATGACATCACTGCATATCAAATCTGTCTGTCCCACAATCCTTGTTGAAGCTGAGACGGCTTCACAGTGTTGAGAGGATGGGGAGCTAGGGGATGGCTCTCCACAAGGGTTGGCAGAGCCACGATCCGTCCCTTCTGGTCTGTCCCTCATGTATCAGGAGCCCTCCACCCAGTTTGCTGACCACGTCCTGCCCCCACTGCTCCCTCGTCCCCTTTGCTCCACACGTGGCTGAGTGGCAGAGAGCCAGTGGGATGTTCAAGCCACAGAGCCCTGGCTGACTGTGGCAACATCCCCATGCCGTCCCCAATCTTCTCTGCTACCTCTAGCCTTCCGTACCTTGTCATCCATGGGTGGCACCATCCATCTGGACCCCTGAACCCAGTTTGGGGGTAAGAGTCCCTCTGTCTGGGCAGGGGCTGTGAGAGAGAGGACGTGTGGCCTTCTTGAGTTCACTTCCAGCCCACACCCACTTCCTGTGCCTACAGAAAGGCCATGTATCTGCTTGTCCCAAATAGGCAGGGTAGGGGGGTCTGTCGGGGTGGTACCTAATCAGGGGCAGCCCTTCTTCTACCTTACTTGCTGACTCGACAGTCGAAGTTATGTTTAAGATGTTGTTGGCATAAAGGGCTCTGTTGCTTTGAGAACAGGAAGGAAAAGTGTCTGAAAGCTGCTGATCAGGCCTGGAAGGATTGAAATGCCACCAGCCTGTCAGCTGTCAGTCCCATCCTGGGAAGCCACACAAGTGACTGTTGGCCTTCATCCCCTTGCTGTGGCCAAGACCCTCTTCAGCAGGGTGGTCCCCACAGCTGGCTCTTCTCAGAGACCGCAGTCCTGCCCTGGGCCTGCCTACGACAGCTCTGAGCCCAGAGCAGCACAGCCACACTAGCCCTGGTGATGAGGGCTAGGCCATGGCAGGAGTTGCTGGCTCTGGCAGCCCCCATGGGTGGGGAGTAACCACCTTGTACTGCTGGCTTTTAGGGCCACCAGTTCCTGACCCCTGGGGGAGGTCGAAGCCAGTGCCAATGTGTCCACATGGGTTGATGATGCAATGCCGGGAACACCTGTGCACTTCCATGTGCCACCAACTCTGCAGCAGGACTGGCAGCACCATGACCAGCCTCTCACCTGTCACCTCCTCCTGCACAGACCAAAGAGGAGCTCACTGCCTCCTCGAGAAAAGTCACCACTTCTGGGAAAATTTCTCCAGGCTGCTCCACAGCATTGCTGACAGCTACACAGATGCAAAGTGTTCCTGGGAGCTGTGGTGCACCCTGAAGCAAGTGGAGAGCATAGGCAGCCCAGATGTGCATCCTCTGCATTTGGCAGACTGGGGACCATGGGGGAGTGATTATGAAGGCTGGTTGTGGGAGGATGGCTGTGCTCTGCTGTCTCAGGAAGAAGGTCTGGGGGGCTGACCTATAATTCATGTTTCTAAGTACTCCTTTTGTTTATCCTCCAAGAGTCTACATTATTTTGGGAATGTCAAATGTTGAAAATATAGATAATATGGAGGACCAAAAAATGTGTTTGAGCCACTGCCCTTTTTCATGTTATCACCAATATACTGGATAATGTACATGAGACAGGAAAAAAAGACCTAATGTGGGAAGCTAGTTCCTGAGTAGGTGTGAACCTAAAATAACCACAAAAAATTTTTAAAAATCAAGTGCACCAGCACTGATGCTCTCCCAGCCCACTCGCCCCACCCACGACGCTGCTGTGCCCTTACTCGGGGCTCTATCTGCAGATGCAGATGGCTGCTTTCCACTTTGTAATGATCTTTACATTCTGACCATTACTTCTCTATTGGTTTTTATACTAAACAGAACTAACAAAAAGCCAGTTATCTCTAAAAATATAGCAACTGCAAAGGGAAGCATTTTCAGTATCACCTACCTAAGAAAGACTGCTGGCATATAGCTTACCTTAGGGGGAATCCAGTTAATGTGCCCAAACTGTGCGGTTGAGCAGCTTTTGTTAACTGTCTCCTTACTGCAGCTTCTATGTCGACAGTATCAAAGGCTATCATAAAGTCTGGGACAGTATCACTTCAAGCTGAGCACCTACTAGCCACATTGTTCACTTATCAGCAACAAACCTACTAGGACTATTTTAATATGATGGCAAAGCTTGATAGTTAAAACTGTTACCAATATTGTAAAGCATAAAAACATTGCCAAGACCAGGGGATATAAACTGTTTTTAAACTAAAAATAAAACCTGGTTACTGTTCTCTAGGAAATAATGTGTCAGGCACACAATCGTGTCAAGATTGGCTACCCCACCTTTTCTACTTAAGATACAAGAACTGCAGTTACTTGTAGTATTTCAAATGTGGGTATCGTGGTCAGGGTACCCAAGTTTTAGGGAAATCGGGCATAGAAACGACTGTCGTGAAGGAGGATGTCATGCAGGGACACACAGGGAAGCCAGGGTCTGCCAAGTGTAGGAGGGAGGGGGAGCAGGCTGTCCAGGCTTGGGGTAGGCTTGTTTGTGGCACTTGGAGGCTGTCTCCACCCTTCTGGTACCCAACCCTGGTGCTTGGGGTATGTGTTTGGTCCATCAGTTTGCATAAGGTAAGGGCACTTGCAGGCCATTCATTCACTGTCCCCAGAAGCTGACCCCTCAGGAAGGGGCAGTCTTTGCAACATCAGCAAGGTTCCAAGATGTTAGTGCATCAAAATAGGGAAGACAAAGGCATGGCTCATGTGGGTGTGTGTGTCAAGCTCCTGGTCCTCTGAAGGGCCTCAAAGTCCTGAGATTTTACCTCACTTTGTCACTTACTTCATGGAGTTTTCATTTTCAACAGTAGAAAACAACTTATCTCACTGAATTCAGTTATATTCAGTTTAAAACAATTACCGTTGAGGTGAGTGATTCTGTCTGGAAGTGCCAGCCCCATCTTTGACTAGAACCTTTGCTTTAAGTCCTGAATGCAGTCCTGTATCAAATGTCTTCTTTTTCATCATATATGGTGTTGGCATTTGTTCTGCACTTCTCTGTAGTTATTTCCATTAAAAACATGTTTCTTGTTAATGTATAGATACTACATGAGTCATCCTTTCCTAACATCCAAACGCACACTTTGTTTTCAAGTGTTAAATCGCATCCTTAGAACATTCATTCTCTGACAGTCCCCCACAAAGGCCCACGCAGTTGTTGGGAGCCGTTTGTTTGATGGCCGCCCTTTGGGTAAACAAGGGATTGTTTGCTCAGCAGGTGTTTGCAGTTACCTTGCTACTTTGGTAGTGAATGAGAAACACCTGTTGCTCCAGAGAACAAGCTGATTATTGAGGAAGAGGATGGGAGCCTTGAGAGAGCAACAGGCTCCCTGTGCAGGTGCAAGCAGTTGTTTCTTCTTGTGCAGGTGCAAGAAGTTGTCAGTCTCCCACGCAATCGTAATGCATAAATAGGGTGTACTGAATAAACTCGAGGCTGCAGTATTGACTGTGAGCTCTCCTGAATCTTTCTCTTGTCTCTGTCTTTTCTTTCATCCTCATTCCCCCTCTCAGGGACTGTTTGACTTTCGCCAGAGGGCTCTGGCAAGTGGCGCCCGAACAGGGACCTGAGAACTGGGGATACAGTGAAGGACACCGCGGAATAGAGAGCGCTTGGTAAGGATGCTAAAAATGCCCAGTGGCTGCCAGAGAGGCTGGTCCCATTTGCAGGGAATGTGCCGTCCCAGAGGACCGACCCTGATGTTGATGCTGGCGCTGATACTGATGAATGCCTCCATGAAGACCAAAGGGAAGCTGTATTGAGCCTGTGTTCCTGATCCACCGATCCTGCAACCTGCTGTCCGGGAAGGACCAGAGGTCACCATCCGAGTAAATGATACCCGTCAACTTGAGCAGCTGCCTACAGGACGAGAGCTAAAACAGAGCCTTGTTTTCAACTGCACCAGCTCAGGGCAAGGTTTATATGCCCTGGATAAAAGCCTGTCAGCAGGACTATGGTGGACTGACATTGGGTTTGCCCAGACCAACGTATGGAAACTCACGGCTGCATTAAGAGATGTACATCCTGTGAAAGCATCATGTAGTAATCTGCTATATGAGTCTCTGCACCACGAGCTCTGTTAGTGGGAAAGAATAATGTTACCTGTAGCATCTGCAATTTGACTAACTGTAAAGGTGTTGTATAAGCTTTCATTTGTCAGCTCCAGGCCCTGACTTAAAAGGTCAGAGGTCCCATCTCCCTAATTGCCAAGGCTGGTAGTCAAAGATGGGTAAGAATCCCTCAGGGCTGAACCAACCTAAGACGGGACATACATGCCAGAGATGTGTGTTCCAATGACGGGTAAGGCTTCAGTCTCGTGAGAGATCGCCTAAGACAGGCACAGTCTGTCGGCACCACAGTTGGGAAGGCTGTGGTTTGTATAAAATAAAAAAGGGGAAGATGTTGGGAGCTGTTTGTTTGATGGCCGCCCTTTGGGTAAACAAGGGATTGTTTGCTCAGCAGGTGTTTGCAGTTACCTTGCTACTTTGGTAGTGACTGAGAAGCACCTGTTGCTCCAGAGAACAAGCTGATTATTAAGGAGGATAATGGGAGCCTTGAGAGAGCAACAGGCTCCCTGTGCAGGTGCAAGCAGTTGTTTCTTCTTGTGCAGGTGCAAGCAGTTGTCAGTTTCCCATGCAATCATGATGTATAAATAGGGTGTGCTGAATAAACTCAAGGCTGTAGTATTGACTGTGAGTCCTCCCAAATCTTTCTCTCATCTGTCTTTTCTTTCATCCTCACTCCCCCTTGCAGGGACTGTTTGACTTTCGCCGGCGGGCTCCGGCACACAGTGAACCTTCTGGCATTTGAGTATTTGAGATATTCCTCTCACTGGTGTAATGGTGGCTGCTTTCCTCTCATAAACCCAGGTACAGGACACCCTGGCCAGAAGCAAGTCCTCTGAGGAGCTCCTGGTGAGAAATGCATGGCAGCTCCTTGGTGCTGTCTGCAAGACCCTGAGGGCCGCAGAGGCCACCAGTCTCAGGGTAAGTGCTGATCCTGAGTGGGCTCGTGTGAAGCGCCCTGACATGGGTCACAGTGCAGGAGAACATGGTCAGCAGCAGACATTCATGAGCAAACTCTCCCTTCTCTTAGCTTTTAAATTCAACATCACTCCTCCCCTAAGCCTGCCACCTGGTTTCCTGTGCGTTTCAGTTCGGCGGATTTCTATCGACCTCCTTCAGCTTTGCCACTTGCTGCTGAGTGTAGCACAATCTGACAGTGAAGCCGAGGTACTTGTGTCCTGGCTCCATTCAGGCCACTGGCCAGAGTCAGTTTCCACAGAACAAAATGAGTAAGGCTGGGTCCAAATGGAAACAGAATTGGGTGAGGAAATTCTTTTTCAAGTCAACCACATTCTCAGGACATTGTAGTGTGACAGCCTAAGTCCCTTGGCTCTGTTGTGCTTCTCCTTTGGCCCAGAGGGCTTGCCAAACCCCATCTTGTGATCTGTTAAGTCAGGCTTAGAGCACCAGTTGGCCTGTCCAGCTTCACTCAGGGGACTCGCCATGGGCTGCTGTTGGCGCACAGGGGCAAGTGTGCATGTCACTAATGCATAGCTTGCTCTGTCTCCTGCAGGGTTTGAGAGGACCATCCTCAGATCTGGAGGGACTGGCGGCTGCCACTTTGTGCATGCAGGAGAGGAGGAAGCTGCCATAGTGCTGAGTGCATGGGGTCTCAACCCTGGGACGCAGTGAGCTGGGCCTGCAGGAAACAAGTGCCAAATCTCTGCATAGCTCCAGTAGTGTTGTGAAAGCTGAGATGTTGCCCAAGCTAAACTGTTGATGTGAATGCTGGCCTTGAGACTCTAGTAGCCATGGGAGCCAGCCGTGTGGACATGGGACACGATGCGTTGGGTGAGTGCTTGTCATTACATTCTATCTAACCTACCTCGTGGTGACGTCTGCTCAGCCTTGCCCATCACCCTTTTCCTGTCCAAGGACTGAAGACCTCTGAGCTGTGCATCCAGAGAGAGGATGGCAGGGACCAGATGGCCACGGATACTTCCTGGAGCATCTGCCCAGCTGCCTTGTCAGCGATCCTGGGCCCTGTGTAAGAGCTGCACAGCTTCTAGGACATCTGGTAGAGTTGGAGCTAGCGTGCACATGAAGGTGTTGCTGAGGCCTCTGAGTGAGCACTGCCTAACTTCCTGGAGTGACCACTGGGCATCGCTGACTCCAGAGGCTGGATAGAGGCAGGCTGGTCTCAGCAAGTGACCATGGGTCCACCAAACTCAGCTGGCACAACTCTCACTTGAGAAACTATGGTATTACACTGCAATGGGTGTGGGGTTGGGGCCCTGTAGCTCTGTGCTAGCCCTAGGTTTACCATGAGACCTGTCACTCAAATCATTTCCTCTCTTGCTGCACCGACTGCTTCTCCTCAGCTCAGGTAGAGACTGAAGCTGTTACCACTCCCTCTTCTGTCAATGTGGACACAGCTGATTAAGCCACTTGCCTCCTGTTGTCTCCCTTCCTCTGAATTCTTGGGGACCAGAGGAAAAGGCCTCCTCCTTTTACTCCATCCTCAGCCCGTCCCTTTTAGCTTGGCCCACCTTTATGTGACTCTGTGACTCTGGTCACTGGTTTATTGAAGGGGGACTAAAGAAGGTTAGAGGATCATTTCAAACCAGGTCGTGGTATTGCCATGAAATCCCACTTTAGAGCATCGAAAGTGGATATTGCTGTTATTCCCTTTGTGCTCCTTGTAACAAATTGCACAGTCTTTCTCCTGTTGACTGTCCTTACTGGGTAGATGTCACAAGCCAGTAAACTCAGAAAGACCAGAGAGAAAGCCCATTAATAGAGCTAATAACACACTGTTATGTTTCTGAGGCTGCTTCTGGGTACAGATGGCTGCTTCTGGGTACAGATTGGCCATGGACAGGCCTACCTCTCCTTTGGGAAAGTGCTCTAAAGGCAGTTAAAGGTGTGGAGGGCCCCATGAGACCTGCTGTGTTGCGTGCCTGTGAGATTGGTGGGGACGTGCTTGTCTTGCTTATGGCTCACATGTCCTCCACTGGAATGTGCTTCATTTTATAGGAACTCTTGCTTTCCATCCTCTTGGCTGCCACAGCCCTGCCTTCACAGTGCTTGGCTGACACTGTGGAGAGGGGAGGAGGTAGGTGCTATGTCTACAGGAAGAGGTCTAAGTAATGAGCTGTGTGCTTTCTAATGTAATTGCAGAACAGCTTCATCACACCACTCTCCCACTTGACAGAACCTGGATGCTTTCAGGGAGCCATCAGTGAGGCATCCACTGTGTACCTAGAACTAGGCTCATTGATATGGGGAAACAGAAAAGTAATGAGACTCACATGGATCCTGCCTCCAAAAGCATAAAACAATAGCTTATAATGTGCTTTTCATTTCTCATTAAAAATCAGAGATTGTAAATATTATGTTGGTATTAACCTAATATTCTTTCTTAGATCTTCATCTTTCCAAGCAAGGCAGGCTAATTTGGGTTTTGTTCCACTGGGCAGATACCGTTGGTAAATGACACACTCAAAGCAAGAACCTGGCAATGTGGTGGCTCTTGAAATGGGCCCTGCATATTGAAGGAAACTGCTTGAGCGAAAGGCATCCCATAAATGCTAACTCATAGCACATATGTGAGGGAAGAGCCTTAACACTGAGGGCCCGTTTAGCTTAATTAGCAAAGCTTAGATTTCCTCATCTTGGCCTTATATAAATAAACCACAGTCACTGATGATGACGCCTGTCCCACAGGCCTACCTGTGAGCAGTGTTACTGAGTACTGCCCTCAGAGAGAGACCCATAAGTCTTTATTCTAGAAATTCACAGAAAGACCCCTTATTGAAGGGTGTGGGGCCCCATCAGAGGGTAGCTTGGCCACAGACCACTCCTTTGAGGTGTGCCCCAGCCCAGGAGGGGACATCTCCACCATTAAGCCTCAGTATAGTGAACATGGAAAGATTCAGATAAACCCTCACATCTGGGTCCCTGAAGCTGTCAAACGTCAACCGCCATTAACCCAAGGAGAACAATGCCTTCATCAAGTGGCCACTCAGAAGGACCTTGGTGTCACATGCTTATGGAGACACGTACTAGACGTAGGAGTAAATACCCTGTTGTTTCTAAGAACCAGGGGCTCTCACATGAAATGAGCTGCCACTCAGCTCTCACCACGTGCTATGATCAAGCAAATACCATACCGACTAGACTATTGGCGCCCGCCAACGGTATCCAATCCATGTAAAAAGGACAGACAGGTCAGGTCTGGAACAGGCAGTCCAAGACTACATGGCGCTGAAGTGGGAAAGTCCCGTGTCCTCCTGGCACACATGGTGATAAAGGGGACTGCGACTCGAGTCTGAAGCAGCTTCTTAGTTGATCTATTGCATCTTCAATGGGTACCATCCAACACTGCATAGAACTGGTGAGACAGGCAAACCATATCGTTTTACTTGAGAATTGTAAAACTTAATGCACCCAAATGGAAGTGAAATGATTGTTTATGAAACTTATAAAACAATTCCATATTTACAAATGCTTTAAAATAATAATTCATCCACTCCTACACCTGATCTGTGAGCAGGTGAAATCATGCCTGTTTCCCAAGTAAGGAACCAGGCGTGCAGATAAAACGCCCATAAATTGATTCAGAACAAGGATGTGTGCTTGCGGTTTTGAACCTCCAGCCCCCATAAGTTCGCCTCCCTGCCTCCCTCCCTCCTAGTCAATTCAGCAAAGTGGTTTATGTGAATGCTCGCACAAGGTTTCTGTAGTAATCAACTACCCTTCTACTCTTAAAATGAGCAGGACCAACAATGAAAGCTGTCATGGAGGGTCCCATCAAGCTAAAGGACAAACAGAAACCTGAGCAAACCCATTTCAATAACTAGGCTGCTGTGGCTGCAACCTGACCCAAAATTTGGCACTCATGGCTGGGTCACATGGGCCAGGCCACACAGAAGCAGACTCACCTGCTTAAGAGTCTGAATCACTCCTGCACTTGGTTCCTTTTCAGGGTTCAGGAGGCAGCCCCCCAAAAAGTCTTCAGAGAAAGAGGAGTTTGAAGCAAAAACTAAACAGGAATGGGAAAGTGCTTACTCAATTCAAATTGTGATCACCTGGGTCCCTCGTCAATACCTGGATGCATCCCATTTGTGAGCAGGTATACAGCTTATCACCAACCAGGAGGCACAGCTGTCACACCTCAACCGAGAGTCTGATGCAGACCCTTCAGACACAAGTTGCTCCTGCTGTCTGTGGCTGTTTGGCTTCTAACACAAGGAACACACCATTCTTTTTGGTATGCTAATGTAAATAAATCAAATTACACACGTTCTGAAAACACCAACTCACCTTAAAGAGGAGCTTACTCATTGGAGAAAATGGCTATTTATTAAATTTTGGTGAGAAAACAGTAAAAGAAATAAAAAGAATATTAAAATAATCCAGGATGTGACAGAATATCCCCTAAGCTAAAGAAAAGCCTCACAAATAGAAATCACTTTTAAACATAAATATTTTCATATAAAACATATTGGTAAATTTGAAACTAAGTCCAAACTTCCTTATAAAATAGCCTCTAGGACACTAGCTGATGTGACAGGGAATCAAGAGTACTAAGTGAATGTTGTAATTTGCGTTAATGGTTTTTAAATCTTAACTTTTAATTACTCTTAACATCTCTCTTAGTAGTAAAAAAAAAGATTATGTTAAGCATTTGGGTTCCATTCTGATCGTGAACAGAGACAGGTAAATAGATACATAACTATCTTTTTTTCTGTCAGTTTTTATCCATCTTATTGATTTTTTGATTAAAAAAGGAGTCTGGATAGCAAATTAGAAAACACTGTCTATGGTGGCTTTACACTGCATTTTTTAAACCCGGAATGTTATCCAGAGCCATTTTAGGCAACAATATAACCCAGGTGTAAACAGCAGGTACTCACGGTCCCTTGGACATCCCAACCTCTTAGGTGGGCAGAGCCACTGCTCATGAAGTGCAACCTCACGGAACCAAAGAGTCAGGGGAAATGCTAAGGGGAGAGGAGGTGAATGGGAGTGAGGGTAGGTGCTAACATGGAACCACACATGCTCCAAGCATCCGATTCCCATAGAAGCCACCACCTGGTGTTTTTACTACCCCTTCTCAAGGGCAGCTGTCATCATCCAAGGACTTTCCCCTCCACATTCATTATGACAAAATGCTCCTTTTCAAGTTACTTACCAGAATTGGTATGAACAAACACTGTCACAAACCTCTGTTTCAAGATAAAGAGTTTCAGTGCAGTCCTGAGTTTCCAGTTTAAGTAATACATAAAACAAATGGGACTGCCATCATTTTATATGGCAATAGATACATAAGAATGAATATACATCATTTTTCAGGAAAAAACAATTGCTAATCAATTCAGAAGCTTTCCAGACTACAGGGACACGGGCCCTTCCTGTGGTATAGGGGGCCAGTCCCCTGAGGTCTGAAAGGGTCTTTGATGGCAGTGGCACAGCTGGCTGCACCGTCTCTGTTTTCTCTTCCTATTTAAGAAAAAATATAGAACCTGGACATTTAAATCATCAATACAATGATCTGTACAGACTCACTGGATCTTTTAGAATTTTGTTAAAAATTGCGAAGGTCATGATGAATACAATCATTGCAGCTCCATCATTTGAAAAAGTCATATAAATTATGCTGCTAAAGACAATAAACACTGAAACATAAGCATCACAATGTGACACAGCAGTAACTCATAACTATTTAATATGAAAAATTAAATTTAGAAAGTTATGTCAGAGAACTTGGGAATTTTTCACTTTAGCAAAACAATCTATATATCTCCAACTTCTATGATACAATAAAATACTTTTAAAAGATAGGACATTCGAATGCTTCATTTACACCAATATTGCCCACACTAAGAAAAGTAACGCCCTTAAACATGAACTGCTCTGCATTCTACTTCATCTCACATTCTAGCCCGCAGTCAGCACTACATGTTAGACAACTGCGTGCTGACAAACGGAGAGGATCCTGGTCAAAACACTGGTTCCCAAAAGTAACATACATCATATTGCTTGAAACAACCATATAAAAGTGGACATCATCTATGCCAACAGTGACCGTGAGGACAACGGGCACGTGTTTTGGCGGGGTGCAGAGTTCATGATGCTTAATTAAATAAACGCACTCTGACTGAAGCTAGCATGATACGCGGGTGTCTAGGTCAATTACTGCAGTCTCTTAAAGTTATAAAAATATCGTATAAAATACCACAGGCTTTAGAGGGTATAACTTCATGTGGTTCTGATGCTAGCAGCTGAAAAGTGTTTATAATTTAAAAATAAATAAACTATAGAGGTAAACCAGTTACAAAACAGCAGAGGACTACAACGGCCACGAGACTGGACAGAACTGCGTCACTACACAATAGCTAGCAAAATGGTGAGGCAGTTGGATCGAAAGTTTTAAAAACCTCTTTTAGAGACTTGTCATCTGTCTCCCTACTGGAGTCATCGTCGGGGCTGGGGCTCGGCTGTCCCGGCTGCCTTGCCAGCCGTGGGTCGCTGTACTGGGGTCTAATTAAGCCTGTCAACGCCTGGATGGGGAGACTGTGCACGGCAGGGACCTGGCCCACACAGGAGCTCCTGGGAATGTCATCTGCCTGTGGGTCGGCCGGCCTATCGACAGTGACTTCGCCATCTGGAGTGCTTTTCTGAAGCAGGATCACTTCTCCAGAAGGCTCATTTTTGTCACTACTTTCTAAACCACCCCCTTCTCTCTGGTTCTCTGCATTTCCTGCTGCTGGTTCTGGTGGAGGTGATGCACCCCGCTCCCTAGGGTCATATAAACTTATGCCCCTGAGAACTGGACTTGGAGTCCTCAGTGGAAGGCCAGCGGAAGGTGCGAGTTTAGGGGCGTATGGAGGCCCAGCCCCAGGCCCACTGCAGCTGGTTCCTGCCCCGGAAGGTTGTGAGGCACCAGGACCCAGCCTGGCTAAGTGAAGGGTGCCCTGGGATGCATGGGACTCTTTCAGGCCTGTTTGCTGAGACACTGCATTGTGTAGTCTGTGAAGTCTGGGGTCGCACTTTTTGTGCAGTCTGGGGTCTCCTAACTTACTTGTGGGACTGTGCATGTCCCCAAACGGTTCCAGGTAGCTGTCTCTGTTTGTCGTGTTCACTGTGGCTTTGGCTGCTGATTTTGACTCTGTGGGCGCTGGGCCTGGATGCAGATCGCCTTTTGTACTCCACAACCTGCTGAGCCTCTGGTCGGCTATCAGAGGGGGCAGCGGTAAGCTGATGGAAGACACAGGGTCGGGCTTCGGTAGAGGGGCTGGGAGCAAGTCTTCAGGGGCCCACACCATGTGCCTGGAGAAGGCAGGCCTGCTGAGGACAATGTCCATTTTGATGTGACTGAACTGCCTCAGCTGTGACCTTGGGTCCTGGAGCACGGCCCCGGGGGCAGGGTCCAGCGGGATCAGGGAAGCCTTCTCTCTTAGCTCCCTCTCCGCATCCTCCTCTTCATCCTCGCCTCTCCCGTGTGTGACTGTGGTGCCGGCCTCCGCATGACCTGAACCACACTTTGCTGGCCCAGCCGAGCAGCCTATGTGCCCACCCCCACCCCCGGTCTGTTTCCTGGGGTCCCACGCAAGCCTAAGGCCCCGGGCGGGAGCCTCACAAGACTTTCTACCATCGGGCCTGGGCACAGTCCTCAGGCGGGGGTCCACGGCTGGGCCCTCCTGGCTTTTCTCTTTAGCGAGCCTCGGGTCAACACGCAGGCCCAGCTCCGAGGCGGCTTGCTGCCGGGTCCTCAGAGTTTCTGTCTGTTTCTGTAGCGTCTTCAGGATGGACCTGACGCCACTTCCTTCTTCCTCCTCGCTACTGGAGTACCAGTTAACGGTGTCATCTAAATGCAGACAGAGACTTGTTACAAAGAATAAAGCATTTGTATCTGGCCTTAAGTAAGACTAAAAAACACATACTGTTTCGAAATAAGTGCAGTCTAACTCCAAGAAAGTGTACCACAGAGATGCCAGTTTCAGTTCCAGAATAAGGTAAGAAGTGGTACAGGAGTGATCAAGCCAGTTCTTACACTCCACACAGGATGAGCTGTGACATTAGGACAGGGTAGTGTCCTCAAAACAAGAGACAGTAAGGGCCTTTTGCTCCAACTGGCCATGACAAGTCAGGGAGGGAGACACTCTGGGAGAGAAACACTAAAGCGTTTTGGGTCTCTTTAATTCAAGCAAACCTTATGCTCTCGATTTATCAAGACAGTAAGGGAGAGATAAAAAAAAAAATATATATATATATATATACACACACACACACACACACATACATACACATACACACATACACATATATGGAAAACAAACAAAACACCCACCACGATGGTTTAGGAAGCAATGGAACGGAGCAAATGAGGGGCAGGCAGAGCCTCTCCAGCATGTTTTCTGCACTTCCAGATGTGTGGCCTTTGTGAACACACTAGCTATTCAAACCTTAAACTGGAAATAGCAAACAAAGCTAACATCCTAAAGACATAGCACACTATGTCACAATGGCAAAGTGTTGCTGGTGTCTCACTGTCTCTCTGGGAAGATAGCTTCTTCCTACTCTCTGGCCTCCAGAAGCCCAGAGCTGGGCTTGTGACTCCCTTTGAATATTTCTGTAGAGTAACTTCACTTCTTATGGGATTTTGCTACCTGACCCAAATAGGTAAGATGCTATTTTATTCTTACTTTCATATCAATATCTTTTGTAAGTGAATAAATCCTTTTTGGAATGAGAATGAATGTGGAACAGAAGGGAAGCAGATGGCAGAGACAGGCCAGCGGAAAGCAGGTATTAGGTAGGAAATGATGATTAGCAGCTTTTTATCCAAGGACAGGTAAGATTTGTAAAGGCATTAAAGTTTATAAAAAGAAACACAAACAAAAAAAACCTAGCTAGTAAAGACTTTTCTGTATGGAGAAAATAATCCTCATAAAGCATCCCCAATTGTTTAATATCACAGTATAAAATTTTATATCATCTAGAAAAGTTTTAATTTTCTTGTTTATGAAAATGTAAAAGCTCTGCAAGACTTTATAGCAACATTACCGTTCAAAGGCTGTTTCGTAAAATTAAGTTTTAGCACTTAAAGGAACCCCTCACTTCCCTGTGGTGGTAAATAGACATAAGAGTAATACTACCTTCTATGAAAATATAACAAATAATGTTCACATAATAGCTTGTAGTTACCTACTGTTACCTAGTTTTGCATAGCTATTCATACCATTTAAGTGGCCAAACATATCAATTTTGTAATTCATAACAATGGGAGCTTCAGGCTTTTCTCTCCTTAACTGAATTACCTAATTGCCATCCATTTATCAACACACTCAGGTCAATTTAGTGTCACCACATAATCTTCCATATCAAGAACTGTGTTCCTTCATAATATGCCCGAACCTGACATCACAGCCTACGAGCATAAAACTTTCTCTAATAACTGAGTCATCTCAAATCGGGCCTAAAAGTCAAAGTCAAAGTACCTGAACCAGAAGGCGTCCTAGTGGCCAGTCTGCTGCCTCGGCCTCACAGCACTTGGGCGCCAGGCCTACCCAAGACCTCTGCAGCTGACTGCCACGGTGCCAATGGCCCTGGATGCCACGACTCCAAAAAGACAGGCACCATGAGGCCGAGTACAAACAGCAGGCAGTTCAGAAGTCTATTCTCAGACTTCATCCTGCAAGACCATTTCAGGGGCTGAGAGACTCAAACAGGTGAGAAGCCATCATAAGATTAACCTGACAGACACACCTTCTTCCTTGCTTGGTGCTCTCCGAGGCTGGGTGAAGCTTAGTTCCTCGTCATCTTGGTATTTCTGAGTAAGTCTGACAAAAAGAGCTCTCTGCACCGCAGCGGGGAGACCTGGTGCAGGCAGAGGGCAGGGGCCTGTCATGTTGCTGATGTCATCATACCCACTCCCACTGGGAGGTGAGCCTTGGACAATGGGGGGCTGATGCCGGGCAAAGTCACTGTGCCACATCCCATCTATAAACACAACACAGGAAGAGACAGGTGCTGATTTAGCACAAAATTCCACTAGAGAGAACCATGTTGAGTTATAAGGAATTGAAGCTCTAATAACAGTGACGTTTGATTTTCAAGTTACCATGTGAGCATGCATATTTTAACCCATTTTCCGTTTGCCCTGAGAATACTCGCCTGTAGCGCTTGAGGCATTTAACCCAAGATAACTCGTGGATTACAGTCCAGCCTCACCCCAGAGTCTACCACGAAATAACTTGCTTTTCTTATTCCTTTTGTATTGCTCTAGTATAGTGATAGACTCGGGAAACAAGTGAAATCATTCTATTTATAAATTTCTATTTTTAGTGGTGGTATTTCCATTTATGAAAATAGTAATTCCCAATGGCTGAAAATGTCAGATCCTAGAAAACATAGCATTTCTACTGTGAGGCTAACATTGTGCTCCAACAGCTGTTAGTGGAAGAGTCATTTGATGAATCTTATTTATGTGTACACTTGTTACTTTAGGATTAGAGACAAGTTCTGTTTAGGAATAGCTCCAAGAACAGTTTTTATATTTTATTTCACATTTAAAACCATTCAGATTTGCTTCAGCCTCAAAGAGCATCTATGTAAAATTAAATCAATGCAGGAAGCAAAGTGGCATTTTTTCTTTCTAAACGGGAAATGGGTTAAGAAGTTACCTAATGCGCTACTGTTAAAAATGTTTGGCTAAATTTAAAACATATTTTAAGGTCTTGATTTCATCACATTTTACTTTGTTTTATTTAAAACATACACTCTTACCACATTTTCAATGACAAGTAGGACTCAATACTTTAAATCAGAACCGGGCCGCTTCCTGGGATAAACTCACCGCTGGAGTTGCCAGGTGTGTGCAGAACCTGTGCTGTGCCCTGCAGGTGGCAGCCTTCATAGAACTCGGCGGGGCTCTGCAGGAGCTCAAAGCCTGCACTGGGCGGCCCCTCACTGGGCCCTTGCAGGTGGGAAGGGGCGCGGTGGTTCTCCCCTGGCACGCTTGCCATGCGCTCTGGAAGGCCCGAGCCCTGGTAAGCACCGCACAGACCCGGCACTGTCAAAGGCGCCTCAGGCTGAAGGAGGACTCCGGCTTGGCTGTGAAGTCCCCCAAGTCCAGGTGGGCCAGGTGGCAAAGGTGGGCTCCATCCCGCACACGGATGATGTCCAGGGGAGCCTAGGTGCGCCACAGGGCTCTTGCGTCCCTGTGACACAGTAGGCCCAGGGCCTGGACTGGACCCGGAACTACAGATATGCTGAGGGTGGGGGCTGCCTTCCTGAAACTGTGAAGCTGGTGGTGAGGCACTGCTATAAAACGCCGGTGGCCTGCAGAAGGAAAGGCATTTCTTAGTGCCAAGGACAGAGGCAGACAGGAGCGCCGCGTTTCTAGGTACGCTGGGGCCTGTGACTCCTGTTTCTGCGCAGCAGTGTCTCTGGGTCCCCCGTAGGGAAACACCAGCCCCTGCGCCTGCCTCCCTTTTAGCTGTTTTCTTGACTGCTGCTACTCTCCGCTGTTCTAAAACTTACTCATTACTGACACTTTGAAAAACACAGCAAAGGGCAAAGATGAGTAAGAATCCCCTCCAACCCTCCTACCCAGAGACGGGCGTTTGGGGGGCTCTCCTAGAGCTGCCCCCTGGGGTGGTGTCAGGGGGTCAGGGGGTCCCGAGATGAAGAAACGGCACGGCGGGGCGGAGGCGGGCACCGGGAGGTGAGGAGGCAATGGCGGTGCCGGACCGCTGCCATCTCCACGAAACTTAGACCAGAGCAAATGGGTGCAAGTTCGTTCCCTAAGGACAACCTCAAGGGGACAAAGTGCCACCGTTTGTGAAAAACGTAACTTACTTCTTCCCAATCTTATGCGCTAAATCCACAGTGGGCTTTACAACTATTTCAAAGAGAGATGGAATTTTCTTGAAATCATCTGAGAGCTCGATCTGGAAGTCATCGTCGGGGTCCGCGCAGGGGCCGTGCTCGGCCGGGGTGGGCAGGAGCCCCACGCCCGGGGGCGGCTTGGGCAGAGGGGCGATGCCGCGCCGGCGGAGCTCCGCCAGCTCCCGTTCGTCCTCGCTTGCGCGCTCCTCCTCTGCCTTCAACACCTGAACGCAACGGGCAAGGGTGACTGTGTTAGAGCATGCTTTCCGCCCCACGTCCAAAGCTGTGAAGACTTCGGCCAGCTGGCTTCCTTAACAGGAAAGCGTAAATTGAATGGAGTCGTAGACAGCTAACTTGGTTTTGACCAAGCGCATGAGATTCAATGACGTACAAGATATTTCTCAAAGTAAATCAGCATTCCAATGTCACAAGTATGAATAAAAGATTCTCAATTCCCAGCCTGATATTTCTGCTTTTCTAATACACTGTATTAATGAAACATTAAATGACCAGTCCTTGACTGCTCAACAATTTGATAAAATAAGATTTAGAAACCATGATTCAAGGCAACTGACTCTGTAGAGAGCCAACAAGTAATGAAGGTGCAGAGGGATCACTCACTTTGTCCAAAAGTTTCCTCGTTTCTTTAGTAAGGTCATCATGTGAAAATTTACATTTGTCTCCTTGGTAACATTTTGCTCCACTGTGATAGAACTTGCATGGAAATTCATGTAAAGAAAATTATTAAGGAACAGACCAAACAAAATCAAACTCTAATATTTTTAAACCAAAAAACATCTCTGTTGAATCCATAAAATTGAATTGCTATAGCCTGTACTGAATTTCCTATCATCACCTTAGATAATTTATTTCAAGATCAAATATCTTAGTAATATAGCAAAATATTCAGAAAAAATTTAAATCTCTTACTCTATTAAAACTAGAAAACCTTTTAAAGAAAAAATATTTATAATGGTTATATCAAATACTATATAGTATTTTAACTATGAAAACTCTATTACTTTCCACAATGAAATAAAATACCACACAGAACAAATAAGTGTAACAAGTGCTTACATCTATGAAGAAAATGATAGGCTTGGTACATCATGATAACCCCACTGTAGGAGGTACTGACTAATCTTACTTAAGGTTTTGGAGACAAACTTCTAAAGAAAATATTAAACCTAGAAGCACAGTGACAAATACACCATTTTCAGGTGGTGTATGTTCAGGGATTTCCTGGGTGGTTTTAGGAGCTTTATTACTGCAATCATCACACTTATAAGGTCAAAAAAGGAAAATCATACAATTTTATTAGCAACTGCTAAAGGCAACTGAGAAAACTCAAAATCCTCTTATGATTTAAAAAACCATTAGGAAAATAAGAATATACTTAACTTGATTAAAAAAAAAACCCTACAGTCACAAGCTCAAGAAAAAGTGTTATTGTCAAAATGTGTATTACATCTGCCACGATCTCTATTATTTACCATTATTCTGAATGTGGAGCCAATACAACTGAAATTAAATAGGAAGTATAAATTATTATTTACTGATGGTATGACTCTGAGGAAAAAGAAAAAACAAAAGACTGAAAGCTTTCAAAAAGTTCAATAAGATGTCTGATTTTTAAAGAAATACATCACATCTGAAAAAATGTTATTTCTTTTTCCTGAATCTCTCTCAAGTCCTTTTACTGACCTATAGGAGGTCCCCTACCTTCTACTTTATAACATTTTGATGAAGAAAGAAGGATTCTCTGCCCTATAAATATCAAATGTACTCTTAAAAAGAGGAATGGTCAAATGCACCTAGTGTAACAGGCCTAGAGGCAGAACTGTGCGGCCAGGAAATTCAAGCTCTTCTGTTCACAAATACATTTTAATCAGTGAAGATGAGACACTGAGTTAACCATCCAGAAAAAAACAAACTTCTTACTACACCTCATTTATTAAAATAAACTATATAAATTAAAGATGTAAATGTTGAATAAAAATATATTTCACAGTCCTGGCTAGATCACATTTTTATAAAGAATTGTGTGTAGAAATAAGTACATAAATACACATCCCCTCACACATTCACCCCCTAGCATTGGACATTACCCGAAAGACTTTAAGCCATGTTGTTAGCATTGCTATTCCTGAAAGTGAGATTACTCAGGGTTTTTAAAAAAGTCAGTATGAAAATTATCAAATACACATGAAAGCAGAGCAAATAACAGTGAACTCCCTCCCTCATGTAGGCTACCTGAGCTCAACAATGTTCACTGCCTGGCAATTCTGTGACACTCTCCTCACAACTCCCCTTGAAAGACATGTGGGTGTTGCAAAGCACATCCCAAATACATTTAACCTGTAAATATCTCCATATTTATTACAAACAAATAAGAAATAATTTTCTTAACAAAAACCTTATCATCAGCTTGAAAAATTAATACATACATTTAACCTACTATTCTGTCATTATACAAATTTCTCAGGCCATTTCCAAAAAAATGTTTTTATAATTGCCTTGTTCAGATCAGGGGCCAAACACAACCCACAAATGGCACCTAGCTAACATCCCTCTCAAGTCCCTTTACTGACCTCTAGGAGGTCCCCTACCCTTCTACTTTCCTTTATCTATTAATTTTAATATTTTCATAGGTGTCGAACACTCCCTACTGCTGCACCATGTTAGAGGTGTTTAATGTCTGGTTGTTTTTTTAGTGCTGAGGTTGATCAGTTGGTATCACCAGTCCGATTTATCAATTATAAAGTTTCTCACTGACTTTTCACCTAATGATTTTAGTAGCTGTCCTTAATGCTGCCCAGACCCATTAATTCATCAGAATTTGCAAATGGCAGGACTGTGTGCTTCTGCTAGATGCTGCCAAGCTCCCTCTACCAGGGTGCAGCCTTTTGCATTCCCACCAACAAGGTCTGAGAGTATCTACTTTTTCATTGCTAACAAATTTTGCTGTCATATTTAAATTTTGTTTGGATTTCTGCAAATTTGATAGCTGCAAATGGTATCTCTGGATATCGATTAAATTCCATTTTTCTTATTATGAGCAGGATTGAGCATCTTTTTATATGTTTTATGGCCATCTGCATTTCTCTTTTTGTGAATCATCTCTCTTTTGTCCCATTTTTCTTCTCAATTTTTAGAAACTCATACATTAAGCTGTTACTACCCTGTAAGTGATATAAGTTGCAAACAACTTTTCCCATTTTATTATTTACCTTTTACTTTGCTTGTGACATATTTTTGTTATGCAAATTAAAAAAATTTTTTAGTCAAATTTTCAATCTTTTCCTTTTTGCTTCTGGATTTTAAGTCAGACTTGGAAAAATTATAGAAAAACCCACCTATGTACTCCTCTGGTGTTTGTATAGTTTTGTTTTTACATTAGGTCTATGGTTACAGGGATTTTTTACCTTTTTTTTATTTCTTCAAACTAGACAGGACAATTTAAAAATATATCTGGAAAAACAAATGTGAGAATCTTCCAAGTACCAGAATGCGCTGGTGAGACAGAAACAATCACAGCAAAGCAACACAGACATGAGGGCAACGAGACCCACAGAGCAAAACACAAAGTCTGGAACAAAAACGTGCATATAACATTTCTTCATGATAAAGATGGAGTTTCAGATCTGGAGGCAGGGGGTGGAGGTGAAGGCTCCATTAGTCATGAATGGTAGCGAGTAATCAGCTAGACATTTGGGGGTGGGGGATTCATATAGATACATTACGTACATATTTTGAAAGGACTACAGACATATAGTGAGATACCAATTTGGGTGGGGGTGAGAATACTTAAGATGTACAGATTTCCTAAGAAAGAATATACAGTGTTTATCATCGGGTGTGTGTGAGGGGCTAAGATTTAATGAGACTTTGGTTTTATAATATTCAACAATGATAATTTATTACTTATGATTCTAAGTAAAATAATTAAGTCATAAAGTAAATATTGTGCCAACTACTCTTTCAGGAAGCACAGTCTCTTGAAATACTTATAAGCTAAATATATTAAATAAATATAAAGTACCTTTATTTCATAGATTTTTTTTCCAAAGGGAAGTTATTTCATTTCCCTAAAGAATAAAACTCAGTTTGCCCTTTGGAAGTACAAAGACTGACTTGATCTGGTTGATGTAATGTGCTATTTTAATTTGAAACCAAACTAGGCTATCTAGGTTGTACTTATGATTTTTAGAATCTTCAATGATGCTTTCAAATGCCAATATTTTGGTTAACATATTTCCAATAAAGGATATTATGCATATAAATGCAGTTCTCTCCTTTGGTACAATACCCTTGTAAATAAAATTTGCAGATCTCTTTTCTCTTCTCCAACTCTGCATCATGATCAAATTTACATTGATCTCCCTGTTTGCAAAAAAAAAAAAAAAAAATAGGAAGGAAGAAAAAAAGAAATCACTGAATGTTCTCTGGCATTTCACAGTGTAACTATGCTTGATTATGAGCTAAATGATGAGCTAATAATAATTTCATGATAAGCTAACAATAATTCATAATGTTGAGCTAATAATAATTCAAACATTCCTTAGAGTCCATGCCCACTGTGCAGAGGAAGCACAGTGAGGTCACCTCAAGGGACCTTCCCTAGGTTCTCCTTCACTCACCACATCCAGCTGAACTACTGTGGGGACTTATTTAACCCCCTGGTGTGGCCACGTTTACAATGGGGACAATAAAGACTAAAACATTTAATATTAGTAATGCACTCCTAATAGGATGTGCCACATAGGCAGCCCTGCATTTGTTAAAAATAAAAAAATAAAAAAAAACTTGACATCTACAAATTATATTGTTGTCCCAGAATATAATTAAATGAGTTCTGGTGTACAGTATTTCCATGCAAGACACATAAATTTACCTTAATGCATCTCCCTTCCAGGAAGTATTTACAGATTTGTTTTCCTTTGTGTTCCACTGTGTGCTGATTAATAAATTCCTGAGTCATAACCTTCCATTTTTTCCCTGGTTTATTATACTGTAAGAAAAAGGTTCATTTAAATGCAACATATAAAACATTAAATAGGTATTAAAATGTACAGTCAAATGGACCTGGAAAGTGGAACAAAGCAACTATTCTAAGTGGTCAAGACTGGACATTCTGAGGCTGTTCATTTATTTGGAGGGAGATTTGTTTCTAGTAAACTGCTTATTGCTACTAGTGATTGCAAAGAACCCTATTTCTATTTTAATGGGGATGTATAACTACATTTAAAATAGAATTATGAAAAGCTAGATAATGAACAATAATACTCAATTTTGGCAAAGAACAATAAAATATGCACTCTTGTATACTGTTGATAGACATGAAAGATTTAAAATATCCATATTATATGACACAATTTGTACTTTTTAGGATTATTCTTAAGGAATTATGGGGGAAGCACACAAAGATTTATTCATAAAAATAACTACTGCAGCATTACTTACATAGTTTTAAAAAAACCAAAACACCAAACAAATGAAAAACCTGGAAACACTCCACAGACCCCAGACTAGGAGACCAGTCAAACACGTGACACATTTGGGTGGCAGAATATTATGCAGCTATTAAAAGTCATGGGATGAAAAGACAGTTTCGGGACATTAAAAAATGTATATGATACTTTACTAAATGAACTTCACTGATCCCAATTTCATAATACAAATTTTCAAAAAGGCTCAAAAGAATATAACCCCACACTTAACAGTGTATGTCTCTAGATGCATCTCTTAAAAATTAGAAGTTTTTTGTAGGTGTGGTTATTTTGTACTTTCTTTAAGGGGAAAAAATAACCCATGGAGGATGTATTACCTTTACCTTTTAAATTAAAAAAAAAAAAATTAAGAGGAAAATTTCACAGGCTGCTTGTTCCTTGGTCCTCAGTCATCAGGTCTGGTAACTAGGTGGTGCTCCCACCCCATCTCCTAGCCCCATGGAGTACCATTTGTTCTTCAAGCACCCAGCAGGCATGCGCCTGGCACACCAGAGCTGCACAGGAAACACTTGCTCTTCCAATTTGATCCTAGTGTTCCCTTCTCCCTCAATCTGCCACAGGAAGAAGAACAAAGCAGAACCCACTGGACATCAGAAACAACTCCACTACAAATGGTTGGGCTAGACTTAAATCTGACACTCAGTGCTCACATCTGAATGTGTATTTTACTGTAAGAATTCTTTTAAAAAGCATGAGAATACCAAGAGAACAGATAATCCTAGAGGTTCTTTAAAAAATATATCTAAACTGCCCAGCAAAATACAATGACATTGCTTATACTACACTCTGACAGGGCCATTTAAAGTGCCTTAAGTCTCTGTAAATGTGACTTACAAACATTTTCTACTTCTCGGTTCACTCAGAACAAGCAGGTATAAATGACAAGCTCACACATGCCTTCCGTACAAAGAATCATAGCTGTAATAATACATGCAGCCAAAGAGAGAGGTCACTATGCAAAGTCAATGAGAGCCAGCTTGAGAAATATAACTCTGAAATTAAAAAGTAAAAGTATTAGATAAACACACACACACACACGCACACACACACCCTACAAATTCACCAAATAGTACCTGTGTAGTACTAATAACTCATTCCTTCTGTCTGTCTGTGCCACTTTCTAATGACATGCCTTGATGTTTTAATAGAGGATTGTGGAGGGCTTTGCTTTGTTTTTCAGGTTAGTTCTGTCTCAATGAGTAGAAAGTATCTCGGTATCCATAACTATGGGAAACCAAACCACAGCCAAGGTATTCTAGAGCATCCAAGCAACTTTAACAAATAAGATGTCAGAAGAAAATAAAGTGCCTAGAAGATCTGATCTTTCAAGTCTGAGCCGGAGGAGAAATGCAAATGTCCCCTAACCACAAATAGGCTGGAAGAACCACAGCCCAATCTGTGGTCACCACCTTCACTGGACAAATGCAAACACTGCTGTAGTTAGTGATTTCCCAGAAGTCACATGATGTGTTATAGCTCAGTCAGATGGAACGCTGCTCCAAGAAAACACAACTCAGAAGAGAGGGAAAGATGAGGGAGGAAGGAGAATCCAACCACCTACTTGGCCATTTAATTTATTTACTCTAGAGCAGCAGTCTCCAACCTCTTTGGCACTAGGGACCAGTACTCCTATGAGAGTCTAACTCCTGATAATCTGAGGTGGAGCTGAGATGGTGATGCAAGTGCTGGGGAGCGGCTGCAAATCCAGATGAAGCTTCACTTGCTAGCCCACTGCTCACCTCCCGCTGTGTAGCCCGGTTCCTAATGGGCCACAGACCAGTACTGGTCCACAGCCTGGGGGTGGGGGATCCCTGCTCTAGAGTATACATTACATTGGTACAAGTACAAGAGCATAAAAGAATTTTTTAAATATGTATGGAAGAGGAAATGGGAGGACCTACCAGGAAAAGAATATGTCTTTATAGAAAATTTAATAGCTACTATAAAGACAAAAACATGTTAAGTGTTCCATGGCCAACAGAATTAATAAGTCTTTAGAACCCATGAAAAAATTGAGTGTTGTGTGACTAGCTTCCAGTTTCTAAGAACATGGTGTGGATGAGTAGGTAGCCCTGAAAGGATAAGATGGCACTGGCCCTGAGCTGGCCACTTGGTATGGCTACCGGGCCTGGGCAGCTGCCCAGACCCTCGCCAATGTGCTGCTGCCTGGGCTCTGGTATGCCTCTGTGTGTTTCTGGAACAGCAAGAAGAACCCTCTTGTGACAGCCAATAAACAACAAAGTCACAAAGTTGAGAACATAATTTAATCTTGATTAAAAAAAAAAGAGAAAATAGCCTAAAGTTGATGAATGCAAAAGGAGAATATCCTTGATTTTTTATTACATGATAAAGGATCTTTTAGTTGCAGCCCAGATCTACAAGCATTTGAACTATAAGTGCCTGAAGCGGCCCTTGGAGGTAATTTAGCACTACATGTCCTCTCTTTTCACTGACAAGCAGGCAGTGCCCTGCTAGGAGCCCAGCTCTCCTTGATGTGGCAGGTGCAAGCCAAGGCTCACAGGAAAGCCCATGCTAGTCTGGTCCATGGGAGCAGCACACTCAGGGGCCTGTACTGTAAGAACAAGTCATGGAGGCTGCTACTCCACTGCCCTCAAACAAGGTTACAGCTTTATCACCTAGCTTTGCTCCGCAAATTCAGTCACCTCGCTGGAAATGCAACCAAACAGAAACGGAACGCTCTAACTCAGAAAGGCATGACAAAGTCAACGTGTACCAGGCAAGTTCAAGTCAACACGTGTCCATTAAATATCTGCCATGTGTGTGATTCATAGCTTCCCCTTTCAAACAATTTTCATCTCCTCTTCCTCTCCTTCAATGCTTTCCATTCTATTACTAAATTAATTCACCACCATCTCCCTCCTTGGCCATCAGCATCAGGAAAGGTGATGCTCACAGAAGGAAAGCATACAGGACCAAGGGTGCTTTCTGCCTTGGTCATCACTTCTGTTTGAGGTGCTTTCAGACACACCAATTTTACTTCGAAGTCACCTAAATTTTCACTTCTATACTAGTATCGTAACTAATTCAAACAATAATTCTTTTTTTTGAATTTATTTATACTCATTTGATCTAATGGGAAGTTGTTCATTTACTAGGAAAGTGGCATTAAAATTGTAGTGCTTCCCTTATAGCCAAATGGGTTGAAAGACAGAGAGGCCCCTCTCCTCATGTATAAATTCTCTGTACCTCTTGAAAGTCGTCCATTCCTGAAAACACACCAGGACCTTTGCTGGCTCGGCCCCCACGGTCTCTGCGTTTGATTTTCTTCGGCAAACCTCGTCCACGACCAACATGAAAACTTTTAACTCTCTGTTCAATACCTAAAAAAGTTAAAATGTACTTAGAATATTATAGAAAAACAGCACACCTACCAATATATTAGTTTATAGGGAACGGTTCATTTTAAATAATCTATAGTACACACAGCATTCTTCTTCCTCTAGATTCAATGAAAAATTTATTCTTTACATTTTTCCTTCTTGGCATTGATTCTTATTGTTTGTTCTTTAAAGGATGTCAGAAACATAAGGAAGGGAAGAAGCAAGGGTATACATGGCTGGAGAAGTCAAATCTTGTTTTGTTCTTTTCAACTTAGCATAAATGATTAACAAGAATTTCTATTTTTAAGAGAATTTTTACATTCATTTCTAAGGAAAACACTGCAGGTATCAGTGGTTAATTTATAGCAAAATGAGTTTCTATTGATAATTTTGAGTAGATAACACATATATTTATCCCCAATAAAATTTATATTTGTTTTTAACTTTTGGAAAACTTACTATTTAAAAGTATCTAAAAAGATACCCAACTAACAAAAATCAGGTATTAAGGTAGGGAGTTACAATTTAAAGTGATTTCTCATTTTATTAAGCCATATTGATTGAACTAATAAGTTTTCTAATAATTTTAAACCTATAAAACAGCCAATAAATATATGAGAAAAAATGTTTCACCTCATTAATAAATCAAAGAAAATAAAAGTAAATAATAACGAATCAATATTCACTTCAAAGAATAGTACTGGTAGGGATTTAGAGAGTTTGGTTTTTTCACATCCTGGCAGGGGTGTTATAAACCAGCATAATACCTTTTTGGATAGGTGTTATTGTCACATAACACCTTTTTGGTATATGATTCAGGTATCTTCAAATAAGTAGCTATGTCTTTTGACTCAATTCTACGTGTCAGAATTTCTTAAAAAAAAAAGTTTGCTACTATGTTTTTTGAGATATGTATAAATACAGAGGGTAAATCATAGAAAATTTTAAAAAACCGGGTGTAACTTAAATCTCAAATAACTATTATTAAACAAACCTCACAATCTTATGGTATATCTATTTAAGTCAATAAGATGCAGGTATTAAAAACTACTCATTAATGTAAAAATGACTGAGCTACAGTTCAAAATTAAGGGGGAAAAACATTACAACAGTATGTATAGTTATTTTATTAAAAATAATTATCAGAAAAATTCTGAAAGAATGTGTACTAAAAATGTAGTAATTATCTATAGATGTAGGGATTCAAACTATTTTGTTTTACCTTTGATCTCTGCTGTGTTATCTTTTCTACACATGGAAAAAGTTTTCTGCATTTGACTATATATTACTTTCATAATCCAAAGGGAAAATGATGGTCAGAAATGAAATGCAGCACTCAGTTCCTAAACAGACCAAACAGGAAGCTCCTGAAAGGAAAAGCCCCAGGTGGGAGGGACTAGCAAGCCTCTCCACCCACGTGGAATGGGCCCTACACCCTGTCTAGACTCCAGCAACAAACCATAATTGCAGGAGCAGATGCACAAATTCCTTTCTCTTTAGTTCAGCAAAGTCTAGAGTTGTATTTTCAAATGAATTTTGCTAGGAAATCAAGAAAAAATAAGCCAAAAGAATAATCAAATTCTGCTTCCTCTTCTTAACAATAGTTAAAGGCTGGTTTCGTAGACTTAGGGTGCCCCGTGTTTAACCCTGGCCTCATTTTGAGCCAGTGCTTCTAAAGTGGACACACTGACTGGACAATCCTTAAGGTTGATCTGACCCTTATGTGACCCACAGTTTCTGTGGCAACTTGCCCTGGTATCTTCAGAGACCATGTGTTTCAATATAGCAGATAAACAGTGGTGACTCTAGAAGTTTCTCTGAATTATGTTCTTATTTCAAACCCTGAAGGATGTCTATAGGCCTAAGTACACTTGTATAGCAGAGGTAATTGTCACATTTTAAAGGGTAACTAAAGAATAGCTTCCCAGAATTCTGTCCTCATAGGTCTAACATATATAAATACACAGAGTCACAGAGGCAACAGGAAAAGGTAGGTTACTCTTTTATCAGTCTACTGATATCACATGAAAGGAAGGGGGAAATATAGCAGGAACGTTATTTTACACTTTCATATACTTTTTAAATATTAGGATGTCTTTCTAATTCAACTATTAAGATATCATGTAGATTTAAATATTTGTAGATTTTTGTCCTTGAGGTTTACAAAATGAACAAAAACAAAGTCAGGAACCACAAGAATGAGCTGATCTTGAGAAAAGGCTAAGAAATTAAAATTTTCAAACCACAGCTACTTGTTTTAATAAGGCAGGTTTCTCATATTCAAAAACAGCCTGATAGTTTCAAACCTACCTTGCTGAATTCCTTTCATTCTTTGTTTTTTCCCTGGTTCTTTACAAAATGAAGATCCTAGAGCTGCGTGGGAGGGTTCTTTGGCTTGCCTGTACTGTTTCATCTGACTGGCGAACTCTTCCTCTGCTTCCTGACTGTAGGTACCAAAGTTGTCATCGCTGTAGGTACTATACTCACCATACTCCTTATTTTTAAATTTTTTGTTATGTTGACTCCTCCTTGATGTCATGTAGCTTCCTGATACATGTCCACGCTAAGTGAAAACAAACACTCATTGTCAGGACTTTTCAGTTATACACAGGAGTTGACAGTGACAAAGGACATTGTTTCTCCCCCAGAAAGTTGGGAGAAAGAAGGGAAAAGAAGGGGAAAGTCTGCCTCTGGGTAACTACTTATCTAGAACACTTTTTAAAACTAAGTTCAATAAGTAAATGCTGTTATGACATATCTAATTCCATAACGTTCACAGATCCTTGCTGGTATTTTATTCACTTTTTGTTTCAATGTTCCATGTCTCAATATCCATACACACAGGACACTTAAAAATCCATTCCATTGAATGTGACTTTTTCCTCCCAAAACAGCAAATGTCTTTTTGAAAATAAGGGAATAATAGTAAGAGAGCTTGGGGGGATTAGAAAAAATATATATTTTCCTAACACTGAAAAATTTCCAAATGGCATGTTTAAGCATATTATATTTAATTTAAAAAACTATATATTTAGAAATTTTTCTAAAAAGGAAATGTTTATATATGAGGTCTAATATTAAATATAGAGATTTCCCTAGAAATAAAAATCAGCTAGTAAATAAATCGCACATTAGGAACTATTTATTATAACATATTAATTTTATTGCTTCTTTATGAAAGCATGTACAAACAAGAAACATACTTTACTCCTAGAAGTTTATTTAATGACAATATTCAAGTCTATCTCTACTCACTAAAATATTTGAATTAGTTCTATCAAATCTTCTGTCAATTTTTTATAAAAAAGCAAATGTTGCACATAATTACAACATGAGGCTCTAGAAGAACCCAGGCCATGATTCATCTTCAGCTTGGTATACTTTAAATGTGATGTAAAAATACTGCCCCGCAGAATCTCTACATGAGATTATATGTTTTTAATAAAATGCAGAGAAATATTATTTTCAGTAATTATAAAATAGAGAAAAGTATATAATTAAAAGAATTAAGAAAACAAATTAGCTCATTACTTTTAAAATTTGAAGACATTGTATTATATTTCTGATCTGTTTTAAGCAGCATTTTTAGTTTTTAGTGTTCTCAGTTTAGTGCATCATAAACTTAGACAGAAATTTACAATTGTAGCACAAGGCAGGGTTTATGCTGTTTTTTTAAAAGCTACTACAAAAATAAAACAAAAATAATTTCTTAGAGTAAGTCAAAGATTAATTAGTTGAGTGCTTACATTTCCTTTTATAAAAAAATGCAATTATATTAATGCTTCAGTGATATATTTCAATGCTTCATGAATAAAGATTACTGTTAATGGGCATGATTGTTCTCTAGAGATAAGATGCCTGTCATAAAAACTTTTAATTCTGAATATTAATTCCATCCTCTGATTTTTTTACAGCCTTTACAAACAATCTCCATAATCCTACTTCTAAAAATAGAATTATCCCAACTTTCAATTTATCTCCTACCCAGCCTTCCCAACTGCAGATGTTCCAAAGCCCTCTCATGACACAGACTTGCCCAGGGTGCCCAGCTGCAGTGGCAGACTACCGCCACTTGCTGAGGGCTGGCTGCGACAGGGTTGGACTCCTGCTAGAGAATGAGCGCCGACACACTGGATTGCAGCGGGTCACAGCAGCCTGTTAGTTCTCTATAATGTCTCCCAAGAGACACACACTTGTCACTTGGAACAAACAATACACATGCACCAGCAAAGATCTGGCAAGTATTTTCTAAAACTATCCAGAAAAAGGTAAAAAATGAAAAGACTGTAAATTCTACCCCCTGATAGTGTCTATGACAACTGTACTGCCTGGTCACTAGGCCACATCCACTGCTACCATGTCAGTGGGACAGATTTGGTTTCTATCAACCAGGAGCTGGCCCTGGGCAATCTTTGCAAACATGCAACATGAGACCAGGAAGCCCGAACGAGGTGAGGAAGGGAGATGGGCTAAGTTCTCTAGTTTAATAGCTGATGTCAATACTGAAGTTTTATAGCAGATCCCTAAGAAAATGAGACTTTTAGGATGTGATAGGGCATTTTCTAACCTCAGTCAATCAGTTCTAAAACATACGTGGGGGAAATGGTGCTGCACTTCCTCTCCCCCGAATAGCAGACTACGGAATCCAATCTGAGTGGTCCTCCTCATAAGAAATGTAGATGAGATGGACAGATGCTGTTTGTAGCCATCAGAGAGAAGACAATTAGCAAGGCTAATGGGCCCTGATCCATGATCCACAGAGCTAGGTGAGTCCCCAGGGCAAGCACATCCACAGCAGGCACCACTCCGAGAGCCTCAGCCCATCATGCAGATCGGGGAGGTCTAGCAGCACCTTGATTGTCCCTTTAATCTCTGGGAACACCAGGAGAGGCCAGGGTCTAGAAAAGTGGATGCCTTAGCAACCCCCACCTACCTACCCATTTAGGGGGAATCTCAAAGTGGAGGCTACAGTCATCCGGGTGGCCCAGAAAAGTCTCAAATCCAGATGCTGGGAAAAGACTAGAAGGTCACCATGGACTTGACAGGAGCAAGTGGAGACCCCACTAGTAGGGAACGAATGTCACCTTGGCCCCAGACTAGTTCTATGATGTGTACCATGTTTTGCAAATACAATGTTCACACACAGCGCAAAAATAAACAAAAGCCCACACATAAGAGACAAGACCCCACGAAAGAGAACCACAAAAGTCAACAGTTAACAATAATATGGACTCTCAATATTGGAATTTATCTGATACAGATTTAAAAATATCTGTGCTATTTTCAGAGAAAGGACATTAGAATTTCAGCAGAGAATTGAAAACTATAACCTTATTTTGATGACCTCAAAAGGAATCAAATAAATTTCTAGATGTGAAAAATACGAATACTGAAAAATGAAGAACTTAGCAGATGGGTTTAAAGGTCAATCAGATCCTCTGAAGACAAGAGGAGCGAGATGAAGGATAAAGCAAAGCACATAAGATGCTTACCACGGGGGCCTGCATGGGAGACACATGGGGTGCCACACTGGCAAACTTTCTGTAACTCCTTCAAACAAAATAGTTATTCAAAATAAGAGTGAAGTAAGCAATTTCCCAACAAATAAAAGCTGGGAGAATTTCTTGACAGTAAACCCACACTACAAGAAAAGCTAATAAAAGACTAAATAAAGTACTTTAGATAAAAAGAAAGTGATACCAGGTTGAAACTCAGATCTACAGGAAGAAACAGAGAGCACTGGATGTGAAACACGGTTATGTATAAAAGAGCATCCTTTTTCTTAATTTAACTCAAATTTTTTAAACAAAACCAATTACATTGCATCTGTGGGGCTACATGATGGTCAACATAATGACCGCAATAAATAACTGATGTTTAAGCAAACAGGAATCACTTAAAACAAATGTGCTATTTGCACATACAGACTGACCCTACCTCCTCTTTCCGAGTTACTTTTAGTGACGGCTTAGGAAATCAAGAGCTCAGAAATCTCATTACTTGACATTTTCAGATTTTATCCATTTCATTGCTTGATATTATCCAGAGTAGCGATGCCCATCCTGACCATTTTTTTCATTCATCGGAACAGTTTCCCAATGACTTTTGACTGCTTCTAAAAAGTAAATCGAACCGCAAATGATGAAATTTAGGTACCACATCAGTGTTTGCTGAATAGAACTAATTTAAAAATTTGTCATTAGTGATAAAAATGATTCTAATAGCTGTTAAAACCTTCTGAGAAATGGTAGTTCCATTCACTTCAAAATCAAAGGACACACTGAGTAAATACATATACGTATTCTAATATGCACTTAATGAGATAAAATTATCAACAAGTTGAGTCTTCTCAAATTTTCTAAGACAAAATCTGTTTATTTGATGGCTACTTACTGAGCAACCTCAATTGCAAAGACAGCAGTGGAACAATAAAAGGCAGTATAAAAAAGTCCAACAGACACTAGGATGTGGTGGCACATGTGGTGAGATAGCACTTAGCCTTGAAAAGGCAGGAAGTGCTAGCACACCAAATGAATGGGCCCTGAAAAAAACTATGTTAAGTATAGTAGTAGGCCACACACAAAGGGACAAATCCTGTATAGTTCCATCTATTTGAGGTCCCTTCAGATGGAAAGTTCATCGGACAGCAAGTACAATAGTGGTGACCAGGGGCCAAGGAGGGGATAGGGTGCTATTGCTTACTGGGGACACAGCTTCTGTTTGGAATGATGAGAAAGTTCTGGAGGTGGGTGGCGCTGATGGCTGCAGAACACTGTGAATGTGCTCAGTGCCACTGAACTGTTATGTTTTAAAATGGTTAAAATGGTAAATTTGATGTTATGTGTATTTTTATCACAATAAAAAGGGCAATACCTGAGGAAATGGAATGTCATACTCCCTGTAGAAACCAGTTCTTTTCTTGTGGGAACTTTCTGTGTATTCAACATCTGAGTCAAGGCTGTAGTCTGAACTATCATCGCTGGATGGAGAATTATGCTAAAAGAAGGAAAAACAAAGAAATTACATTTGCAAAAGGAAGAAAATCTAACTAGTAACTAGGTAAGCCTGCTTCAGCCAGAGGTGCCAGGTGATTGATCATCTTATCCAGCAGGTTTGGATAGCTTCCTGCTCCAGAGGCTACCAATATCCCAACTTCTCTAAACTCCTCTGAGGAGAAGGGCACCCCCTTGTCACCCCTGTGGCCCAAGGATGTCACACAAGAAACACTGCATGTCTGTGCACTTTCACTTAATAGTACAGGCAAACATTGTTACTGTAAAATCTTCCAAAGAATCATTTAAATTGGTTGCTATGTACCATCCTCAGTAAATCACCCTCCCCCTATTGGATGTGGAGGCATTTGTGGTCAGTCCTGAAGGAGAGGAAGGAACTAGCAAGCTGGCCAAAGAGACACAGAGAATACAAAAGCAAAAAGTGTGAAAAAGATGGTATGGTGCGGGAAGTCTAATTTTCTTGGGAGTACATAGCTTTTACCTTGGGGAAAAGAAATTGATTATTTTTTGGACTGTATTCAAAGACTTGTAAAGTTTTTTTCTGACTTCTTCAATCACTGAGCAGATGCTCTTCAAGCATTTTTCAGAAATACCTGCTGCTTGAAGTATTTGCAATGTAGTAGGACCCTTGATATATCCCACCCCCCCCCCACCCTCAGCCCCACCCCGATCTTGATGCAGGCTGTTCTGCCCTGCTCTAAGCACCTAAGGCTCTGTCCTCACCCATTCCCTTGAGAGACCACTCTCTGAAAGCTTCAGTTTTCACTGAACTTTTAAAACCTCTCCCAGGAATACATCTTAATGGGAACTCCCTGCCCCCACCCCAAATTTGATTATTCAGTGCTACTCCCTCCAGACAGTCCGTTTAGGCCTTGGCCTCAAACTCATTATATCTCCATTAAAATCCGCTACCCTTTCCTCTCAACAAGGATGGCCTACTGGCTGGCATTCATCTGTGAATAATGGTGCCATACTCCTAAGCTGAGAGTGTGGGTGACATCTCTGACTTCCTCCCTAGTCCTCTGTTTCATTGGTCACTTCTACAGAGTTTCTATGATTTGTCTATTTCCTACCACTCTCACTACTGCAAACATGGATCAGCCTCTTACCCTGCAAACCACCAAACAAGCTGTCTGAAACACTGTCTGAAACAGCACGTACAGAAGCAATTTCATACAGCATGTTAGCATTGGCATGAGGATGATATCGGCAAGACTGCATGCCAACCATCATCTCTGGCGGTGAGGTCACAAGGCCTTCTTTTTTTATTTGTGTCATAACTGATTTTTAAATAGTCAACTTCCTGTTGACGGCAACCATGAACAAACTGCACACAAATGGGCTTCCATTGGCCACTCAAACAAGCAAACTGTCTCCCGGACCATATGCCTCACACCTCAAGCTCCCAGCCCCACTGGTTTCTCATGCATATGAAACGTTCCCACAGCCTCCAGTCACAGTATTTCGTCACTGGAAACATGTTCTTCTCTCTCCTTTTTAAATCCCATTTTACGTCCACTCTTATCCTTACTTTCTTCCTTTTCTCGCTATGTTTATATGTGTTGCTTGAACTGCACAACTAGTATATTGCAAAACATCTAACTTTATCTCTGTACTAGATAGCGATTATGTATCACTTCCTTTGAAAATTGTCTTATGGTTGGGATCAATGCCCCTAATCTCACTAAATAAAATCAAAGCTCCTAGTAGACAGAATTTTGTATTTTTCTTCTTTAATAACAGCACTAGCCAATAAATTTTTATGTATTACCTGATCATTTCTGGCTCATTGGAGAGTTTACAGACAAAAAATTAACAAATATTACAGAGAGAAAGTTCAATAAAGTTAACTTGAGGGCAAAGGGTTCTGAGGACCAGGGACAGTGTCCATGAGGGAGAGGTATTGATCTAAGCCCTCCTGCCTGAGCTCCTCCTATAACCTTCTAGCTAGACCAGATGGAAGATGAGATCCCTCCAGGGCAGCCAATAAGAGAGAGGCCTTGGTGGCAAGAAAAGACTGTTACAATGTCCTGTTACATTTCCAACAGAGGTTAAAAGGTTTCTGACAGCAAAATAGATGCTGGAATGTATCCTAAGTCATGTCACCTGCTTCCTAATGCAAAATTTAAAAAATGTGTACTTCAAAACAGGTAGTATCTGTGGGTTCAGCAGAAATGGGTCCTTCCTACTCCCAGGGGACCTCGTGCTTCTCGTCCCAGAAATGTTAGTTCTGTTGGACTGCAGACCCTTGAGTGTGTGTCAGTGGGGGGCCAAGGGGCGGTGTGTGTTGCAGACTGTCAGTTAAAAGAATATACTTATTGAATATTTACATTTTCATGTAGGCAGGTTTATTGATTCCCCAGTGTTCTGGGACTTCAGATCATGGTTAAGAAAAGCTCTTTGCTCCCAGGTGAAGGGCTTCACCCATGTTTTATTCTGATACTTGTGCAGTTTCATTGTTTCACATTTGAATCTTCAACCTATCTGGAGTTATCAGTAATGTGCGAAATGAACCACATTAATGTCCATGTCACTATCCAAGTCTTATTAAAGTGCATCTCTTCACACCATTTCAGATGGCCCCAATCACGCACTAACCCCTCATGTGCCATTAGTCTCTAAGTTGTCTCTGCTACCCCAGTGTCCAGCCTATCTTCCCACGCCCGATACCTCACCACTCCCATAACCAAGGCTTCACTGTGATGTGGCATGCAAGGGTCACCCTATGCAGTCTTCCTTTTTGGGTTTTCCTATCTATTCTTGGTGGCAGTTTTAAAGACAAGTCCATAAATCCATCATTCCTCCTACCCTCAAGAGGTGGAGATTGATTCCTCTCCCCTTGAGTATGAGCCAGATCTAGAAATTCATTTCCAGCAACTAGAAACTCAGAAGTGGTGGCCTATGGTCCCAGGTAAGCTCACAAAGACTCTAGTTGTGGCCACAGGTCTCCCTTGCCCTCTTATTGTTGGTCCTCTTGCTGGGGAGGAGGCCAGCTGATACCACAAGGATGCCAAAGCAGCATACAGAGGTACACCCAGCAAGGGACAGTGCCCCACCAGGAGCCATAGGTGCACTGGGAAGAGGATTGTGCCTCAGTCAGACCTGCAGGTGACTACTACCTTACGAGAGACACCAGGCCAGTCCACCTTGTTAAGCATATCCATAGTCCTGACTCACAGAAATGGGGAGGTGAATGACTGTGGGTTAAGTCACTGAACGGTGCCAGCAGTCACTACCAGATCACTGTGTCTGTCTGAAGGGCAGCAGTGGCAATGGGATGAGGCAGTGGATGGGAACAACGACTTCAGAGGTATGTACAGGGAATTCTAAGCTGCCCTGAATGACTGTTAATAAAACTTGGGATTTTGAGGCAATTTAAAGGAAAGCGAGATGTCTTACTAAAACTGGAAAGAGGGAGAGCCTTGCCATGCAGTAGTAGGAACCTGGTAACATGCAGGAACAGGGAAAGCAGATATTATGAGATGAACCAGGTGCTTGGGTCAGGATCTCCAAGTGCAACATCTAAAGTACCTGTCCTGGAGGGAAGGCGGATAAATTACAGCAAGGCTGTTACAAAAAGGAGCCAGGATGGGACGGTTCTCAAAGTTCTTAGCCTCAAAACATCTAATTTGATTTTTTATTTTCCTCTTTCTTCTTGATTTGTTTGGCCAGTGATTCAGTTTAAAAAAAAATAAATAAAAAACTTTTTTCATTCTAATTCATTAAGTTGTTTGTAAGTTTATTGAGTCCTTCCATTTCTTTTGTCTCACTCTGCTGTTTTCTAGCTTTTAATACTATAATTCTATAATTTCTCTTCTGATAATCGCTTTAGCTATATTTCACACATACTTATAAGTTAAGGTTTTATTATCATTATTTTCATGAAATTCTGCAGTTTTAATCTGTTTCCCTAATGTTCCACAGGCGAGTCACAGCAACAGTGTGAATCATAAAACAGAAAGGCACTTTCATTTTTTGACTGTTACTAATGTCTAGTCTCATTGTGTTGCGGTTTGATGTTATTATTCTTTGTTACTTCTACTCTATTGAATTAACTGGAGTTTCTTTGTGCCCTACGACACAGTTTGTCTTCACAGATATTCCAAGTAAACTTGAGAGGGCCATGTGTTCTTAGAGTTCAGAGCTCCTTACACATTAATAATACTTCCTTAACATCCTCACCACTTTCCCATCACTTGATTACCTTTTTAGGTTAACACAGGTATTCTGGTGCATTTCCTGTTAATTCATGTGTTCCTGTTTCTTCGTAGTTCCTAAAGTTCCTGGTTGATGAAAGTTATGTTTGGGGGGATGTAAAATATTAAAAATTGATATCTTCATTGTGAATTGTAAGCTTTAACATTATAAAACGTCCTTTTTTGTTTCTCTCAATGCCTTTATGACCTAAATTTAACTTTTTCAGATATCAACACTGTGATTTCTGCTTTCCCTCTTTCTGCATTTGCCTGATACAGCTTTACCCATTTTTAAAGTCTCTTGTGCATAGTTTACAGTTGGATTTTGCATTGTTGCGGGGGTATATCTTTTGGTATTTAGAACGATTTGTGCTTTTGTTTCGATTATTCCCTTCATACTGCTCTTTCCCAATAACCTGAGTCCTTTTACTTTCTTTGAATACTATTTGTTCACTAATAGAATCAATATTGAAAAAAGGCAGTAACCTCTTCTACTTTCTCTCTTTCATTCCCAGGATAATAATTTGAATTAAATCATTTAGTCTGTGTTTTACAAGTACACACGTGTGTGTGTGCGCATGTGTGAGTTATTACTCTCTTTTTCAGCCATTTTGGTTTTCTGAATTTGTTCTCTAGTAGATTCTATGGCAAGGCTCATGATAACAATATTTCCTGAGTTCTACTATAGACAGTGTTTCTGAAGACTTTCTATTTGAAGGTCAGCATTCAGCTGGATATAAATCTTTGGCTTACATTATCTTCTGGCATAAAATGGTGATATTGAAATTTGTTTTATAAATCTGTTTTTCTTTTCTTAATACGGGACTTGATCTTTTTTCCTAGATTATCAAATAACTTTTCCCCTAAATTCTATTTATGCTGTTTGATCACAGTCTCTATTATTTTGTTAAAATTTTAAATCATTTTGAAATATTAAGTTTTTCATGTTTTGTGGACAGTTCTTCTTTAGAAGAATATTATTCTCTCCATTATTCTTTTTATAATAACAACTTCCATGAAATGTAATCATGGTCCCAACTGTGTTCAGGTGTGAAAAGAGGAAGGGGACAGGAAGCTTTTATAGCGTCGCTTCCCTAGGGCTGTGTCTTTTGCTATTGGCTTGAAGCCCTAAAACACACACCCTGAGATGCAGGACCCCTGCTTCTGCCCCCATTCTCATCTGGCCATTTCTTTCTTTGGCCCTGGCATACTTGTCCTCTCAGTTCAGATTCTGCTCCCAGCAGTCATGTCCTGGGAGTAGGGCTCTGTGCCTGGAAAGAGATTGGGTGATACGTGTTAGGTGTCCATGAGACCCATTCTGTTGCAGCACAATCCAGCTTAACGCAGTCTCCTGATGCTCACCGGAGAACTAGGACTAGAGAAGGCCCTTTAGCTTCCACTGCTGTTCTCAGTTGGGCCCAAAGGCTGTCCATGTTCACTGGGGACTCTGCCATCTGAGACAAACACCTGTTGGCAATCTGTTTTTCGGAAGCTCCTTTACCTTTCCTCAGCTCCATTTCACAGTTGCTGTCTGTGGTTTGGACTTACACATTTGTACTTCTGACATATGTGGGGATAATGCCTAACTTTTTTTTTGTAGATGTTGCCAATGAATTTTGCACTTTGCTACGCTAATTGCTCTGTCTCTATGGCAAAAATTCAAGGAATTTCAAAACTACCCAACCACCTGCCAACCTCCCCTGAGTTCTTTCAGCACAGGTTTCTTTTCTTTTCCTCCCAAACCCACACTACCAGTCCAGCACCCTGCTATTTTCTTGATAGCATTTGCTTTGCATTTGTTTACTGTCTCTCTCCTTCCCTTTTCAATGTAATCTCCATAAAAGCAAGACTGCTTTACTCATTATTATAATCCCCAGCACACAGCAGAGACCTCCACAGCAAGCCAGTAAGTGAATGAATGAATGAATGAATGGACAATGTCAATGGCATTAATCAGTACCTGCAGTGAACGAAACTTTTTTCCTTTAAACTTTAGCATCCAAGCTACCATCAAAAAAAGACACTTTAATTCGCATTAAAAGATACCTTGCTTATTTTTTGAATCCTTAAGATAATCTGTATAATCTTCATATTCAGAGAATTTATTAATCATATAAATAAAAATATCTACTTCATATGTTTTGTAAGAAAACAGGCAATGATTTATAATTTCTAATTTTTGTTTTTTATGTTTCATAAAAATTTAAAAAGACTAAGAAGTAGATTCTGACTGACCTTGTGTTTCTCACGTTTCCGCCTTTTGGATTTTTTCTTTTCTCTTTCTTTCTTGTGTTTTTTTCTTGACTTTCTGTATGCTTTCTCATTTTTCTGCTTCTCATTCTGTTTTGCCTCTTGTTCTTGTGTTTCTTCGAATCCTGCATCATCTATTTCACCATCTTCTAATTCACCATCTTCTCTGTAGAAGACAATGAAAATTTTGATTTTCAAATGTCAATTCCAAATCAGATCTTACAGAAGTATTTCCAAAAGAAAAAAAGCGTGCACCAAGAATTTTAAATTATATTGATTTAGATCAGGGTAGGCAAACGTTTTCTGTAAAGGGCCAGAGAGTAAATATTTCAAGTGTGCAGGCCACAAATGGTTTTTAACACAAATTCTCCTCTTCTTTAAAAATAGCCCTTCAAAAATCTAAGAACCAGATTCAGCAGCCAAAGGTTTCCAACCTGACTGGGATTAAGATTACTGGCTCTCACAAAACGAATGCACGAGTGCAATTCTATCCCAACGTGCTACAGCAGTTACTGTCCACTGAAATGCCTTTTAAAAAGGGGAAACTAAAACACCTAAGAAGCAAATATTCTAACTACAGAAAGAGATTTTTAATTTAGGGGCACGTAGACAGCTATAAATAGTCATAAAAGCAATCTACATTAATTCTCAATAAGCAAACACATTTCAAGGGGTAGGTAACAAAACCTTAGCCACAAAACCAAAATTGTAAATTTCTCAACTTGACTCTATAAAAAATATTCATAGTAAAACCATAAATCTAATTCTACTTTCAAAATACTCATATCTTGGCTATTATGGAGGCCAAATCCCTGAAACAAACCTTTTATTGATGACGTTTTTATAGTTGTAGGAGCCAAAATGTTCATTAATAGTATTGTTGAGTGCAAATTAACCAAATACATAAAATAATTTTAACATTTAATCTTGCTTCCATACTGTTTGGAAAAAATGCAAACTACTACAAATAGTAAATGGTACAGAAAGACAAATGTCTTTGTGTGACTGGAAGTAAATGAGAAGCACCCAAATTGCCAAAAGCCTTCAATGATGATTTGATGTCTCACAAACGCTTCAACAATGCATGGGGGATGGAGGAGGTGGCCTTCGCAGGCTTGACTGTGAGCTGGTAATTGCAGGATGGCAGGATGCGTAAATGAGGGCTCACATTACTACTCTCTCTACGCATATTTGAAGTTTCCTGTGATAAAAAGTTATTGACAACTTGCTTCTGACCCAAGGAGGATGTCAAAAATCCCAGATATTGCGAAAAGGCCTTCAGAATTGAGGCCCTGCTTGCCAGGCCACTCAGTGTCCTCATTGCCAAGCCTGAAGCACACTTTAAGGACTCTCATTGCCCTGCACCTCTCCGTATGCCCCCTTCCTCCTGACTAATCCCATTCAATCTTTAGGACCCAGTACAGATGTCACTTCGCCTGGGATGCCTCCACTGACTACCCAGGTTTAGGTGAGGTGCCCTGTCCTGAGTTGCACCCTGATAAGTCTCGTTTTATCACTGCACTCTACACATTGTGTTCGAATGACTTGCTCACTGGCTGGGGAAAGCCAGGTATGCAGCTATCTGTCACTGTTTCATCTCCAGTCCCTGGCATGGTGCCTGCTGTTGACTGAAGGACTGACTGAATATACGACCTAACCATCACCACTGCAGAAGTGGCTGTGACGTTAATGTTACTTCCCTGTCTCTATTACACAATCAAAGGAGTACCTATGTGCTTATGTGAACTTAAAAATTTCTGGGGAGGTGGGCTTGGCATTCTGGCTGTTTTAATTTTAAAAAATTGTTAATTTTTATAATACTATAAAACCTTATGACCCAAGAAAAATGAGTACATATATTCCAAAAAATAAGTATAAGAATGTTCTCAGTCGCTTTAGGCTAAGAAAACTATGTTTCAAAGACTACAAACAACCCAAATCTCCACAAACAAATGACTGAATAATTAAGTTGTGCCTTATTTATATAATGGAATACTATAGAGCAAAAAAAAAAAAAAAGTACCGCTATACACAATATGAATGAATCTCACAGACACAATTATAAGCTAAAGAAGCCAGCCATAAGTGACTACTATTAGGTTTTGTTGGTAGGTCACCACAACTCCATGATGACCTAAGTCAGAGTAGCGACGACCTCTTGGAGAGCTGTAACTGACAAATGGTGTACAAAGGAGCCTCCCAAGTATCAAGATACTCTGTGTATTATCTGTGTGTTGACTGCTGTAGATAGGTAGCATATATAAAAATTCGTCAAGTTGCATATTTAAGAACTGTGTGCTCCACTATCTATATTCACACCACAGTAAAATTTAAAAAGAACAACCAACAAAAAAACTCTATCAGTGTTCATTTTTACCACTTCTCCTCCAACTTGAGCTCCTTAAAGCATTTTTATATCTGGAAACCACTAATTCTTATTCAGCATTTTGACTAGAGCTATTTAAATACACGAAGTACTCAAGCTAAAAATGCCACCTAGAATTTATAGCCTACTTCACAATAAAGGCCTTCACTGTGAAATATGGGAGATTTACATTTGTTATTCGACATAAAACTGAAAGTTTCTAAAATTTTTCTTTCTTCTCTCTTAGCCTATTTATTATGTCAGCATTCATACAATAAAAAATTTAAACATGTCAATTTAATGTGCAGTTAAAAAAATGGGAAAGAATATGGAAATAAGGAACAACGACCTATACTTCTATAAACATCTTCCAAATGCTTTAAACATTAGCTTTGAGCTCATGTGGAAAGCCTGTGTGACATAAAAGGAAAGAGTATAGATTGAAGACTAGATAGGAGGAAAACTGGACTGTAAGTCTCTGTCACCAAAATAAAGTACAGCTTCCTTAACTTAGCACCTGCTGATATGTCAGTTGCTCATTGAGCTCTGTGAAAAATCAAGAACAGAAGAACAGATAGAAGTAATTAAGGGTGCTGCCATTCTCTAGGTTTTGAACTAGCTCAACACTATCTTTAAAGCTGTTTTGTTTACTAACCCCAATATAATTTTTAAAATTCAGTAAATCAAAAAGAGAAGTTCCTCAGTTATATATGGATGACTTTTATTCATGTAAAAATAATGCAGTGATTATGTCTTTTGGAAGAGTCACATGTATGTTTGCGGACAGGTAATGTCCAGTTAATAAAATTATTTTCACGAGATCTTCTCTCTCAGGCAAATCCAGAGATAGGAAGTAGACTACGATTCCAGTCCTGCTTCTCAGACTCACATTGCCTCTGTAGGCTGGACAAACTATCTCACCCCTCACACTCAGTCTCCTTGCCCTCAAGATGGGATGGGCCAGTCTACCATGCAGAGCTGAGGACTAAGTGGGACAAGGCTAGGTGCCCACTTAGCACTGTGTCCAGCAGACAGCCCTCATTTCCTCTCCCCTCTTGTGATTTACCTGAAACAGATGTATTTGCACAAAATGGGTACTCTAGACTACAGGTACCATCACCAAAATTGGGAAGGTTATAAATCCAAGAAGAATGGGTTCTAAGAAAAATCTCTATTATTTTTCATCAGAGAATAGCAGTGAAAAACTGTGCCAAATGAGGAAAAGAGGAAAGGAAGAGAGAAGTTCTCCTAAGGGCACTTCTATTTATCCTCTCATCAAGCAACACAACTGTGGTGTGTGCAGCTCTCATACTTCCAAAGTATTCTGAATGCAACAACATGAGTGTTCAGTGACTAGGGTGACAAGTATTCACGATGTCCCACAATAACTTAGAAAAGGATAAATCACAACTATTTAGTAAGACGGAAGGCATGCCATGTATTTAGAGTTCCCTTACAAATATTTACAATAAAACTGGTTTCTGATAAAGTATCTGTTGATGTTTAATTCCCTGCCCCTCTATCCAACGCCAGACAGAAGAGGTGCTACTGTATATTAACCTATGAAATTAAGAATTTAAAAATATATCCTTCAACTTGTATGTTTGACATCATCAAGGAAAAGTACTCCATTCCTCAAACTTCCTTTATGCCATAAGCAGAGACCATTAAATGAAAAAGCTGTGAATTTGCCATAGTTTTTCTTAAGACTGTTTTAAAAATTATTTTTTTATATTTCAGTTATTATCTGGGATATCTCACTAAGCTAAAATTCACTTACTTTCATTTCGTTTCCGTTCATCCTCTGGATTTAGGCTCTCTAGTATAGATTGAAGAAGCTAAAAATTCAACAGCAATAAAACCCAGCAAATAAAATACCCTTTGAACATGAAAGCCGGAAATCAATCTTCTAGAAATCATAATGTCAAAAGTTGAAAAAGTCTCATTGGAGGAGTCTACACTGAACCACGTGAAACTGCCTTTGTCCCTGTAATAGCCAAAAAAGACACTTGGTCTGTTAAGTGTTCAATACCCCAAATTACTGATAGAATAATATGAGGTACTGGGGCTCCAGGATTCGGAAAGTGTGATGGGAGTATTTTTTTTGAGAAGTTTCCAAAATTAGGCTTTGGTTTAACTATGAAGCTAAAGCATGTTTCTCCACTGTGCCTTGGCCAGCTTCAAGTCATTTCTGGTGTTCCTGCATGACCAGGGACGAATGATTGTTAGGTTAGCATTATCCAGTCAATGTAACAAGATCATAAAAAATAATGTCACATCATTTAAATTTACTGTTACTATCTGCATATTCATTTTCCAAGTTAAGGTGTTCCAGGTACGACTTAGAATAAGACTCCTCTTGTGTGCTTTATATATTGAAATTTTATAAATTAGATGAAGTACAAATGTACAGTAATGCACATTCTGTACTTTATGAATAAAATAGTTCTCAAATAGCCAAATAAAAAGAATAATAATACTGACAGAATGAGTTAGTTGATGACTTTAGTAAGAATATTATATCCTTTCTGAGCTAACAAATAATTTTTAAAAGCAAAAAATAAGAAAATTTTATGGCATAATTCCAACTTTGTTCAATTATTATTTGGCACACCAGTACTCATAACATTCAACAAAATGACCTCTAAAGATGATGTTTAATTTTTAATTATTTAATCTCACGAACCTTTCAAAAAAAAATCCTATTTGGGAATGCACATCCGTTGTGTATGAATTAAAAACAGAATGTATGTTAACTTTGCTACCTCAGATTTCATGAGAATACTCCGAAGTAGTGTGCAACATAATCATCTTTGCTCCACGTTTTAAAAATATATAAAAAAGAAAATGTTAGAGGAAAAAAAGGTTCCCCCCTCAATATCTTGTCTTCTAGTCATCTCAGCTGAAAGTGACCCTGCTCAGATCCTATCGTGTACACTACATCAACTGCAGGGGTGATCCACCCACCCATAGGCAGGGCTGGAAATTACTATGGCTACTCTATAATTAATATCCTGTTCTTTAAATTAGACCGCTACAATTTCTAAAAATAAATTATAATAATTTTAAGAATACTTCTGATTCACATATTCAAGGCGTTTATTATAGGATGATACTGGCTTCAGCCTCAGGTTTGGTCAAATATTGTTTTTCACACTTGGACCTTTAGCATGTTTGGTGTAATATATTTATTCAGTCAAAATATGTATGTATTTCTTATTTAAATGCATTATTCACTTGCATTTTCATTAGCTTACCTATCCAAAATGGAATTCTTAAATATAGACTCCTACGTACTCCGAGTATGTAGAAATCGAACTGCAACCTCCTTTATGGGACAAAGGGTAAAAGCTATGAAGAACTCAACCCCACACACAAGTAATAGTAATCTGACAACATTTTATTGTCAACTGCCATAATAAAAGAAACTTCAAGCAAAAGAGGTATTGGCTTTTGTGATCTCTATGCATTTTCAATGAATTCCCTCGACAGGTTGAAACTTGTGTTTTTCATAGCTAAAAAATCTGCAGATCTACATTAGATTAATTTTAAATTCTCTTAAAATATGTGAAAAATATTCTTTATAAATTTTAATGGTTAAGATTTAGAAAAACGCTTTGTCATGTAAGATGAATTAATGAAGAACTAGGATGAAATTGCTTACGATGAAGTAATATCTCAAAAAAACCTGCCCAAAGTCTTTTAAGTGCCCCAAACCCAACCCAGCAACTGATACCAGATGCACTATTATGGAGAGTCTGGAAACCAGATACCACGAGATACAGACTGATTCTGACTCAGCTGCTGAGTCACCCTGGACAAGTTATTTACCCTCTGAATATGTTTCCGGAACTACAAAATAAAGATGTTAACATCTGTTCTGTCTATATGGATCAAATGAATTAAAGTACGTGGATTATAAAGAGCAATATATGTAAAATATTGAATGTCATGAGTTCTAAACCTAGGTTATTTTTCTACCACTTTTTATAAAGTTACTGATTTTCCTATGGTTTCATGCTATAATTTTAATGATAATTAACTTAGGACTCCCTTTGAAAACTCCTTGGGATTTTGCTTTGGTCACATATTTGCTACTCAAGAATGTGGCTATGATTTATGAAAATTTAGGTATTAAGACCATTCATATGAAGTATTAATTTTAAGCCATGGACTCACACTAAAAACAGAGCAAAACAAAAAATATACATACAAAATAATTTTCCAACAGGGGAAGGTCGCACTTCACCAAAGGCAGTAACGACCTGTTGAAATAGCCTGTAGTCAAGGCCACGCAATGACTACTATCTGGGTCCACACATGGCATCAGCAGTCAAGCAGGACCTCCCAGGGCCCAAACACCTCAAAACTGATACTGCAAACGAGAATGCCCTCAGAAGCTCAGTCATAAAACTGAAACAAGACGAACCAGAACAAAGATTATCAGGAAGTCAAGCGCACAGGACCAAGTAAAAGATGACTAAACTTAAGATTTTAACATGCAATGGAAAAAACTGACCTATCAGAAAAGAGGGTTATCAATGCAAGTGACAGAAAAGGAGATGTGGAAGGAAGTGTTCCAGTGCCATGGAAGCACTGCCCAGGAGAGAGGATACCCTGTAAGGCAGATGGATGCAAGTGTCTACTTGGCAGACATACCGTGGGATGGAAAATCATGTAGCCTGATGCCATTTAACATTACAGTCATTACAGCCAGCTCCCTAGTCCCAATCCCATGCTCTTATTCCCTTGGCAACCTTTGATGATTTGGTTTTCCAGCTATTGTTGTACATGGAGAGAATATATTCCCTGATGCAGACAGCTAATACTCATTTAACATGACCCAGCTGGCACTTGACACACACATACGCATCCTCACATTCTCTTGTGACTGGGATGTTTGTCAGCTGATAAAAGCATGGGTTCTGGAGTCAGATATTTGAGTTCCCATTGATTTACTCTGTGACCTTGCAAAAGTTATACATTTCTCAGTGTGTTTCCAATTGGGAAATATGTCCTAGGGTTGCTGTGAAGATTAAGTGGAATAATTCATGTGAAGCACTTAAAGCCTGTCTCATAGTAACCACTAAATAAATGTTAGCCATTTTTATCATTTTTGAGCATGAATTAACGTCCTCAAGTCTGATCAGTTTCTGAATCTGAAAATCTAAAGCAGGGCCACTGAGATGTGAAGTTCCAGGAGGTATCTATGCAAAAGGAATATGCTAGTGGCCTTGGCCTAGAGCCTTGCCTAGTGGACTCAAGGTCACCACCATCTCTCTGAAGCTTTTTGGTAGCCAGATTGCCAGCCAGTTCATCCAGGTGAAAACGTAACTCCGCTGTGTAACAAGGGGCCACAAACTCAAATTCCTGTCGTCAGGGGGTTCCCTATGGAGTGCAGCAGCCCCTGGATGCTGAGTTTGCTCAGAAAAGTGTGAGGGCTAGGGCTGTGGAGGGTGGAGAACTCGAGTCAATCTTGATGGCATTCAAATACAAATATTTTTAAACATCCTGTCAGGCACCACAAGGTGGGCAGATGGCAGGCCTGAAGGCCACCTGTTTGCAAATCCTGCAGCATTCTTTCATTAAGATTTTTAAATGTCCTAGTTTAGTACATCCTGTAGCCGATTTCAACCCTTACTTTCCTTTACCTGCTCTGTGTTCATTCCTTCCTTGAAGCTTTCTCCTCTTGGCTTCTAGAAAATTTGTCTTCTTTGAGGTCTACTACACATACCTGGGTGATCACATCACTTCAACTAACATCTCTGCTGAGAACTCCTCAATCTTTATTTTATTTTAAGTTCTGTCAGCTCTAAGAAACATCTCATGAACTTTGCCTCATCTGCTCTCACATTGCTAATGTTTTCATAAGGTGCTCATTACCCAGTTTCTAGACTTTTACAGTAGCCTTGACTCATTGCCTTCTTTCATGCTCCACATCCATCCAGCAGGATATCCAATTGGTTTTACCACAAACCATGTCCCAAATCCAACCATTCCCACCACCCTGGCCTAATCCATCATCACCTGTCACTCAGATTACCGCTACAGCTCCCCCTGCCACCCTTACTACTACCGTGTGACCCCTCCTCCAATGGCTCCCATCCCACTCAGTGAAACCCAGCTTCCTCAGGATGGCTATGAGGCCCTTGAGATCATCTGTTTGCTCATCCAGCCTCATCTCTTATCTCTTGCTGCTCTCAACTTGCTGATTCTCCACTAGAAAGCCACATTGCTCCCTCACCTTTCCCTTAATGACATGAAGCTCATTTCTGTCTCCTGAACTTTTCTACTTGTTCATATTCTCTGGAATGCTCTTCCCCCAGAAGTCCTGGCCTGGATCGCTCCCTTGCTTCGGGCTTAGCTCCAATGTTACTTTTCATGAAGTGCTTCCCTAAATACCCTGCTTCAAGCAGAAACACCCTCCCTCCCCATATCCATAGGATGTCCTATCTCCCTTTCTACTTTGTCATCACTTGATACATTTGTTTTTCATGTTTAGTGTCTCTCTCTCCAAAGAAAATGTAAGCTCCACTAGGTGAAGGATTATTTTCTTTACTGCTATCTTCCCCGAAGCCAGAATTTGTGTTAAGTATTAGGTGCTCACCATTTAATAAAGTGGTGAAAGCACCCTAACTTGTCCCCCACGCCTTCCACTGACTGCTTTCAGTAGTCCCTTCTCCCAGCCCCCAGGTATGCATCTGATCATTCTCCTGCTTAAAAAGCTTAGATGACATCTTTCCATCCTTCGGGGTGAGAGCTCTAACTCATTGAAGGCTTTCCTCAGTCCCTGAAACATGCTGTACACGCACCTCATGCAAACACCTTTACTGTCCCTGCATCTAACACATCATCTCATTTCTTCATGCTTCCCATAGGATTCTGTGTTGGCTTGGTCAAATTTACTCTTCTCTAGGCCTCACTATTCCATAATGGCCCTGAAGGTCCCATCTGTGCCACCAATGCACTTGGTTCACACATCCATTACACCTGGAGCTATCACAATGTATTTATCAACCTGCTTCTCCATCTGGATCATAAGATCCTGGAGAACAGCTTCAGTGATCTGTTTCCTAGCACTCACTGCACTGCTAAGCACAGAAAAAATTTAAAGAACAATTTAAAGTTAGGAAAACGTCCTCCTAAGAGTCAAAGTGCTTTCCAACATCAAACCTGAATGTGATGTATAACTCGAGTTTTTTGCTCAAGAAAAATTCACTTTGATAGTTTTAATAAATTAACAGACTTGGTAATCAAAAATAAGTTAATGATAGTTTCAGATCTGCAAGATGAATTGAGTTCTGGCGACTGGCTGCATATGAGTACATCCTGCACGGAAAGTGGTTAAGATGGTCAATCTGTTACCTGCATTTTACCACAATTAAAGATAAAATTAATTAGTGGCCCAGTGGGGGAAGGTATTTACTTCAGTAAACATGCTAATTTACACAACTGACGCTATATAGATCATCAAGTGACCTCTGATGTGAGAAAAGGAATCTGCAAATTTTTAAGAGTTAAAATTTACTAAAGTGGGAAGGGAGATTGGGAATAATCTAGTTCAACTACCTGATTTCACAAGTAAAAAAATAATCATGAAGAAGAGCAGAGCATTAACAAGTTAGCAGAATACCTAGGCAACGAACCCTGGTTTTATCTAGAATGTGGGCCTCAGACTGCCAGCGCACAAAATGCTAACAATTCAAGCGATGGGACTGATGGGACTGGCGACCACTGCAGTGTGTCCCTACATGGACCCCATGCAGTGACAAGGGTGCAGCGGGCAGGGGCTGCACACCTGTGTCCTGACCCAGCTCTGTGTGGGGGGTCTTGGACAAGTTTCGCACATGGGGTGCTGGGGTGCTACCCTACTTCGTGGGCTTCATACATGCACCAAATGAGAGCCCTGCCGCAAATGAGGAGTGAGCCTCTCCTCCACCCTCACCCCTCCAGATTCTCCCAGGTCGTCTTAGCAAGAGCTCTCCATGGTTCTGTGAGGATGGGGACCATACAAATCCCCACCATTGACTAACTGGGGTGTTCTTGTTTTGCTTGAGGAAGAAATGCAGGGAGAGGAGAGGGGAAGGAGGTAGGAAGGCTGTTTGCAAGGGGCACAGAGTGAGTAACCTCTCCCCAAAGGGACATCCGTACCTCCTATCAATTAATGACCGAGAATCCTAAGCTCATAAGTTGTTCCTGTTAAAACAATTGTTTTCCCCAGTGTGGGCCCTTGTAAAGCTTTTCACCTTCAGTATATTCCAGAAAATATACTTGAATGCAGTTACCTTTCCGACTCTACCACAGATCCCACCCCAAAGCAGGGACTCAGAGTACTTAGCCTTTAAAAGGTCTTTGTGAGTTTTAGCTGGAATATAAAGCTAGGGGGCTGGAGTTGTGCCTAAGAGAACTGGACTACAGGGAAGAACTGAATGAATAAAAAGAAACAAGAATTTTATCTTCCTTCCGTGTCTCCCAACTCCTTCATCTCTATTGTTTATTTCTAAGGGTCTAGGCAAAGGCCTCTGCTAACACTATGTATATGCACACATTTACTTACAAGTATTTTTATATTAATAACACTTTACAAAATCGCATTGTTTTCACTCTAGGCATGAATATATTGAGAGGAAAATACACCAAATGGGTATTTTTTAAAAAGCTAAGTCATTTGGCAAACAAATCTTGTGCAAAATGTTCACCATATAAAACATGTGCAAGAAAACATTTATTAAAAAGGAGAAAAAAATTGTGCATTCTGACTTTTCATTTACAATCTCATTGGTATGCAAAATATAACAGTAACACTGTAATTTGCATAACCAAAGCAGTTGTAAATAAAAATCAGATTTAACTTTCTTCCTGCACTCACAGTATACCTTAATTTTCAGGAATGTCAGAAAAAAAAAATATTCGAGACAACGCCTAGCTCCACACACAATTCATACATGTTCATTACCTAATTCTCATAAAATTTTATTATAGTATAAAATAACTATAACACGGAAGCACAGAGTATGTGAGATTTCCACAGGTTACTCCATTTTCCCCCAAAACTTCTTATTCACTCAGGGAGTCTATTAAAAATAGATTGCCACAATTCTCCCCTAGAGATGCTGATTCAGCTGCTCTAGGCAGGACAAAAACCTTTATTCCTGCAAGTGTTTCTGATGATTGGCTAAAGTCGGAAAACATCGATCTAGTACAGTGGTTCTCAAATTGGCACATATCAGAATTACTCAAGGAGCCTTTAAAAATCTTTTAAACCCAAGATGAGGCTTAGACATGGAAATGACATTAACACTTCTTAAAATCTCCCCAGACACAGAGGACTGCTTATCTTGTAGAACTTGAAAAATTATTATAGAACCCTCTCACCAATGAAGAAACTAGGCTTGCTGAAGTTTTCAAAGCTAAGTGGCATCAAAGCTGGAGCTATTTCTCCTGACTCTTAGTTCACTTTGTTTTTGATATAGTTTTATGTTTGGTCAACAAAAAAAGGTGTGAAAAAGATAAACCGCCTCTTTCTGCCTCAGAATAATACTGCCACTTAACAGCTGAACACGGTGAGCTGAAGCTAATCTTTTTGTTTTAGAAATTACTAGAAAATATTTTTAGTCCTAATAAAAACACTAAATATCACTACTACTTCATCTTTAGTTCCTACTAAGCTGTTAATATATCTTCCAAAGACTTCTTTAAAACTTTAACTTCTAATTCAGTATTTTAAAATTTCTAATCTTTCTTAAAGTCTGGCATCACAGTTCCTTACTAGCAAAAGGATTTCAGTACCTGAATTTGGCAACGTGGCTTCTTCCCTACATCAAATACATAATCCACATACGGAAGTGCTCTATGAACAAAGAACACATTTCCCTTTACCGTCTAAAAGAATCCATTTTAGGCTGCATTAGCAAAACCCCATCATTGGTTTGCCCACGGGTATTCAGAATGAGAAACTTCTCATCGGCTAACCCATTCCAAGAATTTTCTCATTTTAATAAGAATATTTTAACAAATCGTGAAAAATGTTTCAAGTGTAAGCCTACGTACTCATTTAAGTTTTTTTTCTTTTTGCTTTCTAAAAACTACTACGAGGTTAATTAACTTGCCTTCTGGCGATGCACTTCTAAAGTTGGACTATTTTTACCCCTTTCAAGGTTGCCAGATAGTTATATATTTCCAACTTCCGTGATGTCCCCGATTTCTGCGTCTGGGTTTAGAAAGCTCTCCCGAAAGCAGATCGCATCACCCACAGGAAGGACTGCCGCCACCCGTCACCGCCTGGGGCACAACGTACACTTCTGACTTCCTTCGTTCCCGAAGGAGTGATTAAGTGCCAGATTCCAGGTTTTTAGGTAAGAATCCGACACAGAGGACCCTAGCACCTCACGAGGGCGGGCGCTCCCTGTCCCTCGAGCACGGAAGCAGCCGTGCACAGGCACGTGCGGCTCAGTGGCGGGGAGCCACGGTCACGGGCGGGCGTGCGCGCGCGGCGGCACAGGCCCGGCGGGCGGCGGGGTTCCGGCCGCCGCGGGCGCGACCCCGGCCTGCGACAGGGCTGCCCGCCGCGGGCCCACACGTCCCCGAGGCGCCGGGCCCGCCTGCGTGAGCGCCCCGGGCGCTCGTCCGACGGAACCGCGAGCCCCGGGCACGGCCGCGGCGGCCGCGGCGGCGGCGCGCGCTCGGCACCCCGGGCCGGACGAGGTCGGCGCTGGCGTGTCCTCTTGAGGGCAAAACTGTGCTCCTCCGGCTGGAAAGGCCGGAGGCGTCGTGTTAACATTTTTAACTGTGAAACGTGCCATTTCGAATGCATGGCCTTCCGGGGCTGCTTACACATTTCCTTAAAAAGAAGATAAAAAAAAAAAAAAAGCACAAAAACCGAGCGTGTTGACTTCCAGGGGTGTGCGCGGGCGCCGGCCGCGGGCGCGCCGGGGTCGCCGGGGCGGAGGGGCGCCGCCCCCCCCGCCGGCCCGGCCCGGGCGCGCCCTGCGCGGCGGCCCCGAGGCTCCTCGGTCGGTCATGCAGGGCCCGCCCGCCCCCGCCCGCCCTCGCGTCCGACACACAGACAGACAAGGTTCCGACCTGCCGCGCCCTGCGTGTTCACAGTCTGTCATGTTTGGTCAGGAGCGGGGCGGGGCTGCGGGCCGGTCTGCGGGGCGCGGGACCCCGGCCGCCCGCCCGCCGCGGGGACGAGGCGGTAAAAACTCACGGTTACTAGTGAGCGACACAGACAGACTTTCCAGTCTGTTAACAACCACGCCAGAGAGGTGGGCTCTCTGCGAACACTGCGCGCGGCCGCGGCCGGCGCCGCCGCGCTCGTCTCTACTCGCCGCCGGCGGCCGAGGCGCGGGGGCGGACGGGCGGGCGGCGCGCCGCGGCGCAGGGGTTTGGACAGTGGCCGTGGCGGTGACTGCTCCTCACCGACATGGCGGCCCCGGGAAGGCGCTCGACAAGATGGCGGCGCGCAGCAGCCCGGGACTAGAAGTGCGAGATCCCTCCGCGCGCCGCGCCCCGCCCCGCCCGCGGCCCGAGCGCGTCGGCCATTGGAGGACGCGGCCCGTCCGTCACTTACAGGGGCGGGGTCCCGCCCTCCCGCGGAGCGGTGGCGGCGGCTCGGTGCTGGCGGTGGCTCACCCGCCTCGTCCCGCCGCGGGGAGGCTGCGGGGCCGCAGAGGCACCCCGGCACGCCTGACTCAGAAGTTGTCCCCGGGCTGGGCCGGGCGAGGCCGTAAAGGACGCGCGCTGTTCACACGTCTTTCTAAAACGCCCTTGTCGTCCAAAAGATGGAGATGGACGTCCTCCTCCACGGTTGTAGCGACTCTCTCCTGCTCAGTGCTCAGGGACGCCTCTTGAGGGAGATAGCCTGGCGTGTCACTTGTTCTGTCCTTTCGTTCTGCTCGTCTACCCCGTCATTAAATCATAGAAGGAAGACAGCTAGCAAGAGAATTACGTAACCTTCAGGTCATTTCGTCAACTGTTCCAACCGTTTACGGGTAGAAGATAGATGGGTGTTTTATAAATACAGGCAAATGGCCCTTCCACTTCTTGACCGGAACGCAACCTTGAAAATCATTTTTTCTTTTTTTCCCTGATTCGTCAGTGTTACTGCTTAAATAGTACATTGCTTGGTTCTGGAGGAAAGTTCCTTTTCTTTGCTTAGTGTGAAAGAAAAAGGGAGGTAGAGTAGACCCGACAAGCTCGGGGCCACAGGGCAGGCCTGGCAGACTCAGTGCCCCAGAGTAGCCGCCCAGGATCGCCCCATCACAAACCTCTAACTCTGCTGGGCCTGGCTACCCCGTGAGATGTGCCCAGTTAGGGACTTGGGCAGGTCATGCGGGTAGTCACTGCACAGCCCTGTGGCTTCTTTAGCAGACTCTCTCTGCCCAGAGGGCTGTCCATTGTTCCCACTCCTCCAGGATGACACACCTTTGAGGTGTCAGCATCCTGTCCAGTCCCTGGCACCAGGGCACAAGACCACAGGACCCCTTGTGCCCTGGAGGCAGGCGCACCATCTCCCGTCTCTGTTCTTTAAACGAGAAGTGTTGCTGTCTCGTGCCGCCCATGGGAAGGAAGTCTGTGGCAGCTGTGTTGCTTCTCTCCCATCCCAGGCCCTTCCCAGCCTGGCTTCCTGCCCCTTCCCTGCATCACCAATGGGTTTTCGGCGCCTTCCCCAGTCTCTCCTTTGATTTTAATGCGCACAGGGAGCTGGAGGACGGATCCCCCCAGCCTTCTCTCCCTCTCCCCCTCCCTGTGGACATGCCGACATTCCTGAGTGTGACTGTGGCCCTGCTTAAGGAAGCTTTCCAACCGCGTGCTGGCTTCTCTTCTGGATCCTCTTAGCACTTGGTACTTTTCAAGGGGCTTTTCTGCCTAAAAGCTGTGTTTGTTTTAAGCCCACTAGATGACAGTAACTCTGCAAGTCCCCTAAGCTCTCCACACTTGTTTCCGCATCTGGAAAATGGGGAACAGCCCCCCTAGGCCCTTCCTTGTGGGGAGGGGGCTGTGAGCTTGAGGCGCGCCGAGTGCAGACAGGCCTGCTGCACGGGGGCGCTCGACCCGGTGCTGGCTGTCACGACTGCGCCTTAGGAACACTGGACTTTCCACCAAACGGAGACTCCCAAGGCCGAGCCTAAGCGCATGGTCACCCCAGGAGGAAACGCACGGAACACGCGGGCGGGAGAGGGGGCGGCGCCGCCGGGCGGCAGCGCGCGTGCGCGGGGGGGGCGGCGCCTGCGCGGCGCGCCCGGTGTCCTGGGCCCTGGCGCGGGGGCGCGGGCCGCTGCGGCGCGGTGCGCACCTCCCCCGGCATGGACTTTGAGAATCTTTTCTCCAAACCGCCTAACCCGGCCCTGGGCCGGAGACTGGCCGCGGACTCCGACCGCAGGTGATGCCCCGCGTGCTCCGGCCGCGGTCCCGCCCCCGGCCCGGAGGGAGGGAGGGAGGGGGGCCCGGGCGCGGGGGGCGCGGGGCTGCGGGGGCGCGGGCGGCGGGCGGCGGCGGCCGGAATTGGGGGGCCTGGCAGGGCGCCCCTCTCTCCCGGCCGGTGTCCGCGTCGCACGGGAGGTCTGGAGGACGAGGTCATCCACCGTCTCTCAGCGACACGTGCTGCCCAGACCCCTAGTCAAACAGCTCAGGGCGAGGAGCGAATAGTCCGCCTGGCGACCCCCCCGCAGCTGCCAACACCGTCTGGACGTAGTATCTCCCGTGACCGCTGGCCCCAGGGCGCTCCTCCGCTGATCTCATCCTTGGGCACGTGGGCAGTGGACTCGGTCTACACCCGCCTTGGTTCACTCTCCCCTCTAACTTCAGAGTGCCAAGAGCCATCGTTTCTCGTAAGCCTCCGTCTTTGCCCCAGTTTTTCTGGGCCGAAACCGTGACACGCAGCCTTTATTTTCCTTATCCTCGATAGGCCTCTTATTCTGGCTGGCTGCGCCTACACATCACTCAGAGCTGCTTCCTTCTTTCTGTCTCACACACCTTAACGGAAGCTTTCCTTCCGGCTACCATCAGAGCTTTCCGTGAAATGGCATTTAATGTCTCAACAGCCTTAACGAGAAGAAATTGTCTTGGTTTTTGTAGATGAGGAAATTGAGGCGCAGAGATGCTAAAATAACCGGCGGAGATTACACAGTGTAAGTGGCAAAACTAGGATCCTTAAGCAGTCTTACTCCAGGACCCATGACTTAACCACCATGCTTCTAAGGCAAAATGACGAAAATACAATAAGGTCTTATAAATGTTGAAAAGAGACAAAGACACTAATTGCTTGTAGATGATATCAGTTACAAAGAAAAAAGACGAATCAATAAACTTAAAATATGTGAGTAATCAGCAAGATGAATCATCACAAAGTAGACATTAGCAAGATTTAAAAATCCCTGTAGCAGCTCTCCATTTGAAAAGGTGTTGGACAAAAGGGTCCATTTACAAATTTTACTGGATCATTTACTTTTCTGTCTCATTTTATGACACTTGGACTTTTGCCAAAATGTCAGGCAAAGACTGATAATGGTAATGCACTGTGGTTATGGTGCACATCTGTGAACTGTTCCTCGTTCATTGCCTTTGCCCCTTTCTCTTCGTTGGTCTTTCTCTTTAAAATTTTGGGATCTCTACTCAGCAAATATTTTACCCCCAGTTTGTCTTTTGACTTTGCCTATGGCATTTTTTTCAATGCATAAAGGTTTTTTGCTTCAAATGCAATCAGATGAATCAATCTTTTATGGTTCCAGGTGTTTTTGCCTAGTAATTTTATTATGGAACTACTCACGTACTAAGCACCTGCTAGGTTGGAGATATTATTTTAGCCCCAGGGACATAGCAATAAATAAACAAGAGAAAAAAATCCTGGTACTCCTGAGATTTATTTTATATCCTTGGGGCTCAGATGATATGTAAATTACAACTGGTCAGGGGAGTTACTGCCTTTGTTCTCACCATGAGATGAAATGCAGATGTGATGCGATGCTGCAATGGGGTGATGGGGTGCTGCGATGGGATGCGATGCTATGTGCCACGCCAGGAACTTAACGCTTATGTGTATCAGTCAACCTGTGGTGAGGCTGGTCTCCTTTATGTGTTACTTTGCTAAAGTTTCAAGAACCCTCTGGCCAATGGCAGTGAGGGCTGACAGGATGGCACGTTGGGCAACGGTCAGTGCAATGGCCAGTGCTGGCAAGAAGCGTGAGTAGGGAGGTGGGTAGGAAGCGAGGATGGTGGGGGATGCAGACATTCTACAGAGATAGCTAGGGAAGGCCTCGCTAGTAACATTGGTGAGTCACATTTGAGTGGGACCTGACGTGGCAAGGGAGGGTGACATCTAGTAGGAAAGCTCCATACAAGGGTCCTGAGGTGGAGCGGCCGAGCAGCGAAGGTTTGATGGTTGGTTGGTTGTGCAGTGGTGCTCCTGTGGCCATCTCACAGCCCGGTCGCTCGAGGGAGTGTGGGAGCTGCAGCTCTGCCTGAGGACAGGTTGGATACCTGGTGGCGGACGGAGCCTGATGCCGAGCTCTGCAGCCGAGAGAGGCCTGGCGCTGCTGTTCACATCCTGGCATTGGTGGCTCCACATTTGGAACATGCTGTGATGAGGGCATGCGTGATGCCCAGTCCTTACCTTAACATGTGACTCAGGTCTCAGGCTTTATTTAGTGGTAATGACTTACTGAGGCAAAACTGTCTTCAGACCCTGTGGCTATGGCATCAGCCACTGTTTCAGTTTACCTCTACATTTTATGGGCTTCTTTGCTTACCGGTTTCTTGTATTTCCTGTCTTCGTCTTTCTTGGGTTCATGTCTTCTTTTGCTGGAATGCCCTTAAGGAACTGTTTCAGATGGTGTCTATGCATGTTCACTTGCTCAGGCCTTGTGAGTCTGCAGCAACTTCTTTTTCATCTTCCCACTTGAATATGCATTTCCTGCTCCCCTGACCTGGGAAGGTGCCCTGCCCATGATGGTCTCCTCCCTCTGGTCCTCTTTGTCTGCCAGCTCCAGCACACCTTTTGGTTAGAGAGCTCTGGCCCCCAGATCTGGGTGGTAGGTGTTCCTCAGCACACCTGTACTGATCTTGCCATATGGAAGCTGTTCTCTTTTCTCCCAAGCAGACCGGAAGCTCTCAGGAGGCAGAGACGGGTCTGGCTAGTTTGTGGCTGTGTTCCAGGATTGAAAGCCCAGAGCCTGCTGTAGGGTGCCTACACAGCGGGCACCAGTATCTGTTGAATGAATGGATGAATGACACACTGCTAATGCTTGAACACTAAGGTTATGCTATCTAAAACTTCAGCTTTAGCTTTTACTCGTAAACATGTTGACATTTACTGCTCATCATAATTTTGTAGATTATTTTTTCAGAATATTTGGAGTAGAATTTGAATTTGGGATTTCTTTGAGGGCAAGCTGAAGATAAGCCAAACTGTGAATTTTAATGCTGTGGTATGAACCCCTTTTCAGGTTGAAAAAACTGTCTTATGTTATTTGATATTTTTGCTACAGAATCGATGATGAAATAGATGATGCAGAAGTTGAAGAAACACAAGAAGAGAAAGTAAAATGGGAAGTAAAACTGGAGAGTGAGCATATTCCCAAAAAAGTAAGATGAAGTTGGAATATTGAACAGACAGGAATGGATGTGAGAGATTTCTTAGGGATCCTATTTGTCCCAATTTAGTCAGCATTTTAGACCCAGTTACTTACAGAACTCTGGTTACATTTTTAAAAAAAAAGTTATTTAAGAACTTTGTTGTCATTTAACATAAACAGTTTTCAATGCATTGCTTTTATTTTGGTGTTCCCTGTTTCTGAAATGGGTGGTAAACTGTTTCAAAACTTTCTTTTTCAAATTAGATCAAAATTATAATTTTTAAGGGTATTGATGTGCTAATTTAACTTGACTGTTTTAGAGCGTAAAGCTTGCGTTACTTTGCTAGGATTGCTGGGACAAAGTACCACAACCTGGCTGACTTAAAACAACAGAAGTTTACTCTCTCACAGTCCTGGAGGCTAGAAGTGTGAGGTCAAGGTGTCCACAGGGTGGGTGGGTTCCTTCTGAGGCTGAGAAAGGTCTGCTACATGCTCTACCGCACCTCTTGGGCATTTGCCAGCATCTTTGGTGATCCTTGGGTTGCCTTCTAGAAGCATCACCTTTACCTTTACCTTCATGCATATGTCTGTGTCTAAATTTCCTCTTTTTATAAGGATGCCAGTTGTTTTGGATTAGAGCTTACCCTAACACATGCCATGTCCCTGCAAATTGAGTCACTTCTAAAGCATTGAGGTTAGGACTTCAGCATGGGAATTTTGGGAGGGCACAGCCACCCCATAACATAGCCAATATCTATTCCTCTGTACCTCTTTTTCTCCTTTAAAAAATATACATGAGTTTTGACCCACTACTAAAGAATGTGTTTGAATTGGCAGACACAAATAGGCTTTAATATGTTACGCATAAGTTTTAAATTGTGCACTGGTCTGAGTAGTGTGATGAGATCTCACACCATCCCACTCTGTCCAAGATGCGAATCATTGCTTTGTCCACGCTCTCTGCTTGTGGTTCACCTACTGGCTGTTTTGGTTATCAGATGGATTGTTCTAGTATCGCTGCGCCTCTGTTCAAGTCACCCTTATTTTGCTTAATAATGGCCCCAGAGCACAAGAATGGTGATGCTGGCCATTCGAATATGCTACTGAGAAGTCATAAGGTGCTGCCTTTAAGTGGGAGAGTGATATAGCACGTAAGACGTGAGAGATCACATTCATGTAGTTTTTGTTATTGTGCATTGTTATAATTGTTCAATTATATTAATTATTACTCTTGATCTCTTACTGTCCCTAATTTGTATATTGAAATTTATCACAGGTAGGTATGCATGGGAAAAAACATAGTCTATATGTGATGAAGTTTGATACCCACAGTTTCAGGCATCCACTGGGGGTCTTGGAACGTGTTCCCGTGAGGTGGGGGGAGCTTTGTATTTACCTAGGGGTGTGTCTGCGGAGTCTTATGTGAGCATCTTCACCTTCCCCATAAGGCCGAGCTGTGTTCTAGAGGGGATCTGCTACATTTTATTTCTGGAGGCAGCACGGAAAGACTGTTTCTGCTGCTCCACACTTGAAGTCGTAACCCTTCTTATTTTTTACCATCTTGTGAGGTATCACACTGGAGTTCAGTTTGCATTTTCTTGATTATTATTGAGGTGGAGGATATTTTCACATGTTTGTACATTTGGGTTTCCCTTTTTTTTGTGCCTTTTAAAGTCTTTTTGTTCTTTTGTATTGGTTTGTGATTGTTTTCTTTATTTGTACTTTTTTATTTGGATTTAGGAAGGTTTTCCTTTCATTGTGGATTTTGTGTTGCAAAATTGCTCATTTTTTGGTTTTCTTTCCACTTAATGGCTTTTTTGATAAAAACTTTATAATTTTAATGTATTCAAATTTATTATTTCCTTTCTTTACCACTTTATGTTTTATTTAAATATTTTGAGGTAAAAGCATTTTCCTACAGTGTCTTCTAAAAACTTTATTGTTTTGTTTTTCAATTTAAGTTTATAATCACACTGAATATATACTGTGAGGTAGGGGGACAAATTTTGTTCCACCTTTTTTTTTTGTTATATCCAGTTGTTCCAGTTTCATTTGTTGGGGAAAAGGACTGTCTTTTCCTCCGTAGGTCTGCAGTGTTGCTTTTGTCAAAAATCAAGGGTGATGTTCAGATGGATCTGTTTCTGGACTGTTCCCTCCCACTGGCTTGCTTGCCTCCCCTTCCCCAGGGCCTGCCCATGTTGGTTACTGCAGCTCTGTAATGAGTTTGGGTGCCAGGTGAGCAAGGCCTCGCGCCTTGTTTTTCTTCTTTGTGTCTTGGCTGTTTTTAGTCATTTGCAGTTCCATGTAAGTTTTAGATAGGTTTGTCAAGTTCTACAGAAAATCCTGGTGGGATTTTCACTGGGAATACAATGAATCTATAGAACATTTGGGGGAGAATTGAAATCTTTAGAATATTGAGTTGTCCAGTCTTTAGGTCCTCTTAAATTTCTCACCAGTGTGTGATAACTTTCTTGGTGAATGTCTTAACCTTACAAACCCATTTTGACAGATTTGTTGGTAGGTGTTTGATTGAGTCTGTTGTCAGTCAGTCACACCTTTGTTTTATTTTGATTTCTCATTTGGTTGACATATACTGTTTTGTAGGCGTGAGATTAAACTTTTGAGTTCCTGTTAACATTTCTGGAAATATCTTGAATTTATTCTCATAGTTGATGTGTAGTTTGGCTGAAATAGATTCAAGTGTGAGTCCTTGAGGCCATTACTCCCTTCCCTTCTGCCAGCCAGTGTTGTAACATGGGACCTTGCTCCTCCGATTCTAGTTCTGTCACAAGTGTCCTCTTCTCTCTGGAAGCTCTTCTGTTGTTCTGTTTATTTTTTGGTGTTCCTAAAGATTGTGAATCTTTTTTATTCAGTGTGCTTAGTGTCTGGTGAGACTGTTCACTCCTACCCTTCATGTATGAGGCCTATCTTCTGTGTTATTTTTATTCTCTTTGTCCTTGTGTTTGAGGAACTTTTCTTTCTATTTATCTCTATTTCATAAATCAGAGTATAATTATTCAGAGTTCTTTCTTGTTTTCTGTTTGGTCAAGTGTTCTAGCATTGCTTTTTGAATATAATACCATCTTGAATCTTTGAGTTTATTTTTAATTCTTAAGTTCTTTTCCTTGAATCATATTTGCTTCTGCTAAATCAGCTTACTCTTTTTCCTGCCTTTTTGTTTTAGTCTCTAGATCAGGAGTCAGTAAACATTTTCCATAAAGGACAAAGCAGCAAATATTTAGGCTTTGCAAGTCACAAAGCACAATTTAAAGATAAAACATATATAACGAGAGAGGTATATGTGCAGATAATCACTTGTTTAATTGAGTTTGGAGTTAGTGTTCCTGATCCAAATTGGTTGCATAGATTTCTGTTGATCTTTGATTTGATTTCATGCATTCCGTCTTTGAAGATGCCTTTTCATTGAAGACGGGTACTTTCAGATGCTGTCAGTTTGCCAGTGTGATTTCCATCAGGCATATTCCTTGCTTGGAAGGCACTTGTAGGACTTCATTATACTTTCCGCTTGGGGTTTGTCTTTAATGTGTTCTTGCACTGCAGGCTAATCACTTCTTGTGGAAGGCCAGCTGATGACTTCTCAGAGGCACACTGCTCAGTGGATTTTGAAATGACATTTTTTCACTTGTGTTCACATATGAAACACTCCTGGAACTGTGGTTTGAACCTGCTGCAAATGTGAGTGGGAATGGGTGTTGTGTTTTATTTTATCTTTGGTCAGCATGGTGACATTGAGTAGTGTCAACGCATCAGGAACCAAGGAAAACCACTTGATAGCACTTGTCTTAGTTCTGTTGTCTGTTGAAGTCTCTCCCAAATTCCTCGTGTCTCTGAGCAGCTGTTCTTGCTAAAAGGCCAGATGTCTCGAACAGCATTCCTTTTTCTGGCCACTTCAGTTGTGGCAGTCAAACAGAGTTTCAGTAGCACACCGTCAGCCTTCTCTGATGGGCTAACAAATGACCCACATAGAAGCAAGCTTTGATTACAAATTCATTTTCATTTTTTATTTTTGAAAAAATAATTCCATGATGATATAATTTTCTTTAAATTTTCTAACTATTGAGTTTAGATGATTGAGTTGGAATGTTACAATGAATGCTTAATAATGCAATGTTGACAAAAATTAGGTTCTGAAGAGTCATTATATGGCCACCATAATGCTCTTCCATCTAAAAGAATATTAAAGTAATCCACACTACACTGTGCCTTAACTGCATGGCATTCAGAGGCTACTTTTCATGTTTTGACATGATGGGTATGCACTGGTACTGGAAAAATGTCATATCTTGGCAAAATGCTGTCAAGCTGTAACCGTCAGTGAAATTTCTAGTGCCCTGAATACAGTGTAAAGTGAGAAGAGAGCCATATGTGGTCTCCTTTCACCCGCTTAACTCTGTAGGAATAATATGGAAATGAATGGGCACGGCTGAGTCCTTATAAAACTTTATTTGTGGATGCTGAAATTTGAATTTTATATAATTTTCATGTGTTATGTTATGAATGCTATTCTTTTGATGTTTTTTATCCTAACTCTAAAAAATGTAAAGACTGTTCTTAGCTTGCTGACCATTACAAAAACAGGGCAGGATGGATTTCATCTTGGGTCATAGTCTAAGGACCCCTGGTCTAGATTTTTGTCATGTGCTTTTATGCTTTTCACTGTCTCTTGATTTAAGAAAGGCCTGGAGTATTGATGGACATCCTTTGCTTCTGTGTTGGTAGGTCTGTGTCACTGTGGCTTCCCCACCAAATGAGAATGCCAGTTGGGCTTGTGGGTTGGGGGTGGGTGGGATGGGGGGTGAGCAGGTTTCCAGTAGCAGGTAGTTCTTGGCCTTTTTGCTCCCTGCACTCCTTTGGCAATCTGGCAAAGCCCTCAAGCCCCTCCTCAGAATAACATTTTTAATTGTATAAAATAAAATATGTGGGATTACAAAGGAAATTGATTTTACTGAAACACAGTTATCAAAATATATTTTTTAAGTGTGCTAGGAGTAATGTGTTTTTTTTTTTTTTTAATGCATTGAGCTTTAAGCTCAGCAGTGGGTCTAGTTATTGTAGCTTTGACACATTGATGGACATACAGGAAATTTGAGCTGTCCAACAGCTGTGACTGAATGTGCGAGGGTACCCCTGATTTCTGTTCGTGACAGTGCACGTGCTGCTGAGACTGCTGTGGTTTGTAGTCTGTGTTTTAAACAGAACAAGATGCTCAATGACAATTTAGAGGTTGATGAAAATTGTATGTGATTTTTAATTCCATTTTCATGGCATTCTATCCATAGACCCTTGGGGAAGGGGTTCTGGCCTACAGTGTAAGAAGCCCTGCTGTAGGGTGAGTGGGTGCTGTATATTTCTTTGGGGTGCTCCCAAATGCCAGAATGTGGAGGACTTCACTCTAGGATTGGTCTCAGGACACAGAAGTCTTGGCTTGTGTCACACATTTTACTCAGTTTCTTTAGAGAGCAGCCTCTCTTTTTGCCCAGGGCAAACTTTGTGTTGTGGTTGAAGGGTGGGCAAAAAGAACTTGCTGTAATAGATTTGTCCGTCTTCATGTGGAATTTTAACTTTCCCCATTTCTACACTCCGGCTTGAGCTCAACCTCCACTTGAAACTTGGCTTTTTGTTGGTCAGAAGCTTGCCAAGAACTTGGTGAACTCTTCTTGTTTGCTGATGAATATACTTTATGGTCCCTTCCTCACCCGCCTTCCCCCCCGCAACCCCCACACACTACTCTGGAACTATTAATTCTTACATCTCTGTACTTTTATTTCTGTAGAATGTCAGGAGGCCATAATAGTTCAGTATACCATCCTGAATCAAAAGCAAGAAAAGCTTTTACTTAAAATTACTACTTTATTTAGATTTCTTTATAAAAGAGAAAAAGGTTGTAATATCATGTTCATATACTTTCTAAGTCATGTAGAGAGCAGCGAACATCAGAGCGATGAGTTTATAGCTAGTTGAAGTAAGCAGTCCTTTGTGATGAGTGTGGTTCAGTGCTCTGTGGAAAGACTTGCGTGAACTAGTAACACTCGTCACCTCTAAGGTTTAGTAAAGCCGCATGCGTGTCCTGGTTTTATTAGTGTTGTCGGCACATCTCATCTCTTCCTTTGCTTCAGATAGATCAGATACTTTGTCACTTGCAGTGAAGGGGTTGGCCTGGGTGCTGTAGGCCTGCATGTTTTGGGTGGGGGCAGAGTCACTCATCTGGATCGCTGTAATATTTGATTTAGATATACTGAATGGGATCTCAGCTCGGCGTGGTTAAGCTAGCCTTCATGTGAGCTGCTGCATACTGAATGATTTCTGGCTCTCCCTGTGCCTGCTGAATAAATCTAAGGGCCAGAAGCAGGGTAAGCATGTTTGCTACCTTAAGAGCCACTAGGTTGGAGAGGGCATCTTTTTGACTTAGTGAGTCACGTTGTCTCTATCATAGCCAAGCAGCCTGAGATAGCACGAAGGAAGGGGTGGTGTGACCGCTGTCCAGCAGAACGTTATTTACAGGAGGCCAGGCTGATGTTTGCCAACTCCTCACTGGAGTTCTGTGCACACACTTGCTGTGTGCTGTCAGTTTTGGACACGTGTCCACTGTCCTGAAGGTAAGGTGTTCATCGAGACCAGCGCAGCCCTGGAAGCTGTCTCGGTATGTTGGGATCCTGCAACAGATTCGTCCTCTGGGGTTATAGTCCTCCCTCTGGTGGTACAACTCCTAGTAACACTGTCAACCGTCAGAGGTAAACTGCTGAATTGGAGCGGCTTGTGCAGTGTGCAGTAGTGATACTTCTGTTCCGTTTCTTGCTTGCTTTGTGTTCTCTGCCATCATTGGTTATGTGAAAGTAGGTGAGAGCCCAGGCCTGGAAGCAGGCTCTGGAGCAGGGCCATCAGTCATATCAGTGATAGACATGTCATTTCTTCTGACATCAAAATTGGAGCCCTGTTACGGGTAGACATTTTTAATACACTTTTTAATTGAAATGTCTCATGCGTAGTGATGATAATTATAATGGCTTGTACACCTGTGTAACCAATATTAGGAAATTGTTTATACACAAAGTGCTAGATGTCTGCTTTGATCACCCCAGGGTCAGCCTCCAGCCCTGGCTCTTGCCCTAGTGGGTGTCTATGCCTGCAGCTGTTACCTCTGGGGCAGCTCCAACAGTTAGAAGACATTTTCTGAAAGTAAAGTTAACCTGGTTACAGGGAACCAGGCAGTTCTTTCTTCCACATCGTCATGGCTGCCACCTCGCCTGCCACAAATGCTGGGAATTATAGGTTAAAGAATAGGCTTTGGTAGCTGTGATGTATCTAGTGCATTGAGTTTTATGGTGGGCCATTACAGTTTACTTGTATTTATGAAATAATGAGTCATTGAATTAAGTCATTTGAAAATATAGATGATGCAAAGGGAGAAATAAAATGTAAACTATAATACTGTAATTGCTTAATATCATAATTAAGACTTGGAGATTTAGTCTTCTAATTCAGTAAAGTTCATATGGCATACAGATTCTGAGTCTTCTCTCAAATTATCTTTAAGGATGGCTGTGTCATGCTGGTTGTTCTTTTGTTTCTTTGTTTCATTTTGTTGCTTTAATTTTGGAGAATTCCAAATATGTTAGACTGGGAAGAATAGCATGTGTACCAGTCCCCCACCCTCGCCCACAGTCAGTGCACAGCCATTCTTTGCTACTGCTTTATAATCAGATTATTTTGAATCACACTAGACTTTTGAAGTTGAAGTTTTTTGTTTTGTTTTGTTTTGTTTTGTTTTTTAGTTTAGGTACTCTACAGCACCGAAGAGTTTGTTGCGTAGGAAATCACGAAGTAGGGATTACGACGTATACAGCGATAGTGATGTCTGTGGTCAGGAACCAGAGGATAACTTTGCTAAAGAGCTGCAGCAGTATATTCAGGCCAAGGAAATGGCCAAGGCTGCACAGTCCTTGCCGGTCCCTGAGGAATCCGTGGAGAAGGAGAGAGCGCAGGGCACCCAGAAAGGTAAAGGCTGTCCGTGTAGAGGGGCGTCCTGTGTCCGTGTGCCTGTCTGAAGGGGTTGGGGCTGTCCTACACATTATCTCACTACGAGGCCGTGGGTGTCTCAGATCTTCACTCAGGCATGAGCTTGCAGGGTCTGGGGCCCTGAGACCCAGCCACATAGTGCACAGATGCTCGGTTTGCAGGAGCTAGGTGGTCAGGAGGCTTCTCAAAGGCTATGACTACTTTAAAAGGGGGAATGTGTAATCTTGGGCCCTGCATGTGTGAAGATTGAGCTAAGCCTATTTGTATTACTGTCATCTAAAGGGGAATTTACTTAGTTTCTGGGACAGTGGCATCTCAAACTAAACTCCGACACACATTTTTTTAGTTTACTAAAATGAAGTTTAGCCATAGACATGAGGACAAATGATGATTGTAATGAAATGAAAGTCTTAATCCTCTAACTCTACTGGATTTTTTTTCTTTCTGCCTCTTTAAATGTTTTCTTGTTTAAAATGGGTCACAGATAAATTTAATCTGTATGATGTTTTCAGTGACCAGTCTGATAGTGGCATCTGTGTTCAGTTTAGCCATTGGCAGCATCACTGTTAGAGGATATGGCAGGTCCCATGAGAGGCAATGGGCTCTGACCATTTGGGAAGGAGCTGGCTTTTCCCCTGACAACACCCTATGTATTTTCATAGAGAGTGCATTAGGTAGGGTCCAGACCGTATCAGTTCTCTCTTTGGTCTCAATCCCAGAGATTCTAGAAAGACAGAACAGTGTCACATCCATTCACTCAAAGAGCAGGAGGACTTCTGGATTTTTATAGAATTTGCTTCTTAAGAGTAAACTGCTATTGTATTTTACGCCATCTTTAAAATCAACTTTCTGTTTTTAGCTGGTAAACAAAAAAATAAAAACCTTAAAGCTGCTCGCAAGAATGGTAAACAGAAGAAAATGAAGCGGAAATGGCCTGGTGCTGCAGACAAGGGCTCAGATACTTGTTCGGGGAACAGTGGCTCTCAGGGACAGGTATGAGGATGTACACGGGGTGGAGGACTCTGACATGCCCTTCAATTTCTGTCTGACCCTCAGTGATAAGCTACAGAGCGAGGGTTGTCAGTAATGAAGCTGCCTCCATTTGTGGTGGGCTCCATGTGCTTCCTGGTCACACAGGAGCTACCTGCACCCACTGTAGAGTTTAGTAAGGTCACATAAAACCAAAGATTTAAACTGACTTATATGATTGAGACATATTTGATGGTACTAAATAGAAGTGTGACATTGTCACAAAGCAGATTGTGTAAATGTGTAGTCAGCTCCTTTCTTTGTATGTACTGTTTTTCTCTACTCAAATTTGGTGTGCAGAAGCTATCAACTGCATTGCAACTTAACTTGCTGAAAGTGGTTTACGCTTCTAAAGAGTTAAGATGCATCATGAAATTCCCCTTTTGTTTTTGTACCTCTGTTGCCATCCTTGAGGGTCTTGTTCCAGTGACATGTGTTAGTGTAAGCCGTTTGGTGTGCTCAGCTCACTGAGTCCCTCACTGGGATTAAAGGGATTAAAGAGTACATTGCTTCTGGCTCATTTTTTGGTTTCTGGTTTTGTCCTCACTGTTCTAAAGAGCCTTGTTCTTAGACTTTGCTTCTTGTCACAAGTGGTACCACTTTATTTTTTAATTCATTTTTAAAAATAAGGGCAAAGTAGAGTAAAATGATTCAGTTCCATAAACAGTGATGAGATGCTGTTGAAACTGCCCAAATATTCACTTTTCAGTTGGTGTCCAGAAGTTCACATCTTCCACATGAAGCTGGTCATCTCTTAATGTTGTAAAGGTGGTTGAAAATAATTTTGTGCAATGGAATTAAGTACTTAATTTTCTGTTCCTCATATTTCGTTTTTGTTTGCAAAGGGTGGTAAAGAGAAGCAGCAGCGCATGAGGTTGAGCCCAGGGTTCATCAGCCAACACACTGTGGAGCACAAGGGGAAGCAAGTGTGTAAATACTTTCTCGAAAGGAAGTGTATTAAGGTATGAAAAGTGTGGAAGCAAAAATATACAGAAATGTAAGATGTCACAAAAGTGTACTAACACCAACTCCTCTTTCATTATACACTCCAAGGCATCTTTAAAACTTCTGGGAAAGGTTCACTTAGAAAATTTTACTGAAATACTCTTTTATGTTTAAGAAAGTAGATAACTTTTAAAAAGTGGATTGTATTAAAAATGTTTAGGACTTACCAAAACTTTAAGCAGATAAAAGTGTGGGATGGCTATATGATAACTCATCAAGAAGTAGACCAAACAGCTTCTGAGACTTTGTTTTTTCCCCAAGTTATTTACATGTCTAATGTCTAGTAGGAATTGTAATGGCTTAACTATGAGAAATAGCAGCTTTTCCTTGTTCCTCCTTTTGCCCTAGGGAGACCAGTGTAAATTTGATCATGATGCAGAGATAGAGAAGAAAAAGGAAATGTGTAAGTTCTATGTACAAGGATATTGTACCAGAGGTGAAAACTGTCTATATTTGCATAATATCCTTTGCCACAAGATATTGTAGCTTTACTTTTCATAAATATTTATAGGACATTTTAAATATGTATAATCTTGAATGAAACCAGTGTTTTCCTTTGGCAAAATTAGGTTGTCTAGGCCTACTCAGTATTGAAGTGATTGACTTAACACACAGATTTTTTTTCCCCCAAGTAAGAAAAGAGAGAATCTTTAGAAATTTGCTCAGATAAAGTATAGCACTTAATGAGCCCAGAAAGATTATGTCAGTTTCTGTTGTGATATTCATTCGCTGAATCTTTGTCCATATATGCTCCTTCATCAGAATACGCAGAGACTGCATGATTTGGGGTTGATGTTTTCTGAATGTTCTGTCCTCTGTGTAGGTTAGCTGTCCCTAACTTGAAAAGTGATGGTCACTTCAGTGCGCATGGTACCAACGTGCTGTCAATACTGGGCCCTGGGCATCAGGGCCGCATTGCCTTCGGTCACCGTGGAAGAACGTAGTTTCCTTCAGCCCTTCAGCACAGGCTCTCAGATTCTTGCTGGAGGACCTTTACCTAGAACATGATGTTGGCATCATGTAAACTGATCTTGCTACACAAAGGGTCCAGATTTCTAAGGCATGTCACTGAGTTTAATTTCTCCACTCCACAAGATTATTTTTAAAATAATTACATTTCTCAAGGTATTTAAAATACACATTCCTTTCTTCTGTCAATGGAACGTATCTGTAGTCTGCTATACGGATGGGTCCAAAGGTAAAATGTACCCAATGACAGCCATAAATTTGACTTAATTAATCATCCTAAAATTAGATTTTTTTCAAGCAACCCAATTAACTTACTGTTAAAAATTTTAGATGAGGAATTTAATGTTTTTTTTTTTCTAGTTGGAAAGGCCTTTAGGTGGGAAAAATGAAGTCATTAAATTAATAAGATATCTTAGTTGGATTAAATTGTTCTCTTCCTTAACGTTTGGAATACATGAATACCCTTGCAAGTTTTACCACACAGGATCAAAGTGCTATCAGGGACAGCACTGCAAGTTTTCACATGCTCCTCTGACTGCTGAAACGCAAGAACTGTTGGCCAGAGTAAGTACAACCTGAGTGATCATTTGCCTCATTTTTAAAGAGTATGTTTGAAAAGATGCTATCTCTAAGAAGAATGTGTCCTAGTTAGCGTATGGCATGTGTTAATAAGGCTGCAGGTCAGAATGCCATCATTCGTTTGACTAGTTCCCCTTGTAGCGTAAGGGATATTGCACTCATTGCTGGCAGTGACCAAGTGTCCTCAAAAGCTTCAGTGTAGCTAGAAATGTTAAGAGCTGAGCTCAACAAAGTGAAACGAACAGATGGGAGAACTAGCACTCTTGTTGGGTCCTGAGATGGAAAGTTAAGGGTTTTGGCTGGTAGACATTTTGGAGTTACATCACAGAATACTCAAGTATTATTTCAAAGTGTTCTTCGACTATTTCAGTCTCTTAGAAAATTTAATTGCAAAACAAGTCCTTTATAGTCCGTCGTTTCTCATTTGTTGTTTAGAGCAAGTCTCATCAAAATTAACTGATTTCCCATTTAGAAAAAAAAATGTAGCTCACTACCAGCGTTAATTAATTTTACATAAACACGCTCTTTGAGAAAGAAGCAAATTGACTGGTTTCCAATGTGAAAACAAAATATAAAAACTTATTCTTAGAGTTATTTTGAAACAGAACTTGGTTCTAATTCTAATGTAACAGAAATGTACACATAAATTGGATTCATCAAATGAATCTTAATCTAATAGCTATTTGAGTGTGATGTTAACCTCACGGATAGTAATATTATGTATTCTAGGATTTGACATTTTCAGTGATTGAGAATTACTATTTTTTGTAAATGGAAATACCACTACAAAAAACAGAATGCTGTAAATAGAATGTCTTTTGTTTTCAGAAATTATCTATAGGCTAGATTGATGCAAAGGTAATAATAAAAGAGATACTTCCTGGCAAACTTTGAGAGTGAGGTTAGGTCTGTAATCCACGAGTTACTTCTAGTTAAACACTGCAGCCGCAAGCCTTGCTGGCGAGTATTCTTGGGGCAAACAGGAAATGGGTTAAATTGAAATATAAAATGACAATAAAAGGTTCTTTTAAAACCAAACCATACCATCTTATGGCCGGAGTTTATTGAGCACATGCAAAGGTCAGAAAGTCAAAGGTGCTCATTTATAGATATTTTTAGGTTGTAAAATATGAAGGGTTACTCTGGAATTGGAAGTCATACCAAATATTTGGTGGTTTATTAGTATGAAGGGTATATGGAGAAAATGGCATGTAGAATTGTTTTTTAGTCCCTCTTACAGCCAGTGTTTTTTGGCGATCACCAGGATGAGAGCTGTGGGGTCATGGAAAAATTATGAGTGTGATATGGTACCTAAATTAGACATTAATGCATAAAAATCATTATGTGACTTTTTTTTTTATATTAGGTTTTGGATACTGAAAAGAAGTCATCATGAAAATAAAATACACAAAAAGGTAAAATTAGGATTTAGCACATTGCTTTTTTTCTGAAACATCTCTAGAAATATGGCATGGAAACATAGGGCCTTTTCCTTAAATAGAAGTCATTTTCTCCCACACACAAAGAATTATGAAATATTTTATACATAAGCATAGATAGATATTGTGGATCTCTGTGATCTTGCTTCCTCCTCGGGGATTGTCACCATCTTCTATATTTTTAATTTCCTCTCTTGTTCTTTTGTAAATTTACTGAAGGAGCATGATTCACTAAACAGTATGTTTTGTTTTGCTTGTATTTTAAATAGTATCATACTCTATATTAAGTGGTGACTTGCTGTTTTCACTCAACAGTATCCTAAAATTCATCCATGTAGCTGTGTACAGCTGTCATTCACTCATTTTTACGCCTACATAGTATTTCAGTATTTGAGTCGCGGTTTACTTAGTTATTCTGCTGTTGATGGACACTTAGATTGTTTTTGATTTTTAACACAGACTGCGAGTCAGTAACCATGTGCACGTCTGTGGTGCATCTCCTGAGGCACAGCCCCCCACTGCTGCTCAGTGGCACTGCACACCCGCCAGTGTGGGACTCCTGCTGCCCTACACTTGCCAGCACTCTATTATCAAGACTAATTTTTTAAAACATTTAGTGGGCCTAAAAATGATGTCTCATAGCTTTATTTTCATGGAGTTCAGTGTCTCTTGTGCTCACTAGCTTTGAGTTTCATCTGCAGTGAAATGCCCATTAATGTCTTTTGCCTTTGTTTCTGTCGGGCTGATTGTCCTGCTCAGATCTGGTTTCCCTATTCCCGCTAGAATCTGTGAGGTGTGTGTGGCCAGTCCCACATTCTGTGGGCTGTCTGTCTCTTCACTTGTTTTGAGGTATCTCAATGAGCAGAATTACTTATTTTGGCAATCTTTTTCTCTATGTAGGTTTTGTATCTTACCGAAGAACTCTTTTCTGTCATGAGACTGTAAAGTACCTTAATATTTTTTTTTTAATTTTTAATTTTATGTTTGTATTTCGATCCTTTAGAAATTATGTCAGTTAACAGGCACCACAGTGTTGCTGTTTAACAAGCAGAAGGCTTTCTATAGCGCGTGAAGAAAGACATGTGTTTTTTGTGCATCTACAGACTGGCAGGGCCAGCTGCCCATCCGGGACCAGTGGGCCAGAGTCCATGTCTTCTCCTGGAGGAAGCTCAGGAGGGGGAGGCCTGGCTTAGAGCCTGTCACTGTAGTCAGTCAAACGGCTAAGCCCAAAGTCAAGGAGTAGGAAGTACACCCTATTTGTTGTACTTTCCGTGTAGGAGGAACTGCTAGAGTACATGAGAAAGAGCATGTCTGGGGCTAGAGGGTAAAGAAGACTGAACTCACGGTGCTTCTCTTAATGGTGGGGCTGGGTAGCAGTATTCTGCTGTATGGCTGAACCGTGTTTTGCTCACTCGTTCACCTGTCAGCAGTCACTTGGATTGCTTTTGTGTCTTGACTGCTGTGATGATGCCTCATTGGACATGGGTGTGCAGACATCTGGGTTAGCTGCCTCTTCATAAATATTCTCTTTTACTTGAAAGGACAACTGAGGGGCCTGTTGGTTTCTTCAGATATGGAGATGTGGCAGGCACTGTTCTACAAATGAATGGAGTGACCTTGCCACTTCAAGGAAGACAACAAAAAATGTATATTTTCAATGATAAAATTCTGGCTTTTGAGCAAAAATGACAATTCTGGAGCATTTTATCTGCCTCTGTGAGCTTGAAAGCTTTCCTATACTTAAGATTTTTTTTTGGTGGGGTTGGTGCTATTAAAGAATGTGATTTTTAAACACTGAATGAAACACTTGAAAGATCTGCTGATATTAGGACATTACTAAACTAGTGTTTTTCCAAATAATTAGTGCATAGTGTTACAGAATTAGGCACGGCGAAACACTCATCCAGCCTGCCGTCTAGACTAGTGAGTTTTCATGTAACCTTGTAGAAAGTTTCTTGATGGTTTCAGATTCTATATTGCAACTAGAAACTTATTTACATTTGCTTTTAAAATTCACTTGCCCATCACTTTATTTTTAGTTTTTCTGAATAAATTTTAGGTTTGTTTCTTATATGGAGCCAAACCAAAAATTCTTTTCCTCTTTTGATAAGTGAATTAATCTAGTCACATCTATTGCAATGACTGCATGTTTCCTTTAGTGTCTGTCATTTTGTTATAGTTGCTGCGTATATTACTCTGTGTTGCAGTTGCTATTTGTGTTGTATCACATTAGCATGTTTTCCCTCTCTGTGGTGTGTCTTTTTAATAAATTTTAATTTCTTCATCTTGTTTTTATTTTTTTCTACTTTTGTCCAATAACCCTTATCAAGTTTCTATTCAAATATGTTCTTGTAATAATAGTCTTTATTTTTTTTTATGCTTTTTTTCTTGTATTATTTCTGAGGTTAGTCAACTCTTGTTTCGATACTTCCACTATTTTGGTCAGTTCTCCTAGTTTTTGAATTTCAGTTTGAGTTGATTTTTCATATTCCCCAAACAGGGATATTTTATTCAGTTTGGATTTTGTGTTAGTTTTTTCAGGGGGCAGGAAGTGGGTGACTTTGTTGCTGATTTTCGCCAGCTGATGTGTTTTTGTTCTATTTTCTTCTGTAGCTTTGTATAGACGAAGAGTGCTTGTGTCTGTGCCTGTTCGGGACTATTCAAGACTGGTGACTTGGACTGGTTTACCAGATTTCTCATTTAAAGCACCTTCTTATGTCATTACGATGACGTGCAGCTTTCTTGATGGTGTGGAAGGACAGAGTCTGGTGTGTAAGTGAAGGAGCTGTTCACCACCACGCTGTTCCAGCCACTGCTGGGATGGGAGAGGAGAGAGATGGTGGAGCTGCCGATGGGTCAATGTGAGGGTGGGAAAAGGCAGCAGTGTCTTCTGACGCATCGTGTTTTCTCCGTGAGGTAGGCAGCGAGGTTATGCCGAGTGAGTGTGGGTGATGCACAGAAATGTGCAGCGAGGGCCATTCCTGTCACTATACAGTTGTGCTGCTCTGGTGATGGCTGCTCCCACTTCTGTCTGCGGCCTGAATTATGGTTCTGCCATTTTTTACCCAGTTTCCTGTTGTTGGACGTTTGTTTTCAGTTTCTCACTATTAGAAATAAAGTGGAACAGTGTCTCTTGCTCTACCATTCCTAAACTTGGAATCTTAACATTTTTTGTTGGTAAGCTATAAGGATCATTGTCTTTCTCATTGGTTAGTGAACTATAAACAGATTACACACTTGTGTAAATGTATATTTGAGGAGTGTGATGACATCTATAACATAATATTTGAATATGAAATTTTCCAAGCACAAATAATAAGATGAAAAACATACACTTTTATATAGTGGTACTGATTATTACTAGAACAATGCTGTGAAACTATCTTTATATTGTTTTTTTTGCTGGGAAAAATAATGGCACCCCTAACTTGCCATATGTGTGGAGTGCATCAAAGTTGGTGACACTTGTTAGCAAAGCCCTATTTGAAAATATGAGCCAAAGGTTTTGGTTGTACCTCAATCACACTAAAGCCAGAGAGGGACTAGCATGCCCTTTAAGAAGTGTACTGGGCAAGACCTGGGACCATAGGAACTGGCAGGGACCTGGGCCCTGATGTTGGGGTCTGAGCTGAGTGACTCGGCCTCTGTGCCAGTGGCTGGTGGTGGGAGCTAGTTCCCTCTGGCTGTGGCTCAGGCAGAGGGTAAGAGAACATACCAGAAGCTGCCAGAGGAAGTCATAGAGGAGAGAGGCTGAGGTGTTCATGCCACATCTTCCATTGTTTAATGACATCTACAAGGGAGTGGTTGTATCACCCAAAGAAGCAACACTTTGCATTTGAGAGGAGGTCGGACTCCTGCTGTTGCTCTCAGCCATAGGAGGGGACATTGAGGCAGAGCCATTGTGTGTGCTACATGCCGGATAGGTGCTCCACCGCCTGCTTCCTGCTGCTTAACGTTCCCTGTTACATCTTGTCACCCTATGAGGCGGGTTATGGGATCCATTGCATGGAAAAGGGAATATAAATAGGAACAGTTACCTTATATTTTTTCTATTCTCTTGAGCCTTGAAAATATTGTATTTAATTATATATGACAATTTAACAAGTATGTGAAGTTTACCTATAGAAAAACAGTTTTTACACCCTAAAGGGCAGTGCCCATCTCACCTGTGGACTTAAAAGACAAAGCAGAGATTTAAGGGACTGAAAAATAGAAAAAATTAAGAAAGCTTAGATTTTACACCTGTTAGTTAAACAGACAGATGTGTGTCCGTGAAACCTCTCACCTTGCATTGAGTTGAAAGGGAGACACTTTCCCAGGTGTGCCGCGGGCACCAAGGCGGCTATTAGTCATGGGCCCAGCCTCTCAGCCACCTGCCTCCAGTTCCACTTTCTCCAACCCAGTTCACCCACCTTCCTCACAGCCTGTCTCCAGCACGCCCTATTGTTGCTGGAGGTCAGCCACTAGGCCTCCTCCCCATGGCCCTCTGCCCTTCTGTCCCCATGCGTCTCCTGTGAAGTCACCTGCAAGAAGGACAACAAGGTCATGTCCCCTTGTAGGCAGAAAGGTGGGATGCAGAGCCTCATAACTTTGTCAGTAGCCCTCAGTGGGAATCACTGAGCAGGTTGTACAGAATCTCATTTTTGAGACTGTGACAGGTGTCACATCTTTATGTGTGGTCAGTTACAAAAAGCCACGTGACAGTAAAACTCCGTTTTGTCAGTTGGTAAGCTGGTGTAAGCCAGGTATGTAGTCCTGAGGTGCACACTGACTTGTCCCATCTTCAAAGCTTCCCTGGTGTCAAGCAGCCTCAGCTCCCTGGCTGCTTTCTGATGAGTGTAACTGGGGGGTGACAGTCATAGATTTCCTCTCAAGTTGCTGGGGGAGGTCAACATACCATGTAACTTGGTGACCTGGCCTAAACAGTGGGGCTTACTGCTTGTCAGAAACAGCAGTACCATGTGGGATGTCAGTTTGAGCATTCAGTAATGCCAAGGCCGTGCATGGGAGACGCCATTCCCCACCCCTGCCCCGTCAGGAGTCCTGACGGTGAGACCGTTGTCACTATGATCTGCAGGTGAAACCCCATCTGGGAGGAGGTCTCCTAGTTCCTCAGTCATGCACCTTCACAGGCCTGCCCCTCCCTGCAGTTCGGTTCTTAGGGGGGTCCTCTCTGCTGTGGCACTTGCCACCTGTGGTAGTTCATGGCCCCAGCCTTTAGGATGTATGACAAGGGGCTAAAGTAGTCCTTGACCTTGGTTTCACACTGGGGTTGCTTAGGAAGCTTTTTAAAATACGCACTGATGGGCTGATGCCCAGAAATTCTGATGAGGGTTATAAGTGCTAGGGTGCGGACACGAGATTTCAGTAGCTTATAGGTTCCACAGCACAGCCAAGGTCGAAACCACGTCTCAACAAATACCAGGAGTGCAATGCTTCTTGCCAGCAATTGGCTCAGGCTTGAAGTAGGACTACGTGTCCCCTCATATGCATCTGACCCGTGGGACGTGGCCATGTCAGTATGACACCCAGAACGGATGCATCTGTCTACGACTTGGAGGGGAGCTAGCAAGCAGCTGAAGGTGACAGAGAAGAAAGTTGGGAAGAAGTTGGGTCCTTGATAGTCATGCTGTGGACATCACTAGCCTTAGGGAGGAGATGGAGGCCTTTGGATTGATGTCCTACCACATACATAGTGACATTTTCCTCACTGTTGAGCCATCCTGATTTGAGTTCTTTGTTACTTACAGAGGTGAGCAGGCCAGTGAGTGTGGGCCAAGAAGCAGGCCTCCCTCTGTCCAGAGTCTGCGTTCGTGTGCCTTACCCTTTGCTGTCTGGGCTCCATACTGTAGGGAAGCGGCGTGAGAGAGAAACTGGCTATGGAGCGGAGCTGCAAGGACTGGCTGGCTCGGGGGGTGGGGGAGAGCACTTGGGGTGGGAAGAGGTAAGGTGAGCTGCCAGGCCTGGAACTGGGGCTGCTCACTGTTAAGTTTTCAGTGCTCCTTTGTGTGGCTTATGAATGGAGAAGTAGTGTGTTTTTGGTTATCATCCATTCATCCTGAGACACACATCTCTGAAACTGGCATGTCTTTTACAGTTAATAGACTATTGTTTTAATTGGCAGGTCATTTTTACTCGTGCATAGAAGGTGGTGGATTTTATTAAGTTTGGTGGATTTAGACTTGAATGTAATTTTAAGCTGAAAGCAACATATGTACATACCCGAGTTTACTGTGAAATAAAATTTGTTAAAGCTTTATTTTGGATTAATAAATTGTAAAAATGGGTTTTTATGAAAAGGAGTGGCCCGTCCCCATCCCCCACCCTGTCAGTGGTCGACTCCCCAATCCTTGCTCTAGGGCCCACCCCAGACCCCTGCACTGCCCCCTCAGAGCACAGGCTCCTGGGCTGACCCCAGTTGACCATGAAGCAACTTCTCTGACACCAGCCAAGGCCACCGCCAATATTTGGGCTCCTCAGAGGGATGCGGCCCCAGTTGGGCCTCAGCTAATACGGCCCCTAAGGGACACCAGCCCTTCTGGAGTCACAGATGAGAAACAGCAGAGTGGCTCTCCCAGCCTTGGGGACTCAAGTTACCATGTCAAGGGCCATGGGGACACGTTTCTACTACGATTGCCTGAATCCTGCCAATGGCGTGAACAGCCCCAGGAGGTTCCAGGCCCCTGTTGCTCTTGGCCCATTTCTCTAAGAAGCTGGGAGTCTTATAGCTGAGAGTGACACATGTAGCCCAGGTTGCGGGCTGTGTGCTCACTGATGCTGTGTCTGGTCAATGACGGTACCAGAGAATACCGCTTCTTCAGATGACAGTTTGGGGGCATTTGAGGGGCTGCCAGTCCACTGTGCACACAGGGTCCTGGGTGCTGGCTGCCCCAGTTGTCACTGTGGACTGGTGAGAGGTGGTAGAGAGGCCCAGGTGCTGCCAGAATGCAGCTGATTTTCTCAGGTGGCCTCTCTGTCGACTTACTTTCCAAGGTTCTGAAAAAATGGCTTTAGCCCGAGACTGCTTGAGCCCTCACAGCTTTCATGAAGTTGTGGGTTGGTCAAGACCCTCAGTGGCTGGTCCAGAAGTGGGACCCAGCTCGTGCTCTGGTGCACTTTGATGTCTTGATGCCCACTTTGTTCTGTTTGTACCTGCACCGCAGAAGGACCTTTTGGTGACAGTGATGGTGTGAGGACAGTGTGCTGTCTCTCACCCTTTTCTTCAGAGCCTCCTTGCCGGGCTGTCCAGGGTCCCCTCTTCCTCAGTATGTGGGACCTTCCCTCCAGCTACCATTTAAACTGCTTTTTAAAGGGGTTCCACAGAAGGGGCCTGCCAGCATTCACTTAAGTCTCAGGTGAGTCCAAGGTTTCTACCTCCTCTGAGTGCTACAGGACATTCCATGCTAACGTGTCCAGATGTGCGGCATGGGGGCGATCCTGCCACTCAACGACATAAAGGGACCTTAGTCTGAGACTTCCTGAGCACATGCATGGCTCAGCCTCACCCACTGACACGCCAGCTTCTTTCAGCTTTCCATGCGCCTGGGGCAGCGCGCCAACCCAAACTTCCCCATTACCAAACCCCATTAGGTAAACCCGTAGCCAACAGAAGGGCCCCTTATTTCAGCCAAATGCACATAAGACGGACATTTCAGTCCTTGAAAAAGGGAAACCTGGTTCTACTGAATTCCCAGTTGTCTCAGGCTGAATACCCGTCCTTGTGCGGTTGTGAGGGACCCTGTGTCCTGGCCACGTGAGCCGCTCCAACCTGGGGCCCCTGCTGCCTGGCTGCCAGGGATTCTGCAGACTGTTCTTTGGGACACAGACTATGGCCAGGTCTGTACCAGGAAAAGGAATGAGGGAAGAAATGACTGACTGACTTATTTTTTTTGACCTTGATGTAGACCCCTGCATCTGGGGACTAAAAGGCAAGACAGAGAGAAGGGCCTGTAACAAGTGGGACAACTTGGGAAATACTCAGCCAGGAAGACCGTGTGGGTGATGTCTCAACAAGAATGCCCTTGCTATCAAAAGGCTGTGTGCGGGGGGCCGGAGGCAGGGCCCATGCACGAGTGGCAGGGCTGCTGTCCAGACTCCACAGGCCAGGCCACAAGATTGGGAATGGGGGTCCAGGGCTGTTCTCCCGTTTCCCTCATCTGTAGCCTCCCCTAATGTCCTCTACTGTTAAGGCAGCTGCCATGCACATCAGGTAAAGCGCCCTGTTCCCCACTTCTGGGCTCAGCATCCCTCACATCCTGTTCCCAGAGTTGGTCTAGGGGCAGCACAGGAGCCTCCAGTGTTACTGTCTTGTTCAAGGCTGTGCCCCCATGGGGGTCAGGCACATGCAAGGCCCTCACTCCATACTCCCTGCGTCACAAAATACACATCGAAGGGCCATTGCTGCTTCCGTGTGAGAGCCATGTCCCTGGGGTGAGGTGGGGAAAGGGGTGAGGTAGTGCAGGCCAAACCCAGGAGCAGCACGGTGGGGGTTGAGGGGTCCTCGAGTGATCCAGGAAGTCCCCAGAACAGGTGGACACGAAGGAGGCCTGATGGGGAGAGGGGGAGAGCAGGAGAAAGCAAGCACAGGTGGTGGATCCCCTATATTTAAGCCAGGCACACTCACGTCACTCTGACAGTCACACCTCTCTGTGCACATGTGTGACATGCCCTCCAAGGCTTTGTACAGTTCTGACAAGCTCTCCTCATTTCCAAGCTTGGGACTCGTCACTGGTCCCAGTCAGCTAGTGCACACCTCACAGTGACTGCCACACCAGTGGGTCCAGGGCGCATGAGAGAGGCCACTGGTTGCTCAAGTTGGGATTGAGGCCCATCTGTCAAAGGCCACTCAGACCCCCCCCCCTCCAGCTTAGAGGCAGCAGAGTTGGGTTTATCATTGGCTCCAGCAAGAGAGAGACAGCATTTCTGGGGATCGGGGAACATCCTGGCAAGAAGGTGTTACGGGAAAATGATCACACAGCTGATGAGTCCGGGAAATTCGTGGGGTGGTCCTGGCAGAGGGGGGTTGGGTGGGACCGTGGTGGGGCGCTGGCAATTGGGCTGGTGGCAGCAGGTTATGCTGCGACATTTCTGATCTTCATGCTCTGAATGGTGCAGTCTGCGTGTCGTGTAGACCCTAAGGCAGCCCCCCTTTTCTGAAAAGTCATGTTAAGAGGGTGAGGGAAGGAGTGCTTAGAAGGGAGAGCTAGACTCTGCAGACCCGGCGTGGACAGTGGTTCTCATTCTGTTCCCTGTCCCCTGGGCTAACCCTTCCTTATCCCTAGAGTCAGTGCGTCTCTAGGAAACATGCTAACTCAGCCTTTGTTTCAGCTTCCACTGCAGAAATAAGTAGAATTATGTCATTACCGGTTATAAAATTAGCACCTTTTTCAGAGAAGAAAGGCCACCACGTTTGAACACTGGCCTCCTGATGTTCCCAGTATGGCCCTATAGTCACGGTAAAATGGTCCTCTTTCTGGCTAATTCAACAGTGGTCACGGTCACAAGAACACCCTGAGCCAGGCTTATTGACAGGACAGCTTCCCTGGGAGGTGGGCTTTGAAGAGTGTGTGCCTGGTTGTGGGTGGCTGCCCATGTTCCCTGGGGTGGAGGTGACTGGCACTCAGCAGACACGGAGGGCAGAAAGGGGTACCCAGTGTGTCCATGCCACTGATCACGTGCCTAAAAACAACCAACTGATGGTCTTACAGCCTGGAGGCTGGGAGTCTGAGGTTAGCATGTCACAGGGCCATCCTCCCTCAGGAAGCTCCAGGAGATGGTCCTTTCTACCTCTCTGGCAGTTCATGCGGGTTCCTGGCCATTCCCAGCATTTCCTGCTGTGACAGCATCGTTCCATTCTCTCCTTCCGTCTCCTCTCCCTGTGCATGCGTCTGTGTCACTGTCTTCTTATAAGGACACTGATCATTGAATTAAGGCCCACCCTAATCTAGTGTGTTCTCGTTTTTTTTTTCCTAGTGATGTTGTTATGGAGCTACTCATGTGCTGGGCACCTGTTACGTAGGAGATGTTATTCTAGCCATGGGGACATAGCAACAAATAAGCAAAAGAGATAGAAGTCCCTATACTCAAGAGGTTTATATTCTTGGGGCTCAGACAATACGTAAATTATAGCAGGCCTGCAAGTTGCGGAGTTTTGTTCTCATGTTGAGGAGATGTGCCAGGAATTTGACCCCAGTGTGTTTCAGTCAGCCTGTGGCAAAACTGGTCTCATTAAATGCTGTGTCACTCAAAATCACAGAGCCCAGGACCATGGCAGTGGGTGCCTGCGCTTGGCCCTGGGAGCCTTACACTTCTTAGCAGGGCCAGCCCACAGTGCCTGGCTATGAGAGGACAGGAGTGCCCAACTCACCAGGGCCTGGTGGGGACGGGGGGCACAATGGGAAAGATTTGGCTGGATTCATCACTGTCTGCCACAAATACCATCTGTTTTGTTGTCTGTCACTTTGTCCATGGTCCCCACAAGCAATCGTGTCATCAGGGTCCCTTGCACTGGTCTTCCCCATACTCCCTTCCCCGCCTGTCGACAGGCTCTGCCCTTAGCAGACTAAACGTGAGCCACCTTGTTCATGGCAGTGACACGTGGCCCCTCTTCACACATTCATGTTGGGCTTGTGCAGGGAGGGTCTTCAGCCATCAGTCCACAGACGGGTCCAGGCGCCCCTGGGCAGGCAGCTGCTGGGCCAGCTCTAGCCTGCTTGCGGACAGATGGCTGGGCTTCTTGCAGGGGACTGGGATGCTCTGGACTACAGGTGAGCCCCACCTTAGTCCTACTCACCATAGCCACGCCATCGTGTAGAACGAGAAGGCCAGAGGACAGCCTCCGGGGGTGCCGAGCTGGATGCCCTATTCTGGGTACCTGACACTCGCTAGCCCATGATGACACTGGTTGCCTTGGAGCCTGCAGGGTGGGGATGGGCTCACTGGTCTGTGTCCATTTCTCCTGCCTTACTTAGTCCACCAACAGAATGACCCTATGTGACTTCTGAGGCTGGGTCACAAAGGCCATGCACACAGCCTCTGCCTGGTTTTCTGGACACAGAACAGTGACTTTGGGCCACTATGTCTGACCACTCTGAAGCCACCATGCTCTGGACAAGCTAAGCCACATGAGTGGACAAGAACTGTCTGCTTGTCAGTGCTATTGGTAGGGACCCCATGTAGGCTGGACATGTGAGTGCGTGAATGACCCATCAGGTATCCTAGCAGGAGTGTTGCCAGCTGAGGGAGTGTGGACGTGGGGCTAGTGTGAATCCCTCCCCACGCTCCACCCAAACCCGGACGCTTAGAACCTGTGAGCATGGTAAGATCATTGTTTGAAGCTGCTGAGTCGGGGGTATTTTCTAACAGCAGTATTAGCCAGGACAGAAAATTAGGCTGTCCCTGCAGGTCCCCATGGGCTCCTTGTCCCCTCTCTTTGCAAGTCAGCATCTGTTCTTGCTCTGTGAACAGACACTTTTCCTCTGTGCGTGTGGGCCCAGTGCAAGTTGTCCTGGTCTCACTTGCCAGAACTGCATTCACACATGACATTCTGAGTCACAATTCCAAACCCTGGGAGCTGGGGCCCACCTGCCACCACACACAATGGCAGTGTTTGTAACATCTGGGCCACACGGGTGGTGGACCTGCACGCATTTGCCACGTACTGGCCATCTCTTTTGCTGCTGCTTTTCTCATAGACACAGCCCTCCTTGAAATCGCACTTTCCTTGTGTACGTGTTATTACCACTTCGCCTGAAATGTAAGTTCCAGGATGCCAGGTTCCCTGTCACATCTGTCACCACTGGATCCTAAGCAGCTAAACAGTCCCCTGGAATGCAGGGACCAGGTGAAAGTCATAGAAGTCGGCCTCTTAGCTCTGCAGTACAAGCTGAGGGCTGAGACGGGGCTGGCAGCAGAGGCCTGTGGACTGAGACTTGTTTCATTTGCCGCCACTCCCCTAACAGCCACTCAGACCCCCCCCCCCGACCGCCCCCGTCAAGCTTGCTGTGACAAGTACTAGCTTGTTTCCAGCTTATTTTCCTTTGTGAGTGTTGGAGGTGTTGCATGTTGAGAATAAGATGATTTTTAAGAGTTACCTGGAAACCTAGCTAACCTTCCATCGTTCAGGAGCCAGTGAGCCATTCGGGTGGCATCATCTCTTACTGATGGGCAGTGGGCTGGCTGTAGGACAGCCCTTCCAAGAGAATGTCTGGCAGGTGTAGTGATGTCACAGCTATGGACACCTGGGCCTACTTTATTCTGGAATGTGACTCACACGTTTGTTGTTGGGCAGAAACTAGTAGACCCCTCCTGGAGGAAAAACTGATCCCAGAGACTCAAAGGCAAAAATGGGAAAATACAGATGCATATTGCTGCGATGTTTTTAATAGCAAAGGCTTAGAAACAACCCAAATGTCAGTCAAGGGTGACCAGTTGGATAAACAACTTTATGTCCTTATAACAGCATTTTATAGAACATCTGTTTGGTTCTATGGAGCCATGTCCAGTATATTGTTGAGAAAAAAAAAAAGCAAGATCAAGGAAAATGTGAAACAGTATGCCATTGTTTATCATTCACTTAACATATTTTTTTAGATGGAAGGGTGAAATAAAAGAAGTTGATCATCTACGGCAGAAGGCAGCAATAGGGTGGGGGGATGTAGAATACAGACTTCTCTGCATACAGATCGTTGAGTAGGTCTGACTTTGGAACCGTGTAAATAGTTTACGTAATTATAAAAAAATTAAAATGAAAAAAGCAGTCTCTCAAAATTTAAGCAAAATGAAGTGAATAAGCATAACCATGATTCCAGTTTGGGGAATAACCACAGACCCGTTCCAGGTTATTTTGAAACAGTAATTTGTTTACCTAAGGATTTACTAAGGACAAAGCAAATGGGAAAAGAAGAACTTTAACTGTGATGATTTTGTAGTAATTCTGACATTGTTCTTCCAAAGGTTTATGGCAACATGGGATTATTCTGGTGAGTTTGAGGTTTTCAGAAGGTGAGAAAACAGCTGTAAGGTCACCTTACAGTGAGGTCACCTTAAATTAAACCCTGTAGCCCTGAGCGGACCTGGATGTACCAGTAAAGTTCTCTGACAGTTGGTATTTCCTACTTCCTCCCACTAATGTCAAGAAAGAGCCAGCAAATCACTTCCAATAGCACCCCATGCTGAGGTTCTGATTTACAATTCGCATTCCCCATTGACAGGGACCAGGGCTCCTGGGGAAAGGGATAGGTTCAGGGCAGGAGCATAAACCATGCAAGATTAGGCTGAAACATCCTGCTGCATCTGTGCTTCCACTGATAAGCTGTCAAAGACCCAAGGATCATGTCAAAGGGAGTCAGTGCCCGCCATCACGCAGCCCCGAGAGCCAGAGGGGAATGGGCCATGGTGGGTGGGAAGTTGCACCAGGTGTGCTTAATCCACTGTTGTCCACACACTTGGGGAACAAAGCACCTCGCTGGAAACTGATGGAGTCAAGGTTTTGCCCGCCTTTCCAATACACACTGACTCTCAGGTGGCCAGGTAATTGAGGGAAGGAGGTTCCTCTATGAAGCAGGCCAGCTAATAAATGCAGAAGAAATAACAGCACTGGAATGTTGCCTACAGCCCCTGCAAGAGTCGGAGACCTTTCAGTAGCCATCGGTGGCTGCTGATGTAGGAAAAAAGGGTCAGCAGGATCACCACCAAGAACATGGTCTTGTGAAAAAGCCTCACAGGCCCTGATGATTGAGAAATCCTGTGGCACAGGTGACCCAGCCCTGTCTTCTGACAGGGCTCCCAACTCTCCCAGCAGGGGCTGAAGTGTGAGTGCTGCAGTCGCAGCTCACAGGCATGTCGGCAAATTGCATGAAGAGCATGGGCCCAGTTCAGCCCAACAGACGGAACACCCAAGCCCTTCAGACGCAGGAACGGTGGCTGGCTGTGAAGGCATTATGGAATCACTGCTGCTTTTGTAGGTGTGGCTGGTGCTGAAGTGCTTTTAAAAAGCCCTTTGGGTTCAGAGAAACAAGCCAAGGTGTTTACAGATGGAGCAATGTGATGACCAGGATCTGCTGCAAAGTCCTCTTGGGTCCCCAGGGTAGGAGGGGGTGCCACTGAGGCCAGCAAGGGGGCGTGGGTCTGTCATGCATGTCTGCCTCCATGCCTGTCTGCGACTATGCATGAAAAAAAAAAACGATTTAAAGGCTCGCTGCCTAGTCCAGTGAACCAACATCTCCTGGAAAGGGTGCAAGTGAACGCGTACACCACCTGCCTCTCTGGCCTGGCACAGATGGGGGCTGCGAAAGGACAAAGGAGAGTTGGCTTCCACAGGAAAGAGGTGACAGGGCAAGAGCAGGGTGTTGCCCACAGAGGAGGGTCTGTGCACAGTCCACAGGAAGGGCCCGAGTAGCCAGCCTTCGAATGAAGTGCTGTGATGGCACAGAAGTGGACCACTGCTTTAGCCTGGGCTTGTGGGGCATCCAGGCCATTATCATACACCAGGCTGGCTTGGGCACCTGTTCTGGAGGTGGCCTTTCCACCTGCTGGGAGTGAGAGGCGTGCCCCTGGGAGCCGTCCCTGCCCCCAGCAGGAAGGAGGAGGACACCACTGTGACACCCTACTTTCAAGAACATGGCCAAGTCCTTTGGCTCTCCCCTGGTGCTTTGCACAGGGGCCTGCATGGCTACAGACCCTGACCTGTCAGCACCACCTGGAAGCACAGTTTCAATAGAGTCATGTAAGAACCCAGGAAAGCACATTTGCAGACCCTGGCTCTGTTGTTGCGGAGATGGCAGCCAAGCCCATGTGTGGAGGAGGAAAACGCCAAAGGCCACTCCTGACTGCGCCTCATGCTCTGTCTGGCAGATAAGACGAGGCCATTGTCCAAGAATACCCTGCTCTGGGCAGACTGCCCCCTGGCAGCACACTCCCTGCAGCCCCATCGCACACCCAGGCAAATACAGTGAGTGCACAGCAATCTGTGGTGGTGTCTCCCCCAGACTGACTCATATTTGGATGCTGAAACTGTCTCACAGCGTAGCCAACTTCTAAGTTTTAACCTGAGCAGGGTCCCTGACCCCAGCCCAGGGACACATGCCCTGCCTGGTTGGTCCCTATAGGGTGACTCCCAGGCTCCTCATCAGAAGCAGGTCTGGAATCGGTGGCAACTCAGCCTTGGCCAAGTGTCCTCTCTTGGAAGGAATGGGCCAGTTCAGGCTCAGGGACAGGCCAGGTGGCCAGAGAGCAGCAGGGAATTTATTTTTTGTTAGAATACCAGGTTGCGTTGTAAGCAGTGATTTCTCAGCAGAAATTACTTAGGGCAGAATCTATTCTTTAATGTTGGTCTTGTGGTATGTGTGGGGGTCCCAGGCCCTCCTCGCATGTCACAGATGGTACACGGACATGAGCGGCACACGGAGCTATGGCTGAGAATCCACCCCATGCCACACACATGGGGCACAATCTGACACTCATCATGACCACAGCAACACGAGGATGGGCAGTCACCTCAGACTCACACCATAAGCTCCCCCTGCAGCTACTTCAGACCCACGGAGACATCACACATCACTTCCTGCAGCTACCTGTTCCCCATGAAAGACATTTCAGAGCCAATGAATAATCTAAGGCGAGAGTACCCAACCCCCAAGTCCCAGACTGGTACCAGTACTGGTCCTGTTAGGAAGCTGTGGGCAAGCGAGCGAAGCTTCATCTGTATTTGCAGCCGCTCCCCAGCGCGAGCATCACCGCCTCAGCTCCACCTCAGATCACCAGGCATTAGATTCTCAGGAGCCCTGGTCCCTGGTGCCAGAAAGGTTGGGGACCGCTGGTCTCAGGGAAGGGCCTTAAAGCAGGAAACAAGTGATGGCAGCAGTTTGGGTTTGGAGGCCGCCCTTCTGTGTAACTCCATGGGCCAAGGTGTAGCACTGCCCAGACACCTGGGTGAATGGGCAGCTAGGCAGGGAGAGGACGTGTCTGTTGTAGCCAGTGCCCACAGCAGAGCTTTTGGCGAGCAGTCAGGCACAGACCTGCACACCTGAAGCCCCTCAGAAGTCATATGGGGACACAAAGATGGTGACCTGAGACACGTGGTTAGCCTGGAAGGAGCGGTCCAGGTATTCGGACATATCGACATCCACCTCCAGGGTCTGAGGCCCCTCCAGGGTCTGGACAAGGATCAGCTCCCCTGTCTGGCGGTCTGCGCGCTGCATCACGAAGTGGCCGCGGCTGTTTCCACCCACGATGCCAAACCGCAAGCTGTTGGGTCCGGGGCGGCCAGGTGCCGAGGCTGTGGCCATGCGGAACAGTGTGATGGGTGTCGTCAGGTTGGAGGGCAGGGACAGGAAGTGGAAGGAGATGGTCTTGGGCAGGTGGCGGCAGGGCCCGCTGTCCATGGGGCAGGGGCTGCGCTCACACTGGCTGGAGCAGAGAGGCAAGAGGTGGCAGTCAGCCCACGGAGGCATGGGGGCTGCCCATCCTGGCAGAGTCCACCAAAGTGACCTCCCTAGCCATGGAGCCCTCACCACAGGTGCCCGGAGCTATAAGCAAGTAAGTGCGGCTAGCATCAGGGTGGCGGGTCAGAAGTGCTCCCCTACGCCACCTGTGCAGGTGTGTGCCCGTATGTGTACGTGTGTGCACATATGTGGGCATGTCTACGTGCCTGGCTGCACTATGTGCACTGTGTGCATGCCGGGCCACTGCATGTGCATGTGTGTGCTTGCGTGTACGCGTTGTGTGTGTGGGTGTGCATGTGCGCACATGTGCATGTGCCTGCATGTGTGTGTGTGCTGTTACTATAGCTTTTACAGAAAAAGCCAGGGAAGGTGAACTAGCAGTGGTGTTGCTGCTATTCAAACCTGGAGCCCTCTGCGTGTGCTGAGACCTCCCTGGGAAACAGTGGGCCCCAGCAGGTAGCTGGCAGCACCCTAGAACGTGGAGTCCTGCACTCGCAAGTTGGCAAACACCAGGGTTATTCGCTATGTGCTTTAATGTCAGGGTCAGGGTCAGGAGGAGGGGTGTCCACTGTCTCCCGCACAGACAGATGCAGGCCATTGTGTTTGGTGAGTCATCATCGTGGTAATTAATACAGGTCGGATATTGTGTCCAGCTGTTAATCAGGGATGTCTCCAAGGCTGTGACATGCAGGTTCCTCTGTCCTTTCTCTCAGTGACTCCTGAGGTCTTCACCCTCACTGGTAGCTAGCTACCTTTTCTACTGCTTCGGTTTGCCTTGGCTCCCAAAGCATTTCAGGTTCCTAAGCTCGTGAAGTCGATTCATGCTAAAGACAGCTCTAGTGCTCTCACGAGTTCCTTGTCAGAAGAAAACACACGTACTTTGTCACATTTGCAGTGATTCTCTCTGACAGGCCTGTCCCCCAAAAGAAGCGGCTTTCCCAGGTGCTGCGGTTCCTAGCAGCTGAGCTGTGCAGCACCGTGGGGAAGCCAGTGACAGCACACATTGTAAACACGGGAAGGGGACCTCCCCCAAATGGTGTGAGGCGTATCTGCCCTGGTCATGCCCCCAGCAGCACTCAGGGGCAGCCACAGTCCCATCACCCTCCATGTCAGCAGGCACACTGGGAAGCCCGCATGCAGGGGCCAAGTGGGTTCTGATGGCAGTAAATGTGACTGCTGACGGGAGGCAGGGCTCAGAGTTGCCAGACTTCCCTCTTGGACACACCACACCCGCCCCCAAGACCCTCGAAGGCCCTGGCCGCCACCCTGGGACACTCACAAGGGTGACGTCTTCACATAGCTCACGTTGCCGCTGCCCTTGGGACACTCGGGGCTGACGCACTGGAAGCCTCCGCCGGTGTTGACACACACGGTTCCCCGGGGACACAGGTGCTGTGGACTCACACACTCGTCGACATCTGAAATATGCGACCCATTGGGGTAGAAGGCCCCCAGTGTCGCCGACATACCCAGCGTCAGTGATGGGGGCACTGGAGCATCATGCTCCACACGTGTTCTTAAAGGGGAACGCCTGTTCCCTTTATGCCTAGAACCCAGGTCCTCGGAGGCACTGCAGCATGTGCTGGGGGACAACCCCCTACCACCAACCCACCCTCCTCCCCAGCACAACTGCTCACAGAAGCTGGGTAGCACAGAGGAGTGCCCACCACAGCACTTCTCAGGCTGCCTCTGGCCCTGCAGCCTCCCTCCAAGGCTGGTGGCACTCTTGGTGCCTGAGTCACCAACAGCTCTCCGCTCAGCCTTACAAGACTGCACTCTCCCGTACACGAACTCTCTGTTTCCTTCCCATGAGCTCCCTGGCTGGGAACTTTCTTCCCAACCCCACCCAGTCTTGTGTAGCCTTCATGAACACTTGTGAGATGGATGCATGGATGGGTGATGGATGGGTGAGAGATGCATGGAGGGAGGGAGGGAGGGATGGGTGAGAGGTGGACAGGTGGCTGGATGGACGGATGACGGCTACCTGGATGCCTTCTGCTTCAGTCCCAAATTGCCCACTCCTCTGAGTCCTGCAGTGGATCCTTAACAGGCCGTCACTGGGGGCTGCCTCCCTTCACCCCCATGACCATGGAGTAGCCCTCTGCCCTCTCTCCCCTTTCTCCCCCAGCAGTTTGGAGCCATTATGTGGCCATGCTCTTCCCGTGCCCTGTCTCCATGGGTGAGTGCAGCTGGGGACGCAGGTCTGTCCCTTCTCCAGTTGAGGCAAGCCTGTGTTAGCAAGCTCATTTCCCCCCAGAGACCTGGTGCAGCATCAGGGTTTGGGCCTGAGATGTTGGGTGATCATGCTAGGGCATAAGTGCCTATAGGTGTTTCCCTTTCAGATGCAAATGTGGGCCTACTCGGGCTGTGGAGAAGGGACCCTGTGCAAGGAGCCTCATGTCCCCTCCAGACTGTAGGACACCGGGACTCTGGCTGCTCTGCCTTTGGGTCCAGTCCTGGCTAAAGACATTGCTGAGCAGGAGGCCATGACCTGACCTTGGAAACATTTACTCCCATGAGGTTGGGAGAGACTGTTTGCCAGGATGGTAAAGAGATTTGCTTTCCTATCTATGTCAGTGATGACGTAGTCTGATCTGCGATTCGTTGGTGTTTTTTAACAGACTGACTACATCTGAGACTTTGACGCCCTCAGTAGCCACCACATCTCATTCTGAGGTCCTGGTGGGTCAAGAGAGCAGTGCCCGCCTTCTGCTGCAGGCGCACTCACCCTCGCAGCTCTTCCCATCTGGCAGGGTCCGGTACCCGCTGGGGCAGGCGCAGCGGTAGGAGCCGGGCGTGTTCACACAGGTGTGCATGCAGAGCCGAGGCCGCCCCTCCTGCCCGTAGAGCTCACACTCATTCACATCTGAGGACAGAGTGCCAGCCTGGCTGGGAGCCCCACAGAGCCCCAGCCCTGGCAGGCATGCACCCCTTCTCCTGAGCTGCGGGCCCAGAGGACCAGCAGAAGTGGCCCCGCAGGAAAAGCTAAGCCCCAGAGGGTACAGGGATGGCCCCAGAGGCCTGCCGAGCTTGGCCTGTCTACCAGTGTAGCCCCTGCCACTGTGGTCCCAGCCCGGATGGAGAGACGAGGGCTCAGGGCTCTGCCAGACCAACATGCCTAGCAAACCTGCCCTCCCCTGCCCCCTTGCACTGCTTTTCCGTAAGGGCTGCGTGCTGGGTGCATTGCAGGTGGGAGGGCAGAGGTGGGAGCCCCCTCCTCCCTGTGTTCCTCCCATACTGGCCCCATCCCCATGGTGGGGCCTTCCCGCCCACCTACCCTGGCATATGCTGTCTCCTGCCGTGCTGCTCAGCTGGAAGCCAGCCTCGCAGCTGCACTGCCGGGTCCTCTCCACCTGTGCACAGCGGGGTGCACGGCTGAAGGCAGGGTCGCCAGCCACATGCTCAGGGGCTCCTGCAGGGACAAGACTCCTCAGGGCCACCCACTCCCCCACCTTGCCGGCTGGACCACAGGAGGTGCCGGGGAGGGGGAGGGCAGCCCTCAGCGCGTACTCTGCGGGCAGGGAAGGAAGGAGGCGACTGACCAAAACCTGGGAAGGGGTGGGGGACAGGCACACTGAGCACAGCGCAGCAGACTGCCCTCCCTACCACCGGGGCCCTGTCCGTGCTAACAGCTATCACTGAAGCTACAAACACAGGTTTTGGGAATTTGTGTGTGTGTTCTTCATCCTTTTCTAAAGTGTCTCTAAGGCTTTGTTTATTTTTTAAAACAAGAACAGGAATCAATTTTCTAATTAGAAAGAGTTAGTTTTTGAAAGTTCGAAGGAGTCAGCTTTCATTCCTTTGGGGGAAGACTGTAGGGGATGGGGGTGAAAGTACTGGGACGCATAGAGGATCCGTGACTCCACGCCTGTGAGGTCCTCAGAAGAATCGGGTTCAGAGCCAGAGGTAGAGGGTTGTCACTAGGAGGGGAGGATGGGAGCCATTGTTCACTGCACAGAGCGTGTTGTGTATGTGTTACCATGAGAGAAAGGACAAGGTGAATGGGTTCTTTTAAAAAAACACTGTGAGGCAGGCTCCTTCTGGAAGCTGAGAAGACAGAGGCAGGGCTGACGGGGAGGCAGGGGCTAGGGGGCCAGGAGGGCAGAACCCTGGTCTTCGGCTGTCCAGGGATGCCATCCCTCCTTCCCTTCCAAGGGCAGAGTCCTCTTGAGGGGTCACTTTACACATCAGGTGATCCTGGGCCTGAGGGGCAGCAGCCTGAGGTCTGACACGCAAGCCGCCAGTGCTCAGGACCGGCACAGCTGGGCTGAGGAGGGCCGTTTCTCCACCCTGTTTACGGGGCGGCCAGGACGAGACGGACGCGCACCTCCGGGATCTGCGCAGAGAGCAGCACGGGTACAGGAGCCGGAGGGGCCCCTGTGCTCCGGGGAAGGCACCTCCTCCTGGGGAGGCTCCTAGCAGGCTCCTCAGCTGAACCAAACCAAGACAGAAAGCGGCCAGCCTAGGACGGCAACGCTTAGCGACCTGGGGTTGGGTCCAGTGCCCGCACATTGAAGGCTGGCAGAGTTCCTGGTCTGTGGGCCCTGCCAACCAGCCGCACATCCCTCCTCCCCAGGGCGGATGCCGCGTGGGAATCACAGAGCACCCTCAAGGCTTCTCTGTCTTTAGGGTCAGACCTTTCTGTGCAGGACATTTTGGTTGCTGCACAGTGTGGGGATCCCCGTCTGTCCCCGTAGGTCCCCCACTGGATTTCCTGGCCATCTGCACAGCAGCTACCCTGCACCGTGGACTCAGTGTGGACCCCCTCACCACCAGCCAGATGTCCCATCACCCAGCTCTGAAGACACGTGGCCTCTATGAGTAACTACGGTTGACAGGTGTGGCAGGAGTGTTTGAAGGAGCTGGTCTGCAGTGGAGACGCGACCCTGTGGAGGTGGCAGCATGGACACATCCCAGGCCCAACCCCAGTCCACAGAGTTTTCAGATTGAGATTCAGTCCTTCCATGAGAACATTCTTCCAGAAGAAGGATCAGAATTGGTTACACAAAAGCACTGACTCCCTCCCCAGAAATGGCCTCAGGGTACCAGCGGGGTCAGTGGGTGTGACACGGAGAGGAAGAGCTGACTCTCTGACCTGCCCGAATCTGCTGGCCCCATCTCCTGGCAGCGGGATGTCCTCGCCCAGCCCCACACGACTACGTACCAGTCTGGGCATGGTGCTGACAACGGTTTCCCACCCTTCCTGGGGGACAAATGCATTTGTACTGGTTGACTCCTTCTACGCATGTCCCACCATTCTGACAGGGCTGACTGGAGCACTCGTTGATATCTAGGAAAAGAAATATCAGATACAAGCGTGAGTTCTGATCCTACACAAACAAAACCCAGACGTGACACAGACTTCGACACACTCAGGAGAACTCCATCTCCCTTCCCCCACTCTGCCCTTGCCACTGTCCCCACCGTGAGAGTAAATGCAGTCTGCTCAGGCCCCGGACCCCGGCCTAACCTAGAGCTCTGCCACCAGGGGCTGCTCATCACCAGCCACCTCCACCCGTCAGCACCCAGGCGGAATTCCTTCAAGGATCTCCATTCAGGGGTTCTGTTAGGGGGAGGGAGGTGGGAAATGCCCCTTTTTTCCAGTCTGGCTGTGATCCCCCACTGTGCCTGCTCCTATGGGACCAGGGTGTTCTGACCCTGCACCTGACCTCAGGGTCAGCAAGGGGCAGTTCCTTACGTCCTCACAGCAGCCCTGTGGAAGGGCTCAGAAGATGCACCTTGACAAGTCCAGTAGGTTTTCTCCATGTGGTACTTCTTCTTTGCTTATTCATACTTTTTTGTCCTCTTGTTTTCCCACGAGGAACATGAATTTCCCAGTTAGGATATGATGACTTTGACAACCATGGGCCAATCAGCAGGCTGCGAGTTCACAAGCCCAGGGTGTCGGTCGGTGACCGCTAGCTGAGTACAGCATCCCGGGAGAGGTCAGGACCGCATCCTCTCCTGCTGTGTCCAGTAACAGGAGGGAAGGGTCCTGCTCCTGGTGAGGGCAGCAGCCTTATGTAGGTGAGTTGTTAGGGGTCTCCCTGTGGCCTCCTTCGGACTGCAGTGTCATGGGGGAACCCAGACTATCCAGGCCCTGCCTGTCCTGGGGGGCCTGTTCAACCCGTTAGTAACCTGGGCCTGGCGGTGCCCCCCACATGCTTTGTTTTCAGATGACTGGCTTCTAGGACTATCTGGAAGCAGAGCACACAAAGCCACGGGGCCTGGCGTTCCTGTTGTTGCTCATTGTCCAGCCCTGTTGTCCTCACTTGTGGAGCCCACAGTCACAGGCCCTGGGGTGGGCACGGAGCCTGGTGCAAACACTGGTTCCTTTCAGTCTGTGTGCAGGGGACCCCCAGCAGGGGTACTGAGCATGAGACACCCGGATGGGGGGGGTGGGGCTGTGCCCAGGTATCTGGGCCCCTGCTGCCCAGGGCCGATATCACTACAGCCTCCACGCACATGCTCCATCCTTATCTGATCCACTGTTGGAGGTGTGCCCTGGCCACTGCCCAGTCCCAGCGCCCGCTCTATCCTGACCAAAGGACATTGTCATCACATCACGTCTGCCCCGGGCAGTGGCACTTAATTAAGCGTGTGGTGACTTTGGGGTTGCGGAGAGGCTGGCAGATGGAAGCTCCCGCCACCCGCTGTAGCTGCGCCTGCTGTGCCCTCCAGCCAGGCTCTGGGTTCTGCTCACACGAGGCAGTCCTGGCCATCGCGTTTCCAGTTGCTGCCAGTGTTCTGTCATTGCGTGTCAAACCTCCCACGTCTCCTGTCACCTCACTTCTGAGGTTCTGTAAATCTCACGCAGGCCGCCTTTCCATGGTTTTCATCTTTTCGATGTTTTCTGCAGCTTGGGCACGTTGTCACAGCATCCATCTGTTCTGCGGGCATGTCTTTCTGGTGTTGCCTCATCGTCCTTAGACTGTACCCTCTGTTTTCTCGCAACAGTGCGTGTGGGGTTTTCCGACACGTGTACTGGGGGGACACGTTTTTTCACAGCTGTTCTAACCGCCTGGCCCTGGTCTCCCAGCTCTGCTCAGGCTCAGCTGCACCCACTTCCCTCTCCCCGACTCAGGTCGGACCACCTCCTTCCTCCCCATTGGTCTCCCCTGTTGGGCCTAATTTGGAGTTACCTCCCAGAGAGTCTGAATAATATTGGGGCTTGTCTCAGAATGATCTGAGAACCCCTGGAGCCAGGCAGCTCCAGGCACGGAGACTTTCTATTGCAAAGTGGGGCCCACAGCTGAGAAAACTGACTTGGGAAGGCCAGTGTCGACACGAAGCCCAACAAAATCATTCAAGTTTAAAGAAAAAAATCCTTTGGGCATCATCCAGGCAAAAAGACCAGCATATGATGGCAGCAACAGCATTAGTTAAACAGAAGACACAGCAGAATGAACGTATTTAAGACATTCGAGGAAAGAAACAGGAGACAAGAATTTTATGTCCAATTGAAATGACACCCAGTGCTAAGGGTGCACTTTCTGAAAGTGCCAGAACCTGGGGTATCAACCCCGGGCTCTTCTTGAGGAACTGGCTAGAGAGAGGCCCACCTGCAGACAGCAGCGGTGCCACCAAGGCGTCACAGGAGACAGGACAGAAGTGGGGGCAGAAGGCCATACCGCTGTCTTGCCCCCCAGAATGAGACCTTCCGAGTCTGATCGTGGCTCTCAAGTTGCGTCCCGGTGTGTAAGGACGACAGAGACAATGTCACAAACTTCCAGTCATGTGTAGGCAAGTCCTGGGGGTACTGAACACAGTGCTGCGGTCAGCTTGGCTGCAGGACACACACAGAAGCTGTTAGAATAAATCCTATGAGTTCTCGGCACAGGAGAAACCCTGTTTTTCTTTTTGTATCTTCTTGAGATGCTGGCAGTCTTTTAGGGTCCAGGGTGAATCCAGGTACTGGCATTTCCCCCGCTGTGTCTGGATGTCACATGGCTGATATTTCCTGGCTGGCTCACAACTGGTCTGATTGCTGGTACCTGTAACCACCCTTTGAACCTGCCCCTCCTGGGAGACAGGAAACCATATCTAAGCCCCGAGAGTGGGGCTGGCTGTCCTGGGCCTCCCGTGTCACCCCACGCATGTCGGGACAGATGGTGGGTTTTCTGGTTTTCCAGTATGTTCGCGAGCCATCAAAGTCCTCTCTCTGCCACTCTCCACAATCCGTTTGTGTATAGAACATCTGCATTTCCCCTTCTACTCTCGGGTTAAAGCCATGGGTGTTGTGTCCCAGCAGATGTTGCTTGAACCCTGCCCCAAAGGTGACTGGTGGCCATGAAGCACTGACCGTGCATTTCTGAAAAGGACCCCCATGGTACAAGCCTAGCCTGATTGTCCTGGGCACCAAGCAAGAGTTTTGCAAGCCCAGCGAGAAGGCAAGCTTGTCATGCTGCCCCACACCCAGCAGTCTGTCCTGGAGCCTGTCCACACCAAGTCCCAAAGCAGACCGTAGAGACACCTAGGGCATGACCTTGACACCACGGGCCACCAAGAGCCTCACAAATAAGCTGCAGCCTCGGGGAGCGTTTCTGTGTGGTGCCCCCCTCAGACCCCTTCCTGGCCCCGTGCTGGGGAGAGCGGGGGACTCAGCTCTGTGGCCTTGGGCAAGTCCCTTCTGTGCCTTGGTTTCCCCACATGGCAACAGGACTAAATTGTTGGGAGGGTCTAGGCTGCCCTACCGGTGGAGCTGGCCATCAGACATGGTGGCTGCATATAGATCTGTGGCGAGGAATGGCGGAGGAGAGGCTGAAAGTGTGCCAAGGAGTGACCTTTGTCCCTGGCAGGCCTCCTGGGCAGCAATGGCCTGGTTGGGAGGGAAGGAAGGACCCACCTCTGCAGTGCGGCCCCTCTCCCGTCCAGGTGCCGTTGGGGAGGCACAGCACGCTGCTGGGCCCGACCAGCCGGAACCCGGGGTCACAGGCAAAGTGGACTTCGTGACCTGCTGAGTACTTGTTTCCAAACTTTCTGCCACCCAGAGGGGCGTTCAGCGCAGGGCAGGGCACTGTAAGGAGAAAAGGAAGGACACCCCCCCAGTTAACAGGTATCTGGCCTTCCAAGTGCCTCCTCCAGGCTGAGTGCCAGGCTGCACAGCTTTAAATGCTGGGCCTCATGGAATCCTCAGAGTGCATGAGGGAATGTGGCTCAGACAGCCTGCGAGCTGGGCACAGCCCCCAAGGGGGACAGTCAGGGTGGGACTCCAAGTTGCACTGACCATCGGCCACTCAGCCTTCTTGAGTCCAGCCAGGGCTCAGCACCCCCAGGCCTCCACATCTGCTCTTCCCTCGGCCTGGATGGCTCTCTCCCAGGACACCCCATCACTGGTTCCTCCTCCCTCACGTGGGTTCCCACTGAACGCCAGCCCCTCTCAGAGTGTCCTCCAACCATCAGGCTTCACTAAAACCTCCCAGGGCACCTGCCATGCCGTGAGTCCCTTTGCTTCCTTTCAAGATTGGTGACCCCTGGAGGCATCTTGTCCACATGTTTGTTCCCACGTCTGCTGTCAGTCTTCTCCCTGGGATGCAGCTTGAGGGGAGCCTAGGCCTGGCCTGGGTCCCTGCTGCACGCCTGGCCCAGCCCTGCACCTCCCCCACAGCAAAGCACCCAAAAAACAATCCTCAAACACAGGAATGAATGAAAACTGATTGATTTCATTCTCACGATGTGCCCAGCACTATATTAGGCTCTCAGAGGAAAACAGACAAAACCGAGCTCCCAGGAAACCCCTTCTAGCAGGGGACACGATTAATAAACCATAAACCGAGACCCATGAGCAGATAGCAGAATGAGATAAGAGGTTTCAAGTGTCATGCAGAAAACAATCGGGAGCAGTGCCAGGTGGCACAGCAAGGGGCGCAGCCATGCACTTGGGGATGTCAGGGGATGTCTCACTGGAGCTGAGAATTGAGGATGATGGAGGCGTAACCACGTGGAGTCTGGGTGGACGGTGGGACAGGCCAGTACCAGCACTCCTGGCAGATTTGAGGAATGTCAGGGACCATCTTTTGGGGGAGGGGAGTGGGGTCTCTTTGGGGTGAAGAATTCTTAAAACCCCCAGGAAAACACTTGCTGAAGCAATTCACAGATAAATCGTGCCTGCACACAGTAGGTGCTCAATAAATGTTAGTGGGATTAGTGAATGGATGCAGTCAATTAAGAATTAATTTGCTGTCACCCCCCAAATAGGAGCCATGGGCCCCCGTCCAGTGGACAGTGTGCCCCATGGCTGGTCATTTCACTATGAGCACGTCCCATGTCTGCAGGCTGAAGGGAAGCCCCTGTACTTTGCGAGGGGGCTGTTGTGTGAAGACTAGAGTGAGGGGGAAAGCAAGCCTGGTGACGTGAGGAACATGAGGCTGCCCGACCATCCCTGAAGCCGATCGGTTGTGACTGTTCCATGTAGGAGTGGCCGGGGAATGGGAAGGAATGCTGAGGACAGGAGGGAAGGCCAAGGGTTCTAGAGGATGAGAATGTGTTCTTCCCAGCAAAATGCTCTTGATAGATAGATAGATGATAGATAGATAGATAGATAGATAGATAGATAGATATAAATAGATAAATAAATAATTAATTCTAAAGATAATCATCCTGGCAGCTGCAGTTAGGTCCAGGGCTAGCTTCTGGCTCCTGGACACAGGCATGGCGCCTACCCTGCCGTGGGGGTGCTGGCAGCAGCCAGCCTGAGTCCAGCACACCAGAGAGAACAATTGGTGTCAATTGCTTAAAAAGAGAATTGGCCACTTAAAAACTTTTTGTGTGGTTCAGTGAAGAAAGCCCCCAAATCTGGGGCTGGGAGGGCTCTTGCCTTGACGACAGGCCTTTCTGTCTGTGCTTGGGGTGGAGACCTTGCACTGGGCTACCGTCCTACACACCATCTCCTGCTGGTTCTTCTGAGAACCCTCCCCAGGCTACAGGCCACCGGCTCCCAGGAGCACAGGAGGGATGTGTGTGGTTGGGCCCCTGGCAGATAAAAGTCGTTGGCTCTGGGACCCACTGCAGCGAACTCCTTTCTCTCAGCCTTGGTTTCCCCATCTGTAGCAAAGAGGATGGCCTCCCTGCCTCGCTCAGAGTCCAGCTGTGACAAGCCCTAGCGCCCCATGTGCTCAGGGAGGTGTGAGGGGGGTCTGGTTGGCAGGTTGGACTCTGCACAGGTGTGGGAGGTGACAGGAAACCAGGTGGGGATGTGGTGCTGAGACGTGAGCTCTGACACCACCATCTCTGAAAACGTAGGGAGTCCGGCGCCTTCCCCAGGAGTTTCATCTCACAAGGCAAGGAAGGGCCTAGACAGTGGGTCTTAAGTGGGCAACTGACGTCCAATGCTCCATGGGCTGCTGCCCTAGAGCATGGATACCGCTCCTGACATCCTCTTCTCTTCGAGGAGAAGCTGGAGGGAGAGGATCCAGGCCCCCACCCTGGGCCTTGTCAGCGTGAAAGCCGTGAGGGGGACCCCAGCAGGAGGACAGCCCAGTATCTGTCGAGCCGACCCACCAGCCAGATGGATGTGGCCGCAGCCCTCCCGCCCACCCTGCTGGCCTGACATGGACTCTCATGGAGCCAGTGTTAGTTCATGGGCCTGGTGTGCCACACTGGGGGACCCTGCTAGCGGGGACATTGTGTGTGTACAGGGACGGCGAGTATGGGAGAACTCTCTGTGCTTCCCACCCACCTTTGCTGTGATCTTGATACTGCTCTAAACATTAGTTTGTTAAAAACAAAACAAAACAAAAACAAAAAACCCAAATTGGTGCCACTTGGAGTCCCCCTGGGTAAGGATAAGGAACAGGGAGCTGCTGTGAAAGTGGTGACCTTAGACAACTGTGTGACAGTGACATGCAGTCGTGAACATGACGCCTAGGTTAGAAGGCCTGGAGGAGGCAGTGGCTCAGATGAGGGTGTGACAGAGAGCCTGGGTGGAGGGCCCGCGCGCCCTGTCAGCTGCTGGGGGACCTACCTGGGGGAGCATCCGGGCCCACTCTGCTGGCAGAGCTCTGTAGTGCAGCCAGCCGGCCCCTCAGGTCACGCAGGCCCTCAGCGAAGCGCGTCTCTTGGGCCTTCAGCAGCTGCTGCAACTGGCGGGTGGCCGTGAGGACCTGCTGCCTGCTGACACAGTTCTGGGGAGAGAGACGTCACACATGCTCATTCTGGGGGTCCAGACACCACCTAGACTGTTGGGCCCAGCGGGGCCACCCGCACGTGGCCTTTGAAAGTCCTTACCCTCCCAGAGATGCTGCGGGATGATAACCTGTGACTTAGAGTGAAGGCCCCAACTGCACTCCCCATAACCCCTGTCCAGCCTCCACAAAAGCAGGACCCTGTCCACAGAGCACAGAGCCAAATGGATGACTCTGAACGGCCTGGTAGCGAGGGCAAATACGAAAACAACCCACAGGGTTAGAGAAGCATTCGACAAAGTCAACGCCCATTCTGATGATGTTTCAAAGGCTCAAAAAACAAAAAGGAGAGAGCGCTCCTCATGATAAAGATCAACTCAAGGCAACCTCGCATCGCCCTCAGTGACGAAACGTAAGGTTTCCAGTCTACACTGCTTGTAAGAGCCAGGATGTGAGAAGGGGTGGGGAGGAGTGACCACAGGGGTGGCCGCAGAGCCTTGGCCTTGGGGGCACCTCGACATGGCCATCTCAACCCGACCATGTACCTGCTCAGGACGAAGGAGACCGTCAAGAAGATGATGAGTTACCATTAGGGACAGGCTAATGGGTCATTTATTTTTTATGCTTAATTTTTTTTTCTACCAGTTTTATAATTTTTTCTAAGGGCAGCAGGACAGCTGGGAGTCACGGGGCTTCCAGCCTGGCCACCACTGTGGGAACGGCCACTGCCGCTGCCCCAGGGAGGCCGCCAGGCCACTGTACCTTGAAGATTTCGCCAAGCAGATGACTCACTGGCCTGATTCAACAGGCCCTTTTGACACAGCAGAGTCCCCAGTTGCCCTCAGAACTGGCTAACTTGTGGGGGCCCTTGGCCCCACCCCAACCAGGACCTGGCCGCAAGTACAGCTGCTGGGGAGAAAAATTCTATTTGTGTATATATTCCTCCTTCCCATGTGATTCTCGCACTCAGACCTGGCGCCCGGCAGTGGTCTCCTGCAGTGCCTACCTGCCCGGCACTGTGCCATCATCCTGCCAGACTCTTTCTCCACTCCCATGCCCTGCCCCTGAAAAAACAAGACCTGCTTTTATTGACAGGCTCATGGCTTGGGTGTGATTTACGCTTGTGAGGATCACAGTTCACAAAGCCATTAGCCACTTCGAAGAGGACCATCAGGGCAGCGGCCCTCCAGGAAGACCTGGATGACCATGTCAAGGCCGAAAGTGCAGCGGCTTTCCCTAAGTCCTGGGCTCAGGAGGGTGGAGCCAGGCTGAGAACCTGCCATCTTCCCCTTCCCCCACTGTGAGCATCAGTCCCCCCTGCCCTTTCCATTTGTTCTTCGCAGGCCCCCATGTAGTCAGTGGCCTGATTCATCTGCACTAGGAACTGGTCCCTCAATGACCCAAGCAAAATACCTGCCAGGAGTGGACTTCTGACTCCCCTGCTAATTTCAGGTTGGGAGATGGGGATGGGAGGCAGGTGAGGAGGGGGGTGCAAGAAACAGACCTCCTGGCATCGAGCCAAGGAGCAGTGGCTCTCTGTGCTACAAGCTGGCCAGTCATGAAAACTGGGACAGGGCCGATCAGCCAGACTGTCCTGGGGGAACTCAGAAAGGCTGAGTTTTGAAGCTGAGGACAGGAGATCAGTGCCAAGGCCTCCTCTGGGCCACAGTGGGAGGTGACATGGGACTGCAGTAAACAGAGAAATCAGGGGTGCGTGGTACGGTGGAAGGGGCTCACATTCTGCTGGGACACTGGGCAGCCAAGTGCATCTGACCTCAATTGTCCTGGCTGGGCACAGTGTCCTCTGCTTCTGGTGACACCTCCCTGCACCGGGAAGACAGGCACCAGATGCTTCTCCTAAGTGACCATTAGCGGTGAGGTGGGCTCATCTAATCACAAGAGAAAAACCCCTCAGGCCAGCACACTAGGGCCACATGCCAGGAGGGGAAGGATGTAGACAGGTTGTGGGCCAGCTTGCTGAGGGGAGGTCAGGAGGCCTGGCCCATTCCTGCCTCTGACTCATGGGGGAGACACTGACAGGACACTGTGTGGAGCAAGGAAGACCCTGTGAGCCCCCAAATAAAGCTGTGTACAGATGGCCAGCTAATCTAGGACAAAGGAACGAGATATGCGACAGGGAAAGGATGGGCTCTTCAGCTGCTCAGGCTTGGATTAAAAACTTGAACATAAGACAAGAAATCATAAAACTCCTAGAAGAAAACATTGACGTTGGTCTTGGCAATAATTTTTTTGGAGTTGACACCAAGGCAAAGGCAAGAAAAACAAAACTGAACGAGTGAGACCATGTCAAACCAGAGAGCTTCTGTGCAGCAAAGGAAGCCACCACCCGAGTGGGAGAAAATGTGTGCAAATAATGTATCAAATAAGGGGCTAACATCCAAGATATAAAAGAACTCATACAACTCAATAGCAAGTAAGCAAGAAAGAAAGATTAAAAAAGACAAGACCTGAATAGGCATTTCTCCGATGAAGACACACAAATGGCCAACGAGTACATGAAAAGACACTCAGCACCACTCGTCATCAGAGAAAGGCAAATCCAAACCACAGCGAGACAGCACTTCACACCTGTGAGAATGTCTGTCGTCAAAACGACAGGAGATAAGTGCTGGCAAGGACGCGGGGAAAGGGAGCCCCCGTGAGTTGCTGGCAGGTTGCAAATGGGTGTAGCCACTTGGAAAAACAACATGGAGGTGCCTCAAAAACTTATAAATAAAACGATGATGTGATCCAGTAATCCCACCTCTGGGTATTTATCCAAAGGTAATGAAACCAATATATTAAAGAGACAGCTGCACCCCCGTCTTCACTAGAGCGTCATTCGCAATAGCCAGGACATGAAAGCAATGGGGGCTACCCAAGTGCTCCCTGATGGATGAGCGGATAAAGATGTGATATATACATATACAATACATACATACATATACGCATATGTGTGTGTGTGTGTGTGTGTGTGCGCACACACACCTATCATCTGTCTAATTCAGCCATAACGAAGAAGGAAATCCTTCCATTTGTGACAACGTGGACGGAGCTTGAGGACATCACGTCTAGTAAAATAGGTCATACAGGGAAAGATACGTACTGTATGATCTCATTTATGTGTGGAATCTAAAAAACCGAACCCAGACACTGGGACTGGACTGGTGGTTGCCACAGGCCGGGGCTGTGGATGGGGATCTGGGGGAAAGCAGTCACAAGTTCCAGTCTTGAGATCGGTAAGTCCTGGGGTATAACGGGCAGCACGGTGACCGCAGTTTGCAGCACGGGGTTGTATATTTGAAGGTTGCTAAGAGAGCAGACCTTAAAGGTTCTCACTGTCAGGACAAAAACAATCTCTGATTGTGAGCAGCGATGGATGTTAACCGGACTCGTGGTGCCGACCATTTCACAACACATACAACTGTCGAGTCACGACATCGTGCCCTTGAAAGCAATATAACAGTGTGTGTGGGTTACAGTTCAATGAAACTGGGAGGAAAAGAAAAAGCGTTCTCAGGGAAAAAACCAAAAAAGCAAAAAGAAGGTCCTTGTTCTCGGCAAGCTCGTGCGTGGTGTGAGGACCAGGTGCCAGGGAAACAGACTTGGTGTCTCTCAGCACGAGGCTTGACAAGCCTGCTGCAGCCGGTCCTTGGTCTAAGGCATCAGTGGGGCCCTGGGAGCCACACTCAGAATCTGTCGCCTGTTGTCAGGCTTGGGTGCAGGCCTGAGTCCACCGTCATAGCTGGGACACGTGTGCACCAACAAACCAAGAGAGCAGAAGCATAGCCTACGAACCAGCAAAGGGCGGGTTCCCATGACCTCAGCTGGCACCACTGACTACGTAGGATTCGGTTTCCACTTCTGGGCAGGACGCACATGCACACACACGCGAGCATCGTCTTGCACACTGGGCGGCAGGGTGCGTGTCCTGTCAGCTCCCTTGTCGACACTGGACAGTGACCTGGTTTCTCCTCAGCCAGAAGTGAGCTCGTGGCCTGGGGTGCAGCGTCACTTCAGTTCCCGTGCTCTTTGCAGTCTGGGATGGGCTCCTTGCCCACCACCTGTCTGCTCACCCACCTTCCCACACAGGCCGCATGTCTCGCCCTGCTCCCTGTCCTGGGAACAGACTGCTTCCCCCTTTGCAAATGTGAGGTTGGCGGAGGGACTAAGAGGGTTGGGGGACAGGAAGCAGGCTGAACCCCGGGTGCCATCATTTCAGCCTGGCCTTGCCTCAGCAAATTGTTGGCTTTCGGCAGTGCCTTCCCATCTCGAGAAGCCCAACTATATACATCAACCACAGGAGCCACCTGCCCTTCCAGACTGGCCCCCCTCTAGCAAAGGTCAAAGCCACATGGGCTGGGAGGCAAGCCCCAGAGCCCCCACCCGCACAGGCTACCTCCACGGCTCTCCAGGGCCCCGTTTTCAGTATTGCCTTAGACAGATACCTCGGACAATATGTTTCCATCCCTCCAGGGCCTGCTCCACACCTGGCTTATGCCACTAACAATAAATTATGAAAAAGTTTCTGTTTCTTCCACTTCATAACTCTTATTTGAAGTGGAACCAAGAAAGGGCATTCAGTGACACTTTCATCTTTGAGGAGAAACAGGTCAAGATTCCCCACTTCTGTCATCAGACTCCTCAAAGAGACGGTCACTTGGTCTAACTGGACACCAACAGCTGTGTTTGCATAGAAGGCCAGAGCCAGTGAGAGAAGTCACTCAGGCTGGGGCGGGGGAAGTATAGAAGGTTCTGGATGCAGGCCAGTGCTGAGAACTGGGAGGGTGGGCGCTGGGAGCAAGAAGGACACAGGAGGACACCCTGGCTGCCCCATACCACCCCAGAGAAAACCATGTCCATGCCACCCACCCAGTGTCTCACTGCACTGGCTGCTGGGTCCTGTGGAGACGCCCTGGAGCATATAGCATGGCCCTGTCCTTGTCTCTTAGCCAGTGTGCTATGGGGTGGACTTCCAGGCTTCCAGGGCCACCTCGTACCTGAGACCCTAGCTGCTACCTTGAGGTGAACAAGAGAAAGCAATGTGTGTCCCCAACTTACCTCATTCCTGTTCCAGCACCTGGTAGGCCGGATGCCTCCCACCCACCCAGGCCCCTGGGCTGTCAGTGCTCAATTTACAAGTGAGGTTAAGACCCAGAGTCTGTGCTTCAGGTCGAGGGTGTGGGTATATCCCCATGCGGCCTGCTCCACGGTCTCCCCGGTGACAGTCTTAGAACAGTGACTTTCTGATAACCACCAGTGACAGTGGAGCCTGTGACCCCTTGGGCAGCCTAGGTCACCCCCTATATGGTCTCCCCTGGGCCACAGCTGTGTGTCATGTCAGCAATTTGCTAGCAGGACACAGACAGCAGCTGATGCTGGTGGGTCAGTGAGCCGGCTGAATGCACTCGCCAAGGAAGCCTGTGGCCAAGGCCCACAGCCGCCGTCTGAGTCACATCATCACATCAGGCTGGCAGTGGTTCTCTCCAGAAGTTATTTTCATTTCCGGTTGAGTCAGAGGCGGGTTACAAGTCCCTCGCCTTCCCTCATCCCAGTGGCTGAGGTCTGGAACCCCATGGATGAGGACGGGGAGTGGGTGCCCTGGGGGAGGCCCTGTGCCGCCAGTGTCCTCCAGAGAAACAGAACCCACAGGGAGTGCATGGTGCCTGGTCCTGTCCAGGGGAGACTAGAGGGGAGGCAGAGGGGTTACCTGAGGGCCTATGGGCTGCAGCTCACAGTCCAGGCGTCAAGAGACTTCCTGGTTCCTTGGGACTCAGTCTCCCAGGCAAGGCCCACATGCACATGGGAGCCACCTGCTTCACTTGAATGTTGACCTCGTCCAAAAACCCACATGGCAACAGCTATGCTGGCGCTTGGCCAATTACCTGGGTGACAAGGCCCAGCCAAGTGAACACAGAAGACTGACCACCTCGGCCCCCAGAGCTGGGGCATGGGGCCGTACCGTGCTGCCTGATGCCTTTTACACCCCAGCCCCCTTGTCTATGTCTAAACAGCTGTGGCAGCAATGACACTGGTGCCTGGGCACTGGGAGCTGGCACTGTGACCATAGGTCACACCAGTCATTTGTGAAATGCACATGACAGCTGTGGGATGTGGCACTGTTATTGTGCCCACTGAGCAGGTGAGTCACTTGGCCGTGATGACACATTTAGGGCTTGAACCTCATGCACCTGCTCCAGACTCTGATGTGACCGACCACCTGGCCCCCTTTAGACAGGAGTCCACGGGGATCCCCATGAACACCCCTCTGTCCATCTCTTGACTCTTGTTTCTCAGCACCCCCTTATGGGCCCTGACATCCACCTGTGGTCACCTCTCCCTGGTCCCTTGGCACGCTTGAGGGGGGAAAACAAGCTGCAGATAGCTTGGAACCATCACTGCCGAAGGCGGGTCTGCTTATGCACTAGACGCCCACGTGAATGAGCCATGAGCAGACGAGCAGACAAGGAGGAAGGGGATGCCGCTGTGTGAGCCAGGGCAGTGCTGTTCGTGTCACCGCCCGACCCTGCTGACCCTGTTGTCGCGTGCTGCCCAGCTAACTTCTGTGTGATCGCTGCATTCCCTGTGGACTTGCTGTGCCCACGGCAGCATCAGCAAACACCTCCCCTGATCCTTTCCTTCAGAGAGCATTTTCTGCCTGTGAGAACCAGGGCGAGGGGCTCAGAGAAGGCCCCCAGCTTACTCGTGGCCTGTCTTGGTCCCTCATCATCCCCCCAACACACAGGACCAGTTGCACTGCTGCCGGTTGTTTGGGGTGTATGGCACACATGTGCATGTTTACATGTGATCTCAGATTTATGTGACTGTGAAAACCCACATCTGGATTTTGCCAAAAGGCTGGATCTGCTGCAGTTAGCTCCAAGAAGGTGGGAGCCAGCTGGTGGTGGGGTGGGGGATGGCTGCTGGGCGCTTGGCTGCAGCCTGGGTTCTGGGCCTGGAGTCTCGACGGATATAGTCGAGCCTGGAGAGCTGGGGAGGGCAGATAAAGCAGGTTTCCCTTCACTCTCCAGGGAAAAGCCTCAGGTTTCTGGGTGCACAGGCAACTATGCAACTAAAATTGTCATGTCCTGGACTGTGGCATTTGCGTCCCACCTAATCTCCATGACCTCACTTTTCCTCCCATGATCTGTAAGGTCAGAGGCCACTGGTGTCCCTGGCCAGGGGTCCCTTGCTGCAAGGATAGAGGTACACTCCCCACCATGGAACAGAGAACAGTGACACATCCCGAGCTCTCACAGTGCACCCGTCCCTGACTGGCATTCGTCTCCTCCTTTCAATGACCCCATGGGGCAGCATGTCTGCTATCCCACTGCTCAGAAAGGAAACTGAGTCACAAGAGGCAGGAATTGCCACAGGTTGTGAAGAACGGAGGTCGGGGCAGGGCTAGGTGCTGGGCATCCCCACTTGCTGCGCTGCTTTCCCAGGCCAAAGCAGTACCTACCAGGCAGCTGGGTGGTCTCAGGACATGGGCAAAATGAGGCTCCTCTAGGAGGGTAGAATCTCTATTTATGCCATCAGAGAAAAGACCTCAGTCACAGGTGCTGAAATGTTTGTGTATTTTCATACTACGGTGTAAATGACTGCCTGCAGCTGTTCTTTGCTTCTTCTCTGCCTCTGACCCCACAGACACAACCCTTGCAGTGCCCAGGACTCAGACCCCAGCCCCTCCTTCCAAGATAGAAAGGTGCCTTCTGGTTTGTGGCCCATTCTCCCCTCTGTTTAGGGACTGGCATGAAGTGTTTGAGTCAGAGGCCAACCAAATAGAAACAGTGGGGACAAGAGGCAGCCTCGAGACCCATCAACTACTCCCCATCCTCTAGTCCTGGATGTGAACAACCCCCATCTCAGTCGTGCTCAGACACCCACCAAGATGCGTGCCTCAGGCCCTGGGCGTATGCTGGCAGCCACACTGTCAGAGGGGCACATTCTCTCCTGTACACAGGGGACATAAATGATCACCCCTTGAGTTGCGGAGTCTACTTACTGAAATGGGTGGGTTTGGGTCATATCGAATTACAGGTGCTTATCTTTTCTCTAATAAAAATGTGGGTAACAGTCTGACATTAGGTCCCGGGCAGTTTCCAGGAAGCCTGGAAGACACTAGTGGAGGGTTTGAAAGGATCTAGAAAGTTCTACTCCCCATGGAGTCCACCCTGAGGGCCCCCCAGGGCCCTAGGGCTGCACAACCCTCAGGGAGGTCAGCAGAAGTCTGGCGGCCCCACCGTGTCCCAAAGGAAGTGACCAGTACAGCCAGGAGACAGACACGCCTCCGGAGCTGCTGGCTAGGATGCTGCTGTAGTGGGTGTGTGGCGGGAGGGACAGTGCCCAAGTGCCCGGGGAGCAGCTACACAGACCAGGGTGGCTGAATCGGCCCGGATTAAATCTTATGCCAACAGGACCCTCCGACCACCTGAGAACCCACCTGAGAAACTGCCGCACCACCAGCCACATCTTTTTCCTCAGTCCACGCCTTCAACCCTCACCACCCAGGGCCAGGGGCCAGAGCAGCCCCACAGGTGCACAGAGTCTCCACTCTGCTCTGTCATCAGGACTGCTGGTGATGAGACTTGAGTCCCATTCCTAATGGTGGCAAGGAAAGGGGGAGATGGTGGAGAAGTCCCCCGCTCCCGCCACCCCACACTGGCAAGGTCTCCCTTCCCCCACCCTGGGACACCACACTTTTGCCAAAACCAAGGACCTTGTGCTGTGAAGGTTTGCAGAAGCAGCCACAAGCCTCCTGCCCCACACCCACATCATTTGCAAAGAAACTGCCGCTTTTCCCATAAAGAGGGAAGTCTGTTTTCCCACAGCTCAGATCTGGGCTGGCCTTGCAACTCACTTTGGCCAACGGGATGCAGTGGAGGCCATGTACCCGTCCCAGGGCTGTGTCTGTGTTGACCACATTGTCTGGTTTCTGTACCTGAGGTCTTGGCACCTGGGGCCTGGCTGAAATGAGACAGACGGTCTGTCCCCTTCTCTCAGGCTGGCCAATTGCTGGAGCCAGCACACCACTCAGCGCCTGCCCTGAACCCCCAGCACACTTAGATATGCCAACCAGCCCACCCAGAGCCCACCCTGCTTTATCCTCTTACACTCATAAGACGGCCGCCCCCACGCCCAGCAGTCCCCATCCCAGCAGCCTGGTAAGGCACCAGACAGCCAGGAGGTCCCACACTGCAAACCCACCCAAATCACTCCAACTAGTCAGTCATTACCATCTTAGCCCCATTCTTTCCCGCAAAACCTTCCCTCCATCCAGCTCGTCTGTTGTCGGTGCCTGCAGCCCCTCCCCGCTCCTGGGAGCGGAGTGCAAACTGCCTCTTCAGGACCCTCTCTTCTGGCTTGCTGGCCTCTCCTCACAGGGAAACATCTAAGCTCCAGGTCCCTGTCAAACAGTCTCAAGAGGCTAGGCCAACCTTCTGGAGGGTGCGGGGGGGCCGGGAGCAGGAGTGCTCAGGAGACCCCCCCCCCCACAACCTGGCACTGTGCCGACCAGGAGCCTAGGCCAGAGCAGCTGAGTGTGGAGCAGGCAGGCGGCTCACCCAGCCCAGGCTGCTAGCTCCAGACCCAAAGCACCGCCTTCAAAACTGAAGACAGGCTTCCCTCACTGCGCGTTTGTTCCTGGCACCCGGGCCACTGCAGGCACCACACACTGCACCCGTTTCATGAAATGCCCATGGTTTAGATCTGGAGCATCTATATGCCGGTTGCTTTGGCTCACCTGCATTCACTTGTGCGACACCGGGAAGGGCGGGAGAATCCTCACACGGGGAGGGGAGCGGGGGCAGACACTCCTGGAGCTGTGCCCATGACAGAGGGTGCTGCCAAGCCTCACACCCCTCCCTCTGAGCTAGCTGTGTGCTGAGTGTCCCTCTTAACCGAGGCATCAGGCATCCCAGCAGCTCACCCGTCTCAGATAGGCTGACTATGCCATGCTGGGGACAAACACGCTTCTGTTTTTATTTGTCCTCCTTCGTCTCATTTTTTCTGAGTCCAGGAATGGTCTTGAACGCCCTTTTTCCCCCCTCCCCAACCTCGCCCCAGTCAGAAAGGGCAGTGGGCAGCAGGCAGGGCAGCTTTCCTTCTCTGACCTCCTCCTGGCCTGACTCCCAACATGAATATGCAGCTGCCACTTTCTTGGGCTCATCAGCCTCCCCCCATCAGTGGTGTGGGGAGAACAGAGCCACCACTGATTTAATGGTTGGGGTAGAAAATGGCAATATCTGCAGCAAGAAGGTGATGTGGGAAGGCCAAATGGTAGTGGATTACAGCATCGCTTTCCTGGGGATGCGCTCAAAAAAACAAGGGCTAAGCCAAGAGAAAGGAAGGCATGTGATCTAGAAAAGGAGGACTGCAGTCTGGGGGGCAGGGAGCCACAGTCAGAGTAGCGGGCCTGGGGAGTCAAGCTGAGAACTTCCCGGAGTCAAAGTTACATGTGGGTTTTTGACTTCATGGGGGTGCATGCCCCAACCCCACCTTGTTGAAGGCTCAGCTGTACTTTCATTTGTGCAGCCTGTGTGATCTCTGCTGTGACACCCAGCTCCGACCTGCAAGAGGATGCGTATGGCCAGTCTGACCCACGGGGGTAGGGGTGGGTCCGTGGGCCATCGTTTGCTGACTCCCTAAACACTGGTCTCTACCACGAACTCGGACACAACAATTTTCACAAAACAAGCAGATGGAATGTAGAAATAGAGAAGATGTATAACACCACTATCAGGAGTTTTCTGGAAACGCGAGGCTGGCTTCAAAACTAGATACTCGATCAAGGCCATTAGCCTTGTTCACAGGCTAAAGAAAAACTGCAGAATCATTTCAGTGGTGTGAAAAGTGTGAGATGAAAGTCAACATCTGTGCATAATCAAACTATGCCAGGAGGAAAGCTTAACCTGAGAAATGTAGACTGAAATCTACAGCTAGCATCATACTTCATGTTTAAAAAATAATGCTTCTCTCAAGTTCTAGAAAAAGAAAACTCTGTCCGCTTTCCAGCCGACGGAGTGCTTGGAAGTTTTAGTCAGCACAAGCAGGCTGAACAAATAAATAAGTGGCATATGCATTGGAAAGGAAGGAATAAAACCTCTCCTATTCATAGCTGACATGATTGTTTATATAAAAAGTCTGAGAGAATCTACAAAAAGATGTCCTATACCTAATAAGAGTTCCACAGTGCTACAGGAAACTAGGTCCACTAGACATCCAAATTCTAGGAATGTGCTGGGTAGGGGAGACTTCTGGAACACCATAGACCCGCACCTCACGGGCAAGAAGGATGCTGAGACCCTGAACCACCCTGCCAGCCATTGCCTGTGGTGGGGGAGTGGGGGCGTTTGTTCAACAGTCTCCCTGTCAGAGTGCATAGCAGTTTTGAGGGCCTTCACGCTGTTCAGCGTCCTCTCTTTTCCCAAAGCTACTTGCTATCCATCAGCTAGGCATCTGGACAGATGTGCTGACAAGAGGGCCACCAATAGAAAGCCATGGAGGACCACAAGAGAGCAAATGACACTGTCCAGGCCCCAGGAGCACTGCTGTAGACCCTGGCGGAAGGCAGTTGCCTACTAGCTCTAACACACGTGCGTACACACACGGCACAGATAGATGTTCAGGCACTCAACAGTCGACACACATACACACACATACACACCATGTCCCCTTTGGCTGTCACCTGTCACCTAATACAACAAGGAGAATACACATGAGCCCAGACCAAGCTCCCATACCTGCCCCTCAGGGTCCTTGGGCTGTATGTGCCCTGCCCAGCTTCTCTGCAGCAGGTGACAGTCCCACTGTGTGAACACTTGTTGATGTTTGCCAGCCAGCAGGTCTGGCCCAGATGCATGCTATGTTCATAGCAGGTGAGCTCCAGGCGCGCGAGGCACCTCAGGTCCTCCTGAGATAGTCCTTTGTCCTCTTGAATGCTCCTGCCCTCCACTCCTCCCCAGGTCTACAGCTTTTTGCTCTAAAAGCTGGGGCTCCCCTGGGCCTCAGGCACCTGCTTGATTAAAAGCACCAGGGACATTTTAAAAAATACTGGTGCCTGAGGCCCAACCACACTCACTGAGTCAGAACCTCTGGATGAGGCGGCTTGAGGCTTTCTAAAAGATTTCAGGTGACCTGGGGGCAGCCGAGACCTGCCAAGAGACGGCCCAGCTGGTCCTGCTCAGACCGGCACTAACACAACAGCTCCCTCCCTTCTACTGAGATCCTAGGGGGTGCTGGTGGCTGTTTCTGGGGCCCTGGAGTGGGGAGGACCGACAATAACTTGAGCCCACCACAAAGAATAATTACAAATTTCATCCGTCCTTCAGAGGCAGAACAAGGACACCTGGGTAAGGAGGGACCTGTTTTGAGTGGGGAGGGAAAGGCCTCTGAGAAGGGGTGCTGACTCGAACAGGAACCCAAAGGTGAGAAGGAGCCAGGTGGGCTCGGGAGGACTTCTTAATGGCTGATTCCTCAGGCTTCCCAAGGCAGGAGCTGAGAGGAACCCCCAACCACCCAGCACTTCGAAAGAAGGACTATTTCTTTCACTAGAATTTTAAAACCAACTCTTTCAGACAATCTCTTTGCTGCCTTTTCCCCTCACAAAACCTCACAGTGAGGAAGGGGCTTCTGCCATAAAGAAGCCAAGATTTGGAGGATAAAGATTTGGAAAAGCCTGGCTATGGCCAGACTGGGTGGGGACAGATCACCTCCAGGCACAGTCCAATGCATCTGACAACCACCAGGTCTCACCTGATTTCCAGGTGACCTGGGGGGACAAGAAAACCAGATGATGACATGTGGGCTCCCTGCATCTGCGTGCACATCCTGCCCACCTGCCTCCTCCACTGGTCCAGCTTGGGGACAGCCTGGGGACAGCTTGGGGACACACCTTCCTGTGCATCTGGCCTTGAGTTCTGGGCCAGATGTGTTTTGCTTTGCAATCTGCAAAGTGGGTGGCAACCCCCTTGCTCTGCTGGATGGGCTCCCTGTAGGCCCAGACTAGGGCCCTCCTGCCTGGTGGCCAACAGCTTCCTGCAGTACCCGCTCATCATTTGTGCAATGACACCACTGGTCAGGTCTGACTAAGTTTTCCCTGCCTGGACCCTGCACCCCGGGGGCTTCTAGGTGGTCATGGGGTTACTGCCTGGGTCAGGAGTCAAGTCCACAGGTGACCGTGAGGGAGGGGAGGCTCAGGAGCCCAAGGAGAGAGGCTAATTGACTGCTTCCTCTGGTGTGACCCTAAATCACAGTCTCCCAGAGCCCCAGTTCCCTCACCTGCAACACGGGATAACAAAAGTTCCCCTTCACGGGGGTGCTCTGGGAGATGTTTAGCAGAGACCCCGCAGTCACCAGGTGGCAGGGAGCAAGTGCACGCAATCCTTCCCCAGTTACTGCTAGTCTTGGCAGCAGCGCTGTTGGGCTCCTCTGTGCGCCCGCCCGCTGCACACCGCTGCGGTGGGGATCTGGCTGCCGCCGCGTGCCTGGTGGTGCTGGCTCTGACCTGGCAAGGCTCGGTTCGCCCTCCAGGGATGCATTTTTGCCTGCATCTTGGCTAAATTTTAACTCTCAGTCCTTACTGGTTAATATAATAAACCCGGGGAGACGCAACGCCGAGGAGCGGAAGGAGGGGAGGGGACGGCAAGCCGAGCGCGGCGGGAAGGGCGCGGGGAAGCGCGGCGCGCGTGGGAGCGGTGGCTTCGCGCTCGGTACGGGGGCGCGGGCGGGACGCTGCCTCGGCGGGTGACCGGCCTGCGCCCCACGGACCCTGGGGCGGAGGCCGCTGCGAAGCCCGAGGCGGGTCCCGGGTCGCTCCAAGCCCCTCACCGGGGCCCCAGGGGAGCGCGGCCGCGGTCTTGCGTGCGCGCGGGAGGCGGGGGGCACCGACCTGGGCGCGGAGCTGCGCGGGGCCAGCGACCAGCAGCAGCAGCAGCGGCAGCGGCAGCGGCGCGAGCGCGCAGGGGGCGCGGGGCCGCATCTCTCCGGTCCGGACCTCTGTGCCCGGTAGCGAGCGACGCCGTCCGCCTCGGGCCGACGGGTCCAGCCGGTGCCGCGTGTCCAGCCCGCGGGCAGGGTCCAGGCAGGGGGCGGAGTGCGGCGGCCGCCCAGAGAGAAGGGGGGGGCAGCGCCGCCGGGCCGGGCGCCCGCGGCCACCAGCGTCCGGGGTCCGGGCGGGGGTGGGAGGCGCCTGCCCGGCCGCGAGGAGGAGGGGCCGCCCGGCCTGGAATGCGCTTGGAGCGAGCCCAGCCCCGGCCGGAGGCGGCGCAGCTCCAGGACGGGGACGGCGGGTGTCCCCAGGGCCCCCGGGAAAGTTGGCGGGCCGTTCTGCTCGCGAGCCAGCCAGGGGCCTCCTGAGCCCATGCGCCCCGGCAGCAGAGGCCAGAGCGCGACCCGCACCGAGGTCTGTCCACCCCGCGGCCGCGCACGGACCTCCCTGCACCCGGGACATGGGCTCCCCGCGCGCGACGCGGTCAGACTAAGCTGTCCCCCCGAGAAGGCGAGGGGCCTCCCAAATATTGCTCGGCCCGGGACACGCCTTCCCGGGAACCAGAGACCTGCGGGACCTGCGGTCCCCGCCCTCCTGGGCGGGCGACGCGGGCCGGGTCGCGGGCCACTGGCTGCTCCGCCGCGGGCGGTGGGCAGCAGCCCTGGGCGGCCGGGGGCCGTGGGAGCGGCGGGCGGCCTCCCCGCGCCCCTGGAAAGCGTCGTCTAAGTCCTTAGCGGAAGACGTCGGCGGACGGCGAGCCCGGCCCCGACGCTCGTGTTCCGCCCGCGCGCGGGTGGCCGCGCCCTCTCGCCCTCTCCGAGCGGCGATTCGGGGGTCCCCTGGGAAGTGCAGCACCGCGCAGGGCGCCACCTGGGCTTTCCTACGCAGGAATCCTCTCTCCGCCACCCCCACGCGCCAGGAAGTGGGGCGCCCACGGGAGCACGAGGTGCCCTGAGGGGATCTCAGGGCCTGGCCAGGAGGAGGGGGCCGGTCTGCGGAGGGGGTCTTCCTTCTCAGTGTCTCCGTGGTCTGCTGTGCATGCCCCAGCCAGTGTCTCCTGCTCTCGGTACCACCAACCCCCCCTTAGTAAGAGGTTTCCTTCTGGCCAGTGTGCCCGTGTTTACCATCTCGTGTTTACCTGGTGGCTCTTCTGGAAGGTCAAGGTCCTGGGACCCTGGTGTCTTCTCACCTTCTCCTGTCTGCTCTAGGGTCCATAAAGCTGGAGGAGACCCGGGCTTCACAGATGAAGAGACTGGAGCAGGCATGGTTGGGTGACTTGTCCCTCCTGTGCAAACTCAGGTCTCCCAGCAGACAGGTTGCCTTCAAGTGCATCCCACCTTTCACTCAAATGCGCTATCACAGGACTTCAGGAATTTTATTTACAGAAACTATGGGTTTGGGGGCTTGGGGACTTGTTTTTCGTGTGTATTTTTTTCTAGTTTCCTAATTTCCATTTGCTAGCCTTGTCCTATGGCCGCCTTCCATTTAGTGCTGTGGCATCTGGCTTGAGCCCACCTTCCAAGGTTCCCCTCCCCTAGCCCTACTCCCTCTTCTCCACCTGTCCTTATTGCCCTTGATTTGCAGTGACCCAGGCAGGTCCCACGTAGCCAGACCCCAACAGGGTTGTCTAAAAGGCAGACAGACTGTGACAATAAGCCAAGTGCCCTGTACTTCGGCTCCCAAATCAATCTGTGACTTAATAAAGTTGACCTGTTGGCTATATTGTTGCTTCTGTCAACAAAAGAAGGTCCAGCCTAAGAAAATTCTTGATTCATTTGAGCCAAACTGAGAATTGTTGGGAAGCAGAATCCCAACAGGTTGACAAAACGCTCTGGAGAATCGCAGTTTTGCAGCTTGTTTTATACATTATAACAGGGATTCCCAACCACCCCCCTAGACCAGTACCAGTTTGTGGCCTGTTAAGAACTGGGCCACAAAGCAGGGAGTGAGCGGTGGGCAGGTGAGCGAAGCTTCATTTGTATTTGCAGCTGCTCCCCAGCGCTGGCATCACCACCTCAGCTCCACCTCAGATCACCAGGAATTAGATTCTCATAGAAGCACTGGTCCCTGGTGCCAAAAAGGTTGGGGACTGCTGCCTTAGAATCAAAGGAGGAGCCATGAGGAGGATTATGTGACGTCCACTGGTAGAAGGTTAAGCAAGTGGGAGAAAGTAAAATGTGGGATTCTCTGGGATTGGATAAAAAGCAAAACAGAAGACCCAGCCTTCGTTTACACTGGTTGGTACAAGATAGTGAATAGTTCACATTCACAGCCCAGATATATGGTGTGCGGGTTCCGTGGCCTCTGGTGTGTTGGTGTGCCCTGAGGGATCTGGAAAAAAGGGATTATTCTGAGGTATCAAAAGTATGTGATCTTAGATGCACAAAGACAATAGACAGGCTCACTTTACGTAAAGATTGACCTTTGTCAGGGAAGCTACAGGCCTAGGATGTGACAACCCACCACTACCGGCTTTAGTTAGGGATTTGTATGTTTAGACCTTCCTCCACGGTTGCTTTCCATCTCTGGGTTTGTAAGGCCCACCGTGTGGGTCTCCCTTGAGCTTGTCATTTTCGGTGTGTGACCCCTTTTTCGTCCACATCTCTGTTTCCTTCATATATTTAATTTTCAAGAGAATATTCTTGAGTGTGGGGGGATAGGTGGCAGTCTACACATCTAAAAAAGACATTTCTAAAGGTTTGGCAGAATCAATCGCTACCTCCTAGGCTTGGTATGCTCTCCAATATGTTCTTGTCCTTGTGTCCGGTGGGAACACAAAGCAAGACAGGAGCATTTGCTATTAAAACCTAAGGCCCGGCCAGAAGTGGCACACAGGTGGAAAAAGCCCACTTGCAGGACCCTCCGGTCCCATATGGGCCCCAAAGCATGTGGCTCACCCTTTGGGTTTCGTGGGCTTGTCATCGACTTACCTGGTGGCCAGGTTCTGCCTGTTGGCACATTTGGGGCTGCTTCTCTGCCTTTACCTCCTTCACCCCACGTTCATCTGTGCTTCTAAATGTTATCAGTCCCTGTTAGCACCTACAAAAATTGCAGGGACAGAGCCCCATGTACCAGCCTAACAGGGTAGCATGGGGGAGGATGGACAAGCAGAAGTGCAGTCCATTCATTACACAAACACTGAGTATAACACGGGCATAGCCCTGCACCAAGGACTATGTTTGTTGTCACACCATGTCTAGAGCCCCCACCAACAAAACCCTGCCGTCTTGTGTTGAACTTTGCTCAGGGTGGTAACATACCTGGTTAAAAATGCCACCCCTCCTTCAGATTTTCTTGCAGTTTAGACTCCCTTAATCCAGACCCTGATGGGTATGTGACTAGTTCTGGATAAGGAGCTACAGGGTGGGGCTTCGGTTGATGTTTCCTATTTTCTCATTTATTACAGACATGCTTTTCTTTAGGTTCTTGACCAGAGATACAATAGTTATTTTAGGATCCCAGACTGATAATTCACCATCTGTTATCTTTTCCTGGTCAGGGACCTTTGACTGTCTTCTGAATACAAACCATTTTTTTCTGGTTTACTAGTATACCTCGTTATTCTGGGTTGTATCTGGGATTTTTAAGGAGATTTTATAGGTACCCCTTATTGTTATGTTACTCTGGATATCATTTTTAAATTGAGGTATGATTCACATACCATAAAATTCACCGCGTTAAAAGAGATGACGTTTCTTTTTAGTATATCCACAAAATTGTGCAATTATCTCCACTACCTAACATTCTATTGCTATAAAAAGTAACCTCATCTCATACCCATTAGCAGTCATTCCCCATTGCTTCGCTCCCTCAACACCTGGCAACAACTAATTTACTTTCTATCTTTATGGATTTGTCTATTTTGGACATTTTGTAAAAATAGAATCATACAATACGTGGCTGTTTGTGATTGCCTTCCTTCACTTAGCATAAGTTTTTCAAGGTGTAGCATGTATCATATAAGTATGTCATTCTTTTTTGTCTTTATTTGATTATTTGTCTTCTAATTATTGAATTGAATCATATTTCATTGTACGGATAGATGAATTTCATTTATTCATTTACCAGTTGATGGATAAATGGGTTTCTAGTTTATGGCTATTATGAATGATGCCGCTACGAGCATGTGTGTAAACGTGTATTTTCATTTCTCTGAGGCATAGACCTAGAATAACTGGGAATTCCTGAGTCACATGGTAACTCTTTAATCATTTGTTGAACTGACAAACTGGTTTCCAAAGTGGCTGTGCCATTTTCTATAAGGGTTCAAATTTATCCACAGCCTTAGCAGGACTAGATATTTCCTTTTCTCATGATGAATAAAAAGGGATATTGTTTCTACTGCCGTTTCAGTGGTGTCGAGGCTATCTTGTGGCTGTGATTTTTTCCCTCTGGTGACTGATGATGTAAAGCCCTTTCCATACGCTTACTGATCAGTTGTGTATCTTCCTTGGGGAAAGGTCTCTTTAGGTCTTTTGTCATTTTTTTTGACTGGTTTATTTGTCTTCTTATTATTGAGTTGAAGGAGTTCTTTAATTAAAACATTTTTACTATTATTTTTTTTACAGAATATCTACTCAATATTTATGAAACTTAGTTTCTCCAACTATGATTTAGTAAAGGAGTTCTTTACATAATCTAGCTCTGAGTCCCTTATCAGATATATGATTTTCAAATATTTTCTTCTATCTGTGGGGTGACTTTTCACTTTCTTGATGGTTTCCTTTGAAGAACAAAGGTTTTTAATTTTGACGAAGTCTAGTTTTTCTGTTTCTTCTTTTATTGCTCATATTTTATGGGTCCTGTCTAAGAATCCTTTGCCAAATCCAAGTTCATAAAGATATACCTGTATGTTTTCTTCTGAGAGTTTTAACAGCGTTAGCACTTGCATTTAGGTCTTCGGCCTATTTTATTTATTCATTTATTTATTTATTTGTTTGTTTGTTTGTTTGTCTGTCTGTCTGTTCATTCATTCATTCATTTGGCGAGGCAACCCTTGTTTGACCTACCAGATTGCAAGGACCTTGTCAGTTTACAATCCCTTAGTTTTTATTTTTTCGCCTTCAGCACCTGGTCTTCCTAGGTGGTCTTCCATCTAAGTATTAACCATGCCCAACCCTGCTTAGCTTCCAAGATCAGATGGATCAGGCTCGTTTAATGTGGAATGGCCGTAAACTCTTTGGCCCATTTTAAATTAATTTTTACATATGCTGTAGGGTAAGAGTCTCATTTCGTTCTTTTGCATGTGGTTACCCAGCTGTCTCATTGTTATTTGTTGAAGAGACAATTCTTTCTCCATTGGATGTTCTTAGTACTCTTGTTGAAAATCAACTGACCATAAATATAGGGGTTTATTTCTGGACAGTTAGTTTTATTCCGTTGATCTCTGTGTCTGTCCTTGTGCCAGTACCACATTATCTTGATTACAGTTGGCTTTGAACCATTTTGAAATCAAGAAGTGTGAGTCCTCCTACTTCTTTTTGAAGATTATCTTGGCTATTCTAGGTCCCCTGAAATTCAATGTGAATTTTATCATCGGCATCTTAATCTACACAAAGACATCATCGGAAATTCTGAATGGGATTGCAGTTCAGTTTTGGAAATATTGCCATCTTAAGTCTTCTGATCCATGGACGTGGGCTATTTTTTAGCTTATATCTTATTTAACTTCTTTCAATAATGCTTTATAGTTTTCAACATACAAGTTTTGTACTTTTTTGGGGTCAGATTTTCTTCTTGATGCTTTCGTAAATGAAAAATTTTTTAAATTTCACTTTCAGGTTGTTCACTGCAAGTGTATAGAAATATGATTGATTTTTGTATATTGATCTTGTATCCTGCCACCTTTCTGCAGTCATTATTAGTTCTAATAGATTTTTAGTAGACTCCTTAAACTTTGCTATACACGAGATCATGTAATATGTAAACAGAGATATTTTTGCTTCTTTCTTTCCAGTTTCAATCATTTATTTCTTCTTATCTGGTTGCCTTGGCTAGAAGTTCCAGTCCTATGTTGAATAGAAGTGGTGAAGATGGACATTGTCTTGTACCGAATCTTAGAGGGAAAGAAAGCACCCAGGTTTTCTTTTGCCATTGAATCTGATGTTCGTTTTGGGTTTTTGTAGATGGCCTTTATCACACTGAGAAAGTTCCCTTCTGGTCCTAGGTTCTGAAGCGTTTTTATCACATAAGGGTGTTTGATTTTGGCTAATGCTTTTTCTGTATCTATTGAGATAATCATGGCATGTTGGTCAGTTTGTTCTATTGATATTGATTTTCAAACACTAAGCCATCTGTGTATTCCTGTGGCAAATCTGGGTTGGCCATAATTATTTTTACATGTTGCTGAATTTGGTTTGCTAGTCTGGTGTAGAGGCTTTTTGCTTCCATATTCATGAGAGATATTGGTCAGCAGTTTTCTTGTGTCGTCTTTGGCTGGTTTTGGTATTGAGGGTAATACTGATCTCAAATTCCTTTATTTGTTAAAAAGCCTGTGAAGAATTGGTATTAATTCTTCTTTACATGTTTGGCAGAAATCAGTGGTGAAGGCATCTGAGCTCAGAATTTACTTTGTGGGTCATTTTGTTTTAATTACTAATTCAATATCTTCATTTGTTATGGGACTATTCAGATTATCTTTTTATTCTTGAGTCACTTTTGATAGTTTGTGTTTTTTCAAAAAAATTTTCATCTCATCTAAGTTGCCTAATTTATTGACATATGTTGTCCATCATATTCCCATATTTTTTTCTTTGTAGCTATTATTAAATTTATGTCTTGTATTGTTCCTCACTTCCTCCATTACTGCCTTCTCTCATGTTCAGTAAGATTTAATAGTATCCCATTTTTATTTTCTTGCCATTTCTGTACTGCATATTTTTGAAATTTTTTTTAGTGATTGCCTTGGACTTACCATTAATACCTCAATTTATAACAATTTGGCTCTGATTAATACCAACTTAGTTTTTATAATATGAAAAACTTTGCTTCTCCATAGCTCCTGTCCTATCTTTTATGCTGTTATTACAGCATAATTTACATCTTTGTACATTTTGTGCCCATCAACTTAGATTTACAATGATATCTTCAATAAAGGTTTCTTTTTAATCTGATGGGAGGGGAAAAGAAAGGAGTTACAAACTAAATAACACTCATACTGTCTTTTATACTCACCCACAGTTACCATCACTGGTACTATTTACTTCGTGTGGGTCCTAGTTACTGTTTATCACCCTTTTGTTTCAGCCTGAAGGATTCCCTTTAGTATTCCTTGTAGGGTGGGATTGCTAGCAACGAATTCTGTTTGTTTTTATTTGGAAGTGTCTTTTTTAAATTCATTTTTTGAAGGATACTTTGCCTAGACATTGAGTTCTCAACTGGCAGTTTCTCCCCACCCTTCAGTACTTTGACTATGCCATCCCATTGTGTTCTTGCCCCCAAGTTTTCTGATGAGAAATCAGCTTTTAATCTTATGCAGTAACCCTTGTATCTGATGAGTCACCGTGGTTCCCTTGTCACTATAAAAAGTTTCTTTGTTTTTGACTTCTGACAGTTTGATTTTAATGTGTAGATTAGGTGTTTCATCAAATTAGGAGAGTTTTCAGCCATTGCATCTTCAACTACCCTCTCTCTCTTTCCCTCTCCCTCTCCCCACCACCCCTCTTTGGGGCTCTGTTCATCTTTTTTTCACTATTTACTCTCATTCCCCAACTGACCTATATTCGAGTTCACCACATCTCTACTCTGCATGCTTAAAACTGAAGTTGAGGCTCATTAGTAAAATCTTCATGTGTCATTATAATTTTTACCAAAGAAGTGCTTCCATTTACTTTCTGTTTGGTTCATTTTTATAATTGCTGTCTCTTCCCTGACATTCCATGCTTGGTAAGGCAGTGTTCTTGTACTTCACTTTGGTTTTATAGACATGGTTTTTAAAAGCTCATTGAACATATTTAAAATAGCTGATTTGAGGGTCTTATCTAGTAAGTCTAACATCTAATCTTTTTCAAGAACATTTTACATGGACTGTTTTTTTGTCCCACGAATGGACCATACCTTCTTGTTTCTTTGCTTGTGTCATAATTTTTTTGGTGAAAATTGGCCTAATGTGGCAACTCTGGAAATCAGACCTTTTCCTTCCCTGGGACTTTTTGTTGTTGCTGCTTATTATGACTATTGTCAGTTTAGTGACTTCTCTGAGCTAGTTCTGTAAAGTCTGTATTATTTGTAATACGTAGCTACTGAAGTCTCTACTCAGTTACCTACTGGTCAGCTGATGGCTGATTTCCTTAAACTCTTGGAACTAGTAAATCGCCTGGCCTTCATCAAGGTGTGTGTGTGTGTGTGTGTGTTGTGTGTGCATGTGCACGCGCACATGCGAGGAACGCCTTCAACACTCATCTGACTGGTCTGCAGCTCTGTCTTAGCCTGTACTCCCTGCTTCCTGCAGACTTTGTTGAGCACCATAGAGCCCTATGCATGCACATGGCCTTCTGGGTTCTGAGAAGTGTGCTGGAGAGTTTCAATGTCCCTAGGCCATCCCTCTCTTTAGTTTTTACTTTTAAGATTTTTTGGTTAGTCTATGGTTTGCCTCAGTTTTGTTTGTTGCCTCAGGTACTGCAATACTGAAACACTTGACTGTAAACTTTTTAACAAATGTCCTAGAGGAAGAAGCTTTAATGCTGGGCAAGCTCTGACCCAGGTCAAATAAAGACAATCCTCCTTAGGGGGCTTCCATGGAGCCACTAGACAGGTCAAATCATGACAATTTTCTGGGGAGGAGGCTTTGAAAGACCTGCCTCCATGCTATCCCTGCAGCATCGAGAATGTGGGCCCTCGATTCTGACAGCTACTGCCGAGCTGGGCACTGAGTAGGGAACAAATCAAAACACTGCCCAGCTTGGCATCCTTACCGAAATGTAGGCGTTTTTCTTGTACAAAAGCTCCTTAGGTTGATGCAAGACTGGTTCATTTCCAGAGTTCTAAAAAGGTGAATTCTGGAAGTTTTATAAGGCTTTTAAAAAATTGTTATTACAAAAGACAAATTTGTCTCGGCCCCCCCACTTTCTCTGAGGTTACTCCCAAATAATTTTTCAAGCAGGCAGTTTACATTATTGGGCTCAAGCTAAACTTTGTCCCGTGTTAGCAGGAATCTCAGTTCTCGTTTTTCAGGCTCAGGTGGGTGTGTGGTGTCTGCACCTCACACACAGTTCAAGGTGACCTTGTGAATGGGAAGGTTTAAACACAGGATGTGGTGCTTACCATCTTTGGTTTTTCTCTCTTTCTCTCTTTTCTTTCTCTTTCTTTTCTTCTCTTCTCTTCTCTTCTCTTCTCTTCTCTTCTCTTCTCTTCTCTTCTCTTCTCTCTCTCTCTCTCTCTCTCTCTCTCTCTCTCTCTCTCCTCCCTCTCTCTCTCCCCTTCCTTCCTTCCTTCCTTCCTTCCTTCCTTCCTTCCTTCCTTCCTTCCTTCCTTCCTTCCTTCTTTTCCTTTTTTCTTTTTTCCTTTTTTTCTTTTTTTTACTTTCCAGCTGCTGAGGTTTTTCTAATCCATGTCTTTTAGTTCAAGAGGTGAGAGAGCAGGATTCATATCTGGATTTAATCTCCACACTTGGCACCAACTACAGTCTGCTGTCAGCAGACGGTTCATAAAAATGGGAAACCCACCCAGAACGTTCCCTTCATCTAAGCACCGGGTGCCTCGTGGTGTCTGCCTGCATTTTCTTGCTCTCCAATGTCTTCCTGCAGTGGTTACTTTAGTTTTGTCCAGAGCTGTCTGAGGAGCAGTTTGGACCAATAGAAGGTACTTCATCATGAGAACGTGAAACCCACAAATGCATTCTATAATAAGAAATTTATCGTCTACAAAAGCAACTTTGCAGTTAGTGAAAAGGCTAGCTTGTTCACTCTACTCAATATAAATGTCTAAAGTAATTCTTTGGAAGTAGATACAGTAATGCTCCAACTGTCTTTTTTTAAAAAGGGTGGATAACATTTGTGGAATAGAATGTCTTGTTTGCAGTATGTTCATGGGCTGAAAATAAAACAGACACCGCCATTAACTCTTGGGACTCTGCTGTGCCCCACGAACATCTCTGCGTATCCAGTAGAGCAGCAGCAGAGGATCAGAATTAGGATAACTTATGGAGCAACAACAATTTGGAGGCTGGAACCAAAGACAACAGTCATATGCAAATGATGTAGCATGGGACAACGGCAGTGTCTCTCAGGTTCTGACGTGCAGTCCAGCCCTCTGGGGCGCTGACCCCCACCCCTGACTCCAAGGACCCAGAGGCGAGAAAAGCAGCCTAGGAGACACTGTCAACTCTGGTGTGAGGGACCTGGGGTCCGAGAAGCTCCGTGGTGCCACATTTTCTCTTCTGTATGATGACTCAAGGCTCCTTCGGCTCGCAAGTTCTAATCCTGGAGGGAGACGGAACATACCAGCACAGCAAGTGTTTTGCCAGGATGGTGGTTCTCCATATGTACATTTCTAGAAAGTCTTTGTTTCATCCCTAAATTTGCTTAATGGCATTTTGGCAAGTCAATGTTGAAGATTTTTAAGAGCAAGAACTAGAGACCCAGAATGCTGAGGTTAGGACTCTTGCGTTGTATGGGCACCATCTGCTGGAGGACACTGGAAAGCTCCCCGGCACATCGACTTTCTTACCATCGTCCAGGGTGATCTGAAGGAAGCGCTGCCAAAACATGGACGCTCAGCCCCACACAGGCGGCCAGAAGGGATTTAGGTGTAAATGCAACTCACTTACAGGCACAGAACTGTGGGTAGCTGCGTTTTAACCCGGGGAAACAAGTCTTAGACTGCGTTGCAATTCCACGTGGCCGTGGCCGTGCCAGCTGTCCCCGTGGTGCCTGCCGGTCATTGCTGCTTTCTCCACAACCTTGGCTATTGCCGTGTACACCAGGTAGTTTGCACACGTTGTCACTTAATCCTCTAACAATTAAACGCATCTGTGGAATGCAGCCCCTTTTCTCCCCAAACTGCGACAAGCCTTCAAGGGTGCCTTCCAGTGGTGGTACACCACTTGTCACTTGCCAGGAGGGTGACCTGGGGGCAAGTTATTTAATCGCTCTCAGTTTTCTTACCTATAAACTCATTGGCTGGATCTGCCTCACCGGCTACTGTGAGGCTACCATGGAAAACAGTCCATTGTCACCATTAGCTGTCGCCCAGACCCAGTGCCTCTGTCTGCAGAACTAGAATAGCTGGCAGGCATAAAGCACTGACAGCCTGTCTCACGGCATCTGGTGTGGAAACGGAACTAAGTTTTTGCCAATGGGAAATACTGGGAAGTGCTGTGTGCTTCCTGCTGGAGGCCGGGCTAGAGGCGTTGTCCCCTTCCACCAGCTGGACGCAGATGACAGGCCCCAGAAAGGGTCGCCCACTCGATGGAGACTGTATAGAGGAAGGCAGCCCCAGCCAGCTCTATCCCTACCCTAGAACGGCCACGTGCCCGGTTTTAACTGCTGAAATATCCTCGGGTTGACTGCAGCCAAGCGGGGCCAGAACACCACTGGGCTCCAAGGCCATGCGAGGTGCTCTCAGCTCTTACTGAACAAGCGCTCACACATGTGACCTGCAGCGTGTTTCGTGCGGCGAGTCTTTCTGCGCATTGCACACCCTTCACAATCACTTCATGGCTGCAGAGCACTCTGCAGTCATGGGCTAAAACGCAGGTCACCGTCTACTCCACAGTTGACACTCATCTCTCATTTTGTCGCTATTTTAAATGCCACAGTGAATGCTTTTGAGCACAAGCCTTATTCTGTATCTCGAATAATTTTTAATAGCCTCGTCACCATCGGCATTGCCCATCGGTCATGCACACGCTGTGCGTCTGCCTTCCCAGGGGCTGAGCCAGTCGCTCTACCGTCACTGAGGATGTGCTTGCTACAGCAGGCCCCAAAAACAGAGGGCTCAAACTTGTGACAGTGTGGACTCACGTCACCTTGACTTTTAAGAATTTCCCCTACTTTTAGGTTGCATTTCTCCACTTGCTATTGAGGTTGAACACCTTCCCCTGCTTGTTGATCGGCTGCACGTCTTTTGTTAAAGTTTTAGGTCCCACCATGGATGGGAGCCCGCGCTTCCTGTAGTTTTACACGACCTAGCACTAACAGATGTTACAAGAACGAATCACCCAACATTTCAGAAAATAGTTTATTAAGAGTCAGAACCAATATTAAGGCACAAAGTACATCAATTGTTTTTCAAACAAAAATCTTTAAAATAGTTTTGTCCTATATTCAAAGCAACTTCTTCCTAATTATACAATAACTTAATTATTTTAAATAGAAAAATATAACTTCTTCAGCCCCTAAACTTTCTCCTCAAATACATGTCTTCCTAGATCTAAAGAAGCTTCTTAGTGTAGCGGTGAGCTCCGGTATCATAATGCACATTTCCTTAAAAGTCTCATTTGTCACTTACATACACGTGATGTTTAGAACTTTAATTATCAGCATAAGGCTTGGTGTTTTGTATTGCAAGCTGCTGATCCACAAAGACATTATAAATGTAGCATGAAGGACTGATTTGACTTTAAATCAGTCATGTGTAGCCTAGTGCAATAGACTTAAACCCTTTTTAAAAAGGATATAAAAATCAATCTGATATGTACATTTTTTATACTTTTGGTCTTGGGATAGTGCAAACAGTGTGCTGTGTCACAGGTGGAGGCTGGTAATTTCTACAGAATATGAAAGATTAAGAAAATATTTCCTTTATAGGAGAAGTATGGGAATGTCTTATCATCTCCCAGGCTTAAAAGATTTACATATTCACCTATTTTTCCTATTTTTAAAATAATACTAATAAATATCCTTTAGAGCAAATATTGACACTAATTCAACTCAAATCACGAAAATTCCCATCTAAGCACATTTCACACACCACATAGATCAAACACAAACTGCGGAATAACACGTAAGCGCTTTGCCCGGGAACACGTAAACTGGACTCTTGTCCCTGCTCCTCCTCCTGCCATGGCCGCTAAGGAGAGACCGACCTGGCCCTGATGACTGGCCTCCAGGACTGTCAGCCAGAAGCAGGACAGCAGCGGATGGGGTGCTGCTGTGTGTGGACAACGCTCAGCGCCAGGGCTTGGGAGCCTCACAGAGCCCTTGATTCAGGTCACTGCTGACAGTGACTTGGTGCGGGCCTTCTCTGGATGGGATGGGGGCTCAGACAGGGCTTTTGTGAACATGGCTGCGGTTACACTGGATGGCCCATCAGCCCCTGTCGGCTGGCAGCACCTCCTGGCCAGACGTCAGGAATCCACATTCAAAACTTCACTGGAGCCCTAAGTGCTGGGGTGAGTAAGCCCTGAAACCCGGGAAGTGGCATTAGGTAGGAGTGTTTGAGTGAGACAGTGGGCACCTCCAGGGCTGAGACAGCACGCACCCAGACCAGCAAGGACATGTGGGCCAGGAAAGGTGCAGGGCAAAGCCATGCGGTGAAGCCACCTCCCGGCAGAACGTCCCAAAGGGGTGGCATCTTGAGTTTTCTCTACAACACTGTTAAACAGTCACTGCTGAAAACAAATCTAAAAGTATCTTTCAAGAGATGAATGTCACTACTAGAAATCAATCTTTTCTTCTAGCTTCTGAAAAGGGTTGATGAGAAATAAATTCCAAAGGGAGAATTTTGAAAGAGAGAATCTTGTTTTGTGGTTTTACAGTAAAAAAAAAAATAAAAAAAAAAAAAAATTAAAGGCCACGTTTAGGTGTTTGTACTGGTGAATCGTCAGTGCTTCTCCAACAAAATTCTCTGGTGTTAGTCTCAGTTAAGGTCAGGACTCCTTCAGAGACACACGCGGTCCTCATATGACCCCTGCTCTAGATGTACACCAGTCCTGATCTTTGATCATGAAAACAGCAAACACTCCCATTTCCACACTACATTCAACTGCCTTTCAAGTTTAGAACATTCTGCAGTAAAAAAAAAAAATCAAAAAATTTCAAAGCATATAATAATAAAATATGAAACAGAGTTGAAAGTTAAGAAATGATTTATGTAATGAACAGTGATGTCCTGTACAGTTAAATAATAGGTTTTATTATGAAACTGAATGTGTCAAGATTACAGAAAAGATGAAGTTCTAGCTTCCTCCAGGGTCACCCAGCAAGCCAAGAGGAAAAGGTCTGCGAAACCGAGGTGGCCAGGTATCTGCCACCTGCTCCCGGCAGGTTCAGGGGTGGCACCTACAGCCTGAGTGAGAGGACAGTGAGAGCAAATCTCAGAAAGTGGCTCTCAAGACCTCTCCATGCACCTGTGTCCCCTGAGCTCAGATAGTGAGGCCCCAATGCCATGACCTGCTGTGCAGTGTGATGGGGACAAACAGCTCTGTGCAGACGTGTGTGCTTCTCTCTCTCTCAGAGCAGCGAGCCACATTAACATCCTGTTCCCGTCACTTCCATATAGAAGGTGAAGGAGATTATCACTGCTAAACCAAGTCATGGGGTCACCTCTGACTGTGCTTCAGGAGCCACACCATCTGCCTCAGGAGTCGGTCGGTGGAAGAATTGGAGGTGTATGTAAAAAAAGTGTTTAAATCTAGAAATGTATTTTCTAGGGGAAAACAACAACAACAACAACAACCGAAACCCACACACCTGCCACCCATCAGCTTGGCACATTGGTCATGGAGCTTGTCATAACACTTCACTCAGACTATCTCCAAGTCAGGCAACTTAGTGGACTTTAAACTGTCATTGAGAGTCAGCTTGACAGGGAGACCGAACCTGCCCACCCACCCGATTCTCACACACGTGGCAGGACATCAGCATGGGCTGCCTGAGGCTGGGGTGCTTCGCCGTGAGCTAGCTTCCCGTCACATTATCTTCTCCGAAGAGAACATTTTTTCGGCCATTTCAGATCTGGTCATGATTTCCTAAAAAAGAAAAAATAATACTCATCAAAATGCCAATGCATTCTTCAGTCTTGTTACAGTTGCAGTTTTGTGGGGACCCAGGTATATGCCACACATACAGGTCTCACATACAGGAACACAGAAGCCTGAGGCCCACCATCTCCGGGATGGCCGGCTGGTGCCTGCTGACGACGAGGGGATGTTAGCACACTGCCAGTGAGGACACCTGAGTTCAAGTCATATGGTGGGGTGGGCAGAGATCATGGGGACGGGCCTTGCTATACCAACTCTGTACTTTGAAAGGATAAACCACAGCTGGTCCAGGGGACAGGCTCCTGAGGGGTTGGTCCGGGTGGAGCTGTCAGCCCTGATGTGGTGGCTCTGAGTCCAGGCTCATGTGCCCTGTGGCCTCCCCCAGCTCCCCATCCCATGCCAGCCAGTCGCCAGCCTGAGAGTGAAGGCCTTGCCCCTACCTCTTGGCGAGCAGTGGCTGCATCTCATCCTACAGACAGCACCCACACTGTCCCAGCACGGCCACCCTCAGCGCCCCACACAGCATCTCCACTGGCCGTCAGTCCTCACATCACACTTGCCCCAGGTCCCCTTCGGTGTTCAGATGGTCTGTAACTAATCTTCCCTCAAAACCTTCCTAAATCCACACCCATTATTCGATGTCCTACTTAGCCAATGAAAGTCAGCTAGGAACTCTAACACCCAGCCAGATATCTACAAATATGAAAATAATTTAGATAAGTGGCACCTTCTAAACTCTTCCCCATGTACCAGTGAGAAAATCAGGCTCGAAATCTTGTACAGCAACTCCCCCTTCTGCCGCCTGACACACACTTATCTTGCTCCCATTTTAAATGAGGACCCAGGTCCTTTAAACTTTACCCATGGATCAACGTGGTACCTTTGGCCTGTGTGATCAGTGACCGCTTTAAAAGTAATGTTCACTTTTTCTAAAATGCATTTCTGCTTTGTGAGGATAAGAGCCCAGTGAAGGGCGCAGAGACACTGTACCTCGTCTGAGTCCAGCAGCACGGGCACAGCCCTGAAACGAAAGGAGAGGAACAGCGAGGTTAGTGAGGCGGCCCCTACAGGGCCTATCTGCGCGGCCACCACCTGCCACCCCTCCACCTGACACACAGTGCAGATGTGGCACCACGACAGAGGACTTCACGGCAGCATTTTCCTGGTAGCCCCAACAGGCAAACGGGGCCTTCTCACACAGGGGGGTACCAAAAAGGGGCATGGACAACCAAGAGGTCAAACCTCAAAAACTGATGCAAGCCATCTACAAGGACAGACATCAGGGTGCAGCGCTTTGAGAAAGTGGAGTCGAGACTTGGAAGGAGGAGGTGGCTCTTGGGTGCCAGCGATGTTCTGTCTTTTGAATTGTGTGCTTGTTATGGGAGCATGCGCACATCGAAAATTCCCTGAGCTACCTTACTTAGAGCTTGTGCACTTTCCAGAATGTGTTATACTCCAAAAAACTCCAGTAAAATACGAAAACAGAAGCCAGGCCAGACCAGCAATGTGAGCAGCTTTTGTGTGGGGGTGTCAATGCAAAACCATTCGAAGGTGTGGTTCCAAGCACAATGGCTCCAGCCACATGTTCCCTAAGCTGCTGGGTGACGGTCTGCGTGATGACGTGCCCTCTGATTTGCAAACCCATGTCACATGCTGTGAGATCTTAGGATCGTTTCACTATGCACAGGTATAGCAGATTATGTTAGATGCCTTGAATACACACAATTTTTACTAAACACATATTTGAAAGAGATGAGCAAACATGTTAAGAAAGGCGGTGTGTATGAAAATCAGGTATTTGCTCAATCCCGTGCTTTCCTCACCACCGCCTAGGTATAAACAAGCAGAGGGCAATGGAGAGGGAGAAAGCTATAGGACACAACCTGTGCTCAAAAGGATATGACAAAAAGGGAAGACAAATGCAGCCTTGATGTGTGAGGACTCTGAGAGGGCCAGCCTGAGGGGCACGTCTGTGCCAGGTGACACCATGAAAATTCCATCCACACACAAGCTAGGGATGCAACCCACAGCTCGGGCCCTGGTGATGGCTGGGAGACTGACTGACGTGTCGGAGGCGGCTGGGACAACACTTGTGAGGAGGGGAGAGGGCGGCTTCAGGGAGAATGCAGACCAGGCCCCTTGGGCCCAAGGACAGTGGCTGGGCACTCAGTCTCTGGTTCAGCGATGAACATTAGCAATGTCAACGGCTGGTACTTGTGTTGTTAGGTAAGTGACTGAAACTCATCACGATCACCCAGCGCAGTGAGGAGGAAGGTGGGCTACATTAAGTCGACTGTCGTGGCTCATCAGAGAAGAGGAAGCACCGTGATGAGTGCAGTGTGTGCTGTCGTGACCTGCTGGGGCATCTGTTTACACTGTCCTGTGACTTGCAAAATCTTTGCTCTGTTTTTACAGATGTGTAAAAAAGGGTTTATCTGTGTATGAAGGCTAATTGCTAAACTCGTTATGGAAACTGTACTCTTAATTTTGGGGAGCAAAATTTGCTAAATTTCTTGTGTTTTCAAAAGTGAACAGATTCCCAAAAAAGTAAAATGTTGGAAACTTGGATTATACAACTCCACTCATTTCACATAAATGGTTCATGAGAATGTAAAATGGGACATTTCAGCCTTTATATTCCAAAGAATCTTTGCAATTTGGCAGACGTTTCTATTTACAGGAAGGAGCAGAGTGGTAGCTCTCTCATACAGAGAACTGACCAGAAGCCTCACCACTTTCCACCAAGATGTTGAGGGTCTGTGAGATGGTTTCCTCCTAGAGGGCTCAGTGTTCAGCTGCTGAATCTGTGAGAAACGGCTGCCACCTAATCTCAGCCTCTCTACACACTGTTGCTCAAAAACTGCAAAAACCTTTAGGGCTACAAATGAAGCCACATCACCTTGTGGCCATTGGTGTTGCCAGAACACTACAAACCTGAGGCTGCATGAATAAATAAATGCCAGTGGCAACAGGTCCCCTGCCATTACTGCAAGGCCACGAGCACAGAGTGGGGAGAGAAGTTAGGGGCACTGTGTGCAGAGCAGATGGAGGGAGGACTTGGCCAAATTTGTTACTATACAGTTAAGTAACACCAATCTCTCCCAACAAGAAAGTTCAAATTTCAGTTACTCAAAAGCACAATGAGATGTCACTTCAAAAGGACTGGCAAGAAAGTGCAGACACCAGAAGGTTCGTGTGTTGCTGAAAGGGTCAAAAATGGTTCAAATGCTTGGAAAACAGCTTGGCACTTCCTCAAAATGTTAAACGCATACAAGCTAGCAATTCCATTTCTAGGTGTACACCCATAAGAAATGAAGATGTAATCCACACACATGCCTAGAATCACCAAATTCACAGTGATGGAATCCAGAGTCAATGGAGAAAATCCGGAAGGCAGCCCCCAAAACCAAAAAAAAAAAAAAAACCCGAAAAACAAACAAAAAACCAAAAAAATACACACATCAAAAGGTACAAATAAAACCCACGTAACATGGGGAGGAACAAAGAACTAAAGTGGACTTCTTCCTGAATTGTGAGAGCTGGAAGACATTCAAGTGACAATCTTTGAAGTGTTGGAGGGCAGGGGTAAGGGGAGTCAACCAAGAATTCTATTCCCAACAAAAATACCCTTTAAAAAACCTGGAACAAAGACTTCTTCAGACAAACAAAACCTGAGAGATCACTGACGTAAAAGGGGTTCTTCAGGCAAACAGAAAGTGTGAGTGGGAGCAGGGGAAGGAAGGAGCAGGGTGCGAGGACGTTACCCCACCGGGCCATGCCGACTGCTGCCCACTGTGGAAACAGGTGCTTGGAGTTACAGAGTCAGACAGAACACAGATGAAGACGACCCTGAATCTCCCAGAGTTCCCAGAGGGCGCTCTGCACCCTTTTCCTATGCTCATATTTTCCCTGCAATACATGGTATTGTGGTTACATGTGTTAAAGGAAATGTTTTACATATGTTTGGACTTTTCCATAACAGAGAGTTAAAACAAAAGAAATGATTCTGATCCTATACATTTAGATCAGAAAAGGCTGGACATGGTGATAAAGCATGGGCATTAAAACACCTGTTATGCGGAGAAAAGTGGGGAGAGAGGCAGACCAAGGCAGGGTGTGTTTTCTTTGTAATTTGATGTGACGTAAATCAGCCATTCACTACTGGGAAAGGGGCCTATCAAAATACACAGAGGTGAGCAGTCTGAAAAGCACATGATGAAGCATGAATGTAGCAGCCTTTTACACTTGAGCCTAAATTAAGGTTCAAACTCTAACAGGATATTTACACGTCTGTGAATGATGACGGAATATTTTCTTCCACCCACTTCAAATCTTCATCCTGTAGAAAGAAATATTTACATATTAGCATTTGCTTAGTATCACCTGAAAGTAGAATTTTTAAATAGAATGTATATAAAATTTAAGCACTTAAATTCAAATGTATGACATTCTTTTAATTTCTACATGTCCTAAGAAGTTAGCACTAATGCCACACAAATTAGACTAGTATCTTCTTAAAGATGCAAACAGACAAAAATATGGATTTAGAGTTTTTGTACTTCTTGGTTTCAGTTAGATGCACAGGTGTTATATTTCTGTCCTGAAAAACCACAGTAAAAATACAAAATTGATTTATACAATAGAAAATAGCAAAAAAAATTGATTTGTGTTGATTTTTTGCTCCCAGAATTCATTATATCTACTAATTTGTTCAAGTTTTTGTATCATGCATGTACAATTTTTCAAAAGAAAAAGATGATGGTACAAATATTCTAACTTTACCAAAAAATCTATTATTTCTTTTACTTGTATTTATGTTTACCTCTCTGTAGGAGACAAGAAAAGTAAGTTGGGTACCTAATTTTTTTTTGACAGAAACTTGCTTATAGTTATCTCACTGGGAGAAACAAAAATAAAAGGTATATGAAATATTTTAACTTATAGTGTAAAATAAATGAGATTGTTTCTTTGTATTTTACCTGGCTACATAGAATACTCTGGTTCTGGTTTAATCACATGGGATACTCTGGTTCTAGCATTTCTTATCTCTTGTTTCTAGAGACAGACAAAGCAACTGAGCCAGTATTAACAGGAATACAAGTTATCTGAGTGAGTCTAAAATAGAAATAAGTCAGTGAAACATATGGCCCGCAAATTCTGATCAAGAGCTGACTACACTTAATTTAGAGAAACACATCCCCTGATGTGTATGCAAATATTGAGCTTTAAAAATAAACTGAGATCCATCCCTAAAATAAGAGGAAAATACAACAAATGGAAAGTATCAAAGCTCTAACACCAGAATATTAAAATTGTTCTATTTTTTTTAAAGTTTAGTTAAATTACCATCAAACTACTCAAAAAACACATTTAAAAAAGTTATTAAAGATAACAGAGCTGCGTAGCGGAAGCATGCTGGGCCCATAAAAAATTATTAACTGCCCAAAATAAAAATTAGAGAATTTACCAAATCCAGCAACTAAAACTGTTCTTATATATATGTTACTCACAAAATTGTCAGCAGTAGCAGGTTTAGCTGTCCCATTGGAAACAGGTTTTGAGGTTCTTAATTTTATTCCTTCAGCTATAATAAAAAGCATTATAGATATAAATATGTGATATTATAAAACATTTTCCCTCACAGCCTCACACCCAATGACCCAAAAAGGAATGATCGCACGTGTGTCTAAAGGGAGGTGACAGTATTTGTAGTTGTTTCCTTCCCACCTTTCTTTTAGTTTCTGAATCTCCCCTGAGCTGCCCCCTGGCCCAGCAATCTGTTCCCGTGGATTCTGTGACATGTCTGTGATAACACCCTAGAGTCCTTCCTGCTAGGCAGGACCCAGGCAGCTCCAGGTCTTTCTGAGCGGGTCGTCTATGACCACGGGCACTGTGTCCTGCTGGGGATGCAGCGTGCAGACTGCATGCAGTTCCCTGGTCTCCCGCCCGGAGGCATGGTGCTTCCACAGATGCCAGGACACAACACATGGCCCACTGAGATCCTGCATGGGTGTGCTCATGGATTTTTGGGGAGGATTTACTGAGGCTGGCGGTGTCCTCAAGTGAATTCCAGTTGTCCTAGAATACAGTCTCTCCGTTTTTGGATGGCCTCTGGGGCTTTATGGAAAGCTACAGTGCTCACCTGAGCATGTCCACCTGGTTGGGACCTGGATTTAAGTTCTGCACAGGCAGCTGCTGACACACCCACCCTGCTTCACAGCCCAATGGCATGGTCACCCACCCCCGGTGTCTCACTCTACACTCTCCTGGCACAGGCATCAGGGAAGACCCAGACCACAGCTTTCTGGACCATTCCCCCTGTGGCTCTCTCTTAGTTCCTTTCAGGCATTCTCACAGCCCATGACTCAGTAGGACTGCACTTGTACCCTGAGCTGCCATTCCTGTGGGCAGGTGGGCACTTTGGTCACGGGCTCTGTAAGCATGGGGCTCACGGAGGGTGTGGCTCACTTTTTTTTTCAACAGCCAAATCTCCAGTCTGCCTGCTTTTTGTTGCTCTCCAGGCCTTCATTTAGGAAAAATATTCTGTCCAGAGTTTATACTTCCTGTGAGCAGGAAGTGAGCCAAGTATCATTCATTCCTTCATTCCTAGAGCCAGAACCTGGACACACTGAACTTAATGCCTTTGCTATGAATGAGTCTTTCCGGTTTCTTTTCTTAATAGGAAAGTCAGAGAACCATGAAAGAATCAGTTGTGAGAAGAAGATGAGAAGAAGTAAAAGAAAGTGGGGACACTGAAGATGCACTGATTATGCTGCAGTTTTTGCCGACTGGGACGATCATAAAAAGTTCATAGTATTTTAGACAATTAGAGAAACAAACAAAAAGTGTAGAAAAGAGTGTTAGTAATAGAAGAAGCCAATGTGAGAGGAAAGCACCTCAACACTCAGACTTTAAGAGCAAACAGGTAACAAAAACTCAAACTACATTAATAATCTTGAAAATTTCATTACCAACTTTTCTTCTTCCATTTACATAATAGAGGCCTCTGTAGATGCAGTTTAAAGAATATCTTATAGGAAAAAAATGTATCTGACCTTGCATGACAAGTAAAGGTACAGTATTTCTTTGTTATAATAAATACAATGGTCATTCAACAAGAAAACGTATCACTCACTCAAATTTTCAGATGTCACCATAAATTCTTCATCTTCATCATCAGAATCATCTATTAAGGGCATGAAGGCATATCTGTATTGAGAACAAAGAATTGTTCTACTAGTGTGTCTAAGCCTGTTCAACTTCAGTTATAAGTAAAAGTAGTCATTACATTAAAAATATCTAATTTTAAAAAGTTTCTCATAAATTAAAACAATAAAAATGTAATTATTTTACTCCCAAATTAGAAAGGCGATCGTAAAGAAACCATGCACCTAGAGCCCCTGCCCCACTGGTAAGGGTGGGACCGGGAGAGCCCGGTCTGGGGAGCAGCCCTGCAGCCTGTCATGCCCAGGGCGCGGATTTCCTGCTGCACCCTCTCCATGTCAGATCCACCAGCCTGCCCACAACCTTTGACTCATCCCCCAACTGGGGAGACTGCAACCTGACTGCAGAAAAGACAGCACAGGCATGACAGAGCCACGCTACTCGGCCCAACAGAGTTCAGAGATTACCGCTGACAGGAATCCGAACCCAGAGCAGCGTCTATGGTTGGGGGCTGCTGACATGGATGCGTTGCATCCACAGTGGGCAGTGCTGGCCTGTGACTGCAATCCCAGCCGACGGTGACTGCACTGTAACAGGGAGGCACAGGGCAGTGCCTGTGTGTCATTGCTATTGCATGTTTTTAAAAAGGGAGATACACGATGGCACATACTCTTTCATTTTCTCCCTACAGCCACTTCCTGGGGCAGAGGAGGGGCAAAGAGGGTGGGGCACCTGTCATGGGTGAGTCACTGTCACTTGTGGGGAATAACGCACAGCCTTCCCAACTGAGCGCTCCAGCTCCATCCTGTTCTGCCCCCCTCCCCTTTCTGCACTGCACCTCCCAGGTAGAGCCAGCACTGACCCCCTGCATATAGCCATGTCCTGCATGACCTATAAGCATCCTCATGTCCCTACTCGCCCAGAAACGCACAACCATCCAGCTTGGCTCTCACTGCCCGGCTCCGTCCCTCTCTGCCTTTCAGAGTCTGGAGTCTTCCTTACCCTGCCGTCACTCTATACCCACTTTATGCATCTTGTGCTTCGATGTCTTGCACCTGTTATGTGTCTCTACTAAATTAGCCTTCTGAGAAGCACGCCCACTTCCCCGCAGTCTCTATAAATGCATTAACACTACAGCAGGTGATCAACTAACACTTGCCAAGTGTGACCTTTCCTATGTTCAGTACCTCTGATTATTTGCTGACGGTCTCCACAAAAACATTATTACAACAAGGATAAGCGAAAAAAGGAAGCTCCAAAATGCGTCATCAACCCAGCGCTCCATCCAGTCCTATAGTAAGGACAATTCAAACATGGAAAGTTAATTTTCTGATAAACATACAGATATCCCGTTCAAACAGTGTACGATGACAAGTACTAACAAAATCTTTCCAAGTAGTAAGTCTTCCAAATAAATAAGTACACATTTTTTTCCAAGAAACATAAAAATGAAAAAATGCTATCTCAACATCATTGCCTACTATACAGCCTTAGAGCCAGGCAGGTGAGTAAAATCTCAACATAAATTATAAAGCACGGTATCATAAAAAGAACTAGAGGACGAAGGAGCGGTCGAGGTCACTAGACGTGTTTGCTAGACAAGAACAGTTTTGAGGCAGGTAACAGCAGAATGAGAATCAAGGTAACATGGGTATGGCAGTCCCCTCATCCGCGATCTCAGTTACCTGCAGCTAAATGCAGTCTGAAAACATTAAATGTAAATCCCAGAGATAAACAACTCACAAGTAAATTTGAATGAGACCAAGCTCACATAACTCTACTATAAATGTTACTACAGTTGTTCTGTTCATTAGTTATCATCGTTTCTCTTACTATGCCTGATTTATAAATTAATCTTATCCTCGGTGTGTATGTGTAGGAGGAAATACAGGGGGTCCATGGTCGTGGGCGCCCACTAGAGGTCTTGGGACGTGTCTCCCACGGATGACGGAGGACTGCTGTATTTCTGACATTGATGACATTAGAATCTCTGATGCAAAAATCTCAATGCAGTGTTTCTCCCCTAATAGGCTATTCTGTTTTTAGTGAGAGAGAAGGTATTATCAAATATTGTTCGAAATGTTGCTAAAAGGCTGTTTAACATTATAAACATTCCCTTCCATAAAATTTCAGGGTTAACAGAAAGACTTAGAAAACAAAAATAAAAATCCAAGAGATACTTAGAGCTCACAGTAAAAATACTGAGGTGAGGGGAAGAGAGAAAGGGGATTCTAGAAAGTCTGCCTTCTCTCACTGAGTCACCCGCAGGCAGCAGAGGCCAGGGACTGTCACAGGCTGTTTGTAGCTGTTTGTGTAGAAAAGGGGATGAGCCCCTAACTCCAAGTCCTTAAGAAGGGCCGTTTATGGTTTCAGTGCAATGGGCACACCTGCTTCTAAGCTGAGAGCCCATGGGGAGAGTGTCTGGGTGTTGGGGATGGGTCTACCACCCCAGGAACACACCAGGCTTAAGGGTCACCATCCTGTTAGGGATGGAACAGTCCAAGCTTATGGAGTGTGGGAGCAAAGAGACTCCCTGTTACCTTAACTCATATAAGCAGACTATTTTTTCAAATATATAAAGGGAAGGTGAGGAAGGTATAACTGGAGAAGCAGATTCAGGAGGACTTCAGATTCAGTGAAAGGAGGCAAAGGCTTTTACAATTCTGTACAAAATAATTCAAGGTAAATAGAAAATCTCCACTAAAATTACTTGGATTCACAAAGACAAACTAAATTCTTCAACATTACACAAAATAGTACAATTATAAATGAAAATGGTTTAAATAGGAAGATTACACTTACCGACTGACATTTGGCAAATCTAAATGTCTTAGTCGTCCACACCATAAATACTGTGGAAGCTGAAACACACCAAAAAAGTCACCTTTGAAGGAGATGTGATCCTGAACTTACTAACTATATTAAGAAAAAGTGCAGACTCACCAAGCACAGCGAAGATCAGGGTGTTTGTAAAGTGCCTATATAAAGAGAATTTCACCGTGTTCTTCCTGAGCCTCAGAGTCTTCATTGTTTGTGCCAAACTTATAAAAATGTGAAAAAAATTAAGGAAAAACATCTCAAACAGTAATAAACAGTTATAATAAAAATGTAATAAGAGTCTTCCACTACATTTCCACAGTTAGGACTGCTGAATAGCCATCCTTCAATTTAGAGCTGGTAACAAACCTTGAAGTGTAATGTTAGCCCATGCTGCAATATCATGAAACTGACCTTATCACAGATGCTGCCTCACCATCCACCATGGCTGGAAACCAAACGAACATGGAGGACACACAGGCAGCCCCCTGCCCTGCTTGTCACTGCCAGTGCCCCGCCACAGGGCAGAGCAGCAGGCCCGCCAGTCCCAGGCCAGGCACCCACAGGCCCCACAGGACATCCCACAGGGCCTGTCTTTTCTGTTTCTCACTTATTTTGATCTTTTGAGTCTATTCTCATGTTACCCTCTCAAGGACCATAAATAAGGAGTTATGTCATCTATCAATTCCATTCTATCCATTAAAACCCGAAACATGTCAAATAGAACAAATCTGGACTTAGGTAAGGAGGGACTTCATTCTGAAGGTCATGGTGGAGGGAGAATGTCACAACTATGGGATCTCAGCATTCGTGGTCACACAGGACAGGGCTGGGCTCCGACAGGCAGGAGTACACAGGACCACATGGCTTAGGAGTGGGGTGTGGGTGGCGCATCAAGCGACGAGCTAAGAATGACATTCTGAATCTACAGAGCTCTATCTGCATTTGGGGGCCTCTGTACAGTGCCCAGCTTGGTCCAGCTTGTTCTGTGGCCCACATGGCAGTTATAGGGCTGAGCCTGAGAGGACAGGGGTCACACTCCCATGCATACCTATTGTAAGTCCCAGATACTCATGAACCAAAAACTTCATTTTAATACTCGAAACTACCCAAATTGCTTTTCAATCTTTCTAAATGACCCATAACTTGGTATTAGAAGATGAGTGTCTAACACGACACAATGAAACTGTAAGACTACTGTCAGAATTTACAAAAATGCTAATATGCTGTGTCCTTTACATATCACCAAGACAAATACTTTCTAGAAATTCTTGACTAAAGCCAATTTTCTACATTAAATATCTGATCTTGTTTAATAATCCAAAAGTAATTTTTAAAAGCCAAGGAAAAAAAATTACAAGCAAATTCAAAACTGCTAAGCCTGTACCCATAGGCATGGTAAGGGCAGGGATGCTTACATACCTCTTGGGTCAAAGTCAGAAGGAAGTGCAAGGAGAGCATGTGGTCCTCTACCCCCACCTCCCGTGAGAAGCCACAGGGCCCTGCAGCTGCAAGAAAGGATATCCACCAGCACAAGCCAGAGTCAAGAAGAGACAGGGGAAGGCTTGCCAGAAGCACAAGATCAGAGTCATTTGCCTGTAGCAAACAGGAAAAAAAAGCGAAAAAAGAGGGGAGGTGGCTTCATGAGAAAGGCTGTGCTTTGAATTTTTCAGACCATTTCTGCTATTACTTTAGAACTAGATTCATACAGGATTGGCTGCAGTAACTTCACCAAAAGCAAAGGCAGCGAGGTCCTGAGACAAGCACTGGATTCTCCCTGCAGTCCTGCTACCCGCCTCCTAGGTGTGCCCACACAGCCTGACCCTTCCCTAGGGCGGTGGGTGCTCGCAGGGAAGTACTAACAGAATGGGACCTGCAGCCCTCAGCGGGAACACAGTTCCCGTGCACAACCGACCAAATGTCTTCAAATGTGTTTTAATGCAGAAAATATGAAAATGTCTAGAGTAAAATGTTTACATCACTCCCTGAGATCACATTTACTTAACTATAATTTTATTTAGTAAACTTGAATTCTAAACTAGTAGCTCTGAAGAGAAGCAGAGGTGCTTTTTAAGCAAGTCAGGCAGAAAAAGCTCTAAACCTACCATTATTTCCTAACTGTACTTGCCTCAGACTCAGTGGCTACATGGGTACAGTCTGGGAGGTTCTTAAACACACTAGTGCAAGCAAAACGCCTGCATGGGGAGCCGGGGGGCTATAACCTGTGGAGACAAGCTCCAGGCCTGTCTCATTTCCAGCACCTAAGCAAGTTTGGAACCACTGCTTTAGAGAAGGAGAATAACAACTTAAAGGTTTGTTTTAACTTGGGAGTATACTGACAATTCATAAACAGGAATTTAAAGAAGAGATTTAGGAAAAAATCACTGGTGAGAGACAGTGCCACGTTTGCTAGCACACCTGCTTCCTTGTGGACAAGGGACACAGGCAGATTCATGTCCCTTTCACCCTTCCCTGAGAGACAAAGATGAGAAAATAAAAAGAGTACAAGGAAAACAAAAGAACATTTCATGTTAAAAAGTGAAAGACAAGTACCAAAGACAGTGGAAATAATAACTCAGTAAAAATTAAACCACTCATAGGAAAGTTTCAGAGAAGACATCAGTGTAGTAGAAACGTACAAACACTGCTCTGAGACCTGCATAAGCCACTGCACTCTGACCAGGTGCAGTCCTTCTAGAATGCCCTCCCAGTCTCATGAAACCTGTTGCGGGGGGGCCCAACTTCGGGCGCCTACTCAGTGATGGGTCTCAGAGATAAGCTCATATCACCTTAGGACTTCTGCTGGATTGTACCTCCTGCATCTACCTGTCCTGAACCCGCTCTCCTGCTGTCCTACTGCCATCTCTGGAGTGCTCGAAGCTGGGGTGCCTTGGGAATTCTCAACAATGGTCACCCTCCTCACTGAAGTTCTCCCAATCTCCACACCAGGGTAACCCCTGGCTCTTCCACCTCACTTCACCCTGGTGCCCCTCCCACAAGCATGACCTGCCCACGGGGCCTCCCTGGCCCCGCCCCTTTCACTGTGCCCCTCCATCCTCTGCTCAACTCTTTCCCTCTCATAGGTGGCCCCGGACCTTTAACACCAATTATGATTCCTCTTGCAAACCTAGGCTGAGCCTTCCAACTCTTTTCACATTAACGCCCCCGGCGGCTAAAACCTGTCCATCATGGTCTCTTCTCCAAGGTCACCTCCTTGAGAATGGCATCACTGCTCCAAGTGCCAAATAGGGCAGGCAGGACTTCTCTGGAGCCTCCCCTTTTCTGCCATATTTCCCAGCTAGTCTACCAAATGGAGTCTTTTTCCATGTCCTCTGCCCTATTTCCAGTCCTCACCACCTCCTTCTTGGACCTCTGCCAATGGACTTCCTATCTGGTCTCTCCTTCTCTAAGTCATCTTTTTGTGTCGTCCCTGAGTTCTTTCTAACACAGATTCCGCATTATTCACCAGTGCAGCTTTAATCCCCTCTACCTTCTACCTTCAAAGAAGGGCTAAACTCTGGAGCCTGCAATTCTACTTTTTCCTTTTGGCCCTGCCTTCCATGACCTACAGGCGGCTATTCTAGCACATTCTGCCAGTCTGTTTTCATGCTTCTGGCTGTGTGGTTGCCATTCTTCCCACAATGCCTCTTCCCTATTTGTCCTCCCAGACTCAATGTAAATGTCACCATCTCCATGTGCCCTTTCCTATCTGCACAAGACCTCTCTAAAATGTTACTACTACTGATGCATGTTCCCAGCTGTGTGTGTGTCTGCTCTACCAGACTGTGGGGTCCTTCAACACAGGGAGTGTCTTTTCCTCCTACGCCTCCTCAGTGTGTAGCACACAGTGAGCATTTAAGTTAGCTTGGGGAGTTGTTACTTTTTCACCTTCAACTAAATTCCTATCTTGAGGTAACAATAACACAAAACTGTATTTACTATTATCATTACAAATTAAAAGGAATGATTTTCATGATATAACAAATTATTTTAGAAGGAATATAGTAAAGGATATGAACCATACAAAAATGGAGTCGATAACTGCTAAAATTATGTCACCAAAAACAACGGCTAAATGGCTAGAACCCTGAAAGATAAAAACAGAAAAAAATGCTGAATTTCATTATATTACAAGAATTATCATCTGATGAAGAAAAACAATTTAGCTCATAGCATCACTTTACAAAGGCCACATAAAAGATTTTACTTCCTAACAGAATTGTGTTTAAGGACATGGGAAAGATCCATTTGGGCAGCAACAGATGCTAATTTTTCAACAACCTGTTTGAGGACAAGGTGATACTGAACTACATACGGAATGGCAAATAATAAGCACCATGTCCCCACCCCACTAAGGCCACTGTGTCAGTTTCTCCTCTCCACACCAAACCTACAGCCATGGCACTCATGGAATGGACCCTCATCTTTCCTACTCACATGAAGGACATGGAAAAAGGCAAATAAGGAAAAGGAATGGAGTGGAAGGGACAAACAGCACAGATTATCCACTTTGCTCTAAGCGGGAGCTGACAGAGAAGCACATACTGACTGTACAATCTTAAGGAAATACAGAGTATGTACTATACCTATATGTGGAATATTTATCTTCTGTTTTCTTTCTAGCAGATTAGTTTCCTTAGCTATGTAAAAATGCAGAGTTCTTCATTATTATGTAAACGTAAAAATAAGTACTCCGTTCAAGAGTCAAAGATAAAATAGCAGGTCTACTTAACCGGATGCAGACGCATTAAGACAACAACAGGAAGAAGAATGAGGCTACTTAACACTACCACCTAGAGTCCTGCTTCAGGGTCAGAGTGAACATGTGATGTGAACTCACAGCTCACACACACAAAATGTTCTGTGCAGTGACCCGAGTTATACATCTAGGTAAAAATCACCCTATTCTCAGAATCAAGTGAAATACAATAAACTGCTGATCACTAAGTCATCAATTATGTGATTAAGACGAAGTGTGAGCTAGAAACCTCAGGGTGTCCACTGACATAAACATTCCATCACGTCCCAAGATGGGAGTATTGCCCCAACACCAGTCACCCTTAAACGCTATCTGCTCCTGGTCCTTGCAGAAGTGGGCTCTGCCAAACCCCATGACCCTGCATCCAGAGTCAGAGGCGGCCTACGACCGAGTGAGACTTGAGAGTGAGACATAATGTCTGCACATATAAAGGGGGCACTGACACTGTCTCACGTGGCACGTGTGTAAGCTGAGGTACAAAGAAGGAAGAAATGTGTGTGGACTGCAGAACGATAGAGACAAGCCTTCCTCGTGAGGGGTGACTGTGGACACTTTGAGGGGTCAGCTCCTGGGCGACACCATGGCTGCCTCAGTCAGGTGGGTTGTTTCAGGAAGTGCTCTGGGGCTTGCCTTTTACTTCCAGGGAGTATTAAGAAGGAAAACGCCCCCATAGAAAATGCAGCTCAAATCGCGCCCTTTCATAAACTCCCCATCTTTACAAACTCATCTCAGGAGACATGAGGTTAAGCCGCAGCAACAACAAAGGGGCGGTAGGGGGGTCATGCGAATTTTACCCTGACGACTCTCATCACGCCTTCAACTGCTGCAAAGGTCAAGTAGAGGAGCCCAAGTCCAATCACTCGATGCATAACTGTTCCCAAGCGAGGCCTGGATTGGGTAAGGAAATCAGGGCAGTAAAGAAAAGGCAGGTCAGTTATGAGTCTGAATATAGTCTGGGCCTCACTTCCAACAGGACGGAAGTTGCCACCTAGTCAGATTGGTCTATCCCACCCATGGTGCTTTGTCCTAGGGAATGCCTTTCTCCTGGGGACAAGGCAGCAACTAGCTCAAAGCTGGACCTTCTGCTCTGGCACTGGGAGCAAGTGAGCACTCTGCCGCAGAAAGGGGCCGCGCCGTCACCTAGCCCAGATCCAAAAAGCAGGATGAAGAGCAGGCTGATGACACCAGGGAAGAAGTGCCAACTTCTGAGTGTCACCAGCAGAAATGATTTAGCCTTTTCTCTAACATTATTTAAAACTGTCTGGTGTCCGTTTTGTTGGAGTCGACCAACCAACTTACAACCTGGGCAGAGGAGTGGATGTCAAGGGACAGAGCCCCATCACCTTCCTTCTCTCAAGACCCCAAACCAATGTGAACAGACTTCAGTTCCAGTCTTTACATTGGAAAAAGTTAAAGTACCATTTTAATTCTTTAAAAATACAAATGAAATGGGAAACGGCAAAGATGGTGATTTCTATGGTTTCTAATGTGACAGAACTGAAATTTACTGACACCTATAAGTCAGAGTCTATTGCACATGCATTTTAACTCAAAAACACTCTTCTTAGAGTTAATTAGAAGAAAAAAATGTTTTGAAGATACTTAGGGTCATCATTCTAAAACAATCTAAGTACTCACAGTTCATGTTTCAGACCAGTTATTTCATTTAGCTTATCTGAGTTCTGGCTTTAACAGCTAATTGCCCTCCCTGTGACAGCTGACATGCAGGCTGCAGCGAAGGGATGTAATCACCAAGGCCTGTGTCCCGCATGTTAACTACTTCATCTGTCCCCTCACTGAAACACGCCATATATGCCAGTGCCTGGTGCTCCTAACTGCAGCTGAGAGGCACGTGAGACATGGCAGGGGCTCTGGGGCTGTGCCCTGTGCTGAGTCCCCAAAGCAGAGCACGAGAGGGACCCAATAAAAGTCTGATGGGAAGGAGGCCTGGCCAAGTGTGTGCTCCAGCTCACATGTGCATCCAGTACCCTTCAAGGGATGGCGCTGTGAGCTAGGGACAGCATAGGGATCCATATACGAGACACAAAACCAGCAAAGCCCCTACTGGGCTCGGTGGAGACAGCAAGAGCTCACGTACACAACCAGGGGTTTTGTAGGGGGAGGGTGGGCGCCATGTCCAGAATTCTGGCAGGTTTGCCTACTTGAATATGAAGGGGGAGCAGGGTTGAGATGGTGAGGGGTCTGGGGAAAGGGCCCCTAGTAAGAAAGGGTGGGCTATTTAAGAAAGAACAATAGCATGACAGTCAGTAGGACAGAGCTCAGTGCTCAGAGGGGAGAAAGTGAGGGATAAAGTTGGGCATCAGAGAAGCCAGAGGAAAATGAGTATAAAAGTGAGATCTGAGTTATACTCCAGGAGGTTCCCCTTAGCCACTGCTGCCTACACAACCCAAGGGAGCCCAGGCTAAGGGCTTGGGTGTACATAGGATATCAGTGGTATGCCGGATCAGAAGAATAGCTGAAGGAGGCAGGAAGCATGGGGGAGGGCGAGCCCAGAGGCCAGAGGCCATAGCAGGGTCAAAGGGCAATAGGAACTGACATGTCAGAGACAATGAACAGGAAGAGGTGGTAACAGCTGAAAAGTGGCCTTCAGTGATGTACAGGGTGCGGCTGTACAGAGAATGGCCTTGGAGTCCCGGCTAAGGGAGACGAAGGCCAGGATAGAAGCTGTCGGAGGTAAGATGGGGTCACCCAAAGACTTCCCCAGGGTCCTGGCCACACAGGACATCTGACGGTGACATGCTGAGGGGCAGGTTAGCAAGCGAAGGGATGAGTGGAGGAGGCTAGATGGTGCCAGAGCTGCAGCAAGAGGTGGAGCAGGCAGCCAGGCTGAGGCCAGGCTTCCGGGCATCAGAGGGTTTTAGGGATGAAGGGAGAAGGGTGCTCTGAAGAGGACAAGTGACACACAGGACAAGGGCCAGGAGGAAACAGTGCTGAGAGACAGGGCTTAGCCCAGGAATCTCGCTGACATGGCAGTGTCCTGTCCCCGATGGCATCCACACACAGTCATAAGAGGCAACTGTGCTAAGGAAATAGAAAATGGTTTGGACCTCGAGGATGGTTTAACATTTTCCACATCCTTAAAACTGATCCTTCATTTGTGGGACTGAGAAATGACTGGAACTACACTCAGGCACTTGCTGTGTGGACAAGGTGGGACCGCCAGTGCATGGACAGCGCTTGAGAATGCAGCCTGCACATACTTCCCTGTGTATTTGTACCAGGACACTGATGGGCGTCCCGCTCCATGGAGGCCAAGGGACAGAGACACAGCAGGACTTACTTCACGATGCCGTAGCCCAGGCTCACGATGATCACCAGCAGGCGAGCCAGAGTCCTCTTGGTGGTGGAGATCAGCTCCGCCAGGATCAACAGGCCTTGGGCTGAGGGGAGATGAATGTGCTTGCTGTGTGCACCTGTGTGGCCAGGCCAGAGCTGTTCTGCCAGCCTCCCCGGGACCCCCACTCAGTCTGCCATATGCCTGTTCCCATGGCTGTGCTCGCAGACACTGGAGCCACTTGGGTAACACCATGTTTTGGGGAGAGTCATAACTTACTCGACAGCCCAGTGCTGTTGATATTCTGGTATTCGGTATAGAAAACTGCTTTTTCAAGCATTCCCAGGAAAATGACAGCTGCGATCCAGAATTGGATTCTTAATATATCTTTCCAGTAGCATGCCAACCACACGAGCCAGAGCACGCCGTACAGGGCATACACGATGCACATGGCCAGATAGAACTGCAGGGGAGAAGATGCTGTCAGCCAGGCCTGGCAGTCGTCTGGAAACCAACATTTCCACCCCACGATTTGCTCCTTGGCTTTCTAGTTGGTCTGGAAGCTGAGAGGGCAGGGCAGAGCCATAGCTCCTAGGGGTCACTACTATTGACTCTTGGGAGTTTAAAATTTTCCAACTAGGATACAGAACCTATTTTTAGGATATGACAGACATACTCACAATCATGAGAGGCCAGTCAGAGGCAGAGAGGTATCCTTTCGGCCCCATCATAGAGAGTGAAACTGGTATGGGGAGAAGGGTAGAGAAAGGACAGTGAGCTCTATCTTCAGCTTTCAGGGTGGGCGCAGTCCCCAGCAGGCCCTAAGAACGCAAGCCGATCTGTGTCCAGCAGTTGTCCAACCACGCACCTAATCATGGCACTGCCATGAGCATGCACTCTAACACCCAGGCCAGATCCAACCTCATGCGAAGAAGAGTCACACTGGTTGTGACCTGGCCTTGGCTGGTCATTCCGGCTATTGTCTGAGATGCCGTAACGAACAGTGTCCAGTCTAGCGCAGGACTTGTGGCACTCAGCAGTGGCCCCAATGATTAAGTGCGGGGCACATTGCTGGCAGCCTGAGTAGGGAAAGGCACCCCCAAAAGGCAGAATGGCCTCCGGGTCCCTGCTCCCTCTCTGTGGCCTGGCCTGGCTCACACATCACCTCCAGGGCAAGGCCCGACCCCATGTCCCTCCAGAGCAGCCACCTCCACTGACTCCCATGAGATCTCTTCTGCAGCGATCCCTGTTCAGCCCGTGCTCCCTGCCCCCACTGGATGGGGTGTCTCTCAGTGGCAGGGCCTGGCTCCCCTCTGTGTCCCCAATGGATGAACAAGAGGAGTGCACACCCTTAGGACCCTCACATGCTGTCTGGCACTGACAGCAAAGCAGATGCTCCTCTGGAAAACGGTAGCCAAAGCGATGCCAGAGCATGTGAGAGTACCGTACTCTGGCAAATGGCTTACTGTGAGCCCGCTCCTGCATGGGTAGAGGAATTATAGTTAATGGGCTCATAGGTGCCACCCCGTGTGGGAGCTCAAGGCCACAGGAACCCAGTGGCCAGGCATGCCACCTCTACTTCTAGGTTACAAAGTGCCACTTAAAAAACTTTTCAAAAAGCAACAATTTCTGACCCCTGATGACAACCATTTTAAAAAGAATATGATCTCTTCAGTCACAATGAAGATGTCACAGGCCCAATTCTATGAGTTGAGCTTTTTAAAATTTGAAAGCATGGAGAATTTTCTATCCTGCTATGAAGTTTAAAATTTTTAAATTTATCTTAACTTAAAATTTTTTATCCATTAAGAACAAAGTTTTATGTCCCCCAGATAAACAGATCATTTTTGTGATTAATAAATTCATTTTTGAATTGTGTTTTAACAGAGAATGCAGATTTGGGTCAATGACAAAAATACAGAATACAGGAAAGGTAGGTAATAAACGTGCATGCAGTTTAACTATACCATTCAAACTCCAGTTTACATCCGTATTTTCCGTTTTAATTGAAACAATAAAGATGTGAAATCCATCTTTCCGTGTTCTTGCAACAACATCCTGAAACAGGAAAAAATATCTTGTTATTTTAAAAACTTGCTAAATGAGATATAGCTAAATGATTGTTCACCACATTTTAAAACAAATTTTAATAAATAATTAAATTAGGTTACTTTTAAACAGCACAATCAGATAACACAGAGAAAAAGAAGGTGGGCAGTGGAGGGCTCCCCATTTTTTTACCACCATCTTCCAGACTCAGACCCTTCAATGTTTTCTATTTTCCCTATTTCTACAGATTCCCTCATGTCACCATTCTATGTTGTGTGTAATATTCCCTTAAGTACTTTTTCTCATATTACTCTTCCCATGTTTTATCCAAATATCAAGTACGCAGTTTTAAATTGAACCGTGGGAGGCAGAAGTCAGATAACATCGTGAGAAATGGCTCCTATTCATATGTGGCTAAATTATTCCAATTCCCTAAGGGAGTATGTTACTAGCAGTCCCACTGTAGACTACGACTGCCACTTTCATGCAGATGCCCCTTGTATGCCCCATATTACCAGTGACTGGACTAAACTTTTCGCATGCCTCCTTCCTGAATATCCCTATCCTGCTCTTTTACTTCCTCTCACTCCATAGGTGATAGTCTATGCACCTCTTCAAAGCCAACGGCAGAGGGAGGGCCTCTGCGCTCACCAGGCCGCTAGCTAAGGTAGAAAGAAACAAGAAACGAGCAGTCATGGTGTGAAAGTGGACAGGCTGCAGCCCCAGACATCTCCTGTGGCCCTTGGCCTCTTGGTCTCCCCACTTTTGGTAACTCCCCAAAATAAAAGAAAGGCTGCACAGATGTTAACCTTAAATTAGAACTTTAAAGAGGGTCTTAAACAAAGACAGAAATGAGGATATGCAAAAGTCACAGACATATGTATGAAAAAATACTGTTTTAAATAAGACTTCTTTTTTTCTTTCCCAGTTCTAATAACCCTACTTTATATCACTCTCCAAATATCTATCCATCAGTAGATTCTTTTCGGTCTTAATATAACATGCATATATTTGCTTTGATGACAAATAAAATGATTTACCGTTGAGCCTTCTTGGTTTGAAACATTTCTGATATTTGCAATTAGTTCCTTATTCTAGAAAAGAAAATAAAATAATTTCATTTTATATTGCTGCATTTCTGTGAGGATAACAACTAAGAAAAAAGTAAAACTCTGAAAGCTGAACATCTAGGAAAGATGTTCCAGAGAAAAATTTCACTGTAGCCCACACAAGTGACTAATTAGGCTTTTGGAAAATTACCTCCTTAATCAGGGCAGTGGACACAGCCAGCAGGGAGGGCATCATGAACTCAAAGGGCCTCCAGGTGCTAAAATATTCTGCATTAGGCTTGGGTCTACACTGGCTCAGCTTTTGAAAATTCATCAGTATATTTCTGATGTGCATGCTTTACTACATGTTTATTGCACTTCGCAAATATTTAACCCCTTTAAAATTTTTACTAATGATGTATTTTCATTTTAGAATTTACAAAAAAAAAAAAAAGTGAAAATGACCATGACCTTACTACCCAGGGTGACTGCTGGGAACATTCTAGAATCTGATTTAGATTCTAGAATGCACTGAGAGGAGCAAGTGTGTTAAATGCTGGTTAAATCGAGTGCATGGACAGACTGCAGTCACAGCAGCAGGCCCAGGACTGACAGCGTGATCCCTGGGGACCCTGTGGAGCACTGCTTGGAAGGAAGGGTGGGGAGGTGTGTGTGGGTAGGGCCAGGGAATGAGGCGAACTGACAGCAGGTCACTGAGGTGGCCAAGGGTCCTCTTTCAGGGCACTGCTGCCAAGGCTATAGGGAAACACAATGGCGCCAACATCCAACTGATCATATGCGACTGCTTTATAAAGAAACTAAGCATGAATATTAACAAATTAAGCAATTTATCGAAATTTTGGTTAAGACAGAATTTAAGTCAATACTTGTGTTCACTGGAAGTGAAAAAAATTCTGTTTTACCCGATGAGACAGATACTCACGTATAATGAGGGAAACACCTGCAAATCACTGTTGCAGTCTAAGTTTTCACTTTTTGTTGTCCAGCATTCGATGTTCTCGAAATAATGACCACAAAAGTCTTCACCAACACTTTCAGGCTTCTGTGACAACTCCTACCCAAGGTGAAATTCTATGTTATCATTTATTTCCACACTTTCTATCTAAGAAGATAAGTAAAATGTAATATCTAAATAATAACAAAAATTTATTCAGTTTGGAACACTTGAAAATATGCAGTAGAACAAAACACTGAAAAGAAAAAAGGTCTGAATATAATTTTAAGTAAAGGTAAGGTGAGCACAACATTTTATCTGCTCTGATATGCTCAGACACAGCAGTACCTGATATAACCATGATCTTATAGCAAGACAGTGACTAAAGTGTTTTGAAATACAAAATACTTTGTCTGGGGCTACCTGCATCTTATCCCAGGGGTAAAAGATCTCACAGAGAAAGAAAGCAGCATTTAATCAGAAAGAAAGGTAAACTATACATCTAGCAACACAAAGCAAAGGTACAGATCCAACTGGGGGCCAGGGACACTCATTTATACACCAGAACCTGGGTCACCTCCAAAGCCAACATGGGAGTAAAATCCAAGGGCAGTGCCTGGTCACCAAGAAAAGGGTAAGCTGGCTTCCACTGCCAAATACTGGACAACCTGAGCAAAGCAAATAAAAATAGTAACAGATTATAGGTCGTAACAACCCCAAAACTGATTAGCTCATACTGATAGCTGGCTGGCAGACAGACAGACAGGTAAGATGGAGGCAGAGGGAGCTCACCCTCACAGCCGAATGCTAACAGATGTAGAAGAAAACTCGGAATCAAAAAGTCGCCATGCAGCAATCGTAGAGAAATAACTGATTCCTCATGACAGAATCATAGGATGTGAAGACAAGGAATGATGGGGAAACAGGACAGGTATCTACATACAGATACAAAAGTACTTCTTCACAAGTTACCGCTGTTAACAAAGAGAACAGCAGGGGCGTCACTGGTGAGAAATCTGGCAGAAACTTCCCTAACCAGCCAAGCACAGCAAACATCACCCAAAATGGGACAAACCAGAATTTCTGGTATGCCTGCCAAAAATACAACCTGAATCCAATCCAACATCAAAAATACCCAGTTGAGGCACACTTTGTAAAAATAAATGGCTTGTACAATTTAAATATATCGATGTCATGTCATTTAAGACCAAAAAAGAAAAATAAACTGCAGAATAGCAACATAATCCTGGATTGGCGCCTAGATCAGAAGGAAACAAAACCACAACACATCTGCTGAAAAGGAGGTTACTGGGACCCTGCAGGCATTTTAATAAGGTCCGTCTACTAGATGAGAGCATTGTCATCAGTGTTAGGGTTCGTGAATCTGATACCTGTGCTGTGTGACCTGAGTACTGCCATTCTCAGAAAATGTGTGCAAAGGAGTTAGAGTAAAGAGGTAAAATGAGAGGAAGTCAAAAAGGCAACATTCAAGGAAAATGGCATCTTTTACCCCAAATGAAAAGGTAATATAAATAAAAGTATGGAAGCCCACACGTTATTCAAATAAGGAGCCAACAGATCATAGATAAGCTGGAAAGGGACTGATTCTAAGCAACCATGGCAGTATCAGGTAACGAGCGTCTGGACGAGGACCTGGGAGCCCAGAGATTCCTGGGGAGGGAGCTTAGGCTGCAGGGCAGGGCAGGCATACCTGTAGCCTGTCCCCCTCTCTCAGGCATACCCACCTTCCCCTCCTCACCGCTTTCTGAGACCTGCTCACTCACTAAATCTACTGGGACTCATAAGCTCTAGGTACCTGTTACTAATTTTTAATAAAGTGAAACTTTAACATTTCTTTCTTAAATTAAGTTGATTTTTGTTAGTATGTGACCCAGTCCCTTTATCAATGGTTCCTAATGTCTGATTTAAATACTGACTAACATTTTTCATAAGGCACAAGAAAATGAAATGATTTGTATTCTTCTCAGAAAGCATGTACTTTGATGTAACTAAAACATCTATTGCCTAAGGACCAAAATAAATCTGTGGCACTTCTCAAACTACAATTTGTATTTCTAGCCAATTCGCTTGGTGAGTTAATAAACTTTTATATTCATAATTTTTCCATCATAGCTTTACATGCTTTAGAAATTTGTGTTAATGAGATATCATCTCATACCTGTCAGAACAGCTGTTATTAAAGACAAGAGATAATAAATGCTGGTGAGGATGTGGAGAAAAGGGAGCCCTCGTGCACTGCTGGTAGGATGGCAAATTGCTGCAGCCACTATGGGAAACAGTATGGAGCATCCTGAAAAGTTAAAAACAGAACTACCTATGACCCAGCAATTCTACTTCTGGTTCTTTATCCAAAAAAACCAAAACGCTAATTTAAAAAGATGTATGCACCCTTATGTTCACTGCAACTCTATTTACAATAGCCAAGATATGGAGGGAACCTCAGTGCCCTTTGATGGATGACTGGGTTAAGAAAATGCAGTACATATACACCATGGAATACTACTTAGTCAGAAAAAAGATGAAACATTGCCATTTGTGACAACATGGATGGATCCTGAGAGTATTATGCTAAGTGAAATATATCAGAAAAGAACAAAAATCATATGATTTCACTCAGGTGAGATATAAAATAAAAAGTAACAAATGAACTAACAAAACAAACAATAACAAACTCACAGACACTGACAACAGAATGGTGGTTACCAGAGGGGCTACTGGATGGGAAGAGGTAAAATTGGGTAAAGCGGGTCAAACATGTGGTGACAGAAAGGGACCAGACTTTGGTTGGTGAACACACACTATAAGATACAGATATTGAATTAAACTGTTGTGTTTCTGAAATTTATACAATGTTATTAATCAATGTTACTTCAATAAATATTTTTAAATATGTTTGCATTTTACTTACCTCCAGCTTAGAAAATTCATTTTGGCAGGTGTAATGCTTCAAATACCAGCCTATGGTAAACCTCACGGGCCCAGGACAATGGAAAGACTGAACTGTTTAGAAAAAAAAAGTCTAATTTTACAATAATATAGATACACCATTTTAAATTTAAAGTTTCGAGAATGTAATTTGATATAGGCTACTTCAGTGAAACAATGAGTAAAATGTTACCTAATTTCTCCAAAATTCACTGCAGATCGAGACAGATAAATACATGAAGTCAGATGATCAAAGCTGACCCACAACTGCTATACTACTACTCAATCACCTGTGAGTGGCCAAAGTGCTGACATTGCTTACTTCACTCTACAATATTCTCTTCATTGACTTATTCACTCAAAAAATACTGAGTAAGCACCTCTTGCATGCCAGGAAGGGACACAATAGTAATCAAGAACAATTCCTGATCGTGACAAAAGAGGTAAGGTGGATAAATCAAGAGAACATAACCCTAGTAAACATATATGCACCCAACATAGGTGCACCTACATACATAAAGCAATTATTGACTGACATAAAAGGAGAGATCAACAGTAATACACTCATAGTAGGAGACTTTAACACCCCATTGACACCAATGAACAGATCTTCCAGGCAAAGAATAAATAAGGAAACAATGGCCTAAAAGATACATTAGAACAGATGGACTTAATATATATTTTCAGAGGATTTTACTCCAAAGCAGCAAAATATACATTCTTCTCAAGTGCACATGGAACAGTTTTCAGGACAGACCACATGTTAGGACACAAAACAAGTCTCAAAAAATTTAAGAAGACTGAAATCATATCAACCATTTTCTCTGATCACAATGGTATGAAACTAGAAATCAACTACAAGAAAAAAAACTAGAAAATACACAAACACATGGAGACTAAATAACATGCTACTAAACAATGAATGGGTTGTTAATGAGATCAAGGAAGAAATCAAAAGATACCTAGAGACAAATGAAAATGAAAATTAATGGAACACAGAGAAACAGTCCTAAGAGGGAAAATCATAGCAATACAGGCCTACCTCAAGAAACAAGAAAAAGCTCAAGTATGCAATCTAACTTTACAATTAAAAGAACTAGAAAGAGAATAGCAAACAAAGTGCAAAGTGAATACAAGGAAGGAAATAAAGATCGGAGTGGAAATAAATGAAACAGTCTAGAAAAACAATACAAAAGATTAATGAAACTGAGAGATGGTTCTTTGAAAGGATAAATAAAATTGACAGACCCTTAACCAGACTCATCAAGGAAAAATGAGAGAGGACTCAAATAAATAAAATCAGAAATGAAAGTGGAGAAATAACCATGAACTCCACAGAAATACAATGGATTATAAGAAAATACTACGAGTAATTATATGCCAACAAATTGGACAATCTGGAAGAAATGGACACATTCCTGGAAACATACAATCTCCCAAGACTTGAGTCCAAAAAAAACAGAAAATTTGAACTGACTGATTACCACCAATGAAACAGAATAGGTAATCAAAAACCTCCCAAAAAACAAAAGTGCTGGACCAGATGGCTTCATTCAAAGAAGAATTATCACCTATTCTTCTCAAACTATTCCAAAAATTGAAGAAGAGGGAAGGCTCCCTAACTCCTTTTATGAGGCCACCATTACCTTGATTCCAAAACCAGGCAAAGGCATTACAGAAAAAGAAAACTATAGGCTGATATCTCTTAATAACATTGATGCAAAAATCCTCAACAAAATATTAGCAAACTGAATTCAGCAATACATTAAAAATATCATACACCATGATCAAGTTGGATTTATTCTTGGGATACAAAGTTGATTCAATATTTGCAAATCAATTAATGTGATACACTACGTTAACAAATCAAAAGATAAAAACCATACGATCATATCAATAGACGCAGAAAAAGCATTTGACAAAATCCTGCATCCATTTATGATAAAAACTCTTAGCAAAATGGGAAGAGGGAAGATACCCCAACATAATAAAGGCCAGATATGGCAAACCTATAGCTAACATCATACTCAATGGGGAAAGACTAAAAGTATTTTCCTCAAAATCAGGAATAAGACAAGGATGGCCACTCTCACCGTTCCTCTTCAACATTGTACTAGAAGTCCTAGCCACAGCAATAAGAAAAGAAAGAGAAATAAAAGGCATCCGAATTGGAAAGGAAGAAGCAAAACTCTTGTTATTTGCCAATGACATGACACTATATATAGAGAACCCTAAAGATTCCACGAAAAAACTGTTAGAACTGACCAATGAATTCAGTAAAGTAGCAGGTTACAAAATAAATATTCAGAAGTCAGTTGCAATTTTATACACCAATGATGAATTTTCAGAAGAAGAAATTAAGAAAACCATCCCACTTATAATTCTGTCGAAAACGATAAAATACCTGGGAATCAAATGAACCAAGAAGGTAGAAGATCTGTTTACAGAAAATTATAAGTCATTGAAAAAAGAAACTGAAGAAGATACAAATAAATGGAAGCATATACCCTATTCATGGGTAGGAAGAATCAACATTGTTAAAATCGCCATACTACCCAAAGCAATCTATAGATTCAATGCAATCTCTATCAAAATACCAATGGCATTCTTCAGAGAGTTAGAACAAATAAACCTAAAACTTATGTGGTGCCATAAAAAACCCCAAATAGCCATGGCAATCTTGAGAAAGAACAAAGTTGGAGGTATCACACTACCTGATGTCAAACTATACTACAAGGCTACAGTAATCAGAACAGCATGGTACTGGCATAAACACAGATACATTGATCAATGCAACAGAATAGAAAGCCCAGAAATAAATCCATGCCTATACACTAATTATTATATAACAAAGGAGGTAAGAATATACAATGAAGTAAAGACAGTCTCTTCGAAAAATGGTGTTGGGAAAACTGGACAGATACATGCAAAAAAAAAGAAGCTGGACCATCTTCTTACACTATATACGAGAATAGATTCAAAAAAGATTAAACACTTAAATGTAAGACCCAAAACCATAAAACTTTTAGAAGAAAATATAGGCAGTAAACTCTCTGATATTACTAACAGGAATTTCTTTTCAAATATATCTCCTTGGGCAAGGGAAACAAAAGAAAAAAATAAACAAATGGGACTACATTAAACTAAAAAGTTTTTGTACAGCAAAGGAAACCATCTACAGAACAAGACAAATGACTGTTTGAGAGAAGATATTCGCTAATGATATATCTGATAAGGGGTTAACATCCAAAATTTATAAAGAACTTATACAACTCAAAAACAACAAAAAACAACAATCCAATTAAAAAATGGGCAGAAGACCTGAACAGATACTTCTCCAAAGAGGAAATGCAGATGGCTAACAGACATATGAAAAGATGCTCAAGGTCGCTAATCATCAGAGAAATGCAAATTAAAACCACAATGAGATATCACCTCATACCTGTCAGAAGGGCTATCATCAATAAATCAAAAAACAGCAAGTGTTGGCGAGGATGTGGAGAAAAGGGAACCCTCATACATTGTTGGTGGGATTGCAAATTGGTACAGCCGCTATGGAAAACACTATGGAGGTTTCTCAAAAATTTAAAAATAGATGTACCTTTTGACTCAGCAATTGTACTTCTGGAGATTTATCCAAAGAAAACAAAAACAATAATTTGTAAAGATCTATGCATTCCAATATTCGTGGCAGCACAATTTATAATAGCCAAGATATGGAAGCGACCTAAATGTCCATCAACAGACGATTGGATAAAGAAATTATGGTTTATATATACAATGGAATATTACTCAGCCATTAAAAGAAATTAAATCCTACCATTTGCTATGACACGGATGGATCTAGATGTTATTATGTTGAGTGAAATAAGCGAGACAAAGATAAATGCCATATGATTTCACCTACATGCGGTATCTAAGGAACAAAAAGAATAAACTAGTCAAAAATAGACTCACAAATATAATGGACAATTTGGTGATGGACAGAGGGGAGCAGGGTCGGGGGACTGGGAGAATGGAGTGAAGGTTAAAGAAGTACAAATTAGTAGTTGATAGTTGGGCACAGGAAGGGGAGCATGGCAGAGGGAATGCAATTAACATTAATATCATAGCTAAGTGGAAGGCCAGTAGAGGGAGGAAGCAATTGGGGGGATTGTTTTAGGAACAATGCAGATGTCTAACCAATGTACTGTATACTTGAAACTAATTTAAATAAATAAATTTATTAAAAAGAAAGAGAGAAGGGTAGGGGGTGAGAGGAATAACAACAGAGCAGGCCCCAATGTAGTCTCATAGAGCATTAGGGATTGGTGGTGGGCTTGCTGGGGAGCAGGCTTCCAGTGGGAAGAGCAGGAGCCAGCTAGGCGAAGGGGAGGGCAGGGTACATGCAGAGGTCCAGGGTGGGTATACGCATGGCACCAAGAGGGCCGCCAGCCTGGTGTCTATGGCCGGAAGAGATGGGGGAAGCCAGAGGTCTCCCTAAGGTCTCTTGTGCTCTGCCCTGGGGTCTTCATAGTACTACAAAACATCAACAAAACAAGACAACCAACTGTTTGAGAAAAGATATTCTCTCACTTCAGGTAACAGGCTGACACGGCAACACAGACTGAAAAGGATTAAGTCCAGAATAAGAGAAAACTCTCTGGGGAGTGTTGTGACAACGTGGCAGCTGGCTTCCTTCACAGCAAGTCATCAGAGAGAAGAAGCCACAGTGTTTTTTTTTTTGACCTAGCATCAGACGTGGCATGCCATTCCTCTGTTATATTCTATTGGCCAGACCAACCTGATATACTATAGTAGCGGACTACATGGGGTCATGTATACCAGGAGGCAGGGACCACTGTGAGCCCCCCTGAAGCCTGGGAACCAGAGGGAACCCAAATGGAGCCCTGGCTGATGTTCCAGAGGCTGGTGGTGGAATGCCTGGGGCAGTTCCCATAAGCTGGAGCCACAGAGAACAAGTAGAAGTGCCCTGGACTGAGGTCCCTGGAGTCTCCAGCTGCACAGGGAGAAGCCCGATGACTCTCAAGTCCGCATAGGGTGGGGACTGTAGGAGCCATCCCCAGCCAGAGTGCAGAGGCCTCACTCTAGACGACAAGCACTGGAGAGAGATGGAGAAGGGTCACACCTTAGGAGTGGTGCTGTCAGCCCTGGAGTAAAGGTCACTCCAGACCTATCCTAAAAGAAACTAGAAATAAAACTGGAAAGGATTGAACTGACCAGAAGAAACTTAACTGTCTGCCATAACAAAGCTGGCAAAAGAAAACAGAACAGCACTGAGGAATGCAAAATCCATAATAGTTGCTGTTCAAACAAAACACTAGCTATAAAAACCAGGACAATTTGACTCATAACCATGACAGAAATCAGCCAATATGACAAAGATGATGGTTAGCAGATCCACATGTGAAAACAGATATTATATTTTCCATATGCTCAAAGATCTAAAGAAAAATCTGAAAATACTGAAATAAGATGTTGAAAAAAGGAATCAAACTTCTAGAGATTAAAAAATAAAATATCCAAAATAAATTTATTGTGTGAGATTAACATTAGATACTACAGAATAAATTGCTGACTGTGAAGACAAAGCAACAGAAATATTCAAAATGAAGCACAGAAAGAAAAAAAGACTGAAAAAAAGTGAACAGTGCACAGTGACCTATGAGACAGTATCAAGCAGTCTCACATATATAAATGAAGCCCCAAGAGAAGGGGACAGAGGGGGGATAAAGTTTCTAAGTCCATGGTCCAGGGTCAGAGGTGAGATTTTTTTCAGTGTGGATATGCAGTTGTTCCGGCATCATTTGTTGAAAAGACTGAATTACCTTGACACCTTTGCTGAAAATCAGTTGACCGTGTGGATGTGGGTTTATTTCTGGGCTCTGCAGCTGACTTCGTTCTGTGTCTGTCCTCATGCCAGGCCCACTGCTATCATCACCACAGTGTTATGCAGGCTTTGAAATCAGATAGTAAAACCCCTTCAACTTTGTTTTCAAAATCGTTCTAGTTATTCTAGGTCCTTCGTGTTTGTATATAAATTTTAGAAACAGCTAGTTAATTTCTACATAAAAATTGACTTGGATTTTGACTGGAATTAACTGAATTTATAGATTAATCTGGGAGAATTAACAGGATAGTGCTAGCTATAGATATCTCACAGATGCCCTTATTGGGCTCAGGAAGTGTTCTTTTATTTCTAGTTTTCTGAGTTTTTATCATGAAGGAGTGTTGAGATTTTTTAATCCTTCTCTGTACATAACTGAGATGATTACGTGGTGTGTTTAATTATGTTAATATGACAAATTACACTGAAAGATTCTCAACAGTGCTCCATATGGCTGCAAAAGAGGAGTCACCTAAGGGAAAGCCAGATGTCTGAACCACCAAACCGCATGGGCCTCAGGTACCAAGTCTTAGCTTTGCAGGCACTAAGTGTGACTCCGAGGACACAGAGACTCTGTTCGATGCCTTCTCCACACCACTGATATAGACGTATAACCAGGGTGCCCAATGACTCACTGGCCGTGCGTGAGTGGTCACTGAGAGTGCACGCGTAGGACCCACTGACTGGCTCCTTCAGCATGCCTTCCTGGATGCTCAACAGCAATGAGAAATTTGCTTGGTGAGGATGGCACCAGGACAAGGGGCTCAGGCGGCTGCTGCACCACACTTGCCGGCCACTATCACAGCGGTGGTCAGAGCTCGCCCCAATGCCCCCACCAATGCTGTTGGACAGTTAGCTTTGCCTGACTGAGCCCTTGTTTTCTGTGCTCTGTCCACAGCTGCCTGCAGACTCGTTCTTTCTTCAGCTGTGTTAGCACTGCTGCCCTTACTGTGGTCTACTCAGGCTGGTCTCTGACATGACCTACTTATCTTTTAAAATCAAATTCTGTGTTTCACTCACCCATATAACGTTTCCCTCTATGTAACTTTTTGTCAGCACCAGTCTCTCAGATCTTGTCTAGACAGCGAGACATGAATTCATTAAAGCAATCAGATGCCTAAATTTTTCCTCGCCCACCTTGGCCTTCAGTTTCCTCTTCCCAAATTCTTATCACCACTGATGGTCAGATGTCCCAGAGCTGTTTTGAGACACCTTGCTTTCTAGATGGCAGCTGGCCCACTTCCCTCAGCAGACTCAAGTATGGCAGACAAACCCAGCAAATGATCAGATCAGAGCGGGGGTGGTGGTGGTAGCGGTGTGTGTATGTGCGCTCTGCTCTGCCCAACAAAACACAAATCCTCATCCTGAAACTTTGACCCTGGCAACCAATGAACCCAGGAAACAGTAAGAGGAGAAGGAGCATAGTAAATGTGATCCAGTGTAAACCCGTTAAATACCGAAGACCTCAGGGTCTGTGAAGGGGTAACCCTTGCTCGGCAGAACTTATGTCAACAACATAGTCCCTAACAAGCACTGTCACTTTTGGAAGCCCTGAAATCCTAATTAAAGTGTCATGTCCAGCAATTTTTATTTGATAGTATGATCATGAGTACATTTAGAAAATTTTGAGGGGCATAAAGGTTTTAGCACAATCATAATATTTCAGAGATTCATAAAAGGAATTTATCTAGGTTTAAAAGCTGAGGTCCAGAGTCAAATTTCACAGAAGTCAAATACTCAGCCTACTTTATTAAATTTTAATTATAACTTTAAAAGAATAATCATACTACATTTTCTGAGGAAAGATAAGAAAAATCCATTCTTGAATATAACTAAGAGTTGACTGAAACAAAAGAAACCCTTAAAATGCTAGAAACACTTAGAAACAAAACATTCCTGACTTTCATAAAACACATTATGTTGCATGAGCGTTATTTTAATGGATTAGTTTGTAACATGTTACATGATGTATTGCTACATTACTATTAGTTATTGTACTTACCAGAAAACTTGATTTCAGTTGAGTTAAACATAGTTTTCTTAAATATCAAAGGTCCTGATTTCTAAAAAGAAAAACAAGAAGACATAGAAAGATCTTGTTAAATGTTTTTCTCTCCTGTTGGAGTCTAGTTTTACCCGAAAAACGTGTGGTTCTAAGGCCCGTACCCCTCCCTGTGAGCAGGTAAATTTGATCAGGCATAAGGTCTCCGCCCTGCAGTGCAGGAAGCTCGGGTGCCCCTACTCTGGTCCCACCAGTGGCCAGTGCCACCCAGGAGACAAGAGCTGTGCTGCTCCCACATAAGACCTGCCAGCGCACCCACAGTGAAGGCCCTTCTGAGGGAATACTTAGGCCTGTCCACACATAGTAATGGCTCGCCACTGTGTCCCATGGCAGTCCAGTCCTCGCTGGAGGACACAGGGCTGCGCCATCACCTTCCCGCCTCTCCAGAATTTTCTTTCAGCTCCTTCAAAGCACGGCACTCCTTTTTGTCCTTAAGACCCTGGGGAGTCTCCCTGTAACCTGACTCCCAGCCTCCCCTGTCCCTCTTCCTTCACCTGGCCAACTCCTTCTTAGCCTCCAAGCCGAGTCCCTAGGTCCCTCCCTCAGGAACCTTCCAGCTGGCCCCACAACCCCAATACTGTGTCAGTCAGTCTTCCCTTCGCAGGAACAAAACCTCAGAGGGATCGTGTTAACTGAACAAGTGGTGAGGATGAAAGCTGAACTGAGAGTCCACATAGCTCTGCCCCGAACTCCCAGCACAGCTTCAGGAACCACAGAACCTCCAGCCCGGTCTCCATTCTGGCTTGGCATCCACTCACGGCCATGTCCACTGGGGTGTCCAGCCAATGTCCCACACTCTGCTCCACAGTGCTTGCTGCGCCATCTACCCTGTTAGGTGGTGGGTGGTGCCCCCAGACCCGCATCGCCATCGCCTGAGGCCCAGGGCATGGCCACTTCATCTCACACACCTCACCTTTGTTCACTGTTCCTGCCACTGGTTCCCTGATCCTCAGTGTTTTTCTTCCTGCACTTCTGCCATGATGTGGTTGGCCCTCTGCCTCTAGACCTGAGCCCATCGTCCCTCCTCAGACAGCAGCCAACCAGCCAGTCACATATATGTCTAAACCCTTCAGTGACTGTCACTCATTCACACCCCAAATTCTACTGCTGGCCTGGGGCCTCAATTCAACCAATGAATGCAGTTTGTTGGGCCCATTCATAAAATTTTGAATTAGTTGACATAATAAAAATATGGATTCTGGTTTCATTTTCAAAAAGTAGACCTGGCAATTCTGTGTTTACCCTGCCATATGGCAGCCACCAGCTAGGGGCCGAAGGACAATGGTCCTTGTCAGAAGGGGCCTATAATCTGCAGCCCAGCATACCCCACACTGTCCCTTGGTCCTGAGCCCAGATCACTTTATTCACTGATGTGACTTGCCTCAGTCCCTGCAGGTCCTTGAGTTTAGACCCTTGGCCTCAGGCTCAAGGCCAAGCTCAGGCATGTGAGGGTCATGGTGGCCTGAGTCCCCCCTGACGCTCCTTCTAGAATGTCACCCAGCAGAAACACTACTAACTTCCTGCACTGATGCTGCTGTTTGCTGTCCTTCCCATCCCCAAGGTGACACCTACTCATCTTTGAGGACCCCACTGGGAACCGATTCCAGAGAGCAGGGTTCAGTGATCCCTCAGTGATCCAGTAAGATCCCAATGCCGCCATGTGTGGTTACTACTCTCACATCTGCTGTCCCTGCTGTGTAAGCTTGAGAGGTGGCCAATGTCTGAACTTAACCTTTAACCTTTGCAACGGCAATGGCCAGTGCAGTGCATGGCACGTGGTAGGCACTGAAACCATTTGCTGGCCTTTACCATCAAAACAACCATTTCCTGATAGATGTGCAGCACAAACACATGAAAGAAGCCCCAATCCTCCTGTCCTGTTCTGAAGGACATGTTCTGACAACCTGAAACGGGGAAAAGCCAGCCTGCTCTTTGCAAAGAAGGGCTTCGTGGACAGCTTCGGGCCTTGGTCACCCAAGACCACAGACTACGAGGGACCCAGGGAAAAGGTCTCTTCCTCATGCAGGAAGCAAAGTCATTCTCCCTCGGTGGCCTTCGGAGTCTCACGACCCAAAGCAGACTTGGCGAGAATCTTTGCCAACATGGTCAGGGCGCACCATCTGGCCGCAGCTGCCTCCCTCGCTATAGTGTTACTTCCGACTTGGCTTCGGACCCTGGCCACTCGCTCCGGGAGCGGCGTGAAACTCTGCGGGGTGGTTCTGCGTCTTCCGGTCAGAGCAATGCGGTGCCGGTGATCTGCGGCTCGGTCAGAGCCGCCCTGGGCCTCGCCCAGGGCCCCGAAGACGCCGCGTCGCCGCGCTGCCGAAAGACGGCCCCCGGGCCCGGACCGCCGTCCTGTGGGGGAGACGCTCGCAGCGCCGGGAACCGACTAGTTTCTCTTTCCGGCCGAGGAGACCAAACCGGCGTTCAGCCTCGGGCCCCGGCCCTCACTCCCACGCCCATGGGACGTACTCGCGCGGGCCGAGCCGGACACTCCTCTCGCCTGGAAGCGCGAGGGCCAGGGCCCCTCCCGCGTCCCGGGCCGGGACGGTTCGCAGGCCTCTCCGGACGCCCCCGCCCCCGCCTCGTCTCTCGTAGCCGGGGTGCCGCGTCGCCTCCGGCCACCCCCCGGCCCCAGAGCAGGGAGTGGCGGCCACGCGCGCCCGCAGCTCGCTCCGGCCGGGGCTGGGCCGGCGCCTCCGCGTGGGCCCGCCCGGGACGCCGCGGGGCCTGAGCCGCAGCCCCGCGCCCCGGACGCGCCACTTACGTTGCTGACCGTCGCCGCCCAGCGCCCGGGCTCGGGGACGGCGCCCACGGCCGCCAGGGCCCAGCAGGGCAGACACAGCGCGGCGCGCAGCAGCGGGAGCCCCGCCGGGGGGCGGCGGCGCGCGGCGGCCATCTTGACGCGGAAGCCACCTGGGCCCGGGGCGCCTGTGCGCCGGCCGCGCCGGGGCCGCTCCGCCTGCGGGCGACGGGGGCGCGAGCCCGGGAAGCAGAGCTCGGCGGCGCGGCGGGGCCCGAGGAGGCGGGGCCAAGAGCAGGGCCGGGGCGGGGCCACGGGTGGGCGGGGCTTGAGGAGGCGGGGCCAAGAGCTGGGGCGGGCCAGGCAGGGGCCCTGACGGGGGCGGGGCTACGGGTGGGCGGGGCTCGAGGAGGCGCGGCCAAGAGCTGGGCCGGGTTGGGAACGGGTGGGCGGGGCTCGAGGAGGCGGGGCCCAGAGCGGGGGCGGCAGGGCGGGGCCGGGCCGAAGTGGACCGCTCGCGTCCCAGACTCCGCCTGCCCGTGGTCCCACGCCGGGCAAGGAGCGCAGGCCCGAGTTGCGAGCTAAAGTTCTGACGCTCCGGGCGTCGCAGAGTCTTGACTCGTGCACGGGCCCCTACCCCGACCCTCCAGCTCAGGGGAAACCGGTCGTCCTCTACATTTATGGAAAGTGCCTGAAAAGTGCTTTGAGGTCAGGGTCAGCTGAACATAAGGCATTGCTCAGGGAGCAGAAGGCCCGAGAGACAATATTTTCAGAACACATGAAGTTGCCTAATAACTCAAGGCTCAGAGGGGTAGGACTTGAGTACCTGACCCAGCATTTTTGGCTGTGAAATCTGAAAGTGCCTTGCTGTCAAAGAGAACTTACTTAAAATTGTCAGATATAAATGATGTCAGGAGGGAGAATACAACCTGAATAAACATTGTCATTTCACAAAAAATAGGATGGGTTTACCAGCAGTCACCCCGATGCTAGGTTGCATGTGTCTCTGACCTCCCCAGCAGGCAGCAAGATCAGTTCCTCAATAAGTATAACATGTCCCAGGATCACATGGGAACACCCACCAGAGGTCAGAAGGCAGGTCAGGTGGGAGAGGAAGACTCAGGATGGCACTTAAGTCCTGCAGGAAGAGTAAAGGATGAATTAGTTTTCTGTGGGGCCAGGGGTGGTTTGGAAAGGGCTGTAGTTAAGAACAGCCTGTGCCGTGGCCTAGGGGAATAGAAAGGCCTTCCAGATGGCCAGGTATTGCCATGAGATGGACAGGGGCAAGATTACAAATATTTAAACATTACCAGTACAAGTCCTCCTAAGTCATGTCAGGAAGACAGCACAGACCCTAAGGAGGATGGAGGGACAAGGAAGGTCATCTGTGTTAAAATGGGCAATGAGTCGACCAGTTAAGAACGTTTCAGTAATTTGTATGACTGGTTAAGAGTATATTACAATAATTTGCAGATGGTAGCCTCAAGCACTGTGAGGATGGAGACTTGGATGGGTTTCGCCAACATGGGGAATGGAGACTTTAAAAAGATAAGATATTGGGGCTCAGAAAGGAGAGGAGTGAAGGCTGGTACCAAGGCTTCGGGTTGGGACAGCTAAACTGTGGTGCATCCAAGGGATAAGAAGATGTGTCTGGCTCCCCTGGGATGGCCAAGCGAGGTCGTCAACTGGACCTTTGTGGTAGTATAAAGAGGGTGAGATTGTTGAGAGAGACCAGGATGGTAGGAGAGCAGACTGGAGGCTGAACCCTGAGGAACCAAGGATCAGGAAAGGAGGAATGAGAGCAGCTGGGTCTCAACCTTGGCTTTACAGGGAGTCACTGAGGAGCTTTACAAAATACCCAGTCGCCAGTTCTGGAAAGATGATAGCAGTGGAGAAGTTGTGTTTAGTCTACCTGGATTCTCCTGGAAGCCTCCACCAGGATAATATGACCCCAAACCCACAGGGAATCTGCACAACACAATCAGGACAACGTATGCCTACAAAACTCCAAATACAGGTAGGTCTTAGCAGCAGCTGGATGGAGAACAGGGCGAACAATGGGGTATCGGGTGGACTTGAGACAAGGAGAATCCCCAGCAGGTACTCATGGGAAATCCAAGAGCAGACAGAGCAGACAGGGGGCTCCATTCAGCTCAACTTACAAGTGAGGCCAAAAGGGCCTGGAGAAAATGTTTGATGATCATGTGGGAGTCTGGGCCCCAGACATTCTTGAATCTAACAAATGGAAGCTTCTGTGTGAAATGAAGTCCCATGAGGAAAACAAACTATTAAAATTCAAAATCAGTGGGAGAGTGACAATAGGAGTGAAGGAAAGAGAAGGTTCTGATAAAAGTGGGTGAGATGGTCAGAGGAGAGATCTGAACAAGTTCAAGGCTGTTTTCTTAAAGCAGTTCATGAAAATGAGGGAACTACAGAGTGAAGTTAGAAACTTCAGTTCAGCACTTCCTAAAAGTTCAGGAAAATTAATTTCACATAAGATGAGCAATAGCGAAGTTATGAGAATGTGGAGCAGAATTCATCCCTTCGGAGAAGAAAGTATGCCAGAAAGAGGTGTCCACAACAGAGCTGAAAACTGTATCCTACTATCTCAAAACGAGTTAAAAAAAAATGAAGAAACAATAGGAGATATGAAAACTCAAAATGAAAAGGCAATCTATGGTTGAAATGGGAGAAAATATTTATAAACCACATATCCAATTAAGGGGTTAAAGCAAACTATACAAGGAATTCTTAAAACTCAGTAGCAAAACAAAAACAAATAACCTAATTAAAAAATGGGCAAAAGAAAAAAGACATTTTTTCCAAAGAAGACATACAAATGGTTAAGAGGTACACAAAAAGATACCCAGCATCGCTACTAATCAGGAAAATGCAAATCAAAACCCCAATGAGATATTATTTCACACCTATTAGGATGTCTAGTATTAAAAAGGTAATAAATGAGATATTAAAGAGATAATAAATGCTAGTGAGGATGTGGAGAAAAGGAAACCATGTACACTGTAATGTAAGCTGGTATGGTCACTGTGGAAAACAGCATGGAGGCTCCTCAAGAAATTAAAAATAGAACTGCCATGTGACCCAGCAATTTGACTTTTGAATGCGTATCCAAAGGTAATGAATCATTATCTCAAAGAGATATCTGTATTCCCCTGTTCACTGTAGCATTATTTGCAATAGCCAAGATGTGGAAACAACCTGTGTCCATAGACGGGTGAATAAATAAAATGTGAAATACATGTACAATGGGTTATTCTGCCATTTGCAGCAACATGCATGACGGTGCAGGGCATTATGCTAAGTGGCATAAACCCAAAGGAAAGACAACTACTGCATGGTGTCACTTACATGTGGAATTTAAAAACAGTTAAATTCATAGAAACAGGAAGGAGAATGGTGATTGGCAGGGGCTGGGGTTGGGGAAGTGGTTGGTCAAAAGGTACATACTTTTAGTTGTAAGTGGAATAAGGTCTGAGGATCTAATGTATAGCATGGTAACTGGAGTTAATAATACTATGTTGTAAATGCTGTCTTTATCATTAAAAGTTGCCCAGAGTATATCTTAAACATTCTCACTGTAAAAAAATCCGTGAGGTGATGAATGTGTTGATTAACAGATGGACAGAATCCTTTCTCATGTACACATATATCAAAGCTTCATGTTGTATACTTTAAATATATTACAATTTTATTGGCTAATTATACCTCAATAAAGCTGAAGAAAGGAAAAAGATTTCTACAAAATAGATTGGAGTGATTTTTGGGACATACTATGAAGTAAAAAAATCCAAGTGCAAAAAGTTTATGTGATATGTTAACTTTTGTGTAAAAGAAAATGTAAGAGCAAATATACACCTGTCTGCCTATTTTTGCACAAATAAACCAAGGAGAAATAAAACTGAAACAATGAGATGGGTTAGCTACAGATAGGATGAAAGGGTTGGAAATATGAAGGTAGCACTTCCCCTAGGATACTTTTATTGTTAGTTTTGACTTTTGAATCTTGTCAATGTTTCACATACTCAAATAATTGACAACTCAATAGAGAGGAGCTAAAGGATATAAAATTAGAAATAAATGGACATACATAACCTTTTAAACGAATAACAGACCACACATAAGGGAGAAAATAACTCTCTCTAGTAATGTTTTGAACATGATATTTAGACTGCCAAACCTCAGACAAAAACCTCAAACTATAAAGTGATGAAAAGAACCGCAACTATTAAATTCTAGCAAATGCAGTTTTCTTTCATATTTACATAAGGTAGCAAATCTGAGACAAATTTCTGTGTTCCAGAAGGAAATACATTGAGGACAATAGAAACCAGCTTTCCTTGATACAGGAAAGAGAACAAATATGCAAACAAGAAAGTTGAGAATAAACCCTGTAAGTTTGGCTTGTAACTGATGATATGAGCATGAGCTCATCTTGCAGAATTAGATGTACAAATAGATTTAGTGTGAGTGTACATTTATTCAGATTTCCTGGTTTGGGTCACTGATGGTACCCAGTGCCCTCTCAGCAGTGGTGAGCACATCTCAAACTACATCTTGGTTATAAACACCCTTTTCCACTAAAATGAACCAGAGCAACTTGGAGAAGTGGCTGATTCTAGAAGTGGGATAGGGAAGGTGATGATGAACTTGGAGCATATTGTTTTGCCAGAAAGTAAGGAAATGGCTACAACATGATGAGAACGGTTTGGAAGAACACAGGCACCGGCTTGGAGGGGCAACCTCACCCCCAGTGACCCGATCTGAGACAAGTTGAGCTCTGCAAAATAATGATAGCAATGGATTATAACTCATTGAATCAAATAAGGATCCATGAGTCCGTACTGATATAAATAAGTAGATGATTAAATAAATAAATATGGAAGAAAGAAATCCTCTTCCTTTCAGTAGGAAACCAACAAATAGAGAAGAAACAATAGTCAGAACACTGTCATTTGGTAATCATCATAATTGCAGTTGGTTCCAAAAGAGCCATCAATTGGATTCTATAATTAGTAAAAGTTTGATAAGGAGGGATCTGTCACAAATTACCTGATGACAAAAGAAGAACAGTAATTTTACAGTAGAGAAAACTGGCAGATATCCCCTCACACATCAAAGTTAATAGCACAAGGAGTGGGATGAAGTGATATGATGTGTGTCTCATGATTCAATGTTCTGAAAAGAGCGTCATTTTGGTGGTGCTTCTGCCAGAAATGTAACACCTAAATTTGATGGTAACAAAGCTCACACAGAGGGGTGCTCTCCCAAGTAATGAGCCATTGCTCCTAAAAATTGTCATGGTCATAGTCGGATTCTGAGGACTCTCCCAGAGTAAGGGAGACCAGCCAGACATGATTGCCATGTGTGACCTGTGATCTGAGACTGGGTCCCAAGCCAGAAAAATAAGTTGCTTTTTCTATAAAGGAAACAATTAAGACAATTGGTGAAGTTTGAATAAGGTGCTCTAGCACAGAAAAAGGCTTTGTATTGATTTCTACTTCCTGGCTGTGAACACTCTGCTGCTGTCACACTGTAATAGAACATCTGCATTCCTGGGACAGCCACACTGCACTGTCTATGGGTATAGGAGCCTCTTGTCTGTTGACTCAGAAAGGAAAAAGTGCCTACATGGAACGAGAGACCGAGACAACCAGCGAGGTCAGCATCCGTGGCTGGGGAACCTGCATCTCCTTCTACCCTTCATGCAACATTTTTGTAAGTTCGAAGTCATTTTGAAATAAAAATTCTCAAAATGAAGAAGGAGGGTAGACAGCTCTCATCTCCCAAACCCCACACAGGAATCTTTGCCTTGGGGTCCTCCCTGAGGATGCAAGGTTTTTGCTGACTTGGTCAAAATGAATTGGTGACAGATGGGCTGCCAACTGCTCTACTTATTCTCTTAGGGAGTATTTTGAAAGCTACAATCTAATCTTCATTATAATCTTAAATTGTACAATGTGATTTTCAAAGAACAAGTAAGAAAAAGTTTTGTAATGAGTCAACAGTGGTCTGGACCTGAAAGATCCCCAGTACTGGATCATCTAGATGTAAATATGTGTCATGGCCCAGACACCACTGTGGAAGGAAATGGAGAGGCAGCTGAGAACATACAGCATCATGCGACTTGGTAATGTGTTTGGTAGAGGTTTCTGAGTGCAGTAAACATTGCAAATGAATTGGTGCTGATTTGCATCATGCTACATTTGAGTCCTTACTTTTACTTAAAATATTTGGATTATGTGAGAAATGGTGAAAGGTTATTATACAAAACACCTTTTCACATTCTTCTGGAGACCTTCATTTAACTTTTTTTTCCTTAGAGCTCTCTCATAGTTTTGAGTTGATGAGATTCATGTGAAGATCAAAGTTTCTTTTCACAAGAAGCTTATAATTATAGATCAGATACATGCTTTTTATTGTGTCAAGTTTTTGTTGTTTACTGAGGCTTCACACAGAGCCCCCGCTATGCAACCACCAAATTCAAGAGATATAAGTAGGATTGTTTCTAGAACACTAGCCAATCCTCACCAGCAGGTGACAGTAGCAGCCTGAAGATATTTTACATAAAAGTGTGTTTACTCTGTCTTTTTAACCCAGAGTTTACAGCTTCCAGCTTCAGTTGGGGATGCTCTGTCTATGCCTCTAATTCAAATCATTAAAACCTTAATTCAGTCAACAAACACGAGTGCCTTACTCAGTGCTGGGTAGTCCTGAGCTCACACGAGGTCTGAGATTTGCTCTGGAATAATATATGAGGGAGAGAAGAGAGCGGGGCATGGATAAAACAAGACTGGCCATGAGTCAGTCACTTTTTAAAGCCTGGAGGTGGATCCACAGGCAGTTGCATGACTATCCTGTCTTCATTTGCGTATGTTTGAAATTTTCCTCAATAGGAACTTTGTAAATAGCGCATTGTAGACTTACCTAAGTTGGAATAACAGGGACCGAATTTACCCTCCCACCTAAAACAACAACAAAATCAGACCAACTATGTGAAACAATGGTTTCTGAGACGCTGGACACGAGGGGTGAAGGACAGCCCTGGAAGAAAGAAAGAACAAAAAGGAGGGGAGCCCCAGGATTGGCCAGGTTTACTGGCCTGAGAAAGTTTCCCCGCCATGGGCCAGGGAGGAGAGACCAAGGCAGAGCCTGGTGGAGCTTGGTGGCCTGTGGGAGTGAGGCAGCTGGTCGTCAGGACTGGGTGTGGACAGGAGAGGGGAGGCCAGAGGGGACCTGAGATCTACAGGAGGTCTTCTTTAACTTCTGCAGAGAACTTGATCAGCCTCTGGGTGTGAATAAACTGCCCGAGGCCTGGGAAAGAACCACTGCAAAGAAATCAGAAGGGACAGTAGGGAAAAGTGCCTGTCCCTATCGGCTGAGCTGGAGCACTTCACAATTCGTGGGGCATTGAGGAGAGCGCTCAAAGCTTCTCACCTCAGTCCTGAAGAACACATCATTTTAGATTAAGCAAGGCTCTGATCTCAGTGAACACATTTTAAAAGCAAGACCCGAAAGTTTTCAAGTAACAGCGTCCTAAAACAAAGCTGTAGGATACTAATAGGAATAGAAAAACCTCCAGCACCCTACCAGGTCATATCATGTCTGTCATCCAATCAAAATTACCAGGTATGCAAAAAAAAAAAAAAAAAAAAAAAAAAGACATGAGGAGAAAAAACAAACGACACTGATCTAGATTGATGCATATATTAGAATGAGCAGAAAACGACATTGAGATTTATTGTAACTTTATTTCATATGTTTGAAAGTTAAGTAGAGACATGACAAATAGAAAATAGATCAAATCAAATTTCTAGTAATGAAAAACACAGTGCCTGAGATTAAAAAATACATACCGGAGGGGATTAATGGCCCCCTGGCTATTGAAGAAGGATTTGAAGATACAGAACTAAAACTAAGCAAAATCTCAGGGAAAAAGGAATTAAAAAAAAATTAACAGAGCGCTAGTAAGAATTCAAGTCTAATATCTGTGTAATTAGAATCCCCAAAAGAGGGGAAGAATAGAAAAGTATTTGAACAAATAATGGTTAAAAATGCCTCAACCTTGATGGAAACTGTAAACCCACAGATCTGAGATGTTTAATTAAAGCTGAACAAAAGGAATACAAAAATCACACCAAAGCACATCATAAGCAAATTGCACAAAATCAGTGACAAAGAAAAATCTTAAAAGTAGACAGAAAAAACACATGTTGCACACAAAGCAAAAAAAGGGTAAGAATGACAACAATTTCTTGTCAGAAACAATGTGAGCCAGAAGATGGTAGAGAAACAGGCTTTACTAAAGGCCTGAGCAGCACTGCAGATGACAGAGATATGTAAATGCGTAAGGTCATTTTCTATTATCAGAATATATTTAAAAGATATTTTACTGCTCCAACAAAAACAATAACACCATTTTGAGGTAATAACATATATATAAATAAAATCCATGCAGCAATAGCACAGGCCCAGGAATTTCTACAAAAAAAAAAGCTGCAGGGATTTTGATTGGAATTACACTGAAATATAGATTCATTCGGGGAGAATGGTCACCTTGACAATTTGGGGTGTTTCAGTCCATGAACATGAAATGCCTCTCCATTTGTTTCATTTTTCTCAGTAAATGTTTTGCATGTCAGATGTTAAATTTGTTTTGAAGCATTCTATTCTTTTTGATGCTATTGTGACTAGATTTTCCTTAATTTCATTTTCTGATTATTCGTTGATCGTGCAAATGCAATGATTTTCGTGTATTGATCTTATATCCTGTGATCTTGCTCTCATTTTGTGCGTGTGTGTTCCTTGGGCGTTTTCTACATGCAGAACCATGCCAACTGTGAATAAAGATAGTTTACTACCTCTTTCCTCACCTGGGCACCTTTCATTCCCTAGAATTTTAGGTTCCATGGGGCAGGGTCTTTGAGGCTGCTCCCAGAAAGGGTACCCGATCCACAGTTCTGAGGTTCGTTAGTCTCAGCAGCATCTGTGGCTTGGCCGACCGCCTCACTGTGTCATTACTAGACTTCAACAGATTGGGCAAGTGGGAGCATTCTAAGGATACTTTTTAAAAGAGAGTACCTACTGGAAACCATCTGTCCCCTCCTCTGATGGTGACTCACGACAGCAAGGCCTAGGCTGCTGTTCTTGGCAAACTCCAACGTCCAGAATAGCCCTTCTCCCTGGGGAAGGTCAGTGCATGGGGGAGTTGATTGTGGCTACATGTGACTGTCGTCCAAACTGGAATTCATAATTGTTCAGTCTCAATAAACCTGCTGACAGTTTAAGGTTAAGAGGTAGGAAGGGTTACTACAGACAACGTCAGGCTTCTCTTTCAAATATCTGTACATGGAATCCCATTTCAATTAAAGGTATTACATATGAAAACATTCTAAAGTAGTGATCTTGGGTTCCAGTTCTAAAAATAATCATTACAGTTAAATATAAATAAGTTAAGGCACTTAGATACGCTTTTTAAAGAGAATAGCAGTTTTCCAACAGATTGGCAGTTTTCCTTCTGTTCTCAGAGCTTTAAAGGAGAAAAATAAAACCCATATACAGAAGTGCTGTGCATTACTGAAGTATTCATTAAAGGATGCAAAACTTCCCATTTTACACTTGTTTCCTGAGGTTACCCAAACATCTTTTGAGAAGTTAAGTTGCTGTCAGAGCTGGTTTATTTTGGGTCAGTAATTTTCCCATTGACTCAGCAGAAGTACCAACTCGCTCCTGCTGCCGACCAGGAGAGCTTACCAAGATCCTGACTTTCTTGAGTCTGGCCAGACTGGACCTGATTTGTAAGATACGAGACTGTGGTTTGGCTCGTGTCCTGAGCAGGAACCTTGGCTGGGTCTGGGGACAAGGAGGCAGAGGGAGGATCTTGCCCTCCCTGAGGGCACCAGTTGCCCTCAGGTCCCCAGATCCTGTTGACAAAGCTACCCGTTTGTCAGTCACCACATCTGGGGAGGGACGGGCCCTGAGTCTCAGAGTAACTGAACTCAGGAGAGGGCAGGAGGGGCCTCTGGGGACCAATGTACCACCTCTGAGCCCAGAAGACATCTGAAGCAACTGATGGTGGCCAGTCTCCTTCCTTCTGCCCACTGCCTGGCTGCCTGTGTCACTGGTGACTATGGCATGCTTTCTTTTCTTTTCCTTTTCGAATTGGAAGTAGAGAACATAATTGGAAATATCTCTGCAGGGGGAGCTGTTCCGTCTTCACTGTGACAACCAGCTCCAGAATAGCAGAGGGGCCTGCCCCAGGGTAGCATGCAGGACTGGTCAGTCCAGCTGGCTGTGTGGCCCCTCCCCCAAGAAAGGAGTAGAGGGTGAGGAAAGGGAAAAAGGAAAAAGGGAAGGCAGGGAGGGAGGAAGGGAAAGCAGGGAGGGAACCCACACAAGGCAGAGGCAGTCTAGGCCGACAGTTCCCCAGTATTTCTATATTTATTTCCCTTGCCTTCTGGACTGACCTCCCCAGCTCTGTCTCTGCCTGGCTGAGGACAATGACCTGACTGGTTTGTCGCAGTTTTCTCTCCCCCACGTTTTGCCCATGAGAGCTACTTATGAAAGTGATTAAAGTTTACACAGATGAGAATGCTAAAGGCTATTCTCACTTCATACTCAGAGACAGAGCCAGAGCTCGTCTGAGATGGGAGCCAATGAGAGTCCGTTCTTCCAAAATGTCCAGACGTCCAGACATGGCTGAGGAAACCCTGGGGTGACAAATTTCCAGCGAGAACATGTCAGAGGTCCCTGCCAGGTGATCCGGCCTGGTCCACAGGCACAGGATCATGAAGCTCACTTCTCTGCTGAGTTCGCTGACGTCCCCAGCAAGGCTAAGAGCCACCGTGGGCTCACTTGTCTGCTGTCCTGGGACAGACTTGGTCCAGGTTTTCCAGCCCTCCCAGCACAAGGCACATACAGGGAAAATGGAACAGGATTTGGTGGTGGTGGTGGTGGGGGTTATGGGCTCTTCACCACACATTCCTTTACAATTGATAACTAGTTACAACAAAGCACGCAGTGCCACAGGTGCTCACTCCGTGGCCTCCACACTTTCAGAATGACGTGATGCATATGGGAACTAGTGTCACTCCAGGCTAACAAAAGAAGCAAGAGTCAGGCTGCAATGGCTACCTACAGGCATGGAAACTTTACCAAACTTCTAAGAAACACCTAAACAAAATAAATGTGAGCTCCACAGGCATTCAAGAAACATGAACACCAGCTCAGCATGCCTTGGGGGCCCCTGGATGGACACAGGGAGGACAATGTGCCAACTCAGAACACACAGTGGCCGAGCCAGAAACCAGCTTTCTTCCTCATGAATGTCATAATGGAACAATATTGAACTAAACAATGTTATCAGAGGACCTGCTGTATATTAATTAAGATGGTTAATATTACATTAGTAAGTTTCTCGGTTTGCTCACCTACCTCACAGATGTGAACATGCCTTTTTACGCTGGGGTTTTTTGCCAGAACCAACAGTCAGTTCCCAAGTCATGTTCTCAAAAGTTGCTGTCAGCAAGAAACTTTGCACAAGGAGATGACATAAAATGTTTTAATTTTTTAAAAATAACCATTCAAACATTTCCAACAGCAGAAAGGACCTTATTTGCCCCTCATTTTTCACTGATAAAATGTGATGCTGGCATTTCTCTTAACAAGGCAGATTCTTTTCAGACCTTCAGAATGTTCCGTATGGAGCGTTTCACAGTAAGAGTGGGGGCTGGCAGCAGGACCAGGACCCAGAGACACCTGAGAGCCCAGTGCAGGCACTGGTCCTGGCAGATGATGAGCCACAGGCCTGAGGGTGACAGTGGCCCTGGCCCTGTGAGGCTGCCCTGGGGCTGAGAGATCAATGCTTCAACTGATTACATCAGGATACTGGCCTTACTGGCAGAGTGAGGTAGCTTCTTCTTGTCCCAGTCTGCCCATCTGTTTAGTAGGAGACAAGCAGTGCCCACCCAATAGGGTTGTCACAGGCACCAAATGCCAGCTGTGAGGTTAAGGGGCTCTTGAGCAGACTCCTAGTCCCACGACTAGAACCAGCCAGAAGCAGACGGCTTGGCTCTGAATTCCTGCATTACCCCATCCCCTCTGGATGTGGCCTCTCTGAATGGTTTTTCTGCATCTTTAAGAAACATTGAGATGGCCAGAGAGAGCGACGGAGGGCCAGGCACTACGAGAATTCCTCTGGGAAGGCACAAGGCTCTGGGGGCCTTGTCTCAAGTAAGCACAGCATGCCCATCCTTCCTTGTTCACATTTTATTAGTAGCACGCGGAAGAATTAACCAGCTTTGGAAAGTTCACTGTCCAATGAGGCGTTCCTATCAGTTGATTGGCGTAGGAGAATCTGACTTTTCATGAGACCAGGAACAAAGTGTTTCATTTCACAAATATTTTTACATTTAAGTCATAAAAAGAAAAGAACTTAAAACATTGAGTCGGCCAGTGTTACCATCAAGGGGCAGCCGTAGGGACGAGGCTGTTGGAGCCTACGTTTTCAGATCCATGAGATAAGGGACATGGAACAGCCATCTTTTATTAAAATACAAAATCTATGTCTCTTTCATCATATACATAAACATATTTTCTCTTTAAATAAATATATATTATGTATTTTTAACGGTGAAATCCTGGACAACATTCACCCAGAGTTCTCCGGCTGCGGCATTCACGGTAGGGAAGACAGAACTTGGAACCTTCTATCCAGCGTGGACCTCGAAGGCACAGCAATGTCCCTGGTTTGCTCTCCTCATACCAGGACCTCCGAGTCTCCTGAGTCATCGTCCGCAAACAAAAGCTTGTCAGGAGGCGGGCCTTCCAGGGGCAGCGTGCTGGGCTGGTACCAGGAGGCTTGGCTTCTCACACTTCTGTCCTCCTGCACAAGCCCACTGTTTCCCACCATCCCCGTGGCTGGGGTGGCGGGGGTCAGGTCCTCCCAGTCCCTGCTGGCCTCGTTTAGGATGTACCGTCCCTCATGAGATCTGTCCTCATGGACCTGTGCTGTGACCACGCTGATGGCAGCACTGGGTGCACAGGAAGCAAGGACAGAGTTGGGGTCCAGGACCAGGCTCTGCTGAGCAAGTGAGGGGCTGTCTGCCGGGCCCTCCCCACACTCTGGAAACTGTGTGTTGATATAAATGACTTCAGCTCCATCCTGCACTTCTGGCAAACTTTCCAATAGCTTCTCCAGCTGCAGCCTCAGCACAGAAAAGGTGGGCCGGTCCAGGGGCTCGGCTTTCCAGCAGGAGTGCATTATGTCATACCTGTGGGGACAGGAGATGGGTCAGCCGTAGCACCCTGGCCTCATTGCGGCCCATCCCCACCACGTTCACCTCGTCTTGCACTAGATCACGTTTTAGCCCACACCAACTCTGCCTGTGGGGAATTACTGAAGTTTTCCTTGTGGCATGATTTCGCTCAGCTTTTAAACGTTGTGTGGGTATGTGGCAAGTGCTGTCTGCAGGAATATGGGACAGTTGTGGTCATCACACCTAACTTTGCAAAGGAGGGGCATTTCAGGTCCCTTGCTTTGTTCCAGGGGCTAGCTCCCTGTGGCTTGAGTCCATTCGGCCCGCTGTCAGCTTTGCCAGTAAAGTTTTCCTGGAGCACGGCTGCACCGAACCCAGCTACGTTTCCTTGTTTACTACGGCTGCTTCCGCTGCCCCGGTGGGGTTGAGTAGTTGCTACAGAGACCAGTGGTCTCAGAACCAAAAGTATTTGGGCCTTTACAGAAAAAGACTCCTGTTCTGGAATATCAAATTGGGCTTGTCACCAGGAGGGTGATGCAGAAAGGCCAGAGTCTGGGGCGGGGTGGTGTGTCTCACTGTGCCAGTGCTTTGTGTGTGTCCCCACATCTAGTCTTCTCAACAGCCTTGCCCTGTTGTCCTGGAGGAAACAAGACTGAGTTCAGGGACCTTAAAGAACGTGCCACAGCCATGGCGACAGCAGATGGCAGGACAGAAGCCAGTTTCCTACTGGGCAAGGCCTCAGCCCAGGGCTCCTTGTGACCCCTCCACTGTGCTCTGGAGGGAGGACTCAGTCTGGGGGTGTCCTTGCTCCCCGTGTCTGACAAAGTTAAGAATCACAGCAGAGGGACGCCGACGCAAGCACAGTCAGACGGAACGATGACTGAATTAGGAAACGTGTGCTGTGCCATCGTTTCCTGGGGATTTTTTCCTGTTCTGAGAAGCTGATATGGCCATTGCTAGATGAAGAGGTGACCCAAGTGTGCATCTGACATGTGTGGTAGATTATGACAGCTTTGAACATAAACATGCAATTTCTGTGTTCACACCTACTCACACCACGCAGAACTTTGGCTAGTTCTACCAACATTCACAAACATAGATCTCATTCCTGTAGGACAATCAGCGTCTTTACGTTTGTCTGCTTCTCAGCCTCTGTCAACGTGTGCACTTGCTTCTGGCAGGTGGAGACCTGCAAAAGCTTTGCCTGCGAGCTGAGAGTAGCGGGCACATGCCCCCAACAAGTCTGATTCTCAGTAAGGCTCGACGTCAGCTCAGGTCTGCCCCTCTCTTTATTGCACCTTCATGCGATGGTCACTGAGACCTGACACACAGGTTTCATTTTTGAGGTTTTTGTGGCACAAATCAATTTGTGACTTCCTTCTTTGCACAAAGGCGCTTCGGCTGGGTGTGGTCTGAAGTGGCCTTTGCGGAACCCTGTCCTTGGAGACACGTTCCTTTTCATTAGGCCATCAGGGTGCCACGGTGTTTAATTTGCTTTCATTTCTTCCATGTCTTAGGAGAAAGTGTTTAAATAAGCTGTGCTTTCAATGGAACATGGTAGCAATATCATTTTAAAAGTTATTTTTTCTCCGACTTTTGGTATTTCATGAAATATGCTAAACTCTAAGTGAGACTTGCAAAAGTGTGTTCACTGCCTGACATGAGTGCATTTACACTGCTGAACTGTGCACTTAACAACGGTTAAGGGGGTAAATGTTACGTCCTATTATGCATTTTGCCGCAATTTTTAAGAGGAGTGAAAAAGGTGCAATTACACAAATTTATAAGTTCACAAATTTATCCACATTTGTCAAGCACTTGCTTTTTCTCTGCATCTGAGGGTGACTGAATACTTCCCATTTCTCAGAGAAACAACACCTGAGAGGCGGGCATCACGTTAGCAGCGTGTGTCCCTACAGTGCTGCTGTTCTCCTTCCTGGGGCCTGGGTGGCTGTGAGTGGGAGCAGATGAACTGGTCAGTAAGTAGAGCAGGGTTTCCGAGGGAAGAAGGTGAGTGCAAGCTGGGGCCCTTTGTCACTGTGCCACCATTTCCTTGTGTGTGATGACAGGTGGGAGCAGGTCCTGCCAGCCTGGGCAATTCTGGTTTGATGGCATTGATAGCATCTGGGATGAAGCTGAAGGGGAGGGGTCTCTGAAGGGCATCTACTGGCTGATGGGACCCAACGGGATGAAGAAGGAACTAGGTGGCTCCCGAGTATCACTGGGGGATAATGGGAATGGAGGCCAGGGCGAGAACCACAGTGGTCAGCTCGGGGAGTGTCTGGAGGGCCGCAGCTAGAAGGTCCTGAGCTCAGATGAATGTCCCACAGAGGTGACAGGGATGTCAGTAGGACTGCTGCCTGGTCATTGGGAGATGGGTGATCATGAAAAGAGGTGCCTCGGAGGGCAGGATGGGAGGGCTGGGCACAAGTGTGCTCCCTTGCTGACACTGTCATATTTCTTAGCATCAGCTCTAAAGAGATGAGGGGCCAGTAACCCATGTGACTGCCTCTTGGCAGATGTGGGTAGGAAGCTGTGTGGCTCATTTTTGAAAGAAAACACTGAGAAGTGGAGACACAGCTCTTGGGGGTGCTGTTGGTCACGGATGCCCAGAGGGACAGGGGACCAGAACGGGGCCTGGTTCTAGTCTGCAGTATGGGGCCAGCCCAGGCACAAGGACCAACCACATTCTGGTCCCCTGGCCTCCGGCATGTGTACCTCAAAATCCCTGCAGGAAACCTAGTTGGCATCCCTTGCAGGGCTCTGCGTGAGGCGATCCAAAACAGCATGTGACAGCTGAGACCCAGCCAGGACCCCGATTGAGTACACACACATGCCAGCCAGCACAGAGGTGGCAGCAAAACCATCCATGTAGCAGTGTTTGGCTGAGACACCTTCCTCTGTCTCAGCAGCAGCACTTCACATGGACCTTCTAGGAGCCACCATGAAACCCCACTTCCAGTTTAGTTAGCGTTTCAGGGTGTTTTTGAAGAACTCGTACCTTTCATTTGTGTTGACTGTTAGGGCTTATAGCTATGGTGACCGAGTAGGCCACTGAGCAGGCCGAGGCCCTGGTCAGTAGAGGCCCCTATCTGGTGTAGAAGGGTTCTGGGGACCTGCATGGCTTTGTGCTGGGCCTCCCCATGGGGGGCCTGCACACACCCCTGCCCAGCACCTGCTGGTCTTCACACCGGAGCCTACAGGCCTGCAGCCTGGCCGGGCGTGGGGAACATGTCCATCTCCAAGCTGGTGATCCATTATGCGGGGAAGAGACTCAGAACCTGGGGTTCACATCACAAGCTGGAGGCAGCACCACAGATATCACTTCAAGAAGGTCAGCAAAGTGTTTGGGCAGAGCGGCCAGTGCCGTTAACTGGCATCATGATGTGACACTCGCTTGGTGTCTCCGACAGGCAAGTGCTCTACATGCTTTCTTGAACCCTCCCAGCACCTCCAGAAGAACTTGTGGCCAAGCTTTTCCTGTGGCTAATAACGAGGCATGGCGAGGTCACATCAGCTGTGATGACTTCCCCATGGCTAGTGGGAAGCAGAGCTGCTCTGTGTGACGCACAGCCCTGGGCTAGTCTCCATGCTGCCTGCCATGGCGAGGATTGATGTACATCCTTGTCCTGCACTCCCAGTGCTGGGCCCTCATGCTGGACTTAGCACCTGATCTCATGGGTCTTTTGAAACAAGTACTTCTGGGCCCACCCTATCCTGGCATGGCCGAGGACCCGTGCTGTCACGTCAGCTCCTACTAATTCGATGACCAGCCCGACTCCAGAGTCTCGGGCTGAGATCTCTCAGTATCTTAGTTAAGGACACCACGCTGGCTGTTTTATCTGAAATGCTATCCAGAAAGAGAAGAGTGACGTGGCACAAGAGGGCAAGCATCGCTCAGGTGCCCTGTGCACAGCGAGGTCACCTGCATTCCCTAGAGGTGCCTGCACCCGGAGATGTGCGGGCCTGCTGCACTCATGCATGCACTACCTCCCATACCGGTAAAGGCTCTGGCCTACGTGTCTGCGCGTGTCACACCTGCACATGCCCGCACATGCCTGCCTGCCTAAGAGTGTCCCCTGCCCCTGTAGCCGTGTGTCCCCAGGCCTCCGCAGAGGCAGCAGCCGGCCCATGCAGGTGCCCAGTGACAGAGAAGCTCACTCACAATTCGTCCAGGCAGTCCTCCGGCTGCTTCAGCCTGTGCCCATGGAGAAGGTACTCATATATCTCGTGGTTCTGGACCCCAGGGTAGGGCGTCATCCCCCGAGTGGCGATTTCCCACATGGTCACGCCAAACGCCCACTGAGAACAAAGCAACAAGAGGTTGGGACGCGAGTCTTTGCAGAAAGGCTGAATGGCCTTTTCATCGGGAAAGGTCACTCTCTCAAAGCCCGATGTTTATGGCTAGGACATGGCAGTCACATGGGGTCTGAGAGTCATGGTTCCCATTCTCCTAATGCTGTCCCAGGAAGTCTGACCAAGGCAGACTTAGCCTGTCACGTCAATGCTCAGCCAGCCCCTGCTGTGGCCAGGTGTGCTAGAGGGTCTTACCACATGGCTGCTTTCAGACATGTCTTGTCCCCAAGGCCATTCATTGAGCTCACTGACTTTAACATGAGCATAAAGCATCTTAGCAGTGGGCCAGAAGTCACCGTTCTGTGGCAAAGACAAATGGGGCCAAACAAGGGGCCCATTCGAAGACAACCTCAGGGCCTCACCTGAACCTGGCTCCACCTGAACTAGGGGGTCTGGTGGCCAACAAGAGGGGCGTGAACATGCTCCCAGCACCACCACCTCCCACCTCCTGTCTGTCAGGGAGTGAATGTGTGGCAACGCCAGCCACTTCACCCCAGTTGAAATGGGTCACCACGGCACATACCACGTCGCTTTTGCTCGTGTAGACGCGATCCGCCAGGCTCTCGATGGCTATCCACTTGACAGGCATCTTGGCGATGCGGCCCTGGCGGTAGTAGTCACCACTGTAGATCTTCTTGGAGAGGCCGAAGTCCGCGACACACACGGCCATGTCATCCCGCAGCCTGCAGACAGCAAGTGCTCGTCCTCAGCAGGTCGCAGGCCAAGCCCTGACTCCTGGGTCTGACGTATGCGGCAAGTGACCCAAAGACGCAGACCCAGCAGCCTACAGGGTCCTGCCCAGGGACCAACAGTGAAGGGGAGGGCATTGGAGCATTACAGCCTTGTACCCCTCTGGTCTGTGCGGGGTCTGGACCAGCAAGGCTACCTGTGTGCAAGGACTGAAACACCTGGAGAGGACAGGGAAACCTCACGGGAAGAGCAGGAGCCCAGCTCAAACCTGGGGCCTCTGGTGACACATCGAGAGCCCCAGCAGCCATCTTCCCTGAAGCCTGGAAGCACGCAGGCTCTGAGGACAGCTTTGGGGCCGTGGGAGGGGACCAGGGCTTCCCGTGGAGATGGCCAGGTACTTGAGGAATGAGTCAGAAAACTGAAGGAATGCAACCACATCTATAACCCAGACTTTTAAAATGGATCCTAGACGAGGAGGAGGAAGGGGAGAAATTAACCCAATACCATGAGGTCTAACCCCTCAGGACGCGCCAGGCCCCTTACATGCAGTTCCGCGCGGCTAAGTCGCGATGAAGGAAGTTCCTGTCGCTCAGATACTCCATCCCCTGAGCAATGTCCACCATGAACTTCAGCAGTGTCTGCACGGGAATGTGCTGAGGATAAAGAACCAAGATTATTCTTCAAAAGGAAAACCTATTAACTACTTCCCTCTGTGGGCAGAAATGGTGTTTTTACCTCTAAGCATGTGGCCGTGAAACAAGGAAAAAGACCTTCCACTTCTGCATCACCAACATCACAAATAATGACAAAAGAATAACAACAAACTGGATACTGTGTGGCAGATGTCACATTCGCTTCTCCCCATCTTTAAAAGCACTGATGATAGCGTTCTCTTCCCGTGTTATAAGGTCAAGTGTGACCCTCCGTGTCCTGAGTGGAAGTGGGACCAAGGGCCTGTGCCATTCAGAGGGGACACAAGGGTGGCCTGGCTTCCATGGAGGAGGGGTGTGCATATGGGGGGGGCACGTTTAATGTTTTGAGGCTAAAAGCCCATGTAGAAGGAGCTCTTTCCAATTGTGCACCCACATCAGCCATCACTTTACTCTGAAACGTTTTGAAAGATACCCCCCTCGAACACAGAAGCAAGGATAGTCTGCCCGATCACAAGAATTTCCATTTTGTTTCGCTGGGGCCCTCCTGTAAGCTTCGGCAGCCTAGTGAGCTCTCCATGTTGTGGAGTTACACGAGGCTGCTGGGCTAGAAACCTGCCTGGATGGAGCCAAACCCTAGGGTGGTGACTTGGATGCTCTCTCTGCAGTAGCTCCGTGCTTGATGATAGCCAAAGCCGAGAGAAGAGGTTAACTTCCTGCCCGCTGTGAGCAGGACCACCCATGACGTGTTGTCCCCAGGATCCCGGGCTTGCCACGGCTTATTTTCCAAGGACGCATGTTTTCCCATGTGGCGCTCATGAAGACACTGCATTTGTAATGTCAATCACACAGTATATACACAACCAAAGTGTTTAATTCTCCTTTGTAAGGGCATGGGGACAGATAACAGGCAGGTCTCATATCTGTCTGTCCGGCCATTTGACTTTCTGGGTGCTAGTTTCTGACACTGAGTGTGAATTCGCTGCATCTTCCTCCATCTTTCCGTTTGTCACGAGCCCCTAAAGCATTTGGGTGCTAAGACATCTCGACTCTGCTGACATTCGGAAAGGCAGAGTAGGTATCAGGTGCTAATCCTTTGTGTACGTTTTCCTAGAACAATGATATTCTTACATTGGCCAAAAGTCGTTAAAAGATGGTTGTGTGGCAGAACTAATAAATGAGTTCGACAAGGTGGCAGGATGCTAGACTGATACCTGAAAAGCAACTGTATTTCTGTCCGCCAGCAATGAACAATCTGAAAGTAAAATTAAGAACACAATTTTAACTGCTAGACTGTTGTCTGCCTCCACGCCTTTCTTCGTTTGTTGCTTTCTGTTTTACATCCCACATAGGTATGAAATCATATGGTTCTTGTCCTTCCTGTCTGGCTTATTTCTCTTCTCAAGACACTCCCAAGATGGGTGTGGGGGGTGGTTGAGGAGCGTGAAAGGGGTCAAATATATGGCAACGGAGGAAGATTAGACTTCAGGTGGTGGGCACACAATGCAATAGACGGATGGTGCTCTACAGAATTGTACAGCTAAAACTTATAAGACATTATCAACTAATGTCACCCCAAAAAAATTTAAGTAAAGAAATAAAATAATTTTATCTGTAAAAGAATAAAAAATAAAATTCTTAGGGATAAATGAACAAAAGAAACGCAAAACTTATACTTTGACGACTACAACATTCAAGAAATTGAAGACTCCAAAAACGGAATGATGCCCTCTGTCTAAGGATTGTAGACCCAGTCCCGGGCCACAACTACAGTGACACAGACACCCAGGGGACTGGCTGAACAGACAGCAAAGAGATTTGAATAAAACCTTGAGTTTTTCAGCTTCTCTATGCATTTTGTGACAGCCAGCTTTTCCTGTGGCTGCAAAGTGTCAAACTGTGAAAATATATTCCTTTTTCCTATTTACTAAACTTGGGAGTTTGTTTGCACCATGAGAGATATCCTAGTGCTTCTGCGAGTGGAAATGGCATTTGCTGGGAAAACGCTGGGGACTTGCTTCTCTTATCTGTTATTTTGCTTGAAGGAATGCAAGACGGCAGGAGTATCCTGGCCGACGTGGACAAGTGGATTCTAAAACATATGGAAGGGCCACAGGAGTGGCAGCCCTAAAATGATTCTGGAAAGCAGGGTGCCCCCATGTTAAGACTCATAGTCAAGCTCCAGCAGCCAGTGTGCTTTTGATTCCACAAGGAGGGGGCTCGTGACAAAGGGGGAGACGGAGAAGGATGCAGTGAATTTACGCTCAGTGTCTGCAAAACAGCTCAGGGCACCTGCCCTCTGGGGACCGAGAGTTCAGAGCGAACAGCTAAAGAGAGGCCACTGAGAAGGGGGAGGAGGCCACTCTGACCGCCAGAGGCCCCGGCCCCATTGCCATGAGGCTAGGACGCTGGACTCTGCTCCCAGCCGCTTCCTCCCCCCACAGAACAGGAACCACCAGGCCCAGAGCACATGTCACCCTGGACGCACAGTGAGCACCGGACAAAGGCCAATGTTCTCGTCATCCCCCTCTACGTCCAAGGTCAGACACTTGGCCTGTCCAGGCCTGTCACATAAGCCCTGAGGGGAGTCTGAAGGTGATGCCTGGGTCACTACCTTTGGTCCTGTGTCCAGCCGGGAGTAAAGTAAGTAGGTGTGCAGGTCCCCATATTTCATGAAGGGTAAGACCACCATGGGCTTCGGCGTGCCCTGGGAGCCCATCTCTATGCAGACACCTGAAAGGAAGGGCGGGGTGAGTCACGAGGAGCCCCTGTGAGCAGAGAGCAGGAAAGCAGTGTGGCAGCACTGGCCAGACTGAAGGCACATGCTCTCGAGTGGACAAAGACAGACACTCACAACCCACACGCCGACCTCCTCCTGGGTCTGGACACGCCATGTCCACTGCTCAGTGTGTCCTTTCCTTTCAGATCTGTGCCCACTTGGGCAGGAGGGCGCTCAAAAGTTAATCTACGGCAAGGGTGGCCATCTACAGACCCCTGGCAGTTCTGCAATACCGGGTCTAAGAGAGGGGTGGCGGCCGCATCGCCATCCAGGGCGAACTGGTCTTCTGTGAGAGCTAAATACTGAATCACATGAAGACGTCCACCGGAATCCAACACTTGAAATACAAACAGGATTCAGGGGCTACCTAGTAAGATCCACACCCCCAAGTTTTAAGGGTTACACACGGGAAAAGCCCATTTATCGTGGAATTCTATAACCAGCGCCTGCCTGTGCGTTACCTGACACCAGGCTTGGCAAACTCTTGCACCCTGCGGTGCAGTCACAAAGCAAGATTGTTCTGTCTGCCCCAGTCAATGACCACAAATGAGTCACAGCCTCTCTTGTACAAACATTAGTTTTCACTTCTCCCTGAAGCGTTGAACGCACTCTGAGAGCTCCCCAAAGCATTTAGCATCTACCCAGTCACAGGACAGTGGGAAATGGTCCACAGGATAAGTGCCTATTCGCAGGCTGCTCTTCCTCCTGTAAGAAGGTCGCTTACACGGCAACTGCTGGAACCTGACCTCACTTTGTCTAGCTAATGGAGCTAAAAGGCCAAATTCTGACCTTAAACCGCATCTCGTTTTTATCATCAACCTCAGAAAACAAAGGCGTAGGGATGAGCCCTTTGGGTGAAAACCCCACATCATAAAGAGCTTTGGGGTCGGATCTGGCATGCGTCTCCACCCCCGAGACCACCCTCTGGCCAGCCCCACTCCCTGGTACCTAGCAGTCGGATGACGTTCGGATGCCTGAAGTCTTTCATGCACGCGGCCTCGCTGAGGAACTCCTCAATCTCTCGCTGGGAAAAGCTGTCCACTGAAAGGAGAGACGAAAGACGTCTGCCTGGGTAATGTCCTTTGGGATGGGGACAGGCAACAGTAATTTTGTTCTCTAAGAGTAAAATCAGGCGCAAACAAAACCGTGGAGGCAGTGCACAGATGAGTGGTTGTCAGGGGCCGGGGGTGCACACAAGGAGGACTGGGGGTGACCAGGTAGGGTGCAGGCGACTTTAGGGAGGTGGGACTTCTGTAGGACATGGGGACGATGGACACATGACACATGACGGGGGTCACGTGCTGTCACAGGATCAACACCCACAGAATGTACAACACCGGGTGAACTCTGATGTGCCATGGACCTCAGTTAATAAAGTGTCACTGTGGGTTTACCTGCCTCATGAGACACTTGCTAACAGAGGCAGCTGTGCTGGGCAAGGGCACAGGGAACTGTACTTTCTGGCCAATTTTTCTATAAACTTAATACTGTTCTGAAAATTAAAGCAAGTGAATTAAAAAAAAAAAACAAACAAACCACCGAATCAGATCCAACTGATCTGTTGCAATCAGTTCTGCTTTAAAAAAAAAAGAAAATAAGGAACACGTGCTTCTGCAGTCAGCACTCCCAGGAGTCTGGTTGCTCAATCCTGTCTGTGAGCCAGACACACTTACACCAAGTTTCTGGAATTAGACCAGCTCGAGAGAGACATTTAAAACTCTATGCTATGCTAAGTGACAGGCAGCTGTAAGAGGACACATGCTGTGTGACCCCACTTCTGTGGTACTTCCTTGGAGGAGGTGAATTCAGAGATAGAAGTAGCAGGGTGGGTGCTTCGGGGCCAGGGAAGTTGTTTAACAGACAGAATGTCAGCTTTGTACGATGAAAAATTTCGGGAGAAGGTGGTGGTGATGGTTGCACAGCCACGTGAATGTGTTACTGCTACAGAATTTAAAAATGGTGAGGAGGGTGGATTTTATGTCGTGTGCGTTTTACCACAATTGAAAGTAAACAAACAGAAGTGCACACAAAGCCAGGCATGCCTCAGGGGACCTGCTTTAACAGGTCACAAGGACAGATAGGCATCACACCCAACAGCATCTGGCATAGAGCTTGTCCATCCGCTGGGTTTAGTACATGTTAATCTTCATGTTAAAGCAAATTTTAAAAAAGTTAAAGATAATTCTATAGACCTGCAAACATTTGCCACTGTACTGCCAAGAAGCAGGTGGGTTGGTGGAGCAGAAGGAGTGGAAGTCAGCCCGCAAACCCCTCCCTCACGGGACTAGTGACCAGGGAGATGCAGGGATGGGAAGACAGGGGCCACCTTCAGCCTTTGGTGATCAGTATAGTCAATTACTACTCAAGTCATTCCACATAGTTGAAGGACAGCAGGACCCAGGCCCGGCTCCCACGACCAGGGCCCCTGAACCTCCTACTCAATGAATGGGGATGAAAGGAGGAGCCTTGCCCCAACAACACACTGTGAGGTTTCGTAAAAGAATGGGAGTCCCTGTGGTGTTCAGGCTCAGCGAGCGTCTAACTTCAGGGTGCTGCTGCGCTGATGAAATGGAACCAGCTGCAGTGTCCCAGGTGAGTTGCCCTTTCCTGGGAAAGGCAAGAAACATCAGCCCACATGTCTAGCTGGTTATTATGGCTCCTTTTCATAAATGAATTGAAACTTCAGCCTCTGAATCTATAAAAAAGTCTCAAGCCACGCTTCTAACCTAACTTATGCTTTAATGCCCTGTAGACACTGGATTTAAGTTTTAGAAGGAGACTAATTTTACTTTACTACTTGATGGAAAATCATATTGAATTTATAGAGGGCTTAATGAGGAAGCAACATGAAGGGTGGTACTAGACTAAGTGCCGACCCTGTCCCTCCGAGTGCACTAGGGAGATGGCTGCAGGGGATGAGTGACGTGATTGTGGCCTGTTTTATGAGAGCCCAGGTAAATACCCGAAGACTCAAACAGTGACAGCTGTGGGGTCACATGTGGCCACTGAATCAGCCCTGCCCAGAAATTCATGCCTTACTTGGAGTCACTAATGACACGTGAGCGAGAAAGAGAGCAACCTACATGTTCTTGCCGCATGTCATTCCAACCCATCAGTGACGGGCATCGCAATACCTGACCTCTGCCCTGGCCTCAGGGAGCACCAGACGCTGAACCCAGAAAAACAGGTTTAGTTGGTGACTACTCACACTTCATGGTCTTCACAGCCACTTTCTGCGAGGTCCCATCTTGCTGACCAAGGTCTCCTTCCATGACAGACCCAAACTCTCCTGTGAAGCAAAACCACCTCTGTGTGGACATCTCCACTGCCCACAGACACCATGGCACCAGAGCTACTGTTCTCATGTGGCCTGCGAGAGGCCCGTGTGCGGCAAGCTGGGTGCCAGGCCACCCCACGCGCACATCAGGGCATAGGCCAGGCACTAGCCTCCTGCTTGTCACCAGCTTGGCAGGTCTGGACTGCATGGAAAATGTTTTTGAGATTCATAAAACAGAGGATGTGGTTCCATAGTGTAGCAGTTAGCACATCTGCTTTATACGCAGAAGGTCCTGGGTTCACACCCCTGTGGAGCTGCAATCCATGGTCTACAGCCATGCCACCCTGAACAAGCCCAATGTCTGATCTTAGAAGCTAAGTGGGGTCGGGCCTGGTTAGTACTTGGATGGGAGACTACCGAGGAAGACCAGGTGCTGTAGGCATAAATAATAATAAATAATAACAGATTCATAAAATAGATACTCTGAATACCATTATCATTCATCCTAAGATCAGTTTGACGAACTAAACATGTATGTTCAGCCTTGTTCCCACTTAAGTAGCAAGTTACCGGGAACAGACAGTAAACTTGAGAACTGGAAGGATCAATGTGAACGATGTAGGAAACTGGCCAATGAATTGCATGGTTTTCAAGGAAGGAAGAAAATTCCTATTTTCAAGCTGACTGTGCATGCATGGCCCCTTCATGTGCCAGATCTGCATTTCAAAAATCACTATTCACTTTTTCATTTTAAATGATGAAATAGAACGTGTATTATCACTTAGAGTCACAAAAATGGTTATTTTATTTAATAAACACATATTTTAAAAAATGACTGTGAACTGCCTACTTTCTCACCCTGCATTTTGAAAGGAAGTACACAGCTCACCTTCGCCCAGGATTTTCCCAAGGGTCAGAAGTTTCCTGTCAATCACAACATCTTCCAGCTTCCTCTGCAGGTCTTCACTGACCCCCAAGCCGCGCACTGTACCAAGAGTGACAGGGGAAATGTGAGTTGTCAGGGTGCTTCCTTTCATTGGAATATGATGAAACTTATATACAAAGTCCCATCAAATAGTTAAACATTGTTTTTTCATTTTATACCCATAGCTCTCCCCACAAAACACCATTAGTAAAGCATTCCTCTCAATTCTACTGTGATTAAGCGAGGAAAATGAATCCTTCAGGGCCATGTCAGCTCTGAAGGATGATCAAACTCAGAACCACATTTCTCCCCAGAAGGTATGGCAGTGGCCAGCGATCACATTCCTATTTGGGGGGTCTGCCCTGTCTAGAAGGTGTAGAGAGTGGTCAGCAGGTCCTTTCCAAGGAGTGTTTCCTGTTTTATCCATAAGGACAGGAGACAAAGGTGCCATTGGCACCTCCGTTCTCCATGCCAGGGAAGGGTGTGCAGAAATGATGGGAAACCCCGAGAGCACAAGGCACTGTTCATGCATGGCATGTGGAGCCTCGATCTGACATGGAAAGTGCTGTTCCAAGTGCCTGGCGGGGGCTGGAGGAAGGTGTCTGTAATAGCTCAGGCATCGATATGCAACGCTGGCAGTAAGTGCCCCCTGTGAGAGCGTGACTAGGTTGGGGAGACCCAGTCAGTGCTCCCCTGGCAAATGACTGTTTGTGCGTAGTTAGGGAATGAGCAAGGCTTTGAATGAAAAAAAACTGGGTAATCAGAAAGAAAACGTTCGCTTTCAGGGAAAAAAAATTTACCCAGCTGGTCCTCCAATAAAGTAAAGAAATGGATCTAATTTTTTTTTTAAAGAAATGCAAGAACGAAGCTCCGAAAGTAAAAACTGCTACATCAGAAAAGGAAATTGGTAACATTCCACATCATGTGAGCTTTTATTTCACAGCAACCTGTATTCCGTCACTGTTACCCTGGGCTACTGTCGTGGTTTTGTTCTTCTGGCAAATATCCAGAAGCTTGCATTGGATGTTTACACATACTTTCAACTCTGTTTCTGAAGTTATTCAAGAACACAGCTACCTTTTATCCCCTCTCTGATCCAGCAAAGTTCAAGCCATCATTATTAATCGTGCTGAGCTGGCTGCCAGGAAGAAACAGGGAATGAGCTCCAAGACTGTCAGCTGCTTTGCTGTTGCCTTCCAATCCCTGACCTGCACCCACATCTTCTCCATCACCCCAGTTCTTCCCCCCAGGTCTCATGGCATTGGGGGTTTTTGGCCCCAGCCAGCGGGGAGGCACAGAGTGGTGTTTGCCCACTTGCTTGCTGCTGGCTGAAGATCCTCGCACGCTACGAAGGACCCATTCTTCGATGGCCTTGGCTTTTGTGAGAAACCTGACAATTCACTTTTGTTTTCTCTGCTCACAACTATTTTAACTTTCATTGAGGATGGGAAAGGAAAGACGACTTACAGGTGAGGTCGACGGCACGCCGACAGAAGGACTTCTTCGCTGTGTAGTTGACGACTAGTTCCAGATGCTCCCCAGGGAAGGCGTTCCTGCGTGAACAGAGGCAGACATCAGCCTGCACCCAGAGAGCGGGCACCCGTTCCACTGCCCTACTCACAGCCTTCGCCAGGGGCATGTTCACAGTGGCCCACCAAGTCCTATCAAAACCCTGCAACACTTGAGAGGGTGCTTATATCGGAGCTGTGGCTAGCAGGGGGGAACGACCTCGCCACCTAACTGAGCCTTCCCAGCCATGAGCGTGGAGAACATTTATTTCCCCATTTATTTATGTTTTCTCCTGTGTTGTTGGTAAAGTCTACTAAGTTTTTCCATGAAGCCCCTGAACACCTACTGGGCTCGTTCTCAAGGATGGAATAGTTTTCTCGCTGTTGCAGGTGGTATCTCATTCCGGCCCTTTGCCTTTCATGTGTTTTAAAACCAGAATGAAAATATATTCACAATATATAATGTCCCAAAAAATACTACATTTTTTTCTAAAGGAAAGCAAAGAAGAAAGGTGGCGAGGGGAGGCTTTGGAAGAAGCAAACAGTACTGAATTTCCAGAGACTGGGAAGGACAGCTTTGTGGCATGCTGTTCCCAAGTACTTGACCAAGCCTCCAGAGGCAAAGCAGCACCCTTTCCACTGCACCCAGCTCTCCGGCGTCCCTCAGCTGCTGGCTAGGGGCCCCAGGAGCTTGGGGCAGCCCGGAACTTTGGCCATCACCTTGCTGGATTTGGCTTTACTGAGCCTACGTGAAAGGCGGCCTCAGATATGTCTATGCATCCTTTTATATCAATTACTGTTTCCATAGCAGTAACCACAGATTTCCGCTCAATGACAAAAGCCGCATGCCGCCACTCGTTCTTGAGGACACCACTGTCTTAGACTCAGCTCCTTTGCACTGCTGACTGATTCTGAAATTTTCCATTCAGAATCACAGCTCTTAGAACTAGTAATGACCTTGCAGACCAGTTAGAGGGGACACAAAGGAAGCCTGGGAAAGTGAAGAGACGCATTTTGGTGACAGAATGAATGCCAGACCCCAGGTTTTGGATGTACCACGACATGCTAATGGCATGGCCACGAGAGACTGCACAGCCACCTCCAAATCACAGCCACCTCCCGTCCTTATCAACAACCTGCCTATTTTACGAAAGACTTCCTCCACCCTGTGAGTGACAAATGGGACTTCATGGAAGTCCAAACCCACTGCCCAAGCACTAGAGTAGAACGCCATTCCAGAAATAACAATTCACACACAGCCTTCTTTTCCTGGGTCATTTTAACATGGCTTCTCATTTTTCTTGAAATCTGATTACTATTTGGTTATAAAAGTCACATGTATAATAAGATAAAGCCTCTTCTTTTAAATTTGAATATGAAAATATAAAGTTTTTTTCATGAGAAATAATGACTGTTGTAGAAAATCTGTAAAATACAGGAAAAGAGGAAAACTCAGAATCACCCATGACGCCACCCATAATCGCTAAGGCTTTGGTGAACTTCCTCCTAGCATTTTTATGTGTTTTATTTATTTATTTTTTAATAATCAGAATAATTTTAAAGGCTTCTAAGAAAAACCCTCTCTGCGAATGAGCCCCCGCACCAGGCTGCTTATCCCGGGGTACCCATAAGACTGGGCACCCAGCTGGAACACAGGATGCTGGGCTGGCGGGACAGGCGTCATCTGCTAGCGTAACGACCACATTGATACCACAGCAGAACATCTTTGACTGGGATGCTTACCCAAACCTTGTCTCCCGGACCCTCTTTCTGATGGCCAGAGAAACATACAACACCAGCCCGATCAGGACAAATCCACAGAAGCAGCCAAGGACGATAAGTACGGGGTCTGCACTGCCAGGCGCTGGGGTTGACGAGGGGGCATAATTTACCCAGCCTGGAGAGAGACCAATGGAAGTCACTCAGAGCGTCCCCATGGGGTCCAAAACCCCTAGGAAGCGCCAGCCTGTAACAGGAAGAAAAGCAGTCAGAGGCTTTAGAACCAAGTCCTTTTGCATCCCACAGTCTGCAGGGGCAGGGTTCCTGGCTGACACTGCCCAAGCGGGGGCTGGGAGGAGGGTGCCAGGAGCCAGTGGGCCAACTCCCTTCACGTCAGCTACACAGGCATAAGGAGGTGACAAATGGCAAAACTAACATTTATCGGGATGCTGCAGTTAAAACACAGTGAGAATGAAAACGTTTCATTTCTTTGTAAATGCTTCTCAGGAGCAGTGCGGACAGGGCTGGCCTGCTGCCAGTCCCAGCACACCTGGCGTGGACAGCAGCGACTGTCTGCACCTGCGAACTGTCACAGCCCAGTCTGAGTCTTGGTCGGTTCCCAACATCTTACCCTTTGTGTTCTCATCCTCTGGGAGGCTCTTCGTGTGCAGAGTTTTGCCAGGGTACCTTCCCTGTCCGTCATCGGTGTGACCACGTCCAACAGGTGGCTAAGTCCACCTTCTCTGAGCCCCTGGCTATGTGTTTAGAGCCCCTGGCTGCTTTTCCCATGACACGCTCTACTCAAACCCACTTCAAACTCCCACGTTTCCTTTCTTCCCTTGTTCGCTGGTCCCTCTTTCAAGTACCCACTTTCATAAAATGTCATGTGGGTTTGTTGCTGGGAGACAAGGCGGTGACATGGCGACATGCCTTAGATGTGAGTGAGAAGAATAATAAAAGTGCGGTGACCAGCCATGCCACAATGGCCGTGGTCACAATGTGCCTCTATTATCTGCATAGACTTGGGGACCGCAGAGCTGGTGTGAAGTATGTGCTTGTGTGTATGATTACGTACGGCTAATATGTGAAGGTCACTCACAATTGAGTCACACTATTAGGAAGCGTGTTACTAAACCCAGTGTTGGTGACTGACACGTGGCGTGCTGGAGCCCTGCAGAGCGAGGACTGCCAGTACAGCAGAGCTTTCCATAGTTTCTACAGGAGAGCTTGTCGTGTGTGGAGATGGAAGCTGTTGCCCTAAAGTCCGAATTTTTAACCTATGCCTTTAGAATTAGAGTAGTATTGTATATTCTACCACGCAGACAAGCCTTGTGTCCCCACCATCAGTTACTCCCTGTCACCAGGCTTAGAGCCTCGGGGCTGCGGGGACTGTAATGCGCACTAGAGGGGATGTGCATTTGAGGGTCCTTGGAGGAGCCAAATGGGAACTCAGTGCTCTGCTTACCAGCCCTGTCTATCCAAAAAGGCATGTCTGCAAGGACGTGTACATACATGCACAAGTCACACTCCCAGCCATGCCCGTGCACGGCATTGATGACAGCAGTTTAACTTCAAACAACCCAGGGTGGGCCAGAGTCAGAACCAAGGTGGTCCCCCAAGACTATGGAAGCAAGCACTGGTTCTGGGTCACCAGGGTGGCATTGTGTCCAAAAACACCCCAATGACCTACAGAAGCCAGCGTGCATGGCTGGGCATGCACCTCAGGGAGCCCAGGGCTGACTGGGGACTGCTTCTTGGGGACGTTGCAAGTTCTGTGCTGACCAACCATGAGGCACGCTGTCTGAGGCCACGACAGGCAGTGATGCGGCATGCACACAGATTGAGACGGCAAAATGCATGCTAGCAGGTGAACGAGGGGTGAGGCTGCAGAGTGCTCGGTGAGCCATGCCGCACCCCCCCCCCCACATCACTCAAGCACACCCTGCAGGCCTCACCCAACTTGGTCCCAAGTGGGTTCCCCAGTAAGGCAGCTTCATTCGACATGGCACCAGTGGAGGACGCCAGTGTTGGCCAGGCATGTCACCTGTCGACCCCAACCACTGCGAACACACTTTTTAGCCTTAACAAAGCCACCCAGCTCACAGGCACTCTAGGCTGGTCAGCGCTGTCTGGCAGATGCACCGTCAACCATGGGAGCTCACTCTCACCAGCTGTAGGGATGAAGACTTCCACTGGGATGCTGAAAGGCCCGACTCCTCCGCTGGTGATGGCAGCAACCCTCACTGTGCAGGTGGCGTTGCGGACTTGGACAGGGAGCTCGGCATGGCTGTCATGCTGGCCGATGTCCTCAGATAGCTCTTTCTGGGGATGGAGAAGACAGGAAAGAACATGAAACATCAAGGTGCTTGCTCAGCCTCAGTGCCTCCTAAGGGACATCGTCCCTCCCTGTCACAGGGGCAACAGCTGAGTTTCCATAGTGTCCCCTCCTCCTTCTGGCCACAGCCAGGGGAACCAAAGGCAGGGATGCAAGACGGGCTGGCAGCAGCCAGGGCCATGAGGGCACAGCACTTCGAGTGCCAGTGAAGACGACACCTCGAGACCCCTTAGAGCTAGAAAGGACACTGCCCAGGAGCCTCCTGCGCCCGCCACTGACCTGGCCAGCTCGGTGGGCGCCCGCTCCTTTGATGGGACAGACTCTAAGATTGTCATTAGGATAGCACTGCTGCTGTTTTTAACTCCAGTGTGACAAATGCACAATCTGCCCAATTTTCAGAAATCTGGTTTTACTTTTACTTTGTTTTAAAGCCACTGCCATGTAGCACGAGCAGTGAAAACAAAGAGGGAACCTGATTGTTGCAAAAGAACTAGGACTGAAGGTTTGTACAACATGTGGGCCTCTATTTCCAGACTTCTGGCAGCAGCATTCTCTGTGGGAGGATCAGCTGTGAGTCTGGCACCAGCTTCTCAAGTGGGAGCTGTGGGGTGACCACACACATCTTGATCTCTGAGTCGTGGAGAGCCGAGCTCACATCTGTGTGTGGATGGCCACTGCACACAGAGAGAGGACTGTCACGGCACGTGGGCACGGATGTCACTGATCGCCGATGAACAGCAGGGGCCTGGTTTGAGGATAACTTTCTCCCCCAGCCACTCAGTCTCATGCTGATCACTGCTGACCATGCAGGGTGGAGCCAACCGACCCTTAAGGAGAGGGCAGTTCCATCACTCATTACCAAGGGGACAGCTGGGTCAGCCACCCAGGATCTGCTTCTAAATCTGGCAGGCAATGACCTTCATGATCAAGAAATGCCTACAGACAAGGATGAAAAGGGAGAATATGGCCTTAAAGTTTTTTGGTTTTTCTATCCCATTGGACTCTGTTGTTGCAAAGAGACCTAACCTAAGGTTTGTTGTTGTTGTTGTTGTTGTTAATTAAGTAAACAATTTAATAATTAACAATTTTTGGTACATTCAGGCAATATCTGTTTTAGAAATAGAGCATTTTGTTTTTAGTGAATCCAGTTTTCTCAGTTAAAATACACCTGGCACGTAGCACGGTACAGATATAAGGCTCACAACGTGTTGCTGTGGCACATTTCTGTATCATGGGGTGATGGCCACTGCACGCACCGGACACCTCCACCAGGTCATTCAGTCATTGTGTCTTTTCAGCAGCTGGAAAATGAAGATTAACCTCTTGGTAGAGGTGATGGCTATGAAACATCGCTGTCTAGGTGCACTGTGTCATGAACAAGATCTGTAGGGCTCAGTTATCCCCTGTTTTGAGCTTGGACCCAACCCAGCTTGGATTATGGGTTAGTGGGCCATTCTCTAATTTGGGAGGATAGAAAATCACCCAGTAGGCCACTCTCTGGTCCACACCCCGGTCCTGCAGCCCTGATGCGAGCCAGGTGGGTGGCTGAGGAACGACACGTGAACCTCACACCTCCCCACCAGCAGCACACATGACTCCATGCCTGGCCAGGGCCTGCTTCTGGCTCTGCACCTTTTGGTGACAAAGACTCAGATGCATTTATGTGAGAATTTAATGACAGGAAATACACGACTGTGGAAGAACTACTTAGAAGTAAACATAAAGGTCATTTACAACACCTATTGGTTTCAGGCCTCTGATTCACTGGGACAACCCAGAGAAGTCACTTCTTGTTTCCACCTCCCGTTCCCTAGGTGAGCACAGTGCTAATCCGTGTAAAGGGCTGGAGACGGCACTGGCCTGAATCGGACGTCACTCGACTGTATTGATGGCCACGCCACAGCTGAGACCTGAGGTATGGAGGCACTGCTTCCTGGTCACACTTTTTGGAAATACATAAGGAATTACCTCACTTTAAGGGCTGAATTATAATAAGTGTTGCAGTAGTGGTTATACATGATAGATGTTTTAGTGGAGGTTTAACCATTTTCTCTTAAGAATATTCTTAAATGGCAAGCTTCAGTGCAGTTTAGCGAAGATCACAATTGTAAAAACTGAGGTAATTTATCCATTCTATTTTGAGGTCAGGTGTGTAAAGGGAGGCGTGACCATACCCATATTCTCAAATGTTATTTTAATTTTGGTTTTGAAAGCTGACAGAGAAACCCTTTCAAGCCAGACATGTGGGGGAGCTGCCCTGTGGGTTGGATCCCCCTGGATGTCAGGACATCATTGAAAGTAAAGCGGGCTACTGAGTCCTCTGTTATCACAAGACTGTCCTGATGCACAAAATATAGCATGATTTCAGTGCAAAGGACTTCTCGCTGGGATGGCCCAGCATCTCCACGGTGGAAATGACTGGAAAGGTCACAGGCCTAACTGTGGAAGCACTGCTCTCGCTGCACAGGGGGCCTTCTGGACAAAGGCGACAAGAATGCACAGCCTGGCTGAGTGTTAGTGGCAGTTACTGCTCCAGGCTCCCTGCTGCCTCACTCTTGGGGCTTTCATCACTTCTGCCTTTCAGCTCGAGGCCTGTCTGAAGAAGGGGCTCTCACCTACACCAGAAAAGGACAGAGGGTGGCCTGTAGGGTGTCGGCTGACCATTACTGTCCAGGGTCACCAGAGAGACACAGAATTCCCACTGAATGTGACATACCTGGCTTTCGTGGACCATCCTAAGAACTCAGTGCTATGAAAAGGAGCTTTACTTTGAGATTTGATTCCCCTGACCCAGCCAGGGTGCAAATGCAGTTAGTACAGGGGAGCCATGCAATGCCTGGATATGAAAGACTAGGAAACGGGGGCCCTCCCTGTGGCTGTAAGTCTCCTATGTTGCAGGGTCCGACTGGCATGAGTGACCCCTGCCATGATTCACTGTGAGTGCGAGGCAACGGGCTGCTGAGGTCTCTTTTTTCTCTGCCCCATCCATCTGCTTCCTGGCAGGTAAACGGAGGCAAGGAAAGGAAAAGACTACACCCTAACTGTCCTACTGGAAAACAGTGGTTTTGGTGAAAGCTGGATGGTGTGAGGTTGAAAATGACAGAAACAAAGCTTGGACGTTCACTAGCAGGTGCCACCGTTCCCCTGTCCCTCTATCTCACCAAGAGGCTGTTACTTTCATATGACGCCTGCCTGGACCAATGCCACGAGGGCGTCAAAATCCAATCTATCTCCAGGGTCGGATGCAATGGGAACATGAGACACAAAAGAAGCAGGTTATTTATGGTGCTGGTAGGTAGAGTCCTGATGGTAAAACCAGGCATCACCCTGCCACAAAGAGGTCAGTATTGCCTGTCCCAAGAGAGAGGGGGCCCATCAGAAACTGTTCCCCACAGTCAGGCACCCAGCTGCATCCCCCGCTCCTGTCTTGGGCCAGCTGATCTTTAGACCTCACAGCTGTCAGGACAGGGTCCCTCCGGGCTTGACAAGAGTCACATCTAAAACATCACACCCTCTGGAAGAGTGCTGGCTGTACAAGGGGGGCAGCTAGATTTCACACGGGGCCCTCTACTTCTTATTGGCTATTGTGCCGTGCACACTATTACACTCTGGTGAAAAGAGGGCAGGTGTGAAGGTTACTTTTACTGGTAAACTCAACTTTCTTACTTGTAAAAGGGTAACAGTTGCATCGGCCATCTTCACCCCATACAAGTCTCAGGTCATATCCTGGGCTGAAGACTCTCCTGGGCTCCTAGGCCATCTACCAACTCTGACACCTCGGCCAGTGTCAGGGACCTGTACACATGGCCACAAGTTGGTGGCCCAGCTCCCTATATCACAGCCCTCCAATCAGTTGTGTTCTGGACCCTCAACGAGTCATGACCCCCACAGTTGCCACGTTAGGCCTCTTCTCATCTTATCTTTTCCCACCTTCACCTGTCAAAATCACCCCAAGCCCAGGGCAAGCAGCATCTTCGCTGGAGAGGAAGTCAGTCGGGCCTCGAGCACCCTCCACAGCCTTGCTGAGTGGGCCACGCTGCTGGCCCAAGCAGCCCAGGACTGCCAGGGCGGCAGTGAAGTCGGTCAGGATGGCAGCAGCAAGACGGCCATGTAGCTGCACAGAACGCGGCAATGTGCTCCTCGCCGCACAGGGTGCCAGCTCTTCCCCGAGGATGCTCGGCCCCATGCAGCCTGACAGGGAATCTGTGCCACCAGGCCGATGCTCCTGCTGTGTGTTGTGCCAGGTGTGCTTGGGTCCACTGAGCTGTGTGTCTAATTGCGGCTCCTGTGGAGACCTGTGAAGGTGGCCTGCAGCTCACTGAGCCCTCTTGTCATCCCTCACCAGTCTCCACATGGCTGGGCACTTCTCTGAAAGTCTTGCTCAGAAAAATGTCCTCTGAAATCTCTGAGAGGCCATGACTTACCAGCCTGCTAAGCCCTGGAGCCCCGCCCTTCACAGCATCTTCCTGCAAGAGTCTAAGTTCTCTGGACACAAGAAATGGGTGACAACAGAGATGCACCCCATACGTGGGTACGGCATCAACCAGTGATCGGCTGGTTGAGTGAATGAGGCCCCAGCGAGTCCTCGGACATTTACAACCACTCGGTCGCCTCTGATTCTTATGACAGTCTGAAACAGCAGACAGCAGCTGAGAAGGGAAGCGCAGGTACGCGCGGGGACTTACAGAAGTGTGGGTGCTCTGCCACACGTGAGAGAGCCGGTAGCCCACCAGGGTCCCCTCCTGCCGCTCGATCGGGGGCGGGACCCACTGGACTTCCACCTTGTCACCAGATTCCTTCAGGAGCACAGTGACATTCAAGGGAGCTGCCGATGGGGCTGGAAGGATAAAGGAGAGAAGGGTGAGAAGGAGCCAGGAAAAGTAGCGAGAGCCCATCATCTTCCTGCTTTCCAGATGTCCTGCGAAAAGCCCTCCACCCGGAGCGAAGCGAACAGCAGCAGCTTTTCGCCCTCTTTTCAATGAACCGCCGAGACGGTTCATGAGTCTTCAAAAACCTGCCCTTTCCAATAAAAGGACAAGAGGTGGGGGAGAGGCTGGCAGTGGCGCTCAGGGCCTGTCCTGGGAGGCGGCACAGACATGCTCGTAGGGCTCTCGGGCAGGCAGCCCAGCAGACTGACTGAAGGCCAGGCCGTGTCACGCAAGATGCACAAGACAAAACCTCCACACAGCACGAAGGATGTCCAGAGGCGGTGCCAGTGGTCTGGACAGAGCCCATCGCTGACATGCGAGTTTATATTTATGTGTAAGACAGTCACTGTCGAAGATCAGAGGGACAAAGGGCAAGTCCTGGGCCAGACGTCTAAACGTTGCCTTCCACTCTGGTTTCCATCCTCTGGGCTACAGGAAATTCTGCTTCAGTCACATGCCCGCTTTATGTTTGAATGTCCATTATCTCTCACAAAAACACAGGAATGACAAAAGTCAAAGCATTTTGGGAAAAAAAGCATATAAGTACATATATATGTACAAAGTAATTTTGGAAATAGGACAGAGTCATTGCCACCTTGTTTTTTGGGAGGGAAGAACTTGACTCTATTAAAACTGAAAAAACTATGCCCTTTGACCAAGTATTTTATTTCCAAGAATTTAATCTAGAATAATTCTGTGGGTGGCATTACTGTTACTGAAACATAATAGTGACAAAAAAGTTCAGTTGATAATTGTGATAAAATAAATTTGATCTGTTTTCCAATGGAATACTATTGGTACTGGAAAAATTAGGTGGATCATGAATATTGAAAATAAAAAAAATATCCAATAGAGGGAAAGATGAAATTACTAAAAAAAGTGCCAATGATCCATTTTAGAAATAAAAAGTATTTCATATATATATATATATATATATATATACATATATATATATATATATATATATATATATATATATATAAAGAATAAAGACAATTGGAATAATATATACTAAACCATTGCCTGTAGTTATATTTAGGGGAGCTTAAATGATATATTTCTGATATGCCTAAAAGGAAAACAGGAAGGAATTATAATCGTCTTCAGCTCTGCTGATTCCAGGAGTGGTTAGATAAATTTCAGTTGACGATGTGCTATACAGCTAAGGCCGTGCCTATGAAATGAATCAGATACTTTCTAGTCAGTCGTAGAATTTATGGACAAATGTGGCTGTCTCAACATGCCTTGACATCTGCTCCTTCCTAAGATGCCCCTCCAATGACAGGAAGGAATCAGTATAAACTCATAAGGCAGTGGGCTCAACAGTGGAAAAGAAATTTCAGCATGTATTTGAAAGCTGAAAAAGAGATGAAAAAGATATAATTAATGCAGCAAGCTGATTCTCCCCCAACGAACTTGGAGAGTCTCAGACTTCATGGGTCCTGGCACAAAACCTAGAAGACTGAACATTGGGTGAGGAGATAGTTAGACCCTGAGATCCCTCTCACCTCTTCTCACACACCTAACAGGTACTCCCTCAAGTTCCCACAGGAGACAGGATGCTTTATTCTCTAAACTAAAAGCTTCTGGGTTCAGGGCACCAGCAGAACAGAGACATAATGAGGATACAGTCTGACAAGTGGAGAAATAAGTGAGAGTTTGTTTCCTGAGTGAGGGGGACTCTGCCTCCCCTGTCCTCGTCACCTGGCTCCTAAAACATCGGCAGCCATGTCCCTATTCCTGAGGTAACAGGCAGGAGAGAGACTTGCTTTCTAGAAGAAGTGAGAGGTCCCAGAGGAAAGAAAACCAATACTGACACTTTAGAGTATCCAAACCAAAACACACAGGTCATTTCCCAGTCACCTGACAGTGCCGTCTACAAGGCCCACCAATGCTCACAGAGCATCTGAACAAATTGCTGGGTCTTCACTCCTCAGTAGGAGCAAACAGTGAAAGGTCAGCCAAGGTCGGGTTGCCTCCTTCACGAGTGTCTGGTACCAAACTGATAATTAATGAGCTCAAAGGTAAGCAAATGTTCTCATACTTGAGAACAGAAAAAGACTATCGCTAAAAAAGAAAACTTAAAATTAGCAATATGAGAAGAAAAATAAAATATTCAATAGAAGGATTAGGAGATAAATCAAGTAAACCTCCCGAAAAAGTAGAATAAAAATGAAAGAGATCAACCTGAGAAAGAAAATTGAGGAAACAATTGAAGAGGCCCAAGAACTGTCTAATACAATTTCTGGAAAGAAAAATAGAAGAACATTTTCAAAGAAAAAAAAAAAGTGGTCTCAAAATCAAAGCACTTGCATTTCTAGATCAAAAGGGCCACGGAATGCCTGTGATGATGACTAAAACAATCCCACATCACAGCTCATCGCAGAACCACAATCGACTAACGAGAAAAGGTATTATTAAACACTGAAATGAAATAACAGTTCACCTAGAAAACTCAAGTATCGGACTTCATCACAGCAACCCATGAAGCTAAAAAATCAATGCAAAAAGTACTTTAAAAATTTTTTGGGAAAATAATGTCCAACAAAATGTTCTGTATCAGAAAAAAAATGATCAATCTAGTATGACAAAGACATGCAAGTTCCCAGAGTTTTTATTTTTCATACACGCTCTCCCTGAACAAACTGAGAATGTGCCTCGTGAAAATGAGGGAATACAGGAAGAAAGACAAGTGCCAGGAGAAAGAGGTGGAGTCAGTAGGATGACTCTGGAGAGAGACAGGGAAAGAACTACACGAATGAATTAAGGACAACAATGCCTGGCTTCCCTCAGAGCGGTGGACAGGCTATTCTCAGCAATCAGACTGGAAAACCTAATGATTCAAGCAGCACTGGGCAGAGCACACATAATAGTCTTGTCTCAATGGCAGGTAATAATTGACGCTAGGCTGAGCACTGCCCTGGTCCTGCCTCATAAAGCTTTAAAAGCAAGAGCCAAAAGGACCAAACTTTTTCCAATTGGTTAACCGTGTCCCAACTTACAGAAATATGAAAATACCTAGAATCCCACAGAGTTAAATTTACAATGTAAGAATCCAGTTAAAGATTGACAAGAAACTGGAAAGTACTCTACGTAACTACAATATAAATAAATCAATCAAAACTGCCTCAGAAATAACACAGATATTAGAATTGGGAGATTAAAACAGCTATTAAAACTGTATTCCATATGGTCCAAAAGTGAAGTAAAAACACGAAAGATACAAAGAGGATACAAAAATTACAACGGGAGAGATGAAACATACACTAGATAGACTCAATGGCAGATCAGATACTGGACAAGAAAAGATCAGTGAATTTTAAAAGACAATGAGAGAAACTATCCAAAACAAGACAAGAATATGCAGGGGGAAAATTAAGAGCATCAGTGAGCTATGAGGCAACTTCAAGTGGTCAAATGTATGTGTTATTGAGTCCTCGAAGAAAAGGAAAAGCAGGAACAGAGAAATAATGGCTTAAAGTTTTCCTTCCACATTTGATGCAAACCACAAACACACAGATCAAGGAATTCAATGAGCCCCAAGCTCATTGCACAGGAAGCCCCAAGCACAGGAAGATAAAGAAAACTACTCCAAAGTACATCATAATTAAATTGCTCAAAATCAATAGTAAAGGGAAAACCAGTGACAAAATACATACAGACACATTATACAGAGAGGGACAATGAAAGATTATTGCAGATTTCTTACCAGAAATAATTCAAGCAAAAAGGCATGGAACAACATTTTTATAGTGAGAGAGAAAAAAAAATGTGAACCTAGATTCTATATCTAGTAAAAAATATCTCAAAAATAAAAGCAAAAAAAATACATCAAGGCAAAATAAAGATTTTTCTCAGACATACAGAAGCTCCATTTCTCCCCAGATCTGTAGCACAAGAAATGATGAGGATCCCTTTAAAAAGGAAAATGATACCACACGAAAATGAATGTATACCAAGAAATGGGTAACACTGGAAATGGTAACTTCATGGGTAAATACATGTTTTTTTTTCTAATTGTATAAATAACTTTAAAAGATTAGTGACTGCACAAAAATAATAACAATGTAATATGGGTTTGCAACATATATCAAAGTAAAATGGATGTCCACAATTACACAGATATTGGGAGGAGAAAATGGAAATATATTCTCTTAAGGTTCTTACGTGATGCATGAAGTGCTGTAACATCACTTGAAAGTAAATGGTGATAACTTAAACATTACAAAATATTACACTATTTACCCTAGGAAACCCCAATAAGGACAGAAAACAAGGTTATAGCTAATTAGCAAAGGAGATAAAATGGAATAAAAAATATTTAATTAACACAAAAGAAGAAACAAAAAGAAGAAAAGGGGAACAAATTATAGGCAGAACAAATAGAAAATGTGATAGATTTCAACCTACCCATATGAATAATCACAGTTTAATGGATTAAATAGCCCAACTTAAAGGTCAGAATTGTGAATGAGTTAAAAAGCAAGGCTAACGTGCATGCTGCTTAAATGAAACACATCGACTATAAAGATGTAAGTAAGCAAAAAAAGAAGAATGAATGAATGAAAGAAAGATATGCCATGTAATCAAAAGAAAGTTAAAATGGCTATTATAGTATTAGACAAAGTATATTCACAGAAAATAATATTACCAAGGGATAAAGAAAATAATTTCATAATGATGAAGCAGTGAATTTAGTAGGAGAGCGCAGTAATAACAAAAATTTATGCACAACATAACAGAGCTTGAAAATATTTAAAGCAAAACCTGCTAGAACTGCAAACAGAAATGGATAAATCCATAATCATAACTAGATTTCGATGTCTTTTCTGAATAACTGATAAAAGTAGGCAGAAAATCAATAAAAATGCTTTGAAAAACACAATTAACCAATTTAACCAAGATGACCTACATAGAACACTTGCTCTAATATGCTTTCTTCACACGTACACAGTTTATCAAGATAAGTCATATTCTGGGCCATACAATGAGTCTCAACACATTTAAGAGGATTCGCTTGCTTAGAAATTAAGACAAAGAGCTCCAAAGAGCCACAGATATTTGAAAACCAAATTACACATTCAACGATGAATGGGTCAGAGAAGAAATCGAAAGTATTCTGAACCTAATGAAAGCACACCCAGCACATAAAAATTGCCCTCCAATGTTTCTCTCTCTCATGTGAGAAAAAGAGATATTTCTCAGCTTTGGGACTAGGGTTCCATTTGTGCTCGGATTAAATCCTCAGTAAGAGCGTCTGACCGAGGCCTGTCCCCCAGCCTATGAAGGGCAGGGCACCGACAGTGTGAGGCACTGAGGGGACTAGAACTCGAAACAGAAAGAACTAGGGTTTAGCAATAGTTGTCAAAAAGGGGAAAATCTCAGGTTCAAAAATTCCAACGAGCACACAGAAAGTTCTCTAAAGTTTCAAGATGGAAATAAAGTTTGCTGTGAGATGGAACAGAGACAAAACGCCCTACTGTGTGGGGCCACGGTGAGGGTCTAATAAAATAACGTATATAAAGCGCTTACGATGGCTTCAGCACAGAGTAAGCGTCCGGTGGCCGTTAGGCCTCTTCACATTAGTTGGCCTTCTTGAGTTTGACACTATGAGTAATCAATTTTGTATGACTTCAGATAAGAATAAAACACTACAAACAGTGCGCTGCTATTCATGTCACCCTACATGAAAGAAAATATGACCCATATGGAGTCAGGTCTTGTCACTAAACCGGTTACAAGTGTAGAAGGAAAGGTCTTCTTTCCCATTTCCATTAGCCACCTTGATGACATTGTCCTCCAGAGACAAAGACCAAACAAAGCAAATTCTAAACTGTAAACCTAGCCCCGGGGTAGGGATTGCTTCCTTGCGTGCACTGGGGGCCACATTCCCAGCGTCTCAGCATCGGGCGCTTCCTACCTCCTTCGGTGGTGCTGGCCTGGACCCAAGGGCTGGGCGCTGACCAGCCGACCTCATTCCTGCAGGAGACACTGATGCTGTAGTTGGTCAGGGCCCGCAGCTGCTCAACTTGATAGAGAGGTGGCGAAGCGGAGGCGTTGAAGAGCATGACGGAGCCATTGCTCAGTGGGTCAGCTTCCGCGACCTGAGAGGGCACACGCGGACCAGGCGTTAGTGAAGTGGCGGGGATGTCGCCCCGGGCTCCTGGCTTCCCTGCACACGGCCCCCCTGCACGGAGGGGAAGCGCCTGCTTCCTCCCAGGCCGCCCCGCACTGCCCCCAGCAGCGCTGCTGAGTATTACTCACGCCACCGGAGCAACAATTGAGGACCCGGGGAAAATGCCTAAAATAAGCGTTCTCATTGTGGCGGCAACGGAGCCGATAAACACCACTACGGCACTATAATTTCCTGTGTTACAACTTGCACCACAATGCAGAACAGAGCAGCCCTTCCTCTCTCAGGACGGGTTCGAGTCGTGATTTCTCACAGCTGTTTGAAAGCGTGCGGGGAAGGCGCCAGACATCAACAGGGATGGCAAAGTCTAAAATGCCTACCTACCTCCCAGACTCGCAAAGAAAACATTTCTAAACCCTACCTTAGAAGGTGGCATGCCGGAGTTTTGGTTTATCTGTGTTTCTTTTTATCACCTAGCCTGAAGACCTCTGCTCTTCCTTGAGGTGTGTCCTTCGTTCTTCCCCACCCAGTCCACCCCAGGAGCAATTCAATCCCCAAAGCAGACACAGATAAGTCAGAGTTTATAGCATTTTTTTTTGGTGGGAAGACAGAGGCAAGGGACATTTGCACCTCACCCAAAAAGCTCTTCCCCGAATCTCTTCAAAGCACATCGGCTCTTTCCTGAGTTCCTTCTTCCTCTTTCCCACTATACACCCTGCCAGGCTCCCCTCATCCTCTGAGTTACAGGCAGAAGAGGGGGTTCCCAGAAAAAGTCTAGCCCTTGGTCAGGCTCCCACCTCTTTCCCTCAATATAACTCCTGTCTGGGGATAGGGACATGGGAGATGGGTTTGTTGTTCTTTTTCACTACATGTTTTTCAAATTTTCTATACTATCGAGTATTTATAAAGTTGGAAAGGACAAAATAAAACAAAATAACCAAATAAAACAAAAATAACCAAATAAAACAAAAATAACCAAAAGCTATTTGGGGGGAAAAAAGTCTTAAACCCTGTATTTATTCCTGATACCAATGGGCTTGCAGCTGTAGGGTGTGGGTACACAGTGCTGTTATTTCAGGATATATGCGTTGAAATTTAGGCCAAGAGGACACACATCAATATTTTGGCATTCCAGAGCCACTAGTGAGACCTTGAAGGTGCTGCTGGGGCCACATTTTCGCGACTCTGCAGGGACAAGAAGCCGCAGTGGGCCTGAGGAGCCACGGCAGGGGCACATGCTACGGGCTTATCTCAGTGCTGGGTGCTGGCAGGAACCACTTTTTTCTTCCTGCTTTAGGTATACACCTCCTTCCTGGTGACCAAACATGGGGACAAGGTGGACGAAAGCCGCAGTCTCCACCCACCCTGCCCACCCACCCAGCGTGTGTATTTCCAGACCGAGGACACTGACAGCACATTCCTGAGGAAAGACGGTGTTTCTAAAGCAGTCTGTCTCGGTGGGCCCTGGGGAGACAGGGCATGACACGGCAAGGGGCACGTAGGAGAGTTAAACATAGCCAGGGAGGATGTAGCCCAAAAATGGGTGAAGGAAGGAACTCACATCAAGACCAAAGGAAGTGAGAGTATGTGTGCTACCCTAGCATGGGTCTGAATCTCAGCCAGAACATTCTTTTGTCACCAAGTCAGAGCTTACAACTATAGTGCACTGGGACCTGCTACACAGCTATCCTCGCTTCCCTCAGAAATGGGCTAGGCTGTCGGTCAGCAGGATTGCAAGTGTACCTCCTGGAGCAGTGCTACCTGTCTCCTGGGACTGCCTGAGGCACTCAGGACCAGCTACCTCTGAACGGCAGGTCTGTGTGTGACAAACAATGACAGCCATAGATATGTCACAGAATAACTCATGGAACTTGACTTGAAGATAACTTCCTTCTCACCTGCTAAATCTGGTCACCTGACAAGAGATGGAAAGGAGAATGGCTGAAGGGAGGATGAGCTAGCTGGTGGGGCAAAGGCAGAAAAAGCATGTCAGAGACACAGAGTCTAAGGTGGGCGAGGGAGGCCTGCAGACTGGCACTCCCAAGATGGTCCACTCAGGCCACGGCCACCCAAAGCCAAGGCAGAGAGAGAAAGTGAGTGACACTTGTGCGTCATCTTTCACCTTCGGGGTGACCTGGTGTTTTCAGGCCTTCCAACCACCCCACTCTACCTCGTGTTGCCCCCGAGCCTCCTCTTGAGGTGGGCAGCTTTTCCTCAGAGTCCCCTCAAGGGCCTCCATCTTCCTGTAGAAGGAGCCTCATGCCTTCTTAGATTCCTCTAACAGCTCAGCAACCAGGTAACAGTTTTTTTTCAAGGGGCTGACCCATGCTTCAGTTGTGTCCCTATATAGGGAATGTCCCTATATAGGAAGATAAGCCCTAGTAGTTCCCAACAAGAGAGCCCCGAAATACATGAAACTGATAGAACTGAAAGAAAAATAGGTAATTCAAAAATAATAGTGGAGACCTCAATTCCCCGTTTTCCAAAACTGATAGAACCACTAGGCAGAGGAGCAACAAGAAAATGAAGAACTGAATGAAACTACAGACTAACTCGACCTGACTGACATGGACACCTCACCTGGCCCCCACCGAACGTACCCACCTTGAGTACCCATGGGCACTCTCTCGGACGGAACGTATGCTTGGCCATAAACAAGCCTTGGTTAATTTAAAGATGGACACCATTCCCGCATGTCCGCCAAACACAACTGAGTAGCTCCAGAAACCAACAAAGAAAGAAGACTGGAGAAATTCACAACCGCGTGAAAATTAACACACTCCTAACTAAGTAATGCGACAAAGAAGAAATCACAAGGAAAACAACAAAACACTGAGGTGAACAGGAAAAAAAACCCTAAACACCAAAACGTACGGGATGTAGCTAAAGCAGTCTCGGAGAGAAATGGATAGTTAAATGTCTATATTGAAACAGGAGAAATTTAAAATCAATCATCTCACCTTCCACCCTAAGAAACAACAACAAAAGAGCAAACTAAGCCAAAGCAAACAGAAGAAAGGAAATAAAGATTAGGATAGAAGTGAATACCATAGAGAACAGAAAAATTCACAAAACCAAAAGTTGGTTCTTCAAAAAGATCAACAAAACTGACAAGTCTTCAGCTATCCTGACCAAATAAATAAGAGAGAGGACTCAAATTATTAAAATCCGGAATGCAAGAGGGGACATTACTAGTAACCTCAAAGAAAAAAAAAAGATTATAATAGAATACTAACAACAACTGTGTACCAACAATTAGATTCCCTGGAGGAGCTAGATAAATTCCTGAAAACACAAAAACTACCAAAAGTGACTCAAGAAGAAATAGAAAATCTGAACAGACCTCAAACAAGTAAAGAGATTTGAGACAGTAATCAAAAAAAAAAAAAAAAATCTTCCCATAAAGAAAAGCTCGTGACCAGACAGATGGCTTCTCTGGTGATTTCTAGCAAATCTTTGAAGAATGAACACCAATCTTCCACGCACTCTTCCAAGAAACTGAAGAGGAGGGAATACTTCCCAGCTCATTCTACGAGGCCAGTGTGACCCTGATTCTAATGAGAAAGAGTCAGCATGAGAAAACGACAGCTGGCACCCTGATGGGTACAGAGACGGGGAGAGGGTGCTGGCTTTTGAGCAGTTCTGCCTGTGCACATGCTAAAAACCACTGAATGATACACTTCAAATGGGTGAATGCTATGGTATGTGAAATATATCTCCAAGAAAGCTGTTTAAAAAAAAAAAGGCGTCCCTGGTGAGGACTTGGTGGACACAACTGAACTCCTTACACTCACCAGGAGGGAGAGCATTGAGCAAGGCTGGGGTGGCGGGTGAGGGGAGGCTGTTTTGGGGATAATGCGCGTCTTCACTCTCGGAGAAGAAGCAGTTGTTAGACAACAGCAGGGAAACAAATTCCATTTGGGATAAAAAACATCCGGTTGTCAACACAAAATTCTGCGATGACACTTTTGTAAGCTGGGTGGCCTGTGTCAGGCTGCCATACTTTTAACCAATAAGAGCAGATGTTTATGAAACCAAGAGGAGTTCCTACCCTGCTGTACGATAACGTGCACGGCAGAGTGCTCTGCGTTGTCAGAGGGTCACCCACATGCATTCATACCCTGCTCTGCGTGCAATGTCCCTACACGTCTGGGGTGGTGGCCTGAGCATGCACGGCGCCTGCTGCCCGGCTCCAGTTCTAGCCTGCGGTGCTGATGCAGGTGTCGGTGGGGCTGTGTCTGCAAAGCCCTGGGCCATTGGGGCCACTCAGCAAACAGTAGGGTTCCTGCCGCCCCTCTGTGCCTATGAAAGTGACACTCAGAGCAGAGCTTATGACATCATGGCATGGAGTCACCGCAGGTGCTCACTTCCGTTTCTCACAGCACTACTTCACATACATTTTAGGTCGTGGCCAAACACAGATGAGGACTTGCAAGGCCCGTAAGGCCAGGTTTCCTGGGAGCCACAGGCTGAGGTGCCACATTTGGCAGCAAAGGTGACCCGGCTTTGGTCTGCATTTCTGTCCCGCATGGCCACCAGCCCAGGAGGAGCCAAGATGATCTGGCTTCCCGAACTCCTGGTCACGAGCCAGTCCTAACGCAGGAATGTGTTTTCACTCCTAAACAGTAAATCCTCCCTGTACTCATGGGTCCCTTCTGGCTGGGCCCTGGCCGTGCATGGCAGGGGGACAGCGTCCTGGGGCAGAACACCAGAGGACAGTGCATGCAGGTGGACACTGAGTGGCAGGGGGTCAAGGACTCTGAGAAGGTATTGAGACGCCCTCAGTGCCATCCTCGGGGGCAACAGTCGGGTCAAGCACAGGACACCAAGGCGCCACCTCCCCCTGTGCCCTGGAGGCCGTTTACCTGGACTCTGCAGCTGCTGAGTGGGGAGTAGCCATCAAAGCCTGGGACCCAGGAGATGCGGACGGCATGCGCGCTCTGGTACTGGATGCTGACTTCAGCGGGTGGGGTGGGGAGCGCTACATGAGAGAGACATACACACAGTTACAAACTGCAGGGGCCACAGAGACCGGACAGACACAGGGACGCCAAGCCTATTTCCGTTTAAGATGAGGGAAGCTAAGCCCACGTCACCCTATGCCTGAGGGTGACTGCTCACTTACAACAGGCCTGCCAAGGACAGGTGGCTCTGCCTGGGTCGCAGAAGAGGACACAGGCTTGCTTTCCCATGCACGGATAGAGTTAGAGTTTTAAGCTGGCAAAGGTGGTGATGGGCATCTCCTTCACCGAGCTTATGTCCACAGGGCCTGCTGTGCGCAGGCACCTCGCTGAGCACCACGGGGGGACGGAAAGCTCTGACAGTGCCCTGGTGGAGCCCTGGACGGAGTGGGGAACCCATGTGAGGACAAGAGCGCCCCATACTGAGAAGAGGGGTGTCACGGGAGCATGTGCTATGTGTGTGGATGCATGTGCGCATGTGCCAGTGTGCATCTGCATGTGTGCACGTCTGTGTGTACATGTTTGTGCATTTGTGTGCACGTTTGTACATGTGAGTGCATGTGTGCGCATATGTTTGTGCATGTGCATGGGTGCATAGGGGAACAAGAAGCTTTCCAGGAAGGAAGCAGGTGGAGAGTTCAAGCAAAAGCACCCATTGCCTCTGCTGGGGGCATCACAATGAGTGTGTGACAACCTCAGCACATGTGGGGCCTGGGTGGACATTCCTGTTGGTACCTAAGGACCTAAAGCTTGGAGATTTCATTTTCTTGTGCTCAATCTAAGTCTTAGCTGACAGTAATAATCCCACTTACAACAAAAGCAATGACTAATGTGTACCCGACCTTCCGGCCTCTGCTTCCTGAATCACAACTAGAACCTCATGAGAGGTCGTGTTACCCCAATTACAGATGAAGAGACTGAGGGTCAAAGCAGTTAAAACTGGCAAAGGCCAAGGAGCCCATAAGCAGTAGCCTGAGGACCTGACCTCGGGTCTACCTGACCTCAAAGCTCGTGTCCCTGAATGGGACATGGGAGGCTGGACCAGGGGAAGGGGCAGGGAGCAGACCAGCATGAGTCCTGGCAGGCACTGGGCATCTGGTCACCATTTGGCTGGCTGTGTGGCCCAGGGGACAGCTGAATCCCCTCCCCATACTCAGTCCCCTCTCTTACAGATGGGGCAGTAAGCATGCTGCTCCACAGAGCTGCAGCGGGGACTCACTGAGGTGACATGCACAGGCCTAGGGGCGGTGTGGAGATGGCAAAGCCATGACAGGGTGGCGGGAGGGCTGGGCCACATTCAGGAGTTTGTTTTACCGGTTTTACATGCAGCTTGGGGACAAGCAAAGGATCAGCAAGCTGATCCGCTTTCTCAAAGGGATCAGTTGTCAAACTGGCCTAAAATGCCTGCCTTTCCACATCACAGTGTGGCCACAGATACAGCAACTGGTAACAGACTAGAAGAAGAGAGATTTGGTTGTTCTGATAATAAAGTTTTAAATGAAGGAAAGCCCAAAACATAAATTTTGGAAATGGGATTTATTATTTTTTTAAATGTTAGCTGAGATTCTGTGTGGAGCATAAAATGAAAGAAGGACTTCACGTTTATGGTTTTTGAAATTTCACGCTGATTACACTTGATGACAAGGTCTTTACAAATTTACTCATAAAATTCCTGAAATTCCCAGCATTTCTTTTGAAAATGGTAATAAGTGGAACTCCGGATGCAGGAAGGAAGTTGTACGCTTCCTCCCACGGTAAGGAGCGGTGCGCTCACTTTTTCCTCCAAAAGCCCTTTTAGAAAACGCCCTCCTGTTGCCGAGATGCCAAGCTGAATCTAAACATTAGCTCTTTTTTAAAGTTCACTCCTTTTGTCACTGGGAGTCCCCTGCACTGTGTTTCCCACCCTCTAACTCGTCATTAAAGTTTTGCTGCTTCTCCTGTGTTATGCCCCCAAAACAAGCCTGAAAGGGGAACCACTTCCCAATGTTTAAATTGAGATTGAAAACTGACACATAAAATCTGCTTGAGTTTCTGCGAGAGCAGGTGAGGAAGATGATTTGGAAAGGGACAAAAAGATGATATTTCCATGTGGGTTTTCCTTCCATCCTTCCCAGTTTCGGGTTTCAATCCCTTGACCCACAGAAGGAGGAGGAAGAGGCAGTTGCTTGAGCTGGAACAGCACTATTTGCTGGGGGACCTCTTGTTAGGTCGTGTCCCAGCTCAGAGGAAGGGAGCTGAGGACCAAGGTCCAAAGGGGCAGTGACCCTGCCCTGCCCCCTCCTGGAGCAGCCACTGCTGGACTGGCTTCAGCGCCCCTGGCCTGGGGAGGCCGGAGGCCGTCGCAGACCAGGGCCCCCAGCCGGGGCTCTTCGGGGATAACAGGGTTGGTCAGGCTGGGGGAGCAGAAAAGGGCTGAGATGCTCCAGGCAGCGTTTCCGCCAGCTCTCCCCTAAGCTGGCTGATGTCCGCAAAACGTGCGTGCCAGGCACAACTGTGATAGCTTCTACTGGCATGATCCCACTTACGCCTTAAGGACGGGCAGGTTCTATGGTCACCCCCATTTTACAGAGGGGGACACTACAGCCAGAGAGGTAGAGGACTTGTCCAAGGTCATGGGGCCGTCTATGGGGACGCTTGGGCTCTAACAGGGCAGCTGGCTGCAGAGCTTGCACTATGCCCCACCCCCCAGTCCCCAGATGTGCGGGGGCCAGCCCGGTGCTCACCTTTGATGTTGACCTGTACACCCCTGGACACGGTCAGCCCCTTGTCGTTGTGGGCCTCGCAGCTGAAGACCGCCATCTCCGCCAGACCTGGAGCAGAAGGAGCCCGTGAGCTCAGGCAGAGTGGGCCACGCAGGCAGGTGTCTGGGCCTGCTCATGCCGCCCGGTTCACTGCCTTGAGCCACCAGCACAAAGTTAATTTGAGAAGGGTGCTGGTGTTTGAAAAACACACCTGGTGTTAAGGCCTAGGTGCCAGGAGTCAGGCAACTGGGGGCCTGATGGGCAGCTGTTTTCCATTCAAACCCCTTCTTTTTCCCTGACGCTGAGATGTTGAGTAACAAAGCAGTATCATGTGTTTAGATTTTTAAATTTCTGCAAGGGGGTGCGGGACTCACTGGCCCCAATATCAAGAAAAGTGGTTTCTGAGGCCTCCAGACAGTAGTCCCCCGAGGCTTAGCCGCCCAGGACAGCGTCACCACTGACACTTCAGAGCCCAGAAGCAGCAGGATAAAAGCCCCAGTTTTAAAGGTTTAGGATGCTCTGCTGCAATGAATCTTGTTTTAATAGTAAAAATCGTTCAGTTCATAGGAATTATTATGCAAACAGGAGGCATTATCATTACTCAAAGAGAAGGTACTGGTGAGAAAAATGTTATCATTTCAGAGGTGAGAGGACCCTGGTTCATTAATTTCCAATAAAAAGGAAGAGATATAAGTCAGGTATTGGGTTCTAACTCCATTTTCCAATAAAGGAACCCAGGCTCCTCAGAGAAATGGCTGATTTTCGGATAAGGATGGGAAATATAAAATGGGCCTGGGGCAAAATAGAACACAAACACAGCCCTACACACATGCACACACATGCACAGATGGGGGCACAGCAGAGACACAGGGTGGCCAAAGGTGGAATAATATGAGCAAGAAAATAAATGATGTACCATTGGACTGCAACCTGAAGTACAAAATACATATCCACAAGTCTACATTGATGTAAGCAAACGGTTAAATCAAAGGGGGACAACAGGCACACCTCCCTGCACAAAAATCCCCAATGATTAATGTGGACGCTCTGCCTCCAGGAAGGAGCACAACTCACCCTCCTTAGCACGTGCTGGCACAGCGACTTCCCTTCAAAGAGGACAGTGTGAAAGGAAAAGAAAAGAAAAACTTTAGAGAGGGGAAGCTGACAGACGCAGAAGCCGAGTGATCGAGGTGGACGCCAGCAACAAGAAGTCACGTGGGGAGAACGCACCCTCCACCTGATGTGATGTAAATGGCCCCTTACCTCGGTGGTCCCCTCCTCCAAACACATAACCCAGGTCTACTCAGGACAAGGGAGAGGAAAACAGCGGACAGGTCCAAATTGTGGGACATTCTACCAAAACCCTGCACAGTACTTGAAACTGTCCAGGTCATTAGCAACAAATGTCACAGCCAAGAGGAACCTGAGGGGCCATGACAGCTACATCCTGAACGAAATCCTGGAATAGCAAAAGGAGAGTGGAACTGGGGAAAAAAAATTCTCCAGATTAATTGTCCTTACAATGATTATTAAGGCACTGTGGCCAAAACAATACGTATAATTCTCAAATGTGAAAAGTGGAACTTTCACGGAAGGTGGCTCCATGGCCAAATGGAATCTGGGGTTTCCTAAGTGGTCTTCTGGAAATCACACAACCTGGGGCCAATGCGCCACGAGCATTCTGCAAGACCGGCCCAGAGCGTCCTGGGCATCTACAGACCTTTCGGGGATCCTTGAAGGGAAAACAAATTCTGTAATAATAATGGGCTCCTCTTTGCCCTTTCCATACCCATCCCCTCAGGGACGTATGATGGAATTTTCCAGAGGCTGCACAGTGCGTGATGATGGTGTTCCCTCTATTCGCTCCTAGAACATGTACTTAGGTATGTTTGGGTTTTAAAAGGCTGCACTTTTAATCCCTAATGTGGTACATATCAGTGGATAGAATTCTGGGGTTCTCGATAGTTTTAAGACTTCAGCTTTAAGGGGATTTTGAAGTGCAAGCATTCGGGAACCAAGGCCCCATGACGACTCGCGGTGAGTCTGTGAGGCATCTTCTTTCTTTCATAAAGTTGAAGGAGACGATAGGGGAGCAGGAGGCGGGATGGAAGAGTCAGCACAGCATCCGGACCCTGGGCGCTGTGTCCAGCTTAGGTTTCCAAAAGCAGATGTCCTGAAACACCGACCCCTCTGAGCCACCTCCTGGGGCCACCCACCGCCTCTATTTCATAGTCAGTCTGTGACATTTTGGTCTCACACCGAAGAGCCACTTTCAACCTTCCGGGTCGTAGGCTCCCACACGCGATGTTGTGTCACCAGGCGCCAGGAACGTGCGAAACTGGATTTACATTTAGAAAAATCAGCGTTGGCTCGATTAGAAGGCACAGCGAGTAGCTGTGCATCACGTTTTCTATATCCGAGCAGACGGCTGCAAGCCAGAACCAGCCATTTGCATTCAAGCAGTGTTGCCAGCTCTGTGGGGAGATACCCGAGGGCGAAGTACAAGCCAGGTTCTGGTCGGGAGGGGAGGGCCGGCCGCCTGTGAGCCAGGGGATGGATGCGGCTCACTGAGCTCTGTTGTCCATGGTCCCTGAGTCTTGCAGAAAGTGAAACTGCTTACGGGGGGCCGAGACTTCAGGCAGGAAGTCAGTTTTCCTCTGTTTCTTTTCAGAGCACACACAGCCAGGAAGTCCATCCGTGGCCAACTCCCTGGTACCGGCCACCCTCCCCCTCTTCGGCTGCCCAGGAGCCAAAACACGGACGCCAGCGGCTGCCCGCCTGGGCCACACAGTTGCCAGCGCAGAGTGGTAGAGCTGGTTCCAGCTGGCGAATCCCTCCAGGCAGGTGGACACTAGGGCTGAACATGGCTTCCTGTGCTTGATAGACTCAGTGACACGTCTTTTGGCACCGGCTTTGAAGATCAGCCTGGGCTGGACACAGCCCCTGCTGCGAAAGGCGGACAGCTCCGTGTCCCCGTCTTATTCTCCCTTGGGCTGGATGGTAACCCCCAGACTGGAAACGACCTGTGTGTCTTATAACCACATCGCTGTGGCTTCCTGGGCCTCTGCCCTGCTACCGACCTTCCCTGGGGTGGTTCAGGCCCCTCCGGCTTGGTCCTCTGCTGGTTTAAAAAGAAGTAGCCTCTGAAACAAAGCCTGGAAGATACTTTAAGGAACAGGGCGTCCCCTCGAGATGGGACATTCAGTACTGCCGAGGAAACAACTTCTCAGAGCACACTTAGCCAATTCTTTGCATTCTGGATGAAGCAATCCTGTTCTTTCATTTTCCCCCTGGCATCTATTTTTCTACCCACAGAGCAAGGCATAGAGGAACATGACATAAAGATGGAGGAGCTCATGCCCACTAATCAGAACTCACCATCTGCCCTGAACTCACCCACATACTGAGTGCTTACTACGTGCTCGGCATTAGCCCAGGTGCTCTGGGTCTGTCTGCAAATAAAACAAAGACCCTGGCCTTACAGTGTCAATTCTCATGGACAGTCATGGGTGAGAAATAATAATCCTATAAAAAGTGAGCTGCAGGCTCTCTCAGGTGACTTGTACTATGAAAAAAGAGAAGATCAGAGGGTCAGAGAGGGCTCCCTGAGGAACGTCCTTTGCTTTGCCCTCTAAGTGGGGTGTGAGACCTGGGGCTCTGAGCAGAAGACCAACAGGATGGAGCCTGTGTTTTATTGGGATCGCGCCAGCTGCCGTGTAAAGGGCAGACCTTAGCACGGGGGGCCCTAAATCACACCAAATTTTCCCCTCATCTGTAAAATGGGTATAAAAATGCCTAACTAACTTCATCACAGTAGGCTCTGAGGTTCAAGGTAAATCTTTGTAGAAAGCACTGTGAGGATTATGACCTCATTTATATGAATCCACGTTGCGTTGCTGTTGTTACCACGATGGGTATGAACAAGTGTCGGCAACTAACCAAAACGAAAACTGGCTTGGCTGCTTTCTAAATGTGGATTAAATATAAAATGAGTATTGCTTTTCTTCTTTTTAAAATATAAAACCCAGAAAGATCAGCATAAGTCTACCACCCTTCACAGGAAGGTAGTTCGAAACTGGCAGCGAGCTAGTAACTATTTCTCACAGAAATTCACAGCAGGTAACATGTGAGTCATTCCTGCGGGCTGCTTCTGAACCAAGGGCTTCAAGTCCACTGTTTCACTGGATCCTCATGTTCCATCACGTGGACACTGTGACTGTCCCTATTTTATCTAAAGAAGTTGACACCTTCACCTAGGGACGCACGATGGTGAAGTGGCATTCGTCTCTAGGTCACATCTTAATGGCTCCTGAAATGGATGCACCCCACTGCTGGACACCCCACAGCAAACGCTTTCTGTGGTTTGGCTCTCTGGAAAGATTGGGTTTTCCTCGTGACAAAGTAGTTCTTTAAAAAAAACCCAACAAACAACAACAAAAAAACACTTTGTTTTGAAATAATTTTCAATTCACAAGAAATTACAGAAACAGTGCAGAATTCCCGTCCGTCCCTCACTCAGCTTCCCCTGCCAATAAGGTCTTATGTAAGCGCAGGACACTGACCAAACCCAGGAAGGCGGTTTGGTGCAACAGCACTGACTAAACACAGGCCTGGTGCAGATGTCACCAGTTTCTGTTTCATTGGATTTGGGAGGGAGGAGTGTGTTGTTCTGAAAGACTCGATTACAGGTGCTGGCTGTGCAGGTACAGAACTGTCCCGTCACCTGCCAGCCCTTTTAGGGTCTTCCTCTCCCAAATTAACACTGGCTAGAGCAGGTCTGCCCACCGCCGCGATCACCGTGCCACTCAAGGCTGTGACATAAATGGAATCCTACGTGTAAGCCTTTGAGGTTGGCTTGTTTACTCTGAACAATGCCCTTTGGACAATGCACGTCTCTGCTTGTGTCTCTAAAAGTTAAGCCTGAGGGGAGAACCGGTGTCAAAGGGACAAAGAGTGTGACCTTCCTGTTCCTACATGTGCTCGAGTAGAGCAGGCTCCCCAGTCAGGGATCCCTAATCCTTTCCCCACACCACATTCTCTTGGGAGAGGGATCAGAGAGGTTTACGGAGTGGGGGGGGGCATTTCAAGACAGAGGGGCACCCCCTGCAAATACCCAGCTTTCCATCAGCTCCTACCCCCTCAAAGGCATTCTGGGTCAGCATGGGCTTGCCACCTAGTCCCTCAAACCTGAACCACTGGGGACTCAGGTGCCACACTAAAGGTCCTCAGAATTAACAAGCATGTGACGAGTGCTGTTTATGTCATTCTCCTCGATGTCACAAGGCCCGGGTACATAGACACAGCCACAGTGGCTGACCAGGTGCGATGGCTGTGCCTAGCCTGGTGTCAGAAGCCTGAGCTCTGGGCCTTTCTCTCCCAGGTCTGCAAAATGGGTGTGAAAAAACCCGTTCTGTTAATTCCACAGAACAGGTGAGACATATAAATGAGAAAAGAGATCAGAGAGTTTAAATACAAAAATAATTATGCAAACACAAGTTACTTTATTATCGGTGTGTCTCTTTGTCCCAGTGAAGGGACTTAAGGCGTGAGACTGTTACAACGCATTTGTTTGTTCATTAGTTCACTCAGTCATTCACACAGTTCTCATGTGCCAGGCACTGTGCTGGGTGATGGGGCGAAACTAACTAATATTCAAGACATAATAACCATGCTGATGAACAATGAGGGGCTTCCTATGGTGAGGAGGTGCTCGACTTTTGGAAGAGACACATTTGGCTACAAAGATGTCTATATGAGCAACAGAAGAAAATGTAAAACATCAGGAAGAGAAAGGTTAAAGACATCCCGGCCCACCCACGCACAGGCCCACGCGCACCCACGGAGAGAGCTGCGTGTTCTGGCGACGTGCATGTAAGCACATCTGTGATGACAGGGCAAGGACGGGGAGATGTCTGGAAGGACCAATGGTGACAGTGGGCCCTGTGCACCGGGCAGCGAGGTTGTGGAGAGAAAAGGGAGGCCGTCACATTTTGCTTCCTTATGTCTACAGTTTGAATGCTTTACCGTGAACATGTGCTCATATATTGTCTGTGTGCTAAAAAGGCTAGAATTAATCTGCACAAGTGTCATGCTAACCTGAAGGAAAGGCACTGTCACACACACACACACACACAAACTTAAAGAAAAAATTAGGAAAGAAACAGCAGCGTCTTCGTTGTAACTGTAAACGTGTAATAAGCTGTAAAAATACTCTCCTGCATTTCCTACATTTTAAACATAAAATCATTTAGTAATTGTGCAAAATAAAGTGTATTAAAAACTTATTTTGAATTTATTACCGATTCACAGAAAGATGTAAAGAAATGTACAGGGACATTCCGTGTGCCCTCCCCCCGGAGTTCCGAGGGTGAACGTCCTGTATAACTAATGTCAAAACCGGGACACTGACCCTGGCACCAGCTGCAGGGCAGGTCAGGACTTTACCAGTTATACATGGACCTGTGTGTGTGTGTGTGTGTGCGCGTGTGCGTGTGGCTCTACAGAAGTCTGTCACATGCGCAGCTTCATGCCACCACATGCACATTAAGACTATTTTTAAAAGCACACTTAGGTTATAAACTCCTCTTACTTTTCCGAGGTCAGCAATACCCAGATATCAAAGCTAACGTTAAAAAAATAAAAATCTGCTATTTTGCATCTTCCTTCTCTGCCCTCCCCCCAATCTTCAAATGAGGCAAAGTGAAATGAAGACCATAAAGAAGTTAAAACCCCAAGTAGGTGGCAGTCGCAAAGGTGACCCCTGGCCTGTTAGGAGCCAACCAGGTCTCTGAGTTGAGACACATTACATGGGGCCTCAAGTGTCAAAAGAACATGCAGATCTTATCACAAAAGCATGCTTGTAATTCCTGAGAAAACGTCTGGCAGAGGTGGACAGGCTGTGTCCTCATTTCGGTAAAGAAAGTGACACCGACTCTGGTAAGTGCAGGATCACCAGGAGATGGAAGTTACAGCCAAACTGAAGAGGGGGATATCGGATTGGTGCCTGGGAAGGCACGGAAACCTGCCACACCCCGGAGCTCAGCTCACCAGCTGATTTCAGACCACATCCCAGACTTGTTTCCAGTTTCACCGTGACGGTTCCCAGTCCGGTGTACCAAGGAACAACTCGTTTCAGCAGACAAGATGAAGCAATAAGTAATAATGGAAGCGGACGCAGGGGCGAGAACAGCAGCCGAGGGAGCTGACTTAATGGGCTGAGGCCGCCTTTGTCAGCAGGTCCTGGCATGGTCAGATGGGAACTACACCTCGAGAACCCAAAACAGACCAAAACGGCAGCTGGGGCGAAGCAGGGAGGAAATCTACCAGTTCTATGAGTCGAGGCTCAAAATGGGCTTGGGAGGCTAGAACAATGGATTACATTGTTATAAGGATAAACGTCACATGGTAGGCTGAGACTTAAAAAAAAGAAATTAAATATACAAGAAGCCAGAGCACTTTGGCTTGGCAGCAACTTGACAGGAAAAAGACCTGGGGATTTCAATAAACCTCTAACTCAACATTAACCAGTGCGTCGACCTTTATCAAAAGGGTCTTCACGGCCAGAACCAGTGTCTGAAACACGGGGGTGCGGCCTCCACTGCACTTGACACACATCCTTCCAAAGGAACACCAGCACTGCTCAGCTCTTTCAGAAAATAGGAGGTGGGACACCTCCCCGTTGGTTTTCCAAGGTCAGCAATACCCAGACACCAAAGCTGACATTAAAAACAAATTATCAGCCAATTTCCCTCAAGAGCCCTTTTGTATAATTAAGTATTGACTGGCTGTTGTCTGTCCCTTACAACTTTCCGAGTGACAGGAGTGGCTTTGTTAAGCTAACATGGTGACTGAGGGTGGGCCCCAAGACACCTTTAGGACAGGCGCTGGTCACCAGAACGACAGACGTGATAAAGGGACTGGGTCTCAGCCTAAACTCCAGCCTCTGGGAGGGGTTCTTGGGGACTGTGCTCAGAGACACAGTCAATCAGTTATGCCAATGTGACAAAACCCCAACAAAAGCTCTGGACTCCAAAGCCCAGTGTGGTTTCCTGCTCGGCGGACACACGGATGAGCCAGGAAGGTGACACACCCTGACTCCGTGAGGGCAGGGCATGGAGGCTCCACGCCTGGGAGGGTCCCCCCAGACCTTACCCTATCTGTATCCCGTATAATCAAACTGGCTAAACATTGGAAAACAGCCCCAGGGCAACGTACCACATTAAGAGAATAATGTTACCACATTAAGAGAATAATGGAGAAAAACCACGTGAACACCTCAGTAGATGCAGGAAACAAATCTGACAGAATTTTATATCCATAGTGATAAAAAATAAAACAAAATGAAAATTTCCGCCAACTGGGTCAAAGAGGAATCACTTTCAACTCAACGAAGGGCATCTACAAGAAGCAGTGAATGTCATGGGGCTGATCAGGTGCCCAGACAGCTACTGTCACCGCTTCCATGCAGCGTGTGCTGGAGGTACTAGTCAGAGAAATAGGATGTAAGCCACAGAGATAAGAGGATCAGGATTGGAAAGGCAGAAGAAAGACTCTCCAGTCCCGGGTGACTCCAGTGTTCACATGGAAAAGCCATAGGTTCTACACCCAAAACTCAGACCCAGTAAGTGAACATAGCAAGGTGGTGGAATAGGAGATCCATGTATAAAAATCCATGTATTTTCTATTTATTAATGGTGATGAATTGGAAAAGGATTTAGAATTTGTCGGCAAGCACAAGTCGTCTTTTCTAACTCTAATCTAAAATCAGACGCCAGGGAAATGAAGTGCGAATTAAAATCCCAATAACCAGCCATTTCATGCCCATTAAAGGGTCTGAAATTACAAGGACCCACCATAGGCATGCTGGCCAGTGTATGCTCCACATGGTGGGGGACGCAACAGGTGCCACTCCTTTGGGGTCCCCTGGTTTCTTTAAAAGTTAAACATACACCTACCATGTGACCACCTCCTAGCTATGCAACCAAGGGAAACAAAAATATGTGTCCCCCAAGAGACTTGCACAAGAGGCTGGCATGCATCTGCTGGTTGTTCGTGCCATAAATGGTTAGTGAGCACGCCTGCAGGTTGGCACCACCTTGGGAGACACAAAGTCCCTGTCCCCACTAGGCAAGTATTCTCTAAGAAGGCCGGGGAGGAGACGAAACACGTAGGCAGACAAGTGCAATAAGGAAGTGCTCAAGAATACGTGTTTGGGAGTCAGTAAAGGGACGCAAAGAATGTAAAACAGTTCACAGTAACCGGGGAAGGCTCCTCTGAAGTGACATTTGTGCTGTCATGGGACAAAGGGCAGACAGAAGAACACTGCAGGCAGACAAGAGAGTGCAAAGGTCCTGTGGCCAGGCGGGCGATGTGTCTGAGGACACGAAACATGGTGCTGAGTGAGCAGGGAGGACAGCGTGTCAGGAGGGACTCTGGGAGACAGTCTAAAACAAGCAGGAAGTCACTGCGGGCCTGGAAGTGTCTCCAGCTGCAGATGGCATAATCCACCAGTAGGTGAGTGACATGTTCTTGCGGTGCCATTGACAAAGCGCACTTGAGAGCTGGTGTGAAAGATTACAGTGGCACAAGGCTGAAAGCACTGAGGCCACTAGGCAGTGACTGCAGTGGGGGTGGCAAGAGCTGGTGGTGAAGAGGACCGAGACACTGCAGCAGAGGCGGAGAAGACAGACTTCGGATGCATGGCCAAAGCAGAGCCGATAGAACCTGCCAAGGCATCACATGAGAAATAAGGAAAAGGAAGAATGGCAGATGGTGACATCACTTACTAAGGTGGGGGTTTCTGGGCGGAAAGTCAGGAAGGTCATGGGTTTCGTTTTAAGACACCGACAAACCCAGCCAGGAAATGCTGGGGAGGTGTGGGATACGTGAGCCTGAAGCGCAGGAGGGAAGGCTGGCTGGAGGAGCAAAGCTTGAGGTCACAGATGGCGCTGAAGCTGGGGGCCAGAGGGACTCTCTGGGGGCGGGTGTGGATGGATCAGAAGTGTGTCCAGCTGAGCTGAGGGCACCCCACACTCAGAGCCCCCACCAAGGGCAGAGGGGGACACTGAGGTGGGGAGAAGCAGGAAGCTAGGGGCCCGGAGCCACCATGGTGTTCTCGGAGCCAGAAACAAACACCCCTGCACACTGAGATCCATGCATAACACTGACTGACCGCGTGGAGGAAGGAAGGGCTGGGTGTGGGGGTTCAGAACGAGTCACCCCAAGGCGTGCCTCTGGTACGTGGGTTGTTTGGGGCTAAGGGCACACTTATCTTCAGGCTCAGCAGAAACACTTCTGCCCCTCCCCGACTCCTAGAGGAACTTAAATGAGGGCCATGCCCACAGCAAGGCTTGTCAGGGACCGTCACCTCTCCTGACCCATCCACAGGGCAGGCAAACTTCCTTTCACTACACTGTTGGCCCTTCTTGTCACCCCGCAATGCCCCTGTGAAGGCCCCAGGCCCCTACACATGTCCCCTTTCTGTCACGTAGGGTCTCTGACTCGCGTGAGTGGTTCCCATATACAGGCGTGTTTTAAACTGGTCACTTTCTCTTGCTGCTCTGCCTCACATCTATTTGGCTGTGAGACCAGCTGGAAGAACCCTGAGAGTACAGGACAGGTCCTTCCTTCCCCACAGGGGTGGCACCCTGGCCAGATGTTGCTGAAAGTCACAACAAGGGGAGCAGAGAGGAGCCCAGAGGTGCTGGCAGCATGGAAACACCAACGGGGCTGACGCCCAATGATGGGGACCGCCTGGGGCGCCTTCGCTCAGACGGAAACCAAGGTAACCATGAGGCCACAGTCTCACAATGACTTGGTCCACTCACAGCAGCCCCAGACTCATGCCTCTGCCTCGCTGTCATACCTCACCAGTGACTTCACAGCAGTGGTCCCTGAAGCACCAGGCCTGCCGTGCCAGTGAGGCCACAGCTGCAACGAAGGACACGAGCTCAGGATCCCGGCTGCTGCCCAAGCTGACCCATGGATGCCCTTGGCACTCCCTGGCTTGGGGACTCTCATCCTGGACTCCTGCCTGCCTGCCTGCCTGTCTACCGGCCCCTCACCTGGGCTGCCACACCTGTGTCTACATCCTCCTGGTACCCAGCAGTGCCCAGAAAATTCCCATCTCTTCCAGGACCAGAGAGAAAATAGCCCACGTCTCTGACTCACCAGGAACGGTCAGCGTGGACGGGGACTTTTCAGGCCGCTCATTGACCCGGCTGCTGTTTTGAACCCAGAAGATGCTGACGGGCTCGGGTGGGCCCACAGCTTGGCAGGTGAGGTTGAAGGGGGTGTTTTTGGTGACGTTCAGGCTCTCAGGCTGTGTAGTGAAGTGAGGAAGTCCTACAGGAAAAGAGTTAAGGGAAGGTTTCAGACCCAAAAGCCTGAGGGCATGGAACAACCAGAACCTGGGCCTGCTACAGATTTCTTTCTGTACCTCCCCCGCCAGTTCTCACCTCCCAAGGTAACGCACTCATTCCCACCAGCTTGGCTCTGGAGGACTTTCCAGGACACCTTCCCAAGGGGTTGTCATGGGGATTCAGGACTGGTTTCACCAGGGAGGGAGGCCTGTCCGTTTCAAAATCAGGTCCCACTCATGCCAACTCCTGGGGCGGCTTGGCAGGGTTTCAGTGTTCCTCACCAAAATAAACACAGACAAACAACCAAGCCACACAACAGGTCTGCCTGCTTCTGAGGACAAGCTATGGTGTGCGAGGCTTTCAGATGGGTGACGGTGGACTTTAAAATCTGTGCACGTATGAATGCCTTTCAAAGCGCAGTCTGAGGAGAACCCTGCAGACACAGCGACACAGCCTCAGTCCTGAGATCTCCGACTCTCATTCCAGGATCAAGGCCACAGGGAGGGGGACCTCAGGAATGTCTCAGAGAAAACTCAATAACTCTCTTATTTGGGGCTTGTGCCACGCTTTAACAGGTGAAGCTAACTGTCCTCACACGTTTGGGGCTGGGGACTCACAGACCTGACCCCAACGGGAAGTGATGTGGGAGAGGGAGTGATAAACAACACTTTTTCTTGCTTCCCAGTTTTGAGAAACTCCATTTGGACCTAACATGTTCCTGTCTTGGGCATTTTTTTTGGGTTCTGATGAATAAAATGTCCTCTAAATATTTTTTCCAGATAAACAGCAAATGTAGGACACCCCCCAAACCCCTCATGCCAACATAACCCTGAGGCACTGTCTGTCCAGCCCTCCCTCAGGCCTCCTGCCACCTTAGTGGGTGTCGGGGTCATGTTTGCAAAAGAGTGGGGAGCAGAGTGGCCTTTCAGTGAAGGATGCTTCTAGTTGAACTTCCCTGAAAAGCTAATCACCTGCCCTATAGCCCATAATGGGGAGGGCCAGAAGAAACTGGACAGGAAGGCATCCTGATGGTTGGCTGATGGGCACTTTGGAGATCTAGACAGTCCCCAGGGGGAGGGGAGTGACCACATGGTGATTCCTCCCTGAGGGCTTTACTGATAGGACCTGGGCTCACCTGGCCTGGCGTCAGCTCACACCTGCAATGGAGCTCAAGGTCCCCCTGGGTGGAGGCAGCCTCCCCCATCACACATCCCACTTCTCACCTCCAATGAGCCCTCTCAGTCCTCTAACAGATATACTGAACCCCGCACACGACGAATTCCATGGCCCCAAAATGGAGATCCAGGCCAGCCGTGACCTCACCCACTCCCTGCTGTCACTGTCCCCACACACAAGACAGGGAAAGGTGCTGAGTAATAAGCGGATCATCACCTGACCAGCTGGGAGGTACTTGGTGCCAGCACCGAGAACTTTGGCTTCCTAAAAGGAGTCATCAGCTTTTTTATTATAACCTCTGGGCAAGGAAGCCCATGGTCTAGTGCCTAGGATAGCGCCAAACCCTTAGGAAATAAGCTCACTTTACCAGTGTCCAAAGCCCAGGTGTGACCGCTGCACCCACCTTGCACCTCGATGTAGATGGGGTCCGACACGATCTCATCGTTCTCTATCTTCGTCTTGCAGATGTAGGACCCGTTGTCCGAACGCCGCACGCTGGTTATGCTTTGGGAAAAACATAGGGGCGTGTTTAGGGGACCACCTGCCCGGTGTCCCCTACAGAAGCAGCACACCCTGCGGCTTCCCTGCCATGTGCTGGACAGTTAACCTCATGTCCAAAAATGGCTTGGTCCTGGTGCACAGGGCTAACAACTGCCACCCCAGGGAGATGCATGTGTACTTCCACTGGACTCAGCGAGCAGATGGCCCTCCCTGGCATGAGGACAAGGGATGCTGTCGACAGAGCCAGTCGCTTCTCCGAAGGACCGTAACTAGTGCACACACTGTCATTTGCCTTGTCACTTCCTCGAACTCTGAAGATCACTTGGGATCAGTTGCCCAAGTATGAGCTGGGAAGCAAGTCAAGTGAGGGTCCCCAGGAAGGGGGCAAAGATCATTTAGCCAGACCCCAGGGCCCAAGGATAACATGCCCGGGCTGCAGGAGAGGGGACAGCCCCAGGACAGCCAAGGAAAAAGCCAGACCTGACAATTTCGTCACTTTGACAGGAGACCCATCTTTTCCTGCAGAGTTTAGAGAAGAATAAGTGACCGCTATTTAGAAATTAGGCAAACCAATAAGCAAGGAGACTTAACATCAGGGAAATTAAAAAAAAAATGAAAAAGAAACAAAATGTGATCATCGCCCACAACTTGATTCAGTTGAGAAAGCATTGACATGTCCTCAAATGTGGGACCGTGAGTGACACTCTTAGATTAATATATCACACTGGAACCGGGTACGTGCAAACACATACGTGCAATTTGCATGCACACACATGCGCACACACATAGACACACACATGTATGCTTGCACACATAAGCACACGCAGACACATGAGTGCATGAATGCACACACTGCGTATGTGTGCACATGTGAGCACATGCACACATGCATGCGAATGCTTACACACATGCAGACACACGAATGCTTGCATGCACGCACACATAAATGCTTGCACACAGGCACCCATGTGTGTGCACACACATCACACACGTGTGCATGCATGTATACACTCACACGTGCATGTGTGCGCACATATGCACCTGCACCCATGCACACACACATCTTATGCACACAATGTGCACACACATATACACACGTGCACACACATACGTGCTTGCACACACACACACACACACATGAACGTCTACACACAAGCTGCACTCGAAAAAGGTATTCAACACACATGCCTCCTCAGCTACACCTTCAGCGTGGACAGGTCCTGCGTGAATCAAAGACCAGACGCTCAACCAACCTTTGTTTTCAGAAGGAGGCGTGTGAGAGCTTAAGTGTAGGGTGGGCAGGACATGGAAGAGAAAAGTGGAACCTACTTCAGGCTGAGAAAGTTCCATAGTGTCTGTCCGTCTCCAGCAGCTCCCACTGCCCTGGGTGCAAAGAGTGAATGCAGGTGCGAGCTGTGGGGCCCTCCTCATTTTCAAGGTCTACACAGATTTTGCCCTCTCTTCTTAGGGCAACTGAAGGAAAAACAGCTCCACGACCGAACTCCAAACTCCCATCTTTCCCTCCATAGTGCTCGTGAGCCTGGCCAACACACTGAAGTCCATCTTTTGTATGGTCCCATAGATAAAGGTGGTCCCCATGGTACTGTCAGTGGCGACCCCCACAAAATTGCAGGCTGATGAATCCCTGATAGAACTGTGTTTGCTGAAAGCCGAGAACTAGCCCTTAACTCTTCCTCATTGCTGAAATCATGGTGACTCCCTTGGAGCCTGTGAGGTGTGACAGATGAGGACAGTACAGGTGTGTAAGCCAGCTCCCTGTCACAGGCGACCAGCTCACTCATTAACTAGTGACCCTGGGCAGATTACTCTACTTGGTGGGACCACAGGGTGCTCATCTAAAAGACAGCGAGGTTAAAGTCACTGGCATCCTTCTCTCTTGCAAAAAAAAAAAAAAAATCACGTAAATATTTACAGTTTTGAGGAAGTCACTATGATTTACCTCACCAACTCACTCTGCAGGCCCCGTGACACCTGAACGTGACTCCAACAAAGCGGAATATGATAATGGTGACTTGGCAGTATGCCAAGTGCTACTCAGTTCAGCCGAGCGTCCATCATTTGCAAGAGTTCTGGTCACTCTTGCAAGTTTGCTTCGAGGCTCAGTTTGGAGGCCAAATAAGATGTCTTTCCTGCAGGATGAGCTTATGAGAAGTAGGCTGAACCTGTGCAAATGTACTGTTTTCTTCAAAAGTTCTCACGATTATCTCCTGATGCCTAAAGACCTAAGTCCAAAAGGGGACACTGTCCGCTCTAAAACTCCCCATGAGTCCTCTGACCCTCGCACAGCACCTGACAGCTCACCTGGGCTGCTCGTCATGAGGCTCAAGCCCACCTCTTTGTCACGAAGACCAGGGCCTCACGGCTGGGCCCCACTCAGGACCCCAGCCCAGGGAGACAGCAGGGCAGCGCTCCCCGTAAGGGACGCTGGATGAGATCAACGAGCCCGCTTCCTGCTTCCTCTAAACTGCTCCTTATTTGTTATTAAATGTCAGCGCCACTTCTCCCATCAGAAGCTGTATCTGCGTAAAGGTGAAGCCTCCACGTTCCATGGTCATTGCAGAAAAAATGCAGCCAGATTGCCCGTGGGTCACAGCCACTGGGGAGAAAGGCAGGCTGACGCCAGCTGGCATTGAAACCTGGAAGGTGTGCGGTCTGTGCCCAGATGCTGACCGGGCCAGTAACTTGGGGAAGAATGCAAAACAGGGCATTTTGCGTGGGAGTACTGACACACCACACTACCCAGAGTCATCAGGCCTGTGGTAGCTCCGAGGTAATTTGGAAAGGAAGCATGACCTTATCCACCAAGAGACATGACACAGCCTGGGACGGCCTCGGGGGCCAGCTAGAGAAAGTGGAGGTGACAGATGAATGAGGTCCCTGGGCCGAGGTGGCGACCCCAGGCAAAGCCTCTCGCTTCAACCCTGCATGACCAACCTCATTCTGAGCTGGCAGCGACCATAGGTCCACCGGATTCTGACACCAGACATGCACAGAGGTCCCCACGTAAAAACAGACAGACAGACAGAGCTCTCCTGGCTAAACAGGAAAGAGCGGAGAATAAAACGGGGCGGGGGAAAGGGTAGCCACTCTCTCATAGTCACAGTTTTCTGAAGCTGAGTGACTCAGTCTCACTGACAATGGATTGTTCCAGGTACACGTCCTGGCTTGGCTCGTCCTTGTCACCTGCCTAAGTCATTGGCTTGCTCTGGGTAAGAGAAAGCAGAATAAGATGGTGACGCAAGTGGCTCTTTGAAGGTCTGTCTCATTCCGCAGACTTTGGACTGTGTACCTTCCCTACCCCAGGTCGCCTGCGGGCCACGTCAGTGCCTTGATCTGCAGCAGAGTTTAGGGGTGGAGAGTGAAAGGGAGGGGGAGCAGGGTGGGTGAAAGTGATGGACAGACTGCGTTGTTTTTAAAGCTCCACACAGATGCTTTCGATGTGTCCTCATGCCCAGTAGGAATGGTGTCCCCGCTCACTGCAGAGCCCTGGGCTCTAGCAGGATGCGACAGAACGGGTAGGACTCTGGGGAGAACCTGGGCCCCGAGCACCTGGCAGGCAACAGTTCCCAACATCGGCTGAAGAGACCCCCCGCCCTGGCTGTCCATTGTTCATCCACATTTGCAGTGGCCGGCGGGCTCGAGACAAAAGGCTGCTTTTCCTGGATGACAGTTTTGCTTTGAAACCATCAACAGCACGACACTTAAAAAGGAAGAAAGGAAGATCACGTACCTGAAGGAAGCAATCACCGCCGTGACCTCGTCGTCTGGGTAGAAGTGGGTGACAGCATGGTGTGCCCCCAGCAGCTCTTTGCCATCCTTCCACCAGGAAATATGGGCATCCTGGTACGCATTGGGGACACTGATGGAGCAGTTAAACTTGACGCCCTTGTGCTCAGAAAGTATTATGTGGCCGACCGTGTGATTGAACGCAAGAGGCGGGTGGAGCCTGGCCCGGGCAGGGGTGGCCTTGGGAGGGGCTGCACTTCCTGTTGGTGACAACAGCACAGAGGGCCAGGTCCCATGGCTGGGAGGAGAGGAGGATGGCGAGTGGCCAGCCCGCAGGGGCTCCGCCAGGCCTCCTGGGGGTGGCAAGGTGGGCGCGGTTCCTTCCCTCACCTCAGCGACAGCTGCAAAACAGAACACGATCGATCTTTAGCCTTTGAAATGCTGGCGTCTCGTCCAAGTGGGTTCTTAACTTGTGAGGCCACGGTGAGGGGGAAGCGGGGCACCCTTGGGGTCCCAAGGACACAGGCTCATGCACGTGTTCACTCAGCCCCGTCTCAAGAAGGTTTAAGAAATTTAGTTCCTCTGTGGGACAGGAATGCTGTGTCCTGTACCCTCGGGGTTCTCCTGGATGGTCTCACAACCAGCATATGTGGGGCAGAGCAGCAAGAGAAAATGACCGATTAAATACACACGTGTGGGAACCCCGCACACAAGAGTCAGAGACCCTGCATGATGGAAGGGGGACATGAGGACACAAGACATCCTAAGCTGGGGAGGTGGGAGGGGCCTGGGGCCTTGAGAGGGTCATCGAGAGATGACAAGAAGGGCGGCAGTGTAGTAAAAGGAAGTTTGCCTGCCCTGTGGACGGGTCAGGAGAGGTGACGGTCCCTGACAAGCCTTGCTGTGGGCATGGCCCCTCATTTAAGTTCCTCTAGGAGTGCGGGGAGGGGCTGAGCCTAAGTGTGCCCTTAGCCCCAAACAACCCACGTACCAGAGGCAAGCCTTGGGGTGACTCGTTCTGAACCCCCACAGCCCCATCGAAAGGACTTTTCTAATTGTGACTCATTCCAACGCCTTCACACACAACTCAGTGGCAGGGCAGGAAGGTGGCAGCACGAGAGTCCACCTTCCCACGTCTGCCCGGTCACAAGACTGTGTACGGACCTGGCCAGTATCTCGTAAAGGCTGCTTCTTGTCACAACGGGAACCATCCCTCAGTATGAGGGATCCAAGTGCCCACGTGTCACCAGCTGCAGGCAACTTGGAGCTTCGAGCAAAATGTTTGCTGCTGGAAGGGACCTAGGAATGTTTCTCTTTCCTGTGGCCCATGATGTTCCTAAACTACAGGCTCACCACAGGTGGACTTTGCGCATTTTAATGGCATTTTTGGAGTATCCAGTCCATGCCGGTTGCTGCTATTCAAACATGCTGACCGTGAGCTGGTGAGGCTGCAGCTGGAGGGACACAGGCCTGGCACTCTGGGGTGGGCGACTGGGGCACACTGAGGCACCCCATCCCCGTGAGAGGGCTGTGCCTTCTGTTACGCCTGAGATGTCACACTCTCCTGGGCTCTTGTGTGTGGGTGTGCAGGAGGAGGGTGGTCTCTGCTCAGGGTTGTGCCAGATTTAGGAAACAAAACACACGACACCCAGTTAAATGTCAAATTTCAGATCCACAACAAAAAATTCTAAGCATAAGTGTCCAGCTAAGCCCTTATTTGGCGAGTGGAGCTACAAGCCGAAGGCCTGGGCCCAGAGGGAAAGCCTGAGAGTGTGTCCCTCTGCCCCGACTCCGCTGCGTCACTCTGGACGGAAGGCCACAGCTCCGTCCACAGCGGTGAGTCCTCTCCACGCAACTGTTGCCCACGCCAGGCCCACTGTCCGGCTGTGGCATTTGAGGACAGCTCGGGGTGAGTGCCAGGGTGGAGGACAAGAGATTTCACTGGAAGGAAACAGGGAAAGCCCGTTGCTTGTCCCAGCCTCGGGTCTCAGTAGCTCTGTGTGCTTTGGGGGAGTGGCTTGTCGCTCCGTGGGGCAAGCTCGGGCTGGCCTTGACCAGCCATCCAGGCAGCCAGAGCACCCACTGTCCTGCGGGCCGGTGAAGGGTGGTTCTGCACGCCGAGTGGGCCCCATGCATGCGTGCGGGCCTGTGAGCCCAGGACAGCGGGCGGGGCTGGTGCCTGGGCCTCAGGCAGCCCCCACCTTCCCCTGGCTTGGGGTGCTTCCTGCTGTGGTGACTGCCAGGCCGCTGGCCGATGCCTGTGCCCACTCTCTCTACGGGCCTGCAAGCACTCCCGGTCTGCCTGGCTGTCTCCTTTGGCAAACTTAACTCTGCTTCTTCCTATGTGCTGGAGCTGGCGTTGGGCCAAATCACTGTCTTTTTTTCCCTCCATGTACATTCCTTTCATAGAAGGCAGACACTGGAGGGAGGAAGCAAACAATACTTCCTTTGGCTTGTTTAATTTGCTTAAAAACACGATCTTTTTAATTATACGGGTAACAAATATCTTTTGTGAATAATTTAAGAAAAAAATTCAAATATTTACACAAGTTTAGGAAGTGTAAATTGGAAACCTGTTTTGTAGTCTTAGGCCCGCAGGTTAACTTCTGATTACGGTCTGGGGTTTACCCTTCAGTTTTCTGAACAGAGCTGCCAACTGAACCTACCGACAGCGAGGCCCCCACTCGGGTCGTGTCACCGAAGCCAGCGAGCAGCCACACGCACCCTGTAATCACCGTGTGTGGTTTAAAAGCTAACATGTCCACGATATGATTTGCCAGAAGTTGGCAGAATGATTTAATTGCCACAAATATTTACGTAGCCCCTGCTGATCTCAGGTCTGCTGCTACAGCCGAATGGGTCACGGAAAGGTACTTCCCCAGAGAGGGTCAGCAGAGGGCCCCAGGGCTGAAGGGGAGACATGGTTAACAGCGGGTAGGAGAGGCTTTCACGGATCTCTTCCCACCCCTGACGGCCAGCGCTTCCAGATATGTGCTGTCCCACCCGCTTTGTAACAGCTGTGATCACTCATTCCAGGCCCCATTCCCCACTGGACACAGAGACACCCCCAGGCCTCGTAGCCACACCACAGCCAGTCCAAGGAGGAACTCAGGATCCGTCCGCTGAAGAGATAAGTAGAGGCATGAATGAGAGGAGGGTGGACAGGCTTTCTAGGGCAGCGGTGGAGGGATATGGAGAGCTGGGACCCTAGTAGTCTGGAAACTGGGCTGGCGCTCCCACGAGCCCCCAACCCGGAGGGGGCAGCGGGATGGTGGGAAGGTTTCTGAGCAGGCCAAGGAGGAGATCAGAGCTGTGTGGAGGGCACGGGCGAGGAGGTGGCGGGGAGTGGCGGGGCGCCAGGGACAGGAGGGGGCCAGCACATCCACATCCTCACCTCGCCACCATTTCACAAGAGACCGGTCAGCCCGACCCGACGCACAAGACACAGTCTCAGAGCCCGGAGCTCTCGGCAGTGGTCATCAGAATTCAGGCCATGTCCTGCGTCCCCATGGGGATAGTGGGGGTGGGACCGCTGTGCCCCCAGGACTGCTGCTACGAGTACAGGCGCAATGGCTAGGACTGGGTCACAGTAAGTGCTCTGGGGGGTCAGCTACTACTATTCCTTGTATTGTTTTCTCATTTTGTGCTGAGTCAGTAGAGGGCTGCTACAGAGAACGTGGGAACTGATGACGTGCAGGCCTGAGACGGAGGTCCACAGGGCTGGTGAGTCCACACTGCCCTTTTAGGGGGGGAAGCGGGTGTTGCCATTGCCACAGCCGGGAACCGAATGAGTATGGAAAATGTAAAAAAAAAGGCAAAGTGAAAACCATTCCAAGGTTTTGGACCCTAGGGCAATGATCATTTAGAAATTATACCTTACGCTGCCAATTTTTCACTGTTCTGACTGCTTCAGTTGTCTGGTGCTCCTCCCCTGCTTTTTCCTCCCAGAAGTGGAAAACTTTAATGTATTTGTGACAGTGGGATGAGGTCAGACCAAAAATTTGCCATTTTTCATTTTTGTTAAGCTGTTCCTGCGAACTCGCCTTCAAAGTGACAACAGGGAAGGTGCTGGCCTGACGACGGCCACTGTGGAGAGTGAGGTGTATAACACCCGCGATCAGAGACGGAGCGAGAACGCAGTCCTGCCTCCAAAGCACGCATGGAGAAGCAAGCAGGGGCGGCTCTGGAATTCACAAGACACCTTCCCCTTCCCTGCCCCTCATAGCTGCTTTCGAAGTCATTTCCATGCGCGGCCTGGATGGCAGCGAGTGGGAGGTTCAGCCTCACAGGAAACCCTGGGTAAGTGGCCTCTGGCTCGGGCCCAAGAGTGGCTGACAGGTGTTCCAGCAACTGCACTTGCCAGCTTCAGGAGCCACACCCCTCCAGTCCTGGAATGCCGTGTGCCCATGTGTCACCAAACACTACTCAGCTTTGACCAGTTTCAGTGTCAGCTTCTGAAAGACGGATTGTGCCTCCATCATCTCCTCCGGTACGCAGCACAGGGACAGGCCGGGTCAGGGACATGGCCCACTGTCCCAGGTGGCTTCGCCTTGCCCTTCTGAGCAAATTTGTCTTCAGCTTTCCTGAAGGCTGGGGGTGGTGTTCTCTGCACCCAGTGCGGCACATGAGATGGAGCTGACATGCAGAGAACATCACTGGAGTAAATGTGTATGAAGCAGACAGTGTTTTGAAGGGCAGGCAGGGAACAGACGTGGTCTGGATAGGGACGCTGCTGTGGCTGGGGGTGGGACCATGGGGGGACTTGCCTCAGAGGCAGCCGCCCTGCCCTGACCACACAGCTATAGTGACGTCAGAGGGCCTTAGTCTTTCGGACTCAGAAGTGGTCGATTACGGGCCGCCAGTGCTGAGGCTGTTTTCCGTGTGACCAGCTCGCGTACCCACTTGTAAGTTCACAAACATTTACTGCACAGCAGCAGACGGGTTGGGGTGGTGCTGCTCAGAGCTCCCAGTCCCTTGCACTGTGACACAGCCTCCAGGGAGCCGGGCTAGATGGGGATGTGGGTTGGTCAGGTGCACAGGTGCCCCAGAGCACTGCACAAATGCTGGCTGACGCCACGTTGCTTGCACCTGACTTGGGCCATTGGCTGACCAATGCAGGAATTTCTGGCCTTGTTGGGGCATGTGGGATCACCAAGGCAGTGTGCCTGAGACAAGGCACAGGGAACATGGCCCTGGAGCAGGGTGAATGCAGCCATAAACGAGAGGAAAAAGCACACCTGTAGCCTGTGCTGCCAGTGGCCCAGGGCTCTGAGGGACTTCCCCAGGCAAACACATTCTCCCCTAGCTCCAGTCCCGGATTCTCCAGAACCTTCAGATCAGAGCCGAGGAGGGTGCAGAAAGGCTGGGCGGGGGAGGGTGCAGGGGGGCGAGCCCTATTTAATTAATCTCCCCTGCTCTCGGTGTCCTGCGCCATGAGCCTGCTTACAGTCCAGAAGCAGTGATGGGGTCAGAGCTGGACTGGAGGCCAGTCCATGGGCCACCCCTGCTCTCTGAAGTTCGGAGCCTCAGGGAGGCCATAGGGCTGAGCAGTGTCCTTGAACTCCCCGGGGCCCCTGCTTCTACCACCACAGGGCATGCATGTGTGGGCAGGAAGCAGACACACCTGGGGTGGGCACTGCCCAGTGCCCTTGGCCTGCTACCTGTCTGGCTTTGCTGTTCAGCGGCTCCTGCGGTGGCAGGTTCTGTGCTTTACAGAAAGGCCTGTGGCCTCTGGAGTCCCATGTGTGCACATGTTCCTGTTGCCCTCGGAGAAAGGCCTAACCAGACCGCTGCCCTGTCACCCGGTTTAAGGACTTGTCCCCTACCTCCACTGGCTGAGGCCAGCCTCCAAACAAACAGAAATTTCTACTTTATGCAAAAGCCAAGCATCTTCCACTGAGAAAGAGCAGCAACAACACTGGAAACCTTTAAAAAACCTTTCACCTGAGGTCATATAGTCTGACTGTGCCCAGGCTGCAAGTCGAAAACATGCCACATGAATGCACCCAGCCACTAGAGACAACTTAGAGGGGCCTCGCCGTAAGGGAGGGTGTGAGTGGTGACCTGCGTGTGCTGGGGGGTCACAGCTGCCGGGTGGTGGTGGGGACAGAGCGGGTGAAGGCCTGCTCAGTGAAGACAGCGAAGTCGGGGGTGAGATGTGGCGCTGGTGTCAGACTTTCCACAGACTCTGGGGACACAGGGCTGCCAGAAACAAACAGGATGCCCCAGTTACACTTGTACTCCAGATACACAAGGACTGACTGTCCCTGACAGTACTTTGATCAGATATAACCTAACCAAGGATCATTGCACAGACTCCAGCAGGAGCTGGGCCCAAAGGAGTTCACTGTCACCCCCACAGACTGGGCGAAGGGTGGGTCAGGGGGCCCGGGACCCCAGCACACTCAGCAAGCCACCCCTGTGAGCCCTTGCAGAGGGTGGGCAAAGGGCTCAGGTCTCTGGGTAGAGGCTATGGATGATTATCAGGTTCCCTGCTCCCCAGTTTCAGGGTCCTGCCCATAGGCCCCAGAAAAGGCAGGGCCCCCACCCGTTGCAAACGCATCAGCAATGGGAGCCCCAAGGTCCCAAGGGCTCTGTGCAGATCCTCATTGTCTCCTTCAGTCTGAACCCCACTTTTCATCTTGGGCACCTGACTTTTAGTTGGTAGAAGTGCTGTGCAAAAGAAACTTCCTGGGGAGCTGCAGACCCCGTCTCAGGGCACCAATGCTGCCAGAACCAAATTCCAATGTCCCCTCACTTCTGTCCTCACCCACAATCCAGGGGAACACCAGCATCTCCAGGGGGGCTCTGAGCTCCGATCCCGGCTTCCTCAACAGCCGGAGTGCATGGGGGGTGGCAGCAGGTGGGATTTTGGAAACAGCCTCCTAGTGGTGCCAATGCACCACCAGGCCCAGATGCTTGCCCTAGGGAATGGAGACAGTGGCCCAGAGCACCTTGGCAGGGGGGCTCCCACGGGTCCAGCCCGAGAATTCACGGAAGGGAGCCTGGGTGTGAATGCGCTGGCTCGGGAGGTGCTGAGCTCGGGAACTCTGGAAGCCGAGGGGCAAGGAAGGCAAAGCCCCCGTCCAACCAGAGGACCTTGCACAAGGTCCACCTGTCCCTCTGAGACTTGGTCTCCTCGTCGCCGAGTCAGACAAGTGAAACTGACAGCCTCGGAGACGAGGGCAGGAGACTCTGCCCCCATCACGCGCTGGGCTCGCGCGCGCGGACGGGCAGCGAACGGCAGCCGCTGCTCCCACAACATGACATGCCCACGCCGCCTGCTCTCCAAAGCGCAGCTACCTGTGCTTGCGGAAAAGAGCTATGCTGCCAGGCCACGCGGCCTCTTCAGGGAGGCAGAAACACACGTTTACTTCACTAGGTCTTTTCCTTCTCTTTCCCCTTTGGCAGCACGCCAAGTGCGACAGAAAGATGCCAAGGGAACGCTTTCTGGCCGTGTTCCTACAGCAGCCCCCACACTGGAGCCCGGGGCTGGTTCTCCCGGGGCCGGACGTGGCTTTCCCAAGACCAGGAGAGACTCCCAGGCTCCAGGTGTGGCTCCCCCATCATACCACCCTGCCATGTGCCTCCCCAGCCTCCCCATACCTGAACTCCTTTCATAAAAGCCATTCTTCCAAAAGAAAAATCATTTCCTTTTAAAACATGACTATCTCTGAAAAAGCAAAGAATAGTTTGTCTTTCTAAGGGACAGAGGGCAAAGAACTCCCTTCACAAACAGATGTACTTTTCCATATGCTTCCTACAAAAACCTTGGGTATTACATATAAAAGACATTAAAAAAACAAAAACAAGCCTGAAAAGTAAAGAAAAGGCAGACTGACCTTGAGACCTGAGTCACCATGGTGGTGAATTCCTGGGTTTTCCTTTTGCCTCACTGTCCCAGTTTGGAAAGGCTAAGTCTAAGTCTTGTTCTCCCCAGTCAGAGGACCAGGAAAGGGCCAGTTCATCACGACTGAAGACTTTTAGACAATAAACTGTTCTCCTCCAGGTAAACAACCCAGAAAATACCACGGTTCCACCCTTCCCAAAAGAGGTGACAGCTGTTCTTCCTGTGATATCGGAGAGGGTCGAGTAGAGAGCTGGGACTCATCCCTGCTGGCCACTGACTAGTGTTAGTGGAAGCCCATGTGGTGAGCTGGACTTCCACTCTCACCTGGTGTTAACGAGGCGTCCCTCTTTGTCCCCACTGGGGTTATCAGAAGAGGCCTAATGGGGAGTCAGGATTTTCAGCACTTTTTTGAGGGAGCGTTCCTCCCACCCCGAGTGTCAGTGGGAGTAGGGCAGGGAACACTCAGAGTGTCACAAGGCTCCCTACCCCTTCCCAGTCAGGGAGCTCTTAGTGTAGGTCTGGTGGGCACTCAGAACTCCACCACCTGCAACCTGCTGTGATGAGGACTCTCCCATGCTCAGGTGTCAGTGGAGGGAGAATGGGGACCTAGAATTCCACCCCTCCAAGCAGTAAGAGGCCATATACCCTCCTCCCCACAGAGAAAATCAGGTAAAACAAAAGATTTAACTAAGAGCCAGTCTCGTAATATAATACCAAAGATGTCTACATTTCAATGAAAACTGTCTCAAACTAAATGAGATGCCAATACCGAGATGACAGAATAATATGAAACACTTTTAAAGGAATAAAAATAACTCCAATGAGCAACTGTGAGCAGGGAACACATGAAATAGAAAGCATAAAAAAGAACCAAATTGAAATTTTTAATGGAAAAAATTCAATAGCCAAAATAAAAAAAAATGAATGGATGCACTGAACCACAGAATGAAGGGGCAAAGGAAAGAATTGGTTAACTGGGAGACAAGACAATAGAAAATAACTCAGTCTGAACAACAGAGAAAAGAAACTAGGAAAATAACGAAAGAGTTCCCAGGGCATGCAAGACTACCACTAAAGACCCAACACGTGTATTGTCAGTCCTGGGAGGAGAGGACAGAGATGGCAAGGCTGAAAAAGCAGTCGAAGAAATGGTGCCTGAGAACTTCCCAAATCTGGCAAAAGATATAAACCTATAGAATCAAATATCTGAGCAAACCCAAAGTAGGATAAACTCCCAAAATGTCCATGCCAAGATACATCACAGTCAAACTTCTAAACACTAAAGATAAAGAGAACACTTTGAAAGCACAGAGAGAGAAGGAAAGCCGTGAGGATCTGTCACCAGCGGACCTACCTTAAGAGAACAGCCACAGGAAATTCTTTGAACAGAAGGGAAATGAAGAAAAGTTGAATCATCAGGAGAGAGGAAAAAACAGGGAAAGCAAAAATTGTGGTTGATTCGGTAATTTTCCCCTTCTTCTTGAGTTTTCAAAATTATGTCTGATGGTCGAAGAAAAAATGTGACACAGTCTGATGTGGTTCTACACACGAAGAGGAAACATCTGAGAAAATAACATTTTCCATGGGGGAGATAACAGGACTTAAAAAGAGGTAGGGATTCTGTAGTTTGACACCTAACATAGCAGTAATTACATTAAATGTAAGTGGCCTAAATATATCTGTTAAAAGACAGAGATTGGCATAGTGGAGTGAAAAACGTGACCTAACTAACTGCTGTTTATAAGAAATTCATTCCAAATATAACTTTAGAGGCACGTTGAACACAAAAGCATAGAAAAAGATATATCATGTAACCATGAATAAAAAGAAAGCAGGACAGCTACAACAATACTGGATAAAGGAGATTTCAAAGCAAGAAGACCACTGGAGACAGAAGGGCACATTCTGTAACGACAGAAGAGTCACTCTACCCAGCAGCCTTGCACGAGCATAGTAGGCCCACGGTGTCCATGGGTACCATATTGATGGATTCAACCTACTGGGGATTGGAAATATTCAGGAAAAAGAAAGGTATGTTGCTGCTGACATCCATACTAGGCAGTTATGCCTACGATGGTCAAATCTGTACTGAACGTGTCCAGACTTTTTTTCTGGTCATTATTCTCTAAACGATTCCACAGAACCAGTATCTGCATAGTATTTGCACTGTTAGGTACAGGCAGTAACCTAGACATGATTCGAAGTAGACGGGAGGATGTGCACATGCTACCTGCCTCATATAAGGGGCTTGAGCATCTGTGGATTTTAGTATCCTGGAATGGGGGCGCAGGGGGCAGTCCTGGAACCGACCCCCCACAAATACTGAGGGGTGACCACATGTCCCAAAGCAAAGAGATGCAAAACATGTGAAGCGGAAACGGACAGAACTGGAAGGAAAAAGAAACAAACCAATAGTTGTAGTTGGAGACTAAGCCCCTTCCCCGGCCTTGCTCTGTGCATTGCTTCCCTTTGGCTGTTCCTACATTGTATCCTTTATAATAAAACTATTCACAAGTGCTTTCCCAAGTTCCGTGAGTCATCCCAGTGACTCACTGAACCTGAGGGGAACAGAAGGGGACCCCTGAATATGCAGTCATATGGGTACATGAACACTCCTTCAAGCTGGTGTCCAAAGTGGGGCATGGGGAGGTTTTATGGGATTGAGTCCTTAACCTGTGGGGTCTCCACTAACTAAAAGTAGTTACTGTTGGAACTGAATGGCATTGGAGGATACCAGATGGTGTCAGGGAACTAGGGAACTGGTTGCTGTCAAAACACCATATTTGATGTCAGAAAACACACACACACACACACACACACACACACACACACACACAAATCCTTCTTAACAAACCCCAGGAAGATCGTTTTGGATATATAGAACTCATGTTTCTAAAATTTGTGTGGAAAGGCAAAGGAAATGGAATAGCCAAAACGATTTTGAAAAAGAAGAATAAAGTGGGAGGAAAGAGTCTACCCAAACCCAGAACTAATTATACAGCTGTCACAACCAAAGTGTGCAGCATCAGCAGAGTAGCAGATGCACAAGTCAATAGGGTAGGAAAGAAGACCAGAAACAGGCGCATATGATTTACCAGCCTGCTCTTCGCACTTTGAACTGTCAAAGCAGTTCAGGGAGGAAAGACGGCCTTCTAAAAGGATATCACTGGAGAAAATGGACATCCCCGGGCAAAAGAAAGAACTTTGAGTTAAGTCTTATAGCCTATTAAAAAATTAACTCAAAATGGGTCACAGATTTAAATATAAAACATAAAACTTTTAGGGGAAATAACAAAGACAAGAAAAACTTCAGGATCTAGAGCTAGGCGAGAGTTTTCACACCTGGCACCCAAAGTATGACTCATAAGGAGAAAATTTGGTAAATTGGGTTTCACCAAAAGTGAACGAGTTTGCTCTGCAAAAGACCTTGTTAAGAGGATGAAAAACAATCCTGCACTGGGAGATGTGATCCACAAACCACACATCCGACAAAGGTCTTGCATCTAGAATGTTAAAGAACTCTCAGAACGGAGGCACGGTTTTCTGCTGCACGCCGCCAGAAAGAACCCCTCGCTGGCATGGCGTGGAAGGACGCTGCAGAGTGCTGCCCGCATGACTGCGTGTGGTTGCATGATGAAGAAAGGATGCCGGGTAATTACATGTGGAGCAGTGGTTTCTCCAGGGGAGGGAAGGCAGGGGTGAGACAGAGAGTGCAGGGGGTCCTCACCTGTGCTGCTGACTCCCGCTTTCTTAAGCTGGGCGAAGAGCATGGCGGTGAATGTTGCTACCCTTTGTGTGTGTCCTAAATATTCTATAACAAGATTCAACTATAAAGAAAAGGGGTAGGTGAGAAAGAAAAAAGCGTAGTGGTAAAATTAGGCCTATATGCTTCCCGGCTGAGCCCCTGATGATGGTGGTGGGACCCTCTGTGATGGCCCGCAGGAGAAGCCTGAGCCTTCCCTCCACTCTTGGTCCTAAAGCCTATAGGGCGCCGGGCTCTAGGAACATCCAGGTCTGCAGTTCTCACCCCGATGCAAGACTGGCCCCCTTCACTGGATGGACCCAATGCTCCGATTCCTGCCCTCAGTGCCAGGTCTAAGGAGGCAGGGTGTGAGGCTCTGTGGAGGTACCTAGGAGTGCACCCCATGACAGAGTCCACCCCATGATGGAGTCTATAGGTCCTGGGTGGGGCCCAGGCTCCCGAAAAAAAGCTTCACAGGAAAGCTTCCTGGTTGACTTTCCCTTGTGCTCCCAGCTAGAACACTGAGGAGATTTACATTCTATGATTTGTATTACAAAATATATTTTTGAATTTCCAAATATAAAATGTATCCTAGTATTAAATCGCATCCCTGCACCCGGGGAGACATGCTGCACGCAGCCTCTGCCTCTTAGAAACCCCCAGTCCATGCTCCCCAGATCTGAGGCCATAATTTGGACAAGTTCAGCATTCTCAGACATACATCTGGGTGTTTGGACTATTCTACTGCCCCAGAGGGAGCTGCCAGGGCTTCTTCGCGGGGGCAGGGAGCGGCAGCTGCCTGAAGTAAAGAACCCACCTCCAGCTGATGCCTGAGGACACTGATGCGAGTCAGGCTGTGGCCAAGGGGTCACGCTTCTGCTGGCACGACCTGGAACCAGCCCTGTGAGCAAGTGGCCCGACCCACCTTTTCTCTTCTGATGGAATCCATTTCCTGCCTGGAGGGGACCCCAGAATCACTCACCCTCACGCCCTGCCATTGAAACAGGGGGGTTGCAGAGCTTCAGAGGAGTGACGCATGACACCACCCCCCTTCTCACTCCATCCCTGAATGCTGACATCAAAACTGAGATGGGAATGTACATCTCTGGACTCTTAAAGTGGTTATATATTTTTTTAAATTAACGCTTCAGATTTAATGCGAAACCTAATCAGCTTCCCTTTTTCCTTTGCTCCAAAACTTTCAAAGAACATTGTTTTCATCCACAAACCACGAGGCAGGGCTGTAAAAAAAGGCTGACAGGATGGTTCCACTTCCTGCGAGGGGGCAGCCGGGCAGTGGAAACCCGCTCGCTGAGGCTGTGCCCCTGGCCTCCATGAGTACAGACCGGCTGGATCGGCCGGCTGTGTCACAGACGGCCAGGCCGGGGACAAAGCCGCGTTCAGCAGGTCTGAGTCCTGGCTCTAATATTCTGCATGGGACAACCTGTTCTGACTTGTGAAAACAGTCGTTCTCCACAACCGTAATCAGGCCAGCCTATCGCAGCTTCAGCAAGCCCGAAGGCTTAAAATAGCAAAACAGTCCTTTCTCCCCAATAAACAAGGCTTTCCTTCACATGTCTCGGGTGGAGGCTGGACCACAGCGAAGGCAAATTCTAAGATGTTTACCATTCCTGGATACTGAGGGAACTGGGCAGCCTCCCGCCCCACAAAAAAAGGAGATTACACAAAGAAGAGATCTGTCCCTTTGCCCGCTGCCGGGGGCCAGTCTGAGACCTCAGCCTTGCGGGCGGCATACCCCGAGCAGGTCTGGCTGGGGCCTTAGCTGCCGCACAGAGCTAGGTAACACCTTGAAGGGACCAGCTGAGAAATGCCCAGAAGATACACACCACTGATGGACAAACATGTGAGCGTAAACAACCCTGTACATGTAGATATGACAAGAAGTGGGTTTTCTCCAAGTGTGAGTCTCTTGGTGTAAAACTTCTCTTCTGTGACTTTGGTTGAAACATAAAGTCGACCCCTGTTTCTTTCCCCTCCCTCTCTCCCCCCAACCCCTGCTTCTTCCTCTACCCCTTGCTACCCCACGACTCATGGAAAATCCACATTAGTGTTAAGGAGAAGCACTGACAAAGGATAAGCAGGTAAAGGGTGAAACAAAATGCTCTAGAACGGAGTGTAGGTTTCCCAGTGAAATGTGGAAGACACGGCCTCCCTTTCTTTCTTTACCACTTTAAACTCAAGGTCAGGCGGCCATGTCCACTGGGTCCTGTTGCTAACAGAGGCCCAGAGAGCTGGATGACACAGCAACCAAGGATGGCTGCCCAGCCGTGGTCTCACAAAACTAGGGAAGACTTGGGCCCTGCCACTGTTGAGATAAAGCAAACTAAGACCCAGGCATGGGGGGCAGGACTACAGGCCTGTATCTCAGCTGGGGCAAAGGGGCCAGAACAAGAGCGGGTCAAGCACATGCCCCCAGGGACAGAGGCAGGATCAAGGCTTCCACTGGGCATTGGGGCAGCTCACACCTGCCACTAACAGGAAGTATTGGGTCAGGAGGGCACCTGGCCTCCCTGTGGGATGCCAACCAGAACACGTACACTGAGCAGGTATGGGGATCCCAATCTAAGGAATGAAGCCACGTTTTCCAACTGCAGCCAGAGGCTTCACTTGGAAAACCTGGTTTTAGCTGGTCAAAAGAAAAGGAACTATCTGGGTGTTTACACTCAAACCCAAAAAAAACAGAAACTACACCCACACTGGCACAGCTATGTGGGAGAGAGTGGAGCGGGCACTGACCTTCCTGAGAGGCACATGACAGGAAGATATTCCTGGACCAGTTAGTCTGAGTCTGGCAGCTGAAGGTAAGGGGTGGGCAGGCAGGGCAGCCAGGGCAGGGCAGCGGTGGGAGGGCAGGGTGGCCCTGCAGACAAGCCGGGTCTGCCAGGGAGCTATCAGGAAACAAAATCCCAAAGAACAGAGCCAGTATGGACACCCATAGCCCTGCCCAGAGGGAACAGGGAGGATGGCCCAAGATGCACTTTAGGACACATTTGAAAGAGAAAAGGAGAACCTCCCCTCATCTAGGATAACAACTACCCACACATCAGCTCAGCAGAAGCAAGAAGTCATCGGTGACAAAGATGAGTATTTCTGGAGCACTTGTTGGCTCATTTCATCCTTCCACCACTCTATGAATAGTTGAGTCCCACTGACCAGAGGAGGAAACTGAGGCTGGCCAGGCGGGACAAGAGCGGGCTTGCTGGCTGGCTACTCCGACCCCTGCTGAGGACTTCATTCCAGCTGAAATGCTTTGTTCCATCTTTGTAATAATTAATCTCCTGCTGAGATGCCTGGCAACCAACGCCATGTGCTTGTGCTTGGCTTGTGATTAAACTAGTGACAATGGCCCGAAGTCAAGGCACTCAGGGCGACCACCTGAGCACTGGGCAACCTGCCCCACACCCACGAGTTGCTGCTAAATCTGTGTTTTTTATGTCAAAAATTGGCATTTGACGTTTTTTTCCTAGTTGGAATATTTTAGAGAATATAAACTATGTTAGCATTGCTATCACACGTTAACACTGTCCCACCAGAGTCCATCTCCTCTACATGTCCTGACTTTTCTAGTAGTGAAATCACTTTGGCATCTCAGCACAATGGAAGATGGTTTTCTACTGACCAAGTGCTGCATATAAGGCCTAGGAGCTACAGTAATTCTGCTTTGGGAAAAGCCAGTAGGGGGAGAAGGGGAGGAACATGGGCGGAGCAGTGGACAACTGGCCGTGGATGAGGTCCACAGATACCCACTGAGCACCCGAGGTGGGCTCAGCACAGTGACATCTACCATCGGGTGGTGAGAAGTATCAGGAATTAAATTGGATGGAGAAAGTGTGTGTGTGACTGGCTTGGGAGGCAGTGAGGGAAGGCCTCTTGAGAGCAGCTGAGTGGAAACCCAGACAAGCATGGCAAGCAAAGACCCTGTGCCCAGATCCAGCAAGGGGCACATCCACTGACTGGAAATGAGTCAGAGGAGTGGAGGAGGCCCTGCAAGCCCTGGAATGGGAAGCCTTTGGGGGGTTCCAAATGACCACACAGGTGGAGTTATCTTCAAATCTCCTCCTGGCTATGATATGAGAAGCGGCCCTTGCCCGTGTGTTCATTGGTGGGTGAGGCAGGCCCGATTAAACCCAAGGTCCTGGCTCAGACTGTCCACCTGGCTGTATGTTCCCAATTCCCAGGCATCTAAAGATTCAACCTGTTCAAAAACATCTCCAACCAGCCCTGCTTCTGGTATCATCTGAAATTACTTATAAAAGTCAGATAGAAAAATATCATTTGAATTAATATAAAAAAAATAACTGTTCCATTCAGCACTTTGAGGAAGCAGACCAGAATAGATTTTCAAGAATTGTGTGTTTTTGGCAAAAACCCTGCTTCCCTCCAAAAACATCTGAGGCCACAGTTATAAAGCGCACAAGCACTGAGACAAGTGACAGCTCTCCCTGGGAAACTGTTTACGGTATACTGTAATGTCTGTCACAGCATCGCAGGTGGAACACACTCACATCCAACAGTTTTAAAAGCCCAGTTGGCTCTCAGGTTGAGTTGAGCTGCGTGTACCATCTAAGGCCTTACTTACCATGCCCTCGCTTTACCCACATTTATGCTTCTCCTCCGTTCTCCCCCTACCACACAGCCAGCTCACCAGCCCCCACACCAGAGACTGAGCAGGAAAGAGGGCTGAATGTCCCTGGTTCAGCAGTTTCAGTTCTGCTGCGTGTGCCCGGGCTGTCTACACACACACATTCCACCCTCTCTCTCACACCCCCTCTCCTGTCTGGTAAGCAAAACCGCATGGACACACAATATGTACCACAGAAACCTTAAAACTAGATCAAAAGTCTCATTTCCATTCATAATCTCCTCCCAGAGCACTCTGACTTCTGCTCTAATTCTGCGAATTACACTCTTGAAGCTTTTCACAAGGCAGGCTATCACACTGCCAGCTGTCTCCAGGTAAACTCAAGATAAAAAATAAATAAATAAATAAAAAGCAGATGAAGAAAAACTGGAGCAATTCTTCACTCTTCCTGCTTAGTGCATGTAACAGACCTTTCAAGATCGTCTCACTAAAGCCAGTGATCAGCTACAAAAGTTTTTTTATTACAGCTTTAAAAAACGTGGAAAAAGAAAAACACTCTATTTTTAATATCTTACACAAAACTCCTGTTTCCATTACTTTCCCCACAACTTTTTACCATACTCATTACCTCCAAGACTATTTCTGGCCAGCCCTCAATAGCAGAAAAATATAGCAGACTCTGATCCTGGCAGACATGCAGAGAATTTTTGAGGACGGGGGAGGGGCAGAGAACAAGATCGTTTTAGTTCTCTGATTGGTTTTGCCTTCTGGTGTTTGTTTCAAATTGCTACGTTGCCCCCAAATTATAAAGCGTTTGTGGAATGTAATGCGCAAAAAGAGGGGCTGAAGCATTTTTCATTTGAGCGGCCGAGCTTCCACAGAACAGCCTCGAAAGAAAAAGTCGTAAGCGAATCCCTTACCTCGAACTTTCCAGGTATTCTTAAAAACCAGTTTTGACTCTAACAGGCCAAAGCGACTCAGCCACAGTCACGGTCAAAAAGAGACCCCGAGACCAGCGGCGGGTGGCCACTGCGGAGCGACGGGAACGTGCCGAGGCCGCGTTACCGAGCTCACCTTCCCGCCCGCGCTTCGTGCTTGGCCCCGGCCTGGCTGGGCCTCCCGCAGCCGCCCAGAGGAGCCAGTGCCCGGGCGCCCAGACTCCCAAGCCGCTCGCCCCAGCGGCCACCGGGCTGTGCGCGCAGGACCCGCCCCGCTGGCCGCCCCGCGCCGCCTCCGCCGGCGTCGGGGCCGGGAACGCCTGTCCCCAGCCCTGGCAGCGCCGGGGACCCCTAGACGCCGCCCCGGCCGACGACAACAGGGACGCAGGGCGCCGGGCAGAGCGGCGCAGGTGCCGCCCCGCAGGGCCCAGAGGGGCGCCGCGCCGCGTGCGCTCCCGCCTCGGGCCCCCGCGCGCCCAGACCGGGCCCCGGACCCGCAGCCTGCGCGTCCAGGGCGCGGGTCCCTGCGCCGGCGGGTCCGCCCGGCCCAAAGCCTGGAGACCCGAAGCTCGCCCGCGAGCCCTCCGGGCGCCGCCTCCCCTCGGCGGGGAAGGGCGCCCCCCGGTCCCGCACCGACACCGACCCTGGCCCGCCTCCCCCGGCCCCGCCGGCCCGAGACCCCTCCCCCGGCCGCGCCGCCCGGGTCCCCGCTCCGACCCCCGCCCCCGCCCGGGCCCCGCCTCTCCCGAGCGCCCCGAGCTCGTGCCCCCCGGCGTGCCCCGCGAGGCCGCGCGCTCACCGCCTGCGCGGAGCGTGGGGACGAGGAGCCAGGCCAGCGGCAGCAGCCGCCGCAGCACCGGGGCCCGCCGCATCGCCAGGCCGCGGGCGCCGACCCTTCCCACCGGCCCGGGCGGCGGGGCCGGAGTGGACCTGGCGGCGCCGCGCGCTGGAAGGGGCGGGCCGGGGGCGGGCCGCGGCGGAGGAAGGGACCGGCCCGCAGGGGGGAGGGAGGGGACGAGGGCGGGAGAGGGAGAGAGGCCCGCACGGGAGGCGCGGGCGGGACGGGGCGCGGGACACGCCCGGCGGGAGAAGCGAGTGCCCTGCGCGGCCCGCGGCGACACGGAGAGGGGACGCTCGTGGGGGGACGACCGTCAAGGAGACCGCAGGGCAGGGGCGCAGGGAGGCGATCTGTGTGCAGAGCCACGCGACGTTCAACGTGAAAGGAACCCGGGCGATGGATGTCGGACCACCCCATCGGGGCGGCGACTGGCCGGCCTACTCTGCTGTCCCGGAGGAGGCATTCTAGGACTCGCGCATTTCCATGTGACCTTTTTTGACCCATGAGCGGGTCATGTCATTCCTCTGCTCAAAACCCTCAGACCCGGCAGTGGCCCCTGCAGCCTGCTGCGTGAGAGCCAGCGTCCTCCCCTCGGCCCACCGGGTCCTGATGGCCTGGTCCCTGGTCCGCTCTAACCTTGCCTCCTTACTCCACTCCATTTGTGCTCCCTTCTTGTCACGCTGTCCCTGTCCCCCAGTCCGCCTTGTCTTTTGCAGTAGATTTTGCTACAAGGAAACACCCAGCCAAATTGGCTTTACACAGCTTGATGACTACAGTGACAACAAAAACAAAACCATCATGGGGTCACCTCCTCTGTCACTGCCCCACAGTACGACAGTAGACCCCGGTGGCCAGGTGAGTAGTGGGTGGGCTGCTGCTGACCAGCCAACTTGAAACAACAGCCAAGCAGTTTTTCAGACCTACACTGAGCCTGCAGCTGTGTCTTTGGGGTGATGGGGAGACTTGGAGGGGAGGACATGGCAGGCCACTGACAAAGTGGAGGAGGAAGAAAAACGACCTGACAGCACCTCCCACAGATGGGGGGAATGGGCTGCCTCCCAGCTGCTACTCACCAGGCTGCCGGTCTTTCTCCAGGAGGGTTCGAACACGGGCAGTCTGCCCAGATGGGAGAAAGTTGCCATCAAGCCTGGCCCATGTGCCTGTGTGCAGGGTTACACGGTCCCCAGGGCATCTTGGCAGAGCACTCCTACAGGGTTTCATGCCGCTGACTTTTCCCTTGGCCTGGAATACTGTTCCGCCAGTCTTACACCCTCCCCATCAACTCTTCTTCCACAAGTCTTTGCTCAAATCTCACTTTCTCGATGAGGTCACTCCTTCTTTGTATAAAACTGGGCTGGTTGTCCATTGCCATGGGATGAGCCACCCCAGACATGGTGGGCAAAATGTCACCATCGCATTAAGTGGGCAGGTCCTGTGGATGGGAGGTTGGGACAGGCACATGGGAGATGGTTTGTCTTTGCTCTTCCATTTCTGCTGGCATCTTGGGCTCAAGTAACTGGGAACTCGAACCATCTATAATAGGAGTGAGCTAAGTACAGCCCATGGGCCTCCCTGCCCTCACCCCTGCCCCTGGGCTGTGCAAATATTTGTGATTGGATACTGCTGTTTGTGTGCCAATTGTCAACTGCTGCTTTTGCACGATGATGGCAGTTGAGTAGCTGTGACAGAGCTCACATGGCCAGCAGAGCTTCACAATCGGTGGCCAACCCCAATCTACAGGCTCCTTCCCGCACATTGCTGGCACTTGTGCTGGGATGCATAACTTGAGAACAAGAGCAGCAGCTTGTCTCGGTGGCCTCGGTGCAGCTGAAAGTCTGCGTGGTGGCTCAGGGTGCCAAGCATAGGAGTCCATTCCAATGAGCAGGGTAGATGCCGTGTGGTCTTTTACGGTGCAGCCTCAGGTCACCAAGCTCCACTTTGCCGTTCCCTCTGGGTGTGAGCAGTCACCACTCACTCTCACAGCTGGGAGCCAGAGCCCCCACCTCAGGATGATGGACATATCAAAGAATTTGCAGCCAGGTTTTAAAACTCCACAAACACCAAAATGTAGCCCAAAAGTGGGGCATCAACTCTACTGTATTAATTTCATATTTGACATGCATCTAAATGACTCTGTAATTTATTATCCTAATTATTTGAGTGAGCAAAATATGGGAAGAGAAATGTGAGCAGTAAAAAAAGAAAAAATTAGACCCAGAGTTATACAATTTTCATGCTTACAGGACCTCTACCCCAAAGGTTGTGTTTGTGCAGGTTCAGTGGGTGATTACCCCCCACCTCCCACACCGAGAGCCTGGGCTTGAAGTCCTGCCACCTGTCCCATGTCTGCAGAGACTCCGGGGGATACTGTTTATCCTAACGAAAAAAGAGGGACAATCAGGGACTGCAGCAGCGGTCACCCACGGGTTGGGATGACGGCACCCATGGATCCAGGTGCAGAGGGCTGTGCCCCAAATCAGGTGGCATTGTGACCACGATCCATTGTGCTGAAAACACAGGTGATAGGACTTAAGACTTCCCGTTGCAGGCCCTATGACCACACAAGAAATGTGTAAAGACTCAGTCCTCAGTGACCCTGTTGTATGCCCACATCCTATCTCTCTTTGTTCTCCTATTATACCTGCCCCGCTCCTCTTTCAGCCTTGTCCCCAACTGTGGCTTGTAATTCACTTCCCCCTCCTGTCTCTGGTATAACACGTAGACCACCCACCCAGAGCTGACCTCCGCCCATCTTCTGTGACCTAGTGAGGACTGCCCAACATCCAGACAACATCCAGGGGGCTGCCCCAGGATGCTCTGTGGATGCCGAGAAATGGCTTCATCCTAGTGGCAATGGCAGTGGCGGAGGGCCATGCATTCACCGACCATCCACAGAGATTCAACAAGCATGTGCTGATTCTAGGAAGTATCCCGACACCTGGAAGAAAGCGCTGGGCCAATGCATAGTGCCTCCATCAGGGACCTGGGTACCAGTCAAGGTCAGGACCACTTGGGCTCTCAGCCACTCAGTGGCCATTCCATGGTTCCCCAGTAACAGCGGCCTGGAGTCCCTCTACTTGGCCCTGGCTCTCTCACCCCCCTGAACCTGGAGGTAGGGTTTACCTTGCTGCCCATACCCCTTCTCTGCCCCTCTTCTCCAGGGTCTTTGGCTCTGAACCACACACTCTCACCCTGCTTGCTGCAGTCGCCCTGATTCTCAGCTCTCTCCTTCTCATTCTCTGATGATTTTAGTACTAGCATCACTGTCACCCTCTTCACGCTACCTTTGTCATAATTCTGGTGGTTTCAGTGCCACATATGATCTTCCAACAATACAGATTCCCAGCCCCTTGCCCTCTTGTCCTCCATTCATTGAGCGAATGATGATGCAAACACAAGTGTCAGGTTCTGGCAGTTTGCTGGGTACTCAGATGGCGCTTATATGTGAATCAACTCAAATGCCCCAAAATGCAAGGGAAACACAAGCAATTGTTTCCTTGGCAATGCACAGGGTATGTGGCAGGGTGTCTAATCTGTGTGCTGGACCACATACTGGAGGACAGGGAGATGGCTCCTGGGGACTCTGTCACAGGTAAGCCGACCCAATCAGAATATAGAATCAAACCCGGAGTAGTACACTGCACTTGATGAGTAAGTAGGTGCCAGTTAAACAGGAACTCACCACTGAAGAACACTCCCAGACCCAAAACCTACAGTTTGTTACAGGAAGAGTGTACAGCCTCAGGAAAGTAAGAATATGTACCGCAGCGAAAGGTTATTTCACAGTAAGGGGTCTATAGAGGTCATGGGCAGGGTTCTTTGTTCGCCTTTCTGTAAAGAATGTGGCTAAGCACACTTTTTCTCCGGAGCACTTCCTAATCAGAGTCCAAAACAAGGGCTCGGCGAGGAGGGGAGAGGCGGGGACGGGGGTGTGTTTCCAGTTATCTGTGTGTATTCCCAAGACATAATCAGCCTCAGCACATTCAGAATTCCAAGGGATTTTTTGGGGGTAGGGGAGGGACTTGATCACATGATTCAAATTTCATACATACTAAAATTTAGAATATGTATTTTTTTTTAAATTCTATTTGCAGGGAATTATTAAAAAATAGTTGAATAAATGAATAGAGGTACCCATACAGTGGTGATCATCATAAAATTATTCACAAAGCAGAGAACAAAGTAAATTTTAGCTCCGTTAATTAGAGCTTAGTTATATAATTTATGGTGTAGCAGGAGAAAAAATATTAGAAGATATTTTTCAGAAATAGTTCTAATGATATTATAAACAGAAATATAACATAAAATGATTTTTAAAATATAGATAAGTGTGTATTTACACATAAGCATAGCATATCTGAAAGAATATGTATAAAGGAATGCATAATTACTTCCAATTGGGTATGTGGGTGATCTTCACTTCTTTTAAACCTTTTCCTTTTCTACCCATACCTACGAATCATTTTTGTCATGAAAAAAATCTATTCTTATTTTGAAAAAGAAGAAAACAGGATCTAGTCCAATGCTCTCTTCACAAATGGAGAAATTGGTCTCGAGATACAGTGTGTGTGTGTGTGTGTGTGTGAAGTATTAAAGTTGGGAATAAAGACATTTATTCCATTTGACCACCTGTAGAGACGAGGTTTGGTTTTGCAGAAACGTTGGCAGTTGTGCTAATTTTTTCTGAACCAAATGGTACTGTTTAAAATTAACCGCAAATTTAGCTATCGAATTTCACTGTGGCAAGACACCCTGTTCACTCCACTAAGTGGACCTCTGTATCACTGAGTATCGATGCAGCAAAATACAATCGCACGAACATCTGTTTTGTCTCCTTGTTTAACCCCACGTGCCTTGTTGCTTTTATACAGAACCGCCGATTGATTGCCTTGCTCTCTGCTGAATTCGTTTAGTTTTGACTTCTCGTTCTTTAGCCTCCTTGCGATTCCTTTTCCTCTTTTTAAGGCTTTTCTTCTCTTTAAAATTATGTTGAAGAAAAAAAAAAATGTTTCAATGCCATATAAAAAGTCACAGCTTCCTAAATCATGTTTCAGTTCTTAAAGGGTTTCATTGTTTGTATTGAACATTTTACTCCATTTGTTTATTTTACTTTAAATTTTCCCTTTACTTCTTTTAGTCATCTACCTTCCCTTTATCCGCTTACTTCAATTGTTTTCTTGATTTCTTTCCTTTCTTCTCTCTCTGTCTCTTCCCTCTCCTTCCCTCCCCTCTCCCACATGCAGCTCCCTGACACCAGCAAGTACCATCTACCCTTCCTTGTTTTGGAACTGTCCTTGCCTCCCAGGTAGTGCATGTCAAAGGACTTGCTTCTGGTTCAGTTCCGTCATTATTACCTTCCTAGTTTCTTATCACTCAAGTAAGTACGAAAGATAGAGAACAAAGGAATCCAGATATTTGTACTCATTCTGTGGACATGCATACACAACCAGCTAAATGTAGGGTGTTGATTGTGCCACTCTGAAAAAGAGTGTCTGGTATTGCCTTACTTAAATAAACTTGTAACCGAGAGCTAAGCGTTTCCCTGAAGAGAGGTTTTGTAGCTGAGCAAGCTTTCTGTGAGGACAAAGTCCACGAAAAATGCAAATGTGGTAAATGAGATCATTTTAATAACTGTTTCCACTTCTGCTGTCAGTCCTCCAGTGCCTGCTCTCAGAATAAAGTCTGAAACCCTTAAAATGAGTTCTTTGTTCACCATTCCAGTGGGTAAGAAGACATATCTCACCGTGGCCTTGAAATGTCGCTCACATGTCCTGTGTTTATTTCCATCTGCGTATCGTCTTCCATACGATGTTCAAGTCTACTGTCCATCTCTGTGTTGCTTGTAAGTCATCGCTACCTGTGCTGCACAAGGCTTTGTCAGGAACATGTGCTACCGGTGTTTTCGCCCTGGCTGTGTTCGGCCCCCTGTGCTTTGCAGTGCCCTTCACCCTGTCCCTAGCTCTCACTGCAGCGTGGTGGGTTTGTTCTGAACATGGCAGCACGGCTGCTGTCTTGGCCTATGCGACGTGAACCATGCAGAGTCTAACAGACTCCCTTCAGCATGGGTTTGATGTGATGGCAACACTGTGATCAGGATTTTAAAACCGAGCAGCTGAGTCGTGGTGAACTGTTGTCAGCTGTTTCCCAGTGTCCATACCCATCTCTCCGAGAGGAGAGTGACTGTGTGGGGGGCAATGTGACCCCATCCTATCTCTGGACGTAAATTCTTTTGGCTTAATCTGATTCCTTTGAATCTGGTGCAGTGAGCAGGTCAAAAAAAAAAAAAAAAAAAAAAAGCATGGACCTGGTTTGTCAACAGAGGGAAATAAACTCCATGATCTGTGCAGAACACATCATAGCCTATAGGGGCTGGTGTGCATTTGTTTCTGCTGAGCTGTTTGCCTTTGCTTTTCTATTACGTGAGACAAAAATAAATCCAAAGTACATAGTGATTTTGTAATTTGTGGTAGAGTTTATAGAGACGTCCCTGAGTCTATCTCGAAAGTCAACAGTGACACTGATGCTGTATTCAGTCCCCTCTTTCTCTCTCTCTTCAGTTTTTTAGTCTCGCCAACTGTCTGTACTTCATTCTACCTGTTCAATCTATCTGCCCTGTCCTGGGCATCTCTCCATTTTGTTCTTGCATCTGCTCCTTCTCTCCTTCTCTTTCCTTCATCCATTCATCTACTCCTTTCATCTTTCTTCATCGACTTTCTCCACTATCTATGCATTCTCTCCATCCCTTCCTATAAGAAATACCTTTTTGCATTACACACATTTCAAAATCCAACCAGGATTGTACCATAAAGGAAACTATAGGCCAATTTATTTAAAACGGATGCAAAAATCTTAACCACAAACTCACAGCAGTTTTACAAGAAGAAATTAATAAATATTGACATTTATACTGTTGACAAGGGAGGAGAATGCACTTCCATAGAGGTCAGTAAGTACCTTCACCAGATCCTGGTACAATTCTGAGCAATTTAGAAATGGAAGAAAATGTTTTTAGTTAGGTAAAGGACATGATCTGAAAATGCACCGCAAACACAATGATGAAAACAGCAGTGGCTTTCCTGGTGAAAATAAGTAAAAGAAGGAGGCCCACGGCCAGCACTAAAACCGCCCATAACAGGAAAAGCGATGTGAGGGACAGAGAATGAAAAAGGCACAAGGCTGCCGTTACAAGATCCCATACTTTAAAAAGTGAAAGTGAATCACCCAACACAGGCATAGGAGCCAACAAGCTACATCAAGATCAGTATGAGAAATCGTCCTTGAATGCAATGGAAATTACCAGTTTGAAAGTGTGGCAGAGAAAGCAATTTCCCTTTACTGTAACCCCAAATTCTATCAACTACCCAAGGCTAAGAATGACAAGAAAATGTATTAGCCCTATGTATTGTATATTGTATTATTATACATATATTTTGTAGATTTTATATACTTTATTGTATATATATCAATCACATCTGTGTACTTATATCATATTAATAAAGAGTGATGAATAAAGGATACATGGTAAGATATGGCAGATGGGGAAATGGGAAAACTCCCAACTGCATATAAATTAGTTTTCCTCCAAATAAATGTATAAATTCGATACACGGCCAGCCTAAGTTTGAAGTATTTGCTATAGCCGATTCTAAAGACCAATGAAAGAGAGCATCTGCAAAAACAGCCTCAAGAATATTTCAAAAGGCAGCAATGAGGGACGTGCAACCAGCTATGAAAACATGTCAAAAAGTTTATCTTATTAAAAGAGTGGTATTTGGTGATCAAGACAAAAAATACCAGTGACATGTATTAAGGGGCTCAGAAATAGGGATTTGTATCTGGGAAGTTAGTAAATCAAAAGGTGACACTTCCAAGGGCGGCAGTATCGTGGCGTGAAACAGGCCTGTTCTTGCCCCTTCACCCCCAAGGACCATTCAGCAGGAACAAGGACAGTTGGGCACCGTGCTGGGGCAAAAAAGTGTCACTGGGGCCTGTGGGATCCAGCACACTTGCCAGGAGACCCTGGAGTCCTGTGTGTTGGTAACAGGCCAGCAGACCTGGGTCAGGCCCACCCTGTGGTGGGCCTGGACCAGTCCCAGGCCAGGCGGGATCCCACCTCTGGGGTTGACTTTGCTCTGCAAACCCCAGGATTGAGTGTGGTTGGATGAATGAGGAGCGCTTGGAGAGCAGCATCTGGGACCCTGGGAGGGCAGCACCCCTAGGGCTCTCAGCCTGGTCCACACCCCTGCCCTGAGGCAGGACCAAACTCAGGCGTAGGGAGGGCTGGGGGCCTGGGGACAGCCGGCCTCCCTCCAGTAACTTGAGCTTTAGCGCCACCTTCGGGGAGACAAACAGAAATGTCAGAGCTAAACTACGACGTTCTGACAAGGGAAGCAAAGGGGTGCAGTCACCTTGGATGGTGGGTTTGGCCACAGGTAAGAAACAGCCTCTAAAGCACAAGCAGCACAGACACAGTAGGTTCATTGGAATTCATAAACATGCCGAACTTCTGCGCACTGAAAGACGCCATCTCGAGGGAAAGGCAACCCAGGGAAGGCGGGGAAGCGTTGGCAAAGCAGGCGACTGCGCAGGGAATACTGCCACCCACTGTGATGGTTAGCGGTCAGTCAGGCTACAGCACTTAGTTATAGGTGGCCAGACAAATCTGCAATCAGTTGCCTTTGTGGGTTCTTACCCCCCAAAATGGTGGTGTGTCTGTTACTAAGCCAAAACCCTTAAGAGAAAAAATTGAGGTTTCTTGGTGTAGAAATTATCCTCATATCACAGTATAAAACCTGGCTGGGCAGCTAGCCTGCTGGCCTGCCCTGTACACGTCAGACTTGCCATGAGGACAAAAATCACCCCATGAAACAAATTTCGTCATATGTGTTTCTTTGTGCATGTGCTTATGCATATGCACACATGCATGCATATAAGTACGCACATGTATGTTCGTGTTATAGAGATATATATTCTTTTTCTCTCAAGAAATCTCTCTGATGCAGATTTTGATAAAGAGAATGGTTCTAGAGAAACAGAATTTTAAAGATGTGTTTTTTCAAATGGTTTTGGGGCTTCTGGAATTGGTTCTGTAATCTGATTAATTCAAAGGCCTTAGTGACCATATTTCCAGTGTCAAAGAAGGAATAACAGTCCAGGGTACAATGTGGCAGTAGAAATGCAAGGAGGATCACCACCGAATCCTCCTAAGCAAATATTCACTTAAGAAAAGGTTCTAGTTGACCATGAACTTGATGTTTTAGATCCTGTTTTACAAACTAACAAATGTGACGTAATTAGCTTATTGTTCAGACTTGTTCTTGATTAAGTGAGGAGAAAAAGGTGAGCTCAAGGCGTCCAATCCTGGACGCAAGCATCACCTAACGGCCAGGAAACTTCTGCATAGCTACAGAGCTGAGATTCCTGCAAACCTAACAGAATCTCATCTTGCGGGTGGCTGAGTCACAACCAAAATCAAGTCCCATTCATTAGGTCATGAAAGTGACAGCATTGGTTCAGAAGACATGGGTCCTGCTAATCAGAGTGGGAACATACATACAGGTGGCTCCCAATTAAGAGAAGACATCAAACTCCAGAATTGTACCGAGTCTGCTTCACCAGAGAAGGAAGCACCGCCCTGCTTGAGGATCTTAGCTTAGCTTCAGTCCCTTGCGGTCACCCCTGGCAGTCGCCCTGCCCTGCTCCACAGTCCTGCCCCGGACCTGCACCCCTGGCCCCTTCGGCTTCCAGAGCTGTTAGCAGACTAGTTCCCGGCAGGTCCCATATGTGCAGTACAAAAAGCCACCTACGCGGCGGATGCTGGCATCTCTCCAAACTAGCCATGCCCCTCCCCCAGCTCACACAACAGCAGTGGAGGAAAACTGAGGCCCATGGAACATCAAGGTTTGGGATGACGGCGGAAGGAACACACACTCGCATCAAGTGGAATGAGTTGTTGGAATTCGTCATGCAGACACTGCATAGTTACATTACAGGGGTACGAAGAGCTCTGACAACTTGCTCGGTGGGTAACCTTTAACAGGGACTGAAAGGCAGAACCCAGGGGGTGAAATGGACTGTCCGGTGTAGTGCAGATGGCTCAATAGTCTGCAGCCACTCAGAGAGCGGCAGGGATCACAAATGAGCCATCCAGGAACAAGAGGAAAAGTGCAGAAACAAAGGGAGAAGCCTGACAAAGAACAGATAAAAAAAAAAAAAAAACGTGAAAAAGAACCAAATAGGTTTCGGAGCTGAAGAATGTAAGAAACCAGCGGGAGTGACATGTGACCCTCACTGCAAATGTGGGTCTCTCCAGTGGAGGCCCAAAGACATACTAAATTGTTCCTTCTTGGCTACACCATCAGGCACAAGAATTACAACTGTTGCCACGTGCAGGACCGGTTCTCAGGGGCATCCGGTCCTGCAATGGGAAGCCCTAGATGCCCTCGCCTCCCCCAGCCCTGGTCAGCCCTGGAATCTGGCACGTGTCTAACTCTTTGGAGGTTTAGACTGACCTGTTTCCTTAGCAGATCATGGTCCTGGAGGGCTGTGCCATGACTGGAAGGTCTTGAGCTGTAAGGAATCAGGATTTATCCTCGGCCCTTGGCTGCATAGAGAAGGTCTTGCAGGCAGAGCCTCTGCTGTGTGTGTGAATGACATGCAGCCTTTGGATGGAGTGGACAACTCAGAATTGCCTAGCCACTCATCTTTTACAGGATGTTTCCAGAGGGTGATGTTCAAAAGGCCAGGGGTCACCCTCAGCTCCCGATCATGGGGTGGGGACTCGGGGTGAGCTCAGAGCAGCGACTGCTTCCACCCAGATGGGAAGCATTTCAGTATCTTAATAGAGCAGGCTGTGTCCACGCACGCCCACGGGTCATCAGTGTGCTGGCATTTCCCTGCTGGATCCCCATTCCCCAGGCCTCATCTGTCACAACTCTCCCCAGAAAAGGCTCCCACGTAGCCCCTGGGGCATGCATGACCACAGCACAAGCCTGTGGACAAGAACACAGCCGTCCCAGGGGCTACGAGCTTTCTGGGCTCGGGCCCAGCTGCCCCTTTAGGACAAGTCAGTAACAACACGATGCTATGTGCGACAATGGACCTAGAACCACATGGCCCCGGGAGTCACCCTGGCCAGCAAGGGTAAGTGTGGGGCTTTCCCTGGCTGAGGATGTACGTGACTATCCTGGCAAATGAGAACCAATCCCTGACCCATTGGGTCCCAGCCTGGGAGGGGTGGCCACAACGCAGCTGACAGAGGCTGGGGTCCCAGGGGGTTTCTGTCTTAAGCAGATTGTACAAGGCAAGGTGGGGAGGCTGGACCCCCAGTGCCTGGGGAGTGGTGGTGTTGACTGAACGTGGCCAGCCGGAGTCCCAAGCTGTGTCACAAATCTTCCCCCTGAGAAGAAACCTGCAGGAAAAAGAACTGGGAGGCCCCAGGCCAGGTCCCAGGCCTCAGAGCTCATTAAAGGGTGAACACGAAGCCCTTCGAGGGTCTGGGGATGGCCAGTCCTGCCTGCTGGGTCCATTGGCAGACAACCTTGTCTTCTCCACGTCCAAGGTCTTATCCCTTGACACCCTTCCCCACTTAGAGCCAATGTGGCTCCTGAGACCGAACTGGAAAACTACAAGTTCCAAAAATTTGGTTAAAAGAAACCTCAGCGAGAGGGATCTTCCTCCAAATTGTAGCTGGGCAGCCATCGTCCTGGGGCAAGAAGTGGCCCAGCCAAGTGCCATTTTTAAAGACACTTCGTTTTAAAGGTAGCTGCCGTGCTTGTGAAAAGTGCCTTCAACCTCCAAGTCCCAGGCATTCTGAGGGGCTGTGTCCGCTCTTGGCCCAAGTTCACAATACTGCAATGAGCCTGTCCCCTGAGGCAGAGAACTTGGGGGTGTCCTTCAGTAGCTGAGGAGGGGGTGGCAACCGAGGAACCTCAGAGCGCCCCCTGCCAATCCCTCCCCTCACTCCCCAAGAACACTGGACTCCCTGATCACCTCCAGGCTGCTTTTGCCACAACCATCACAGGGTCTGTGGTTCCAGGCCCAGTCCCTTTCCCCACCTGTCCCGCATGCATTGTAGAGATGACAACAGAGGCTTAGGGATGTCAGATGGCTGCTCACGGTAATGCAGGTCAGAACTGAGAACCGTCCAGAGCTAGTGCTGCAGGACATTCCCTCTTAGCCCAGAGACTCTATCTGGAGAGAGGTCTGAGGACCCTGCAATGAGGTGCAGAACCTGACCAAGGGTGTTCCACCGGCTTCTGTTAAAGGTGACATCTGTGTGCCTCTCCAGTGCTTATCCAGAATGGTTCTCTTAGTGAGGTCTGAGATTTCTTGGGTGGAAAATATATCTACAGGGTTCGGATGAGGTCAGGCATTGCCTGTTCAGTATCTTGAGCCCAGAAAGGTAAGTTAATTCTTGAAGGAAATGACGGTGAGCTTGTATCAAATTCAGCTGCTTTGGTTCAACAAGCCGTGACAATGTAACACAAGGCTATCAGAAAACTTTTGGATGGTATCTGTTTCTGAAAAAAGAACAGTTCAGCAAACTGATGAATAAGAGCTAAGCTGTATAGCTACAGAAACACCAAGATGTCAGGTGGTTCCTCAGACTTATTTATATTTTAAAGATGCAATAAAAGTCATGTATTGGGAAAAGAAGAGACCTAAATAGGCATTATTTTTATAGTGACAGTTATTTATTTGGAAATTTCAAAAGAATCAACAGAAAAGCTTTTTAAAGAAATGAATAGGCTTCATATATTCAAACCACCAGTCAGAAAAAACAGAAGAAACTAAATCTAAAATAGCAACCAAAAGTTTAGTCCTAAACATTCAAATTGGTACTAATATTAAAAAATTACTTTTTTTCTCAATTGATGGCATTTTGACACAAAACCCCCAAAAAGCCATTTAAAACTTTAAAAATCAGAGTATAACATAGAAATGTTTAAAATTTCATGGCAACAGAGATCTTAAGATAAAACATGACAAGTAAGTATTTACAACTCACATACCAAGGACTCGTACAACTTACCCTGAAAAACAATCCAAATGAGATGTGGACAAAGTTCACAGAAAAAGGAGAAACACACAGTTCTTGAATATATGAACATATCTGGCCTAATTCAGAAGAGAATGCAAGCAAAGACCATGAGAAAATCCCATTTTTCGCCTGTCAGAGTGGCAGAGTGCAGGCTGTGGGGGACAAAGGCTGCGAGGCTGGCACAATCCCCACCAGGGTTGTTTGCCAATATTGACACAAAATTACATTAGATATAATGTATAACTAAGTATCTCACACCACCGATAATGAGACCACACTATGTTGTAGCTACTCTCCCCTACACATTAAATGGAAGAAGGCAGAATTATGCTGGTTTTATCAAAATACATAGAAAAATGCATAGAATCATATTTGGGAAGGTTCACAAAAAGTGAGTTGTGCTTGCCTATGGGATGGGGACCATGGCAGTGGGGGTGTGTGTGGAGGGGGGTCGGGGTGGGAGTGGGGTGGGAAGTCAGTTCAGGCTGTAGGACCCCACCCCCAGCTCTAAGTCAATACATGTTAAACTGGCTGCCATGATTTTAGGGCCAATTTAATGATTTTCTCAGCTTATAAGACTACTTTCAAGATGTGAGATTTTCCTTTGAATGATACTTCTAAGAAATAAAGAGAATTAAGATTTTTGCCTTTTAACTCTTCCCATAGGTGGCAATGAAGAACAGGCAGAAAAAGACAGGCAATCTTTATTCATAAAAACTTGGGTCCCTTGAATATACTTGGGGAATTTTTGTTTATTTTACACAAATACAAATCCTCAAATTTAGAGAAAAGCTGTCTTGGCCCTTTTTTGGCTCTAAGTGGAGAGGTCAGTGTTTAAAAGTGAAACTTAGAGAATGTTCACATCCAGATATTCTCATGAATACCTGTGTCCCAGAGCAGCATGGTTCACCTGCGACACAGGAACTGCTATCACGAATGTTTTGTTGTACTATTGACAACAGCTAAGTGGTCACATGGATATACGCTGTGGACTTTCTAAAAGAAACATTTACATAAACAGTAAACACAGAGACACTAAGCTCGAAGTGGGCAGGCCAGCATTCTCAAAGGGATTTCCAGGAGTGCCATATCTTACTTCCGAGAACGCTTATACTCTAAGAGCAGAACAATTAACCTATTACGTAGAGTCTTAATCTTGTTTGTATAGTGCTGCTGAAATATTTTCTTCAGCTTTTGCCTTAACAAATCCAAAGACGGAAGATGATGGCAATCTGGTATATTCAACATGATGTGAAAAAATTCATTCCACATGTCCAGATGAGGAAGCCTGGAGGCAAAAGCACAAATAGACGATAAAATGTAGCACTCAGCATGTGGGACAACACAGGACAACGTGGGACAACCCAGAACAACTCCACTACTGCATCTGACCTCCACAGGCCCAGACAGCTGAATGTAACAACTTTCACCCAAGCATAGCTTAAGGCATCAATAGAAATGTTGAATTCATTGAGTAAGAGAAATTAAGATATGATTAAAAGTGTATATATACCTTGTTCTCCAGAAGTGATTCAAGATAAGCAGTCTCAATAATAGCTTGGCAGTGGGAAAACTTTCAAATTTTTTTTTAAACAGATGTTTTGGCTAGCTGCATGTGCTGTATCTCGTATTGCCAAGGGTTCTGACAAGCCTCATAGATGTGCCAGGACCAGGTGGATGGGAGGGAGGGACTGTCAGAACTGAGCTTGAACTGAGTTCCATCTGCTGTGAAACTCCAGAACAGAGATAAGGCACCAGGAAAGGAAGAACGTACGTAGATCCTGCTCCAGACAGGACGCTCAGACTGCTATTATGATGCAGCCAAGGGCAACAGGCTTCTGTGCCCACGGGTGGCTGCAGATGGCAGCCTCTTAGCACAGGCTGGGTCTTCCATCAGGAGCAGGATCAGAGCGGCTGCTAAACATGGTGTCTGTCACTCAGAGTAAAGCCTGGTTGTTTTAAGTTTTCCTCTGGGGCCTGAATCTAGCTTATTTATGTGCAGACACTACATTCCAGAAAATTACCACTGACTTTCTTTTCTTGTCTGCGTAGGTAAAACCCATGAGGCTGTACACTTAAGATGAGTACACTTTTCTGTGTATGTTCTTATACCTCAGAGACAGTTAAGACAAAGTGTAAATGACATGATAAACATACATGTGCCAAAAGCTCAGCTCAAACACTGCCAGTCTAATCACATGGCACTGCACTGGAAAAGCCATCTGCATGGATAGGAGTGCCAGAAACATTAGTTGTACAGGCATGGGACTTAAAACCCTCTCCTGTGATGGACGGCTGCCTCGTCCTATTACTTCATAACTTACAAAGCCCCTCCACATGTATCACTCCCTTTGCTTTTTCTAAGAGACACTGGGAAGCAGGGCTGTCATTGCTCCATTCACAGAGACAAGACAAACAAGCAAGCACCACAGGCTCGGTGACACCAGGTGATTAGTGTGCACAGGATGCCAGCCACTTGGCCTGGAGTTTCCACTGCTTCTGAGGATGCTGGCTGCCCCACTGCCACAAGACAGAAGTAGTGAAACCATGGAACTTGCTCACCATGCCTAGAGCCCAGAGCTGTGTCAAGTCATCATGCTTTCCAAGACATGGGTTCTTTAGGCAATGGCAGAGACCGTCTTCCCCCAGATGGAACCCAAACATCTACAATGTTTGCCCTTTTTTCATGTAGCACCAACACTAACACCTACCTTCTGAAAAGACCTTCAGGCTTCCAGACTCCGCCTTCGTTTTTCACTTTCATGTAAGAACCAAAAAGCATGCAGTACACTGTTGCTGCAACTCCAAAGTAATCAATCTATAAAGAAAATTATAGGTCTGTGTGACTAAAACAGTAGTTTATACATGGCTGCATTAAGATGTCTCTCTAACCTATGTGGGAAGGTAAACAATCATAGGGTATAACTTGTAAAGGATTCTGAAAGCCATCTGTTCAACCACCCCACTGATGAGCCCCACTGAAGCCTTCAGGGACAGACTGATCACCCACTGCCCCTGAGGCAGCCCCTTGGAAAGCTCTGTTCTCCATGGGCCACCAAGTCCTTCCAAGTCCCCTGTGTGGTCACCTATAGGCAAACATGACAGTAACTCCCTTGGGTAGGGACGGCTTGGAAGGCCTCCCAAGCCTTCCCCTGGGACTCTGGTTGCTGCTGTCACTGTGCTCCAAAGCCTCTCACTGTGGGACAGACTCGAAACCAAATACACACTCAAGCATGGTCTAACCCCAGGATGGAACCAGGGCGGCGCAGTCACTTCAAGCACAGCAGGTGTAATGGAGGCCAATGCCTTCGAAGCCCTCCCTCTAGTTCCACACCTGGTAGGTCCATGGTTTCTTACTGAGCATCTCCGTACACTGGAAACCGGATGTTTCACACTTTCCTGTGAATGTAGTGCCTTTAGGGAAAAGTTTCATGTCTATGCTCTGACCCAAGTCAATCAGTGCCAGCCCGGCAGATAAACCATCATCGTCGTTGTCCTGTTCCAAAACTCTGTACCCAACAGAAACAAGGGCCTGGCTGTGTGAGTATGAACAACAAGAGCCTGTGGGGACAGTAAGAAGGGGCCCAAAAGAAGTGTGACACTCACCTGCTCCCAAGTATGAAGTTGTCTGGTTTGACGTCCCCATGGATGATCTCGCAGCCGTGGACCTGTTCTATCATGTGGAGCATGCTGATAGCAAAGGACAGCACCAGAGCTTGAGGCATCACTTTTTCAGGGGTATTTTTATAGAGGTTGATGGCATTCTAGAAAGAGGGGGAAGTGGAACCCTGAGCTGGCTGCATAGGAGCAAAGGAACTTCCAGTGGAGAGCTGTGCTCACTGCTACAGTGCGAGGAACAAGCCAGGATCCATGTCTTACCAGCAGCGTCCCGTAGCTGTGAAGATCTCCCACCAGCACGCTGCCATCCCGGAAGAAGTGGGCAGAGTAGAACCTGATAAACATGTGCTGCACACTGGGCTTCAGCCTCTCCATCAGCTGGGTCCCAATGTAGAACTCCCAGGGGTTGGCAGGCTTCTGGACCTGCAAACCAGGCATGTGACATTCACATCCAGTCTCACATTCTGGAAAACGATGGTAAGGAAGCAACTTCCACCCTGCTGAAGGAGGTGGGGTGGCGACAGGCCGTGTGGGCCGCTGCTGCGGCAGCGTGACTAGTGGCAACATGACTAACAGCAAACGGCTGAGCCCTCATGGGGCAGTGTTGACTACAGACCTGACTGAAACCATCACTGTCTTAAGTAAGAAACAAGAGGCCAGCACACTCAAGTTGTAAAGTGCATTTCTGTGTTATACAAAGCGCTGCTCAGATCATTTACCTTCAAAACAAATTTCTGTTTGCTTTTGGTATCCTTCACATCCCCATGGGTAACTTCATAGACTTGGGCAAAAGCCCCTTCTCCGAGAAGATGGTCAATGTAGACCAGCAGAGAACCTAAGGAGGCAGAAAGGTTGGAGTGAAAAAAAGGCTCAAAACACCAAAGACTTCATTGGAATGAAGTGCTTATAGCATTTCCTTGGTGCTTGAACTGCTTTAATAAACATGGATATAGCTCCCTTAGGAAATGCTTTTCCTGTCTTGCATGAAAGTTAAATTCCTGCCACAAAACAGCACCACCTTTAAATGCATGACAAGGAGCACAGGCAGCATTGTCAAGCCAGGCCTGTCACATGGCGGCAGGAACCTGGGCAGCCACCTTCTCTTCACCAACGGGCCCACATTTCGCTGTGCTGCCTACTTGGCATGATGGCTGTGACGTCAGAAAAAACAGATAACCCTCTGTAAAGTGCTAAACAAAGCTCTAACATGCCTTTGAAAAATATGAGTGTTTTATATCAGAATAAAAAGGGCTAAGTATAATCGTACCAATATTTCTAACAGATAATGAAAGTTTTTAATTGAAGTGAACTTTTTATTTTAGAATAGTTTTCAGGGTACAGCTTTCAAGCTGCACAGATAGCAGAGTATCTGTTTGTTCTGCACCCAGGCTCCCCTGCTGGCGACTTTACAGGGCCACAGCACACTTGTCACAAATAAAGAGCCAGCACTGGCACACTCCTACTATCTAAACCCCGCACTTCATTCAGATATCGCCAGTTTTCGCTGATGTTCCAGGTCACAGCTGTCGAGCCACCTCGGCCTCCACTGAGCTGTGACAGTCCCTAACTTCTTGTTTTCGACGACCATGGCAGTTCCAAGGAGTACTAGTCAGGCAGGTTGTAGAACATCTCTCACACTGGGTTTGTCTTGATATTTTTCAATAGCATAGGGGTTATTGGTTTGGGGAGAAAGACCACAGAGGTGAAATTGTGATAGATTTTTAAGGCAATTCTTAAAAAATAATTCACAGATGCAAAACTAAATATAAAAAAGTAGATTTCCAGTTTCCCGTCCGGCACATGAGGTACGTGGAAGTTATCACCCCATCCTACGAACAAGAAAAAGATGAAAAACTGAAACTCAACAACTCTTCTTAGATCCATTAGAGCCCCAGGTAACAGGGCAAACTGCTGCCCCCAAAACTGAGGAGACAGAGAAGACGACACAAAAAATCACAGCTGGCCAGTGCTGTGGTCCAGGAGCAGGCACCCCAGTACCGGGTGGACCAGGACAGAAAGAGCTGGCGTCACAGACCGTATTTAAGTCTGCAGCGACAGCAGTGGCCAGAGTCCCAGGGAAACCCAAAGATAACAAGGGAGACAGAATTAAAGACACAAAGGGAAATTTAAGCTCTGATACCTACAGTGACAGCAAATAGTAAGATAGCCTAACCCCAAGCCAGATGAGCAGGCACCTTCCCGAGGGCCTGCTTCCTGCAGGCCCTTGGACCTGGCATGTCAGGTCTGGCTTCTACCGAAGGCATGAGGCACACTACGAGACAGAAGACGGGCTTGAAGAGAGGAAGTGAGTATTAGAATCAGACATGGATGTGGCAAAAATCCTGGAATTAAAAGACCAGGAACTAAAGAGAATTATGATTAATGTGCTAAAGGTGCTAATGAAGAAAGTACAACATACAAGCACAGATGCGTCATGTAAACGACAGAATCAAACTCTGAGGGAGAGCACAGAGGAAATGCTGGAGAGAAACACTAATGGGAGGGACACCCCTCCGACGTGCTGACAAACAGGATGCACACAGCAGGGGAAAGGGTCTCTGAGCCGAGATGTGTGAGAAAAACTTCCAGAACTGAGATGCAGAAAGTAAAAGGTGTCCCAGGCTGGGGGACAACTACAAAAGGTACAGTATGTGTAAAGAGAATGATAAGAAGAGGAAGAAAATAGAAACAGAAGAAATATTTGGAGTAATAACGGTTGAGAAATTTCCAAAATTAGTGAGAGATACGGAGTCACAGATGCAGGACACATACCAGGAAATCTACACCTAGTCACGGGGATACCCAAGCTGCAGGCAGTGAGACGGAGGAAACACCGAGAGGAGCCAGGATCAAACCACCTGCAGAGGGGCAAGGATGAGTCACATCAACTTCTGTCCAGAGTGTGGTATTCTGGAGAGAAGAAACTGGCACTGAACTCTGTGTCCACTCAAATGACCGCTTTGAAGGTGAGACAAAAACAAAGCCTCTCTGAGACAGACAAACATTAAGGGAATCTGTCACCAGCACCCGCCTTGCAAGAAATGTTTTAAAAAGTTCTTCAAACAGAAGTAGGATGATGTACGTCAGAAACTGAGATCAGAAAAGTGTAGGAAAAGGGATAAAATAAAGACTTTTGTGCATGCAGTAAGTATGGCTTAAAGGATACGTAGAATGAGCAATAGCCATATTACTGGGACAGGAGGGAGGAACTGGCAATGTTCTGTGATCGGGACCTGTACCACCTGGGAAGTGGGACCGTGTTACCTGAAGGTAGACTTGAATTAGTTGTAAATGTAAACTCTAAATGGAAACACTAAAAAAAAGTAACAACAGAACTATGATTGATATGCTACGAGAAAACTGAATTACATAAATATTCAATTAAAACCAGAGAAGGCAGAGAGTGGAAGACAAAAAGGAAGAACAAGGATAATGAATAGAAAGCAATAAACAAATATGGTGGATATTAATCCAACCATGTAACAGTCACTTTACATTATCAACAGATTAAATATGCCAGTGAAAGCAGAGATTGTCACAGTGGATGAAAACGCAAGACCTGGACTATCTGCTGTCTACGAGAAACTCATCATGATGTAAAGACAGAGACATGACCCCAATCAGAATCCCACCAAGCTGTTTCATGGGTGTTAACAGACTGATTCTATAAAGAGCGGGAAAGGCCCAGAATAGCCGAGATAGCACCGAAGAAGAATGAACCCGAGGAGTGAGTGACATTACCTGACATAAAATGTCATAAAAAGCCGCAGCAGTCGGGATGCTGCGGTGTTGGTGGGGAATGGACCAACAGATCGACAGACAGCCCGGAAACAGGTCCTCCACACAACCAGCTGCCCACCGACACAGGAGCAAAAGCAGTTTAATAAAGAAAGGAGTCTTTTCAACAAATGGCAACAGAACTGAATGTCAACACGCAAAAATAAATCTAGACACAGAACCTTTCACAAAAGTTAAGCCCAAATGGATCACAGACCTAAATGTAAAACACGAAGCTATAAAAGTCTTAGAAGATAACATAGGAGAACATCTAGGTGACCTTGGATTTGCCAGTGAACTGAAGCATGATTTGTGAAAGGGAAAAAATGGATAAATTGGACTTCATTAAAATTAAAAACTTCTGCTTTGCAAAAGACAGTTGATAGAAAAAAAGACAAGCCAGGGACTGAGAGAAAAATCTTTGCAAAACACTTATCTGACAATTACTCAAAATACACAATAAACCCGTAAAACTCAAAACCGAGAAAACAAACCAATTACAAAAAGGGCAAAAGACCTGAATAGACACCTACCAAAGAGGACGTACGTGTGGCAAACAAACAGAAAAATGTTCAACACCAGATGCCATTAGGAGCTGCAAACTACAAGAGCAGAACATCACAGTGAGGGCTGAAAACACTGAGGACTCCAGGTGCTGGGAGGATGTGGAGTCGCAGAACCCCCATTCTTGCTGGTGGGGATGCAATGGTTCAAACCCTGCTGGGGGACAGTTTGGCAGTTTCTTGTAAAAAGCAATCACAGTCCTTCATATTCACACAAATGAACAGAAAATTATGTCCATACAAAAACTGCACTGGAATGATCACAGCAGCTTTATTACAGTAGCCCAGACTTGGAAGCAACCAAGATGGCCTCCAATAGACAAACGAATAAACACACGATGGTACATTTGTACAATGGAAAATTACTTAGCAATTGAAGAGCTAACAGGCCATGAAAAGACATAGGGGAACCTTAAATGCAGATTGATAAGTGAAAGAAGCCATCTGAAAAGCCTACCTACGGCACAATCACAACATAACACACTGGAAAAGGCCACACCTTGGAGACATCAGGAGAAAGCTCAATGGTGGCCAGGGTTCCAGGTGGAGGCAAGGAGGGATGAACAGGTGGAGCACGGGCACTTTCAGGGCAGTGAAACCACTCTGTACGACATGTGATGACAGCTACATGTCATTATACATGTGTCCAAAACCACAGGATGGACACCACCAAGAGTGGCCCTGACATGAACCACGGGCGTTAGCTACCAACACAACGATGCTGGCTCATCACCTTCAACGAACGTACCACACTAACGTGAGACACTGTGTCTGTGAGTGAGGGGGGAGGAGGGGTGCGAGGAAAATAAACTGCCCAAAGTCTTGTTCCCCCCGTCATGGTCCACTCCCACTAACAGTTAGCCATCTTCATCAGTTTTGAATAATTTTCAAGAGATCTCTGGAAATATTATCAAACACGTATATGACTATCTACACTTCTAGGAAACAACGCAGCACACAGCACTAGCCTACTCTTTCACTGAACAGCAGGTTTCGGAAGGCATCCCCTCTGAGTGGAGAGCTGATGTCACTGTGGAGGTGTCCCGTCATGTACCAGTGACACCTGTGTGGCTTCCAACCTGCCCTTACATACACATGCCACTTTGAACACATGCATCTGGGTAAATTTTTAGAAATGGGTGACTGCATATGGGTTTATAATTTGATAGGCATTGCCATCTCTGTTATAGCCCCAACGATGGTCAAAATGCTCCCATTCTGGCTTAATAACACGTTCTCAGTTTACTCCCAGGGTAACGTTCTTACCTGCCCACCTGGGGGCACTGCTAGGAGCGGCAGGTCACCACCAGCTCCCCACGGAGAAACAAGGGTTGGAAGTCTTATCACCACATGGCTCTTACCCAGCTGGAACTCGGTCTTGGGCTTCATGGCAGGGAGCTTGCACTGCCACTCGAAAACATCTGGATGGGAGTGCAAGGGCTGAGGAAGCCCGGAGAGAAGTTTGAGAATCAGTTCACCATCCCACGGATTCTCAACAGCAAGGTCTTAAAGGGATGGAGACAAGATCAGAAAATAAATTCAGTACTCAGGGAATTAGAAATAAAGCAAGAGGAGATACGCGTGAAATAATTGTTCAAAAGCCTCATCCTTAAAGAGTGTTGAAGCAAATAATAAAGAACCAGAGTCAAAATTGCTAGTTCCACATGGTTCACTGCCATTTTAGAGTTACACATTTGGATCAACATTTAGTTGAGAAAAATGAAACCAACACAAGGGCACCAGTTTCACTCCCTTGGGGCTGTCGGTCTGGCTCCTGGCACAGTGTGAGCACCTGTCTCATAGGCAGATGTGAATATTTGTTAGTTGCTTCTGACATATGCACAGATATGTAGTCTTTAAATTGCTTTTCCACTTATGTCTACAAAACATGTTGCCTTTAACACTTATACTACCTACATGCAATGTGCACGTATAAGATATTTTGGATCCACAAAAGAGAAATCATTACTGAAGAGAAGAAAAACGTTAGCGGCTGTCATCAAAGACTGATCAGCATAACTAACATGTGCTGAAGACTAAGCGTGTGGAGACACCATTCTGAGGACTTCCTGTTGGGTGCCTTCCTTGGTCCTTACAATAAGACTAAGTAGGTACCACCATCACCTCCATTTTACGGAAAGGACAGAGGGCCACAGAGGAGATGGTCTCGGCCAAGATCACAAAACCTCTTAAGGGGGGGTGGTGGTGTTCATGGCAGATAATGTGCTACTCCCACACTGCAAAACTCTCTCTGTGAGGCCAGGGGCGGGGGTCCCGTAATCCCAAGCCTGTTACCGTTCTGTGACCTGGGGACAACAGTATTACATGGACACTGGCATGTAGCAGGGCCTCTGATTCCAACTCCCTCTTCCGGCCATAGTTGATTTGACGCCTCTGAACACTAACATGGATGAGCTCACCCCAAGCACTCCTCTGTCACACTGCACCCTGATGTGGCATGCTCATCCTGGTGCAGCTGCCTCTGTCCCAACGAAGTGTAAGGCCCTGCCCTGCCAGCTTTCCCAGAGCAGCTTTGACCAGACCACTGTCCTACTCCAGGGCACAGAGAAGGCTGAGCACCTGTTCGTACCTGGTGAACGAGGCTGTGCCTGCTCTGCCCCATGTCCAGTGCCGGTGTCTGTGTACCCCGCTGCTGTAGCAAGGTCAGCGTCCGTAAGAGTGCAGGCCGCCAGGCCCCGCTCCGCCTCGCTGGTCAGCGCGCCACCTGCAGCTGCTACTGGGCTTCCTTCCTGCATTGGGCTGGACGTGTGCACGGGATGAGAGAAGGGAGACAAAACACCCTGTGGTTCCAAGCCTGCCAGGTCCAGGCACATCGAGCCCCACAGAGCAGCTTCACTAAGAGTTGCTTAAAGTTTTCTTCAGACAAACACACACGCAGCTAGTACGACGTGAATAAAAACAAGTCAAAGAGCTGGTAACACATAGATAACAGGGGCAGATGACAGTGGATGTTCTTTGGTGGGAAATGTAGGAACGGGTTTATTCCCTTAAGTTGTCACCTGAGCGTCAGGCCTGTCATCAAGACTGAACACTCAACTTTATCCCAAAATGCCTTCTTTTATGACACTGAACAGGAAGTGACAACCCCACCTACCCACCTAGCACTGGTACACCTCCAAACGTGCATGTGGATGCACACACACCTCCACATAGGTGGACCCCACATTTACACATTTGTTTGCATGCTAAATGTTTTAGTATCCCTAAGTCAATAGTCATGATGCTTTTGGAGTCACCTGCAGACACGCAGAGCAGCAGAAAATGTGTTACCCAACAGGCGTCCCCAGTTGAGGTTGAGTAAGGCCACACGCTGTCACATTTCAGCTCTTACACTAAGTGCCCTTTTGCAGTGTACTCAGTGACGGGGTTTAAGTGCTGTCTGGTGTTCTGGAGTGCTGGAAGGCCGGGACGTGCCTCAGGAAGAAAACCCATGTGCTGCTGGCTGGGAGCTCAGTGCTAGTAAGCCTATAGCACATATGGAACAAGGTGCCTTTAACTCAAGTGCTGTGACCAGGGACTTGCAGGGACCTTGCTGTGTGTTCCCTCGAGGAGCAGTGGTTCGGTGTAGGCAGTGACTTTGGAGAGAAGAGCCAATGCCACAACAGGACTCAAGTGCATACATAGCCCCACACACTTAATCCCAGCCTCATAGCCAGCACCCACACACACGTGGACAGAATACGCTTCTACACAGATAGCCGCAACTTCAGGTTGCATTTTTACCTTTTGACACAGGCATTTTTTCTGTAAAATTTTTTAAAAAAATAAACTAATTTTAGAGTAATTTCAGATTTTAAAAAATGTTGCAGAGATACAACTCAGCTGTTGCAGATGAATGAAAGGGTCACTGTGGAAAGTGTGGGCATGTGCTGCTGTAAGACACTCAAGGGTGTAGGCACTATCCAGGTCCATTACATCCACCAGACTCTTGAAATATGGTGGGATTTTACTTCTGCAAAGCATTAACGTATGGCAAGTCTGCATTTTGCACCAATACCTAAGAGGTTTAAACACTATATCACCTTCCTCTCATATAAGACAGTTACTGATTTTCTCGATCGTAACAGGTGTGAAGAAGGAATTACGTTGGCCTTGTTCTGCACTAGTCTTTCCAGGTTGGGCCTTTGGCAGGAAGGGCCTGCAGAAGGGTCTGATGCAGAGCCCATGCCCCCAGGGACTCGGCGGCCACCCTGCTTCGCTCATGGCTCGAGTGCCCGTGTTTAGGTAAATTATCTTTATTCAGAGAGGAACTTCTGCCTTTAAGCTGCTAGTGAATAAAAACTACCAGCCTTGAAGGGCCGGAACCATGTTATATCCTAAAAGAAAAGCTAGTGAGAAATGCAATGGCAGGGCCATGCCTGCGTTCACAGTACCTGAATTTCCTGTCTTCTGAGGGTTGCACCACATTTTCTTCACGAGCACCCAAAGTCACATGGGCATACTGTGCTGCTACCACATTTTCTGAAATATATAGAAAATTAGAGGCTGACATTACATACACACATGTACGCACACATGATTTTATATGGTTATAAAGTCCAGGATTCCTTTTTATACTGACTTGCATTTTAATTTCAAAATAGTGTTCCATGGTAAAATGTGCTGTAAGCTTTAAAAAATGGGGCAGAAGGGATGACTTAAAAAATCCCACTACTAATATATGTAAAAGCATTTCAACTTATTTCTAGTCCATACAATCTTTCCAGAGAACAGGGCCTGGAGAGAGACTGGTCCCTGTGGGAAGAATGTCCAGACCATGGGAAAGCACTAATGTGGGTGGCATGCCACACCCTGCTTTGAGAGAACCTGATGACAAGGACATGAAGAGTGAAAGGCTGACATGTGTCTGAGGGCAGAGGTTTTGGTGACTTTTCGTCAGTCTACTGGCATTTAGCTGACTGGTGTGGAGTTTTATCACAAAGATCCCCGGGAATACTCATCACCCTTTAAATTTAAAACAATGACAATGACTATTGACGGACAGACCAGATAGAGCAGAAACATGGAATAAACTACTGGGTGAGCGCAGTACCACGCGTGGCAAGCACCACCCGAGTAAATTTTATCTGGCGTTGCCTCACTGAGCAGGTGCTCACACTTTTCATCCTAGAACACCAGCTTCTGTTGATACAACCAAAATGGCAAATCCTCTAAGAGTGGTGTGTTGACTGTTTTGAAAGATTCTGGACTGATTAAACTAGTTTTCTTGACTAGAAAAAGCTTCAAAAACTTTTCGTTATTGAAGTGGCAAGTTTGTGATAGCACTTAGCAGTTGTCTAAGTTTTAAGGGACTCTCCTTTAAAATTTAGGAGAAATACACCAAACTGCGAAACATTTTAAGTCTAGGGCTCAGCTGTGCCTCTGCCTCAAGGAGTGACTCCTCGGTGGCCCTCTTGTGGGCATGCTACAGTGGATAGCGCTATTTTTTACATACATAGGTGCCAGCGTGATCCGAGTTGGCAGGTAAATCAGCAGTCATCAAAATAGGACTGTGGCCCTGGTCTCACAGGTATGCTCTATAAGCTGGTCCTTAATGATGACTATGCCCAATGTCAATGTCACACATTAAGGGCCACATCTGGGGGAAATAAGGGCTATTTGTGAATTTTTCATTACTCTTTTGGAGTTAGATCACTAACAAATAAGAGGATATGATTTTCTGAATTCATACTTGGCGACATCTCAAAAGTAATGAGGTTTGTAGACAAATATCAAGAACTAAATTTTACTATTTGTTCTTTTATCAAATTAGAAAATATAAACGTTCATTATTTTTAGCCTTCAACTAACACAATCTGTCAACAGTGGCCTTTTTGTTTGTGGTAAATTGTACAACAAATGTACCCCCTATAGGAGCAGCGTCACACACCTTTGTCTTCCAGAGTGTGCACTGGGCCCACCAGAAGCTTGTGAGAAGGCGTGGATGCAAGCTGTGCGGTGGACGTAAAGCCTCCTGGGCTCCTGTGGCTGGATGCCAGAGTCTTGGGGCAGTGGACACCCCAGACAGTTGAGTCATCAGGAAACTCCTTGGGACATGGCACTTCCTGAAACAAAAGATGAGCTGAAAAAAAGGAGCCAGCCCCCTGTGAAATCATGAAATTTAACATGTTATACCTTTTAAGATAAAAAAGAGAAATTGAAGAAGAAACAGACGTAGCCCTGGCAACCACCCCGCTGACAACATTGTGATTGTCATTTTTTCCTCCAGAATTGTACACTGGCTCCACCGCACACAAGGGTCACATGGTCTTTTCATTCAAAAAAAATCTAGATTTACAGAGGAATCACGAAGACAGCATGGAGCTCCCACATGCCCTTCAGCAGACCTCTAGGGTAACATTTATAGAGCCCTAACATCCAGCGAACTACACGGCACTAGCGATCATGCCATCGTTTGGGTTTCCTCACTCTCCCACTCGGGTCGTCCTGGATGCCACACTGTGTTTAGCCTTCTGCAGCCCATGCCAGGCCACGGGTTGTTCCTAGTCTTGCACTGACGCTCTTGAATCCTGGCCAGGAACTGTGTAGAAAGACCTCCAATTTAGGTTTATTTGCCGTTCTCTCAGGATTAGACTGGGGTTATAGATTTTGGGGACTAGCATCAGGGGTAAAGTACTCTTTCTTATTACATCATCTTTGGTGACACAAGACATCAAGTAAGCTTTTCACTGGTCAGCCAGTCAAGGTGGTGCCTGCCAGGCTCCTGCACCTAACGGCTCGGCTCTCTTCTTAACCCTCCTCTGCTTGTTAAAAGGAGGTCCCTAAGTCCAGCCTACACAGAGGACGGAGAACTGAGTTGTACCTTCTGGTGAGAGAAATACCAAAGAATTTGGGAACAGAGGCTAAAACCACCAGTGACTAATAGGTAATTTGGCCATATGAATGTCCTGTTTCCTCTTATAGTTTTGCTCACCAATTCTCAGACTTGCTCGTGGCTCTTGCTGCAGCAACTTTTATTACTGTGACTCGAATGGCCGCTTTCACTTGTCACACATTTCTCTCCCTGACTTGGATCTTCTGTAAGGATGTTTTGTCCTTTCTTTCCCACGCATGTGTAGCAATACGAATATTTGTTTTATTTCTTGCATTACAACCTGATGCCACCCTGGGCTACTTCTTTCCTGCTCATGTGCCCAGGTGTGGCCGCTGGCCACTCAGGTGGCCCCTGTGAAGCACTTCATCCCTTTCTTTCTGGCACGAGATGCTCCCAGCTCCTTTATAGTCCTCCTGCCCCAGCCCCAGAATTAGCTACTTATCCATAAACACAAAAGTCCAGTTTTAGAGTCTATGACAAAGGCAGAAACTGGAGTTAGAATCACAATTGCCCAAAGCCCTTTGGCTGACCCAAAAACGCCTGTCACGGTTTACACCCCGTGGTCTTCATGGATTACACCTTGTCTCTTCTGACACTGCAGGCAAAGCTGGCTGGTCATTTGCCAGGGGAATAAACACAGGATAAAGCGACTGGCCTCTGCTCAGCGCCAGGACAAGCAGGAAACCTAGCATAGGTTTTCAGTCAAAGCTGAACAGTCAGTAAAAGGCACCTATGAAGCAATGCTATTATATCTGAAACCCAGCCCACTTTAATGTCAAAAGGTTCAACAGGACTCAAGAGCTGGATGACAGTTTACTTAGCAGAACCCACCATGGGGTGAGAACATGGCTAAGGTGGCAGGCTTCCCGCCGCACTCCAACACATGCCAGGTGCTGGAGAGAAGGCCAGGGGTGGAGAGGAGGCAGCCGCAAACTCTCAGGGCGGGAATGCAAGTGGGTACAGGCTGACACAAAAGCCACTGTCACCAAGGAACATGGTGGGCCAGTGAACAGGCGATGCTTGTCTGCTGAGGTGTCTGACAATGGACTACTCCAGTTCAGTTCAGTCTAATGACTTCAATTCCCAGACCTGGGAGGCAAGCGTGCCCCGTGGGGCCTCTTGTCTAGTAGGAAGCCACACAATGGCAAGGATCACAGCACATTCCTTCTCAAGTTCTGTACCTATTGCAGGGCCTGGCACAAGTAGATACTCAGGTAACTTGTAGGATAATGTCCCTACATACACTCTTCAAATAATACTGTGTTTCTCAGCATGCTCTTACACATACTGCCTCCTTTATCTGGACAACTATTTGCTAAAACAAAGAGAAGACCCATTTCATGGGTGAAGGGAGCTTGACCTACCTTTGGTTTAGGGGAAAATCTGCTTACACAGCGTTCTCCAAAGGTCCTGGCTCTTGCGGGTTTATTCTTAGGCTGTGGTAACCTAAGGAAAGATTTGCAAAATTCTAAATACATATTCTCTCTGCATCATGACCCCACCTAAGCCACCTCCTTCTCTACTTGACCAAGCCTGCAAGCATAACAGAACATGCATGGATGCCTGGGCTGGTGAACTCAGGGGCATCTAACATTGGTTCATACCCACAGACTCCCTCAGTTCTCCATACCCCTTTCCTTGTCCACCATGTGCTTTAGCTATCTAGTTACTAGATAGTCAGCAGTGCTGGAGAGGACCTTTAGCAAGGTCCTACAGCTGGGACTGGGAGCCAGATGCCTCTCTTGCCACCTCACTGCTCCAAGTCCCAGAGGAAGCTGTGCAGCATCCCATGTCACCGGGACCAGGTATCTCCCGCCATATGATTTTAACCAGCTGTTTCTTTACCCATAATTTTCTTTATTTCCATCTTCAAACACAGAAAAAGCAGATGATAAAGAAGAGATAACCTTATTGACGCCCCAAGCCCCAGAAGAACTTGCATTTTCTGCAATAGAGAAAAAAATTGCATTTAATTATTGCACTGGGTAAAAACATCATCCTTTATGCTAAACTTCAACTACAAATAAAAAAGTGGAATAAGAGCTCATAGAAAAGTAGTGGTATCAGCTTTTCAAATACTAAGCAATTTGTACTGGAAGAAGGAACTTAACTGTGGTCACAGCGCTTTGCCCTCCTGTTTTGAGTTCCTGCCACATGGTGTTCCTTATTCTCCCAGAACACTGCCATTATCACCTGACTTGCTGAACACAGCTCCCGTGGCTGTTCCCCATTTTGTATAAGGAAGACCTCGTAGCTTCCATCTCAAGTGCTCCTGAGTCTAAATGGGTCAGGTCAGCTTGACCAAGGTCTCCCTCTGGCTTCCCGCAGGCACTTGACTCCACACAGAGGGGCTGGTTGCCAGACCCAGCTCTCTGCCTCCACCCCTGCCATTCTTCTAGGCAAGGCTCAAGCCAGATCTCAAGTCCTCAGCCCTGCAGGCTGTTCGCATCCATGGGGACCTTGGCCTTCTTTACACTATATTTTCTAAGAAAGCAGATCTATGATGCACATTGAGCACCTTGTCAACCATTCTTGGATTTTCTATCCCACGCATTTCCTGCCTGCGACATTGCCTGCGGCAACCACCCACAATGCTATGCACTCGGCAGCTCCTACACAAGCTGTTCTTACTTTGAAACTGGGCCTCAAATGCATCTTCATTTTGATCTAGAGATGGCCATTCATCTTGGTCATCAGACATATCAGGCAGTGTAGGAGCCTGGAACACATTCATGATGAAGCCTGAGGAGAAAGCAGTATAAGCAGGCTGCAGAGTCCTGCCCTGCACCTGCTATCAGGGGCTGCACCCGAGCACAGCTTCACCTAAGGCTTCCTTTGTGTGCACGGTGGGGGACGGCTGCCCCGTGGACGGCGTTGCCTGGACCACTCCCAGCGATGTGTTTGGAGTTGTGTGAAAAGAACCTGTGTTCACAACCTTCTGTGCATCACACCCTGTTAGAGAGATGGGAACAAGGTGCAGTGCCAGCAGGGGATCAGAATAATCTACAGGGACACAGTTCGATAAGAACCTTCTTACAATTAAACACTCATGGGAACTGATAACCATCACTAAGGACCTCCATTATTATATCTCTCATGGCTTCACTTTTACCTTTATAGTCACCTGAGGCAGGTAAGACAAGAATCATCCTTTAACAGAAAATGGGATGAAAGCTTAAAGAGAACAGGCAGTTTGTCTAAAATCATAACTAGCAGCCCGGTCATAAACAACTCTCGGCTCCATCTATGGCAGGAGATGCATGCCAACGGTCCAATTGTAAAGGTTCATTCATGCTGGCTTTCTGTCTCACTTAGCTGAAGTACGGACAATGGCACACCAGGCCTGTCAGGCTGGCCCACACCTGCCTCCTCCCCTGTATACCCTGACCTGGGCCTTCCGCAGCATGTGGACACATTGGGGACCTCCCCACCAAAGGGGTCTACACAGCCTGAGGTGGGTCTTCCATGCCCACTGTATGTGCATCCCCATCTTGCAGCCTTGATTCAAACATCACTCTCCGTGGGTGTCTCCCCATCCCCTCTGTGGTTCTCCCCTCCATGCAGGTGGGGTTGTCTGATCCATGAGTGCAGCACCCAGGAAGTCTGGGTTCTATGCAGGGGTCTCCTGCTGTTTCAAGCAGCTCTGTCCTCACTGAACTGTCACTGAGAAGGATGTCCCAGTCATGGCAGAGGGAAAAGAGGTGACAAATGTCCAATCTGTTTTTTATTTATTTATAAACTTACCTTCACTGCAAATGTCTCTAATGAAGTAGTACTAAAGAGAAGTATAACCCTTCTGATCATACTTTTAATAGCTTTACCACCTCCTAATATATTAAAGATGACTTTTGTTTTAGATAAATTTAAATTTTTGCTAAGAAATTTAACTAAAAAGTTCTCACAAATCAAGTTTCTAAAAAATTCTAACAAACAAGGTGTGACTAATGAGTGGGTTTCTACCCTTATTTGAGATGTTCAGGGCTCATCTAATCCCTACATTCTGAGGACACACAAGCTCGCACCCAGCTGCCCTGAGGAACCAGGGCTACCACACAGCCCTCTAGGTGACCCAGAGGGGAAGGGGCAATAGGTGGACACACATGGACAGTGACCACATATCACCTCCAGTCAGCTCTGCTCCACTCGGAGGCTTGAATCCATGAGTACTTCTGGTCACACATCTGGAAGAGAAAACTCTTTGAAACACACTAACTCTCAAGAAAAAACAGTGAAAAAACTGTCAGCAATTATAAGCCTGTTGTTACAATATGGATAGAACGAACTGCTGAGGCCTATAGCGTGAAGGAATAAAATGTCTGATTTTTGCTTTTATTTTCTCTTGAGGAAAATAATTCTCACAGACACAAGCCAGGCACTAATGTCTGCTTGACACAGTGGCATTGCCATTTAACACTGTGCTAACTGTCCCTTTATGGGCAGGGCAGGATAGTGGCCCCCTTGTTCTCATGACCCCACTTATGGTGCCAGCCAACAGGCTACCATGAAGTCCCCCCCAGGGTGCGGGAACGTACTGCTCTCACTCAGCTGCATGGCCACTACTTGTGATGAGCCAGTAGTCACACAGTGTTGTTTGCCAGACTATAATATCTATCAAGAAAGACACAAGGCCCAGAAGACATTTATATCAGTTCAAGTCCAACTCTGACAGTGGACCTATTTAAGTTTGCTAAAATTCTCTTTAAATTCACACACAGTGGACCCTGGTAAGGTACAAAATAGAAACTGCAGAGCACTTTACATTTTATAAATCCCCACTAAATTGTCATCAAAACACAAGTTTTTACATGAGACTCCAGACAAAGGTGCCTGCCCTTTCTCTGTCATGGTCAGCTATCCAGGCTGCTGAGAATGCCATTGGGGCTCCATTCAGGTCCCAGCCTAGGCCAGGGTTAGGGCCAACCTGAAGTGCTTCTTATGGAGACCCAAATGTTGAGCAGGTTGGAGTTTCACGTTATAAGGAAAAGTGGTCTCCAGCTCTCACAACTGCACCACTCCATCTCTGCAGGGGTAGCTGAATGCACATCACTTCTGCGGGACCTGTCACTGCTGCTGTGCTCGCCATTTCACAGCTGCATAAATTAACTGTGAAGAAGGAACGGGTCATGGCCTCCACTCAATTGCCCTCCTACGGACACGGAAGGATGCAGGGCCCAGGTTGGAATTACTGCCAATGTGAATGAAAGAGCATGATAGCCCCGAACCATGTTTCTGAGAGAAATCACTGATGGATGTGAACCCTGGACACCAACGGACCAGCATTTAAGGACCGCAATCTGGAGGGTGTGAGCTACACTGTAGCTTATTTTTTCTAATAGATCAATGAAATTGTTATGTGTTGAGAGAGAGGCTGAAGGTAAAAATAAAAAAAAAAAACAAGTGACGTGACACCATCATTTCAGAACTGTAGGAAAATCCCTCAGAACCGTGGTGCCTCTGCAGCATTGCCTGAACAGACAGACCCTGGCCAAGCCATGGGTGCTCATCGCACTCTGTTCTGGGTGAGATGAAAGAAGAGGACAGCATGTATCTAGGAATTGCCTGGACTGTAACAATCCCTGCATGTGTTCAGGTGAAGCCAATCAGCAAAGGCAGTTTTGGTTTAACAGCTATATGGCTTTGGGTATTAAGATTGTTGACTGAGTTCAGCATATTGAAAATTTTTAACTCAGGAAAGAAGTATAAAGTAAAATGCTCTAAAAGAGACCTGAAAAGTAAGTAATCTGCAAGAGGTGGGGCTAACATTTCAGCGGCCTGGTTTAATTCAACATGGAAACCACTGCCTGTTACACCTGCCCCAGTGCCACAGACCGTGCCAGGGCTGAGACCCATTCACAGCACTGGCAGCTCTAGGAGTAGCTTTGGCTCACCTGGCATCTTTTTCAGCTGCTGAAAACATGGAGTCTGTCACTGGCTGAGATGTCAAAGGAGCAGGAGGAATCATACTCTGGCTGACAGCTGGGGACACCGAAGTGACAGTGACAGCATTTGCCTCAGGAGGAACAGCTGGAGGTGCCTCTCTGGGTCTCTGTCCCAGGTGCTCTGAAGTCTGCTGGGTGACAGCTGGCAGAGACGGAGCACTCGGTTCTTGCTGGGAGCCGAAACTGGGCCCCATGCACAGTGGGTCAACCTTTCATGGTAAGCAAACAAATGAAAGCAAAACCATGAAGCATACAACACTGGTTACTAGCTATTACAGCTTTCCAACACTGGCATCTGTCTTCAGAGGTCCCTTTCCCTTGGAGTTATTCTGTAATCAACAGGCAACATTGACAGAGGCCAGTCCCCACATGGAGCTCCTGTGGGCAACCACAGACTCGATGGGCAGCTCGTATGCCTGACTGCTGCTCATCAGGGTCTAAGGCCAGTCTCACTGCTCTTCACTTAAGTCTGGACCAACAAGTCAATGTTATCAAATGTTTATCATGGTATCCTTTCCATTAATACACCCTTGGTAACTACTTTCTCTCTAATGGACAGGAAACGTGAGCATAAGCTGCAGTTACACCTGCCACACAAGCACAACTCACATGGGGCAGGGAGTAAGCTCTTCTTAGAATCTCTGTACACTCTTATGTAACTTAGAATCTCTGTACACTCTTATGTAACCAAGTTAAAGACAGAAGAGTGAATTCCTCACCATGTAAAAGTAGTCTCACAAACTATTAAAAAAAGCATCAAATATCTAGATCAAAACTAGCTATTTCACTGACAAACAGACATACTCATAGGTTCCGACCAAGATGGCCGAGCAGAAAAATGCCGTGCTCGCCTCCTCCCATGACCACATCACAATTATAACTACATTACAGGACTACCACCCTTGAGAAGTATTTGAAACCCAGATGAATGGAAGTCTTGTAACTAAAGACATGGAGAAGAAACCACTTTGAGATCGGTGGTGGTGGGGGGAGCGGCAGAGGCACCGACCTGGTGGCCCCACACCCGCGTGGGGCACTTGAGCATTAGGAGGACATCTTGGTGGTAGGGTTCCCCCTGAGGAGCAAGGAGTCTCAGCCCCACACTGGGCTCTCCATTCCAGACCACCAGTGCTATAAAAATCAGCAGGGACTCAGTCCAGGTGACACAGAGAGTGGCTGGAGGCCCGGATGTCCTCTTAAAGGGTCTGTGCAGACTTGCCTGTTCCCACTCACCCCAAGTTCCAGAGAAGGGACAGCAGCTTGAAAAGGCCAGAGATGTGTAAGGGGAGGAACTGAATTGTCTAGCACGGGGTGAGGGCTGCAGGGGCAGCTCTCTCAGAGACTAAAGTGCCACTGTCCCTGTTGAGCCGCAGGTTCAGGCAGCCATCAAAAATGAGTGTCAACCTAGCCAATAACTGCTCTTGCCTGCCTGGTGATCCCCTGCAACCTCACCCCATTCAACTCTTTCAGTGGCCGTTCCTCATAAGTAGTAGTCTCTGCCAGCACTGCAACTTGCCTAAAATCTCTCAAAGGTTCATGATGCGTAAACAAATAGTGGATGACCTCGGTGTGCCCTATGCCTCTGGCTAAGCAGCTGCCGACCCAGCATTAGTGGTGGCCAGCCTCACTTCACAGCATAGCCTCTCTGAGGTTCCTCCAAGCCCAGTATAGGCAGCTACCAACAGCAGATCACGTTGTTTCTACCAGGTGGCTCTGGATGAACACAGGCAGCACCTGAACTCCTCCCAAGAGGCCCCAGAATCAACACACCCAGCAGCAAGCTTCGGACCACACCAGAGCACCACCTAATTAGTGCCACAAATGACACAAACAAAGGGTGGACCAGAGCACAGCCAAAGCGATTTCCCACTTGGCTCCCACACATCAGCTCGTCTGCTGTAGTCATGGCCAGTCCTCACAGCCAATCAGACCAAGGGTCAGTCCCACCCACTGGCACACTACCACCAATCAAGGCTCGACTACAAGAGGAAGGCACACACAAAGGACATTCCTGGAGCACCCAGCTCAAGTGACCAAGGAGACTGCACCACTGAGCCCTACAGGACACCTATTACATAAAGCTACTCTATGAAGATTGAGAGAAGTAGCAGTTCTACTTAATACATAGAAATAGACACAGGGAGGCAGCCAAAATAAGGAAACAAAGCAACAAGTCTCAAATTAAAGAACAGAACAAATCTCCAGAAAAAGATCTAAACAAAATAGAGATAAACAATCTACTAGATGCAGAGTTCAAAACACTGGTTATAAGGATGCTCAGTGAACTTAGGGGAAGAGTAGAGGTACTCAGTGAGAACTTTAACAAAGAAACAGGAAATGTACAACTAGAGATAGAAAATATGAAAAAGAACCTCAGAAATGAAGAATACATTATTAGATGGAATCAACAATTAGATAAAGTACAGGATCAAATCAGTGATTTAGAAGATAAGGTAGCAAAAAATACCTAATTAGAACGGAAAAAAAGGAAAAAGAACCCAAAATAATGAGGGTAGTTTAAAGGGCATGGGTTCAAACATTCACATCACAGTGGTACCAGGAGGAAAAGACAGAGAGTAAGGGACTGAAACCTACTTGAAGAAATAATGATGGAAAACTTCCCTAATTTGACAAAGCAAATAGACATACAAGCCCAGAAGTACAGAGTCCAAAACAAGATGAACCCAAAGAGGCTCAACATCAGGACACATCATCACTAAAATGCCAAAGGTTAAATTCAAAGAGAGAATCTTAAAAGCAGAAAGAGAAAAGCAGTTATCTACAAGGGAGCTCCCAGTAACACTGTCAGCTAATTTCTCAACAGAAACTTTGCAGGCCAGAAGAGATTGGCACAAAAGACTCAAAGTGATGAAAACGCAGGACTTAAAAAACAAGATTCTTCTATCCAGCAAAATTCTCATTTAGAATCAAAGGGCAGATAAAGAGCTCCCCAGACAAGAAAAAGCAAAAGAGTTCATCACCACAAAGCCAATATTACAAGCAATGTTAAAGGACTTCTTTAAGAAAAAGGAAAAAAATAAAATATATGAATAAGAAAATATTTCAAAGAAATAAATTCTCATTGCGAAAGGCAAACACATAATAAAAGCAGTGGGTCGACCAACACTAAAGCTGGTACAAAGGTTAAAAGGCAAAAGCACTAAGGTCATGTGTAATTGTAACTACATTAAGGGATCCATATAAACACATACACAAAAGAAGTAAAAAACAACAAAAACATGAACATAAAGGGTTGAGTAAAAATGGTAGTGACTTTACAATGTGTTTGAACTTAAGTGACCATCAAATGAAAACAGACTGCTATAGACATAGCTTGGTACATATGAAGCACATGGTAACCACAGCCAAAAACCTACAAGAGAGATACAAGAAATAGAGAAAGAAATGCAAAACGCCACTTCAGGAAGTCATCAACATACCAGAGAAGAAAGAAACAGAGAACTATAAGAACTGTCAGAAAACAATTATTAAAATGGCAACTATTGCATACTTATCAATCATTGCGAAATGAAATAAATCAGAGAAAGACAAATACTATGTGTTCTCACTTATAGGTGGAATCTAAAAACCAAAATATGAATACACAAAACAGAAACAGAGATACAAAGAACATTTTGATGGTTTCCAGATGGGAAGGGAGTTTGGGGGCCTGCCTGAAAAAGATGAAGGGGTTAAGAAGTACATATTAGCAGTTACAAAACAGTCACAGGATGTAAAATACAGCGCATGGAATACAGTCAGTAATACTGTAATAACTATGTATGGTGTCAGGTGGGTACTAGACTAATTGGGAGATGACTTCTAGTCACTGTGCTAAACACCTGATATGACATTGTAGGTCAACTACATTGAAAAAAAAGTTCATAATGGTCATCGAAAAAGATGATGAAAAATGTCCTATACCATATTCTCACCTACCAAATTAGTAAAGATTAAAAATAATCATTAACATTTAATTCTGAAGAAATATTTGTGAAAAGAATAATCAGACTTTCTCCATCAGATAGCAAAACATACAGTAGAGCTGCAGGGGATACAGAACGATCAAGAAAAACCTATTGCCCAAAACAAAGATGAAGAAAATCCCCCAGAAGTGTGGAACCAAAATGCTCAGGTACTGAACGTAACGAGTGAAAAGCACACCATCATCATGTCACCACTTTGGGGAAGCCACTGGCATGGTAGAGGACAATGGTGGGCACGTTCCAAAAAGCAGAAACCAGAATGACGCTGGGCTTCTCAACAGACAGGGAAGCCAGAAGGCAGGGGTGGTGACTGCCTCCCAGAACTCCATGCTCAGCCAAATTATCACCCTGGGGCAAGGGTAGAATAAGTTGCTTTCAAATGTGCAAGAGAGCTCAAACAACCCTCACATTGCATTTCTACAAAAAACTCTTGGAGACTGTGCACCACCAAAATGGGGGAATTACAGAGCGATGGTGACAAGGGGCCCAGAAAACAAACATAGACACACCACCGGGGAGGACCCAGGGGAAGACGGCCGACCCAGGCCAGCCGGGGGGACAAAGATGGAAGGCTCTGGGAGGGGTGTGGCCAAAGAAAGTGAAACTAAGCATGTATTTGATGCACTTGACCATAATGAAAGGGCACGACCAGTCTCTTCAGAGTGTGGGGATACACGACTGGTAAGTACCAAGAAAACACGGCAAAAGAAAATGAGACAATTCTTTTAACAATTTCTTGGAACTATCCAGGGAAAATACATTATTCAAAAAAGGAAATCCAAACAAACAAACAAAAAAAGTAAAACAATTCAGTAGAAACAGAAATATATAAACACATAAATAAAAAAACATGTAAATGCACACTTAACACTAGAATTAACTCTAAAAACAGGGCACAGAAAGGTGCAAACAGAAAGGAAACCAAAGGTGTCGAGCACACACACCTCAGGACTCTCCTGGAAAGTGGGCAGGCTCTCCTGCGGTGGCTCCGCCACTTGATGCAACTTCTTATGAAGTTCATCCATTTTCTCTTTCAGTAGCTGTTCTTCAAAAGCATTTGCTTCTTTCCTTTTCATGTAATGTCTGTCTTCATTTACTTTAATAAAGATAAAAAAACGGTTTGCACAGTTTAAACTGAGGCCATAGGATTGCAATTGTTATACTAACCTTTTCCATAGTATTAGGTTATCAGAACTGAAACATGTATTATCTTTATTCTGCTTTTTATTTATCTAAATGAAGGTAGAGTTGACACATAAATGATTAGTTTTGGGTATGTGACATGACACTCTGTGTTCTGAAATGATCACTGCACTAACTGTAGTTATCTGCCACATGTGGTTACAAAAATATTTTCCTTTTGATGAGGATTTTAAGATCTCTCTTAGCAACTTGAAAATATGCAACACATCAACTATAGTCACCATGCTGTAAATTGTATCCCCATGCCTTATTTATTATATAACTGGAAGTTAATAATAACTTTGTACCTTTTATCTTTACCATTTTGTTATTTTGCCAACCCCCAACCCTGGGTGAGCACCAATCTGTTGTTTGTAGCTTTTTTTTTTTTTTAATTCCACATTTAAGTGAGGCCCTACAGTATTTGTCTTCCTCTGACTTATTTCACTTAACATAATGCCCCTCAGGTCCATCCATGTTGTCATGAATGGCAAGATTACATTCTTTTTTTTTTCATCACAATAATAATCCACTGTGTGTGTCAACCACAATTTATCTATTCTTCCACTGTTTTTCTATCTTGGGTATTAAGAATGATGAAATGAACATGCAGTACATATATCTTTGAGCTAGTGTTTTCATTTTGCAGTGTTTTATACACTGATTTCGTATCCTGCAATCTTACTAATTCTAACGCTTTCTCGGTGAAGTTTTTCTATATATACCATGTCATTTGCAAATAGTGACTTTTACTTCTTCCTTTCCAATTTGAATGCTTTTCATTTTTTTTCTGTCTAAATAAACACATAAATAAATAAACATGTAAAAGTTTATTTATTTGCTGCCTAGTACTTTCGTTATGTTGAATAAGAGTGGCGAGAACAGGCATCCTTGTCTTGTTCCTGATCTTAGAGGAAAAAAAGCTTTTAGCTTTTCACCATAGAGTATGTTAGCAGTGGGTTTTTATTATGGCTTTTATTATGCTGAGGTATGTTCCCTCTATTCCCACTTTGTTGAAAGTTTTTATTATAAATGGATGTTGAATTTTGTGAAACGATTTTTCTAAATCTGTTGAGATGATCATATGATTTTCATCCTTGATTGTGCTAAGGTGATGTATCCTGTTGATTGATTTGCAAATGTTGAACCATGCTTATATGCTGGAAAAATTCCCACTTGATCATTGTGTATGATCTTTAAAAATGTACTGTTAAATTTGGTTTGCTAATGTTTTTGTTCATGGTTTTTGCATCTATGATTATCAAGGATACTGGCCTGTGATTTTCTTTTCTTGTGGTGTCCTCATCTGGTTTCAGTATCGAGGTAATGCTTGTCTCCTAGAGTGAGTTTGGAAGTGTTCCTGCCTCTTCCATTTTTTGGAAGAGCTTCAGGTTTAATTGTTCAGTGTTAATTGTTCTGTGAATGTCTAATAGAATTCACCTTTTAATTTTATCTGTCCTCAGCATGGTTACTTTTAAGTTCAGGGCATACAAGACACGAAAATTTACATGTCGATCAATAATAATATTTGGTAATATCAAAACAAACGTTGTGGAAATCATTTGAAAATGGAACAGTTTTTAATAGATATAAATCTTTAGGTGCTTTCTAAGAAGAAATAAAAGCAAAGTACATTGCAGGTAGTCCCACTTCCAATGACTCATTAACATAATCATGTCACATACAAATCAAAATGCCTACGACTTTAGGTCATAGTGTGTGAAAGAAAAATGTATCTGTACATGGCACAAAATGGGTCCTCCATGAGTGTGAACGGTTCTCTCAGGTGTTGACTGATTGAGAAATTAGAAACATAAAAGGAAGGCTGACAGATCGACCACAGCGCAAGCAGCTGAGATGGTGTGAGCCCCAAGTGGAGCAAAGACTCATTTTCCTCCAAGCTCCACACCATTACAGCAAAGGATGTGCCAACGTCAGTGTTGACATTCACAGTTTTCCCTGAGGGAACTTTGACCTGCTCTGCAGCCAGAAATGACATGGCACTTTATCAGAGGACTCCTTCTTATGTGTAGTGTTTCAGATCCTGGAAAATCTCTTCTCAACTCCAGTTCCTAACTTAGTCCCTTCACAGTACTAATGACTGACACAGCGATTTAGAGTTGCTATAATATAAAAGTTCAAATCCATACAGGTACAGTTTACTCATTTTAAAACACCTATTTCACTAAAAGCTACGGCAGCGCAGATGTGGCTGTCTGCTTTGTGCCAGTTCACCTCCAAGCTCTTGGATAGCCAGGCTGCCACACAAGCACTGAACAAAGATGTTCAGGATTCTGACAGATGTGCTGTAGCCTTGTCTGCATTCTTTTAGCACAGACAACTATCTGTTTAAAAATGTTAAGCACTCAGAAATGAGGGTTATTTTTGTGACATAAGAATAAGTGAATAAGAAGACCACAGTACCCCACTGCTCATGCTTTCTCCGCTGATTGTACTTCTGGGCTCTCAGCTCTTCAAAGGAGAATTCTGAGTCCCCACGAATGAGCTTTGCCTTGCAGTACATAACCACCTGCTGGATGTCTGCTCTGGCTGCCAGAGAGGGCTGTGCAGAGTAACCCGATTTAGAAATCATGACCACCCTTTTTTCCCTGTAACAGAGAAAAATACATGATTTCCAATACTGTACAAAAGTGGCTCTTGAGGGAAGCAATGGAAAGATTAATGCACTGATGGTACTTGCATATTCGACTCTTTATCACAAGCTGAAGATGTTACTCCAGAAGCTTCTGAACCCTAAAAAGACAAAAAAGAAGCATAAAGCACTCACTTAACTGAAAAGAAATCATCTCCCAAATTATTTCACGAAACATGAAAACGCTTGAAGGTCCCACTCATCAATGAGTAGATTTAGATGTGTTCTTTTAAATTATAATCAACATCTGAAGTTTTAGTTTGCACAGTGAAATCTTACAGTAACTTCGACAACTAAAGACTCCAATGAGAAAGTGATGTACAAAATTTCTACTTGGTAGTGGGGAAGGACTAGCAGCTGGGCCACAGCACCTAATCGTGACAGGATTAACATTCCAAAGGCCACATTTAAAAAATCATTAGCATTTTCTTCTGGCACTTTCGATTATACCCAGGAGTTCCCAGTGTGAGCATTAATTCCCAAAGTCAGTATTTACTGACACCCCTACATGTCGAGTCCTGAGCTAGTTCCTAGAAATGTGACTATAAATAAGACCCCTCACTACCGTCTAAAATGTCACAATGATGAGGTGGCAAGTGTGCGCAGGATGTTATTGGGACAGTTTGAGTAAGTATCAAGATCAGAAATGCATGCTCTGCCTCTAGGGATGTACTACATGCATGAAATGTGCACAGGTGCAGTCGCAACAGAGCATCTTCCACTGGACTTTGCCTAGGGGGGTCCCAGTCTGAAAGGGCGGCTGTGGCAGGAAGGCGCTGGCACACAGGGTGAGCGAGAGAAAGGAGCATTTCTATACGTCACTGAGCCATTGGGGCAGAAGAGGTCTCGACAGGGCAAAGTCTTGAGGAGGATAAAAGACAAGCTCTGATGGGAAGCCACCTTTCCCCAATGTGATAGCAGCAGAGGGCACAGTTATGCTTATTGGTTGGTGGCAGAAAGCTGACAGATGTCATCAGATGGGGATGGCTTGGGCTGTCTCACTGAAATAGTGTTTTTGCTCCTGAGGGAGAGGTTAGAGGTAATCAAGTCCCCAGTCCCAAATATGAGTGTGAAAAAAAGTTTAAAAGCACTATAATTTGGCATTAGAGTGAAACTTAAGAGATACTGGGAAACTGGAAATATAATTGCCTAGAGTTAGAGCCTGGGTGGAGGTGATTGCCACCAATGTTTGGAGCTGAGTTTTTAGGAGCGTCCAGGTGGGTGGGGCTCCTGTACCTATGAGAGGGTGGCTGGCAGGATAGAGGAGAGAAGCTACAGGGGCACCTCTGAGTTTGTGGAGCCAGGAGGCGGTGTGGTGGGGGTGCCTAGGTCAGATAAACGCAGACGGTGGGTCTGGCAATGAGTCATTTAAACTGAATTCTGGAGGTGCACGGTAGGAGATAACAGGCCACACAGTTGCCACAGGCGCAGGTGGCTGCCACAAAGGTTCCAATGTAGATAAAAAAAAAAACTGAGGAAAAGAGGTGCCAAAGTGAGTGTGGAAGGCAGCAGACAACCGTTCAATACCATTCCCAGTTTCCACAGTCCTTGTCACCTGAGGCTTAGAAATGCAGGCTGCATTATTTCCTGGATTAAGTTTGGATGCCATCATCTGGTTTAAAATCTGAGCATTATGCAGAGGTTCTGAGGTTCTAGCTATGAGGAAGATGAAATAAAGAGAAATAAAGGTAAAATACATGTTAAATAAAACTGCCAGATACATTTTCCTAATTTTCCAATAAGTAGCATTAAGAAATAAACTGGCTCATCCAACCCTGTCTTACAAAGTGTAACTAAAACACCTTCTCGATAAGAGAAATAGTGTAGACAATTTTCTGATTGATTCAAAATGCCCAATATCCAAAAGAAAACTCTAACAAGTTATTTTAAACAACAGGATAGGACAGTCCACACTTATTGCTAAAATGTAATGTTCATTTCTAAGGAAGAAAATCACATTTCCTTAAAAGTTTCATTAAACACTCTTGATTCAATTCAAAGTAGATGGCCTCCAGGATAAATACTGTCCTCCATTTGAGGCAATTTCGATTTTTTTTTTTAACCCTAAGAACACAATGAAACCACCAGTTTTCTGGTGGGTTTGCTCTTTGAGGTTCTGATCTCCAGAGCTGCTCAGTGGCCTGTATGAACAGAGTGCCTTCCCTATTACCCGAGACAATATAGTTAATAGTGGATGAATTTGTTTCCTATGGAAAAAAGAAGTAGTGCAAATTAGTGACTAAATTATCAACAATTTTGACATTTTAGAAAGCATTATTTTACCTTGAGCTGGCAATTGGGTTTCAGTGACACGTGTCTGAAATAACCTAAATGACAGAAGACATTGAAAATCAATATAGATTATAAACTGCAGTTTAATGCATACTTGCATTAAAGTAAAAACTAAATAAGAAAGCTATTCTAAGCTAGTGAAGACTGAGGTCGAGAGAATGTAAAGTTGAATTTTAGAGTTGCTTCAAAATTTAAAAAATATTCTGGTATTATCTTCATACCCAATACACTCGTTAGAAAATCCCTCTGTTGGCCTAGTTTATATCAGTACTTCTCGGACCTACACAACAACTGTGCCCTTTCTCTGTGTACCACATATGCCAATGATCCAACCTGGGGTGTTTGAACCCTTTATTCAAGCACACTACATCCCCGGAACACAATGAATCTAACGTTTGGAAAAACGACTGCAACTAACAAAGGCAGATACAGAATTGTTCGTACTGTGAGAACTTAAATATGTCGCTTCACAGCACCTTGCACATCAACTCAATTTGTCAAGTAACATGCAACTTCCACATCTGACAGTTTTGGATGATGTGAGCAAGAGTGCACAGTATAAGGAGACTAAGAGACAAAGAGCCAAAGGAAACCAGGTGCCAAATCTGATTTCGCTCTTAATTCAAATGAACCAATGGTTAAAAAATAGTACATAGTGAGGAAGGACTGAAAATTAGATAAGAATTATTGATAATTTCGTTAGTAAAAACACTGTAAGGTTCTGTAAGAAATTGCCTTATAGAGATGTTTAAGGAAGTGTTTGGAATAACATATCTTGCTGCTTTAGCTTTGCTTTAAATTCCACAGAAAAACAAGTTCAAAAGTCAAATTATGAAAAAAAAGCACGTGCACTATAGCAAGATGAAAAAACTGAGCATATTAAATGCTGGAAGGGTGCAGTGACACACACCATCTAATTTACTGCTAGAGGGGCCAGTAGAATATTGGCAGAACTTTCAGCAGGCAACTTGGTGACATGTACAAGTCTTAAAACTCTCCATGTATCCTTTGACTCAACCGTCTCAATTTTGAGAACCTGTCAGAAGAAACTAGCTAAAAATAGAAAATATGAGATACTTTTATCATGAAGAAAAAAGATCTTGACACAAAGCTGCTTAGGTACCCGAGGCATGACTGCAGTTCTGAAACAGGCAGGGAAAAGTTCCAATTAAAATGCTGGAAGATTCTTCTGTTCTGGTTTTCTATATTTTTCAAATTCCCTAAATGAGGTGCATTTAATCACAGAAAAAGTAAAAAACTATGAAAACCCAAATTATTACGATATTATGTTGTCTATAAAAATTACAACGTTCAACTGCACAACTGCTTGACGGTGACATACTCCTAGACAGAGTCACAGCCACTTTCCAAGTATTTGAAAGCTCTTTATTTCTTAAAAGCAGCGTAGAGCTGGTCTACACACCAGACTCACAGTTCCCATTTACCGCTGTAACTTGCAAACACTGAGGTGAGCAGGGCGTAGAGAAAGCACTTAAAGGAACCACGTGAAATGTCAGCAGTGCACTTCTGGGCAGCTTCTTCCGCTGCATGCTTCATGTCACTCCCATGCTCCACCCGAGAAGAGGCCACAACCTGCCTCCAGAGCAGACACGATGGCCAGAGCAGGAGCCGCAAGCATACTACCTGTGCTGCATGCTACCTGTACTGCTGCTGCAGTGGCTCCCCAGGCTCGGCCCGGCTCTGCAGGCCCCTCCGGAAGACAGCGGCGGCGAGCTGCAGCTCTCCACTGGCCTCCAGGTGTGCGGCCCAGGCTATATACAGGCGGGAGCAGCGCGTCCCAATCCCATGGTTGTACAGAAACTCAAAAAACTGATGACGGTCGCTGTTGCACTCAGCCTGCAGAAACGGGGAGCGAACAGGCATGAGAATGCAGGCACCGCGGCCAAGTCCCTCCCACCCGCTAGAAGGTATAGGCCGCCCAGCGTGGGAGAAAGAAGCCCGTGTGCCCTTCTCTGCTCACACCCACAAGTATACTTACAAATTTTAAACAATAATTGATGAATCTTGGGTCATCGTGGTATCTCTTCTTATCTAAAAACTCCTTCATTAACTGCTCTAATAGAGTTGTCGAGTATTCTTTATTCTCAGAAAAATTCTCTTCTACCCATTGCATGTAACTAGAAAAATGTGGACAGCATTAGTTTTTAGGGCGGCACACAGTTGTTGACAGGGAAGAAACAGACCAGATGCTGACCTTTCCCATTCACCAAGTGGGTCATCACCCTTGTACCGCTGCATATGAGCTTCGAACATTCTAAAAAAGAGAAACATATACACATGGGATATTATTAGGCTGATTCCTAAAAGCAGAAAATATATTTTATTTTATTCTTATCATTTATGCACCTTAAAATGGAAATATCAATCCAAATGCTATATAAAAATGAAAAGAGCACTCATTCGGAGTGGCCAGCAACAGTCTTTTCCAGACAAAAGTGAGACCCAAGGCCCCTAAGTTTAGTGGGATAAGGATCCCCAGCTCTACCCCCAAGAGTTTCCTTCTCCTCCCACTGATTCCCAATGTCACCACCACGGTCAAGAAGTAGGGCCCACTAAGTCTGCTGCTTCTCCTCCCAAAGGTGGGACTCAGACCCTGGGGTCCTGACTCAGCCCTTCCCATCCCCCATGCCCAGGAGTCTGGCTGAGACTGGGGAATGGAGTTTGAGAGAGGCTTGTGAGTGAGTGTGACAGAGCCCAGGTAGCACCAGTGGGGGTTTCCAGACAGTCTTCTTCCCAGGCCTCAAGGGAACACAATGTCCCTGCAAAGAACACAGGATGGCGGTGCTCCTAAATCAGCAACTCTAGGTCACCGGAGGCTCTGCCAGGTCTGCTTCCGGTGCCCGACCACAGCTTTAGAAGCACCAACCAGACAATGCCAGTTCTCCATGGGTACGCAGGTACGAGGGAGGAAAAAACAAAAAGAAAAACACACAGAATAATGTCAAGTGACATTAAGTACTTTGAGGAGAATGGGAGAAGGGGCAAGAGTGTGACAAAACTTCCTATTTTCAGATACAGTGGTCAGGGAAGACATGTCCCTCTGAGGGGTGGCATTTGATCACTGCTTTCCAGAGAGCCATGTTAACTGTTTCCTGTGCTGAGCTAGGAGAAGGGTGGGGTGACAAGATCTATTTTGCACTTTGAAACGCTCAATCAGCCTCTCCACATGAAGAAGGGGGTGGGAATTGAGAACAGAAGTGGGAAACCTGTTAGGAAACTGCTGTGGTCCCAGTGACACGGTGAGCTGGTGGTGGTGGTGGGGTCGGCAACTCAAGTGTGGAACCTAGCCTGTCTGCGAAAGAGATGACAGGACTTGCTGGTGGGACTGCACGCTGGGTGTGAGGAAAGAGTCACGCTAAGGAAGATTGCAAGGATTTCTACCAGGTTCGTCACAGGATTTCTGGGAAAAGAAAAGATGCAAAAGCAACACTTTCTTCTAGGTATGATCTCAGCATACAAATGAGATCAATGTTTCTTATGACTCAAAAGCCAGAAGCCACAAAAGAAAAGCTAAATAAAGTCAACTATATAAAAATAAAATGGTGTCCATGTCTGTGTAACAAAAAAATTTAACTTTCATGGCTAAAAGTCTTTTTATTAAAAGGATTTATTAGGCCATTACTAGCAAAAGAAGACCAGTCATGGGGCATGAAGTCTAAACCACCAGGAGGGCGGCTAGGTAGGAAAGACGACATGCCGTTCCTCCTGACTTGTGTGTTTTTACACACCAAGTGTGTGTTTGTGTGTGTATGTGTGTGTGTGGTGGGTGTGGGGGGAGATGGAAGCAGCTCTAAAAGGATTCAAATAGCTTTAGACAAAGGGATACCAGGAGGAAGTGGCCAGTGCTGGGGTGGCTGCAGCAGAGTCTAGGAAAGCTCCTGTGGCAACCACAGGAGGGTCCCAGGCCACTCTCTCCTTTAGATAACCTTGGAAATAGCCACCCAGAAGTGAAGTAGTGATTCCGATAGACCCTTAGGAGTGTGCGCAGTCTTTCATTGATTTTGGCAGCTGTTCACTGATTAACCCCTTTTTGCCACTTCCTTCCACCCTCTGGCAGCTGCGATGTAATTCCAAGCATCTGAGGATTTTGTCCTTGTCATGTAAAACAAAAGCAGCCAACAAAACACCAAGGAGAGTAGAAAGAGAAATGATAAACTGGGATAACAAGATATAACTTCTAGCAACTGGGGGAAAAAAATCCAATTTTAAAAATGAACTAAAGGGATTCCACAGAAAATACTCAACCTCTCCCATAAGAGGAATTCACTCACTGAGGAAGTTTCTCACCACCAGACTGGCAAAGATGCAACAAGTGTGTAGGTAAAACAATGAAATCCTCCCTGCAGGTAGGAGCACTCTCAATCCTGCCAAGGGACTTGGTGATACCTAACAAAATTACAGACAGATTTACTCTGATTTAGCAAACCCACTCTGAGAATTGAGGAGATAGATACCTCTGTGTATGTGTGCAATGACACAGGTGTTAGATTTTTCTCTGCAGCAATATTTGTGATAGCAAGAGGCTGTCAACACCCTTGCAGCCACCAAGGGGGGTACTTTTTAGATCAACATGGTACACAAAATATTACGTGGCTGTAATAAAGAATAAGAAGAACTCTCTATATTGGCAGAACTCTCCAAGATAGTGTCAAGTAAAAAAGCGTATACTGCGCTACATTCCATGTGAGATAAAGGCAGAAGGCGTACACACGTACAGATATATTAATCTATTATTAGAATATGAACACTTATATTTGTGAAAATAATTTTCGCTTGAAAAATAAACTAGAAAAATGATTAAGCATGTCAGAGGCTGAGACAGTAGACAGGTATAAACTTTCGTGAATACTTTTCTAAATCATTTTTTGTAACTATATTACTTATTTAAAAAATTCTTTTTTAATTATCATTTCTAAATTTTGAATCTACAATGTCCCCTACCAAGTCAGGTCCAAGGTGAACATTTCATGTTCCGATACCGACCCCGTTTCCTTAAAAACACGGCCAAGTATACTCCAAGTCCATACTAAAACACCCAGTTCATGAGAGCAAATTAGTCTGCAGAAGGTCGAATGAGGCCAGAAATGCTTTCACCTTTAAGGAGAAGGAAAACCAGCTTCCCAAAGGTAAAATCTTTGGCTGGCTCTCCTGAAGTTCTAAGAAAAAGTCTCGGAGCAAAGAGATTTTTGTTCGGACTGTCCTTAGGGACACCGGCCTTCTGGCCCCCGAGAGTCGGGTCACCCGGCGCCGACAAACTCACCGGCTCTAGCCCTGTCGCATGCGGTTCACCTGTTTTAAACGCTTTTGAAAGCGTCGGGATAAGCCGCCTAAATCCTGGCGCGAAGGCGCGGTCGCTGCACACGCGGGCAGCGGGGGGCTGAGATCCAGACTTTTACCGTTGACCGGGGAGATGGGTGGGGGCAGCTTGAGTCCTCCCCTGCGGTGCACATTGGTCTTTAAAGCAGCCCCTGAAAGCGTCTCGGGAAACCACCGCGCAGGCTGGCTGGGGTGCGCTCCTCAGCGCGCGTGCGCAGGGCGGCGCCCGGCCCAGGCCCAGGCCCCCCTCCTGCCGGCCCCCCCCCCGCCCCAGGCCGCTGCAGCCGTGGCCGCCGACGAGGCCGGGTCCGGGCGGAGGGCACCGGCCACACGGCTGGGACCCGTGCAGGACTCCACGCGGCCCCAGCCCGGGCGGGCGACGGTGGGAGCAGCCCCCGAGGCACGGGAAAGGGGTGGGCCCGGCAGAGGGGAGGGAGCCGCCGCCGCCTGCAGGCCCCAGGAGCGAACCCCCGGTGTCCCAGCACCCGCGGCCCCCCCAGCAGACCCACACTCACTGGAAGGCGTTTTCCGGGCCATCCATGGCGAGGGGACAGGGCCAGCAGCTGCGCCGCCGGCGCCGCGCGAGGAGCCGCGACCGATTCGAATCTCCCGCGCAGCCGCAGTCGCCGGGACGAGCGTTGGCCGGGCGCCTGGCCATTGGCCTCGGTGGCAGCCGGGCTGGCCAATCGCCGCGGCCGTTGCCAGGAGACCAAGTCCCGCCTCGCCGCTGTGAGCTCTGATTGGGTCGCTGGCCGTGGGCTTCGGGGGCGGTGGCGCTGGCCAATGGTCGGGGCCATTGGAGGCTAAGTCCCGCCCTCCCCGGGGCTCGCGGCCGGCGGCTGGGCCTGGATTTCGGCTCCGGCTTGGCCGGGCGTCGGGAGTGGGGCCCGGGGGGCGGGGGTGGTGCCCGGGGGGCGGGGTTGGGCCGGTGGGGTGAACGCCGGGCCCCGCGAGCGCAGGCACCGGCAGCCTCTGTGCAGCGTCCTCCGCTGCGAGAAAAGGCCCCAGAGGCGGCTGCCGTGACGCTGGGGAGCGCTTCGTCGGAGGCCCTGGGGGGAGCCCGGGCGGCGGCCGCAGGAGAGCAGGCCGGTGGGCCCGGGGCTGGGGGTGTCAGCTACAGGCGCCGCCCGTCTCCTTGGAGACCACCGGTTCGGCGGAACCGAGCGGAAAGGCTGCGTGGGGTCCCGGAGTGCCGGCTTTCAGCGTCTTCCGTGGCGCCTGGAGCTCCGGAGAAGACCCCGTTCTCAGGAAACAAACGCAGCATACGGAGACCTCTCTGTGAAGGAACCCAGCTGTCCCCGGATCACGTAGGCTGCGGACGCTTTCTACCCACGAGCGACAAGGCAGCGCCAGCCCTCGCGCCCTGGGGCTTGCAGGACTTCCCACTCGACTTCTCAGTTGTTCCAAGAGCCACTTGACAATGCAAGGAAAATATGAAGAGCTATTCGTGTGACTGTTCCTTTTTAGAGAGGCTCTGTGGCTGTTTTGCTCTCTCAGGCCTCTTAAATTCAATGCCTAACAATATAAGGATCATAATTAGCAGCTTCTGGAAGCCCTGATGCTTTCAGAGCCCAGAATTTCCCCCAGGGTGTTGGACCATTTGGATCCATCCAAGTATCCGTTCTGTGGGGCTTGTTACTCAAAGGATGCCCACTCTGGGATCTTAGATGGTTAGGTTCTGCTCACCATCACAGGAATTAACATATTTTTGGTTCCAGCGACTCAGATTTTCAACTTGTGCTTGGCAGCGGCTCAGTCGCTCATCAATTGTCCAGTGTTGATTGAGCATCCATCATGTACCAGGTGCTGTTGGATTTATACCTAGTTACAACCTTGTCTAACTCAAACAGATTCCGTCCTTGTAAAACTAGTGGTTTTGTCTGAAAGATGAAGCTACAATCATAGAAAACTTTAAAGATGGCATATGTGTATATTAAGTGCTGAATGCGTATTCAAACCATCTGCCAGGAAAGTCGAGAGGAGGAAGGGGAAATGGGGCCTGTTGGTAAGATACAGCTTCATGGGAAAGGTGGGACTTGGAGTGGGCATAGATGTGGGTGGAGGAGAGGGGGATGTCGTTCCTGGTAAACATCAGGGTCACTGATAGAGATCAGCCTTGACTCTTGTTAATGGGTACTGAAGATAGTTTTTGAAAGACTGATTTGCTATTGTGACTCATATATTCAGTGCTCAATTAAGGCATTTGTACTTGATCCTGGTCAGAACTGGGCCTTTTTGGAGCAAACAGTGTTGTGTCATGGGACCGCATGGCAGTTACACTCAGCTCTCTACCCTGTTTTCTAAAAGCCACTAAAAATTATCCGGCTTCACTTTTGCTCCTCGGGGTTCTCTCCCACCAAGCTTTTTTATGGAGTAGGGTAAGGTATTCCAGGTGCCCCTTCCACACTGCTCCTTGAAAAGGCACTGTGACCCCTTATAAAGCCCTGATGCCACTGTGGGTATATCTAGGGGTTGTAGAAATAAGCAGTGATTGGAAACTGAGACATTTCTAGGGATATTTTCCTGGTTCACTCAATGACTTCTCTTTGTACTTACGGAAATTCCTCTCCTGTTATCTCTGTATGTCAGGGATATATGAAGAACTTCCTAATCATTTGATGAAGAAATCGTTTGATACTCTGATGGAGAAAATCTGTAAACTCTCAAATGCTGGCAATTTACATAAATCAGTATAAACAGAAAATACCAAAAGGCTGGCAAAAGAGTTCATTTTTTAAAAAGTTGCTAGCTGGAAGCTGGTGCCATGACAACACTTTGACTTCCATCTGTCCTGTCATCTTCTGTCTTCTCCTCCCTCTGCTCTCTCTTCTTGGGCCTGTGTAGCAATTGTGATAGAATGTCTGAAAACCTGCTAAGTAATCATCCTTGCTTCTTTTATCTGTCCTTCTCTTTTATTTTTGCCATGGCTGTGCCCTAGTGCTTCTGTTTCCTTGTGTTCCCAAACCTACTCCAGAGGGGAAGCTTGTTTTCAGCAGCCTACCCAGCCATGTCTACTGTTTGCCCTCCCTGCTTCCGATGACCACCTCTTCCTTTAAAGATTGAAGTTCCTATCTGATAACTTCAGTATCAAACTTTTACCTATCTAATGACTAATAGATTCTCTAAATTATTAGGAAGGACAGTAGATGAAGTATTTTTGTTTGTAGTTGGAATTTCTGAGACTTGTTCCAATGTCTCAATTTCCAGACTTGTTGGGGAAGACAGCCAGGCTGTATCAGGGGTCACAAGCTCCACCCTTGACTTACCCAAGAAGCAGCAAATGACAAGAGACTTCAACTCTTACTCTGAGTGCCAGGTTCCTGATCATAAAGAAAAAAAAAATCTGTTTCCCTGTTTTCATAATGTTTCTCTGACTTCCACTATCCTATAACCTCATAAAGTTCTCCACTCAGTTCCTGAGCCTCCCTGGGTTGTCCCATGATGTCAAAGTTAGTGCTATGCTTAGAATAGAAAAGTGATTATTTTCCTTTAGGTTCTGCCTATTTGGCATAAGCAAATATTCACAGATGGACAGATATCTTTCTCCAGAAAATTAAGAGCAATTTAGAATATCAGTATTAGATGTGCTGCTGAGACCGTATGTAAGATTGAAGATTTGATTAGTAGAATCATTACAGAAAGTGGACAAGTGATTTGGGGGAGCATGGAATAGCATGAGTAAAGTTGATACGTAGAAAGGGAGACATGAAGCCCGACCTCAGAGACATGAAACCCCACCTTGTTCATCCGGGCATGGATTGTGCCTGTGTGGTCAAAACCCAGCATCCACTCCAGTCCCACTACAGCCTGGGAGCAATGAGCATGGTGGTGGTCCCAGCCCTCTGGCCCCACCAACCTCCCCAGGACCCTTTGGTAGACTGTCCAGTTCTGCATGCTGTCCTGTCATTTGTATGAGGGCCCAGGGTGAAACCTAGAGGTCATTTCCATCTGGGGCATGACTGTAGATATCAGAGACCTTACTCCCTGCCCCTTCCTGGTCTTTCCTTGTTGGAGGCAACTCAGTCCTTTGGAAGCTCAGTCCTGTAGCCTGAGCACCAATGAATGGCTGCCCATGTTCCCTGCAAACTGGCCTGCTTCAGGTTTGTGCACCTCCAGACTTCACCCCCCTTGTCAGCTACAGAGCCCTCCTTCAGCTTCAGTTCTGGACTCCTTCCATTGCTGTGTAAATTGTGCTTCACAGGAGCCAAGGTGTTGGAGTTAGTAGAGACTTCAAAGCAGTGATTGTAAGAATGTTTAATGAGGGAGCATCTGAGATCTTGCTCTCCAGCATAGAGCATCAGTTTGGCGCAAATAAACTCTTACAAACTCAAACAAATAAACAAACAAATAAATACATTTAATAAGCTAAAGGAAACCACTGAAGGGAGGTGTGATAATGATTATTCATCAAATAGAGAGAAATTAGTGAGGAGACAGAGGTTGTAAAGGAGGACCAAGGGGAATTCTGGAGTTGGAAAGTACAATAACCGAAGTGAGAGGTTCGTTACAAGGGCTCAGTAGATAAGTTGGCAGAAGGAGGAGTCAGTGAGCTCAAAGGGAGAGCAATAGCTATTATAGAAGCTGAAGAACAGATTTAAACAGTGAAGAAAAATGGAAGGAGCCTCACAGAAGTGTGTGACATCATTAGTGCATGAACATACACAACACAGGAGGATCGGAAGGAGAGAAAGGAAGGGACAGAAAAAAGCATTTCAAAAAGCAATGGCAGAACATGAGTAGAGTAGAATACCTTGGCAGAGATGGAGTGGCAGACCCAGGGCATCTTCTTCACATTGTCCAGTTGATGGAACCAACCGAGGAAAAGGGGCAGGGCGACCAGCATCCTGGTTTGTCCAGGCCCGAGGAGCTTCTTGGGTGATGGGACTTTCAGTGCTAAAACTGGGACAGCCTAGGCAAACTGGGCTCAGTTACTCTTGTAGCTCCCAGGTCGAAGAGAGGAGTCCATCCACAGCTGTGGTAGTGCAAGAAGACGGACGGGGACCTGACACGTCACGGGGCTCTGAGTGTGGCCCTTGGTTTTGGGGAAGGTGCTGGTGGCATTATAATGGACAGTGCCCATGGCCACTTGGTCGAATGTGAGCCACATACTAAGCAGTGTGCCAAACCCTTTACCTGACGTAGTGGACACTTGCTATCTACCCCTCTAGTTCCCACTCCTATATCCTGGCAACAGTTTTCAAGTCCCTTAGCAAAACACCTGTCTCCAGCTCTTACTGAGGTCTCTGCTCACATGCACACACACACATACTTCCTTTTTCTACATGAAAGCAGCACTCCCCATCCGTCCCCTACTTACTCCCCAGAGATGACTGTGTCAGGTTTGGGGTCTAGTGCAGTGGACAATGGTGAATAACTATGGCAAGTGAGGGAGAAAAGTGACCTCAGGACAGCCCACACCCAGTCAGGACAGGGTGCAGCTGAGTGTTCGTGTATCTCATTGAGCGAATATGTGCCTGCTGTTGGACTGTGAGCACACCATGCTTGACACTGTGGGTGTATGCATGAGTGGAGGTGGGGGATCCCTCTATGCATTTCCCTCTAAGTGACTATGGTATATCCTAGACGTGGTCCCCTTGTGCAGTGTACAACTGAACAGCTGTCCCTGGTGGCTCTGCCCCATCTCTCCCTGGAGATTCTGGGAACAGTCTCCTGCCCACTGCCTGCTCGGTTGAGTTCTACACAGCCTTCATGTCTTGGCATCCCTAGGTTGGGCTTAGGGTCCCCACCTTCATGCTTTCTCTCTACATGGGACTTAAGACACTGCAGAAACAGAAGTCAAACCATAAAGTTATACTATCTCCAATTCGAATTTAACAGAAGGAATCAAGTTAAGTATTTTGTCTAAACTTCTTTGCTTTTGGGTTTGTTACTTGTTGATACCAATGACCTTGGATTCTAAGGCCACTAAATAGTTACTTATTTGCTTTCTATTATAACACACGCAAAATAGTTTCAAAATAACACTGATGTTACTACTGCTATTAAGACTATTTCATCATCTAAAATTTCTGTTCTTTTTGCCTTTTGGGGGCTGTATTCTCAGTGGGCTACGCTGTCAAAATAACGAATTTAAAGTTATTTGAAGTAATTTTTCTGTCTTGGTTATGCCACCACCTTGAACTGGAATTGAGTAAATCAGTTTCAGTTGGCTTTTGATTTCCAGGGACTGCCCTTTTTCCTGTTATATATTTAATGTTTTAAAATTATATAAAACATTTACCCAGCTCCAAAGTCAAAATTATAAAACAAGGCATATTCAGGGAGGTTTCTTTCATCCCCTTTCCCTTCCTCTTCTTATAGGTCACAATGTTTATTGGCTTCTGGTCTATCCTTGTCCTTTTTGAAAATTAAATTAACACACAATAATGTTCCTTCTGTTACACAGAGGGTAGCAGATTTTGCACAGTGATCTTTACTTGCTTTTCAAATAATGGTGCCTCCTGGTGATCCCTGCATGGCACAGACAGAATCCTAAGTGTGACACAGTTTGGTCCATTGGTGTCACACTGGGAACTCTGAACCAGGAATTTGTCTCTTGGAGGAGAGACTTGGAAAGCAGAACCTGCCTCAAAACTGGCTGGTCTTGCTTTGGAAGCTAGGGAACAGCACCATCACAGTTCACAGCCCAACTGCTTCCAAGAATAGGGGTCCATGGGAGCCACCCGGAAGCCTGAGGCCAGCTACCTGCTCTAGCATCCAGGCTAGGGCCTTTTGAGCCGGGAGGAGCAATGCAAGGCTGAAGTAAGCCTGTGGAGTCTATTTGCAGACTTCATCCTGGGGAAGAAGGCGGCAGGCATGTCAGGGGTGCCCCTGTCAAGAAACCCTGCCTGTTTGCAGGGAGGGCGTTGCTGAGGACAGTGCGGTGGCTGTTTCTGGAATCTGTCCCTTTCCTACCCCTGGACATGTGTCTAGCTCCTGGGTTAAGAGTAGCCATAAGCATTGCTGCTGGAGTTTCCCACTGCAAACTCTACTTGAGGGCCCCATTTACAAAATGGCCATGCAGATAGGAGCTGTCTCAGGGCTCCCGGGTCCACAACCAGCCTTTGGTCCCACTCCAGGGCTCCATATGGGGTGAGACAGCATCTAGTGGGGGAGACAATGGAGCTGTTCATGGTCACATGGAAGAGACACCTCAGGACTCCTGGAAATGCTCCCGAGAGAGGAAGGAGGGTTTAAGGGGCCAAGACTCTGAGTGAACAGGTGAGGCACAGGCAAGGTGACTGAGCTGGTACCTCTACTTGGATTCCCAAAGGGCTCTGACTGAGGAATTCCGGGAAGGTTGGGGACACTATAAGTCAGCTTCCCAAATTGCCCATTTTCCTTCTCAAACCCTGCACAGTGGCCGGCTAATCCATGAGAGGTCATGCCCAACAGTGCCATCTGAGAAGAAGGGACTGTGGGACAGGCCCTAGGGGGAACCCAGCTCTGACCCTTTATGGTTCCATGACTCTGAAGTCTTTTGAGAACAGTGTGTGCCTCACCCAGACCCCAGAGCCCAGACTGTGCTGTTCGTACCCCAGGCCTCCATAAAAGCGGGGGCCATAAAGTCCTAGAGGCCCCAGGCCAGTCCTGTGTAGGCCATGTGACACCAGGCAGGGCATGAGAACTGCTTGGCCCTGGGTAAGCCACTTAACACTTCTGGTCACCCATCTGCACAAGGGGCTTGAAGGACTTTGCATGTGGTCTGATGCCGATGACCATGCCAAAATTCAGAGCCACCACTCGATAAGCTTTCTGGCTGAGGGCCTGCCCCTTGCAGAGGGCCAAGGGTCTAGGAGCGGTGCAGAGTGCAGCCAACAGAGGCACATGGCCTTTATTTAGGATCACACTGACCAGAGGCCATCCCCAGCACACCTTGATCTGCACCTCCTTCTCTGAGGCCTGTCACTGCTGGGTCTCCTCTTTGCTCTGAGGACCAGCCATGAACATCATGGCTCTACCCCAGCCCCTTTCTGCCCTGGGAAGTGAGCTGCTGTGGAGAGAGTGCTGGTGGACTGCTGACACCAGCTGTACTCCTGCCCTTCCCCACTCAAGTGTCCGAGTCTACCTTAAGTTTTGTGAGCTGGTGCATTTCCATTTTGCTGGAGTTTGCATCAGTTTTAATTGCTTATAACTGAGAAAGTCCTGGCTAATATAGACAGTCCCAGGAGGCCCCTACCCCTCCCACTTTGAGCACCTGGGATGGCTACACTCCCACAGTTCAAGCCACTCTCTTGTCCTCTGATGCTGCATCAGTGATGCTTTAGCTAGAATGACAGGTGACATGCTGGGCACCCCAATATCCACTCAGAGGTCTTAACAGGTATGCAGGCCACACTCATGGTTCTGTCCTGGTCATGGGAGTAGAGGGGTAGAATCTGTGTTTTCTGGGTTTTAATTGGCTTTTGCTGCTCCAAGCATTTTCGGTTTTATTGTTCACCTGTAGGGATTGGTGAGCAGTTGCCTCTTGCACTCTGACAGTCCCTGAATTTGTGGCCTCAGTTCCGTCACATCTCTACTTGCTAACTGGTCATTTCTTTTCTGTGCTCATCTCTTTCTTATAATAGCTTGTCAAATGCAGCCAATCACAGCTGACATGCAATGCTGACCCTGTGTTTTCAGAGTCTTCTTCTGGAGCATTGTGTCCATTGAGTATGTCAACTGTCACTGACAGATTTATCAAATACTTGCCTCTTCATAACATGAACTCCCTTCTATTTGGTTGGCAGCATCCTCATTGCCCCTCCCTGTCCCTAAGCCAGTGCCAGTATTTATTTGTTTGTTTGTTTGTTTTAGCACACACACTCTTCCAATGTCTTTCCGGATAGTCTAAGTTACAGTTGGGTAACAAACAACCCTCTAAATGTCCAAGAAGCTTATAACAACAAAGCTTTGTCACTCAAGTTACATGAACTTGAAAGGTAACTTAGTGACTTATGTTTTTAGCTCCCAGGTCTCTGAATCAGGAGTAATCACATCTTAACTTGACTGCAGAGACCACCTTGAATTTCCTGGCGGCCTTGGACTTGGTTGGCAACATTATGGGAAGTTGGTTGCCTCCCTTGAGGAGGGGAAGGGAGAGCATATTTTGCTTGTGCAAGAGGGAGTGAGAGAAATATTTGGCTACAGAAAGGGTGGATTCCATTGTCATTGGTGCTACTCAGAGAGTGTTTGGTGTTGGCCTTCTGAGGTGTCCAGGATGTACTTCCTTTCTCCCAGAGTCAGGACTGAACTGCCATGGCCAACGGGTTGTAAGTGGAAGTTCCATGTGTCCTTTCCAGCTGGACACTATATGAGCCTGTGTGGCCACACAATGGTGGCTGTTCTGCTGGTTGGGACCCGGAGTGAGAGGACATGGAGCAGAACTCCCATGTGTCATGGGTGAGGAATAAACTCCTGTCTTTATAAACTCTAAGGTTTGGGGTTGTTTGTAAACACAGCATACCTGGACTCATTTTGGGATTGCTTCAAACACTATCCTATCCTGACCAACACAGAAGGAGGCACCCCCTTCAGCTGGGCACCATGTGTGCTTGGAACTGCAGCATCTATGTTATGACTGACAGACAGGAGACAAGTTAAAAAAATATAAAGACAGGACATTGAGAGAGGATGGTGGAGCAGAAAGATGGAAAGAAAAGCTGGGTCCCTGGGGTCTTTGCCACTGACTTAGGCCTTGGGACTCCCCTACTTCCAGGCTTCCGCTCTGGGAGAAAACAAGCCCTTACTCAGTGCACTGGGTCAGTGCTGGCCTGCCTGATGTTTACGTCGAAACCCCCAAAGCACGGGCGTCATCTCAGTGGGAAAAAGAATGTTGCTGGCACGATTAAATGATGGATTTTGAGATTATCCTGGATTATTTGAGCCGGCTCACCTGTCATCACAGGAGTCCTTCTAAGAGGAAGGCCAGAAGGTGGAGGCCAGAAGGAGCCAGGTGGTGGAAGCACAGTGTGATGCACTCTGAAGATGGGGTAAGGGGCCAGCAGCCATCAAATGCAGGTGGCTTCTCCAAGCTGGAAAAGAGTGAAGAGCTGTTTCCCTGGAGCCTCTGAAGGAATCCAGTTCTGGAAACACCTTGATTTTAGTCCCACGAGGTCCACTTGGGTTTCCTGACGTCTAGAACTATAAGAATAAATTTGTTGTTTTCAGCCACTCAGCTTGTGGTAATTTGTACACAGCCATAGGGCACTGATACAGGTGGCTAATGGCACCTCTGCTGCTGCACCACACCCCAATGGAGTAGTCTGTGGAAGGGAACAGTTAGCATTTCTACAGTGAGGAGAATCTACAAAGGGAATGAGAGAGGAAAAGAGGGAGTATGTACAACTTAGGCTGTAGCTCATGTCTCACTGGCTGCACAGGAGGATGGTTCTGGAAGGTGAGCTGGGTTTCATAGTCACTGCCATTCCTGTCTGCATCTCCCCACTCCCCTGGGGCTGCGGGGACTGAGGGCCTGGGCCAAGTTACAGTAATATTCAAGTTCCCTGAAACGCCCCGTTTAGAGGTGGCGGGCATTTGAGCGGAGCTGCAGCTGAGTCGGGGGCAGAGCACGGACCAGGTGGTCTTGGGACACAGCTGCCAGGCCTCCTCAGCCCCCTCTAAGGTTCTCAAACCCGCTTGCTGAGAGCTGCAAGGACAGCCTGCAGGGACAATTGAGCGGAGGGTGCAGGTAGCAGAAACTAAGGTCCCACGGCAATGTGGGCCCTGGGAGATCACGTACTGAGGACCCCGCACGCCCAGGCCGCCCTGCACTCGGGCGGGGGCAGGTATCAGATGCGGAGCGCGGGGCAGGGGGCGGCTTGAGGGTCCCAGGTGAGGGGCGAGGCGGGGCCTGGGGGCGGGGCTGGAGGGCTGGAGCCGCGCGGAGGCTGGAGGCGGAGCGCTGGGGGGCGGGAGCGGGAGCGGGACGCGGGGCTCGGGGACTCGGCTCTGCGTCGCTACCGGACGGCGAGTCCTGGCGCCTCAAGGACGAGCTGCGGGGGCGCCCGGGCAGCTGCCAGCCCTTCCGGCCCCGGTACGGCGCCCGGCAGTGTCCCCGCGGGTGCCGGCGCCCCAGCTCGTCTCTCCTCAGCCTCCGCGTCCCATGTCGTGTCTTCTCGGTCCTCGAGCCCCAGAGCACGTGCCCGTCGCACCCGCTGTCCACGCCGTGTCCCCGCAGCCCCCACGTCGCGCATCGTGTCGTCTCGGTCCCCGCGCGGCCTTGAGCACGGCCCTGGCGCCCGCGGGGACGGCAGCGTGGGCGTGTGCGGTGCGGGCCGCGCGCGGTGGTTCCCCGCGGGCGCTCGTGCCCGGAGGCCAGGCTGCCGGGTGGCCCCGCCGCGAGCGCCCTGCTCGGCTGGGAGGGCAAGTCTGCGCCGCAATCCGCTTCGGGGCGCCTGCCTGTCGGTGCCCCACTCGTAGGGGGACGGAGGGGGCCCGGGGAGGTGGGCGGACGTCGCCGAAGGCCCCCGGGGAACTGACTGTCGGGAGGAGGCGCGGGTGCGCCCGCGGGAAGCCTGCACGTGTCTGCTCACGCGGCCGAGGGCCGGAGCGGCTGGGCAGGGTTGTGAGTGTGTGTGCGGGGCGGGGGGTCGGGGGGCACCCCAGCTCCCAGAGCGCAGGGGCTTTGGTGTGAGGCGGGCTCTGGTCCTCGAGGGCGCCACGGCAGCCGGAGAGGTGGGCACAGGGCTTGCGCAGCCCGGGTTTACGGAGCCGGGAGGTGGCCCGGTGACCCTCGGGCAGGACCGGTAGTCAGCCGGCGGTCAGTGGGCTCCTCCTGAGCTCTGCGGGCGGCTGACCCTGGCAGGCGTGGGCCGAGTCTACTCTCAGGATAGGCAGGTTCGGGGTACCAGCGCCGGGTAGAAGGATGGGGACGAGCGAGCAGGCCTTCGCCCGCCTCCAGCTCAGCTCGAGAACCCGCTGGGCTGTGGGGAAGGAGGTGCCCTGAGTAAAAGTCGGGTGGCTTTGGGGAAGGAGCTGGGGCTCCTGCCCTGGCGATACCTGTTGTGTGTGTGTGTGTGTGTGGCAGCGGGGAGAGGGGGCTCAGGAATGGAAAGGTGAGCTGTGTGAGTGGTGCTGTCTTCCTGGAGTACTCCTCTCTCTCCCTCAGGTCCTGGGACCCCTGGCTCTACCAAAGACCATTTCAGGACATTCGCCGTTAAAGATTCTGCTGAAAAATTATTGTTATAATGCTATCATAAAATGGCATTAAAACTGAAATTATTATTTTTATAATACTAAGATGTCATCGGCTTCCTCACTCTCATTTTCTCACAATTGTACGGTGGTGGTTTCCAGAGACTGCATGGTGTGTGATATTCCAAGGAACAAATGCAGAAGCAGATGTGAGGATCGGCTGTCGTCTTCAGACAGACACTAAAGGGACTTGTGAAAATATAGGCCAATGCCACTCTTCCTACTAAATTTTCTTTTTGTTTGAGAAAATATAGTTATTTTCATAACTAATAATTAATAACTTTGTTGCCATTATTTTCAAATGATTTAATATATACTTAAAACATTTTTTTCTGTTGTAATTTCTAATATGGTAAATATCAATAGATATTCGGGGCCTCAGTAATTTTTATAAGACTTTAATTTTTTAGAGCAGTTTTAGGTGGAGATACAGAGATTTCTCATATACCTCCTGCCCCCACACATTCATAGCCTCCCCCATTATCAATATCACTCACCAGGATGGTGCATTTTTTAAAAAACTAAAATCACCCTACATTGACACATCATAATCACCTAAAGTCCGTAGTTCACATTACACTTCATTCTTGGTGGTGTCCCTTCTGTGAGTTTGGACAAATGTATAATGACATGTCACTATGTTATCTACAGAGTATTTTCATTGCCCTAAAAATCCTCCAGGTTCCTCTTATTCATCTCATCTTGCTGCCACCCCTGGCAACCATTGATATTTTTGTCTCCATAATTTTGCCTTTTCCAGAATGTCATGTAGTTGGAATCATATAATGTGTAGCCTTTTCTGATTGGCTCCTTTCACTGTGTAATCTGCATTTAAGGTTCCCCCATGTCTTTTCATGAGATGAAAGCTTATGTCTTTTTAGCACTGACAAGTACTCCATTTTTTAGATGGACAAGTTTATTTATCTGTCACCTACTGAAGAGCATCTTGGTTGCTTCCAAGTTTTGCCAGTTATGAATAAAACTGTTATAAACATCAATGTGCAGGTTTTTGTGTGGCAGCCTCAATGATTCTTAAGAGTGCAAAGAAGTCTTGCTATGTTGTCACATCCTTTTCTACACATAATTGTTCCTACATTCTTTCGTCTTTTTAATTTAGTTCCTGGGTTGTATCTCCTTGCTTTTTCAATTTAGATAGCTGCAGTTTAAAATATGGAACAGAATTCTAATACCTGAACCACTGATTTGGGCCAAGGAGAAGGTATTTTCTTTTAGATTGCACAGCCTGCCTAGGGACAGAGGGAGAGGTATCCTGGCCTAAAGAGCCAGCAGGCAGCTTATTTCCGTTGTGATTGTCATCAAATGAGTTTACCTTGCTGAGCCTATATTTATTCATCTACAGAATGGGGATGATATCTGTGTTGCTGGGTTGCTGTGATGCTTAAATGAGAAATTGTGGGGTAGTTATTTAGTAATGCTGGCTGTGGTATGACCAAAAACACCCCCTTACCCCTCACTTGCCACCCCCCCCAATAAAGATAAAAATCCCATTACTCTAACCAGCATATTTCTATACTTTCTAGTTCTTGTTTACTGACTTTCTGACTTCAGGGTTATAGTAAAAGCACAGACAAAATTTCATACTGTTTTTCCTCAAGTGATTACTAATGCTGCTACCAGTTTGAAAGTTGGCATTGTGCCATCAGATTTGATCTTTTCACGTGTAGAAGACGGTGATCCTGATTTCTTGTGTTTTAACATTCTGCCAGTAAAATACTCCTCAGGAGACCAGAAACAAAAGGTCTTTACTCAGTGTGCAATGTGGTCTGCCCCACCACAGGCCTTTGAAGTTTCATAGGTACTGGTCAAGGCCGCACAGTTCTGTGAGTGCTGTGTGTGTCTAGAGGGACATTTGCCCAGGGTCAGGCACACCCAGGGCACAAGAGCCCAGGACACTATTCTCCTCCAAAAGAGAAAAGGTTGCATAATTTCTAGTGCACAGAGGGGCCCCACCTAGGCACAGGGTTCCATCTTCTAACTGCTCCCAAGAGTGTGGGTGCAGCCAAGTCCCCCCTGAGGAATGGCTCTTCAGGCTGAGTCTTCACTGTCTCACTATGTCAGGGGGCCCCCTGACTCTGGGAACACCCTGGGTGGTGAATGTCATGTCCATCCTGCCGAGCATAGGGCAGCACGATGGGCGTTGTGGTAGCAGCTGAATTCTGAGAGACCTGTGGCTCCTTACTGAGCTCCTTACTGAGCTCTCAGGCAGTATTTAGAAATAATGTCTGAAATGAGATCAGCTTTTGAAATGTTTCTGAGCTTATTTCTTGGCAAGCTGAAGCTCTCTTGTGAGGGCCTGGCTGGCGAGGGGTGTGCACATATGCAGGGGTGGCACGTGTCCATCAGCAAAACAGGCTGAAAAAACTGACTGGGCATTTATGGTCTCCCAGGACCCCTGGCGGCCCTCCTACAGGCTCCCCTCAGCCTGGCTGTGGCTGGCTGGCACCCCTCTCCCCTTCTTTCTTCATTCTCTTTTTTCCTTCCCTAGAGTGAAGCACATTTCTCTTCCTGATTTTCATAGGTTTATTTTCCCCTCCTCAGTCTTATTTATACATGAAAGTATTACAATAAGAAAGTCATTCTTATTGTAGAGTGCAATGAAGTGGAAAACTTGAAAGTGTCCTAAACTATCCCCTTCCCCAACCACTTTTTTTTTTTATTGTGGCAAAATACAGTACAATAAACATAAAGTTTACCATTTTAACTATTTTTAAGGGTATGGTTCAGTGGCATTAAGTACATTCACAGTATGGTGCAACCATCATCACTGTTCATTTTCAGACCTTTTTCATCCTCCTGAATTGAAACTCTATACTCCTTAAGTGCTAACTCCCTATGTCCCTTGCTCCCAGCCCTGGAACCCACCGTTCTATTTTCTGTCTCTTGACTATTCTAGGAACCTCATATAAGTGGAATTATACAATGTTTGTCCTTTTGAGTCTGGCTTATTTCACTCAGCATGTGTCCTATGCTAAGTGGAAATAATGAGGTTTGTCCATGTTGTAGCAGGTGCCAGAATTTCTTTCCTTTTTAAGGCTGAATTCTCCACTGCATGGATGAGCCACACCGTGTTTATCCAGTCATCCTTCAAAGGATAGCTGGTCCCCAACCATTTTAACGCTTTAGTGTGTTGTAAGTTTTTTTTCTCCTTTTTCTATTTTTCTATGAGTTCATACACATATGAACATTATGTTTTATATAAATAGGATTATAGTATGTGTTTTGTTCTACAGTTTGCTCTTGTAAAGTTTAATTCTTATTTTCATTGATAATGAAAAGAATAAACTTAATGTAGGAACAGATTTAATACAAATGACATTATAAAGTTTGAGCCTGAAGGACAGCCACTCATTCCACCTCTTCACCCCTCTCCTCAGTGACAACCACTGCCATTTCTTTCACTGATTTTTATATCATTTACCTCTGTATTCCTAAGTAACATGTGGCCACTTCTTGATTCCCTCGTGACTTGCTATTATAGACAATGAAGATTCTCACTACTGTACCTCTTTCCTACTCTCTGAAAAATCAGTGTGTCACCATTTTTACTTAGATTAGTACCCAGTGTTCATGTTATGGTGATGTAAGTATTATTCCCAGACACACCCCATGCTATACCATATTTCGTTTCCTTTCCCTCACAACTTCTATTTTCTTTGGAGATAACAATCACCTGCTTATTCATTTGGTTGGTTTTCTATAAACTCCTCATGCTCTGACCACCACAGCTTTGGACAGAGCACGTACCCCTCTGGCTTTGGTCCAGCCTGCCAGTGATGGCAGTTCCATGCCCCACCCTGATGGGCACATGTCCTGGAACCTCCTGGGCTCCTGACTGGGCTGTCTTTTGCACATCTCTTCACTGTCACCTTGGGGGTTCCCTTGGCATCTCCTCTGTCATTAAGTCACTGTTGTCCACAGCTGTCTCTTTCTTGCTTACTATTTCCGGAGGATTAGAGATAGCCACAAATTCTTTAATGCTGCTCCCAGTAAGAGGTGTGGTTTATGTCCCCTTCCTTGAAGCCAGGTGGCTCTGTGACTGCTTTGGCCAATGGAATATGGCTGAAGTGACAGAGTGCCAGTTTCCAGGCTCAGGCCTGATGAGACCAGTCCTTCCACTTCCTATCTCTTGAGGCCCCGAGCTCCCATACAATCTTCTGGCCAGTGGCTGCCACACTATGAGAAAGTCACGCTGGCCCATGTAGCGAGGCCATGGAGAGAGGTAGAGAGTTGCTAACAGTCTCCAATGCTTTGGCCCCCAGCGGTCCTCATCTCCAGAGCTGGGACCCTGGACACCAAAGCAGAGACAAGTCATCACTGTGTGCTCCTTCATGTCCAAATCCCTGGCAGGAAGAGGAATGAGACAGAATAATAATGCATCACTATTTTAAGTGGTAAGCGTTGGGGACACTGTTGCACAGCTGAGGGTCACCAGAACAAAACTCACCTACCAGCTTCCTGCGGAAGGATGCCAGAGAATTAACTCTGAGATGTTTGAGATTCTCACGCCTGAAGATGTTTACTGTCCAATTGACTTAATGTCCACCTGCATGTAGAATTCCAGACTGTAAATACAATTTCCTGCCCCGAATTTTAAAGGCAATATGCCGTTACTTTTGAGTAGCGTTATCAACAAATCTGACTCCTTCTGCACTTGACCCTTTACAAACGACTTGTTCTCTTCCTTCCTCCTGCAAGTTTCTAGCACTTTCTCTTTAGCAGCGGTGTTACGAAATTCCTGGTGGAGAGGCTCGATGTGGGTCTCGTTTTTGTTCAGTTCATTAGGCATGTTGTGGACATTTTAATCCGGAAATTTGTGTTCTGCACTTATTTGTGCTGTTACCTTATCCAGAGCTCTTGTTTGGACATTGGATCTACTGGCCTGATCCTCTAATTGTCTCATTCTTTCTTTCTTACCTTCCATCTTTTTGTTGTTTTTGTCTACTTCCTGGAGATTTCCTCACCTTTATGTTCTAACTCTTATTGAGTTATTCATTAATACCTATTGTCATATTTAAATTTTCTAAAGCTTTTCATTTGTTCCTTTTTTATAGCATTTCTTCTTGTTTATGGTCGCAGGCTCTCTTATTTTGGGAGAATAGTTGGAATCTTTGAGATGTTGCTTTCTATCATCGGCTTTGTCTTTGCTTCCCTTCTGTTCCTTTTGTCTGTTTGCCCTCTGGTCTCTGTCTTTTGTGTCTTTTGTTAAACATCTAGTCAGTCTGAAGTGTTTGTAAACTGGCTGCTGAAGAATCTCCATGTCCACCGGCCCCATTCCATTCACTTGTAAATAGACAGGCAGTTGGACAAGTGTCTCTCAGGGTCCAGCAGGGGACCTGGCTCCTGTGACTGTTGTCTGGCTCACTGAGGGTGTTTCCTACACAGCTGTTGAATAGGTTTGTTGTTGAAGATGACAGAGTCCCTTCTAGATTCCTGAAGGATCTGAGTACACTTGGTCCACCAAAGACATCCTTTGGGTGACCAGTGGTGTCACATCTATACTACAGGTGGACAAGGAGCCCCTCCAAGCAGCAGACTCACCATCTTATGTGCAGCATGTGGCCCTAAGAGGGAGTCGAGGCCCAGCTACCTTGCAGACGACAGGACTGGCATCTTCCAGCACACCTAACGGTTGGTGCTACACACCCAGTTCTGCTTTCTCAGCTAACCTCTCCGGGCCACGCTGGCCTCAGCACCTCCAAAAGGTACCCTAAACGATAAGCCTCCTTGTTTAAAGCATCAAGTCTCATTTCTAAGCCATCACTGTCCTGGAGGCTGAGAACACTGTCTATTGATTCCTCTCCACCCCTTGCAACCTACTTCTCACTCCTCGCCCTGTTTTTTCCCTCTTGAGCCTTCCTCCCTCTGCCCGTGGACACCCCACTTCTCAGCCATCCTGCAGAGCCACTGGTTCTGGCTCCTCTGCCTTCTGGTAGCTCCTCCTCACAGAACTGGTAAAGGTAATCACTCAGTCCAAAGCTCTCTACTCCAGGGATGACCCTGCCATCCCAGGGAGTTGGCAGCAGCCCTGGCCACGGGGGTCGAATGACACTTGTCACACCATCTGGGGACCTTCCTTGCTTTCTTCTGTGTTCCCTTTTGAGCCTGAGCTCCTGGATTATTTGGAGTTCCCAGTGTCCAGCCTGGGGCAGGTGCCTAGTGATGCTCAGGAAGGAGAGAGGAAAGATGCTCAGGAAGGAGGGAGGAAGCAAGGATGGAGAGGGGACACCCCTCACTGCCATCCCTCCCTGGGAGCCCAGCCAGGATGCAGCGACCTGCCTGGTGTCAGGAGTTGCTGTCAGGTGTTGTCCCTGGTCGGTGGTGGGGGGTGTCTTTCCTTCCACTTCCCCTCTTTCCTCTTTCACCACAAGTCGGTCCTCCTGCCACCTTTGAAGACTTGTGGTCACAAGAGTCTATGTCCGCAGGTGAGTGTACTTCACAATGAATCATGCTGCAGTGCTCAGGGCAACCCCCCTCTGCCCTGCACCAGCATTTCCTCAGTCAGCCTTGCTGGTTCAGGGCTCGGTGTCTTTGACAGTGACCACAGGTTGATTCAGCGGTCTCTGGCTTTGCTCTTCATCAGTGGTGGGGACTCTATGGTGCATGGGCATTAGGTGGGCTGGGATCTAGCTGTGGTTCCCTGGAAGGACTGGTTTCTCTGCTGCCACCTCTAGCAACTGTTCTGGGCAGCTGCCGGTCACTTGTGGGATGTTGGTGGTGGGTTGCTCTTCATCCTTTCATGGAGACGAGCCACTTGTGGTTCTTGCCCTTTCTGCGAGAAGGGGATGACAGAGCCACCTAGTGCTGGGCTGAGCAGGAGAGGTCTCCTGATACAAAACTGCAGAGACCGGGAGGGATGAAGGGGCCAGCCGCTGAAGCAGAGCCATACTGAGAAACCCGGGCTGATGTTCAAGTTCTTGTTAGTGTTTCATTCTGGAACGTGGGGTGCTTGCTGCCTGGGGTTGCGAGGTGGACAAGGGCCAGGCACCAAGGATGTTCCTTGTGATGGAATTCAGATTTGGTATCTGAAGATGTGTTTTTCATTATACCAAACTGATTTTTTGTTTAGATTTTGAGAAAAACAGACACACTGCTTTTTAAAAGTGGTTTTTAGTTTGTTGGTTTTTATTTTTAAGGTTTTCTTTTTTTTTTAAATGCACATAGTTTTTTTGTTGTTTGGTTTGTTATCTTTTAAAAATGAAACTTCTATTTTGAAATAAATTTTAACTTTTAAAAATTGCAGAGAGAGCACAGGAGTTCCCGCACACCTCTCACCAAGTTTCCTGTTGTTAGCATCTTACATAACCTGGTGCCTTTGTCAAAATTAAGAAGGTGGGACAGGCTCTCCCTGCCTGTTGTGGATGGGTGCCAATTTGCAAACGAACATCCCGTAAATTATTCAGTATGTGCAGTATTAATATGTATGTATTCAGCTCTCTCTCTCTCTTTTTTCTGCTGTAAAATACAATGAGATGCAAAAATCTTAAGTGTGCATGATCAGAGTTTTGACAAATACACCTGTGTAACCCAAACCCCTATCAAAATGTAAAATGTCACCCCAGAGAGGGCCCTCATGCTCTTCCCAGTCAACCCCTGCCTTATACTCCCACTGTTTTTCCTACTCTGTTGTAGTTTTGTCTGATATATTTGATATAAGTGGAATCACACGGCATGTTCACTCAGCTTATTTTTGGTGGTATGTTAGTTCAATTTAATCTTATGCAACAACAAAAATGAAGAACTATTGCTACAATAGACACTAAAGATGAGTTTTATGGGCCATATTGAATGAAAAAAACAGACACAAAGAGTACATAGTGTCTAATTTCATTTCTTTAATAAAAATCGTTTGTGGACTTATAAGCCGGGAGAACAGCTAGTGCCGGGCAGGGGGTGGGAATGGTTACCGAGGGATGAATCTGGGTGCTGGCGATGCAGTGTCATTTTTCTTGACCTGAGTTGGGACCACACAGGTACGTTTTCTTTGTGGTGACTCATTGGGCTATCCTTCTGTGACTCATGCTCTGTTTTTTGTGCATTACATCGTATGAAATGTTTTAAAAATGAGATACTAGTTTATGCTCATCAGTTGACTGTGTATATGTGTATGACAAGACTGTGTCTACTAGCCATCTATTGATTTGCGACAAATGACCTCAGAACCGGCAACCTACAGCAGTAGTCCACGTTATCTCACACAATTTCTGTGAGTCTGGGGCTTCAAGGCACCACAGCTGGGTGGCTCTGGGTCTCTCATGAGGTTGCATTTAGTACATTGGTCATTATAAAATGACACAAAGGCTGGACTGAGCTGGAAGAGCTACTTTCAAGGCAGCCCACTCACAGGGCTATTGGCGGGGACCTCGCTCTTCCATGCAGACCTCTTCATAAGACTGTCACAATGTCCTCACGTCACAGCAGCTGGCTTCCTCCAGAGCAAGTGATCAAGGGAGCTCGTGTAATGGTTTCTGGATTAGCACGTGTCATCCACGTGTATCGGCAGTGCAGTCCTTTGTATTGCTCAGTACTATTTCATTCTGTGACTAGTCTATTATGTTTTTAGTTGTTCTCTTAGTGATGGATGCCTGGGCTGTTTTCAGCTTGGGGAGATTAGGAAGAAAGCTAACCTAAACATCCTTCTGCAAGAATTTGTGTGAGCATGTCATTTCGTTTCTCTTGGGTGAATACCTGTGAGTATTACTTGTTAGTTTGTAGGGTATGTATGTGTATGTTTAGTTTCATGAGAAATTGCCAGACTTTTCCCAAAGTGATTGTACCATATGATTTTTTTCACACGAAGTATAAGAGTTTCCATTGTTCCGAATTCCTGTTAATGGTTGCTTTTGTCATTTAAACTTTTTTTAGCCATTCAGGTGGGTATGCAGTGGTGTCTTGTGTGATTTCTTGATGTTGAGCACTTTCTCATGTACTTTTCGGCCATTTGTGCCTTCTTTGTAATGTGTCTGTTCGACTCTTTTGGAGGGTATTTGTGTGTGTGTGTGTGTGTGTGTGTGTGTGTAGGTCACATATGTAGTTTTGTGTAACCACCGGCACAATAGGATACAGAACTGTTTGGTCAGCACAGAGAACTTCCTGCATTTTCCCTTTAGAGTCAGTCTGCCTGTAACCCTAACCCCTGGCAGCTACTGATCTGTCCTTTGTTACTGTAAATTTGTCGTTTTGAGAATGTTATAGTATTGGATTCATATAGCACATAACCTTCTGAGGTCCGTTTTTTCCACTCACCACCTCTGCGTGTACCAGCAGTCTGCCCGTTTCACTGCTGAGTAGTGTTCCATTGTAGGCAGGTGCCACGATTTGTTGATCTGTTCCTGCATCGAGGGACATTTTGATGTTTCTAGTTTTTGGTGATTCCAAACAAAATTGCTATAAACATTCATGTGTAAATGGTCATGTAAACAAAGGGTTTCATTTCTTTTGGGTAAATACGAGGAGTGGGACTGAGGAGTTGATGATAAGTATATGTTTAACCTCGGAGGATACTGCCAGACTTTCCCAATGTGGCAGGCCCTTTTTCCACTCTCACCACCAGCAAATAAGAGACCCTCATTGCTCTGTATCCTCCTTAATGCTAAGTGTTGTCGGTGTTTTTGATTTTGGCCATTCCAACAGGTATTTATTATTTTCAAACATTAAAAATTTTTTTTTACCTTAGTATCTTGTGATTTGGCCCTGATTCCTCATGTGAGACCTCCTAATGAGATGCCTTATTCACCTGGAGGCCCACATGGGCACCTGGCAGAATGGGGTGGGATGAGCTCTTTTTGTTTCCGTTCTTGCCTTGGCGTATCCTAGCTCAGAGGTTTTCAAGCTTGTTCTTAGTAATGGTACTAATTTTTTGTTTTCCAGCTAAATCTGACACAGAACATCAACAGGTAACTCAGGTGATAGAGGAGCTGCTGGGGTTGAGCTGGGCCCTCTCTGTACCTCCAGAGTTGTCCCTGAGGTGTCTGTCCCCCAGCCCATGAGGCTCAGCTCCTAATCTTGCCATGAAGGCCATCCACCCAGGACCTGCCAAGTCTCTAGGGCCTCTGTCCACAACCCGAGACATTGAGAATATTTGCTATATCTTCATACCTTATGGACCCAAGAAGACAGAAAAGAGAAATTATAGTAGTTAAAATACCAAAAACGTTATTGTTTAGGATTCGCACCCCATTGTTGTATACGTTTTAGGTGGCCTACTGGGGTGGTTAAATGTGAAAGTTGATATTTACAGACAGAAAATTGTCCAACAAATGGGCATGTTGTGTAGGAATCTAGAGAGCTTGAGAGGGCCTTCCTAAAACCCCAACTTTCCCATTGCGGAGATAGTTACCTTTTTATCTTGGAAAGTGTTAGGAGTTTAGTTATCCTTATTAAGATGGTCAGATGATCGAGCTGTGGGGCAGATAGTTTCTGAGACCGTTTCATCCAGCTTTCACTTTTTGTCGAATAGGAAGGAATTCAATGAAGGACCAGCTCAACGAAGAACAGGCCCCACCTAGTGGCTATTTTTAAGTGAATAATTAAAAAAAATTAAATTTTTTTTGAGGGGGAAGGTGTTTTAATATGGTTCAAAAGTCAGAATGTATGAAAATGCAGAGCAATTATTAATGTTCCCCAACCTCCAACCCATGCACAAAAAAGATCAAAACTATTATTAGCTTCTTGTATGCTCTTTAAGAGATTACAACAGCAATAGCATAAATGCAAGCAAATGTGTAGTCTTCCCCACGCATTAAAAAAATTATATAGCGTAGCCGTTAAAGCATATATTGACTTGTTTGCACCTTGCTTTTTTCATTTAAAACATTCGTTGGCAATTTCCCCATATTGGCATGTAATATTTTTCTTTTTATATATTATCTCATTGCATAGCTGTACCATATTTCACCCAATTGCTCTTCTGTTGATGGACTTTTAGATGTTTGTAATGTGGTGCCGTGACGATGCTGTTGTAAATAGCTATTTCTGCCCACGTTGCCCTGCAAACTGCACTATTTCTCCGTAGTTCAGTTTGCAGCGGCAGGTGGGAAGGGGAATGGCAAAGATACACCTGTAATTAAAACATCTAACTTGTCTCTGTTGAGAAATTTCCTTAACGGCGGGAATGTGAGTATTAATAGTTGAGAGCTTTTAGTAGTAACCCAGTTTTCTTGAAGTCTGCTTGTTTTATAGTTTTTAATAATTTCTCAGGACCTTTGGTCAGTCGTGTGTGTTATCTGTACATCGAGGGTCCTTACTTGCTTTTGCACTGTGTCTTATTTTTCTGCATAGATTGACATAAAATCATCTTCTATGAGATGACTGATTTCAGTGTGAGCAGGAAGCTAAATTTATGTGAGAATAGACGTGGATTTTGGATTTTAAAGTAGGCGAATAACGACCAATTTATCACAAAATTACTTGAGTGATAATGTAAAGAAAACAGCTAATAATTTATATTTTAGATTCTTGTCTGAATAACATACTTTGTGGCATTCCCATAGCGTGTCCACATTTTTCTTTTTTTGATTATAGAATTTATAATTAATAAATATTACAGTTTATTAAGAAAGAGGATCTGTAGCTTGTATTACTCTATAACCTATACATACTCCTCACATGTGTGAGGACATCTAAGAATAAGTCCCTAGAAATGGAATTGCTGAGTCAAGGCTAGGTCCATTTGTAATTCTGATGCGTATTGTCTGGTTGCTGCAGAATACGGTGTGTTATCAGGCTGTCTGGATTCTATTCGTGTAACAGGTAAAAACCTGCATTTCAGTGTAGTTTTAACCTGTGCTTCTCTTATTGCATGTGAGTGCAGAGAATTAAAATTATATTTGAGAGTCATTTGTATTTCTTGCTCTGCAGGCCATCTGTTCAAATCATTGGCCTGCTTCTTGGTCTGTTTTTCATGAATTATCGGAATCCTTTCATTAGGGAGGTTGGCCCCTCTGCAATGACATCAGTAGCGAACATTTTGTCCAGTTTGTCTCTTGACTATTCTGGTGTTTTTGTCATGCAGAAGTTTTTATTATTATGTAGTCAGATTTACGTTTTCTTTATAGCTTCTACATATATTACAAAGGTTTATTTTTGCATTAAGATTATGAAAGAATTTTTCGTGTTCTATTTTAATACTTTGTGGTTTTGTTTTTCTCATGTAAATCATTCTGTCTATTTGAGATTTATTCTGGTATATGTTGTGAAATAGGGATCCAACTTTATCTTTCTTTTCAGTTGGCTACTCAACTGGAATGTCTCGATATTGTATTTTTCTCAGTGATTCACTATCCCAGCTTTGACATAAACATACTGAATTTCCATGTGTGTTTACTTCTGTTTCTTGACATTCTGGTTCATTGCAGTGGTTTGTGTGCCTCTTCTGGATCAGGTGAATTATTGAGGCCTTTTCACACAACTGAGTATTTGATAGAGATCACAGCTCCTCACTTTTAGAATTTTTCCTTCTATATGTGAACTTTAAAATCCCTTGTTGGCATGTTTCTTTAGATCATGTTGATATATAAATTAACTTAAAGAGAGTTGATTTCTTCAGGTGAGGGCTGACCCTTCTTATTGAAACACATGTTATATACTTCATTTGTTCATTTCTTGTGTCCTTCAGGAGTTTTTTAAAGTTTTCTTAAGGTTTTTACATTTAAGATGTATATTCTTAATTATACTTTTCTTTATTTTATTACTTTAAAAATTTATTTATTTTAATTAGTTTCAAGTATACAATACATTGGTTAGACATCTATATAGTTTGTAAAACCATCTTCTCAGTTGCTCCCTCCCTTCCCTGACCCTCCACCTAGCCAACGTATTAATGCTAACTGCATTCCCTATGCTGTGCTCCCCATACCCACAACCATCCATCAGCTACTAATTTATACTTCTTTAACCCCTCACCCAATTCTCCCAGGCTTCCAAACCCCCCTGCCCTCTGTCCATCACCAAATTGTCCACTATTTTGTGAGCCTGTTTTTGATTAGTTTGTTCTTTTTATTCCTTAGATTCGCATATAAGTAAAATCATAAAGTGTGTACCTTTCTCTGTCTGACTTAGATATCTTCTAGGTCCATCAAAGCAATGTCTTTTTCCATCCCCTCCCTTTTAGTTTGTGTGTGTCTTTTAATCTGAAGTGAGTCTCTTGTATTTTTTCTTCTTAAAGAAGTTCCTCCAATATTTCCTGTAATAGTGGCTTGGTGGTGATGAATTCCTTTAGCTTAATTTTTATTTGTCCTTTAACTCTAAATGATGGCTTTGCTGGATAAAGTATCCTTGGTTGTAGATCCTGGGTCTTCATCCTGTCGAGTATTTTTTTTGCCAAACCCTTCTGTCCTGCATAATTTCTTTTGAGAAATCAGCTGTCAGTCTTATGGGTGTTCCCTTGAAGGTAATTATCTGCTTATCTCTTGCTGCTTTTAATGTTCTTTCTCTGTATTTAACCTTCGGCATTTTAATTATGATGTGTCTTCATGTGGGCCTCTTTGGATTCCTGGTTTTGGGGATTCTCTGAGCTTCCTGGGGTTTTATGTCCATTTCCTTCACCAGGTTAAGGAAGTTTTCCATCATTATTTCTTCAAACAGCTGTTCAACATCTTGATTTTCTTTAATTACGTCAAAAAGACAGATATTTGAACCCTTAATAATGTCCCAATACTCCTTAAATTATTTTTATAGTCTTGGTATCTTATCTCTTGCCATCCTGATAGTGTGTCCTTGGCTTTCCAATTCTCTAGATAGGACATTTAATCATTTTCTTTGTTTATTCCATTTAATATACTTCTTATTTCAGATAATGTGTTCTTTATTTCATACTGGTTCCCTTTCATAATTTCCATTTCAATTTTTATGTTTTTATCTCTTTGTTGAAGTTCTCACTGAATTTATCTATACTTCCCCAAAGTTTATTGAGCATCTTTATACCCAGTGTTCTGAACTCTGCATCTGTTAGATTACTAGACTCCATTATATCTGGATCTCTGTTCTCTTCTCTCATATGGTTTCTGCTTCTTTGTCTTTCCATTTTGGCTGCCTTTCGTGTCTGTTTCTATGTACTAAGCAAAGTTCCTAAGTCTCCAGTCTTATTAGTGTGGATTTGTGAAGTGGGTGTCCAGCGGTTCAGTCCTGAGAGGGGTTCAGCTGCAGAACAAACTTATACCAAGCCTCTACCCCTCTGGGGCCACCTCTTAAGATTCAGCAAGCAATCCACAGATGCTGTGCTTATAGCTGCCTCAAAAGGCCACCCCAGAAACCGAGGACGGCTGCCACCAGTGTGAGTCTAGGTGCTCTTCAGCCAAGAGCACCTGACTCACTGAGGATACACCTAGATGTGGCTTGGTGGGGCCGTGAGTTGGGCAGATGGGGTTTCAGGGAATCCTCTGGATGGAGCGAGCTCTGTTATCCAGTTTGATGATGTCAGGACTATGATGGTGCTGTGTTTGGTGCACTGGAACGGGGAAGGGCTCAACAGGGAACAATAGATATCTGCGGCACTTTTGTACAGAGCTAGTCTTGCCTTGGCCCTCACTCTGACGGCAAGTCTCTGGTGGCCCCTGCATGCAGCTGAATCGGCACTAGGGCTCAGAGCAGGCAGATCCGTCAGTGTGGAAATCTGCTCGTGGACACAGCCCCTTTAAGAGGCTGCTGCTGTGGCCGCTGCCACAGCCTCCGTCTCACTCAGCTGCTCAAGACCAGGCAGCCCTGTGTCCTCACCCGTCCTACCTTCTGCTGTTGCAGGGCGATTTCTTGTATTTCTCTCTAGTGGGATGGACTGTTCATCTAGATCCCAGGTGATTTTTCCTTGCTGCTGCTCTTTCTTTCTGTCACAACATTGATGTGGTCACCAAGGGGATGAACAGAGCCTCTATCATCCATGCCATTTTATTTCCTCCATTTTATTACGTTTAAGAATGAGATTTTTTATGTATTTTCCAACTGATTGTTTCTGTATCTGTATGAAAGTTGTGACTTCTACTAATTGTTTCCTGCCAGCCCTTACTATTTGTAGTAATTTTAGTTAGTTGTGTGGGGATTCAGAACAAGTAACCCCAAAATGTGCTTTTGCAGCATACAGAGTGTTTTGAGCCAAGGGTATATTTATCCTCAGGCTCCAAAAAACTTCTGCTTCTCTCTAACTCCTAGAACTTGAATGAGGGGCTGTGCCCACAATAAGAGATCACCAGAGACTGTCACCTCTCTTGACCCATCTATAGGGCAGGACAAACTTCTGTTTACTAAACCTCTGCTCTTCTTATCCTACGATAACCCTCCAAAGCCCCCAAAGCCCCTATCTTGTCCCCAGTTTGGGATGTTTTATGTATCCACATCCCCTTTCTATCTCTACCTCTTCTGCATGTGGGGTCTTCTGACTCTCATGTGTGCGGGGTTTGAACACACATGTATGTATTAAACTGGCTTATTTTCTCTTGCTGATCTATCTCATGCCTATTTGATTATTAGATCAGCCAGAAGAAACTTGAGTGTAGATGATAATTAATTCCTCCCCAAAACAGTGGTCTTGAGAGCTTCCAGGTGTATGGTCAAACTGTATCCGTGAACTATGATGTAAAACATAGGGGTTCAAAACAATAAATATTTATTCTTATCATGAGTCTGTGGGTGGCTGAGAGGTTTTCCTGGTCCTGACTGAGCTCTTCTATGTGTGTGGGGTTGCCTGGAGGTGGGCTGGTCCAGGATGGCACTGACTGAGACAACTGGGCTCTCCCCAACATCTCTTACTTTCTGGTCTCCCAGCAGGTGGCATTCGCATGTTCTCAGATTACCTCAATCAAGCACAATCCCCTGGGGGTTGCAAAGGTGCGAGAGAGGAAGGGAGATGCACAAGCACCTTTTCTAGATTTAGCCTCAATCAAGCCTGCCAGCATCTTAATGGCCAAAGCAAGCCACATGGCCAAGCCCAGGTGTAAGGCAATGGGGAGACAGACTCTGCCTCTTTAGGGAACCACAGTGTCAAAGGCAGGGCTCAAGGAGAGGCCAAGTATCAGGGCCATTGATACAATCGATCTAACACATGCACGTCTATAAACAGTGATAACCCTACCCACTTCTTTCAAATTTCTTCTTCTCTACTTTCTTTCTCTTGTCTGATTGCAGTGGCTAACGCCCCAGAATGAAGCTACATGACAACGTCTTGTGGCGGTTGTTTTCAAAGAGCCAGCTTTTTGATTTACTAGTTTGATAATTTTTGTTTCCTTACTGGTGGCTTTTCTGCCTTTCCTTTAATAACCTATTTTCTCTCTTTTTCTTCAGTTTAATAGCTTTTTTTTTCTAACTTCTTTAGTTGGCTGCTCTATCGTTGCTGTTGGCACCTCACCCCAATCCCCTTGAAGGCCTGTGCACTCATCTCCCAGCTGTTGTGAACACTGACCAGTAGCAGCTCATGGCCAAATCTCCTAGGACTTGTCTTTAGCCTACAGGAGCACCCTCCGAGGAAATGTCCAGGTCATACTTTCTTGTTGGGAATACCCACAGCCAATGACTTATGGACAGGGCAGGACAACTCCGTGCTGCCATCTATACTCCAGGCCTCCCTGTGGAATCAGGCTGAGCTAAACTTCAGCTGAGCCCACGTCTTTACTCTGAAGGCCTCTGTCCTCACTGATGCCAGAGTCCTGCCGCCAGAGTCCCACGCTGCTGGTCGCAGGGGCCAACTCCCCTGCCACCTGCCCCCAGAGATGATTTATTGTTCACCTGTCAGCCAGACCCTTTCCCTGCACTTCCACGTGGGAGAAGAGGCTTTTCTGGGAGCTTTTTTGCTCAGGTCTGTGGGTGGTTCTGGGTTGGGAGATTCTACTGTGTCCTGTCCAGAGTATATGGGAGGCAATACAGAGACCTAGAGAATTACTGCCATGTCATTCCTCAAGTCCCGAGTCCCCCAGGTGGTCTGCCTTCTTCTTTGCACCTTTCAGAGTCTTCCTGTATGTTTATTGTGTAATGTCCAGGGTTTTTTGGTTGTGAGAGGGGGATGTGGGAGGAATGGGGCTACTGTATCTTGGCATAACCGGAAGTCCCCATTATAGAGTATTTCCAACAATGTGCAAAGATAATAGTAAAATATACTAAAATAATTAGGATGGAGGCTTTAGGCAAGCCTGACCTTGGATGTTAGAATCTGGAAAATTTTCATGACTCCTAGTTTCACTGAAAATGGAAATTTAATTTTCTGTTCTTAAGGAAAATGCTGACTTCACATCATCATGTTTATACTGAAATCCCCACTAGTGGTTCAGAAATCAGATTAAATGGCCGATTCAAAAAAAAAAAAAAAGATAATGCAAGAACGGACCTGTCCTGTCTCAAGATTTTTCTGTTGGGGGAGTTTTTGCATCCATTTGGCATTTTGGGGGTCATCTTTTGCATTCTAGGATGAACTTTTTGTCCCCTTCAGTTTTTAGACAGTTACCGGCTCACTGGGTGGATGAGAGACAGCCAGCGTGGCCCAGTTGGTCCTTGTTGGTCTGGGGCACTTGGGCAGCAGGTATTTTGGGAAACTGTTTAAATGTGAGAGACTGCTGGTCCTGAAAGGCCACAGGGAAGGTTAAGACTTGGACTGACACCCCTGCAGTCTGTGCTCTGGGTGGGAGTGAACCTTACACAGGCATGATGTGTGTAATGGGTGTCTTTGGGGACTATGGGGACACACTGGCTCCAGGATCTGGTCATAAAGCTGTAGGGACCCGGCTAAGTGTAAATTCGGTTACCATTTCATGGGGCCTGCTGGTAAGTTCCAGGACCGTCAAAATGGACCCAGCAGTTCCTACCTGGAGGAGGGGGAGGTGGGGATAAATCATAGTATGGATGACAACTGGTGTTTCTGGGCATTTATTGTGACTGTACGAGCAAGGGCTGAGGTGCTGAAACGAGTTATGTACAGTTATCAGCTCCGTCTCATAGCTGAGGGGATGGAGGCATCGGAGGCCAGGTCACTTGATGTTGGTCACACAGTTAGTGATAGAGTCAGGCAAGAATCCAGCTTCAGTGAGGCTTCTTCCAGGCTCAGACTGTGCTTTGCATTGAAACGCTTCAGGTGGCAGAGGGGAGCCTTCCCCCCTGTGTCAGTTTGGGTTCGTTGAGGAGCAGACGCCGGGATGGGGCTATATGTGCAAGTGACTTATAAGGAACACATCTGTGAAGGGTGTTGACCCTGAGAAAGAAGACACCCACCAAGGAGGGCTCCTGTGGCTGACTGGGCTCAAATTTAGAGCCAGAGCTCAGCAGCTATTTCTACACAGGGGCCTCTCACTCAAGCTGGGTCGCCAATAGCCACGGCTGTCAGTGGTAACGGGGAGGAGTAGGGAGGTAGGGAGGACCTTCAGAAGGTGTGCAGGCAGAGTTGACACTGAGAGGAGGAGGAGAAGCAGGGGCACAGCGCAGTTGTGAGAAAGTCTCAGTGGGCGGGGGACCCTGGGCTAAAATTGCCTGGGGGCGGGAGTGGCCCGCCTCTAGAACCTTACCATGCTCAGCTGTGCACTGAGAGTCTCAGGTGAGCTCTGCAGGTGGTGCCAAGGCGTGGCAGCTGCAGGTGGCTAGTAAACTCTGCTTCCTAGGGCCGAGCAGCACTGCCCGTGGCCACCGCAGTCCAGCTGTTGTACCACACGGCTCGTTCTCTTCTCCCCCATCTTCTCGAATGCCACTCCTGGGTCATCGCAGATATGTGAAAAAGTGTCTTTTACACCTGGGTCTTGTTCTATGGCCATCTCCTCAGAAAATCCTTCTTTCCTTCTATTTTGACCTCTGTATTAATTGTGTAGTCTGTGTTATACACCCAGGGGGCTTTTTTTGATCCATAGCATCAAATGAGAGGTAGGAAGAGACACAACGAGATGTCTGTTGTCTCAGACAAAGGCTCTGATCAGAGTCGCCAGCAATTGCATCAGTTCAAGTCCCCGATACCGTTGTGAGTCTCTTCTTCACAGGTATGATTTAAGTCTGGATGAAATGAGAGCTTTGACGGTTCAGAGGGTAAAGTTTACCATGGGTCTACCTCTGTTGAGACGAGCAATTCAGGGACAGGTAAGTGTCACTGTTATTTTGGTAATGTGTGTCTTGGGGAATTGATAGTGTCACCCGTATGGCATGTGCCTTTTTCACCTGCCTTTTCTTCCCTACTCTCCCTCTGCCCTTGGCCTGATGAATTGTTCACTTCTCCCAGGCTCACAGACTAAGGAATGGGGGAATCAGCAGAAGTAATGAAATACTCGTTCAAGAAACCAATATAATTTTAGACATAAACTTTAAACATCTGGGAATTATAAATTACTGATTTTAGAGGCTTTTAGGGCATTTTAGACTTGTCCAAAATGTGTGAGCTTTGTCTAAAGACTGCTATCTTAAATCCAGTTAAATTATTTTAGTCAGCTTAGCCTCATTAAAGAGAGAATATTGCTTAGAGTTCCTTTGTGATGCAACAGGAGCTTCATGTCTTAGCCAAGCTCACATCATTCCAGTTTCACCCAGCTTCATGGCTGCCTTAAACCTGATGCTTTACATGGGAACAAAACACTTCCCGGTGAGAGCCCGGTAGTGGCCTGAACTGGGGAGAAATGTAAGCTGAGTGTGTGGCCGGGAGCTCTACGGCCTGATGCGCCTGCTGCTTTCTGCTCAGTGGGGTCTGTGGAGGGTGAATCCAAAGTGGCGTCTCCCCATTCAGGAGACCACTATGGGGTGGTCTCAGACCCGTGGAGTCTGAGGACTGGCAGGTGCAGGCTCGCTCCTGGCGAGGCCTGCAGAGGCCTGGATCCACTTACCTTCCTGTTTCTGCATCGTGGCCTCAGGCAGCCTGGACAGCCTTGTCCTGGGCATTAGCTGTGATCCCTCTGAGAGACCCCAGATGACCCTTCCAGTTTTTTCTGTTCGTTATTTCAGCCCATTTGGTGCTTCTCTGTGTGAGAATTCGCAGGAGCCAGCGAACCTGAAGAAAATTAAACTAGTCGGTCCTCAGGGTAGCCGGCTCGGTTCCTGGGTGGAGGTCATGAGACTTAGGCGTTTGAAGGCTCTCATGCTCTAGCCTGTAAATAGCTGGAGGAGCCCAGGCCCAGTAACTCTACAAGTGTCACATGATTCCTCCTGCTTCTTAGTAAAAATAGTGAGTCGCGCTGTGCTACCTGATGAGAGAGTGGCCCAGGCCCTTCCCTGGCCCTGTGTCATGTTGCCGTCAGCATTCAAGGCCAATCTGCCCACAGGTGTCATGTGTAATGGCGATGCTGTCAGGACAAATGCGGAGTGAGCCTCACTCATTCCAGGCCACTATGGACAGGCGGCCGGCCAAGAAGAAGACTTTAAAATATTTCCACTCTGTGTTTTCCGCTTTGCCATCTGCAGTAGATTTGGGATACTCCAATGGTTTTAAAAGGAAGGAACAGTGTCTGAGTCTGACTAGAGAGTGCACGCATATGTACACACGCATACCTAGTACGGACACTATTATGGCACCTCGTTAGCTTTTCCTGCACCTGTTTCCAGTAATGTCACTTTGTGACTCTCAGCTACCTGTCCTCTTCTGTGCCTGCCTATGTGTCCTCTTCTGGGGGGTCGGGAAGCGTCACCCACTCATTGCATTTCCAGATGAGGAGATGGAGGACCCAGGTGGGACGTTTACTTTGTGGCAGTTACTCAGATTGGAGCCCTGAACGTGCCTCAGGAGACTTCCTGTGTGTGTGAGCGCTTCCTTAGAGACACTTGCCCTACCCCCTACCTGCCAAAATCAGCATAACCAAGAATAACAGCTCAGACCCCCTGAGGACACCAGTCACAGCACTAAGACCTTTAAATGGATGACCTCGTTTATCAGTCACAGTGTCCCTAATGGTGCCCCCATTTTACAGATGTGTAAACCGAAGCTGAGTCATTGGCCTGGGGTCACACAACCTGTGAGTCGCACAGAACTCCTGGAGCCCAGGGTCAGGCCCAGCAGTCTGCCCCCTGAGCCCCTTGAGTCTGGTGGTTCTCACCCCTGGCCACACATCACAATCACCTGAGGCGCTTCCCAAACTCCTGCTCTTGGGGTTTTTGCTGAGGTCAGTGAATCAGCACTGAAATCTGCCAGTGCGGGGCAGGTGTGGGTTGCCCAGGCCTGACTCTGATCTCTGCCTCCCAATGCGTCCTCTCCCTGGGAGAAAGCCGGCTAGGGTCAGGCTGTTCCTGGTCAAGTTTAGCGAGATGTAGGAAATAGATATCTGGGTAATGAAGCACCCACCCCGTGACTGCCCCCCAACCATCTCTCTATCACCCTGAGCTCTGCTCGTCTTCGTGCCCAGGACACACACAGGCAGAGGGCATGGCAGCATCGTCATCTAAATCAGCAGTTCCCAAGGTATGACCTGAGGACCCTGGGGGCCTCAAGACCCTTTCATGTACTATCTGAAAAGTAGATGCCCAGCTACCTGTGTGCACGACACCAGACTTTCATCATCAGCTTCAGCCAAAACAACAGATTGCAGCAGACTAACAGCAGAAGCAGATATGACAGTCCAGCTATCTTTTTATTAAGCCAGATGATAAAGCAATTTATAAAAATGTAAATGATGCCATTCTTTTCACTGATTTTTTTTGGGGGGTTTGAAATTATGACTTTTTTTTATAAGACTTATGTCATTTACCTTAACATGTAATGAACTTATTGTCCTTTTCAAATGAATAACTATTTTTAAAATTCCCACTTTTAATTCCTGGGATGATAAGTTGGTGTCCCTGATACTTTTGAATAGTGTAAAGGGGTCTAGAAACTATAAAGTTGGAGAACTTCTGATCAAAATTCCCCATTTTTTTCCTCAGGAAGCCCAGTCTCATCTCAGCTTGGAGAACTGCAAGAGATGGGTGGCTTTCATCTATGCTGTGTTTATTATGCTATAGTTATCTATTATTTCGATTAGAATTTTAGGTAGTCTCAGTTTGGGATCGTTTTTGTTTGTGTATTTAGAGCAACACTAGGGGAGCAATCAGGTCTAAAATGGAATGAGATTCTATGGTCAGCTCCCCTTGGAAGAGATCTGGGGGCAGGGGAGATGGTGGCTTTCCTCACTGACCCGGCAAGAAACAGCCTTTCTCAAGAAGCAGTGACACTGAAGCTGGGGGGGAGTGGGAGGAATGTCGAGAAGGGGCTGAGCAGGGAACTTGCCAAGAGGCCGAGGATGTATACCCTGCTGCCAGCAAACACCAGCCTGACGGGTCCTGCAGACACTGACTGCTGCCCTCCCACTCCCAGCACTGGCTCCTGACCTGCTCTGAGCTCTTGGCTCTCACGTCCCGGTCTTGGCTCTGTCCCTGGCCCTCTGGCTCCTGTTTGTTCTGGAACCCAGACCTTTCCTTGTGGGCTGTGACAGGCTGCCCTGATGCTCCATCTTGTGCACTGCCTTTGGCGGGAGTCCCTGTTCCAGCTCCAGGTCCACGAATTTGGACACTGGCCACTTGGCCAGGATGCTGGTCAGGCCAGCCATGACCCCAAGGGAGGCCGTGGAGGGTCTGAACAGAGACAACGGGAAAAGCGGCCTGTTTCCAAAAGTTCCTATGTGTAGATTGGCACCTGAACTGAGCTGTCATCTGTGATGGCCATGGGGGATTACTTGAAAGGGAGTGACAGGGAGTGAGTTGGGGCCACGCATGTTGCCAGTACAGCTGGAATCCTGCACTGCAGACCGTTCTGCATAAAGAAAAAACTCTCGTTTTAAGTCTTACTTGCTATTCTTGCGGTGAAATACTGCATTAAAAATAGCCATAATTATTACTCCCTATCCTTTGCTAAGTCCCTTCTATGTGCCAGGTAAAGTGATTCATTCATTTTACGATTATTTATTGAACACCTATCATGAGCCAGGTGCTCTTCAAGAAGCAGTGAACAAAGCAGGCAAAAATGCCTGTCTTTATGGAGCTGGCATGTTAGTCTAGGAGGAGGCAGACAATACACTAAAACACAAGTAGAGGTATAGTATGTCAGATGGCTATAGATGCTGTGGGTAAGAACTATGGTAAGTCAGGAAAGAAGAAGGAAAACTATCTCTGTTCACAGATGACACATTCTTCTATGTAGAAAACCCTAAAGGTTTCACAACAAAGCTGTTAAACTAGTAAAAAAAAAATCAGGAAAGTGGCAGTGTAGACCCCTGGCCACTGTTTTTCATTAAAATAAATGTAAAACAATGCAGTCTTCGTCAACAGAAAAGTAAGCTCTCACGGCAAGCTGATAGTGTCACTGAGACAGCCATCATTACTGCTGTCAGTATTGACAAGTTATGTGATTGCACCGATAATCAGAAAACTTTCCAAAACAGCTAGGAATTTGGTAGGAAAATGTATTAAACTTAAGGCAAGAGTTGGAAAATCCCCAGCTGTCAGAATTCTATAATATTGTTATTGTGAAAGCGAACAGTGTCCTTAGACAGGGCTGTGGGACTGTCGCCTTGCATCGTTCCTGCACTGTGCCTTCCTGGAGTCCTCACGGCCCCTGGGAGTGTAGAAGCAGGAAAATGACCTATAGCCTTTGTGACAGAATCCTCCCAGCTCTGGACTTTGTGACCCTAGCAGAGATGCAGCCGAGACCAAGAAGGGCCACGGTGAGAAGGCTGGCTTTTCTTGCTCTGGAGTTATGGGAGTCTTCGGAGTGTTTTTGCAGTGGAGGATGGGGGCAGGAAGGGGAAGGAGGCAAGTAAAGTGCAGCACGGTGGTGATTTGTAAAACACTACTGTGCCTCCATCTGTTTGCAAGTTGATTAAAAAAATGCGTACGGGTACAAGGAAAAACCTGGAATTGCTAAAACAATTCTGAAACAAATTTGGAGGACACTCATTCCTTGATTCCAAGTCTTATTACAAGCACACTTAAGATGATGTGGTATTGGCACAGGATAGACAATTGGATGAATGGGACAGCTGGAGAGTCCTGAAACAAAATGATCGGTGCATTTTTTGACCATGTTGCAAGGCAATTTGATGGGAAAAGATAAGTCTTTTCAATAAATGGTGCCTGAACAACTAGACAAGATAGAAAAAGTTGGCCTTGATCCCTAACTCACACTACACATGGAGTAGGTTGAGATGTGGACTATATCTACATATAAGTTCTAGAACGATAAACTTTGTAGGAAACAAAAGAGAATATCCTTTTGACTTTAGGATGGGGAGAAGATTCTTAGAGAGGACCTCAAGGTGCTAAACATGTAAATGAAAATACTGATAAATGGGTTTTTATGGAAGTGGAAACTTGTTTATCAAAAGACATTATTAAGAGAAAAAAGGGCAATCCCCAAACTGGGAAAAAATATTTGCAATGCATATATCTGACAAAAATTTATGTCCAGAACAAGGGATTTGTACCCAGAGTGTATAAAGGATTCCTAGTGTCAATGATAAAAAGACAAACAATGCAATTTTTAAAAAAATGAGCAAAAAGGCTTGAAGAAGACACTTTATAAAACTATACACATGGCCAACGAGCTTCTAGTTGTCTGAGAAACGCATATTCAGACCGCAACGTGATGACCTTACACTCCCTCCAGATGAGCTAAAAATTGAAAAGACTGGCAATCCTAACGGGGCTCGCAGCAGAGAGAACGGCCACGGAGAGCTGATAGGAGGGTAGATGGTGGACCATTTGGAAAGCTGGCTTGGCAGTTTCTTACAATGCTGAACAGGAACCTACACTTTAATCTGGCAATTACATTCCTGGGGGTTTACAGTAGAGAAATGGAAACACTTGTCCACAAGAAGATGAGTCCGGGAACGTTTATAACCGCTTCATTCATAATAACCCCAAACTGGAAACAACCCAATGTTCATCGATAAGAGCCTGGACAAATTGTGGAACATTCGTAGCTGGCACAGGACTCAGTCATAAGAAAGAAGGCACTGCCAATAGACGAAGCAGCACGCATGCCTAATTTGCACAGAAGAAGGCAGATAGGAATGACTGCATCCACCAGGCTCCGTTTGTGTACCTTTAGGAACAGGCAGCACTGATGCTGGTGATAAAAGGAGAGCGGGTGCCTGTGGGGGTGGAGACTGAAAAGGGGCACGAGGGCACTTTTGGAGAAGGGTGAGGCAAGGTACACCGTGCAATCTTAATTGTCATGATGGTTACTCAGGTGGGTAATTGGCCAGAACCCATGCACTTCCGCTTTGTGCATTTCACTGTATGTAAATTTTACCTTAATAATGGCAATTTTAAACAGAACACAATGTCTCATGTTTGGGGCAGAGGGAAGCAGGGAGGCCAACGGGGAGGCCGTTAGGATGGTCCGGGCATAAGATGGTGGTAGGAGATGGAGACTTGGGGATTTTTGGAGGGAGGATCGGGACTGGTTAGCCCAGAGGCCAGAGTCTCGTTAGAGCAGGGCGACTGAATCCTTGACGCCCATTTATTTATTTGGGTATTTTACTCTCACCCCTTCTCTTTCTAAAATAATTTTAGGCCAGCTATAACAAAGGGCTTGTATTCAATAAGACTGAGAAGACATCCTAAAATAGAAAATTGAAACCAGAAGACGGAAGAAGAGAATGTGCTAGTTCGGGCCCGACATTAGAAAGCTAAGGTCAGCTCGGGACTTTTTACATCTGAGGGCAGATGGCGCAGGTTATAGACCAAGCAGGGCTGAGTCAAGCTGACTTTAGTGGAAGAAGAATATATCTGCCTTTTAGAGACTCTGCAGGCTTATGAAACCAAAGATATACAATTTTTTAAATAGAATTCAATTTGTACAGAATATTACTTTATAAAGGTCTGATATATCTAGTGCTCTAAAAAGAAGTGAGAGATGTTTTAGGGAAAACACCTTCCTTCTGTCTGAGACTGACTTTATTAAGAGAATGGAAATAGCATGGGATGTAATTTAGGATAAACTACCGTTATCATTTAAAATCACTACACACTAACTTTCTGATATGAGAACTGAATTTGGCTCGAATATATCAAATCTAAATAAAGGCAGCTACTGACACAGCACACACGGTGGTTTTTGAGCGATCAGCATCAGTACAACGGAATGAGAGGGGAACCTTGTCAGGGTTAGACATTCTTTAGCTAATAACAATTAACGGAGCAGAAATGATAGAAGAATTGAATAAAAGGGAGCATTTATATGTGGGGAAGATGTTAAAAATATACTCCAGTAAGGCAGTCAGTGAAATTAAGCTGAGTTTTAGTTCTGGAACTTTTGCTTAACTTTTTGGGACGGACCAGGCCAAATGGTGCTTCAATCAACATCAGAGGGTCAGTGGCAAACTCCTGCTGGCTTTTCCAATCAGTCTCATAGCGAAGATCGCGGTCTCGTGCGGAGATTGAGGAAGGAAAGTGAGAGTCAGAAACCATCTGAATGCTCCAACATGTCTAGATTTGGGGTTGCTTCTTTAGCAGACATGATGCAGTTTATTTCAAGCTGGTGGGTGAGATGATGGTGGTACCAGAGATGACAAGATATGCCCGCCTCAACAGTATAAACGGAGAGAGTTTAGTATGAAGAAACGGAACAGCTGGAGAGTCTGAGGCATTTGGTTACTCTGGGGCTATCATTTTGGCTACAGCCGAGTAGAGATATGAGGTGGGGGAGGGCTTGTCATGACCACGAGGATGGGGCTCAGGAAGGTGTGTTGATGTCAGGTGCTCTCTGGGCACGAGCCTAGTGGTACAGAGTAGGAGTGAACTGGCAACAAAAGCTGGGCTACTGGACTCCCAGGTTTCCTCCAGCAAGAGTTGGGGGCCAGACGTCCGTGAGGAATCTGGTCTGCTTTCTGGCCCTCGTTCCGCCACTTGCCGGATGACCCTAGCTTTTGACCTACCTGAGCCTAGACTTTCCCATCTACTAATGGGGTCAGTACTTCCTGTCCAGTTTAGCCTCCCATGGACAGTGATTGTGAGGCTCTGGAAACGGAGAACATATGGGGCCTCCCCCCAAACCCACAAATATGAGCTACAGTTGTTTTTTATTATTTGCTGGTAACTGACTCTCTGGTGAGAGCAATGGTACATGCTTGAGCCTGAAGATATTTTAGGAAATAATCAATACAAGATGCACTGGGTTGGAGCCACGATAAGAGTCATAAATCTTGATAGCCCGCTGTTTGATAAAATTAATAATGCCTGAGAGAAACACTGTAGAAACCCACGGGAGGGAAAAGAGTGCATCTGGCAAGAGAGCTTAAGCCAGTGTGGAAACAGAACCATCCGAGGAAGGTTGGCCACCATCCTGCTGCCGATAGGCAGACTACACGCACATGTGCACACGTGTCTGCACATCGCACACAAGTACGCAAGGCTTACATGCATATGCATGCACATGTATGCACATCGCACATGTGCACAAGGCTTACACACATACAAAGGCTCTCAGCTAATATGCTTGCGCACACAAATACCATCCATGCACACATGAGTCTATGTGCACACCCGAGTGCATATCTTCATGTGCACACATGTACACACATCACACACAGACACACGTGCATGGGCAAGATGTACATACCTCACACATGTACACGTGGTTACATATCACACACAGGCACACATGCTTGTGTGCACACACGCACACACACCACACACGCACACACACCACACACGCACACACACAGCACACACATATCTGTACCGCACACACAGACATGTGTGCACAGGCAATGAGCGGTGGCTTTGCTAGCTGGGTCCCAGGAGACATTAGTGTTGACTCCGACAGTGGGCAAGGGCCCTGCCTTCGAAGGGAAGTTTTGAGATGACACAGCGACAGGGCTTTGCCCCGTTTCACTTGCCATGAGTGGAGCAGTGCGTGCTCTTCTAGCTCTGAGATTTGTGGTGTGTCCCGCAAGGCGATGAGGGGCTTTAGCCTGAGGCGGCCCCGGTTAGGAAGGAGAGGGGAGTGTGCTGCTTTCCTGTGTCCAGGATGTCCCCAGACCTTCCCAATCCTGTCTTCACTGACTGCCATCTGGACTTGAGCCAGTGTTCCTTGCTGGTTGGAGGGCAATGCAAAGAGGCTGCTGGCAGGACGGTGGGCTGTCCATTCAGGGAGCGTGAGGGGCAAGGCCGACGCAGGCGCTGCGAGGCCAAGGAGTGTCTGTCTGGAGCCTGCCCTGGGTGTGAATGCAGCGGCCTTCGTATGGTGTGAGGAAAGGGTCTTGGAACACTTCATATGTGGTCGGAGGCCAGATGGCCATATAAAAAGGATGAAATGTTTACTTCTGGCAGGTGATGGGGTTAATTTCTATTTAAAAATTGCTCTGACCAGGTTGTGTTTTTATTGTGAAACTAACACATTTGTTATAGCAAATTTTCATTTAGAAGGTCAAACAACATAGGATTGACCCTGTGTCTGTCATGTTTCCAGGCAGAGAAGACAAGGAACTTTGTCAGTCGAAGCCTCGCCGTAGGAGAAGTCCTGTCCACGGAGGACATGGCCACAGCAGGGAAGGTGAAAAGTTTTTTAGAAGTCTGACTCCTCAGTATCCTGCAAGAAATGTGAGTAGATTTAAAGAAATAGGTGTTTTCAAATGCTTCCATAATCACTGCTCTGCTCACACCCCTCCCCCGCAGTGCAGGGAGCCCTGGGGGAGGCCAGCTGTGTGCTGGGAGCAATTCCTGTGAGCTCAGGGCCGCAGGGCGTCCCCAGATCTCACTGTAGCTGGTGGCCTCTGCCACCTTTCCAGTGACACTTTCCCAGGAGCTGGCCATCCCCCTGAACAGGGTGTCAGGCTCAGCTCATCACAGTCACCTGTGCCCCCCAGGTCTGTGTTGCCTGAAGCCTCCAATGTCCCTGAGCACTTTTGACAGTCACACTGAGCTTACACAGCCCAGTGCTGGGCCGGCTGTGCAGCGGCTCCAGAGAGGAGGGCCGGGGAGTGAGGAGGTGGCAGGGAGTCAGCTTCTCAGAACCCAGGATCCGCACAGCCTGGGAGCCCTGAGGAACACATGGCCAAAAGAAACAGGACCCCTTCCTTTCCTTCTTCCCTCTCTTCTTTAGTTGAATCATCTTTCTATCTGTCTGAGTTTGCCCGGGCTGCCATGGTAAACTTCTATAGCTTGGGCACATTGAGCAGCAGAAATTTACTTCTCAGAGTTCTGGGGACTGGAAGTTCAAGACCAAAGTGCTGGCCACCCCAGGTCTTGGCCAAGGCCTCTTCTGTACATGGCTGCCTTCTTGCCTGTCATCCCAGGAGAGTTGGTGGGGAGAGCTCTGATACCGTGCGTGGGAACACTCGTCCTCTCGGAGGCTCCCGACTTAGGACCTCATCTAAGCCCAGGTAGCTTCCCAAGGCCCCGTATCCTGACATCACCGCACTATGAACTGGCAGGGAGACACAATTCAGTTCACAGCACTATCCCTTCTGGGGTCACCACCGTCTCAAAAACAGCTGTAGTGCCTCCCATTTGCTCTTGGAACAGAAAGACCCTGGATGCACTTGAAGGTTCTTTGGGAGACCTGCTGTCTGACCGTGTGTGGGAGGGGCCTGGCACTCAGGACAGACCTCGCCAGTGCATCGTGGCAGAGACACAGCATGACATAGGAGCACGTTTGGTCCCTGGCATTTAGTTGCAGGTCTGGCACGTCTCTTCTGCACCTGAGGCCATGTTGAATGGTCTCATGCCTACAGGTGGCCGTGTTCCAAGGGGAATGGGTGCTGCCTGTGAGGAGCTTTATGCCAGGCCAGTGTGAGTGCAGGGCTTTACCCCCTGAGACGTGGCCTGAGCCCTTCCTGTGGCCCCAGGTCGTGGCTTACCTGGTGGATCAAGGTGAAAGCAACCACGCTCCAGCTCTCGCCCAGCTTGCCCTGCCGTCAGGGATATCTCTCTGGCCCCAGTGGGAAGTCTAGAGGCCCTGCTGAGGTCCTACTCTTTCTCCCCCTTGTCAGCAGCACTTTCCCACATTTTGTGACAGACCAGACAGAGTCCTGGCTGCTGACCCCCATCACATCCCTGCAGTGGCCCCACAAGGTGCTACTAGAGGTCGGGCACCTGGGCTTTGAAGGCTGGCTGTGCCCACTCCCTGGGCTACGGTCTGGGATGGCCACTTCCCTCCCCTGAACCTCAGAGTCCTCATCTGTCATGTGGGGTAACAGTGTTTTCTTCTCGGGGTTGTTGTGAGACCCAGTGGCCTCGTGTGTATGGAGCTCAGCACCTGGAAGGCTCGGGGCTCATTGCACTCGCTGTTTGGTGCCCGTGTGTCCAAGGTCTCACGACAGAGGGTGGCCTCACTAAAGTCTGAGCCAGCTGCCTTGCCTGCAGACTGCCTGTCCCATCGCCCTCTGTCTTGCCTGGTGCTCGCGGTGGGACTCACCTGCATGGATGCGGGCTGCTCCTGTGGCTTGTGCACAAGCTTGCAGTGCACGGCTTCTGCCTCAGCATGGAGCTGGACCCTGAGCAAGACGAGTGTCCAGAGCAGCCATTGGGGAGGGCCTGCAGGGCCGCCTAGGCACGGTGCCCTGACTCTCTGGTGACACAGGCTTCCATATCTGTGGAAGGACCGGAGGCTGACAGGCAAGGATGGGGAGGGCGTGGAAGCCTTGCTGTGGCTCCAGGAGCCCAGCAGATGCTGCTTGAGTGGAGTGTGACCCGTGAGGTTAGCGGTCATCGACAGTCTCTGACAGTGTCCCGTGTTCTCCTTGTTTCCAAAGTAGAATAATTTGTTGGCTGTTCGATGGCGCAGTCAGGAACCTTGGAAGCCCAAGACATGTAACCAAGTGGCTTCAGCCACTCCAGGTATGGCATGTACCTCAGATGGTGTCTTCTTCTGGGGGGGGGGCCTTAAAAAGTCATGGTAGCTGGGGTGTGTGCACGTGTGTGTGTGTGTGTGTGTGTGTGTGTGTGTGTGTGTGTGCGTGCGCGCACACACACACACAGGTGCAGAAAAAGAAAACAGAGCTAGTGTCAGCAAGAGTCTTGTTTGGAATGAGAATTTCAAGACTGTCTTTTTGATGCTGCATTGAGCCTGTCGTATTGTTTAGGTCACATTGGCTGTCCCAGCTTGGATGTTTGTAATTACCTGTGACTCACCTCTCCTTCTCCTGCCAACATCCCTCACGGTATCAGGGTCTGCTTAGAGCAGCCACCTGACTGGCCAGTTCCCTCCTAGTGCCTGCCAACCTCCGGGAGCAGAAGTACGCTGGGGTGTTTGCAACGACTGAGAGGGGCCGGGCAGCAACGTGAGAGGGATCCAGACAGAAGCTACCTTGGACCTTTCTGCACAGGTGAGGATTCTGTCCGTGGCTGCCTGGCCTGGGCAGCAGCTCGCCTGCACAGAACTGGGTTCGCCCTCCGTCTGAGCCCAGCTCCACACTGCTGTGTGCCCTTGGGTGCGAGGTGCCGACTCACACCTGACATCTAACTGTTTCAGGGAGGTGGGTGCGTGCTCACCCACACAACCCTTGCCAGTTGTCACACCCGCACGCTGCACTCACTATGTGTGGGCACTGCTCTTGGCTCTTCACACGGCCTTGTGACCTGGGTGCTGTTTCAGCTCTGCGAAAACCGTGCCATAGCCGCTTGGGTGTCCTTCCTGGAGGAGATACTGCTGTTGGCACTCTCTGTGGCACTGTGTGGCGGGGGATGGACACTGTCTGTACTTGGCCCCTCTACCAGAAGCCAAGTCCCCGTCCCGGCTGGTGCCACATTCTTACCTGTGACCTGCATGGAGACTCAGACAACAGAGGCAAACGTTTCACAGAACAGTTCTACTCCAAGTGGTTCCCTTCCCTTCTTTTTTGTTAAGACATGTGGCTCGAGGCCCACTCAGTTGAAAAGTAAATGGGCAAACAAGTGCATGAGTATGTGGCTCCTCAATCTGGTCATCCTTTTTGGTGAGTTTGTTCTGTAGAGTCTGGGCTTTGTTGGCTGACTATCCTGGCCCGTGGACGCTAGCTGGCGGTGTCAGTGTTTGGTGACAGGCTCAGGTGAGGCCTGTGTTGGAGGACACCCTGTCTTCCCTCCTGCCCTGGTGCTAGTCCTCTACAGTAGCCAGTGATGTCCAAGGTCACGATACTAACAGGACTAAGGTCTACCACCATGTGCCAGGCTCCGTGTCGCGCTCCCTCTATATAGCATGCCACATTCCCTCATGACAGCCCCTGAACAGCCTGCTAGCTGCTTCCGTGAGTCGAGCATGTGTGCGCTGGGCACCAGGCTCAGCCCTCCACATGCCACATATTCTGTAGATGTAGGAATATGTAAGATAAGAAGCTGACTGCGGCCGTGTGGTTCACGCGGGGCTCTTGGCTTTCAGTGGGACCACCTGTGGCAGCTTGGCTTTCCTGCAGGGATGGGTGCCGACTGAGCAGTTTTTGGTTTTGGGCTGATAGTTTTTTCTCTCCCTAAACCATGGCATCGAGGCCAGTTGGCTGTCACTAAAGGAGAAAAAACCCCACCCATGATTCTTATTTATTGTTTCTTATAATTACTTTCCCCCCAAATCATTTCCTGTCTTGATGCCATTCTCCCCAAACAGCGTAAATGACTTAGCTCCCTGGCGTGCTTTGGGGGCTTCACTGTTAGCGGGGGACTCTGGAGAATGATACTGTGACGGAGAATGACGGGTGGGGGGTGGGGGGTGGACTTGTGCTCTGTTTCTGCTTCATCTCCCTCTTAACTGTTAGAGCATGAAAGACGAGCCCGCGCTCCCTCAGGACTGTTTCAATCTCTCACTTTTTTGGTTTTCCATTCCTGGGTATCGGTTGTTTTATTTTTATTTTTGGAGCAGGGATTGATTGGGTGATGGTACGGATGGTTAAGAGGTAAGAGATCTATTTTTACACTTTATGCTAAAGAGCAAAAATAAACAAAGCTAAAATCTCTCAGGCAAAAGCCGTCTTAACTTTCAGTGCTTGCAGCAGTGACTGTCCTGCTGGCCTTCAACAAGGACTCACGACAGGGTCGGGCACACATGGCATGCATCACACAGGCCCCGCATTAACGCCAGCGTTTGGCCAATGTGAACTTCCCAAGTTGTGTGTTTCTGCCAACAGTGGCAAGCCTCTTTTCCCAGAGCACATCAGATGTTTACAGGGGCGGGTGGCCTCCGGTGTCTTCCCCACCCCGCCAGGCCTTCCCTGCCAGGCTGCTGGTTTTCTGTCACTCCCCTTCCTTCCCTGGAGGTGTAAACGTCCCTTACTGCAAGCTGCTGCGGCTGTTGTTTGGTTGTTTTGTCCTGCTCCCAGCCTCAGGTAGCTCCTTCCTTTGGGAAGTGCTGGCTGGCCTATTCGACCAGGCTGGCCTTGGAGACGTCTCTTAAAAAGACTCGGTGTGTCCTGTTGTATGTCTGAGAGGCCCTGGAACGTGCAAAGTTTTCTCTGTGCAAACATATGTCAGAACAGGTTTTCTTAGGCTCCAAGACTGTGTTTCTTGGCCAGAGGGAAAGTGGAATCTGTAGACTTTAGAATCTGAAACCTGAGATAATCTTTACATGATCGATAGCCTGTTGGTTTTGTTTAGCCACATCTTCAATATTGTCAGTTCCAGTTAAGCATGCCTTAGTCCCTGGAGTCCCCGACCTCTCCCAGGTACTTGGCTCTCAGTGCTGGCGTTTACAGCCGGGTGCTTCTTGATGAGAGGCTTAAGGGTGACCCAGGGGCCCAGACAGGTTAGGGAGAGCCAAATGAAGGGGGGGTGTTTCTACTGGGACACTGTACTGGCTTCCAGAGAGTTCTGAGCAGGGACTTCAAAACAAAGACCTTGCATTTCCTTCCTGCTTCTTTCTAGCCACTGTTAGTTTTGGACTGTCTTGAGCTGGAGTCCTCGATCGGATTCTGAAGATAACCTGGATGGCACACTCTGAGATTTTTTCTCTTGTAAGATAGAATCAGGCTCATCTGTCCTGATTGGGTGATGCACTGAAAAAGTGCTTTAATCTGCACTCGTTTTCGCGGGGGTGTGCGGGTGGGCTGTGTGAACTGAGGCCTTGACCTCAGAGCCTGAGCCCAAGCCCTAGGATGAAGCTGGTGGTCTCTGTCACCCGAGTGTGTGCCCCACACCCTGTCCTCACGCTGAGCCGAGGAATTGAAATGCACCAGCACAAAGGGTCCCCACGCTCTGCTCCTCCTACAGAAGTTTGGGATCCACACGCCGTGTGAAGACGCCATGAAGATGTACATAGGAAACGCCAGGCACGGGAACTTCGCCCAGCTCCTTGTGGATGGCAGGTCTCAGGGTCAGTCTTCGCGCAGGACTGAGGCACTGTCTTCAGTCCCACTGCTCCAGTGAGCACTTGACTGTGGAAGCCACACCCAGGCCTGTTTACCTTGCGGAGCATAAAGCCCTGACTTACCCCTAAATACACGTGACGATAAAATTTATTGTGACATGCAGTCATTATACTTTGTTATGAGAGGTGAAGTCAGAGACCTGGATGAGTGTTGGGCCCCACATATCCAAGTGCTGCCCTGGGAAGTGTCTTTAGGGGAGAGATTAGTCATTGTCTCCCCACTTTCCTAGGGCCCCACTGCTTCATCGTTCCCGTCCGTGACGAAAGTGGAAGCTTGTACCCAGGAGTGACTGCAGTTGACATGACGTACAAAGACGGTGAGTTCCTAGGAGACCCCTCTTCTACTCTCATTGCACCTCCTGCCTGCTCTCCACTCATCCAGGGACAGTTCAACCTCCAAAGCAGTGAGGCGGAGAAGGCCACTTCTGAGGCCTGGCAAGCTGTTTCTGCAGAGCTGTCGGAGGCTATCACAGAGGCCCCTGCTCATGAACGTGCGTTAGGCTTGCTTCTGCCCGGCTTCTTGGATTCCCTGGAGATGAGGCAGCTCTGCCCTGAGTTGTTTCTTACCCCTTCTCCTGGACCTGGGGACTCTTAAAGGGCAGGTATAAGCTTTCTCTTTCCTGCCCCCGAGTCACCAGGCCTATGGGATGTCCTCAGCTCAGCTTAGTGGATTATTTTGCTAGGGCTATTGTCCCAGTTCCGGAGGTGACAAGTCTGGGACTAAGATGCTGGCAGGGTTGGTTCCTTTTGAGGGCTCTGAAGGAGGACCTGTCTCATGCCTTCTCTTTGTCTTATAGGTAGATGGCTCTCCTCATGTTCACATGGCTTTCTCCCCATGCACACATCTGTGTCCAGATTTCTCCTTCCTACAGGGGTCTTAGTCATCTGGACTAGGCCCACCCTAATGACCCCATTTTAAGTCACCCCCCTCTATAAAGACCCCATCTCCAAGTAAGATGCTGTCCACAGGTCCTGGAGGTGAGGGCTCCAACATATGAATCTGGGTTGGGCACAGTTCAGCTGTAACGCTTGGTGATGGCAGGCCGCATCTGTGGACTCCACTGGTCACCCTCAGCTGAGACCAGGCCAAGAGACAGGTGGGGCAGAAGGAGCAGAGAGGGGAAGGGAGAGCAGAGGGGGAAGACAAACCTTTGGTGGAGGGGTGGTTTTGCACTGGCCCCTTAGACTTTCTCTACCCCTGACCTCTGCATGGTGGCTGCAGAGCAGCTGCCGGTTGAGTGTCAAGAGTCTCCCGAGGGGACCGCCTTCACTGGCCCAGCCCTGAGACGATGCCTCAGTGTCAAGTGTTCCTGGGAGCAGAGGGTGACTGGTCTTGTGGAGCAGTGCCGGTCCTGTCCTGGGGTGCTTCCAGTGCAGGTGTGCCCTTGCCAAGGGGCAGCATTATCCTTGGGATGTGGCTAAAGAGCGATGGCTTCCTCCAGATGAAGGCTTCCAAGGACAAGGTGGATACAGGGCGGGCCTGGCTCTGACAGGGTCACAAGGAATCCCTATCGTTCGTGTGGCATCTGCTGGTCTCTCAGTCATTTGGATGCACACTTGCCCAATGTTGGGGAGGAGCCTAGGCTCTGCCATCCTGGGCTGTGGCCTCCTGTCCCTCTGTGTCCAGCTGATGGTCTTTCTGTTGCTGAGCATGCTCCCTTTTCTGTGACAGTGGCCACTCAGGCAGGCTGCTGAGGCCTCCTGACGCCCTCACAATTCTTCAAGGAAACAAGCAGAACCCCCACCCCCACCCCAGATAAAATGCATCCCCCGTTCTGGAAGGGAATAAATGGTTCTGCACGGAGTAGGGCCACCAAAGATGCAGGGATGTATTTCTGATGCTCGCCTGGATTCACCCTGCAGCTGTGTTCATGTCTGTTCTCTCTAGGTTTGCGCGATGTGGATAATGGGATTTTAACATTTGACACGGTTCGAGTACCAAGGGACAACCTCCTGGCTGGGTGAGTACTTCCTCCTAGCTCAAAGTACTGTGCCACGGCCTTCTGGTCTCCCACCGGCCAGCTCTTGGTGGCACGGGCAGGTGGCACATCACAACCATGCCTGTGAGTTTACTGACAACTCACCGGAAGCGTAGATGAGCTGACTGAAAAAATCGAAATGATCCAAGATGCTGCTACCCAGACACAATGCGTGTTGTGCTTTAACACATAAGTCTTTAGGCTGTCCTTCCTGATGATGTATCTAAAGAGAGAAACATGTTTAAATTTTGCAGAGCCACTGTTATACACTCTATTTCTTATAACTTGTAATCTCTGTTTAGCACGACATGTACAAAGTCTCTGTGAAACAGTAAGTACACACACGCGTGGTCTTTTTTAACGTTGCCACAACAGACCGTTAAATAACTATGTGATCAATCCTTTATTGTTGGGCATTTAGGTTGTTTTCTTTCTTTCTTTTCCTTCCTTCCTTCCTTCCTTCCTTCCTTCCTTCCTTCCTTCCTTCCTTCCTTCCTTCCTTCCTTCCTTCCTTCCCTCCCTCCCTCCCTCCCCTCCTCCTCCTCCTCCCCCCCTCCTCTTTCTTTACCATGCCTTGCCTCTCCTCTCCTCTTCTCAACTCTTCTCTATCATAAACCAGTGAATGTTACTGCCTCTGCAGGTGGCAGGAGGTAAGGCGCCACCTTTTAACCTGCGGGGCTGTTTCAAGTAGCACTGCTGGGTGGATAATGTCACAGGTGCTCAGTGTCACCTCCTAGCTCCCTCAGTGCTGTCCAAGTGGCTAAACAATGAGGTGACGGTGGCTTCTTCAGGTACAGTCCAGGGACTCACAATGCTTTTCATGGAGGCTCAGAAATGCCAACGACTTCACTTTTCTCAGCAGCGTTTCCTGCGTCCAGTGGAAATCGTGCAGTCTGTGAAAAGGCCTCCAATCGGGCTGGCTCCCTGCTTTCTTGTAGACTTCCTTTTAATGTCTCACTTTTTTGTTTCCTGTAATTTCTCGCCAGCAGGTAAGTGTCATAGGTGCCAAAAGTTTAAGAAAAATGTGGGGGAAACAAACTTAGAAAGGACCAAATTCTCTTTGTTAGCTTCCCCCCTGCTCCCCTTTTCCCCGGAAGGCCCCTGGGAACTGCTCCGAGACAGAGGACCAGCCAGCCCCTTCCCTAGATGCCTTCATGGTCCCTGACCACTGATGGCATCATTCCACTCAGGAATGGGGAGGAGGCAGGAGCACTGAGACTTGGAGCCTCCTATGTCTGGCCCATCCTTTAGGGTCTCAGTGGCCTGCACTGTCCTGCACCAGAAGCCAGACTTACTGGCTTAGCATCTATCCAGTGCACTAGAGAGTAAAAAGTAGATTCAACCAGAAAGAAAAACTACAGAGAGCCGCATGGTCTGTAGGAGACGTGGACATACCTAGAATATTCTTTGAAAAGCCAGACTTGATTTTGAAGCCATGCCATTGGCATTGAAACTGCTTCCCCTGGCCCACACCCCCCCCCCGCCACTCCCCACACATTCACACACAGAACAGCAGCAGAAAAATAGCTGTTTTAAGGGAGAAGTCCCACCCTGGGGGCCTGCTTCATCATTTGATCAAAAATGGGACAATGAAGAGTTATAGAGATTCAGTGAAATCCCTAGGAAAATCCCAGCTGTCTTTACTTGTGGAAATGGAGAAAGTGGTCTTAACATTCATATGGAAATACAAGATATTCAGACAGCCAAAACAATCTCAATAAAGGAAAACACAGCAGGAGGACCCACGCTTCCAATCTGTAAACTCACTACGAATCTACAGCAATCAAGACAGTGCGGTGTCACACACACACACACACAGAGGATATATGTATATAATATATATGTAAGTATACATATAATAGGACAGAGTCTAGAAATAAACCCTTACATTTATGGTCAGTTAATACTCAGCAAGGGTGACAAGGCAATTTAATGGGGAGAGAACAGTCTTTTCAACAAATAGTGTGGGGACAACCGGATATCCACACACAAAAGAATGAAGCTGGGCTTTTGCCGCATACCATATATAAAAATAAACTCAAACTGGACCACGGATCTAAATGTAATTTCTTATTACATGTGATACCAAGTACAAGCAACCAAAGAAAATAGATAAATAGACTTTGTCAAAATTAAAAAAAACTTTTGTGTTTCAAGGGATGTTATAAATAACGTGAAAAGACAATCGACAGAATGAGAGAAAATGTTTGTAAATCATGTATATCATAAAAGCATCTAGTATCCATGGTATAAAAAGAACCATTACAGTTTAACAATAGACAAGACAAATGATCCAATTAAAAATGGGTGAAAATCTTAATAGACATTTCTCTGAAGAAGACCTACCAATGGCCAACAAGCACAAGAGAAGACACTGAACTTCATCGTCATTAGGGAAATGCCAATCAAAATCTCAACGAAAGACCCCTTCATACCGACCCTTGTGCTGTAACATGAGAGTCTTGTTGGTGAGGATGCGGGGCCATCGGAACGCTCGCACGTCCCTGGTGGGATGGAAGGTGGTCTTGGCTACTTGGAAAGTTCCTGGCGGTTCCTCAGAGATTTGACGCTTTCGTATGACTCAGTGATTTTATTCCTGGTATGTATGGCGACATCATTCACCTGAGAATCGAAAATAGACGTCCGCCCCCAAACTGTACACTGATGTTCATAGCACAATTATCCACAATAGTCAAAAAAGTGGAAATGACCCAAATATCCATGAACCAATGAATGAACGGATAAACAGAACGCAGCGAGTCCGTGCAATGCATTGTGACTCGGCCATGGAAATGAAGGAGGCGTCGGCACTACTTCCCGTGTGGAGTCGAGAGCAGCGCTCTGTGAGGGAAGCCAGAGCTGAAGCCCTGTGGCGTGTGGTTCCACAAACTACAGGGACAGAGCCGCTGCGGGGCCAGGACTGGGAGGCATGGCGCATGGCTTCCTTTTGGGGTGATGCAGCGTCGGAGCTAGATAGCGGTGACGGCTGCACAGCTGTGAATATGCTGACAACCACTGAACTGTGTGCTTTGAAAGGGGGATTTTTATGGAGTGTGAACTACAGCTCTACCATGAAGAAGGGATGGATGGGCAGGCAGTCTTCACACGCAGGCTCTCGTGTCCGTTTGATGGCTGCACTCCTCATACCCATCTTAGTCAGGGGTCACTGCCGCGTCCCAGCCCGGGAGTGGAGGAATGCCTGCTTTTCCCTTTGTCAGTGCCTCCTGGGAGGACAGTTTTCCTGTCCCCACCCTGCTATCCCCTGTGGGAGGTCACAGGATGTGTAGGCCCAGGAGCCCTCTGGGGTACGAAGGTGGGAGCTGCCTGACCTCATTGCGGGTGGTGTCGTGTTTTTGTTGACCAGCCCCTCCCCCCCACAGGTTCGGTTCACTGGCTCCAGGTGGGCAGTACTACTCCCCTACTGAGGACAAGAGGGCAAGATTCAACGCAATGCTGGCAGCATCGACCCCTTTGAGACTGGCAGTGACTTTCCAAGCTATGGGTGCCATGCAGGTAGGGGACACTGATTTAATTTACTTGGCTGTTCATTCTCTGCGTGTCCCAGGGCAGGTAGCAATTCCAGAAGCTGAGCTTCCCCAGCCACAGGTGATGTAACGTGGCTGTTGGCAGAGTAGAGAGTAGGGGTGCCTGTTGGCTGCACACAGGGAGCATTCCTGCACACTCTTACCTTGGGGTGCCGTCCATCTGTGGCCCAGATGTGAGCCACTGACCATGCTGGGAGGAACACGGCATTGTGGCAGCAGAGCCACAAAGGATGACCCAGGAGAACGTCTGGTCATGTAGGTGAGGCTGGCATGTCTTGGTGAGTCCTCTGGGGAGCGCAAATGCTCACAGGGCTGTTTGGGGTGTGGCATCCACACAGTAGGGCAAGTCAGTGAGGCCAGACCTCCAGAGGCCATCTGCCCTGCTTCCTCCCATATACTAGTTTGGAAAGAGCAGCCCTAGGAGAAAGCTCTGGAAGGTCCCCTTGCCCTCAGTGCTCTGCAGTGTTCTCTGGGCCCACTCCATCTGTTTGCCTGAGGGAAGAGCTGATTTAAGCTCCACTGAGCTAGTGAAGCGGGAAGAAAAATTAAGAATCCCAGGAATACACACTTTTTGTATAACCTGATGTTGCTATCAACAAGGAATAACTTTCATCTGTCCGGCTCTGAGATGACAGCTCGCAGTCTTCTGAATAGCAGGGACACCCTTTCTCACTCACACCTGCCAGGTCTGTCCCTCCACAGGAAGCCTGTCTGACACCGGCCTCCCTGTGTGGTGCCCTTCCTGCCAGTGGGCACAGCTGTGATGCTGAAAAGACCTCAGTGCTGGGCCGTGACCTGACGCCTGCCACACGCACTGCCCCCTGCGCCTGGGTTTTGGCGGCTCTTGAAGGGGACTGACTGGTGGGTGTGCAGTTCTGAGGTCTCTGGAGAGGGGTGGCTCAACCAGTGCCCTTAGCTGAGCGGGCAGAGGGGTGAACGAGGCCCCAGGAGAAGCCTGTGCTGCTGGCAGGGCAGGTATCACAGTGCTGAGGAAACCGACCTTGTGTTTGAGTCTGAAATAGAGGCCGTTTCAGCCATTTTCAAGACTCCAGAAAGAGGTGGAAGGAGAGCAGCCAGATGAACCTGGGATGGGCTATAGGGAAAATAGGACAAACTTGGTCAGGGTCATAAGGAACCGTGACAGCAGCCTGTGGGGTCCCTGTGAGGAGAGTGTGGGGAGCATATAAACATGTGCTGGTCAGAAGCTGGGCAGGTGATGCTGTGTGTGGACATCATGCACCTGCGACCCTGTTAGCTTGTCCAGGCTGGTGACAGAGTCCCATCGGGCAGGCATGGGATGTGTGCACAGTGCGGGGGCTTGTAGGAAAGGGCTGATGTTAAATGTCCCCAGACCTGGAGCGGGGGTGGTGCAGGGAGCAGAGAGAGAATGAATGACTTTGAAAAGGCGCCCCTTATCCATTCTCCTGCTGACCCTGGAGGGCCTTGGGGGCCACTTTGGGCGTCGGACATACATACTTCATCTCCGGCAATGTACAGGCCTACTTGTGACCACAGGTGCTGAAGCCAGGGACCCTGGGCCCCCGTCTCAGCCAGACGTGACCAGCCGCGGGGCCATAGATAGCTCTCTTTGTCTCAGTTTCTTCATTTGCAAAACAGCCTTCTACCAATGGCGAGGCACCAGTGAAGAGTTGTGTGCAGTGCCGGCGCTGGGTAGATGCTCGGTGGCCCAGAGCTCTTGCTGGTGTGATAGCTGCCACTGTTGTCGCCGTGCCTGGGGAGTTAGGAGTTGGCTGTGGGCAAGGGCCAAATGGGCTTTTTCACGAAACCCATGACTGGAACCCTGGCTTCCAGGTGGCAAGTGGGTCTGACGCATTTGCAGAGGCCCCGGTGTCCCTCTGATTCCTAGGTATCTGAAGGAAAGCACAGTGGCCCCAGGTGGCAGCTGCCTGCTTGGGAGGTAGGTTTGCCAGGTCCCCTGGCAGAGCTGGTAGGGCTGGGCACTGCGTGGTTGGCTTGACGGACAGCAACCCCAGCCTCTGCCCTCATCACCAGCATCTGGGCAGATCATCGCCTACGGCTCCGACACATGACAGATGTTTTCTGGGCTGTAACCTGAGCTGGGCCTGCTCATCCGCTCTCACAGATCCCTTCCCTGGTGTGCATTCCTTACGCATTAGGAAACTGTCACCTCGGCTCCCCATGGTGACATCCACTCAAGGCTGAGAGTGCAGGGCCCTTTTAAACTTTGCCCAGATGTCTTGCTTTTCGTGGTTACCTCTCATTTCCACAGCACTTCTTAGTACTTTCAGATTTTCTCTTAAAGCCTTGCCATAACAGCCGTCCTCTCATTTGTGTCCAAAATGCCGTGCCAAATTAAATGATTAGCAGGAACAAAAGAACAGAAACTAAGATGTTTGGCAGGGGTGGGAGGAGGGGGTTGGGGGGAGGCTGGGCCGCCTTTTCAGAAGAAGGAAGGAGACTGGGGAAAGTCACCGGGAGTCTGGAGGCCGAAGGAGAGGGAAGCCCTTTCCTCCCATACAGAACGATGGGTTTTACGTCTCCCTTTCTCTCTGTTGTCCTATCCTGGGCACTGTCCTTCATGTTGGCTGTGTATGTGCATGGTCCCTCACTGAGCTGTGAGTAGGCCCCGTGATCACTCATTTGCAGGTGGGAACCAGGCACTGTGACACATGGGGACACACCACTGGGTCTGTGTGGTGGACACCAGTAGGACTGCCCCTGCGGGCACATGGTTTGTAGGAGGCAGACATGCTCACTAGGCATTGGGGGGATGACATCCGCCCAGCAGACTGCCAAGGGCAGTTTCTGCTGTTCTTATTCGCCGAGTGAGGTGACCAGCTGGCTCTTCCTTGTCTCACCAGCTTTTGCCACTCTACTGTGTGCTGGGTGAGGTCTTGGTGGTGGGGATAGGCTCAAATCCCCTCTGGGCTTGGACGGGTGGCCAGGGTGGCTTGGAGGACAGTGGGGAGAGTCTTTGGGCCTCCTGAGCTGTGGAATGCCCTGCAGAGGACAGATGCTGGGAGAAGATGGCGGGTCGCATGACTGTTCCTCCAAGCAAGGGCACCACTCCCAGCTGCAACGAGGGCAGGGAGGAGACCTCATGATGATGACCCCCAGAAACAGACTATGGGTCTGCTGCTGTTGCTATGGATGCCATGACACTGATGGTGCTGGAAGACACAGTAGTGTAAGCTGGGATGGGCAGCCTGTGCAGCATGGGCACGCATGGCAGGGGGTGCTGGGCGTGTGGAGAGCTATTGAGTTACTTGGTTACAGCTCGAGTTGTGGAAGGCTGTGAGTGGGCCACTGAGCCTGGGGTTAGGAGGCGCCTCCCATGGGTGAGAGGAAGGTACCATGTGGTGTGATTCAGGTGATATGAGTGGAATTGATATGCTTGGAGACAGATAGGTATGAGCCTGCTCCAAACTCCACAGCGAGGCCACTCAACCTCGGACTCTGGAAACAGCTCTCTGGATTGACATCCCACATGTTCTGGCCTGGGCAAGACCCCGAACCTTTGTGTGCCTCTAAGAATAATAACAGTACTTCCTCCCAGAGTGGTGGGAGGCCCAAGTGAGTTGATAATGCAGGGGGCTTAGACAGTGCCCGCGTGTGTTGTACCATCAGCACACGCAGGCCGTCAGCACTGTTACAGGGATGTGGGCGCCTAAATGGTCAAGTGTAGGCATAGCAGTGGTTAGCATGACACATGAGGTCTCAAGGGTCGCAGAGGGTCACGCTCACCTCTTGATGGTCCTGGCTTCTTGGAGCTGGGGAGAGAATGATGAGACTGAGTCTGGATGCAGGTGAAAAGTGGCTGTGGGCAGGGCCAGCCATGTGTGCGGGATGGGGCAATGGGGTCTGTGCCATGTGGCGACCTCCTAGGCTTCTGTGAAGGACACATGGTCTTGAGAGAAAAGTAGAGAGATGGAAAGAGCATCCTTGAGCCATAAAAGGTTGCAGTACGGAAGGCTGTGGCAGCTCTCTCCGTCTCCTGGGGCTGGGGAGAGGGCAAAGGAGGAAACTAGTTTCAGAGGGACACTTAGAACTGGTGAGAGACACAGAGCCTTTCTGACAGGGAGTTTGTTGGACATAAGAATGGTCTGGGGAAGGTGGTCACGTCCACTTTTGCAAGACAGTCTGTCCTCTCTGTGGGTGACCTTTCTGAGGCCTCTGACTGAAAGGGTTCGTGGGGAATTAGAACAGTGCAGAGGAGCTGAGCCATCTGAGCCTCCCTGAGTCAGAGCTGGCACTTTAAACCTGGGGCATAGCAGAGCTGTGACATGGGCCTGCGTGGTGCTGGGGGAGGCTGTGTGTCCCTGCAGCCCTCTGTCTGGCTTTCGAGCTTTCCCTTCACCTGGGCTCTGACATGTCCCCAGTGATGTCCCTGACATCCCTGTTTCGACCCTGGTGTTTGGCTCCTGCACTGGGCTTGGCAGTGCTGTCTGCGCACTCCGGTTGCTGGCCAGTGTGGGGGATGGCCGAGGTGGGGGATGGCCAGCTCATGTCAGAGCTTGACATTCTATTGGCCTTGATAACCCCACACATTTTCCCTGAGTTGAAACTTGCTCAGTCTCCTTAGATTGATAACATCAATTTACGTGGCTACTGTGATAAAGCTATCAGGGTTTTGTCCATTTAATTCTTGCTAGGAGGTCACCTACTTTTATTTTCTTCTGGAACAATTTTATGTTCATTACTTCCTGTCACTTAGATTGATCTAATTTTTATTATTGTTAACAGAACATTTAAGGGGCAGAGATCATGCCTTTTTATTTAGTTTCAGTGCAGGGTCTAGGAGAACACTAAATACCATGCAAGTATTTTTACTCTTCCATCCACACATCTACCCATCCATCCGTCTGTCCGTCCATTCATCCATCCATCCATCCATCTATCCGCTGACTCATCCCACTATAAAGACTGAATGTAGGCTGACTAGATCATGTATGATTTAGTAGTTAATGCAAAGCTATGGAATGTGCTAGAGAACAACAGTCATCTACCTGATGGACACCATATTTTAGGGACCCCCCCAGGCAGAAGTGTGTAAGGAGAGACCAGAGGCATCCATCACCTTCCCGAGCCTGGCCCTCTTCCAGGGGAAGGCTCAATCAGGAGCATCTCAGTCGGTCTTGTGCACCTAAGGGTTCAGCGTGGCGACTGGAGGGCATGGCATTGGGTAGAAACCAGCTCTCTGAAAACGAGCTCTGTGAGGCCTCTGCCCCAGACTATGGGTGAAATGGAGGGTGCAGTGAGGGAAGGTATGGGCCCTCTGGAGCACTGTCTTGAAAAGCTGACTGATGTTTATCCTGCTGACACCTCTGTGCTGTGGCCAGTCGTCTATTCTCACGGAGGCTCGCTCGTCCTGTGTTGGCTGCGTGAGTGTCTTTTACACATTGTGTGCGCTTTGAGGAAGCAGATTCAGACTTCTCCTGGGGTGGACATTATTCTTTCTCTAGTGTCCACACAGTCTCAGTCTCTCTCTCTCTCTCTCTCTCTCTCTCTCTCTCTCTCTCACACACACACACACACACACACACACACACACACACACAACTACACAACTGGGGGAGCAAAGTGGCAGGACTTGCTCGAAGGCTGGGCAAATCGGATGGGGTTTTGGCCTGGACCGTCCTTGGAGGGGCCATCTGGAACTAGTTTCCAGTTTTCTGCTGCAGAGACTTCCTGGGGTTGACCACCAGAGGGTAGCAAATACCAGTGATGGCTCCCAGAACATTTTTCCTTCACAGGTAACATACTTCTGTATGTCAGCCGTGCTGGGCTTAGCTCCTTACCTGCCATGAGTGTCGATTTTACAAAGTGGCCAGTCTATGAGTTGGCATCATCGGCTGGGTAACTGTCTGGTCCAAGACCAGGACTGTGACTGGGATGTGGCATATCATGACCACTCTTGAGGATAAACACACCTATTTGTAGCATTTTGGGTGGGTGTGAAATGATTATTTTTTGTGTGGTGTTTCCATGGCAGTTACTTATGTTTTCAACAACTGCAATTCAAACATTTATTTTAAAAGAGATATACCTGCTTCCTTTTCCTCCAAAGACTAAAAAGCTAATGATTCAGGTGGACCACAGAGAACCATTTGAAATGGAGATTTCATATGACCTGACTATTGAAAAAATCTCCAGTTTGATTGACCTCGATTCCTAAACATGCACTGAATGCTTTCCTTACAAAGGTCCCTTTGTAATGAACATTATTGAAGGAGACGCTGGGCAGTAAGCAGAGATGGCCCGAAGCAGGCCTGGCCCTCCTGGGGCTCATGGTGTGTCTGGTGGTTGAGCAACTATGGTGCTGGGAGGCAGTCTGGGTGGAGAAGCCTCCGGGCTTGTGCTGGCGGGAGGGGCAGTGGTGGTGTTGAGGACACGTCACAGCAAGGGAAGTAGGAGGTTTTCATGGTTGGAAGGGACCCGAGCGAGCAGATTCCAGTGCATGCCTTTCACAGAGAAGTTTCTGACGAGGCCTAACGAACCTCGCTGATGCAAGGCCCTGGGAGCCAGCATCCAGCCCTTCCCCATCAGGGCTGCATTTGCAGATGGACGGCTGAGAGCACGTGATGTGCAGAGCTGCTGCCTGCGGTGGCTTCAGGGAATGTTAGAAGTCTGGGATTATGATGGCGTTTTTAGGAACACAGCTCCCTTCCTCTAAGGTGTCAGAGGCTGAGCAAGCCTGGTGAGGAACCTCAGTCTCTCACGCCCTGAGTTGTGGCAGTCGCAGCTGTGAAGGAGGTGGTGCTGCTGTGGCTAGTGTGACTTTCAGGGCCCAGGTCCTGCTTTGTGGGCGTGCCTTCATCAGCTCTAGCAGCCGGCTCACCTGGGCCAGGTAGAAAGGCTGCCAGGCTGCAGCTGTGAGGAGCCTCATCACCTCAGGAACTCTGTTGACGCTCCAGAGAGTATCGTCATTGTCACCCGGGAGGTTAGAGATGGGTGATTCCTTAGGAACTGTCCCTGATATTGCACGTAGTGTGGCTGCTTGTATAGCTCCTGTCCCCTTCTTTGCTCCGCATTTCCTTCCTCCATTCTGCTATCCCTGTGGACGAACCCATCTTCCCGCAGTCCACACAGAGAACAGCCGCAGCAGCTCAGGCTGCAGCAGACGTGTGACTGACACGTCTCGAGTGTGTCCCTGCTCTAGGGTCCCAAGTGCTGCACACATGTTGCTCTGAGTCGGCCCAGCAGCCCTGGGAGGCAGGTGCTGTCACAACCCCCATTTCAAGGTGAGAAAATTGGTACATAGCAGAGGTAACAGCCCTCACGGGGTGTCCTGGGGCTTGCACGTGGCCTCCTGCCAGGCCATGATCCTGACCCCGACCCGCATGCGGGGACTGCCTTCGCCCTTCTCCAGGGAGCGGGCCTCTGTGGTGCATGGCGCCTGCTTCCTGGCACGCCTACCACCTTGGCGCACACTTGTGTTTGCTTTGGTTAATCAGACCAAACCAAAGCAAAGCAAACCAACGATTAAAAAAATCTGTTGTCTGCATATAAAACCATGGAGATTCCACCCAAACTGGGATTTGGCAGAAGCCAAGTGTTTAGCCGCCGGGCCAGGGTCCAGGCTTCCTTCTCTGACGTGACTGGGGCCCTATTCCTTTAATTATGGCACTGCCAACTCTGCCTGATGGCCTTGTGTCACTGTGGTCCCGAGCACCCGTGTGCTGGGAGCTGGATGGGGAAGGGAGGTGGGCTGCTCCCGCCTTTGCATGCATTGTTTTTTCCTTTGTGGGAAAAGATCCCTTTATAATGAACATTATTGAGTGTGTTCAACCTTGAGCTCCGTCCAATGGAATGATTTTGAACACCTGTGCCTACCACACTGAAGTTTAATAAGCCAAAAATGTTCACACTTCCTTAGGTAAATTAAGAAAGCAAACTGGGTTGTTTAAATTGGTCGCCACACACCCCTTATAGGGAATGGGAAGCAAAGTGATGGTCAGTGGGATGTTTGTGTATTACACCTCTCCTATTTACCAACCCCAGACATTGCCATGTCTCTGCTACGAGAGGTGGGGGGTCTTGTTCACCGATATAATACCCCACTTCTGTTCCTTCTTTCAGTTTTTCCCCTCGCAAGTTTTTATTTTTATTTTATTATTTTTACTTCTCCCCGGATGGCCACAGTTTCTATAAATATTCTTAAACCTCCATTTCTTATGCAAACAACCCTGTTTCTTGACCCCTTTCCATCTGCTCCCCTCCTCTGTTGGTAGGACCCCTGACCTTTATATTGTCAAGGCTGAAGCTTTGACATTTTATTCTGTAACCATAATCTAACCCCCGGACTTCAGGTAATGGCATCATGGCCGGGGCTCTGAAGCACTGTTCTCTGTGGAGTCATGCTGTATCTGAGGGACTGCGAGTTCTCTCTGCAGGTCCAATGTCGTGACACCTTTACAACTGGAAGAACAACATTCTTAGCATTGGGGTCAAATGGACTCACTTCTTACCCTCTATAAATTACCCCAAAATTATGTCCCATTTTTGTTTGCTTGGTATTGAAGTCATCGTGTTTTTGTAGATATTTTGGTTTCTTCTAGAGTTTCTGACTACCTTTTTTTTTTCTTGTTGGGACAGAAACATGTCTTCATCACCATGTCACCATATCAGTAACATCTTCCAGCTTCTTGTCCATTTTGTCTGTTGCGTGGAACCCATCCCATAACTCTCCCTGAAGTTCTGATGGAGCCCACACTGATTTTTTATTTTAACTTGATCTATAACATCACATCGATTTCTAAGCCTGGTACACGGTGATCACCATGTAAATGTTTCTTTCAGTGGATTTATGGGAGTGGTTCAGCTTTTTCTTATATTCCCCCTTGTCCTTTTGCGTAGTTTCCCTCTGGAAGGCGTAGGAGTGGTCATATTTGGATTCTTTGTATGAAATATTCTATATTTTACCCTCGCATTTGATCAATAGTTGAGCTGAGACTTCTAAGTCAGAATCATCATCCTTCAGACTTTAAGATGTTGCTCTGTTGTCTTCCAGCATCAGGTTTGGTAGTGGAGAGTCTCATAGCTTCCTGTGTGAGACCTGCACTTCATCTCTGGAAGCCGTCGGTCTAGGTTTGTGAAAATTTCTCAATAACGTGTCTGGTTTTTTATTTATCCTGCATGGCACTTAGTAGGCTCTTTCAGTTCAAAAACTAGTCTCTCTCTTTATTCTGGGGATTTTTTTTCCTACTATTTTTTTTTTTTTTTGGTAATTCTATTTGACCCATTTTTCCATGTTTTCTCAGAACTCTAATTATTTGGAGGTTGAAATTTTTGTCTTGATAGCTGATTTTGACTTTCCCCCATATTTTATACAGGGTTTGCTGAAAATTTTTCTGATTACACATTTTTAATTCATACAATTATTTTTAATTTTCAAGAGCTCTTTCTCTTATCCCCTTTCCATTGGGATGTTTTTCTTTTTTAGATGCAGTTGCTTCTATAATTTCTCTGTAGGTATCCACTGGAGATTGCTTTTCAGAATTGTTTCCCTGAGTTATCTATTTATGCTCCAGGGTCAGTTGGGGTCAATTATAGGGATAGAGAGTGTTGGGGGCAGAGGAACTGAAACCAGCAATTACAGTCACTGCGAGGTTAGGGGAACTATGAGCAGGATCAGACCAAGGGCCGCCGGGGTGAGAAGTTGTGGTGCTGTCTACCAGCTGAGCAAGCCGACGGGGGAGCCAGTGCCATAACACAAGAAGATTCATGAGCCATGTAGTCTGTGAAGGAAGGATTACCTGTGCGATGAGGACATGATCAGATTTGCATTTTAGACAGACTGTCACGCAGGTAGGTAGAGGATAGAGGGGTGAAGCACTGGCAACTGGGATGATGATAATGGTCCAAAGAAGGCGTGAGACATGGCTGGTATGGAAGGGGTGGCGAGAGAGCATGGCGCCTATGCAGGAGGCAGAATGGAGAGCATGCGGGGGCTGATGGGATGTGAGAGACCAAGCATGACGGCAGGTGTGGCTTTGCTGACTGTGGCTTGAGCTCATTCAAGGCGTTAAGTGGCAGGCACCTCTCCTGCTTCCATCAACAGCGATTTTCCTTGAAAGAAGCGAGTGCTTCCACTGCCTTCACTCACTCACCCAGCTTTCTGGGAAGCTTGATAGTAAGATCTGGGGCTCCCCTTGACCTTCCTCTTTCTCCTTCTTTAAGGAGTAGGTATAAAAGGGGCCCATGGAAGGCTCCTCCTCCATGGAGACCTCCCTGTCCAGTGCAGCAGCAGGAATACCTGGGCAGCTGTGTCTGAGGTTGAATGGGATATTAGCAAGCCACTTCCTCTAGCCTGACTTGCATCAGTAAGAAAGGTAATATTTTGGCCCACATTTGCTGTTCCTTGGTTTATTTCTCAATTTGTATAGAAGCCAGGTGGGGGTGCCTCAGAAACCCTAATACAGGGATCATGGAAGGAGGGAATGTTTATATTTGAAATGTTGGTGCTGCTACATCCCAGTGAGAAGCACAGTCCCCTGCCCCTGTAGGATATGGGGCCTTACTTCATTGCTACACAGTTAGGGGTGATGGGGCAGGAAGAGATGTGGAATCCTGCCTGTATTACGGGAAATTCCCTCAAGGTCAGACTTGACTTGAGTTTGGAGAGGTGGCTGGAGCAGGAGAAGGTAAATTGAGGAACAGGCACTTCCTGCCTACAAGGTGGGCCCTGGGCAGGGAGGGCTTCTGTGGAACCACCTTTATTTGCTGATCAGAAGACTCAGGGGCAAGTAGGTCTTGCCCAGGGTCCCCAGTTTCTGAGGCTGGTCATTGGGAATGTCAGCTTCAAGATGTAGGACATGTTATCCACTCTGGACTTAGAACAGAGCCTGGCACTTAGCTGAGCACTTGCTAGATGAGTGGGTAGATGGTTGGATGAATGGAAGGATGATGGATGGATAGATGGATAGGTGTATGGATGCATGAATGCATGACTAGAAGGATAGATGAGTAGACAGATGGATACAGTGATGAAGGGAAGGCTTCTTTGGTAGAGAAAAAAAATCAGTCTAGATCACAGCTCTGTGGATGTCAGATGTGGGCCATTTTGTGGCATTTTAAATGTATTAAGGGCACTAGAAACCTGATTTTACTCTTAAAAAAAAAAACAAAACAAATAAAAGCAAACGTTCTCCATCTCTCAGGTGTGTATCCACACTTTGTTTTAGCCCCCAGCAGGGTATTTTCAGCCCAGGCAGGTGTGTATTGGGGCAGAGCCTGTTTTAATTCCTTAGGGCTCACTTGCTCCCTGGCTCATGCTTGCAGCTTGCTCATGGGTGAGCCTCTTGGGTATGACGACACTGTCAGGGTGACTCAGTGCTATTCTAGGAGGATGACTTGTGGGTCAGGGATAATTTCAATCTCTGAAGACAGCTGTATAACAGGATTAAAGCTTCAGTGAGCAGCCTTGGCCCCAAACTGTGGGGGAGCTGGGTTAGGGAAATTCTTTCTGGGTAAGGGGTGATGTCACTCCGGCAGTATAGACCCGGCTGCAGCTTCCCAAACAGGCCTCACCACCTCCAGGCTCTGCACAGACTGTCCCTGTGCCCATGGCTCTCTGACCCTCTTCTGTTGTGTTGCTTTCTTAGGACCCACAAGGCCCTGCCCCGTCTCGTGGCCACCCTCCTTGCACGTGGCTCTCCCATCCCAGGTGATAATGGTGGGCTGCTTCTCCTTTGCCCATAGCCTGTCAGCTGCCAGAAGGCAGAGGTGCCCACGCTCCGAGGGGCACAGGAGGACCTCAATAAGTGAGTGTGAATTGATTCGGCTCATGGACACCCTAGCCTGTCACTGGCGCCCTCCCTCTCTCCAGGACCTGGAGGACGGAGGGGCTGGCGGTGCTGACCGCCCATGGAGTGGGTATGTGACATGTGTGCACTTTCTCACCCCGGGCTTGTAGCAGCTCTGTTGTGGCTCCAGCTTTGTGGACAGGGAAGGCAGAAGCTCGTGAGCTGAGGTGGCTTGGCAGAAGCAACGCATGTGGGGCGGAACACGGAAGGTCCCCAGTGAACAACTCTTGCCAAAGACCCTGTGTTTAGAGGATGCCCTGGAGAGGAGTGCTGGACACAGGGCCTCAAAGTGCAGTAGCTTACGTTTCTGGAAACTTCCATGCCTCTTGCTTGGGTAACCTCTAATCTCTGAGCCCACCTGGCCTGTGTGACGTTGTGAGGACTAAATCTTTTGTCTCCAGGTTGTGGGGTGGCCCTGGACTCAAACTTTACTTTTGTCCCCAGGGGGGTCACAGGCCAGGTCTTCAGGACGGCGTTAGTGCCAGGGTGGCCCCACTGGGTAGTGTTTATTAACTTTCACCTGGTGAGAATGGTGTAGTAAGTAGACTTTAAAAAACATTTGCATATCTCATTTCTTTGTCTAATTAGTGCATGAGAGCGATGTCCCGGTTTTTATGCTTGAATAAATGATTGTCGTGGTGTAAGGCGCTAGGGGCTGGTTCAGCCCAGCACTTCCCCTTTCTCGTGTTCGGCATCTCATCCAAGCTTTGTTTCAATCCAGGCTCCAGATTCTTCCTTTAAAAGAACCTATCTTGTCGGCCAAATGATACCTTCTACGGCTGTGAAACAGCTCTTAAGTTCACAGGACCTTTGTCAGTGCTGCAGCCGCCTCTGAGCTGCAAATCACAAGATGCTTAAAACACAGTCTGCTCTTGCCTAGACTCTATTTTTAAAGCCCATGGGATTTTTAAAAGGGAGGGCAGGCACTAGTTTACGTATGGCTGTTCCTCCGACATGACCCCATCTTTCCACATGACCTTGCAAACCCTCTGGCGTCCTCTGTCCAGGTGGACTAAGGGTGCGGCAGCACGGTGGGCTTTGGAGGGCAGCACAGAGGTGGAAGTCCTGCCCCTGTGGGGTTTTCGGGCCCGAAAGTGCAGAGTGGAGACCTGGGAGGGCTCTGGGCTGGAGCTGTGTCCTGGGAGCATGATGAAGCTCGCAGCCAGAGGAGGCCGACCAGCTGCTGAGCTGACGCTGGAAGCCAGCGTGGTGTGGCCTGCCGGGAGGTGTGCAGAGGACGCAGTGCATTTGAAGTGGTTTGCTTTTCGGAATGCTGGAGTGGGTAGCTCCCCTCAGGGCCCGGGGTGTTGTTGGTTTTTGGACTTGCTTTTTAAATAGGGACCCAGACGAATGGAGCCAGGCTGGAGGGACTGCCCAGGATGTGAGGGTTCTGACACGATGCCCTGCGAAGCCCTGCTGAAGTGCCCAAGGGGCTCAGCAGGGGAAGAGCAGCCCTGGTGGTGGACAGGCGTGGCAGCCACCTTGCCGTGACCTAGGCTGCTGGGGGCAGCCTGGAAGATGGTCTGAACTAGGTGGAGGTTGGCCTTTCTCGCCTTGCTATATGATCTTCATTTTGTTCTTTTGACAGACAGGGTACCACTGCCGGTGTCTAAGGAAGGGCGGGGACAGTGAGATCCAGTTTGGGGTCCCGGGAAGGAAGCACCAGAGGAGGCACAGGTTTGGGGAGGAGAGGGCAGCGTGAGTTTGCAAGAGCATTAGGCAGTGTGGAGGCTCTGGGGTCCTTGAAGGGAGCTGGGAAGTGGGTGGTGTGGTGTCTGAAGAGGGACTCCGGGCATTTGAAGGCTAAGCTGAAGGGCATGATGGGGAGTATAAGAGGGTTCAGAAAAGCAGGAAGAAAGCTGGACAATCATGACTCCATGGAAGCCGAGAGGAGAGAATTTTAAGAAGGGCGTGTGGCAGCCATCCCACTGCAGGTGCCACCCTGTGTCACGTGCTGCTTGCTTGCATGCCGGCCATGGTGCTGAGCGCCCCTACACAGTGGTCCCCTCAGTTCTTGCAGGAGACCCTGGGAAGGCAGTGACAGTGACAAGTGAGGGCTGGATGACCAGAGCCTTAGGCTGCTTAGGACACAGATGGGGCTGTGTGTGAGCAGGCTGGTCTGAGCCCCACCTCCGTGTGCACGAGCTGCGTGAACCCGTGCCAGGTCCCCACTTCCCATCCTCCTAATGAAATAGAGTGGCCCTATCACCGAGGTGTTAACGGGACTCGAGGACGCCCTGCTGTAAGCGAAGCCCTCACATGGTGCCCCCCATGTGGAGCCTCTCCACGGACGGCAGCGTGGTTGTGCTGTTCCCAGGGGCACCCGGCTGGTCAGCGGCGGACTGGAGACTTGAACCCAGATCTGAGTACATAGCCTGTGCTCATGCCTTCAACTGCAGGAGCTGATGCGAGATCAGAGCTTCCATGCCTGTTCAGAGGTGGGGTGACCGGAGCACGTCTGAGCCCAGAAGGGGGCGAGGACGTAGAAAGGCAGAGATTAACGCTGCTGTGGAGGTGGCAGCTGCTGAGAAGGTCATGGGAGATACATGACAGACCTTTAAACACAGGCGACCTGAAGCCAAATCAGGGATGGGAAGGGCAGAGAGCACCAAGGGAGTAGGGGACACAGGCAGCTTCAAGCCTGGCGCATGTGTCAGCATCTGGCAGGTGATCTCTCCTCTCAGGACTTCAGAGGGGGTCCAGGTCTGCGGATTGGGAGCTGAGGTTTGTGTGGAAGCTTTGGGAGCTGGGGCTCAGGCACCACAGTCATCGGAGGCGGCAAGGTGGGAGGAGAGAGAAGAGGAAGGAGGGGGCTCGGAGAGACCACTGAAGACCCATGGACTGTGGGGTCTACTGGGCCTCTGGCAGCGCCCAGAAGCGTGATGCTGTAGTTGCATCGGGGCCACAGTGGGGAGGAGGGTGGCTGGGCTGGCCCAGATTTGGGAAGTCACTGACCGGGTCATGAACCCCAGCTCTAGAGTCAAGCAGTTCCTTTCACTGAAGATGGTTGTAGAAACCAAGATTGGGGTGCGAGGTGCGTTTGTGTTTACTTCCAGGTCTTTGCAGTGGACAGCGAGAGAATGTGTGTTTGTATGCTAGCCCGCGTATATGCAGAAATCTGTAACTGTGCCCATGGATATATATATGTGAAGCTAAATGTGAATACATTACGATGTCTCGGCTCTGATCCAGTGTCACGCAGGCCAGTCCAGACTTCTCCTCCTCCAGGTCTGCGACCTCCTGCTCCTGCTCCAGCCATCTGCCTCCCACCTGCTCAGCTGGTCAGTTCCAGCACACACGCATGGCGGGTTCAGAGCATCAGCTCGTAATTGAAGTATAGTGTGTGTTTGGTTCCTTTTGTCTTTATCTCCCATCCGTGCTCTTATCCGGAGTCCCTCAGCTCCGTACGTACCTTTATTCCTCACCCCTGCAGTGCGGCTGCTTCTCGCATTTGTGACACAGGTAGATTTTCTGTTGCCGTCTGCATTCCGTTCTCAGGTCCCCTTGTCAGTTTTTAAGGGAGTAAAACAAAATCTCAGACGCCGAGTTTTACTCTTTGTGTTCTAAAGTTCCTTGGGTCCTGACAAGTATCCAATTTCGTGTATCTGCCGCTAGGGTATCCCACGGATAAAACTTGTGCTTCACCTATCAATATTCTCCTCTCCCCAGACCTGGGGTGGCTGCTAACCTGTTTACCGGCTCGGTAGCTTTGCCCTTTCCAGAATGTTATAAAATGGAATCCTGTCACATGCAGCCTTTTCACCTGCTTAGTTCACTCGGTAGCTCATTCCCTTTTAGGGCCGAGTGGTAGTATACTACATACACGTGCCATCGTTTGTTTACCCGTTCACTCGCTGAAAACGTCTGGGCTGCTTCCAGGTTTTGGTGAGTATGGACAAGCTCGCAACGACCATTTGCATCCAGGTTCTGTGTGGACCTGTTTTCAGATCATTTGAGTGAATGCCCAGCAGTGCTGCTGTTGAATTATGTGAGAAAATTTATTTTTGTAAGAAACTGGAAAACTGTCTTCCAAAGGGACTATCAGTTCGTATTCTCACCAGCAATGAACCAGAGTTCCTCTTCCTCTGGAGTCTTGCCAGCAGTCGGCAGTGTTCTGGAGTTGAGCAGCTCTAATAAGTGCGTCGTGGCATCTAATTGTTGTCTGAATTTGCACATCCCTGATGACATGTGAAGTTGAGCATCTTTTCACATGCTTACTTGTCCTCTGCGTGCATGCGCGCGCGCGTGTGTGTGTGTCTTCCATTTTTTTTTAGTGGAGTTGTTTGTTTTCTTGCTGAGTTTTAAGAGTTCTTTGCATATTTTGGATATCAGGCATGTGTTTTACAAAGATTCCTCCCCGCCCCCAATTTATGGCTTTTCATTCTCTTAGCGAAGATTCTTCGACAGAGCGGACAGTTTTCATTTTAATCCAGTTCAATTTATTTTTGCCTTTTCGGATCATGCTTCTGGTGCCATATCTAAAGCATCACAAACCCGCGGTCTCGTAGGTTTTCTCTGTTGTCTTCTAGTAATTTCATGGCTTTGCAGTTTGCTTTCGGTTTGTGAGCCATTTTAAGTTGGTTTGAAAGTCTAAGGTCTGGGTCCAGTTCCTTTTTTTTCCCTGTCGCATATGGATGTCCCACTGTGCCAGCACCGTTTTCCGGAAAGATGATCCTTTCTCAGTTAACTTGCCTTTGCAGTTTCGTCAAAACTCAGCCGACTGTTTCTGTGGGGTTATTTCTGGGCATTCTGTTCTGTTCCTTTGTCGTATGCATCAGTGTTGTTTTCTCTGATAGCGAGCTGTCTTGATTGCTGTCGTCTTGAAATTGGGTGGTGTGACTCCTTGGACTTTGTTCTCCCTCCTTGTTTGGCTAGTTCAGGTTCTTTGCCTTTTCATATAAATTTTAGAATCAGTTTGTGAGCTAACTTGGTGGGAACTTGACTGGAATTGCGTTGGGGTCTCAAGAACTGACCCATGAACCATGCCGAGCCTTCCACTACGTGAACCGCCTCTCCGTGTATGTGCACCTTCGGCGTGCATTTTAAAATATTTTTATCCCTCTCTTTCTTTGCACTCTTTCCTTTGACGTCTCTTTCTGCCCTTATATCCGTTCGGTGAACTTCGTCTTCCGTTTCCCTGCTGAGATTTCCTATCTTTTCACTAATGAGAGCACATTTGCCCTGCTCTTGTGGAGTGTGGGTGCAGTGTCTGCATGAATGCCCTCATTTGATAATTCCAGCATCCGGATTGCCTTAGGGTGGCTGCTGGTTGAAAGTCTTTTCTCTTGGGAAAGGGTCACATTTTCCTGGTCCTGAATGACGTTGGTGGTTTATTTAAGAGGCAATTAACCGGGTTAGGTTCAAGGCCTCACCTGGAGCTCTGCCTTGTCTTTTGTGGGTTCAGTGAAGTCTTAGCTCAATTCTCTAAGCCTTTCCTCTCCCATTTTGTCCCAGGCTGGTTAGTGGTTACTGTGCCTGGAGTTCACGCACAGCTCAGCGTCCCCTTTTTCTGCCCTGCCTCTCCCGGAATCTCCCCTTATCCCATCCTCATGGACCACAGTTGCTTGTGCTACTCCTCCTAGTTCTTCAGCCAGAAGGCAACATGTTTCTCTCAGGGTTTTAGCTACTGGAGCTGTCAGGGGAAAACCTGGGAAAAACCAGTGGACATCTATCTAGGAAATTCACTTGTGTCAGTTGCCACCTCACCTCATTTTTGACCATCAACAATGTGAACACTCATTTTCACTCAGAAACGAGTTCTAGCAGTTCTTTGTTGTCTTTTGCCCAGAGTGTGTAGCTGTTGCTGTACGAGGGCGGTCTGGGGAGCACTCGTACGGCTGAGTTGGGAGTGACCTTCCTCCCGTTTTTCACCAACGTTGTTTCTCAGCAATCTTCCAAGTTAGCGTCTAGGAGGCTTCCTTGGTCTTTGTGATTGAGCACAGTGACCGACTGTAACCAGACCCCTCCTGGTGGGGATTTATCTTGTTTCCAGAGTTTTGCTTTGAGAGACAGTGCCACATCAAAGTCCTCATCTCCTATACATGCTCTGAGTTCTTGGTGGAGAAATGTTTGAATCCTCAGCCAAAGTTTTTCTTGGAATCCTGAAAAACATGCATTTCCTTGGGAGCAGCGCTATCCCTGCTTGCTTCTGTGGCTGTCAGAGGCCTGGGTGGCATCTCTGGGCATGTCCAGTGGTAGGAAGGTGTCGAGAAGAGGAGAGACAGTGGGGTGACAAGGATTTCAGAAGCCTGGGAGTCCAGCCTGGAGGCTGCAGCGGGCGGGATGAGGGCCGTGTGATGCAAGAGGACGCTGACAGCCCCAGCAGTCCCCACACAACTGGGTGTGTTGCTCAGTTTCTCATTTGATTAAATACCAACAAGCAATGAAAGTTATCCCGGGACAAAATATAGCACATTAATCTAACAAAACAGGTAGTAGAAGTTTGTGGTGTTTGCCCAGAGAAATGAGCATTTGTGTTCACATGCACACCTGCACGTGAATGTCAGCCCCGGATGCAGATCACCAGATGTCCTTCGGGAGACTGTGGGGCGGTGGTACTGCCATGCCGTGGAACGCCACGCGGCAGCCAAAAGGGATGGACTGTTGGTACATGTGACCGCCTGGACGGATCTTCAGAGAATTGTGCCGAGTGGAGAGATCTGATCCCCAGATCGCACGCTATAAGACGCCTTCTGTATAACAAAATGACAAAATTACAGGGATGGAGCCCAGACTGGTGACCACCAGAGGCTCATCAGCTGGGGAGTCTGGGAGGGAGGTGGGTGCATTCAAAGAAGAATAACAAGGGACAGGAATGTTTGCAGCTCGACTGTCACTGCACGATGGCAGTGTCACCATGCTCCGTGAGACTGTATCATAGCGCTGTGAGAGTTCCCACCGGAGGACACTGGGTGAGAATACACGGTGCCCTCTCTGTCTTGTTTCTCTGTAATTGCCGACACTTGCCTGTCAATCAAAAATTACTTCAAAAATGTATCATTTCATTTTCAATACTGGATCTACTGCACGTTTTTGAACAGCCACTGTCATGTGTCATGGGATGCCTCATTTAGCCATGTCCCGTAATCCTGTGTGAAGGGAATTTTTATCTATTTATTTGTTTTAGTGTAATTTTTTTTTTTTGGTAAAAATTACATAGAGAAGAAAGTAGGTAAAAGCTAGAAGGAGGAAAAAATTTTCTTTCTTCAGAACAAGTTCTTTAAAACTACTTGTGTGCTCACATGCGAAAGAGGTTTCCTTTCCTGGGAGTGTACTCTGACTCTGGCAGGGCCTGGGGTCGTCTTGGGTCAGCAAGCTGTGGCGGGGGTCTCTGAGCTCTGCCAACGGCTGTGAAAGGCCTTTCACTTTCTGGCATTTCACAGCCCCAAGCCCACCTTAGAAAGGCCCCAGCGTACTTTGGTTACTGACTGCATTTGAGGGCATCGCCTGTTTTTCCCCTTTAGTCCTTTCCTTTCTTCTCTTCCTCCCACCCCACCCCCTCCTCTGACTTAATCATATTCTCAAAGCAGTGCTATTTGCCGGGACAGTGGAGCACCCCTACCCTCTGGTGTTCTGCGCCGTGGGCCACACAGCAGCCACGCCTGTTCCTCTGATTCCCTGTAAATGGCAGGTCGGCTTTCTAGGAAAAGAGGGTGTGGTTTATTCATATCGAATACCCATCTATTCACATCAAAAGAAGCAGAGAAACCCCAATCCACAGTTATTTTAGCTGAAACCTAAAACCTAACAACAAAATACATTCATGGATGCTCTGTTGGATCTGGCGGTTTCAAAGCTGACTTGCTGGGCAGCTCAGTTCGCGTAGCTCTGGGGCCCGGACACACAAAGCTGCCGTGAACGCACGGTGCTGCCATGCTGGGGACAGACCGCGGCAACTGAATGACCATGACAGAGATGACAGTGGCCTCTTGAAGTCCTCCCCGTTGGGGGCCTGCGAGCTCCTTTCCCTCTCTCCAGGGGTGCACTCACTGTTCTCCCTCTGCAGGCATGGCTGGGGTGGAGAGCAGGGTCCTCCCTCCCGCCAGTGCCCTGGGACCCTGGAAAGCGCCCAGCAGACGGGATCCTAGGGGCAGCTGCTGTGAGGGCAGCAACTCCAGACTTACGAATGCTTTTGATTGGGGCGAAGCGAGGGGCACGGCAAGTCCCCGTGACCTGTTCCTTGCTTTCCCAGCACTGCTGTAACTTTTCGTCCAAAAAGATGGCACCTGGCTTGGGTTCTTAGGGACAGCGGATCAAACTGCAGGGTAATGGTCTGATTCTCTAGTCATTTGGGGCTTAGAGACTTAAAACCACCTGTTTTCTTGGGCTGGATGAACAGCTGCCACCTGCAGTTCCATGCTGGTTCACTGTTCATTTCCATTAATTTGGTGACTTGTCTTCTGTGTCATGTCTTGAAAGTTTTCGATCTGAATGGCCATGTTTCTGATAAATCTGGAAAGAGCCCACACAGTGGACATTACCCCTTCTTTTTCTAAACTTAAGTGTGGCTTTTTCTTTAGTTTCCTTTTCTTTCCTTCCTTCCTTCCTTCCTTCCTTCCTTCCTTCCTTCCTTCCTTCCTTCCTTCCTTCCTTCCTTCCTTCTTTCTTTCTTTCTTTCTTTCTTTCTTTCTTTCTTTCTTTCTTTCTTTCTTTCTTTCTTTCATCTAACTTTTAAGGGACAGGAAGGATTGTGAAATAAACTCAATAATGAAATTGACATCACAAACTCAATAATGAAAATATGCTGCTGTCTTTGTCTTCTAGTGAGGATTGCTGAGAGGAGGAGTGGTGGGGTGCAGTCTATGAGGCTGGGCTTGGACTGTCCTTCCTGGGGACAGCACGCAGTGGACCCCATAGGGAGCTTTCCCTTCAAATAGGTGTTCACCTGGGTGCAGCAGGAGGCCTCATCTCCCAAAGCACCACCACGGGCCTGCCAGGAAGCTTGAACTTGCAGTGGTTATGGCCGCTGATGGTGAGGATGGGACACTGAAATGATAGTAAGGAGATATGAAATGAAAATGGTTTTACTGTGAGCTGTGCTGTCATTGTCAGCGTCATCACCATAGCACTTAGTGAGACTTCATCTGTGTCAAGCATGTTACTGCGTTCACCAAACACCATCTCATTCAGTGTTTCCTAAACTTGACCCCTGGAGGGCTGGCTTAACCAGGTTGGGGGTCAGGGCCAGAAAATTCTGTGTTTCTCACAAATTCCCCGGAGGCGCCGGCCCTGCTGGTCCCCACCTCTCAGCCTACAGTCAGTCTTCTGAAAACTGCCCGTGAGCTCGGTGCCATTCCCCCTGGTTTACAGTGAGGAGACAGCAACAGAAGCCAGGGGACTGGACCACGACTCATTGCCACTGATCAGGTCATCTCCTAGTTCAGCTCAGCCACTTCGTTAGAGGAAACAGCAAGCGCCTAGGTTGGTCCTAGGCCTAGACAGCCACCTGGCTGAGGACTAGTGGTAGTGGGCTGTGGCATGTGTGACAGGCCTTTGAGAGTCAGGTGCAGGGTGTCAGGGAGCCCTAGGGCTGTGCCTGGGGGAGGACCAGTCCTGGAGGGTGCTGCTGGGGCCCCAGGGGCTGGGCGCCATCTGGGCAGAGTGGTGCTGGAAGGAGGCTGGGTGGGTCTCTTTCTCCAACCTGGTCCTGGTGCCAGCACACCTGGCTCCGTTTATGGGGGATCCTGTTCACGCCATACCTCCTCTTCCCACCACGCACCTTTCCATACTTCCCATAAAACAGGAAGGAACAGTCAAAAAAAAAAAAAAAAAAAGGAAATCGTACAAAGAAAATAAACAAGGTTTTTTTGAGTTTCTTTTGTGATATCATAAATCTTTGGACCCTTGAACATAAGAAAACTGAAAATAAAGGTCCACATAAGTCTAGGAAAGAAGTGAAGACTCAGGAATAACATGCGGGCTTTTCCAGATTTGTCATAAACTCATTATTTCAGATCTGAAGTTTTGAAAACCTGGGGAGAGGCTGGCGGCCTGGAAAGGTATAAAGCGAAGTCGCTCACTGGTGGCCCCTTGACCTAATTCCACCGACACGTTTTGTTTGGCTCACATCGCATTTGAAAACTATCACAATCAGTTTAAAATGTGGGAGTTTTTCTTAAAAAATACCCTTTGTTTTCAGCTTTTCTTGAAGAATGGGGAGTGCTAGTGTCAGGGCTGTGGCCAGTAGGTGGCTGACCTTCTGAAGGGGGCCCCTGCCAGCACGCCAGCCCTGGTCTAGAATGTTCTGGACTGGCCCTCAGAGCAGTCCCCAGCTGTGCCACTCGGGGCTGGCTCTTCCCGGACTCTTCTCCTGGTCTGCCTGCGCCCCGAAGCCTGTGTGTGAGGGCCCGTGAACACGAGCAGAGTGGACCCGTAAGAAATGGTTCGCAGTGACAGGCACCCTTATCCAGGTGGACACAAGGGGAGAGACACCTGCTGACAGCCGTGGACGTGGAAGGGAAGTTCCCTGCTGCCTTCTATGGCTGTGTCAACTGTTACTTTCCTTTAAAAAAGTTTTAAAAATGTGTTTTTTACAATTATTATGATGATTTTACGAGATCCATGCAGTCTATGTGGTGCTTTATGGGGCGTATCTGGCCACAGCCGGCCCACTCCTGCGTGTTTTATGACAAATTACTCTCAGGTTACCCTCGAATGTCGAAGGCCTGCCTGCCGGCTGAGCTCCCGGGTCACATAGGAAACCCCCGGCCTTGATACAAAACAGCTGCCTCGGTCAGCTGTTCCAAAAAGGAGCATTTTTAGGAGCAGATCGTAGCTGGTGGAGATTTTGAAAAATGTTGAATTACTCTTTCCCTGCCATTACAGTGTGATTTAATTTAGTAATTAACAAATTGAGTGAATCTAAGAAGAAGGGCTCCAAATGGGAGTTCCTTAAGTGCTTTCTGGCAACATTTATAGGATGTCGGGGGTGGGATGGGGTGGGGGGTGGTATCCTTCAGGGGAGTGGCAGCTCAGAACTCTGCTGACCTCCCTGTCCCTGGGCCTCAGCCCAGCTGGGCTGGGGTCAAGGGGCCATCCCCACCCCTCCTCCCTCTCCTCTGGGTCCCTGCTGAGACTAGCAACAAAAGGGTCAATTGTCTGAGTCTTTCCCTTGTCTCAGGGGCTCTATGGGCCTCTCTGAATGCCAAAGGGGGCATTCATGAGGAAGCATGAATGCATATATGTGTGCCTATGTGCACATGTGCCGGCACACGCACGTGTGTGCATTTAGTGTTGGATATGTGTGTGCAGGGATGTGTGCATACACATGTATGTGTATCAGTGCCTGTGTTCATGCACGTGCATGCGTGTGAGTGCAGGTGTGAGTGCATGCACACATTTGTAGATCGTGCACATGCATGTGTGCATGCACAAGAGTGTGCACATGTGTGTGTGAGTGCGTGTCAGTCAGGTGTAAGTCTGGGCACATGTGCGAGTGTGTGCAGGTGTATGTGTGCGCACAGGCAGCAGTGAGAGTTGTCGATGCTTCTTAGCAGGGCCAGACTGGTGGATGGTGGTTCCTCGGGCTGAGGGAGAAGTGCCTCGGGCCCTTGTCTCAGCAGATGACACAGTCTTTATCTGGTACTTGTTGTGGGAAAGAAAGCCTCCGAATTGTCTATGTTCCTTGTGTCCTCCAGATAATATGTAGAAGTGAGGAGCAGGCCCGGGAGGCTCCTACATAGCTTGCTGGCCTCTGTGGCCTGTTCCAACCAGGGCTTTGGGTGGGGCTCACAGGAACCTCACTGCACTGTCCCAGCTCTGTCTCAGGTCTGCCGAGCTGGATCCAGTGCTTTCTTTCTTTTGCCTGGGGTTTCGGCCATGTCTGCAGAATGTGTGCAAGTACTTCGTTCTCGCACCCACCCATCAGCTGCCTGCCTCTCGGCTCTGGGGCCTTTGTGCAGGTTCCAGGCATCTTGTGCCTTGGCATGACTTTGCCCTGTGAGTGCAAGACTCACTCGTTCTTTCCTAGTCGAGGTGTCCTTTTAGAAATGGCTGTAAAGCATATCTGAGTCAGAAGCTGGGAAAAGACAAATGAAAATGTTGAGTTGAAATTCACCTCTGTGAGTCTCCAAGCCCCTTGTGCACAGCGTGGCTGCCACTGAACAGCTTATCATCCTCTGTCTTCCTGGTTCCCCTTGCGCCCCCCACGCCCATTTACTCCCCTGCTCCAGCAGGGGCTTATACTTCAACTGTGGAAAAGCCATGAATTAAACAGTCCTCCAAAGTTTATCACAATAGTCTAAAAAATTTAGAACATTTTAAGCCCAGGACACTGACTTACCTAGCATGTGAGATCTGTAAACTGCTTATCCTGACCTTTTGCCTGCAGTTTCTGTTTTTATTTTATCCCCCCAATAATTTCCCCCTTGTTCTTCAATTGCGCAGTTGTCTCAGAGGCATCTTCCTCTGCTGTTGACTGAAGTGGCCCGGGCAGTCTGCTCCTGGCTTAGTTGAGACAGATAATCGCACTAATCCAGGTGAGTGGGATGTGATGTCAGCTCGGTGTCATGTATTTGGTGCTTCACTTCGAGATGCCTGCCCTCCCGGACCACTGCTAGCTCACCGTTGTTGGTCCTGCATGTGGGTGTGTGTAGGGTGACAGCAGATGGTCATTCTGGAGCTGAGCCGGGGGATTCTGCACATGTCTGGCTGGACAAAGCCCTTCCACCTCCTCCTGCCTGAGGGCCCTCCTAGCATCTCAAGGCACCCAGAATAGTGCCACAGGAGTCCCTAACCCTCGCCTCCGTGGAGGTGAAGTCAAGGGGATGAGCAATGATGCCTTTGGGGTTGTTAAGGTGCATCTTTGGTAGATTTTTCACCAGAAATGATGTTACTGGTGGTGCTTAGGGCTTTAACTGCTGTGGGGTCCTTAAACAGGTGGGTTAATGACCCTTCTATAGTTGTGGCTGCAGCTGATCAGGGTTTTTTTTTTTTTACACAGTGAAATACTTTTAAAGTTCCCAAAACCAACTTAAGAATTAAATGTTGGAACGTGACAAAGTTTTTATGAATGGGAGATTGCCTGTGTGGAGGGGTGGTGGTTATTTACAGTTTTTCCTGTCAGGTAGTGTGCATACCTACAGAGATGAGCACAGATATAGAAACATTACTTAATCTTTACATCCACCCTATGAGAAAACAGCTATTTTGCCCGTTTTACAGTTGTAAACACAGAGGCTCTGAGAGTGACTTGCCGACACCCTAACCATCAGGTTGAAATGACTGGCCCGACTCTCCTCCGACCCACTACTGACCCCGTGTGAGCGAGCTGAGGCCAAGACATGGGATTGGACTCTGGTTATCCCTGAGAAGTCTCCGTGCCACTGCCCGAGTGAAGGGGACCCTCAGGGCCACCCGGCTCCTCCTGTGTTGTGCCCAGCAACTGTCACACTGTCTCTTGCTGCCACATGTGGGTCAAAAGCTCAATGACATGCTGGCCTCTCACTTATTATAGGGTCAGGGTGACCCCCCTGGGCAGGCTCTGGCCCAGGTGTCAGTGCCCTGGGGCTGGTTGGGGGGAGTGGTGTTGTCGCAATGAGACCTCGGAAGCAGCACACGCGCAGTGCCGTCCTGTCCTGCTTTGTCTCAGGGTTGAGAGAGGAAAACAGTGGTCACTGGGGGCTGGGCTGGGGGCTGGAGGTGTTGGTCAGAGGTGCAAGCTTGCAACTGTGAGAGGAGTAATTTCTGGAGACACCACATGCGGCCCAGTGCATGGCTGACAACACTGCTTTACAAACTGGAAAGCTGCTGGGAGCAGATCTTAAATGTCTCACCCGGAAAATGCAATAAGGCAGCTCTGTGAGGCGGTGGATGTGTCCACATGGTCACACGTGGTCACCTTCTCACAGTTCCTGTGCGCACCAGATAGCCAAGTTGCACACTTGGAACATATGCAACGTTGGCAGTTATACCTCAATAAGAAAATTTAAAAATTTGCAACAAAGAAAATAAAGACAGGGGTGGGGGTGCGAGCTGTATTTGGGAGTCTTTCCTGAGGAGAGACACCGTTTAACGCACACGAAACACGGTTGGCTCTGCCGAGACGCTTCCAGAATGTGCCTATCCTCCGAGAGCTAAGTTGAAAATAAAGATCTATCATTCAAAATGCATTATCTACGAAGCATTAGCAGTAGGCTGTTTTGGGGAACATTTAAAAATCTTTGACCAAATCCTGGTAATTTTCTGGTGAATGCAGAATATTTTTGAAGTTGTTTAATTTGTATTTCTCTCTTTCAGTTACTGCTTGGGTTGCTGATAGCCATTCGCTACAGCCACAGGTAAAGTTAAAAAAAAAATTTTTTTTTAAAGTGATCTCCTTGCCAGTTTATAGCGTGGGTCTGCCTGAGTCTACAGGTTTTTGAGCTTCGTTTTGGGGGCTGCTCTACCCATAGCCTCAGTGTCACAGCACATAGGTAAAGCTGCTCTAAGTCACTGGTGAGAGTACGTCGCGATTTGGAGGAGAAAGGCTTTCACACAGAAGCGGCGGTAGGTGGCACACGGTTTGGAGGACAGAAAATGTGACGCTGTAGTGCAGAGACATAGAAGTGGGTCCAAGGGTGGGTAGTGAAGTCGGTGTCCTGTGGGGGAGCCCAGCCCTCCGTGCAGGCCACCCTATACCTTGTGCCTCTCAGGCCCAATCGCAAGTGGGTGACAGCCCTGAGTTTTGTCTTGCTTCATGGCTCCTGCCTTTGCCTCAGTTGCATAATGTGTATGAAAATGTTTGTTTCTGTGCCGGTGTCAACCTTTCCCCTCGGCACACATGAAAGTGTACTAAGGTGTTGAAGTGAGTGAATAAGATCCAGTCCTAAACCATGCCCCTCCTGTCCTTACACCAATTGTGCTCACGGCCTCCCCAAAGTGCCGCCCACTGGTGACAGGCGTTAGCTTATCTCCCTGACCACAGTTTGGGACATCAGGCCTGCTCTCAAGCCACAGTCACCGATTTCAAAACAAGTTTGCCTTCTACAAATGGTTATAACCAGTTTTGCTCAAGGCTTGTGTCCAGTGTGAGCTGTGCAGTGAAGTGGGTGGTCACTGAGATCTTGGATGGCTGCTGTGGCTGTGTGGTTAGAGAAGGAGGGGACAGAAGTGGATCAGAGCCTGGGGACAAGTGAAGACGAGTGTCCGTGTTCGGCATTTCTGGACCCCCTTGGAGAACAGCTGCTCCAGAGATGCTCATGGTGGCTTCTATGTTGGGGTCCTTAGTGCCTGATGCTGCACATGGCAAGGCACATGCATCCCTGGTGAGCACAGCCAGACCGCTGCGGCTGACATGCACAGGTGCGCACACTGAGGAAGCCCCGGTGGACGGTGCACCCTGGACTCAAATGCCGTCAGGATGCTGGGTGTGTGTGTGTGTGTGTGTGTGTGTGTGTGTGTGTTGGGGGAAGCGCAGCAAAGTCATGTTTCCCCTATGCCATGTTTCCAGGGATGTTTGCTCCAGGCCGTCCTGTTCCTTGTCCTGGCTCTGGGAGTTCAGTTCAGAGTGGGGTGTCATGGACATTCCATAAATGCAGCAAAAACTGAACAAAAATCTAAATAAGTTACAAAGGAAAGTAATGAGATTGAGAAAGAGTAAAGGGAGGGTACCTACTGGGACTCTCTTGCCAGCCCCAAGCTCCTTCACCCTTTGCCTCAGGGATGTGGGGACCCTGAGTGGGTGGTGGGTCTGCAAAGCCACTGTTCCCAGGAGGCTGCTGGCAGCATCTGCGTGTCCCCCGAGGAGGAGTTGAGAGGGTGATATGCAGGCTTGTTTGTGGCCTGGCAGGCCTCTAACAAAGTGTCACGTCCAACTTTCACGTCCAATTCGCGCGAGCCAAGGTGAGAGAGTGGTGAGGAGCACTTGAGCCTTCCGTGTACCAGCGTCTTAAAAGAATGAGGGCGGTATTAGAGGTTGTGTTTTCAGAAAATCACTTCTGACACGTCGGAATTTATACCTAAAGTTTCAGGAAGCACAAAAGTAAATTGCGGGGGCAGGGGTTGAGGGGGTAAGACAGCATCTTCTGGGAAACCCCCAGCCTGCAGGAATTGATGACACCTACTAATGTGTCCGTGAGAAGCCCCTCGCCCTGCGATCTTTGTCCTGTTTCTGGGGTTGGTGAGCACGGGCGGGATCAGCCTTTCCTCTCAAAGGTCCTACAGGTTACTGTGTTGTCTGTGGTGGCTCTTGTGCCCCTCCGGCCATCGGGCGCTGTCACCCACCTCTGTCCTCTTAGAGGAGGAAGATGAAGGGTGAGGTCTCTGGTCGTGTGCCCTGTTTAAAAACCCTGCTGACTAATTTAGATTAATTGACACCTCTGTCCTTTCGTTGATTACTTCTTTATTGGAAAAATATACCTCACATAAAACTTACCATTTCTCCCTTAAAAAAGATTAAAAAGTGTACAGTTAGTTCAGTGCTATTAAGTACGGTGGTCTTTCGTATCCCCAGGGGATGGGCTCCAGGACCCCTGTGGACGCCGAAACCCACAGGAACACAGAGGTGGCACATGACCTGTGTCTGCACAGGTGACAGCAGGTGCGCACACTCCACTTCAGGTGCACGGGTTCAGCCCAGCACTTGGTGTGTGGCAACCTCAAGCTCCGCTTTTTGGAACTTTCTGGGATATTTTTTCCCTGAAATTTTTCCATCCTCATTGGTTGACTCCATGGATGTGAAACCCACAGAGCCGAGGCCCGACGATGTGCTCAGGTCGTTGTACAGCCATCACCACCACCGTCTCCACAACTTCTTCGTCTTCCCAAACCTAAACTCTTTCCCCATAGAACACCCACTTGCCATGTCCGCTTTCCTGGCCCCTGAGACCCTATCTGGCTTTCTGTCTCCATGGCTTCCACTACTCTAAGGACCACATGTAGGTGGAGTTGTACCTTATTTGCCTTTCATGACTGGCTTATGTCATTTAGCATAATGTCCTCAAGGTCCATCCACGCAGCCCGTGTCAGGATCCCCCTCCTTTTTAAGGCCGAGTAGCACTCCCCTGTCTGGGAGGACCCCATTCACCTGCGAAGGAACACTTGGGGTGTTTCTTGGCTGCTGCGACTCATGCTACTGTGAACATGCATGTTCAGGTCTTGCTTCCAATTCTTTTGGGCACACACTCACAGTGGGGTTGCTGGGTCATGTGGTGATTCTTTTTTTAGGTTTTTGAGGATCTGCCATACTACTTTCCTGTAGATTGCTTTTGAGATGGGCTGCCTCTTATGCCTGTATGGTTCTGGGCCACTCCAAAGGCTCACGGCTACTCCCGAGAAATGGTTTCCATGTCTCTTGTCATGTTGATCCAGAACCTGCGTGATGGAATTGGGTCCTCCTGAATTCTGACAGGACGGCCAGGGCCAAGAGAGATGGAGAAGACCCAGCAGGGTGCTGCTCAGGTGGGGGCGGGGTGAGGAGACTGGAGGAAGCAAATGCAGCTCCCGGATGACAACATTGGGAAGGTGGTTCACTTGTGAAGGGGAACTGACTAGGGGGAGTCACAGGACATGAGTGTGGGTGGGGGAAGGAAGTTGCTGAGATCCTTTAGCCTCAGCGAGCGGGCTGCTGCAGACCCATGGGCCCTTGTGTGGCCGGCGGGCCTGGACGCCTGCAGGTGGCCCAGGCTTGTTCCCAGGCTCATCTCTGTGCACGTGCACTGGTGCGTCGGCCATCATGACCACTTTCGGGGTAGGACCACCACCCCTGACACATGCACACCCACCCGTCCCCGCTCTTATCGTAGCAGTGGGGGTCAGCCTCTCTCTCTGCTGGACTGTGTGTGCGACATCCTGTGGGGTGGGTGCTGAGGGGTCGGGAGTGGAGAATGGCGCCGTCCCATCCCAAGCAGGGAAGAGCGTCTGCTGTGACCACCTGGGCATTTGACAACAGGTCCTGCACACGCTTTATCTATCATCACGGCGTCTTCATTTATTTGTGTAAAGTCAGGTCATTTGCTCAGTGGAAAATTGTCTCTTGCTGTTCATTCCCCACTGTTCGGCTTGAGGTTTTCAGGTGGAATCCATATGGTGGTGACAGCTGGGTAACCCCAGACGCGCCCTTTGCAGATAACAGCTCTTGGGGCCCCACCGCCCACACAGTGGGGAAATTGTTCCCTCTGCGTGGGTGTTTTGTTTTTTTCTTTTTCTGCAAGATTGAGAATTCAGATGATCTTCCTACTATCCTAGTGCTGCAGCCTCAAGAAGCCTGATACCTCCTGGTGGGGACTCCGGCCAGAATGAACTGGGCCCAGAAATGACATGTCACTTCAGCGTGCGCTTCTCTGACGCAGTGGAGAGGCCTTGGGCGCCGGCAGCGTGGGGTTGTGGCACGTGGCACTTACACCCATATTTCTAAGGAAGGCTCACGAAGCAAGGAATGAGAGCGGTAGACCAGTCCCTGGCAGAGTTGTTGTGTTTTATCTTTCTGTTGGTTGTTTCCCTTTGATTAGTGAGGGATGGAAGCAGCTTCCATGTGGCTCTGGTTCCATGGGGCCGATGGGGGCTTGACTCTCAGACGGCGTTTCCTTCTCACAGCTGACTTTTCTCTGTTAGTACTTAGAGGCCCAGGAAATGCCGAATTGGGTAACTTGTTCAGGCCAGTGTCCTAAACCTGATGTTGGAGTTATAGGTACCACCCCCTAGAAGTCTCTGCAGTCCCCCAGGGCTGGCAAGGGGACGGGGCAGTGGAGAGCCACACGTGGCTAGAGGTGGGCTGGGTGTGGCTCAAGGCCTGGTCATGGGCTGGTCTGAGGTGGGAATGCCTGGACACCCAGGTGTGGCTCCAGGCCGGAGTGGCCACCCCACACTGCCTGTGCTGCCGGGTTGGAGGGGCCCAGAGGGCTGAGCCCTGCATGAAGGGGCCGCGTGCTTCTATGTTCTCATTTAGATTAGAAGCTGCATTTGAGGTTCGGAGATGAATTGGAATGCTTAGTGGAGGGACAGGCGGCACCGATGCCCTAGTGGGATTGTCATCTCGAAATCCCAAGCCCAAGGGAGCAAAAGACAAGAAACAGGCCACTGGGTCTGTGGGGCCTTGATCGCCCGTGTTGGCAGACACCTCGCAACTCCCATTTGGAGCTGGTTTGATCTTGTGGCGGCAGCTGGGGGAGACTGTGCTCTCCAAATTTTGTAAAAATAAACAAAGATGCCTCCTGCCCTTATTCCCCTTTTGGAGAACAGTTGTTTCTGTCACTGAGGTTCTCTGCTGACTGTTCCATCTGACTCTTTTCCAGACCCTGACCAGATTTACACATGGAGTTGCCAAAAATTTTATTCAACCCCAATGGCATAATCTTCAAAGCACAGCTGTCTTTTGGAAGGTTGCATTTTTTTGGATGACCTTAACACAAAATATTGCCCCAGAGAGCAGAATATGAGCCCCTGTGGGGCATCTGAGTTCTCTGTCCTTCCCTAGTGATGTCTGTGAGGGCATGGCCCTTGAGGGCGTGGCTGTGCTGTCACTGGTGGCCCAGAGCTTGGCCTGAGGCTGTGGGTCTGCTGGGCCAGGGTCTAAGGAGAGCATGAGATGTCCACCCCCCCACCAGGCTATAACCATGTCAGGTGTCAAGGTGTCAAGTTGTTGGTGGCTTTGTCCTCTAGGGACCTTTGGCTTCAGGCTCTTGGACATCTCCTTCGTTAGACCTGCCCCTCATGTCTGTTGCCACATCACGGGATGGTCTCCAGGGACTCTTCCATCTGCCACCACGGGGGTTTTTCTCAAATGCAGATCCGATCATACCGCTCCCACTCAGAAGCTTCCTTGAGCTTGCATGCTGGGAAAACAGAAATCTGACCCTGAGCCTAGGATTCCAGACCTCATCCCCAGGCCCTGCCTCCCAGCCAGCAGCCTCCCTTATCCCTTGCTTTTGCTATTTCCTTTGAAGAATTAAATCCCCTCCTATCTTCGGTACTATAAACTCCTACTCACCCTCCAACAGCCCCTTGATGTCACCTCCTTTTCAAATATTTGTCAGGGGCCACGCTCCTTTCTGCTGTTAGATCTCAGGGCTGCTTTACAGGCCAGACCCCAACCCTACATCTTTTCCTTCCTTTCTCAGGCAGCAGGTTGGGGAGGCTGACTGTGTTCTTGTCCCCCACCTTAGGCATCCCGCGGTATCAGAACATGTGGACTCCACCACCCTGCCCTGAGAGCCAAAGCCATTTGGCAAAGCCATTCTGTGTGGGTGGGTCTGGGAGGAATCTGTTGGGCTTTCTTTCATAATACCTCTGAAAAGTGACTATTTTTTTCCTTTCAGAAGGATAAGGCACCCGATTCAATTTGATCTAGAGATTCAACAGAACCCAAATTAAATGAAACATAAATGCAAATGTTTTATGCATGATAAGCTTATTCAAAAAATGATAAGCTAATTCAAAAATTTATCTGTAAAGGCCAAAGCAATTTTGAAAAAGAGCAAGTTGGGAGGCTGAAAGTACCCAACTTTAAGACTTGCTGTAAAGCTACAGTGAACGAGATGGTGGAAAGACAGGTGTACTGGACAGCGGCACAGGAGAGGGCCCAGACTCGTGCGTAGATGGTCGATTGATTTTCAACAAAAATGTCAAGGTAAATCAATGGAAAAAGGATAATCTTTTCGATAAATGGTACTGGAATAATTAGGCATCTGTGAAAACCAACGAAACGTAACAACCCAGGCCCTCAACTCGTAGTTTAGAAAATGTACAGCAATAAATGAAAAAGAGTCATGGGCCTAATGGAGAAGGTGGAACTGAAAACTTTATAGAAGAAAACAGCAGGAAATTTTCGTGACCTTGGGCCAGGCAAAGATTGCTTTGGACACAGAAAGCATAAATATAAACCAAAAAAAGCTGTTAAAATGGATTTTATCAAAATGGAAAACATCTGCCCTTTGAAAACTGCTAAGAAACGAAATGACAAGCCATGAACCAGGAGAAAACAGTTTTAAAATGCATATCTGATAAAGGACTGATATCCAGAATATACACAAAAACTCTTGCAACCTTTTAACAAAAAGCAATTTAATGGGCAAAGATCCTTGAACTGATATTTTCCTGCAGAAGAGCTGTGGATGGCGAGTATGTACATGAAGAGATGTTCAATATGGTCAGTCATTAAAGAAGTGCAAAATAAGGCTGCAACAAGGTACCATTATCCATGTATCGGAATAGCTTAAAAACTTGCACACCGAGAAACAAAAAACAGAAACAAAAACAAATCCCAAGCAACAACAACAACAAAGCACAGAACCACCCCGCTCCACCCTGACAATGGTGCTGTTGGGAAGGCAGGACCGGGCGGCCACTCCGGATGACAACCCGGGGGTTTCTTACAGGGTTCAGCCATGCCTTAGCTGGTGCTGTGGGACCTGGTGACTGACGCCCAGGTAGTGCAGCCACCGAGACATGAACACGTTCACCCAGAGTAGCTCAAATGCCCTCACCAGAGGTGGGTGAGCTGTGGTCCCTGCACAGCGATGGCCTGCCCAGCGGCAAGACAGCGTCGGCTGAGTGAAGGAAGCCAGGCCTAAGGTGCACGGGCTGTGCTCCCACGTTACGACCTTTCCCGGAAAAGGGAAACGGGGGAAGGCAACAGAGCAGCGGCTGCCGGAGACTGGGCAGGGCACTAGGAAGTGTTGTGAGGATTTTTGGGGTGATAAACATATTCTGAATCTTGACTGTGATGGTTATATGACTGTACTGTGGTCTCCTCTTACCCATGGTTTCGCTTTCCGTGGTTTCAATCGTCTGTGGTCAACCGTGGTTCAAAAACATTAAATGGAAAATTTGATAATAAACAATTCATGAGCTTTAAATCGTGTGCCACTCAAGTGGCATGATGAAATCGTATGCTGTCTCGCCCCATCCCGCCTGGGATGCGACTCACCCCTTGGTTCAGCGCCGTCCCCGCGTTGTAGGTGCTCCCTGCTGTTAGCTCGAGGATCCACTCCACTGTCCTGGCGACACAGTGTCTGTGTTCGAGTGACCATGATTTTCCTGGATAACGGCCCCGTAGTGCAAGATTAGTGATGCTGGCAATTCTGAGATGCCACCAAGGAGCCAGAAAGTGCTTCCTTGAAGTCCAAAGGTGGAAGGTCTCCGTTTAAAAAGACAAGAAAACCATATGCCGAGGTCGCTAAGACCTATGGTGAGAACTAGCCTTCCACTGGTGAAATTGCGAAGGAGGAAGGAGAAATCCATGCTCTCACACCTCAAACTGCAAAAGTCCTGGTCTCGAGGCGTGAGCAGTGTTTAGTGAGGACACAAAGGTGTTGACAGTGTGGCGGGACACGAAGGGAAGACACGTCTGAGGGACAGCGGCATGTTTCCCTGGGAGCATGGAGCCTCCGTGAGGACCTCAGCAAGGACCCCAAGACAGTGACCTCAGCCACATAACTTATTACATTAGATTGTTATAACTGTTCTGTGTCCCTAGTTATTCCTGTTACTCCCTTACTGTGCCTGATTTATAAGTTAACCTTGATCTCAGGTACGTGTGTGTAGGAGAAAGCACAGTACCCATAGGGTGCAGTGTTGTCCACAGTCTCAGGTGTCCGTGGGGGTCTTGGAATCTGACCCCCATGGATAAAGGGATACCACTGTATTTGTTTATCACAACTCAGAGCCGTACCCCCTAAAACAGGTGAACTTGACTGCAAATGAATTGCAGGGCAGTGAGCTTGAATCAGAGCGAGCTGAGGTGGGGGATCCCGGGCCGTGCCTTGTGCAGGGGCCACCTTGCCTGAGGCCGCAGTGAGAGTCCATGTGCATGTGTCTCTGGGTGAGGCCTCAAGTACTTTGCATGTGGAATCCCGCTGTGATTGGCGTGCCGGCACGAGGCATAGATGACGTTTGGCTTGCTTTGGCATTTCCCACGAAGGCGAGTTGTCCAGTGTGTAACTGCGTACATTTGAACTTGCCCGTCTTTCTAGGGCTTTCTGTGTTGCCCAGCTCACAGGTGTGGTCAGGCCTTTGTCAGCGTGGACTTTGCAGACAGAAGAGTGCTCGAGCGAGGCCCTTTCTGTGTGGGATCCCATAGAGTCAACTGAGTCCACCCTTGTTTTCTTCTGTAGAGGCTGCTGCCAGGGGCTGCCAGTGGCTCTGTAGTCTGAGGTCACTGAGCCCCTAGGGGCTGAGAAGACATGTGGGTTTGGCTTGCTTCCCTCCGCTGCATGCCTGAAGACATGGTTCAGGAGGCTCTGCCTACCTCATCTACTCAGAGAACATACTGGCCAGCGCTGCTCTCTGCCCGAGACCAGGGGCTGGGTGCAGCTGTGGGCAGATGTCACCGTGACAGAGTAGTGAGAAAGCAGCTCTGTGTTTGCCCCAGCCACCGAGGGGAACGTGGTGGGCAGGGTGCAGGGCGCCAGGCACCTGGTGAGTGGGCCTCCTTGGGCGTAAGGGCTGAGAGAACGATGAGCCTGCACAAAGGTCACCGGCACCTTCCTTGTGCTGAGAGGGGCTGGCACCCTGTCAGGTGTGGGGGCCAGCTCACGGGCCACTGTCAGTGTTTATGACAGAACGACTTGAGCAGGGAGGTGGAGGGTCTTTTGTGCCTGACCTGGCCTGGGCCATACTATCTGGTCCAGTGGGCTGGGGACGGTGGGCGTGCAGCTGTTTATCTGCATTTCATGGGAGAAGAGCCCACCGAGGCCCTGCTTGTGTCTCCACCGAGGGGCAAAGACCAAGGGCCTCTGGCTGTGCCAGCGGGAGGCTGGTTCACAGGCTTGTTTTCCACAGCTTCACCTGCAAACTTGGCTTATGGTTCTAGACTCCCTCCTCCAGTTGGGAAGACATATTCCCAGCTGTAGAAAGTTCTAGATTTACTTTCATCCAGTCACCAAGATGCCTGGCTCAGTTTTGCTGCATGAGGGACCTTTGGCCGTTTGTATCACTCACACTACCTACATCAGGAGCATCCTAGAGAGAATTTCTCGGAGGACTAGACCTGTGGCGACCTGAGGTGTCCTGAAGGCATTGCACGTGTGCCATCGCTGGGGCTCAGTGCAAAGGGAGCTGTGCCCAGCTGTTCTTTATCTTTTTCCTGGGGTATCTTGTCACCTAGATTTTGCTCCCTACTGAGCCTGTAGAGCCAAGTGCCCTATTGATGAGCCGGTGTGTACCTACCCTCCCTGGGCTTTTATTAAGTGGATGTGACTGCTTGTCACAGTGGCCCGTTCTGTTATATGACAGTGTCTACCTCCTCATCATCTGTGGTGGGTAGAGATGGTGATGGGATATTCAAAGGCACAAAGGAGCCGTGTGTCACGCATCCTGTGCAGGCACTGGACATGTCCCCAGCATCCTCCTCCCATAATCCATTGCTCCCTCGTCCACATTCCCGGGCATTAGCCTCTGACGTACTGACACGTTTTGTGGTGGGTCATGCACACCCCACCCAGGCCAGTGGTGCTAGTGAGGTTTGCTCCCCAGGGACATTTGGTGATATTTTTGTCGTCCCAACTCAGGGGAAGGTCCTTCTGACATTCTGGGGTGATTTCCTGTGGCTCCCGGCCACCTGGGGTTAGGGTGCTTGTTTGGGGTCACTGGCAGGGGCCACTGCCTGCAGGAGAGTGATTAAATGATATTTGGACTGAAAAGGCAGGCAATGCGGATGGAAAATTTCCTTTTAAAATGAATTCATGTAAGTAAGAATGGAGTAGCTTTGTGGAAGATATGCAGAAGCCTTTGGGGGGTGTGATGTGTGACAAATGTCCTTGAGGTCTGATAAGTGTCCGCTCAACCCTGGGGGAGGTGACCCTTCTAGAGGATCCAAGAGGACCAGGATACTCTGAGTTTTGTCCCTCCCAGGAGTCTGAGGGGCCTGGCTGCCCCGGGCCTGCTCTGTCTGACACCTGTAAGCATCTCCTGTGGTGAAAGTCAGCAGGAATGGAGCATACGTTAGCTGTGGGGGACAAAGCTGCTCCTGAAGAGGGAAATTCTGTTGTTTCTTCTTTTACACTTGTTACTCTCTTTGGTAGAACTGAAAGCAAAGGTAGAAGAAAATACAGCAACTCTTCCAGCAGTTACCTCTGACCTTGAAAGCAGCCTTGATGTGGATGCAACGGCCGTGAGCTATGCTTGGCTGACACCCGTGCTTCCCCATCTGACCCTCCCAGCCTCTCTGGTGGGCATCACTGTCTCACAGATAAAATATAGATGCTCAGAGAGGTTGAGGAATCTTCCCAAGGCCACCCAGCCACTTCACAAAGACCATGCCCTTTCCACTCCACTGGGAGGCCCCGTCACCTGGGTGTAGCTGTGACTGAGAGATACCATTTGACAAAATGCTGCAAACAAATCAAAGAGCAGCTTGACAAGAAAAGATACTGGGAAGGATCTGACTGGCTGACAAAGAAATAAAATACAAACTGTGTGCTTCCAAATCAAAGAGAGAAATCCCCGTGTGCTAAGGGGGCAGGTGTCATCCACCCCAACCCTTGCTTGAAATTACGGTACCGACGAAGACTCAGCTGATGCGGCTCGCCAAGCCTGTCTGATGATTCTCTTGCTACATCAGGGCCTTCCACTCTCCCTCCCTTCACCTACCCTTTCCCTCATTCACTGAACAGGTGTCTCGTGTCAGGTAGGGTGCCCTTAGCCATGTGTCACAGGAGGCCCTACTTGACTGTTTTCTCACTTAAAGATTCCTGAAGCGAGGCCGTTTCCGAGTGATGACTTTGGGAGCTCGGTGGCCCTCCAGGACCAGGGTGCTTTGATCTTTCCTCTCTGTGACCCTCAGAATTGAGGTTTTCTCTTTGGCCAACTCCCTCAGGGTCACACAATGGGTGCTGAGGTCCTTGCTGTTGCATGTAGCACAGCAGAATTTATACCCAGAAAAGGACGACCCAGCTCTTCCATGTATCACTTGGTAGCAGCATGGACACTTTTCCCCAGAAACCTTTCAAAAGGCTTTGCCTCATCTCTCCTTGTCCACTGCTCAGGCTGTCACTAGCAAAAATCGTGATGACCAAGACCGGCGAAGTGAAGCATGGTGGGCTCCATGGAGGAGGGTGAATCACAGGAACAGACTTGTTCCTAAGAAGCTGGGGAAGGAGAGCGGAGCCAACAGCTGGAAATGTTGCTGCCTATTTAAAAACTCATTTATTGTGGGAAATTCCAAATGTAGGGAGATAGTGTAGTGGGCTTTTAATTACCCGCTTCCCGACTTCTACAATGATCAGATTTTGACAATTTTACTTCACCCTTCACCTCTGACCTCATATGCTTAGTTACTTCTACATGCCTGAGGGTCACAGAGCTGAACAGAAAAGCTGCTTCAGGGATGAAAAATTAGTGACGACTGACATGATAGTAACTAGTTTTGCTGGAGAGAAAAGGCTAGATTCCTTGAAACAAAGGAAAATGTAAAATCCAGGGAGCAGGGTTTTCTGCACAGCTTTTGTTCTGGCAGCATCTGGAGTCCTTGGGGTGTGAGAGGACAGGTGTTCCGGGAGTTGGAGTCGGACAAGGAAGGTGAGTGGAAGTTCAGTGTCTCATTTGTCATTTCCACTGCCAGGCGGATGAGGTGAATGCTTTCTAAGAGTGGGTTTTGGTTTGGCGACACCTGTTTCTGCAAGTTAATAGATCTGTGGAGTGAGATAGAGCCGGTGATGTCACCTGCAGGTGTGTGAGCCTGTGGTGGCGGTCTCTGCGTGGCATTTGTTTCACGAGGCGTTGCTAGCCACATCTGTCCTCAGCTGTGAGGGCACCCTCACCAGCAGGCTGAGGAGGGATGTTTTCGACCAGAGCAGAATGTCAGATGTCACCAATGACTCTGGGCTGGGCTGTAAACACATGTACTTTCCCTATGGCCCGAGCTGATCGCATTTAGATATGGAACAAAACCCGAATGTTGCTTCTTTAAAATATCACAGTGGCAGCCAGCATATTTCCATGAAGCGTTTCTGAGACCCTGAGCCCACCTGCTGCGGAGCAGGTTGAAAAGACCCCCCTTCCCCTGCGTGTGTGAAACAGGAAGTCTGTCTTCGGATTTTCCTGCAGGTTTTAAACTCTTGCTCCTTTGACAAGAGCTCGCGTGCTTCGCGAGGGGCAGCACCTTGTATGTAACATAAAAAGAAACTCACCATTTCTCTAAATACGCTTCTCCGCTTCGGCATAACAATTAAAGGTCACACTGCAGAGCTGAATCAGTCACAGCTTTGAGTTCAGGACATGCTCACCCTGAGCTGATTTTATCTGCCCGGGCTGTGTAAAGTGTTAGTGTTGGCACAGCGAGTTTAAAAACAGAAGTCTTTTGCATAACTATATTTGAAAAATTGAAAAAAGTAAGAGAGTGAGAGAAAGAGAATGGAGTAATGACATGAAATGGTGCCATTTGTCCCCATATTTGTGTGGTAGGGTGGCTCTGGTAGCAGTTATGCTGTGCTGAGTGGAGCTTTCTAGAATGTGCATGTAGTGGTTGGGTGCCCTTTGTTTTGTGTGCTGTGCACTTCGGTGCCACGTGAGAATCTGCCGACCCCAATACATTGTACTTGACAGGCACAGCTGGGTTGCTGGCGCGTAGTCCAAGCCATGAAAAAGAATGCGAAAGAAAACACAGACAATCTATTCATCAGAGCACTGGGGCAGGGAGACGTCAGGGTGGGCTGCGGCAGGAGTGCACCTGCAGGAAGCAGGGGGCCCATGCTGGGCGCCCGGGGAGAAGGCAGAAGAGAGGCAGCCGTGGTTGGCCTTTGATGCTTCCAGCAGCCAGAGCCTTGGCCGAAGGTGAAAACTGATTCCGTTTGAAGCCCGTGGATCCTGATTTGCGGGGCCTCTGCAAGCAGGAGGGGTGGGTGGCTGCACGACATCTTACTTGCGGAGGCTATGTGCTCACCAGCCCCTGGCGCCCACTGGCCACCCAGGCAAAGGCAGCAGGAGCTCGGCTTGCATCTGAGGTGGTGTCCAGTTCCTGATCCATGGGGATGCCCTCAGTCTCCACAAAGGAGGGGGGGGAAGGACAGCTTCTGGAATCCTTGGGAAGCCTTTCTGTGGCCACAGGCCTGCTCAGTCACAGAGCCTGGTTCACACAACCTGCCTGGCCCCCAGCGCCACCTGCCTCTTCCCGCTTGTATCTGTGACTTTGCAGATGCTTTCACGGTGTCTTCCTCCACGGGATGGCAAGCTTTCTGTGCGCACGCAAGCTCGCCACCTGCAGCCTTTTACATTCCTGTGAGAGGACTCGGGAGAGCCCCTCATTGCCCTCAGTGCAGTAAGAGGCTGCGTGTCTGTCACTCGGGCTTTTCTGAGTGGCCTCAGATCTGGTGGCATGGCTTGATCTCCGCAGTTGCTCCGAACTACTTAGAGAACACTGGTGTGTACTTGACTTAACTCAAGATCGTGGGTCTTGGTGCAGAGGTAGCGGGCTGGGGCACCTGAGCACCTTCCTCTCTTGCGGGCACTCTGCGAGGAGCTGCACTGCAGAGGCCAGGGGCTTTGGAGGGGGTGGATGAGCAGGTTGGGGTTTAAGTGCGGCTTCCTACTTTGTAACTGGGTGAGTATGCGAGCCCAGTGCTTTACACGGAGCCGGCAGAGAGCCCCCAGGGAGTGGTGGTGGGCTTTTCTGCATCCTGGGGACCAGACGTGGGGCTGCTTGATTAAAATGCCCTCCTCTACCGCATACTCATGGGCTTCCCTGTCCCCCAGGAGGAGGAGGTGTTGCTGGAAGTGAGTGTCACTTGGTTAAACTAAAGTTAACAGTGAATTCTGTAAGCGCTTCTCAGAGCACCGAGCTGCCTTTTTTTTTTTTAATGGTTTTGTTTCCATATTGAGTTTTACCAAATAGTCATGCCTCCCAAACCAAACCAGGTTTTCCATTCGTTTTTAGAAACCTTTTCTTCTTCTTTTTTTAATGTTGCTTTTAAAGCTCAATGAAATTCTGCAGCATATTAAAACAACAAAAAAGCAAAACCAAAACAGAAAACTGTCATCTAGGATTAAGGTTCTTGATACGCGCAGCTTGACTGACTGAAAAAGAGCAACAAGCAAACCCCAAACCACTGGAAACACATGTGGCTTCTCCCCGGGGGACAGCAGTGTAAGGTGTGCATTCGGTGAGCTCCCCGGAAGGACCAGGATGGAAGCACTCCTGGCCACTTAGGCGCTGCTGACCCCTCCCCTGTTCCCTTGCATGCGTCCTGCTCCCTGACCTGGAACAGGGGGCTCAGAAGCTAACCCTGGCTGTTATTAATTTGTAAACTTTAAATTCTAGTTCCCACAGGGTAATTGGAGGGAATTTGAAGACACGGGGTGAAATCCTGCTTCTGCAAAGACAAAAGCACTCTGTCTTTCGGAGGTTACCAATCTGGCATTTGCACCTTATTGTCGCTACGTCACGTCTGAAAAACTTGGAATTATTTCCAATTAGCGGGTTTAAGTGGCTCTTGCTCTCTGAGCCACTGACCCCTAGAGTTTGTTTGGCAGGACCCCCCTCCCCCGTCTACACCTGGCTGCACACCGTGGGGCTGTCCGGGCTGAGCCTGCAGGACCATCCACGCCTTGGGGCTCCGGGCTGTTGTGAAGCTTGCGATGACAGACAGCAGAGGCATAAAAGGCACCCCTGTGGATTTGTCACAGGGGTTTGGGTGTTCAGATCCTTTTTTCTCTCTCATCTGGAGGCACGGCTGTGAGTACTGTTGGAGCTGTGACATGGCCTGTTCCAAACAGGGAGGCCCTCGTGTCCCGCACACCTGCTCGCGGACACGCTGTTACCCCCTCCTGTCCTTGCAGCCGTGGCGCCGCGAACCCGGAGGTCTCAGCCACTTGCTCTGAAGAAGCGGAGAAGGCCCCTGGCGGCCTGGCTCTGGGAACCCCAGGGTTCCCCTGGATAGGGGCTCACCTGATTTCTAGAGATGAGGGCCAGAGTGATATAAAAGGAGGGCAAGGAAGTCTCTGGTTCTGCTTGGGAATGGGCATTGCTCATCAGCTGCTTCTTGGCTCTGGCTGGACTCAGAGGTTTTGCCAAGGCCATTTCCATGTGTAAGGACCCTGTGTGTGGCCCTTAGGAGCGACCTCTTAAACACGTACTCCTTGAACCTCATTCCAGCACCCTGAGGTGGACAATATGCTGCTCATGTTGAGTGAAACCCTGCAGCCCCTCAGAAGAGGGTTGCCCGCTGTGCAGAGGCTGTGACTGACCAGCAGCCAGGCTGGAGGGCAGGTGGGCCTTTGCAGCTGATAGTTACATATTCGTAGAAGTTCTGAGTTACTGACTTCTTTGGCAAACAGGACGGCCCAGCAACACCCGACCCCTGTCTCACAGGGCAGCCACCGGCTAGAGCCATGTACCAGCTGCCACCTTTGAGGGGCGCACAGTCGTGGTTTTTTTTTCCTTTTTGCATCCAGCAAAATTGTATTCACTTCCTGTCTAACCCTGATAGGTGTTGAAGTTTGCACATCTCTAATTTGTTCTAATCCCCTCAGAGGAACTGAGATGTAAACATGTAACCCGAAACTTTAGAATTCATTCTAATAAAAGAAGTCAAGGCGGTTCAGACCCTGTCACTGGAGCAGGGAGGCGCTGCTGGGCTTGGAAGGGCCCCTGCGTGCAGCCTGCCGACTCTGCACCAGCGTGGCAGCTATTCCAGGAGCACCTGGGTTTCTTCCTGACGCCCGTCACGCACTGCTCTGTGACTCGCTGGAATCTGTCACCCGTGTGTGGAGTGGGAGGGAGCGGTTTTGGCAGGCAGCTTCCAGGGCAGCGGGCATGTCTGCTGGGAGGCGCCTAGAGAAGGCTTCTGCAGTTCCCAAGGAGGATGAGCTCCAGAACCGAACACAGAGGACCCCCAAAGGTGGGCTTGTGTTTAGCCAAAGTCACAGGAACCCAAAGCTGCTCATTCTCCTATAGCAAGAAATCGCTGAGCAGTGGCCCAGAAGGCCGAGGGCCACTGTGCCCTGCGGACATGGCCCTGGGAAGGCGCTGTGTCTTCAGGCGCACACGTGTCCTCAGCAGAGGGGGCGTGGGGACAGCCTTTCCTATGGGACTGCTACTTATGTGCCTTAGCAGTGACTGTGGCCCATGGGGAGAGGGTGCTGCTCCTGCCCTGAGTCCGGGCTGTGTGCTGTGGCTTGTGCTCCCAGGGCACCCTGCAGGGTTGGTCGGGCTTTGCTTTCATGATGCGGTCGGATTCTCTTCCCTGAACGGAAGCAGGTCGGGCCACCCAGCTGGAGCCTGGGCCAAGCGACTTTGCCAGGGAGCAGCCTGTACCCGGGATCCCGGGGCTGGCGGCCTCGTGGCCACCACATCTTGTTCTGATCTGGCCTCTGCTGGTCAGTGTTTCTAGCCAGTGGTGGGAACGCAGACAGGGTCCCGGGGGCAGCTGGCGTGCCTGGCGACCAGACAGGCATCTGCCGTCCCACAGAGCTGACCGACGGTTTTGTCTCTTACATTTTCTGTACGGTGGATGGTTTCTATTTGTCCCTACTGCTGAGTGGACTTCTAAAATCAAGACCTTCCAGAGAATTTCTCATTGCCGGGAAGGCTAATACAAACTGGAAATGAAGGAATCGATATCCCCAAACCTAAGTTTGTCTGTGAAAAAAATAACAATTGTAGAAGGAAGGACGGGACACCTGGGCTGGGGGTCCCTGCGGCCTGGCTGGCACGGGTGACAGCAGGACACATGTGTGCACAGCCAGGTTGCACTCGAGCTGTCCTAAGACTTCCTTCCAGACCTACCCCTCAGGCACCTCCGTCTTTGCTTTTATGTTGCTTTGCGTCTCTAGCTCCTTAAACAGGGACCTGACCTCATGTTTGGAACCAAAGCATGTGCCTCAGCTCTGTGAAGAAAAGGCTTTCTCAGAGGAGTGATGACTCGACTCTCATTTCACGCCCAATGGGAAGACTCCACCTCAGAGACAGTGAAGGAATGGGCATGTGTTATACTTGGAGCGATTCCTACGATTTATTTTTAAATACCCAAGTGACGCAGGAGCAAGTTTTACTTATAAAATTCAGAGTTCTCCCTGCCTCCCACGCCCTGGTTCCAGGCCCCTTTCCCAAGGTTATCGCTCTTACCACTTTGATGTGTGTCTTTGCACATGATTCATATGTGTGTGTGTGTAGAAATGTGGAGTTTTATGTGTGTGCAGTTTTGCATGGGCGGTAATGTGAGCCACACACTGTTCTGCAATCATCCTTTTCCATGGAACTATCTGCCTTGAGAACCATTCCACATGGTTAAGGAGCTGCCTCACTTTAAGCTGCTGACATGCTCTGTGTGAGATTTAACCCGCCCTCTTGATAGATGGAAAATGATTGTGTTTCTCAGGGTATCGAAATGACAAACTCAATTTCTCTTCCACCCAGAATGGTAGGTACTATTTTTAAAAAAGAAGACAACAGTGACGAAAGAATGGCTTACCAGGGCCCAGGGCTGCGGTCACGGGTGTAATGGCCTTGTGACAATGGTGTGAGTGCAATAGTCATAGGTGGGGGGAGTGGGCAGGGGAGCGACAGGGATGACTGATCCTGGTGAGATCCTGTTTATGTGAAGAAAAAGACGGACGGACATAGATGCATAAGCACACATGCATGCGTGCACATGTGCTATCTGATGGGACACATAGGGGATTGTCTCCAGTAGTGGGCAGAGTCGGAGAACAGGGAGGTCTTCTCATCTTATGCCGATTTTTAACCCCTGTGCACACTGCTCAGCACTTTTAATGATCGGCGGGCTGTGTTGAACGGGTGTTCTCTCCGATGGCCCTTGTCCGTGCATCATGGCAGTGTCCCCACCAGCCTGTGCCTTCTCCTGAGATTCTGCTGCACGCCACATTCAGTGTTCGCCTGCCTCTGGCCTTGTAGGAGAATGGAGTGGGTGCTTTCTGTCTCAGGTGTTCATCACCTTTTTGGGCCCTGAGTCACCCCCCAGAATGGCTGTCTGGCTTGCAGCTGGCCTTGACTGAGCTCCTGATGCAGGCCAGGCCTAACACCTCCCACATTCGGTCATGAGATCTGCCAGTCCCTGCGCTGGGGGGTGACATGCTTGCCACTGCCGGACCCTGCGCATGGTCAGGGGTTCCTGGCCCATGGTCCTGAGAATGCTGTTTTCTAAGAGGGCTGCAGGGGGTGGTCTAGGAAGTGGGGGCGATGGCAGCTAGGGATGGCCTGGGACACGTGACCTTGGATCTGAAAGCGGCATTGTTGAATGTGTTAGGGTGTGCTGGGTTGTGGCGAGGAGCAGGAATTATGCTTTAAAAAAAAATACATCAAAATGCTTTTGTATAGGACCAGACAGCTGATATCCAGGGCAGGGCACCTAGTCACCTTTCAGTGAGATGGGAGAGCAGAACCCCAAGCCTGGGTCTCAGTCTTATACCCACCTGCAGGCCCACCCCATGAGTGGGTGCCCAGAGGCAATGCTGTGTTAGCCAACCACAGACCTCACTTTTGGTACCCCCATGTCCGGACACCTTCCTATTCCTTCAAAGTAAGTACTGCCTTCTAGTTTGGGCTAATGTCTAGCATTCCTTTTGGATAATACTCAAATTGTATTCCTCCTCCCTTCCCCCTTCCCTCTGTTCCCTCCCTCCCCCTCCCTCCCTCCGTTCCCTCCTTCTTTCTTTCTTTTTCATCTTGACAAGCTTTGTTCGCTCGCTCCCTGACAGAGAGGGCATCTGTTTATCTCTTCTCACAGGTACACAAAACTCCCAACATTTATTTGAAGAGAAAGAGGAGTACCTGAGTAAAGATTTTAAGCAACTCCCTGAAGGCTTCACATGCTGATAAATATGTCATGTCCTTACAGCAGAGAGAATGCATCTGCCTCCTCTCTTGTCCAGACAGAACTTCTAGAATAGGTGAAATCTCAGACATTTTCTTCTCCCCGATGGTGGTGGCCATGTAGCTGACCCAAACCTGACATCCCTCACTGGTCATTGGCTCTTGGCCCTGTGCCTTCACCAAACCACCCTGCAGAGGCTGCTTATTCTGGGACCTCAGGCTCCAGGATGTGGCTCTGCTGGGATTTGCTTCCTTCTAAAAATATGGGTTTATGGACACAGTCCTTCCCTCAAAGAAGACTTCACGGGGTGACTGCTGTGACCAAACCATTAGGACAGTGGCTCTGTACGTTCTCGTTTCCTTTATTTATTTATTTTTTAATCTACATGCTTACACAAAGCAACTCGATAAGGACCAGAATCTTCTCCACTCCTCCATTCCCTACCCTTAAGCGGAAGTCAGTGGACCATAGACGGTTGGGGCCAAGGCGCTCATCTTCAGTAGCATGAAGCTATCCTCGTTTGTGCTCAGTCCTGCTCCTTTCACGTCACCTGAGCTGGTGGCCACCTAGAGACAGGTGACGCCTGGAGGACAGGGAGGATGAACACCACTGTCTTTGGGACTTCAGTCCCTTTAGTGTTTACTTATGAGAAGGAAATTGCATCTTCCAATGGTCATAGAACTTGGAGGAAGTTTTCAGTGTCTGGGGGAAACTGTGACAGAAGGTGCCACTTAGAACTTCTGAATAATGCAGAAGCCACGGGAAATTCGTAGTGATGAGACCAAACCTTTCTGTCCAAAGACAATTGCAGTGAAAACAAAAACGCCAGCGCAGTAGCCTGTGTTAAGCAGGTTAGTCAATCCTATAGCTAAGTGTAGAACACTGTTAGGAAGTGGGTTTTGTTTCATTTTTCAAATCCGCCTATTTTATCTTTGACATGAACATTTGGGTACATTTGCGTTGCTGTCTTGCACTCATGCTGTAACCTCTTTGGGCACTCGGTGCATTTATACGCCCCACATGCTGCCTCATGCTGTCATCCATCCCTGATGAGATGCAGACACAGCCTAGTCAGCAGCCACACGTTTCTTCTGTGTAGGCCTGAAAATTTAAGAGCTTGTGACAAAGTAAAATTAACTGCCCCAGATTTTTTTTTACTAACGTAGACATATTGAGATATAATTCACATATTGTAATGAAATATATAACTCAGTGCTTTCAAGGATACTTAGGGTTGCACATCCAATACCATAATCTGATTTAACAAATTTTTTTGTCAAACCCCAAAAGCAATTTTGTGGCCATCATCACACTTTCAATGACTCCTCCCCCAACCTTAGGAAAGACCTAATCTATTTTCTGTCTCCTACAGATCTGCCTATTCTTGCCATTTCATATGAATAAAATTATACAACATATCGTATTTTGTGATGGGCATCAGTAACTTACCATAATGTTTCCAGATCGATGCATGTTCTAGTATGTGTCAGAACTTTATTCCTCTTTATTTCCAATTGATCTTCCCCTGCTTGGATGTACCACATTTTATTTACCCATATTCATCAGTTCACGGCCCTTGAGTTCTTTCTATTTTTTGGGTATTGCAAAAAATGCCCTTATCGACTGTCATGCACAAGTGTTTGTGTGGCTGAATGTTTTCGTTTGAGAGTGGAATTTCTAGGACATATGGAATCTGTGTGTTTACGTTTTGAAGAGCTGCCAGATTGTTCTCCAGAGTGGCTATACCATCTTATACCACCCAGAAGCACCTAAGGGCTCCAATTTCTCCGTGTCCTCTCCAACACTTGTTATTGTCTGTCTCTTACTATCATCGCCTTCCAAGGGTGTGTGAAGTGGTATCTGATCATTTGTATTTTTCTAATGACTGATGACATTGAGCATCTTTTTATGTGATCATTGGCCATCTGTATATCTTCTATGGAGAAATGTCTATTTAAATTCTTTACCCGTTTTTTAAATAGGGTTATTTTTACTAGTGAGCTACAAGAGTTCTTTATATATTCTGGATACAAGTCCTTTATCAGCTATGTGATTAGAAAACATTTTCTTCCATTCTGTGGCTGTCTTTTCATTTTCTTTTCATTTTCTTTGATGATGTCCATTGAAGCACTAAAGTTTTAAATCTTGATCAAGTCCTACATGTCACATTTTCTCTCTTGCTGCTTTTGGTATCCTGGTTAAGAAGCCATTGCCCAAAGAAGGCCAGGAACACTTACTCTTAGACTTTATTCTAAAAGCATCTAGTTTCAGCCTTGTATGTCAGTCTGTGATCCATTTTGAGTTAATTTTTGTGTGTGGAGTGAGGAAGAACTCTAGCTTCCCTCTTATGTGGATGCCAGTTGTCCCAGCACTTTTGTGGAAAGCACTAGTCTTTCCCCATTGATTTGTCTCAGACCCTTGTGGAAGAACCAATGGGCCACAAATGAAAAGGTTTCTTTCTGGACTGTCAGTTCTAGTCCATTGATCTGCTTGCCTGGTTACTGTAGTCATGCAGCAACTTTTAAACTGAGAAACATGAGTCTTACAACATTTTTAAAGATTGTTTTGGCTGTTCTGTGTCCCTTCTATTTTTAAGTGAAATTGAGGAGCATTACGTCAGTTTCTGGAAAAAAGATACCTTGGGTTCTGATGGGGATTTCGTTGCATCTGCAGATCATTTGGGGGAGTATTGCCATCTTAACAATATCAAATCTTCCATCAATGAATGTGGGATGTTTCCATTTATTTAGATATTTAATTTCTTTCAACAATATCTTGTAGTTTTCAGTGTACAAGTCTTATGACTTCTTTTGTTAAGTTTTATTCTTAAGTATTTCATTTCCTTGGGAGCTATTATAAATGGACTTGTTTTCTTAATTTCATATTTGGATTACTTGTTGTTAACATATAGAAGTATAATTAATTTGGGCCTCTCGCTCTTGTATCCTGAAACTTTGCTGAAGTTCTTTATCAGTTTTAACAGAATTTTAGTGGGTTCCTTTGGATTTTCTGTATGTGAAATCATGGCATCTACAAGCAGTAGCTTTACTGTTTCCTTTCTAACCTGACATCCAAAAGGACACTTATAAAGTGTGGCTCTTCATCTCTAGGAGCATTTTCAATTCTAAGTCTATTCTCTGGTATTAGTATATCCACTCTGGCTCTTGTGGTTGCTGTTTGCATGATGTATCTGTTTTCATCATTTCACTTTGAACTTATTTCTCTCTTTGAATTTAAGTGTATCTCTTATAGAGAAAATGTTGTTACGTCTTATTTCACTCTGGTATGATGGATTCCCCAGTGGTTAAACGAAAGTATTTGGGTACCAGCTTTGTGGTGTGCAGGTTGCAAAAGTGGTGGGGGCCAGCCAGGGACTATACAGGCTTCCTTTGTGAGCAAGATGTCTCAGCTTCAGACCTGGGGGAGGTGGTGCAGGGGCCCTGGCCTCCTGACTCTTGTGGATTCTCTGGGGTCCAGCTTGCATTCGCCTTCCCACACCTCTGCAATACTCTCACCCAGGCTACCACTTTGCGTTACATTCTTTGGCACCCCATGATTTGGATAATTTTCAGTGTCCTAAGATCATACACAGAAACTCAAATGACCTTCTGGAAGTTTATTTCCAGGCAGTGTCCTTGCAAAGCTGATGAATTATTTTTGTCACGAGCATAATAAATTGTTAACTTTGGAAATGTTTTTGGAAATAAAACTACCGTCAGGTTATTTTCTTTTTAATTTTTGATTATGTGCAATGATACATTAGTACTAAGAAATGAGGTACGCTTTTCATAACTTGGGTGATGACATTGCCCTTTGGGACTGTCCAGTGGGTACTGGAGCCAGGTGAAAGATTAGGCAGACATTTATGGGAAAAGTGTGGCAGTGAAATTTGGGTGGCATATGAAATTTGGAATGCTTTGAGAGGAAGCCCTGGGAAACTGGAGATGTCACGGGCACCATGCAGATCATCTGTGGCTGAGGGCAGCAAATTGATGGGGGCGAGGGAGGTGTTCTTAGGACAGGTCCAGCTGAGGGAACTTCTCCCTGCCATGTTGTAGGCTTTAAGGACAAATGTATTCATCTGACACCTGACATTCCGATGCTAACATAAATGAGGCCAAGAACCGGGTAGATAGAAATTGTTAGATGGAAAGAGAAGTGTTAGCTTTTGCTGGGAGGGGTGGTTATTATAATACAGACCTGCTCAAAGAGATTGTTTTCCTAAAATAAATATTCCTTGAAGGCACATACTCCGTTGCCAACAGAATAGCTAAGTTTGCTTTTACATGTTATTTTAATTTGAGAATCAAAGATGAAAAAGGATGCCTGGAAAAGGCTGTGTTTAGGGAGGCTCAGGACGTGCATTAATTTCCTGGCAGATTAGAGAATAAAGTGGGAGAGAGGTTAAAGCAAGGACTCGTCTGCCAAGTTGATTGGGAGGACAAAGATCAAGGGAATCGTCTGGGACCAGGGAATGGCTATTTTAAGCAGATACGAGTGAGAGTCTGTTCACCTTCATAGATCGTTCTTGGGTCAGGTCAGCCTGGTGGCACTTGCTACAGCCAACGCTTTAGTAGATTTATTCCTGTATCTCACTGACGTAGACTTACACATCTCACCTCTGCTTATCTACAAAGTTAAAACAAACCACAAAATAACACAGATGAAGGAAAAAGTGACTCATCCTTTTGCATGAGTTAAAAAACATTCAAATGGGAACAAAAATCCCCAAATAAATGTGTTACCTAAATGTTAAAATAATTATGTAAAAATTAAAAATGTACAGACTTCAAAAGCAAAGCTACAAACATGGCACAGTAGAGAAATGTCTAAACAAATATGATTGAAAATGGTTTAATTTCCTTCATATATAAAAATCCTCTATAAATAAATAAGAAAAATAATAACATCACAGTATATAAATGAAAACATGATATAACAGATAATTTGAAGAAGACATATTCATGGCTATGAATATGTAAGTAAACTAAATTAGTAGTGATCAAAGAAAGGCCAGTTAAAATGAGTTAATTTTTTACTTTGTTAAATTATCAAAAACGTTGGAAAAAACAACCCTCAGCTCTGTAAATGTATAAAAATGAGCAAACTTATACACAGCTTATACACCAGGAGAATGAATAAAAATTAATACAACCTTCCTGGAAAGTGAGTTGGTGCTATGTGTCAAGAACTTCTAAAAATGGTTACATCTTTTCTTGACCCAGTACTATTTTTTCTAGAAAATTTACACTAAGGAAATCATTAACATTGTGATTTCCTTAGTGATATTTATAATGAAATACTATTAGGTAAACAGAAAAGCGGGATATGGAACTCTCAATGATATATTGCCAATTGAATATGTTAATATATGTTAGAGATATTTATTATCCCTTGATTATAACATACATTCTTGTCTCTTTACTTTTCTGACATTGAGGTATCTGTAATGTGCACACATTCACCTTGTACTGTTTCCTTATTCATGAAAGATTATTATTAAATTAGTAGTACATCTTTAAGAGATTTTTTAAAGGTAGGAAATATGACATATGTTTCTCTGTTTCTTTCTCTCTGTATATGAAAATTTAAAAAATCTATTATTATCAGTCAGCCATCACACTTCTGCCAGATGAAGTTACTAAAATTCAAATCTAAACATGTTTAGAAACTTAACAATAAGGCTTACACTTCTAGGAAGATGGAGTAGATGTACGTTTCCCTATTCCTTCTACTAAGAGCAACTAAAAAACCTGGATATTAGATATACAACAAACATAGGATGACTCTGAAAGGTGGAGACAAGAAAGCAGACCAGCCAGGACCACGAGGCCCAAGGAATCATGCCATGCGGTGTCCAGTGTTTCCTTCTTGCCTAATCCATCTGAGACCAGGTACCAATGAGGCTGACAACTCAGAAATGCTGATGAGAACAACGCACCCCTCCCCACCCCCTGTCCCCAAAGTCTCAACCAAGTCTGCTTTCTATAGCCAAAGGATTAGAAAAGAAAATGTTGTTCTTCATTAGTCAAACACCACAGAAAGGACGGTGGCCTCACCCCACCCATGCCAGCAAAAGCCAATTCGGGAACCTAGAATTGTACCCTGAGTGTGGTGTAATGAGGTGCCCTGAACCCCTCACGATGGCGTTCTCAGAGAAGGCCATGCACGGATCTGAGACTTTCACCCCTGGCAGGAGGAGTCTGATGCCACTCCTGTGATGTCGGTAGAGACAATGTGGGGATCCTGGACACCTACCGCCATCCAGCTCCGCCTTCCATCTCCCTCTGTGGCAGTGTCAGAGGGGACTAGTGGAAAGTTAGGACTCTCACGATCACTCAGCAGCAATGACACTCTACCCACTGCCATGTCAGTGGGGGCTACATGGGAAGACAGAACTCCTACCCTACCCAACATTCACGAGAGGCTCATCCCTATCCCTTGGGTACCACTGGCCAGTAGTGGCTACTTTCCCTGTTACCCCTGTTACATAGTGTCAGAGAAATCTGGGAGGTTTAAATAAGATCCAGAGTTTCATAATATAACATGAAAATGGACCCGTTTTAATAAAAAACCACTTGTCACACAAAGAAAAAAGATGAAAAACTGAATGAAAGGAAGATAATCGATATGCGCCGACACCAAGATGATGGAGATGTTAGAATAATCTGAAAAATATTGTAAAGCAGTTATTATAAAAATGCTTTAAAGATCAATCACCAACAACTTGAAACAAGAAAAAAAATAGAGTGTCTTGGCAAAGAACAGAAAGTTTAAGCAAAAAAATAGATATAAAAGAGAACAAAATGAAAATACCAGAATGGAAAAATACAATAACCTAAATTAAAAAACTCAGTGTTTCAACAACAGAATGGAGGGAATAGAGGATAAAATTAATGAATTAGAAGATAAAATGATGGAAATTACCCAATCTGAACAACATAGAGAAAAAAGATTAAAATAAAAATAAAGAAAAAAGTACAGAGCCTCAGGAGCCTGTGGGGCTATAACAAAAGATCTAACATTTGTGTCTTTGAAGTTCTAAAAGGAGATGAGAAAGAGAGCAGAGCTGAAAAAGCACTCAAAGAAACAATGGTTTAAAACTCCCTAAATTGGGCAAAAGACATAGACTGCAGATTCAAGAAGCTGAGCAAATTCCAAAGAGGATAAGCCCATAGAAAGTCATTGTACAGAGTCATTTCACACATTATAGTGAAACTTCAGAAAACTAAGCACAAAAAAAAAAATTCTTGAAAGTAGTGAGAGAGAAACAATTTGGATCATAAATTTGTAATCAGAAACCATGGAGGCCAAAAGAAGGCATGATGGTTTTCAAGCACTGAAAAAAAAAAAAAAGAAAAGAAAAAAGAAAAGAAAAGAAAAAAGAAAAATAACTATCAACTTAGAACTTAGAACTATCAACATATACCAGCAAAAATGTCACTCAGGAATGAAAAGGAAATCAAGACATTTTCAGATGAATGAAAACTAAAAGAACTGGTCACCAGCAGACTTATTCTAAAAGAATAGTTAAAGGAAATTCTCTAAACAGAAAGTGAAAAAAAAAAATAAGGAACCTCAGAACATTAAGAAGGACAGAAGAACATGGCAAACAAAAATAGAGATAAATACAAAAAAATTTTCTTCTAGAGTTCTCTAAGTTATGTGTGACAGTTGAAGCAAAAGTTGTAACAGTAATATGACACTTAATGAAAGTAAAGGAAACATTTAAGTCAATTGGATTATACATAGAGGAGAATAAAGGGATCTGGAGAGGTAAGGTTTCTATACTTCACTTGAGCTGGTAAGATGATGACACGAGGTGGCTGGGATAACTAATGTAGACATAATGTCACGCCTAGAGCAACCACTAAAGAAACCGTACACAGGGAGAGACACTCATGAACACTATATACATCAAAATAGGATTAAAATGGTTCAAATAACCCAAAGAAAGGCAAGAAAAATAAAAAAGAGAAATGAAAAATGGAAGCAACAATAAAAAATGTCAGATTTAAGCCTTAACATATCAACAATTTCATTAAATGTAAAAGGTCTAAATAATTCATTTAAAAATCAGAGCTTGGCCAAACTGACTAAAAAACATGACCAAACTCTATGCTGTCTGTAAGCAACTCACTTCAAATATAATAATATAAAATGAAAAAGGATGAAAAAATATACCTTGCAAAGGTTACCTAAAGAAAAGCAGGAATGGCTATATTAATTTCATTTAAAATAGATTTCAGAGAAAAGAAAATTGCCAGAGAGAAAGAAGGACATTCAATAATAATATGAAGGGCCAATCTGTCAAAAAGATATAGCAATCCTAAATGTGCATGTAAACACAGCGGGTTGAAAAACATGTGGAGTAAAAACTGGTAGAACTGAAAGGAGAAATAGACAAATTTACAAGAACAGTGGTAGACTTCAATATCCGGCATCTTTATACAACTGACGTGACAACTAGACAGAAAATCAGCAAGGATATAGAAAAGCTCAGCGACACCACAACCAACAGGATCTGACTGACATTAGAACAGGCTCCCAAATCAAAGCGGAATGCACGTGCTTTCCAGGAGCCTAACGGGCATCACCAAGATAGACCATATCCTATGCTGTGAAAGAAACTGCAAGTCCCAATGGATTCAAACTAAAAAACTGAAACAGAGAGAGAACAGAAATCTCCAAATTCTTGCATACTAAACAACACACTTTTACACGACCATAGTAAAAAGAGAAATTCTCAAGAAAAATTAAGGAATACATTGAACTGGATGGAAGTAAAAATACAATATATCAAAATCTGTGAGGCACAGCTCAAGCAGTTCTGAGGGGAGAAGTTATAGCACCAAGTGTGTGCACTAGTAAAGAGGAAAAGCCTCCAATCAATACCTAAGCTCTGCCTCAAATTAATATTCAAGTTTTCCTTTAACTTGGAAAAAGAAGAAAATGCACTGAAAGTAATAAATAAAACAAGGAATAAAACAAGGAACAAAGTAGTAAAGATAAGAGCAGAAATCTATGAAGCTGAAAACAACAATAGAGAACATGATAAAGCAGAAAGCTGGTTCTTTGAAAAGATCAATAAAATTGACAAAACCCTAGCGGGACTGTCAAAGAAAAAAGGGAGAAAACACCAATTACTAATCAGGAATGAAACGAGGGATAGGTAATACCACAGACACTGAAAACATCGAGAGAGAAATACTAGGAGCAGCTCTGTAAGCACAGATCTGAAGTATTTGGTGAAACGGACCAATGCTTCAGAAAACACAAAGTACCACAACTCACCTGATATGTAAGACAATTTGAATAACCCTATAACTGTTAAGAAAATTGAATTATTTAAAAACTCTTAAAGAAATCCCTAGGCCAGATGGTTTTGTTAGAGAATTCTGCCAAACATCTAAAAAGGAAGGAACAACCACTGTATATGACTCTTCTAGAATGTAAAAGAGGAAGAAATGCGTTCTGACTCATCCTGTGGAGATAGTCATATCCAGATCCCAAAGCCAGATAGAGACAATATAGTAGAAGAAAACTATGGAACAATATCCCTGAAGAATATAGACACAAAAATCCTAAGTAAAATGTTAGTGAATAGAATTTACCAATATATAAAAAGAATTATGCAGCAAGACGAAATGGAGTTTAATTCAGGGAAGCGGTTCTGGTTTAATATTCAAAAACCAATGTCACTCACCATATTAACAGGCTAAAGGAGAAAAATCACACAATCGTTATGAATTGGCTCAGAAAAGGCATTTGAAAAATTCAATATACGTTCTTGATAAAAACTCTCACTCCCATAAAAATAGTGAGAAAAGTGCTCAACTTTATAAAGACATAAGTCACCATTATACCTGAGGGACCCGTAACACCGGGTAAGGACGTCTGCTCCCACCATTCTTATTCAGCATAGTGGTGGGACTTGTAGCCAGTGCAATACGGCAAGAAAAGGAAATAAAACCCACATAGATGAGGAAGGAACTGATGAAACAGTTTCTAAATTCAACGTGGAAATTCAATATTTTTCTTTCCTATGTAGGGAAAGCCCCAGTTCTTTCCTACTGTGCGTTTCTTTGTCCTATGAGTCTCTTTCACAACTCAGAACGGTGCACTGGTGGTCTCTGATGCCAGCTGGGTGACCTACAATTTAACTCAATTCTGACTCCACCTGCCTGGAGACGGTGTCAGATCTCACGGGCTAAGGGCTCAGTCCCACAAGACTGCCTCCCCGACTTCAGACACCAGCTACCGATCAGAGGTTCCCATGACCCCCTCCTTGGGTTTGATTAGTTGGCTGGAGCAACTCACAGGATTCAGGGAAACAGCCGTTTATTAAAGCATGGGACAAAGGACATGGACGAACAGCTTAAGAGACACCCAGGGCAAGGCCTGTGCAGGTCCTGAGTGCAGGAGCCTCCGTTCCCGTGGAGGTGGGGTGTGTCACCCTCCTGGTGAGGGGGTGTTGGCCAGCTTGGAAGCTCTTCGAGCCCTGTACATTTGGGGTTCCATGCAGGCTTCCTCACGTAGGCAGGATGTGTTGTCACTTCCATCTCCGGTCCTCATCTCTCTCTTGAAGGTGGGGCTGAGGCCGAGATTCCCAAGCTTCCAATCACTGTTGGTCTTTTGGGTGACCAGCCCTCATCCAGGGTTCATCTGGGAGCCAACCAGAGTCACCTGTTTAGAATGAAGGACACTGCCATCACCCAGGAAATTACGAGGGTTTTAGGAGCTCTGTGCCAGGAACTGGGGTCAAAGAACAATTTGAATATTTTCTATTATCTCATGAGATGGTATAATTGTTTATGTAGAAAATTCCAGGCTCTTTCAAGAAAAGTCCTAGGAACTAAGAAATGGGTTAAGCAAAGCCACAAAATAAAAAATAAACATGCACAAATCAATTGTATTTTTATATACACCAGGGTATAATACCATTAGTGAGTGTTCGTAAAAGCTGAGATACTTAGGTACAGATTTAATGAAACACCTGCGGGACTTATATTGATGAAGGATGATCTGAAGAAATGGAAGACATGGACCGAAAGACTCCAGTGTGTTTTAAAAGCATAAGGGGGGAAGTGGAGGTGGCAGCCAGCCTGTAAGTCCTCAGACATATCCCACTGTCAGGGACAGCCTAAAGCCAACCTAAGGCATTAGCAGATGGATGCCAGCTCTAAAGATGGCTTTTGTTCGGTGCTCAACCTCGGTGGAGGGAACCTGGAGCGTGTCATGTCAGGGCCTTGTGTCCTTTCACATACGGTGGTCAGGCCTGCTGTCTCCAGTGTCTGTCACAGGATCTAGCTGGCTCTTGGGCAGACAAGATGCACATGGACCCTGCACCTGCCTGGGGAGGAGGGGACAAAGAGGAGGGCCGGCTGGCAGGGGCTGGTGGTCTGCCCCCTCGCTCTAGCGGTGGCAGAGCTGGGGCCTCCACAATTTCTCTGCAGTGTGCCGAAGAGGGAAGACCTTCCTCTCGATATTTTACAATATGAAAGCAATTCCACAGTGGGGCCATTAGCTCACCACAGGCAGTCTCAGCTATAATTTATGGCTCCATGTCTCCCACCGCTGTAATTTTGTTTTGTGTTCATTAGGATACGATTTTTTAAGAAGAGAAATCTCATGGATCCGCAGTTCTGATGACTCACATTAACCACCATGCCACTCATAAATATTACTCGGGCGGCAATTCTGAGACGTAAATTAATTTCCCCCATGTGGGGAGCACCTGACTAACGTTCAGATTCCTCTCCAGGGCAGGCTGATGACCGCTGCACAGAAGCTGCTGCTTCGATGGTGACACGAAGGTTGCTGCCACCTTCTCTGGCTTTATTTCGTCCAGAGACAAAATAATTTGAGGGGGAGAAAACTGGCTGAAAGAGGCGAGTGCTTTTAGGGAAGTTCCTATACTTTCTAACAGACATGCACACACGCACACACGCACACACACATGCACACGCACTCATGCGTACAATTTTCTAGCCTATCCGTAGCCAGCCTGTCTGTCGGCAATTTCGTTAACTTTAATGTAAGGCTGGGTGGAAGACGCTCTCCCCTTTACCTGGAACTTCCTTCCAGAATAGTCTCAGCTATGCAGAATAGGGTGGTGCTTTGTTTGGGTTAAAGAAAAAGAAAGAATGCTTCTTTTGGGAAATTTTAAAATGGTTTTTAGATCAAGGATGAGTAGAGCAGAGGGTGATCCAAGGGCTAGGGATCACGGTAACAACTGTGTCGATGGCACTCGCCACGCCTGAACACCTCCTGTGTGTCAGGTCTGGCACTGAATGCACGTAGGCACTGTCTGGCTTAGTCCCTGCCAACGCCAGCCGCACGTGTAGGTGAGGAATCTGAGGTGCAGGTATGTGTAACATGCCCAGGGTGTCACTGCAGGTGTCAGAGTGTGTGTGCTACCAGGTGTGCCTCATCCACAGCCTGGGTTTCAGCATCTCTCCCCTGCCTCCCCGCTGTGGTGCTTGGGGTGATGCGCTGTCGATGCGGTCCCAGGTTGGCCTCCTGTGGGCGGCCTTCGGGAGCCGGAGAGTATCTAGAACTGAGCCAACAGTGGTGGCAGGATTTGCTGGTGTTGATCATGAAGGGATTTGAGCCCTGGTGTGCCGGGTCAGACCCTCTCCTGTCTGTGTCACTGAACCTTGACGGATAGGTTGGGGTAGGCCAACCCGTGGATCCAGGCAACCCAGGCCTGCCTCTTGCTGGTTCTTGGTGGGCAGAGTTGCAGGTTGTGACCTGGGGCTGACACGCTGTCTGAAAGCGGCTGCTCTATGGGAACGTGGAGGCAGCTCTGTGGGTTTCTGAGCCTCATGTCGTCTCTCACGTGAAGGTCTTCGGGGTTTCTGCTGGGGTCACATGTCTGCTGGGGGAGGGTGGCCTGGTTCCAGTCTGTGGTTCTGCAGCCTGCCCCATGCGACACTACAGTGCCAATGGCTGGGAGAGGGGCCGCAGCCTCAGGGACACGGGCCACAGCTGAGACCCATGGGTTTCCTGTTGGGGAGCATCTTTCTGTTCCTTGTGTTTTGATTGGCTGTGACCTTTGAGAAAGGGAAAAAGGAACAGCAAAAGCTCATTCTGTTTGCACTGTCTGGCCAAGAGAACATGGGCCTAGGGTTTGTGTTTGTGGGTTCAGGAGCTCCCCACTCTCTGTATAGACTTTTTCAGACTGGTAACAAAGCACCCTTGTTTCTTTCCGTATCAGAAATGTTCTTGTGTTTAAAAATTTTCATCATCATTTACTTATCACATCCACTGAGGGTCATTTAGTCTGGCCTGTGCTGGTTAGGTTGACAGACTCTGGCGGGCTGGGAGAAGGAACAGTGTCTGGAAGGCGTGAACTCTGCTGGGAATTTGGCAGGATTGGAAGGGCATCTGGAACACTCCTCCTTGGGGCCCTTGTACAAAGTCATCACAGTCAAGGCTCCAATGGAAGGGGCATTTATCTCTGCACCACGCACATGCACACATGCGTTCCTACCTGCTCACACATGTGCACACACAGACACACATGCACATGTGCACATTTGTCATATGACAGCTAAAACACGGTGGCATGCCATGTTGGCCCTGATGTTTCAGTGCAGGGTCACTTTGTCAGAACGTAAGAGCAAACCATTAAATGTTGAACTTAAAAAAAAATAACAGAGGTTGTGTGCAGCCTGGCCCTTCTGTGGCCCCCAGCTTGACCCAAGGGCGGGTTGGTCGGGGCTGAGTGTGCTGGGGTTGGGCATCGGCTGTCTGCTGCACACATCGCCTGATGTTAAGCAGCCAAGTTTTCACGTCCTGGTTGGACAACCAAACCAAATGTGCCCGGACCAACCGGTGGCATGAAATGTCCTGCTTTGTAGCATGTTCTCCTTCTGAGCTCCGATGCCCAGGACCACCCCAGGGAAGGGAAAGAGCAGAAACAGGTAGGCCTTGTGCCCTCTGAGAGATGGGGGGGTCCCCACTGGGGGTCAGTGGGAATGGAGTGCAGCGGTCCAGCAGTGGGGCGCTCAAAGGCCTCTGTGAGTCCTGTCTATGGACAAGTTATTAACGAAGGAAGGTGGCCTCAGGGAGAGTGGCTCGTGCCCAGGAGCCTGCTCAGCTTTTGTCTGCAGAGGTCAGCGCCTGGGCAGTGGAGGAGGAGGTCCTGTTGTCCCCCTGGCAGCAGGGGTGCTTGCAAACCAGGTTGCACCCCAAGAAGTCATGGAGTGAAGGTGGAGGCCTGGCCACGAAGCTTCTCTCTTTTTTCCGATGTGATAGGATGTCGCTCAGAGCAGACTGATGCAAGAATGCGGCAGAGCAGGAAACACGCAAAGCAATTATCTTTTTAGTAGGTCATGGGCCTCCTTTGGGAGAGGAGACCGGAGGGAGGGCGGGGGCGGCGGGCGCGCAGCTCCCCCAGAGGCCGCGTGCGCGGTAGCCGAGCGGGTGATTAATAGCCGTGTCACTTCCCATGAATGTTGCTTTAAGCAGTCGTGTTCAAAATTGAGTGGGAATGAAATAAAACAACCCAAAATAAACGTTTCCTCTCTTCCTTATGAGTTGCTGGGATCCAGAAATAGGTTTTCAAATCTATAATTTTAAAGGGCGTCGTTCACAGTAGCTCAGAGCCTTGGCTTCACCCGCACGTGGATGTGCTCATACACATCACTTGTTTCTAAAGACCATGAAGCATTTGAGCTCAGTGACTGAGGTTTGTTGGACACTGAAATAAAAATTGTGTTTACAGAGAAAAATATAGCCTCTACATGTGTTTTTAAAGAAAAATAGTAACCCAACAGAGGAGAGGCTGGGCAGAATCTCGTGCCCACATAGACGTGACCTGGAGTAGGAGGACATCTGGCAGGCAGTCACTGCCGGCCAGCCGCAGGGTTGCAGGCCTCTGAGATGAGTCCGGGGCAGCCTGCCAGGACATGGCAGCCGGAGGATGCACCCAGGCCTTCAAGGTCCCAGTGTGGCCAGCTGGGGCCAAAAGCGTGAATGAGAGGGTGACCAGAGAGGCAGAGCAGGGCAGGGCTACTGCACTGATCATGCCCTTTCAGAGCTCAGTCTTGAGCCCCTCTCTCTGCTGCCTCTTCTGGAGTGAAGTGGCTAGGATGGGAGTGAATGGTGGCCATCAGAGGCTGCATCTCTGGGCGGGAGAAGGACCATTAGCCTTTAGAGGCATGTTTTCTCCTAGAGAAGCCAAAGAACACATCTTATGGGTGAAATGCTGGCAGAACTCTGGCTCGGTGCTCTGGGGACTGTCAGAGTCTTGGGCCAGAGTGAGGGGGAGCATGGAAAGGGTGTGGGTGCTGCCTGCTTCTGCCCACTCATTTGTTTCTTTCTAGTCCAGGGCAAAAAACAACACAGCACAACACAAAACCAACTAGTGGTGGGCAGGGCTGGTGGCAGGGCAGGCCCTCATCTTCCTTGCATCCTCCACACCTCTCTTAACTGCCCACTGCTCCCACCCAGCATGAGCTGTTCTTTTACCAAAACACCAAATAACAAGTGAGCGTTCCAAGGAGCAGTGGAGGGGAGTGTGTGTGTGTGGGGGGGGGCAGGGGAGGTGCGAGGAGTGTCTGTGTGGAGCCTCCAAGAGGTGGCGGAACTTTAGACTGCCATCCTCCCTGCGTCTTTCCTGAGCAGGCACACCTGGCCAGGCTGGGGCACCTGAAGGCAGAATAGGCCTGCCTTGGATAAGCTGTGAGTCTTGCCATAGTGCAGTTTTAAAACCTGGGTTTATTATTGTTCAAGGGAGGTGAGGCTATATATCAGGAGAAGACTGCCACTAAGGAGGTAGCTTGCTATTATAGTCTCCAAGAGGAGGGGCATGCCACCCTTGCAGGGCCACAGGGAAGCACCAGGGGCAGTCAGGAAGCAGAGGGAGGGAGCGGGATGTGGACAAGAGCCTGTCCCTGGTTCCATAGGGAGGAATGGGTGAGGCAGGGTCAGCAGGCTGGGCAGGGTTAGGACGGGCTCATTTGAATAATTCTGAAGGTTCCAGGGCAGAGACTGTCCCTAGTTGTCTGGTACCAGGCCCTGGGGAGACTAGGGCAGGAAACAGAGTGCAAGAGCCAGACAAAGGCATAAGCTGTGGGTGTGGGCTCTGTACGGATTTGTGTAGGGCGAGGGGCTCGAAGAGAAATTACTTCCTCGCTCTAGGAACTGGCTGGTCCTGGAAGGGACAGTCCCTCCAGCATCAGCAAGGGCCCAGATGTCAAGGCATCGAAACCTGTGGTTGATACAGGTGCACATACACCAGTGTGAAGCGCAAGGTGCTCCTGTGGGGAGAGGTAACATGATATGCTCGGGAATTCTGAGGAGAAGCAGCTTCCGTAGACTGGTTTGGTTTTGGTTTGGGGGGGTGTGCTGAGGAGGGAGAAGATCTCAGCGGGAGAGGACATTTGGCTGGGCCGCCAACATCATAGATGGTCGTCGGGGGTAAGGCCGGCTGTAGGCAGAGCTCTGCCTGGACAGAGGCCCGGAATGTGAAGGTGTCTGAAGGGGCTTAGCAGGAAGAATGTGTCAACGAAAGGCCATTGCCGCCAATTCAAGGCCAACAGGAGTCCCCAGTCTAGGCTGTAGAAAAGGAGAGACTTTATTCACATGAGCAATTTGCAAACCAGGGAAACGCAGAGGAAACTGAGAGTGCGCTCCCCTGAGACAAAGGGGAGGCCCCTTTTCACAGAGAAAAAAATCCCTGCCCTGGTCTGTGACTGGTCCATTTTTATGCAAATGAGGATTCCAAATTTGCACAGTTTGATTGGTCCAAATAGCACCGTACTGATTGGTTAGAATCTGATTGGTTAGAATCTGATTGGTTAGAATCTGATTGGTTAGAATCTGATTGGTTGTGGAGCCTCTCTGATACAGATGAGGTTGTCACTGCATAGCTCGATCCCATGGGGCAGGTCTCAGTCCGTGGGTGGAAAGACATGTCAGGGACCCCTTTGGAAGGCTCAGCTCAGCTGCCAGAGGTGCAGTACAGCAGGCTGGCAGCTCTCCTGGGGCTTTTCCCTGAAGCATAGCGTGAGTGAGAGGCCTTTTCCCAGTAGCAGTGGCTGTTAGGCTCCGGTTATGAATTTGAGCCCAGTTAACCATAAGGAGTCCTTCTTGGCAGGTATATTTCTTCTTGGGGACAACAAACGGTTGGGACACTCAAGTAAGGCCAAAGTCTGTACGTCACTCTGGGGAGAGCTGGTTTGCCCTCTGGTATTTCTCCTGATGAAATCATAGACTTATCGTCACAGAATTAATCAGCAAGTGACGATGCTAATGTCATTTTTTTCTGGATGGAAAAGAGACCAACTATGGCAGGGGTTGAAAACTCAGTGCCTCCCTGGCCGGCAGGTAATGCCAGTGAGTGACAGGGCCCTGGGGACCTCGGGCAATAGCCAGCCCCCCGCCAAGGGCTCAGTGGCTGCTGAGCTCTAGCTGTTCCTATCATAGAACGAGGTCCAAAGTTGCCGGATCCTCCTACTTTTTAAGACAGGCTGGAAATTCAGCTCTTCTTGTGAAATCCCCCAAGTTTTATGAAGTCACTTGGTCTCATGGTGGCGTCTTAGCTAAACTCTAACCTTATCAGCATGACGATGGCACAAGGATCCTACCAAGTAGACTCTTGGTGGCGCGTTCTGCTCTGTACCTCTTGCCCCATTTGAACTCTGAGGGTCGGAGAGAAAATGGGATGATTATAAGGTGTGCACACATTGGAAAACTGAGGTACCCTTGGGCGGGGTTGGATCTAGCATCAAAGATGCTCTTCGAGGTCATGAGTGAGCTGCTTGCCTGTCTCACCTACACATCCTCAGGGCAAAACTCAGTCATTCGGCAGACGCTGAGTGTCAGCTGCGCACTAGCCATGAGTGAGGCTGTCCGCTCAAAATCGGAAAATCTGATGGGACGCTGTCGAAACTGTATTGTTATTGAATTGTTTTTCACCAAACTGAAACTGAAAGGTGCTGTGACAACCTCTTCTTTTGCTGTCACTGTGAGTGAAGGCTCCTGAAATGGTCTTGTGACTTCACAGGGGAAATGCGGTGATTGACAGGTGGGCCAGGCACAGGGCCTCTCCCACTCATGCCACTGGGTCTGGTCCTGAGAGCTCAGTGGCTGAGCCAAGCCTCCCTGGCCCTGGTGGACGTCCAGCACCTAGTGAGGTGCCAGCACGAGCAGGCGTGCAGAAGTCCCTCAAGCAGTGAATCATGTGAGGCAATGTCTGGTTTTAGTTGACAGAATTTTAGCCACACAGCCATAGGAAAGGTTACAAGATAACCACAGCCCTTAAAAATGAAAGTCAGGAGGGTGGGGACAAATGGAATTTGTAAAATGAACTGACATTCTGATGACACCATTATTGGGTCTGAGAGCTTTTCACTTGGTTTTTCAAGGATCTAGCAAAAACAGAGAAGTTTCCCTCAGACTGTCGGGCCTTGGTTGGTGCCCTGCCCAGCTAAGTGGGGTGGCATGGACAGAGGGCAGGTCGGGGCGGTGCTCCTCCAGCAGCACCTGTGGGGGTCAGCTGTGCCTGGGAGGTCTGTGCCCGTAGAAGAGGAGCCTGTGCTTGCAGCGCTCATAAGAGCTGCCCTGTGTGCTCACTGACACGTGAGTCCTTGCAACCTCCCATCCATATGACAGGACCAGGTGTGACTCCTAGACACCTAGGCACTAAAAGGATGATGGTGCCCTTTAAAGAGTACCAATAAAGACAATAGTTAAGAAAGTTTTACCAAAAACAGAAGTTAAGATGAATGGCTGCTTCTCCTCCCTGAGAGGTGGATGACAGCCTCACTTTACTGGCATCTGAAGCACAAGTGTGTCCTGCCTGTTTGATAGTGTAGCTGTGTGTACCTGTGCATGGATGCTTGCATATGCCATGTGTGTGCACGCGTGTATATGTGCACGTGTGCATAACTGTGTGCACGCAGGTGCACACACATGCACGCACACACACGTGCACACATGAATGTTTTTTCAGAAATCAACATGAAGGTCAGAGGTGTTCACAGACAGGATGTCCAGGAGTATAAGGCGTTAGCCTGCCCAGGGCTGAGGGGTGACCTACCTCTGGCCCCGGGCTGCTGCAAGTTTGGCCTGTAGGCATCGCCTGTGGAGACAGTCCTACACCACATCATGAACTGCTTTGAGGAAGGCCTCAATTCATGAGGACATGGCTGCATCCGAGCAGGGTGCCGTGCTATCCCTGGGCCCAGGAGCAGGGGTGGGATGTGGAGAGCATTTTCCCTGTGTGCAGCGGCCGGGACCTAGGTAGCTCAATTGAGTCTGACAGGAACACCAGGCTAGCGTTGCCTCCGTGTAGAGAATGTCCTTTTGAGATATGTTCTCGGGTGTTGCACCCGTCCTATTAATTATGTTGCAGACTTAGTAAAGCTGAATAATTAATGATTGTGGGACACTTGGATCCATGAAATGCCATGTAAATGTTAAGGAGTAAAATTACTTTGCATTATTAAATAGATTCACTGCTTTGAAACTATTCCATGGGGGGAAGGTTAGTTTACAGAAGAGCTGAAAAGCGTTTATATCTTATTGTCTCACCCACATCTTGGAGACGCAGGTATTCCATATTCTGAAGTGTCTGAATGGCTTCAACACAGATGGCTGCTTGGTCCTTTCAGCCCTGGGAGTGAAGTTGCCCGTTGGATTTTGGTAATACTGTGTCTGCTTGATTCTCTCCAGCCAGAGGCAGTTTGGACCCAAAACGGAGGAGGAGGTCAAGATTATTGCACCTCAAATGCAGACCCTTTGGCTGATGCCTCATCTGGCCACGACCTTGGCCCTGACTTTCACCAGCAGGTGAGATGCCCTCAGGGTTTGCTTTCTGAGGGTGAGTTGAGGCCCTGGCATTAATTGGAATTAAAGGAGAGGTGGGGGTGGGGGTGAGGGTGTCATTTTCTAGCTGTGAGCAGGAGAGTCCATGGTTAAAATCCCATCCTTGGGTTCAGAATGGTGGCCACATCTTGTCAGTCTGTGTATCCAGATGAACGGACGCTCAGAGAATGTGAGATTTGAACCAGTGTTTCTCTCAAGTTTCCAAAATAAACAGGCACAAGCACTGCTTCCTCTACCTCTGATAAAGGTTCTAACTTACAGTGAAGTTTTCCAAAACGGATGAAGCCATGTGAATATGTTGGGAGCAGGGGAGGAAGGTCAGACTGCAGTGGAGCAGAGGTTCCAGTGCTGTACGTTCACATGGGACTTCAGTTTTACAGCGGGATTCCTGACTCCCTACTTATAGCCAAGGAGGGTGCCAGTGGTTTCCAGTCATCACTGCATTCTGATGGTCAGGAAGCTTGGTTCCTGACATGGAGCTCCTGAAGCCCTTGCGATTTCCTGGGTGACAGTAATGTCTTTTGTTCTAACAAGGTGACCCTGGGTGGCTCTAGGGTGGGTGAAGCTTGTCACCAGAAAGACCAACCATGATTGGAATCCTCGGACTCTCAGCCCCACCCCCTTTCTTCCATCTGGATATTCTGTATCCTCATATCACATCCTTTTATAATAAACTGGACTTTTTGTAATAAATTGGATTTTTACCAGAAGTAGGATCCTTTTGTGTTTCAAAGGACATCATCAGGAAAATTAGTAGACAATCCACAGAATGGGAGGCAATATTTGTAAATCATATATTGGATAAGGGACTTGTATCTAGAACTATAAAAATTCTTACGAGTCAACAATAAAATAGTCCAATTGAAAAATGGGCAAGACCTGAATAGACATTTCTCCAAAGAAAAATCTAGATGCTGATAGGCACATGAAAAAGGGCTAAAATTCATTATTCACCAGGGTAATGCTTATAAAAACGACAGCAAGATACCACTTCACATCCACTGGGATGGCTGTAACAAAAAAAGACAGATGAAAACATGTTATTGAGGATGTGGCGAAATGGAACCTTCTCACAGTCCTGGCAGGGCTGTGCCACAGCACAGCCACTTTGGAAAACAGTTTGCAGTTCTTCAAAATGTTAAATACGAAATTACCATGACCCAGGAATTTCCCCCAAAATACAAACACTCACATGTGACTGTTCACAGCAGCACTACTCATCACACTCAAAATGCGGGAACAGTTTGGATGTCCGTTGACTGATGCACGGACAAACAGATGTGATATAGCCACGCGATGGAATACTACTCAGCCAGGATAAGGGACACAGCACCGCCTGGACCACAGCAGGAACGGACTTAAAGACATCGTTCCGAGGGAAAAGCTCAGCCCGAGGACCATATGATACGATTCCATGGATATGGGATTTCCAGAAGAGTCAGGTTCAGAGAGATAGAGAGCAGCTAGGTGGTTGTCGGGGGCTAGGGTATAGGAGGGCATGAGAGTGACTGCCAGTGGGTGTGGGGCTTCTTCATAGGGTGACAAAATGTTCTAGAATCAGATGGCAGTGATCTCACAACTCCGTGAATATACTCGGCGTTACTGGTTTAGGAAGCACGAATACTATGGTATGTGAGCTACATCTCAAGAAATCTGTTTAGAAAAAACGGAATCAGGCCGTGTGAGTGACCTGAGTTTACTCTTTTTCAAACTGGGCCACTCTGGGCCCTTTGTGTTTCCGCATACAATTTCAACTCTGCTTATTGTTGCTGTTATTATTACTAAAAAAGCTTGTTTGGATTTATTTCTGATTGTATTGAACCTATTCCGGCATTTCTGAGTCTTTCAAGTCCAAGAAGATGGTGTCTCTCTGTTTGTAAAGATTTTTAATTTTTCTTATAATTTACAGTACCGAGATCTTTCACATATCTTACTAAACTTATTTGAATGCAATTACTTTAAAATGTAATTATCAATTGCTTGTCAACGTCCTATGGAAACGTGATTGATATTTGTTCATTGACCTTGTAGCCTGTATTCTCACTAAATTCACTTATTAGGTCCCGTAGTTTCTTTACACACTCTAGAATTTTCTCTGTACCAATCATATCATGTGTGCACAGAGTTTCACTTCCTCCTGGACAACATTTATGCCTCCCCCCAAACTTTTTCTTGCCTTGCTGGACTGGCTGGAACCTCCACTACGATATTGAATGGCAGTGTGAGAGTAGACGGCTTTCTTATCTCCTGATCTCAGCGGAAAGGCATTCAGCATTTCCCCATTCAGTGCCAATGTTCGCTGCAGGATTTTGTGGGTGCCTTTTGTTACACGGAGCATTTTTATCACGGTTGTTGAATTTTGACCAAAGTAGTCTCCCCCCCATTTATATTATTTATTTAGCTGCTCTGCTTGCTCCAGCTTTGGCCACTGGGAGGTCCTTTAGGCAGACTCAGCTATCCTCCTTTTCCTTCTAATCCCTTTGCTCAACTCCCGCTAAGTCTGTTCTCTTTCCATCATCTCAGACCCTGAATTAACCCTTTTGACTGTGGACAAAACTGCTCTGTTATTAGTTTGGCACAGTATGGTCACGTGGACACGACATAAGCTGGACCACAGAGTAGGCCACACACAGGTCTGGAGACCGACAGCTTGCAAAGCAAGCGCCACCTAGGGAGGTTGTCAAACGCCTGGCGTGTGTCGGCACTGCCCCTTCTCACCTCTCGTGGGCCGTAGCAGACGTCTGTGAGCTCATTCCTAAATCCTTCCTATGTGCTCACTTTTCTTTTTAGCTCTTTCTTAATTTATGTGTGCTGGGTGTGCTGACTGCTCCTGAGATGCCGCTGTCGGGTCCCTCTCAGAGGACATGGCTGGGGATGTGTGTATCTATCAGGAGTTTTTACCAGTGCTGTAGGCATAAAAAAATAAAAAATATGGGATCACAAGCTGACAAGGTCCTTGCAATTGCCTAAAAATAAAAAAATATGAAAATAAAAAATAAATAAAAAATAATAAATAAAAAGGAATTTTTGCTAATACCTCTGACTCCTGTCCAGCACCACAAGATTTATTCTAGTATTTTCCTTTTTCCCTGTTTGTAGCTCCTTTTTCTGTGAGAAATCTGACTCTCAGTATTTATAATGCTTCTTTTTATTTTCTTTCTTTTTTGGTTTCCGATGCGTTTTTTAAATTAAAATTTTTTTTCGATTATAGTTGACATACAAAATTATCTTAGCTGCAGGTATACAACGCAGGGATTAGACATTTACATAACTCTCAAAGTGGTCACCCCGTTAAGTCTAGCACTCCCCGGGCACCAGATGTAGTCACTATGACGTTACTGACTATACTCCCTGTGCTGTGCTTTAACTTACATGCATACCACGATCAAACAAGAAACCGTGTTGTATCCCCATGACTGTTTTTGTAAATGGTATGATAATAGTCCAGGGGACACAGCGCCTTTTCCTGCCCGTCCATACGCAGTACGCCTGCAAATTACTTTCAGAACTGCAAGTCCGGACTGCTGTGAGAACCAGGCCACTCTGCGGGCACACAGCTCTTCTCTTCTTTAGCCTAAGGTACTCATTTCACACCAAAGGTTCTCTCTAGGCATTGCTTTAGCTGCGTCCTTCTGCTTTCGATATGTTGTATTTTCATTTTCACTTTCATTCAGTTCAAAAGAGGTTACGATTCTCCTTGAGACATCTGCTTTGACTGCTTTGGTTATGGAGCGGTCACGGTCGCAGGACATCCTTTGGGTGCATTCTACTCCGTTACACATGTGGCCCACAGCTCGCGTGCGTGCGTAAACATGATCTGTGTCAGTTGGCTGTTGGTGCTGTAGCCAAGTGCTACAAACCTGATGGCTTGAAACAGCACGCACTTGTTATCCTATCCTTCTGGAGGTCAGAAGTCCGAACTGCATCTCTCTGATGAGAACCGGACTGCAGTCCTCGTGGCGTCTCTAGGGGAGAATTGATTTACCTTTTCTCTCTTGTAGAAGCTGCTGCTTGGCTCGTGGCCTCTTCCTCCCAAAGCCAGGAATGCTGGCTGAGTCTCATGTTGCGTCAACCTGACTGCTTTGCTGTCACATCTCCTCCCACCTCCTCGTCTCTTATAAGGACCCACGTGAGGCATTGGCCCATCTGGGTAATCCAGGCTAACTTCCCCATCTCCAGCTCCTGCATGTGATGGTGTCAGCAGAGTCCCTTTGTGTGTGGGGAGCCTGGTCTCAGGCTCCGGGCATATGTACCTGGACGTGTGTGGGGCCACACATCTGCCCAGGACACAGTCCACTTAAGATTTTTCTAATAACATAGTATTTAAAATATTAACGACAGAAGAGACATGTGAAACCTTTTTGTGTGAGGAGCAGAAGAAACCATTTTGAACGTGATGCTATTTGTGTTGACTAAAGCAGGAAGAGGGCTGAGCCCGTGAGGTGCCAGGTGAGTGAGGCCTGTGAACGCACTGGCAGGAGGCTGACCCTGGACAGGGGAGCTTGGGAAGCAGGAGGTGTGGTGAGCCCCAGGTTACGGGGTGATGTTCTGAGAGTGCAGAGGGAGGATGGGTGTGTGGGGCGCTGCTGCATGAATCACACATGTCTGCTGGTCCTGTACATATGCTGCGGCCTCCTGGACGAGGACATCTTCCAAGGGAAGGAGCTGGTGGACAGCCACCCACTGCAGGCGCTGGTGGCCGGGCTGAAGGCCTACAGCACCTGGGAGAACATCCGCTGTCTGCAAGGTGGCCACGAGTGCACTGGCGGCGTGGTGGGTCCCAGAGGCACCCTTCCTGCAGGTCCCTGTGTCACAGCTCGTGTGGGGGAGCACCTTGTGCCAACAGGTGGAGCACAAAGACCCCAACGGCCCGTGGCACCGGGCGTCTCCATCAGCTTTGTCTACCTTATCTGATGTTGTGAAATGCTCTCCCGCAGTGCCTGGCCCTTGGAGCCCATGGGAAATGTCACTGCACTGGAGGTGGTGCTGCTGACAGTGTGGGAAAGAGCCAGGGAGGACCAGGTGTTCAACGCTCTGCTCCAGTGTCTTTGTCCCGTGGGGAGGGAGCCAGAACTCACCACAGAGTTTCTGACCTGGGAAGGGGTGTGCCCAGCCGTGGGCCTTAGGTAGGATTGTGCGGTGACGGGCACCACGGGTGTGAAATCCCCATATGAATCTCTGGAGACTTGAGAGAGACTGAGAACAGCAGGGACCTGTGCCCTGTTCCCACCACTCTGAGAGCGGAGGTGACCACAGGACGCACCCTGACGAGGTCCAGAGCTGGTGAGAAGGGGAACCAGTGGGGTCTCTGAGGGCAGGACAGGCGAGGTATGGAGCTGTGCCTTGGTGGCATGGCAGGACTCCAGGCATCAGCCGTGGTGGAACCTGGGGCTTAGCCCCAGACGGCAGCCCTGTGTCAGCAGCCTGGGACAGCACGGCTTCCCTGGCCCCCAGACCATGCTTCTTGGGGAAAGCTGGGCCTTTGGCCGGTGATCAGGTCAGTCCTGACCTCGGCTGGATGTTTGCCTGACAGCAGCGGCTCTGAGCCTGCAGAGGAACATGAAGGGTTTGGCCTCAGTGGAAGGGAGCAATAGGAGGTCAAGGGCAGCTGTGGAGAATCAAAGGGGACACTGAGTGACTGAGAGTGGTTCTGAAAACCAGTGTGATCATGTCTCTGAGGGGGGCCGAGTACAGAAGCGCCGCCATGCGTGGTGGCGGTGCCGGACTCGAGTCCGTGGCGGCGCTGCTGCTGGACACCGCTCTGCTGCTGTGGGATGCTGTGTGGCATCCGCGTGGGGGAAAAAGTGACACTGGGTTGTCGGAGAACCTCTGGGCGACCAGGAACAATGTCTCATGACTGTCCCTAGTGCCAGGGGCTGGTTTCCACCTGCAGCTCCAGGGAGGTGGCTGCTCCTCAAACAGGACTTGGCAATGGCACTTGGAGACAGGGCTTTGGGGTTCCAGACACAGCAAGGGGGCTAGGCAAGTAGCTGGGAGGGGAGGCCTACAGTGACCTCCAGGCAGGGGCAGCCTGCACAGGGGAGGGCTGGGGCACTGGGCAGACTCAGATGTTGTGGCCTGTGGCAGGTGGCCGGAGGGTCTGCACAAAGCCACTGTGATCTGTGCACCTTCTTGTCTTCCTCCGTGGCCCATTCCTCTGGTGGGTCCATGGGCTGGTGTGCCTGGTGCTTCACAGCCCCAGGCCTGCACACTGACCCTGCTAGAGGGCCCTTCTGCCTGAGCCTCTGTCCTCAGACCTGGCCCAGTGCTCCTGTCTGAGAGGCCATGTCCTGCCTGGGTTCACCCTGAGCCCTGTCCCAAACAACCAGCTTTGCTTGCCCTGGTATCCAGTGCCCTGCCAGCCATGTTCCCTCACTACTTAGCACCTCAGGACAGAAACAGAGGTGTGACACTGGAGGGTGCCAGCCCTGAGCCTTACCGGGGCTCTGGTTCTTATCCCTTCTCCCCAGCACCCAGTGCAAGGCTATTCATAGAGACACAAATATTTGTTGGGAGACAAGCATGAACATCTAATTGTTCTTGGTTCCGATGTCCACACACTGTCTTCAGGCAGGCCTCCAAGGCTGGGGGTGTGTGGACTTGAGTCTAGCGACTGCTGGGACGACCTGGAAAGCCACCTCGTTTAGAGCCTGTGGGGCTTGCTTCTCGAAGGTGTATTTCAACACGTGGGCACGTCTTTGCAGCCAGCAACCCCGGGCATGACCTCGGGCAAGGTGTTCCCTCTCTACAGCACAGTTTCCCCATAGACGACGTGGGGGTAAGCTTTCCTTTGCAGAGGTTGTGAGAGTTAAATTCCATGAGACGGAGAGTGTAAAATGCTTCCACGTGGACCCAGCCAGTGGCAGTTGACATCTCTCTGATGCGCCTACCCCGGAGATGGAGAGAAAAACACCACCACAGTCTTCTGCTTGCCGTTGTGTCAAGTGGATGCAGGGCCTGGCGTCATGTGTGGTCCTGGGCAGCAGCTGGGCTGGGGGGCTCAGTGAGGTCTGAAGAGCATCCCTGAGCAGTGTCATTTTAGCAACTTAAAAGGTGAGCAGGAGCCTCCTGGACGTGTGTTAAAGGACCTGCAAGTAGAGGACACCTGCATACAGATGAAGGTGTGGGAGTATGTGGCACATCTAGGGACACCAGGACCGGCACGGGCTGGGTCCAGGTGAGGGTGCAGGGAAGGGAAGGATTGACAAAAGACAGCTTGGATTATACTGGGAGAAGGCAGGTGCTCAGGGGGCCCTGAGGTCCCTGAGCATGTGGTGTAGCTGACTGGGTCTGTAGGATGAAGCCTTCGATGTGGGGCCTGATGCGTCGCAGACACTGGGCAGTGCCAGCCATTCTGATGTCTGCCATTCATGGAGGCTAAAGTGAGGTCGGAGTAGGAGGACAGAGAGGACAGGGACCAAGTCCTTCATCACTGCAGCCCTGCTGCTGGTCTTCGTGCTGGGTATCAGTTAAGAACCTGGTGATGGGCTGACCAATGGACAGACTGATTAGCAGATGGGATGATGGACAGACAGACAGACAGATGGGCAAATGGGCTGGAGGGCAGACAGATGGGTGGACAGACGGACTGATGGACAGATGGGATGGCGGACAGCTATCCTATGCATCTGATTTTCTTTCTTAATCTTAGAACTTGGGATTCATCCCCAAACCTTGGCTGCCTTGGTTTTGCCTTGCTTTATTGTTATGTTTTTTTAAAAACCCCTGAGCCCTTTTTTAACTATCTGGCTTTGTGTTACTTTTTGAAGCGAACAAGCACCGGTGTCGTGTGCTGCCTACTCGTGCTTGAGTGACGGTGATGTTCAGTAGCTCTAACCCTGTCGGCTCCCGTGTGTGCTGTGGGAGGTGCAGGCTTGAGACAGAGACGCCCATTCCCGCCCCCACCAGGAGCTGGAGGTGGCACCTAGTAGTGCTGGGCCAGGGACGTTCAACTCTTTGACCACACCCCAAAGTCAAAGGCATCCTTTTGGTTGCCGCCTTGTGGATACAAACCTACGGACGTGAAGTCACAAGTAGAAGTTTCTCAGATCAGTGCCGACTCCCCACTGGGCTGTGCTCTAGTATTTTCCTTTTAGTTTATGTCATTTTAAGAAAAGCTAGTCATGACGCATTAAAATGACTTCATGACCTGCCACGTGTCACAGCCTGTCTTTTTCCAACAGAGCCCAGACTTGCTGCTTTACATAGCTGAGGCTGTAGGATGTCCGTGGTGATAGAAAGAAGCTGGTGTCTTCGGAGACACATTGTCTAGTTCAGACTGTGGGGTGGCTTCTGCTGAGATCCAAGTCTCTGATAATTCAGTTTTCACTGAAATGCTATTAACTTGGCCATTTGGGACTTAACATTGTGTGTTTGGTAACAGGAAGGCGATAAGGGCCTGTAGATGTCTCCCAAGCACCGACACCTGCAAAGAGTGGTCCGTTTGTCCTGCTCGCTTGGCTGACCGGGGATCGGAGGGAGAACCAGTGTGTAGCAGCACGGCGCTAGGTCCAGGCCGGTGTTCACACCCCAGTATTGCTGCTCTTAGGCTCTTCTGGGGAAACCGTTGGATTCCGAGATGCTTCCTCCCCACAGACCAGTGTTTCCCTAGCACCTGCTGCTGGGTGTTAATAGCACCACCATTCTGTGTCAGGAAATCACGAGAGAGTCTGAGGCTGGTTGTTTCTACAGGAGCCTGAGGTGATAAGCTGGTTGCCTCCAGAGTGACATTTAGTTGCTTCCAGAACATTCTTAGCGGTGGAGTAGATAAGCACAGAGTGCACATAGAAGTAAAGCTTTGGAGTAAGTCTCATTTTTGTCTTTTAATGCCTTTGTTTCTGAGCTTAAAGTTTCCCCCAACTGCCTGTACCTTTTCAGCAGAGTCTGTTACTTTTGTGCATAAAGCCTCAGAAAAATGAGATTTTGCACAAAAAAGAGGCTTCCCCCCAAATCAGATCATCAGATGAATGAATACTGGTTGGAACTTTCAGAATCCATGTTCATGCGAACTTAATCGCCTGGATGACTACTGACCAAGAGTTCCTGTTAAATATTTCTAGGTTCTCTCTGCGCGGGGCAGTGGGCGAGGCACATAGTTTCCATCCTTGGAGCCAGGTGATACGAGGCTATCTCTCAGCACTCTGTTCACGGAACTGGGGGGCCCTGCTCTTCAGCTCAAACGAGCATAGGGCCTTCTGCTTCTGGCCTGGTAGAAGGAACGTGCGGCGGATACACCTCCTGGTTGACAGGACCAGGACTGGGCACTACATTGTGTGTGTGTGCGTGTTTGTGTAATTTAGTTCGTATACTACTCTAGACACTGGGTCAGGCACTAAAGGACAGTGCTCTCTGAGAGACAGGAATGAACTGAGCGAGTCCTGGAATTGTCCAGCTTACTGCCTGGAGGGTCTCCATGCTGAGCCTCAGGAGGGGGCTCAGGCGACCCTGAAACTCCTCGACTTAAAGACTCAGAGCTGAGAGTCCAGGGAGACCAAAGCATCTCAGATTCACAGGATAGAAGACCAGAGAGAAGGGAGCTGGACAAAGTGAGAACCTGGAGACTGCAGTAGCGCCCGTCGAGCATTTAGCTGAGTACGGATTGCTGTACGTGTGGGGAAAGGATCAGCGGGGACAGTGGCCGGAGGCCACGTGGGGCTGGGAACAGTGCTTTTGCCACCAGCCATCCAGAGGAGGAAAGAAATGTTCCATGTGAAAAGACAAAAGCAAGGACGATAGCAGACCTCCCACTGGAGAAAATACAGCAAGAGGATGAAACAGTCCTAAATCTATAACCCTCAGAGGCGTGATCCCCACTTTGCCGATGAGGAAAATGAGGCTTGGACCATGTGCCCTGGCCTTGGACGCCTGATTGTCCGAACTCAGAACCCACATGGATAGGGCAAAGCTGTGCCCAGAGGAGGAGACAGGAAACCACACAGGGTGCCTGTGGGTGCTCCCCAGGACAGCGAGGCTCCACCCTGCTCTGTGGATGAGACCCCATCGCATCCTACACAGGTCCTGACTCAGCCTAACGAGCCCCTTGCTGTTCGGGGCCCACGCTCACCTAAGGCGAGGCGCTGACCTCCCTGGGTGCTCCAGGCCTGCCCTGCCCACTGATGGTGCGAGGCGCCTTCCTGTATCAGAAAACGTGTGGGTATGGCCCAGGGGCTGTGGCATCTCCTTGCTTTTCATGCTTCTGTTGGCAGTGATCAAGCACTACGTGTGCTTGTAGACACCTTTACAGAGGCCTTGCCTGCCGAAACTTAGCTAATTTAAGTTAGATGAGCAACTTTACCAGGAGCAAACTGAGGTCAGAGAAGGATGAGAGAACTTGCCCAAGTGGCAGAGCTAGGCTTTGAACCCAGAGGGCCTGTGCCCAGAGCCCACGCACCACACCACTGTGCCACATGCAGACGGAGCATGCTGGGCTCGGCACTCACGCTCCAGAAAAGAGCTGCTTTCACCGGGTTGGTGGGCACCATTTGAATCTAACCCGGGACCTCGCAGCTGTGCAATCTCGGGCAGGCCACTCCCCTTCCTGAGCCTATATGCAGGTGCTCGGAAGTGTGATAGCTGAAGTAGCTGCTCCTGCGATGGTAGAAGTTGGCTGGCAGGGCCAGACCCTGCTTTCCTTGTCTGACCCTGTGGGCTGTCTCTAGCTCTTGCTCCTGCTGTGAAACTCAGGGACATGGGGGGATGCAGCTGAGCCACTCTCTGACCTCTCTGTGAGGCACAGAGGGGCTGGAATAGGAGCCTGGAGAGCAGAGCTGCCCAGGTCTGTAGCCGGGCCTGTCCCCAGTGGCCAGGGCTCGGTGCTCACGCTCCATCTGCTCGTTGGCTCCTAGTCTCAGTGTGTAAGTGGGAAGCCCGCTGGCCTACATGGACGTGAGCCCTCCACCTCCCATAGTCACGTGACTCGGCCTCCGTGCTTCTCTCTGCTTCCCACCTTCTTTCTTTTGGGATTGACAGGTTTGCCTAAGTGCTTGAGGCCGTTGACACTTAGTTGTACTTGCACGTTGCCTGCCTCTCCTCTGCAGTCCAACAAACCCAGGTACAACGTTCTATGATCGCCTGAGCGAGGTGTGGGAATTGCATTTCTTTTATTGGGGTGGGGGGGGCTCCTTCAAGGAGAGGGGCATTCTGAGCGGTGCAGCACCGTCATGGAAAGGGCGGGGTCTCTGTGACCTTGGACTTCACCACTGGGCCCCTCAATGTCCTTGTCTCTGAAGGCCTAGCACCTGGGAGGCACCCCAAAAGCACCTGACTCCCCACCCCTCCAACCACCCCGTGTGAGTGCAAGCACACCCTCTTTCTCTGTCCTCCGCTGTATTGCCCTTCATAGGTATCGCGTTACAATACCCTCCAAGAGCACAAAGATTACAACTCCTTGAAGGCCCAGGTGATGGTTGACATATTTTAGTAATAAAACCATTTTAAATTAAAGTATGCATATTGTTTTCTAGATAGAACACTGTTGCATTACGTAGACTTATTAGACTACAGCGATGTGAAGGTAACTGTTAGATGTGCCAGGAAACCAAACGTGCATGTGATTCGCGGTATTGTGCTGCCTGCTTGATCACAGTGGTGTGGAGCTGAGCCCATCGCATCTCTGAGGTGTGACGGGACAGTGAGCGACCTCGCTCTGTCCCCTGCTCCTCCCTCTGCCCCCATGACCCATTAGACACTTGTGAGAACTGCCTGCTCTGGGGTCCTCAGTGTGCTTCCTAGGACCATGAAGCAAGTCACATTCTCTGTAGATCAGGGTCCACAGAGTCAGTGGGGAGCCTGCCAGCTCTGCCCACCCCTCCCCTGGGTCGAGCCCCAGTGGCTGGCCTTGACCCTGCACAGCTGAATCCTCCAGGGGGACAGGTTCCTGCATCCCTAGCCCTTGAGTATCACCTATACCTGGATGCCCACGGCCAGGGGCTGTGTCTGCATGTTGGCCCTGGATACACCGACTGGAAGACACTGGGCTCATGGCTCCCGGGGTGTCCCTGTAGGTTCTTGAGTCCCTCCATCATGGCCCTTCCTGAGAGCCTTCCCTGCTCAGCTGCTGCTACGCTGCCTTTCCCCTGCATGTTCCAGAACCCCACAGAACCAGCGGACATGGGGTGAAGAGCTTTCCGTACAGAACTAGAGCAGAGTAACATCTCAGGAGAGAGGTATGGCCTGGCCTGCTGAGCAGGCTATCAGCGAACGCATGCTGACTAGGCCAGCCACGCGAGACGTAGAGCGACTGCTGGCAGCTTGGAGACGGAGCCCAGCTGGACCATGACCGAGGCGTTGTGTTGTCAAGGTTTCACAAGAGAACACCAAGGCAGTTACAAGTGCCTGTAAATGAAAAAAAAAGTGTCATGGCAAGTCCCTCACTTATTCAGTCAACGTTGTCCAAGGCTAGTTCCTTGGGGACTTCAGTACCACCTCACTTATCAGGCACTGACCATTTCCTGGGACAGAGCCAAGGCCTGAAATAAGCAAAGCAGAGCTCTGGGAATCCGGAAGAGGTGACATGAGGTCAGCGCACTGAGCCTCAAGCCCTGAGTCCCTCCTGAGGGTGCCCGGCTGGCTTCCTGGGAGCTGGCTCCTGCTCTCCATGCCCACATGGGTGCCTGGCTTGCAGTGTTATAAGGACAGGGCATCCAAATGCAGCGCTGAGGGTGTTGGGGACCCAGGAAGAGCTGGAAGAAGGAGACGCACCAGACCCAACACCCAGGAGCACGGTGGCCCTGCCTACCCCGGAGGGATGGGGCTCTCGCAGGCGGGTGGGCTGGTCCAAGACGATAGCCACTGGAGGGTCAGGCCTCTGTCCTTCATGCTGCAGAGGTACTGTTCCCTGGAATAGAGTGGGTCATGTTCATTTAGTTGCCCAGCCTTCTGTAGCAATGCCCTGGACACGCATCTCCTGAAACAGATAAGTAGGTCAGCTCGACTTGGATCTCATATGGCAGAGGCCATTTCGCTCCCCGTCCAATTTCTTAAGGAGAAGCAGAGCCAAGAAAAATCCTGGCTGACTTCTGAACCATGCGCAGCTAGTGGTGCTGATGGAGGAGACTCAGTCCAAAGGCCTGGGCCCAGCTGGCGAGGACTGCACGTGTGGGGAGGAAGGGGCAAGCTGGTCTCAGTCCTGGGCTGAGGACTGGGGAGCAGAGGAGGGGGTGCTGGCATGGACATGGGAGGGGCCTGGCGAGGTCCAAGTGTCCCCAGCAGAAGGGTCTGCTCAGTGATGCCATAATGACTTCATCAGCCAGATCCTTTGTTCAACCCCAACTTGATTTTTCTAGGTACCAGTGGGTCTCTAACCCCTGCCCTCCTTCTCCATTTCATTGATCAGGGACCAATTTCTCTGGACAGAGTGAGGGCCTTTGAAAGGAACCTCAGCATCCTGGGGCCCTGAATTCTAGGCGCCTCATCTCTGCTGTCACTTTCCGAAGAGAACCTGGTTGGCTGTAGGGATTTAGAAGGACAGTGCCATGAAAGCCACTTTGTGACGCTAAATCACTTCTTAATTGTGAAAGAATCAGGCTCCAGTATTAGAGGAATCAGATCTTATTTTCCGATAGAAGTGTCCATTTTGACCCCCTGATATTTGAGCCCCAGCTAGGTGATGTGTCAGGATGTGCACAGATGTGGTTACCTTTAATCCTCCAACAGCCCTAGGAGTAGGAATTATCGTTCTAGTGCTTTTCCGATAGATGGCAGAACTCAATCAGATGTACTTCTCCAAGTCTCGTAAAAGGAGGTGGCAGGGTGTCGAATCCGAGGCTTTCAAATCCGAGGCTCTGGTCCCTAACCCAGGACCTTGCTTTATGGGGCTCGTGGATAATAACTTTGTTTCCGGCCCCGGGGTTCTGCACTGATGAGTGTCCCACACTTAACCCTCATCTAGCAGAACCCACAATTTGTTAACAAGCCTCTGGGTTTTGCTGTTGACCTGTGGTCGCTGGACAAGATCACCCACCAGGGAGAAAACCCTCGTGTCATGTTTGTGTCTCATGTTAGTAGGTCTTGTCTCATCAGGAGATTAGTGAGAGAGTGTTGGGCAGTAAAACTGACCTTCATCACTGATAAAGAAAAGAAAGATTGCTAAAATGACCCAAGGAGAATCTATTTTATTGGCAACGTTCCTTCAAGGGTCTCAGCCCAAACTTCTCACGGGCGCAAAGGCGGCAGCTATAAACTCTGTGCGGATGGATAGCATCCAGACATGTGAAGGAGTGAAGGACAGGGCTGGCAATCGTCCTGGCCCCGGTTTGCTAAATTTTGAATCTGCTCTATTCTCATCACCCTCCTTTGCGAGGGTTTGCGACTTTCCAGGAGGATTTGCCCCATCTTTTCAAGGAAATAAGGAGGGAAATGAAGCTTCCCAAGCTGGCTTCTGAATTTGCTGTCCTCTGAGTTAAGCCTCGTTCAGAGGCAGGAAGAGACCCATTGCAAACGCGCTCAAGCAGGAGAGGAGGCTGCATCCTCAGGGAGGGAGAAGAGTGTCCTGGAATCCAGGTCTCGGAGGACCAGGCGCTGGGGAGGGTCTGGCGTCCGGGCAGCTCTGCTGTGGTCCCTCTGGGCCGTGGTCACAGCCGCTGCCTCTGGGTCTGCCCAGCCCATTGTCCTGTATTTGAGGCTGCCCTTTGCCCACGGGGTCCATAGCTTCATTCCAGTTGTATTGAGGCGGTGACTTGAGGATGCAGCTGCAGAGGGAGTCCTCCCCGAATCGGCGGCTTTGGTGAGCAGATGGGTCACATGCCACGGACACGCCTGCTGGTGGCGCACATGTGGGTGATGGGGCCACCTTCAGAGAGAGGGGCTGAGCCGGTACCCTTTAGTGTGTGTGACAGATGTTAAAGCCTTTTCTGATAACCCACGGTAACCGGCGTGCAGAAACGGAGTTGAATTTCGCGTGTTCCTCTTATCCCCAGAAACCTCCATTTGTAGGGCTTTGGCATTTTCTATGAAGATCATCATATCATTTGTGAAAATGGTAGCTTGCCTCTTCCTTTGTAATTAGTTACACTTATTTCTGTGTCTCATGATTGAAGGGGCGGGCACCTCAGCACAGTGGTTGACAGAAGGCACCTGTGTTTACTCTTGTCTTTGAAGGCTCGTTCACCTCTGAGGGTGCTTCTCGGGGTGGGTGTTCTCCAGATATTTTTGTCGTGAGAAGGAAGGTCTGTCCTTCCTTAGTTTATGCAAAGGGGTGTGAGTGTGAGTGTGAGTGTGAGTGTGTGTGTGTGTGTGTGAGTGGTGTTCATTTGTTGGTGGGTTTTAAAATTACAAGTGGATTCGAATCTTATGGAATTACGTGCATTTATTTTGTTGAGATAATCGCACCTTTTCCTCCCTTTAATCTGTTAATATGGTGAATTTATATTAATAGATTTTCTACTGTTTAACGAATCCTGTGTTTGGGGATATACACAACGTAGTCATGGGGTGTGTGTGTGTTTAATGCAAACTTGATTCTATCTGCTAATGCTCATTTAGAATTTTTCTGTCCGTGACCATGAATGAGACCGGCTGTGTTAGTCCTTCCTGGAGCACCTTGTCTAATTTGAATATCAAAGATACCACCCTCCTTAGATGATTGCAAGTGAGGTGCTCTTTTTTCTTTCTCTTAAAGAATTTGTATAAAACTGAATTATCCATTCCTCGATTATTTGGTACAAGTACCAGTAAAGCCACATAAGGCTTTAGTTTCTTTCTGGGAACATTTTAAATATTGATTTTCTTTCTTTAGTAGTTACAGCTATTCAAGCTTCCGATTTCTTTTTGAGTTTGTTTTGGTCATTTATATTTTTCTAGTAATTTTTCCATTTATTCTCTTAGTTTTAAAATAGATTGGCGTAAAGTTCACAATGCCCTCGTATCTTTTTCATCCCTGCTCCCTTTGCTGTTCCTAATATTGTTTATTTATCCCATCCCTGGGTCTCTGGACCTATTTTCACATTTGTTTCAAATCATAAAGTTTGTTTCTTTTGCCCCGCTCTGGGCTGTTTCTGCTTTTTCTATTTCATCGATTTTTATTTTCATTATCTATTTCCTTCCACTTTCTTTCAGTTTGTTTTCTGATCTTCTTCCAGTACTTTTGCTTGGATGTTATCTCATTAGTTGTCACCAAACCGTTATCACCATTTCTCCTTTTCTCTTATAAATATTTAAAGTTAAAACTTTGTAAATACTGCTTTGGCTGGTTAACACTGATTTGATATAAAAGATTTTCTGTGTGTTTATTCTAAGTATATTTTAATTTCCATCATGGCTTATTTGAACTATGAATTAGGTAAGTATGTTTTTAAAAAATTTCCTAAGGTCTAGCATTTAAAAATAAGAGTAGCTCAACTTTGTTGAATTCTTGCTATGCGTCAGGCACTGGTCTTCATATTTCACACTGATTAACTTACAGGATCCTCAAACAACCCTTCAAAGTCGGGCTGTTATGGACTCATGTGTATCATGTATGTGGAAAACGAGGCACTGAGGGTTAAAGCGGTTTGCCAGGCCCTCGCAGCTCCTGACTTGGCGGGGTCAGGATTCAGATCCAGGTGTCTGGCTGTGGAGCGTAACCACTGCACAGCGCTCACTGGCTCCTTGACAGCCACCGTTCTCGTTGCTGTCGTTGCTATAATAATAATTATACTGTTTTTTTTTTTCCATTTAATTCAAAATGGCCAATGCAATATAGATGTCTTTGGAACTTCGTTATGGCCTGCTTCGTGGCCTAGAACACGTTCTCGGGTGTGCTTCGCAGGAAAGTGCAGTCTGTTGGGGACGGTGACCCTGCCAGCATGGCAGTCATGGTGGCGGGCACTTCTCTCGGCACCTTCACGTTTTCGCTGTGACTCTGGATTCTCTAGCTGCTGAGGAGCTGGCTGTCCGTCTAGTCGTCATTTTTCATGGCAATCTACTTTTTTCTCTATATCTCTTTTAAGATATTTTCCTTTTTTGGGTGATCTGCGGTTTCTCTATCACGTGTCTACATATGGATTTCTGTTTTACTTTCCCTATTTGGGGGCGTCTGGGTTTGCTGAATGTGTAGATGTGTGTCTCTCAACAGTTCTGGACAACTTCAGGCTGTAGCCTTTTGCACTTGGCCTCTCCACGTCTTCTCTTACTTCCTTCCAGGTGCGCTGGGCCGAGGTTCAGCATTTCTAATGATTGCTTCTGGTCGTCCTTTATTTCTCCTTGCGTTTTGTGATCTTGGAACTTAATCTGGGTAGTGTTTTCAGGCCAGAGCAGATCTGCACAGACTTTGCCTGGTGCCTGGAGACCACAGTCCCTTTAGCCTGGCTCCTGGGCTTGGAGGGCCTCGAGGGAAGTGTGGCCTCGGGCCACAGACCCACGTGAATTAATGTGAGCTCTGGTTAAAGATTCTAAGTAGCCATGTTCCCCCCTTGACCATGGCCGGAGCCAAGACTAGCAAATCCCCTCGTTCCCTCCTTGGGCGAGGGCAGTGGGGCTTCGGCCAGGTGGGCATCGGTCCCAAAGGCCTGTGGGGCGTGGGTTCGTTGCATGGCCCCCTGCCGGGCCTCAGCGCCTGCTGCCCTTTGTGGAGTTTTGTTTTCTCATGATGTCTGGCCTCTAAAAAGTTCTCTATCAGCTTAATATGCATTTAAAATGATTTAAAAGTATCTTATAAAGCACATTTTCAATGGTTTCTATGGGACAGTCTATTCTGCCAGATTGCCAGAGATAGCTGCTGTCCCATGCAAATCTGCGTCCCCTCCTCCATGCTATCTAAACGGTTTCTGTCCGGTCCCCATTGCTTCCTGTGGCTCAGTCTGAAGGCCTCTTCTTGGTCCTCCCCTGTCCAAGGTCTCAGCATCATCATCAGGGTAGACCTCACCCTCCAAGACACAGCTTCCCGGCTTTCAGCACCCTGGGCACCCTAGTTTCTGTCCCTTCCCCTCACGCTGCTTTCTCTCATCTGCCACTGTCCCTCTGCCTACCCTCCAACGTGGCATCCAGAATGTGCACCTGGGTCCCCTCTTCTCTGTTCAGCCATGCTCTTGATGACTGTGTCTTCCGAGCTTAGAAGCACTACTCTGTGGCACAAACCCGGTTTCTGTCTTGTCCCAGGCACCTTTTCATGTCTCTGGTCTTACATCTGACTTTAGTTTTGACCTGTCATCCTGGCTGTCTCACTGAAGGTCTAACAATCACCGGTGTGAATGCTGGGCCCAGGATTCTCGGCAATGCCACTGTTCACGTTGGTAAGCTCTGCTCCTTCTACCTCTTTGCCACCGGGGTTCCTGCTCCACTCCACCGACTAGTCCAAGCAGGCCAGCCCCTCTCTCTCTTCCTGGGCCCTGCTCACTCAGCAGCTAGAGCCATCACTTGAAATCATAAGTCATCTTACTCCAAAGCTCACAATCACTTATGACCTCACACTGCACCCAAACTAACAGAACGAATGCCCAGGATGGCTGTGGGCCCCAAGTCACAGAGCCCCATCTGCCTCTCCACCCTTGTCTTTGGGCCGGTCCCCCTGCCAGCCTGGCCCGGCCTTCCTGCCAGTCCCCGCACGGTCCACGCTCCTTCGTGGTCTTCGGTGCTGGCACAGCCGTTAGCTCAGCAGGGCCAGCTCTCGGCATCTGGCCTGGTGGGCTGCTCCATTCAGGCTCCAAGTCCAGCAGCCCTCTGAGTACCTTTTCTGCATCTGGGTTCGGAGAGGTCTTTTTTTGTTATTTATTTCTCATGGAAGCCAGGCCTTTTTCTTCCTAGCACTTACCACAGACTTTTAATTACCTATTTCGTCTGTCTACCTGACCCATGCCTGTCTGTCTCCTCTGAGCACAGGACCACAACTTTGGTTTGCAATGTGTAGCATTGTGCCTACACCACAAGACCCGCCGTAAACATTTGGTGACGGGGCCCATGAATGAGTTCCCTCCCACCCACTGTCCCCAATTCATGAGACCAGAAATGGCAGGGTCACCTCAAAACATATGATGCAGGGTGGACAGCACATCATCCCTTCCCCCTGAACATCCAGCCTTTGTGGGCCCTGAACTCGGGGTGTTAGGAGCCTCCCCCCTGCCGCCCGCTTCCCAGATCACAGCTATCCCGGGAGAGGGTGCAGTGACTGTCACGCACTCTGGCTGTCACACAGACAGCTCTCCTGCTTGCTTGGGGCGGGGGTGGTGGAGCCACAGGGACTATAAATTAATGCGGCTCTCATAGCCCTTCTGGTTGGTCTCCATTGGACCCTCCCCTTGTGGATAACACTGATTTTGTCTGTTTTTTCTTCTTCACATTAACTAAATTTACCTTCAATTTGTCTAAAAGGGGGAAGAAAGCCTGTTTCTCATTTGTTCTGATACACTTATTAAATGTAATCATACAGCAAAAAAAAAAAAATCAGAGATGTTATAAACAGCAGGAAAATATTAAACTTTCATCATACAAAGTTTGAATCATAAAAAATGTTTCGTGGGGCCCTCACTGAAATGGGACGCTGCCTAATGACATTCACAATTACCTGCTAAGAGGCCCGATGTAACCCAGAGGCAGAGAGGGCTCGGGCTGCCCAGCCACTGGCCTCTGAGACGGGGGTCTGGTGGCGCCTCCCAGGGGTTCTGCTGGCGTTGGGAGCATGGCATTCATGCTTCCCGCTGTCTGTCCGCGTTGCTTTTCTTCTTCTTTTTTTTAAGAGTGAGGTAAGCTAATGGAAAATATTATTCACCTTTTTTTGGACGAAACCTCTTTCTTCCCTCACTCCCCTCTTCTCTCTCATCCCCCTCAAACTGTAATGTGTTGCAAACACCCCCCTTAGAGTCTGGTGTGGAAGAAGAAAAAGGATGGGACCACAGCGTTGTCTGTGACGAGAACCAGAGGTGCCGTTGCCATGAGGGGCAGGTGCCTTACCGAGGGGCTCCCTGCCGCTTGAGGGACTGTCACATCGGAGGGGCAGCCCATACTAATTTATCGCTGGTTGTGAGCTAGCAAGATTTGAGAGAACGTGTCGCATATGAGCTTGTGAGCGTGCACACACACACACCACACTGTACACACAGATGTGTGCACACACTCACGTTCTCTCACTGCGCACACACCCACTCACACGCATGCTCACACTCTCACACACTCTGTAATGTCTTCAAAGCCTCCCTAAAGTAAGGGTTTAGTTCTAACTTGAGATACACTGAGGGCGTGTGTCCAGGCCCTGCAATGGAGAGACTGTCAACCGTGATACACAGGGCGACAGTTCGGTCCACTCCCCAGTGAGGCGTCATGGTGCACAGACCTGCCGTGCTCAGCTGCTGCCTCCTCCCCCAGGACACTCGGTGGCCCCCTTTCCCTGGCCCTGCTTCACTGTTTCTGGAAATCCCTGCTTGCCTCCCCCAACACCACCCCCGTCCTTGCAACCCCCAGTTCCTACCCCAAGCCTTTTCCTCCCGGTCTTTCTCTTTTAGGCACCGTTTTACCTTAACAAAATGAGGTTACAGAGGACTTTTGACCTTTTTTCTTTGAGTTATTCTTTATTTTCTGATTTGTTTTTTCTTATAATACTTATGTATTGCTTTTAGTAATTACTACAAGTTTATTTTTAATTGGAAAATAACCTCAAAACACATATAAACACCCTCTTTATCATTAATTGTCCCCAAAGAATTAGGGGCTGCAAATTTAGAATTCAGGTCCCTTGAGAAGATGGTTGCCAGTCCCCAGACAGTAACTTTCTTGCATCGCATGTCTTCCTCTGGACTTGCTCACACATTCACAGAGGATGCTATGCCTGGTACTTTTCAAACCCAGCAAGTTTTAAACAGGTCAGCCTAGAGGTCCCTGAGACTTAGCTGTTTATGCAGACAGGGCCCTCTGCCTGCTCTGAGGAAATCAGGTTACAGGTGGCCCCCAACCGTGCCAGGACATTGACGTGCTGGCCTTGCATGAGCTCGGCCTATGGGTTTCCTCTCCTGGGTTTGTGTAAGTCGCCCTCACGCTAGGCCCTGCAGCTCCGTCAGGCCCCAGGGAGTCTTCAGAACAGTCACCACACCAGAGGAGGAGCCCAGAGCTGAATGTGTCCCCAGCCAGAAGAGAACACAATTACCATGTGCCTGGAGGGCGAAGAGGAGAGAACACGTGCTGTGTCCACAGAACTCTAGGCCCATGGTCTGTGAGGCTGTGGTGTCATGTCCTGACTGATGCCCCTGCAGCAGTCCATCTGCCTGGTCATTTTGAGGCCCTGATAGCGTGGCTTCTGGGCTGAGAATGAGTGAGTTTCCCACAGCATCGGAGCCCAGAGAGCCCGACCTGCTCTCTGGGAGACGCTGAGATGCTGTGCTGAGCTGTACTTTCCCCACGCCAGTGTTTAGGAGCTGATGCAGGGACAGCACCATGCTGCTCACAGGCCTGCCCTGTCCTCTGTGAGGTGGGTGCTGCCTGTGACCCAAAGCAGGGGTCGTCAGTGCAGTTTGGGCAGAGCGCCAGGCAGAATAGGAGGCTGGTGGTGGACACCTGATGGACGTATGGCAGAATGATGCTGCTGAATGCACAAGCCCTACAGGGAGACACCTGGAGGCAGGTCACATTCAGTTGGAACCAAATTTCCCGTGGTTGGCCTGTGGGAGGCTTGGACTCTGTGGTTATGGGGAGACACGACTTAGTCATTTACCCATAAGTGTGGTCTGCTCACCGTTAGGAGAGTAATTCAGGGTTCCTGTGGGTGTGTGAAGACAACTTGGCTTCTGTAAACAGCACAGAACACTGTCCAGTCTCCTGACTGGGCTGCCCAGGTACTGGGGGCACAGGGAAGGTGTGGTGTCACTGGGCTGGGAAGTGCTGGTGCACAGGGCTTCAGGGCTCTGCAGGAAGCTCTGGCTTCTGTGACTCCAGTGCCCTGGAGCATTACAGGTCCCTGGAGACTGGAGCATGTGGCTGCCCACAGGAGCACTGTGGGACCTTCTGTAGCTCAGTGGCTTGAAAGCATCAATAGGGTAAAATCTTACCATGCCCTAAGCAGAGCTGAAGTCTCAAAGCAGATGCTCCTGGGACCACTTACGTGGCAGTGGCCTCTGACGTGACTTCCTGAGGCAGGGTGGCATTGGGGCAGCAGATTTTGAGAGTTGGGAAGATGGTGGAGCTCTTGTGGGGAAAACAGGTCCTAGAAGAAATGTGGGGGCGGACCTGAGGCCACACGCAGGCCGGCTCGCTCTCTCCATGGTGGTGGGGGCTGGTCGACTTTTTCTTGAGCGGCCAATTCTTCCCTTTTGTGCCCAGAAACTCTATTGACACTCTTAAAGCAAGCAGCAGGTTCCAGCCATTTAAGAAAGTATTCTAGGAAGTGAAAAAGAGAGAAAGAAAAACCCACTAGAAGCTGGAGTGTCAATTTGTGATGCGGAATAGTTAATGGTTTAAGAGGCAACGTGGCAAGTTCGGGTTTTTGTGTCGGGTCCCAAGATCTGTAGGTGTATTTGCTTATTTTGAACAGGTTGGGGGGAAGAGAGGCGTGCTTCTCATAGTGCACGTGGCGTCACTAATACCTTGACATTTATTGAAATTCGCAAGCTTTGGAAAAGAGAGAGGAAAAATTAGCACACTTTGTTGAAATATTTTGGAAAAATACGATGTGACTTTGTTCAGATGTGTTTACTGCTCATGAAGGCAACACCCAAAATAATATGTACGCGCTCAAAGCCCCTGTGGTGGATCGGGACCCTTGGAATGGCTGTTCTGAGTGGGAGAAATAAGGGATTTTTCTCCTTTTCAATTCTCTACATTGTTTTAAATTTCAAAGGAACTGTTAGTTCTTTGGAATTACAGATTTAAAATGTGTTTCTTCTCTCTCCCTCTCTCTTTGCGATAGGGTTACGCGATGGAAAATCGAATCCCAGGCTTGAAATGTGACACAGATGTGTTTGTCACTTTTGAGGGTGACAACATTGTTATGCTTCAGGGAAGACCCAGGAATGCCGATTCTTCCTCAGCAGCACGATTTTCAGGTCAAGAGTTATCCAGAAATCTGAAGCCTTGCACATGTTTTATCTTTATCTGATGTCTTCACTTAATTAGCAAATGTTTTCCTGTCAGACGCTTGATATTTGAACAGGGATTAAATTATTTCTCTCCTCACCAAATTACATCTTTTTGAGCTAAGAAAGCTACTTGTACGTACTGAGTCAGATTCTTCTGCTGGGAAAGCTAACCGAGGCTGAGAAGATGAGCAGGTAGAAGGCATGAGAAGCCAGTTTGCGTAGGGGCAGTGCATCCACCTCACCAGTGATCAGAGAGACACACACGCGAGCCCCTGCAGCACCTCCTTTTCTCTGTCACATTGGCCAGTGTTTGAGGGTGTGTTGGAGCCCAGTGTCCGGTCTGCTATGGGCCAGGTGGCATTCTCCTCTGGGACGCCATCTGAAGTGATCACCCTAAACACAGGGAAACTGGAAGGCACAGGCGTTTTCATTAGTATGTTATTTATTATAGCAATGATGCTGAAATCTAAATTTCCAACGGCAGGAAAATGATCATGTAAACTATGCTCTGGCTGTTTGGTGGGAAATTAAATTGCCTTTAAAATTATATTTACAAAGGATTTATTACAGAAATCAAAAACTTCTGATGTGGTAAGTAAAAATGATACAAAATTGTGTATAAAATGTGATCGCAATTTGGTGTTTTTAAAAACAGAAAATGGGGACTTCAGGTTCTGTTAGATGGAGTGGCCCCATTTCTCCCAGGGACCACCCCTTAGCAACGAAACATCCCGGATGTAATAACAAACAAGCAGGGGAAGATTCTGAAGGGGAGAAGAGGAGGCTGGCCACACAGAGGGAGGACATGACAACTGGTTCTCTGGATTTCCTCACTGCCTCCCATACGTTCTGGACGGGCATGGAGGCCCTGAATCTCCGATGGGCAAGGATGAGGAGTGCTCCAGAAAAGCCTGTTCCCTGGTGGAAGGACGGGGAAGAGGGCAGCCAGACAACAGAAAACCCTTCGGGCAGCCTTCACTCTATGTCAGACACACACACGCACACGCCCAACAATTTCCGCAGGGGCTCAGCAGGAGGTGGTCTTTCCCTGACCTCCAATCTGAGGAAGCCCGCAGAAGCAGTCAGCAGCTGTGGCCACCCTTCCGCCACCTGCAGGGAGTCTTGGGTCTACATGTGGGGAGTTCGCCTCCCAGCCCCTGCCTGGTGGGGGCAAGTGGAGTCACACTCACTCGTCAGGGTCATGGCAGCAGGGCCCAGTGGTGAGCTCAGGCTTCCCCTCTGCCAGCAGCCGCAGGCTTGGTGATATGGGGTGTGTCGGAGCCAATCACCTGTGAGCTTCTATCCCGCCCCAGTGTCAGCAGGGTTCAGGGGGTAGAGGAATGCTTACTGCTTGGCACCCACCATCACCTAGACTAAACCGGGATGTGTAAGTCAGGACTGGACCCCACTCACAACCCCCCTCCCTGGGCCCAGTGGGCCCAGTGAGGAGCTGAAGCCACATACCCACACGGTAACAAGAATCAAACTCAGAATGAAGAAGGGCTGGGGGGCACTTGGACTCCTTTTATCCCCACCTTTTCACTCCCATACCAAGGGGGCCCAGTGGGCACTGAGCCTCCAGCCACCCCTGGCATCTGTGGTAGAACGAGTGGGGTGGTCAGTGCTCTCCTCCCTCCCCTAGTTTCAGTGGGAGCCTGTGGGAAGCTCTGCCTCGGTCTCATCCAGCATCACTGAAGTAGGAGGGGTGACAAGAAGTGCGGCAGCTGGCACTCTGCTTCCACCTTCTCCCTGGTATTAGCAAGACCAAGAGAAGCTGAGTCTCCACCCTGCTGTCTGTAGCAGGCAGTGTGAGGCTGTGCCCTCTGCCAGAATGGTGCTAGTGCACCCAGACCTGTGCTCAGGATTAAATACGATCTCAGAGTACAACACCCACCCCCCTGGGTGCAATAAAAAAATCACCCACTATACCAAGAACCAGCCTGAATGAGAAATCATAGGTGACAACACTGAGAAGAGTCAGATGTTGGAACTGTCTGACATAGACTTTACAGAGCTCATCATAAAAACCCTTCAAAGGGAGCTATAAACACTCTCGAAACAAATAAAAACAGTTCAGCAAAGATGGGAGGAATAAGAAGGGACCCAATGGAAATTACAGAATTAGAAAACACAGTAACTGAAACAGCGAACTGACAGCATGATAGTGAGGGTAAAATGGAGATTACAGAGAATAATCTGTAAAATTGAGGACAGAGCAATAGAATTTAGCCCATGCGAACAGAATGGGTGAGAAGGAGCGTTCTCAGGGACTGAGAACAATACCAAGGGCATTTGCAGCCGAGTGTCAGGAGAGAACGCAGGGGAGGGTGAACAGGAGTCAGGGAAATCGTGCTTGGAAACCTGCCCAATGCATTGAAAGATAGGAAACCGAAAGTCCAAGGCGCTGAGTGAATTCCAAAGAAAATAAACTCAAAGAAATTCACCATGAGATGCATCATAACGAAACTTCCGAAAGCCGAAGGCAAGGCAGATATCCTGAAAGCAGATGGAGAGAGGGTGCGTTACTTTTAGGAGGAAACCAGCTCAAATGACGGCACAGCTCTTGTCTGAGACCAGGGAGGCCGAAGGAAATCGGCACAGCTTCAAGTGCTGCACGAAAAGAATAGCCAATTGCAGATTCTCGATCCAGGAGAAGGATATTTCCAAGGTGAAAGGAAGATAAAGATACCAAATTAAGGGAAACTGAGAGTCCATTGCTAGCCAGTCTGCTCTTAAAGGATGAATGGCTAACGGCAGTTCCCTCGACAGAAAAGAAACATACGAAATAGGGGTGAATACCATGTTCTTCTTGTCATGAGTTCGAAGCATTATATTTGGTGTTTGAAGCAATAATCATAGCTCCTGTGGTACAATTCTCAATGTGTGTAGAGGGAATACTTCAGACAATTACATTTTTTGAAAAAAGGAAAGTAAAAAACCTAAGTGGAAGTCAGGTTCCTACACATCGCTCAAGTGACAAAACACCAACACCACGAGATTATGCTAAGTGACGTACAACACATGTGCACGTGCGAATCAAAATCACAGTGAGATCTCACCTCGCACAGGGTGGAGTGACTGTTATTTAAAAGACAAGAGGTAACAAGTGCTGGCAAGGATGTGGAGGCAAGGGCGTCCTCAGGCCTGGTTGGTGGACGTGTAAATCGGTGCAGCCTTGTGGAAGACAGTCTGCAGGGTCTTTAAAAAATGGACCTAACTGCCACATGTTACAGCAACCCCATTCCTGAGTATTTATCCAAAAGAAATGCACCCCTTGTTCATTACAGCATTACTCACGATAGCCAAGACATGGAAGAAACCAGAGTGTCCATGGCGTGTGAATAGATAAAGAAGGTGTGAGATATATTTAGTGTCGCAGAATATGCTCAGCAATAAAAATGACGACTGTTCTGTCTCTGGTGACAAAATGGATGGACTTGGAGTGCACTGTCCCAAGTGAAACAAGCCAGATGGAGAGAGACACCTACTGTGTGGTGTCACTTACATGTGAAATGTGCAAAAGCAGCTAATGGAGGCAGAGAGGAGAAGGGTGATTGTCAGGGATCTGGGGGGACTTCAGTTAAAAGGTACAAAGTTCCAGTTAAAAGATGAAATTATAGCCCCAGCCACCATGGCGAGTATCGCTGACGGTACTGAGTTACGCGCTCGCTAAGTGTGTGATAAAGGAAGTTGCAGTTTCATCACATTCGGTAACTGTGAGAGGTGACGCAGGCATTCGCCAGCATCGTGGTGATGGTTTTCAACATCGTACGTTCATCACGTCATCACATCCCAGACCTCAAACGCTCCCGTTGTTCTATGGCAATCATATCTCAAGGAAACTGGAAAATAATTGATGTGAAGAGGCACTGGACCCAGAAGAGCTAAAAACAATTTTGAGAAAGAAGAATGAAGTGGGATAGTCACGCTTTCTGATGGCCAGCCTCATTGTATAGATACAGCAATCAATACGGTGTGCTCTTGGCGGGGGAAGTGACGTGTGGGTATATGGAGTGGACTGGAGAACCCAGAAGGCAGAGGAGCAGAGTCTGAAGGCCACCAGGAGTGAGCTTCAGAGATGCCCTCCCAGCAGAGTCACGAGGGACAGGATTGATTCCAGCAGTGGAGGGTGACAACACAGGTTTACCCAAGAAGCTCACCAGAGACACGGTTTGAAGGCTTTGATCAGGGCTGGCCACGCAGGTACCCTCTGCCTCGCAGACAAGGTCCCAGACCTCCAGAAGGAAAGCGGGTGGCAGCATAAACCACACTATTTGCACACATGGCAGGGAAACAACGAGCCACACCGATCCGTCAGGGAGGCTGGGCACCGTCCCCGCATCCAAGTTCCCAGGTGCCACCAAGGGCTGTCCTTGCAAGCAGGCCTTTCCGGGAACAGCACCTCAGGCCGCAACGGTGCCATTAGATGAGCCAGGTGCCGTTTCCGACCTACTGCTGAGAAGAGGGGCAGTGGCAGGAGGAGGAGAGAAGAGGGTGCTCAGACCCTGCAGTGCAAATGCCGGGCCAGGAACCAAGGGGAGGGCTGCTGGTTCAGGATGATGGCAAACGCCATGCTGCTCCTTGGTCCTCACACCCTGCGAAGTCCCTGCAAGAGAGCATAGAAGAGCAAGCAGAGTCCCTACTGGTGGGACAGGGGACACCAAGGACCAGGAATGTGACAGATTTCTGGGGAACGGAAAGCCTATGCAGTGGGCTTGTTGAATCAACCCATGGACATGGCTGAGGTGAAAGCTGTTCCTCGTGGCTGTCTCTGGAGAGGCACTGGGCCCCGGGGATGAGCAGGCATTTCCGTGAAGATCTGGGGTCAGCAGGATGGCTGGCCTCCCACCCAGGGCTCTCGCTCAGCGCCAGAAACCTCCTGGGGAGGACGCCGGCCAGTCTGCTCAGGGAGGGCCTCATCTTCTCGGGTGAGAGCCCAAACCCGGAGTACATGAGCTGTGTGGGGGCCGGAGGTCAGCAGCTGCTCTCCCTGTCAATGCCTCCAACAGGAGACCTGCCAGTTGCCCCACTTTGTCCCCAGAGCTTTCAGGTGACGGAAGGTGGCACTGGCTGCCTGCATGGTCAGCTGGCTGTCCACTTGAGTGCTGGAAGCTGCCTGCCCTGGGGAGGCATCCCCTCTCTGGGCTGATTCTGCTTTGACCCCACTTACGAGGTGGAGGGTTTCCAGGGGCTGTGAGTTTCACAGCTTCCGGCATTAACTGCAGTGCTCCCAGCCCTCCGCCTGAGGCGAAAGGTGATGGAGAGGGTGCTGCGGGGAGGAGGTGTGGGCAGGGCAGGTGCGTGCTCTGCAGGCTCCACATACTTTCCTTTCAGCAGCAAGGACAGTCTTCTGACCCTTTCCTTATGGTCCCAGGGCAGGGCCACGGCCTTTGGTGAGATTTAATCGCACCCTCTACCAAAGCTAGTGGCGACCCACGTCTGTGAAATCCCATCATCACCAGAGCAGGTGCCTCCCTGCCCCTCACACACCTTTCCTGAAGGAGGTCAGCCAGAGGCCATGCATCACTCTGCAGCAAAGGGGCCCGCACAGTGCGGTGGCTTTCAGCCTGACCTGCCCCAGGACCCCCAGGGCTCTGGTTTCCTCCAAGAAGCTGCTTCCTCAGGGGGTTCAGGCCCCAGGGGTATTTTCCCCAGAAGATTCACAGATTTTTGTTTTGTTTTTCTTTTCCAACTTGGACTATGGGAAATTTCAAACACAAGTTTTAAGAGAAAAATGGAAAGTCTAGTACGATAACACTTAAGAGTATTCTCCACTTTCCAGTGTTAATACTTCCCCATATGTAAATGTTCTCTTTCTTATTCCCTCCCTCTCTTTCTATGTGTAACCATGTGAAAGGAAACTGTGGATATAGCACATATCATCCTAAAAATTTCTACATTCATTGTCTAAAATAAGATGTCGCTTACCTAAGCACGGTGCCATCGGCACACCTAAGCAGACGGCAACAGTTTCACAGTATATCCAATAGGGACGACCGGATGCTTAGGGAAAATTGACAACACGAAAAAGGGGAGCAAGATGAACAAACAGAACTACTGGTGCTGGAGGAAACAAAACAGAGATACAAAAACTAGTCAGAGTCCCTAGAGATGTGTGACGACATGGCATTCAGAAGGCAAGGACAGCCCGCCAGGAAAAATGCGAATTTGGTACCATGTTTCATTAAGCCCTAGTCACCATACTGCAGGGAACTGTAGCGCGTTGAGAGTGTGCTTTCCCAAAATTTAAAAAAATCTGATATGAGGGCTGAAGGGTAAATCTGAGAAAACTTCTCAGACTACAGATCAGAAAAACCAATAAAGGAAATAAAAGGCTAAGAGATACAGATCGTTAAGCTGTAAAATCAATAATATTCCCTAAGGAGGGAACAAGGATACAGAGAGAGAGAAAAAAAGGACGTTTCCCAGAGCTAAGGAAAGGCCAGGTGGTGAATTGGCAGGACCTGATGGAAAAGGTGACAGCCGAGGGCACCGGGCAAGCGTCAGATCACCACGTTAAGGGCAAAGCGAGGCCCCAGACCTCAGGCTATGAGACATCGGGTTACTGACCAAGAGGAGAGGGTCACACTGACCTCAGCAGCGGCGTGTAGGCCAGAACGTCACCCTCCATGTCAGCACACCCACATGTCCCTGGGCATCTGGGTCACATTCGGGCTCCAGGGTGGGCTTGGGACTCTGCACTTCTAGCAAGTGCCTAGGTGGTACTGAGCTGCTGTCTGTGGACCCTGCCTTGAGTGGCAAGGGCCTGGACCAAACTGGAGGAAAGAATTCAGAATTAATCGAAGAAGGTTACCTTGAAGGCAAAATTTCGTAGCCGCGCAAATATCTGGGAAAACAAAGACCTACAGACCATCGGGTGGGGAGTCAGTTTACCTGCCGTTGGCTTCCTGAGACATAAGCTTGCGGGTGAACTGCATGACAGCAGAAAAAGAGCTGAGAGTCAGAGCTAACCCGGCGGAGAGCGTGTCGAGAGATGCCTGCTAGCAGAGGTGTGGGGGATCCGGGACTCGCCTGGGGAGACTGGGACGGAAGTCAGAGGCTTGAAAGGAGGACTCGGAGGAGGGAGTGATTTTGGTTTAAATAGAGAGATTAAGAAGCCGGAAGATCTTAGTGATGTGATGGGAAAGGCACTCTTCTTCTTGAAACAAGGGGGAGAAGTCCGTGGAGACTCCAGGAAAAACAAACCTACTCGGGAAAAACATGGTTCGAATCCGCAGCCGACTGGAACACGGCACGGGAGTCTGCTTGGCCTTGGCACTGAGCGCTTCCCCTTGCCGCAGAACGCGCACGGCTGAAGGAGGCTTATTTTGGAGAGAGGTCCAGAAGGTCTGGGAGGAGGGGGCTACGGGAGCCTTTCACTTTTCCTTTAAGACCATTTAATGTGGCTTAAATTTTTCAGATCAAGTCTATTTAAACCATTTTAAAAAGTCTGTCCTTTAAATGAAAAATGTGAGAGGGAAGAGAAGGAATGAAGTTTGACAGAAAAAGGAAGGTCTCTAGAGAGAGCAAAGGCCGATGCAGCTCACGTGTTCTCACACATGCATGCACACACCTGCACACACCACACACGCGCGCACACACACGTGCACACACGCACATGGACTCATACCTGCTCGCACACAGATGTACACACAAACGCCTCACCCTTCAGCCCTGGTGTTCTCCCCACCCCCACCCATGGGGAGGATTCCAGATTCTTCTCTGGACAAGCGGGACTCAGGTGCTGGAACGGGACCCTGGAGCCAGTGTGTTGGGTGAGGACTGGACCCCTTTGCTCCTGCGGGGGACCTGCTTGGTGACCCTGAAGGAACCTCCTCACTGGGCTGAACTCCTGGTTAGAGGGGAACCCGGTGGTCAGTAGGTGGGGATGCCAAGAGGCCGGGAGGAGATAGGTGCAGGTGGCCCCGGAAGGGGAGGGGCAGGCGGGGTGAGCGTTGTGGCAGGGCCTCGAGGCACCAGCTCTAAGGGGCTGAGCACTGATGGCTACACCCCGGCGTGAGGTGCAGCTTGTAGGGGGTTGGATAATGGGCTGTGACTGACAGCTCTGTATGTGGGGAAGATGCCCCTTCCAAGAGAGTGAGGGATGGCAGAGTCAAGAGCAGGTGGTTCTGGGGATCTGCTCCAAGGCCAGGGGGGAGTTACACACAGTCATACCAGCGAGGGCAGGAAAACTAGGGGAGCTGTGTGGAGAGACTCTGTGAGGCCTGTCTGGTGGGGCTGTCGGGGCTGGGACGGAGCAGTAGGACTGGGCCGGGGACCAACAATCAGCCTAGGGGACGGTATGGTACCCAGGCCGGGGCGGGGGTGGCACTGGCAATGCAGTGGGGAGGGCAGCTTTAAGGTCTGCTTTGGGGACAGAATTGATCCGAAACATTGATGAGATGTGATCCTTTTGGGACTCGGCGGGACTTCGGGATGATGCACTTGTAGGAAAGCTGACTGCGGTGGTTGGAATGGACATGCTGTTTTTCTTTTTCGGACACGCGCTGCTGGCACTGTTTTCAAAGCCAGGTAGCAGCATCTAACACTGAAAGGTCTCCTCATGGACCCTGCGTGAGAGTTTGCTGCAGGAAGGGAGTCCTCGGGACCTGAGCCAGGCTGCGTATCTTTACTCCTCTGTGCCCCAAAGCGATGTCTTCCGTTTCTGCACAGTGAGATGGACTCTGGCATTGTTTTCTAAATTGGGATCTACGTGTTCTTGGCAGGAATGTGTTAATTGCTTGATTTAATTTTGATGATCATCTAAACAGAAATGATCTGAGTTATACAGGTGATCTGGATGACAGCCATACAACTGTGCGGTTCCAGCCCTAGGGTCTGTATTTATAAGCCTGTTGGCATCAAATGACACCCCCTCGGTCATCAGGAACAACCAGGAAAGAAGGGATGTTGCGTTTCTATGACTAGCATCGTGTGTCTGTGCCAAGCGAAGGCTAAGTGATGCAGGGCGTGCCGCCAGGTGAAGGTTTCATGGGCACTTGGGGACCGGAGGGCAGGTCCCTCCCTCAGCCCCCAAAGGTGAGAGCAGAACCCACCCCACGGAACAGCCAGGGGAGCCACTGATTTGAATCCCATTGGTTTTGGAGCTCTGCTTGTATTTGACTCCACCTGTAAACATAGGTGTCCGCATCTAGTTTCATGTTTACAGATGTTTAAAGACATTATCATTTGAAAGAACTTAAGTCAGCCCTGGGGGGTGAAGGGGATCTTTTTTCCTTCGGAAGGGGTCTTAGCCAAGTCATGGAAAACTTCATATGATTCTCTTTTTTAACATTCTCCTTGTTGCCTTTTATTTTGCACAAGGCATGCCTAGTCCAATGACAGTGGATACTATCATTGTTGTTAGGACTTGGGCTTCAGGAGAGGCCTGACTCATGAGCACGCTCTGCAGGGAAACTTCTGGAAGGGGGAGATGTAGGGGTGGGGACAGGAGGTGAGAAGCCTGGGCCAACAGCAGCTGCCCTGTACCGGGAAAGGGACAAACAAGCTCCTGGGACTTGAGTGTGGACCCACTTGCTGGTGGGATTGTCAGTCAGGACACCGTGGCTGCAGAATCCCAACCATAAGAATGCAGATTTTCTCCCATGGTGACCCCAGGCCTGGCCGAGGACCTGTCCCACAGCCCTGGCCTCTTTCCTGCATTCAATTCTATGACGCTGTTGTGGTTCTGGGGTGACTCCTCGGTGCCTCATGTGGGAGTCTCTCCAGAGCCCGGCTGGATTCCTCCAGGCCCCATGGCCAGGACTGTGCTGCTTGCCGACGTCCTATCTGCACGGGGGCTGGGGGTGGGTAGCGGGCTTTTTCTACCCCTGGGGAAGGAAGGTGTGGGCCAGAAAGAAGTCTATGTGGGGTGTAGGGTGGTGGCTGCCCTGTAGTGCAGGGGGACTTCTGAACTGGTCACCCATGGCTGATGCGTTGTTGGTGTGCAGTGGGGAAGGGGCGGGGGTCAGGCCTCACTCCCAGGCTCTCTACACCAGCTGAATGGGGTCCATGGACCAGGGGAGCCTGACCAGCATCTTGGCAGCAGGCCTGAGATCTTGGAGCCCAGTGGACTGAGGACCCTGGCAGGCACAAACTGCCCTTCGGGGCCTGCTGACTGTTGCTCTTGGAATGTGGCCCAGGCCTCCCAGATTCCCAGCTTTTCATGAGGGGGGTACACACATAGTTGGGAGAGGGCAGAAAGGGTGTCCTCATTGCACGTGGGGGTGGGTCGAACACAGAGCCTGGCACCAGGCAGGTACCACCCTCTGGGTGCAGCCTGCTTACCTGAGACTTTGTGCCTAGAAGCTTATGAGGAGGCTGCTGTCCTCCCGTTGAGGGGTGGGGAGAGAGGGGAGTTTGCCTGCCAACCTCCAGCGACAGGGAATCCCCTTTCCAGAGTTGTCACTAGAAGAGTTGCAAAAAAGCGCAGAGGCCAGCAAGGGCACGGGTTCCCTACAGGGAGGGCCTATGAGACCCTGAGCCTGGGCTCCCTGGATCTGCCCTGAGCTGCACTGCGGCACCATCATGCCCCTCGGACAGCTGTCGCTACTCTGGGAGGTACTTGGCATTCAGCGGGGCTCACTCGAGGCTGATTCCTGTTGTGGCTGATCGCCCCTTTGACTCCAGGGTCCCTGGTCAGCATGTTCACCATCTCATCCTGCACCAGACACACCTCTGGGGGCCAGACACTGAACACCAGGCTCAGTCCCCACGCAGAATCGCCCGCCTAGGCCACTTCCTGCTCTCTCTGACCCCCACAGTCCTTCACGGGATGAGGACCTCGACTACCAGGATGTTTTGAGGGTTAAAGGGGGGCACAGGCCAAGTGCTGGCCGCAGCTATTGGTACAGGTGCACCACGTTTTTTGGGGTTTCACTGTATCATACTCCTCAGTTGTTGCATTGTTCACAAACTAAAAGCAAGACCCTCCCCCAGCAAAAAGTTCTGACTCACTCTATAGTGAGACTCGACTTACTGCGGTGGCCTGGCCTGGAGCCCAAAGGATGCCCGAGATGCACTCGGTATCGTGCGCCTGTCGCCAGCGCTGGCAAGCAGGGCACACAGTAGGTGCTCAGCAACTGTGCGTGGAGCATGTGGTGCCAGCGCCCAGCTTTGGCCTGGACTGCGTGAAGCCTTTCCTAGTAGCTGTGGGCGGAGCAGAAGGTTGAGCAGAATTGGGGAATGAGAACAGGCTCAGGTGGGGGCTGTGTGAGCCTGGGTCCCCACAGCCCAGGGCGAGGGCCATGGCAGCAGGAGGCCTGCTGCAGTGTGGGCCAGGTGCATGGGGTGGCGGCCATCTGGGGGTTCAGAGATGCCTTTTGAGACAGGTCAGTGTGCAAATGTGGAGGGAGAGGGAGCAACCTCCTCTGACCCTCACAGAAGAGGCCTACTCTGAGGCACTGTTCTCTGGGCCTGCCGGGTCCCTGGTGAGTCCTCGAGTGCAGAGTTTGTGCCTGTGCTGCCACTGCTATCAGGCTGGGAGCCTCAGAGGGGCAGAAGCTCTGCAGCCACATTTTAATCCACGCCGTGCTCAGTGCAGACAGTGGGCGCCCCGTAAATGTGGGTGGGATGAGGGAAAGAAACCCCAGAGGTGCACTTTATTTTCTGTTGGGAAGAGACACTGGGGAAATAAATTACATTTGGGCCAGATTTAACCGACCGACCAACCAACCAACCAACCAACCAAACAAACAAACAAAACCTAACCACTCTCAAGTTCAGTTGAGCAGTGCATGAATTTTTGCTGAGCTTAAGTCACTGCCTGGGATCCTTCCATCTCCTGAGTGTAAAATTCAAACCCATGTTTGAGGCCCCGCAGTTACTCAGCATTGTGCTGGTTTATGTGTTAAAGTGGTCCTTCCTCCTCAACTCTCTCTCTCTCTCTCTCTCTCTCTCTCTCTCTCTCTCTCTCTCTCTCTCATATCTCTTTGCCCAGGAATCTTTAAAGATAATCCTGAGAGAAACTGTACCTTGCTGGGTTGCTCGTCTAAGAGAGGCAGAAAGTTAGGATGGTTGGTGGAGAATTATGTCCACTGCGTCTTATACCTGATGACGCCTGAGCTGCCCTCGGAAACCTAGAGAGGCCAGACGTAGCTGTAATGAAAATCCAGGATACGCAGGTACATTTGTGTCTGCTGGTCCTTCTGGGACCCCGGAAGCCAGGTCCAGCTTCAGGGTGGAAGCTGGACAGCCCTGCGGGACCTCATGCTCAGAAGGTCCCTGCTCGGTTAGTGCTCTGCTTTCACCATCTTGAAATCCTTAATGTTTCTGAACGTGAGCCCTGCATTTTCGTTTTGTGCTGGGCCAGTCCTGCTAGGGCGTAATTTGGGACCCCAACGCCGTAAGTCCTGTCATTTGGAGTGACTCCCTTGTCCTACGTGGCACAGACCTGAGAACGGCCCCACTGCACGGCTTGTCCTTGTTACAGAGTGGGGGACGTCTGATGGCTTTTCCTTGGACACCTGTTTTCTATTCCAATTGGCTCTTAGTGTTTCTGCCTTGGCAGCAGACTCTACCTCTCAGACGTAGCCCAGGTCTCACTGCACCTGGCATAGATCAGTGAGATACTCATGTGCAGAAAGGCTGATTGCCTCATAGATGCCTTGAAAAGCCATTCGACCTAAAAACTAACTTTTATTGATGTAACTTAATTGGTGTTGCCGACGCACGTGATATTCATTACAAATGCATGTTATGATGTCAGCGTTTTGCACAGCGCCTCAGACTCAGAGCCCAAGGGCTGGCAGTGGGCCAGCTGGCTCTGCCTGCAGGCGGGCCTTTCCCAAAAGGGAGGGACAAAGCTGTCCTCATGGCTTCGCCCCTCCGAGTTCTCTGCACAAGTGCCCAGGAGCAGGTGCGCCCAGGCTCGGTGGCTGGGAACTGATCAAGCGCGCGAGGAAGGTCGAGAGTATTCCTATGGAAAAGCGGAGAACCGTGTCAACAGCCACAGAGACCGTCCCCTAGGAAGGAGTGATGTCACACATCATCTTAAGAAAGCCCCTGACTTAGATATGGATGTAATTACTTGTATCACAAAAAAATGATATTTCATATTTCGGAGTGTCCCACCAGTGGGTTTGTTTTAAAATCATGATACCTCTACTATAACTAAAACGTTTGGGCTATAAACATGTTATTGAATTTCCTGGGTTTGATCATCGCTGTTGCTACGTAAGAGATCGCTTCTGGGGGAATCTGGGTGATGATTAGACAAAAAACCTCTCTGTGCTATTTTAATTTTTTTAACTTTTTGTGGGCCTGTAATTATTTTTAAATAGAAAGTTAAAAAAAGAAATGTATGTGCATAGAGGGGACAGTATATAGCATATGTACACACACAGTACATTATAACGTGTTCAGGATCACACTTTCGAGGTAAAACCAGCTCGTTTTCACTACATGCCCCGTCCAGGTGCTGACTGACCTACCTTTGCCTCTCTCTGGTCATTTGTCAAATAAAGTATTGGATTTAGAGACTGTTGTGCCCAAACCCCATGGCAGCTGATGGCTCCAATCATTTAATCTTTCGCCCAGGGGACATCAGCAGCAGAAAATAAACTCATTTTTTATATCATATTTTCCTGTCTTATGACCTAGAAAAGGAGGAAAGATGCCAAAAGCAAGGAGCAAAAAGAGAAAAAAAGGGAGCAAAAAAAAAATCTTAAAAAAAATTTTTTATTTTGACTTCTTTATTAATTTAGGAAAAAATCTGCTTTTGTGAGATTAGTGAGGCCTGATAATCTATCCTTTTGTTTGTGCTTAGCACCTACACCGGATGATTTTATCATTCCAATTTTCTTTCTAACCAGAGCAAGTTAATTTGCCACCTTAAGTTGCTTAAATAGGAAAGGTGGAAGGAGTGAAGAAGTTGAAGGAAGTTGGACAGGTTGGGTGATAACAGGAAGGGGTTTGATTATTTATTCGCTCATTCAAGAAATATTCTTCAGCTCCCAGCTTGGTGTCACTTCATCTGACGGCACAAGGTGGGCAGACAGGTCTCCCAGCACTAGTCTTCCAGGCAATAGGAAGACGAGAGCTACGCCAAGCCACGCTCTGCTTCGTCGGGAAACAAAAAATGCTGCTGAAGAAATGCTGTGGAGGAAAAACCCATTTTCTTGGAATGATCTTGCCCTTGTAACAAGAGGGAGCTGGGGTCACAGCCATGGTGAACTTGACAGATTGTCCAAACCGAGAACGCAGATGCTAATCCTAGTGACATGTCAGTGAAATGAAACTTGAGTGCTGTATCATTTTAACTTAAATTCTCCGTAAAGTTAGTTAAGTTCCCCCATGTCTTCCATTGCTGGAAGTGTTCTGATTTTCTATAGCAGCGACTATAAAACTCTTCATGTCCCTTGACCCATAGTATGGTGATTCTTAAACTTACTGGGCCCAATGCCCTCTTTTTTATAAAAAAAATATTTTGTGACACCCCCTTTACTATCCTGAAGTAAAATCATAAATGATTTAACTTATCTAGAAGCGTAATTTCAAGAATTCAAGAAAATAGTTAAAAAAAAAAAACAAGGAAAGTGATTTACAGTAAATGTAATGACAGTGTAAGGCCTCACAGTGCTGCGTCGGGGCACAGATTAGTGAGGCAGTATCCAGGATAGACTGATGCCCAGCGGGACCAGTCACCCCGGGGAACTTCGCACCAGCTTGGGTGTCACTGGCCTAAAGCAAGCTGTGTGGCCACCTCTGGCTTCAGTGGACTCACAGATTTAGACCCATGTAATAACCAAAAAGAGGACAGTGTGATTCATCTGAAGATATTGACATCACAGTTATTAGTGACAGCGCAAACTTGGAAGCAGCCTAAATATCTAACTGAATGGAAACGTTTAATTACCTGTGATTTTTCTAACCAAGGGATGTTATACAGCCACTGAACAGACAAACAGAATCTGCAACAGCAATGTGAACCAAACCACCCCTTGCGATATACTGTTGATGAAAAGTACATACCACATTTTATGCAATATCTATAAAAACATAAATGCATATGAAACAAAGAAGAAAATACTCCAAAGTTGGTTTTGTAGGAGAATGAATCAACTCTCAGGGTGTAACAAACCACCCCCGAATTTAGTAGCTTAAAACAACATGTGGTTGTTAGCTGGGGGTTCTGTGGGTCGGCAGTTGGGGTAGGGCCACCGCCAGGTCCCTTGGCTGGTGGCCTGGGCCACTCACACCAAGTCAGCCAAAGGCCCGTGGGCAGCCTGGGCCCAGGTGACCTCACGGACATGTTCAGCAGCTGCTGCCATCCCCAGGGCCTCTCTCTGCAGCACGCCGGCCACAGACATCTTCTTTTAGCAAACCTGGGAAAGCACGTAGGATTTTTTGGCCCGTATCGTGACTTTAAAGCTGTTGAGGGAGGAGATTAATAGAGATGGTTTTGCGTGTACATTTTAACATGATTCCCCAAGGGCCTAATGAACCAGAGACTATCAGAGTCAGAACAGAAAACAGGCCAGACGTTTATCTGGTCCAGAGAAGGCAAGTTGGTTTTATGTGAAGTGTCAGCTGACATAGTTGGTCTGGGACGGCTGTAGAGGCGGGTCCCAGGGGAGAGAGGGAGCAGTATGTGGTTAGCTCGTTGGCCAAGCTGTGTGGGGAGGGACTGAGAGTGGAAGGGAAGAGCTACCCGTTTGCTGTAGGGGAGTGGGGGCCCCTGAAAAGATGAGGTCTTATATTTGGTTCCTTCCAAGGAGTTTGCTAGAAGCAGCTAGACCTCATCTGGCTGCAGTATTTGAAGACATTGCATTTTTTTTTGTTTTTGACAACTAACTGTCAAATGATAAACTCTGTGCGCAGGTGGTGGTGCGGGAATAGCTGGCTCAACACACCAAACAGTACCAAGAAAGACCGCTTGCTAGCCGGCTTCGAAGCTGGGCTGAGTATGGGGGCGACAATCTGAGAACCAGGTATGTAACTGCTCGGGCTATCACCATCCCTGGCCCTCAGTGTCTTACCGTAGAGTTTGAGAGCATAGAGCCTTGTCATGGCACAGCTCACTCTTGTCTGAAATGTTTAATGTTTGACATGCACAAAAATACATACATGTAAAACTAGTGCACACGTACCCACTCCCTAACTTAAAACTAAAACACGCTGATTCTGTTCTTTTTACAGCATTTCTTCTTCGTTGCATGTTCACTCTTCCAAGCACCTCACAGGTTTTAATCATAAACACTCCATGATGTAGGTTATTATATCCATTTCATAGATGAGAAAACTGAGGCACAGAGGTAAAGGTTTTCACCCAACGTTACATGCTAACGAGTGAAAGGGTAGCATTCGAACTCAGAATCCACGTGTTTGACTGTCTTTATTGATTTTTTAGCCTTGGCTTGAAACTTGATGAATCAGGCAAAATGCATGTGGTATTCTGCAGCTTCCCCTTTTCACTCAGTATTTTGTTTCTAAGATTTGTCCAAGTTCTTATTCGTAGAAAGGACATAGAAACACAAAGAGGATAGATAAACATGAAAAAAGCTAGTATCTCTCTCATTACATTTTGCCAAGTGCATGTCCCGTTTACTTATCCATTCCAGTCTCCAGTATCACTAGACACGGACTATGTTTTTGGTATTCAGCGAAGAGCTCTTACGAAAAATCCCGCATGTGTTTTCTGGGGAATATGTGAAAGAGTTTCTAAAGGCTTCCAAATGTAGTCGCCATGACTCAGAGGAAGAAATAAGTTTGATGTCACGCTAACACCCACACTCCCACTGAGCACCCCCACCCCAGAGACACCGAGGAGGCAAACAGTCCAGGAAGCAGCGTTTATCTATTACTCATAATGCTCTCTGATATTTAAAATTTTTTTTTTAATTCTGATCTCAACTGATTTCATGACTCATTAGTGACTTGCCACCTGTTGTTTGAAAAGCTCTCCTCAACAGCATAGATTATCTGGGAGTGAAACTGCTGTGTTGAGGGGCTTGCCAGGGTCCAGCTTCAGTAGAGAGCGCTAACTTGTTTCTCATCGTGATTGTATGTGGTACTATCAGACTGAATTTGTCAGTGCAACATAAGAAAGAGATCCCTTGCGGACTTTAAATTGCACTTTCCTTATTATGGGTAAGGTTGAATGTGCTTTCACATCCTTATATGCCATTTGTGTTTCTTCTTGTGTCATGTGCCTATTCACATGTTTTTCCTTTTTTTTTGTTTCATTCTTATTCACGTTTAGGAGTTCTCTATCCTTTGTTGTTACAGATCGTGGGCAGTTTGTGGCCTCTCATATTTTCTTTCTGGTGTCTTTCGATCCACATAAATTCTTAAATTACAATTCTATTTATTAATCTTTTGTATTCCACACTTTTCACGTCTTGTCTACTTTAAGATCATGAAGTATGTATTTTTTAAATTTCGAGCATTTCACCTTTCACATTTAATTCTTAAATCCACTAGAAATCTTTGTCCGTGATGTGAGGAAGGGATCTGTTCTATTTTTTCCTCTCTTAGGCATTGTCATTGTCCCAGCGCCATTCCCTGAATCAGCTACCCCTTGCCAGTGATCTGCAGTGCCCCTCTGGACTTCATTCAATTCTATAAATGTGGGAGTTCATCTGAGAGCTATCGCATTCCTAGTCTGTTTGTATATCCTCAATCCAACAATATACTGCTACAATTACACTACATTTGTAATAGGATAATATTATTATAGACCATGATATATTATTGTATCTGAAATATAATTCAGAATTGTGTTGGCTATTGTGGGTCTTTTGCACTTCCGTGTAAATTTTGGAATCAGTTTGTTGAGTTCCTCAGGACAACAAACAACCTACAGACAAAAAACAAAACAAAACAAAACAAAAACAAAAAAACAAAAAAACCCCCACAAAAGACAAACACTGTTGATTGCACTTAGATCAGGGATCTAGAAGAGTCAGATTCTTAGAGACAAGAAGTAGATGGTGGTTCCCTAGGGCTGGGGGATGAGGAGGCGGGGTGAGTGCGTCATGGGGACAGAGTTTCGGTTTGGGAAGATGAAAAGATTCTGGAGATGATGGTGCTGATGGTGGCACGTACCTAACGCAACTGAACTATAAATACACTTAAACATGGTTAAAATGGTAGATTTTACGTTATATATATATATTTTACCACAATTTTAAAAATTTGGTAGAATTTTCCTTGAAAGTATATTAAATTCATAGATTTCCAGAATAATTGACATATGTATAAAATGATCTTCTTCTCAGCATTTTTAATCTCATGAGTGTCTTCCAGGGTTTAATAGTTTTCTCTATACTTAGCATGTGCTTTGATGAAGTTATTCTTGCCTACTTTATTGTTGTTTTTTGTTGCTGTTGCTGTAAAAAGAATTTTTAAAATTGTTTTTTCATGGTTGCTGGTTTATTATAAACACATTTGACTTCTGTATATAAACTTGTCCATAAAAAATTTTTATTCTAAATGTGTCTATAGATTCTATGGGAGTTTTTTCTATAGAGAGTCAAATTATCTGCAAATAATGATTTTTTTAATTTATTCCTTTCCAGTTGTTATCTCTTTTATTCTTTGTGTGTGTGTGTAGAAGGTGATCTTTTGTCTTAGTCCTGGTTTTAAAAAGAATCAGTTTAACATTTCACTATTAGGAATGATATTTGCTGAACTTTCCAATAGACACACTTTACTTCCTAACAAAGCCTCATCTATCACTTTTTTCATTGTATTTTTGACATTACTAGATGAAGAATCTACTGATTTTACTGCAATTAACTTTTCGCATCTATTGAAGCGATCTTATGATATTTCTTCTTTAGCCTGCTAATATAATAAATAACCCTTATAAACATTTTACGTTAAGCAGCCCTTGCATGCTTGAGAAACACTCAGTTTTGTTATGCTGTGTTATCATTTTTGTATTTTCCTGGGTTTGGCTGGCTTTTGTTTTTGCAGGGGTGGGGCATCTCCTTATTGACACATTGTTTTTTTTCTTATACTTCCATGATTTGGGTTTATCAGGTTTACTGGTCTCATAAAGTTACTTTTGTAACAGTGTCTTATTCTGTAGAAGAAATATGTGATTTTGAATACCATCTGGGCCTGGGCGAATATTTAAATTATTTATTTAGTTAGTTTAATTGTTTTAAGACCACTTAGGCTCTCTCATATTAGTTTTGGTAGTTGGTATTTTTATAGAAATTTATCCATTTGATTTTGAATTTATTGGTGTAAGGTGTTTCATACTAGTCTCTAATTACCTTTTTCCCTTCTCCTAGATCTGTAGTTATGTCCCATTTGTCATTCCTAAAATTATTTCTGCACCTTCTCTCTTCTGTGTGTTGTTGTTTAATCTCCCCAGATGTTTATCTGGTTTATTTTTTTCTTAAATAATCAACTTTTCCCTTTATGGATCCTCTGTGTCATAACTCTGTTTCTTAATTCATCAATTTATGCTCACAAATATATAGTTTCTTTTATTCTACTTTTGAGGAGCTTATTATACTTTTACCTCTTGTATATTTTTAAGTTATTTTTATTTGGAGGAAGATTACTGGTCTCCATAAGCCAAGTGTATTGAATTAATTTCCAAGAAAACAGTTAATTAGAAAATATCATCTTACAATCCTGATTAAAACATAAGAAACACACAAACGATAGTATGGGACTTTTCATATCTGTTGGCATAAAGTGAAATTAGGAAGTCTATATTTTGTCCTTTTTCCCCTCCTTTGTTTTACTACTTAGGTTTATTCAAACTACAGTCTTTCTTATCAGCCCCTGTATCCTAGGACTGTTTTCTCTTAAGTCTCTTAGTTTTAATGTCTCAATATGTCCTGGCACCGTCCACAAAGTCAGTGCACCTTTTGCGGTTTCTTGCCCTGAATGGGCATTTTATAGGACTCGTAGCTTCTCCCTGCCCCAATTAACTAGTTTGAACACTTTCCAACATGTAAGGAGTTGAAAAACAGTACATTTCCCCACAGAATCAGTTCCATCCACTCAGGAACCTTGTTCTCAAATAGGCCGTGTGCATTTGCCCTTCCATTTCTTTTCCAGACAGCAGAGCAGGGCTTGTCCCTGTCACTCTGAGAGCATAACAGACTCTCACCCACATTCAAATCTCTGCAAATTCTCCAAGGCAGGCTTGAGATGTGCCAAAGGCAGTATTCTAATTGTAAATATTTTGGAAAGTTCCAGTTCATTTATTTTTGTCTTGGTCATTAACCTCCAAAACAGTACGCATCGCTCTCCTAGGTTGCCTGATTCAGTCTGCCTGTGTTTATCTACTTAAGCCCCCAAGACTTACTTGCTCTGATTTGTACGTATATTAAGAAAAGCCTTGTCATTCTCTCTACGTCTTGGGCATTGGGGACTCATGACTTGGGATTCTCTGCCATGTGGAGCTTACATGATAGTAGAGCAATCAGATGGCAGTTGCAGTGACAACTCACACGAGCAGGTGGGGGCATGAGGAAAGATGGATTAAGAACTGCCTGGTGTGCTGACGTCCTCCCACGCAACAGCTGCTGTGTGGACACCGGAAGCTCCCCTCTCCCAAAGGAGGGGGCTATGGGGGTAGGATGAGTAAAGGTCCTACATTGCCCTTGAACATTTTGCCATATTAGGAACATTTTCAAATATTCGACAATATTGAAGGAATTTAGGTGAACATTCATACACCCACCATATGGATTCTACTGTTATGTTACGGTGCTAGCTACAGCACACGCGTCAGTACCTCAACCTACCAAACAATTCATCTTTTTTTGATGCATTTCAAAGTAAACTGTTGACATCAGCATACTTCTAAATAGTTAAGCACAAATATTGTTAATTAGAGTTCCATATTTGGTTATGTTTTTTTCTCCTTATTAGAATTGACATATAATGAAATGCGCAAATCTTATTTGTGCATTCACTGAGTTTTGACAAATGCATGTACCTGTGTGACCAACATTCTTATTAAGTTAAAGGCAATTAGCATCACTCCAGAAAGTTCTCCAATGTCCCTTTCAGTCAATCCCTGTGGCCACCACCCTGGATGCAGCTGCACTTCTGATGTTTTTCTCCCACAGTTTAGTTTTTCCTGCTCAAGAATTCTATAAAAGTGGAACCATGCAGCTGGTTTACCAACTTGGCATAATGCTTTTTGAGATTCATTTGTGTTGTCATGTGTATTAGTTTGTTCTTTTTCATTGCTGGGTAGTATTCTACTTTAAGAATATACTAGGATTTGTTTTTCGTTCTTTTTATTAGTGGACACTGGGATCTTTTCAGCTTTTTACTCCTCTCAGTAGAAGCACTTCAAACATTTGTATACAAGCCTTTTTGTGAATGCATGTTTTTATTTATCTGAGGCAAATAGTAGGAGTAGAATTTTTGGATCATAGTACATGTGTTTATTTAGTTTTAGGAGGAATCATGAGAACTTTTTCCAAAGTGTTTTTGCCATTTTACATTCTATCATCAGGTACAAGAGTTCTGGCTGCTCCACAGCTTCACCAACATTTGATGCTGTCAGTGTATTTACTCCTAGTCATTCTGGTAGATGTATAATGCTGCCTCATTGGGTTCTCATTTGCATTTCCCATGTGACTAACAATGTGCATTTGAGTTTAATTTAAAGTTATAATCACTTTTGCCTTCTTGTAAAGTACAAGGAGGATGCTGTTACCGATGTTCTTATTTTTAAGAGTCTACAGCTTTTTGCGCTGGAGGAGGGCTCTGTGGTGTGGTCATGCTTGGCTTGTGATGTGTAAGAGTCATGTGACTAGTGGGTGGATGACACCTACTTCCTGTAGCACACCCACTTCCAGTTCAAAAACCTCAGGTAGACAGCATTGCCAAGAAACATCCCGAAAAGGGTGGTTTCTAATACAGGCTCTAGGTTTCAGGGGAAACAACCTTGGAATGACTAAAAGATACTGTTCAATAAAACATAAAGTTCTTTACACCTCTCGTTACACGGACTAAGACAGAGACTCAACTATCTGAAGACCAGATGCAGAATGAGTACTGATATAATTTTGTAATTTGAGGTTTTTGGTAATCGGCATGTGGTAAATACCTCCCATCTTTCCTGTCTCGAAAGCACTGTGTCAACTGCTTCTTAGTGTTTCTCTCACGGCTTCTGATCCAGCAACAACAGCTACTTGTTCCTTTTTATTTTAATTAATGGGAATCTAAGTTATCTGGGTTTTATAATAACTTACTTTCCGAGGAGGATCTGGGCAAAGAGGAGGGCATGGGGTAGCCTAGCTCTGGGAGTCCCGTGTAAATTGGCCTCTTAGCTGTCTAAGTTCTGAAGACGGAAGTTTCATTGTGGGGGTGGGGAGGGCAGGATAGGACAAAAGGCTGAATTGCATGGTGAAAAGCCTATAAGGTTGTGAGGGGAACTGGATGTTTTGAGTCTATTTGTGCCTAACTCTCTTAAGTCCCCCATGCCTCAGTTTCCTCATTTACCAGATGGGGAAGATGAATATTTCTATCTGCTGAAGAAAGACCCCAGCTCTGTGGCATACCCTACCCTGAGCTTGCCCACACCCCCTTTCGCTGCTCTTGGGCTCCTCTTCCCTTTCAGACAAGTGTTCCCGAAGACAAAACTCAAGCTGGAGCATGTTTTGCCTGAGAGACCTTTGAGCGGGTTACCACATCTTCCCAAGCCTCAGTTTCTCAAGCTGCACTTTGGGAAATTATAGCATCTTCATCGTAGAATCATTGAGATTATTGAATAATTCACAGCAATGAGTAGCGTAATGTATTGAAGAAATATCACTCATTGATAAACACTTTGTTACAGATATGTTTAATCACTAATATTCACTTACCGTCATTATGACAACACATGCCCAACAACGGTTGAGTAAATTATGATGAACCCAATTGATGGAAGTTACATAGTTGCTAGTGAAGAAAGACTCTATAAAATACTGAGCACCACTTATCATACAATTAAGTGGAAAAAGCAGAAACCAAATTACCTTCTACCATGAGAACCACCATATAGGGAAACTAGAGGCACGCATTCCTCAGGCAAACACCGAAGAAAGCTTGAATTAGCAAGTGGGAAGTGCGAGGGGCGATTATGTCTGTGGACATTACTTTTCTACTGGGTTTTTTCCCAAATGAAATCCTTTGGTGAGAACGAAATGATAATACTGGTCCCTGTCCTTTCCCTTCAGCTTCCTGGCATTTACCACGAACACAATTGGTGCTCTCACCTTTCTGCTGAAAACAGTGAATTTTCGTGAAAGGGTTCTTCAGAGGGGTTCGGTGGCCAGAATTTATTATAAGATAAGGATACCTCATGATACAGTTTTCCTCTTGACGTGTTTAAGGCATATTCTTGCTCATGAATGATCTGCTAAACTTCGTGGAGAATAAGCAAGCCTCTGGCAATAGCTAGCATTCCTACAGTCCGCTTTGCATGGATGCCTCGCCTGCTCTGGAGGCCTGGATGTTACCTGTAACCCTTCTGTGTCTACTTTTAGAATTCTACCCCCATGCATCATTTGGCTGCCATGGGAGTTGACGAGTGGAGTAATTTTTAGCCCTTGCTGGAATTAAAAAATTCATGGTTTATATGTATAATAAATATATTGTTCTCTGGGAGGAAATGCATCAGGCATATGTAAAAAGTAACCACTGGGTTAGCCTGAGATCCTCTCTTTCCTGTTAAAATATCCGTGACACTCTCAAAGACATAAAACCTGCATCAGCATCGATGGAAATATAAAGGGGACTTCCACCAACTGCAGTGCCAGCAGGGGTGGCTGGAAGGGGTGCACCCACCCCAGGAGTGTTCGTTTTACCCTCTCATCCCATCATGGAATTGACTATGAGAACATAAGAGAAGGCTTTGCTTATCCCACTCTCTGCCAGGCTCAGGGGCTGGGGTTTCTATAACCTAAAACCAGACCGCTGCTCCCTGTGCATGGACATTAAGGGTCCTAGAGGACTGGACTTGAGCCCTGTGCTACTCAGCATGGGTTTTTGCGCTGACGCCGAGAACATGTCTCCTTATACAACATGGAGCAAGTAGATGGAGGGGTGAATGACTTGTGGGGTGGATGTCCCCGTAGGAAATACTCTGGAGGCAGAGGGGCCCCGGGAGTAGGAAATGGTCAGGACCAGCCCAATGGGGCAGAGCCAGGCTGCAGAGCACCTGCTGGGAGCGGGGCTGTGGTACTGGGGTACAAATCAGGCCATCTGCCATGCACAGATCTAAGGTGAGGAGGCCCTGCCAGACACCAAGGCACACTCATGAGGATTTGGGTCACTTCACGTTCCCTGCCCTTCTCTAACATGAAGCCAGCCAAAATGAGAGAAGGAAGCGATTGAAGGGATGTGGCCTTTGTGGACCTTGGGAAGGGGTGAGGACGGGCTGTGACAGGCAGGGTCTGAGATGGCCTTCAGTGATCCCTGCCTCTTGTAACCAGTAGAATGCAGCAAAAGCAATGCTGTGCGTTGTCTCAGGTTGTGTCATGGACACTGTGGCTTCTGTGTCAGCCTCTCATCCTTCACTCAGGGGCATCCACGTCACGAGCAGCTCATATGGCAAGGAACTGAACCTTCATGCCAAAAGCTAGGTGAGAACAGAAGTGCTTCGTCTAGACCTCCTCATGTCTTCTGAGGGGCCAAGCACTGGGGCAACTGACAACTGGACGGCGACCTCATGAGAGAGTGTGAGCCAGCGCACCCAGTGAGGACATGGCCAGGTTCCTCACCCCAGGTATCATGGTTGTTTTTTCAGAGGCTAAGTTTGGAGACCACTTGTTGCTCAACGAACAGAGAATGAATGTAGCATCTGAAAGCAAAAAGTGTTCAGTAGTGCTGGCCCTGATGCACACGTTTTTTAAATAAAATACAAAAACGAGATGATACTGGTTTTAACCAATATTTCCATTTAGTAACATAAGGTGGCATTCCTTCTATGTCCATGAGATCATGATTGTGCCACATTCTGACAGCCCCAGGTTTCTGGTGACTACAGCCGGTGGTGCTGCAGTGAGCATGCTGAATAGTGAGCAGATTTTAGCCTTGACGCACGGACAAATTGTCCTCTACAAGCTGAACCAAGTGGCACTTCCCCAGGGGTCACCTCTCTGCACACTCATTTTTCTGTCTCTGTATTTCTCCAACTTTCTTACTTTCTATCCTCAGGATTTGGGCGTCTGTCACTGTCTTTTCATATTGTATTGATGTTAGAAACATAGGTCCACTGTTTTCTATTTAGTTTTAATTTCATTTTCAAACACGATGTGACAGGCTGTCTGGTCCTCATTAAATATCCAGGACAGGTTTCTGATTATCATTATTCTCTGCCCGAGAACAAATTGTTTGCAAGTGTCAATTTTCTGATTTTGAAAAAATAAAACCTTTACACACACGAGTGTGTTTTCTGAACGTTCAACTGAGGCACGTGATGGATGAAGAAGTACAGAGGGTTTTAGAATCAGGGAGTCACATTTTCCCACTCCTGAGCCTCTGCTTTGGGCTAGTAAGAGTAGGTACCAACTTGTTGCTAAGATAAAATGTGTTTCTTAAAAAGAATTGTTAAAACGATAAATTTTGCACTCATGTGGATTGCCTCAGTTACTGCCGTCAGTTACTGTTAATCATTTTAACAGCCAATTCTGTGGAGTGCGCGTGGAGCACCCAGCTCTCCAGGGCTAAGCGTGGGGGCCACCAGGATTGCCAAGGTGTGCTCCTGCCTTGGGATGTGTCCACTAGCTTGAGCCCAAGGAAAAATGAGATAAATGCTCACGTATGACAAAACCTACACGCTCAGAGGAAAACATATTGACTTCTGTATTTGAGTTTGTATTTTGGCTCAGCTTTTTGTGCAGCTTAGCTGTGTGTTGGCTTACGTCTGCCTGCATTAATTTGTGTATCTTGAAATAAAATGGTCTCTTCAGCAGTTTGAACATCTGACCTCAACAGAGCTTGGACAAGAATCTTTGGCTAGTGTCCAAGGTGAGCGATTTCGTCTAGAATGCCAAGGCCTTGTAAAATAACCATGTGACTTGGTTGAGAATCTTTAAAGAGGCAAAGACGTGAGTGGGTTTTGGAGGTCGGCTTCCTTTCTCAGCTTTTCGGTGGCGCTCTTCAATTTTCTTCAAAAAGCTCATTCTATTTTAGGGATTCTTGGCCAACCCTCCTTTGCCCGTTAGGTAGTCTGTCTGCCTCTTACTCAGCAGCGAGTGCTGAGGACTGGACAATTGAGAGCACCAGGTCCTCGTGAAAGAGAACGTCTTTCCTTCCTTGGTGGAGCCAGAATTTAACTCAAAATAAGGCCAAGAAATGTCCTTTTGTGTGTGGGTGGCCACAGAGGGGTTCCAGCCACATGGCTTCCCTTGGAACCCCAGTTCCAGTTTTCCAAAGTCACATTGCAAACTGACATCATCGCGGTGGCGGATTCATTTCCTTATTATTGGGAAGACCAAACAAACTAATAAGCAATGGCCTTCCACTGTGAGAATATTCTATTAAGGACTTCTCTTAGTTTCTGGAGAAAACTCTGGGGAGCAACATAGAGACGTTTATTTAACAAATGACTTTTCCGACGTGTGTAAACAAGAATCAGGCAGGTGGAGGGGCGAGAATGTAGATGGCGCAAAAATCATTCTGGTTAACCAGAAGTCGATCGCGCTCCGTCGCCACCATGCTAACAGTCCCATCACTTCAGGGTTTGTCAAAAGTGGATGCAGGTGGCCCTGCACCACACTCAAAGCTGAGTCTCAAGGAAAATGGAGGCGGTTTGCAAATAAACATAACGAATCGCGCAAAATCCAGGGGAGCAAATTAACTTGGAAACACCTACCCTAAGTTACTTACTTGTCCTTATTCCAGATTTGAGCTTTGGATGGAAAAGAGTTGGTGGAGGCTGGAAATAAAGTCATCAGAGCCGAGATGTAGCTTCTCGAGCTTTCTGTTTAGAAAAAATGACTGTCACCTTCAGTTTTTATTGTGGTCAGTGCGCAACCCGCCTATTCTTGTATGCATGTGACTTTGAAGGTTTTAGTTTGGGTCTTTACAACATCACACAACCATGGCACTTCTGCGCAGGCTGCCTTTTTAAGAGATGGAGCCAGCTTTTCTGTTTGTTGTAATTTTAGTCTGGCAGCATCTTTACTCGGGTTACCGCGTTGGGTTCGGGACCTTATCTGAGTTCCCGTCTGTGGAAGATGTGAGCTGCCTATGTCGGCAGGTGGATGGCATGCATGTGGCACATGCTGGAGGTCGGGCTCTCACAGTCTTCATCGGGCATGTGTCCTCAGAGCTTTAGTCACGTGGTAGCTGTTGGGTTGAGAAAGGCAAAAAGGCCATTGTCCACCAGCCCAGAGAGGGGATTGGCTGGTTGGCTGATGCCCCTCTGAGAGTTGAGGGTGGGGATGGAACAGAGAATGATGGCAGCTGGGTTGTGTCTGTTACATTTTTTAAAGCTAGCACAGTGTCCTGAATGACAGATGTTTTACTGAAAATCTTATGGCACAGAAGCATCAAAGACAGGAAGCAGGATTAGAAACCAAATTTCCTGAGTGCATACTTCGCGTCGATCTTGATACATCTTGGACTCCTGTGGCTGAGGGGTTTAGAAAGGCCATCAGAGGACATGGACAATAGTTTATCAAAACCGTTGGCAATCAAAATCGCTGGTAGGTGGGCCTTAGCATCTTCAGAGCACGGGCACTGCCTAAGCAAAGCCGCCTGGTGCAGAGCAAGTTCCCAGTGCCGAGTGGGCCTTGGAACTCCTTACTGGAGACAGTCCCACTCCCAGTGAGAGACAGGTCTTAACTCCAGGGAGAGGAGGTGGACAGGGCTGGGTAGAAGGGTTGCATCTCGCAGGGAGCTCTGTGTGGGCAGATGGTGGTCTGGAGCGACCACAGAGCTGGCAGGAAGACCCCAGGCTGCTGCCCTGCCTCGTGTGTGCGGGCTCTCCAGGCTTAGTGCGGCGCTTCCCTCTTTGCTGTTGCCGGTTGTAGGAAATGCTGGTGTCTTGTGAGGTTTCCCTGCCTTGCTCCATCCTGCAGCAACCCAGCTAATACTAGGAGTTGCATTATCTCTTTTCCCTCACTTCTAACTTCCTCCACCTCTTTCTCACAGATAGTGCCCTAAATTCTCTCTCTAGGGAAACCTGTTATGGGTCAGGAATAGAAAGGAAAGAAGGAAGGAGCAGTGAAGAGAAGGGGAAGGAAGAGGAAGTTATATCCCTGACAACTGCACGGGAGATGTAGCCGTTTCTTTGCAGTGGAGAGTGGGAAGGGTCTCTCAGTGTGACCTACTCAAAGCCACCCGCTTACAAGTAGGCCTCCTGAGGTTCAAGAAGCTTAGTGGTCTTATCGAGCTAATGCAGTCACCAAGAGCAAAGCCAAGATGGTTGACTGTGCAATATTCTAGTTTTCCTCAAATTTCGCCCCCTATTTTCAGTCTCCAACTATAGATGTTTCTGTACATTATTGTTTCTGTGATGTTTGCATCATGGGGGCTGTTTCCCTTATTCCTACTACATTTATGCATGATAGAAACAGTACCCATTCCTTCTCCTGCAGTGACTTATTTATTCTATTTATGTCAGTGTGGATTCACAGGTATTCTTTCTACATTTGGACTATAGTCCAATCCTATCATTATTTATTTTCTCGCTCAAATTGTTATACCTTTGGCCCTCAAGAGCTCCTTCCAGCTAGCCCTATGCTGCTTTGCCATATCCCCATCCTTTTTTTATTTTTTCTTTCTTAACACTTGCTTAGTTTCTGGTACCACAGAATATTCCACGTACACCTTGTATTTTCCCTGCCAGCCCCACAATCAACCATTTCTCCAAGAATCGCTGGTTCTGTCTACTGGAAAAAGGTATTTAAGAACCAAAACCATAAGTGCTGCTGGGGCGTCACTGTATCTAGATCTGCTCTGAGCTAGGGAACACGTGTGTCTTTTAACTCACAAGTTCTCACGGGGACCTGTTGGTGTGTTTATTAGAACTGCAAGTTCACATTGTAGGCTTGGACTCCAACCCTAACTGCAGCCTTCCCTTCTCTCTCTCCTGCGCGTCATTTCTTCCTCCGAGGAAGTGAGGATGCTGGCTTTCATTGTCTGCAGCGTGCCCACTTGTTGGGCTCCCCAGCACCCACACTGGCTGCTCAGCATCGCTGCCCTTCACTCTTGAGAAACACTTTTATTAGCTGGAGCTCAGTGGCTTTGTCTGTGATGTTGCTCACAGCCTCGCATCAGGAGATATGCTAGTCCCAAAGCATGCCCAGCTCTGCCTCGCCGTCTCTGCCCCACACCATCAGGAGGCCACGTTAGTCATGCACAACACAGTTAGGTCCCGTTGTTTTCGACTATCTTCTACTTTGGGGGCTGTTTACCCCGAGTGGTTCTAATCCTTCAAGTTTCAGCTGTGAGACACGTCACTAAATTTCTAGGACTCAAAGGTGTACTCCTCCTCACTCCTACGTGCCTCTTCTATTCCTCCCTTTTCCCCACATACCTCCTAGAGGTGCCCAGTGTTTTTAATTGTGGGGTTATCTTTCCTGTATTTCTTCCACACAAAAAAGCAGACGCATGTGGGCCTACTTATGCTTTCACTCTCGCATGAAGGTTAGAATGCTGTAGGTTCTCTGCACTTTTGCCCATTTAAAGGTATGTCCTGGAAGTCACTCCATGTCAGTTCATGGAGAGCCACCTCATGGTAAAAACATGGCAGCAGAATAATACACTGTGCGGACGTGCCATAGCTTACTCTGCCCCCCTCTAATATATGTCATTGAATTTTCCTACTAATATTTTCAATTGGGAACAATGCTACCATGAATAACCTGACATGTGTGAGTTTTAGTATTGCTTAAGGTGTATCTTCAAGGCAGGTTTCTAGAATCGTAATTGCTGGGTACAAAGGTCATTGCATATGTAGTTTGGCTCGATATCGTTGAATTCTTTTTCCAAAGGGTTGTGTTGCTCATGGTGTATTTATTTCCCCATAGCCTCACTCACAGAATGTGTTCTCATACTTTTTTTGTTTTCGCCAATTTGTTAAATGAGAAATGATATCTCTGTGTTAGTCTCATTTACATTTCTCTAATTATAAGTGAGTTTGAACAGTTTTTCATCTATGTAAGGGCCATTTTAACATATTTTTATGTATTGTCTATTCATATAATTTTTTTATTTGTCTGTGCACATAATTTTTCATTTATCCATAGGGTTTTTGGTATTTTGTCCATTATTTTTTAAGAATATTTTCTAAATTAAGGATCTTAGTTTCTTGTCCTTCTGTAGAATTTTTCTACGAGTTTGTCACTTGTTTTTTTTTATTTTTTTATGGTGATTTTGCCATGTCTGTGCATAAGAAGACTAAATATTACTGTAAAGTTTATTCTTCTCAAATTGGTCTGTAGATTCAATACCATCTTAATCAAAATCTTAGCAGCATTTTCTGTAGAAACTCACAAGTTGATTTGACAATTCGTATGAAATGCAAATGGCCTAAAATCGCCAAAACAACTATGAAAACACTTGAAGGAATGTGGGGGCCTCACACTACCTGATTTCAAAGCTCATGCTGCTGCTCGCTCCTATAACACAGACAGTTTGGGACTGGGATGAGAATAAACAAACAGGTCAGTGGAAGACTGCAGCGTCCAGAAGTTGACCTACATGTGTATGTTCACTTGATTTTTGACAAAGGTGCAAAGAAAGCTGAATGATGAAAAGATCACCTTTTCAACAAATTATGCAGAGAAGGACTAGATGTCTGAATGGAAAAATATGAATCTTGAGCTAGTCCCCATCTAATACACAAAAATTAATTTGAGATTGATCAGAAGCTTACAATAAAGTGAAAAAACTTTCAGAAGAAAACACTGGAGAATGCCTTTGTGGAACTGGGTACACTAAGACTTTGTAGAAAGGAGGTAAAAAACACTAATCATTAAATTAAATATTGATTGATTGGATTTTTTTTAAATTTAAAATAATTTTTCTTCAAAAAAAAAACACAAGTAAGAAAACAAATAAACAAGAAATTATTTGCGATACATTATCTCACAAAAGACTTCTATTCAGACTCTCTAAAGAACTATAACTCAATGATAACAAGGCACAATCCAGAAAAATTACACGAAAGACTTAAAAAGACACTTCACAAAAGAAGATAAAAGAACGGTAATGAGCACATGAAACTTTGTACAATCTTATTAGTCATCAGGGAAATAGAAATTAAAACCACAAAGAAATACCACGACACAACCACTGAAGTGGTTTAAGCAAAAACGATTGATGACGCTTAGTTCAAGCAACAGTATGGAACAATGAGAACTTTCATAATTGCTGTTGGTAGCGTCAGATGGCAGCAACCACTCTGGAGAACAGTTTGGCAGTTTCTCGGTAAGAAAACGTGCTCTCGAACATCTTGCACGAGAATGTCTATATAAGCTTTATTAATGATAGGCCCAGACTGAAAACAACCGAAATATCCATTGGCTTGAGATTGGAAAAACCAGGCGGGCTATACTTCTACAATGGAATCCTACTTGGCAATAAAATGGAATAAACGACTGTTGTAAGCAACCATACGGGTGAATTTTAGTGAAGGAAGGCTGACACGATAGATTAATAGTCTATGATTCCATTTGATGACCTGTATTGAAGAAGAGGTAGGATTAGTTGATGGTGACACAGCGTGGGAGACTGTGGTTTGGCCGGGAGAAGGGGTGCACGGGGCGTGGGTATATACATGTGTAAACGTCATCAAGCAACGAACTTAAGATTTATGCATGTATGCACTTTGTACCTCAATTAAAACATCTGGAGTTATAACTTAAACAGCGCCTCTCGGCACACAGACCGGTTGTTTGCATTACAGGCACGTCATCATCTTTTCATACGTCGGAAGCTTAGCAGCCTCCAACAGGACCCCTCAGCTGGGTACACCAGTTGGGAGGAAGAAGATATGGTGAATGACGACATTCACCAAGTGTCAGTTCTGTCCTAGACACTTTTCAGTTTCACACCAGGACACAGTGGCGGGTGCCCAGGCTAGCCGGCAACATGGAATCCAGAAAGCTTCGTGACAGATGACGGGTGGTAGTCTAGGCCAGTGGCCAGGGTCACAGGGGTCTGGCAAGAGGAGAGCTGTAGAGGGGTGGCCCTGACATATGCGATAAGTTCTGGACCTTCTACTGAGGGATCCGACACCCATGGGACTGGACCACAGGAAACAGGGCCCTAGCCAGGGTGGTGAGGAGGCCTGGCCATAGACAGCTGGGCAAGTCACCTAGATAGGACAAAGGGACAAGACAGAGCTTAGTTCAGAGATAGACAAACCTGTGGGGACATGTGCCACTCTCTGATTCAGGACTGACGAGCATGTCATAGAAATGACCTCTTTCTAGCTTGTGGCACACTAATGACTGGTAAGTTTCAGCTGGTATAAGTGACTGAATACAGAACAACAGCTTCTTTTTTTTTTTTTTTGGTCTCTCCCGTTTTTCCCCAGCTTTCGTAGAGATGTGATTGGCGTCTAACACTGTAAGTTTAAGTGTTTGATGCGCTTATTAGGTATACATGTGTGCTGAACAGTGCTGGTTAACACTTTATCTCCTCACGTTTTTGTCTTTTGGGGGTTGGGGGTGAGGCATTTAAGATCGCCTTTAAGCAGCTTTCCAGTTTACAGCATGGTGTTGTCAGCCACGGTCACCGTGCTGCACATTGCATGCCCAGCACTTCCTCGTCTCATAGCTGGAAGTTTGTACCCCTGACCAGCACCTCCCAGTCCCCCACCCAGCCCCTGGCAACCACTGCTGTCCTCTCTGTTTCTCTGACTTTGGCATTTTTTTAGATTCCACATGTAAGTGACATCATACAGGACATACCTTTTCCTGTCTGACGTACTTCACTCAGCATGATGCCCTTGAGCTCCATCCATGTTGTCACAAGTGACAGGATTTCCTTCTTTCTCATGGCTAAATGTTGCTCCGTTGTGTACATACACATACCTTCTTTACCCACTTATCCGCAGATGCACGCACTCTCAGGCTGCTTTCACATCTCGCCGGTGTGAAAATGCTGCAATGGCTGTGAGAGTGCAGATCTCTGTGTAAGAGAGTGATTTCACTTCCTTTGGATAAATACCCAGAGGTGGGGTTACTGGGTCATAAGGTAGCTTTATTTTTAATGGGTTGAGGACCCTCCATCCTGTTTTACACGGTGGCTGCACCAATTTTCGACCCTCCCAGCAGTGCGCGAGGGCTCACTTTCTCCAGCACCTACCTCTTGTCTCTCATCCTGGCCGTTCTGACAGGTGTGAGGTGGTATCTCATTGTGGTTTTGATTTGCATTTCACTGATGACTGATGCTGTCGAGCACATTTTCATGCTCTTTGGGAAAATGTCTGTTCAGGTCTCCTGCCCGTTTTTGAATTGGGTTTTTCTTTTTGCTATTGAGTTGTATGAGTTCCTTATATGTCTAAAATATGAATCACTGTCACATAGATGGTCTGCAAAGATTTTCTCCCATCTGCCGAAACCCCACTTGTTTATTTCCGCTTTTGCTACTCATGCTTTTGGTGTCATATCCAGAAAGATCGTAGCCAAGACCAACATCTGGGAGCTTTCTCCCAGGTTTTCCTCTAGGAGATTCATGGTTTCAGATTTTACATTTGAGCTTTAATCCATTTGGAGTTAATGTTTGTGATTTGTGTGAGATAAGGGTCCAGTTTCATCCTCTTCTTGTGGTTGTCTAGTAATCCCAGCACTATTTATTGAAGAGACTATCCATTGCCCACTGGGCCTTCCTGGCTCCCTTGTCAAGCATTAGGTGACCATATAGCAGGGCTTTATCTGGACGTTTGATTCTGTTCCGTTGGTCTGTGCGTCTGTTTTTACGCCAACAACACACTGTTTTGATTTCTATAGCTTTGTAATATAGTTTGAAATCAGGAAGTGGATATCTGTGGCTTTGTTTTTTCTCAGAACAAAGAGAAAGGCTGTTCAGGGTCTTTTGTGGTTCCATATGAATTTAAGGATTTTTTTCCTGTTTTTAGGGGAAATGCCTTAGGAATTTTGATAGGGGTCATATAGAATCTACAGATCTCTTTGGGCAGCATGGACATTTGAACAATATTAATTCTTCTGATCCATGGACATGGGATATCTTTTCATTTATCTGTGTCTTCTTCAATTTCCTTCATCGATGACTTACAGTTTTCAGTGTACAGATCGTTCACTTCCTTGGTTAAATTTATTTCTAAGTATTTTAGTGTTTTTTAATGCTATTGTAAGTGGGATTGTTTTAATTTCTTTTTCAAATATTTTGTTGTCAGTACATAGAAATGCAACTGATCTCTGTACGTTGACTGTTTATCCTGCAACTTTACTGAATTCATTTATTGGGGAATTCTAATGGGTTCTAATAAATTATTGATGGTCTCAGATTTTCTATATAGATGATCATATCGTCTGCAAATAAAAGTAATTTCACTTCTTCCTTTTCTATTAGGATGCCTTTTCTCCCTCCCTTCCCCCCCTTCTCCTTCCTTCCTTCCTTCCTTTTTTCCTCCCTCCCTCTCTCCCTCCCTCCCTCCCTTCTTTCTTTATTTCTTTATTTCTTTATTTCTTTCCTTTTTTCCTTGCCTGATTGCTCTGGCTAGGATTTCCGGTGGCATACTGGATAGGAATTGGAAGACTGGGCACCTTATATTCCTGATCTCAGAGGAAATCTTTTAGCCTTTTATTGTTGAGTATGATATCAGCTGTGGGCTTGAACAGCCATTTCCTAAAGTTCTCTGTGATTAGAAGGGAGACTCATCCTGGGACTTGATGCTGCTGCAGATGGTGGTGTTGGGGTCACCAGGAGCAAGCCTGTTATTCTATTCGTTCTGCGCTTCCACAAGGCCAGTGTGCAGACCCTCCTAGCTGGGATTAAAGACATCAGTTAAGTTCCTGCTGTAATGGGGGGCAGCCTAGGGCCCACGATTTTGCCATATGGCCAACAGCCTGACCCTGGGACTGAGAAGGAAATGGTAAAGTTGTGGGTGGGGCCGTGGGCCTCCATCAGGATGAGGCACTTGGGACCACACACAGGTGGTGGGTGAAGTTAGGAAACAGCAAAATGCAAAGGTCGGCGTCAGATATATCTCTATAAAGAGCGTAACACTTCCTGGCTGGGCTTCTCCACTAAGGCGATACTGAGTTGAGCCCATCCCCCTGCCAACTCAAGGCTTGATGGTGGGGACAGACAGTCACTCACTGACCTAGAATCCCTGTGGCATCTCTCGGTGACTTGCACCCTTCCTTCCCGTTTGCCGGCACCACAGGCTGTTGGAATAGGTTGTTTTGTTGTTGCCCTTTGTTCATCGCCACTGGTTCACCTGGTCCTCACAACTATGCCAGACCTCTCCCTATCTGGCGCACAGAGCTTAGGGGTTTCCTACTCTGGATATGCAGCTTCCAGAATCCTCAGAGCTTAGCTGAAATCAGAAGACTCTCAGTGACAGTGACGTACCAAGGCTTTGTGGGAGCCTCAGATATGGATTTAAACAAACAATGAAGAAACAAAGGAAGTGTCCGTAACCATTTTTATTTTTGCAGAGTAGTTCACTCCGTGGCAGGCACTGAGTGAGTTCTGGGGCTGTGATGATGACGCAGATGCGGTGGCTGTCTTCTGCAGACCCTCGGACAGGAGGGATGGGTGGCAATAGCATGGTCAAGCGGGAGAACCAGTGAGCAGGGTCTGAGCACAGGGGCGGGTGGCACATGGGTGCAGCATCCTTGAGCTGCATCTTGCCTTGCGACGTAAGTGGCTGAGTGCACCCAGGCGGGGCCTTCAAGGGCAGGTGTGGGTGTGAACGAGTGCCCTTCAGGTTGGGCATTGAGCCACTTAGCATCTGGGTCTCAGCTAGCAAGGCTGGCAGGGGCGTGGAGAGGAGCAGGTCCCCAGTGCGATGAGCCTTGAGCACCCCGAGTGCAAGGTTGAGAACCTTCCACCTTCCCTTCATGTGATGGGGGTGTGGCCCGAGCATGTTCCTGTCCAAAGATCATTCTGGACTCAGTATGGAGAGGGTAACTTGGGAAGGCCGCACTTGGCATTGCCCTGGAGGGGTGAGGATCTAGCCTGAGCTGCGGAATGGTAGCTGTGAGCATGGGGAGTCTGTGAGACTTGGGACAGTTTAGTGGGGACAACACTGAAGGTAGAGTCATTGACGGCCCTAGGGCTCCAGCTCGGATCCTGAGTGACTCTGGAATACGGAGCCCCGAGGAGGCCCCAGTGCAGTGGGTTCCCTGCTCCCCACCCCAGTGGCCAGTGTGTGGGTGCAGTCTGAACCCTGTGGTCCGGACCGTGTGCATGCAAAGTGCCGCCCTTCCTGGGGGCCCAGAGCACCTCCCAGTGTCCGCTGCTGTGCAGCAGCTGAGCCACACAGGGACTCAGGAGGAAGACCGAGGCCTCGTTTCTACCACATACTAAGTGTGCATCACTCTGCCTTATGTCAGCTCTAAGTCCTCACTAAAGACATTCAGGTCCCACCCTGTGGGCTTCAGCTGAATGCAGAGGTCACGTGAGCGAACAAGACCTCTCCAGCTGACCATATCCAGAGGTGTGGCTGTGTCCGGGAAACCAGTTCAGGGCCTCTTGATGTCCCAGAACAGCCAGGAGGAGCTTTTCAGAGGAGGAAGCTGCTAAGAAAGGGAGAAGCTATGTCGGACGTTTGTTTATTTACGTGTCTGCTGGCGATTATTGAGATTGATTTCAGGAGCATGGAGTTCGAATGAACGCGGACGACCAACCAAAGGGAATTGGCCGCTGGCGATCAGTTTCTATTCCGAAAGGCTGTAACAGAAAGCAGACCCGTCAGTTGGCTTGGAAGAGGGAGGAAGAGAAATTAGGAAGTAATATATTCAATTATGGGAGCCCTTTGCCAAGATCCTGTTGATTCCATGTTCTGACAACTTTGCTTAGGCCTCAGCAGGGAGAAGACTCAGGAACAGGTCAGACCAAACTCGGGGCCCCGACTCCCCGAGCTCTGGTGTGTGTGACAGACAGAGTCAGGCCTGGGCTCCGAGTGGACGCTGTCCTGGCGTCTGTTCACACTAGCAGGCCCCAGACCAGAGCTTGGAGGACAGTGCAGGTGAGAGAAGAGGCTGCAGAGACCCATGCAGGCCCCAGAAAACCTGGCAGAACCCGAAACTCTGGTACAGTGAGAGGTGGACAGGGTCCCTCTACCGAGTTCCTCTCCTGAGTTCTCTGCCCCCTGAAGCCAGTTCTCTGCTGCCCCTTCCCTGCGTGTCTGTGCCTGCTGTCACCTCCATCTGCGTGGAGGACTACTGTGTCATGCTGGTCGCTGTCCTTCTCGGGATGGAGCTGTGCCCACACTGCGGTGCAGCAGGGTCTTCCATGCAGGACTGTGCCCACGGGGTGGGAGCCAGGAAAAGAACACCTAGGATGCACATGGGATGGGGAGCTGCTGGAGGCTTCTTAGAACCAGAAGAGAACTGCACGCGCTGGTGCTGCAAGCGTGTGCATGCGCGTGCGTCTGCGTGCACAGGTACCGACGGCCGGCTCCTGGTGGCTACTGGGGAACACAATGTCTCCACAGCTGTGGCCCAGGCTGTCTGAGCCTGGAGGGCCCCGAGGGTGGTGCCTGTGCTGACGCAGTGTGCTGTGCACACTCTGTTGGAGACTGGGGATGACGGGTGCTGGTAGGAGGCTGACCCCCTGGCAGACCATATTCACCGGAGCCAGAGATGTCTGTTCCCATGTGTGACCCAGGGACTGTTTCTGACTTTCCGAAGACCCACTGTAAAGTCACTGTTTTCCTGGCACAAGGACAGGGGAGGGCTCGCCAGCCCTCGTGGCTGGGCCTCTTCGCACTGTCACTCGCTCATCACCCTCAGGTGGTGCTTCTGTAGCGGTCCTAGCCTTGCACCCGGGCCCATCGCCCCTCCTGTTCACCCGCTGCGCCCCTCTATGCTGCCACCTGCCTCCTTCTAGCAGACGGGCCCTGCTTTGGTGGAGCTTGGTGCAGAGCTGGATGTGGGGCAGGGTGGGTGACAGAGGGCCCTGGTTTACACTCTGACCCAGGCTCTGAGACCAGACACGAACCCCACAGCTGGCCCCTCCCCTCTGCAGGCCCCCAAAGCCAGGACACAGCCCTGGCTGGGGATAGAAGTTTCCCCCTAACCCATCACCTGCCTTTTCAATTTCATTACAGTATTTTAAAGAGCAGAATTTTAATTTTGATGAAATTCTGACTTTTATGTCTTAGCTCCCAGAATCTTTGGCTGACCCAACGTTACCAAGATTCTCTCGTGTGGTTTCTTCTAGAAATTTTGTGTATTTACCTCTTACATTTAGGTTTATCATCCACTTCGAGTCACTTTTTAAATGGAGTCGAGCAAGGGTTACGTTTTGTTTGTTTGTTTGTTTTTGCACCTGGCTGTTCAGTTCCAGCCCGTGTGTTCGGTAAGACTGTTCTGTTTTCTCCATTCAGCTGCCTCGGTGCCTTAGTCGAAGATGAGTTGGTCATACACGTGTGGTTCTGTTCCTGACTCTCTTTTTTTCCCCTTTATCTGTATTTCTGTCTTTACCCCAACAATACTGCTGTGTTTTTATGGCCTTATGTAAGCCTTGCAATCAGGGTGAATCCTTCAATTTCCTCAAAACTGTTTTTACTATTCTAGGTCCCATATGTTTCCACGCAAGTTTATAATCAGCTTGTTGATTTCCACAAAAAAATTCTACTGGGAATTGGACTGGCATTGTGTTGCATGTATAGATCAAGTGACACAAAGTGACAGCCAAGCAATACGAAGTTTTCTGACCCATGAATACAGCATCTCTCCCTGTCTGCGTTCGTTCCGATCGCGGTTTTTATATACCGATTCCAGTTCTTTGCAAAACGTATTGCACGTTGTGTTTTTGTGCCACCGGAATGGCATTTTTATTTTAAGTTCCGGTTATTCATTGCAGAATACAGAAACGCAACTGATTTTTGTGTTTCAAAATTTGGTACCTCATAACTTTGCTTAATGTCTTTCCTAGAAGCTTTATCGTAGATTCCTTACGATTTTCTACACGGGAAGTTTTATCTCTTTGAGCAAAGACACTTTCACTTATTTGTTTCCAATCTCTATACCTTTAATTTCTTTTTCTTGCCTGATTGTCCTGCTGGAACCTGCACTCCAACGTCGAACAGAAGTGGTGCTGAAGGTTGACTCGTCTTCTTCCCAGCTGTAGGGGCAAAGCACTCAGTCTTTTACTGTTAAATATGATGTTTGCTGAGGTTTGCCATAGGCCCTCTGTAGGGAGGTGAATATTTTTAACTGGCTGTTATTACTGACCAAAGCTGTCTGGGTTTTTCTAGAAAAGATGGAGGCGAGATGGATATGGGCAACCCCCAAAAGGGAGGCCAGCTCTGTCTTCGCCAGTGATTTGTTAGGAAATAATTATTTTCCTTAGAGGCTCTAAGGGTGGGCCTGGCTCACATCCAAAGTGCCCATAGTGATGGGGCCTCTTCATAGACCACGTGTGTTTGGGAGCAGCAAGTGTTGCCGAGAGCTAACTCCCCCTTAGGCCATCAGGAGGCAGTGTGGCCTATAACTAACTGGGAGCCAGGACTCTGGCCTCCGCAGCGTTGGCAACTTCCTTAGCCTTTCTGTGTCAGCTTTCCACCTGCAAAGTGAAGACGTCAAAAATATTAAAAATTCCTACTCCCAGGGGTTCCGAAGACTAGAAGAGCAAACGCAGCAAAGGGCTGAAAGCAGGGCCTGCTGTCCGGTGCACTCTAAGGAGCCTTTTGTTTGCATAAGGCTGATTCACACCCGGTGTTCAGGAGCCAGTTTTTGGCTTGACGTAGGCGCAGCCACGCTGCTGGAGAGCCCTCTCTCTTGAAACCTCGTGGTGATGTTCCGGGAGGCTAGCGGCCAGATGTCTGATATCTGTGGTCCTGTCCTGTGGCCCACTTTTCAGGGTTGTGTGCAGCCGGGCAGTTGCCTGCAGGGTCACAATAGAGGGCTTTGCATGTGTCCGCACCTGGGGGCTGGACTGGTCTGACCTTCTGGTCTGCTTGCTTTGACCACGTGATGATGGGTTAAAGTATGGCCCCATACACTGCCATCCCACAGCCTGTGGGCCACTGCGCAGCCCCCAGGTGACCCCTGCCTGTTATTTCCTGCCAATAAGCTCTAAAATAGGGGACAGGAGCATCTCGACCTTTCAGCATCCTAGGCACCTGCCCTCGTAAAGCTGCCTTTCTATCAGCGTGTTCCAAACCCTGGGTGCCATACTCTGGTGACAGGGGAGTCATGCCAGTCTTCCTGTTTGGTTGGGGAGGGGGCAAGGAGACATTTGCCAGAGAAGTGAGGTCACGCTGAGCTGCCCGAGTGGGCCTGCGATGCTGTGAAGTTGACATGGAAGGAATGGTCTTTGGGTCTGGCTGGCAGGCTCAGGGCCTTCCCTTGAACTTGGGCTTGCTTCTCCTTTTGCCTCCTTCTCTGAGGGGTGCAGTCACAAAAGGCTTTGTGAAGGGTCCTGTGCAAGGGCTCCCCACCTGAGTCCCTTTTCAGGCAGCTCTGCACAGTCCAGCCAGCTGCCTCTGACCGCTTTTCTCTAGACCAGCCCAGGGAAAGATTCACTGTGCGCACTGGGTTTTGGAAATACTGAGACATGCCCTCAGCCCTCCTTGGATATATCTGCACACTGTTTTGCCCTCCCCTCTCTTTCCCAGGCGGCGGAGCCAGACCAAGGAGGGTGTAAGAGGGCCTGTCTGCCAGGCTCCGGCCTGCTCTTCAGCAGTTTCGGACGGGAGCACTTGGCCGGCTCCTGTCCTCACCTCTGCAGGAGGCATCCTGCAAGCGGGTCCCTGTGAGTTGCAAATTTTCAGCCTTTTCAGTTGTAACCGACACCAATGCATAGAGGCACCGATGAAAGGCACAGACATTCTCCTCTCCTGCGACCATCCTGAGATGCCCTGGTTAGGTGGTGACTCTGGGCACACGTGACAAGCTCCTCCCGACCGTGCCTGCTGCCTTGGGTGACTGCTGAATTGTACGTAGGTGCCATTTCTCCACAGCACTGTTTTCCAGTGGTGTACAAAGCCACTGTCACAGGAGAGACTGCAGGCCCCATGGGATCTGGGAGCTGCCGGAGGCAGGTTACCTCCCAATAGGGCCTCTGGGCTGAGCTCACAACAAAGGGGAAGCAGGTACAGGGTCTGACCTTGAATCTGCATGTTCAGTCTTTGCTCTCGCTCTCTCTCTCTCTCTCTCTCTCTCTCTCTCTCTCTCGCACATATACATAAATGCTAAATGCTAAAAGTTTAAATAATCATACTGTTAGGTTTCAAGATAAAGAAAGGGAAGGAGAAACACAAAAGTCGGAAGTACCAAATTGAACAGTGGTCATCTAAGAATCTGCCTTTTGCTCCACCCACGTGACAATCAGCTCTGTGATTTGTCATCTTTCTCTCCCCCATGTATTTTCATCACTTTTATTTTATTCCAGTTATATTTCCTCGCTTCCCTCTAACCGGAAAACAAAGCAAACGAAGCAAAACAAAACAAAAAACCCACAGCTCCCTCCATTAGAGTGACTGAAAGGCCACCTTCCCCAGAGTGGACCTGCTGCAGCTATTCGCCGGAGGCACGAGGCACAAACATGGCCTGAGTGTCTCCAGGTGTGGCAAATCCCTGATGTGCAGCAAACAGGCCCTACCGGCCGCTAGGTGGGCACGAGACAATGTGCGACAATGGGAGTAGCTGATGGGAGGCGGTGTGGAGGTTTTGCTGCTGGTTAGATCAGGTCGGTGTTTAGGGCTCTTGGGGCTGTGAAGGGCCAAGAACAGCCTTGGTGTGTCTGCACACGCCGCCCTTTGAACTGCTGCTTCAACAACCGTGGCTGTTGGCGGTCACGTTGAAGTGTGTGAGGACGTCATCTAAGCACAGTACACTCGTGGCGTTTCTTCATCCAGGGTGTAGCTCCTGCCAGTCGCAGAGGCCGGTCCTGCAACACACGTGCTTGTGGGTGCGTTGGAAGCGTGCGCATTTGCCACCTGCCTCGCTGCTGCGTGTGAGGCTCTCAGGATGTCATCAGTGGCCCTTTTTCTTCTGTCAGTGTGACAGGCGGTGACCAAGAAGGAGGACTTCTTCGGGGCCTGGAACGCACGTCTGCATCATGTCGCCTCCCTGTCTCTGGCACATGTTCACAGAGGTCAGTGGCTCTCCTCAGTATTCAGAGGTGACCTGAGAATGAGACTCTTCAGGGGAAGAACAGTCCCCACACCAATCTGAGCCCTGTGTTGAACTTAGGGTCCCCACCTAACTGCCACCTTCCTAGGAACACTGACCAAATGGCACCCACAGACGTCCACGCTGCCCCCAGGAGCTGTGCGCTTCGCACGCCCGGCAGGAGCCAGCGGCAGCCGGGGCCTGCGGCCGTGGCCTCTGCTCGTGGTGACTGTGTTCACAGTCGGCAGACGGGAGGTGTGTGCACAGGTAAAGGGGGTGCGTTCTCACAGAGTCACTGCGTGGAGAACATCAGTGAACTGCTTAACCCCAGCCTCCGGACACAAACAAGCTGGCCCCGCCTTTAAGCTATGGTCTCCATTCAGGGGAGCAGACCCTCGGAGAGCATGCCCTCGGGGGCCATGCAGCACCATTTGGGGACAGTGTGCTCGTCACGACTGAGCAGACACAACTGAGCAGGGGAGAGGCCGGGGGAGCACTGAGCATCCTACAGGGCATGGATGACCTGCACCAAGGGTGGTGTGGCCCAAACGCCAGTCGTGCCGAGGGTGAGAAACCCTGAGCAACCATGTGGACCTTAAAAGACCCAACCCACATGAAATGAGACAGACACTGACACCAGAGTGGGATCCATGGAGATATGGCGGATCATTCTTAAAATTATCGTTTAACCCCAAGGCTGTTAGTGGGACCGTGGCCCAGGCCCCATGAGGGGTGCAGATAAGGAAGGCATTGCCCTGAGCTGTTTGCCATGTGGGGTCCCCAGCGTCCAGGATCACTGAAGGCCTGGGAGGCAGGGCCAGGTATGGTCACTACGCAGCTCCAGGCCTGGCCGCCAGCCAAGCATCCCTGGGTGCTGTCTCGGGGGCAGAATCCCTTAATGGGTTCTGTTAGAGTCAAGTCAGCCAGCCAGGACTGAATGTCCACACCTGCCCAACTCCCAGCCAGCAGTTACAGAAAAGACAGGGGACAGGGCCATGTCATTGAAGGCCACAGGGCGCCCAGGCCCCTCCCTACCCTCGGAGCACAGCCCAGCTGGGACCTCAGTGAGCTCAGGACACTGGACCAGGGGAAGGAGCAGATCGAGAATGTACCGGGAGCATGGGAGTTCTTATGAGGGCGGGGAGCCCGCGGGTGCCGCACACTCGGGCCCGCTCTTTTACACAGAGGCCACAGCTGTAGCGCTGCACTCAGTGTCCTGGATCCCGCGGCAGGTGGCAGGAGCTGATGGGGACAAACGGTGTTCTCCCTTCAGGTCTCCCAGGATCAGATAGGTTCCCTTGTAGGTGGATCCAGACATTTTAATCTGTCCATGGCCCACCATGCGGAAAGCTCAGGGGTAACTCACTTTAATCAGAGTGGCATGCGACAGATGTCTGGACCAGAACACCGGGTTCTTGCCCTGAGTCGAAGCCAACTGCTGAGTCTGAGTCAGCACCTGCCCTGCCCTCTCTGCGGGGTCTCCTGTGGAACCCCACTGTGATGAGGGGCGCAGGGCCTGGACTGTCCCCACAGCTCTCAGTGGGGTGTCCGAATGTCCATGCTGGGTGCTGTATTTGTAGCCTGGAGCCCACAGGTGTCTGCCTCCTGCAGTGACCAGTGCTTGGCAGCAGCCTCACCCTCAGGACGTGTATGGAAAGCGCCCTCTCCTGCTGGTGGGTTACGTTCGGATTTATCCACCAGGCTGAGATGGCATTCACCATCTACTTTTTGTAGACTTCGGTGGCTCTGCTCTCAGGGACTGTGGCCCCGCCCCCAAGCTCCTGTATGCTGACACAGCTGTCACCCTCCCCAGCTCCCCAGACACGGAGATGAGCCACATGGCTCCCGGGTGAAAAGCTTCTAAACATTCAGAGAAGGGACAAGGTCTGAAAGGACGTCAAAGAATCACGGCCTCGTGCACCTGGAGACCTGCCCTGCCTGCTGGGATGCATGGTTTGCTTCACGGGAGGGCGGAGACTCCAGGCGGTGGGCTATCTGAGTTCAGAGGCCCCTCCACCCGTCAGTGACCGCCAGGCCATCTTCATTTAGGAGACAGAGGTAACGGTAGTGTTGACCCGGGAGGGCTGCTGAGATGCTTGAGAGTGTCTGACCCACAGTCAGGGTTCAGTAGAAATGCTTCGTCCCTGGAGATCGCTATTCGAGAGACCAGCTTCCCAGAATGGAAGAGGGTTGTTTGGATTCGTGCTCTCTGAGAGGAAGATAAAGGGGAAGTTAAGCAATCAGGTCCCACACGTGAAGTCTTAGCACCAGAAGAAACAGGGAGGATCTCGCATGGCCTTGTCACAGGAACCCGAACTCTGGACCGGCTCGTGACCACGGTAGCAAAGGCAATGGCCCCTGGTTCAGTGTCGCATGAAAGGGGTTTGGCTGTCTATAGGAGCAGAAGAAAAATGATTAGTTCCATGGCAGCACTTACTAATCCTGGAGGTGTTCTGAAATGGAGACATCGTCACCAAGGAGGAGGTCTGGCAGCGACGGGACGGACAGGTCGTGCTGCAGGAGCACTGAGCTCTCGGCACCCAGGAAAAATGTGCACGGTCCGCGTGTCACTGCATTCAAACAGCACGTGCCCCTCCTGTGGGGCCCGGGGGTGGGGACAAGCAATGGGGCCACCTTCCCATCTTGGGTGACCCTCACTGCTGCCTTTGGAGACTCTTGATGGAGGAGGGAAAGGGCCACCCTGCGAACATGCAGACCTTCCTGCCACCCAGGTGAAAATGAGCTCAGCACCCGGCTGCTCTTGTCAGGAACAGCTGGGGAGGGGCCTTGCGGTATCAGGACGACGTGCAACTGGAGAACTCGGGAAACCGTGTTTGAAATAAACATGTTAAGCAGTCTCCAGAGGTTTCTGAAGCGAGATGTGCCCATCGCCATGATAAACTGCTCTTTTCCTGTGATTCGCAATTTTTTCTTGCCCCAGAAATAGCCGTTCTGAGGTATGGGGCTGTCTGAACTCCTCAGGGTGTACCAACTCCCAGCTAAGCACTTTCATTGAGTGAATCACAGCCACCATCCCCCAGCTCCGTGCAGAGCTGTCTTGGGTTTTCCTTCTGGAAGCTTGTGACAAGTTCTCATTATGCTGCAGAAAGTCACTTTTTTGGCTCGGAGTGAAGGGACCAGTAAGTAGGAATGCTGACGCGAAGAGCAGGTTGGAATCACAGGCAGACTGTAGGAACGCGGCAGGTTTCTGCCCACCGTGGGAGTAACGACGCCGGGCCCTGTCCGGGACGTTGTATTCCCGAGCAGGACTGACTTCCTCTGCTAATGCAGGCGCGACGGCGCACACTAGTAAAGCATCTCTCCTATATCTGGCCAGGGAGTGCTGTGCCAGCGTTCTCTGGGGGACCAGCCTCTCCCTCCCTCGGGGACAGAGCCATGCATTCCGCACACAAGCCACATTCGCCTGGTCTCATCTCAGCGCAGGTGTCTGCCTTCTGCGGGGTGCGGGCCCGTCCTCACTGCCTCCGTGAGGGTGCGTTGCATTGTGTGTGCTCAGAAAGATGACCTCATCCACAGGTCCAAGTGAGTGTAGGGCCATCCTCACAAGTCCCCGAGACCTGTGTCCCCCAGCACGAAGGGCGAACCTGGCCCCGAGGCGGGACCAGAAGTCATGAGCCCGTGCACATTATCCTTTGAGGGATGGGTCTACAGTGCTCAGCGTCAGGGCGGGAGCGGCAGCCCCGGGGGGTGGGGACCACGTGTGCTGCGCTGGCTGTGACACCTGTGTGCCTTCCTCTCCCGTGGGCACCCAGTATCTTGTGTGGGGGTCTGACGGACAGAGGAGCTGCCCCTGCTGCCGGTCTTTCTCTTGATTTGCACCCCTTGCATCTGAGTGGCAGGAGCAGGTGCGGGGTGTAGCTAGTTCCGAGTGGATCCCACAGGCCAGCGTCGAGGAGGCCTGACGCTGGGGAGGAGGCATGTGCCTGGCTTTGTTTCCTGTGTCCTGGTCACATGGCCAGAACTCTAGCCCTCCAGCCCTGAGAGCAGTGGGGTTGAGGGTCTCCATTTCAGGGGCATGATGCCACAGGCAGAGCTCTTCACGCTCGGCGGGAGCTGGGGCCCTGGTGTGATGTCTGGAGACCCAGGAGGTGGTAGGTAGCACATGGGAACACAGGAAGCAAATTGGCTGCCACCTGCGCAGCTCGATAATAACACGAGGAGACAAGGGTGGAGGCCGCGGGAGCCTGTGGGACGCACCTAGTGCGTGGGGACAGCCAGGTCGGAGTGCAGGACCTTTGTACAAATGCAAATGGTGGCTATGACAAGGAAGAAGAAGCTGAATGAACGGAAGCTTTGCAGCAGATGAACCCTTGAGACAGCCTACTGGGCCATGCTGGGTCTTCATTTTGTGCCTCCAGAGCAAATAGACCCAGGAAAAAGGAACTTTTAGAAAGCAGGCTGTCCGACCCTGCACCATGCGTGGCCCAGATGCTAAGAAAATGTCACCGTCTGGGCCCCAGCATGTCAGCCAACTATGATGGAGGCAGTCCCCATTGGCTGAGCCTTTCGGCTGTGCCAGCAACGCTCCGAACACGTAGCTCTCGTCATGTCTTTGATTTCCACAACCAGTCAATGCCCACAGAGGAAACGGGGGCTGGGGATGAAGGTGGCCGCGACCCTGAGTAAGCAAGTACGCTGCTGAGACTCCCTGCAGGGCTGGAACCCAGAGCTTTGCTCAAAGGCTTATGGGGCTTCGGACTTTGAGGGGAGCCCAGCCCCAACGGCCCACGGCTTTCCTTCCTGCAGGAGAACACAGGAGAATGGAATCCTGGCATTCAAGAACTTCCAGAGGTTCTTCTCTGTTCCTTCAACACCTGCTTTCCAATATGACAGTTGGCCTATACTGCCATCCGTGATTCCGACTGGGTTTGTCTCCGAATAATGCTTATCTATCTATCTATCTATCTATCTATCTATCTATCTATCTATCTATCTATCTATCTCATGGGCTCTCTGTGAGAATTAAATGAAAAAGCATGTGGGGAAGCACTGGGGCCTTGGAATCACGGGAGGGCTGATGCCTGGCCCCGTGCAAAATGTGGTGGACGGAGCACTCTGACCCCTGCCGAGGAACGATGAGAGACTGCGGTCTACCCCACTTCTGTCTGAGAAAGCACAGAGAGGTTAAGTGAGGGAGGGAGCTCGCAGGGTCTCACAGCAGAGGGAGGACTCACTGCCGGCACACACGGCCCTCCTCCCACAGGACCCCCAGTGCTCACTGGTCCTCATCTGGTAGCCGGTGTTGCCACAGAGGCAGGAAAACTCAGGCCTCCCCACTTTCCAAACATGTCCCTTTTCACCTTTGCCTCCCCCTGTGTGGCTAGCAGCTGCACCTCACAGGGTGTGCCACAGAGACCTGACAGGCAGTCCATGCCGACGGCACAGCTTCCGGAACCTGTGGAGCTTCGACGTCAAGTGACCCGTGCACAAGTGGGCAGGGGGAAGCAACACAGAAGGCAGAGAGAAGCAGCCGTGCCAGTGGCTCTCCGCGGTGAGCTCACTGTCAGAGCTGTGATCGCGAATAGGAGCTTCTGAACTGCGACCAACAGCAGAGGCACTGGCGCTCTTGTCTGCCACGGCAGTCCCAGGGACGAGTCTGTACGAGAACACGATCCCACACCCCCGGTGAAAGCCGAACATTTGCAGTAAACATGCACTTTCATTTAGGCCTTAAAGGGCAGCGTGTTCTAATCTCGCAACACATTTCGCAAACAACCTTTGGGTTCACGTGAGCCGCCCACACAAAAACCCACACGAACTACAGAAGAAGCATGGAACAAGCAACTGTCTGTCGATGACCAGAGTTTCTTTCTTTCAGTTCTTTGAGATCTTTGTCTATAAATAATCTGTGTTTCAAAAGTGATCGTTTCCTTTAAAGGTGCCTCTTGGCGTGTCCTCACTTCTGTGCGTGTGAGAAACAAGGATTAAACGTATAAATCATGGGCACCATCGCGTTTTTGGAGGAGAGATCTTTGATGTGCATGCTTTATGGATACCAAAAGTGTCCAAATGAAGCATTAAGGTGATGGATTCTTTCCTCAGTGCATCTGTTTATCTTTTATGAAATCTGGAGTTTGATAAATCACCAGAGATAAAAACTTCATTTTTAACCTCGCCTAGGTCCCAAACGTCAAGAGGAAAAATAGTGCCACGTCTCCTGTTCGTGAATTTGTCGCTCTTTCTCTGCTGTGAGTTATGGGAGTTTATTTGCAGAGAAAACATAATGCTCTGTTAACTCGAACATGATCACGTTTACTCAGACATGTGAGAACGGAACAGAAAGAAAAGCATCAAAGCGTCTGCGAGGTAATCGCTGAGCAAGCTTGGAGACGTGCTTCAAGTGGCACCCGGGGGTCAGTGGCTAAGTGACCGCAGGCAATGAAACGAGGTTCTCGTCGGTGTCCCCTCCGTGGCCGGCACACTCGGCGTGCCCGTCCCCGGCATCCGACCGGGTACCGCAAACTCGGCGAGGGCCTTTCACCTAGCATCGGTGTAAGTAGAGACTGATGCCATTTACCATGATGTTTTTTTCATGATTTTTTTTTTCCTGAAAAACCATTCTGAGCCTATCTTAATTGGCAGCCTGGAAGAAAACAATCCCAGGGATTTTTAGAATTCTAGGTGAAGTTGTTTGGTGCCCAACAGCGCCCCAGAAAGGACGACTGTGCAGATGCGTCTCACCTCGCGTTTCCGCGTTTCCGTGACCCGGAGGGTTAAAGTGCGTGGGAAGCGTAGTCCAGCAGACAGCACGGCCAGAGGCGCTCAGAACACCCGCTTCTTCGCGGGGAATGCGGTCTCTGGCCTGAGGGGACATCCGCGTCCCCCGTGTGTGCCGATTCCACAGTTCTTCCTTCCGACGTAGTTACATTTTGCGCCAACCACTGCCAGGCCGCGGATACGTGGCTGAGCTTTCCTGGTGCTCGTCCCTGAGGTGGTGGCGCTCGGGCCCCACGCCTGCCTGCATCATGGCTGGGGCGGGGACCCCTTCTCGAAAGCGACCCGTAGGCCTGCGGGTCCAGAGGTGTGCGACAGGGCGGTGGCTGAGGCCCCACGGGGCCCGCACTGGATGAGCAGCGGTGGCTGCTTGCCCACGTGAGCTGGCGCCGTCAGTGTCCTTCGGAGGCCACTGCTACGCGGTCCCTGTGTGGCAGTCGTCACCCAGCGTGGAGCCACTGCTGGGAGCAACAGCCAGGGACGCAGCCCTACTCTTGAGGGGCTGCGGTCACAGCTGGCGGGGGCATGCGGACCGCGCAGGGGACTCGGGTCAGACACGTGTGTGGGCTCGTGCAGCTCCCCACCAGGGGCCAGGCCAGGCGGTCAGCGTGTGAGGCCCTGATTAACCGGGCGGCCCAGGCTGAGGTGGGGAGAAAGGCAAGCGGAGGGGGGACACAGGGGAGGTACACGTGGTCGGTTGGTTCTGGAAAGCAGATCTGCTGTGTCTGGGGTCGCAGAGGCTGGGCAACCGTGGTGGCCCGGTTGGGAGCTTCTATTTCAACCTGCGTGGGGAGCAGGGGTCCGGGAAAGATGTTTTTTTGGGGGGAGTGACCAGACTGGACTATAGGGAGGCTCCTGCGTGGCATGGGGGTGAGCTGCAACCATGGGGGTGGCTGGCTCTTCCGGAAGGAGCCCGAGGACCTGACGGAGAGTGTGGGGGCAGGGCTAGAGAGGAGACTGGGGCTCGGAGCTGGATGGAGAAGGGACCTGCAGGGACCTAAGGGACCGCATGTGATGGGTGAGGTGGTGGGAAAGGCTCTGCGTGGCAGATGTGGCCGTGGTGGTTACCACTGCTCTGCCTCCTGTCCTAGCGGCAGGCACCCTTTGCCACGTGAGCAGCGCATGGATGTGGGAGGCAGCACCCTCTCCCCCAGGATCTGCGGGTCCAGAGAGGGGCCAAGGGTGAGCAGCCTCATTTGCTGGGGCAGAGAGGACGTTAACCGTGGAGTTGGTGACAGCTATGCTCTGTAGGTCATGCTTGACCCGAGCTGAAACCCACAGATGGGTCTCTTTTGGAGCCAGCTTTGCGGGAAAAAGCCATGAGAGGGAGATGGCGTGCCAGGTGCAGGCAGGGAGGGGATCACTGTCATCTGAGGCCCACGGGCTGTAGGCAGGTAGGGTCCCCCCCACGCTGGGCCCCACTCTGCGCCCCACTCTGCCCCATCCCCACCAACATGGTCACAGCTGAAATTCCGCAGCCGCCATCCACACCTCCCTCTCAGATCAGACAATTACCGAGGGCGCCACGATCAGTGCGCCCCTTGGCTGCCCCCCTCCATGACTACGGAGGTTATTTCTGCTGGTCCATGCTGTCCCCTCTGTGGGTAGGGTCCTTATAGACGTCAGAGTCATGGGAAGATGCTTATTTGTTGACGATGTTGTTAGTGCCTCCTATTTGCAAGACTTTGGGCCGGGATGGAATAGGACACTTCTCAGTGCAGCAGAGGAAATGAGATGAAAGCATGAGTGCCCTCGAACCAGCGAGCTGTGACAGATCCGGGAGAGGTGCAGGGTCTTTGGAGGTCACATGACTCAGACAGCTTCCCGGAAGGTCGCCCAGGCACTAGGTCTTGAAGTGTGAATAGGATCCCAAGGGTGGCAATGGGCAGTGCATCCTGGGGGAAGCTAGAGCGTGGACATAGGCGAAGGCGACAGCGTGAAGGGCTTGTTCCGGCACTGGCCAAGCTCTGGCTCTTTCAGAACGGGGTGTTTGGGAAGCGGCCAGGCACCGATAGCAAACATTGAGAGAGAGGGCTGGGAGGGTGGAGGCGTGCTGGACGCCTTGTCACAGAGCGTGGCCTTTACTGGATGGGCATCTGTGAAGGGACGAAGCTGGACGGTGACCTCATGCCCAGGCTCCTCGAGGAAGGGTCTTCTGTCCTGGGGGTCACGATGTGTTGGAGGAGACAGAGGTGGTGGGGAGGGGCCGGAGGCCACACGAGAGTGCGCCCAGCAAGAGAGGACAGAAACTTGCAAGGGGGTGGTGGCAGGGGGGCTGGCAAGCGGAGTCTTCCGCCCCGTCTTGGAAGATGGTAGCCTCTTCGAGCTGCCGAGGTCCCAGCACTCGGCAGAAGGGCCAGGCCTGTGTGAACTCCCTCCTGCTCGTGGTCCACGCCCGATCCTGCCTGTGTCTGCAGAGGGTCCTGTGAGCCAGAGCAGGAGCAAGCCAGTGGCCGGGCAGAGCAGGCCAGGGGATGGGGACTTTGCCCTCGCCTGGTGAGGAGGCCCCGGGGCCCAGCTGCCCACCCTCCCTTTCACACACCCTGAGGGGCAGGAGGCTGCAACTCCACAACCGCCGATTGCCAGAAGCCACCAGCCCTGCGCCCCTGTGCTAGTTCTCAAGCGAGACTTCTTCCTGCAAAGACGAAGCACTTGTGTTGCCCGCATACTCTCTCACCATTTCCCTGTTGTTGAGGAGAAGAGGTGGGTGGGGGACTTCAGAAGCCTGGGGTGGCAGTTCTGCAAAGTGAGCTGAGGGCACCGCTGTCACACACGCGGGGGAAGAGAGGGCTGAGGGATAGCCACCATGGGTTCTTCCTTGTGGCACGGAGAAAGCGGAGTCCTAGCTAGGAGCCTCAGGGGAAGCTGGCCCTTAGGCCTCCCAGGGTCCCGTATATGGGACCTGCTGCCCTGATGTGGGGGAACCTAAGCGAGAGCACAGCGCTCGGCCCGCTCATCTCACTGGAACCTTCCATATGGGTGTGTGTGTTGGCCTCCAGACTTCTGCTGGTCCCATCATCAGGGTGGGCACATGGGGCAAAGATTTTTATCTCCTGACAGACTGGACACCTGGCGTCCTCTTTCCAAAGGTGGGCGGAGGGCTTGGCCTTGAAGAGGCCTGGACGTACCTGTCTTCCCAAGCCTGGTCTTCCTTCCCTAGCATGGGCCCGCCCTGCTCTGTGGGGCCCACGGCAGGAGCCTTGGTGTAGTTGGTGTGCAGGGAACACACCGGGCCCTCCTGCCTGGGCGTATGCGGCTTCGTCCACTCAGGAGCCTGGTTTCGAATTTAAAGTTCTCAGACTCTGGAAGTGTGTGGATGCGCTGTACGCAGACAAGCCCCCCTGCCGGCCCTGCTCCCTCCCACTGCAGCCGCCCACCCCCACCCCTGCACCCAGCACGGCTGTGTGCATCCTCCAGTGTTGACGCCCAGTGCCCAACGTCTGCCTACACCCCGTCAACAGCTTCCCCTGCCACCCCCGGGGTGAGCAGTGCCTACACCAGGAGGAGCACATTCCCAGGGAAGAAGCTTGAGGGGTCCGGGCAGGTGAGGCGTGCCCAGTGCACCCTGATGCCTGGAGAGGTGGGTGCGGGCTCCAGACAGGCACCTGCACGAGGCACTGGGAAGGCTGCAGCTGGAGGGAGGGCAGGGCAGGGCTCGCTAAAGCTTGGTGCCTGCAGCAAATCATCCGTTTCCCAAGGCCTTGTGACAGGAATCAAGAGAAGCTGAAAGAACATTCTGAGACAGGACTTCTGAGCACTCAGCCCCCAGTGCCGGATGTCAAGGTCAGCTCTGCCTGCTAAGCGTGAGGGCTCCCCAAACTCAGCAGCCAGGTTTCAGAGAGGCCAAGTGCCATGCCCCGTTTGGTCCATCTCGCCCCACCTGTGCATGCGTCGCCATGTCCTAATGGAGGCTGCTCTGGGTGGGCCCATTTCCTTGAGTTTTTGTCTCCCGTGTCACAAAACCTTGTATCCCTTTCTGAAGTGGCCGCGGGGATGGGGCTGCTGTACATGACTGAGTGCAGGCCGCCTCAGCTGATGTTCCAAGGAGACGCGTGTACTTCACGCTGCCTGCAGTGCTTTCTTCCTACACCACGTTCTTTGCCTCGACCTGGTCCTTGTTTCTGTGCCTCCCCCTCAGCTCCCTCCCCAACCTCAGGGCCACTTGTCATCCATAAGTCTGTTCTTCCTCTATTGTCAGGCCACCTCGTGGCGCACAGATTAGACCTAGGAGCAGCAGACTCAGGTAGGTGGAAGCCTGGCTTCCCCACGGAAATGAGTGGCACTGGGACACCCAGAGCAGTTAAGACAGTCTCAGGAGCAGCGTGCCAACTGGGCCTGAGTTCTGTGATGCCGTGTCTCAGCCAGCAGCCAGCCATGAGCCAGCAGCAAAAGCGAAGCAGACACCACATACATTTTCGCTTTGTGTGGTTTTTCCCCCCCATTTAAATCAGGGGGGGAGAGAGAGTGGGGAGGGAAATGCCAGGTGGGTCGTGGTAAACAAGGCCACCTTGGCCTCGTGGGCAAAGTGGCCATGACTAGCAGAGAGGACCTGCCTGGTGCCTGTGCCTGGGCCTAGTGGAGGTCAGGGCGGGGCGTCAGACGCAATGGGGAGGACCTGGAATCAGGTACCCTGCTTCTGCTTGGTCTCCAGTGAGAGGCTGGCTTTGCTTCTCTGCAGAGGGAACAAGAAGTGCTGCTCGTGAAGCCCAGCCAGTCAGCAAAGGGTAGCCAGCCACGGCATTGCTTCTTTGCAGAGGGGCAAGAGGTCCTGCTCGTGAAGCCCAGCCAGCCAGAACTGCTTCCAGTTCTGTGACACCGGCAGTGACTGGGCGCTCTGGACACAGTGAGTGTAGGGCAGCGACCAGGCCAGGACACAGGCTGGCTTCCGGAGCCCACAGTCTCACCCTTGAGAGAAGGCCGGCATCTACGCCTAAAGTCCAAGGACAGTTTAAAAAGAAAAACCTACTGTGTATGTGTCACAGGAAAGAAGTCAGTGTGACCGACGGGAGGAGTCAGAGGACGCTTCTCAAAAGTGTACAGATGGATGGGTGCCAATGTCGTGCCAGGCGCTGCACACTGGAGCACAGCCTCTCCGTTCACCCCTTGCCAACCAGGGGGCAGACGCTGGCTTCCACATGGGACCAACGAGGGAGCCGAGGCTCAGCATGAGGGTGTGACCTGTCCAAGGACACGTGACGTGACTGGTAGTAGCAGAGAGACAATTTCAAGTCCACTTTGTCCGACTCCAGACCTGGGCTGGTGACCACCCCACCAGCTATGCCCAGGAGTAGAGTGCTATTTGAGCAGAAGGGAAGGTGACGTGGAGGCAATCGCATGGGCTGAGGATCAATTAGTGAACGGGAGGAGCCTTTGGAGAGGTGGGTTTGCACCAGGGAGGAAGGGCTGTGGTGAGGAGGCGAGAACAAGTGTGCAAGGTGCTGGTGGTGCCATGTTTCCCGCAGTGGCAGCAGTGGGCATGGGCTCCGGAGAGGAGGACTGGACGTTGAGGTCCTGCATTGAGGTGGAAGCGTCCTGCAGAGCGGAAGTGGCCTCATGACTGGAAAGGACAGCTGAACACGTTGGGCAAGGATGGTCGGCAGACTTGGGGACGTGAGGAAAAAATCAGAGCCTCAGCGTGCAGAGTTCTAGGGAACAGCTGCTCGCCTGGTAGCCGTGTCTTGTGAACAGCTCGAGCTGTCAGCGTGGAGCCCAGTTACAGGCAGCTGGAGGCATGGAGGTGGGACCCCCACGGAGAGGGCACGTCCAGCCGCCGTCTAAGGAGGCAAGTGGCAAGCGTTGGGACTTCCATGGCCAGTCTTCGCACAAACCTTCGCCGAGTGAAAGCCGCCCTCTAAAAGGTTACCTAACGACTTTGCAGGTTGCCCTTTACTCTGGCAATAGTCAGAGTTTTATGTTTTGTCACACGAAATGCCATCAGAGCCGAAGCTTCGTGACGGTGTCCAGAGAGATGGGGTTGTGGCTTCTGGGCTCTTTCCCAGGCTGCTGTGTTCCCAGTGGGTGAGGCCAGGGTATTGGTGGCTGCTTCTGTTGAGCCCTTTTTCTGGGCGAACTATCATGCTTTGACTCTTTCTAACTCTTTAAAAATAAATTAATTAAAAAAAAAATACTTTTAAGAGTCTGTGTAACTAGTGTTGGCATGAGTAAGTGGCTGGCTGGATGTGGACGTGCCAGGCTGGCAAAGCCAACCCCCATGCCGACCCTGAGTGCATTTAGATGGCGTAAGAGCAAAACTTTCGACTCAGCGCGGACACAGCTGACCACAGTTAAGACTGCGCAGTCGATTCGGGCCCAGCTGACCACTCCGTGAGGGACTGTGTCTTACAGGTGACACCATTCTGATGAAAACCCCTGCGTTTGTCACACATGACATCCAGGCCTCCTCGGGGTCCGAGCGGTGAACTCACTGTCCCTCAGTCTTGTGGCCGGGGTAGCTCTGCCACCTTTGTAGGCCCCGTGGCGCTGGGCTGGATCCTCCAGTCAAGGGCTTGGAGAGGGCGGGGAGGTTGACTGTGGGGGTCCAGGGAGCACACATTGTGCGGCACCTGAACGCCAAGAGGTAGGGCTGCGCCCTGCAGGTGGCAGTTAGGTGGACCTGACGGGTCCACAGTGAGTGCAGCTTCTGGGCTGAAGGTAAGAGGCTCACCTGGACGGCAGACCAAGCTGAAGCCTTACACCTGGAGAGAGAAGTAGATTAGACCTGAGGGTGGCAGGGACTCAGGGCATTTTCAAGGGAGACACGTGAGCAGTGAAGAATCTCTGGGTGGGGCTTTCTAGACCCCAGTGAAAGGGTGCTCCCATGGGTGGGCTTTTGATGACAGCAGGCCACCCAAGTGGAGAGGGGGAGTGTGGCTTGTGTCAGCTGTCCAGGTTAATGCTGCTAGAGCTTTTGCGGCCAGTTTAAACAGATTGTTAAAATGTATTTTTTTGTAAGCCTTCCCGAGTTTCTCTCTGTCACTCTGGGAGGAGGATGGCTAGGGACACATAACTTAAGTATCTGGGGGACTTTGTGGGGTTTGCTTGAGTCAACACGGGAGGACAGATCATGTTCACACCAAGAAAAGACTTAAAGCTGGGTGGGGGGTGGGCTCAGGGTGGACGACTGGGGTAGAGCACTCAGCACGGCCAAACTTACCAAGGCAGGCGGACCTCTGGGTAGGGGCACGGGAAGTGGGGCTATTGTGTGGTCCTTGGGGACAGCAAGGCCAAGTGGTGGCTGACCCTAGGACTCCCGGCAGTTCAGGATGGAGTGTGCCGAAGAGAACAGCCGCGTGCTCTGATGTAAGTGTCCCAGCTGCCGGTGCTGGAGAAGTCGCTGTGTGCTGGCCCCGCCCTACGTGGGGGACAGGAGGCAGCTCCACTGGATGACCTGGGAGAGACCACCGTGTCCTCCCTATCCTGGAGGCCCCCAGGTGAGAAGGTAGCCGTTCACCTGTGTGTTTCCCTTCCAGTTTCCTTGGAGCAGTCCTGCTTGGCAGCGAGGCGCTGTCCTGAGCCAGCGCACCAGGCCCTGCTCCTGGAGGTGGGCCTCCCGTCACCCTGGGCCCCTGACGCCCGCGGCGTTTCCCTGCCCCAGGAGAGAAGGGCGTTAGCTTTACAGGCGGCAGCGAATTTATCATCCCTGAATCCTGTGCGTGGCGGGGCTGAACTTGTCACTGGTGGGAGGAGAGCTGCTGGTTAATGAGCACAGGAGCATCCATGTTGCTCTGCAAAGTGACAGGAGAGTGGGTGTCAGCCACCAGCGAGAGATCTGCTCATTCCCGGGAGGGCTCGCTTGGTTCTGGCTAAGCTTCTGTGACAGAGTCTCCGTTCTTTGAGCAGATTTATGAGGCTTGGCCAAATTCCACGACTCCCACGGTACTTGTTAATTAAGACCGAGGGCTCCGTGCGGCCTCGGTCTGCCGGAGCCTCGCTTTTATCGCCGTGGGGAAAGCGACACAAACGAGACTTCATACTCACCACTGGAAAGGGCATCCTAGGTCACAGATTCCTGGCCCTTGAGTGTAAGACCAATGCCATTTCTTCCTGGTAACAATGGCTTTACTTCCTTCTGAATGGCCAAGGAGCACGGGTGGGGTGGCAGCCGCATGCAGGCTACACCTCCGGGCGAGCCCGAGTGGGAGACCCTGCCAGCAGCCGTGTGCCCATGAGCGAGACGCGGTCTCTGGGGCAGAAAGCAGTGAACACCAGCAGATCACAAAGGCGCACACGCGCTTCTCTACCCGTGACAGACCCATGTTTTCGCCTCGAAACCATTCTTAGGTTGACCTGGAGGCACGCGTTTCCATGACGTCATCTCAGTGCTGTCCCGCAGGAAACCACGAGTAGCAGGAATCCGTTTCTCTACCTGAACACCATGCCAGGTGTCCTCTGACTTTAGAAACGGGTAGAAAATGTAGGACGTCACTCTGAGGGATTTTCAGCTCGTTTGCCTAAGCTGTGATATTTCTGGCCTGTCATTTTTTCCTTCTGGCTTTTAGCTTTAGGTGATGTTGACCTCGTAACAAGGACATGCTGATGCCCCGTCGACCAGGTTCCTCTGGGAGACCTGCTCCGCCAGAGTCCTGGGCATAATGCACCAACCTCGTGTGGCATAAATTCAGGCACATAAGCTTTTCCCAGTATTTTGAGGGTTTTCCACACTTAGCTCTCGATTCTCCACCCTGAGGGCCACTGCCCAGGAACCTTTCCTGCCACGCATGGGCTGTATTTTAGTGGCCTTGAAGCAGCAGTTGGGCCCCAGATGCTCACTTCTCTACTGCCCTCCCCCTGGCCTGGTCACTATTCAAAGTGATGGGGACATAGAGCCTTTGGTCCTTTCTTCTTGCCCTGATCAGCTCTGCATCCTGCCATCGGCACCTTCTTGCTTATCCCTTATACTTTCCGGGCTTCCCGCCTGTCCCCAGTCTCCTGTCTCTATGGCAGCTGTGTGCTGCCCGGGCAGTGGCAAGCCCACCTGGAGGGCACCCACCGAGGTGGGTGGAGAGGGCAGAGCCTGGAGCTGGCGTCAGGGACCAGGCCTCTAGTCCCGCGTCTGACTGTCTGAGTGTACTCATCTGCGGTGACTTTCAGGATTTCTCCCTCCCCTGTCGGTTTCTGCAGGCGGTGAGCCTGGCAACCAGGGTGGCGTCTGTGGGCGTTCTCTCTGTGTTTGCAAATATTTGAACAGGCATCATCAAAGCAGTTTCAGTGAACAGAAGTGCATGCTCAGTTCACATGTACTGAAACCAGTTTGTCATTTTTCTCAGGAGACTGGGTTTTTTAAGGTCACCTGTTGGAGCACACCATGTGGGGGACAGTGGTGTGCAGGACTTCTGTGGCTGGTACGTGGGAGACCTTGCTCAGGGCGACAGTGCAAGGTCGCGGCTGCTATCAGCCTGCAGGTTACTCCGCGAGCTATTCACTTGGAAGATCATGCGCAACAAATGCACCCAAACCACGTTGGCTGAGCAGTGGTTGCAGACCAAAAATGTGATCGGAACCAAACAGGATGCTTTTTACAAAGCTGTTTTGTGTGAATGGTCACGAGCCGACATTGGCAGAGGTGACTGAGTCCTGGGGACCAGTACGCATCCTGACTAGCATGGGTGCACTCTATGTAAGCCAGAGAAAGTGCCCCTGGAAAAGCGGGCCCCCAGCCGGGGAAGGCGCAGAAGGCAGGGCCCGCAGACTTCATCTGATGGCTGGGAGGAGCTCTGTGAGTCAGCGGTGGCAGCGGGACTGGGGCTAGGGACCCTTGGGCTGCGCTTCTTCCTGGGACCTCCCCCCAGGTGACCAGATTCCTCCCTCTGCCTGGCACACCAGAGCCCCCCTAGGGAAAGAGGATGGTGAGGCCGCAGAAGGACTATTGTTGCCGACTCAGGACGTCACTTGTAGCTTGTTGTCTATTACAGCAGGATGCAGGGGACAGGAGGGACCGAGTCGTGGAGAAGCAGTCAAGGCTGCCACTGACTTCGAGTCCCCTACATACAGCCCTGTTGGGAGCCAGGAAGGAGGTGCCAAGGGGAGATTGCCATCAGGGTTCACCTTCTCCCAAGATCTCCCTGCTGTAGGAAAGAATTATATTCCGTACATCGGGGCTCCCCACCCTTGGGCCATGGATGGGTGCCAGTCCGTGACCTGTTAGGAACTGGGCCACACAGCAGGAGGTAAGCGACAGGCAAGTGAGTGAGGTTTCGTCTGTATGTGCAGCCGCTCCCTAGTGCTAGCGTCACTGCTTCAGCTCCGCCTCAGCTCATCAGGAGTTTGCGTCTCATAGGAGCACCGGTCCCTTGTGCCAAGAAGATCGGGGACGGCTGCTGTACATGACTTCTTCGACCTCGTTTACTTTTCATCTCTACGCTTCCCTGTTTCTTCATGCGTTCTTCATTCTATTGACCAAACAGCAATCTCTAGGGTTCCTTGGGGTCACAACCCTGCAGAGCCATCGACCCCGCAGCTCCACCCCCAACTCCGATGTGACTCTGGATCTAAGCCCACAGCCCAGCATGCTCAGGGCCTGAATCTCTGCCTCTGACCTCTCTCCTCATTGGCAGAGCCAAAGGACACTACGTGACTCTCCCCTGTCCTGGAGCACCCCGCCGGGGCCAGGGCATCTGTTCATCCTCTGTAGCATCTTTCAGAGCCATCCCTTTGCTTCTGTCCTAGGGGGTTGGTCACCCAGGGGCAGCTCCTGTCCCTACTCTGCCAGGAACCAGGTGTGGCCTCGGGCAGGTTACTGCTCTCTGCTTTAGCACAGTGTCTTCTGGTGAAAGATGCGGTGAATTCGGTCACTCCAAGGGCTCTTCTGGCACTCACGCTCTGAGCGTCTGGGCCTGGGAGTCACTGATGGCCTGCACGTGAGCCAGCCTGGCCCTCCACTGCCTGCCTTTCTCCTCCAAATCACCTCTGAGGCTCCATGTCCTACATGCCTGTCTCCGCACACGCTTCCAGCCACAACTCTTCTTTCCTGTGGAGTTGGGTGTCACGGGACTTGTCCAAACTCGGACTTATTTGAGAGTGCCAGGGGCATGATTAAAAGTGAAGCTTGGATGATAGGTGAGAGTCGTGACTATCGGCAAACCAGACCACTTGATTAGCCAGGCTTTCAGTCAAGTCCAAAATCCCTCCCCTGTCAATGGCTCTGGTTGTCCATCAGGCTCCTGTGCTTGGCCCAGATGTTCCCGACCCCCACGCCCAGCAGAACTGTCTCTTCTTAAAAGCTACATGGTGGAAGCTGTCGAGGAGACGGGCCTCTCAGTGCCAGTCTTCCAGTCTTAATTTGGACCATTGTTTTCTAAATCAATGATCAGCTTCTCATTTTGTTCTCAGGGACTTTGTCACGTGCCCAGCCTGGCTAGGAGACGGCAGCCTCAGAAGGGATATTGTGGGCATGGACCCCTCCTGAGGCCAGCACTTGTGGAGCCTCCCTGCTTCCCTAGGGAATGCAAGTGGGGCCCGTGGGAGCTAGTGGGCACAGTGGCCAGAAAAAGACACCCCCAGGAGGTCTCTTGGACTTGGGCGCAGGTCTGGAGTCTTGCTAAAGCTTCTGGAACATTCCTGACCAGTTGCCATACATTAAGGCTGCCCCAAGCTCAGGATGCTGGGCAGATGTGGATGGCATTGCTGTCGCTTCACTCCCCCACGTCCCCTCACCACTGGTCTAGCCAGACCGAGCCCTTTCTCTGACTGAGGACACTCTGGGAAGTTGGACACACTTGAGTCCTCCTTGAAACCAAGTCCCCAGTCGGCAACATGACACAGTCCTGCGGTCTCCCAAGTGGATAAAGCATGACTTCTTCCGAAGAATGGGCACTTTCTCCTAGGTGAGTCAGAGTGATGGTCCTACAATGACGGTTTCACAATTTCTGAGCCATTGATTCTTTGACAAGGGTGCTGAGAGAAGTCAATAGGGAGAGAAAAGTATTTCTAACAAATGATGCGTGGACAACTGCATATCCACGTACAAAAGGAGGAATTTGAACTACTATTTCATGCTATGTGCAGAACTTAAAATGTTAGAGCCACATCCATGGGACCCTTAGAAGGAAATAGCCGTAAATCACTGTGACCTTGGATTAGACAACAGTTTCTCAGCTATGACCCCAAAAGCACAATTAACAAAGGGAAAAAATAAATTGAATTTCATTAAAAAATAATAATAATAGAGTTTCCACACGCAAAAAATGACTTCATCCTAGCGTGGGAGTGGCCGACCTTGAGGAGAGGGGCCTTTTCACACGACAGCCCCACCGGTTCTCCTCCTCTCAGACGGTTCTGAAGAGCCCGACACGCGGGTTGTCTCGTGTTCCTTAAATTGCTATCGTCACAAAGACTCTATCTGCGTCGCTGTCCCCCTCAGCACCCCCTACCCCACGTAGCTGGCCCAGGGTCCAGGGTAAGGCTCAGGAGCAGCCGGCGCACCCCGCGGGGTCTCTGGTTTGGCTGTAGAGGGGCCTTGGCTCCTTCCACTTGATGGGTGCTCACCATAGCAACCCCGTCGCGAAGCAGGACGTTGCACGGGACTGTCCCCACTCACGGTGGCTGGCAGTGGCAGTTGGAGCCTGTCAAGTGGGCGAGCTGGGGTTTTTCCCTCTTTCCTGCATTCTAACTGCTTTTTCTTCTTTTCTCAGTGTGTGTAGGTGGTAGCTGGTTTTAAGCGCCAAACCAAGCAGCCAGTACTTAGTTACAAGCACCTCCCATCCAGTGTGGTGTCCTCTTTGTGCAGGTGGCCCTTTTCGTACCCATGGACCCCATCGTAGCCCCTTGCCTTGTCTTTGAGGGTGTCTAGGGCCCCAGAGCCAAAGGCAGGGGCTAACATCCTACATGTGCACCACGTGTGCCCACAGCCACCTCTCAGCCACCCAGGGCTGGCCATGGGCTCGGCTTCTCACGCAGAGGGTTCTTGGTTGGGGGTTGACTGCATTTCATACCCAGTGCAGGCTGGATGGTACTAAAGCTGGACAGCAAGAGAGACAGAGTAAAGGCACTGAGAGGGACCCTGAGTGTTCAGGGAATTCAGCTGATATGTCGTTCTTTAGTTCCCATTTCCTCTGATGTGGACATAGAGTGGAGAAGGGGAAGAGCATGTAGTGTGAGGCCTGCTGGCAGTTCCCAGCCTTTCATCCAGAGGTTTCTCCCGGTTTTAGTCATAGGGAACAACGCTTGGTTCCTGTTTCCTCATCACGGGTGTGGGGAATATGCTGTTGGCAATCCTAGAAACTTTCCTTTGTTCTGAAGACATCTTCCTGGCCTACCAGAGGGCCGATCAGCATATTGCAACCTGTAATTGTGACTTTGTTAACACTTTGGTTCTCTTGCCTTCCCCCGACGACAGTGCCATCCCTTTCCATTACCCAACTCGTGAAGGCTGCAGGATCCGCATTCTCGGGGCCCAGCCTCCCTGGCTCCTTTCCTACTGCCCCTCTACCCCTTGCAAGCTGGAGTCACCTGCAGAGAACTGAATGTGTGGCTGACAGTGCCCCGAAGATAAGTCGTCCCATAGATGTCTGCTGGGCACCGACTGTGTGCCAGGCGGTGTTTCTCTAGTACCTGGCTCGCATAAGGAATGCAGTTCGATATTTTTACATTTTATAAGGAGAAAGAGCTATAAGTGACATAGAAACCAAGTTTCAAACCTAATCTTCTAGCACTGACTGGCTTTCTCTCACTCTTGTTCCTCTGTCTGTTGAGACCCTGGATGTCCCCTCCCTTCTTTCTTGGTTCTGCCCTCACAAGTTCCAAGCTTGTGCTTAGGGCTCATCTCAAACCAACCCCCAGATCCCAGCACCAGTTATCCCTCCCAAGGAAACTCTCATTCTGGAAAGGAATTATTGGTGCTTAGAACTGACTTTTTAAGTCTAAGGAATAAATACCTAATGATAGAATTTCTGGCTCCATAGTGAGTCAGCAGGAGGGTGATTTTGTGGCTGTCTGCACACATCTGCCACAGTGCCTCTTCAGAAACGTTTACAAGTGCCTACTATGGGTGCTAATATCAGCAAGACCTGGCCTTCTCCCTCAGGTAGCTCCCTAGCTGGGCGATGCACCCCAATAAGCAAGCACATCGGAGTGGACTAAGCGCTAACAGAGCACTCATCTGATCAGAGCAGGCTTGCTAGAGAGAGGCCGCAGCATCAAGAGAAGTGTCTCTGTCTCTGAAGGAAATTGAATGAACCCGCTGTGTGGGCCACACTGTGCTCGTGGGAGCCGGTGTGAGAAGCTGTGGTGTTTTCACTTACAGAGTGTTCCTGGCACATCTGTGACATGGGGGCTGGGGGCCCAGACGGCTCCAGGGGACACCAAGCTTCCACTCTTACTGCACTGTGGTGTGTCCCCAGCGTGCCACAGCTCTCTGGACGCGACAGCAGTCAGCGTCTTCCCCTTGCACTTGGAAGGTGTCCTTGATGTCTAGAGGATACTCTCAAAGTGAGGCCTCTGGAGAGGAACCCAGTGGAAGCCGTCATCAGCTAACAGTTGCTCTAGAACTGTTTTTGAAGCATGTCACCAGGCCATGGCTGGGGGCAGAGAGAGGTCAGAAAGGGGAAAGCAGAGGGTCTCTGCTCTGCTGCCCAAGAGTCTGCACGGTGGCCTCCCCTCCACAAAGCTCTCCTGTCAGGGGTTGGACAGGACACCCCCCAGGTGCCAGCTCTACCTGTGCCTGGTTACCTAAGAGGCACACGGAGGGGTGGATGGCAGCACGTGTGGGAACACTACACCGCTCTGCCCTAGATATCACCAAACGTGGGGATGAGTATCCCTGTGAAGAACCAACCAGTATGCAGAAGAGCAGTGGGCCCCCGACACAGAGACCACATGCTGGGGCTCAACCCGTGAACTTGCAGAGATGTGGGGTCCCTCCCCAGTGTGCCTGGCCCTTGGCTCTGGCTCTTGGGGCAGGCTCATTTCATGGTCTTCTAGACGACAAGGCACAGCGGGAGAGGCTTGTCTCGTTTGCCAAGACAAACAAGAAAATTAGAAGGATTGGTGACAGCCTCTCTGGGAAACTGAGGGCAGAATCCGGCTCTACGAGATCGAAGTTGGCGGGAGCAGAGAGCGGGTTTGCTGTCATACCCCACAGTGCCCAGACCTTTCCTGAGTGGCTGACCCAGAGCGGAGATGCCAGCCCCAATGTCAGTGCTGTGGAGCCAGGCCACCCAATGCCAACAAAACTGCCCAGGGCTGGCAGTAACACGTCCCGGCACACAGCGGACACGTGAGCACCAAAGTCACGTGCGCAGTCATGCTGGGGAATGGCCGAGAAGGTCCCCAGCCCCAGCCCAGCACAGCTGGGTGAACAGGAAGCAGGAGGCGTCTTATCCTTTACTTTCTATCGCACCCAGGCCATGCCACGCCAGCCCACCCCCGTACGTATGTGTGTGTGTGTGTGTGTGTGTGTGTGTGTGTGTGTGTGTGTGTGTGTGTGTGTGATTTCATAGACAGCATATGGTTGATTCATGTTTTGAATTCGCTCTGCCAATCTGTCTTTGATTGTTGCATTTGGAACATGTACATTTAATGTAATTATTGCTAGACTAAGACTGCCATTTTGTCTTTGTTTTCTGTTTGTCCTGTTTTTCAGTTCTGTTTTCTTTCCCTCCTATGCATTACTTGAGCATTTTTCAGACTATCATTTTTACTTATCTGTAGCATTTCGGGATGTGTCTCTCTGAATAGATGTTTTATAAGTTGTTTGAATAATACCTAGAAAAAATATATCATGTAAACTTTAGTCAAGAGAAAGCAAAAGTGGATATATATATAATATATATATTCAATATGAAAAGATCATTTGAATAGCTATATAACTATTAAGAAATTAAATTTGTAATTTTAAAATTCTATAAAAAGAAAACTATAGCCTCCAGAATTCATTAGAGAATTCTATTAAACATTTAAAGAAGAATGAACAGTTCTATACACTGTCTTCTAGAAAGTGCGGGAAGAAGTACTCGCCATTAATTTATGAAGCTAATATTTCCCTATTAGCTTCCTAATACTACATAAGACAAAGAAAGGACAAAAAAAGTAAAAGTGAATATTATGAATATAGAAACAAAAGTTTCTAACAAAATGTTACGAAATAGAATTCCGTCATATATAAAAAGAATTGCAGACCACGACCAAGTGTGGCCTACTCCAAGGATGTGAGAATGGTTCAGTCTTTCAAAAATCAATTTAATTATTCAGATTAATAAGCTAGTAAAAAAGTCACATGATTGTATCAATTGATACAGAAAAAGCATTTGACAAAATTTAACACCCATTTGTGATAACAACTCTTAAATAAATAGGAAGAGAGCGGAGCTTCTCAACTTGGTACAAAAATCCCACAGCTAATGTCATACACAGTGGTGCAAGAGTGAATGCTTCCTCCCTAATACCAGAAATGAGGCAAGAATGTTTGGTCCTGTGAGTCTTATTCAACACAATACTGGAAAGTCTATCCAGCGCAACCAGGCAAGAAATGGAAATTAAAGGTGTGTCCTTTCAGACCAGAAAGGAAGAAATAAAACAGTTCTAACTTGTAGATGGCATGATTGTCTGTTTATAAATCCTAAGGGATCTATAAAACACACAACAAACTAGCAAACGAAAACCATCCTGGAACTAAAAAATTATTTCAGCAAGGGCATAGGATCAATATACGAAAGGTAACTGAGTTTTATGTACCAGTAATGAACACCTGGACAGAAAACAATTTCAAATCAATACCATCTACAACTTCTCTAAATATAACAAATGCTTACGTATACTTCTAACAAAACATGTCTAGGACTTGTATGCTTAAAACTACAAAGTGCAAATCCTCAACAAAATACTGGCAGCCGAATTCAGTAGCATATTAAAAGGATATACACACCATAACCAAGTGCGATTTATTCCTAGAATGCAAGGATAGTTAAAAAATTGGCCAAGGTAATATACCATATTAACAGAATAAAGGGAGAAAAGACATTATCATCTTGATTGATGCAGAAAAAGCATTTGACAAAATTCAGGACCATTGCATGTTTTAAAAAGAGAACAAAACACTCAGCAAACTAGAAATAGAAAAAAAAAAACACTACATCAATATAATAAAAGCCATATATCAAATGCCCACAACTTTCAACGTGAAAGACTGAAAGCTTTTCCTTTCTCAGAAAGAAGACAGGGATATCCATTTTTACCACTTCCCTTCAACGTAGTATTAGGAGTTCTAGCCAGAGTAATTAGTCAAGAAAGAAAATAAAAAATTGGAAAAGAAGTAATAGCATCTCTAATCACAGACAATGGGATCTTATATATGAAAATTCTAAAGATCTCTCCCTTCCTCCCCCCCTCCACACACACACACACACTCACACACACACACACACACACACACACACACACACACACAATCAGAAGTAATAAACTAATTCTTTCAAGCTACAGGATACAAAAATCATCATACAAAAAACAGCTCAATTCCCATACACGAATGATGAACAATCCAAAAAGGAAATTAAGAAAAACAATCCCATTTACAATAGCATTAAAAACAATAAAATACTCACAAATGAATTTAATCAACAAGGTAAAAGACTTGTACCTTGAAACTATGCAATGTTCTGAAATAAATTAAAGAAGACATCAATAAATTGAAAGAAATTCTGTGTTCATGATTGAAGACAGTGTTTTTAATATCATATTTTTATTATTACCTACAGATTTAATGGGATCTCTTTCAAGATGCCAATGACATCTTTTGCAGAGATAGATAACTCTATCCTAAAATTCATAGAGAATAGCAGAAACAATCTTGAAAAGAGGAATAAAAAGTTGGAGGTCTCATACTTCCTGATTTTAATTTATTACAAAATTAAAGTGATCAGAGCGGTGTGGTCCTGGCATAAAGACAGACACATAGACCAGTGGACTAGGATAGAGAATGCGGAATAAACCCTTGCATATGTGGTCAGACAGGGGCGTCAAGACCAATCAATGGGAAAGGACAGACTTTTCACCAAGTGGTGCTGAGAACACTGCCATCCACGTGCAGAAGGATGACATTGGATCCTTACTTAAAATGATACAAAAATTAACTCAACATAGACAAAAGACCTAAATGTAAGAGCTAAAACTATAAAACTTTCAGAAGAACACATTGAGGGAAAACCCCGTGACATTGATTTCTTGATATGACATCAAAGGCACAGATGACAACAACAACAACAAAATAAACACATTGGAACTCATCAAAATTTAGAAGTTTTGTGCATCAAAAGATGCTATCGACAGAGTAAAAAAGCAACCCTTAGAATGAGAGAAAATGTTGTCAAGTCGCAAATCTGATAAGAGATTAATACCGAGAACATATAAAGAACTCTTAAAACTGAACAATAAAAATAATTAACCCAGTTCAAGAAGGGACAAAGAACTTGAATAATAAATACTTCTCCAAAGAAGATATACAAAAGGCCAATAACACAGAAAAAGATACTCAACGTCATTAATCATTAGAGAAACACAAATTGAAACCACAGTGAAGTAGCACTTCACACTCATCAGGATGGCCGCTATCAAAAAACCCAAAATAACAAGGGTTGGCAAGGATGTGGAGAAATTGGAACCCTCGTGCACTGTTGGTGGGAATGTAAAATGGTGCAGCCGTCAAACAGGTTGAGGTTCCTCAGACAATTAAAAATAGAACTGCCATGTGATCCAGCGATTCCCCCTTATAGGTGTACACTCCAAAAACTGAAAGGAGGAACTCAGACAGATACCTGTTCCCCCACTTTCAGAGCAGGGTTACTCACGACAGCTGAAAGGTGGATGCAACCCAGGTGTCTACTGATAAATGAATGGACAAATGGAACATCTATGCACATTCAGTGGAACGTTACTCAGCCTTTAAAAGAAAGGAGATTCTGACACGGGCTGCGAACATGGACGAACCTTAAAGACATGATGCTGAGTGAAATAAGCCGGTCACGAAAGGACAAATATGACTCCATTTATGTGAAGTCTGCAGAATTGTCAGATTCACAGAGAATGGGGGCTGCTGAGCTTCTGAACCCCTCCTGTTGAATGCAGCGAGGCCGAGGCCGGTGCCGGCCTTGCCACACAGTGGAGGAAAGGTCTGCTGGAGCCCCAGGTGGCAGGAAAGGCTGGGTCCTGCAGCCGGCCAGCAGACCCGAAGGAGGAGGAAGCATGCTCTTGTCAGTGTGCCGCTGCACAGTGCATTCAGCAGGCAGGGAAAGGTGGAGAAAGGTGGAGAAGTCCCCCTCTCCAGACCTGTCTCCTTTCCAGATTGTCCAGCTTCGTTTCCCATAAAGGGCTTTATTGCACTCATATCCTGCCATCTGAGGAGGCCAAGCTCCAGGTATGTCCGGGCTTTTCTGATGAGACGTAAAACAGGAGGTGCCTTCAGCCTGGCTGCCCGTGGCTTGTTCTGCCTCCTGCCGCGCCCTCAACACCTTATCCCTTGTGACACCACATATGGCCCGCTGTCACTTTGCTGTGACATCATGTCCCCGGAGGAAAAACTGATCCCTTTGCCACGGAACTTGGGGTGAAGAGTCTGTGTCTGAGCTCTCAGAATGGAAAGGTCGCCTCCGCCCTTACCCTCCTCCCAGAGCCTCCAGGACATGCAGCTGCCATGTCTGTCCCTTCCCTCAAGAAGAGAGGCTTTTAAGAAGCCTCAAGAAAAATTGAGCAGGTTGGATTTTTATTTTTGAAATTAATTAACATCTTGGGCAGTTTGGAAGAGAAAGAGACCGATGGGAACAACTTCCTCAGATAAACAAAGAAAAGGACACTGCAGCTGGCAGCACGGAGGAGACGGGGCAGGCGAGCATGTTAGGCGTTGACGTCGTTCCAGTCTGGTCCAGTTTTTTTTTAATCACTTTCCAATCGCAAGGAATGTCCTTAGAAATTGTGAAGCCAAAGATTTTGCTAATGCTGGCAGAATTTTCTTAAACAAGAGATGGTGCCACCTCCCATCAATTTTGCTGGGCGGTAATGCAGCTCCCAGGAGGCTGAAGTCCGAGGCGGAAGGCAGAGCACTTCATCACCGTGAGAGAACTGGGTTGCTGCTGGCATCACGCTGGGCGCCCTGCATTAATGAGCTTTGCTCTTCTCTGATGCGGGAAGGTCTGACTAGGGCCTTCTGCTTCAGCTTCTTGCTTGTTATGCAGCCTGGGCCATGGAAGTGGGCTGCCTGCTTGTCACAAATCACAGGCAACCTCCCTGGTGTCTGCTCCTGGCCCGGCGGGCTCATGCTCCCTGAAGCCCAGGCTCGCTCAGGCCCACAGCCCTGTAGAGCCACGGCAAACCCAGATGCAGGCGGGGTGCCCGGGTCCTGTCTTCCTGCGCACACGTGGTCAGGGAGAGGTCACATGGACAAATAATGACACCGAGAGACAGGACGTGTGACAGGGAAATGCATGCTACAGTGGGAAGCTAGCCAGGTCAGGGACAACCTCGGGGGTGAGGGTCCGTGGACAAGGCTTCGAGGTAGGGAACCCTGAGAGGATGTGGCCGCTTCAGCGTGGAGTTCGGCATAAGCAGAGATGGGGAGTCGGGCCGGAGGAAGGTGGTCCGTTTAATTACTGTCCGGCAAAGCGATCTTGTCTGGAGGCATAGCTCTGCGAACGCTCACGCAGGAGTGGATCCCTTTCACCACCACCCTAGTCCAGATGCAGAACCACGTGTCACCCACGTGACCAGCCCCTGATAGCACAGCCTCAGAATCACCCTCTCCCCATTCCGTTTACTCCCGGCCGTCTGTCCTGCAGCTTTGTCTTTTTAAGAGTCATAGAGCTTGCCGCCTCGCGGTGCTGCTTTCCTTCACGCGGAGTGACGTTTCCGAGATTCGGCCAAGCCGCTGGGCACGCAGCGCTTACTCCTCTTCAGGGCCCAGTAGCATTCCTTGGTGCGGGCATGCCACTTTGTCTGTCCCTTCATCCAGGCAAGGACGCTGGGCTGTTTCCAGTTTGTGACTGTGACTGCGAGTGGAGCTCCGTACCGGGTGTCACAGCGTCACCGTAAGTGCTCCTTCTCTAGGGCAGTGTCCCCATCCCGGCACTGTCGACGTTTCGAGCCAGAGGCTTCTTTGTTATGGGGGCTGCCCTGTGCGTTGTAGGGTGTTTTTAGCAGCATCCCCGGCATCTACTTACTAGGTGCCCATAGAATGCCCCCAGTCAGGACAGGCAGCATGTCTACAGGTGTTGCCAAATGTCCACTGGTGGACAAAACCCATCTACAGGTGAGAACCTCTGCTCCAGGGTAAATGCCCAGAAGTGGACTTACTGGGTCATGTGGTAAAAGCATGTTTGGCATTGAACTCTGTATAGGGCTTCACACCCCTGGCGTGTGAAGATCCAGAGGTCAGCATCCTCAGCAACCCTTGGTGCTGTCAGTACTTTTTATTTTTTGCTAATCTAACAGGGATGTAGGAAGGGTACCTTGTTGCATTTCACTAACGGCTAATGACATTCAAATATTTCATGTGCTTTCTTGCCATCTATGTGTCCTCTGTAGTGAAGTCTGTTAAGATTTTTTGCCCATTTTAAATCGGTTCGTGCCTGAGTAAAGCCAGCATTTGGGAGTCAAACCAGGGGACGGTGTCAGCAGCCAGCTCTGTGGGGCCGAGTGGGCTTGGGCCTGAGTCAGATGGACCAGGCTAGAAGCAGATGGCCTCTTGTCATGGTTTAGAGGTGGTGGGTTGTTCCAGACACCCTCTCTGGCTGTCTGCCTTCTCTGCCCTGCTCTGGGCCCAGGGAGGTGACCTGTGTGCCTTACGTCAGCAGAGTCCTTGCCCTCTGGATCCAGTTAGGTTCTGAAAGGAGGCTGTAGGTAGAGGTTGGAGAGGGACAGAGAATGAGCTGATGCCTCTGTCCCCGCTGCCTTCCTGTGGGATCACCTTGGGATTTCTGTGTTCCTAGGCTGAAAGTCACAGCTTCTCTTAAGGCGTCCCTGTCTACACAGCTGTGTCTTTCAGGGTCTCGTGGCCACTTCTTGCCCCCCTCATTCCACTAGCTCCGGGGTCCTGCACTCTCCCTATGGCCCTCCTTCACCTTTATAAAATAATTACTAAACTCTTCTTGAGTCATCTGCGTGTGAATATGCCCTCTGTTTCTTGGCTGAAACTTGGCTGACACAGGATTCTGAATTGGGTGAGAAGGTTAACTAGATTATTCCTTTAAAAAGGCCTTACTTATACTTCGGTGGTTCTGAGTTCCTTGTTGCCAACTTTCGTCTCTGTCGACCCAAGGGAAATGAGGGTTAACTTTCTGCTCCCTGAAATCCGTGATAAATATTTCTGTAGTAATATGAAGTTCACTTGGAGACTTGTAATTCAGTTTAGCCACCCAGTCTTACACAATTTATTATTTTTATTAGAATGCATGTTTTCAGAATGCATTTCAGTATTTTTCAGTGGCTCCTACCATGTTTGTAGGGCCAGTGAACATTTTTATTGTTATAAGAAAAAGCCAAAGGAAGCTTACGTTGGCCAAGCAACTACTGCCCAGAACTTGGGCAATGTCATAAAAGAGCCAAAATTAGCTTTAAGTATAAGTCGTAGACAAGCTGTGAAGCCATACTGTGACCCTCCCTGGGAAGGCCGAGGAGTTGAGGCTCTGCACAACGACACTATTTCAGGGGTGGCCCAGAACCTCATCGGCTTATGCTGCCGATGGAACTGTGAACCGTGTGGCTTCTGAGTCTGACGACCCACCCACGGGAGACAGGGTGTCTTTCTCGGGCATGACTGTCCTCTCCATGAGACTCTGGGAAAGAGGGTTTTGTTGCTGTTGCTTGGGTTGACTTTGAGATGCTCTCACTTCAAGAGTCATTACCTTTTAGAGATACGCAGGGAACTGTGCTTAGATGAAAAGATACGATTGGGCTTTGCTTCACAATCACACAGAAAGTGGGGACAGGTGGGGACAGAGATAAAATACACCTGGCCACCTTCTAGTGGCTTTCGAAGCTGGGTGATGGGACACGGACATACAACACGCGATTCTCACCCCTTTTGTGTAATTTGGGGATTATTAAATAGCAAGAGCAAATGGATACTTAGTATCAAAGTGACTTGTTGGTCCAGGAAAACTCACTTCTTATTGCTTGATGCCGCTGATGTCACAAAGAAGTCCTGTGTGTGTAGGTTTCAGACCCAGAATAGGAAAAACGCATTGAAACAAAATGTAAATGAGGGATGCTATTTTTGTGAACATTGAATCAAAACGTGCTCAACGTTTGCTTTCCTTCTCAATTCATGAAACGACGCTCCAAATGCACATTCGGAATACTATCAGCTTGACTTGGAAAGGAACTCAAGCAGGAATATTAACTTATGTTTTAAAATATTTTACGAGTGGACTTTGCCTTCAAACAACCCGAGGTGGAGGAGAATGAGGTGAGGCGAGGATGGAACAAGACTGGCCCTGAGTTAGGGGGGAGGAGACACGGGAGTCGGTGATGCTAGTCTTTCCACGTGTATACGTGCTTTCAAATTTCCGTAGGCTAGCTTTAAAAATTAAACACTCTGCACGTCCCTGTGCCCATTTCATGTTAAAGAAGTGTCAGCTTCCATGATTGTAGGAAATGTAACCACATGCGATTTCTCCTCCCCTCCTTAGATTCCGCATTTTCTAGACTGTCTGTCTCTTTCCTTTTCCCCACCCTCAGTTTTGCCTGTTGTATGGAACCAAGCTGGTACCTAGAACATCAATATTTGACTCCCACAGCCAGCACAAGGATCAGCAGTCAGGTGAGCATCCCTGGTGTGCAGAGGAAATCCTTCAGCTGCCAGGTCTTTGCTTTCTTAGAAAACAGCCCTGCCAATCTTTTATTGGTTCCCACTCATGGATTTGTGTGCCTCTGGGACTTCACAGTAGGTGTTTTCATTGCCCAGAATGATCATATTACACATCAGGGTTTAAGTGACAAGGAAATGACTCACTGTGCATGGACTTCCCAACATGAGGAGGACAGGATGGAGCCAAAAGTGCTTTCCTTGTCTGGGCCCCCCAAATAACGTACAAAACGATTTTAATTTACCTACTTCTTGTTAAACCTATTAACTCATTCTTCACACTCAGAAAAAAGACCTGTGCCATTTCCGTCAGTGGTAGCAATGGGAGTTCAGTGTGACAGCCACCGAGCACCTGAAAATGGAGGCAGGCCTACTGAACAGCCACCGAAGCGCCACCCTAAGAGGAAGACCATAAAGTGGCACCGTCACCTGTAATGCACTCGGAGCTCTGAGAGGTGCTGACACACAGGCAGGCTCACTTGGTCTCTGCATCCGAGGGGGTCCTGGTGTCTGGGGACATGGCACAGACTTTAAAACACACACAGCAGCACAAGGCAGCAGAGGCTTTCTTGTGAACTAGGCCACGGGGATTAGTTCAGAGTTTACAGGACAGATGTCACTTAGGGGCAGATGTCATCCTTGTGCTAGACCTGGAAGAGGCGACAATTCAAAGCAGAAGTCGTGGCTGAGATGAGGACGGGGCAGGTTGGCTGGGCCTTCAGACAGGGCTGTGACGTGAGTGAAATCATGAACACACGAGCAGGCAGGACAGACCTGTTAAGAACCCGAAGTCTTGAGAAACCTGGAGGAGCGGATGACTGTGGCCTTGGAAGAATCTTTTTTCTTTTCAGGACAACAGAAATTACGAAAAAAAGTGCATGTAACTGTGCTGTGTAACAAAGGACCCATAAACCTCGTGACTTAAAACACCAACCACTTTTTATTTCTCCTGTTTTACAGCCTGGACAGGGCTCAGCCAGATGGCTTTTCTGCTCCACATGGGCAACGCGTTCAGGTTGGCTCCTTTGCTCTCATGGTGATCACGTCAGCTGGGGTGGCAGAAGCAGATAGGGCTGTCGGGCCACTGTCTCTCTGTGTGGCCTCACGTGGGCTTCCTCACAGCATGGTAGGCTCAGGGGGGTGGCTGAGTGTTTTCCATGGAGGCTGGCTTCCAAGAAGCAAATCGTAGGTGCCAGTCATCTTACAGGCCCGGCCTGGGGTACCACGGTGTTACTGTAGCTCCACCTTGTTGGCCGCAGGAACTCAAGGCCGGCATAGACTCGGGTGGGGGGTTGCCTCTCAGTGTGAGGCGTAGCCTGAGTGTCTAGGGGAGGAAAGAGTCGTGCAGCTCCTGGAGACCACCCTCCACGAACAAAATGCCCACTTTAGAAAGAGAAAAGAACACTTTTTTAATTTAAAAAAGAAAATAATGGCAAGAGGCAAGATTTAAAGCCGTGTGACCTGGTATCTCAGCGGTACAGAATTTGATAACGTATCAGAAGAATCAGTGACAGAAGCCAGCCCTGCAGTGCCTTCGTATTCTTACAGTGTGCCATGCCTCCCAACACTCGTCGCTTCCAGTCCTAACAGAAGCCTGGGGGTGCGCAGGGAGTAGCCAGCTCCCTGGAAACCAGCTTCATCTGCGGGGCTAAATCCAGCTGCTCGGACCTTAGGGACACGGCCGGGCCTTCTTCTGCACATCTCTGAGCTGCCAGCCATGAGCACTCCCACTTCTCGAGGCTTCCCTGGCGTTCACGGGGGGAGGGGAAGTACTCCTGCACGGCCCTGTACAGGAATCTCAGGGTTCCAGAAATATCATTAGCAGCTTCTCTTCGCTACAGTGCCTGAGACCCTTGGGCAACTGGAGGTGGTAGATGGGAGTGCACTTGCGAGGGAGCGAGGAGCCAGGATGATCGGTACGACTGCAAGCGGACGCTTTCTCGTGATGACACCTCACACTCACCAATTCTTTAGGCGAATCTATGTGCCGGTTAACTCATCCTACATGTTTTAATCCCAGTTGTTAGGATTTTTACTTTTAAAAAAATGTTTTGTATCATCCATGTCACCTTTTAGCTGCCTGGTCCCCAGAGACATATTCGGTATCGTCTTTTATTTCTTTGAGTATTGAAGCATGGCTGTTTTCAGGTCTGCAGCTATTAATTCCAATATCTCAAGTCTCTACAGGTTGACTGTCTGTTGCTTCTGCTGCTGTGAGTCTAGTTATCTTTTAACGTGTGCTAGTCATTGTTATCGAAAAATGATTTGTAAGATTTATATGAAGGCCAAACTGAAGCTGCCTTCTCCTTCCCTTTGCAGGGCATCTGAAGGTACTCTCGGTCTGAGACACACTTTAAACCAAATCCAAGCCTTGAGGTTTCCTGGAAAACAGAGGGTTCAAATGAGGGCAAACGTTTCTCTGCCCTCCCCCAGGGTCATAGCTCCTTGGCACCCAGCCGATCGTCCATCACATCTCTTGCCTCGTGCTGGCCTCCCTACGTCGCCTGATCCACTGTGAGGCTGTCAAAGTACCAATCAGACCTGCTGGAAGTGGCAAATGCCTTCAGGGCAAGTGCAGTTTCCTCACTTGTTTGTCTTGGTTCTCATTTTCCTGTATTTGGGGGGCATTATTGTTTTGTCAGAGGACTGATGTCTTGAAGGTATCTATATATATAATCTAGCCCTCTAGTATCAGAAACAGAAAGCTCCTTCAATGTTATCTCCCTTGAACCCACAACAACCCTTTGAGGATTGTCATCTCCCTTACACATGGATAAGGAATCTGAGATTCAACACGATAGAGTAACTTTCCCAAAGTAACACACTAGTGTCCTTCTGACACTAAACACTTTCTCTTATTTGGATAAAAATTAGCAACAGCCAGTAATAATAGGCACACCCGGAGCCCAACTGTTGGTTTCTCACACCATTTCTCAGTAAAAGGAACCAGGGTCCTTGGAGAAATGGCTGATTCTAGGGCTGGAACAGTGAATATATGAGATGAACCTGAACCATCTTCTTGAGCCAGAAAGTCAGAAAGTGCTCAAAACATAAACAACACACACACACACACACACACACACACACACACACACACACGGAACGCTGAGTGATGGGAGCATGTCACAGGGACACCAGAAAGAGAAACTGAAAGTGCTCCCGTGGCCAAAGCCAGAAGGTTTTCAGCAAGAAAATAAATAACATAATATTGAACTATAACCCAAAGTATAAAATAATTACAACTCTCCAGTGATATCAATAAATGATTAAAAAGGTAAATAAATGGGGTAAAAGAGACGAGTCTTCTTTACAGAAGAGTTACAAATAATACATGCAGATACTCCCCCTTCAGGAGGTCAGGCTGACCCCTCTTCCCTTGAGTGTGGGCTGGACTGAGCGACTTCCTTTTATTTTAAATAACTGGACAGACAAAGGAAAACAGTGTCTTTATGGTGGACGTACCCGGTGGGTCCCACCTCAGCCAAGCGAATAAGGTTACTATCACCAATAGTAAGTCATGTTGACTGGATGTGACGTGATTAGGAGGACGCCTCACAGTTCCTCAAAACCCAGAGCCCCAGTCCCATCCTGAGAAAAACATCTCAGGAAAGACTAAATTAAGGAGCGGTCTACACCTGGCCTCAAACTGTCAACGAGTGAGAGACCATTACGAACCAGCAGAGACCAAGGGGACACGATGACCAAGTACAGTGTGGTGTCCTGGATTGGGCCCCGGGACGGGAGAAGGACATGACTAGTAGGTAACCTGGGGGACTCTGAGTAGTGTCTGTGGCCTTTAACATGAACGGACCAGTACTGGCACCTTAGTTTTCGCGGTGGACCACAGGTTGCCAGATGCCCATGTCGGGGAGATGCTAGTGAGGGGCAAATGGAAGCTCTCCGCTGGAGCTTTTCTGTAAACCGAAAAGTACCTCCAAAATAAAAAGTTTACTTAAAAGACATCAGGGTCCGGGAATAGCAATCAGCCTGGGCTGATTCTAGATAATAAAATGTTTTGGAACGCCCGGGGGCTTTGCTGACGCTCCAGCGCGATAATTAGCAATGGACATGTTTGTACCTAAAAAATCTCATGTCATCCTCATAAAGATCTTCAAAGTGATAACTCCCATACAACCAATGAGTACAACTGAGAAATACAGGTTAGGCAAACACCCAGGATCCTAGCGAAGCCCAAAAACCAGAACTTCTCATCCCCATGGAGGTGGATTAAGTGGGAGGCGGCATCCATTGGTGGCCCCACATGGGTCAAGAGAGGACCTGGGACCCAAGGCTCCATGGAGGCCTGCCTGGTGTCCCCGGGCAGGTGAAATCCTACATGCTTCAAGAGAGCAGCCTGAGAGCCCAGCACTCTGCTGAGGCCCACGAGACGGGTTTTCTTTTTAGATCCAAGCCACCCCCAGCCCTTGTTGGCTGTGATGACCAGGCCCTGTCTTCTGTCTGACCAGCGGTGTCGACAGGGCCACACTGATCACTTACATGCATAATCCCCACGAGCTCTGTTAACCTGGTTTGTGGGGTGGGAGTCCGCCATTTGTGAGGGTGAAGACAGGCCTCTGCCTCCTAGTCTGATGGCCACCTGTCCCCTGGCCTGGCTTGCCCAGTGGGCTGGCTCCACCTCTGTGCCCTCACTGTAGAGTCGGCTTCAAGGCATCGGTGGGGGAGCCCTGCGGCCTGTCATAGCAAGGCCTCCAGGTGAAAGGCTTCTCTGCCCTTTCCGCTAGGACTTTTGCAGGGGCGTATCTGAAACAATTGTGCACTTTATTTTCAGAGGATGTACCCTGTCCCAGTCTTCACTAATAGACATTTTTCTCTATTTGGTTCCAGATAACTGTCAGCCTTAGGGAGCGACAATTGGCTGAGGCCGTTTGCAAGGAGGGAAGACTTTCAAAATAATCTCTGCAAAAACCAACTTCATTTTGCTCAAGACAAACAAACAAACAAACAAACAAACAAAAAACCAAACTATAAAATTTTCAGCTTCTTAAAATGGTGGATTTTAATGCAAATGCATATTTGGCCTTGGGTCCTCTACCATTTTTCACACCAGCCCTCAGAGTAAACCCAAGGTTTTGAAGAGAGTAGCCTCACTTTTCTCCTCAGAGGGTCTGCCCCACACTCCTGGGCACAGCTGTCCGGCCCCATCACTGCCCAACAGCCTGGAACAGTGGCTGTCGCCGATGCGCGGAGAAGCAAGTACTCTGGAGGTGTGGTCATCCCACACTGAGAAATCAACACAGGAGGAAGCTGTGTATCGAGAGAACCACAGCCAGGCTGTGGGTTGCAGATCAAAAAAGACCGTTTTCAATGTGGTGGAAATAATAGCAAAATGTTGAATCTGGTTCTGCTTCCTGCCCGGAACCCAAATACTGGAACTGCGTGGGGCGGCAGCTAACACAGGGCCTGCAGGGAGGTGCGGCGCTCTGCTCAGCCCCCCCGGCCACAGGGGCTGCCCTGGAACTGCTGAAAACCGAGAACTCCTTCAGGAAGGGTGAAAACAAATACCGGTCGTGACCCTGTCCTAGGTCTCTTGACCCCACCGCTGATATGTGATGACTTTACACCTATGCATGTCACCCCTTCACCCAGGAGTTGCCTCCATGTCCTGTTTGTGTGGGGGCCTGTCAGTTTCTTCCCGTGTGCTGTCTCTAAGAGGAGCAGGTGACTGTGCCTCGGCCCCTGCGTTGTCCCCGTGCCTCTAAGACTGTGTTTGCATTGGTGTGAAGCCCAACTTGGGCAATACAGCCCAGGCCCTCTTTGCACCCATGCTGATAAGAGGACACAGGTGTGGGCCCACGCCTAGTGCCTGATCTGCCCCACTGAGGGGACCGTCCCTGTTTTCCATTGGAGAAAGCTGCTCAGGGACCCAGCTGCAGCTAGGAGGCTGTGGGAGCCGATCAGTGGCAAGTGACCTTGGCTTGTGATGGCATCGGCTCAAGTCTGAAACGACCACAAAAGTTTGGGTCTCAGTGTCAGCACGGACTGTCAAATGGTGGAGTCACAGAGGGGACCATGGTCAAGCCGGTGACGGATGGGCCATGCAGGGAGTTCTGAGCAGACGTGGCCCCTGACACAGTGATTGAGTCCCAGGAAATGCGGCTTGGAGTCAGAATGTGCAGAGTGTGGCAGACTCCAAATGCCGAGAGCCGGGACACCTGTTGGGTGCCTCCAAGCTAGAAGACGGATCATACTCCTTTACTATTTCGAACTAGGTGTGGGATGCAAGCACAGCCATCGGCGTGTGACAGAAGGGCTCGGGTGGCAGGGCACAGGTGGGGCTGAGGGAGAGCTCCTGGCTGGGGCCTTGCTGCTGGCCTGAAGGCCCTTCTCCGCAGACCTCAGCTTCATGAACGTGCACCCGCATTCAGCCATGAGACCTTGAAACGGTGCCTGTGTCCCAGCAGTGAGGCAGTGAGGCATCTCCCATGCTGTAGCACGGTCCTTTGTAGGGAGTTCGGGCTTCTAGCCTTCTGCTTCCCTCCCCAAACCTGGCCCCGGGTGGCGCAGGCGTTTCCAAAGGCGTGTGAGCTATGGTTTTAGGCATAAGGTGTGGAAACGCTTCTGCCTTGAGGACAGAGGTCCGATTCCTGGTCTCTGGGCCTCATCCACTGCCCACAGACTCTTGCTCTTTTTAAAAGATTGGAGAAAAGGCTTTTGCTCCCCCCATACCCAGCCAAGTGGGGCCCGCCTGACTAGCCGTGAGGTTTCAAGAACTTGGCCGTGTCCTCCAGGCTGAGCGGAGAAGCCAGAGTGAGGTGCAAGCACAGGCACCCAGCCCATCAGGGTGGGGACAGACGTTACCTGCTGTATGGCCCTTGGTTGAAAGGCCAAGCGCATGATTTAAGTGACATTGCAACGGAGTGGCCGCACAGGGAACAGAGCTGAGCCAGAGACGCTCCCACAGGGAGACAGGGAGGGGTCAGCGCAACAGACAGCTGCCCCTGGGAAGGGAGACGGCTCCTCCCCAGACCCGAGCCCGCTCTCGGTGTCAAAAACACTGTTGAACCTACAAATGCAGGCCATTCAGGTGAGGCCGAGAAAACCCAAGTGGGACTTGGTTTCTTCAGTTTGGCAGTAAAGAGACTGTGAGGTCACCGCACCTGCCGCCCTGGCTTCCACGTGGCAGCCATCAGGTTGGCTCTCAGGCTCTGCCCACAGTTCAGCTTTGTGTATCTGGGGTGCTCCTTCAGGGGTGGCTTGTTCCAGCCTCAGGAGAGAGCCACCGCTTCACTGAGCTCCCGAGTCCTCTGGCGCCGCTCCATCCCAGGGCATCCTGTGCACGTCTTGGTCTACCCTCTTCCTCCAGGACACTGGCCGGATTTTATGCCTGATAGGGGCTGTGTCGGACAGAAAAAAACAACAAACCTTCCAGGTGATGGAATTCAGCTGTATCCAAGCAGACAGGGTTTAGGACAAACTAGGTTTTATCATGATTCTATAACAGTAAAATTTAAATGAATCATGGGACTCGAAGCAGAAATGATTCCCATGCCATCCATTTTGGTAGAAATTACTATTCTAGCTAGAAATCAAATTTTTTTAATTAAACAAAACGTGTTCCTAGTTGCTCCTCTTTTTTCTGATGGTAAGTCACCCTTCCCCTTCGAGAGGGTCACAGATTCACGTGCAGCTGTAGGGAACAATGCAAAGATTTTGTATCCCTCTACCTCGTTCCCCAGGGGCAGCACCTGCAGAACTGTGGCCCAGTGTGAGACCAGGATCTCCACGTGGACACGTTGAGGATGCAGAGCTGCTTCATCCCCACGGTGTTCCCTTCCCCCACTTCCCCTGAACCCTTAGCAGCTACTCATTCTCTTCTCCATTTGTATAACTGTCACTTCAAGAACTTGTATAAAGGGGATCATGTAATATACAACATTTGGGGGTTGGTTTTTTCCACTCAGTATGTTTTCTGGATGTTTGTCCAGTTTGTCACGTGGTCCGTTTCTTTTTCATTGCTGGGTAGTAGTCCACAGTGTGCGTGTGACACCGTTTGGCCATTTACTCATTGAAAGGTGTCTGGTTTGCTTCCAGTTTTTGACTGTTGGGAATAAAGCTGTTATAAACATCCATGTGAAGGTTTGGTATGAATATGGGTTTTACTTTCTCTCGAGTGAATACCCAGGAATGCCATTGCTGAGTCATATGGTGGGTGCATGTTGATTTTTCTTAAAGAAATCGTCAAACCTTTTTTAGAGTGGTGAACCATTTACATCCCCGCCAGCACCACAGAAGTCATCCAGTTTCCCCACATGATCACCAGCATTTGGTGGTGTCACTATTTTCTGTGTTAGTCACTTCGATAGGTACGTAGTAACATTTCATTGTGGTTTTAATTTACATTCCTCCGATGGCTAATGATGTCAAACATCTTTTCATGTGTTTGTGTGCCATCTGTACATCCTCTGTGGTGAATGTCTGTCACGTCTTTTTGCCCATGTTCTATTTGACTGTTTGGGTTATTATTTTTTTCCACCAGATGAGTTTTTCAAGTTCTTATATATATATATATTTATATTTATATTTATATTTATATATATTAAATGTGTATATATATACACATTTAATATATATAAATATATATTTATATATATTTAATATATATTTATATATTTAATATATATTTATATTTATATTCTAGATAATATATCTTTATTAGATACATAGTTTGCAAATATATCCCCCCAGGCTGCAGCTTGTCTTTTTATCCTTATCCTTACAGAGTAAAAGTTCTCAGTTTTGATCAAGTCCAATTTACCAATTCAATGTTTTTGAACATGTGGAGGATATTTTATATCATATTTGGAAGCATTCCAACCATAACATCTCCTAGAGTTTTATTTTCATCCTCTCCGACTCCTGGAATCCCATCTGTGCATGGGTGAGGTTGCTCTTGTGATCCCATGGAGACCAAAGCCCTCTCCATTTATTTTCTGTGTTTTCTCGGCCCCACTTAGAACAATCTCTACTGATCTGTTTTTGAGCTTGCTGATCATTGTCCTGTAATGTTCATTCTGCTGTTAAACGCATCAGTGAAACTTTATCTCCAATATTCCATTTTTTCTAGAATTTCATTCATTCATTCATTTTTAATGGTGACATTGGTTAATGAAATTCAGTAAGTTTCAGCTGTACACGTTAACAGTAAAGCATATATATGTTTACACTGTTTGTTCAACTCCCTTAGCTGTCACCACATATTTGACCCCCTTTATCCTGTCTACCACCCTTTTCCTTCCTCGCCCTCCCCTCTGGTAACCACTAGTCTATTATCCATGACCATGAGTCTCTGTTTGTTTGTCCTGTCCATTTGTTGCTTTTAGGTTTACGTCCCACATATAAGTGATATCACGTGATTTTCAGCTTTTTCTGTCTGACTTATTTCACTTAGTGTGATTATCTCAAGGTCCATCCATGTTGTCGGAAAAGGCATTATTTCATCTCTTCTTATGGCTGAGTAATATTCCATTATGTACATGTACCACAGCTTCTTTATCCAGTCATCTATCGTAGGACACTTCAGTTGCTTCCACGTCCTGGCCACTGTGCCAATGTGCAGTCCCACCAGCAGTGTATGAGGGTTCTTTTTTCTCCGCATCCTCTCCAACATTTGTTATTATTACTTGTCCTGTTGATTACAGCTATTCTAACAGGTGCGAGATGGTGTCTCATTGTAGTTTTGATTTGCATTTCCCTAATAGCTAGTGGTATCAAGCTTCTTTTCATATATTTGTTTGCCGTTTGTATGTCCTCTAGGGAGAAGTGTCTGTTCAGGCCCTCTGCTCATTTTTTGACTGGACTGTTTGTTTTTTTGTTGTTATTGAGTGGTATAAGTTCTTTGTGTATTTTGGATATTAGGCTCTTATTGGAGGTGTTGCTAACAAATATATTTTCCCATTCAAATGGTTCTCTCTTTACCTTGTTGACGGTTTCTTTTGCTGAGCAGAAGCTTTATAGTTTGATGTAGTCCCATTCATTTATTTTTGCTTTTACTTCCCCTTGCCTTTGAAGACAAATTCATAAAATCCTATTTAAGTCCAAGATCCTTGAGTTTAGTTCCTATGTTTTTTTTCTATGCATTTTATTGTTTCAGGTCTTATATTCAGGTCCTTAATCCATTCTGAGTTAATTTTGGTGTGTGGTGATAGACAGACAACAGTCTAGCTTCATTTTTCCACAGGTGGCCTTCCAGGTTTCCCAGCACCATTTCCTTCCTCCACTGTTAATTTTGGGCTTTTTTTGTCGAAAATTATTTGCCCATATAAATATGGGTTTACTTCTAGACTCTTGACTCTATCCCACTAGTCCATATGTCTCTGTCTGCTTTTCTGCCAATTCCATGTTTTGATTACTGTCACTTTGTAGTATAATTTGAAGTCAGGCAGAGTGATGCCTCCAGGCTCATTCTTTTTTCTCAGGACGGCTTTGGCAATTCAGAGTCTTCTGTGCTTCCATACAAATCTGATGATTTTTTTGTTCTATTTCTTTAAAAAATGCCAATGGGATATTGATGGGGATTGTATTAAATCTGTATAATGCTTTAGGTAATACGGTCATTTTAACTATCATTCTTTATTAGAGGTTGCATTTATCTCATGAAATATCCCATTTTAATATATTACATCCATTTTTTCTTACAAATTCTTTAATACACTTATAATAATTGTTTTAAAATTCTTGTCCGCTAATTAGAATAACTGCTCAACTATAAGTCTGTTTTTACTGATTGTGCTTTCTCTAGATTTTGGGCACCATTTTCCTGCTTCTTTGCAAATCCTATGACTTTTATGGTACTCCAGACACTGTGTAAAACTGATTTTCTTTTATTTCCTTTCTTTTGTCTGGCAGTTAGGGTGAGGGGCTGAGCACTAAGATTCTCTCTCCAGTCAAGTTGACCAGGGGCTGCTTTAATTAGACTAAGTTCAGGGCACTCAGCACAACCCCACCCCCATGCCCATTCTTCCTTTCTGGTCCAGTCAGTGGTTGAGCTGGGGGATGTTGGACTTGAGCCTCAGAAACAGTTGATTCATCTTAAGATGGCTTCAACTTCTGGCCGTTACCCTGGGAGCAAAGTTATCCCAAATCTCTCTACAGCCCGACTAGAAGTAGAATCTTCCCAAGTTGCTTTTAAAATCGTTTAGGTCCATGACGTCCAAAATCCCAGGATGCACTCACACCAAATTTCCCCATAACTGTGGAATCTTAGTGTATATTTAGTTCTGGCAGATTGAGGCTTCTGCTTGTTGAAAAAAAGCCTTGGACTGAAAGAATTATCCCTTCTTGAGTATGCTCACATTTCTTTGAGTCCGTTCTTAGAAGGCTGAATGATCAGCTGATGAAAATATCATATTCCTTTGTATGAAAAAGTGTGAAGCTAATCATAAAGCTTCATTCCCACCACCTAATTTCATATTCTTTCTTGTTTTATGTAAATGTCTTTGTATAAAACGCTACTGAGAGCGGCGTTGTGGTTACTTTAATTTCATCGCCGATACTTTTATATGGTTTCCTGTATTCTCAAGGGAGGCTAGAAGCCCTCGTCTTCTTTTAAGCTCCTCTTATGAATCAGCAGCAGTATGAATAAATGTCAGAAGCTCTTATTAAGTGGTTGACGTGGATGCCTCTGTTGCAGCATTCTTGTTTTAGGTGATGATGACTGAGCAGACTTTGTGATGGAAAATGCCAGACTTATAATGAAATTAAGTCCATTAATAATGAAAGAACACACGATAATGATAACATTTGTAGATACTCTGTGTCAAACTCTCTTAATTATTACCTTTTAGAGATAAGGAAGAGAGCATGGTTTGGAAGTCACGTCAGGGTTCAAGGTCCCACTCCTTTACTAGATGGGCATTTTTAGTGATACTTAGGGAATGACAGAATTGTGTTCTTTTTTTGAGATAATATTGCACTAGGAAGTACATTTCTAAGGTAGAGTTGTTTCTCCTCAAAACAAACTCTCTAGTTAGGCTAAATGAAGGTGTTTTTGTTGTTTGGTAAGAAAGGAAATTTCTTCATTCTAATATTTCAGGTTATGCTAACTGTTTTCATCAGATGAAGATAAAACGTAATTTATACTAAGAGAAAATAGTAAGCCAGAGTCCTGATGATTTAATAGAAACATGGAATTGCATTGCACACTGATGAAACATGACCAGAAGCGGTGAGAATGCATGTGTTCGTGGGACTGGGAGGCCCTACACGCTGGCCAGTGGTGACACTGGGTGCAGTGCTCCCGTATCCGGCGGTTGTTGGGTCAGTGGAAAGAGCAAGAGTGACACAGAGTGTAACCGTGCCTCGTGGGAGTGTTTCCAGTATGTCCTTCTTTAAGTTGAACACCAGCCAGGCATTTGGGGCTCAGGTGGAAAATTAGCTGACACAGACCCACCAGTCTGACCCCTTGAAGGATGTTCGTGTGGAGGTAGGCAGTTCTTCGGGAGAGGCGGTGGGTGAAAGATAAGTGAGACCAAGGCCTCGGTGTGGCCAGGGAGTTCGGAAGTCTTCACAAGAAGTGGTAATAGTGGCAGGTAAATTACTGGATTGTGGCCATCGTCACTAACCACTATTGACTGTCAGCATGTTGCTCTTCGGAAGGAATCAAATTGTCTGGTGACCTGAGATATGGACTGGAGGAGCAGGAAGGCCTGCAGGGTGGGGGGTTCGTCCACTTCCTGAAGGGTAACCTGCAGAGCGAGTGGCCTTCCATCCATGGGAGGAGAGTCTGCTTTCCCTCGAACACCCTCCTGTTTGACCCTCGTTAGCAGCCTGTCTTCTGGAGAGCTGAAGTCTGTCCTCCTCAGGATGAACATCCAGATATCAGGCCGGCCCTTCCACAGCATGGCAGCTGGCTCAGGAGCCAGTGTCTTTGTCACCTTCCTTCAGTGGCAACTCTCTAGAGGCTCCTGGGGCCCCCCAGCTGCCCTGGTCTCTTGGGGAGTCTGTGTGTCTGGGCAGAGCTGTGCTCTCTAAACCAGGCACACTGGACCATCATTCTCTGGGAAAGCATCAGCGCCACAGGTCTGCTGTGGTGCCACACCCCTGCCCTCTAGGGACTGGAAACCCTGAGGGAGGCTCTGGGAGAAAGGTGGTGCCTGTAGGGGCAGAAAACTCTGGGTCAGAACCCTGGCTGTGCCACTTACAATGCATGTGACTTGGAGCAAAGTCCTATATATCCTTTCAGCCTTAGCTTGCTCACCTGTAAACCAGGGTGGCACCTGACAGAGTTGTCATGAGGATCCGATGAGGCAGTTGACACATGGATTTTCCTTGGTAGCTGGCACACAGTAGGTGTGCAGAAAATGGCAGTCACAGGCAGGAGGGAGCAGCGCACACAAACCCAGTGATGTCTGTCAAGGGCCTCTTGTTGTCACATGGCACTAGGGAGGCAGGAAGGCTGGCAGTCCAATGGCTCCCTCCAGACTTTGTGCCTTTATACTCCTGGCCTCCTGGGGTGGCGTGTGGCGAGCACAAACAGATGCTACACAGGAGATGGGCCCTTGGCAAAGGCTGGGGCACCAATCTCTGAAATGACCGCTAGGGACCAGAGTTGGCTGACATAAGCGGGGAATAACACGTGGGAAGACAGGCAGGCAGAGGTGGCCCGAGGCACCTGGCGGAGCCTATTCCATGTCACAGCAGTGAAGGCCACGCATGATGGCCACAGGTGATGTGGAAAGCTTTCAATCTCATCCCCTTACCTCATCTCTTAGGTTAAAAACTGTTGACTGTTTTAAGGTTCCCCTTCTTGTAAAGTTGCTGGCTCAATATCTAGTTAACCCAACATTGAGTCAATTGGAAAAGAATGGGCAGAACATTGCACAGTAGCCCACTGACACTAACTGTCCCTTGCCAAGTTGTAGTTGGTTGCAGAGACCCTTGAAGGTCTCACGGCAAGTCTGGGTGTGCTTTGGCTTGCGTGGTTGAAGCTTCCACTTCTGTGCACTAACCAGCTATCGTGATTGGCACCAAGCTAGGCACACTGGCTGAGCACCCAAGGGAATAGGTCAGGGAAAGTTATTGGCCACAGTCTCAGGACTAGGACACTGCGGTGCCCCATCCACCCTGGCTCCCTGGTGTGCTTTTATGAGAGAATCCCCTGCAGACCCAGCCCCGCTGACTTCCCAGGCACGGGGCAGGGGGCAGCTTCTGTATAGACTTCTCCTTCTATCACCCTCCACCCATATTACATACTTATCTGTCCCATCTGGTTCTGCTATTGCAGATACTTATCTGAGCAGCATTCACGTGGTAAGGAGGCATGTGAGACATGTAAAAACATGTATTATCCTTTTATTTTAACTAATCCATACCTCCTGAAAGATGTGCTCCAAAATCTCGTTCTTTAAAATTAATATTTTTCCAGTGAATGTAGCACCCATTTGTCAGGCATGTTGTCCTTCCCCAGTGACAGTTTATACACTGGAGGTGAAGGTGATGGGTAAACTCCCTGGATCCTGGCCATGCTCCTCCAGGGAGTCAAAGCCAGAGGGCCTCAAGTGCAGGGACAGCCACTCTGCCACTGTTGTCCCTTGGCAGGCCATGCAGGAGCTCGAATGGGGACATGCCACCCCCCAATACAGTAGGTTCTTCTGTGACCTGACATCTCACTGATGTAAGGGTTTAGAAGGGGTTTTAATAACCACCCAGAGAGATGTATTCTTTTACTGCGCGACGCTGTCTGACACTGGAGGTCAGGGGACCAAGATTCAAAGACCAGACACTTGACATAACAGCCCAAATGTCCAAGTTTCCACTGAAAGTCAGTTGTCATGTCGAGAACCACAACGATCTCACACTGAATGAAAGAGGACAATCAGTAGATGCTAACAACGAGGTGACAGATGTTCGAGTTATTCGGTAAATTTAAAGAGGCCTCCATACAAGTGCTCCAGGGAGCAAATACAAACACACTTGAAACAAACACAAAAAATAGGAAGTCTCAGCAAAGAAACTGAAACCATAAAGAGCCAAATGGAAATTTTCGCATTGAAAAAGTCTATATATATATACATACACACACACACACGCACATATATGCACACTGTGCACACACACACACACAGTTACATAAATAGAAAATAGTCACATGTAGATATACAGACAAGAACTAGGTGTTCAGGAAAAATGAAAGTGATAGGAAAGCAAATGGAACTGAGATCGTCTGTGACGAGGTCGGTAGTGCTAAATGCTTTATTATTATCACCCGTATCATGTAACATAAATATATCATTATACGTTATTTAATTTAATTCTCACAAAATCCCAAGAGAGCACTGATATCCCCTTTCTATAGGGGAAGGCCTGGCAAAGTTGAATGGCCCACCCGTGTTCTCTCCCTGTGACCATTTTAGGTGGCTTTAGGGAGGCAGTAAACCTATAACCAACGCTGGAAGCTTGAAAGAAACCTCACTCAGGTCCAGTCAACAGCAAATACGGCAACTGGGTGGCCAGCATGAAGAGCATTTCCTGGGCCCGAGTGGACATGCAGCTTGTGCTGAGTGGTGGACAAGGACCTAGTGATGCACACCCCGCCGATCAAGCGCCATGTAAGGAGTAAGTTTGAGTTGACGATTTTTCTTTACCCGTAGAGGCAAGTGGAAGAGTTTCCAGGCTTCGGGGCAGAAGAGTGGGCAGATCAGATCAGTGCAGGAGGAAGGAAACCTGGTGAGTCAGAGGAAAGCTGTGGAGGGCTCTCTAAAAACCAGCACGGAGAAGCAGACGCCACTCCAGGGATGATAGAGACACACGGCAAGGGCAAGTCAGCCTTCCTCTTCACGAAAATGCTAACCATATGCCCGAGGGACACAGGCTGGCAGTACTTTCATTTAACATGTTCAACAACCATTTGGAGAAGGTGGCTCTTGTGCACACAGTCGTCACAAAAGGCTTCCGACATATAAAAGGGCCCAGCCATCAAACGAGAAAGTTCTCTATACGGACCCTCCTGTGTCATTTTCAGGCTGCCATCACGTCATGAGTGACATCCACCAACTCAGCTGACGAGGGCACGTGTGTGGATGTAGCGCATGCCTCCTTCACAGCTGTTTCACATGAGAAATGCCTCTGCGTCATAGAATCGTGAGAATATCCAGCGGGACAGAAGTGACGAGTCACACATCCGCATACACAAGCTAGGTCCCACATTTTGTCGAGCTCAGCCCCCAAGTTTCTGTGTAAATGGACGGGTTTCTATTGGAACTTACTGGCTATCCATTCCGTCACACACATCTGACTGGCAGGGCCTGAGCAGCCCCATCTGCCTTTTCCCACTAAGGAACGGTGCAAGAAACTGGCACACTTACAAGACTGATGGCAAATATTTTCTGCCATCTTTCCCACCCTTCACTTTGTTTTTATGGGAGCTTAAAGCCCCTCAAAGAGACACAGACGGCCTGGCGGACGGTTGGAATGCAAGTCCTGGTGATTTGCTTTCTTGATTGCATTATGGGTGTGTGTGTGTGTGTGTGTGTGTGTGTGTGTGTGTGTGTGTGTGTGTGTGTGTGCCTGCCTGCGGGTGCACGAGGGAGATGGGGCAGAGGGACTTCCAGCCCACACGGCAATTCTCCCCCGGGTACCACACCAACTGGGCACCTGTTTAGCTTTATAAACTACTCTTTCAGGACTGAAATTCTTACGGTGAAGCCTGTCAGTCAGCCACACTTCACTGTCAACTGCTTTAGCTGTCTCATGATGGAACTGTCCTCAGGCAATTAAGAAGCAGACGCGCCTCTGACGATGGCCCCACCGAATGCCAACTTGGATTTGTTTGACAGTGTCTGTTTCAGTTACCGACCACAGCGTACATATGGCCCTAAAACTGACGTAAAGCAACAGTTGTCTATCTCCTGCCACTCTGTGGTTGGGCCCCTGGGCAGTCCTTCAGCTGGTCTTAGGTCAGGTCTCTCCTGTTGTCACTGTGCAAAGGCCTCTTGCCCGATGGCACACATGCCCACCACCATGGGCTTTTGAGAGTGAAAAGGCGCTGTGATAATGAAGCACTGAGCAGTACCTACCTTGTCAGAGTAGACACTAGCTTGATCTTAATTCCATTTGCTTTTCTATCACTTGCATTTTTCCTGAATGCCTCCTTCTTGTCCATGTATCTATATGTGACTATTTTATATTTATGTAACTGTCCCACTCCAGGATTCAAGGTGGGGCTTTAAAGGGTTCATAAGTGTCACTTGTAAGCAGTGTGTCCACAGTTAGAACTCTGGCTCTGGGTCTCGTTAGATACAGAACCGGATTCTGTGGTTACACGGTGGCCGTGGCCACGTGAGTTCAGCAGAACTAGGTGTCCTAGATGATGACCGCACTTATATGTCCAGCCATAGCCCAACTGTGGGCTGAGGCCTGCATCCTCCTCCACTTGGCCTTTTTCCCTTCCACGGGCTGGACTGGCTTCCACCCAGCTGGTGCTCTCAGGGTCCTAGGAAAGCGAGGTGGCTGCTGTGAGGAACTCACACAGTGTCATTTCCTCCACATTCTATTGGTTGAGGCAAGTCTTGGCAGCTGGATGCAAGGATGACCCCAGTGCCTGGGCAAGACGGGGGCTGATTGGGGACGTTTCGCATTGGGATAAGGGGCCTGGAAAGAGGCAAAGAAACCTGCATGCAGAGTCCCAGGTATAGTGGGGGTGCTGCTGCAGGAGCATCTGTTGCACAGTGAACACAGAATGGCAGGCCCTGCGGAAACTAGGGTTTGCCTAGAGGCTGCAAAACTCTGTCATCGCCATCCTGGGCTACCCTACTCTCCCAACCAGAACGCGGAAAATATAGGGAGAGTCAGACAGAGGAGGGGAAGAAAAAATCTGCTGCAACTTGGCGGGGTGGAAAGCCAAACCGATGTGATAAATCTCCCCTGAAAATCCACGAATTAACACATCCACAGTGTGTCCCGTGCCCTCTGCGTGTTTCTGCTTTCTCTACGGTAGATATTCTCAAATTCCGTGCAGTGGAAACTTCCCGTGGCTCTTAGGTTTTTATTATTGTAAAGCAGGACTGTCCCTGCTTTGGCTCTGTTCTTTTTTAACTTTTCAGCAAGAATTTATAACTTGTTCATGTTCTTTTATTTTGAAGGGCACCTCTTTGTTGATATTTTCTCAAAAGGTGGTGAATAATTTTCTCTGTAAGGAGATGGTGGGTCACGCACAGGCAGGACAGGGGCCCCTACAATTCATACCATATTTATCCTTAAAATATAGAAGGCACGTTTGGTAAGAAAACACAATTTTGTAGTGCTTTGCTTAGTCCTTAAGGGCTCCCTTGTAATAGAAAACACTGTAAGTGCATCATCATCCACACTACATTAGCTAGTCAGGTTCATTTTGTGCTGACATCATGTTGTAAAAAGTCCCACAGTGCACCTCGGAGCCCCTGATTCCCAGCCCGGTCCCAAATGCAGCGGGGGCCCGAGTGCACGCATTGTGAGAGGATGACCATTATCAACATCCTCACAGGCAGAGGTGGGAGAATACTTGGGATCAGAGTGAGCTGCTCCTTCCATCTAGACCCTACTCACTTTGGGGTTCCTGTTGCAGCCTGTGACAGATGGAGAAAGTGAAAAGAGGGGTACTTTAGACAGCCCTCGAATATAGGCTTAGACGGAACCTTAGTGGTCCACATCTGGCATTCCCATCAGTGACCAGTCCTCATCAGAGTGCCAGGGCTGGGTCCCACCTCAAATGTGTGCAAAAAAGGGGACACTCTTCTGTACCAGCCACTTGACTCCTTCTTTCTAAGTCTATTTCATTTTTAATTTTAAAATTATAAAAATATTGAATAGAAACCCACCTGCTGTCATTTCTTCTTCTGGCTCCTTATTCTGTGTTTGGCAGAACCACGATTCCTTCCACATGACACTCAAAAGATGGAATTTCCTCTATGTGGAACATATGACAGAAATTGATGTTTCTCCCAATCCAGACCCAAAGGATAAATGATCTTGAGTGAGAATGCTACAGTATGTGGATGGCTCAGGGACTTGTTCTCCACCTCCTGGTTTTGAACTTTGTGGTTAAAGACTTTGAGAGTTGACAGATTAGTCAGGGATTTGTCAAGAGTATTAATTACAAACTTTGAAATCTTGGTTGGTGAAAGTTCATCACAGTGCATCTTGCAAATACGATCAAAGTCTTTTCAGTACTGATTTGATGCTGCTTAACCACAGTGTGTAAAGAATGAAGGTTTTCATTAGAAATTACTGATGCAACAGAGCACATTTTAAAGGAGGAGGCATTGTTCGACTGTGAAGACGCTGCTTTTAGCCCACGCGGCCCCCACCCACGGATTGGAGGCCTCCCACTGCCTCTGAGCACTTAACCACTGCAGAAGAGCTGTGCTGTTGACAGCACTTGTGTGGCCCAGCAGTGACCACCCCCATGAGGGTAAAGGTAGGGCTGGTCGTGTATTTGAAAAATCATAAACACAAATTATGAAAGCCCAGGTTAACTTTATGAGCAAAAAAATTTTATGGCTGAAAAGTTGAAAAATGGAGGCGTATAGTGTGTAGCTGCTGACTGGAAAGGATGGTAGTCCCTCTGCCCAATCCCCGTTGAGTTTTGCAAAGCAATCTGTTATTCTTGATAGCTTTTTCTCCTCTGAGAATTAAAAAAAAAAATGCACTGGTACCTAAACCGCCGACAATGAGATAAAAGAAATCCAGGACAGCGTCTCCAACGTCTCTGTCCTGCACCCTTCTCGCCCTCCTGTCTTTGCCTTATCCCCCCTTCCAGTGGTCCTCACAGTACACTGGAGTGTCGGGGTTCCTTAGTGTCAGCTGCTGGTAACTTCTAGAAGGTGCACAAAAGTGCCAATGCGAGTCCCTGTGCAGTCCGGCCACTACTGGGCAGCGTTTCAGGAACCGTGACCCACTGCCAGCCAGGCGTTGCCGGTGCGGGGGGGAGACAGCGCTGGGGAGAACCCGGCCGGTCTCTCTCCACCTGCTCAGACGCTCTGCCTGCTCACTTGCCTGTGTACGCCAGAGGGTGGCACTCCAGGCACTCGGAGGGGACAGGCGGGAGGGGAAATCGACAGCTCTCAGGCTGGAGATTGGAGCTCCCCGCCCGTCTGGAGCCTGCCCGCACCCTTTAAGGAACACATGGACTCGTGCCGGACTAGGTGTCACAGATCGGGGTCGCAGATAGAGAAGGCTCGCAAGGGCATTCCCGACCCACGGCCCCAGCCTCCTGGTCCCAGGACTCCCGCCGCCCGGTGAGCGAGTGCTTGGGGCCGGCATCCAGCCGTCGTGAGAGGTGCAGCACCTGACCTGTCCCTGCGTGTCGTGTTTTGCAGTTGCTGGATTTGTGTGACCCGATGAAGAACGACGCCGAGGGTGACCTCCGCTTTTAACATTCCGCACGCCTTCCTGCAGGCACCGATCGCTGGACAGCCAACCCGCGGGCCCCTTGTGCTTTCTATCCCGCGCCACTGCGGCCCAAGCCGGCGGCCAAGTGATAGCGGACGTGGTGGCAAGGTGGTGGCCCGCCCGCGGCTGCCTCCGCGTCGCTTCTCTGACTCCCGGAGCGGGGGCGGAGGCCCGGCGGGCTCTTGGTCCCGCCGAGGCTGGCGAGGCGCGCGCCAAGCTGCGTCGCAAGGGGTGCGTGCGGCGCCGCGCCCTGTGCCCCGCCGGCCTGCGCCGCATCCCCGGCTTCGGCGGGTCCCCGCACACGGGGGCTCCGTGCGGGCGCGCCCCGCGCCTCCGCGCCACCCAAAGTCTCCGGCTGGCAGCGGTGACTCAGATTCCCAGTGACTGACAGCCCGTGGCGCTGGGTGAAAAGCAAAAAAAAATCAAAGCACAGAAATGAACCGTCCGCGGGCAGGAGTCCGGCCCCGAGAGCGAAGCGTCCCGCGGCGAGGAGCGCTCGGCCGGCCCGACCAGCCCACCGCGGGAGTGGCGGGGCCTCCCCGCCGCCGCCGCCGCCGCCGCACGCGCTCGCGGAGCGCGGACCCCGGGGTAACAAGGAGACTGGGCTGCGCGAAGGCGCCCCGCGGCTTGCCAAGGGCGGCCGGCGGGCCGGGGAGGACGCCGCCGTCTGTCGGCTTCGGAACGGGGAGAAGCCAGCCCGGCGACGCCCGTGCGCCCGTCCGGCCGCGACTTACCCTGCCCCGGGACCCCGGGCCCCTTCGGCCCCAGCCGTCCTCCGTCCGCTGCTTCTCCTGCCGCGGGGAAGGCATCGCTTGTGTCGCACGGCCCGTCTGGGACGCGCGCGGCGACCCGCCCCTGTTTTCACGCCCCCATCCCCTGGGCTCGGCTGTTTTCGGGGGCCTCGGGCGGGGCAGGAGAGGTTCGCGGTCACCCGCGCGGGGCGCCGGGCCCAGGACCCCCAGCACGGCCTGGGTGGCGTGAAGGGGTCGGAGCGGTCCACCGTCGCTTTCACCGCCCTTTGCTTTCCAGAGGGTCCGCCAGGTTGCTGGAGCGGGCGGCGCGCGGCCGCGGAGCAGACCCCGCAGGCCTTCTGCGCGGGCCCTCTCCGGCCTCCGCCTGCGTCGCCCAGGCCCACGGAAGGACGGAGAACCCGCACTCGGGGCGGCGGGGGCTCCGGCGGGCGGCGGCTCCGAGGCTGGTTCCCGGAGCTGCGTCGGGCGGCGACAGCGTTTAGCTCGCCTGCGGCGGCCACCTCCGGGCACGGGCGCGCGTTCCGAGCCGCCGCCGGGACCGACCCCCCCTTCTGCGTTCACTCGGCCGCTCCCGCCCTTCCCTCCTGCAGCGAGATCCCCTCCAGGAAGCCCTGGCCTCCGGTTCAGCTCTCGCCGGGGCTGCGCCGAGCCTTTACTCTGGGGCGGTGCGCCACGCTGCCCTTCCAGATCTGCTTACGAGCGAACAGTGACCGCGGTGGCCGGTGGGACAGCACTCTCACAGGGTGCCGAGTTACGGCAGCCCCTAGACTGTACTTCTTAAATGCGTCTAGCGTGGGCTCCCCGGCGGCGGGAGTCCCAGCTCCCGCCCGACCTCGTGTGTCAAAGCCGGGGGAGCGCGGCGTGAGGGCGCCTGGGACACGCACTGGGAGGAGGGGTCGGGGTGCGGACCCCGAGGAGGAGGAGGAGGACAGGGCGCGCAGGGCGGAAGGGTAGCGAGTACCGCGCGCCTCGCCGCACTCTCCACGCGCGCCCCAAACCCGCGGCCACCTGCACGGGCCTCAGCACGCCGAGGAACGGTTCTCCGGCGGTTCTGAGCCCAACAAACCTTCCGGATCCCCAGCCAGCGGGGGCACCCCTCTGCCTCCCCCCTGGCAGCCGCGGCTCTTCTCGGCCCTTTCTTTTTTCTTAAAGTACATTTTCCCCAAGTCCTTTTCTCCTTTTCCTATTTTACCGAAGCCCGGTGCCTGCTCGCTTCCCGCCTGGCGACCCGGTCTGCGAGAAGGGGCCTCGGGGGTTGCTCGGCACCCTGTTCTGGTCTCTGCCGCTAAGGACTTCACCTCTTTGCGGAATCCGGAGCCGGATAAAGGCTGGGTGGCTCTGCGGGTGCAGTGAGGAGAGCGCCTCGGAGTGCCGTGCGAGCCAGGGCGAGTAAGAGGGGCAGCCTGCGGCTCGGCCCCGCCGGTGTTCCGGACTCTGGAAGGGGCGATGGCGCGGAGCTCCCCGTTACACCGGCCCGCGCGTCCTGGAGGACCAGCCCACCGTCGCGCCTGCCCCGGGGCGCCCGAGAGAAACTCCCGCAGGCTGCCCAGGACTTCGCGGGCGGGAGCGTCCCGCGGGCTCAGTGTGCCCGGAGCACCCCCTCCGCTCCACGCGCTCGCCGCCGCAGCTGGGTGGGGGCGGGGCGAGGGCGCACACCGGGGTGGGGGATGGGTGCGCACACAGCCGCCAGCAACCCGAGTCCCTCGGTAAACACGCCCGGCGGGGGCTGGGCGGGCGGCGCGCCCCGCGGGCCGCCCCGCCTTCACCTGCTGCAGCCTACACGCGCGGGGGCCGCGACCGGAGGGGCGGGGGCGGCCGGGGGGCGGGCCTTGGCGGGGGCGGGGCCCACGGCGATTGGGCGCGGGCGCGGCCGCCGGCCGGAGCGGGGCTGCAGGGCCGTGCAGGTTTCACTTCGCTCCGCGCCGCCGCCAGGTCTCGAGCTCGTGCGGTCGCCCGACCCGTGTCGCCGCCGCCCGCGCCGCCGTCGCTGGGTCTCCGCGGTCGTCCGGCGCGCCCCGCCCCTGCGGCGAGCATCGCCTCGGGCTGCTCGGTTTGCCCCGATCCCGCCGCACCGCCTCGGCGCCTTCCCCGGGCCCGCACCCCCCAATGTCTGACTCTGACTCTCGGGCTGAGAAGCGCAAGGTGAGTGCCTCCGGGGGCCGGGGCCGCACGCGCCTCCTCCCGCCCGCTCCCCGCGCACGTGCTGGCCGAGACGCTCGCCCGCGTCCCGCCGGGCGCGAGGCGGCGGCCAGAGCGGGGCGGGCCCCTCCCCCGGCAGGTCCACCTCGGGAAAGGGTCGCGGCGCAAGTGCCGCCAGGCCGGGGTGCGGGCGGGGCGAGGCGGCGCGCGCCCTGGGCGCCGCCGGGCGCTGGGGCCGGGCGGACCCCCAGCTCTCGGGCGTGCGGTGTGAAGGCGGGGTGCGGGAGGTGCGCGGAGCTGTCGCGGGGTGGCCGAGGAGCTTCGGCGTTTCCTTGTGTCCAGCCAGGCCCGGGGTCGGGGCCGCTCGCGCCCGCCCTCTCGGACGGGGCTCGGGGCCCTGCCCGGTCTGCGGGCGCCCGCGGACGATGCCAGCGAAGGGCGGGGGCCGCGCGGCGGACGGACGTGGACCTGCCCCGGCCGTGGGGCCGGCGGTCTCGGCGGCGCGGCCGGGACGCGCTGACCCCGGGCTGGCTGCCCCCGGGGCGCACGTGCGGGGCCTGCCGCGGGCCTGGAGCGGGCCGGGGCCGGAGCTGGCGGGGGGGGAGCGGGGTCCGAGGACGGCTCGCGGCCCCCGCTTTGTGTCCGTGGGGCCGGCTCCGGGGCGGCGGCAGCCGCCGGGGCGAGAGCGGGGCCGGGCCGGGGGCCCGGCGGGGTGGGCGGGCCGCAGGGGCGCGGGGCCCCGGAGCCGCGGGCGCCCCGGCCGGCGCCGCGCGGGGAGGCGTTTGTCAACAACCGCGTCGCCTCGGGCGGCCCGGCCCGCAGGCGCCGCCCCCGCCGCCGCCGGCCATTGGCGGGAGCGCGAGGCCGGCGCGCGCGGGCCAATCGGGGGCCGGGGCCGCGGGGAGGCGGCCGGGCCCGCGGCTGGGCGCGGAGCGCGAGGGGAGGAGCGGCCGCGGGAGGATGTCCCCGGCGCGCGGAGCCCTGGGCGGCCCGGCCAGCGGCGGCGGGCTCTGGGCGCGGGGGCCCGGCCTTGTGCGGCGCGTCGCCGGCGCGGGGACAGCCCGGGGCCTGCGGGCGGCCCCGGCGCGGGCGCTGCCGTCCGGAGCGCGGGGGCGGACGTGAGTCTCGGCCTGCTGTCCCGCGGAGGAGGGGTCCGCGGGGCGCCCGGCGCGCCGTGCCGCGGGCTTGGGGCGCCCGGGCCGCTCCGCGCCCCCCGCCCACCCCCGAGGTGTGCGCCCGGCCGGCGGCGGCCCCGGGGCGCGCGCTGCCGGGGCTGGGGCGGGCGCGGCGGGCCGCCCCCGCGGGAGGCCGGGCGGGCTGGAGTTGCAAACTCTATTGTGACGCACTTACTACGACGGGAGGCCCCTGCCAAGCCTCGCAGACTTGCTGCCCTCAGCACTTTCGGCAGAACAATGGGGCCGGAGCGGGGAGCGCGGCCAGCCGCCTGCAGCCGCCGCCTGCGCGCGCGCGCCCCGCGCCGGGCCTGCCCCCGGGCCGCCAGCCGGCCGGGCCTAGGGCTCGGGCCAGTCGCCCCCAGCGAAGCCCGGGGATGGACTCGGTCACGCTGCCTCTCCTAAAACTTCTGTGTGTGTGCGCCTGCACCAACGACACGAACCACTGAGTTGCCCCTGTATTTTTGGTGGCCAGAACTCCCCCTCCCCCACGCACACTCAGAATCCCTTTGTCGTTTCGGATTTGTTTTTATCCTTTCGGGGAAGATGGTCAGAAACATATGCAGTCAGAACTCACTGTTAAAGTATTGGGTGTTGATTTTTAACAAGTAGGTGACAGCTAACCTAGTTACTTGTGATAATTTTTTGCTTCGGGTAATTTTCGTTTTTATTTTCTTTGTAGAAAAAAAGACCAAATGGCGAAGCAACCTTCCGATGTAAGTTCTGAGTGTGACAGAGAAGGTGGACAATTGGAGCCTACTGCCCGGCCTCCACAACTCAGGCCTGGGGCCCCTGCCTCTGTGCAGATAGAGCCGCAAGGTAACCTTGAAGGCGAAGGGGACCGCTGCCCCCACGGCAGCCCTCAGGGCCCGCTGGCGCCGACAGCCAGCCCTGGGCCTTTTGCTACCAGATCCCCACTCTTCATCTTTGTGAGAAGATGCTCCCTGCTGTCACGGTCCTCCAGTGGGTATTTCTCTTTTGACACAGACAGGAGCCCTGCACCCATGAGTTGTGACAAATCAACACAAACGCCGAGTCCTCCGTGCCAGGCCTTGAACCACTATCTCAGTGCCATGGGTAAGCCTCTCCGGGAAGGGGCCTGCACCGTGCTGGCTTGGCGGTATGCCCAAAGGCTGCACATAGCATCTGCAGCCGCTTTTAGAATTCTGTCACTGAGTTATTCCATGTTTTGGTGGGAATGCAGGATGTATCCAATACAACATCAGACCAACATTTCAAAAATATATATCACCACGTTTTGTGTCAGCGATAAGTTTTGAGGTCCAAGCATCAGCTTTATTAGGCAGCAAAGCGGGAGTCCTGCTGCCTTAAGTGTATGACATAGCTTGTTCTCACTGCTGGGTTTACTTATTAATGACATTCTACTTGGTAGGGACTTGGTCGGTTATAGCAGGAAGCTTAACATAACTGGAAGTGTCAAGGAAGAGTTGAGACAAGTGACTCTATTCCAAAAGTGACTTTAAAAAATGAACTTGTTCACATAGGCAGTGCCAACATAGTGCCACAAGTGTGGTTTTTTTCCCCCTAAATTCATTCTTCATTGGACTTACTTTGTTTGCTCAGAGAGCTTGGATACTGTCCTGATGAGCCTAGGCTGTGGATCTTTCTTACAGTGATTAAAGGCAGTTTTAGGGTCTGAACACCTGGCAGTACCACCAGTGAGGGAGCTGACCGGGGGAAGGGGCATTAGGGTAAATGGAGAGCACTTACCCCTTCCAAATTGGGGCTGCCCCCAGCTGCAGCTTGCAGGGTGTGGTTGCTGACTGGTGGGTTTTCCTGTTTTGCAAGATAACAAGGCAGATTGTGATGCCAAATGTCCTGATGTTCAAATACTGGCAACTAATTTGGAACATTGAAAATAAGTGTATGAGCCAAACAAAAACATCTGCAGGCTTGGTTAGATCCTCAGTCCTCTGGCATGTGACTTTTAAGTATGGCCAGTGAGGGGTAAGCATGTGGGTTCACATAGGGAAGACCTGTGTCCCCATCAGGGTCCATCAGGTTCTCATTTACCACCAGCCTGGATTAACTGTGCATTGACTGGCAGGATAGCATTACTGATTTAAAAATCCAGTATCGATTCTAGTGAAATGTAGGTGACACATAGTCACCAGAGGAGACAACTGCTGGAACACAGTGACAAATCTTGAATTTGCAAATTCTGTAGGGATCTGTCTCCATTACTTTCAGTGAGGTGACAGCTGCAGGTCTGTCCCCATGTCACAGGGAAGGAACTTCAGAAGGTTGGTTACTTGCTTGAGGCTGGGCACCCCTGGGACATGGCAGGCAAGAGTGACAGAAACTCTAGCAGCTGTGTGGCTCCATGTATCCTAAATGCTGAGAGACACAGTCTGCTCTCCTTATCACAGGTTTCAAACCAAGGAGTTAACTAACTGCAAAATGGAAATATTCGGGGGGCGGGAGAAGGAATCCCAGAAATTTGCTAAGCACTGGGCCGAGTCCATGTGCATGAAGTGATGGGTAGCACATCGCGCCATCACCTGTGCAGGCACAGGTAAAATGCCACCTTCTCTGTGACCCTGTACTTAGGGAAAGGAGCTGGGAATTTTATCGCTGCTGTTACTGTAGTTACCACTGTTGCTCCATCTCCTGCAAATGTTTACCTGCTCCTGAACATGATGCTGAGTGAACCCATAGCCTTCCTGCTCAGTGAGTAACAGAGCTCAGTGGTGTGTGTGTGTTTAGAAAGCTGAGTGTATGAGGAGTCTTGGGAAGCATCAGAGTTTTTCAGTGCAGACCACAACCCAGTCTCTGCAGGTGGTGGCTTAATGCACTGAAATAGTCCCTTCTTCCCTGTGACCAGGATCAGCGGGTGAGCAAGTGTTTTTAAAGTAAGGGCAGGTGACGCACACTGCAGCCAGCTCATTATAAGGTGTAGGACACTGTTACTTGAGATGACAGGTGTAGAGCTTTAACCATCACATCTAAATGATGAAGCAAAGTTATGGTTATGTCTGCGAAGCTTAGTAATGGGGCCTGAGGTGTGATTTTATGGCATCAGCTACATTTCAGTAGGTGAGTGTGTGATCACTGAGTGCAGAGGATTAAATGACGAGTTGTCAGGAGTGTGTCTGAAGTTAATGCACCCAGGTAAGTGTCAGGAGTAGGTCTTGGGATATTGCTTGGGGTGAGGCTGAGCTGGGGTGGGGATAGCAGGGACCCTAGTGGGTGGAGAGGCTGGTCAGATGTGAGTGGGGTAGAGAGGTGTAACCTTTGTTCATGAATTTCTGCCTGGCTGATAGGCTGCTAGTTCAGGGCCTGAAATGTGCTGACTCAGTGAATTCAGCCCCTTCCCCTTTTGGCTGCGTTTGGTGTTCCTCACTCAGCCTTTAAGGTTGTCAGTGGCGCTTTCTATAGCTTGTTGCAGAGTGCATTTTCACAGAAGTCTTTGTGGTCTCTGAGGTGGGCAGGGGTGGAGGCTGGGAAGGGGTTCCACCTCAGCCAGGGCGCCTTCACCCAGCTGGTTTCTGCTCAGAGACTGGGGTGCAGAACAGTGCGGCAGGTGTCATCATCCTACACTGTGCCCCACTGAGAGAACGCTCTGCATGGGACGGTCTGGCAGCTTGGTGTCCGCACCTGGAATGTTTCGTTTTTTCTCTGCATCCCTGGTTTTTCCTTGGTGCATTTGAAGAGCGTTACGTTTGTCGGTGAGGTGACTGCCTTTTCACTTCAAGATTAGTCCCCTGGTGCCCCAGGGGACAGAGTGGGCAGATGGCCCCTAGGGAAGACCTAATGGTTTCCGTCGGAACCGCTGGCACTGTTGGCTGGCCGAGTGCTGGTCCAGGTAAGTACGCTTGGGCCGGATGTGTTTTTAATCCGAACTGTGTACGAAATGCTGTGGAGTCACACTCGAAAGTGCAGCCAGTGCCACTGCAGGGGCGTGAGAAATTCAGTCATGGTGGATGGACACTATTGCTAAGCTCATGTGTCATTTTGGTAAGTGACTTGGACTTTGTGTTCGTCCATGCCGTGTCAGGTTCCCAGGTGGGAGCTAGTTGTAGGGCTTTGTGTCCCTCACCATCTTGGGGACGTGCCCCATGGAGCCAGTCCTTCAGGCTCTGAGCTCTCTGTGGGGATGCACGATGGCCTGTGAATCCCAGTGAGAGGGCTCGATGAAGAGGAGACGCCAAAGACTCTTGGTCGTTCAAGCTTTGCCCATTAGTCCTTCCAGAGCTGCCACAAACATCTGGTAGCAAGAGAAAGACCCGCGCCCCGCCCCGGTAGTTCGTTTGGATCTAGCATAAGGTGTGTTTTGCAGGTTGACAGGTGAGGTCTAGCTCAGCACAGGCCTCTTAGGGAAGCAGCAGTGGCATTGGGACTTCAGGTGGGGCTCCTGCAGCTTAGATGAGAAATCACTGTCAGGCCACGGGAGTGGGGGTGGGGGTTGAAGGCTTAGGATGTAGAAGAGCGAGTAGACTCTCCCAGTTGCTTCACGTGAGTTATGTGCTCTGGGGTATTTTGAATATGTCGAGTGAAATTGAAAATGCATTTTTTATTACGGTGAAAAACTCAATGTAAATTTGGCCGTCTCAACCATTCCTAAGTGTACAGGCGAGTCGCATTAAGCACGGTTAAATGCTATGCAGCCGGATGCTCAGACTTTCCCATCTTGTAGAACTGAGGCTGCATCCACTGAACAGCAGCGCCCCGCTCCCAGCACCCTGCCTGCATGTCTGTCTGCGTCTCCGAGCTGGACTGCTGGGGGACCGCATGTAAGCGCTTGTCCTGTGGGCGACTTCTTTCTCTCAGCATAGTGCCTTCGCGGTTCGTCCACGTTAGGATCAGTGTGAGAACGTTCTTTTGTTTTAAGACGACGTTCCGCTGTGTGTGTGTACACACGTCTTCACCCATTCGCTTCCCACGGACGCTCGGGCCATTTCCACGTCGCGGCCGTTACAGACAATGCTGCCGTGAGCACAGGAGCACAGAAGCCTCTCCAAGATGCGGGGTGGGCCCGGGTCGTACTTTTCAGAGAAACACTGAGAAGTGGAGCTTGTGGGCCATGTGGGAGCGCCCTCCACGCCGTTGTCCGCAGCGGCCCCACCAGTCTGCGGTCCCGCCAGCAGGCATGGGGCTCCCTTTCCTCCACGTTCTCACCAGCTCCGCTGTGTTCCGTCTTCTTCCTCTTTTTCCTGCTGGTGGCCATCCTGGTGGGTGCGGGCTGGCGGTTTCGATTTGTTTCCCTCACAATCAGTATGTTGAGTATCTTTTCTTGCGTTTATTTGCCATTAAATGTATTTCTGATCTTAATTTTACCTGTTTCTTTTTACTTAAAATTTAAAGTGTGGCTACTAGAAAATTGTTAGAAGAGGCCCGCGACCGGCACCTGTGCGGTGGCACCAGACACCGTTCTTCCCACTGGGGACACATCATTCTGGGGCACTTAATCCTTGGGTTGCTGTGGACTTGGGATTGGGAAGGCAGTTCACCCCGTCTTGTAAGCCCCTTAAATATCGGTGAGCTGTGTAGCTGGCTGCCCTCCGATGTCAGTTCTGTGTCACCTCTTCAGGCTCGCAGTACACGTGGGTTTAAAAATGGGAAGCCAGTGGTTGGCCACCTCCAGGTCGCCTGGGCTGGGCAACAGTGATGGTCTTAACCTGTGACAACCTGGTCCTGTCCTTCAGCAGTTGGGACACCAAGGCAGACAAGTATCGTTCGTAGGTCCTGAGTGACGAAAGAAAAACATTTTCTTTCCTGGTTCCAAACAAAATTTACTGATCCATAGCTGTCTAGACTTTCAGTTTTACATCTTTTTAAGAAACACTGTGCTGAGATGATTATATTATATGCAGTTGTAAGAGGTCACGCAGAGAGACCCTGTGTGGCTGTCACCTGGCTCCCCCAGTGACAATGCTGTGTGTTGATGGTGACCAGTCACCTTGCTTGGGTTTCAGAGGTTCCATGTGTACTGTGTGTGTGTGTGTTTACTTCTGTGCAGTTGTGTCACGTGTGGGCCTGTGTCGTCACCACAGTCATGCAGAGCAGCTCTACCCCTAGGCTGCATTTTTCACGGCCATAGCCACCTCTACTCCCTGATCCTTGACCTGTGTCACCTGTTGTACTTTGTACACTTATCGTTTCACACACGCTGCCGAAACAGGTCAGACCGTGGGTGACCTTTTGGGGCTGCCTCTTCATTCCGCATGCTTCCTGGTGACCCCCCGCCTGAGCCAGGCGTCTGGCCGTGCTTGGTGCTCCTTGCTGTGTGCCGCTCTACAGTGCGGTTGGACTGTGGCGTCACTACTAAAGGACACCGTGGCCTGTTGAAGGACACCTGTGATGTTTGCAGGGACCTGGCACAGCCGGCCCTTGGGGAGGGTTTGCTGGCTCACGCCACATGCCGCATACTGTCTCTTGCTCTGTCTCCAGGCAGTGGCCAGTCAAAGGCTGGGTGCATAGACTTGTTGGTCAGGTCTCTGTCTGGTGACTGGCCACCGTGGCTCCCGCAGGGCAGGAGCTGTGAACAGCTGTGTCGTGTGAACAGCGGTGTCAGCCCCTGGGGTAGATGCCTGGCAGCATGAGGGTTGGCTTGCGCAGTAGTTCCGTTTTTTAATGACCCTCTGCCCTGTGCGCCGGAGTGGCTGTCCTCGTCTCATTCTTGCGGTGTGCAAGACCTGGCTTCTCCACGTCAGCGCTGGATGTGACCGCTAGCTGTTGTCGTAGCCAGGGATACACACGGGATGAAATCCCCTCGTAGCTGTAACGGGCACTCCCCGGGGCTGACTGTGAGCACTTTTCATGTTTGTTTGTTTGTATCGGGTCCTCAGGGAAATGGCTGTTCGTGTCTTGCTCGTTTGTCTGATTGTGATGTTTGGGTTTCTCACTCCTTTGAGTTTCGAGGGCTCCTGTGTGTTCAGATTCAAGGCCTTCGTCAGATATGTGATTCACATGTGTTTTCTCCCAAGCTTACGTTTTCACTCTTTATATAGCCGACGTCTTTAGTTTTGGTGAAGTCCAGATTGTCAGTTTCCCTTCTATGGGTCACATGTTTGGTGTCCCAGAATCTTACATCAAGCCCCAGGTCCCAAAGGATTTGCCCTGTTTTTTCTTTTTCCTCAGTGTTACGGCTGTGCACCTGAGGGTTAATTTGTAAGGTGCGAGGTTCAGATTGATGTCTGTCGTTTCCATCCCCGTCAGTCGAAAAGTTGACCCCCTCTCCATGTTACTGCTTTTCTACCTTCGTCACCTGAGTTTGGGCCTGTTTCCGGTGCTGCTCTGCACTCTGCTGAACGAGGTGTCTGTCCACCGACAGCACACCACCACCATTGCTAGGGTCACGTGCTAGGATGGAATGATGCCTCGGACTCTGTTCTTCACCCTCCCCACCCCCAAACTGTTTTAGCCTGGGTCCTGTGCCTTTTCACACATGTCAGAATAAGCTTGTCTGCGCCTTCAGAAAACCCGGTTGGGGTTTTGACAGGAACTGTGTTAAACTCTAGAGTAACTTGGGAGAGAACATGCACTTCGCCATGTTGTGTTTTCCAGTCCATGAACAGGCCTATTCAAGTCTTGACGTTTTGTTTCAGTTTTATCATTTTCAGCATAAAGCTCTTGCACGTGTTTTTCACTAGATTTCATTTACTTTAGGGCAATTATTAATGGTATTGCACGTCTCATTTCCGTTTCAGTTGTTCGTTTTTAGTGTATGGAAATGCAGTTCAATTTTGGGTGTTGATCTGGTATCCTGCAGCCTTGCTGAACTCGTTCTTTCTAAAGGTTTATTTGTTTTTAATGAATTTCTCGGGAGTCCTTTCTCAACAGTCATGCAGCCTGCAGGTAGTGGATTTATTTATTTTTTCTGATTGGCGGCATCTTATTTTTTCCTCGCCTTGTTGCACTGACTGGAACTTTCAGCGCCATGTCGAGTGGTGAGAACAGGCATTCTTGCCTTTCTCCTGGTCGGGGGAAAAGCCTCGTCTGTGACCACTAGGTCTGACAGTACCGTAGGTGCTCTTTAAGTAATGCAGTTTGTCTTTATTCATTGCTGAAAGTTCTCATGGGTGGAAGGGCCGTTTTATAGAGTGCTTATTGTGTAGAAATGGATGAGAGTCCATGAGTTTCCTACACGGATCTGTTGATGAAGGCGCATCACGGTTGATTTTTCCTTGTCAATTACGTCACGTGCCTGGGGTGTAGCCTCCTTGTTCAGGGTGACTACGCATTGTGTATGTGTGCGCCATTGAGGGTGACCCCACGCGTGAGTGCCATCACGGTGTCCTGTCCCCGGCAGCCTTGCTCAGCTCCTGCAGACTCAGCCTGTGGCTTCTCGTAGGGAGCTTGTCCAGGTCATTTTGGTCTTCCTCTTTCCCTGCTGTCTTCTGTTTTCTGCCTTGTCGTCTCTCCCAGAGAACCCTGACTTGTCACGATGTGCCTGAAGCAGGAGAATGCAGTTTTGGCATTTGCCTCCAGTGATGTCTCAGGCTTAGCTTGCTCCAGGACCCACTACTTCCTCTTTTTGAAGGTTGGGGTCTCCAGGGAGCCCTCCCCTGAGGCCAGATTTTAGATAAATTCATATTTTCCCGTAGGTCTTCCTCACTATCCAGCTTTCACATCTATACTGTGAACTGGGAAGACGGGCGTGGGTGGTCACGACCTCGGTCCCTGATGCCATATCTGTGCCCTCAGAGACCCTTCTTCGTTCTTTCTTCGTTGCCCATTGGAGTCTCCTTCCGCCTCCTGGTGTCTTGGCTGCCGTCTGCGTTTGAACTGATGAACGAACCATCAGATGTTTAACAATTTCAGTGTCTTCGTTGTCTGTGTTTGAGTCAGGTTTTTCTTCTGTGGTCACCTTGTATTCTCGGTGTTCGGATGCAGTCCTGCTTTGACACCTTCTTTCATTCTCGTCAGAGGTCATGTCAGACCCTTGCTGCTTTCTGCCAGTAAATTAGTGTCAGTTGTTGAATTTTTTCTGCCATTTTTCACTCCTCGCCCAGTTCTTGCTGGCTTTCTGTCCAGCAGTTCTTCGAATTGCTGACAGTGTGGTGTTGAAATCCCTCACTATTTATGATATGGTAGATTTGTCTATTTTTTCTTTAAAATGAATCAAAGTTTGCTTCATGTCTTTTGAGGCACTGCCATTTGGTGCTCAAAATTGTTGTCTTCCCGTTGGATAGATCCCTCTATCGTTGCTGTAAAGTCTACTTTATCTGGTATTAATGTAGTCACTCCTTTTTGTAAAAAAAAAAATTGGTGTATTAATGTTTATATGGTGTATCTTCTTGCATCCTTTCACTTTCAACCTACATACACTTGTTTTTAAGTAAGTTGTTTTTATGCAGTATATCTTCAGATATTTTATTTATTCCACCAACTGTGTCTTTTAAATGGTGTATTTAGACCATTTACATTTAAGGTAATTACTGATATGTTAGGGCTTAAAACACTGCCATTTTATTATCTTTCTGTTTCCTTTTTTTAAAAAAAAACAAACAAACCTTACTGTGTGTTATATGAACATTTTTTTAGGAGACCATCACTTTTATTTATAGGGCTTTTAAAGGCATTGTTTTTCATAGGATTTTTTTGGTGGTGGTTCTAGGTACTTTCTGTCATGCACCAGAATCAGTGGTGTCAGTGTGCTGTGACTTCAGCTGCCCTGGGGACACCTTGCTTCCCTTCTCGGTCCCTTCGCCTGCCCTACTTCTCATCCAGTTGTCTTAAATATCTCCTGCACATACATTGAGCCGTCATATCAGGGGGTGTTCTGTTTTTTATTCCACCATCAAGTGTCAGTTAAACGCATGAGAAGCGGGCTAGTCTGTCGTTCTTACCCCCATGTGTCCCCACTTCAGTGTCCCTTCCTTTCTGGAGTCCTGAGCTTCTGTCGCCAGTTCTGTCCAGAGAACTTTGGTCATTTCGTGGTGCTTGGCCTGCTGGCAGAAACCCTCTCAGTCCTCCTCTGAGAGAATGGCTTCATTTCCCCTTCGTTCCAGAGGGCATTTTCCCCGGGCGTAGCATTCACTGGAGACGTTTTTCTCTTGGCTGATTTTACTTTTTTCAGTGCTTGAAGAACATGCTGCTTCCTCTGACAGTCAGGGTTTCGGATGAGAATCTGCTGCTCCCAGTTGCTTCCCTGCAAGTAATGTGTCATTTCTGTCTGCTCTTTCAAGATTTTTTCACTGCCTTGTGGTCTCCATAAGTTTCATTAGGGTGTGTCTTGTCTTGGATTTCTTTGGGTTTATCCTTTTTGGGGTTCACTCAGCTTCTTCAGTTTGTTTTGTGCCAAGTTTGGGAAGCTTTTGGCCATTGTGTCTTTGAACACTTTTCAGTCCCGTCCTGTCTTTTTGGGGATGGCACTGTGGTTACATAGGCCCCTGGACTCTGCTTGTTTCCATCATGCTCTCTCTATTCAGGGGCAGTAAACTGTCCATCTGCCCTGTGATGTGCCCACTGACTGTCCTCTGTCACGTCCGCTCCACATTGAGCACATCTAGTGAGGTTTTGTTTTTAATTACATCTTCAGTTCTAAAACGTTGGTCTGCTTCAGCAGGGTGGGGTGCATGTTCAGACCCCCCGTGGCCCCATCGTTGCCTGGGATGTGTGCCCTCCACCCCGGCCCTGCTGACACCTGCAGAGGAGGCGGTAGGGACTGTCCCGGCCTGTTCTGAGGCTGGTGGGTAAATCTCAGCTCCTGTCAGCTTCCTGTCAGCCCGCCTCCCACCACTGTCCCATCACCAATACTGAGCAGGGTCCTCCACTCTCCTTACATGCCAGGGAGGTGTGGGCGTGGCTTGCTGCTGGGGGCCCCTGCTGACACCACCCTATCAGGGAAATGGGGCAACATTGACCCCTGGTCGGGGATCGAGGGCTGTGGCCCCAGCAGCAAGTATCAGCCATCGCCGGGGGATGGGCACCCCGCTTAGCCTACTGACACCTCTGCCATGGGACCAGAGCACCAGCTGCCACACACAGTGGGCTGGAGAAGCTGGAGGATCAGTCCCGCTCACCCCACTGGGACCACAGTGTGCTGCTCAACGGAAGTCAGACAGGCGTTGCCAGAAAGGTTCCTGGTTGCGTGCCATGTGCCCAGTCCTTCGGCTGGAAGAACAGGCTGTCCCTGGGGCTTGGTCCCTTGTGCCTGTCGGGGCCTCTGCAGCACCTGGTCCTGGGTGATTGGAAGTGATAAGGAGACAGAGCGCTCTGGCCCTGGGCCCCCGAGCAGCCTACTCTTGTCACCCTGTCAGAGTTCGCCATGGGGGCGTCTTACTAAAGAGGATGCAAGTGTGCAGTTGTGTGTGGGGGGCTGTCCTGCTTCCCCCGGGGCTGTGTGTAGGCTGTTAGATTTGAGGACGGACATCTGTTTGTGAAGGCCACTGAGGCCCTGCTTTTTGCCCACCTGATGCAGAACCTTGAGCTGGGCACTCCTGGTACATGGTCACCGTGCTATGCTGGACAGGGCTCCCTGCACACCATCCTCCTCCTCGCCCTGGCATTACCCGCACCCTGGAACTATGTCATCTGCATTCCTCCTTTGCTGGGTCGCCTCCCATTCTTGATATAACCCTCACGCGATGATTCCCAGCCTCTCACCTTCTGGTATCATCTGGTCCTTCTTGGTGTCTAGGACCAGTGCTGGGACATGTGCCCTAGGACTGCGTTCTTTCTCTGCACAGGTCCTGTCGATACAGGCCTGACATTGTCCTTCCTGCCCTCACCAACTGGGTCCTAGGTGTCCGCGCTCAGAACGTGCTCACAGACATACACAAGGGTGCTCAGCACAGCACCTCACCCTGGTCACCCAGCTATTGGCAGCCCCGCGGGTCTGGGAAGTTACCACTCCTGTGGTGTTGGACCATGGTACCATTGTCTGAGTGGTGTCAAAGAGAACAGTGACATTGGGAAATGCTCTTGGCGTACTGTTAATGTTAAAGAGTTACGGAGCTGTAGGTGTCACCTGAGGTCGCTCTATTTGTGCTATAACGAAATCCCCATGGACTGTGGGCTAAAGCCATTTCCCTCATAGTTCCGGTGGCTGGAGGTCAGACCTCCTCATTGTGTCCTTGGGATGGAACGAGCATGCTGGCTTTCCTGTCTCCTCTTATCAGGACACTGACCCCACCCTGGGGCTTCACCCCATGGCCCAAATCACCCCAAAGCCCACACCTCCAGATGTCATTGCACCAGGGCGTTAGGTTTCAACCTAGGAGTTTGGGGGAGGGGGCAGACATTTAGTTTGTGACAGTTGGGTGGGTGTTCAAGGAGTTTATGAGTGCAGCAGAAGGATAAAGACACGTCCAAGTGTTTATAGTGAAACTTTCTGCATTCAGGTTACGGGGGTCTTTTTTGGGTGTGTTGTCTTTTATTTGCAAAATCGTGTTAAGTAGCATATTATTGATGGAGCAAATCTGGTAGACATCCTGTATTTTAAATTTTGCCTTTAACTTTCATCTTCCCTTGTGGCGTGCCCAGCAGTGTCAGCGTGGCATCTTATGTCATTTGTGTGACTCACTATTGACTGCCATGGCCTTTATGTTAATAAAGGTTTCATCCAGGTGAGGTCAGGCTTTTGGCCATCACCAGGACGCAGGTGGGCGTTAGTCCCCTCATCTTCTCTTTGGGAGTCTGACTTTTATTTGGCAGAGTGGGCGTTTTACTGAAGCTTCCCCATCTGATAGGAGTCCCAGGTGGGTTCAGCACCCAGGACTGTGGCCGCCTTCCCGGCAGGGCTATGCCTGGTCGGGAGCAAGGTCTGGATGGAATCCTGGCATCCCTTCATGCCACTTGGGCAGATGTTAGTCACCGAGCACCTGTGTCCACATCCATCAAGTGAGGAGGAACATGCTTAGCTCCACAGGTCATGGGGACTTCTCACACAAGCTCACGGATGGAAGGCATCCAGTAGGGTCTCACCCACTCATTCCTCCTTGCTCCTAATGACCTGTCCCAGTCTTGGTGGATCAGTGTATGTGACAGGGATGGAATATTCTCTCCTGCTTCCCACAGGAAGAAGCTGTCGTGTCAGGAGGATAGGGGGTTCATCTGGAAACGCTACCACAATTCTAACCTGCAGGTCACGAAACAAGCAAAACAGAAAGGCTTTTCTAGAAACCAGCCTGGCAGGGGCGGGGAGGGGGTCCCAGTCACCCTGCCACTGCCAGTTAGCTGTAGGTCACCCTGCGTAGAACCTCAGTGTCGGGGACACTTCGGGTTATGGAGCCGTGCCTGGAAACCCGCACCCCACCTGACTGACAGTGGCGTTAGAGCACTGGCGAGACACGCTCACTTGGCCTGGCAGAAACGACTCCTTGAAGACGACGTGTGTCTTTGGAGGGGAGGTCTGGAGACGGAGACACAGTGAACGATGCTTTCCTGCCATCGAGGATGCAGCTGTTTTCACAGTAGAGACAGGCTGCTCAGTGACAACAGTAGAAACGCTCTTTGCCTGAACCAAATAAAGAATTTAGAGCAGCTTTTCCTGGAGGAAGTTGCGCTCTGGCCACTGTGCTCTTACAGTGTGGTTTTCACTTCTGAGTGAACAAACCTTTCCTGGGAGCTTGTCGTCACATGCTGAGGTGACTGACTCGTGGATGCCGCCTGTCAGTATCAAACACGTCTGGGTAGGTGAGACTAACTTGTCTGTAAGAGGCAGGGCCGTCGTGGTTTTAAGTGTTTGCTAAGGATGGTTGGTACCTGGGTCCTGCAGGAAACCTAGGTTCACTGTTTCCTCCCATCTGCCCAGGCGGATGCAGGTCGATGGTGTGAAGGGCCATCCCTGAGCAGGTGCCAGGGTGCACAACCTCTGCATGTCAGTGGGCTCTCGTCTCACCTCCTCGTGGGCTCGCAGACGCGGGCCTATTGGCTGGGTGGGCTGTAGCTGCCAGCCTGGGACCTCGTGTCAGTGTTAGAGAGGGGACAGTTGGCATCTGGGTTGGAGTGGGCTTGCCCCGGCCTCGGTTCCCTGCATGGCCCTGATGGTTCAGCTTGGGTGAAATGCTTTTGGAGCTAAAATTGACGAAAAAGGAGAATCTGCCACTTTGGTCCGAGAGGGTATGTTTGCTCACCGACACGGTTCTGCACCGTGGTCAGCCGTCGGGCTACTCTGAGACCTGTTTGCCCCTGAATGTGGCGTCGTAGCATCAGCCGTGGGGGGCCTTGGTGAATACCCAGGACTCTGGGACAGGTGCTTGCTTTAGCGAAGAGGCCTGTGTCTCACAGACATGCCCGAAGGGGTTTCTCGTGAGCTAAACGTGCCAGCCTCGGTTTGTTAAGTGAGCGGTTTTCTGCAGAACGAGAGCCCTGAAGGAAGGACCAGAAGCCGCCTCCTCCCATCTGTCTACTTTTAGTCCCTTGAGGAAGTTCTTAACCAAGTGCACCTCCACGTGTGCGCCGCCTCCTTGCACCCTCTGTGCACACTGCCTCTGTGTGGCGCTGCCCCCAGGTGTGCCCTGTGTTAAGACATGCACCCTTTGGATCTGTGACTCACACCCAACGTCGATTCTGCCAGGCTCCTCGCGGCTCACTGACCAACGAGAACGCTTGGGTGCCTCGCAGGATCACAGCATTTCCAGGCTTAGCTAGAATTCGGGGCCCTGATGTGGTGTGCGGGTACCTGCGATCCCTCTGCGCGTTGGCCCGCTGTGGGGAGCTGGATGGATGTTCCACACGGGGAGTCTAGTGCTTCCCGGACCTCTCTGTTCTCTCCTGGCCTCTCTTGATGGAAGGTTCCAGCAGGCGGCCAGTGCACTCTCAGTTCCCCTAGAGACCGTCCACCTGGCTGGGGACAAGTGTCCTGTCCTCACAGAGGAGGTGTGAGTGAGCACTGTAGGGGGTCTGGCCCTGTTTTGTCTGTATGCACAGTGGCCTTTTTAGTACTTTTTGCCCAGGACAGCTGAGCCAGCAGTCCTGTGTCCCCTGGAGGACTTCAGGGAGAAGCAGTAAGTAATGTGTGACCCTCAAAGCCAGCAGCCAGCCAGCACAGGGCTCTGCACATCTGAGGCTCGTGCTGAACTGATGGTGCTGTCGCTGCCATTTCTTTCCCTCGTGGGGGACCAAGCACAGTCTCTCAGGTGACACTGTGGTTTGCAGGCTGGGCCTAGGGTCTTCTCTCAAATTGCCACCTGCACAGCTGTTAGCTGGAGGCCTGACTGGTTAGCATGGGCTAGACGGCGCGGGGGGACCTGGGCTCGGACCACTGTCCTGGGCGACCTCCCACTGTGCGCCCCAGCTGCTGCTGTGGCGCCTTCCTCTTGCTACTTCTTCTTTTGTTGCATTTCCCAGAAAGGCCTGCGGCTCGTGTTCTCACGTCCCTGAGATGTGGGCCACCCACCCGCTCTCAGCAAGAGTGTGCGTGATTGGGATGCACAGGCCCCTCGAGTGGTCTTGGGGGGAGCTGGCCCGACGTGGCAGACGTGTTTTTAAGGTGAGTGTGTAAACCAGTAGACGTCCAGTGTGATGGTCACGCCTTTGTCGTTGCATGAAACAGTGTCTGAGATCGCGGTGCAAAGTTTGTTTGGCTTCTGCACAGTTCGAGGTCAGCAGAGGCATTTGGTTTCTGTCAGGTGTCTGAAGTACTTGGGGGGGACGATTCCACGATGTCGCGTCCTGCTGGTATGTTCGCCACTCACCGTGTATCTGTGTTAACTCTGTGTGTAACACGTTAAGTTACACGAATAAAATTGGTGGGTGTTTGCAGGCTTTACTTTAAGAACTGCCTACGACATAGCCAGGTCTCTTCCTGCCCCACGCCTTCCCTGTCCCTGGGCTGAAACGCGCTGCTTAACACCTTGGTGTGAACTCCGGAGTGGTCGTCACCTGTTTGCTGCTGCCAGTGCTGAGTTTCGTACGGGAAGCCACCCTCGCTCCGGAATCGGGAATTTTCGTATTTGTCGTTTAAATTCTCATTTCCTCTCCAAGATCTGACTTTTGCCTAGGAACGGCACCTAGCTACCGAGAGTTAGTAACTTCGGGTTTTTTAACACTTAATATTTACGACACGGACTTCAGTGAATTAACGCGTGTGGTGCATATTTTCTTTTAAAAGATCTGTGAATAGGGTTTGCTTTGTACGGTTTTGGTGGGGTAAACGTTGCAACCAGCTACCTGGATAGGACACTGCCAGTAGACGGGTATGGGATTTGTGTCTGTCTGAAAGCAGGTTCAGGGTTGCTGTTCGTTTGACTGTACTTTGTTTTTCTCCCAAAATGAGGCGGCACGGTCATGTACCCTGGAGGCCTCTGACAGGGCTCTGAAGGTCTAAAGTGGTAGAATAGAGCTGAGCTGTCCTGGAGACCCAGGGGCTAGGCAGTGGATGGGAAGCAAGGACAGGGTCATGTCCTGTGTTCCACCTCGCTCCATCTAGGGCTCCATGATCCTGGAGCACACCGAGGGGACGAGTACTGCTGGAGGGTCCTCCATGGCTTCTCGGAAAGGGTGTGTAAGCAGGAGCGGGCTCAGGACCAGGGTGGCGCATGCGGTGGCAGCCTCACTGACCAGAAGGATGATCACTGAAAGGACGTATGGACTGTCCTTGCTATCTCAGGGGCCAGAATGAAGGTTAGGGTTGGGGGAGGAGGGAGTATTCTGTCCCCTGCAAGGACTGTGCTGCCTGCCGTGGAGAAAAATGTGCCCCGCTGCCCTGGGGGCCGCCACACATCAGCACACAGAGGCTCCAGCTCAGGTCTCGGTCTGGCGTGAGATGACCAGGAGTTAGCCAGGTATGTCCTTGGACATTCGTCCTCAGAGTCTGGGCTTACTCCTGGCATGTCACTGGCTTCTAGCAGATATGTCACCGTGTGTGTGGGATGCGCAGGGGAAGTGGCACCCCGTAGCGGGTGAGCATCTGGACCGTAATGCCTCTAGGTTCTCGGTGTATTGTGAGAGACAGTGGTGGTGGGAGAGGAGACACACCCCGCATGCTCGCCCCGACTTCTGTCCCACCTTGTTGGCGGTTCCCAGTGGTCAGCCTGGAAATTGATCAGAGCTGCATGTTGTGACTTCTGACTCTTGGCTCCATAAAGTGGTATCCAGACGCATCACAAGAGTGTAGGAGCTCTGGCTTCGTCCCTTAGCTTCACGACTGTGGCATTCTGTCCCCGCAGTGTTGGCCAAGCACCGTGTGAATTCATGGGGCTGCCTCGGCTGGACACCGTGCCCTGGGGGAGACACGGGCCCCAACGCCAGCCAGCCTCTCTGTTTCACTTCTAACCGCTTTCATTTTCATTCAGGGGCTTGGTGGACTGGATGGAGGACTTACCCCAAAATGAAACGGTGCAAGTGAGAAGTAGGCTGGGCGGGTGGCCTGGGGGTATGGCTGGAATGGAGTCTGGCTCACTGACGTCAGAACCGGCCGAGGTGGGGCTGCGTCTGTGAACTGACCACAGAGAAGCCTGTTGGGATGGCAGTGGCGCTCCGCCTCGGGGTCACTGGGAATCCTGGAGCAGGCGACGCAGCCCCACCACGCAGGTGGGCTTCCCAGAGCAACACTGGCAGGCTGGCTGATTGCGTGCAGGCTGCTGATAACTGAGTGGGTGGGTTTCTGAAGTCGCTCGCTGAGGGAAGTAGACTGTGGGGTGGGATAGGCATCCCAGAATTTACGTTTCCGTGGGAACGTGGTCACCTGCAGAGACAGTGCTTCCTGTAGCATTTTTTGGAGAAATTCCTTAGCTCCGGCTTCGGAGCCTACGAAGAAATGGTCCTGTGGAGGGTCATTTGTGGCTTTGGTTAAATCAGGCTCTGCTAGGGGACAAATGGGGACAGCTCCAAGAGGCCAGCCCCACAGCCTTTGCTCAGCACTCACCTGTTCAAGTGTTTTTTGTTATGTTTAAAGTCAAAGCAGTGTCTTCGAAGCCTTACATTCTGTGTCCCTTCGGGGACAGAACCCCTTTTTCAGTTCTGAGGTGCATGTTCGTTCACAGCTCGGTCCTTGTTGGTCCCTTTGAAATCGGACTGCACCCAGTCCTCGTTACCGAGCACCTGAGGACGGTGCAGAGTGCGTGCGTGTGTGCATCTGAGTCTGCTGTCCACTTCTGCGCTCCACCCCAGGGACCCGAATGGCCACCATCTCTCAGAAGCCAGAGCTGTACCCGTCTCGTCTCCCCGACAAGACTGCCATGGTGGCGAGTGCACCTGTGATGTGGCAGCCCACGGCACACGTACCTCAGGAGGTGGCTTCTCGTAGCCCCCACCCCACCCCCCAGAGCTGGGTGTCAAAAGGGAGGCAGTGAATTCCACAGTGTGAACTTTGAACTCTGTGCCTGGTAGCCGCAGGGCTAAGCACTGGGCGTTCAGGGAGATCAGGAGACTGGGCCAGCCTGGTGTGGTCCTCACTGTGCACTGACTGTCTAGCTTTTCGTCCCCACGCTGGCAGCGGTGCTGCAGAGAGCCCTTCCTAAGCCCCGGCCTGATGCGCTCTCAGGCACCCATGGCTACTGCAGTGTAAAGCCACCCAGGAGCTGTCACCTGATGTCGGTCCACATGAGGCCAGCTCCAACCGTGTGGGCTAGGGCAGTGGTCCCCAGCCTTTGTGGCACCAGGGACCGGTGCTCCTGTGAGCGTCTAACGCCTGATGATCTGCGGTGAAGCCGAGGCGGTGATGCTAGTGCTGGGGAGCGTCTGCAAGTGCAGATGAGGCTTCGTTCACTCGCCTGCTGCTCACCTCCTGCTCTGCGGCCTGGTTCCTCACAGGCCGTGGACTAGGGACCTCTGGGATGGGAGATGGTTCTGTAGCTGAAGCAGAACTATGTTATTAGCGCACACCTTGAACAACGCCCCCTCCACGCCTGCCCCCAGCACATGACAGGCCTGTTATGATCCTCGTGGTATTGTTTTTATTTTCCCCTCTGGGAAACGATTTACCAGTAAATGCTGGATTTTGAAATCCCGCTTCTAAGGATTTTGGTGAAAATTATGTGAACATCACGTTTTCCATGTCCTGTATGTTGGATGAGTGGCTTTGGCCAGAAAACTTTGCAGGGCATCCTGGCTCAGAGCAGTGTTGCAGGCTGGGAGCCGGCCTCACGTGGACGGACATCAGGCGACAGCTCCTGGGTGGCTTTACGTTAAAAGTGGTTTGTGTTTCGCTGTGCCCTCCAAGTGTCAGCAGTGCCCCATTCGTGGGTTAAAATGCTTTCTTAAATTTGGAAACTACACTCCCTACGGGTAAAAATGCAGCTCAGAGGAATTTCCCTGTGGAGGTTTCTGTGTCCGCATAAAATGTCCTGAGAGCCAGAAATGTATCTTCCCGCGTAGTAGTGAGAGTTTTTCCTCAAAGACCCATTTCACTGATCCAGTGTCAGTGTTCATGGTTGCTGGGTACCTTGCAGACAGCAGAGTGAATATTTGTGCTCTGTACTTGTCTTCCTTACAGATGAGGCAGGGCAGTGTAGGTTCACTTGTTTGGAAAGTGGACAGTAGTCAGGGTTGGGGTGTGAGGGTGAGTGGTATGGTTTTGAGCAGTCCCGGCCCCTGGACACCTGTCGTCATGTCCCCGGCAGTGGAACCAGGAGTAAGCAGACTGAGCCCTGGCTCTGACCAGCCCCGCCCTGGGCCGACAGGTCAACTCCTGAGGGCCATCTTTTGTCCTGGTGGGTGCACATATGACATGAGACCCAGAGGACAGTCACTAAGTTTAAACTGGTGACGAAGTTAAGAAAAGCTTCTCCCCCTCCCGGAACAGAAACTATTTGGTCACTTCAGAAATCATCATGGACGTTTCTGTTAAAGGAGGTAGCACACTGACCCAGACACCATTGTCAGCGCAGGAGAGGAGGCTTCTTAAACCCGGAGCAGAGTTGTCGCGTTCCGTGCACACGCTGTGAGTGAGGCTTTGCTTCAGGGTAAGTGCTGGTCTTGGCAGTTCAGGTGTCCAGATTCCGGCGGCAAGAACGGTACAGGCCTCAGAAGGAGGTACCAGTTCTCCCACAACCCAGACGGGGTGGGTGCCATTCGAGGCACCGGGCGGATCAGCCTCCTGGTGCAGCTGAAGTCCGCTGGCTGGCCCGGTGCCCTGGCTGGTTAGCATGTACTCGGCCCCTCCGATCCACGTCCCCAGCGGCCACAGCACTCTTCGCTCTTAAATGTTCTCTGGGGACACACGTTTGGCTCCAGGACCTCGGCCGTCTGCTTGGTGTCTCTTGGGGTCTCACCCGTGGACCATCACCCCAGAGTGACCGGGGATGCTCATCGAGGGCATCCTCAGGCCTCCTGCAGACACACCTCTACGTCAGCTTGCTTCGAGGACGTGTTTCTCTCCACATGTTCGTTCGTGATGGCAGCTTCTTTAAGCCAACAGGCCTTTCTCACCTGTAGAAGAAATGTCTGCTCGTCCCCTTCACCGCCTTCCCCCAACAGCTGGGCCTTTGTCTCCGGGACGGCTGGATCTGGCCATGAGGGGGCCATGCTTTGGTGAGGGTGCTGCTTCCCCTGGGCACTCGTCTTGCCATGCCGACCTCAGCCTGGACTGGCTCCTGGAGGTGCGCTGAGGGCTGGCCACCGTGTGAGCCCGACAGAGCCTCACAGCACATGCCCAAGCAGAGTGTTGCTGGGACTCAGGAGGCATGTAACCGGGGCGGGGAGCTGTGTTTTGTGTCACATAAAGCATCAGATGTACTTAGGTATCCTTATCTGGAAGAAACCCAACACGGCATTGAAATTGCAACACGTCAGCCACGAGAGCGCAGGCTCTGCGCAGGCTCGGCCCCTGGCTGCTGAGCCTGGCGCCCGCTGGGACCGCGTCTGGCATGTGGGCGTCAGTTGTCGCCAGGGCAGCCGGTGACTCCTGGTTTATTCAGCACGAGGTGCCAGGCAGCAGTACTGCTGGTCTGCCTTCTTGGTGAAACAGTCTGCTGCAGGTTTGCTTAGGCTCACTGGCGTTTTCCTCATTTGAGTCCCGGATCGTACGCGGGTTCCTCTGAGGCCCGGAGCGGTGGGAGTGGCGGCTCTGAGCAGCCCAGGGGTGTGCCTGCTGGCTGGCCTGGTCACCTGCATGTGGGGCGGGTGCGTCTCCCTGCACGCCCTCAGGGGAGGCGTGTGAGCTGATACACAAGAAGCACTGGCTGCGTCGTCACGCGCACTCTGTGAAGGGGTGAATTCCCTTTAAGCTGGAGTCAGGAAACCGTCCATCGTTGTGGGCTCAGAGAGAACGTCCTGATTCGTGTCTGTGACTGTTTGATCCTGAGAGCACTGAGCCCAGGGAGAGGAGTCAGCCCTCGTGCCACCACCGGTGTCACCTCCCATCTGAAGCCTGCGAGGGACGCTCACAGAGTAAGAGTGGAAGCGCTTGGCGACAGGGTTCAGCCGGAGCAGTTTTCACGTGGTCGGTCGGGTGTGCTCTCGGAGGACAGTCTGGCTTGTCCTAACGTCCCCGTCACCAGCTCCCCCGGCTTACTCAGTGAGGGACCTGCATGCTTCTCCGTTCATACCCCGTCGGCCGCACCCGTGTGGGGTGAAGGTGAGGCAGGAGTCGTGAGAAACACTTGGTTAACTAACCCTTCAAGGGCTCACTCCTAAGTGCGTCCACGGGCGTAGGACTCAGCGCCAGGTTTGCTTATAACGACGAACACAAAACACAAAACGCTTACGGAAGCAGGAAGCAGTCTGCTTGCCGTGGGTCCTGGCTCTGTGTGGGGCAGAAGTGGAGGCGCGTGTTCCGTCGGGGGTGCGGCGAGGCCGGGGCCACGGCGAGCTGCGGCGCTGCAGCTCCTGCCGCTCCCGAGTGTGGACCACGCTTCCCGGGGGCACGTGGGGACCGTCCTCACACGTGCGCTGCGTGGCAAGGCATTCCGATGACTCTCACGTGTGCTTCTGGCTGTCAGTGGCTTTCGTGGCTCCTGAACGAGTGGGTGTGGACAGCAGTGACAGCTTAACCGAAGAGCCACCTCCCTCATTTTCTCCTTTCAAGAGCCCTTACCTTTTCCACCGAGATGCCCTCCTCGTGGGATGGCAGGCTGGAGGCCCCTCCTCACTGCCAGACGTGCAGTTAGGCTGCAGTCTGGCCCTGCGGTGCACTGTGGGGAGAGCTGTCCCCTGCACCTGCTTCCGTAGAGAGGAGCCGCTCAGGCCGTCACTTCTCAGGTGTCCACTGATCTCCTTACAGGCAGAGCGCGTGCTTCATCTCAGTCCTGTGCTGTCTGAGGTTTTCCTGGGACTTTACCTCGTATCTAGATCAGAGCAGTTCTGCAGCCTTCTCCGGTGTTTATGTTCCTGTGGGTTCGGGGCGCGTGTCTGGCGGCACCGTTGAACGGTGTGTGTGCGTGCCCTCGAAGCGGGAGCCGGTGACTCGCTGGCCAGCACGGCTCTGAATTCTGTGTGTCCGAGCCTCCCACTGTAAGGAAATCACCCCGCCCTCTCCCAGAGCGCGGTGCTGTGTGGGAGCGTGGATGTGGGGGAGACTGCCCAGGACTGAGCAGCAGGCCGCGCCGTGACCTGTGTCTATTTGTTCCGTGCAGCCTCCCTGCGGCAGTCCCAGGCCCTCCCCGCGGACCTGCGCCCGGAGACGTGGATCGCACAGGAGCTGCGGCGCATCGGGGATGAGTTCAACGCGTCCTACCCACGCCGGGTACGAGCCCCCCCCCCCCGCCCCGCCCCATCGCCTGCCAGGGCCAGCATCCCCGTGCGACCCTGGAAGTGACAGGCCCCACCCCTACATGGCCAGCGCGCTGCTCCTTTGCCGTTCCCACCTGTTTTCTGGCCAAGGCAGGGTCACGGTCTTTCAACGAGACCCAGTGCAAGGTGGCCTCGGGGCTCTAGGAGCGCAGCCTGGAAGTGGGTTATTTTTACGCTTCAAAGCCTCCCACAGCAATGTTAGTGGCTTTGCAGCCCTGACTGGTGCATCTGCACCCCCAGGCAGTTGGAGCCCCAGTTGGTTTTAGTTTGCACCTTCCCTTGTTCGACGGAACAAAGGTGGGCACCAGCCTTACAGACCGGTTTGCCGGCTACGTGGGTGACAGGGGCGTGTCCTTGCAGTCCTTTGGCTGTACGTGTGTTCACTGAGATGGATTCGGAGGCCACTAACAGCCTGGAGTTTGGGGAGTAAGAATCTTACATCCCAGAGTCACTGTCCCTTAAGTGATTGGGGTGTCCCGTTCATCTTTCAATTCAGCCCCACGTCTTACTCTGTAGACCAGCGTCAGTGTACTGTTACCATCCAGACTCCTTTTCCCAGGGAGACACTTAAAACACACAGGCTTGAATGCTGGGGTCTGGATAGGGCCCTGAGCAGCTACGTGAGGACTTGCTGTAAGGGCTGCACCTCCACGATATTTCTGTTGGTACATCCGAAAGGAAGAAACTTGCTTTGTAGGTAACAACTGTCACATTCTTTTTCACTGTGTCCCTTCTGGCAGCGTTTCTTCTAAACGCTGTTTCCTGTGAGTCCTTCGTAAAGGATTTTTTCAGTCTCTTTTCTGGTGAGGGACGTGCCTGGGACACCTGATGTCTCCATCTTGCTCCATCACCTGCTAGTTGCTTTCAGTCATTCTCGCCTGCCTGTCCATGTCCAGTGCCTGCCAAGCTTTTCTTACACACACATGCTGACAGTTTTGCCTTTTAGGGAGACTTTCATCTCTTCAGAATCTCAGTCATGGGGTTGAATGTGATGGAAAAGTCACGTTGGATGCTGTTCATACCTTCAGGGCGGGGGTGGAGGGAGGTGCTGGGACGTGAGCTACAGTGTGGCCCATCATCATGAAATGGGAAGCGTGACACGGATGCTTGGCGCATGGGCTCGGGATGTCCCATAGTACTGTCTGAGGCCAGCAGGAGGCCTGGCTCCCCGCTCCTGACACCGACCAGTCCATAGAGTAGATGTCCTTCTCAGCCCGGGTCTGAAGCAGCAGTCATTTTTGCAAGATTGGCTGCTGTGTAACATGCCACGAAAGTGACTGCTCCTCACTTCCTGTGCCGTGGTTTGTCTGGAGGGTCCCAGTGTCACTGGCTGGATGAGGAAGGGCTCACTGGAAGCAGACCCAGCACGTGCAGACACCGGTCCCCACGCTGAGGTAGACACAGGTCCCTTCAAGGGGGTGCGCTGAGTCCTGGTGCCTCTAGGCGATGAAGTGACCACCAAGCTGGGCCTGTATCTTCCCCTGTCTCTGGGGGTGCAAGTGTCCTTGGGGCCAGATGGGACTTGGCGGGCTGCCTGAGAAGGCCGTGGGTACAGCTGTTCTTGGACTGCCAGGGCTTTGGACCAGAGTTGCATGCGTGTAGGGACGCTTTGTAACGTTGCTGTTGCTCTCCAGCCACTCGTGAAGAATCGGCGGCTCTACCGAGCATCCCCTGAGCCTGCCAGGTGGGTCTGATTGATGTCCCTCCTTGGTGACTTGTGTGGTGAGTGACCAGATACAGGCCAAGGGTGGTGTGGGGGTTGGAGCACAGCCATCTCCTCGGGTAGGTGGTAGAGATGGCACAGCCACATGTAGGTGAGACTCGGCCTTTGGGGGCCCTGCCTCCCCTCCTTAGCACATACCGTGTCCCCTGCTCCCAGTCATTCCAGGTTGATGCCTGAGACGGTCATCTCTGTTCAGGTGAGACGTATGTAACCTGTTCGCTCTCAGTGCGTTTGGCAAAATAAGTGTCAGTCTCACTGTAGTATTTTGCTGCATTTTGGAATTGTAAACCTCGTTTTGTATCTCAAAATGTGAACAGTGTGAAATGCAAAGTAGCAGTTGAAGGGACTGCCGCATCATAAGTTGGCGAGGATGTCGCGGAGGAGTTAAGGGCAGATTCTAGCTTACAGCCTGATTTTTCTGAAGTGGACGCAGATCTCCAGGGTTTATCAGCAGCCCGTTCAGAACGCCACACTGACACTCGGGTAGTGGCCCAGGTGCCGTGCTGGTGTCATCGGGTCCAATAGCCTGTGGCCTGCGGTCACGCCGGCCGCCTGTCCGTTACTGGCTCTGAGTATTTATTTTGTGTCTGGCTGCCTGACACCACAGTGGCGTCTTCTGCAGTGGGGCTCTGGTTGCGCGGGCAGCATGGAGCCGGACGGTGTTCTCCCACTCCCCAGCCAGCACGTTAGAGGGTGCTGCGCACGGTCGTGTTCGGGCCGCGTCAGGACAGCGTGCCGGAGGTGGGCCGAGGCACGGGTGGGCGATCTCTGCATGTTCCCTCTGCAGGGACCCAGTGGAGTGGCCCTGACACGGCACACGCTTGGGGAGCGTGTTTGTGACTCTGTTTTTGAAATAATTCAGCCTCCCGCAAAGCTGCAGGAATGGCGTGGAGAACCCCTTTCCCGCCAGCCCCGCTCCCTGCTGTGATCATTCCGCCACCTGTGCTCTGGCCCTTTCCTTCCTGTGAGTGTGTGTGAGGTGTTTTCTGACCAATTCGGGAAAAAACCGAGGGCGGGACGTGCCTTTACTCTTAAACGTGTCAGCGTGTGTCCTGAGCTCGCTCCTGCGTGACCAGAGCGGGACCGTCAGGCGCAAACACTGCCACGGCACACGCGTGCTCTGCCCCTCTCATGCAGGCGTGTCCCCGCAGTGCATGTGGCGCCATGTCCCTTCTGAGCAGCACATCAGGAGGCATGGCATGTCCGTGTCTTGTCCCCTGGACTCTGGTTAGAGGCGGTGTCCTCGGTTTCGCACTTTGCCATTTGTCGTGGGAGAGAAGCTTGCAAAGTAGCTGAGCTTCTCTCCTCCGTGTCTGTGTCATTTATCACCCAAGCTCCTGGGTCCCTGTTTAGTCCAGTGGGTCATTGTGCATCTGACTCGACCCTTTGATGCTCACACTGCCACAGATGGGGCCGTCAGGTGCGTTTTCGCCATGTCTTCCCGTGTCAGGTGCCTGGGTGGCAGGCCCACAGGTTGCAGCCCCACACAGGTGCTCTGAACGAGGCCTTGCAGGTCTTGCTGAGGAGGATGTGATCTCATGAAGAAACACAGGCAGGTGGGGCCCTCGGGTCAGACCTTGTGCCCCGCGCCCTCCGCTCATCGGCGGGAGCCCACTCTTCGTCAGTCCCTTAGGCTGCGGTGGATCACAGCCGGGCTAAGGCATTTAGGGGTGGTGCTAGAAGGGGCTGTCACCCCTGCCCCAGCATTGTTTTCTGTCACTTTGGACGGTGATGGAAATGTTTTCAGCTGGTCTCCAGGCTTTAGGAGAGGCTGGGAGCTGTTCACCTGTCTGGTGGGCACGTCCTCAGCCTGTGAGACATGCCGTGCACTCGACCTGGCTGTCGGCCCGGGCGAACGCCCTGTGAGAGGGCTGAGCACTGGTACGTGTCACCTGGCTGGGGGGCCTCACACTGAGGACACTGTGAGTGCCCCCTCAGTCTGCCAGGTGGGGACACTTGCATGGCCACTCTGCTGTTGGGCGACATGGGCCATGATGTGTACCCATGGGGAGACTAAGGTGCCCCAGGGGCGTTCGGAGGGCTCAGGTTGCAGACTCTGGGGGAGGAGGTGGAGACAGCCAGAGTGAGGCTGGGCCCTGTGCAGATACCTGCGGGGCCTCGGCCCCACCATCCTGGCCACGTTTCCAGCCACTCCGCGCACGGAGGTGTGTCCTGCTGTTACGTGTGTGCGTCTCATTGGCAGTTCTTCGTGGCAGGGTGCAGGGGATTCTGTGCTCGCGCTGTGCAGCTTTGCCGGATGGCACCCACACAGGGTGCAGGCACTGTCTCCGGCCTCCTTGGCCTTTCTGCCGTGACTCCCTCACGAGCCGTCCACCCCGCCAGCGTGGCCCTGGGCTGGCGGTTCTGCCTGCAGGTGTCCTGTGTGTGGTCCGAACAAAACCCAGTGCCCAGCAGCCCCAGCTGGAAGGGAACTGGGGGGGTGATTATCCCACGAAGGGCCTGACTAATAGTGTCTTCGGAGTGATGCACGGAAAGCAGGAGGAAAGTGGCATTCCTGCAAATGTCCTTCTGCTGTGACCTGAACATCACGTCACCACCGTGGCTGGCCAGCTGTAGCTGCAGGAGTCTGGTGGGTGCCAGCACTCTTCGCCCACCCCCGGCTTTGAGTGGGAGCACAACACCCGGCAGAGGGCCCCTCTGGTGCCCTGACAGCAGGGCCTGTGGGCACAGCTGTGCAAATGCCTGTGTTGCCCGATGACAAGTGGAAAGCGAGTCTGGTCTGGGGGCTCCTTTGTAGCAGCACTGGCCCTGCCGCCCAGGGGGACAGCAGTGTGTGTGGGAGCCACATAAAACCCCAGCTGAGATGCTGTGTGACTGTGGGCTTGGTCTTAAAGGGGACAGAGAGCAGACTCGCCCAGAGACCTGCACACTGTGCTCTTCTGTCACACAGCGAGGGCCCTTCTCCCGTGCCCTGTCCCACGTGCTTGTCGTTGAAAACGCTGTTCAGGTCGATGGGAAAAGGAATGGTAGTTTTCTCTTGGGACCCCTGAGGCCACTTAGTTCCCTGCCCCACCTTGTCCCCTCTGATTATGGCAGTGCTGAGGACTGTGCGAGAAAGTGCCATGACAGCCCCCGGGGAAGCAAACGCCACCCTGATGGACACGTACTCTCGCTGGGTCTGTCAGAGTCCTTTTGGGTCTCAGTCCAGAATTCAGTGTCTTTTAATGTCATTACCTAAAGATGATTGATAGATGATAGATAGATAGATAGATAGATAGATAGATAGATAGATAGATAGATCTGTTTAAAAAAAAAAAAAAAAACCTTTAGGAGATTTTGGGCTCTCCGTGTTGAAATTCTGTAAGAAAGGGGTTTTTGAACAAGTTAAGGAACCACTCTGAGTCAGTTTTCTAGGTGTGCTTTGAGGTTTGCTTTGTTTCTTAGAGTTTGGTGTTGGGCACCCTTTGATAAGCTGATAGAGATGGTGTCATGGTTCCCTTGTCACTTTGACTGCCAGGAGACTCTTCTCGGAGGTTCCCCGGGTAGCCTGGGGTCGAGGCCTCGCCTTTGCCTCACACCTGTGTCCCTGGATTGGGTCGGAGCGTGTTTGCTGTGATTACTTTGGCGTTAAAATGTAATTCGGTTTCCTAGTACTTGATTGGTCGCCTCCGTGTAACTTGGGACATGTTTCTTGAAGTGTGACTTGCAGATGGCCCTGGTGTTAAAGCTTCCATGGTGGCTGGCACTGTGTCATCCCCTCGCTTTTCAGCTGCTGCACTCGGGGTGTCCAGGGCTACGGTGGCTCCAAGCGCCCCATTTCTCGCCCTGCCACCAGCACTCTCCTTTCTGGCTGGCTGCCCTCCGGCCTTGCGGTCAGTGGGGACTTGCGCCAGGGTATGCCCTCGGCACAGCCCCTGCTCCATTGGCTGCCCAGGTAAGCCCCCGTCTCTGGGGTCACATGGCCGTTCCCTGCTGTGTGCTGTTGACGCCGTCTCCCGGACACTTTCCATGCCCGTGACAGGTGCCTACATCTGTCCCAGGGAAACTTCGAGCCCTGGACCCCTGGCTTCCTACTTTCATGGGACTGCTGTCAGAGGGCGCATCTCGTAGGGGCACTGTCTTAAATGGCGATAGCTGTGAGAAATCGGACACTCAGGTCCTTCTGAGAGGCTGACCACTGCCCCTCAGCAGGGCTCCTGGGCCTGCTGCTGCTGCTGCTCAGTGTGCCTGCTCCTGGAATGTTCTCCACCCTCTGATGAACTGTCCTCTCTGGATGCAGCATGGGGACTGGCCCTGTGGCTTCCTGCCTGCCTGACGGGCCCCGCCACCTCTGCCAAGTGCTCCCTCTGCCGTCTCTTCCCTGGGGTCGCCCTCTCACTGGTGCATCTTATTTGCTTGTTTGGCTCTGTCCCTTACCCGTACATGGGTGCTGTCATACCTGTCTTTTGACAGGAAAAAGCCTCTGCATCCTGACTCTGTTCTGCCAGCCTCAGTTTCTCTGGACTGTGTAGGTGTCCCTGTCCTCCAGGTGGGGACTTTACACACATGTCCCGCTGGTCTGGAGGCCGGGCCGTTTTCCTTGCCGGCTGCGCCAGGGCCCCAGCTGGGCAGGCCTGGCATCGTGGTGCTCCATGTGGTACTGGTGCCACAGGTGTTGCCGTCAGACCTGGGGGTACAGGCTGTGCTCCATGTTGCATCCCAGGGCCTCTCGTTCCCCCCCGCTTCCCCTCTGCAAGAGCTCCACGGACCATCTGGGCCACGTTCCTGTTGGCAAGACACAGCTGCACAACTGAGGAATCACCTTGTGGACAGCGGACCAGCTAGAAAGTTGGTTTCCCGATGGCAGTTCCCGATTCAGACCACACAGATGAAGACCCCCAGAGCCGGGCCACACTCACACCTGTGACCACGCGGACTGTGAGGCACAGCGGTCTGTGCGCAGCTCACCTAGTTCCCTCACTGGTAGCCACTGCCACCTGGGTGGCCCAGTGTGACTTGTCCTCCCAAAGTGCTTTATGGTATGGACCAGAGCCACCTCGCACCACTCTGGCCTCACAGCTCTGCTCTGCACAAAGGGCAGGACCCGGCAGTGGTCCTGCGACAGGGCGTGGCTGCTCAGGCTGGCGTGCCTCCCACCCGTCCGCCGGATTATCTACACTGGTCTGGAGGCCGAAGTCCCAGGTCTTGTGCCAGGCAGGCCACACGGGGCCCAGGGCCGATGGCCGGGTGGCAGGGCATCCTGGCCCGCATGGCCGGGGTGCGGCTGGTGTGTGTGGGGCGTGGCTGGGGGCCGTGGTCCTGCAGAGGCCTGGCGCTGTCCACCGTGTGGGAGGTGGGCTGGCCCAGAGCCTGCAAGCTCTTCGGGCACCAGCCCTTGGAGGTAGCGGTGGCAGCCCCTCCTCTGAATGTTGTCCAGAAGCCATGTCTCACAGGCTTGAACGAGGACACTTCGTTGTCCCCCACGCCAGCTCCAAGGGCGGATGTCCCGGCACTCTTGTCGTCTCACGTGCTGCGGAGTTTGTTGCCTCAGGGACTGGTGGCTGCTTCTGGTGCCAGCTCCCTCCCCAGCGTGTCTGCCATGCTCCCCGGAACTTCCATTGGGGGCAGAGGCAGGATTCCACACCCTCGGGTAGACCTCCCCGCCACGCGACTTCCCTTTGCCCGTCCCAGCCACCGGCCTCCCCCTGCTGTCCCCAGAGCGGCTGGGGCTGGAAGCTGTCTTGCCTCAGATGCTGGTGGTTCTGGAACATGAAATCGGCCAAGGGAGCCATTGGGGACTTCCCTGAGGTGGCCTGCCCTCTGGCTGTTCTCCTGCCGGCCCCCGTTCTGCTCCTGCCGATGCTGCAGTGACCCTGGTTGGAGCCTGGCACTGCCTGTGTTGGCGAGCGGGCCTCTTCTAGCCTATCCACCTTGGTGGGACCCAAAGCGGGCTGCCCCTCAGCTCCTGTCGCAGGAGCGGCAAAGCCGTCCTGTTGGTTCCACCGAATGGGTGGGAGGGCTCGGCTCCGCAGGAGGTGCGGACGGTAGTTTCCGTACGTCTGTTCTGGAAGGAGGGGGACGTGCCATCCGTCTAGCATACATGGGAGCGATGGGACAGGCTTTGGAGGGAGCTGGACAGCTGTCGGTGGGGGCAGGGTGTCGGGAGCGTCCGCCAACAGAGCAGCCACTGGTCTCAGGTGCAGGTTCCCGTCAAGGCCCCGAGCAGGTCGGCCTGAAGAGCTTGACTGGGACTCGGGCTGCAGCTACCAGGGTGGGAGGAGTCCAAGGTGCCCTGTGATGCCTTGGCTGTGAGCGGAGGCCAGGACCCCCAACACCCCCAGTGCTCTGAGCCTTCGGCCGCCCTCGCGGTTCCTCCGCTCCTTGTGACGGGGCTCGCGTGTAGAGAGGCTGCTCATTTCTCCTTGGGCCGCTCCCCACGCTGGGCTGCAGGGGACCGAGAGGATTCGCCTGTGTGTGACCGGGCACAGCGCTGGTCACAGTGTTTATCCCATGGAGCTGCCCGATAGAAGCCATGGCACATCAGGGCTCCACTCTGTGCCGTGGGCCAACTGTCCAGTGCTGCTTTCTCGAGCCCTCGGGAGTCTGGGACATGCTGCCTGTCAGGGACACGGGCAGCGGCCACTGTGCACCTGTCAGTCTCCTCTTCTCTCTTGGTCCCCTGAAGCCACCCTCTTCCCAGGACACCAGCTCTGTCCCGGTGGCTCCCCTCCAGCATGGAGGTGGCAGCTGCTCATTTCCTGGCGAGCGCGGTGACACGTCTCTGTGGCGGCTTACAGAGGGGGCTGTGGTTTCCCAGCTCTCGTCTGTCACGGTTTTCCTTTGCGGACTGAGGAGAGGACGCGGGTGCCTGCGCTTCCTGGCGTGCTCCCTCCCCCTCCGTGTCCTGGGGAGACCAGGCCTCAGTGGCAGCGTGGTGCCGGTGGGGGACGGGGGGTTCCCGTAGCCGGTAAGAAGGCGCGGTTGGTCACTAGGGGCTGGAGAGTGAGCCGCTGTCCTGTGTCGTTTCAGGTCTTTCTGAATAACCTCCAGGCCGCGGGGGCCCACCCCCAGGTGGCCATCGTACGACTTCTGCGTTACATCTTCCGTCTGCTGTGGAGGCTGCAGTGACGACAGAGCAGGTCCCCGCGGAGCCCAGACATGTGCGGACGCTGCGCTTGTTCAGGCCGGCGGGCCCGGCGCCGCGGCCTGCGGGTGCCACGCTGCGCAGCCAGCCGTTCGCCCGCCCGGCCAGCTGACGTTCCCACGACACGAGCTGCGTGCGGACTGGACCTCGTCTGCTCGTCACCACCTACTGGAGGCCCCGATGGAGTCACGTGAACGTGAACGAGAGAGGATCCCCCCGAAGTGCACACGCCGCGGCCCGCCGGAGCAGGACTTGGTGCGAGAGCGCTGTTTACCCGCAGGGCAGTTTGTTTCCGCCTTTTTAGATAAGAACAGGTCTCTCAGAAGGAAGTGGAAATTTTTAGCCAACTCCTGAGTGATTTTTGTACTAAAGTTTTCAGAACCTGTCGCCTATTCTCAGAGGATTACGTAAACTCGGCAGTGGAGACTGAGCCAGCTATCGCTAAAGCTGCCTTAGTTTATTTCGAGGGGCTGCTCTACGGAATTTGTGAGCGGGGGGAGTGCGACACAGCCCCTCCCTGCCATTGCCTCTTCCACTTTTTTTAAAAAAAATCATTATTATTAATACCAAAAATGGAACTGACTGAAGGGGCAGCAGGCCCCTGGTCAGCCTCTGCTGACGTGCCACGACCATTCTGTAAATATTTACTGACCTCTTTAAGTTCGGTTGTTTCTGTGGCAAAGTGCCAGCCACCGTGTGTGTTTTCCCGCTTTGCTCCCGCGAAGCTCTTCTCGTCCGCCTGGATGCTGGTTTGGTCCAGTGCGCCTCCATGATCGCCTGTGGCCAGGTTGGAAGGTGACCGGCCCAGGTCCCCCACAGCCTGGTCGGGTCCTGGTGGCCCACTAATTGGGACAAGCTCACTCCTGGTGTTCGCTGGTCTGTGGGCTTGTGTTTGACGAGCGTCGTGTAGCGGTACCAGCCGTAGTGACATACGGCGCCAGGTCCCGGGTGGCTGACGTGCCTACCTGCAGCTGGGTGGGCCGTGGGTGTGCAAGCCAGAGCCCTAGTGGAAATTGGCACACGCCGTGGGTGGGCTTCTGGCAGCTCTGTTCTGGGCACCCTGGGTCCCTGTCCGGCTCAGAGTTCCTCTCGTCCCCACACTTGGTCCCCAGCCTCCTCGTCCCTGTTGAGATACAGACTTAGCTCTCCTGGTGGTGCCACCGACACCTGTCCTGGGTGCAGCTCTGAAACAGCCCCCTGGCAGGTGTCCACTCTGCCTGTTCGTCTCTCGAAACAGCTGGACCACCCTTGGTGTGTCCACTTCTCCCTCCATGCAGGCCCGTGAGGGTCGTGACGGGTGGGGACCATGGGCGGCGGGTCTTTTCAAAGGCAGGCAGACAACTGGAGGCTCCAGAGAGTAGGGAGCAGGTCGTTCTGTGAACCCAGGAACTCCTCGTGTTAGCAACCTCAGATCACGAAACAGCTTTGAAAAAGAAATGCGTGACTTTGCAGATGAGTCAGCAGTGCCAACAGCTGTCGTGTTTGCTCTCGGCCCGTCGAGGGCCAGCTTTTTCAGATGAGATGGAAAAATTCCCTCGTGCTGTCTCCATAGTTTTATGTAAATGTGTGTGCATACATGTATATATGTGTGGAGCACCTACACTTCTTCCTTTAGCTAGACAGATTTGATTCTAAATGTTCTTTTGTTAAATTTTCTTTTTTAAAAGTCTTGGGGTCGTGAGTAATTTCCAGAGCTGTGTTGAGTCTCAGCTTATATTCTCGGTAGGTCTGGAGCCCCCTTGCCGGGTCACAGAGACCTCGCGGTTGTCAGGTGACGAGCTGCTCCCGCGGCCTGCTGTACGCACACGCCAAAGACGTAGTTGGTTCTGGGCCCATCCCCTCCCAGGACTTCGTGCTTATGTGCCAGTGCCCGGGCCGGAGCTCCTCACCCTGCTCCGGAGCGCGGGTGCGGCCCGGTGCCCGGGGCTCGCCACGTGCCAGCTTCCCTCTGGCTTGGCAGTTGGCCGTGGACACGGCTTGCGAGGAAACAGGAGACTGAACGGGGGGGCGTTCGGGGCAGGGTGTCCACCGGGACGGGACGTGGCCAGACGTCTCTGTGCTGTGCGTTCCTGCTCATCAAGACGCTGCCTGCAGGAAGCATGCCTCCCGCGGTGTGCCTTTCCCTCTGTGTTTGTGTCTCCGATTCCCTTGTAGAACAAAGTGACTGCTTCCCTTTTTGAAAACGTACGAGATGCGGGTTTTGTGCCTTGACCACCTCTGCTCACATGAGGTTTGTAGACAGTGTCTTGTGGTTATCACAGAAAAGCAATAAATGTACCCAAAAAACCTTCACGAGTGATTCTTCACGTTACCTGTACTCCTGCCTAGGAACGAGTTTATCAAGAATTTTTTTGGGGGGGTTCTTGAGAAACCAGATAAAAATTCCACCTGATAAAAAAAATGGACAAAGTCGAATACAATTTTCTCCTGTTTCCCCTTCTTAATATTGTACATATTTTGACTATTTATTAGGTTAGGAGATCATATTTTACTTACTGACTGAGCCAAATGTCTGCGTGCAATTGTGTTTCCTTGACTTTTCTTGTAAAAATTTGTACAGCATAAACGAGCAAAAAGATCACTGTTTCTACTAAACTTCTTCAGAATTAAGGATTGTAAATATTGTAGATTCCTTTTCTGTGTGACGTGTCCTACTGGTTCCTAGTGCTGTAACTTGTAGAAATGTATATTTATTTCCTGCTTATTTAATGTCTTAAGATCTGGAAAGTGTTGGTCTCCCCGACATGCCCTGCCGTCCCGTTAATTGCTTTAGCTGAGGTGGTCACTGGTCAGCTCGCTGCCAGCCACACAGCTTCTCCGGTGGCCCTCCAGCCGGGCCCCTGCTGTTCGGGTCTGGGGTTCGCCGTCCTTACGACAGAGCCTGTGTCCAGTCCCCTCCGAGAGGCCGTGAGTGTGGCGGGCTGCAGAGTTCTCCGAGGAGCACCCGTGGCTTTGCTGCGAACAGCTAGCTTCTCATGGAAGCACACGCTGTTCCCTCCAGGCCATGTCTTTTTCCTTTGTTTTTCCTTTTTTTTTTTTTTAGATGTGTTATCAGCAGTTGGGACAGATTTTTTTCATTTAAAATTTGTCTGTGACAATTTGGTGTTGAGAAAAATGGAAATACGAGCCTTGTTTGTCGAGGTGCCTGAGACGGCTGAGGGCAGGGACAGTGGGTGGTCGCCCTTTCTTCTGAAGTGACCAGAACCTTCCCATGCCACTGACCCCGTGCTGGCAACTGGCGCCCTCCACCGGGCCCACGCCCCCGCCCGACCCCCCACCGCTACGTGGCTTCCTGTGCTCCCTTTGAGGGGTGACTTCAGGAGTGAATCAGGCCCCAGGCTGCACCAGTTGGCCCTGCATCTGATCAGCCTGCTTCTCTGGGTAGCTGTCCTGCTTCTCCATCACCATCAAGACAGGTCAGGGGCCCCGCCAGGCGGGCATTAGGATGCAGGAGCTGTACGGGGACTCCTTTGTGGTTCTGTGCAGATGGCCCCATCATCTCTTGTTTAGCCAGGTGCCTGTGTCCGTCCACTTCACGCACGTATGTGCGGGATGTGTTCACCCGGGACGTTCAAGCGGTGGGGCACCTGTGCTGCCCGGACAGCCCTGCGTGTCGGAAGCGGCGCCAGGCTCCCAGCGAAGGAATGTGACTACTTGTATGGGTGATCCCAGACTTTGGGAGCTCTCGTAAGCTCTGTGTCCAGGTCCTGCGACCACCAGTCACTGAGGTTACCCACTAGGTACCCATCTGTAAAGAGCACTGATCTGTGTACTGATTCACCGCTAACGTGTCCCGGGACCCAGTGTATGTAGCATTTGTACTGCAACTCCCCTGGCTGACTTGTGTTTTGCACTGATGAATTTCGACAGGGTAATTGCCACTTTATTGTGCAATACTGCTGTAAATATCTGCAGATTTTTAAGAAACGCAATCTTTTATGTTCTTAATGGATTTTATATAAATAAAACTTTCAACTTGTTTTGGTGAGCAGTTTCATTTGTTTCATGAGATGGTGGCGGGGCAGCTGGAACGATGGTCCTGTGCCCACAGCCACCTTGGTCGGTCCCCGCGTGTGCGATCCCTGTGGCGGGCTTGTGTGCCTCACTTGGGGACGGCTGTGTGGTAGGTAGACCTGAAGAAAGCAACTCAAGTTCGAAGTGGCTGGCCAGACCCCTGCAGAGGGAGTGTCTGCCACGTGGTCAGACTGTTCGGTCCTGGTAGAGCAGGGTCGGTGGTGATGGCGGAGACCCTACCACCTCCCCCCACTCGTAACTGGAGGGAAACCCAAAAGGGAGCCTTTGACCCCGGAAAAGGCTCATCTGCTGCCCCTGCTCAGCCCAGGGAGCCGCCCACGAGGCCCAGACCCTGTGTGGCCTGGCTGTGGCCACCCGGTGAAGGGCTGCTGAGAGTTGGGCCCCTGTCACTCGCAGGTGTGAACTGAAATTCAGGGCTGGTTGGAGGGATAGGCTACAAAATCCAAAATAAGTGCCTCGCTGGCTGCTTCACCCACGTAAGGGCTGGGAAAGCTAGTGACCGGCTGCGCTTCGCTTAAGGTGGTCGGTGCCGGCTTCTCACGGTTAGTAGGAAGCCAGAAAGGTCTGGCCCCGGTTACGCACGGCCATGGTGCACACGTGCGAAGGTGTACATTCGTTACTTCCAGTCGTGCTCCCAGGCAAGTTGTCCTGGCTCCCAGCCTATTTCCTCTCTCTCCAAAGCAGGAGATGGAGTTTTCCCTGGCTTTTCTCAGCCGTGTGTGTGTGTGTGTGTGTGTGTGTGTGTGTGTGTGTGTGTGAGAGAGGTTTTGATTATTTTCAACTGGGTTTTTCATTTTTTCAAGTGACACTTCACTCTATTCCCAGTGAAAATCCCTTACATGTTGGAAACATTTCTCTCTCCATCGGCCCCTTATCCCTCCTCCCCAGAGTTTTATTGCAAAGAGCTGCAAACGTATGGACAGTCGAAGGGTTTACAGTGGGCGCCACACATCTTGCTGGGCCTGCTCCGAAGCAGCCTCCCCCACGCCCCGTTTTACTTCCCGGTGCGCTTGGTGCTGTGTTCGGGGACGTAGTTGGCAGCGCCCTCGTTCTGGATACTTCAGCACGCATGTCATTTAGAGTTCATTCGTTTTCTTATGGAAAATTCTTTTAACTTTTGAGATGAAATTCACAGTAAAGCATACGATCCTTCCAAAGTGTTGGCCGAGGACGCAGCTGTCCTCCAAACCTGTCTCCAGCAGGCATCTCCTTGCCTCCCCACCCGCCCTTGGGGGCCTCTGTGCTGGTTCTCTCTCCGGCGAGTGCGTGTCTGTGGTCCATTTGAATGGGGTCCTGCGGAATGTGGACTTTTGGGTCTGGTTTCCTTTTTGCTGAGCATCACAGTGGTGAGAACGACGTTAAGACGGTCAGCAGCTTCCTTGCTTCTCGTTCGTTGCTGAGCCGGGTTCTGTGTGTGTGTGTCACCGACACCACACTGTGTGTGTCAGCCATGAACAGACGCCCAGGCTTGTCCCTCCGGGGCGGATGGGCCGAGCTGCCACGGATGTCTGCAGCCACGTCTTTGTGAACACGTTTTACTGCCCCGCGTGTCTCCCAGCTGCTGCCACGCACTCAGCGTGGGCCTGTGAGACGTCAGGCCAGTGCATCCCGGTTTTCTGTATTGCATACTTCGGAAAGAGCCCTTCCCTATGCCAGAGTTTTCCGTATCTTCTCTTATATTTTATTTACATAACCCTGTTTTGTTTGTTATCCTTTAGTCCACCTGGAGTGGGTGACATGAGTCTGACTTTCCCTTCCTTGCCCTGGGCCCCGCTGAGACAGCGGCCTCCGCCCCAGCAGCAGCTCCGCCGCCAAGGTCTCCCGTGTGTGGCCCCCTTCTCAGACCTATCGCTGTGCCATCGACCTTTTCGTTAATGTTATTCTACCTGCTACAGTTTAATGATGTGTTTTGAATTTCTTGTCTTTATTTCTCAAGATTGTCGTGGCTGTTCTACTTTTTGTCTTTCTCGTGAACTTCTGAATTGGTCTGTTTCTCGAAAATCTCTTTGGGGGTCTTGTTTGGGGTGACGGTGACTCTCTGTTACCCCAGGGGAGGCACCATCATTTTCCTAAGCTTTTTCCCAGAGTGGGTAGTTCGTATCTGGCTGTCAGGCTCGTGTTTCAATGCATTTAGCGTACTCGACCTTTGTCCCCGTGGAGCCTGCTCATTCCTGTGTCCTCTCCTGAGGGGGAACGTGGGGCGCACCCAGCATCCTGCCCACCTTGCTGCCCCTTTCTCATTTCTAGCAGTCACCTTTATGTGCCTGCCTCCCCTGCGACTGGCTACCTTTGGCCTTCCCCACCCCCCGTGGAGCTGAGAGCAGGCCATCTCTGAGTCTGGCCACCCCAGTGCTCTTCCCGGAGCCTGGGCTGTAAAGTGTCCTCTACAAACAATGCCAGTTCAGAAGGAACAAAGGGGCCATGAGAAGATAGGAGACGACAAGTTGTGAGAAGTCGGGAGACAAGGCAAAGGTAAAGTGACAGCTGTCTTCCTCGGGGGCACGCCGTGCCCCTGGTATCCTGGAAGTGGCCTTGCCTGAGGCAAGCTCCAAGGCCTTCGAAGAACTTGTCACCAAGAAGAAGGTAGAATACGCTGGCTTTGCATATATGAGCGTTACTGAAAGGGACTCGGGAAGGCAAAGCTATGGTCTAGTCCTGACCAGCCTCAGTGACAGCCCCATGGTCGCGGCCCCTCCCAGGGCAGGACGCCCTGGCCACCCAGCCGCCCGAGCTCCCTTCCCCTGGTGTGCAGGTAAATGCTCTGTCCCTGCCATGGGGGCCAGTAGTTTGACCTACAGGGTCTCCGGTCTCTGGACTGCGAGAGTCAGGGCCGCGTCTGTCTGGGGCAGCAGCGTCCAGCCTCACAGCAGCACCGGGCAGCTCTCGCACGTGGACCCTGGAGCGGGTGGTGTCCGCTACATGTCTGAGCAGGGCCCGTGGCCAGTCACTGTGCTTGGCTGCTCGACCGTGATCTGCACTTTTTGGCATTTAAAGAGCAGTGAGAACACCAGACCTGTTCCCGTCACAGGTTTCCTGTTCACGCCGTGCTGTCCCGGAGACCTGACGGGCTGTGGGCAGCACGACTTGTCACTGTACAGTTCAGTTCACTAGGGCACCCCACAGGCTTCCCGGCCTCTGGTTCATGCCCCTGGTAAGCATTTCCACGCCCTCTGCCTACTGGGACAGTTGATGACAATCCTTACGCTGCCCTTTTTTACTGTGGGTAACTGTGGTGTCCTGTCTTGTTTCTCCCCTCACTGCCCCACAGTTTGGTTTCGTGTTACGAACAGAAAAGCTGTCCAGGATTCCCATTTCATCACATTTCTTCATTTTCCCTCTGCCCTGTCGTCCCTTCTCTCCCCACAACAAAGTTACCACAGAAGCCCCTTTGTATAGCATATTTATTTTGAAGCTCTGTTTTAACAGTATTTATTTTGAAAGTCTACTCTTGCAAGAGTTCTTCTGTTTGTAAAGAAAAAAAACAGGTTAAAACCAAATGTGCTAATGTAGAATATATATAAATAAATATATATAGTTAAATATACAAAAAAAAAAAGAGGCAAATCTAGCCTGCGGCAGGTGGTTCTCCTCCTCAGACCCTCTGTCCTCCCAAGAGCCACACACCCGCTCCATGGACAGCCGCTGCCCAGAGCCTGATGAAGGTGGGATTCTCAGGATCCCGTGAGAGGACCGGTGACAGCAAATGCCTTGGGGGGTCTGTCTCCTGTTGCCTGGTGGCACGTCCATTTGGGACAAGTAATCTGCGGTCCTCCTTAGTACCGAGAAGCAAACCCTGTGCGGAAATGAGTCCCACAGTGCGGCGTTTCCTGGACCACCCAGGCTCATTCCACGTCTTCTGTCCCCTTTCGCAAGTGCCCTTCCCCGGACATCCAGGGGACGAGTTCAGCAGCTTCGGATCTCTGCTGCTACCTCCTCCGTGTGGCCTTTGCCAGCTGCTCCTCCAGCCCCACTGTTAGTGTCATTTTCTGAGCAGGAGGAGTTTACACGCCCTCCTGGGGCCCCAGCGGCCGTCTGGGACTTGGTGTGGCTGTGGGGAAACAGGCAGGTCTGGCATCCTAACCTTGGGTTCGGTGATGGGCAAGGCCTGGGCGAGATGCTTCGTGCGAATGAGGCTGTGTGACCCCATCTTCACCCCCAGCGTCAGCTCATAGCAGGTGCTCAAGGAACTTTGGTGGAATGACGTAGCTCGTGCATGAGACAAAGGCACCTGGACAAGTTACGAGAGGCTCCCCACCCCCAGGCCATGACAACATCTCTTCGTGGGATGTGGCACGTGGGGCCCTTGACCAGGCACAGATGGGGGCAGCCAGGCAGAAGTTTCTCTTCCTTCCAGCAGAAACCAGGCTTAAAATACTCGTGCACCAGGTGACAGGTCTGCCAGGAGGCCTCTGGGAGCTGCTGTCACAGCACCAGAGGGACTAGGCTCTCCACCATCCTCACGGCTCACAGCCCTGCTACCTGCGCTTGGTCTAGCCCACAGGACTGACCTGCTGAGCGGGGCCAGGAAGGTTTCGATGATAGACAGACAGGCTGAGGTGGGAGAGGACTCTTGTCCCCATGGCTGGAACCTGGTGTGGGGCCTGGGAGGCTGAGCACAGGTAGTCTAACACCTGAGGTCAGCAATAGCAGGAGGAGCCCTGAGGGGGTTCCTGGACACCCCCAGCCTGCAAGCCCCTTTCTAAGAGTGTCCACACCGAGGAGCAGATGTGACAGCAGCGGGGACGCTGGCCCCCATGAGTCGTGTATGTCAGTCTGCGTAGATAATGCCTCGGTGACTTAAATAATCATCTGCAAGGGAGGAACAGAACACCTTCATGGCCGTAAAGCTGGACTAAGGTCGCATTTTTCTCCTGAAATTACTTTTCAGTTTATGATTACCCCTTACAAGGAGGGAAACGGCATTCACGAGATGGAGTACAGCGCTGGGGGGGATTGTTTATGCTGGTGTTTCCGACCCCGCGCCCTCTGGAAGACTGCAGGTCTGTATAAAGTACGCTGGGCGGCTTCGTTTCTCGGAAATGTCACACCGAACCCCAGTTTCAGACAGACAGAACCTTTTACCCGTATTCCTGAATGCCTAGGACCCTCTGCCTCAGGTTGTCTGTGACTGAAAGGTGTTTTCCGTAAGCCTGCCGCACTTTCCAGTTGAAAATACCCCAAATGGGAGGAAAGCCTTGCCAGACCAAGTGGGCTTCGTGGAGGGTCCCTACCACCTGTGACTCAGCGAGGGTCTGTGACGGGGGGAAGCACGATGCCCAGCCACTTGGCAGATCAGGTTCTCAGAGGAAGCGGTGGGGTGGGGGGAGCATCTGAAGCCCCCTCTAGACCCGTGGTCACCTCACATGGCGCGCGCCGACAAGTGCACATGTGCGTGATCCTCTGAAAACTGTACCCTTCCTCCCACATTCACCACTGGCAGTGGCCCCTGGGCTGAGGGATGCACACACACTGACCCCTCCCTGGCCAAGGCTCAGCTGGGGTACACAGGCCCAAGCCCTCCTGCCTTGGTCCCCACTCTTGCTGCTGCTCTCAGAACAGCACGGGACAGACTCAGGTGGCCTTAGCTCTACACTTGCGCCTTAGCTGCCTCTTCCACAAGGTGACAGCAAGCTGGCTGATCTCCCTGCCACTTTGCACGCAGTGCAGGTGGCGTCAAGATCTCAGCATCCGCATGACCCGCACTTGGAAGGCCAGCAGCCTGGCTGCTCTGCCCGCCCATGCTGGACCCTGTGCAAGGACCAGGGACCAGTCAGCTGCTGCCCCTGGAGGGCGTAGCCCAGCGGGCTGGCGGAAGCCATGTCTTTGGCTGAGCCGTGGACCGGGGCTCTTGGGCTCCCTGGCGGCTAGCAGAGGCTCCTCTCCAGAACCAGCCCCAGGAGGGACTGAGACTGCTGCATGGACTTTGCTTCTCTGGCCACCACAGCTTTGTGCCCAGCTCTGTTCAGGAGTGAGTCCATGCTCAGGTGGATAGGGACCCGGCCCACACAGAAATGCCACCTAGTTTTGGTCCTCATGACACCTGACACCTTGCTGGGTCCTGCCCCCACGGAGTCTCTTACGGCATTAAAGTGCAGGCTTCTGGCCTAGAACCCCCCAGGGACCTGACGCGGCAGGTGTGCGTGGGCTGAGGCGTGGGGGGACATCCACATGTCAAGTCTCCTGGGCCCTGGCACCCGCCCAGAGCAGAAGCGCAGCTGCCTGGCAGATTGGGTACGATTTGGGACCTGGCACCACAGCTTGGGTTTCATCTGCTTCCAGCACCTTTAGTGCTGTGGCACCTAGTGTCCAATGTAGAATGGAGGTCATGATGGCATTGACATCACTGTTGTCACAATGCTGAGGTGACCGGCCGCACCAGAGCTTCAGCTTACCACACGTGTCCTCCAAAACTTCAGTTTGGGTACCTCCCGTGGGCTCTCCAGGGTATCTGCATGGGGAGGTAGGCGCCTCCGTCAGATGCCCCTCTGAGACGTGTCCCCTCCTCTGGGAGTCCGCAGTGCAATGGAGACCGCGGGAGCCAGACATAGAAGTGCATGCACAGAGGGCTCCCACGGTTACTGCACCCACACTTGGTTTTAAAGCACAAAAGAGAACAGACAGCCTAGACTGGCCACAGGGAGGTGGTGGCTGGAGGCCACGGTGGGGCAGCTGCCCACCACAGTCCCCTTGGTGGCCTCAAACTGCAACCACTTCCACGACTGAACCAGGAAGGAGAGGCCTCAGGCAGGGCAGTGGCCACACTCACTGGGCCAGAGGCAGCCCAGAGGCCCGCTGGGTCTCCTGCTCCTGTGCCAGCAGAGGACTGGGGCGTCTCTAGCACAGGGAAGGTCATCACCTGCGTGGCCAGCAGCCATCACACACGATGTGCCCAGGCTGGAGGGATGCAGAGGGGCTCCTCCGTGGCCGGGCCCAGTACCTGGCTTGTTTTCTCCAATGCCAGAGGATTCGAGAGCATTTATCTCATCGTTAGGACACGTGCAGATCCAAAGCCAGGCTTCCGGTCCCTGGAGGTGTGAGGTCAGCGCTGTCTGCTTGGGTGGCTCTCAGAGATGTCTCCCCCTCTGCCCCTCCGCCCCAGAAGAGAGATGTGTGCTCTTACCCACCCTGTTCCCATTTCCCCTGTTTCCTATTTTCTATACAAGACTGCCCATCGATTTCCCAGGTGACACGTGAGTAAGCTGCAGGTGTCCTGCCCAGTGCCATCCAGGTGGGCGGCGGGACGCGGCGCAGTCGCGTGAATTAGCGCAGTGCTGGCACTATTTCCACGCAGATCTAGATGGCACGGAGGGCAGCCGTGCTCCAGGCCTGTGTTCTGGGGTGTCTGTGTTCTGCCTGGCTCACCCCACGCTGGAATACACTAGACATCTGCCTGGCGACCAGCACCCCGTTTCCAGGCGGGATTTGGAGGTTTGAGCAGGTGAGCGGCTTGGCCAACACTGTGGAGCTGGTCGGTGACAGGCACAGTGTGCACCCAGACTGCAGACCCAGTAAGCCTCGACCTAGGAGCGCCTGCGTGGGGCTGTGCATCCTGGAGTGACCGGGGCAGGGCAGCCTGTGCAGGGGCCACGGGCCCTGCTGACCTGCCGGGAGGCTTCCTGGGGTGCTTACCGGGTGACTCCTGTGTGCGATGGGGCCGAGACCACACCCGGTGCTGAAGCAGCCGGATCCCAGGGAGGCTAGGCTTGGGTTTTGACCAGGTGACACTCGTGTGGGCGGGGCAACAGGAAGGGAAGCAGGTCTTGGTGCATTTGTGGTTTCACCATCAAAACGCAGCTGGAATGCTTATCTCACCTCCACCAAGAAGGACAAGTCAATACCTCCTTCCAGAAGCCCCGAGGATTATTCCTGGCAGACATGCTGCCATCAGCGTTCAGGTGGTGTCAGACAATGTTGCTTCAACTGCTGCACCTGCTTGGTGCTCAAGGGTGGCTGACCCGGTGACACACCCTGCGTGGAACCACCCAGCCCTGCCAGCCCGTGGGCTGAAACCTGGAGACCCAACCGAGCCAGGAGGGCGTGGGGTTTGGGGACCACTGTTCTCGAGGACAGGGTTGCCCTGTGTGAGCTCCCCGGTGCGTAGAGCACTGAAGGCAGGTCTCATTTGGTTCAGCTCTTCTTGGTTAAAAAGTTTTGATGACAAAGTTAGAGGGAAAAAAATCTGTGAACTCCCCACCCCCCAGGGTCTTCTCCACAGCGGGTTTTATGGTCGCCTGGTCGCCTGGTAGTATACACACTTCGCATCCTGCTTTGTTTTAACTTAACCACTTGGTCACCTCACTGGTGCCCAGGCCTCGGCAGCCACACGTCGCCTGACCACCCACTCCTGCTGGCCCCTTCTGGCTGCCTCCATCTCTTCATTCTTATAAATGACGTTTTAAGGACTACATCCAACATGTGGCTTTTCTTCTATCTCTGGGCTAACATTTAACATAAATTTACAGAACTGGGACTCACAACCAGGAACTTTGCTGCCACGCTGTTTTTCAGAAGTTACAGGAATACACTGCCACCACTATGAGACACACGGTAGACGCTGTGACATCTCACCAGGCCGTTGTGTTTCTCATTGAGCTATAGCATGCCAGAGAATGCCACGTCATTGTTGTACGTGCATTTCTTTAGTTACTAGAAAGCCCCAGGCATGCGTGCATTCACTCGTCTGATGATGGATTTGGTCATTGGATGCCACTCTGTGCCAGGCACCGGACCGACAGCAGTGAACGAGGCAGACCCAAGTTCCCACCCCGAAGAGGTCACCTGCTACTGGGCTTCTGCCCGTTGTCTGTACTGCAGGACCTGTGTGACGTGACAGCTGTGAGGGCTGGGCGTCTGGGCGCTTCCCGTGCACACCTTGATCCCTGCAGTCTTGCACAGCAGTGGGGTCCCTGAGGAGGCCTCGTGTGCGGGTGGTAAAGTGACACCTACGCCCTAAACGCCAGCGTCCCACTCACCTGGCATTGACCTCCTTTCCTGTGCAGGTGGAAGGCAGACAGAGCTGGGGGGAAAGTGGGCTGGCCACCACCCAAGGCCTATACCGTGAAGGGTGTCATATCAGCCCTGCCTGCTGTCCAGCTCCCACTCTCTGAAGGCTACCTTCTGTGCCACCTCAGAACTACAGCAGCAAGACCCAGACCCTGGACGTGTGTTTGAGGGCTGCCAAGGATGCTCACCAGGACAGGGTGGCTGGCACCTGTCCTGCCTGGACACAAGTTGGGGACACTCAATTACCTGGCCTGAGCAGACTTCCCAGTCCATTCTCTGGTTCTGAGCTAGTCAGTCCTTGCGCCGCCTCCTCCAGAAAATGAGTTGGATACCGTGGATGCAAACACAGCGAGAATGTTCTCAGTAACTGAGGCTGACCACATGCCAGGAGTTGGTCTTGCCGTGGCTCTCACATCTAGGCTTGAGGGTTCCGGAGGGCGAGCAGTTCTCCCATGGGTTGGTCTTCACATCGTGACTGTGGGGGCACTTGGGCCAATTTGCTCCCCTGGGCTACTTGGCACCTCAGAGTCTCTTGGTATCTTTTTTTTTTTAACCTTGTAAGAATTTGCGCATCTCTTATACAAAACCTAGAAACTAAATGTGAATGAGCAGAAAGAAGTAAAATTGAGGTAGCCTCCGTCGACATCTTGGCGTACAGCCTTTAAGGTGTGTGTGTACGCGCAGATGGATGTAAGGAGAGAGGGAAGGAGGTGCCAGATGGGTTTACTGCAGTGCACACATTGGGAGGAAACGTCTCTCCACCCGCGTTCCATGTTCTTGAATTTCCTTCTGCAACAACCTTCACAGCTGCACGGTGCCCAGTGGAAGGGAATGCACAGCCCGTTCGACCGGGCCCTTCCTCACTGAGGTGAGGGTATGTGGCAGCCTCATCCACAAAATACAAGCTGCATTAAATCCAAAGGCTCGAACTTTGTCCCCACATTCCTTGGGACAGACAAACAAACAAAAAGAATAAGATAATGATGGTGATGAGTCCTGGCTAACACACCCATTCTCTGGAAGGTTCTGACTTCTCACTTTCCATGCAGTTGCCACAGAAGCACCAAACGTGCACACGTGAACCCCCCTGGGTCTGGAGGAAGGCAGCGTGGAAGCCCCTGCGTTCTGCTGTGGGTTTGTTCAGGGGGATGTCCTGTTGTCGCCACACAGATGTCCCTTCCTTCCCAGTTCTTTATGAGTAAACCAGTGTCCCGACGTCCTCCCTCCTTCAGCAAACAGCAGCTCACGAGGAGTGTAAAGCTTCCCCCCCCTTTTTTTTTACCTCAGCGAAGTGAGTGTGTTCCCTTTCAGCCTCGCCGCAAACGCAGCTATTGAGAGAGAACACAAGAAACGAGAAAAAGGGAGAAGTGACGTTTGGGCCTGTTTTGGAAACAACTTTAAAAAAATAAATACATAAAAGAGACATTGCCATAGTTGCAAAATCTTTTTCTTGTGATAGTTTCGTAATATAGGCAAATATCAAGTCATGGCCTTGAGGTTGATTCTTAGAATTAAAACGAATAAGCAGCATCTCCATAACTGAACGACTGGAATCGAACAGAACAGAAGTATCGGTGAAAAGCGCTGGTAAAACCACACAGCTGAAGGGACACTCACTCGGCCACCTCCCCCAGAGTCCTGTCCAGCCAGCAGCGTGACGGCCTTCTTCGGGGTGGCCTCTACGGCTCCCCCACCCGCACGTCTGGCCCAGGTGTCACACGTGTCCAGCCCCAGACATCCCGGGGCTGCCACAGAGCCTGGAGTCCCACCTGCCTGGCTCCCATGGCCACTGTCTCAGCCTGTTCCAAGCAGGGGCTGACAGCAGCACCGATCCAGGCACCCCCTGTCTCTGGGCCTGGGTTCGCACGGTCACCAGGGAGTTGTCAGGGCTGCGGCCCAGCCCATGCCCAGGAGTGGCAGTGGGCCCGCTTCGTCACAGGGCGCCTTCCCCAGCACCTGGCAGGGGAGGACCACCCGCCTCTGTTGCTGATGGTTTGTCTCGCTGCTCACCCCGTGGAAAGCTCACCACTCTGGGTAAGCAGATATGATGGTATCCATGGTAACAGCTGTCCCTACTGATGGGGGCTGTCCCACTGGCAGGCCCGGGCTCCTCTGGTTAGGGGTGCCACTCTAGTGAGGGCTGGCTCCCCGCCAGTGAAACCCAGGCCCACACGCCAAGGACCCGGGCCAGGCTTATTCTCTGCTGCGTCTTCATCCTCCGTCTGCATGGCTTTCTCGTGTGTGCGAGGGGGAGGGGCGTGAGTGGGGGGAGGGTTGTTTGATGGATGTGCGCTGTTTCTGGGTCACACTCACTACAAGCCAAGGTAGGACCTCTTTGGAGAGGGGGGAGCGTCAACTGCAGGCTGGCACCTCCATTCTTCCCGAATAGACACCCTGTCTTCTCCTGATGGGGTACTACTGACCACCCTTCCTGCCGCCCTTATCCTCTCTGCTTCCAGAATGCTGCAAGTTCTCCTCCTGCAGACTGCAGCTCTTAAGTCTCCTTAGCCCAGCCTCCTGCCTCTGCTCTGAGCCCTGCCCCGTGAGAGCTTCCAGCCCCACCTGTGCTCTCAGGCCTCTCAATTTGCTGTCCACCCAGAGGCCACACCACATCAACCATGGTTCACTCTCCTTGGACTTGAACATGGATTTCACACTCAAATTTATTCCAAACAAAGCACCAGGTGGCCAAGGCCTTACGCCACCTCCCTCTCCCATCTTGGCTTTTCAGCTTCTCAGGGCGAAGTCCTACGCGTCAGCCTCGTTCCCACACACAGCCCTTCGCCAAGTCTAGTTGGACTCCCCTCTGAAGCAGTTTCCGAAGGAATCTGTCCCTTTCATTCTCCCCATCACCAGTCAAGTCCAAGTCACCCTGCTCTCTGGTCTGGGCTACTGCAGGGGACTCTGCAGTGGTCTATGCATCCTTCCTGGGTGAGTCGATCATATCACCCCCCCTGTGCAAAACCCTGTCTTAGGCAAAGTCCAAGCCCCGCTGACAGGCCTATGTGTAGGCCCCCGCCTGCCTCCTTGACTGTGGGCAAGAGGGTCCATTGTAAGGGAACCTGGAGGGTAAGGGCCCAGCATGCCTGCCTTTCAGGAGGCCTGGCCTTCTACACACTCAGGTAATACCCTCGAGGAGTCCAGGGGAGCCACCTGTGTCTGGTTTGTCAGCCCCTGAGAAAGGGTCAGGAAACTGCATACATTTTGCCCCTAAACATCTAAAATATCAATGACCTAGAAGATACTGATGAGCAAAATCCACCAGTGGCTATACACGCGATTCTAAAGTAGACATGACCTGGGGGTCCTGGGGAGTGATGATGACCCAGTGGTCCTGGTGAGGACGCATGCAAGTTGAAAGCACATGGACTCTCTGGCCAGACTGGCCTGGGCCACACGCTTGCCCTGCCCCATCCTGCCGAGACCTGAGGCATGTGGGTTGCCAGGGTCTCTGAGCTCCATCTGGCATGTGGGATGGCACTGGCCTTAGAAGTTGGCTAGAATGGTCCCCTGATAGCACCCTTCATGGCATGGGACAGGTATGCAGTTGGGGCTCTTCCCCTCTCCTGCAGACGCAGCATCCAGTGGTTCCCCATAGACGTTACAAACCAGGGGTGAGGTGCAGAGCTGGTGAGGGTCTGGGAACCCGGCTGTGGGGGCTCGGTCCCCCTCCCCACCACACCACAACATGGTTCGTTCTAGAAGAGGCTTCGCACAGGCACAGGATTTTCCAGCAAGAAGTAGACTGCTGCTTTTTAAGGTGGCTGTGCCCAGGCAGAGCCACCTCTGTGATGAGACCTGGCTCATTCAGGTGCCAAGAACAGCCCTGAAATGGAGCGCCTTCACAGCAGCTGGCTGGAAGGTCTGCTGAGGGAAGTGGAGAAGGAAGGAGAGACTGAGGGTGGCGTTGGAATCATTCTCTGGGGAGATGGAGTCCCCCACAAAATGGGAAACAGAAAACCCTAAACAACAGGGGACCATTCACCCAGAGAAGTGTGTCTTATAGAGTACTTAAAAGTGGCTGGAATGACGACCCTGAGATTATTTCTAAACCAACAACCCAGGAGACAGGCGTCGGATTGGATGCTGAGGTCATCGTGGGGAGCCCGAGTGTGTGGGCAGCCCTGGGTGCTCTCCACCACGAACTACCATGCAGACGTGACTCTGGCAGAGGTCCATGTCAGACCCTCTAAACCAAAGAGAAAAGCCCCGAGTTGGGTGAACTGGCAGCTGCGTGCTGTAGGCAAGCCAGATCTGAAAACAGAACAAAACAGAAAAACGTACGGAAGCGGCTGTGTACGCAGGTTTGGAACATAGCAATGTGTGAAATGTGGCAGAGGGGCCATCAGCAGGCTCCGTGAGCTCTGGTCAGAGAGCAGATGGAGGCAGTTGCACGGAGTAAAGCCCAATGCCCTCCATTGCCTTGTTTATTTGTTTTAAAGCAGCTTTTTTGCTTTGGAATCGATGTGGGAAAAGCTGTGCGTAAGGCAGGTGCGCCAGGTTTTTCACCTGTGTAGACGCGCGTGAAACCAGGCGACAGTCAATGCAGTGGGCATCCCCACCAGTCCCGAAGTTCCCTCACATCCGTACCTGCGAAGGGCCCCCCAGGCCTCCCTCCTTTTGTCCTCCATCCCGAATTGTTTGTTTCACGTCCGCGTAGATTCTCATCTTCTACAGCTTCATCCAAATGGAGCGTACTGTGCGGAGTCCTCTTTTGCTGATTTTTGTCACTCAGCATCATTATTTTTGAGATTCGTTTATGTTGTGCCCATTAATAAATCGCTCCTTTCTTTCTTTTCTCTTTTCTTTCTTTCTTATTTTCCCCCAAATAGTCATTTATTGCAAAGATATGCCATGATTTGCTTTTCCATTCATCTCGAGGTGGACATGGGTCTGTTTCCACTTGTTGCCACAGTGAGTTACGGCCTCGTAGACACTGCAGCGAAAGGCTCTGTGGGGACACCTTCTTCCCTCCATCCCGCAACTGAATGTGTGGAGCACATGGCAGGTGCAGTTTAACTTTCTGAGAGGCTTTACGCTGGTTTCCCAAGGCGCTCTGCCATTTCACATCCCCACCAGCTGTGTGTGAGGGCTCCAGTTCCTCTGCTCTCTCGCCAGCGCTTGCCCTCGTCTGTCTGTTTCATTTTATCTATTCTAAAATAGGTGTAGTTCTAGCTCATGACTTTAATTTGCATTTTCTTTTGACTAATGATGTTTAGCATATTTTCATGGGCTTATTGCCAACCATATAACTTCTTTGGGGAAATGTCTGCTCAGATCTTCCATCTACTTGATTTTTAATTGGGCTGCTTTCTTATTAAATTTTGAGAGTTTGTTATATACCTAGATATAAGTGCATATATGCTTGGCAAAAAATGTCTTCAAAATCTGTGATTTGTCCTTTCATTCTCTTAATGGTGTCTTTCAAGGAGCAGAAGTTTTTCGTTATGATAAAATCCAATTTATTAATTTGTTTTTGTAGATTATGTGTTTGGTGTCATCGCTAAAAACTGTGTAACCTAGGACCACACAGATTTTCTCCTCTGATTTCCTCGAGAGGTTTATAGTTTCAGATTTTACACTCAAATCTATAATTCATCTTGAATGATCTTTTTTAATGTGATGCAAATTATTGACTCAAGTTGGTTTTTTTGGCTTATGGACATTCAATTGTTCCAGGCCCATTTGTGGAAAAGTCTGTTCTTTCTCCATTGGGCTGTTTCACATCTTTGTCAAAAAACAACTGTTCAAATCTGAGTGTGTCTACCTGCTATGTATTTCAGGTATGTGGTATATAGAAATGCAATATTTTTTATTTTCCCGTGTCCCACAGCCTTGCTAAATTCACTGCTCACTCATGTTTCAGGACTTTATTTGAAGACTCCCAACAGCTTTATACATACCTGATCATGCCGACTGTGGCTCTTTCTAGCCTATGCCGTCTATTTTTTTTCTTGCCTTATTGTGCTGCTGACGTTGCCAGTGCTGTGTTGAGTAGGATGGTGAGAACAGACTTGTTCTCAGGGCGAGAAGATCCCACCTTCCACCATGAAATATGAAACTAGCTGTAGGTTTCCACAGCTGCCTTTAGATAGGATGACAAGTGCTCTCCTAGTTTTCCAGAAGTTTTTAATCAGGAATGGATGTCAGGTTTTGCCAGGTTTGATTACATCTATTAAGATGACAGCCTGGTTTTTCTTTTGTAGTTAACATGGTTACTTATACGGGTTGAGTTCTGTATATCAAGCCAACCTTGCATTACTGTGATAAAACCCATTTGGTCATGATGTTTTATTATTTTTACCTATTGTTCAATGGACTCTGCTAATTTTTCTTAGAAATATTGCATCTTTGATCACAAGAGCTACTAGTCTATAGTTTGACTCTGGAATCATAAAATGAGTTGGGAGTATTCTCTTTTCTTCAGTTTTCTGAGATGTTTGAGAATTGTTCCTCTTCCGTAAGGTGTGGTAGAGTTTCCTGGCAAAGCCGTCTCAGTTTGCTCAGGAGCACATTTTAACTACAAATTTAGTTTGTTCCACAGATGGAGGGATATGCAAGCTATTCTTTTTGAGCAAGCTCTGGCAGTGTGTGTCTTTAAAGGGATTTGTCCATTTCATCTAAGTTTTCTAATTTATAGGCATCAAGTTATTCTTAATATTTCTTTATTATCCTTTTAATAATTTTCCATCATTTTTATTTTTGTTTAAATAGCCAGTTACATTGCATAGTCATGCCTACTTTTAAACATTTCTCCCTGATGTCCTGAAGGCTTCTGTTTTCATTCCTTTCTGCTCAGAGCACTTCCTTTAACCAATCTGGGTGGTGTCACCTCTGCCATTCCTGATATTGGCTAATTTGTGTCTTAAGTAATTTTTCCTGATCAGACTGACTAGATATTTTAAAATTGTGTTGATCTATTTAAAGAACTAGCTTTTGGTTTATTGGTTTTTCTTTATTCTTTTTATGTTTTATTTAATCAATTTTTCACTTTAATCTTTATTATTTTTTCTTTAATGCTTAGTTGGGATTAATTTGCTCTTCTTTTTCTACTTTTTTCAAGTATAAGGTGGAATCATTGATTCAATACCTTTCCTATTTTTTTTTTTTTTTTGGACATTTAGTGCTACCAATTTTCTACTAAGATTTCTATAGTGGCATTGTACAAATGCTGATATACCGTGTTCTCATTTTGGATTATTGAGAAGTGAAATATTTAGTTTCCAAATATTTGGGAATTTTCCAGATACATTTCTCTTAATGATTTAGAAAACATACTTTGTACAACTTGAATCCCTTAAATTTTATTAAGCATTGTTTTATGGCTCAGATATATTTCATCTTGGTAAGTGTTCCAAGTGCACCTGTGGGGGAAAAATGTGTATTCTGCTGTTTCATGGTGAAGTGTCCTATAAATACCAAGTAGGTAACTTTTATTAAAAGTATTATTTAATTCTTATATTTTTGCTGATTTTCTGTTTACTTGTTCTATCAATTACTGAGAGGGAGGCATTGAAAACTATAAAGGTATATTTGTCTCTTTCTCCTTATAGTTTTTTAAATTTCTGCTTCAGTATTTTGAAGTTCCATTATTAGATGCATAAAAATTTAGGATTGTTATATTCTCTTGACAAACTGACCCTTTATCATTTTGAAATTTTCTTCTTTATCCCTGATGATATTCTTTGCTTGAAATCCATTTCATATTCACAAATCCACTCCAGACTCTTTTTATTAATTTTCATGTTGTCCATATTTTCTCATCCTTCTTCTTGTAACCTATTTATGTCTTTATATTTAAAGTACGTTTTGTATAAGCAGCCTATGGTTGGAAATGCTCTTTTTAAAAGTCCAATCTGACAAACTCCGCCATTTATTGGAGGTGTTTCAGCCATTTACATTTAGTGTCATTATTGATACAATTAGGTTTAACTTTGTAATCTTGCTGTTTATTTATTTATTCATTCATTCATTCATTTTTTAATGTTTCCCATCTGTTCTTGCTCCCTCTTTGCTATGCCTTCTTTTGGATCGAGCATTTTTACGGCTAAATTTTATCTCTTTCATTGTCTTATTTGCTGTAACTGTTCATTGTGGCATTTTCCTTTGAGATTATTGCAGGAGATATGCTTATCATATAAAGTGGCATTTTAGTATTTCTTAGGGATTATAGAATACGTCTTTTATTTAATTCTTTCACATATACTGTAAGAAGCTTGCAATAGACTCCACTTGTCTCCTCTTGGTCTTGAGATTGTTGTCATTCATTTTACTTATACGCAGATTATAAACATCATTCTCATTCATTATTACTTTTGTTTAGTGGTCAGTTATGTTTTAATAGTCATGGCTACTTTTTAAATTCCTCCCCTGAGTTTCTGAAACTCTCTGTTTTTATTCCTTTTCTGCTCAGAGCTCTTCTTTTAACCATTCCTTAAGGGCAGGCCTTCTAATAATGTCTACTCTGTTTCCCTTCATCCGAGAGTATGTTTATTTCACCTTCACTCCTAAAGGACAGGTTGACCTCTTGTTTCCAGTCTGTCATCTAAGGAGCTTAGGTACCGTCACTCTGTCCTAACATAAGGCAAAAAAGCCAAACAAACTAAAAAGTTGACAACTCTTCTTGGATCTGTCAGACAGGTGAGGTCCCAGTGAAAACCACCCCCCCCAAATTAGAGAGACGGATAAGCAAGCAGAGATAATTACATCTCAGGGGAACAAAATTGCCCAAAGAAACAGAAACTTTCATGGGGACCAGCGTGGCTGGAACAGGGCAAGTATGTTCTATAACCTTGTCCTGTTCTTTGTTTGGGGAAGCAGGCTCTCCTTGGAGTTGTTTTATCTGTGCCGGTTGATGGTTTGGGGTTACAGATGGTTTGAGGTGATAGGTAGGAGACAAAACAAATAATCGAACAAACAAAAAATTTAAAAAATCAAACAGGGAATGCACTGTTGTGCTTTCCCCTCATGTCTCAGGTGGTTCGCTTTATCCTTTGCCCCTGTCCTTGTCTTTCTATGTCTGCTGTACTGTGTTCTGTACAGGAAATTTCGTGGTCAGCGGGCAGGAGCCCGGGCCTGCTCCCTCTCAGCTGGAACTGGAGGCCCTGAGTGATCTGTCAAAGGTATTAAATAATAAGATAAAATTCCTCTGCATCTACTCAAGGGGTTGCCATTTTCAGTACCTTTCCCTTTGTGCAGATCCATGTTTTCACCCGTTGTTATATGTCTTCGGACTTTATCATTTTTTGTCATGTGAATCTGCTGTTGAAGAATGCTTTCAGCTTTTGTTTGTCTGCAAAAGTCTTTATTTCATCTGCATTTTTGAGAGATATTTTTCTTGGGCATTAAATTCTAAGTTGACAGACTTTTTTTCCTTTGAGAATATTGCAAGTGATATGCTGATCATATGAAGTTATTATGGGATCAGTGTGAAGATAAAAGTATGCGACTAACTTTTATAAACAATCACAGATACATAAATCAAGCAAAGTTTATACCTAGAGAAGACCAAAAAGAAATGAAATTTTAATTATCTTCTCTTTATAGGGTGGGGAATTAGCCTTTTTCTTTCTATTTTTCTAGGTTTTTTTCTTCTCAACATTTTCTTTGATATGTACCACTTTTATAATGGAAAGAGCTTTATTATATTAAAAAAACAGTAAACAGAAATTCTAGGACAAGCACCTAAATTAACTATGGTAAAACAGTAGTTGCCAGTGGGGGTGGGTGGGGAATAGGGGTGGGGAGTGAGAAGGAGATGCCATCAAGCCCACCAGGACGCTTTTTCAGGTGGTAATTTTTGTATCCTGATGAGGTGGGAGGTGTGGGTTACACAGGTAAATCCATTTTTCAAAAATGTAATGTTAAGATTTGTGTATTTCACGGTCTGTACATTTTACCTCAAAACCAAAAAAAAAAAAAAAATGTATGTAAATCAATCGAGTTGAGGTTGGGGTGGAAGGTAGATGACGGTCAAGATAAAAGCAGAATGGCAGAGATGGGGTGAGTGTGGGAGCTGGGGGTGGGTGCCCAGGTTTATTAGTCGCTTGGGATCGATCACTTGGATGTGTCTGAAATTTTCACAGTAAAATGTGAAAATGTACGCATGGTCCCTCTGACCTAGAGAGGAGGCCGACCACTTCTTCACTTAGAACAAAGACAAGGAGGAAAGAAGGCATTCCCGTGAGAGGAAATGGAGGTGGCTTGATGGGAAGATGGTTCACCATTAGGGATACCTCCCGCGCAAAGGGTGTCTGTGCCTGATTGCCTTCAACATCTGATTTGTATTGGTTTTAGTTGCAAAAGTAATAAAAACTCAGTGGCAAATAACCCCACTTTAGAGGAAAGCAAAAGTTGGAGAATGAGTTTATCTTCCCAGCCTTAGAGATCACAGCACTCAACAGTTTAGTAAGCCATGCAGAGTTTTTTCGTGTCTGTGTGTGTGTCTGCATGTGTGTGTACGTGCACAAGTGCTTGCGTATTGACAGAGCTGTCTTTAAAGTACACCTATGATCCTGCAGCTTCCTCTTTTTCACTTAAGCATTCGACTTAGAGATATTTATAAAACAGAATAAACAAGAGTTTAGAAGCAGAAGGTAAAACCAGATAAAAGGAAGTTCCTTTCTCTTTGGATGCCAAGATTATGACAACTTTATTCATATTTTAAGATCTGACATGATCGTAAATAAAGATTTTTGCCTAAATAAGTATCATTCTTTGTATTTAAAAAATCATAATTAAAAATATATATAAACAACAACAACAACACCAACAACCAGCAGTGAAAACAACACCCTTAAGTCCTGAAGTCTGGTGTTGCAGCCGGGACTTTGGGCCTGGGTGAGTGAGGGAGGGCGGCTGGACCCCCGCCTCATGGATGGGGCCTGCTGAGTGGATGACTCAGCACAGCAATAACCAGAGCCCAGAGCAGGCTGACCACAACAATTGCTGTTAGGAAAAACATTCTTTTCTGCTGAATAATTGCTCTTTTAAGATAATGAAAGCTCTTTAGGTTCCTCTTTGTCCTATGCAAACAAACTGGTGAGTTGAAGCCACTCCCAGTGCAGAGTCTAGAACATGCTTCATGAATGTGAAGTGGTTTCTCCTCACTGGCACTTGATACGTTTCTCCCAGCTCGAGGGACCCTCCTCCCTTGCCCTACAGATTATCAATCAAGCCCATTTCAAATACGATGTCCCTTGTTTTGTAGCATTGGCCCTAATAAAACAGGAGACCTGACCCGAGAACAGGGCTGGCGGTGTGGGGGTGGAGGAGTGAGTGGGGTGCCCCTGGTAGGTAGGATGCTCTATCATTGGCTTCTTTCTCAGTCCCTCCAGGCTCAGCTCTCCAGAGCTCCCAGAGTCCTGTACGTGCTTTCTGGTTGACTGCTGAATTTTCTCAGTAGAGATTTGTTTAGGAAAATGTGTTGATGTTTCTAAGAGTTAATTACAGTGGCACATGGCGAATGGTGAGTTCTGATGGCACAAGGTTAGGTCCAGTTGGGACCAACTTATTGCACTCCAGTGCCTGCCATAACGCCTTACTCATTCACTCATCCATCTATCCATTCACTCACTAGTTTTTAGCATATGATGTCTTTGGTTCATGTGTGCCATATACACTTGGCCAGCGACTCCTTTAAATGAAGCTGCTTTCTCTCTGAAGACACAACTGTGAACACATCTCAAGACCATCCTCCACCTCCTCCTACTGGAGGACGAGGATGCTTTCTTCAGTCCCCCAAGCCCATGCACTATGATGTCACTGCCTGTGAGAGCATCAAAGTCCGCTCCCCACTGCCTCTCCTTGGCCTCCTTTCTCACCAGTACCTGGGAGCCTCTTCAGAGTTGATGTCACCACTTTCCCAGGTTCCCCTGTGGTCACTGGGGGCTCATGCCAGACGCAGCTAGATTGCTCACTGAGAGCCAGAAGCCTTCCCTGAGGCCCTTCGTGTGGTCTCCAGCCTTTTCCCAGTTGAGGTCAGCTTGTTACTTCCACCACTTCTTAGGACCCCCCAAAAAACTCTGAGCCTGTGCCCCTCCTATGCCCAGCCTGCACCCTGCCAATCCAAACCAGCTCAAAGTCAAGTCCCCGGACAGTTGACCCACCCATCTGGGGAGGGTTCCCAGGTGCCTCCACTTGGCAACCCTCAAGTCTCTAAGAAATAGATTTTTTATTGTAATATCATATTATGCTAAATTTGAAAGAGAAAAAATAAGCCCTGTCCTCCCACACTCAGACACAACCTTCGTGTCACTTTGGCAGATTTGTTCGGACTCCCCTGTCCTGCGGGGGTCGTTTCACTCACTCGGCATCCTCATGTGCCCGTGGTGTCATGTCTTGTTGTCACAAGTACCCCTCCATGTTGCTACATTGCTCTCCTGATCGTCATTTTAATGCATAAAACAATATGAAAACATTGTCGTCAACTTCAATTTGAGCACTGGGTGTATCTGTCAAAATGACAATGAACACCGGTGAAACTTTTCTCTACATCCTGGATTATTTTCTTTGGAGAGAGGGTCATGTACTCTTACAGTTCCTGACATGTCATGATAAATTGCCCTCCATGGGAGACCATGCAACTCTAAACTGTCTGGAGCAGTGGAGGAGGATAACAGCTTACCATACCCTGGCCGACATCACAGTTGTCATTAAAATGTTAAATTTTGTTCATGTATGAGGCCAAACTGTGTTTCTTCGTTGATACTTCAATTGCTGATATGAATGTTAAATGGCTCCCTGTGGACCAGCTCCACGTCAGTGAAGTAGGGCCAAAGGGGAGGTCTTAGTACAAGTCATGCCCCTGCCTTGAGGCCACGTGCTTTCTGTGTGCCATGGACAGGTGTTGTGGCCCCTGTATTTTGTCTGAGCACCGTCCAGCAGGACAGACCTGCCAGCAGATCCTCCTCCAGTTGCCAGGTAGCAGCCTCCCTAGGCTGAGTCCTGAAGTTGGGATCATGGAAGCTATACCACCCTGGTTAGGAGGACAAGCTGCACGCACCCTCCCCCAATAGTCTACCCTCAGACGTCCTGGCTCAGCCACGTGGTGGCTCTCCTGGACCTTTGGGGGCCACCTCTCCCTCCCACCCACTTCCAGGTCTGGACTGGGACACTGTGTCCTCTTGTCCAGACATAGCTGCTTGCCTCCTGTGTACTAGGCCAGAGGATGAAGCGGGTTAGAGTGGGCAGCCTTGCAGGAGCTCCCAGACAACGAGCCAGTAAGCAGAGGCATGTGGGCAGGGCCCCTGCCAGCTCGGCATTCTGCATTTAGGACAGACCCCTTGGCAGCTTTGCTGGGTAGAGACCAGAAGGTGGGACCGCCTTACCCCCGGGTGGATGTGCTGCATCCTAGGCCTGAGCAGGGGCAGCGTGTAGGTGACGAAGTGGCCTTGAGAGGCATCAAAGGGGACGTGCCTGGGTTTGCAGGTGCTGGAGAAGGGACTGCCCTGGTCTAGGCAATGGGCTTATACTTGGGTGGGGGGGGGGATGAAGATGAGCTCATTTTTGCATGTGTCAGATTCTGGACACCGAGAAGACATCCAACTATTGTCCTGAGGGGCACAAAGCCCAGGACATTGACTGGGGACCCCTCAGCAGCACATAAGAGTAGGCCAAGTCCACAGGGGAGTGGCCAGGCAGGGCTAGCTACGGAAGAGTTGAGTCCCCAGGTCACAGCCGAGTCACTGCCTCTAGGAGGCTGAGAAAACTGGACCACAGTGGCTGTACAATAAAAGGGTTTCTGGGAGGAGGTGTCTCTGGGTCAAATGCAACAAAGGAGTTAGGTGAGAGAAGGAGCAGGAAGGCCCCCTGGGTGCAACAAAGGTGAAACGGTGAGTGCCAGGAGCCGGTCCAGCAAGCACGGCTGTGAAAAGTCAGGACGAGAGGGGCAACGAGGCCAAGAGCGAGATGTGTCCACTGGGAGCCTTCGGTGCGTGCAGACTCAAGGGGCTTTCTCTAAACTGCAGCTCACACACAGCTGCCTTTCCCGCCCTGCAAGGGGCTACACGTTTTCAGAGGCCGGTAAGTGCGCTTCTCCCATCTGTGTGTGGAAGGAGGGAGCCGGGCAGTGACAGCTGTGCCACCAGAAAACGGCCACCAACAGCGGAGGGGCCAGCCCGTCTTGCTGCCTGTGATAGGGAGGCGGCTGGCTGGCTGGGAGCCCCAGGTGCCTGATGCTTAGCTTCCAGAGGGAAGGACGCAGGAGCATGCAGAGGTTGAAGAAATGGGTCGATGGGCCAAAACGACCAGTGACCACCTCTGAAAAGTCGATTAGCTGAACACCCATTCGTTGAAAACCAATTTGCCAAAGAACCAGTTTCCCCGACACACGGTCCTGCGGATTCACCTACAGGTTGTCTTGCTGAATGACTTCAAAAATCACAGCCACGCGTGTGCTATGGTTTTTGCAGCACCAGAGGTTGTCCGTAGGTTTGGTTTTCTACGTCGCCTGCATTTGGCTGTTTCATTTGGTGTGCAAGTTGTCCGGGACGTTTTCACCAGACACTCTGCAGTGGATTTCTCGGTCTGTCTCTGGCACGTGTCAGTTTTGCATGGATTTTCACGTGTCAGGTGCAGGCCACTTCTTGAATGAACTGTCTACATATAATTTTTTGATGTCGATGAAGGGTTTTTGGTTTTGTTTTTTAAGTTCATTTACTGTCAACTCTCCTTTTAAAGACTTGTGCCTGAGACGGGCTCCGGCTCCTGCCATAGGATTTCACCATTGGGAAGTTGCCATCGGTATGACAACTGACATGCAGAAGAGACTTGCATTTGGCTGACTGCCAAACCACTTTGGAAAAATAGAGAAGATGCAAATGGGTGTAAAATTGCAGACCAAGGGCAAAACCATCTTTCTGGCCAACCAAAAGAATATTTGCACCCCAGTGCTCGTTCCAGCACGCATCATTCACGGTGGCCAGAACACAGAAGCAACCGAGTGTCCTTCAACAGATGGCTGAGTAAAGAAGCTGTAGTACATGCATGCACCAGACTACTACTCAGTCATAAGATGAGATGCCACCGTTTGTGACAACGTGGATAGATCTTGGGATTATCATGCTAAGTGAAATAAGTCAGACAGAAACGTTGACAACCATATGATTTCACTCACACGTGAGATATAAAACTGAAAGCAACAAATGAACATGACAAAGACACAGAGGCTCATGGACATGGACGGTGGACTTGTGGCGACCGGATGAAAGTGGGAAGAGGGAAGTAGAGAAGGGTAAAGGGGGTCAAATATTTGGTGACAGAAACAAACCTTGGGTGGTGGACACACAATGAGATATATATTTACAACATACTGTTGAATTGTACACTTGACACTTATTTGATTTTATTAATTGATGTTACCCCAATAAGTTTTAATAAAAATAAAAATTTTAAATTCAAAAATTAAAAAAAGGAGACGGTACATCACCAAAACCTTTATGAAGCCATCACCTTCAGAAACACGAATCCTAGGCCCACATGCCCAAGATCAGACAGCGATGGAGAAACCAAGTGAAGTTTCTGGGCGGAGGAAAACACAAGGCAACACGTTGGCGAACATTGTTGGTGCCTTTGAAACTTCCTGTGCAGCACACCTTGTAAGTAGAAGTCAGTGCGGGGGTTGGCAGTCTGGGAGCAGCCACTTGGCAAATGAACATTTCACGCATTGGCTTTTGGACCTGCTCTGTTTCTGAAGGAGAGGGGGCTGGCGGAGGGAGGTGACCCGGGTTCTGCAGCGGCGGGAGTGGAGGAGGCCACAGGGAGGATCCCGGCCCAGAGGCTTAGAGAGCAGGGCCCTTGCGGAGAGGGTGAGGACAGCTGCAGGTGGGCAGCCTGGCAGACCCAGTGCTGGGGACATGAAGGGGATGCTGCTTGACACTGGATGCTGGTCCAGCGAGAGCTGAGCCTGTGACCCCCAGCCACACGCTGGTGTCATGTGCCTCCATGCCCTGGGGGTGGCCAGCTGGGTGGCTTTTGGGTTTGGAGTCTTTCTGGGCAGATGCTAAGGTTGGACAAGAGGTTCCAAGCTGGTGGAGTGACACACTATGAGTAAATGAGAGCCAGGATGGTCACCTGCTAAGAGGGAGCTGTGCCTGTGGGAGGACATGGCAGCCAGGACTGGGGTCTCAGGAGGGCAGGTGTGCCATGTAGGAATGCTGGGGAAGAGGAGGGTGGGCAGGAGAGCTGGCAAGGGGTCCAGGCTTGGCAGGGGGAGACATGCTGTGGCGAGGGAGGAGGGGCTGTGAGCTCAAGTTTGAGGGCACAAGAGGCCATGGCATTGGCTGAATTCACCACACAAACCCTGAGATCTCCAGGGCCAACTACATGACGGAACACTCAGTGCTATTCACAGGCCCAAGCCCACTGTACCCTCAGCTCTCCACACACGCCCCACTAGCTCTTCTCTCACAGAGAACAAAGGGCTGGTACTCACTCCTCCTTGGTCCCTCCACATTCCCACCCCTATGTCCTTCCCCCTGTCCTTGCTTGGATGGCAATTAACACAGCCACAGCTCTGGAACCCTGCTCCGCTTGGGGCAGCCAGGGCCATCCACTCATGAGAGAAGAATAAAATCCATCTATTTCTGTCTTGGCATCGCCTCGTCTGCCTCTCTCAGTCCCAGGGGACAGTACCCCCACTGCCCACACCTCAACTTCCTCCTGGCTTTCTCTCTCCATCTGCCCTGGAGGCAGCGTCAGCCTCCTGCAGGTGACGGGTGCCTCTGGGGAGAAGCTCCACGTGCTCTCTCATCTGGTCTCAGTCACAGTGCGTGGTAACTCCCAGGCTGGGGACTGGAAAGTCCTATTAAAATGCTAATAGGACATCCAAATGGGCAAAGCACTAGGATAGGCCTCACACTCGATTCTGAGGCTCCTGATGCTCTGAGCAGCCTGGGGTGCAGCCCGAAGAGAGCTATGATGTTTCTACTGTTCTTTTGCTGTGATCAAATGCTCTCCTGCCATCACACAGAAAGCCAGGGCCACCCACCAGCCCACCAGGCCTCAGGGTCTGGCAGCTGTTCAGGCCCACAGGCCCAAGTGCTGCTAGCTCTAGGACTGCAGGAAGTTGGGGGTTTTCAGCTCCTTGTCCCCTCACCCCCTGCCCAGCATGGCCACCCCTCCACCCCATCCAGCCCAGCTAGCACTTCTCACGTCTCGGGCCCAGTGTCCAGCCCAACATCAAGACACACCATACCCTGCAGCTGTCAGCGGTTTAAAGTACACCTCTTGTTCAGTCTGCCACCTCCGAGAGATGAGGACACACTGGTCCTGTCAGCACTTCAATCTATAATCAATCTGACCAAATGAGGGGTTTTAAACATGTGACACCGAGACTTCTGCCTCTTGTAGATATTCTTTTCTTTATTCTTCCCACAAAGTGCAACTGAACCCAGGGAAATACATAACACAAGCATAAGAAGATCTGAGAGGGACAGAGAAAGAGTCAGATTAGGATCTCAGCACCCCAGAGGCTTTCCCCACCGGGATGGTGGCATGGAGGTAAAAGGGACAGTTGGGACTGGGATTTCATCCTGCCAGGACAATTCCGAGGTGCTGCCCCTCAGAGTATTACAAGTGGGAACACGTGGTAGAGTTCAGACAGACAGCCAAAATACGTGAAGCAATACTAACAGGCCTGGCAGAGAAACGAACAAGTTCATGATTACAGTTTGAACTTCATTGCTACTCTCCTGGCAGCGATAGAAAAACTAAAGTCAGCACGGGTGTAGAAGAATTCAGCAACACCATCGGCCAATAGGATATAGTTGGCAGTTTTAGAACACTCCACCTAAAAATTGCAGAATGCACACTGCTGTCATGTGCCCATGGATCATATACCAGGTCACACCCTCTCTTGGGGCTGCGGAGCAAACTTTAGCAAATGTAGAAGAATTGAAATAATTCAGAGCGTGTTCTCTGACTCAGTGGAATCAAAGCAGAAGTGAAGAACAGAAACATCTTAGGGAGATCTCAAATACTTAGAAACTAAACAACCCACCCGATACTCCACAGATCAAAGAGAAAGTCTGGAGAGAAATAAGGGTGGAGTGGATGAAAACCAAATTTGTACTATTAACATTTTCATTAGAAAAATAAAAAAAGAGGAAAAGTTTCCAGTTGGTAATCTAAGCTCTCACCTCAGGGAACTAGGAAAAGAAGAGCAATGTAATCCCAAAGCAAGCAGAAAGAGGTCAATCAAAGACGCAGACAGAAAACGATTGATATTAAAACAAACACAGGGAAAAACTATGGAGAAAAATCTATGAAACAAAAGCTGGTCCTCGAAAAGATCAATAAAATTTGACAAACCTTGAGCAAGACTGATGAAAAAGAGGGACAGAAGACACAAATTACCACGGTTAGGAATGAAACAGGGGTCATCACTACAGACCCTGTGGACATCGAAAGGTCAGTGAGGCGAGTAACTCTACGTACGTGAATTTGGCAACTTACATGAAATGGACCCATTGCTGGAAAACCACAAACTACCAAAATTTATCAACGTGAAATAGGTAATTTGAACGGCTGTCTGACTATTAAGAATATTCAATTCTTTATTTAAAAATTCCATAGAAAGAAACTTCAGGATCAGAGGCTTTTACTGGAGGATTCTACCAAATATTTAAAGGAGAATTAACAGCAGTTTTACACAGTGTCATCCAGGAAAGGCATGGGGGATGGAAGAGACACTGCTTAATGCATTTTACATGGCCAGTATGTCCCGGATACTAAAACCAGACAAAGACAGTACAAAGAATTACAGTCCCTTTCGTGAATATCTTTCATGAATATAGACACAGAAGTTATTAAGGAAGCACGTGCAAGTAGAATTCAGGCCTATAAAAAAGGACATTACACCACCACTCGGTGGGTTTACTCTAGAGGTGCGGACTGGCATGGCATTCTAGAATCAACAGATGCAACCCACAGCACGGAAAGGCCTCAAGTAGAAAATTCACAGAGCTGCTTCAGTGAAGCAAACATGACTAACGCACATTCCATATCTGTTTGTGATAGAAAATTCCCAGAAAATAGAAATGAAGGGACATTTCCTGGACTTAATAAAAACATTTACAGAAAACCTACTGCTAACATGATAGTCAGCAGTGACACGCTTAGTGCTTTCCCCACAAGACCAAGGATGAGGCAAGGCCAATTCTCACAGTTCTGGAGGTTCTACCCAGTGCAATAAAGCAAGAAAGGGAAACAAAAGACAAGCAGACCAGAAAGAGGAAATGAAACTGCCCCAGTGCAGATTGTACAAAGGTATGTGTAGAAAATTCCAAGGAGTTTACCTAAAAACTCTCAAAACTAGTCAGTGACCTTCAGCAAGGTCACAGGACTGACATTAAAAAAATCAAAAATCACTTGTACGTCTATATACTAGCCGTGAACACGTGGAAACCAACATTAAAAATACGATACCATTTATAATCACAAAAAGAGAAGGAAAATGTAGGTGCGAATCTGGGAAGACGCGTATAGGCCTTGCATGCAGAAAAGTACACAATGCCAACCGAAGAAATCAAAGACGATCCAAATGAATGGAGAGACGTATTCCATTCGTGGATTGTAAAAGATGTCCGTTTTCCCCAAATTGTTACACGGATTTAACAAAATTCGTTTGAAATTAGCAGCAACATGTTCTGTAGCTACAGAGAAGAGCATGCCAAAACTGGTACTGAAAGTTGAAGGGACTAAGTAACTGAAGTAGTTGTGAAGGAGAAGAGTAAAGTGAGAATGACTTTACCCGAAGTGCCCTATGTCATAACAGCAATCCAGACAGTGGTGTTGGCAGAGGGACGGACACATAGATCAGCGGAACAGAAGGAAGAATCCAAAAACATGGCCAACTGGTTTTTAACCAAGGTGCAAAAGGAACCGTCAATGGAAAAAGGAACGAAGAACCATTTCAGCTGGAGTAACTAACTGAGCAGGAGAAGTGAACCCAAATCTATACCTCCTGCATTATAAAACAATTAAAATGGACTTAAAAGTAAATGTAAACCTGTAAAACTTGTAGAGAAACATCCTCAGAGAAAAGCGTCAGGACCTGGGGCTGGGCTAGACTTGATTCTAAGAGCATGCTTCATAGAACGAAAATCAATTAACTAGACTTCATAAAAACTGGAAACATTTCTTGGTCAAAAGTGGGTTAAAGGGATGAAAAGACGAGCTATAGATGAGAGGAAATGTATCTAAATTATTCCAATATCTGATATCTAACAAAGGACTCAAATCCAAGATTCAGCAAGGAGCTTTCGAATCTTATAAAGTTTCCCCGGGGGTTTGGTGTCCTTACGCCGACTATGTGCGTACAGTAACGTGTAATTCTCAGGGGCAAAGCTTGATGGATTGTTACGCACACATGTGTGTTTGAGACCTTCACCCAGTGTGAGAGGTAGAGTATTTCCAACGTCCCCTGCACCATTCTGTCCCAGTCGATCTCTGGCCTCTGTCAGCGTGGATGGGCCAAATGTCGCAGAACATGATGGCAACACACTCACACAAGGTGTGTTCCTTTTGTTGGGGTCCGTGCACACACTACATCTGGTAGACCCCGTGCCCTTGGGTCCACCTGTAGCTCATTCATCAGTTGGCAGGGAGCGTTCCGTTGAGTGAACACACCAGAAATCGTTTGTCCATGCCATGCCTGATGGACCTTTGGGCTTCATCCTCTTCAGTTTTCTGAATTCAGTGCATTCCTTGTCTTCTCTTCATTTTTCTTCGAGACATCTCATTTTTCTTTGCAATGGTCCCGGAGAACAGGGGGTGTCCAGCTTTCCATAAACCGGTCCTTTCCCGAGTAGCAGATGGCCCTCTTTCTGGCATCAGAAAGTTGAGTCAAGTTATCAGAACACGCAAGGAGAGGAAGTGGGGGTGAGCAGGAAGCAGTGCGTGGCCAAGCTATGGCGGGCCTCGGGGGGCCTGAGGGAGGATCTCGGGGCCTGGCTTAGAGCTGTAAGGTTCCCCAGGCCAGAGTTCTCGGCTCAAGGAGCAGGCAGCAGCAGACAGCCCAGGGCTGGTGCTCAGAGGCCATGCTGGTCTCTGGGCGGGGCCAGGCTCTCTGGCCTTCTGCCCAGAGCCCAGAGGCAACCAAGGGCCAAGAACCATTGTGTTGTTTTTCTAAGACCTAAAGGGATTATGTCATCCAGCCAGCCCTGTGTGACCGAGGGAAGAACACCAGGTCTCCTCCCTCAGGATACTTAGCCAGTTCCCCCCAGGAGAGGACCAGGGATGGAGAGGAGAAGGCGGAGCCCGGGCAGGGCTGGGGCAGCTGGGGATGGAGCTCAGACAACGGGTGACAGGCGGCGGTGGAGGCAGATCCAGATAGTCCAACTGGATACACTGGTCCTCCAGGGCTGACTGTTCATATGAATATAAAAGAAAGGGGGGAGATTTAGGGAGAGGCCCTCGAGGAAGCCCTGAGAAAGCCACAAGGCCTTAATGAGAACGGTTGATCAAGTAATGACTGAGTGTGCTGTGGGGCTGGTGTTTATCTCAGACAAAGCCAGTGCTTTCCCCAGATCAGGTGACAATTTGGGGCACATGACTTAGGGGCAAGGGCAAACTGGGAAGAGGCTATATGTCAGGGGAGCTGGTGGAGCCTCAGCCTGTGGCCCTTCTGGGATTAAGAGTCCCAGCTTATCAGGCTAAGGCACTGGCATGTCTGGGGAGGAACCACTGGTTCCAGCATCTTCAGACGAGGCTAGATTCAGATGTCGATGGGGGGTCACCAATAGCTGGTGGCTGTTACCGTCACACCCAGCCTGGCGATCAGAGTCAGACGCAGTCATCTAGCCCTGGGAGGATGCTTTAAAAAGCCACACTGTAAAGTGCTGTCACCATGATGGTAACCACCAGACCTAAGAGGTGAGGGCAAGGCTCAGCCATCCGAATGCTTCATCAGGGTCTGTGCCTCTTGATTTTCTTGGGGTGCATCCTTCAGATTCTGAGCCAATACATTTAAATGGTGTAGCTGGAGCAAGCCATTTGAGGGAAAACTGTGACACAACCAGAACAGGACCTGGCACCGACAAAGACGCTGGTGCTGCAGGTGATGTGAGCATAGGAACAGAATGGCCAGACTCACAGGATTTTAGATGTGTGTGTGCCACTGTTCTCTCTACATTCCTAAATGTTGATCAAAACACCGCTTTAATGTTTTCTGATTGAGGAAGTCACATACCGAGTTTGCCCTGGTATCAGTGTGTGGGATACGGGCTCGTCTGGAAGAAGACCAAGGCACCTAGTGTGACACTAGACTCTGTGTGTCCGGTCATCAGTTGCCCGTCCCCACAGCTCCTACAGCAGTATACTCAGATGACTGCCATGACAAGTTTGTGACCCCTAGATGCAAGATGGGTGGTCAGACAGATGCCACCCAAGGGCCGCAGGGCCGAGTTCAGGCGTACATGTGAGGCTGGGGGTGGTGGAAGGAAGGTAGATTGGCTGTCCCCAAAGTGCCTGACAACAAGGGTGGCCCCTGCATGGGTCCCTTCTTTCCTGATCTTTGTTCCACTTCAAGTGAAGTTCATCCAGGGGGAGCTCTGAGCCCTCAGGCACAGAGGTGTCAGTGGGCGCAGGAGACCCATCCATCTCTGTCCCGGGGAACAGCTGCTCGTGGCTGTGGGACAGTCCACCCTCATTGCTTCACCATCACCCAGTTGTCCCTGGAGTTTGACAGGTTCTTCACTTTGGGAACCGGTGTTCTGGTTGGAAGTGGGAGGAGGACAGGCTGGGGGGAGGGTTGTTCTCTATTTTCAAAATCAAGAACTTTTGCCTCCTCACTTCCCCAAATGCGGCTTCCCTGAAGGCTAGCCCTCTGGCTCAGAGGCTCATTGCAAATCACATTCCATTGTCCCATATCGCTTCCCAGAGATAAGAGCCAGGACAGGTGATGGTCTGCTGTAGCCCATCTCTAGGCATGCCCCCATTCTGCTCTTCTGAGTCGTTCCCATTAGCCGTCACTGGAAATGGGCTGGCTGGCATCTGGTGAAGCAGGAGCGTGGTGCAGCCGAGGGTGCCTGGGGTCAGCCACCGCTGAGGGGTAGAGATGAAGCAGGGCCCTAAGGCCACAGGCAGGGGCATGCTGGGACCTGAGGGCTCTGTCTGAGTGGCCCCGGCAGTGCTGGAGCACCCATCGCCTTGTGTCTACGTGCTCAGTGTGGTGGCTGCAGCTCTGACTCCGCCTCAGGTCCGTCAGAGACGTGGCACATGCTGAAGAAGGCAGGGGATGCTCGCACTCCCGGTTACCGCACATTTCTCTTTGGGGACATCACCCAGATGCTTCCTTTCAAAGGAAACACACCCCTCCGAGTCAGGGCTGTTCTGAGTGCACCTCGAGAAGGGCCTGGGATGGTTCTCAGTGTCACTCGTCCATTGTGCAGCCTGGGCATCTGTCCCCTGTGAAGGCTCTGCCACTGAGGAGCCTCTGTGCTCCGCCTGGCAGTGAGTCCTCGCTGACGCCCAACGGAAGCACCGCCAGGACGTAAACCCCCTGTGAGCCGCAGCGCTGGCTCGGGCGTCATTGTCAAAACCTCACTTCTCCATTTCTAGGACGGCTACCCCTATCCCTAAGGCCCTGCCTTCAAGTGCTCTGAGAACACCCTGGGATCTCTTGTCCAAGAACCAGGCCAGCGCCTTAGTGACCCCGTTTGCTGAGTCTCCTGTTTCTGTTGATTCTGGAGACGACTACAGGGCAGGCGCTCCAGCACCATCAGGGCCCCTGACAAGCCTGTGGGCCCCTGTGTCTCGTTACCATACCCAGCCACATGGACTGACGACTTCTCACCTCAAAACCATGCAGCCTGGCCCAGCACTCACTGCTGACTTTCTGTCCCCTTGTCCCCAGTGCCACAGCTGTGGTCTGAGAGTGCAGCTGCCACCCAGAAGCTGAGGGCTGGAGATGAGAGAGGAGGGAGCTGCGTCCAGACCCTTCTGTCCAGGACACCTTTGGGCAGAGCCCCTTCTCCCAGGACTGCCAATGGAGGGCAACTCAGGGCCTCAGAGCTGCTAAACAAGCCCGTTCCCCACTTCTGAAGTAGAAAAATTATGCCCCCTCCCCCCAAAAAAACAAAGAGAGAGAGAGAGTGCTGGGTCCTCAGCACTTTTGAGGAAATGGCTGTCAGGCTGTCACTGTGTGTAGTGGTTGGAGGTGGTATCCAGGCCCAGGCGAGTATGCACTTCCATGGAGAGGAGCCTTAGGGCTACCAGCCTGTATCCTGGTCCTGAGAAGTGATCGACACTCACTGAGTCAGTCTTCTCAGTTCCTCCATCTATAAAATGGGTTGTCGTGAAGATGGAGGCAAGAGACGAGTACTTAGTATGGGACCTGTAGGTCGCAGCACCTGTGGGTGATGATGCCATCACAGTCATTGTCATCATCATTGTCATTGCTAGGAAGCAGTAAGGATCTTTGGAAGATGGCTCTGGGCTATAAACTCTAATTTCCAACTAAAATCCTCACTGGGCCAGAGGAAGGTTATGTCCCAACTTTTCAGGCACTGGGCCTGCTATGGAGATTTTGCATTTTGCACGTCATCATCAGCAGAGGTCATAGGCTTGTCCCCCGTACGTGGATGCATGTGTGTATGCACGCACTCAAGGCCTGCTGCATACCACAGAGGCTGGCTTTCCCTATGGCTCCATGAGTTAGAACTGGCAGGGCGAACATATTTCAGTTTCAGTCTGAATAGCTTCTTTACAAAAACAAAAGTGTTAAAATGCTCAGAATTCTAATTGGGGGCAAATCATTAATTCAAAAAATAATATAAATGGATCTTCTCACCACGGTCTTTAAAACCAAGAAGTTCCTCAGAAATGTTAAGATAGTGGCCACAAGTTTCTTTTCTTTTGTTCTTTGGATTGCGCTTTTTATTTTAGATCTAGGAGCTAAAATGACCCAGAAAAGGTAACACCTTCAAAAGCATATTTACTACCCAAAGAAATGATCAGATTCTACAGCTGATCTAGGTCCCAAGCCATTCGGTGATTTAGTACTTAATTGACTAAATTGCTGAGCTCTGGAAACGTGAGATTGGATCTACCTGTGAAACTTTCCAGGGATGTTGTCATCAGATGCTGCCCAACGTACACTTTATTTCTCTACAAAATTTAATTTTAAGTGCTCCAAACTACAGATATAAAAATAACATAAGCACTTTGAAAATGTGATCCCATTCAGGAGCTAAAACTAAACAACAAAAAAGGATATTTCATTCTCCAGAAAAAGCTCAGGGAGGCTCAGGGAGGGTGAAAGGAGGAAAAGAGGAAGCGGCTGAGAGAGGGTAGGCGAACACTATACACATGCACGTTCACATGTGTGGGGCATTCAGTGAGTGACGCAGTGACAAGCATTCGTAAGGCGCCTCGCTGCTCACAAGCACTTTCACGCACATCCTCTGCCTGGGAAACGTGGTTACTTTATTTATACGTGGTGAAGTGAGGATCTGTGTCCAAATGAGGACAATTCTCATTTAAGAAACGAAAATCTCCTTCACATTCTCATTTGCTGGAAATAAAGTTATCAAGAGCTTCAGATCTGATATAGAAGAGGTAACTCTTGCCAGAGTGACTTCTGTGTGTGCAGTGACCGTGCACTCTGTGGTGGGTGTCGGGGACAGGAGGGACAGCTGCCCGAAGACACCAGGGAGTGGGCAAACAGACAGGTCCTGTAGGAGGTCAACAGCCCGCTGGTCAGGGGAATCAGATGACCCAGATGTTGAGTTAGTGACATGAATTTTAACTGTGCTCTATCATGTCAAGGAAAAGATTTCCCAAATGAATGAAGTTGTGAAATCTCATCAAAGAAGTAGGAACTGTAGAGAAATCCTAGAGTAAAATATAAACTATTTGAAGATTCACTCGAGGCTTAACAGCAGAATGGAGGCGATACAGGGAAGAGTCCGTGAACTTGAAAATGGATCAAAGGGAAGCGTCCAATCTAAACCACACAGAAATAAACAAGTGGCTTCAAGGACTGGTGTGAAAATATAAAAATGCCCAACGGATGAGTAATGGCAGTTTTAAAGGAGAAAAGAAGGACCAAGACAGGGAAAAAGTTGCAAATATAATGGAGGATGTAAAATTTCAGATTTAAGAAGTTCATCAGACTTTAAGCAGAATAAATACACAGCAAACCACACCGAAAAGTTTCTGTTATACTGCCGAATTCAAAGGTAAGGGAGGAAGCTTGAAAGCAGCCAGATAAAAATGACACTTGACATTAAACACAGGAACAAAGTCAGCTGAACTCCCAGCAGAAACAATAGAGGCCAGAGGAGAGTGAAATGTCTTTAAAATGCCATCAGGAAAAAATGGTCAGCTCAGAACTTTATGTATCGTGAAAATATCCTTCAGGGATGAAGGCAAAATAAAAACCGTCAGATGCCAACAGATCCGCACTGCAGAAATAAAGCAAGTTCTTTGGGCCGACAAGAAACGTCACCACTGGAAATGGTGAGTTTCAGGATAAATATAAACAACTACTGTTCCTTTTAATTTATTAAAATACATATTGTCGCTTAAAACAAACTTTATAATGCTGTCTTGTGAGGTTGATAATTGTGTTGACATAACGCATATGAAAATCATAGTGGAAAGAATGATTCGGAGTAAACAGATTTGTATGATTGTGAGATTTCTATGTTTTATGTGCAGTGGCACAGTCTTAACTCTCATAGATTACAAAAGGGAAAGGAAACTCATTGTGATCCGTAAGCAATCAACAGCAGCAACAAAAAAGCAAAGAACAGCCAAAGAGCCAAGACGTAAATTAAGAAGTAATTCTAAAATATGTTAAATTAACTTTAAAAGGCGGCAGGGAAGGAAGCACAGAGGGACAGAAACTGGAGGCTCTCCACAGAAAACAGCCGGTAAAATGGAAGACCTGTCCCCAAGTGCAGCAGTAATCATGTCGAATGCTAATGGACTAAACCCTCCAACTAAAAGCCGAGAGCGTCGGAAGGAATAATAACGCTTTTTATAAGAAACGCACATGAAACAGAAAGCAGCAGATATGTTAAGAGAATAGGAAAAAATAAATTAAAAAAACACCTGGAACCAGTAAGCCTCACAACGCTGGGGCGGCTGCACCCACATTAGATGAATTTGACTTCGAGAGAGAGAGAGGGATCGAGAGAGGGACGTGTCCTAGTGCCAGGCCTCAGTGCACCAAAGGACATGATCATAAAGGTAGTCAGGCCTGACAGCGATATTCTGCTTCAGATGACACGAAGCAAAAACGGCAGAGTTAAAGGGGAGGCAGACAGCTCACAGTGAATGCTTCTCCTTTTCCTTCGTGGAGAGCAGACGAGACTCTGCTCGCAGAGCCGGAGGTGGCCTGAACGAAACCGCCACCGCCTGGTGCCGAAGTCGAAGCCATTGAAGAGCGCCGCCGACAGGAGCGGAGCGCTGCTCAGGTGCAGATGGGGCTCGCGTCGTGACCAGCGGCGGGTCAGGCCACAGGCTCCCCTGCGACAAGCGTTGGTGGCGAGGGGTCAGCCCAGGAGACCTGCCACGTGCCGAAGCCCAGGTGTGCAGACTCTGTCCGCGGCTCCAGAACCATCTACGGCCTTCTCTTCTCAAATGAAGAGACAAGACCTTCTCAGGGCTTTCAAAGCCTCCTGCATAAAGGAAAGCTGAGGACACGTCATTTAGAGCCATCAGATATGTGACCCCTTCCCGCGGCCGGCACAATGAGAAACGCCTATGGTATCCCCTGACACAGGATCAGGGTTCCCGGGCACTGTCGCCGCCCCCACCCTGGTGCGCGTGCTGTCTGCTGCTGCTTGGCTCGGGGTGCGCCAGCCCAGCTGCACCTGCACCTCCACTATCCCCTGCTTCCTCTGACATTTAAATGACCTTTCTTCTTCCAGGTACAATTCCCTTCGGGGTTGGTTGGAGGAGTGCAACCAAGGTTCTTTCTCTTACTTAGTCTGCACCACGTCTGCTGTTTCCGACCGCCGATCCCTCTTCCAGACTCGCTGTGATCGCAGCAACAGGCATTTGTCCCTATGTCAGTAGGGCCTTGTGTCCTGCATCCGGCGTCTGTGGGGTCCACCTGGTTCTCATCACGTGTCTAACGCAGACTCTCTGTTAGATGACCAAGGAGCGTCCCCTTGTCCAAACTGCTGGTGAGAAGCATAGACTTTACAGGTGACTCAGCGAAGCCGAGAAAGCGTTAACCGTACACGTGTCAAAGCCAAAATAAAAAGCCCTGGGGCATAATTTTCTTCTTTCCCAAAGTTCTTTCTCTTTTGAGACCTCGTCACTGACCCTTCTCTTTCCAGAGTTTCCTCCCCGACCCAGGAAAGTCGAGTCCATGCTCTCTTACACAGAGTCATTCTCCATCCCTCTGCAGCCCCGGTGCCAGCCCCTCCAAATACCGGCCCAACAACCAACAACGCCGAGTTGCCAGAAAGTCTTCCTTGAAACATCACCTCCACCAATACTGATTCTGTCATCGTCTTGTATCAGGCGAGAGACTTACTGTCTACGAAGCACAACCCCACCTACTACTGCACCCCCCCCCCCACATCAGCTTCAAACCCACAGAGTTGCTGGCTTCATCCCTGTCCATGGCCGCCTGTCCAGGCGCTGGCCCCTGAAGGGCTCAGCGACTCTGGACAAGTGGCCTGCCCTGCCTGCCTTCCCCTCCTGTCTGCCCCTGGCACAGGAGTGTCAGGGTTTGCAGGGACCATCGCTGGGAAGTGATGGGAAAGCTGATGAGCCCGTTACGCAGGCTCCTGCCCCATGACTTCACAATCAAAGAATGGGACCTCTGGGGACGCTTCCTGTCGCAGAGCTGGCTAGAACAGTAACAGTAGGATTGCGGGGAAGAGAGCTGGACCGACGGCAGGCCCTCGTCTGTGGTTTGTCTATATAGAAACTTCTAGCATACCCATGAACACACAGACCGAGGCCTGAGATAGCTGTCCTGTATGCTCTTCAATAGCCCAGCACAGTGTCAGCCACCTGCTCCCAGGACAGGAGCAGGGAGCTTCGTGCTGGTTTTTCCTGCTCTAACTCCGAAGCCCAGGGGCTACCGGGTCTCTGCTGGCTAGGCCGGCTGCTGGTCTCTGGTTGCTCGGGCCGAGGCAGACCGGTCTGTCTGTCTGCCTCTGTACCCTGGCATGGAGCCCCACGTGACTTCAAAAACAAAGTGTTCAGAAGCGTGAGGGCCCCCTGGGCTGTGCACATCCTCACCAGGAATCCTACAGCCATAGAGTGGGCTCAAACCAACCCCCAATACCAGGGTCCCACCCTCCCTCCACGCTCCTTGGTCTAGAGTGGCCTGGCCGAGGATGCTCACTGCTGCTCGCGATGCAACGTAAGCAGACGTTGCACGGCCTGTGGGACGTGGGCTGACAGTTTACGGAGGGACTTGTGGACTCTGGCCAAGGACACACGCCCAGGAAAGAGCGAGTGCACAGCAGTGTGCGTAGTAGGAAAAGAGACACCATGTGCACAGAACTGCATTTTGAGCCACAGGAAACAGATTCCCGAAGCTTCGTCAGGGCTGCAGGGGCTACAGGCAGCTGCCCTTGGAGACAGAAGACTTTTCAGTGCTCCCCTCTCGTGTCTTGAATTTTGAATCCTTAGACTCCTCACCTTTTCAGATTATTGAGTCACCATTCACTTACCATACCAGTCACGATACAGTGATTTTTAGTGAATTCACAAGGTTGTGTAACTGTCCCCTCTGCGTAATTTCAGAACACTTGCATCACCCCAAAAGAAACCTGGCATACTTTAGCAGTCACTGCCCTGTCCCCTCCTCTAGCTCCCGACACCCGTCAATCCTTCTGCGTCTGTGAACCTAGGCATTTCATACAAACGAAACCATTGCGTACGTGGCCTTTCGAGGCTGACTTCTCTCACTTAGCACCAGGTTTTCACGGTTCGATCCGCATTTTAGCACGCGTCAGCACATCGTTCCTTTTTATGGCTAAATAGTATTCCACTCCTGTGTATTTTCCTCTGTCACTTGGTGGACATGTGGGTTGTAATGCGGTTATGAACAGACACGAGTGTTTGCGTGGATGCGTTTGCAGCTCTCTTAGGCGTGTGTGTAGCCAAGGAGCGGGCTGGCCAGGTCACCTGGGGACTGGGCCTAACATTTTGAGGTTCCGCCAGACCCTCTCAAAGTGGCAGCACTCGATTTTACGCTCCCACCATCAGCGCATGGAGGAGTCAGGCTTCTTCCCATCCCCAATGCCTGCGTTTATCTGTCTTTAATCTTACTCATCCTAGTGGGTGTAAAGTTGTTTTGATTTGCACTTGTCTAATAGTTAGTGATGTCGAACCTCTTTCCATTTCCTTGTTGACTGTTTGTATAACTTCTTTGGAGAAGTGTCTATTCACATTCCTCGTCCGTTTTTAATTTGGGGGATTTGTTGTTGTGCTGTAGTAATTCTTTGCATGTTTTAGACACCAGACTCTTGTGAGGTATATGATTTGTAAACCTTTGTCCTATTCTGGGAGTCATGTCCTCACTTTCTTGATAATGTCCTTTGAAGCACAAAAGGTTTTAGTTTTTATGAAGTTGAGTTTATCTATTTTTTCTGTGGTTGTGCTTTCAGTGTCACATCTTAGAAATCGCTGCCCAATCCAAGGTCACAAAGATTTAAGCTTTCTTTCTAAGCATTTTAAAGTTTTAGCTCTTGCATTAGGTCTTTGACCCATTCAGAGTTCATTTTTGTGTGTGGTATGAGGAAAAGGTCCAATTTTGTCCTTCTGCGTGTGGATATCCAGCTGTCCCAGCACCTTTTGTTGAAAAGACTGTTCTCTTCACATTGAATTGCCCTGGAATTCTCCTTGGTTATCAATTAACTATAAATATAGAATTTTATTTCTAGACTATCAATTCCATTCCATCGATTAATGCATCAGTCCTTATGCCAATATCACTCAGTCTTGATTACCGTGGCTTTGTAGAAAGTTTCCAAATCAGCAGGTGTGGGTTCTTTAACTTTGTTCTTTTAAGGATTATTTTGACAATTCTGAAGCCCTTGCATTTCCATGTGAATTTTAGAGTCAGTTTGTTAATTTCTCCCACGAGGCAGCTGATGTTGGTGAGGACTGCATTGAATCTGTAGATGAATTTGGAGAGTATTACTGTCTTAACATTATTGTCTTCCAAAGAATGTCTTCCCACTTACGCAGGTCGTCTTTGATTTCTTTCAACAATTTTTTTGCAGTTTACAAAGTTTTGCACTTCTGGAATTGGATTTATTTCCATGTCTTTTATTCTTTGCGATACTAGTGTGAACAGGATTATTTTTATGATTTAACTTTTGGATTTTTCTTTGCAAGTGTATAGAAACACAATCGATTTGTTAAGACTGACTTGTGTCTGATAATCTTGCTATCCTCCCTTATTAGCTCCAACAGTTTTCTAATGGGATTCCTTGGGAATTTTTACATACAAGATTGGAGATGTTTTTACTTCTTCAGTTTCACTTTGGATGTCTTTTATTCCTTTTTTCTTGTCTTAATGGCCTTGCTAGAACCTCCAGTACAAAGCTGAATAGAAATAGCGAGAGTGGGTATTTGTGTTGTCTCTGAACTAGGCGGAAGGCTTTCAGTCTTCCACCTTTAAGTCTGATGTTAGTAGATGGGCTTTATCAGGGGAAGAGGCTTCCCTTCTGTTCCTAGTTTGTTGAGTGTTTTTATCATGAAAGGGTATCGTCGGATATCGTCTGCTGTTTTTCTGGCCTATTGAAAATCAACTGGTTTTTTATTCTATTAACGTAGTAATTGCACGGATTGATTTGTATGTGTTGAACCATGATTGCATTCGGGGAACAGAGCCCACTTGGTCATGGCGTATAGTCTTTTCTGTTTCTGGATTCAGTTTACTGATATGTGATTGAGGATCTTGGTTGTGGTTTTCTCTTCTTGGATCTCTTTGGGGAAGCAGTCCTACCTCTTCTATTTTTGTAAAGAGCTTGGCAAGGATTTGTGTTCAGCTTTCTTTACACGTGTGGTATGATTCAGCAGTGAAGCCAGGCTGAGCATCTTGGATGTGTAGCCTAATGTCTGTCATAAAATGTGAGACATTTACAAACATTATTTCTTCAACTATTTTTTTCTGCCCCTTCCGGGGCTCCCCAGGATGTGTACGTTGGTGGGATGGATGGTGTTTCACAGATCTCTGCACTCTGTTCATTGTTATTCTGTCTCTTTATTTCAGCTGTTTTCAGTCTGATTAATCGAAACAGACCCCTCTGCAAGTTTGCCGACTCTGCCATTGAACCCTTCTCGTGAGTTTTCCATTTCAGTTATTGTACTCTTCAACTCAAGAATATGTATCTGCCTTTTCACGAGACATCATTCTCAGACTTTTCTCTAGTTCTTTAGACATGGTTTTCTTTATCGCTTTGAACTAAATCGAAAGACTTTGTCTCGAACACCTTATGTCTGGGTGTCCTCAGGAACCATTCTGTTGATTCCTTTTTTCCTTTGCATGGACCATACTTTATTTCTTTACACATCTTGTAATTTTGGGTTGAAGCTGGACATTTAAAATAACATAATGTGGCATTTCTGGAAATCAGATTCTCCCCTCCACCCTCCAAGGCTTGCTGGTGTTGCTTTTTGCTGTTTGTTGTTTGTTTGTTTAGGGAATTTTCTGATGTAACTGTAAAATCTGTATTCTCTGTCCTTTGTAGCTGCTGAGTGTCTGCTTGGTTAGCTTAACAGTCACCCAATGATTGGAAAGAGATTTTTTTAATGGTCTAGAACCAAGAAGTCTCCCAGGTCTTGCTGCGGTGCTCAGCTCTCTCCATGTTGGGGCATGCTTTTCACACCGCCCAGCAAGTGACAGCTCTGCCTTGGCTTTCTCTTGGTGCAGAATCTCAGGGTAGCCATAGGTGAGAGCTCAAGGCCTTCCTGGTCTTTGTCTTGCATACATGCAGCCCTGGGCATATGCAAAGCCTGGCTTACCCGAGCTAATGTTCTCCAGATCCCGCCGAATATGTCAGACCTTTTTTCAAAGCCCCTAGGGATGTCCCATTGCCCAGTTTTCACTTCAAGCTTTGAGTAGCCTATTGTTTATCTCAACTGTTCTCCAGCTTACGTGAGGTTAAACAATTGCCTCTAAATGTTTTTGACAAATGCACTAGAGGAAATGACTTTTCACACTGGGCGAGCTCCAAGTTAGATTATGTAAGGACAGATTTGCGAGTGGGTCTCCCAGAAAACCACCAGACTCCACTAGTGTAAGCTCTTGGTTTTCAAGGCCTCTGTGGGACGAGAGGGGGACAGTGAGCACTGGGCAAGTTCCAATGCCGTAGAGCTCACTGTTCCTGGTGAAAGTCAACTGTTTTGCTTAAGAAAACAGTCCTCGGAGTTCTGAAAAAGCTGATTTTGGCATTTTTAAAAATGAGTTTTATCATTGCTTTTATAGAGGAGAGAACTTTCAAAGGTCCTTACCCCACGCTTTTTGCTGATGTCAACAGATTGCCTTAACTTTTAAAATGTTGTATAAATAAATTAACATTAAGAAATCTAAAGGCGTATTTGTCAAACAACCTTAACAAGATGCCCAGTCTGTATTCACCACTTCTGGGTGTTTAACCAGAGTCGAGTGACCCGTACAATCTCTGCCCCTCACTCTCTGAGTGTCCCCATAGGCTCGGTGCCTGTGCAGGAGTGTCCACTCTGCATGCCCACCACATAGCATCAAGCCAGCAAGGTGCCTCCACTCAGCCAAGGCATCAGCCCTTGCAGACGGTAAAATCTGAGGATTTCACGTGGGAGCATTTACCAGATGTTCAGGAAAATGTCACGTGCGGCCCTGCTCAAGAGAAAGGCACTCTCCTACTTGTTGGCAGGCTTGGACTTCTCCACCTCTGCAGGCCGCAGCATTAATGCCGTGGGGCGGGGGCGGGGGGAGGGATAATGATGCTCATTCCCTGGGAGCTCGGCACCAGGAGGCCTCAGGGTTCAGCTCCTAATCCTTGTCTACACTTCTTGGTTGTTTCACTGCTTTGATGCCTGTGCACTGCTCCAACCCATGAAGTGTCACAGCCTAGGAGCGCTCTCCAGCCCTCCCTATTGTCTTGCGGCCCCTACTTGAGAAAACAAAGGCTGCCTAAAGATTCGCATGGATTAATTAAAACTACTTGTGTTTCACATCAATTTTAACCAATTCTTGTGGACTGTATCACCTCTACACATTTTTTATCTAATTGAGCAGAAAAAAAAACCTAATGAGGTTTTATTCCAAGGTAACCAGGCCTCTCACAGGCTCCAAAGAAAGAAACGTGGCGGTAAGTACGCCCCATTGTTAGTCCCATTCGCTAGGAGGCGTTTTCCAGTGCAGGTTTCAGACACACGTGGAGGCGAATTTTGCCTCAGCATTTGGCTCATCTTCTATATCGCCCTTGTATCAGTGTCACCACTGCCTTCACAGCCTGCTCCTGTATTATCTCGAGGCCAACTTTAGTCCTGAGACGCTTTTTTGTAAAACATTCAGCGTGTATCTCTGGAAGATAAGGGTTCCCATTTCAGACCGCTTTGTCAAAACACAATTGCCGCCTAACCAACTGGCTATAAGTAGAGTGTGTGTTTGAGAACTTTGGACATATCTTTGCGTCTCTGAAGCTACCATCACAATTAAGATGATGAACGCGTGTCTCACCCCCACGCAGTCCTCTGCCACTTTGTAGTTGCTGCCGGCATCTTTCCAACTCTCTCCCGCATCGGGCGATTTCAGTCTGATTTCTGTTACTATGGATTAGTCGCTTATTCTAGAAATATATGTGACTAGAATCATAATATGTTCTCTTTTTTGCCTGTCTTCTCTTACCAGCATAACTGTTTTGAGATTCAATCGTCCTTGTATACGGGTATCAATGGCTCCTTCCTTTTCATCGTTGAGTTGCATTCCAACAGTTCACTGACCCACTCAGCTGCTGGAGTTCATCTGAGTGGCTTTCCATTTTTGATGATTTCGCACAAAGCTGTTCCGACCCTCTGGGGACAAGCCTTTGTGTGCTTTCATTTTCCGCGGCCCGTGTAAATTCCAAGGGTGGAATGGCTGAGTCATAGGGTAGATGTATTTTTAACTTTCTGACAAAGTGGACGGAATGCTCTTCGAAGTGGTCATGCTACTTTCCGTCCCCAGCGGCAGTAAATGGGGGTTCCAGCTGCTTGTCACCCTCGTGGGCTTCTGGCGCGACCAGTCTTATCCGTGCTAGTGGGCGGTTGGTGGTGTCTCGCTGTGGTCGTGATTTGCATTTCCCTAGTGACTAACCATGTGGAGCCCCTTTCGTGTGCTCATTGGCTAGCCCTATACATTCTCGGGTGAAGCGTCTGTTCAGATCTGCCCACTTAAAAAAAGGGTTTGTCTTCTTATAAATAACTTCTTAGTGCATTCTAGACTCAAGTCTTCTGTCATATATGTGTTTTGCAAAGAGCTTCTCTCAGTCTGTGGCTTTCCTTTTCACTCTCTTTTGAAGAGCAGAAGTTTATTTTTTTTATTTTGATGAGAGCTGGTCCATAGATTATTATTTTTTTATGAATTGTACTTTATCTACTGAATTTAACAAATAGGTACCAGAACAAAGGCCTCTAAGATTTTCTCTTATGTTTCTTTCTAGGGGTTTTATGGTTTTAGTTCTTACATTTATATCTATGCTCTACTTTGAGTTAAGTTTTTATTTGACATGAAGCAAGGCTCGCGTTCTCTTTTGTGGTTGTCTTCGTGTTCCACAAGGCTGCCTGGTTTTCCCAGCACCATCAGTTGAAGATTATACTTTTACCCTGAATTTCCTTGGTGCCTTCTTCAAGGATAACTTGACCCTGTAAGTGTAGGCCTATGTCTAGACCCCCTGCTCCGTTCCATCCACCCGCATGTCGACCTCAGCACCAATCCCACTGACTCCTGTAGCCTCAGCAACTACAACATACATGATGGAGCTTCCGAGAAGAACACAGAGCTTGAGAGGGTCACGACCTCCACAGAGTGCCTGTCCCTACGTCTCGGAAGACCTTGTGTTCCTCTAGGCCAGGAGGCTGGAGTGCAAGGGGCCCTTACAAGGTTCTTGCCTGTCCTCACACAGAGGAGGAGAGAGCAGGGGAGTCCAACTCAGGAGCAAAAGCCGGAGAGTGTCGCCCGGATCTGGCAGCATGGCCATGCGCCCTCATCCAGCAGAGGGAGTGACCCGCATCACTGACTCCACACAGATTCAGGCGACAGCACTAAGTAGCACCCATGAGAACCAGGTTCCCTGCAGGTTCAGCCAAGGTCATGGCTATAAAATATGGGAGACTCGAATGTCCCCTTTGTCACCCCTGTCTCCTTACTAAAAACAAAAATAAGAACTAATCTCCTACCGAAGTTTCGGACGTTGAAGGAAGGGACACATTGAACTCCATCCAGCACAGGACACCTCCCAAGGCTCAGATGAGAGTAGACAATGGGGAGAACGAGAGATGAGACTGGAAGCCACAGTGGCAGACTTTAGGAAGGAGACCTAAGGCCCATGGTCACAGGACAAGCAGAGCCACCCAAGGGTTGGAGAGATGGGGTGTGGTAACAGGATGGGGTGAGGTCATGGTTAGTTCCCTGGAGGCCAGGCTCCATCTTCTGTTGAAGAAAACCCACAGAAGGAGAGCGGGTGCCGAGGAAGATACTGGAATAACGCGTGAACTGGCAGATGGGCACTGCTTAGCCAGCACTTGAGGAATTCTGGCCCATGGTCTATTTGCTGCACAAAGGCCAGGACACCTAAGACCCCCCTGCTATGTGTGCTAAGACAGAGCGGGGAATGTAGGGTCTCGTGGCCCCCATGATCCTGGAGCTCCTGGTGGGGCTGAGATAGCTCAGTGTGGCCAGGGTGGCTGGCACCATCTGGTCTGTGCCCAAACCACTCTGGAGGCAGGAGTGTCAGGACACTTGCAGCATGTGGCCACTGGTAGCCACAGAAGGAACACTGGGCCCAACGCCCTCCACTCTCTCCATCAAAAATAGCACTTTCACCATATTTCAAGGAGAGAGATTTTAATATCCTTTTCTTGCTTTGTTTTAGCCAAAATTACCCTTGGTAAAGATCCACGTAAACCAGCAAGGTTCAGATCTGTTTACTCTGAGCAAAATTTGTCAAAGCAATGACTAGCGGTGTTCACCAAACACACGCTGTCAGGCACAGACAGCCCTGGGCCAGGGGTTCCTAGTTCGCTGCGTGGATTTGCACTCCAAACCCTGCCCTCTGCGAGGACGAGCCCACTGGGGACTTGTCCTGCTGTGTCCGCTTCTGAAGTCCCACAAAGCAGTCACCACATCAGGGGGTCCACGCTCTAGAAAGGACGCTCAGCATCCCTAATTCTCAGGAAAGTGTAGGTCAAAGCCACAGTGAGATGCTGCTCACACCCAGTGGTGGGGAGGATAAAGGAGGGACAACGCAGGTGTCTGGGAAGATGTGGGAACAGGGACTCTCATCCATAGGGCGGTATGGCCACTTCGGACAGCACAGTGGCAGTTCTTCAAAGTTCAGCACCGAGTCTCCATGCTACCCAGCCGTTCCATGCCTGGTGTCGCCCAAGAGACTTAAAAACTTAGTCACACAAAATTTAATCTGAAATGTTTACAGCAGCATACCAGGAATAGTGAAAACACCCTAAAGTCTAACAGATGATGACCAGGTGACAACTTGTCTCACGTGAACACAGAGGGAAGCTGGCCCTCCAGGAAAAGGGAGGAAGTGCCGACACATGCCTCAGCGTGGATGGCCCTTGACAGCACCGTGCCACGAAGCCAGGGAGAAAAGGCCACCACTCCTGTGGTTCCACCTGTATGCAATGGCAAGAACAGGCAAATCCACAGGGGCAAAGACTAGTGGGAGGGAAGGGGATGAGGAGGGACTGCCGGTGCTTACAGCTTTCTCTTTGGGGTGATGAAAATAGCCTACAGTTCCGTCTGTTGACGGCCGCACAGCTCTGTAAACATGCCACAAGCTATTGAATTGTATGCTTAAAACGGGTAGAGTTTATGACAAGTAAATTCTATCTCATTAACTTTTTTTAATTTTTGAAAAAGGATTTAATAAATCCTGTAATAAAGAAATCTGCCTGGCCTGGTCCTGAGTTCACTGGACCACCAGGGTTTCTCACATTAGGCTGAGAAGCGGGCATCCTGGACAGTGTGCTTTAGAAAATGAAGAATTTTGGCACGAAGTCCTTCGGTCCCGTGATCACATCTTGGCACAGTTGGCACAAGCTCATTATATGCTTTTTTACATGCAACGTGTCTATGTCTCATCTCCCTGGTGGCTTTGTAAGTGTTCTGGGAAAGAACAGTGTGATTTTTGTCTTTGTGAACTCCTGGGTGGGTTACACGGGACACTAAGTGTAACTCTGCATCTCTAACGGGTTTATTCAAAAATTACTAAGTCTCCTTCAGTGTTGGGCGCTGTCCTGGCCGCTGCGGATACAAGAAAGAGAAAGACAGACGCGGAGCAGCCAAGACCCGGCCAGGAGCATGCAGTGGGGCACCTCTACCTGGGGCTGAGTCCGAAAGGCCGCCAAAGCCCATTTTTCATGTGGTCAGAACTGCTCCCAAAATCATCAATGGAGGCACCACGTTTGAGCCCCGCTGCCCTGCTGGTGAACCACCCAGGCGGCCTGTTTTCCTCCAGCTGGGGAACACCTGCTTTTCTTTGCTTGAGCACCAGTTGAAGGCTCCCCTTTGGAGCTGTGTACCTCCAAACACTGTCTCCTTCAAGACGAGTCCCATCCTACAAGGCCTGATGCTGCAAGCTTGAGAGCAGAAGGTTGGGCACAGGCCAATCCAGGACACGGGCAGACCCAGGGCAAGGGCAGACCCAGGGCACGGGCAGACCCAGGGCATGGGCAGACAGGGCCACACTAATTGACCCTCTACCCTGTATCCACTGCTGGGGATAACTGCATGGCCTACAGAATGATCAGCACAGTTCAGATAACATGCTGAATTTGTTAAGCAGTTGCATGTGCTCACAATGGCCTCCCTCTCTCAGACGCTCAGCTGAACCACCACCTCTGGGCTCTGGGGGCAGAGCGAGGCCCGGAACCGACAGGGCAGCTGGCTATTGGCCAGGCTGCCCGTGGCAGGCAAAGCTGGGGGACAGGGAACTCACTGACCTGGGCCTCCTAAGACAACCCAGTGAAAATGTGGGAAAGTGTGAGAAAACCAGCACTGGGGAGAAGCTGGGGGCATCAGGGAACCCCACTGAGGGGACCTGCCAGGCAGCCTGGGGGATTGGCTGCAGGGTAAGGTTACCAACCTCCGCTGGAGGACCTGGGGAACTAGTCTGGCCGGCTTTGGGGTCAGAGGGCAGTCTTCCCCGCAGACCCCTGGCTCTCCTGAGGCCCTTGGGGGCCCTCCCACCCCCAGGGGACCCCAGGGAACCAGACTGTATTGCTCCTGGTTTCCCCCCACTCCCAAGTGCATGTGGACGCAGGAGAAAGGCAGGCCTCTGCCAGGTGCGCACCGGGAGCCTTGCAGCCTTGGGCTCGCACATGGAAGCTCCTGAATTGACGTGTGATAAAGGCCCACCTGCGAGCTGGGTTTCGTGCCTGGCCTTTCCTTGGCACGTGGGCCTTAATTTAAAATTTGCTGAAAAAGTGACAAGGGCCCAATGTTCAGATTAGAGATGAGAACCTTAGAACAACTTAACGACCATCTGCAAATAGCGGAGTATTTGTTCTGGGGAGGGACGGCTGGATGCCCCTTCTCAGAGTTCAGGGACAGGAGGCAAATCTGGGCCTTTGCGCGCCGGCCCCACTCCATGCCAGTCTTCCCAGCAAGCCCCAGGACTGCCTGCCTCTGAGGGGAAGCTGTGGACCTTTGAGGAAGGGGCCCCAGAGTCGGTCTCAGATAAGGCCAGAGAGTGCTGCCTGGTGGCTAACTGTCGGACACTGAGTCAATGATAGGGACACGCCGGACCTTTCACCTCACGTGCCTGAGTCCTCTGACCACCTGCATGGCAGGCCTGGGAGGGAGGCCTAGCTCATGAGATACAAATGTTGCAGGGTTGAGACTGTGGCCAAGCTGAGATCCCCCAAATGGCAGAGCTTGGGGACATGGAAGCTGCAGCTCTGGGGCCTAAGGGTTATATATATATATATATATATAAAGCAAAAAAGCAAAAAAACAAAGCTTTTCCTCCTACCTTCTAAGACTGGGCTAATTATCAAGTTAACAGAGGCAGATCAGCAGGAGAAAATCAGATTTTAATACACATGCATACAGAATCCACAAGAACATGAAAACTCCAGGGAGGCAACATTGGGGATAGGTGACAATGGGCAAAGGAGAAAAGGGGGCGGGGCATGAGAGTTTAGTAGTGAGATGGGCGATTTGCAGGTGGTTGAAGAGAGGGGAACACACAGGGCAGGCTCCTTGAAGGGGCTGAACCCCCAGAGAGGGGAGGATGCTCACAGGGTGTCAGGGGAGGGAGAGGTGGCTTCCAGCTGGACTGGACTCCGGCCCCGGGAGGAGGGCCTTGCAGGGTAGACAGGCGGGGACTCGTTGCTGTGTGTCTTCCTGGCACCGTGCAGAGGGCTGGGATCTCTCTAGGATTAGAACCTAGCCCTTGGCAGCTCAGTCCATGGGCATCCGGAGGGGTGCTGGGAGGAAGCCAAACTCAGGGGCGCCTCATCCTGGCTTTTGTTCAATGTGTGGATTTTCTCACCATCTCCCTCCATGGCTTGGGTGACTCCCGGGTTTTCTTTGCCAGCCCTTCCAATTTTGCAAGTCGATCAACTTGAGTCTTTGTTTTCAGATTTCTGTGGGGAGAACTTGTCTCACTCTGGCTTCCTGTGCTTTTGGCTATGCTCTAAGTCAGATCCTCGTCCTGATCCCCACTCCTTCCTCTGACCATGGTGAGGTCAGGGTGCAGCCACCACTCTTTGACTAGACACACGGGACCAGCTCATTCAGCCTGGCACAAGCAAGGACAATAGGTCACGCCTGGCCTCCGGACGACCTCTCTCTTTCCTTGCTGCGGTGCCAACACCTGCGAGGTTCTCCTTCTGAGTGGGGTGCTCCTGTGCCCGCAGGTGTGGTAGAGACGGTGCAAGCAGACACTTGCTGCAGGACAGCCCCTGCCCATTGCAAAGGCTCCACCTGAGCCCAGGGCCCTGCTGTTTCTGCCCTGAGGTCTCTCTGGTAAGCCCTTTCGGGTATGCTCTTTAAGGTTCTTCTAGAGGTAAGGCTTCATCCATCCCAGGTCCTAGGGACTGACTCTCGCAGGGTCTCACAGCTTCTTAGCTTTGGGGGTGGCCTACTCTCTGCTGTGACAGGCACGGATTCCCCCAGGGCTGTGGCTGCACCCCAGGCTCTGCTCTGAGCCTGTATGCGCCTCAGCCTGTGGTGAGCCCCGTGGCGGGGGCTCCCCCTCCCCAGCGTGATTCTTCCTTTCCCTCTCCCATGGGAGCCGCGATTCGCGATCCATGTTTGTTGGGGAGCTGCAGTGTGAGCCTCTTACGGGGTGGCAGGGAAACGAGGCCACTGTTCGCAAGCAGTGGTCCTTAAATGCAATTTAAGGGGCTGGGGAAGAGGGAGAGAGGGTGAACCTGATGGACGCGTGCCACACGTCAGCGTTCCCGCCAATTCTCAACCCCAGTCACCGTGCCAGCCAGGCGTGCCCTCGTAGCCAGGTGAATCGAGGTGTGTCCCCACAGCCAGGTGAATGGGCTGGAATTGTGTGCGGATTTCTGGTTGGCTGGACTTCAGTGCTCTATTTATATTTTTTCTTTTTCTCCGGTTTTACCTATTTAAACATTTACCTAGAATGCGGCTTTGCTCTGGAGTCTTTGTTTTAAGTTGGGCTCCGCTAGCAAGTCCAGTTGCGCTTCAAGCTGGGTTGGTGGTTCTCCGGCCTTGCATCCTGTAGACCGCAGTGGAGGGGGAGCTCCAGCTCCTCCTGACTCCCGTCTGGAAGGCGGGCCCTGCTGGACTGTGTCCCAGCTGAAGGCACAGGGCACCAGAGGCCAGACGGCAGGCTGCATGGGCGTCCTCGCCCCAGCCAGCAGACACAGGCTTGGCAGGCTTCCTGCTCCCAGCTCTGTCTGCCTGGCTGCTGGACATGGGCCATGCCTGCTCTGCCCTGTCTTTGGGGACTCTCCATTCCTTTGGCTCTGTGGCCCTGTGTGGGTGGTGGAAGCCGACCTGGGTGAGGGGTCCAATACCCATGATGCTCTTAGTGCAGAGACTGGGTGGTGGTGACATAGGGCAGGCGCTCAGGCACACTCCTGAGTAACAGCATGTTGGACGTGGGAAGGAAGCTTGCTCAAGTGTGCAGATGGGATCACGTGCGTGGAGATGTGTGTACGTATGTGCATAGTTATCACAAACACGGTGCATTTACACACGCACACACTGACACGCACATAGGGTGATGACTCAGGGCAGTTACACAACCTCGAAGCATAAGCAGAATATCTGGAAAGATACTGGAAAGACACCCAGCACAGTGCATGCACACAGCGGCGGTTAGACTACAAGTGACTAAATGTTCTGATTTAGCTGTATTTCCTAATTGTTTTCTCTGAAAATGACATATATTATATCTCAAAAGTAATAGGAATTAAAAAACGAAGAATTTTCCAGAGTGGCTCATAAAACCCAGGTAAGGGGGGGCTTGAGCTAGAATCCCAGAGATGATAAATCAGAGGCGGCATGTGAGCTGAGTAATTCTCAGCGAGGCCGAGGAACACGCCGAGCCCGACCCAGCTTCCTGCGAGAGGTGCCGGCCCACAGTGCAGTCCTGCCCTCCCGGGCCCCCGACCCCGCTCCGGGACCGTGACTGTATCTGCCATTGTGTCTGCAAGTACAGCGTGCGGGCCCGTCTTACTCATTGTTCAACTGGCACTAAGAGGTGAACGAGCGATGCCGGCTGACCCTGAAGCAATGACCAAACGTGCCTTCAGGAGGCGGCGGCTGACTCAGACCCTCGAGGTGCCGGTTTGGACGTGCACCTTCTGCTGTGTGAGGACACCGTCTGAAGCACGCGGTTGCAAAATTAACATCTGTTAGGGACAAGAGGCCACCAACTGCCACCCGTGTGTGTGGGTGTCCCGAGTGTGAGAGGATGGTGTGGGCTGTGCCCTCACAGAGAGTGCTGGCTGCCCTCCTGCGCCTGGCCTTCTTATCACCCCGCAGTGGTTCAAGTGCCCTCCAGCTGGAATGCAGGCCCGTTATTTGGGGCAGATCATGATGACAGCTGGGCCTCGGCTGTCCCAGCTGAGAGGTTCCTCTGGCTCTGAAAGCCCCAGGGCCCTGAGCCATTTGTTTTTAGCCTCCTGAGACCTCCCTGGTCCTCCCCTAGATGGACATGCTCAGGGCAGTTTCTCAGATCTGGGCTGTTTGAATGAGGCCATCTACACCGGAAACTGGACCGAAACCTGGAAGACCCTCACATCCTTCTCTCTTCCTGTCTGTAACCCGTACACTTTCCCTTGGAAGAGAATTTTACCAATCAGACCCGGGATCTCCCCTTCCAGGGGCTCTGACCTGATCCCCTCTGCTGGTGGGATGGGCACCTGGACACTGTTAGAGAAGAACAGCCCAGAAACCTGCTTGCAAGTTTCCTTCTGCCTGCTGGATGGGTGGGGCCCTGCAGGAGCCGGTGAGGGGCGGTATCCCTGGTGTTCTCTGGCAAACAGCCCAGCACTGCAGAGGCCCCCTGGCTGCTGGTGCTGGGTCCCCAACTCGACTGACCTTATGCCTGTCAGAGCTAATTCAGAGAAAAATGGTCCCTTCTACCTAGGGCTGCCCCTGGGAGGGATGACCAAGCCCCCAGACCTGCAGGCAGGGCGTGCAGATGGGAGCTGGGAGGCAGGCACAGAACCTCAGGTCCCTAACCCTAGTTATGAAGTCCCTGGGGATGGCTCAGTGCATGGTGTTGCTAGGAAGCCATGGGGATGCCAGGTCAAGTGCCATCTGCTGCCTGAGAACTTCCTGAGACATGGGGACCAAAGGGCTGGGTGATTAAGGGCCAGGTCTCTAAATGCCAGGTGTGGGCGGAAAGGCAGGTCCTGGGTGGGCCTACTAGGTGGCTGGGCCCTTGTCATGGGCAATGGCCCTTTGGGGAAGCATCGGGAGCCCTGTTGGGGTGTGGAGCTGTGCCAGTTCCTGATGAAGGGGAGTCCATTGCCTGTCCCCACATCTACCTGAGCCCTGCTCTGAACTTGTTCACAACTCCCTCTGGCTGCTCCGGTGTGCTGGCCCCTTTGCCTGTGACAAGAGTGGAACCTCCCTCCCCTCCCCTGCTTCAGGCCTAGGCCCCACCCAGGTGTGGCCTCACCCAACCCTACAGCCCAGGACAGGTGGCTCTGGCTATGCTATGTCCCAGGTGAGGCAGGTAAGGCCTGAGAGGTAAGAGGCTGGCCACAGTGAGAGTACCAACAAGCCTCGCGACCGGGCACTGACCAGCATCGTATGCACAGACTCTGGCTGCTAGGAACCCTCTGGTGTGGGGTTTCCTGCCTGGGTATCCCACTTGCATCATCAGGGATCAGGGCAGCAGGAGGCCAGTCGTGAAAATGAAGGGGAGTGACAGAGACAGTGGGTGCAGAGCTAGGCTGAGACCTGACTGATCCTACCTTTGTGCTGATGGGTGAATCCCCAAGACTTTGGACTTATTACTGAGGCATGGCCAGAGCTGAGACCCCTCCAGGCCTCAATACCCACCTCAGGAGAAAGACCGAGGGCCAAGGGCTGTTACCATTAGCACTGTATTGATGGCGATGGTCTGAGCTGGCCACTTAACCCCTGTGAGCTTCTGTTTCCTCATCTGCAAAGCAGGGAAATAAAAATAGCTGAGGTTGCCAGGCATGCCAGAAGGAAGCCCTGTGAGCAGTGAGTGCTCATACTTGCATTTGCAGCTGTGACAACGGCCTGGTGAGATGCTCACCTGGTGTCCCCGTGTCTGCATATCAGTCAAGTTGTCCAGAAGCTTGTGTCTGAGGATGCTGTCCCCTCCTGTTCTCAGCCCCCGAGTGGTCCCCTTCTCATGGGTGACATCATGGAGGACTCAGAGAAATGCAACATCTAGAATGCGTAGGCTGGGCTTCTCCGATCCGAATGGCACTGTGGTGTGACTGAAAAAGAAGAAACTCCTTTCCTGGGCCATACACGCCAGGGAGCATGGACATGGGTGCAGGCCGGACTGCACACACATGTGTGCACCCACGTACACTCACACACACACGCACCAACATGTATGTGCATGCACTCATGTACAAACGTGCACAATACACACAGGCACACATGTGCCTGTGTGCGCATGTGCAAACACGCATGTGTGTGTGCATGTGCCGCCGTGCACACACATGCACACACGTGCCGCCACGCACGCACGCACGCACACACCACTCCCTCTGTGTGCACATCACCAACATCCAGGATGCAAACCCGGATGCCTTTGGGGCCTGCGTGCACACGGGCAGTGAGCGTAGAGATGGTGGTGGCAGGAGGGCCCGGGGCCGGAGTCATGATGCCGCTGTGACGGGCTCTGGCTAGTGCGGCCACGTGGAGTCCCAGAAAGGCAGGCTTTCAATTTCTCAAAAGGAGCCAGGAACCTAGCTGCCTCTATGATGTTATCCTGATTTTTAACAGTCTGTGTGCAGGCGAGAAACACGCAGCTGGGGCGTTGGGGCCACAGTCAGCCCCTGTGCTGTACGAAGCTTGTCATAACCAACGCCTGACGCCAGTGTGTGGGGACAGGCTTCCTCCGTCATCCACCCTTCTGTGTGGGGGGTGCTTCTGGTCAAAGTCCTGTGGCCTGACACCCGGACTCCCCGCAATTGCTTAGTATGTGCGACTTCCTGTGCAAGCAAAGACCACCCCCACAGAAAGCAACTTGGACCATCTGCCAAGACCATGCTGGCCACTCCAGCTGCTAGGCCGGTGCTGGCAGCCACTGCCTGGGGACGCCTGAGACAGCTGAAACCAATGTCCCAGAGCAATGTCCCAACGGGCGAGGGTGGCCTATGCATTTCCACGCCCAGAGCCGGGTGTGGGGGACCCCAGGAAGAAGCTGGCCCCTGCCGGAAGCTCCACTATTTTCTTCTGTCCAATGGCAGAGTGAGGAGGGTGGCACTCGTCCCCACGGTTCTGAGCACCCGGGCCATTGCCCAGTGCCTGTTTTGAAGAAGACTCCTACCTTAAGACTTCATATGGCACTACTCAAAGAAAAGGGATCCAGGATCCAGTAAGTCTGGAAAACGCTAGACAAAAGTGCCCCCGTTTCTTTACTGCAAGACTTCTCTGGGCCTTGACGTGCTGTGGCCCTCCAAGAGGGGGGCAGCGCATGTGGCACTTCCAAGCCTTTTGAGACGCGGGTGGCATTTGTTTAAGGGAGATGGTGAGGATGTGCATGGGGAGACGTGTGCGCTGGGCGATGAGGTTGCGGGGACCTGCCACCAGCACCCAGGCTGGGGCCTGCCCGCAATGCTGGTTCCCCTGCACCCACCACCACGCTGCCTTCCCTGTAATCAGGCTCCCTCGCGTGTCCCATCTGGCTCGCACTGCTCTGGCCGCCAGCTTCCGGAATTCTAAGGCCTCGCAGAGGCCAGTGTGTCCCCAGATCACCTCTCATCGCTGGCAGCCATCTCTACGAGTTCCTGAATGAAAAGTACAAGGCCAGGGGCCAGACTGGCACGGCTGACCACGTGTGGGCAGGGACCACACCTCCCTTGTGGCCAGGGGCCTCAGGTTCTAGTGACCTCGGGTGTCTCTGAGTTCCCACCGACAGACACAGAGCAGGGTGCTGCACGGTTTCACGGGAGTCCGGCACGGGTGGCCCCTCGGCTGCCCGGCCCCGGAGGTTTGAGGCGCCACTTTCTTTGATTCTCAGATGTCCTCGATTGTAAGGATCCCCATTGTTTTGAGAACAGCTTTCTTGTTGTTGTTTTCTGGGAGGGAGAAAGAAAAAAAGAGACGCCACATGCAGTGTGCCCACTAATTGTGAGACGTATCCTGGTTCCAAAATAATTGCATCTGAGCCATTGTGTGCCTGAGAGTGAGGAAACCAGCTCTTTCTCCAGGTCGAGGCTGGCTTCCTTCTTCCCTGCTCCCGGGGAAGCTGAGACGCAGGCCCCAGGGAGAGGCAGGAGGCTGCGTGCTGGCGCAAGTCTGGCCTCTGGGGGTAGCCACTGAGGCCCATGCTGCCAGCAAGGTGCCAAGTGCAAGGGGACAGGGTGCAGCGGGCCAGTCTGCACTCTCTCCAGCGTGGCCGTGGTGCTGCCGGGTAACCAGACGTCGCTGCGACCTTTCAGAAGGAAGCAGTGCCGTGTCCTGGGCGTGTGAGATGCTCAGAAGCACGGCGGGACTGTCCAAGTGCATACGTGGCCGGCTCTGTAGGCTGTGACCTGGAGTGTCACTCTTCCCTCCGCAATGACATAAAAATCACAAATCATCACAAAGATAAAATAAAGGTGAACGTGTACCAGGAGTGTTTGGAGAGACTGTGAGCTGACGAGGGCCCTTGCAGGCCTCACGTCATAGGGTGACCCACCTCCGCTTCGTCCCGGGAGTCCTGTCCCTGTTCCTTTGCATGCCCCGTTCTCACAAGCGCATTGTCATTCCCTGGGAGGGAGACAAGTCCTTGAGTAGATCCCAGCGGCCCGGGCAGTAGGGATGGTGATGGAGGGGTGTCCGGGGCAAGAGAAGGTCGGGGCCGGGAGTCTTCATGGACGAAGTGACGCCGGACGTGGCTCGTGGACACAGGTAGAGTGAGGAGCTGCACGTTCCAGACAGGCAACCAGGCTGGGAGCGAGCTGGGGGACAGTGGGGACTTTGCGACTGGACGTCCAGCTGGGAGGGGGCCGTGGGACCTGGAGGGACTGCAGTGGGCTGGGCTCGGAAGACAGCTGGAACCTTGTCCTGTCGATCTGGTCACTTTCTTGCTGAGTGGCTTTGATTTACGCCTTACCTTCAACAAGTCAGCCAAAGACACCGTTAGGGCTGCCACGGGCTGTGGCACACGCTCAGGCAGTGCCACGAAGACTCCTGGTGGCACTCCCCCGGGGCAGAGCACCCACGCAGACTGCTGTCACCCGTACACTCCCTCTGAGGCTGTCCTCTTAGGCTGGACTGTCCTTCTCCCAGGGAGGTGCGTGGCTGCCTACTCACCTCAGCCAGGTCTGAAGCTCTTCGTTCTGTCCCCTTCTTCCTGCTGTTATCTGTCCCGTTGTCCTCGGGCTTTGTCCCTTGTCCCCTACTGGAACGTGAGTTATGCCTGCTCTCCTGCACTCAGCGGTCGCACAGGGTCCAAGGTCTTGTTCAGTGACACTATCTTCCAGTTTTCCATGTTGATTACTTTGTCAGAGTCTCAGTATTTTCCTGATTTATGCATGAGAAAACCACTGAAATAAGCTACAGGAATCCCCCAAGTTAGCCCTGGGGCTGGGGAGTAGGAGGGATGCAGAACCCCGCGTTCCCCGTCATGGGCGATCTTCAGGACGAGGCGCCCTTGACAACCACTGGGCATTGGTCCACCTCTGGCCTCTTGTGGGAGCCCTGGCTCTGCCCCTCAGATGTGACAGAGGCTGACACGTGGGACCCGTCACTTGATAAGCAGGACCCGAGCGGGACGACTGAGGGGCAGGAGTAGGACACGGTGGGGTGCAGTGGTGTGGGGCCGAGACCACAGCGGCTTCCGGGGAGAGGCTGATCTGGACCCACCCGGACCGCACCTTCTCAGAAGGTTTCTCCACCCGGAGGCCATGGCCTGATGAAACCCAGAGAACACAAACCCTGAGCAGCACGGAGGTAGGGAGCACAGGAGATGAAGGGGTTGGAGACCAGCTCGCTCTCCAACACCCGTCCCCTCCTCTCTCCAAGGCCTGTCCCCTCCTAGGTCAAGGGAGACCCGGTGGGTGGATTCATGGGGCTAGACGGCGATCTCCACCACCACCCTGCTGACAGGCCATGGAGGCGGACACGCAGACCCCGAGGGCCTCACCACACACCCGCAGTTAAGAACCTTTGGAGGTGGGCGCCTGAAGGGCCAGGCACCCTCCAGAGGGATCGCTGAGGCGTGGGGATACACCCTGGAGGGGCACTCTCTAGGCAAGCATGCTGGCTTCCCCACGGGCCGGAGGAGCCACCTTGGACCCCAGGACTCCAGATATGGGAGCCCGGGCGTGGGGCCCCCCCACTGTCCCTTCCAAAGCCTGAGGGCAGACAGAGGCCCTGAGACAGCCCCTTGCTGGCTCCACCCCAGACAGGACAGCTCTGTGGAGAGGCCCCGCCAAGAGAGTCACCGCGAGGTTCTGGAAAGTAGTGGCTTCCATCACGGACGATGTGAGTCCCCCAGGGAAAGGGAAGCATGCTTTTCAGCCACAAATACAACCCTGGCCCCGCAGCAGGACTCGGGGAAGCAGGAGTGTGTGCCCGTGGGCTTCGTCCCCCTGCAGTTTCCAGAGAAATCCCAGGGGTTCTGTGGGGACCTGCCGCCTTGCACCTCCGCCTGCAGTGTAGGGTGGCCTCAGTGACTTGCTCCTGGGATGGAAGAGGCCAGGCATGTTGTTAAGTCATAAAGAGGCTGTGGTTTCCATCTGGGGGCTCTCCCTTACCCTCTCTGGGGTCACATGGCCGGGACAGCTGGGCCCAGTGTGGTGTGCAGTGGCCCAGGGGGCAACAGCGCAGGAGTGAGCATGGAAACAGCCCCGTCCCTCCGCTGCGAGTCTCCAGTGGCGACGGCACCTCATGGGAGACCCTGAGTCACAGGCGCGGACCCATAGGAGGTGTGAGACACCGACGTTTGTTGCCTTAAGGGGCCAGGCTTGGGGGTCATTTGTGGCAGAGGCAGCTTCTTGTCCTGGTGAGACACGAGAGGGGCGCACTGTCGCTGTTGAGCACTGGCACCGGTCTGCAGGGCACTCCAGGGGACAGCGGGAACACGGCCGCGCGGACCCACGTGCCTGCACCCGGCACAGCCCGGCCCGGACGCCGCTTGCCTGCGCAGGTCAGAGCCGCAGGCGCTGCTGCTCGGGCACTGGGGTTTCATTTTCCCTGTCCAAGTGCTGTTTTCGTTTCCTTAATTCATCCTTTTCCAAAGTGTATACAGCTCACAGGGAGATGTCTGTGCGCATGCATGCGTGTGTCTGAGCATGTGTGTGTGCAGGTCTCTATGCGTGCCTTGGTACGTGTGTGTGCGTGTGCGTGCGTGTGCAAGTGTGTGCGTGCGTGTGTGTGCGTGTGTGTCCACCACTGCCACCCGTGCCCAGGCCATCTCTGCTCTGATCCCGGCCTGCACGAATTAGTTTTGCCTGTTTTGAAACTCGGTAGAAATGGAACCTCCCTGTAGGTGCACCTGGTTGCGGGACGAGTGACTTGGGGGTGAGCTGTGCCTTTCAGAGCCACCGTTTCCTGTCTGTAAGAAGCAGACCATCAGAGCCCCCATCTCACAGTGTCTCTGAGGCTGGGATGGGGTTCTTCTTACCTCTGAGACCTCCTTCCCTTAGAACAGAGCCGCTGACTCTAATAAAGAGATGGATGGATGAATGTACTTTTGAAAGGAGCACATGACCCTACTAGAATGCAAAGAAAATCATCAGTTCCCCAAATAGAAAGCAGATTGTGGGTTCTCTGGCCACAGTGGACCAAAGCTTGCCTCGACTGTAAAAAACATAGCCAAATTAATAAGCCAAATAAAAAGGTGGCATAGTTCCTCTTTACATGGAAGAGACTCGCACAGCTGTCAGGTCTATCTATGACACTTAGGCTAAAAGTTACCCTGAGAATCGAGGAACTGGAGGGCCTGGGGCCTGAGTCTTGGCAAGGGGTAACTGGATTCAGAAAGAGGGTATGATAAAAACAAACATTCTCCCAGTTCCTGGGAAATCCTTAGAATGGGCTATCTTTTGCACGCCCACAAGACGACCCTGGGCTCGGCCACAGCTAGCTTCGGGATGGGGCTAGTCAGCCAGAAAAACCAGCCCCAGGATCAGTCAGAACTTTCAGTGGCGGGAGCCGGCAGGGTGGAGGTCGGCTTGGGCGGCCAGCGGTTTTATCCATCTCGCCTGTATCACAGAGCCTCTGTCGGCATCCCTCAGCAGTGGAGCCCGGGGGCTTGCAGGCTGGTGAACATGTGGAGGTGCTGGGAGGATGTGCACCCGGGGCCCGCAGCCCTGCCCTGAGCATCTCCCTCATCTGGCTGTTCCCGAGTTGGATCCTTTCTAACGAACTGGTGGTGTAAAGAGAGCACATTCCATACTTCTGTGAGTTGTTCTAGCAAATTATTGGACTTGGGGCAGGTGGAAGGGGGCAGAAGTTAAGGTAGCCTGGGAGCCGTGCTCGTGGGGCAGTCTTGGGGAGCTGAGCCTTCACCTGTGGGGGCCGTTCTTAATTCTGAGTCGTTAGCCGAAGTGAGTTGCCGGACACGCAGCCAGTGCCGAGTGGGAGGGCTGCTGCTGGAACAATGCGTTCGGTGTCGGAGAAAACCACACAGGCGGACTCATGCTTCGGGAGACAGCCAGAGAGGGAGGGGTGGCCCCCCGGTCCTCGTTTCCCTAAAATACTCATCAGAGCCAAGTCAACACCCCTCAGCTCCTCCGCTGATTCCTGATCCTGCTCATTTTCCAATTAGGCACTTTCACCCCATATCCATGATCATTTGTTCAACCTAATTTCTATTTTTATGCCAACGTATGATTCCATGAGAATCTCTGACATTTAGTCTTGTATCCTCATCTTAGAGTGGGTATTCACTGCTGCTGCTGTGCAGAGGGGAGGAAAGAACGGCGTTAGACTAAAATTGGACTTTGCACACACGTTGCTGCACAGTTTGAGTTAAAAGATGTCAGCCCTATGAGCCTCAGTTTCCCTGCCTGTAAAACGGTGACCCCGAGACCTTGGCAGAGAGGCCCGCTGTGAGCCAGTACACGTGGGAGCCCACCAGGTCCCCAGGGAGCCACTCAACGCAGAGGAGGCCTCGGGATTCCCATGGTCTATGATTTGAATCTGATTCAGAGATGCTTGATATCTTATCTGTAAAGTCAATTTCAGCCCACAGATGGAACCGAATTACACATGAAGGTAAGGACGCACTAATACTGAAAGTGCAGCCTCCCCCAGAGACCAGCAGCCCCTGAGAGCAGCGCTAAGCGGAGGGATGCTGGCAGGAGAGGAGCCCCTTGGCTGCTTCCACTCTAGTCGAAGGCCCCCGAGCCCCAGGCCCAGGGCAGCTGCTGGTGCCCTCTGAGAGGCCGTGAACTGGGCTCTGTGGCATCTGGCCCTCTGCACACGCCCTCTTCCCTAAGCCCAGCATCCCTCTGGTCCCTGACGCGTCACGTGCCTCATTAGTTGGGTTTTTCTCTCTTCCCTGGGTCTCCCCGTCGGTTGGGAAAGGCCAGGAGGGGCTCCATTCTCCTTCTCACTGGCCAGGTCCTTCATTTTCAGACTCAGAGGAATGTATTCACGTCATTGGCTTACCCTCCCGATCTCCCTGTGGTTTCTGCTGAGTCGTACCTCTGCATTCACGTGTAGGAGAGGTCCCAAGACCTGGCACAGCTCTTCAGTGGCGAGGGGGACGGTGGCTGAGCTGTCTGTCCCTCTCGGGTTCATCTGATGTCCGTCTTTCAAACCAAGATGATGAGGTCAGGACGGGGACAGTAGGGCCTAGGTCTGGGTTCGTGCCCAGGTCCCCTGTCCCAGTGCTGTCTCTCCTTCTCTCATTCCCAGGCCCATCCAAGTGCGTGGGACCCCAGTCTTGTCCAGGAGGCTCTCTGCTCACAGGAAAACCCATTGCTCACATCTGCCTGATGGTTAAAGCTGTTAACAGGTTGCCGATGCCTCCCCTTAAATCAGCTGCTCCCCCGCCCATCGCAGCCCTGGGGACCACGGGAGGGAGAAGGCTGGCTCTGGCTGGCCTCCCAGCAGAACTGAGAGAAAGCACAAACTTCAAGAAAACTCACTGGACACTAAAACGTCTGCTCTCTGTGTGCAGAGGCCGGAGATGAGGCCAGCAGGCCAGGTGTCCCTCCAGGTGAGTCGCCTGCACGAAACCCCTGCAGGGCCACCTGCCAGAGCCTTCAGGTGCTGAGAAGAGCCCTGGCGGGGACCTGGAGCCCCAGTGGAAAGTCTCAGGCCTGTTTCCTGCTACTGCCACAGCCCTTTCCTCATTTCTCAACACGTCAGGGAAATGCCTTGGAAATATTTTGGATGGTCAAACACATTTTTTTAAAAGCACTTTTTGTGAAAAACGAAGCAAATTAAAGTCAGGGCCAAGCTGGCATGGCTCGTACCTTGATCAGCCTTGTTTTCCCCGCAGGTCCCGGTGCCATCACCGTCCCCGTATCTTGGAGCCGCACAGAAGGCCGGACGAGGAGAGTTAGATGCCCACCAGTTCTTGGTGGGAGAATGCAAGGCTCCTCAGGGTTTTCGGTGCTGAGGTCACCAGGGCCAACCTGCACGAGTGACCCAAAGCTTTTCCTGTCAACAGGCCTCTTGGGAGGAAATATGAACCACCAGAATGGACGTGGGCCAGCCCCTCTCAGGAGAAAAATGTTACCATGCTGCACAGTAACGGGTTACCACGGCCCCAAGGCCTTCTGTGGGGTTCCCTGTGCTGAGCAGGCTGAGTGCACAGTGCCCTCCACCCCTCTCGCGGGCTTGTCTATGTGGGGACCCCACTTTGTGCCCAGACTCAGTGTACCATTGCGTCTGTCACCCTGTGTTTTGTTTATGCCCCTACAGCCCTGTGTTTTGTTTGTCCTTGCCACCCTAGGGCCCCTACAGCCCTGCTGCTCTGTGAGGGTTGTCACCAGCACACAGGGACAGGCCAGTGGCGCAGCCTGCTCTTTGAGGTGCTCCCAAATCCGTCTCTGACACTCAGACCTCCCTGTGCTCCAGTTTGAGGAAATTAATTTAAACACGTGAGTAAGTATAGAGATGGATATAAAGAATATCCATGCACCCTGTGGCTTCATCAAATCTTAATATTTTACCACACTTGTTTCAAGCCTTAAAAACTAGTGTGTAAAACATGACAGACACAGACAACGGCCTCCCTGATCTTGTTGTCCCCCATCTCTACTTCTCAGCGACACCTGACCTTGAATTTAGCATCGTTGCTCTGTGTGGTCTTAAATGTTATGGGCATCCACCTGCAGCAGCTGTCCTCCTGAAACTAGGTCCGTCACTCAGCACTGTTTCTGGACTTATCCGTGCAGATGTGCTTTGCTCTAACTCGTTCACTCTGACTGCTGTATAGTACTCCGTGCCTGCAAGTGTCACAGTTAACTCGTCTATTTCCTGTTGATGGTTTTCCAGTTCCTCGCCAACTTTTCACGGCAAGGCTGCAGTCAGTATCGCACACAGGAGTGTGGGTTTCCCCACTGGGTCCCCACCCTGCCTCCGAAGGGTTAGCCCAGCCCACATCAGCAGCACGGCGAGTGCCCAGTGCTCCCCGTTTCTGTCGACACTTAGCGCTGCCCGACAGACACTCTGGCCCACCTGATGTGTTAGAGGTTGTGCTGCTTCATTTTATGTGCCAGCTCGGCTAGGCCTATTTTGGCTGTTTCCCTGTGAGTCACACAGCCTCATAACTGTGCGACCTAACTCCTTAAAACCAACCTCTTTCCATAGGTATGTCCGTCCTGTCGGTTCTGCCTCTCTGGGTGTCCATCCTGTCGGTTCTGCCTCTCTGGGTAACCCTGGGCGGCACCTCTCTGTTGCTTGAGTGTGTGTTTGTCTGGTTGCTGATGAGGCAGGCTGGCGAGCTAATCAAATGTCCATTTGGTGTCTGGATCACTTCTGCATGACTTGTGCATGCCTTTTGCCCACGTTTTTCATCGGGCTATTTGCTTTATTTTTTCATTGATTTGCAGCTGTTCATATATTCTGGATTCTGACCTTTTGTCAGTCATTTGACTGCATCGCAAATCTCTGTGTCTGGCTTGACCATTTAACCTTTTTTATGAACAATATTTTTTAAAGTTTAATGTAGTCCTATTTGTTATACTAAATAGTCTATTAATTTTTACATTAAGGTTTGTCTTCTTGTATCTAGTTGGAGAAAATAATATCCTACTCTGGGTTCATAAAGATAGTCTTCTACACTTTCTTTTAAATTGTTTAAAGAAGCTGCTTTTTACAGTTGGGCATTTAATAAATGTAGGATTTACTTTTATGTGTGTTATGACCTAAGTATCTAACTTATTCTTGTATGAATAACCTATTATTCTCAAGTTATTTATTGAATGAGTCAACCTTCTATTTTGCAAAAAAACAAAAAACAAAAAAAAAACTCTCTGTCATATATCAAATTTCCACATGCATGGGGCAGTGTCTGAGTTCTCTATTTTTCTACTGACTTATTTGCTATTTCGCTACCAATATTTCACCATCTTAATTAATATCACTTTATAATTAGTCTTGATGGTTATTAGCTTGTTAAATTTCACCAAAAAAAATACGCTTTATGATTTTGGATGAAATTGTCTTGAATTTAGAGAATAGAATAATCGGGGGAAAGTCGGCATCTCTGCTGATAAAATCTGGTCGTCCATCTAAGAGCACGGAAATCACTCTACTGATGCATATCCTCTTCCATGGTCTTTAGCAGTACTGCCAAATTTTCTCAAAAAACAAACAAACAAACAACACCACCAACAGCAAAACCTCTCCGAAAGCAAGATAAAAACCAAAGCAACTTGCACATCTTTTGTTAAATGCTCGCGGAGATATCTTGCAGCCTTCGTTGCTAGGAGAAACGAGATCGTTTTCCTGTCATGCCTTCTCACTGCGGATTTCTGTGCATGAATATCACGTCTAGCATATTTGCTGGACTCTCTAGGAGTTTATGTGAAAACCTTGAATCCTCTATGCAGATTGTCGTATTTCCTTCAGATAAGGATATTTTTGCCGCTTTGTCAACGCTTATGCTTATTTCCCTTGCGTGTTGTACTGCCTTCCGTGTGGCTTCCTGGGCGCCGACGTGCTGACCACATGCCTTCTCGTTTGGTTCCTGCTGTTGGTGGTCTCACTCCCCAAATCCCACCATTAGCTGGAACATTCACTGTACCTTTCTGGTGGTCAGCTTTGGTCACATTAAGGAAATTTACTGTAACTCTTATTTGGAACACCTGGCTCGTTTATTTTAAATCTTTCTTCTTTTGAAAATAAATTTATTCCTTTTTTAATTTACTTTTAAATGTTCTTTTTAGAACATTTAAACTCGTTGCTGTAAACTCGTATTACCAGTCTGTCCCCAGAATTATCGATTTTAGTTTCCTCTTTAACTCCTGAGTTATCAGAGTTCCCAAACATTTGCATTCGAGTCTCTCTTTATCATTATTTCTAATTTAACTAGGTTGTGCTTAGAGAATATGATCTGTGCGATGTGAGTGAATTCTGGACTTCTGCTGAGTCTTTCTTTGTGACTTAGTATGTGGCCACATTTTAAAATGACCTATGTATTTCCAAAGGAAATGATGATTATTTATCTTTGGTCACAGAGTTTAGATAATTAGATAATGCCTGTTACTCTTATTTTTCAAAACTTTTATACTGTGATATTCTTTCAGTTGCTTGCTTTATTAATCTCTGATAAAGTGAGTCAAAACCTTTGGTTCTGTGGGATTCAGAACAAGTCACTCATGATATGCCTATGTGGCATGGGGATTCTTTTGGGCAGAAGGCCACCAGGAACCTGCAGGCCTGAGGGAAACTTCTACCCCTCCCTTAACTACCTAGAAGAATTTAAATTAGGAGCCTGGCCCATGATAAGACTTAAAACCAGAAATGACTTTTTACCTGTCTGTACAGCAAACTACTAATTAATGAACATGTGCTCTCCCTGTAATGACACTCCGAAGCCCCCAGACCGCTGCCTGGGCCCCAGCTCAGGACGTCTTAGGTACTCACTTCCCCTTCCGTCTCTGTCCTTCTCCCGACTGCGGGGTCTCTGACTTATGTGCAGGGTTCCCACGTATACATGTGTGCAATCAGATTTTGTCACGTTATCTTGATGCTCTGCCTCACGTCTATTCGATTGTGAGACCTGCCGGGAGAACCCTGAGAGCACAGGACACTTCTTCCTTCCTCCCCCACAGCTGTAAGCCCATCGGTTAGCCTGAGGTGCTCCTGTGTTGGGTGCGTGTACACTTAGGAATGGCTTTTGAATGGGCTGGTGTCTTGGTTATTATGTGGTTTTGATGGAGGACGGGGTGGACCCCCCACCCCACCCCACCCTATGGGCCTGCAGTGGGGGAGTCCTTGGCTGAGCGCACACCATGGCAGAGTCAAAAGGAGAGTCTATTAGAGAAGGGGTGATGCTCCACAGACAGAGCGTGGTCTCCTCTCAGAAGCAGAGAGTGAGAGGGCCTGAGAGAGACTCAGAGGGACAGAGAGAAAGACACTGAGAGGGATGGAATTCAGTTTACGTATCATTCCCCGTCCCTGTGACTTTGCTCACCCACTTCCTTGCTGGCGTGGGTCTGATGGGAAAGGTAGACTCTGGCGCGGAAGGCCTGCAGGCAGTCCCCAGCCTTGGTCCATGGGTTCCCCAGGGTTTTAGCTGTAGGGGGATGACTGTGTTTATTTTGTGCAGGGCACCACTTAGACTCTGCTTTCCTGTTTCCCGTTTAGGGTGTGGGAAATGGCTTGTTAGCAACCCCAGCAGGAGGCTTCCTTTGTTCCACAGGTGTCCTCCTAAGTGGCTGCAGGCTGGCCAGAATGCTGCAGTCTGAGTGTAGCCCTATTTAACATTTAAAAGGTCCTCTTGTCCCTCCCTACATCAGTTTCTCTCCTTATGTTACAATTTGTCTGTTGTTGCTAGCATCGACACAGGGTATATTTTTCCATCCCTCTATTTTTAGCCCGTGTGGTTTTTGTCTCAGATGGTCTCTTGGAAGCAGGATGTAGCTAGATTTTTTAGAAATTCAATCTGATAATTTCTCTCTTCTAGAAACTAAGTATAAGCCTATTTAGAGCTGCTCTAATTACTGGCATATTTCAATGTGTTATTATTTTGCTATCATATGTGTTGAGTGCTTTTCAAAAATCCTTTTTCTCCTTTCCTGACTTTCACTTACTCTGTCAGCTGATGAGTACAGAGTGAAGCTGATGAAGGGGCCCACCTGGGGTCCTGTGATCATGAGGGAACCCCCGGGACAGCCCCGCTGTCTGCTCACCGGGCTGCGAGCGGCTGAGCTGTCCGTCCTCACCACTGAGCCCCGCACAAAGCATGAGGCTGATCAAGGCTCATCCTGGCTCCACGCTTCTGTTTCTAAGACGATTTCATCCCTCGACATCGCTGGGTCCATGCTCTGTGCCCGCGGCAGCAGTGGGACCACAGTGTTGCTTTTTAGCAGCAGCTGGATCAAGTGGCCTAGCAGCCCTGTCTTCGGTGGGCCTGGGCCGCCTGCATCCCACCACTGTCCTCACCAGGACTGACTGGGGTGAGAAGAGTGAGGTCACAGGACCAGGCTCTAAGAGGGCACCCACTGCAGGTGCCAGTCCTGTACCAGCCGGTCCCTGAGAGGGGGTGTGCCTTCTTCAAATCTGCTCCAGGGCAAAAGCTGGTCTCCCCTGGGTTTAGCTCTGCTCCCCACCACTCCCTACTGCTCCCCAGCAGGGAAGCCATGTGCAAACGGTCACCCCATGCCCTGTTGTTCTACTGACAGAGTGAAGAGGAAAGTACACTGTTTCCGTTGTCTTTGTCTGCATCTAAATTCGGTGAATGGAATATAGACCAAACGAGCCCTGGATCTCCCCAGCCCGGCTCACCTATGATGCTCTGCTGCGGCCTGGAGTTTTAGAACCTGGGATTCTCAGCCAGACTGCCAAGTGCCTCAAGTGCCAGGCTCAAGCAACCCTGAGGTGACAATGCGAGCCAGAAACATGATGTAACAAATATGACTTTTAGAAAAATAACCGGTTTCTGTGGTCGGAGACCTGCTGTGGGCTGAGATCCAAAGGTTCCCACAGAGGTGAGGGCTGAGAGGAATGGGGGATGGGAGGCTCTGAGGAGGCTGTGCTGCCAGGGGATTCAGTACGTGGCTGCATGAGGCAGGACTCAAATCGCAAGTCGGTTCCATCACGGCCATGGAGTCCATGGTGAGGCCTCAGTGGAGAGAGAGAACAGGACGAAGTGACTTTCTGGGTGAGCCATGGCTGCAGCCAGGACAACTGCCCCTCACCTCAACCAGAGCCCCTCACCCCGGGCTTCCCCCAGGGTCCCGGTGGTGGGAGCCCTGCAGGACACAGCCCCTGCCCCTGCAGGCAGCCACTTTCCCTCATTGTCTCCCGGGTGAAAAGAAGGCCTTGCCTTTGCAGCAGAGATAAAAGCTAATCACAGAGGAGGACTGCCCCTAAACACTAATGACTTCATTCGCCTGAGCCCTGCCCTGGGGCAGGGTCACCATCCAGAGTCACCAAACCAGTTTGGCTAGTTTTCCTCTCTCCAGAATGCAGCCCAGACTCAGACAGAAGCCAGACTCCTGAACGGAGAACACTGGGGCCGGGGGTCCCTCTGCAGACCTACCATGTGCCCTGCAGCCGGGACCCTCCACCCTGCCTCTCACTGGACCCCTTCCGCCGCCCCCACCCTCTCCCATTATAGCTTTTATCTGGTGGCACCGTCTCCTGAGACTCCCAAACAGAAAACTGAACTTAGGCAGCAAAGACAGCAGCAACAAAACAAAAGTGCCCGCGTTTTCTCCATTCTATGCTGAATTAAAGGTTTGGGGACTTGATCCCCTTGAATAATATGGAAAAGAGATAAAATTCAAACTGCATTGGAAATAAGCATTTCACAAGTTACCCCTGTTTGTTCTGCAGTGTTAAGCAAACACCGTCGGGGCTCATTGGGAACAGACAGCAGGAAAGCAGAAAGCTCCCCTGGTCCTGGTCACCCCGCCCCCCAGGGCCTGGCTCCAGTCTTGCCCCCGGAGTTCTGCTGGGCCACGTGCATGGACAGGGACACTTTCAGACATTCACTAGCCCACCCCAGCTTTGGCTGCGTCCGGACTGGGTGCTCTGGATACCACCCTGGAGCTAAGACCAGGGGACAATGACCGTCAGGAAAAGGAGGGAGGTCTGTGAGCTTAAAGAATATAATGAAGCTTTTTATAGAGGAGCAGGTGACTGTGCAATTTTTATTCCCAAAGATGGAAGGAAAAATAGTCACAAATCACAGGGAAAAGGGCTCCTCCTCAAAGTCTTCAGGGGCACATTATCCCAGCCCCTCGGCTCCACTTCAAGGTGCCCACAGCCTGGAGCTCCCCGCCTGTTCTTTCCCGACCTTGGACCTGCCTAGACCCTGCACTGCTGCCCCACCACCCTCCGCGGGACTGGCCCTCTGCCCACTCAGGACACACCCTCTCAGCGCAGTCTAAGTTTATCCTCTGTCAGGCCCTGAGGGAACCCAAGAAGCCTTAGGCTGCCACCCTCTTGGGCCTTTCCTCCTCTGACCCCTCCCTCCAGCCCATCCTGGCCCCACACACTCAGGCCTGAACCTTGTACTTGGCATGAACAGTGTGAGTGGCCACACTGCTGTGTTTCTGAGGATGCCTTGCGAAGACATCAGGGATAGGAGGGAGCAGGGGCTGGGTCCCAACACACTGGGAGGACACAGTCTTCAGAGGATGGGATCGTGATGGCATTGGTGCTGGATTATTGAGAACCCAAGAGATGGTGTTCCCAGGATCAAGGAGAGAGCCCAGAGCTGAGGACGTCTCAGGAAGTGCCAGGGAGGGCAGATTGGAATCCAGAGGCTCAAGGACCCCTTTCACTATGACTTGTGACTATTCTTCCTTCCATCTGTGAGAATAAAAATTGCATAGTCACCTACTCCTCAGGAAGGCAGGGAGACTAAAATGAAACCCTCCGTGGCAGGGAGCTGGGGGGCAGAAATGCAGGCAAGGGCGTCAACGGAAGCTCTGCTCAGTTCCTGTCTATCCCAGGACCACGTGCCCAGACACTAGGTGAGGCAGCTGTTTACGGGTGAAGCACCTCTGCACAGGTCCTGGCATCACTGACAGGCAGTGCTCAGGACCCCTGCTTCCCATCTGAAAAAGGGAAGGAAAAGCTGAGGCGCAGGCATTTCTACTTCTTAGAGGCACAGGGGGCCCCGAGTGGAATTTGAATGTGCTTCTTATTTCTACCTGTTTTGAAATGGTCGATGAGTTTACACCTGGTGACCGATGAAACCAGTGGCCCAGGTGGACAGGAATGAGCCGGGACTGGAGCGGGGGTGGGCTTAGAGCGGGCCAGTCTCCTGGTGCCAGAACCTGCTGGTCCACTGTGCTTTCACCTGGAAGGCTGAATATGGACCACAGGTATTTTTACAGAGAAAAAGGGGTGATCTCTGCTCAGCGGTGGGTCTGGTTTACGCTCCCTAACTTGGGGTGGTTGGGCATGTGAGCGAGGCCTTGTCCCCCATGGGAGAGAAGTGCAGTGCTGGTGCCGATTGGGGAATGCCACTCTGCTCAAGCTGGTGAGTCCTGCGCGAAGAAATAGCACCTGTGAACACCCCGGCGTGGCCCCAGCACACAGTGGGGGCTCCAAGAAGGCCAGTTCTCTTCCAAAGAAGCCTTGAGGTCACCTGACTTAGTTATAGACCGGTTTGTCTTTGCTGGGTCCCCACACCCACCCAGCATGGACCCAACAGCCTCTCTGGGGCCTCAGGGGCCTCAGCATCCACCCCGGGAAGACGCCCATGTCACCAGTGCCATCTTTCCAGTGCCCGTCGCATCCCTGGCTGGGGCCCTCTCCTCTGCCAAGGCTTGAGACAGGGACAGGGTGGCTACTGTCTCCTGAAAGCCAGTGTTGCACTTGGAATTTGGAAGGTGCACACACAGCTCTTTGTTGAAGAACAAATAAATGAGCGGACGAAAAACAGAGAAAAAATCAGAGGAAGAGGGCAAAGTGACCACTCTGGCTGGGTCTGTGTTTCTAGCCTAAAAACCAATGCCACTCGGCTCACCTCCATGCCTCTCTGGATGGCATGGCGGCACTGATGATTCATGTGTGGTTTCAAATTGTACGTTGGAAGGGGAATAAAGTTCTTCAGGTCTTTTAAGGCTTGAGCATAGAAATGTAGTGAATGTGCTGGGACGGCGGGCAGAGGGTCTTAAACTGGAGTACAGGCGGGCCCTGCTGCCCCGTAGTGGCTCAGCTCTCACACAAAGGGGCTCACATTTTATGGTGTGGAGCAAAAAGAATAATTTTGTTTTCTCCCACCTTCTAAGATCTTCTGGCTGGGCTAATAATCGAATTTCCAGAGACAGATTCACAGGAGGAAAAAAATCAAATTTTAACATGTGCATGTAGGAAATGCACACACACATGAAAATGCTAAAACAGTGAGGCAAAATTGGGAACGTGTGCTATTTTGGACAAAGGAGAGAAGCGGGCAGCCCGTCTTAGATTTTAAACGTGAGAATGGGCTATTTGCAGGTAACTGAGGGAGGCCGAACACACGTGGCAGGCAAACGTTTGCTTCAGTGGAGCACGGGTGACCTACTGCCAGGCCCCTGCTAGGTGCCTCCCTTAATTCGAATGAGGCTCAGGTGGGCATGCTAAGGCTCTCTTCCCAGAGCAGGTTTTTCTCGCTGAAGCTCTTGGTTAGGAAAGGAGGAGGGTCAAAGGTTGTGAGTCTTTGTTTCTTAATAACCACCTGAAAATCAGTTTCCCAAAAGGCGGCCTTCGAGCGCCAAAACCGTGGTCCCCTGCAACAGACCAGAGCCCCCTTCCTCTGTCCTGGCAGATTCATAAGTTGTATTGCTTGGGTTTAGTCTTCAGGTGCTATTTTCTTTCTTTTTCTTTATAAAATCTGTATAAGAAGTTCTTGTCAGAAAAATTTTCACCCTGGAGCTGAGCAAGAGTTCCAGTTTCCATTCTCTGTTTTCCGTGAACTGGCTGCTCCTCCCGTCTCCGTTTTCCTATCGCATCGTTGGCCTTTTTTTTTTTTTTTCTTATACGTTGATGGAGTTCTTGATAGAGCCTGAATAATAATCCAGAATGTATGTAAGCGTGTAAATGTTTCTGTCATATGTAGATGCATATATGTTATAACACGTTACAAATCGTTTATATATAATCTATATTACTTACATATGTACAAATGTCTAATGTATGTTACATAATATGTAATATGCTATAAGAATCTTATACATAATGTGCTACATATATAACGTTACAAATATTTTGTCATATGGATGCTATGCAATGTGTTAAGTATGTGATATGTTACAAATCTCGTCTCCTCTTGGTTGCTTGTCTTTTATCTCATCTGCTCGGGACTTCCAGTTTTGAGTCAGAAGTGTCACAGTTGATGAAGGCTGATATGGCTCTCTGCCTTTGTGATTTGTGTCTTGCTTGAGGCCTTGCCAGCTCCACGGTCCTAAACAGATTGTCCTTCAGCTCCTTTCCTCTTGGACAAACCAGTTGCCTCAGTGGGGAGGAAGGGGAGCATCAATCCCCTCTACAGCCCTGTGCTTTTCTAATCACACGAGGTGGCCTAACGTCGAGGCCACCTTGACCCCAGGCCCCAGGGTCTCCCTGCCAGGACTTTGGAGGTGGTTCTCCCGCGGGGAGTCTGAGACCTCTCCCCTGGTTCCAGGGAAAGCTCACCGTTGGCAGCAGGCCTCTGGGTCTCCCCACCCTTCCCGGGGGGTGGGGGTGGGGGTCGTGGGTGGAGGGTGATAGAGCTAGTCCAGAGGTCAGTCTCCGAACCAAGTCCCACTTGATCTCCGGTCACCGTTTGCTGACTCATCCGAGCCTCGTGCCAAGGCAACGTCAGACGTGCCTTCGCTGGTGCAGTCTGCTGCCCGGGCAGCAGGCCGTTGCTGGCGTTGCTGAGAGCAACTGCTTCCTGTGGACCTTTCCTAAGCCAGGCTCCCCAAGGGGGAGGTCCACCCGTGGAAAGGGCACACCGCTTTGTGCCCTGGAAGCGCATGGCCGAAAGCCAACCAGGCCTCAACTGGGTCTTTAGACTCATGGCCTCAAGGCTGCAAGAGTTCACCGCTCCTGTCTGTCACCCTCCAAGGCTGCGGCTCAAATCTCGCACAGCCATCCCAGGCCATGGCTTTGCGCCTCCTGTGTGTGGACACTCAGTTCAGAGGGCCGTGGGTACTGCACCTCAGTGTCCCTGGGGGAACGAGTCAATGCCGTACCCTTCTGCCTCTCCTAGAACCTTCTCTGGCCAACCCTCCTCTCCCCACGACGACGTGGAAAATCTGCCTCATCATAAAAAGCAGAGACCTGACTGTTTCAGAAAAACACATGAAATAGAAAATTCACTCACTGGGCTTCAGTTTCAGGTTTGCAAAATGGAGAAGGTCCTGTCTGCACCCCTGTGTTTAGAAAATGACAAGAAGTGACATGAGACCTTGTGGAAAGACGGTGATGGAAGGATGGGGGACTGTTGGCTGCCTCCGGTTTGAGAGCCAGAGGACACCCCACCTCATGCCGTTGCTGCTCCCCACGGCCTCCTGCTCCCGATGGTCCCTCATAGCACAGCGGTGACCGAGTCCACCGATTTTACTTTTTAAAATAAGCAATTTGAGACATTAACATGATACAACTTTCAGAAGTTTTAAAAATTGTTTAAGTTTCAGAAGGTTCAACCCAACTTGCCAATTGCTGGTAGAAATGTCTTGTTTTCTAAAACTGGGTCCGGGGAGCCCCCTACCCCTAGTTAGTGTTTGGGCCCAGAGTGCACAACAGGGCTGAGCGGTGGGCCCACGAGCAGTGAGGAGGGGTCTGTGGAGTCACTGGCTGCCAGGTCACAGCCACAGAGGGAAGGCCGCTGCCCACCACGCCCGCCACGCGGACCCCTACCTGCAGAGCTCAGAAGGCCCTCTAGGACCTGCAGCCCACTGAAACTGTCAGACTCGCCCAGACTGTCCCCGCCTGGAGCCCTGTGTCATGAGCTCACGGAGAAGAACCCCTGCTCGTGAGGAGCAGGATTTTAAGGGCACCTGTGACATGATTTTGAAAACCAGTTCAAGAAATGGGAAGGAGGGAAACGCTGGAACCCTGTGAATTACTTATAGGTGCACATGCCAAGAGGGACCCACGGTGCAGGGGATGATGGCGGGAGGGTCAGTGGCACAGGGGGTGGAGGGGCGGAGGGCTGCGTGCCAGGGCTATGTCAAGGAAGCTTCTGGAAGTCCCCCTGGCCTGTGAGGGGGTCTTTTGCTAACCCAATGGTGACCAGGGCTTTGGGCCCGCTTGAGCCCTCAGGGGGTCTCCTGTTCCTGTCCGCCCAGCTCCGCCACCTGCCACCCCAGCTTCCTCTCAGTTTTCTCCCATTTTAGAGCCACCGCCCAGGGCCATGTGCATCCTGCCCTCCACCCCCCAGCAAACTGCATTTGGAACTGGGGTAAACCCGCAATGGTGGCTGTAGCCAGCCTGGGGACACGCACTGCAGCACAGGTGAACTGGATGGAGTCCTTCTCTTTTAGTCGGTGCCTCACCTGCAGCGTAGGGTTAGGCACATGGCCTGGCAGGGCATGTGGGTCACACTAAGTGAGAAGACTCAGGTAAAAAGACTCCCTGGGGACCTAGTTAAAATGTTACAATAATTCCCTGTGCTCCCGGGAGGCCGGCTTCTGGGGAACTCAGGTGTCAAGGGGGACCTTGAAGTCCTTTGTTGAAGCCCATTATTCTTCTAGCATTTTCTGTGACTGTATTTCAAACACTACACATTTCCTGCCTTTAGAAACAGCACCCAGGGATGGGAAGCAACTGTTTTTTCAGGACCCAGGCCCATTTAGTGGGCTTGGCCGTTGAAGTACCTCTGCCTGGTGTTAAGTGTTATGCAAATGAGCCCCCTACCCGGAGCGGTCTTCACCTGGGCCCCAGGGCCTAGCTTCCTTCATGCTATTGGAATGCTTGCATCAGTCTGTAATTTCCTTTTCTTTCTTCTCCTATCTGCCTCCTGCTGCCAGCTGGCTTCTCTGGCCTCTGCTGGCCTCTAGACCTGAGTCCTGGATTTTCTGCCCTGAGTGAGCAGAGGCTGGATGGAGAGAGGGCCCTAGCTGTATTTGCATGAAATGAGTCGTGCTTTGTGGCGGGTGTGACCTTCGGATTTATTTTAGAATAGTCATTTTCTACGTCCCTGGGGAACTGTGTTACAGCACAACCAGTTTATTGGAAAGATCCAATAAAGAAAGCGGTGGGTGGTCTTTCAGATCCGGGCTCATAATATAATCGTGTTATAATAATAGGAGGCAACACAGTCTAGTGGCTCAGAGCTGGTCGGCTTGGCTCCAACCTCAGCGTTGCTATGATTAGGTCTGTGCAGTTTGGGCCTCTAGAATGACTTTAGGGGGAAGCAGAGGCTGACATCTCCGCCAAGCCCTGTCCAGCCCTCACATCAGGGCCTGCCACAGATTAGGAGGAGCAAGGACTCCAGACCCTCTCAGAAGCGGGGAGGTGGCGCCTGCCCCTGCAAAGTGGGGCGGGGGGGGGCGTGGGGAGAGCCTGTGCATTTGTCTCACTGTGTGTGCAGCCCAACGCGGGGCTGTTGGGGAGCCCGTGCCTGTGCTCTGTCAGGGTTGGACCACTCTGGGATAAGGATTACTGTTATCTGTAAAACAGAAATAATAATACACTGGTTACTTAATAGGACCCCATGAAGGCTAACTAATAATACGCGTGGAGTGCTGTGAACAGGACACTGGACAGGACAGGTACTGGGCCCCACCAGTGCAGGGTCCCCGTGTAGCAGAGGGCAAGGCCCGGCTTCCGACCCCACCTTGTCCAAGCCTGAGATGTCCTTGCATTAGGGAAATTCTACTAGCTGCTTGAGTTTTTACAAAAACAGCCCCTTGCGAGGTCCCTCTCTGAGGAGCTGGAGAAGTGTGTAAAAAATAGTGAGTGTTTATCAAAGATCTGCAGGAGCCTCAAGACCCGATTGGATGAGCGGAGATCAGCAGACCAGGGAACAAAGATTTCGAGACTTGCAGGCCTTCCTCTGAACACTGCAGGTGCTCAGACACCTGTGGTTGTCAATCACCCTTGCCCTTCCCACTTCCCCTGCCCTTGACATAAAGAAACCTGAACTCTGTGCTTCCATAAGAGGGATCTGAGGGGTGAGTGGGGCTCCCTCTTCTCATTTGGCACCTTCTCCATCAACAAGCCTTTCTTTACTCCAAACACTGCCGTTTTGAGTTTTTGCCTTCCCAAGCAGCAGGCGCACAGACTTCGAACCAGTGACACCTGTGCTGGCCGGGAGGACGCTGCCAAAACCGTTTTCTCTTTTCTATCAGAGACGGTCCCAATGGCCCAGGCACACTGGGGGTCAGGGTGTTTTTGTTCTCTTTTTACAGTGGACTTCTCAGCTGCCCCTCCTGGCCTTCCCAGAGGGGCCTCAGGACAACGGTGTGTCATGTCTGAGGGACAGATATCAGAGAGGCCACCCCTGCCCTCAGCCTTCCCAGCAGTGGGGACGCAGCACTTTTTCTCCCTTGGGGAGCACACCAAGGGCAATGGTGGAGGTTACACTTCCCATACTTCCCTGTCACATCCCCAGACCTACACATCCCCCCTCAAAGAGGTTTTTATCCCAGTGAACAGAGGGAACCCCATGAGACCCTGGAAGAAGTCCCCAATAGTATTCTGTACACTTTCAACCTCCTCAGGTCAACCCGAAAATTGTTCTCAATTTCAGGGGAACCCTGGGTTACAGAGAGCCTGGACCCACCCACCTGATAGGGTGCCACCGTTGCTGTCAGACTCCTACGTGCAGGTTTGGTGCCAGCAGACTGCATGTGCCCGAGCCTTGGCCGACTGGGAACCCTAGACACGGTGTGGCCGGGTGTGAGGGAGCTGGTTTTACATGCCGGAGCAAAAGAGGCATCTCGTCTTTTTTTTTTCTTTTCATCTGAGATATGTCATTATCACCTCCCTCACTGTTAGACCCCAAACTCAAGGAACAAGGAGGTATCCTGCCTAGAAGGTCTCCTTGTAGGGGAGTGGTGAGACGGGGTATCACAGCTGGGGAGCCAGCTGTGCTGAGTGTGCAGTGTGGAGCTTGGCGCACCCCTGAAGTCAGGGGTGGCCTGTAGCTTATTAAGGCCAGTGAATTGGAGTTGAGGTAACAGGTGTCTCTTCTAGGAAGAGGCCTCTGGACCCAGGGCTTGACGTGCCACCCCCCTTCCCCATCATTCCTGGGGGCGGGTCCATCCCCCTGCCCCTCCGAGGAAGGGTGACATCGAACAGAACCTCGCTGATTCAAGACAGGTGTGTAGCCTGTGTGGGAGTGGAACCTGGGTCTACAGCTGCCCGGGCACAGTCCGACAGTTGTGGTCCCGCCCCACCTACCGGTGAGGAGGCTGAGGCTCTGAGAGGCAGGTCACTAAGCTGCCCTGACCCAGCCGCCCCCGTGCAGCCTGCATGTCCCAGTCACCAGAACCCCCACATTCACCCTCTCAGAGGTCCACTCGGCCGACTCTGATACCCTCTGTCCCCAGCAGTCCTCTTTATTTCTTGGGCGAGAACAGGAATTTGTCATGGGAGGAGGGAGAGGGACCAGGCGAGAGGAAATAGCCCCATCACCTCAATCCAAAGGAGGTCAGGTCAGAGTGTGAGGCCGCCCCGTGCCCCTAATGTGGCTGCTTTGGGCCCAGAACCCTCCCCAAAGCAATCCTTCAGCTCTAGGGCAACTCTGGGAATGGGGTGGCAGGCCCTTTCCAGGCAACCAGGAGCCAGTTGGGATCAAATGCCCACTGGGCCATGTTGGTGACCCAGAAGTCTGCACATGGGCGGCGTGTAAGCTATCCGACTACTTCTCCCAGCTGGGAGGCTGGTAGCTCACGTGCTGCTCTGGTCAGGTTCTGGAGACAGCTGTCTTCCAGGGGCGGGCTTGTGAGCTCATGTGGCGGAGGAGACGAGAGGACTCCGGGGTCTCTCCGACCAGGGCACTGGACTTGTTCGTGGAGGCTGCACACCCACCACTCATTCACCTCCTGCAGGTCTTTCCTCCCAGGGTCATTGCATTGGGGGTCAGGATTTCGACATGTGCATTTGAGGAGACCAAATATTTAGTTCGTAGCAGTGACAAACAGGACGTGAGCGGAGTCCATGGCAAAGACGAGAGCATGAGTCCCTTTACACCGGCACCATGCTTCCGCACAGCAGCCTCAGTGGGGCGAAAACCTCGTGCTGCCATGTCGCCCCACTTTCCACAAAAGGTGGAAACCCAGATTTTTTTGTTAAATTAAAAGCAAGTAAAGCGTTCAGGCAATGAAGGGACAGTAGTATTGTCAGACCATTTGTTTTGAGAGTTCGAAATGCATTCCTGAGGGTTTGTTCAAAAGGCTCAGGTTCTGGCTATGCGGCCCAGGCTGGAGTGCCAGTGGCTTTTACACAGGCGCGATCCCACTACTGATCAGCGGGGGAGTTTTGACCTGCTCCGTTTCCGACCTGGGCCGGCTCACCCCTCCTTAGGCAACCTATGGTCCCCCTCTCCCGGGAGATCACCATATTGACGCCGAACTTGGTGCAGACCCTGATGGGCACAGCGCACTGCAGCCCAGAACCCCTGGGCTCAAGCGATCCTCCTGCCTCAGCCTCCCGAGTAGCCGGGACTACAGGCGTGCATCACTGCGCCCAGCAAAAACATAGATTTCTTTTTTGATGTGAAAGGCCAGCTCCTGATTTTTAAATCCTGACAAGTCATTACAAGACTTGAAACTCCTGTGTGCCAAGCCAAACATGTGTCCAGACTGACGGTAGCCCTAGGCCTGGGTCTGAGGCCTCTGGGGAGCTCTATGCTGCTCGAAGGCGTGTTAGGGGGCAGAGACTCCCTGTGCAAACACGGAGCATGTCTGGGACGCCGCCGCCTGCCATGTGGGCAGAGTTGGCCACCACCTGGGCCACGTGTGCCAGAGCCACCCCTGCAGCAAGGCATCTGACATGCCGTCACCTGGTACTCAGTTCTTGTCTTTGCGCCTGGCCTCCCGATGAACCTGTGTGCCTTCTCAATGACCACCCCCCTCCCCCACCCCTGGGTAAAGGCACGGAGTCTAAAGGAGAGACCCTGAAGGAGGCTGGTGGGTGGGACTGGGCACCTGGAGGCTGATCTGGCCCCTCTGTGGTACCCATCCTGACCCAGCTGGTCCTCAAGGTCGCCTCCAACCCAGGGTCCCAAGTTGCCATTGTGCTTGGGAAAGGTCAGCAAGCCCGCAGGGAGACTACCTCTGGCTGAGGGAGCCACGGAGATGGGCCCAGACCCCGCCGTCTCAAGGCCCGGTGACATCCCTTCTCATGTGGCTGTTTGCACAGAGATGCTTCTTGAGCACACCCGTTTTGGATTCTTGTTAACATCCAGCAGGGGCCAGGAGAACATGGCCATGAGCAGGGAGAGCACTCAGATGGCAGCGGGCAGCGCCAGCCAGGCTGCAGAGAAAGGCACCCCACCCAGCCACCCAGTCACAGCCACCGGCCGCCAGAGAGCCCCTGATAGCTTCCCCTGGCCGCAGCCTCCCATCAGGGCCACTTGCAGCCGTGCCTTTGCCACTGTGACGCTTCCCATGTCCCTGCCTGCCGTAGTCTCTGCCAAATGCAGATGACAGTGGCTGACCCCCTTGCTAGAGCAAGCTCCTAATAACTGTCTTCACTGGCCCTTGCTTGAGTGATCGATTTCCATGGGTCACATGCACTCACACATAGTGTTGCTGAGAGCTGGGGTTACCCGGACAGGCAGCAATTGCCGCCCTTCTGGATAAAAACACCCCATGGGGACCGACTCCACAGAGCAGACTCCAGGTGGAAGCGGATGATGGACCGTCTGTCTCAGACGAAGAGCAAAGAGGCCCCAGAGATGTTTGCAATCGCTGGAGCCAGAAACACCATTGACCTAGGGACAGAGAGTGGTTGCTCCATGGCAGACAATGCAGAATGCTGCGGACTTGGACAAGGAGGGCAGCCTCAGTGGCCTGAGCACAGACACCCACAGGCCCCTGTGACAGTGCAGGCGTAGCTCCCAGAACCTGGGGAAGGAGCCATCAGCAGCACACCACCATGCATGACCAGGCAGGACTCTCAGGGGTGGCAGCCCTGAAACCTCCTCTTCAAGCAAGTCACACATGTTTTTGCAGGCAAGAGGTACCTCATTCCTTGAATCTATGACAATAAGCAAGCTGGCCACGCTCATTGCATTGTGAGACCTACCCTAAGCCTGTCTGACAGACAGACACCTTGGGAAGGGGATGCTGTTCCTCATGTAATGACAAATGTCACCGTTGGCAGGCTTTGCCTGCCTTGTGCCTGCCTTGTGCAGAAGGAAGTAGTGGGAAATAAACAGAAATTTAAATACTAATTAAAAGGAGGTTTAGGAGTCATCCTGACATGAATTTCTAGTTCCCTCTCTCACTGACCTCTGATATTTTAAATCAGGGGTCCCCAACCCCCAGGCCATATACTGGTACCTGTCCATGGCCTGTTAGAAACAGGGCCGCGCAGCAGAGGGCAAGTGAGCGAAGCTTCATCTGTATTAGCAGCCGCTCCCCAGCACTAGCATCACCACCTCTGCTCCACCTCAGATCATCAGGCATCAGATTCTCATAGGAGCACCGGTCCCTGGTGCCAAGACGGTTGGGGACCGCTGCTTCAGAGGATTCAAGAGGAGTCAGTTTTTCTCTGCACAGAACCCTGGAGGGAGCTGCGCTGAGAGCGGGGTAGCTCTGCTAAGTGGGGGTGCGGGGAGTTTGAAGAGGTGCCACGTTGCAGCCCCCAGCCTGGCATGGGCCCAGGTGGGGAGACAAGGTGCTAAGTGTGTCCACTCTTCCTTAAGAACGAATGGCTGCTGACACCTTGGCCTGAGGCCTCAGTCTGTTCCTGCTGACCAGCCCTCCTTCTGTGGCCACAGTGTCCGTATAGTGGCCCATAGTCACCGTGAAGACTGTTGGTGGTGAGTGCACTGTCCATGAGCCGAGCTTGGGTCTGTCACGTCAGGTTTTCAGCTTATGGAGAAAGCTGGTCCACTTGCGGACCAAACTGGGCTACTGTCTTTTTGAGTTCTTGAAGAGACTCCTGGTGACACCTTGTCTCCTTTCTAGCTGGGTTGGCTTGTCCACATTGCATCCTGCACTGAAAATGCTATTTATCATCTCTTGGTTTTTAGGTGTCTGTGAGAAGTCTACGTGGTGGCATTTGTGGCCTTCCGTGACTGTCTTGGGAGAGAGTAAACACCTCCTGAGCTGCACTGCAGACCTGACAGTGGGCGCCAACCTGGTGTCGTCTCCATGTAACCAGATGGCAGGCCGGGGACGGGGTTTGCTCTCCAGCAGGTGGACTGAACTTTCTCATTGGCATGAACTGCCCCCCCACATGCTAACCATCATGTGTGTACATGTGTGTGTGCATGTACCACGGCTCTTTGTCCCTTGGCAGGTGGTAGCTTTCACAGACTGGCTTTATCAGGTTAAAGTGAAAGAGCCATTTAATAAAGGTCGCCCCACTGGGTCAACCATCCAGGGCAGGCGGGGTATAGCCACGAAGAGAAGAGAAGGTGGACAGGCTGCCCTGTGGACAGCGAAGGCTGTCTGCTGGGGGTGGGGCTCCCCTTCCTCTGGTAAGACTCCCCCCCCCCCAGCCCCTAGAATCTTGTTTACCTTGTTTCTCCTTTAGCTCAGCTCTGAACCAGGGCCTAAGGTGGCAGGGCCCTTACGTGGCTGACAGTGGCGGGAGCCTGAACTGAAGTGGGTGCACTGTCAGACCTGACAACGCCTGTTAGGGCTGCGACCTGGGATAGATGACCCTCCTCCTGGAAGCCTTCCTAAGCCCCCAGAAGGACCCAGGCCTGAGCCCAGAGAAACACTCAGGCAAGGAGGTTTGGGGACGCCCTGGGGTGTGCCATCCCCCTCACTGCTGACCCTGTGCATGTTCCTCTAGAACATTCGACTGTGTCAAGGAAGGGGCTCAGATGTCACCAAGTGACTTTCAGGCTTTAAAATTCTGTGGCATGAGACTCTGGTAGACGGAGTCCAAGGACACCTGGAACCATCACACAGAGGTGACAAATGCATGACTGGGTACCCCAGGCCCATGCATGACTGACACCATCCTGCCACTCCCTGAAGGTGGACACACGGCTGGAGAGAAAGACAGACTTCCACTAGAGGAGTCAGGGAGGATGCCCGAGGCGGATAGGTGCCGCAGGGTCCCCCTGGGCTGAGCGCGCTCAGGGCACCGTCCTGGGCTGGGGGTGGGGGCTGCCCTGAAGTGGCAGGTGCGAAAGTCCCTTCCAGCTGATGCTCTTCCCACTGTGGCTGGGACAGTCCCAGGTTCTGAGCATGAAGTTCTGGAACGTACTGTACTCAAGGGTGGGGCCAGGTGGGCGGGGTGCACCATGGCCCTAGGTGCTGCCGGGCTCTAGCCTGTGCCACTCCCTCCAAGGCCAGTCTTGCATGAAAGAGAACATCATCGTCCTGGCGTGGCCTTATGGTTTCTATAGGCTTTAAGGCCATTTGAAAATGACACTGGAGTGTGGGGCTCCGAGGAGGCCCTGGGGCTTTGTCCCGTCTGGATGGGCAGCCCTCCCACCCCTGCAGAGCCGGCCTGGAGGCCCTGAGGATGTGTGGTGCTTTATCTAAGGGCGGGGAGGTGGTGGGGTGGGGGTGCCTGGGTGTTAGCTGGGAGGGGAACCCCTGGGTGTTAGCTGGGAGGGGAACCCCTGGGTGTTAGCTGGGGGAGGGAACCCCAGGGTGTAGGCCCGTTCTGTCCCCACTCATGAGAATGGCTGAGAGCCTGCTGACTGCCACCACAGTGATGACGGACTATAAAGTACGTTTGAACATCATCTCCCTGCCAGCCTAGGGCTAGGCCTTGACATATAAAGACTAAATGAGTGTCAGGGGCTGAGCCACTGGACCTGTGGCGTGCAGACGGGGCATCCACACACAGTGATTAACTGTAAGGAACTGGCTCATGTGGTGATGGAGGCTGACAAGCCCTGAGGACTGTAGTCAGCAAGCCAGAGACCCAGAGAGCTGAAGGTATAGGTCTAGCCTAAGTCCAAAAGCCTAGGAACCAGGGAGTGGAAGGGGCAGGTCCCTGTGCCAATTCTACAGGAAAGCTCAAGTGCCAGGAAGTGCTATCGTCCCAGCTCCCGTGTGGAGGCTGGGGAAGCCTGAGGGCCAACTAAGGCGGTCAGGCAGAAAAAGTCCCTCCTACTCGAGAGAAGGTCAACCTCTCATTGTTCAGGCCTTCGACTGCTTGGACGAGGCCCACTATACCAGGAAGAGCAATCTATTCTATTTAGTCTATGTATTTACATGCTAACCTTACCCCAAAGCACCCATGCAGAGATGCCCTGAGCAGAACAATGTTTGGCCAAACAGCCGGGCACCCCATGGCCCAGCCCAGTTGACAATGACCATTACAGATCTCGAGGCAATTGAAGTCCCATCCAGAGGAGTTTTCCATTAGGACAGAGAGACCAACTGGTCTCTACGTTGGCAGGACCTGGGACCCAAGACAGAGACGCTTCTCCCTTCCAGACCTCCTCCCACAGTCCTTCTTGGCCTTGGGTCCCAGGGGTGCCATCCCTTCCTTCCCAGCATTTTAGTCACATGCACCCCTGTGTCCTTAATGAGTGTGAGCTGAACTCTCTTACCTGCACCCCCTCCTTGCCCAGCCCTCTGCTCTGTGGGGTCTTCATGGGCCCCAAGGGCTGTCACCGCTGTCTGGACAGCGTTTCCCACCCTCGGTGTTTCCATAACAACCAGCATAGACACTGCCCCCGGGTTGTTATTTGTGTTAGTTTTAGCACCAGCCACTGATTCCGGAGTCGCGTTTCCATGAGGGTGGTCACCGATCTGCAGAGTGGACCCCACCTGGCGCCTGCTTCAGTGCACGTCTGAAAGAATTTACCGGATAGACACAGACCCGCTACAGGCTGCATTTTCCAGAAAGGCCAGTGTGGTTGGGTAACGATTCTAGCTGCTAAGCTGCTCCCGCCATCTGGGGCCCGGTCTGTGCGATCGTCAGTACTTAAAGGTCAGAGAAGGACGACGTATAGCAAAGCTCTGGCTGGAAAATGGCCCTGAGGAAGCCTGCCTCAAGGTGCCTGGGCAGCCAACACTGCGTTGAGTGGCTGCATTTCCTCGGGCACGTGGAAATCTGTAGAGTGACTTCGCCATGGAGATGACTGGATTGTCACTCTGGTCACAGGCTACAGCAAGGAAGACCAAAGTCTTGTCACCACAGCGTGGCAAGGAGCTTCGAGGTAGACATACTCTAACTTCTCATCTGTCGGGCGGGGACGTGGGAATCCAATTTTCTCAGAGTCTCAGTCAAGCAATGAGGTGCCGGCTTCATACGTAGTCGGACACACATTCCAGGTGGATCGAAGACCTCAAGGTAAAAATGGAACTTTCCAGCCATAAGAGAAACACCTCCATGGCCTTATGGTGGGGAAGGAAGGACTTCCTTGAGCAAGACACGAGACGCACAAGCCAAGGGACAAAACACCGGCACACCAGACCACACACAATTAGGGACTTGCTCCATCTTAACACAAAAGGAAAAGCCAGTGGCTAAAGTCGGGGTCACTCTACCGTTAGCCCCTTGACCGGTGCCCTGTGCGCATCTGGAACCCTGAACCCCTTCCTGGCCGGCAGGGCCCTTGGCAACGGGGTCTCCAACTTTCCCACCTTGCCTCTTAGCAGGCGGCCCTCCTCCCCTGCTCTGGCCATGTGGGGCTCCTCAGGGCCTCTGCACAAGCTGTCCCCTCACTTCCCCACATTTTTCTTGCACCCTGAGTGGCCAGTGCTCCACACCCCTAAACACCAGCTCCTGAGAGAGCTCTGCTCTGACCTGAGTGCACTGCCTCTCACCAACAGACAGGATTCAGTCTGTTCCTTTGCTCTGCATCTATCCACTGGAGCCAGCTAAGGGTTCTAGTAGGCAAAGTGCAGGCTGTTGTTCTCAGCCACCTTGGTTCCCACAGGGCCTGCGTGACGTCACACACGCTCAATAAAAACGTGTTCACTTAAGGCCGAACCCCTCTAAAAGGCTCCAGCACAGTCCCCAATGAGCTGTGTGACCTCAGGTAGCTCAGCATTCACTCTCTTAGCCTCAAAATGTCTGAGCCACCCACAGTACCTTCCAGCTAGTCAAAGAAAAACAGCCCTACTGTGTGCCAGGCATAGTGCCAGGGGCTGGAGATGCAGTGCCTGTGCAGCCTAGGGCAGGCAGCAAGCAGCATGACCCACGGGATTTTCTCAGCCTCCAGGTCCCAACACAGTGGCCTGCTTTGGCTGGGTGGCCTCTGGCTGTGGCAGTCGTTCTAGAGGGTGAGTTCCAGAGTCCAGGAGGACGTGCCACATCCCAAAGGCAGAGGCTGTGACAAAGCAGTGGCCATGGGCCAGTCCAAGGACGAAGCTGGCCGCCAGGACACTGCTGCCTGCCTGCCGGGCCCGGGCAATCTCTACCCCTGCACAAGTCCTGTCCAGCTGCCTGAAGACCCTTCAAGGACGGGAAACCTCTTCTGACCCCTCAAGCTGTGCAAGCCATGGCCAAATTGTGACATGCATGTCTCGGTCTTGGGGACCTGGGCCCACAGAGGCCCACATTCTACCCGTGCTGGCGAGTGTGGGGCAGCGGGAAAAGTCCCTCCCCAGCACCCCTTTGCTTTGTCGCCAGCAGGCTCTCTCCACATTCTTGTTTCTTAACTGAGATTCTAGGACTCACTCCACGTGTCTCAGGACACCTCAAGAGTCTTTTATTGCTTCTCTAGCTGCCCACTGCCCGAGGGAAGTAGGGTGTGTGGGGAAAGTACTGGGCTGAGTGGGCTCCACCCTGGGTTCTGACAGGCTGGACAGCCCTGGACAAGCCTGCAGCCCTCCCTGGTCTGTTTCTGCCTCTGCACATGGAGGCCCCAGCCCCGGCCAGGCTCCCTCCGTGGAGGTTTTGTGCCTCAGTTGGGGCTCTTTGTGAGACGTCTGGATGCTGCCCAGTCCTTCCCTGGGGCAGGGCCTCTGAGGACGGGGAGGCCCTGAGAGGCCACTGGGCCATGGATGGGGGCCGCAATGGCCCTGAAACAGTTCTGGCTGTCCCTTGAGGTGGTGCTGTTCCCTTGCAGAGGTGAGTGCTCCCTGCAGCCTTGGGGGGAGGGTGGGGGGAACACCAGCAGGAGAGCTAGACACGTGCTCTGTCCTGGTGAGGTTACTGTCATGGTCTTCTTTAAGCCTCTGTCAGTGCTGAGAAGTGGGGATTCTCGCCTTCTTCCAGCGCTTGAGGTTCAGAGAGGCTGAGCAGCTCCATGAGGGCGCACAGCCGGGAAGTGGCAGGGCCCTGTGTGCGTCAGGCTTGCAGAGCATTTGCACCTCACGACCTGGCATGTGGGAAGGGACAGGAAGGCCAGGGCAGCAGTGTGACTCACAGCCCCTGCCCTGTCCTCAGCAGAAACCTGGGAGAGTGGTCCCAGTCAGGATGTCCTCACCCCGCTGCGGCCCACGCGGCACTGTGGGCTCCATGTGTCTGCCTCACAGACAAGCACTCTGAAGGGGGAGTGGCATCTGGTCAGTGGGACTGACAGCGGTGTCAGGACCCAGAGGTCCAGGGAGGCACCCAGGCCCCAGCCAGCTGAGTGGAGATGCCGGTGGGGTGGATGTGCGCCCACAGAGATGTTTTTAGCATCGATCTGTTTCCACAGAAGGCTCCACGGGTGGGCAAGGAGAAGCCACCAAGTCAGCATGCAGGGGACCGAGTGGGCAGCACAGTAGAGGAGGTGACCTGAGGGGCTGCCGCCGAAGGTGGTGGGGAACATCCTGGGAGGTCAGGGACAAGGGCAGCATGGGCCTCGGTCATGGGAGAGCATGGGCTCGGGCCAGGGAAGGAGGAGGCAGGATGGCTTGGGGATGGTGCTGAGGAGGCGGGCTGGGCACGAGGTCGCTCGGCGCCTGTGTGCCCGGGCAGTGCTGTCCTGCACCAGCATGCACCTCCCCGGACCGGCCCCGGAGGATGGCTCCAATCTCCTCTCCGCAGCGCGCTCCTCCAGGTCCCGGGCTGTGCTGCTGGACAGCTGGGGCCGCAGGGGCCCGGGGTGTCCAGAGGGGGCAACAGAGGCCACCGGTGCTGGGAACCAAGGGACGATGTGGCTGTGGGGGGCAGGAGACGCCGAGGAGGCGGTCTCGGCCACGTGCGCCTTCACAGTGGACTCTGCCTGAGACACAGCACCTGCCCCGGGAAGCGTGCCTTGGCGCAGGGCTGCGCAGCCGGCGCTCCCAGCGCGTGAAGCGTCGTCGTGCGGTGAACCCCGGGGGAGCCCGCTCCCGGGGAGACAGCAGTGGCATCTCAGGGAGGGCCTGTGCCCACGCGTGGTGCTCCCGGGCCCCCGCCGGAGCATCAACCCTCCCGACCTCTTACTCTGCTTGTCAGTTCCCTACGGATGTGCGGTGACAACACATCGCTCGGCTCCGAGACAGCCAGTCGCAAGCGCAAACCCGGGGTGCCAAGAAAGGGCAGCGTGGTCTGTGAACAGCTGGGAAGGTCGGGGGGCAGCGGCTGCAGCAGAGCCTGGCTTGACTTCACTGGCGATGACTCGGTCACCTGGCATCCCAGGAAAGGGGGCCAGGAGGGAACCCTGTCTGCCGGGTCATCAACTCTGGAAGAAAAACTGGCCAAGGGGACAGCGTGAGGCAGCTCGTGTCCTGACAGCCCCCACCTGCTTCCCATCCGGCCATTTCTCCATCCTTGTCTCCTGGTGATGGGATGTTGGGGAAGAGGCCACCCGCACAGACACCCCTGAACCTCTAGGGCAGCGACCAACAGCAGGGCAGAGGAGGAGCTAAGGATTAACTGACACCTGTGGAGGAGGCTAAGGTCACTGGGGCACCACTGGGGCTGTCGTGAGGGGAGTGCCATGTGCGACCAGCAGGGCTGGGAGCCACAGACCTCCAGGACAAAGATGCTAGTTCTGGTGGTCACCTTGGACCCCTTGATCAAGTCCTCCCAAAACTACGTATTACCGTGACCTACAAGCCGGGCACCCCACCCCCACTCAGTGACACCTGTCACACACAACTGTCTTCTGAGACTGACGTTTGTGGGGCGTCAGTGAGGGGCTGAGGCCTGTGTCTGGGTGAGGACCAGACAGTATGAGAGACCATCTACAGGGAAATGACCCAGTGGGAGGAGAGCCTGGAGCAGGATGGGGGAAGGTGAAAGCTCAGAGCGTTTGGGGGTGATCCCATCTAAAGGGGTAGCCTAGGAGGTCGGCGATGCAGCTCCACTCACAGTCTCACTACTGCCCACCGGTTCTTGTCCTGGGTGTCCCTCTGGGAGCCCGTCAGCAGCTCAGTTCAGGAACCCAGCTTGCACGTCTGTTCCCACCCTGTGCCTCGCACAAGTCTGGGTCGCAGATGATGGGTTAGAGGGAAAGTTGTGAAGGGACAGCCATGGCATACTGCATCATGATGCAGCTTTACCTCAAACAGGACATTAGCCTTCGTTCTTTAGACAAAACATGGCATTCTAAAAGCAAGAAGGTGGACGGCAGGGAGCGGGCATCTTTCTCTGGGCACGGACACTCCAGAGTGTATATTTTCCCAGCCAGGGGGCCACTCGTTCCTCCAATCATCACTCTGTCTGCAAACACCGCAGGTGGAGAAGGTTCACGCTCAGTGAGTGCCTTGCACATGCGTCATAGCTGATGCTTCCTAGATTAAAACTCAGTGTCACTGCAGTCACGGTGGCCCTGCCCCGTGGGTTCTCTGGCTGTGACCGAGCCCCAGCTTCCCAGGCAGCACAGCATTCGTCTCTGCTCAGGCTGTGCCGTGTCCCCACCGTGCCCCTGTCCTCCCCAGGGTCCTCTTGGGGACTGAAGCTCAGCATGAGGACTGCATGTAGGAAAACCCCTCGGCAGAAGCAAAAGCGGAGGTCACCCAGCTCGCCAATGGCCAAACACACAAACACAGCAAAAGACAAGCCGGCAAACGGTCAGCGTTCAGTGCGCGTGACTCACTGGCATCTGCTTGTCCAAGCTGTGTCATAGTAAGATGGGTCCTTCCCGCATGCCCCCTGAGACAACAGGATTTACTGAACAGCGATGGTGGAGAACCTGCCGGTGAACAAGTGTCACGCAGCCACCCGGGAAATGTGAAACACGCTCGAAACCAGTGCGAGAGGGTGGAGCCTCCTCAGAGTGACAGGAAGGAGCATGGGCAGAGCCCTGTGGGCAGTGGGAGCTGAGGGCCTGCTTGAGGACGCCCAATTAGCAAATAAGGATTATACCTCTAATTCCTTCTTCAGGTTCTGATTTTGGGCCCTGGAGGCGAAATAAATTGAGGCATTTGTAACAGTTGGAGTTGTGCCACTGCGGGAGTTAGTGTTTCCTGGGGTAGAGTGGGGGGGACAGACAAAAAGTTGCCCCAGAAAGTGAAATTGGATTTTTAAAAAAGAATCAATGAAGTAACTGGGCAATTAAAATGGAAAATAAGTCTGATGTCATCTGAAAAATAAAAGGGTTGAGTCACCTGCTGAGCCACTTAATTAAGCATGGGGCAAGGAAGGGGGTGGGGCGGTGGCTTGAGAGCTTCTCAGGTTAATGTCAGTATTTCAAAGCAAGCCAGACCTCAGGCCCAGGGCAGTCCTGCTGATCGGAGAGCTAAATCGGTTCTTTTGCCCTCGGGACATTTAAATACATTTGAAGTTGATGAGGAGCAAAAAGAAATGCATTAAAAATTATCCCGACTGCACCCAAACAGGGAAAAAAGTGAGCTTTCACTCAGGTCCCTGGAGCGGTGTGTGACTAGGCTGGGAGCGCTCCAGGTGAGGGTGGGGAGCTCTCCAAGCGGAGGCAGGGCGACCCACTTTCTCATGGGGTTGAAAGTGTGTGGCCCCCGGGGACTGCAGCGGTTTCACCTCTGGCCTGTGGCCCTGCGAGGGGCAGCAGCCAGGTGTGGGTTTCACTAGCAGGGACACCCAGGGCCCTGCCACTGCCCCTCTCCACAGGAATATTGCAGCCTCTCCCAGGGGAACCCATCCACCAGCAGGGTACCCTTGGGGCTCTGAACCTGGAAGAGCTCCCGAGGTCACCGCCTGCTCCCAAACCTCCGCCGAAGTGGCCAGGTCTGTCCGTCGAGGCCCGCTCAGTGCTGAATCCCCATCCACCCCTCCACCGAGCTCCGAGGCCTGTTTCCTGCAGCTGTGGGCTGAGGGCGCTTCGCACCCAGGTCTTCTGATGCTGCCTAGCTGGGTGATGTGCATCATGATCGGCACCATGTAACTTCGCCAACAGCACACACGTTTGGAAACTTTGACCCTTACTTACATCTGAACTGCTTTGGGCTTGGTTGTGGGCTGGGCTCGGTCTGAACTGCTGAGCACGGAGGTGGAGCTCGGCTGGAGCCACATGCAAAGACGATGGCGCTGAGCACGCACCCTTGAGATTCCATATACGGGGGCAGTGGGGGTGGGGGGACCTATGTCCAGTGCGCTGAAAGAGAGCCAGAAACCCTCACTCCATGAGCCCCATTCGGTGACAGAATGTTGACCCCATCCCCAGGGCCCTGGCAAGAGGTACTGCAAACCTGTGACCTTGATCCCTGGGGTCACAGTGTGAAGGGGCCACAGGAGTAAGGAAACCCAAGGAAGGGGAGAAGACTTCCAGCAAGAGGGTCTCGGGGGAACCCCATGGAAGAGGAGCCATCTGAACCGGGGAATCGGGGAGGGGCATGCTTAGACGCACTGTTACTTAAATGTCATCAGAAAGCAGGGTTAAGTGTTCATGAAGGGGCTTCAGGAGGGGTTTGAAACTTCATAATGAATGCTACCTTTTAGAAGGATTAGGACATGTGCATTTTATCGGGGGGAAAAATGCCTGACTTTTATTTGATTCTCAAAAAAATAAGCCCTCCCTAAGGAGAGTGGCCAATCAGAGGGTCCGGTCATACTTGCTGGAACACTCTGTGTGGACATAGGGGATTTGTTTGTGTCCTGGGCCAGAGGCTGATGCTTCCAGGGCTCTTGACGCAGATCCAAGGAGCCCTCAGCATCCTAAGATTGTGTGTTTGCTTTATGGTTTTATTTTTGTGCATTTTTCAGGCAGCGGTCAGTCACTTTCATTCGAGTCTCAGAGGTCGGGACCCTGGTGACTGAGTGCTGGCACAGCACACAGTTGGGCCTTGACCATGAGCAGCTATTTCCCAAAGCTCGCGCTGATGAGTGCGTGTTAAAATAGTCGTTATTATTAGTCTACAGATATTGGGTGAAGTTGGCACATTCTTCTCTGTTTGCCTCTTGGTGGGCCTGCTCCTCGGCAATTTTTAGAAATGATTTACGAAAGCAGCGCTCGTGACTTTTCTCACCTTTTCATGGCATACATATACCACACACACACACACACACACACACACACACACACACACCCCAAAACCTCAAACACTAGAAAGCCAGGTCCTGAGAGGAGACCCCGGCCGTACCTGTGGGGAGGGAGGCAGACAGGGCACCGAGGAGGGAAGCCCAGGCAGGTGGGGGGCAGAGCCAGGTCTGGGCTGCAGGACCAGGCAGAGAGCCCAGAACTGGAGAGAATTTAGAAGAAAGTGGTTCCAACCGAGGAACCTAGAATCGGATTCCAAAGCTCAGTGCAAAACCTCTGTCTGGTGGCCTTGCCTGAAACCTAGCCCTGAGCAGTCACCTGCCTGGCGTCTCTCAGGGGCTGACTGAACACCAGCATCCCCTGCCTGGGCTCGCCCAGTCCAGGCACTCCCCAGAGAGGCCCAGAACAGATGTCCTGAGTGGCTGCGCCTAGCTCCTCAGCCCTCCTTCTCAGAAGGTGACCTTCAGAGATCTGGGTGCCACATTAGTCATATGGGCACAGTGAACATGCTGACAATGTCCGCTGTGCGTGTTTCTGAGAGATAAGCCATGCCCAACGTTCTTCCCGCACCGCCCTCCAGCTGTGGTCATGGTGACAATGTATGGACGAGTCCCCTGGAGCCAGGGGCCCCAACCCCCCTAATGTTCCAGCCCTGTCTCTATGCGCCTGGGGCAGGCTCCGGCACTCACTCCACACAGTTTCCAGAGCAGGGTGGGAGGTCCTCGGGACTGTTCACGGCCTGGCTGGGACCTCTTCGTGTGCTTGTGGCGGGAGAAACTTGGCGGGCGGAGCAGACCTGACCAGGGCTGGGTGCCTCTCAGGGTGGTGCAGAGAGGTGACTTCTGGGGACAGCAGTGGGACCACCCCTGGATGGCACAGGGCCCCACCTTGACCACAGCCTGCCCGAGGACACAACAGTTTTCACTTTGACCAACTGGTTTGGAGAGGATGACAGCTCATACCTGACAGCAGCCCACCACTGAAACTGTCAAAAGGGTGTGACATTGCGTTGTCCGTGGACAGGCTGCCCTTATGTTTTCTCTGCTCTCCCGTGACAGCATCTGTCGGTGGCCGAGTCACTCCACAGGTGACGTGCGGCCCACACCACCCATGCGTGAGCTCTTGGGCCATTTGCAGCTGGTGGTTCCTCTATGACTCAGGAGAACTGGTACATCACTGAACAGATGTCACAGAGGTGACACAGCTGTCGCAGGGTCTGTGCCTAGGGAGAGTTCTGAGTCTTTGAGAAAGAGAACTCACGGCCAAGTTGATGCTGAAGCAGCTGAGTCATGGCTGCTTCCCGGGAAATGTCCAGCTGTAGACATCAACGGCAAACCCCAACCTGGGGGCACGTGGGTGAAAACTTAGCTGTGTCTGCGAAACCTTATTCCCAGCGGAGCTAAATCATTGTTTTCTGATAAAACTTATAATTTCTATAAAACCTTAAAAATCGAAATGTGAAAAAATAATTTCTTACTCAGGCTAAAATAATAAACAGTGGCTCATATGTTACAATTTTCAATTCGCTTTCACCTTTACAGTTTGCTCTAATTTCCTTTCGGAAGCAGGGAGGGTCCCGTGACCCCAGAAGCAAGTCCACAGCAGGTCGAATGCGCCATGGCGTCTGCGGGGCCTGAACCCTGTGCGACCGCCTTGCTGACATCTCAGAAGAGTCAGGTTGTTCTCTGTCCCCTGCTTTTCTGTTCCCTGAGGTGTCTTTGCTTGTTTGGAGTCCTGGGAGGCTGGTCGTGCAGTCACACTGGGGCGCAGAGGGTCTGTGGGCAGACCCTGCAGAGCTGGGGAGCTCTGAGGAATGGCCCTGGTGGAGACCCTGTCCTCCGTGGACCCAGCCAGGTGGGAGGCAGCCTCACTGGTACACGCCCCGCCTCCCTACCCGCCTACCCAGGACAACCCCCAGCTGCTTAGGCCTTTGTTCTGCTGCTACTTCTCTCCCCTTTTCTCCCACAGCAGTGGGTAGGCTTAGGGAGTGAGCGGTGTCCATGGCCAGCGACACCCATAGCTCGTGGAGGATTCTCCACCCAGTTTGTGTCCTTAGGGACACCCTTCACAGTCCCTTCCACGATGCGCCCCCAGATGCTTAGCCTCCCCTCACCGCCAACCTGGCGGCTTTCCTCAGATGCAAGGCACAGGCCGGGGGGCCAGCTCCCAAGGCTTTCTGCTGCAACAGCCGTCTGCACCCCCCTGTTTGGTGAGTTTTCATTTTCTGGGGCCTACGAGCCAGGTCCAGCCAGACAGCAGAAAAGAGGACACGGCACAGTCTCGGCCTTACTCCTGCCCTGACCCCGTCCTCCCAGCTTTCCACCTCTTTCCACATGCCCTCCCCTCCCCTTCCCCTCCTCCCCCCACTGCTTCCTCCCTTGTCTCCCCGTTTTGTCCCCCTCCCCTTCCTCCCTCCCCTTCCTCCTCCTCCGTATCTCTCTCTCCTTCCTTCCTTCTTCCTCTCAGACACCATGTTTTCATCCCTGACCTGCTCCGGGACCCAGAGCCTGAAGAGGCCGGAGAGCTCTCACGTCAGACACTCCCCAGGCCCCTTCCTGTCTCCCAGAGGCCCAGGACCGCTTTCCTGGCTTTGGTGAAATGCTGACCACTTACTCTGACCTTTACAACAACCCCCCTCCAGCGGGCCCCAGCAAGGGAGCCAGCCTCCAGCTCCCTGGACCCCCTTGCCTGTTGTCCCCAAGGAGGGCACAGGCCCTCCCTCTGAGGCAGGACCCACAGACCGTGAAGTGGCAGGTACGTGTTCACTTCAAGTCTGGGGGTACCTCCTCAACTCCCGACCTGCTACTGAGGACACCCTCTGATCACCCCACAGCGCCTCTCTCCAGGGCAGGTGGGCCCCAGGCCAGGATGGTGGCCTGGCCATCTTCCCAGTGACTTGGTATTTCCGAGTCCCCCTTGCCAGGGGTCCTCCTTCTCAACACAAGGATGTCCCCCTGGGGTGTTCTGTCACATTGATTCTTCCAAGAATCGTTGCCAGGAAAAAAATTTCCCTGAAAAATTGGTATATTTTCTCTTAGTGACCAATAAGAGCTGCTGCCTCTGTTTTGCCTCCTTTCCCGGGGAGTTCAGAGCCACACCAGGGCCTGTTACTGATGCAATCACCCGCTCTTCATCTGTTCCCTACTGGCACTGTCGAGGTATGTTCTTGTGTCCCCGTGTGGTCACTGTGACCAGAGAGCAGCAGGGTCCGGGAGGCCGTCCAGTTGGGCCCCGCATCCTGACTCCCTGCCCCGGCCCTCCCCACTCCCCCAGTCCCGGAGGTTCTCCTGGCTTTGCACTATCTTGCAGGCCCCTCTGTGTACTCGGTTTGGGGTCCTGCACACCCCAGGTGTGGCTGTGGGATCTCGGCACCATCTAGAGCACTCCTGGGCCCCTTCCCCACCCATAAAAAGGAGCTCCCCAAAGAAAGAGAAGGTGTTTGCCTGGAAAAAGTGCCTGCAGAGGCAACCGGCCACAACCAGGTTTCTTCCCTCCTATGCCAGCTCCCATCTCCCCCGAAGTCTGGGGCAACACACAGAGCAGATGAGGAAGAAGAAATTTGGGCTCTAGGTAGCTGTTAACATCAGTGAGCACACCCACATGGGGGAGGCCCCCACCCCATCCTCGGAGGGGCTGCACTCAGCCCCCAGCAGTACAGGTGCAGTTGGCAATGGTGGCTGACAGTTTCCCATCACCGGGCCCAAGAACCAAGAGTTTGGGGGTATCTCTGCCACTCTGCCTGTCTTCCCAGACTTCCAAACAGAGTAACAAGCAAGACAGAGGCTTGCAGGTGGCCGAGGACTGCGTCTCTGAGTGGGGCAGCTTGGCCTTTCCCTGCCCACTGCAGATGAAAGGCTTTTATCCTGGGGGAGAGGGCTGCTCCCGGTGAGGGGGCTGCTCCCGGTGAGGGGGCTGCTCCCTGTGAGGGGCTGCTCCCGGTGAGGGGGCTGCTCCCGGTGAGGCGGCTGCTCCATTGCATTTGGCACACACAGCTGGAGCTTCCCTTTAAGGGATAGCTTGTGTCCAGATGTTAAAACTGCCCTGTCTTTCCTCGTCCGTGGACATACCCGGAGGGAAACAGGTGTTAAAATAATTTTTCATCAGCATTAGCATGGCCTTGGAGCTGCTAAGCTTGCCAGAAAAGGGTTTCGGATCAAGCGCACAGCTGACAGCCAGAGCCTGTGGCCTCCACGAGCTCAGGCGAATACGAGAGTGGACCGACACCAAGGCACCTGACCTCCAGACACCATGCGTCTCGCTGGCTGGTTGGGTGAGAGTGAGAGTCGCTCAAACAGTCTTCCTGTAAGTCCAGACTTGGCATCCAAGCTGCTCGTGGGATCAAAGCCTCCATTGTCTGCAGCCCCTAGCCTCTGCCACACGCCTGCCGTCGGCCGCTGTCAGCTACGCGGAAGGACAGGCTGGGTGTCTGGTCACCAAACGGGCCAGCGTCTGAAACGGCCTTTGACGTAAACACAGGTGTAGGGGTTCGTGTGCACTCATTTACCGAGCATGGGCTCTCTCCGCCCAGGTCCCATCGGAGGCCGGAGAGGTTTGAAAGGGCCAGGAGGCCACCCGGCATGCGTTTCTTGTCTGCTGTCCCCACTCCTGAGAGAAGTCCACTCCCAACATGGGCTGAGGGCTGGCTCCTGCCCTTCTTGGCCAGCGTCCTCCAGGACACGTTTGCTCTTACTCCTTTGGTCCCCTCAGTCCCCCCGCTGAATTCCCTCAGGTCCTTACAGAGGCCAGGACCTCGCCTGCTGGGCCCTTTGCTGCAGCTGGGACTCGTCTAGCTCCACCACGGCCTGTGTCAGGGCGTGCAGAGGGACAGAACCAGCAGGACACATGTGGTAGAGTGAGAGGTTCACAAGGTCACAAGAAGTCCCATGATCTGCTGATGGGGACGGGGGTGCTGAGGGGAGCAGAGCCCAGCTTACGTCCCAGGCCTGAGACTTGGGCATGGTGGGGTGAGTCCTGGTCTGAGTTTAAGGCCAGAACCGGAAGCTGCTTCTGGGGCAGGAGAGGAGGGATGACTCAGAGCAGAGACGGTGAATTCACTGTCCTCTGCCTTTAGCTCACTTTGGGTGCCCAGCCAGATAGCCGAGGGCCACCACACTGGCAGGGCCACGCGTTGCGCTCAGCCCACCCAAAATGAATCCCTTCTGGATGCACCCCGACAGACACACCAGGGATGGTGATATGCCGGCTTCCCGGGTGTCCTATCGCCCATGCAAGCTGACGCATAAAAAGAACACCCATACCCCATCTGCTCCTCTATCCTTCCCAGCACGGCTGGGGGTCTTCTCCAGCATGCCCTCCACCCACCGCATCACTGCGAGTCTTCCCAGGGCAGAGACCACATCAGCCCGAGCCACTGGCATGCTCCTCTTGCCCTAACAGAGCCTGGTGACAGCGGAGCCCAGAGTGCTCAGCGCAGGAGAAAGTCCTGCACAGGGCTTCCGTCAGGTCCCACTGCAGGTTAAAAGCAGAAGGAAGGAGACTAAGGACTGTAGGCTTCTGACGGCTGTGCTCAGGGGCGGAAAAGGTGAGCCTTCCACACGCTGGATCCTGGCCCCAGCTGGCCTTCCCCCCATCAGAGAATGCCCCCTGGATGACCTCGGGGCTAGGCCGGAGCAGAGTCCAGGCCTCGTGTGTGTGTGTGTCCCATGGAGCTCTGCTGAGTGGGCCTGGAACATTCTAATCTTGCCAAGGGGGCACCTGGGAGGCCTGATGCTTCAGGCTACTGGCTACTGCATCCTCCATGGCGAGGTCCCTGTGAGCCCTGTGGGCTTCATAGGAGAGAGATTGTCATTGCAGATGGTGGCACAGTGGGTTAGGGATGTGGCATCTACAGAGGGGCATAAGCAAGACTAGAAAATGAGTTCGCAACAGAAAAATACCTCTGGCAACTACAGATTACAAAGTGCACAGCCTGCAAGGCCCTGGGCCTTCGGCATGAGCATTTCACAAAAACCCTGGAAGGAGCCCGTCCGAGGGCAGCCAGGCAGAGAGGTGGGAGCATGATGGCCAGGCCTTGCCGAACACACCAAGCCAGACCTGGGCCCATGCAGGCTGGGCTCACACCCCAGCTGCCGGGAACAAGGCAGGTTTTTCAAGAGTGGGCAGCCCTGCATCCCCTATTTTGCAATATGACCCTCACATGTTAGAAAAAAGCAAAAGGAAGTTGGCACATAGCCAAGGGGATGCCTGGGGTGGTCTGGGGTGTGGATGGGGCTCCAACTGCCCACTCTGAGCTGCCCCGACATCTGGGAAGGAAGGGGGCTACGAGGTCGGAACGGCAGCTTGTTCCTCCTTCACTCTCTCATCTGGACACGGTCTGTGAGGACTGAGCAGGAGAGTGCTGCCACGTCCCTGGGTGTGCTCCGCAGACGCTGGTGTGGCCGCCGGTGCCAGCTCTGCCCGAGGCCTCCAGGCATCCAGGCACGGCTCTCTTACCTGTAGTCTCTTGAAGAAGAAGAAGAAGAAGAAGGAGGAGGAGGAGGAGGAGGAGGAGGAGGAGGAGGAGGAGGAGGAGGAGGAGGAGGAGGAGGAGGAAGAAGAAGAAGAAGAAGAAGAAGAAGAAGAAGAAGAAGAAGAAGAAGAAGAAGAAGAAGAAGACAACACCAAGAAGGAAAAGCAGAAATGTCACAGATGAACTCCTGTCACCAACCTGCAATGACACTTCCCTGGAACGCAGTGTGAGGTCCCCCCAGCACAGCCCCTCATTCACACAGATGCGTTTGTTTGCCACCTTCGTCTTAAATTTTCAGGTCCACTGACGCCTTCGTTGAAGGGCCCATGCGACCTGGTACTGAGGACACACCCACTGTTCCTCTGGGATGGAGCTGCTAGAATGGAGCTGTGCATGCCCCTCTGCCCCATCCCACAGTGACTGTGTGGGGTATGACAGGAGAAGTAGCCCAGCTTACTCACCACCTACTCATTCATTCATTCACTCGCTCAGTCGTTCACCCGTTCATCAGTTAGCTACCGAACACCTGATCACACCAGGCACTGTTTCAGGTGCCAGGGCACTGTGACATCGGATGAGAAAAGAGCTGCCCTGCTGGTGACGGAGGAGGGGAAGGGGCTGACAGGCTGCAGATGGAATCCATCAGAAGCGCGACGAGAATTAGGCAGAGGGCGATCACGTGGTGCTGGAGGTCTGTCTGGGGTCAGAAGGCCAGGTGGCTGGCCGAGCAGTCCAGGCAGGTGGGAGGCAGAGGAGGCTTGGAGTCCAGAGCCCCTCGCCGGCCAACGGGGGTCTCAGGGTTAACTACCCAGACCCGAGCTGTCAGCCTGAACGCAGCTCACCCGACCCCAGCCATCTCGGTGGCCGGACCCTCCTTACACCCATGGGCCTTCATCTCAGGGGCCCTTCTCCTAACCTCCAGGCCTCTCTGTCTCCTTCTGACCCCATGACACAAGGCTGCAGTGAAATAGGAAGTGCCTGGCCCCGGAGCCTCGTATTCTAGTGTGGCCTGCTCTGCTCCCTGGTACCATGGGTGGGGAGGGGCCTCTGGTTCTTTACCCATAAAATGGGCGCGACCCCTGCCTCACAGGCCCACCTGCGGCCCCAGGATACGCAGCAGAGCCACTGGCGAGCGAGGCCCACCTAGCGTGCGTGTCTGAGATTGCGCTGTGGGGACACTGAGTGGTCTCTTGAACTGCGCTGACCAGCCATCACCACTCGTAGTGCCTCCGTGTCACAGGCACTGCTCCAAGCACTTCACTTGCTTTCACTGCTCACAGCAGCCACACCGTGGTTATGACCATCACCTCCACTCCACAAGTGGGGAAATTAGGCCCAGTGGGGTTAAGAGGTGCAGGTAGGACGTGAACCGTGAGGTGCACTTCCTCACTCTTCACTCTGCCCTCATGCGTTTTCCGGCCTTGACTGTCAACACAGCTGCTTCTCTCCTCCGCCCACCCCAGATGGAGCTTGGGGCCTTGGCTCCAGCAGAAGGTGCATTCAGCTTGGTACCCCCTTGTCCCTCCTTGTCCCTCCTTGGGAGGCTGTGGAACCTGAGGTTGGTGGTAAGAAGCCGGGCAAAGGAACCAAGGGGAGGCAGTGACAGCTGACTTTGGATCAGCACAACCTTGCTTTGTCCTCAAACCACTGGCATGGCTTCCGGCCAGGTGTTTCTGTGTCCTTACTGTTCACTTTGCAAGTCTCAGGCCTCAGAGTCCTCCTTGGCAACCAGGGGCAATGCTGGGCATTCTTGAGGCCCCACCCACTCTCACAGAGCTTTAGCAACAGCAGGAGAGGAGATGGCGGGTTCCACAAAGGTGACCTGTGGAAATGTCTAGATGGCTACACCAATGCCAGTCGCCCTGCTGGTAGGCGGGAGAAGGGGCCAGAGTAAACCTGTTCTTCACCAGGGACACCTTCCAAATGAGCCCGCTCATCATAAAAGGCCAGGGGGATTTTGGCCAAGTGTCCCATCAAAAGCCCTCTAGATGTTTTCGGAGAGAGGAAGTTCCCCAAGAAATCTGCCCCCAAGTCTATATGTCAGGGGGTATCAGCGCGGGATGAAAATTTGGGTCACCGGTGAGCTGTACCCTGAGGAGGGAGAGCTGTCCCTGGGCACAGCTGAGAGGGCAAGAATGAGGAGCGAAAGGCCTGGAGCCAGGGGTAAGCAAATTCCTGGGCCTCAATGGAACCAGCGGGCAGACGGCTGAGCTGGCCACGCTTCTACAAAGAAGACTGGCCTGTCTTTGGATGGAGCCATCAGGGCACTCGGGGTAGACTGTCCGTCCATGCATCCGTCATTCGTGAACCTTCTTCCTTGCCTATGAATTTCCTTGCTTTTTTGCTCAGAATGAGGACACCTTGCTTTCTGACGTTTGTGAAGGCAATAAGGACGTTGTGGCCCTTTCTAACTTTTCAAACCCAAGGGCAACATCCTTTTAAGTAAACTCTTTTTTGAAGTAAAACACTGAGAGAAAAGTGCACAGATGAGCACAAGAGCTTGTCACTTTTCACCAAGGGCCCAAAGCCATGAACTCACTGCCCAGGTCGAGGAACAGGACATCGCTTGGCCCCCAGCAGCCCTCTGCACCTCCTTCAGCCTTGTTCCCCGGATCACTGCGCCTTGCTTATCTCCTCTCCCTGTCAAGGAGCTTGGTCTATTCTCGAAACTCGTGCAAGTAGAGCCGGTCCGTGTCCCCCTGGGCTGTCTGCGGTCTTTCCCTGAACCGGAAGACTTCAGTCCTGCATCACTGTGTGTGAGACTGTTCGCTTTCGCCGCCAGGTGCAGACAGTGTTTGTGTCCTTCCCACTGACAACGCAAACAGGGATGGTTTCCACCTTTGGCCGCCGCGACAGGGACAGCGCGAGCAGCCTGTGCAGACCTTCTGTGCGTGTGTGTGTGCTTCGGTGGGTGTGGAATTGCTGAGCCGGGATACACGCGCTCAGCTGCAGCCAACACGGCCCAACAAGCTCCGGAAACGGTGGTACCAGCAGTTCACACCCTGCTGGTCGGCGGGGCATGGGCCCATAGCCCCACGTCCTCTCCGGCACGCAGAGCCGCTGGTCCGTTGGCTGTGCAGTTGTGTCTCCTTTACCTTGCACCCCAGCTCACATTTCCTGGTAAATTGTGTCATCTCTGTTGTGAAGTGGCTGGTCAAGCCTCTGCTTATTTTTTTCTATTAATGATTTAGGCAAATTTTTAATATATCTGGATACAAGTCTTTTATTAGGTTTATGATTTACAAATATCTTCTCCAACCACGGGCCCCCTCTTCACTCTCTTTATGGTGACTTTTGATAAACAGTTTTGATGAAGTCCAATTTATCAGTCTTTGCCTTTGGGCTTGAGAAAAGTTCTCCTGCTCAAGAGAACAGGCGATTATTCTCTTGGGCTCTTTTTAGAAGTTTTGTTATTTTACCTTTCACATTGAGATTGACAATCCACCTGATTCGACTTTTACATCTGGTGTGAGGTAGGGTTAAGATTCATTTTTTAAAATATAAATATCCGATTGACCCAACAGAGTCCGTGAAAAGACCATCTGTCCTGTCTTGGCTGCATGGCAGTGTCCCCTGACCACAAATCAAGTAACTACATGTACGTGGCCTCTTCCAGGCCTCCCTTTCCTCTTCCATTGGTTGGTTTGTCTACGCTTATACAAGACTCACACTGTCTTGTTCACTAAATCTTCAGAATAGGTCTCGACAAACATTCTTATTCAAGAGTGTTTGGATCCTTTAATTTCCCAAATAAATTATAAAGTTTATTTTTAAAATAAAATAAACACAATTCCACTGGGATTTGCATTGAAAATGCCTACGCTCTGGATCCGTTTGGAGAGAACTGACTTTAAAAGTTTTAAAGTTTTTTATTCTATAAATATTTAGGATTCTTTTAATTTCTCTCAGCATTAGTCTCATAGTTTTCAACAACAATCTTTAGTTTTCAACTATATTTCCTTAGATTTATTTCCCTGCATCTTAAAAAGACTTTGTTACAGCACTTGTAGGTTCACAGAGAAACTGAGAGGAAGGAACACAGATGTGTTAGGCCCGGCCTCCTCCACAATCGTCACCTCCCCACCAGTGATGTATTTGTTATGCTCCACGAAGTCCATGACTGCACATGCCTCACTCTTAGTGTTGTCCATCTGTAGGTCTGGACAAACGTACACTGACACGAACCCACCATTGTGGTATCGTGCAATGTTTTCACGGCCCTGAAAGTCCGCTGTGCTCCTTCTATTCCCTGCATTTTTGATCTTATTATAAATGGTATCATTTATTTTTTTTTCAATTTTTCAACTAGTTGTCACTATTTAAAACTTTTGGTTCTCTTAAGTTAGCTAAACAGCCCCCTGCAGTGCGGTTGATGCTTCTCATTTGTTATTCAACGCCGCCATGCACGGCAGGGAATTTTTTCAGCCTATTTTCTCTGTCATTCAGACTGAACGATTTTATTGTTCTCTCCTGAATGTCACTGATTGTATCTTCTGTCATACCCATTCTACTATTGAGCCTGTCCAGTGACTCTTTATTCTGTTATTGTACTTTTCAGTTCTACAATTTCCATTTGGTTCTGTTCTTATAATCTCTATTTCTCTGATGAAATTTAAAAACCTTTCTATTTTCATTTGTTTCAAGAGAATTTGTAACTGCTTTCTGATGCATTTTGATGGCAGCTGCTTTAAAGTCTGTCTTGGATACTTCTGTCATCTGACTTGTCTTACTGTGCTCTCTCAGCTGGTTATCTTTTTTGCATTTAAGTTATTTGTCTGGTTCTTAGCATCATGTGTATTTTTTAATTGTACCTGAACACCTTGTCTTTTATGTTAGAAAAAGCTGGGTCTTATTTGAATCTTCTTATTTTTATTTTAAAGCCAGCTCTCACCCGGTTTAGGTTTAGCAAGCAGGTCGTGGCCTGATTTAGTGGGCTGTGGGGCCAACGACAATTTAATTTCCGAGCCTTCTCACACTTAGTCTCCAGGCCCCCATTCGTTCTTCCTGCTGCTTCCTGAGGGCTAAAGGAGGGTCCCCCAGCTGCCCTTCCCGGGCCTCTGGATGGAACAGAGAGTTCCAGGGCCATGGAGACCGAGAGTGCTTCCCCCCAGGCAGGACCACTTGTTACAGTTCAGTCTGCTTTGTTGGTGCCACCGGCTGGCTACACCAGGTCTCTGTCAGTGAGGGAGGAAAATCTCAGATCCACATTGGAGTCCCCAGGTGCCAGGTTGAGTAGCAGGAATATCAGGCCTAGATCACCTTCTCCTGTGGGATGACGTGGGAACAGAAGAACCTGACTTCTACATTGTTTGTCCTCTCCCAGGACCCTAGCCCATCCCCTGCCTCTGTCCCCAGCCCAGTTTTTCCTTAAGGGGCCTCTGGTATGGCCTCCAGAGTTCGTCAGGAGGAGAGATGGTGAGGACGAGTTCACGCCATAGTGTCTAGACCAGATGTGCTGTCAGTAACTTCTGAATGAAAGAATTCCTTGAATGAATTGATGATGAGACCACCTTGAATACAATTCATCAACCTAAATACAGTCAGGCTCAGAAGTCGGAAATAAGTCACAAACTCTTAGAATTGGTGGGATCTTAGAGTCTGGTCCCCCTTTCTTTATGAGGGAGACACCTTGCATAGAGGCCACCAGTATGGGGACAGCCCACCGCCACCATGCCATGGGATCACAGGTCTTGCCCAACCAGTGGCTCCCTGGTTGCACTCTGAGCAGGGCCATTCAAGGAAGACTGTGGCTCCAACGCACCGAGCCAGGGAGGACGAGGCAGCGCTGCTTGTTTCCATTGTGGTACCAGCGTGCGAGCAGTGGGAAAGATGAATGTGGATTGTGGATGAAAGAACACTCATGGAGAAGAGAAAGCAAAGCAGGGGGGCTTTTTTGACCTAGGTTTCCTCCCTTCTCAGCTCAGCAAAAGAGGCAGAGACCTGTTGTCCGAAGCAGGAAGAGTGAGCAAACGCCAGCGGAGACGCTGCCCGCTTGGCACCCGTGGGCCCAGCGGGCCCTCTGGCCCTGCTCCTGTTTTACGCCTGTGACACAAGGTCCAGCCTTTGTTTTCTGCACCTGAAAGAACGCCTTTAGTCCAGACGGAGTCCTTATTGCGAGTGGCGGAGCTAGTTTTAGAGCTGGGGGCGTGCAGCTTGGAGGGATGGCTCTCTGATGAACTCACACCGAGATCCCCGCCCCGGGTCCTACCAGAGGGAAACTCGTCTCCCTGGCAGCCTGCTAGTCCGGAGCCAGCTGGAGCCACTGCCAAGGGTGACTCTTGGCTCCCCCACTACCTGTAACGCCAGATCGGACCCCTCTTGTCCGTGGAAGTGAGCCCCTCTCATTCCCGTCCACACTGGCTCACTTTCTCTGGGAAGCACAAGGACACAGTCGGACCCTGGCAGGCCAAATCGGACGTGCTCACAAGCTGCGTCTTTAGGAAAATTACTCTTTTGGGTCTTAGTTTGCCAACCTACACAAGTGGGATGAATAGCTCATGGATATAAGGATTGAGTTAAAGGTTGTGGATAACCAAGAGGCCAGGGTTCTGGCAGCAGGTGGTGCTCAATCAGTTCTAGTCACTATTATTATATTATTAGTTTTGTAACTATTATTATCATTATTAGTATTATTATTTTATTATTATTGGTATTCTCCGAGTTATCAGAGCACCTTTATGTGTGATTGTCTCTACCTGATAAAGGAACAGTGAGGCTCAGGATGGTTGGTGAGGGGATGAGACACAGAGAAGACCCAAGGAGTTCAGGTCTGTTGGCGCCAGTGACAGAGCCTGGGGGCAGCACAGCAGATAGAGCACTGCTATAGAGGACGGCGGCCACAGGACCTGCGACAAGTCATCGGTCATCTGCGTTCTGCCTCCTATTCAATGCACACGGCAACTGCGGGCTCTGGGCGCTATCAGTAACCCTACCTCTGGTGAGCGGACCGGACTTCAGAGAGAGCCGGCAGGGTTCAGAGCTGGGAACGGAGGAGATGGGGTGTCCGCTGGCCTACCATCCCTGAGCTTGTCCTCTTTACTGCAGCAAACCCTGGGAACAAGTGCACGTGCTCCCCTGTTGGAGCAGCCAGTAGAAGGGAGACCACCTGCTTTTTGTAGACTTGAGATTTTCTGTGCAGACGAGCATATTGCCTGCTACAGGGGAGGGTTTTATTTCTTCTTTTCCAATCCCTTTGACTTTGATTTCTTTTTCCTGCCCGATCACAGTGACTAGGACCTCCTGGGCCATGTGAACAAGAGTGGTGGGAACAGGTGTCCTTGCTCGTTTTAGAATGTAGAGTGGTGCCTTCAGCCTCCCACCACTAAATATGACGCTTGGTGTAGGCTGTAGTAGGTGACCTTTATGAGATTAAGGAATTCGCCCTCTATTCCTAGTGGGCTAGGAACTCCTGCCCCCACCCCACCGCCACCACACCATTAATGGGTTGTTTAATTTCGTCCAATGATTTTTCTGTACCAAATGATATGACCAAATGATATTCTTCTTTCGCCTGTTCATGTGTTAGACTACACTGATTTTCACATATTAAATCCGTCTTGCATAATTGGCATAAGTCACGGTGTATTATATATATAGATATCATATATATCATATATTATATATATTATATACATATTAAATATAACTATATATATAGTTGTATTTGAATAAATTTGGTTGGTGTTTTTTGCGTCTAAGTTCATGAGAGATACTGGTATGCAGCCTTTTTTTTTTAAGTGTCTTTGCCTGGTTTTGGTAGAGGAGTAATAGCGGCGTCATGGAAAGAATTGGGAAGGTGGCCTCTCTCCTGCTTTCTGAAAGAGACTGTGCACAACTGACACTGACCAGGTTTTGAATGTGTCGTGAAATTTTTCATTGAAAGTATCTAGGCCTGAAGATTCTTTGGGGGAAGCATTTTAATTACAAATTTGATTTCTTCAACAGTCATAGAACCGAACAGATTATCTACCTGATCTCAGCTGAGTTTTGGTAGGGTGTGGTTTTGAGGAGTTGGCCCATTTCTTCTAAGTTGTTGACTTTATGAAAGCAAAGTTTTTTTCTAGTATTTTCCTACTGTCTTCGTAATGGCTACGAAATTTGTTGTGGTATCTCCTGTTTTATTCCTGATATTGGTGATTTGTGGGGTTTTTTTCTCTTTTCATCTCTGCCAATCTTGTTAAGGTAATTTTTTTTGAAGAAACATCTTTCTGCTTCAATTACTTTTTCTACCATTTTTCAGTTTTCAATTTTATTCATCTCCGCTCTTTATTATTTACTTTTGTATATTTGCTATGAGTTTAATTTGCTCTTTCTTTAAAATTTTCTGAAGTAGAAACCGAAGTAGTTATTTGAGCTATTTCTTCTTTACAATGACATGAATTTCCCTTTCAGCATTGCTTTAGCTGCATTTCATGCATTTTAATACTTTTATTTTCATTGTCTTTAGCGTCACGTATTTTTTAAAATTTTATTTGAGATAGCCTCTTTGACATGAATTATTTAGGAGTCTATTGTTTAGTTTGCAAGTGTTTGGAGGTTTTCCTGCCGACCTTCGTTTTGATTTTTGGTCTAATTCCTTAAGGTCGGACAGCATGCTCTGTGTGATTTCGGTCCTCTCAAACCTGCTAAGGTTTGCTTTGTAACCTAGGAGCTGGCCTGTCCCAGGGACTGTCCCGTGAGCCCTTTAAAACCACGCAGGGTCAGATGTCGTTGGACAGAGCCTTACAGTGGTGGTGGTGTGGAGCGTTCTGTTCTGGCTGGTGTTCTCTTTTGTAATTCTGAAAGTCCAAAGTGGGAGGGTGGAGCAGGAACTTAAGCTCCCAGCTAGGGTTGTGGATGTATCCAATTCTTCTTTCAGCATAGCTTTTGCTTCATCCGTTGTGAAACGCCATCATTTGTTTCACAAGACAGCTCTGCCTTCTTGGCGGGCTAATCACTTTGTCGCGTAACTTCCCTCTTTGCCATTGGTTTACTCTGAATTCTGCTGGGCCTGATGTTAACATAGCTACTCCAACTGAGTTTCCTTTCGAGCGACACTTGTGCGGCATATCTCTTGCTTTCAGGCTACCCGTGTCATTGAATTATAAACAGCATGTAGTTGAGTCATGTTTTTTAATGCCAATCTCTACCTTTCAATTGGTGAATTAAGACTATTTACGTTTACGGTCATGAATGATCTATTAGAGTTAAGTCTGACATTTTATCATTTGTTCCTGCTGTTTATTATTCTTCTATTTCCTTTTCATTGATTTCCTGTGGGTGACTAACATTTTTTCAGAACTCTATTTTGATTTAATTGTGTTTTTCAGTATGCTGTAGCTTCGTATTCTTTTGTTAGTGAGCCTGACGGCCAAAGACTCTGTTGCTAGGTAACTTTTGGGAGTGGGGAAGAAGCAGAGGCCGAGAAGACACAGGGCTCCCCTGATGCCGTGGCTGCCCACTGCATCCCAGTTTGGACCAGGAGCCAGAACTGCCTGGGCTTTGCTGCTGCCAGTGGATTGAATTATCTGCAAGGGCCCTGGGTCACAGAATGGGGGCTGGAGCTTCTCGCTGGATCCCTGTTATGTTTCCCCTTGCCCAGATTTTGGCAGAGAGAGCAGGATATTCTAGGGTTTGAGTGGGGTTTTTATTTGTTTGTTTGCGAGCTTCTCCTGTGCCCAGGTCAGGGTAGACAGGAGACACAAAAACTCAGGAAACAACCAGTTGTTGTTGCTCAAGTCTCAAGGTTTCTTGCCAGTCTTCCTTCTTTTCCCCCAACTTTCAGATTTCTTTAATCACTGTCTGTTGGACAGTTTCCAGGGTGTGTAGTTTACAGAAATGAAGTAGGGAGAAGTGTACGGCCTCCCGTTCTAGAACCAGAAGCCAAGACAGCCTTTCTTTCTTTCTTTCTTTCTTTCTTTCTTTCTTTCTTTCTTTCTTTCTTTCTTTCTTTCTTTCTTTCTTTCTTTCTTTCTTTCTTTCTTCTTTCTTTCTCTCTCTCTCTCTCTCTCTCTCTCTCTCTTTCTTTTTTTTTTTCTTTCCTTTTTTTTTTTTTTAATGCTTCAGATGTAGTTTCTTTCCTGGTTGATTTTCCAGAAAGCAGAAGAAAATACTATCAATGGTGCTTTCCATGATCCAAACCCCACCCCCATCCTCCTTGGAAGGGACCAACTGCGTTTTTCAGTACTGCGGTTATCGTTCTTTGCGCCTGCTCTGCGTTCGGTCAATGAGATATCAGACTCCTTTTAAAATCTAAACAGCTTGTCACATCTTTCCTGGACTAAAAGTTCGTGAGCAACGTAAATAGTCTGTAATACCGCAAACGGGGTTTCTTTGAGCTCTCGCTGGTCCCCACCCAGGGCCTTGAATGAAGAGACTTTCCTTTGGCCCTGGGAGGCTGGCTACAGCTACCTAGACACAGATGGCCCTGGACTCTCTGGAGCGTTCTCATTTACAAATGCGTAACTGTTCGAGACTTCCTGCATCAGTGCTGCATCATTTGTTTCTCATCCTGGGCCCCTGAGGGACAATCTGGGATGGGCCTTGCGTCTCGGGGCCCATGGGAAAGTTCAGTATCAAAAGTTGCAGTTAATGTTTTAAATTTATCAGCAAAGACACAATAAGCAGAACACTGTGCCAAATGACAGAGCCCTGAGCCTCCTTAAAAAAAAAGATACTGCCTTTTGCAGCGTTTCCCTTACCTTGAATAACCAGAGTGGAAGGGGAAAAATGGTCAATGTGTTGAGTATCTTCTACATGAAAGACACAGTTCAGAAAAAAGCAGACTGGGTTTAACGTGATTTATGTCACTCCTTTTTGGTGTCATATATATTACCTCTTCTCAGGATTTTGAAAACTTCTATAAAATGAATGGATAAAATATTAAAATATATAGCACAAATTGTGCACTTACGTGACTTGAGGTTTGCATGAGTACAGTGATTCACATAATGTGATAAATAATAGATGCTCTTAAAATGGAATATTTATATCCTGAAGGTGAAATTGAACGCTCACATGTGAAGTAACACATGTTCAAGTACATTTTATGGGTTTTTTTTCTGAAATTGCTTTATCTCCACTGACTTTAATTTTTTTTTCAAAAGATACCGTTTTCTGGCACTCCATGAAAAGTTTATTGTTTTGAGTGCAAAGTTAAAAAGCCGCCAATAAATTCACATACTATATTTGACATGGGCACTGCTCACTCCAAATTTTCAAAAGACCCAGAAAAATCATGTACAACCAACCAGCCGATTAAAACTCTTTTGAAAGTAATTTTAAAATCTGTGTTGAAGCACATTTCATACTTTTTTATTTGTAAAAGTGGGACAATTTGAGTGATTTTAATTTACAACATGACTAGAAGACTCCCAGAATCAGCTCTAACCTTAGCGGAAAACATTACATAAGTTTGCTTAAAACCTCAGTTTCCTACAGACACGTGTGAAATGACAACATATTCTAATCTCTGAAAACATCCACCTCTTCACTGAACAGGTGACAGAGGACAAAGTGAGGATGTAATACACTCATGGAAAAAAGTGGCAGCTCTTGCCTCCCTTCAACAAACCTAACCTTAAAAGAGAAAAGAACAATAATGAACCTATCCTCTCACAAACACAACTGCTTGCCCCCTTGTTTCTTTGAAGTGGACCTCCTTTTATTTTTTATTTTTGGAAACCTACAAACGAAGGCTTCCTTGGAAACGAATGAATTTTGTGGTTTCCAGACTCAGAAGATAAACAAAGCAATTTCTCTTCCCTCCCCACCCCCACCGGGTAAATAGCCCGAGGCCACAGTCTGGGCTCCCTCTGCTCCCAGTCTGGGGTGAGGGGTGGGCGTGGGGGAGGGGCTGGAAGGCGAGCGAGGCAGGGTGGGGCGAGGGGTGGTTGACCACAGCACGCAGCCGGGAGAGAATGTCACATGTGTGCCCGCACACACAAAACATCCACAGTGGAACCAGGCACGAAGATGGTTAAAAAAAAAAAAAGGAGAGAAAGACAAAGTTCTGCTTCATCAGCTAAAAAACAGTGGTGTTCTTTGCTGGTTTGATGTCGGCTGGAAGCACTGGCTTGGAATTGCCCGCAGCGCTGCTGGGCCCCTGCCCACTCGGCAGGCAGGCAGGCAGGCGGCTTTCTCTGCCAGCAACCGGCTTTTAATAACACAGGAGGCCGTGGCTCCTAGGACTCCCCTGGGACTGGGTCCCAATCCCTGTGCACTTCCTCCCCGAAAGCAGCGGCTCAGAAGCAACTCACGGGGACCGTGTGCTGGCCTGCTTGGCCCGGGGTGTGGGGAGTGTTTGCAGGCAGCCCGAGGTCTGTGGAGCTATCTGCTCCCTGCTCGCTCGTCGCAGCATGCATTCCAGCTTTTATGAAGGGTCCGACCTCGACCGTCAAACAGGACGGATTTTGAAAGAAGGAGCTGGCTTTCGCAGAAGGATGAAGACATCTGGTCCCCAGCTCTCCGAAGCAAGCTTTAAGCAGTCATGCCAGGTCTGGATTGGACAGGACTTCCCATTTCCAGTGTGATGAGTTTAGCATTTGGGGAGGTCCCCCAGCTTCGTCTTCTTCCTGCTTGGAATGGGATAGAGCACGTTCCATTTGCAGAGCAATTTCGGAAGTTTTCCAACTGCAATCTAATATGCAGTCGACACTACTGGGTGAGCTCTTGGGGTGGCCTCCACACCCGCAGCTCCACACTGCCACCCGCCCCAGGGCGACAGCTGCCCTGAAGTGCCGCCCTCCTCCTAGGCCCTGCTGCAATGTGCTCAGGTTGGGGGAGCACAGAGTCGGCACTGGGCACTGGAGGCACGTCTACCATTAGCAGGTGGGCTCTGATGAACTCCAGTGTGAAAGGAGCCATTGTCGTTGATAAGGAAGGGCTCACAGCCCAGATTTCTGTCCCCAGATCTGCCCTGGCTTCCTGAATCGCTTTAGACAACTTGGTGTGTGTGTGACCCCGTTTCCTCACATGTGACATGCACGGCAGGCTGTGGAATACGTGAGCAAGCAGTTCACAGGCTGCTCCCCCTCCAGGCCTGTGCAGACATTACTAATCCTCCCAGCGCCGCTCCCAGGCCCAGAAGGGAAACCCGGTCAGCCACAACCAATCGATCAGCGGTGGCACTGAGCAAAGACCGTTAGTGGTTTCTAAGTTTTCTTCCAGGCACAATAGTCTTTGAGGCTAAATCCTCTATATTTGGATTCACTTTGAAGTTCTGGGGAGGAAATAGCAGGGACTGGGGCTACAGGTGGTGTATCCATTCCAAGTTCGTGACTTTGGAAGAGAAAAGAGGAGAGGGAAAATGTAGGGAGGGAACATCTGGGCGTGGGGACGGTGTCAGCAGAGAGAGCTGTGTCTCCTGGACAGCTGCCCAGCCCCAGCCCCGAACAGCAGGGTGCCGAAGGGAAGCACATGGACTGACCAATCTGGGGAGAGCGTGCTGCAGGAGGCTCGCCAGCGTGACCAGAAAGGGTTTGGATGGAAACTGCAGAGGGAGGAAGGAAATAAGCCCAAACAAATCTGTACAACCAGGAAAGACGCAGCCAACAGCAGAACCTCAGCTAGGGCGCTGGGCGGCAGAAGGGCTGGCTCCTGGTGACTCTGGCAAAAAGAGCGGGCTGCGGAGATGTGCGCGGAGTCGGCAGGAGAGTGGAGCCCCACGCTGCAGGAGCGGGCTGAGGCCAGCACAGGAGCGAGACGGTCGGTGCCTCTGGGGGCACGGGGGCTGCCGTGCTGCTCCCGAGGCTGCTGGACTCAGCCCAGCTCCGGACTCCCAGGGCAGCGGAGGGGACGCTGTGGGTGACAGCGTGGCCACCCTTCTGCTCCCATGCAGGGGCACAGTACCCAGATTCTCGTTTCATGAACACCGCACCACGGTCAAGGCCGTGCCGCAAGGGCACATTGAGTGGCAGAAAGGAAGGGGCCGTATATGACAGAAGTGTCATCCACAACCACAGTACGTGAGCAGACTTGTACCAGGGTCTAGAGAAAGAGAGACAAACCGCCAGGCTAATCGTGCAGGCCCACCGGGCAGAGTGGAGAGGCGACACCAAGGCCAGCCACCGGCTGTGGAAAGCCCATCTGGTAGGCACGGTGGGGTCTGAGTGAAGACACAGTCACCAGCAGCCCTCAGCACCACACGGAGTGGGGCATGGGAAGGGGCCGAGTACACATCCGTGTAGAGTCCAGGACCTGCAGCAGGCCTGGGGCGTCCGCCTGCATGCGAGCGGGGCCGTCTCACTGGAAGGAGCTGCATCAAAGGTCTGGCTGCCCTTCGCCATGGAGCGGGGGATGTGTCTGGGGGTGTCTGCAATGTCACTCACGCTCAGGAGGGCTCACAGGAGCTCTCCTCTTGGGGAAAGCAAACCTTCTGAATTAATTGGGGCTCCTCCTCGTCTGGGCCTGGACCTTGCTCCCAGGGCCAATCCCCGCTTCATCGTCCTGCTCCTCCACAGCGGTCTGCAGGCTGGGGCCCCGGGCTGGTCCGGACGCTGCCACTAGCCTCTCGCTTCCTCATAAAGCAGCAGTGGAGCCAGGAGGAAGCCAGTCCTGGTGATATTCAGAGCTCTGGACCCAGCTGCTTGGTGGTCAGCCCTCGGAGAACATTTTCTGAGTCAGCTGACAGCTGCTCTTCTGTGCTTTGGACCATCTGAGTTGGGTTTCTACCACTCATCACGCAAACAGGTAGGTAGCCAGACTGATGTTATTCCCAACGATGTGAAAGTGGCACGCACCGAAATTCAACAAAGTCAAATGGAGTAAAACGTCCCACACTGCATCCCGACAGTGTCAAGCGGCACGTTTAATTGCTGGGAACCTCAAATTACATGAGACAGTTGGAGAAGGTGGTTGTGTGTGTCCTGCAGGAGATAAGGTTTTGCAGGGGCCAGGATATCTGTCTGCACTTACTCGATGGGTGTCACACCGGGTGTGTCCCGGTGTTTGTCCTCAGAACAGCAGCACATCGCCTGCCTCAGGGACTGTACCTTCTGGGAAGGATCAGGACTCTGAGTCTAAGGGACTCAGGGTCACTCTGACCCTCGGGGAGATCCTCCCAGCTGCTGGTGGGCGTCCTGGGCCAGGAGATGGGCAGGGACCCCCTCTTCCGGGGGTTCCATGGAGAGGCCTTGACTCTGCACGGGGTCCGGGCATGGTACCTTCTTTCTTTTGTTCTCCGTAAGATGGGAACCATCAACAGACTCAGGGGTTGGAAGGAGGGTTTCAACATCGTCCTCAGGCACATTCTATCTTTCTCAGAAAATGAACACTAGGTTTATTTCGGCACTCTTCCACCCCGCCACTCTGTGACACCCTGGAGCAGGGGCAAAATTCATCCAGGAGTTGCTTCATCGGAGTTCGATAAGATCTGCATAATTTTCCAGTGGACCAGTGCTAAACAGCTGGGTTCAGAAAGGGTGACCCAGTGACACAGACCAGATCTGACCCTGGAGTGGAGGGAGGGTCTCCAAGCAGAGGCCGATTCTTCGTGGGCACGAGTGGACGTGTCCCGTGGGCTGCAGAGGGGGAAGGCTGTGAGCTGAGCTGCTTGTAGCCACCGCTAGGGGAGGGTCCCACTGGCAGCCGGAAGGTGACTGAGACCCAGCCCTACTGACTTTGTTGAATTGGCCGGTCCGACTGTTCAGGCACTGACCAATGCAAGCCTTTTCCAGCCGCCCTGAGTTAGCTTCTTTCCCAAATGACCTGACCTCTGACCCCTCTGCAGAAGGCCTGCCCGCCCCCACACCATCAGGCCTCCTGCAGGGAGGGGGCATTGGAGGTGGGAGTTAAGCAAACAGGAAGGTAACATTTGTATAGTGAGACCATTTTCTCTGTGTTTGAAACTAGAGATTTAAAAAAGGCCTCTGGGGGCGTTTCCTGGTCTGAGCTTCTGAGCAGCGATGCACCAGGAAGGCTCGTCTGCTCCTTAGAGTAAAAACCCCAGGGACGGTGGGTGCCAGCGAGGCTTCGGGGAGACTCCGGGTGGTGTTCACACCAGCAGGGAGAGAGGGTCATTCAGGGAGCAGTATTTGGACAACAGGCATGCAGCCATTTGGAAAAAAAACTGTGACTCCATGCTCTAATCTTACATCTTAACAAAATGTTTAAAGGCCAAGTCATGTAAAAAAAAAAAACCATAAAAGCAAAAAAAAAAAAAAACCAAAAAAAAAACCAATAACCATTACTCTTTCACTTCAGAGGGACGAGTGCCTTTATTAGCATAAACACAAAGCACAAAACCAAAAGGGAAAAACGGTGGTTGAAAATGACCACCAAAGAGCCAAGTTTTCTCTGCGTGGCCAAACCCACCATAAACAAATTCAAAATGCAAATGTCACACTAGGAGAAAACTGTTTAAATTAATATCGCAAAGTACAAATACCTCTCATACGTAAAAGCTCCTAGAAATCAATAAAGACAGCAGTCAGACAGAAAACCGGGAAGCGGTGTGAACCGAGCAGGTGCAGCCGAGCCTCAGCAGGCGCCCCGATCCGCCTCGCGTCCTTCAGACCCTCCCTCTGCGGTCCCGCGCTCCGTTCACAGTGCTGTCTGGAACCGGGGCCTCTTCACCTTTGTGTTTGGAGAGTGGTAGTTGGCATGGGGGGCCACTTGGCGACAGGCACACTTTCACCGGGAGACGCTGCCGCCTCTGAGAGTCGCTTACAGACATTCTCACACGGTGTGAGCCCCAGCCTGGCTGGGTGCAGCACTGCTCGTATTTGCCGACAACGGGATGCCACACAGATGTCTCACGTCCTGCGACGCGGCAGACCGACAGCGGCACAATCCACCACCCTGCGTGTATCACAAAGCGTGGTCGCCTTGGCACCCAAGGGCCATCGGGCTGCGCATGCCTGCTGGGAGCGAGTCTCCGCACACAGGGACCAACGCTGTCCTTGCCCCTCTGGAAGGCCCAGCCCCACTTGGCCCCACAGAGGCCGGCTGTCAGGCGGTCCCGCAGGGGGACAGGAACACAGACCAGTCACTCTTATAAATGCCCAGCAGGGACTGTTTTTAGATGAGCCAATAAAGTGCTGAATGAGAGGCCTGGAGGGTCCCCTCTGTGGGTGAGCCTAGCTGTGTGTGCACAGGTGCGATTACGTACGGGGTGAGTGTGTGCGTGCGTGTGTGTGCCTGCTGTGTGTGCCTCATGTAGGAGCGTGTATAGGTGTGAGTGCACGGCTTTGCCAGGTGTGCGCGTGTGTGTGTGCACAGTGCTGTGCACGCACACGTGTGTTTGCAGCTGCGAGTGTGTGCGCATGTGTGAGCATGTGCAGGGGCTGTGTGCACATGCCATGTGTGTTCGTGTGTGAGAGGGCACATGTGCTGCGGTCGTGCTGGTGTGACTGTGAGTGCAGGTGTGAGAGTGCACATGTGCGTACCATGTCCACATCGACACCAGGCTTGTTCACACACACACCCTGCGGCTGCACAACCTGCTCTTGGTTTGACAAGAATCCCTTTCCCAAACTGCCTGCTCGTGGGACCTCCCACACAGGGAAAGATCCAGAGCAAACTGTCCTGCTCCTGTGCATCAAAGGAGTCAGTGTCCAAGGTGGTGAACAGGGCTGCCCTGTGAGCCCTCTGACCTGCCAGTGAATGGGGAGGCAGAGCTGCTTCCCAGCCTCTGATGCTGGGCCCCCCGGGGCCAGCCTGGGCCCCCGTCTCTACCCACTTCCTCCATGCAGGAAGCATCAGCTGCACTGGGCAGAAAGCAGAGCTGCGACTGCTTTTCTAGTTAGAGCAAGCAGGGGAGAACGTTCTGAAAGGAGAGGGAGCGAGAGAGACACGAGGAAGAGGGGCTGTGTGCACCTGCACCCGAGTTTCTCTAGGGAAGGCTCTGCGGTGTCGGGGAAGCTAGCACAGGGCCCACGGCCAGGGCTGCACGTCTGGCTGGCGGGACCTCAGTGTACCCAGTGGACATTTCCAGTCAGCTCTGGGCATTGGCCTGCTGGCCTCGAGGAGACTGCCCAGTGCTGGAGGGGTGCCCTCCCCGTAGTGGCCTGGCTTGTGGGAGAGGGTCCAGAATCCTCTCCCACTAACCCGTGGGGACCTTGGCCGGGTGATCCCCCTGCCCTGGGCTTCACTCTCCCTATCTAGAAGCTACGTCAGGCACAAATAGACAAAGTGGGCAATGTAAGTGTTAGTCCCAAGAGAAGAGAGTTTGGAAACAGAAGTTAGAGTGAGTTTGTGGAATGGAAAGGGGTGGTGCATGCGGAAGACTTTTCCTGAAAAGCCGCAATAGCACCACAGCCATAGTCCAGCCCACGGAGGGGGAGGAAGAGCACCAGAAAGGGGTCGGCAGGCCCACGGCTGGCACGTGCAGGTGAGGGCGAGCGTGTGCGCGCATGTCTGTGTGAGCACGTGTGTGCACGCGCGTGTCTCTGCGTCTGCATGTGTGGAACGTGTGTGTGTGTAGACGTGACGCTCTGTGTTGGGTGCATGTTACACATGGGTATGCATGTGCTGGGGGCAAAGGGAAACTGGAATGACCCTGAAGAAAACTAAAGGGGCTGATGCCCAGCTGAAGCAATAGTTTTCCCCTGAAGGCGAAAATCTGTGGGCAGGTAGCCAGCAGCCACATTAGGATAAGAAACATAATCTGTTTACAACAAGTTTGCAAAACCCACCTTACTGCGGTGGTGGGTGTGCAGTGCCCTGCAGTCGCAGTGAGGTGGGCCTTTGCCTGGCGCCCACGGCTCACGCCCAAGCTCAAAGGCGGGTGTTTGGAGAGCCTGTCCTGCCCCTTCCCCACACTCGGTCCCCTCTGGGCCCCAGAGGCGACAGCTGTAAGTCTTAGAGCCAGAGGAAGCTGGCCCCAGGCTGGAGCCAGTGCTGCTACTGAAGCAGAGACCTGGAGTGACCTCTCCAGGTTGGGAGCCCAGAGGTTGCTCCATCCTTCAATGGGAGAGCCCAGGCCCCTGTGAGGTCCTGGGCTCTGCTAGGCCCCCAGTCCAGACCAGCTAGGCTGCCTGTCCATACCACACTGCTGTAGGTAGCGTCCAGCTTCTGGGGCTATGGAGCCCGCCGCCTCTCAGAGCCGACCAAAGGGAAACAACAGTCAGCGTGCAATGGGGCAGCTGCTGTGAGCCCGGCACTGTCCGGGCACATCGTGGGCATGACCTCCTGCCCAGCGCCAGGGAGATGCAACGTGACCCATCGCACATGTGAGAAGAAAAACGGAGCCCTAAACGACTTGTCCAAATTCCTGCCATTTGCGGCCTTAGTGTGGAGTCTTGGTCTGAACCCAGGCTTTTCCCATTCCAGACTCCTGGCTCCTTCCCAACAAGCACCACCACCCTCCTCCTTCCACAAGGATGCCTGCGGAGGCTCCTGTCGCGGAGTCCAGCATGCCTGTTGCCACCCACTCTGGACACGTCCTCTAGCTTTTCTTTAGACCTCTTCTGACCTCGGCAAAGTCATGTCCCCAACGGTCACTGGTCCCCTCTATTCAGAACCAAATAAACAATGAACCCGGACAGCTAGAGGCAAGAGCATCGGGGTCAGCACTCCATCCCCACCCACCCAGCAGGAAGACAAAGACCCCTTTGTCTCTTATCTCTGTGTCCACCGAAGCCAGAGGCCTGGACAGCATGTACCCCTGCCTCTCCTGTTGGAGCAGCGTCAGAGAGACCACCCCCACCTTCACAACAGAACACCCCAAACATCCAGGCTCCAACAGAAAACCGCTCACCGTATTAAGAACCAGGATCCTTGCAAACTGAATGAAAACAACCCATTAATAAATGCCAACACCAAGGTGACAGAGATGGTAGAATTATCTGACAAATACCTTAAAGCAACCGTCGTCATAAAAATGCTCAGAGGACAATGAGAAATACGCTTGAAACACATGAAAGAATTAGAAGCTGCAGGCAAGAAAGGTAAAATGGGAGAACCACAGGGAAAGTTTAGAGCTAAAAGACACGGTGCCCAAAACAACGAGCACGCCCACGCCCACCTCCATGGAGGCGTCAAGCAGCAGAGTAGAAGAGACGCAGTGAACACAGAGGTGGGGTGGTATCCCACATCCAGGCTGCGTGGCGAGAAGAGGAAACGCACTGGATGCGGTAGACAGAGCCTTAGGGACCCGTGGGCTGACAACAAAAGACCTATCTCCTGTGACCCTGGAGTCCTGGAAGTAGAGGAAAAGGGGGCAAAACCGGAAACGTACTCAGTTAAATAATGGCTTGAAACCTCCCAAAGTTGGCAAAAAACCCACAAACACAGGTTTAAGAAGCTGAGCAAACTTCAAACAGACTAAACCCGAAGAGATGTACATCGGGACACACAGCACCGTCAGAATTCTGAAAACAACTAGAAAAATGTGTGTGCATTGAAAACGGAGATAAATGGCAGCTTACCTGCAGTTGTACCGATGGAAACGTTTTGATAAGAACCGTGGAGGCCAGGGTGCTCTCAAGTGCTGAAAGGAAAATGAAGACGTTCTCCGAAAAAGAACAACGAAGAGCGTTTGCTCCCACCAGACACGCTCTGTAGGACTGGCTGCAAGTACCAGAGACCCCTGGGACAGCGTTAGGGAATTCAGAACGCAACAGGCAAAGACACCAGTCAAGGCAGCAGCTGATCCTTTTCCTCTCGAGTTCTCTAAACCTTGTTGATAGCTGAGGTGAGACTCCAACAGTGCTAACGTGATTCTAAATGTGCGCAGAGGGAATGTTTAAGACAATTAGATTCTAGACAGGGGGACGGGAGGAAGAGAGAGGAGGGCATGCCTGCTTCACTCACGCTTGTGAAACGGTACCCCATAAACTGCGTTGAGTCTCGGCTGACGCAGGAAGATCATTAGATAAAACCCAGCACACGGTTCTGGTGACTCTCAGCCGACTAGGCACGGAGCGGCAGTCAGCCTGGAAGGAACGTGTGCTGAAAACGTGCAGCCAGTGTGTTCCTCAGTGACAGCAGATGGCCCTCGCAGGGCGACAGAGCCACACGGGTCCTACTGGACAGTGTCCGGAAGACCCTACCCAGTGCAGCATGGCCGGCAGGAGAAATGAGAGAGACCCAGCTTGGACATGCAAAGGCAAAGCTGTTCTTTCTGCTGACGACGCGAGGGACTCCGTGGAGCACCTTGCAGAAGGTTCCAGCTACTAGAGCTGAAAAGTGAGTTTAGTAAAGATTCAGGGAACGAGGTTAACGTGCAGAAATCACCTGTATTGCAGTCTGCTTGAGATGAACACCTGGCAAGAGAAGTTTTAAAAACGCCATTTACAGCAGCGTGAAAAAGTGTAAAACATTTAGGGTGAAACTGACAAAGAATGGACAAGACCTGGACATTGAAAATCATAAAACACTGCCGAGAGAAATGAAAGGGAGCCTGACTGGATAAAAGGCCCAGTGTGTTGTCACGGTGCGCATTCTCACCACACTGACCTGCAGCCCTGTGATTCGAATCAGCACCTCAGCAGGCCTCCTTCCCTTTCTTTCTTTCTTTCTTTCTTTCTTTCTTTCTTTCTTTCTTTCTTTCTTTCTTTCTTTCTTTCTTTCTTTCTTTCTTTCTTTTCTTTCTTTCTTTCTTTCTTTCTTGTAGAAATTGAGAAACCGATCATAAAACTCCCATGGACATAGAAAGGACTTAAGATAATCAAAACGCCTTGGCAAATGAAGAACAGAGTTGAAGAAAGGACATCGCTTGATTTCAAGACTTATGATAAAGTTACAATAATCAAGGGAGTAAAAAGATAAGACCAATGTCGACGGAATTGCAGAACTGAGAGTCCAAAGAGAGACCCACCTGAGTAGGGGCAACTGGTTTGCGACAAAGTTGCAAAGCAAAGCAGGGGAGAAATGACCATCTTTCAAACAATGTCAAAGATACTGGAACGTCAGCAGGCAAGACAGGGACTTCGAGCCACGTCATATACCAAACTGAACTCAAACGAGATCACCGCAGATTGGAAGACCTAGAGCTTCCAGAAGAAAACAGAAGAGAATCTTTATGACCTTGGTTTAGGCAAAGATTTTGTAGATGCAACACCAAAAGCATAACCCATAAAACAAAAGACATATTGGAGTCTTTCAAAATTAAAAACAAAAACCATTGTTAAGAAAATGGAAACACAAGCTGTAAGCATTTGCCAATCATAATTGAATCAGGGACCTGTATCCACGGTCTATGGAGAACCCCACACACTCAGCATAAGAAACCAATCCAAGGAATCAGTTCGAATCCTCCCTGCTCAGCTTCCTCCTACCGGGGCCATGATAGCTACCTTTCCAGCAGCCGAGAGCTTCCCACGGAAGCAGTCCGGAGTCCATCTAGCTTGGAGACCATTTTTCCGGACTTTTCTTTGAGGCACCAGACCAGAAAGTTAGCATGGTGTCGGGGAGACGGCCCGTCCTTTTAGGTTTGCTTGTTCGCTGGTTTGAACGTCTTGCTTGAACGGCGGCATCGGGCCCAACTAAATGAAGAGAGGCCGGAGGGAGGCCCTACCTCTCAGTAGCCTCCTCTGGACAGGTTTTCGAGGACTGAACACGGCCCCAGGGTGCTTGCTTCTGAGCCCGGTTCTGCCCAAGTCAGAGGGGGCCTGCGTGGGGACTTGCGCCTGGAGCCTGTGGTTTTTCTGCCTCTGGAAGGTCTCCCTGCGGAGCTCAGGGCGAGGACTGACCCGAGGGAAGGTGCTTTCCCCCAAGCATATTCCCAGGCCTGCCTGGGGAGCAGCCCAACTGAGACCGCAGCTGCCCGGGGTGCGCGCAGCCCCGGCCCCGGGCGCCCAGGTGGCGCCCCTGTGGCCACCGCCTGCGCAGTCCTGCAGCCCGGACAGACGCCACGAATCAGGCTGCCAGGTCCGGCCTAGGCCTGTGTTTTCCCACTTCGATCCCTCTGAAATGACCAGCGAACACTCCCTGGAGATAAAATCAACCAACCGGAGAAGACGCGCCCGCCTTTTTTGTCTGTATTTTCTTTATTTGGTTGGTTGGCTTGTTCGGTGCGGAAACGGAGCTTCGGGTCTGCAAGCTCCGGGCGCCTGGGAACACGGGTCTGCCCACTGAGATGCCGGCTGCGCCTGGCGTCTCTGCGCGCTCCTGGCTCTGTGGCACAGACACAACTGCAGCCCAGCCTGGCTGCCAGATGCACCGCAGAGCTGCGCCCCGAGGGGCGCAGGAGACTGGCAGCAGGCTGTTCTCAGCCCTCGCCCCATTTCACTTATTAAAAAGCTCTGGAAAGGTTCACATGCCATCTGGGGACAGAAAGGGTGGAGCGATCCATTGGTCAAAACAGAGCCACTGCATAGTCCCGCACGGGGCAGGGTGTTGTGCTTTTCCTCAGGTGTTGATTAAAACGCACCCCATGAAGCGCATGGATTTCTGTGGCCTGGCCCCCAAGTGTTGCTGTCTTGCCTCTGTGTCACTGCCTGGGAGGGACCTGACGCCCTCTGCACCCCTCCCTCCTGCTGGGGTCCCCTGCCCTCTGTTCTGTCCCCTGAGCCCAGCACAGGTCTGGGGACAGGTAACCCTCATGCACCCCCACAGGAGCCCCCAGCTCTCTGTCTTTGAAGTGGATCGGCAGTGTTCCCTCACCGTCTGCAGTCTCCTCGCCAGGATCCAATTCACAAGGGACCACCTCGGCCAAGTCCTTCCCTCTCCTGCTTCCTGCTTTGCCCACCTGTGAAATAAAGGGAAAGGTGCACTTATCAGCAATGGTTTCTATCAGCAAAGGATTTTACCTAAAAAACGTTGGAGTCATCATCACAAAAGATTAACACTGGCTCCTTCTGGAAGGTGGGTCCTTGAGATTTTATTAAATTATTCTCCGCAGTTTTCTGTATCTTTTGAAGTCTTGTCTTCCATAAAAATATATATATATATATATTTAAATTCACCTATGAAATAGTGTCCCCTCCTGTTGGACTGTAGCAAGGACAGGCATCGCTGTAACTCACCTCGGTTCTGTCTCTGCCCCACCCCACTGTCCAGGCAGCCACTGGCTTGGTGGCATAGGAGTTTTCTAGTTCTAGGCAGGTGAGTCGGGCTGATGTTGTTGCCGCTTCTGATTTCATTGCACCCACAGTCTGGCCCCCGACAGTCTCCCCAGTGCCAGACAGAAACAGACGCCCGTACCCAGAGACAGCCCTGCCTGCAGGCATCAGAAGTTTGCTTAGGGCACTAAAATCCCACACTTTCTTGGCCTGAGTGAAACCACGTTGCTAGAAAAAGCTCCCATTTGACATCCCCACCGCCCTGGCTTAAAAACAGCCTCACTAAATTAAGTAACAACAACAAGACTTGTTCCCCACACCGTGTGCTGTGCTCTTCGCAGCACTTTGCAGCCTGAAACAATTTCACGCTTGAGTTGTGACTTATGAAAATAGGCACACAGGGGGAAACGCGAGCAGACCCTCGGCTGCACTATTAGTCACTGCTACAGCTGACCGCGTTCCCGCACAGGGGCGTCATTCTGCCCGAGTGTCTCCGTTGTGAACAAAATGCAGATCGCTAATGGGCCATGCCTCGGGTAGCTTTCCGTAACCAGCACACTGCCGTTCTCTGGGATTCATCCTGTTTTTCATTAAGAGTGTGTGTATCAGACGGGCAGGCACCCAGGTGTGCTCACGCACACATCTTCTCAGGCCCATTCTGTGCGTGGCTGAAAAGAAGGGCCGTGGAGCTGTCAGTCATTTGGGGGAAACCCCACTGAGTACCAATGAAGAGCATCTCTGGATCTCCGAGCGGTGAGTGGATGTGAGTAAGGATTCCGGAGCGCCAGTGAATCGGGGTGGCGCCCCGGGAGAACGGACGGACACGGTGGAGACGAGAGGAAGGGCTACCGCTGGGCAGCGGCACCCGCCTCGGTTTTGGAGCGCACTCAGGTCCCCTGGATGACCACAAGATTCCAGCCACAGCCACCTTGAGAGGTGTCAGGCCTGGGCTCAGAGGTGTGGCCCCAAACCAGCAGGGCTACACATGAGATGAGTGAATTAACTAAGTGAATGAAGAAGTCAGGATAAACATCAAGGCTTCTGAGGGTTGACGTCTAAAAAAAAAAAGATAACAGAAATAGTTGAGAAAAGAATCAGGAGAAAGAAACAGGGAGGGGACATGCACGTCTTGGAGAACATGCTGGCTTTCACACGTAGCGATGAACCACTAGGGAGGCCCACGTGGGGCTGGGCTGGAAGCAGGCCCCAGAGCTGGGGCCTCCCCACAGCTCTCAGCCTGCAGAGAAGCCCTGGGCCTCTTCCCCCAGCAGGATAAGGGGCTGTGTCCCCAGCCACTGCCTGGCCAGGAGGGTCGTAATTGGGAACCAAATGGGCTCCTTTAACCCCTTTGAAGTGGTAACGAATGCTTGGATTGCCTTCTTGACTTCTCTCCTCCTCATTAGGACAAATGTGTCCTTGGGCCTGGTGCCGCCTCTTCGTTTTGTCCTGTCTGGGGGCAGAGACGCCCGCTACTCTCCCTTGGTTCCCCCCAGCACTCTGAGCCCTGGGCACATCCCGAGGGCCCTGCTCCCATAAAAACACAGAGGTGCTTGTGCTGATCCTCAGCCAGAATGTCCTGTTAGCGCTAAGCCACACAGGCCTGCAAGGCCTCCCGGATGCTGCACCCAGCACGAGTGACCAACCGGACAGAGTTCAGGGAGACAGAGCTGCTAAAAACACGGAATCTTTGTGGATCACGAAGCCCAACCCTGCCCTCACCCTTTTTTACCCGTGACACGCTGGGGCAAAGTGGTTGACCCCGGATCTCATGGCCAGGCGGCATGGGTTCTCCCAGCTGGCCCCCCTGCGTAAGCCCCCACTCAGCCCTCCACTGCCCCAGGCCCCGGGCAGGCCCCGTCAGAGGGATGGAAGCCTGCGGGCGGGAGGAAGATGGAGCCTGCAGTCAGCTCGGAGGCCTGTGAGGTGGAGCCTGGCGCCAACCGCAGGGGTGAGGTAGGCCAGAGGGACAGCCCTGGACTCTAGAGGCACAGACTGAGAGAGGGGCCCATGATTCCCAGAGGGCACACTCCCAGTGACGGCTGTAGGTTGTGATGGAGATCTGGGGGCTGGGCGAACTGTCGGCTGGGAAATGGGACTGTGACAAGAGGAAAGCTCACAAAAACAGAAATTCAGCCCCGGGGCAGAGGCCCCTCTCATCTCACCCCTCCTGGCTGTGACCTCCACGCTGACGAGCCCAGTACCTGGCCGAGGGTGCGTCCCCTCACCAACGCTAAGCCCTTGCACCGTCCACAAGGCCTGCTTCACCCCAAAACTTGCCCCACTTTTATTTTTACCGTCCTCGTCGTTGTAAGTGGACAGCTCAAGAGCGCACACCAGCAGTGCCACACAGCCTCCCACCCCCACCCCCAGCCCACCAAGACTCTCCACCTTGAAACACCGGAAAGGTCCCAGTGAACCCTAACTGCCTACCCTCCTCTCCCAGCCCTGGCACCACCCTCTTCCACTTCCACTTCGATAAGTCTGACTCCTCGAGGGACCTAGAGTGGGGTCACACGGCATTTGTCCTTTTGTGGCCGGCTTCTCTCACGTAGCGTGGCGTCCTCCAGGCTCGTCCGTGGCATAGCAGGTGTCAGAGAGCCCTTCCTTTTCCAGGCTGCGTCCCATTCCTCTGTGTGTCGTGTATACACATCGGGTCACCAGGTCGTCTGTTGTGAAGGACACTTGGGTGCTTCCCCGGTTTGGCTGTCATGGATAAGCCTGTTGTAGAGCTGGGAAGGCAGATGTCTCTCTGAGACCTCACTCTTCATTCTCCGGGCTGTACACTTAGAAGAGGGGCTGCTGGGTCATAAGGCAGTTAGTTCTATTTTTAATTTTTTGGAGGAAACTCGATGCTGTGTTTCCAGCAGCTGCCCCATCCTACATTCCCACCGAGAGGGCACGAGCGCTCCCTCTTCTCCACAGCCTCTCCAGCACTTGTTTTCTGTTTGTTTCTTCTTTTCGTTCATAGCAGCCTTTCCATGGGGTGTGGGTTGGCGTCTCGCCGTAGCTTGATTTGCATCACCCTAACTCTCAGTGACACTGAGCGTCTTTTCATGCACCCGTTGGCCATCTGTGTACCATCCATCTCTGGAGAAATGTCTCTGCTGGTTCTTTGCCCGCACTTAAATCCGGTTGCTTGGTTTCTGTTGTTGAGTTGTAGGAGTTTTCTTTATATCCCCACTCCCTTTAAAAAAAAAAAAACCCAGAAGATTCAAAGCGGTCTAGAACTTACTTGCTGAAGTAAACACTGCCCATCAAAGGCACACCCTGTGTTCACGGCCTCGTGGGCCAAACCACGTTTGAAACCAGTGGCAAACGCTGGCTGCAGGGGACTCCAAAGCCTGTAGGATCCCAGTTTGCAACAGACCCACCTTCTCCGCTGTGCCCCCTCCAAGGAGGGGCAGAGAGAAAAGGCTGCTCATGGGAAAATAAACCTAAACAGACCAGTGCCAGGCAACCCTTTGCACATCTGTTCTTAACAGGTTTCAGCTGAAACTACCGAGAATCTGCAGAGATCTGTTTATGTGGAACCAGCTAACTATGATAAGATTACAGCTTGGAGGGGAAAGGCGCCCGCCCCACCGGCGACTGCGCACTCTCAGGGCGCTTTACCGCAGATGTTGCCGGGGAGTCGGATTTACTGCGAGTTAAAAAGATCTTCATTTTCCCGTATTAGTTACAAACAAACTCAAGATGTCCCCCAGCCGCTTGGCCGCACGAGACTCCTGCCCAGCCTCCCATCTCCCAAGTCCTTGGCTATCAGGGAGGGGACCGCAGCGGGGGAACCACCTGTTTTGGAGTGATTCTGTCTTCGCTCCCGACACGCTGGTTAGGGGGAGACGGTAGGCAGGCTCCTGGTGCACAGGATGCCCAGGGTCTGCTCTGTGTTCGGGGAGGCGCTCGAGGCCAGCAGTGTCTCCCGAGGACGTGCGGCCAGAACACAGGGCTGTCTCGGAGTGGTGCCCTCCTGTGAGCCTTCTGCTGCACCAGCAGGCACCACCCAAGGTCACACTGCCATGCCACTGCAGAGGTGGGAAGACTGCGGCTCTGTGGCGAGTTGCCAAGGGCCACGGGACAGCAAGGAATGAGGAGCTGTAGAGGAACAAGCCTTTTCCTCCTATTCGAACACCCCACGGGGCGAGGCCACAGCTCAGACGCACAGCACCCAGCGGAAGGGAAAGGAGTGGGGGACGGCGGGCACTGCTAAGAAGCGGCTTCTGGATCTTGGTGCTGGGGGCAGGAGGCAGACACTGTGGGCCCAGATCTCCTGGTTTTTGTAAAGGGAGCCAGAAATCACTAGATTGTTACACGTTGGTTCAGGTATTAAAAGCAGACAAATTAAACCAACCCACTGTGCAACCCTTGGACATGGGAGGAAAGGGCCTGGCTTCCTCTCTAGGTGGAGCCTTGGGGCTTGGTTGTCAGGAGTTTTGTCTTCCCGTGCAGAGGTCTCCGTCACAAGAAACGGGCTCCACAGCCCAGCGCCTGGTCCTCACGGCCCCCCGAAAGCCTCTTCTTGCAACTCCACAGACTCCTGGTTTGCTTCTACCACCCTGCAAATGTGCATTCATCTCTAAATATCTATCTAATAATTTATCTCCACAAAGTGACATCAGTCTATAAAACACACCGCAGGACTCAAGCGTAGCAGTCGCAAGGCCTCAGAAACAGTCAGCCCAGATCGGCAGCGGACAGCTCGCTCCCGCCCCCACCCCGCCTCCCAGGCTGGCGAGGCTTTCGTTCCTGCAGACCCCACGCTGTGCAAACGCACCCATGTCTGTTAGCTGGGAACCTTTTTTTTTTTTTTTTTAATAAGCAGCCCGGCGGAAAACAATTGTGAATGGCAGCTTCATTCCATGGGGATTTTTATAACAGAGAGAATATTGCTCGTGCTCTACGACCTGTTGGATGATGCTGAGTTTTAATTTAAAAACGCTAGCAAATTCAATCGATGACAAGGAAGTATGACCCCGGCCTGTAAGAGAAATCAGGAAGGCAAACACGGAGACAGACAGCTTTGGTGATCTCTTCACTGGTACTGCATCCCTATCTTTTCTCTCTTCTAGTTTTAGATGTGGGTTGTTCCATTTCAAATGAGTGGAGACTTTCTCCAAGCTGCGCAGACCTCAGATGGGGATGCTACGACACCGGGGGAGGGCGCAGGAATGGTCTTATTAGCCCTCTGGGGGTCTCAAATACCCTCATGTGTGAGGGATCAGCTGCTGTCTCAAAGACCCCCTCGAAGTGGCTCCTGTCCCAGGCCACCTAGGAAGCCCTTTGAAAGGGTCCGTTTGCGCAGCAAACTTGGGGCTGTTCCCGGGTGATCATTTCAAGGTCACTTTTGTGGGCCTGAAAACTGAGAACAAACAATTGTGAAGCATAGACTCAGGGCATATGGGCCGGCACTGGACATGCCATCCAGCCAAGCTTCACCGGTTATGAGATTTTCTTTCTGAGACGATGCCGTACTTGAATGGAAGAGCCCAAGTGTGTTAGTACGTCGGGCTGGAAAATGGCTGTCTGAAGAAAGCCCGTCTGGACAGGCTCTTAGAACACATCCCTGAGAGTGGTCGGCTGTCCCTACCACAGCGGCCTGATTCCTGGCCGTGGGGCCTGCGTTCAGGGAAGAGGCAGTCCCAGGTCTTGGGAGCCTGACTCACACCTGGACCAAGTTGCAGACGATAGGGTGCTGGATGGCACCAGGTCCTGGGGCTGGCACGGCAGCCTCACGTGTGGAACCTCGGGCGTCTAGCCTTCCCTGAGAGCACAGCTTTGCAGGGATGGGCTGCAGCCTGGACCCTGAGCCAGAGCAATGCTGTGACTCTCCCTGAGGAAGAGAATGACATGCAGTCAGAGTCCAGGCTCCAAACCAGGGGCAGACCAGCAAGTGCCATGGCCCTGAGGCTGGACGGGGCAGGGCAGAGGGGTCAGCCCCAGCTGTGGCCCAGGGGAGGTGTTGGCTGTGTGCAGAGAGGAGGCTGAATTATAGGAGCAAGAGGAAGCCAAACAGGAGAGGGATATAACTCAGTGAGCATTTCCTAAAGGTCCCTCTGCCCCCTGAAGAGTCTAGAGGGGTGGGAGACTGGGCTATGGGCCACATGGGCCAGGAGGTGGAAGACCCAGGGGATGGACCTGTGATGCCTTTCACAGGTACGGCCAGCAAGACATGAGAGGGGCTGGGGAAGGAAGGTGGTGGGATGACTCAGGGTCAAGTCCTCTGACCCCTGGTGTCCTCAGGGGAAGGACTCAGTGAATCTCACCTATCAGAGCAGGTGTGAGGGCTAGAAATGGTGCAAGCACCTGGCCGCCAGCAGGCACCTTGGCCGTGAGAGCATGTCTGCACACCGGTTGCCCCTTGGTCCCCAGGGCCACGGGGGACAGGCGTCTGTCTCTGGCAGGGTTCCTTCTGGCCCCTGTCCCCTGTAGGGTGGGAAGTCAAGCCTGGGCCGGACAGCGGCAGGCGGGTTGCTATTGTCCTTCCTGAGGAGTCACGTGCAGCTCCACAGGTGGACAGTGACACCACGAGCTTCCAAGTTTTAAAACAGGATGACAGTTACAAAAGGACATTCACAGGGGCTGACGTGCCGGCCACGGTGTCACTATCGTGCAGCCCACCGTGACCTGTGGTCAAATCACTCCCCAGAGTGCAGCAGGTGAGCTGACCCGGCCACTGGCCCTCAGGCCGGGACCCACCGGGACCCACCATCCGCTCCCTGATGTGCATCCCCAGTCCCCGCACTCACGCTAGGGAGGCAGGACAGAACGGGCGAAGGAAGCAGAATCCCCATGTCGGGCCAGACACACACTTCTGAGCTCGCCCTGGGCCTTGCACACGTGCCGCTCTGGTTCCCCGCAGCCCTCACAAGGGGACACGTGCGGTTTGTCAGCCAGGGCGACTGGCCCTTAGCCTACGGGCTGTCCCGCTGGCAGGGAGGGCTGCCTGGAGGTGGAGGGTGTTGGAGCCATGTGAGGACAGGCAGCGGGCGGGTCCCAGCTCCGGACAGGTCCCAGCTCAGGACTCACAACATGCTCTACCTGAGCCAGCTCCGCGTCCCCACCAAACTCAGCCGAGACGCCGCCTCCTCGCGAGGAGACCCACGCTTCTGCATTTTCCAGCACTTCTGTGATTTCCAGAAGGAGTGAGCAGGGACTCCGGAGCCTCTTCACACCCAGCCCTGACCCCAGGGACCCTGGCCCCACGGAATGATGTCCCCCATTTTCAGGAGGCCAGCCTACCCCACGAGGAGCTCCCTTCAGCCACCACCCTCCGTAGACACCAGCATGTGTGGCCAGCCTGCCTGGTGCTCCCAGCAGAGTGGGCCTCTCTCCACCCAGGAAGGGTCACTGTCATCCGGGCCACAGTGGCGACTCTCTCCCGCCCTGGGCTGGCTCACTGCTGGACTCTCAGGAGTGAGGCCCAGCCGGTGGGCTCTAACTGGACGACAGGCTCCTGCCTCCCTGGGAACCTGGCCGCCGTGGCGGGCTTAGCCATTCATCGTGAGCCTGGACTGCACAGGACACAAGCCTTGTGGAGAGCAGGTTCCTGCCACGGCTTCGGGCACGGCGGACTCTGGCCTAAGGCCCTTTGCTGCATGTTTTCAAAGGAGGGGACACACACCTGAGTGGGCCCTGCTGACAGTGCACTGCACTACTACAGGAGCTCCCGTGTCCAGGGGCCTTGGCGGTAACGCCACCAGGCCCAGCGCCTGGCACACAGGGTGGCTGCAGAGGTGTTTGTGACACAGGCATGGGGCTCGCCACCAAAGGGTTAGTGCCCAGCTCCATGCGGTGAACAGTGAACAAAGCAGGCAAGAAAAAGGAAGACAGAGACAGCCCATGGGTACAGGGCAGTTCCCTCAGCCCCAGCAGTCCCCCCACCTCCCAAGACACTCGGACCCTCAGACCACAAACTGGCACACAGCCACATTCGGCACAGGACTGCAGCAGAGAAGGAACACGCCCAGTTACACAGCCCATCCCGTCGGGCCTCCGTGTACAGTGCTCGCAGGGGAGACCTGGGAGGTGGCCATCGGGTTGCACACCTCAACTTGGCTTTCATCCCAGGCCTTCGCTGGCCCGGCCCGGGCAGAAGGTCAGCGCCCTGTCCCGCAGGTGGGGACAGATAGAAGAAACCAGAGGGCGTAATGGGAGGCAGGAAACATTTTTTTCAAAAGCTGGCCCACCTCAAGAGAGGAAACACGTGAGGACTGTGCTCGGGACAGTGCTCTGCTTTCCCAGGGCGGCAGGGAGAGCCCGACGGCCAGGGTAAACAGGGCGACAGGCACGTGCGCTCGCAGGGCTACTGGCATGCAGGCGGGAGGCAGGGGAAGTTCACAAAGTCTACCTCCTGCTCTCTGCTCCAGCTAGGGGTGAGCTGTCCATCTTTCGGGCTGGAGGCGCTCCAAAAACTCTGGTGGAAAGAGAGGAGGCCACGAGGGAGAAACCTAAGCCACAGGTGTAGACTGGCTCACCTGGCCCAAACTCAGTGCACAAGGCTGCCCCCAACTCACAAGCCGGGGACAGACCTAGACTTCTGAAACGCAGTCGGATGGGTTTCAGCCTCTGCTCTGAGCAGCAGGACAGGCAGGCGGGTGGCAGTAAGGCCTGTGCTTGGAGCAGGTGGGGGAGGGCCAGCTGTGTTTTGGTCATTAGACACCGTCCCTGCCAGCAGGCACTCAGGACACCGATGAGATGGAACTGCGCAGCGCATCGGTAGTCAGAATGACACTCCTGAGGTCTCCCCAGATGGGTGGGGTCGGGGTGGCATCATCTCCCCCATGTCACGGTGGAGGAAGGCGAGGCATGGCCAGACCACGTCTTGTCCTGTGGGCACAGCTGGCTCCAGCTGGCCCGTTAGCCAGGACAGGCACAGCCAGGGGCCAGTTCCTGCAGATCATGCCCAGGGCTGCACCACACAGTGAGGGACACAGTGCACCTCATCCTGTTCCTGGACTGTGCCTTGATTGGCTTCCTGTGTCCCCTCAACATCTATATGCTGAAGGTCTAATTCCAGGACCACGGGATGTGACCTTACTGGAAACAGGTCCAGTGCCGATGTCATTAGTCAGCTCAAGATGACACCGGAATAGAACAGGACTCTAATCCAATGCGGCCGGTGTCCCTACAAAAAGGGGGCATTTGGATACAGACACACACACAGGGAGAAGGCCACGTGAACCTGGAGGCAGAGAGGGGGGACGTGTCTCCAAGCCAAAGAACACCGAAGGTGCCAGCAGCCCCCGGAGTTCTGAGAGGCCTGCGCAGATGCTCCCTCGCAGCCTCAGAAGGAGCTGCCCACCTCACCTGGTCCCAGACGTCCAGCGAACATTGCTCTTCCCTCCTAACCCACCTGGCCCGGGAGCTTTGTTACGACAGCACGTCCAAGAATGTGGACGCTGAGAAAGCCGGGCGAGGGACAGTGTCGCCTGGGTCAGACTGCCTCCAAAACCAAGGCCAAAGCCCCTTCCAGCTCTGCTCTATGCCACTTGGTCTATGTTTTGTGGTTCAGCGCCCAAGTCCTCCTCTCCAGACTACCCCTTAGCAAGAGAAAGAAAACAGCCTTCTTCTCAGAATCCTAACCTACTTTGTTCTCAGCGGAAACGATATTCTGCCTGATTCTCCAAAATGTCCCAAAGCAAGACAAGCCCCCCCTTGTCTTCCGGGTGCAGGTGGGACCATGTGCAGAGAGCTCTCTCCCACACCAGCTTGGAGACCGGGGTCTTGTTAACTGCCCGCTCAGTCCGTGGAGACTGAAGTTACACATGACGGTCAGGAGCCGAGGTATCAGCTCATGCAGTGGGCAGCGAGGGGCCCAGAGCATCAGGGGGACTCCAGGCCTATCTTTCAGGCATCCTCACTGCCCAGTGGCACCAATGTCCTCTCAGACGAGGGCAGCCCTCACAGAACATGCTGCCGTCCCCTGAGTCCTGGCAGCTGCCCCTAAAGATGGTGCTGTAGGCACAGTGGTGACTGCGGCTGACCTCGGGGTCCTGGGGCAGGTGGTCAAATGAGGCCACCACTCGCCCCAGCACGGGAATGCCGCCTGCTCTTCCCTCGCCTCCTGACGCCCTTCAGCCTCACTGTCCCCCACAAGGTCCTACCGTTTACACGAGGTCGGGGCCATTTCCCCTCTACTGAGCATTACTTAATACACCAATTAAGAGGAAAGGATTTCAGATGAGAACCACACATTTATCCTCCCCTCCCACGCTTTAGTGACTTTGTGTGGAAGTCGCCCAGTGAAGATCACTGAGGCTGAGTCAACCTGCTTTTCTTCGGTCCGTTTGCTCTTGTTGCGTGTCTTGGTCCCTGATCCTTCTCGCTTCAGAGTCGACTCAGTTCACTGAGAGAGGTGGCCCTCTCCTACCTTAGACCAACTGTGGGTGTGTCCGATGCAGCTCACCCCATTCACCCAGGGGAACAGGGACGCTGAGTCCTCTGGAGCCAGGCGCTTCCTCGGAAGTGTGTGGCCCATTTCTTTCATGAGAGGTCATGGGGCTCGCCCTGCATCGCGTGGCCAGTGAGATGGCAGAAGGGGCCTGGATGCCAGATGTCCTCCCCTGAAGGGAGTCTGCGTGTCACAGAAGTGAAGGCGTCCTCTGCGTGGCCGGTGTGGGGTGAGGGGTACCATGTCTCACATTGTACCGGAAGCATCCTTCACTGGCCCTGGACACTCTGGTTTGACATTAACTCACTTCCAGGTAAGTCCAGACACCTCTGTCCCCGTGGGCAGCTGGAAGAGGAACACCCCACGCACAGCAGGGGCACAGGAGTCTGACCGACCCCAGAACTACTGAGACGTTGCCCAGGGAGTTGGTTCCTCTTAAATGTCAAGTGCACCTGTTCTTACCGCCCCCACGCATCTCCGAGGCTCCTTAGGCAGGCCCTTCTAACCCGCCCCTCTCCGCGGTTCCTTCACAGATGCATAATCCAGTTGGATTCTTGTATCCTACTTGGCATTCCCTCCCAGAATTTCCCATTCTCTCACACTGGAAGACATTTTAAAGCTTCCTAAAGTGAGACTTGAGAGACTGACTTGAGATCTGCCCCTTCTCCTAGCGCGTCCTCCAGTCACTGCAGATGGCCTGGCGTTTTCTAAAATGGTATGTGAACAAACACACTGTGGTGTTTTTCCCGCTGGCTTTGGCATAACCACGTCCAGACTTGTCTGTGTCCCTGCGAGCATCAGCAGTTCAGCCCTTCTCATTCTCGGCTCCGTCCTGCGGATGTGCCACTGTCGGGCTCTCCGTTTCCGTGTGGCTACGCCTTTTTGTTGCCTCCAGGTATGAGCTGTTGTCACCATTCATGGGAGATTGTTGGTGGGGACATGGCTTCCGCTTTCTCTTGGGTAGAGAGCTGGGACTGCAGTGGCTGGGTCACGTGGCAAGTGTACGTCCCACGGGGCGTCACCAGCAGCAGCGTGTAAAGTTCCAGTCGCACAGATTCCAGTGTGGACAGCACTTCTCGTTTTAAATGTTCTAGCAAGTGTGCAGTGGGATTCATTGCTTACATTCGCATTTACCTAATTACAGATGATGTCATGCTCGTTGGTCACCCATACAGCTTCACTGGTGAAGTATACACTCGATTCCTTTTCCCGTTTATGAAATTAGGCTTTTATGCTATTGCTCATTTTGAGAGTTTTTTTTTTAATATTCTGGATTCAAGTTTGTTGTCAGATGTGTGATGGACAGATACGCTCTCCTACTCTACAGCTTCTCTCTCCACCCTCTCAACAGTGCTGGGGAGTCTGATGTACCACATGTTTTCGTGTCACGCCTTCGTTGTCATGTTGCAAAAGGCTTGGCCAACCCAGTTTGGGCCTCTCTGATCTCCGCCGCTGCCTAGGGTTTTCTCCTGCGTTTTCTTCTGGAACTTGCACCGTTACAGGTTCCAAAATCAGGACTCCAGGTCCTTCTGAGTTTCTTTACTTCTTGTGTGGGGGAGAGGCATGTATCCAAGTTCAATTTTTCAAGCGGGCGAACCTTCAGCTGTTCCAGCCCCATTTGTCCCGTCTCCTTCTTCTACTGAACTCTTTGTCTGTGTCTCTGTTGAAAACTGCTTATCCACGTGGATCCCCTTCTGTTTGTCCATCTGCAGGCTGGAGCGATGGCGTTTTATTTTTGCAACTTTGTAGTAAGATCTGAAATCAAGTTGTGTCAGTCCTCCAAATTTGTTCTCCTTTTTTGGCTCCCCCCACCCCCAGTCTATTGTGTTTTCTTTTGAATTTTAGGACCAGTTTATCAATTTTGACCCAAACCAAAGGCTTTGGGGATTTCTGACCGGGATTGTGTTGAATCTAAATGTCTACTTACGATGTCTATCTTCATAATATAGAGTCTTTGGATCCAGAACATGGCATATCTTTTTATTTTTTCAGGGTTTTGATTTAATCTCTCAGCAACATTTTATAGTGTTCAGTATACAGGCCTTTCTCGTCCTTTGTCAGATTTCTTAAGTATTTCTTATTTTTTGGTTTCTATAAATGGCATTTTTATTTCAGTTTCTGATTGTTCATTGCTAGTATGTAGAAATGCAAACAGTTTTCTTATATTAATGTCACATCTTGCATAGTTTCTAAACTGACTAGTTCTAGCAGCTTTTTGTAGGTTCGTATATTTTTGTTTGTTTTGTGGAAAGGGATACATCTATTCCCTGCTACTCCATTAACCATAAGTAAGTGTCAGGAGGGTCTGCTTTCTTTAAAAAAAAAAAAAAAAAAAAAGGCGTATCTTTTAAGTGAGGACATGGCAGAGCTGCTGTTTAAAGTTGGGGCATGGTGTGAGCAAGCCCACACAGCAGAAACAACAAGTCCGGTCCACTCTGGCTGTGCCCATGGATGGGGGTGCTTCTGAGAGAGGACGTGCGGATGCGGGCTGGGGGCCCACCTGCAAATGGGTGCGTTAAGCCCAGTAATGATGAGTATTGATTACTAAAGGATCACTCACCGAAGTGTGGGAGAGCCACGGGATTGACTGCTCCGCAGCCACCAAAACAAGTCGGATCAGTTCACCAGCATGGAAAATGCACGTGGTTCATCACTGGTTCATTTTCTAATGCTGCTGCACAATTACCGATCGCATGTTTGCGGGGGCAGGGAGGTGCGAAGGCTCTTTCTCCAGCCTCTCTTGGACCGCTTTCTCCCCCTAATCTCCCCGAGCTGGAAACAGCCCGAATGTCCTCCAGGGATGCATGGTTCCCTAAAGAAAACCAGGCGCACCTACCCTATGGAACGCCGCTAGCAATCAAAAGGATAGTGGGTGTGGACGCACCCCAAATGCAGATGGATCTCAGAGAATTAGACTGAGCAAAAAAGGCATACATACTAGATCCTATTTAAGCAGTACTCTTGACATGACAAAATTATAGAAGCATAGGACAGACTATTTGTAGCCAGGGGGTAAGGAAGAGGGTAGAAAGTGGAGGGAGGGAGGCGTGGTTATAAACGGGCAACATGAGAAAGCCTCATGGGGATGAAGAAAAGACGTATCTTGGAGGCTGTGGAGGTGGACAGACGAACCCATAGGACTAAGTACACACACAGGCATACAAATATGCACACATGTGCACGCATATGCATGTGTGCACGCACACACGTGGACACACACACGCACACACACCCAACATGCACACGCACACACCCAACACACTCAAACACAGGCACACACACGCACGCCCACACACCAGTGAGGAGACAGAAAGAATAGCAATGCCCGTATTCTGGTTCAGAGCTGACACTGTAGCTCTGTGAGATGTGACTTTTGCGGGAAACTGAGTAAAGGCGGTGCAGAATTTCTCTGATTTACTTCTTACAGCGCATGAATTTACTATTATTTAACAATAAAACGTTTAATCAAACAAGGTAAAGGAGGAATAAAGGTTTTCTCAGAAGCAAAGCCAGGGAGACCATCTTGCAGGAAAAGCTGGAGCAGGCTCTGGACAGGAGGAGAGGGATGCAGGCCAGGACTTGGGGTCTGCGTAGGGCAGCAGTGAGTGGGGAAATGAGGCAAAATAGAATCCCCCATTTTCCTTATTCTTCATTAACCTGAATCTCTGGTCGTGGCTTCATAGCTCTCTTCTAACATCTGGAGCTGATTCGTCGTTCAGGTGTCAAGCGGGGCGTCTGAGAGGGCGCAGGCCCCAGGAAGGCCCTGTGGTTGTGGGCAGATGGTCGGAAGAGCCTGGGAGAAACCCCAAAGGCCATGGTATCCCGAGGGTGCCCCGGCCTCTCCTAGCCATCCCAGCCTCTAAGGAACCATGGCAGCATTTGTGGGAGGGGGACCCTGGACCCCTGAGCCCATGGTGTTGTCGAGGCCACAGTTGTGAGAGGCAAGAGCAAGGGCACTGGAGTCAGGCCGACGTGAGTTCCAGCCGCCTTTTGTCTCTTAGTCCCTTTGTGATCTTGGGGATGTTTCTTAACCTCTCTGGTCCCAAGTCTTCCACTAACAGGGCTTTTCAAGCCAGCAGTGGCAGTTATAAGACATAACCCGTGGGACAGACCTCCACATAATAGATACTAAGACACATTTGTGGCTTCCCCGTGAGGATGTCTGTGACCGTCCTTTCTGCTGAGTGCACGGCACACTCACATGGGAGCGTCCATCCTGTGACAAAACTCACATGTCAGATCGACAATGTCCTCTCTGAAACTATCACTTGTCAGCTGTCCTCAAACCTGAGACTGGGGACAAGTTTGGAGGAGACCCTATAGCTCAAGGAGTCAGCTCTGGATCCCAACGTCCAGGGAAGCAGTGACCCCTCCACCACCTCCAGAGTAAAACCAGCGTGCCGCCTCCCCCAGGCTCCCCAAACTCAGCAAGGCTACCCAGCAGTCAAATGATGTCCTTTTAACAACAGTATCCTTTGTCGTGATTATTTTTTGAAAATCAACACATGCACATTGAAAGAAACATCAAGTACAAAAAACCATCCTATTCTTCCTAAGAACTTGAAGGCCCATTTCCTTCCCTTGAGGTGATCACTGCCACCGCATCCAGCTGGCTCCAGAAGAGCGTTCATTTTTAACACCTTCTCTTACTTACTCAAAGACTCCATTGCTGCAGCTGTGTGATGGGTTTTGGGGGCCCGGGCAGGGATGGGAATGGCCTCTGGGTGAAAGAATGAAAACCACTTCTCCTCAAGCCTCCACCCCCTAAATCCCTCAGGCGCTCACATTGTACTTGAAATAAGAGCTGCAACTAGGGGGACTCCAAAGCCCCTGAGCTGACCCAGCCTCGAATCCCTGCTTCCCCAGGCTCATACCACCCTGGCTGGACTTGCTTTCTTTCTGTTGCTCAGCTCTGCAGGCGCCTCTGCCTCAGGGTCTTTGCACCGGCCAGTCGCTATGCCTGGACACTTTGGCCCTGACATGACATGCTGGCCCCACCTTCGGTCTTGTCTGCAGCAGGGGCCTCCTCCACCTCAGCAGCCTCTCTTTTAGCTTGTCCCTCGGCACTCGACACAATCTGAAACCAGTGCACACGTTTACACGTCCACTTGACTTCTGCTCGCTTCCTTTTCCAAGAACATTGGCTCCAGGGGACAAGGACCGGAGGCTTGGAAATCTCTGGCACCCAGATCTGGCCTGGCACACAACATGAGTGGTTCCTGATACTGATTTGATATTAGGCCCAAGGATGAAGACTTCCCAGGCCAGGCTGGCCCCTGGGCCGGAGGCGCTGAGCGAGGGGAAGCTGAGCACGGTGCCCCACGCCCCGCAGTCATGGAACTGGACTGCTCCGGGTTGTGCGTTTGCGGGGCTGACATCAGGGAGGATCATACCTGGCACAGATTTACCTCTCCCCTTCCACATCCCAGGTGCCCCGCTCCCGCAGCAGCCACAACACTGTGGTAATAACAGCTCGGCTGCTGCCACTCAGCCCTCTGGGCTCCAGCCAAGCCGAACAGGACGACGCTCCCCACCAGTCTCTCTCTCTCTCTGCGTCTCCATCCACAGAGACTCCAGCCGAACAAATGACTTTTCCATAAAGATTTCATTTTCCTTGGAGTCTATCCATGTCTCTCTATTGTCATAAAAATTCAATAGGAAACTCCTATAAAAGAAGAGGCATAATTAAAAAGACATAGGGGCAGCTCCAGCAGAGGTGGGAGATTAAAGACCGAGTGGCTCAGCACTGGCAGGGGGCTGAGAGGGGGCTGGTTATGAGCTACCAAAGATAGAAACACACATGGCACCGAACTTGTACCCATCAACACCTTCCTGGCCATGGAGAGGCGTGCCACGGAGGCCGGCTGCTGGTTTCTGAAGCCTAGGGACAGGCGCATGATGGCCACACTGCTCAGCATGAGGCCCTGTGCACGGGTGCTGGCTGGAGAGGGGCACAGACCCCAGGAAAAAGCCACTTGCAGAAGTGTCAAGGGCAGGCGAGCCCTGCCTGTGTTGGAGCCACAGAGCCCTGAGGACAGCACAGTCCTCTGCAGCTTCCTGTCCTCGGAGACCAGCAGGTTCCTGCAGAGGGTCTCAGCTGTGGGAAGGGCAGGGCACCTAGAGGCCATCCCCACCCTGGCCTGGGTTCCCGGACCCATCACACTACTGCAGCAACAGTGTCAGAGGGAAAGTCAGAGAAGACATTAAAAATGCACGCTCTCCTGGGACCAAGTGATCACCTCAACAGAAGGAAATGGGCCTTCAGACTCGTAAGAAGAATCAGTGGCCTTGTATACTGATGTTTCTTACAATGTGCATGTGTTAATTTTCACAGAAATAATCATGACAAAGGGTACTGTTGTCAGTAATGATAATGAAAAAAGTTATGCCGACACCCTGTAATTCGGAAGGAAGCCCAAACCCACAGTCTGGTAAATACATCTGCTCCATCCCCAGCACCCTCCCCAGGCACAGCGATGAGAATCATGTCTTCAGCACCAGCAGGAAAGCAAGGGAGCGGGTGTGTGCAGGCCAGGGCTGGGGAGCGGGTGGTCATCCAGGCCTCCCTCTCGCCTGAGTCATAAAGAACTGGGGTCTCTTTTTGGGATGTGCAGTGAACAAAAGGAAAGAAAGCAAAATAAGAGTTATAAAAATGATGTCTCGCGTGTAGGTCGTACTGTCTGTACACCAGGAACGGCTGAAGGATCTCATAAGTCATAGCCAATGTAATGTTAATGGTAAGACTGTGAGACAGCTGCTACCATTACCTTATTTTATTTAGATGAGGAAAGTGACAGCCAGAGAGGCTGGGAAACTTGCCTAAGGTTGCACAGCAGTGCGTTAGGGCTGGGATCAGACCATCTGGCTCCAGAGTCCATGTCTGTACAGCTCTACAGTATGTGTCCACAGTATCTGATTCCAAACCTTTCTATCTGAACCGTTCAAATGGAAGTAGCAACACTACAATACTGAGGCATATTAACATCGGCCTGGGTGTTAGAGAAGTTATAAAAGTCTGTGCGTTTACCCAACTCCAGTCACCTCCTGCATGATACCAGAGGCGGGAAGCGTTTGCTGCTGGAAATCAGGTAGCTGGTCGACAGGAATCCGCCCCCCCCACACACACACGGCCAAACCCAGCCTCCAAGCATAAGAAACGAACATTGTAGACAAACAAAGGGAAACCTGGCTAAAGACAGTGGGCTTGTGTTCAGTCAAAAGCCGCTGACAGGATCTGATGGGTTCCTTGTGGCCTGGGAGAGGGAGTGCATCGGGAATCACAGTTGCTCCAGAGAACACCACCGCCTCCTCGTTGTCGACAGTCCCTGGGTGGCGCCTGGATATGCTCTTTTCCAAGGTTACCATGTCCTGTTTTCCTCTCCGAACCATGGTGGTCATCAGTTACTCTTTCACAGTTCACAGATGCCGCCACGTCCAGAACGTAGTTTGGTCATGGGTTCTGGTCTCCGCACCCACGGTGGGAGTGAGTCTGCACGACTCCAGCCACCCCTTTCATCTCTTTGGGCCTCGATAAACAAGGGGCCTAGGCTATAGCCAACAAAGCCATGTGGACAAATCCAGTGATCAAGTTTTTCACCAGCAAGAAATGCTGCCTGAGGCTACAACGATCCCCCTGATTAACTTTCTCCCCAAGGTTCCTATGTCCTAAAAGCCACACCTCAGCAATAATACATTTTGCCCGTTCAGGTTGGCCAAACCATACTTACCTATCAAGCAGTAGTCCTGACTCGCAAGCAAAAACCAATGTCTCCATGAAAAAGATTATGTGATTTTAACCAAAAGCAATGGCATTTAAGGTTTTAGTGTTGGGCATCTGTATATTTTATGTTTGGAAATGTGTTTAACAACTTATAGAAATTCATAAATTTGTCTGAGACCCAGAGGCCTTGAACTGAGAATTGCTACGTCTCATGGTCTCCAGTGTTCTGGCATTTTATGATGTTGTGCTTAAGAAATCCTGGTTGCCAACGGGGCAGGGTATCTAGTGCTCTCACCTACCTCCAGTGAGAATGTAATAGGGTGCTGTTTGTGTGGAGGCCAATTTTGCAATAGGTTTTTGAAAACTTAAAATGGATCTAGAAGAAATACTAGTTTTGATGATGGTGGAGTGGCCCCTGCTGGACCAGCCCTCCTGTAGAGAACAGTTACAGATTTTGAACACGCATTTTAAAAGCCCACTCTTTGAAAGCATTGGAGAACAACCAGAAGCAGGAAAATCCTGGAGAGAATTTGACCTTTGAAAGAAGCAGCAACATTGAGTGAGATCTGTTTACACGTCTTTCCTCTGAGAGTTCTTCCCTGAAATCTTATTGCTTGAGGTGTCAGAGGACAGCGTTCAGAGCTGTCACAGTGACTGGACATTGAGGGGCCACATCCTTAAAGGAGCTAAAAACTTAGAAGGCTGAGCAGAGATTTCAACTGCTGCCAATTCAATGGAAGACAGAGTTTTTAGAGTTTGAATCCTGCCAGTTCTCCCAAGAGAAATTTGGTAAACACTGTGGACATCCCACTGAAACCCTGGAGAGCAGGTGGTCATACTTATGAGCAAAGACCATAGCCCCATAATAAAAATTTGCCCTCAAACTAAGGAAAAATCTAAAGACTCGTTCTAAAGAATAAAAATTCAAGCCTCTACAACTTCAAAGTGCCTGCAGTCATCAAAGAAAGATGATAGACTCTTTAAACCCGTTGTTCACAAATCCAGTATACAATAAAAAAAGTACTAGTCATGCAAAAAAGCCAAAAAAAAAAAATGTGACCCACACCCAAGAAAAAGAAACCATTCAATAGAAACAGACCCCAAGGTAACGCTCATGTTCAAATTAGCAGGTAAGAATTTTATAGTCGTTTTTAGCGGCATGTTCAAGGACTTGAAGGAAAAGAGCTCCATAATGAACAAACAGATGGGGAATCATAGCAGAGCAACAAAAACTATTTCGTTTTAAAGAATCAAATAGAAGTTTTGGAACTGACAAGACTCAGAAATAAAAACCCAGTGGATTAGCCTAACAGCAGCTGGTGGCAACAGAAGAGAGAGTCAGTGAACTATAAGACAGGCCAACATAAATGATCTCATCTTAAGAGCACAGAGCAAGAAAGACTTAAAAATAAAAAAGCTTCAGGGACACTCGGCATAATATCAAATAGAATAACGTATGTGTAATTGGAATTTCAGGAGGAGAAGAGAGAGCATGGGCAGAAAAACATATTGGAAAGAATATGGCTGAAAATGTCCAAAACTTGATGAAAACATTAACTCACAAACCCAAGAATCTTAATAAGCGCCAAGGAAGATCACACACGCACACACACACACGCACACGCACACGCACACGCACACACGCTGCTGAAATGAAGATGAAGAGAAAAACCTTGAGCAGCTAGAGACTAAAGACACGAATCATACCTCACTTTTTATCAGACGAAATGAAGCTAGAGATCATGGAGAAATGCAATGAGGAAGTGATGAATGCTAAAATCCTACATCCAGCAAAACATAGCCTTCTGAGAAATAAAGGGAATGTAGACATTTCTGCTAAATGAAGCTGAGGGAATTCTTTAGGAAATGTGAAAAGAAGCTATTCAGATTGAAAAGAACAGCTTGGATCTTCGGCATGGAAAGGAGATGCCAGAAATAGCAAATATACGGGTAAAATAAAAGATTACTCTTTTTGCCCTTCTATAATTTCTAATTGTTAGTTTTTTTGACCGTTGTCCATACAATATCACACATAGTGTATACCTTGACCATAGAAATAATAGAAATTATTATTAGAAATTAACAACAAAATTATTAGAAATTAACAACAAAATTTCTAGAAAATATTAGAAATATTATTAGAAATTAACAACAAAATTTCTAGAAAATCTTCCAGTAAAACTTAAGCAACATACTGGCAGGCTTACCAATAATACACTTAAAAGTAAAAGCCTAAAACTGTGGAAGACCTTTGCGATCGTGGAGCAAGCCAAAATTTCTGAGGAAACAAAAAGCACGAATAATTGAATTTTTAAAAATGATAAATTGGTCTTCATCAAATTCTTTGAAAGAGAAAAAAAGAAAATGAAATAGGAATAAGCCACAAACTGAGAAAAATATTCTCAATATATTTATCTGGAAAGGACTTTGTTCCAGAATGTGTAAAGGATACCGATAAAATCCATGAGAAAAGATATACAACCCCATATTATAAATGGGCAAAAAATGGAAATGGTGAGTAAATACGTGCATAACATAACTAGCAATCAGGAAAATGCAAACTAAAACCACAACGAGTACCATGCCTTGTGCACCAGGGTGCCTGCAATTGGGAAAAGCAGCCGTAGAGAGTATGCTGACATGTGAAGCCACTGCCGCTGTCACACCTTGCTGGTGGGAACATGCAATCCCTTTGCAAAGGGGTGTGGCAGTTACTTGTAGATTAAACATCACATACAGTATGACCTAGCAATATTCTCCTAGGCAGTCTCCGAAGAGAGAAAGACACTTGTCCACAATGCCTTACCCGTGTTATTAACTGCTTCGTTCATCATCCTTAGAAATTGGAAATAGTCCAAATGGTCATCAACGGGTGAGCGGATAAACCAACTGGGGTACAACCATGCAGTTGATTACTTCTCAGCCAACAGAAGATAAGCACGAGTGACCTCACAGCAGACAGCAGTGCTTTGCTCACAGTGAGACGGGGGACGGTAACCTCAGACGTAGATGCCACGGTCCGGAAACACGGTGAGGTCAAAGGCCAGGAGTGAGGAGCTCCGCTTCCTTGCCAGGCCAGACCCTCCCCTCCTCTTTGAGCGACAGGCTAGACCCTCCTCTCCGGAGGCCACAGGCACACAGGTCTAAGCTGCACCTGGATTGCGTCTTGGAAAAGGAGGAAGGGAGGAGAAGCCTTGCACAGCGTCAGACGTTTAGCCCTCGCGGAGGCTGAGTTTTAAAGCCGTTAGTAAAATGCGATATTTTGCGGCTGCCAGTAGAACGGCCTTCAGGGCAAGGTGAGCTGAGATGTAAACAGAAGGGATGAAAGTTATTTTGTTGTCGCATTGCCAACAGCCAGTTGTGCTATTTGTGTGCTTCTGGAGGGTCTAAGTGTGAGAGGGCGATGAGGGGCAGCCGGTGAGAAGACAGGAGAAGAAGGGACACTTCAGCCTGAGAACTGCAGAGCTCCGCGTCCGGACTTCAGTGCTCTGGCACCTGGAGGTGCAGCCCGTGACCACACGTGCCACAGCAGCCTCACCGAGATGGCCTGCCCTCCCTTTGACGCGCATCTGGGTTCCAGGGCAGTGTCACTTCTCAAGAAAGGATGTTTCCACCTGGACTTGGTGCCAACCCCAAAGGACACGTCTGCATTTCGTCAAGTGTTAAACTTCGCTGGTACAATCAATCTTACTGCTCTCACGAAATCCCGAGGACATGTAAGGGTTCACCCTCCACTTCAGAGCCCTCAGTCCCGGGGAGGCCCTTGCTTCCGCTCCAGGAGGCAAAGGCAGGGCGATCCTTTCCTCCATCCTCGGTGCCTCCAGACCCGCTCCTTGCTGGGGACCCTTCTCCTGTCACTCCGGACTTGCCTCCTGCTGGGGAACACCTTCCTGGCCTCCGAACACAGACACCTCCTTGTGCTGGAGGGTCTCCAGGACTCAGTGGGGCCTGGGTAGGCCGTGGTCCTCCATCAGCCTGAGCGGGCCACCCTCCTCTCTCCGGACAAGGAAGCAGGCCACACAGGTGCACAGACAAGCCCAGGTGAAACGAAAGGCTTCCTGCCGGCTGGTTCTGTTCCAGCCTCTGCCCAGATGTATTTATTTGTCTCAACGTTTTTCAGCACAATGGGGTGTGAAGAGGGAGGGGGCCGCTTCAGCGACTCACTCGCTGTGGGGGAGGGGATTTGGTCACAGCTCCTAGTCACCGAGATGGCTTTCCACCGACACAGAAAAAGTCCCGAAGTCAAGGCGCCTGTATTGTTGGCTTCGTTTTGCTTTTTTGGTGATAGCAATAAAACTGTCCTTCAAATGCAGTCCCAAAAGACATCAGAGCTTGACAATGACGAATGGGGCACAGATGTTTCTGGGCCGTCGGAGTGGCAGCTTCCTCCTCGACACACGGGCTCCATGACCCGGAGAGAGGGTCACTGTCCCGCCTTGCAGGCCACACAGTCCAGGCCCTGCCATCACAGCCCGTCTCCGAGGGCATGTGGAACCCATGGCGAGGCCTCCCCTAACGGGCGGGGCAGTTTGGGCCTTGAACAGCCTTGGGAGTGACAGTGAGCCCCTGCAGGAGGGACAGGCAGGACAGGCTCTGAGTTCCCAAAAAGGGCCCACTCAGCCCCCAGTGTCCTCCTCGTTCCCGAGGCTGCGAGGCAGAGGACAAGGTCTGCTCTCCGCGGGACCGCAGCCAGCTCCACGTTCTGTGCCACGGTGCTCACTTCCTTTCCTCAGTCATTTCGCCCTTCTCCCTGAGAACCTCATGGTCGGCCAAGACAGAAGCGGGTGCGGCAGATGGGTAATGGCCAGAGCAGCCTCTCCCTCCCGGTTGCCAGCCCCACTCAGTCTTTGCTCCCCACAGGTCACCACACCATCCTCTGCGCACCGTGCCATGGGCTCCTGCTGTCACCGGTGGCCTGGGGGCTGTCAGTCAGAGGCTCGGACACTACAGGGCCCGGGTGGGTGCAGTGGACACAGCCAGGTCTGCTTTCAGACGGGTCAGCACTGGGTCTTGGGGGCACCCCTCAGGGAGACCGAGGGTCCTCCACACGCAGCAGCCAGACTGAAGGTCCTCCCACACTGACCATGCCACCACAGTTCTTCAGGAGCTGCTGAGCCCTACTGAGCGTCAGCTCCTAGGAGGCAGCCTCAGTTTCCCCACCCTTGAACGGGGAGAAGTTCAGTGCTTTCCTACAGAGTTGTTTGTGAGGATTCAATGACATGGGGCTTCTCCAGTGCCTAGTGTGGGCATGGCACGTGGGGGTGCATTAGAGACAAGGAAAGGAGACCAGAGGCCAGGCTCCTGGCTGAGGGGTGGAGCGGAATTGGCACCCAAGTGGCCATAGCCCCCATGCCTGTCAGCCTTCACGGGCCCATAGCCACATGGCTGTGTCTTGTCGTCACACTGCTGACACCAGAGGGAGAGCGGCTTGGCACAGCATCCTCATGGGCCATAGCAGAGGGCAGGGGGCGAGGGGGTGGCAGATGCCCAAGCGGGGAGCCCAGGGCTCTCACAAAGCACTTCCTGAGCTGCACATTCGTGACCACAGAATGAGTCAAGGTCCCTTTCAAGTGGCTTGCTGCACCTCCCTCTGAGCTGCATAGCCTCCTGGGATGGCTTGGCCACCAGCGGCCTCTTTCCAGGAGGCCCTCCCTGGGCACTGGCCTCTCTCCTTCCCTCTACAACACTCCCTGGGCAGGGTCGGCTGTCCCCATCTTACAAGTGGGGGCACTGAGGCTCAGAGAAGTCAGCTGAGCTGCTTTGGGTTACACGGCCAGCCAGGGTCAGGCTGGCTCATCGGCTGGCTCTCGGCTGGCTTCCTGTGGGAAGGAGGCCACACGCACCCTCCCTGCCTGGGCCAAATAGGCCCGGGTGCTTCTCCAGCCAACGGGAGCGGTGCTGGGGAGGAGGTGGGCCCGGGGGCTGGAAGGGCTAAAATCTCGCTTCCCAGAGGAAACTGGGCTGTGCTCTGCAGGCAGGAAATATAAGGGCCCCACTGATGGGGGCGCACATCCCAGACCGACTCTCGTAAGAGACAGGTCACAATACCCACAAAAAAGCAAGATCCCCCGGGCGAGGGGAACTGGACGCCCCAGGAGGCTTCGATGAAGCTGGCCTCCCACTGGCCCCTCCATGTGGGAGAGCCTCAGTCCTTCATCCTGGGGTGGGGGGTGGGGGTGCTCTCGGGAGGACACTGCCCGACTCCCCTCTGGGTCCCCCCTCGGGGCCTTTAGGGCCCTGGACAAGAAGGAAGGATTCCCAGCAGGGCTGGTGGGAAAGGACAGGAAAGGAAGCAGGTGTGCTCTGAACACAGATCCCGTCCACCAAATCCAGCACTTGCCAAGGGGGTCTGCACTGTGCCAGGCTGACTGACTCTCGGTTTTTGCTTTGTCATTGTTGTTTTGGTTCATTTTACGAGTTTTTCTTAGCAATCACAGCTAGGAAACTCCGAGGGCCACAAAAATGGAAAAAAAAAATAAAATAAAAAAAAAGGAGAACAAAACAGGACGATGACGACAGTTCAACAGATCGGACAGCGTTTTCACGGGACTTGCCCAGCTTGTTGAAATGGAACCAGGCTGTGCCCAAAGGCCTCACACCTTTTTCTTGATGCCCTCTGTCTCTTTTCCAAAAGTGACAGAAAGAAGGCACAGCTCCTTGCAAAATATCACGAGATGCTCAAGCAGGCTCGGGAGCCACTGGCCCTGCTGGGTGGCTGGGGTCCCTCCCGGGGCTGACTCTGCCTGCCGGGTCTTCCAGTCTGGGAGTCAGTCCCTCTAGTCTCTTTGTTTGTATTACCACTTACTGGTTGTGGCTGGGCACAGCGGTGGAGACTAAAGAGTAGTTCACTGACAGAGGGAGTCCCGCCAGTCAAAACCCAAGTGCTGCCCCACTCCACTCTCCCCAGAAGGACTCAGAAAGGTCCAGTGTCCATGGACTCTCCCTCCAAGCAGGGTCTCGGCCCTCTCTGTGAGGCTTTTGGGCCCTGCACAGCGTCGCCATCTCATGGGCCGAAGATCAAGACTCCTCAGGTCGCCTTCCCTCTCGGGCACAGTGACTCTGTGTCTCTGAGTCCTGACCACTCATCTAGGTCTCTGCATGAGCTGGTCTCCCAGCATAAACGTCCTGTGCTCCCATCAGAGTCCTGGAGGCCCCGAAAGCTCCCGCCTCAGGCTTCTTGAAGCTCTGGGCCCATGTTCTTATGGGAGGGGGCCTTTCTATCCGCCTCCTAAAACCGGGAGCCCAAGGTGACTTATGAGGTTCCAGGACATTCTAGGAGGCCCTACACAGCAGAGCACCAAGCAGCAGGTCATGGAGACAAAGGAAGAGACACGCCAGCCTTGATCCCAGCCCTGTCTCTCCTATGTCTTCCATTCTGAGCACCTTCACACCGAGTGGTGAGCGGCAGGGCCCCCAAAGCACCCAACTAAACTGCCATACGGCTCTGAAGATAAAGCAGGCTACTGCACGGGTGGGGGCAGCTGAAGCGGGCACCTTCAAGGGGGAACACCTAGGAAGGAGGCAGCAAATCAGATGGTGGGATAAACCCCAGGACCTGGCATCCAGAGCAGTCTTCTCAGAGAATACTGTAGACAAAGGCCTGCACACGAGAGCCTGGCAAGCTCAGGAGACTCATAGCACTTGCCTTTCCTGGAGACTGACACGGGGTGCACCAGCACGTTAAAGGCCCTGCGAGGCCTGCAACAAACCCGTAGAGTATACGTAGCCCATAAGGTATGTATAATAGTAAGTACATGTAACCCGTGGTCTCCCGAACTTACTAGCACAGAAAACTCTTTTCTGGCAAAATGCCTGTCGCTATAGCCCGTGGATCACATACGGAGGCCTTCTGGCTGAATCAAGGGCTCTGGCACCCAGTCTTGACTTTGATGGGTTAGATGAACCCGCATCTAAAACCCTAGGGCATTAATTCACTTTCTATGATAGCTTGGGTTGAAAGCTATGGGGTCTCAAACTTGGCCCGTGGGCCACATCTGACCAACTCCCTGTCTTTATGAATAAAGTTTTATTGGAACACAGACTCACTCATGCCTTTCTCAGTTTCCTCTGGCTGCTTCTGCACCACAAAGATAAGTAGAATGGAACAGTCGAGACAGGCCGTGTGGCCTACGAAGCCTGAAATGTTTACTGTCTGGTCCTTTAGAAGAAAAGCTTGCTGAGCCCTGGTTTAAAAGAAAATCAGAGCCCACTTGGAGCCCTGACCCCATCAGGCCTCCATGCCATGGCAAAGGAAATTCTATATGTCGGATCTAGACTGACATAGACGGTGCTGTGGTGGGTTATTGTTATTTAGGGCCTATACAAGGTTTAAGTGTGAAGGCATGTGCACGTGTGTGTGCGCGCATGCGCAACAGATGAGAATGAGAACAGGGATGGGCAGGGGGCGTTACACTACGTAAGGACATTGAATTTGGCGTCAGCTCAGGGACTGGCTCCAGCTCATCACCGGCCAGGCAGTGTGGACAGTGCCCAGGCCGTGTGGACAGTGGCCAGGCCGTGTGGACAGAGGCCAGGCCGTGTGGACAGTGCCCAGGCCGTGTGGACAGTGGCCAGGCCGTGTGGACAGTGCCCAGGCCGTGTGCAGATCCCTCTGCCTGTCATAGAGGAATCAGCATTTCCTGTGGAATCCCAGAGTGTGCCAGCAAGATAAGTGCTCAGCAAGTATGACCCCTTCTCAGGAGTCACTGAAGGGAGCCCTAATCACAGTCGGGGGACAGGCAATGTCTGGGCAAGACAAAGACCCTTTCCTTCCTGGATGGATGTGCTGGCGGGGGTCATCTCTGCATGGCGCCCAGCCCATTCACACAGGCTAAGCGCGGCCCTGATCAACTCATACTGACCTGTGGGTAAAGCACAGGACCGCCCAGAAGCTGGCAGTCCCATAAGTGCAGCCTGCAGAGAGGACGACCCCCAGCTACTGGCAAGGTGTGCGCGTGACTTCTATGCTGGGGCCATGAAGGGCATTCAGGGTTCTGGGACGCAGCTGGGCAGCCACGCTGTCCACGGCGAGGTCGGCTGGCAGGGACCGCTGTTTTGTGCCACATCCTCCTGTTTTATTGTGCTCGGTCGCCTTGCCTAGTTAATTGGGAGGTTTGCTGGAGTGGCCACTAAGCCTCAGGGGGAAGGGAAGGGAGTGGGGAGTGCTTCCCATGCTGTTTTCATGTTTAAGGTGCTCAAGCCTCGCTGGTATCAGGGTTATTGGAGTGCACTGATGGGCGTATGCGGTCTACCCATGGTCGATGGCACCGTCAAGGCCATGCCCCAATTTGGGGTGAGTGCGCAGAGCAGAGCGGGCCTTGTGTCTGGCCTTCACTGGTCTGAGCTCCATCGAAGGGAGTTGGAAGAAGCCATCTGGGACACAGGTGGTGATGGTGATGCCGGGACAGCACTGCTCGCCATGAGGGTCTGTGGAGCTCCCCCCACACAAGCCTGACCTTGAACCCAATGGCTGGCCACTGTGCCGACCCCAGCCGATTCCCATGAAAGCCCCCAGGTTCCATACTGAGGGTTTGCTGTCAGGGGCCTTGTGGTAATACGTCTTAGAGCTGGTTGCTGGTGATTTCGGAAAAGTGAGGCCCTTATCTCTCAAGTTCTCGCTTCTCATTTCTATGATGGAACCAGGGAGGAAGCCTACCGCCCTGTGTCTATCCAGGCTGATGCTGTTTCCAGGTCTCACAAGGCACAGGGAGGGTGGCAGCCAACTGCCAAGAGGGGTCCCCTTTCCAGAAGGGTTCATTCACGATGCCATACAAGGAGCACTCACCTAGGGCCCTGATGAGGATGCCACAAGGTTGCTTCTCACCGCAGGCAGGTGAAGGGTCTGGGTGGGCCTGGGTGTCTACCTGCCATGGGCCTAGGGATTGCTTGGAAACTGGGAACAAACTGAGTTCACCTTTTTAGACAATTTTGTTGAGCAAGCCCACTTTGAACACTAGCCCTACCACTTACTACCTGGGTCTTCTTCTTTCCTTCCCTGGAGTCTTTATATCTTTGCCTATAAATGAGGATGAAGTTATTATTTGTAGTAAATATTAGACTCCTGTCTCCATCTGGTGAAAACATGCACTTCTCAAATTTAGAGGGGAATCAGAGGTTATATTTTATGCAAAAGCCACAAACTTTGGCATAAATCTAGCTAAAAGTCCTTCTACATTTACTGGACGATCTAAATCAATGATCCCCAACACCCAAGACAGTACTGGTTCATGGCCTGTTAGGAACCGGGCCACACAGGTGGAGGTGAGCAGCAAGCAAACAAGCAAACTTCATGTGGATTTGCAGCCGCTCCCCAGCGCTAGCATCACCGCCTCGGCTCCACCTCAGATCATCAGGTATCAGATTCTCATAGGAGCACCGGTCCCTGGTGCCAGAAAGGTTGGAGATGCTGGTTTAAATGACAGCCCAGACGTCACCCTTAGACAGAGGGTCCGGAAGTCCTGAGGGAAGGGAATTCTACCATTGCATAGCTTTTTCTTGAAGCGGGTCTCCAGCTTCCCAGAACTGCGTGCTTGCCTGTTTTGTCACAAAGCCCACGGGCTGCAGTCTATTTAAAGTCTGCACCACTTTCCCCCCCAAGTAAACAAACACTAGACTGTTCCCGATTGAAACAAATACAAGAAACACCATGCAAGACTCAAAGAAATAGCCCCCAACTTGCTATCGGGGGGAGCCCTTCTCTGACAGAGGGAAGCGGACAGAGCTGCAAACGGGATGAGCGCTGTGCTGTTGGGTTACAGGGCAGAGCTGGTCACCGGTGGCGGGAGGGAGGGCTGCCGGCCTCGCTTAGGGGTGCATTCGTGAGCACACCGTGACTTACACACAAGTACATCTATAACTTTGCAAAAACTTTCAAAATAGAAGCACGCATGCGCACACAGGACTGGCATCCCTAACACTAGCCAGGCAGGCTCTGCCTGGGCAACATCCGTTTTGTCATCTAGCAGGAGGGCCGTCGGCCTCGTCATCGCTGGGGCCGGGAAAGGATGGGCCTGGTGGAAACCAGACGGACCAACCTACACGAGCAGCGACACAAGCAGCAGCACCACTGAGAGACTCTGTCAGGATTAAAGTGCATCTTTGAACAGCACACGATTCTCCAATTCAAATAGCTTGAAATGAATCAAGGACAGAAAAAAGACGACATCGGCCGCAAGCGCTTTTATAAAAAAATCTTTCACTGACGCAGGGCTGCACACGAATCCGCAGCCTCACCAGCCTCACTTCCTGATGGACACCCGTAAGCAGGGAGGACCCGGGTGGGGAGATGTATGGGATTTCCATTCTTTGGTATTTCCCTGGGGTCTCACCTTGCTGCTCGCAGAGCTGTTAAAATGTTCGGGGCAGTTTGCTGTGACCCCAGCCCTGGTCTTTAAGAACTAACCCTGCCAGGGAATGTAGGGGACTGGAGGCCTGGAGTCGAATGTTTCTGCAGAGCAGGTGTGTGTGTGTGTGTGTGTGTGTGTCCATGGCATTTAAAGAAGCATGTGTCTGGCAAACAGGAAGGGGCCGCTTTACAAGCGATGATAAGATGTGACCAGGAGTGTAGGTCGATCAGATAGAGATGGCACCCACACATGCGGATTTTAGCCAGTTCTTTAATTCGCTCTGAACGGAAAGAAAGGGGGAGGGTAGGAGGGAGACTGGTGGGGGTCAGACTTGCTGCAAGCGGTTCCTCCCAGCAGCTCTGTGGCTCGTCTCATCTCCTCTTAGGAGAGGCGAGCGGCTTGGTTCACCTTCCCTGCTGCCTCTCCTCCTTTTCTGCTTTCTCCTTCTAAGGAGGCAGGAGCAGCTTTCTTAGAAGTCCTAGTTTACCACTCTTGTGTCCTCACTGTGTCTTCCAAAGAGGGCATCCTCCGACAGAGGTAGCCCAGCACCCACTGAACAGGCACAGTGCTGTTGGCGTAAATACGAGGAGGCCGGGGTCCCGATGAGGCTTAGGGACCCTGAGGACTGGCCAATCTGCTTCCATCCCAACGAGACTCTGTCATGACGTGACATAAAGAGGACTTCCTTCTTCTCGACCATTCTGAAGTAAGTTGCAGATCCTGTGTTTTGACTCCACCTCCAAGAGGTCTGAAGGCCAGACGTGTCCACTTCACAGTTCAAGAAATGACAGGACGGAGGTTAGATGCCACTTTCAAGTGAAAAGCCCCCATGGTGTCCAGGGCTTCCTTGTTCCGGTTGGTTTCCCGTAATTGTTCTTATTTATCACAGATGGTGTCCCACAGTCGACTGGCAGGGACAGTGTTTACTAACACAGGTGGCTGCCATCCACCTGCCTGGAGAAAGAAAGGTCACACCTGGGATGTGACAATGTGTCCTGAGGCCCATGCTCTGCAGCCAGGACTTCAGATGCCCTCTGTACCTCATCGCTGCCATCCTAATTCTTAAAAACAGCGGTGGCAGCAATAGGAGTGCTGAGCAGAGGACCGGAGTCCCTAGGGAAATGGCACGGGGATTGGGGCAGGGAGAGGGGCTTCCATCACAAGTGACAAACTGGGGTTCAGATTGGCTCTTTTTCTTGCCTCAGAAACCCCTACAGAATGACTTTCCTCCCTCTGCTTTCTTTGTACGTTTTTCTATTTCTGAATGGATATATTCACACATTTTATAGTTTTCTCATTTTATAAATTAAAACAAAGCCATTTTTGAGAGCGAGTGTCTCCCCAAGCAGAGTTAAGAAGCAGAACGCCGAGGGTCTTAATCCTGCACGAGACTGACGATTAGCTAATAAAAGTTGTGAGTTTTTTTCCTATTTCCTTAAAAGTCAGTTCTCAGAAAAACAATTCATTTACTGTCGGTGCTCTGTTTACCAGCAAGGTTAAAAGTTCAGGAAAAGAAAGACATCAAAATATTTACATTGAAGTAAATCAGTGTTCCTATACTGTGTCTGGCCCTGTGATTCCGGACGGGGCCCTGTCACCCTCGTGCAGACAGAGGAAGCAGTGCTCTGGCTGCTGACCGTGCACTTCTCTCTCTCACCACCCCCGCCCCCGCCCCTGACCTTTTTTCTGAGACGGCTGTCCCTGCTGTCCCGGCTTTCTAGATCTTTTCTTCCTTTTGCTATTTTACATGTTTTGGCTTAGGTTATTGGGACCCCCTCAGAGTTTTTTTTACCGGGGCCTGTTTCTACTATTTCTTGATACATTTGTTAAAACAAAACAAAATAAAACAAAAACCCCTCAGTTTTTAAAAATTAGGATGGCAGTGATGAGAACTGCCACTTACTGGCTCTGTGCCCCATGTCAGGGGGCCCTTGGTGCATCCACATAACATCACAAACGGCCTCCTCTGCCATGTGGTCAGCGCCACTGTCCCGTGTGTGGATTTGGAGACCCAGGCGCGGGGTGGCTGAACGAGCTCCTGGAGACACTGCAAACCGGATGGCGTGTCTGTGCAACCCTGTCATCTGCGTGACCCTGTCAGTCATCTGCTCAATCCTGTCACCTGCACAGACTCTGCTTCCCCAGCCCCAGGCCCACCCAGTCTCCAGAAATCCTTTCCTGGGTCATTCCCATCTCAGTAAGAGGTGGGTCAAGGCACCTTCAATGGTCCTGGGCTAACCTGGAGCAGCAAGCAGTGGACAAGGGGGCACCTGTGCTGGCCTGGGGGCTCAGCCGCCCATGCGGTCTGCCAGGAGAGAGCCTTATTGAAGATGCCAGCAAGAGATACGGATGCCGAACACGCACTTGGAGCCCCAGGCACTCCCCCAGCATCACATGTCAGCCGGCAGAGCACAGGGCGGGGCCTTCTGTTCAGGGTACTTCGCTCTGGGCACGTCCTTTCTGAGGCCCCACTGTGCACCAGTCACCAGTTGTGTATGAACGGTGAGGCCCAGTTCCGCCTTCAAGGACTCCAGGCAGGGGCTCAGGGCTGTGCCATGCCGCGTGCCCACCCATGCGCCCATGCCTCCACTGGGGTACCATGCCTCCCTGGTGGTACTATGGGGAGCACTGCGTGGGTGTGGAGAGCACCCACCATCAGCCTGGGATAGCACCCGTCCTCCCTCACACGCTCCAGGAGCACCACGCTCTCATTCCACACACCTGCACACCCCATAGACTCCATGCACATATGCACACACCACACACTCACACACACACCTGCACACCCCACAGATGCTGCATGAGTATGCACACATATACCACACACACACCACACACACACACACACACCCGAAAACCCAAGACCCCATGCACACATGAACCCACACACCACATACACATACACACACCTACCTGTACATCCAGCAGACATCGCACACGTATGCACACACACAGACACACACGCATTCCACACACATACCACACATCTGCACACCCCGAAGACTCCACACACACATGCACACGTGTACACACACAACACCCACAGGTAGACACACACTACACACCACGTACAAGCCACATACACGGGTACCACAGGCCCCGCTATAATATCCACTCACACCCCACACACACGCACATGCACGTGCACATGTGCATTCTTGTTGCCCCACCCACCCACCCCAGGGCTGGCCGCCACTCTGGGGCCACCTTGCCAGGCTGCTGGTGAACTGCCCATATACTTCCTTCTTAGAGGCGACGGGTCTGAAGGAGTTGGTGTCAGTGGAGCAACTTCTTGTGAATACTAAGGTGACCTAAAGATGGGCGTCCATATAGTTTATTGTCTAAACCAGGACAAAGGCAGAGATGAAGGTGATACTCAGACACTAACTGGCTGATAGGCTTGATGGGGACCATCCCCGACAAACCAGGAGCCCAAAGGGACTGGCAGTCATGAGAGTCAGGTTCTGCTGCCTCCAGAGGCTCCACAGGTGAAGCGCTGGAGCGAGAACTGGAGAGGGTCGGGGCAGGACCCTCAAGCTGGGCTGATCTACTTTCCTCATTTTTGCTTTTCCTGCTCAAGTGGCAGCAAAGCCCCTGCTACTGGGACAACTGTCTTATGGTGTCCTAGCCCTTCCCTTCCCCATGTTGCTGACCCTCTGTCGCCTGAGGGGTGGCGGTCAGCCTGAGTCCCAGAGCCTCTAACTGCTCGCCCTGGCCCCGACTGGCTCCCAGTGAAAACGCTGAACTCACTTTACTAGCATCCGTGCCCTACCGACAAGAGGCGGGGACACAGAGCTCTGGCTGGGCCCAGAGGGCACCAGCAGCCGTTCGAGTGCAGATTCTGGCTTCTGCCTTTCTGACTTGGCTGACCACGCAGTGAGGAGTGGCAGGCAGTTTTCAGAAAACCACGCTGTCTCCAGCCTGGCTCCCCAGCGGGGGCCCTCATACAGCTCTGGCGGAGCAGGGCCGGCCCGGCCACGGGGTCCACACAGAGGAGGCTTGGTGGTCGCCCTCCTGCTGCAACAAGAAGGGGCAGAGGACCCTGCTCACCAGGCCACTGAGCTCTGGTCTCTGTGCTCGGGTGTCTTTCTCCTGACTACCTCACCACGCACAGCCCATTTTAAGGAGAAAAGGTTTCTGCTTTTGGCTATTTATAAAGTGCAAAGCAGCAGCACCTGGAGCACTGGGTGGCCATACCACACTCCTGACAGATTCAGATCCTGGACAGCCTTCACCCTCTGGTTCAGAGAGCAGGGGCACATTGAAACTACCAGAACTCAGCTTTCTTAACTGAAACGGAAGGATAAGGAGCTCAGCCCTGGGGCCTGCTGTGAGGTCAGCGATAACACGGTGACATACGAGAGGTTGTGTCGGAGCCAACACAGGCTGGGTGGAATGGCGACCAGGGTCACTCTGAGGATGCCAATCCATCTCCGTAGGCAGCCACGCTTCACCTGCGGGGCCGGCAGAGACGCTAGGTGAAGGAAGGGCTGCGGGGACTCAGAGTGGCCTCTAAAAGAGAGCAGACCCCATACTAACACAGTGAGAGTGTCATACACAGGTCATCCTCCAAGAGCTAACCCACCTCGCGTGTGTGGGGATACCTGGGAGTCAAACCCAAGTGTCCCCGGGTTGATGCCTTCCCGTCAGACAGAAGCCAATATGACTCCACAGCACTCTGCATTAACAGAAAGATTTAAATCTCCAAAGTCTAAGTGGGGCCATTGTCGGAAGGCTTCAGCACACATCGGTCTGTTGCTAGTGGCCTGGACGGTGAAACCCCGGCTGCTTCTGATGACTGAGTCGGAGAACCCCACATAGGGTCTCCCATGAGCGAAGCCAGGCCAGTTCCATTGTTACTGTGTTTCTGGCCAAACACAGGGAGCAGCGGGAAGGTGGACTGTGCCCACCATGGTCCATCTTGCTGGAGCCATCTCTTTTGCTGGCATCTCTGATGCAGAGGGGACACATGGACCAAGCAGCACGACAGGGAGCTGCCTAAAGCCCCTGCGGGGAGCTTGCGTATAACCCTCAGCCTGGGGACATGCACGGAGCTCTCCCTGGACCACACTCCGGCTGTGTTTGAAACGTGTGAAGATGTAACTTCAGAGCAGCTTGCAAACATCTTCCAGGCACTACTGGGAAAGGAGGAGGGCTTGCAAGGCTGGGCCTGAGCACACATCACCCCCATTTTCCAAAGCAATGGGTCCTACGAGCTACAGAAGCACATGCTCAGTCTGGCTTCCGGGCAAACCCAGAGGAGGCATCCGACAGGCTCACAGCTTTGGGGAGGAAAGTGGTGGTCTCAGAGGCAAGGCCTGTTCTCTGAGAGAAAGTCATTCCATGCTAACCTCATTTCCTGTTTTGACGAGCTTCACCAGAACAGTCGATTGGGGGAATGCCCCAGAAAGCATGTCTTGCTTTCAGTAAGCATCTGAATACCTCTCGTTTTGTCCTGCACACATAGGTGCACGGGACTGGCAGGGAAAGGTGTGACCAGGAGCACCCACAGCCAGCAGGACAGCCATCCCGACCAGGTCACCTTGTGATGACCCTGTGGCCTCTGTGCCCACTGCAGCCACAGAGGTGGCCAGGCTGGCTGGACCACCCACAAGATCTTAGATGGACGGACTATTCAGGGCTTCCTATCCACTGGCAGTGTGCTTTGACATGATTCTCAGCAGCTCCACACTTAGAGAAGGTTGAGGGCTTCAAGGTGGCAGTGTCTGTCTGTGGCTGGTGAGCACCAGTCATGTCATTTGAATGTTTCCATGGAGAGGCACAGAGCTCTGTCCCGTGTCCTGCCCACTTGCCGTGTTGAAAATAAGTTGGAGGAAGAGACACGGATGGCATGTTTATTAAATTTGCAAATCACACAAACCTCTGAGGAAAAAATGGCCTCCGAGAGCCTTCTCCCCATCAGAGAGCTAGGGTGGACCAGGGCAGAGCAAGAGGGAGGTCCCGTGCTACTTTTAACAACACAGTCCCCTGCAGGAGCACACCTGGGCACACCTGGTTCCAGCATGGCTGCTGTGGGCCCGAGTGCGGCCAGAGATGACAAAGCAACCCTGCAGTGTCTTTACCTCTCCTCTTTAATTCTTTCTATAATGTGAGCTTTTTCTCAGGCTGAGATCAATACTAAAAATCCTTCCCTACTAAGTTATGGCCTTGCTCTGAGGACAAATTAAGTCAGAGGGGGAAAAGTGCTTTGAAAAAGGGAAAGCTCTGAAATTCAAAATAGTATTATTCTTTGTTGAAGGTGCTTTCCCTCCAAAAAAAGAAAAAAAAAAAAAAGAATCTGACAGTCTGCGAGAGATAAGCAGAAAATGATTCAGCTTAGGCTTCTGTTTCTCCAGTTTTAACCCCAAACTGGTTAAGCATGCTGAGCGGCCTCCGTGAACTGTGTCTAGCGCTCCTCGGGCTCCTCAGGCTCCAAGCCCCTCCTCTGGCAAGTCTGCTCCCCACTGTCTCAAAGTCTGAGTTTCCTATGATTCAGTCATAATTCAGAACGCTCCCTCTCTGGCTGAGTCTTCAAAGATGCAGACTGAGTGCCTGGCTAGAGTACGTGACAGCTGATTTGGGCTGAGGCCTTGGACTTCCACTGGTTCTTTAATTCTTTGCATCCCAACGGGCAGCACTTTGAAGGCAACAGTGCCCTCACCGCTGCACACGCCTTGGTTCAAACGGCAGATGAAAAATCTGTGCATTTGTTCACTTCCTCTGGGGCACATTGATTTCACTGGGCAGCTGCAGCTTCGGAGAGCTCCTAGGCTGGGCCCCCCGGTAGAATGTCCCGTGACAACATGTGATTGCATCTCTGCATCGTCACCATCGCAGCCGCAATCATATGCACGTGTACGTTTAAGTCGATTACAATTGCAACTTCAATGCCTTGGTCACAGCAGCCACGTTCTAAGTTTTCAGTGGACACATGTGGCTGGTGGCTGCTGTGTTGGACCGCATGGGTCGGCCTTGGCTACACGACAGGATGACCTGGGAGCTGTAAGAAAGGCTGATGTCTGGCTCCAAGCCCACAGGCCGGTGTGGCTGGCCCAGGGGAGCCGGGGCACTTGGGCTTTTAAGAACTCCCATGGAATCCAGATGCCTGTCCAGGGCTCAGGACAGCTGTCCCCAACGAGGCTGCAAGGCTGTCCTCTCTGGCCTGTTCTCACATTAACTTTGAGAGCTAACCATCCTGCAAATGCCCGGAGTTGTGTCTGCTTCTCCCTGAGTCCTCCGACAGGCTGTAAACGCCTTGGCGGGTTAGTCTCTGGGAGATTCAAAAGTGTGGGCAAGTGATGACCAGGTGGGAGGAGACGTTCACATCCACAGGACCCATGTCCCAGGCCCGGGTACATCCAGAGGGCTGACGGGTCTGCGTGGGCGCCCACAGATGTGTCCACAAACCCACAGTGGGACTGGGCTGCTCGTGCTTGCAGGCGCTCTGTCCTGCAGTCTTCAGCGCCCCATGTGCTTCCTCCTCCTGTTCCAGGACCAGGAGACAGAACCAGCAGAGGAGAAAGTGTACCGGAATATAAAACAGAGTCGTGAAGTAGAGAGAAGCGGAGGTAGCCAGGTGTGTGCCTGAGGAGGGGACATGGGGCTGAGGCTGGCAGTGTACACTGGGCCATGCACACGGGCAGACGTTATCTTCGTGGTGTACGGGTCAATGACTCTGAGAGGAGCAGACAGTGTACACAGTCATTTAAAACGATTCTTGGATGTCTGCCAACTGCAAAAGTGAAGGTGACGAGAAGTACTGGGAGGAAACTGATGATGGCCTCTGGGCTGGGTCCCCAGAAGGGTCCGACTTCCCTGCTCAGGCTGGGAGGAGAGGTGACCTCCCAGAAGGAACAGTTTGGCACTTACCCATGTTAAAGGGATATTTCGTCACCACCTCCAGGGGCTCAGCTCTCAGGGTGGACTTAAGAAGTGGGGATACCCGAATGGGATGGCCGTGCTGTCTGTCCACGATGAGCTGACTGCACAGCCCTCTGCATTCTCAAGCAAAGCTCCAGAGGCGCCCCCTCGTGCAGGCTGGAGGCGTGGGAAGGCTGGGGCAGAGTCGGGCCCACCCATTGCTTCGCCTCCAGAACCTGACACACAGCACAGCAAGCCCCAAGGAAACCTGTGTGGAATGGAGAAGTGAATGGGGGACTGATGTGCGGAGGGAGAAAGGGCAGCTGCTGAGAAGACAAGGTCCCCAGCTGAAGCTCGAGTTCGGCGACGACTTAGAGGCCACCATCTGCAGCCTGGCCACAGTGATGACTTCCAATGTTTTCCCACATGCCAGTGCGCCGTACTAACTCTGGAGAGGTCGTCTAGAGAGGCCAGAGAATGGGCAGGATGCACGAGGCTGAGAAGTAAGAGAGCCAAGGCTAACGTGGTGCCCAAGGTGTCATGATGAGCTGAGTGGCCGTGGCAGGGCTTCCTGCGGTCCTAGGGGAATTAATCTCAAACGCTGCTTGGTGTCCTTTAAATTAGAGTTTAAGTATAGCTAACAAGCAAACAATGTTTTTTTCGGTTTTGCTTTTAATAAAGAACAAGGGATTAAGACACAGAGAGAATGGCCAGATAAACGCGAAGCCACCCAGACCAGACCACGGCTGTCACGTCACAGACACACCACCAGCCAACTCAGAGGCCCTTGAAGTCCAAGGCCGTCAGTCAGAGCCAGGTCCAAAGGCGGAGCCATCATCTGCATCCCGGCCACGGGCTGCGAGCAGCAGGTGGAGGCACTGAAGGGGACTGAGTCCTGAATTTTTTGTCTGTGTCATTTTCAGTCAAGTGTGTCATAGAGCTTCCTGTTTCATCTCCCAGTTATTCTGAAACAAAAACAGGCACGAAAAACACAGGTCACTGCCAACCACACTGAGAGGCAGTCACTCCGGTACGTGGAGACCAGGAAGGGAAAGACAGAGTGTAAATGCCACCTTGGGCCGGGAGTCGAGTTGTTCAGTGCCCATGCAGACCGCGGCACCGACAAGGATGTGCTGGGGTTGGGGCGTCCTTTGAAAAGTAATGGTAGAGAGAGGCCCCCAGAAGCTCTCTGCCTGCTCCTTGGGTCAGGGGCTGTCCTGGGCCACTGAGGCTCATCCCGTGGTGCCCTGTTGGCCCAGCTGAAGAGTCACACAAGACGTTCGGGACAACCCAGGGTTTGTCGAGGCAATGCCCTGAGCCTCTTCCTCAAGGCCCAAAGAGACAGAAAGGAGGTCGCCATAGAACTCCTTTCTATGCATAGTGACTGCCTCTCAGTGTGGTTATCACATGAGGATGGACTGGGAGGAGGGCATGACTTCCAGTCCCCTCCCTTCTCCACATCCCGGGAGAGTTGGCCCCCAGGACGTGAAAGCATCGCAGCCGAGAAACCTGTCCCACAGCCCCAGTGCGGCCAGGGTAGGGAGCCCTGGCCTGGCAAAGGCCTGAGAACAGCCCACAGCTATCGCCCTCCTGAGAACTGCTTTGCCACCTGAGGCCTGCACATGTCGGCCCCCAAGCAGATAGCGTTTGCAGAAATTCCATGCCCGAGAAGGCACTGCCACGTGGGGAGGTCAGCTCCGGGCCTGCCCGCCGCACCCGCTGCCTTGTCTGCCAGCCATTCCTGACGGCGAGAGCAGAGCCAGGCTCTGCCCACGACAACTCACAGCGTCTTGGGGGCCTGGCTGTCGCCACCCCACGCAACCTGCCCAGACATGGCTCTGGTTCGCAGGGAACCAGCACCCCACCCCGCTGCTCTGATTTCTGTGAGGGGCACAAGGCCCTCCGAAGATGGGGAGGGTGCATGCTTCGGATGGGCTCCATAGTCCTCGGCAGAGTCTGCACCGGCCCCCGAGGGCTCAGAGAGTACGGGGGGCCATGCGCCGGTGCATCGTGTGCGCCCCAAGCGTCCGTGCTGCCAGGGAGGAGACCACCTCTCCCACCCGTCATCACTCCCCCACTCTCACGGCCAGTTGTGGCCATCTCCACGTGTCTCTTCAATCTCTGTACTGTTTCCCCCAGCCTCTTCACCCTCGGGTCCCCACACAGGGGTCAGCACGCTCACGCACACACCCCAGCCTCCAGGTTTGTCCTCAGCCCTCATTTAGGCTTCCCGAGGAGGGGTGACCCTGGGGGATCTGACACCTGGGGACAACGCTGCTGTGGGCGTCTTCCCAGCGTGTTGTCACATCTTCCAGTCCAGACGCGGGCCCAGGCTTTCCATGCAGAGCCTTCCTGGGTGGGCGAAGGAAACAGGAACCAAGAAACGCGCTGGCAGCTGGCACGGGTGGCAGGGGAAGCCTGGTTCCTTTCGCTCCCCCCACGATGCGGGGTGGGGGTGGGGCACTTACGAACGTGGACTCCTCTGTGCCCCTGTCTGAGCGAGGTGAGAAGCCTGGGCCACAGCCGGGCTTCGGCCATGTGGCTGTGACCAGAGTCACAGAGAGGACCGTCTCTCAGGCACACGGGGAGGAAGTTGGCAGCCTTCTTCAGGACACGCTGGACGGGATACCACCAGGACGCAGACTGGGGTTGCTCCCATCCAGTCCCGGGTTCCGTGGCACAGCCTGAGCGAGCTCACCTGGGGCTCTGGCGCGGGGGAATCCGTCCCTTGGGACTCTGTGCTGGCCTGGCTGTGCAGTCCCCACCAAAGACATCCACGGCAGCCCACCCAGCCACGTCCAAAGGCTAGGCCCTCCCCAGAGCCACCACATGTGTGGCTTCCCCAGGGCCTCCTCGTGCTGGCACGGGCCTGGAGGGGCTTAGGCCACACATTTCTTCCTCACTCTCACTCCAGCTCCCTTCAGGCTCTAGCATGCAGGGAGCCCAGGTGGTCTGCCCACTGTGGGCACACAACGTTGCTGTCCCCTGGGTCTGAGGGGCGGCCTCGGAGTCACACGCCACACCATGAACCTGGTCCCTCCCTTGCCGGGGGCTCAGATGTGGTGCTGGCCTGCTGGGTGCTCCTGAGTGAGCTCCCAAATTACGCCACGTGCCGCTGGCCGTGGGACAAAAGGCTCCTGGCAGGGGACATTGGGAAGGAGGCAGGAACAGCCACTCAGACACCCAGGGCAGCCAGGCAGGCGTGTTGCCCCTCCATCCGATCTCAGCCTCCACTCCCTGGGCAATGAGTCCAAACGAGGACAGGGAGATCATAGATGTCACTCTGCTATGACATCCACGGCGCTGCCCACACCCAATCCTGAGAGGCCATGGCAGAGCCCCCAGCCACCCAGGACAGACACACCCGGGCCCATTGGGCTCTAGGTCTCCACTAGCATTTGGGAAAACCAGCAGCGCACACTGCGTACTGATGCCATGCGTCAGCAGATGGTGCCCACCTGGGAGGGGGGACAGTGCGTCCCCCCATGTGCCCAGCAACACTGGGGCACTGGCCCTCAGGCCCACTGTCCTCGCTTTTCAGAAAGTCGGGACCAGGACAGCACACTCGGGAGCCTACATTGTTCATCACAGGTGAGTTTAGGGATAAGTGACATGGGTCCCTAGTGAAAGGCGGATGCTGTTGTCAGGCGGGCTAGGGGGCCACATCCAAGGCCTCGGCTTTGTCTCTGAAGGGCTCCCACGTGGAGAGCTGCAGGTATGTAAGGCTGAGAAGGTGAGATAGTCTCCTGGGGTGATCTCCCCGAGAAGCAGTTTCTAAAGTGCTACCTGCACCACAACAGACCTATCCGAGCTCAGAAAGACCCACGTCCCTCAATCCCTGACAGCGGAGTGCAAGCCATCTCCAGAGCGACTCCAGGATACACTTAGTCCTCCTGGCCAGAAGCTCCTGCCCTTTGGGTCATGCTCTTTTAGGGTCTCTCTCTCTCACACCCGGGAGCATCCAACAACAAGGAGTAAGCTGTACCTACGTCCAGTCCAGCGTCCTAACGGCAATGCTCAGCCACCTGCAGGGGTGAACAGGCACTCACAGGTGACTCCAGCCAGCTCCCTGACCCCGCGGACCTCAGCAGTTTGCCTGCTTTCCGGGACAGAGCAGTCGTTCCTCTATTAGGTGGACAACCCACAGGTCCCCTCGTTGGCTATTTCCTGACCCAGCCACACCTCCCTCAGCTTGGCCAGTTTCTCTGTTCATAAGATAAAACCTGCTCTTCAAAGAACTATGCCTCGAAAACAGTTGAGCAGACCTGGTTGACATCATGACAGGTAACCTTGCTGTCTGGTTACTGGGAGATGTACGGGGCCTTCAGAAAGGCTGTTTTTATGTCTAAGGTTGTCCCTGGACATACGAAGGGACCCTCAGCATCAGAGGAAAACGCGGACAGCCAGCAGGACCTGTGAGACCTTGGGCTGCCCAGTCACCACAGCTGTGGCCCTCAGAGTGGCGCCCTATGGTCCTCTGGACCAGCAGCCCATGTAACCTAGACATTTGCCAGAAATGCAGACTTCCCGCCCTTCCCAGACTTTCTAAATTGGAAACTTCGCAGGCAGGGCCCAGGAATCCTGTTTTCACAAGCCCTGGTGACTCAGACCCAGGCCCAGAAGTACGGTGCTGACTGACTCGGGTCCCTGGAGACGCTCTTGAGCACGGGGCTGCGGCTCTATCCCTGGTGACCGTGAGCTGCTGTTCTTGGCTTAGTGCCCACGTGCTTCATGGAGACTCTCTCCCGAGACCCCACAGAGGGATGGAGCAAGAGGCCAGAAGTTCTCCAAATAGTCAGCAAGCTCTTGGGGTGGCTGAGGACAGGTGTCAACTCCCTTCATCCCTTAGCTCCTTTTCTGGGAGCCCCTCTGCAGCCTGGGCTGAGCACTTGGGGACCCCATCCACACCAACCTGCACCAGTGGGCCCTCCCTGTTCATTACGCTGTCTGCTGGCCGCACTGCACACCCCTAGGGCCCCTGCCCCCATGCTTGGTCCACTTTGCCTGAGCATAATGCTTGAGCCCTGAGGTCTACTGGCATTTTTCTCAAACGAGATAATAGAAGATGTGACCACTGGCTTGACTCTGCTCACTGCCACCCTGGGGAACAGGGGAAAATTTCTCACCCGACTCTGACCATGCCCAGGGGGGACCAGCAAAATGCTCGCCCCACAGACAGGTCAGAGGCAATGTGCAACCAGGCCCCAAAAAGCTAAAAAAAATAGTTTGTTTATCATTTTCAAAACACTAACCTCATACAGGAAGTATGAGAAGAAGAAACACACACACACACACACACAAACCTGGCGACACTGCAAGTGGCAGAACTGGAAGTGCACACATTTGTTACAGATAAACGCATGTTCCACCATTTCCATTTCCAGCCGTGTGGGGTGTTCTCAGATGGTGGGGACCAAGCAAGGAGCGGGGCCTTGGGTCCCAAGGCATAGACTTGGCTGAGATAAGGCTGTGTGCACGGCAGGACTGTGCCCTGTTCAGGCTCCCCTACAGGTGAGGATGTCCTGCCACGTGTGGGGAAGAGGACGCCCAGAATGAAAACTTCGTCAGGGGACTGTCCCACACACTGCTTCTCCTCCCTACAGCCCACAGTCCTAAGTTATGGACCAGGACTCCCTCCTCCATGCAACTTCCAGAAGTGCAGCCCCAGCAGCAATCAGCCCAGGTGACACCATGTCCCGGCCTCACATATAGGCCAATGGCTGTGCAGCCCTTCGGGACAACAAGCCTGCACTGGTTTTTCTCTAAGGACACTGAGGCCACAAAGTCAGGTGCAGATCACACAGCCGTCTGCCCTCTCGGGAAAGCAGAGGACTTACTCCGTCCACCCAAGAATGAGAACAAGTAAAGCAGGAGGCTCAGACATTTCCTCTTTCCCGGAGCAGAACACTAGGAAGACGGGAAAAGGAATCTTCCCCCCAAAATACGAATAAACACACACACTGAAAGTGTGCACACACTGAAAGGTGACCAACCAAAGGATTTCAAGTCAGACTAAGAAAGCCAAGGTCTGAAAAAAAAAAGAAAAGAAAAAAGAAAAGAAAAAAGAAAAAACTGCCTACCAAAATCTCAAAATAGAACCAAAACCTGCAAATCATACTCAGGAGTATATTGTGAACCCATGTTAAGCACCCTGTTGAAAGGTTAATAATTTTCCTACCGAAACTGAATGTGGGTTGTGAAAGAACATTAAAATGAAGAAAATTTCCCCGTGGCTGCTATTTTATTATCACCAAAGCCATCAGGTTTCAGTTTGAGTTATTTGTATTTATTTGTGAAAACAAAGATTAAATAAGTAAAAACATAAGCCTCATCCTAATTATTGCTCCAGAGTATCTGATTTTTAAGTCCCCTCCAAAAATAAAAATAAAGAAGACCGTCTCACACACACTCAAGGCAGAAGTCAAAACAACAGGAGAGAGGATGCTGTTATCTCTTTCTATCACTTGAAAAAAATGTATTGTTTCGTGTAAAACATTAATATTTGTTTGCAGCCTGTGAAAAAAGGATGAGAGTCAACGTGTACATTTAGCTGTTGAAATTTGTCTGCTGTGTGCTCAGGTGGAGAAGCTTTTTTATTTTTTTAAAGCTAACTATAATTTTTGTTTTATACTTAGAATGCAGTAACAGCCTTATAATGTAATGTTGAAGACTTGGAAATAAATGGAATTTAAGTGCTGCTTTAAAAGATCACCTCATGAGCTTTGATATGTTCAGGACCCGCTGGAGCTGGCTGAAATGTGGGGAGTAGGTGCAAAGCTGGGTTTTCACCCAAATGTCTCTCAGAGGCCAGGAGCGGCTTGCTTTCTGAACTTTTAAAAGAAATCCGCTACACGAAGTGGTTAATCAGAAACTATGGGTGAGCAAAAACTTCTCTTCATGTAAAACATAAACATCAGAATAAAAAAAAACATGCAAAAAGAACTTCAGTGGTCTCACATCACCGAACAAACTTTTTTTTTTTTTTTTTTTTTTTACCTATTTTGTGTTGCTGGCTTTTGTTATCAGCCCAATCGGCAAATTGTGGCCAATTTTGTCATGGTTTAAGCAGACATTTTGTTCCCAAACTGCTTTCAACATTTTAGCTACCAAATACAGTTTATGAGAAATTGAATAAGCCACAATACAAACAGAAAAAGGTAGCTATTCTTACTAAATAAACCCCTTTTAAGGTCAAAATGACACATACACATACCAGATTTAAACAAAGAATTCTAGCAAATTGAAATTCTGAAACAATCTAATCAGGCTTTCCTGGAAAAAAAGAATAATTACCGATGAACCTACTGACTGGATTTTGAAACCAGCTACACGACATTCCCCGATTCTGACCACCATGACACCATGAAACTTGCTTTTAATGACACGACTTGTCATTTCTATTTCTCATACACACACCAAATATTACTTCACCGCTGCAGAGCAAAATTCTAAAGGAGTCGATCAAATTATAAGGCAAAATATTCGGTTAAGCAGCTATTTACTACTGAAAATAAATGACACCCACGTAGTTCATCTTATATATTAATATTGAAACCAAATGGCAGTCTTATACCGCAAATCATTTCAAAAAAAAAAATAATAATGAAACTGGTTTAAATGAAAACAAAAGGTTTTATTTTATGAAACATTAAATATGAAGATCAAAATGATAGAAAGCTGACAGGGCTTGTTAAAATTTGTTTCTGCTTATTTACAACAATAAATTGAAAACAAAACAAAACAAAAAAAAGAATGAAAGGATTCTCGCTAAAAATTCAAGAATCGGTCCTTGGAAGAAAAGCAGAATTTCAGACAGAAGACTGAAGAAAACCCCTCTCCTTGCAGCCCCACCTCATATTTGAAGGCACAGCAATCTATACAACACTTTTAGACTTTAAAATACCAGCATGCCCACACACTATATCTCAGATTAAACCAAGGAGAAAATGACACATTCTGAAACCATTTTCTAAAGCTTCTTTTCCTGATAACACTCAGGTTCGTACAATCAAATTAATGAGTTTCTAAAAAGCCCAAACAACTCTCCATAAAGACACAGAATTGTTCACAACAGCCTGGAGACCTTTCTAGATTTTTCAGGCAATATTTGGAGCAAATTTCATTTACTTGTTTTTTGTTTTTGGTTTGTGTTTTTTTTTTTTTTTTCATTTAGAAAAGTTAAGCTGTTTTTAATATGTCTGTTAGAAAGAAAACCACTCAGGGCTTTGGCTAAATTGAGGAACAACTTGAAAAACAGCAGAAGATCAGCCGGGTATTGTCCTAATCTCAAACAATTTAAAAAATTAGTTAATTTTTCCCCCCACATTCTTTGCACAAAGATGTATGCTCCTAATCTGTTCATACTGAAAAATTCTTCAAGTGGTAAAGAGAATGAGAAGACACTGATCCTGAAAGTGGATTTCTTCACAAAACAGAGGCAAGCAAAACACAGTGAAAAGAAGTCAAAAGCAGTCACAGAATCCAGGGAGAGCTCTGAAAACAGAACTGACCAACAGAGAAGGTGGCAGGAGGGATTGTGAAGCCTGGAGGATAGGCGCACCTGGGGTCGGTGCCAAACACCCGTCAGGAGAGAGTGTTGCCTTTGGCAAACCTGCAGTGACGCAGGGTACTATCACCTCCTGCCTCAGGTGATGTGTGACACTGTTTCTGGGATTCAAAATTCACTCTTCATGTTTTCAGGTTCCCAATTCCTTCTGCGTTACGTGAGTGTCCTGACACTTGAAAGCAGGCAGCCTGACTTATGAAAGCACAAACAGGGCAAACACTCCGCATGAGCCCCGCAGCTAGAGATGACAGGGCTCCAGACGACTCTGTAAGCACCTGGATGTGTCACCGTGAGACATTTTCTGTATGAGCCTCTCACCCCGGCGTACCTGCCCTGAACCCGTCCAACAAAACCAAAGGCTCACGCTCAGAGAAGCCTCACCCGCCTCACGCCCGCCGCCCCTTCGAGCCACACGTCTCCCCGTCCCCGACGGAAGACTTGGGAGGTGGGCACGTTAGTCATCTGGAAAGAGTGAAACACGACATGGTCTTACAGCACTTTCTTCAGAACCGTTGTCACTGTAAACTCTGCTTCACCACAATGAAAAGGCCGTGCTCACGGAACAAACTGAAGTTCACCCTCAGTCATGTCTGTCACCCGGGAATTTCTTACGAGCGAAGCTGCACAGCCCAAGTGCTGTCACTGAAGACACACCCGAAGCGTTAGAAAGAAAATCCCACTCCTTGTGCAAGTGTACAAATCAAGATGTGACCTCTTCCACATTAAAGATTCAGGTTTCAGGACAATCACTTCACATATAACTGCCTGACTGGTTCTTCCTTTTTTTCACAAAACACATTTGTTAGCACCAAACTTTGTAAATGGCTTTGTTAGATTTAGAGGCATTCCTGAGTGTAAGTAAAATAGTTTTCCTTCCACTTACTAGATGTACCTTTTTACTCGCAGCCAGTCGATCTTGCCTAAAATGATGACAACAGTTTGGTGAGAGCGATCTTGCTTTGAGGGTTAGAGCAGGTTCGAGTGTAAAATTAGAAAGACCAACCTTTTTTCCCTTTTTTAAAGCGAATAATCATTTCCAGAATCTAGAAATAAGTGTAACTGGGAAAAAATGAGAAAGACAACGTTGAGAGCAGCCCAGAAACTCAAATTTCTTGACCTGGACACATGGTCTCTTGCATTTCATCTTCTCCACAGAGGAGCAGCAAACAGCTTTCTGGTTCTGCAGTGAGATACGTAACAAGTGGAAGGAATCCGGACTAGAGTAAATACCAACACATCTAAGTGAACCCAGAAACAAGAAGTGCATTTCTTGTCGTCCTGACTCCTGCTCTCTGAGTTGGAGAAATGGTGGCACAGACAGAGCCGAGCCTAGATCTGCGACTTGGGCTGTCAGCTCAGGTCAGAGCGCAGCTGTCCTCCCGCGACGGGGTCTGCGCGCGGCGGAGAAGCGCCGTGGACACCCCTGGACCATGAGGAGTGTCGGGGGTTTCTGAGCCTGAGCCTCTCATTGATGTCGGCTTGAAAGCTGTTTAATTAGCTGTAGCATGCCAATCTCTTTATCAAAGCCAGCTGAAAACAAAACTGAGAGAAACAGCTTGTGGTTTCACAAAAATGTATTTACATGAAGCATATTTTAAAGGGAGTTCGATCACTAAGCACGATGTCATCTCTGATGTGCGGGTGGGCTTGACATTTAAAGATGTCAGAGGCCATCAGATTCACCTCCAGTCTACACTCAGTTCACAGACGACCACTCCTGCGAACACGTCTTGTTTGGCCGGCTTCCAGCCTAGAAATCTGACAAGACTTAACTCTCAGTTACTGAACACAAACCTTCCCGTGTCCTCTCCTTTGCTTAAGATCGACCAGAAAGAAAGTGGAGCCGTGGGTGACAGGGGGAAGAATCCCACTCTCACACCCACTCCCCGGGGTGGTGACGGAGGCTGCAGGGCCACAGGGGACAGAGCGCCGACGGGGGGAGTGTTAACAAACATGGAGTTTCCCGAAACAGGTCTAGATCGAAGCTTTGGGCCACCACTGGAGACGGCCATTCTGATAAGACGGACTTTCCCTTACTTCACACTTAGAACTGCTGACGACAAGGAAAACCCAGAGTGACACCAAATGTTTTACCACAAGTCAAGCTGTCTCGACAGAAGTCATACGAAGGAGCGGTTAAAATCCCAGATAAGTGCCTGCCCTCAGGGGTCTCCACCAGGAGCTGGGGCAGGCACTTGGCCGGTTGGCTCAGCAACCGAGAGTCAGCGACTTATATTTCACCCAGAGACAGATCAGCAAACGGCCCCGTTTGCCTGTCACAAGAATGAGTAATGATCACGCATTCGTTCTCTTCCAAGTGTCCCTTTCCATCCTGCATAACTTGTTGGAAAGGAAATCAAGCTGTAAGACGGACTCAGATGAAGACGAGCTGTGGCAAAGCCACGTGAAGTGAGCGTTCCGCACCGTGAACCACAGGGCTCTGACAAGGGGAAATGGCCCTCTGTGGGCTTCGACAACAAAGCGCACTCGAGCTGGAACTCAGCCTTTCCACCTGGTCCGTGCGGGCAGGGACGATGAGCAGTTAGCAGCAACGCAACTTTTAAAGGATTACAGCAAAAAGTTTCCTAAAATGCCATTTCTCATCAGTCACTCTCCACCGTTGGCTTTAAAAAAGGTTCCTCCCCACACTCAACTCTTTCACTGCTAACCATTTTTCTAAAAAAAAAAAGAGTAGCACAGTCCGTCCATGTAGCAAGGATGATCCAACCCCAGGAGGGCCCAGCCAGAGAGAAACCCCACAGGGGTCCCGGCAGAGCAGCTGGAAAAGAAGGTCATGTGTGGGGGCCGGGGACAGCAGAGGACAACAAGGGTCGCCCCTGTCACCTGCTCCCCCACTGTCTTAGGGAAAACAGCAACTAATTAATTTCAGAAACTCAGAAGCACCTGGGCTTTGAAAATTGATTTTCTCTGTTTACGAAAAGCGTCCTCCTTGCCTGTGCCGAGCACCGTCTGAGGAGGTACAAAGCTTGTCTCCAAGCCTGAGGGGCTCCCTCCGCCCCTGCAGCACCAGGGAGCTGTGCTCCTAAGTCTGGGGCCATGTTCTGCCAGCCCCTGTGAACCCCAGACCAAAGTTCTGAGCCAGCACACCGAGGCCCCGGGGACAGCAGGTCAGACGATTTGCTTCACAGGTTGGTTTTGCAAAGGATCAAAAAGAAAAATTACAGCACGACAGTGAGGCGCCTGGGACAGGTCTAACCCAGGACGGCCAATCTGCACCGCAAAACGGCACATGACTCTCCCATCCCAGCACACCGAAGGGACCCCCACACACAGTCCACACCTCCTCCCGACCAGCACAGACGAGACGCCAGTGAGGCCACGCGACGTCCCACGTCCCTCGTTCTGTGGCTGCCTTTGCTGTCGATCCTGTACCCACTGTGTCAGTCTGGGGACACTGACTGTGAGCGCCGTTTTCTTTCTGCGGCTGCCTGTTGCTGGGAATGAGCCCTAATCTTTCAAGAGACAGTAGCAGCGTTTGTCAGCAAGCACCACCAGCTCAGGTTGGTGACAAAGTATAAGTCAGGGGGCCCCAACCACCATGGCCTGTTAGGGACCGGGCCGTACAGCAGGAGGTGAGCAGGGGCCCAGCAAGCGGAGTTCCACCTGTATGTGCAGCTGCTCCCCAGTGTTCGCATCCCTGCCGCGGCTCCACCTCAGAGCCCAGGTGTTAGATTCTCAAAAGAGCGCTGGTCCCTGGTGCCAGAAAGGTCGGGGACCACTGAGATAGGCCATCCTTAAAAACATCCTCGTTTACACTTCCCTCAGTGTACTGACCATCCTAAACGTGGGCTTTCTTCATCTTAGTGTTGGGTTGGTGCCTTTGGGACGGGTCTCATGTCCCTTCCGAATATCTGTAATTCCTTGCCAACCGTCACACCTTGGGGGACTGTGGGCTCTCAGAACAGTGTGGCTGTTGGTCTCCCTCATCAGCCTTTATTGACATTTTATTTTCCTTAGAGATAAAAGTGAACCACATTGTCAGAGCATTTAAAAACACGAACCGAAGGGATCGGGCTCCCAGGCTTCAAGCAGATGGTCTTCCCCAGAACTTATCAAGAAGTGACTTACATGTTCATGTGGATTTATTTAGAAGTAACGTCACGGTGGCACCAATGACCTACACGTGCTTCTGGCCAGTGACCAGTGAAGAGCAAGGTCTTTCCTCAAACCCAGACTCGCCTTGGTTCTCCACGTGGGTCCCCAGCCCTTTCCTGTGCCCTTCCTGAGGTGGCCACCACCTCTGGTGCCGCTGGGCACCGTGACCAGGAAGCTGGTGGAGATGGATGGAGCTGTCCTATTGATGTGATCACCACACCAGATAGGAGTTCTAGTGTCACTCTGCGGATTCCTCTCCCTGGGAGGGTGGACTTGTTACCAGGCAGCATGTGGGCCTTGTGTTCAGGCTTGCCTCCAGTCATCGGGGCCCGCAGGAAGGCGAGGAGGGCCTCCTGCCCCCAGCTGCACACTGTTTGGTGCAGAGCTGGCCTGGAACGGCCAGGAACCTGCCCAGCGGGCTCGGAAGTGGCAGGGAGGATGCAGCCTGCCAGGCAGCGGGAGGCAGCCTTCTTGCTTGGGAAGCAGCAGCAACCTCGGGGTGACAGGATCAGCACGACGAGTGAGCAGGGCAGGCAACCACCACGCGCGGAGGTAGCATCATGTAACTTAGCAAACGTGCCTAGTCCTCTGAGGCAGATCCTCTCGTTTTCCTCACTTGGAGAGAAGGGAGACCGGAGAGTCCTAACCTGGGGGGTGGCAGCGAGGGAGGAGGAAGCACTGGGGACTCTGCGGACCCAGCCTGCACCTGGCCTCTTTCCCATGCTGCCTTCATTAGCATGTGGGTCAGTGACAACACCCCACAACCCACAGAGCCCTTTCTGCACAGGTGTGAGGCCACGTACTCATGCCCATGGCTGGACTGCCACTTCTCCAGGAACAGAGCCAGCCGATCCTGTTCCGCCAGCTCTGAGCACTGCAGCTGGAGCACCATGGCACTCTGCCTATGCTCTTGGGACCCTCAAGGTCAAAGAAGTGGCTTGCCATCTCCTGCACACAAGGCCTTTGTAAGCAAAGACAAAGCTGTCTTCAGAGCTGGGCGTTTGAGTTCGTGGAAGCGCAGAAGGCCAGGGGACCTAGTTAGGTTCAGCGCTCATGCATGACCGCCAGCCCCAGGTTCCCACCAACCACCAAAGCCCCTTGCAGATGGGCCATGCCTCCCGGAGCAGACTCGCTTTCGGTGCAGGGAGGGAGGTTATGAAATGGCCCAGTCGAGGGGTGGGGGGCACAGCTGTCTACCCACCAGGTGGTTCACTCCCCCACTGACCACAACCATGCCCTAGAATTAGCATCACCCTGACTATTAATTCCGTCCTTCATTTCCACTCCACACTCTGCCCCAGTGACTAGCACGTCCTAAAAAGAAGCCCTTCATACGCATACAGACTCAGAAATCTTTTAACCACGTCAGCAGGACCTGGAAACAAAACAGAAAAGGAAGACTACACAGAAGTTGTTTATCCAGTTAAGTAACACTTCTCTTTGGAGTTTCATGTGTACGTAATCATCATCATCAAGGCCAGAGCATTCTGGTACTGCTTTTGCAGGTTCTGCTAAAGGTTCTCATAAGCAGGGATCCAGGAAAGTGAGAGGGCTCCTCGGTGCCAGGGGCTCTTGGAGAGCTAGGAGGAGCCACGTCTGTCACGCTGGGTCTAGTCAAGATGTGGTGACTGTGCCATAGGGTGTTGGGGAACGGGGGACAGGAAACGAAGGCTGTAATGCCAAGGAAGGAAGCCAGAATATTTTCCCAGAAAATTAGAAGCTGTCAGACTGATTATTCCGGTGCCATAATTAGGTAGTCTCCTCTGGGTTTGCAAGGTGCCTCCCAGTTCACAGGGGCTTTGTCAACATGGTTCCATCTAAAACTGTGAGGGGCAGCGGGCGGGGTGAACTCAGGACCATCCATCTCTTTTTTGTTTATTTAACAGAGGTTTCTATAGACAGAAAGACTCAGGGAATTGGCTGCTTCGACCAGTCACAGAGAGAGAAACCATACTGAGGTCCAAGGTCTCCCAGGAAATCCCAGAGGTGCCATGGAGTTAGGAGGGGAAGTCTTGCCCTGTAAGACACACACCAGCCTCAGGACAGGAAGGGAGCAGGACCAGAATTGGGTTAGAGGCCAAGGAGCTGACTTCTTGCACGGGGCGCTGACAAAGCTCTCAGGCTTGGCTGTCTGGTCTACCGTCCAAGTCCCCGTGTTGTGCGTGTAACAGGCCCTTCGCTGTGATAACCAACTCCCCACTCCGGTGCTAACAGTCCCAAGACTATGCATCCCGGGGACTATGAAGACACAGAACACTACCAACCACCACCGAAACCTGGGCGTGATTAGCAAGCTGCTTCACACGAGTCAAAATGATGAGCACTTAAAGGCACACATGCACGTCATCAGGTTTGTGGGCCCGCCCTCGGTGCCACAGCACCGCGAGCCGGCGAACTCCGGGAGCTGAGAGCAGAACACCCCGTGTAGCGGGGATGGAAGGGGAAAAAGGGACACCAGCTTTCCTTTCCCCTCCTAGGAAAGACGATCTGGGCCAGCCCACTTTAGACGTCCTAGATCCTCAGTGTCCCTCCACGGGCCCCTCCACTCTGTCCGGCTCCTAAGCTGCTGCCACTCCAGCCCTGCCGTTCCCTGGAGAGACTGGGAGGCAGACTCTGGGCACTGGGTCACTGGTCAACACGGTCCTGAGGCCTCGTTTGGGGCCAAACTGTTGAGCGGGGGTTGGGGAGAGATGTTTGGAGACAGACCTCTCCCACTCCCAGGCAGCTTACAAGATCTGTCCCAGGGGAGCCTGTAGACTGTCCCCATATCCAGGAGTGTCCTCCTTGTGGCCCGCAGTCCCACTCTGAAGCACAGATGACCAAAGTTGGAAAAGTAAAAGTTGTGCTTCTATCATGTGCTGCTTCCCTGGACCTTCTTTTCTTCCTGTAGACTAGTATATCAAGGTGGTTTCACCGTTTAGTTCATGCCTTCTTTGAAAAATAAATAATAAAATAAAATAAAATATAAAATAAAATAAAATAAAATAAAATAAAATAAAATAAAATAAAAGCGATTTATGTACATGGTTTAAAAAAAGCCAAGAACAACATGGATGAGAGGGCGAAACAAAGAAGGAGGGGGGTTAGGAGGAAGTTTGAGGGAGAGGCGGCCCCGTCCAGGGGGCCTGCAGGAGCGCAGCCTTGGCCTTCATTCCTGGGGGTTGTAGAAAAGCAGTTGGAGAAATTAAAGGGAGGGAGCTTTGGTCACAGACTCACAGTTCTTATGAAACCGTGTCCTTTCATGATGGGACTCCTCCTGCCTTGCTATAAAACGACCCCCTTGCCTACCTAGAATTGTGACAGGCCAGCAGGACAGTGGGTCAGCATGTGAAGCCAGTAGGAATTCTCTCAAGACCACAGGCGACACTGGAAAGTCCTGCTGTGGGATAAACCTCTGCCGGCAGGGAGGCCGCTGGCAGGGGCCATCTGTAGGCACTTTTAATAAAACTATTGTTCTAATGGAAAAGGTTTTGATAGTAATGACTGATCTGCTATTTATTTGAAAATCTGTAAATTATTGGAGAGTCAAAAAGATTGTAATTAAATAAAATAAAAGGTGCCCCCACTATGCTGGCGTCTGCAATTCCCAGTTGGGGCTCTCACCACCACCGCGCAGTGATGGAGGTTGTCCCAGCACCACTGACCTCCCAGTTCAGGACGCCACCGTCTTAACGTCGGGAACAGAGGTGTAGAGGGGCCACGCAGATGTCCCACAGCTCCCCACCCAGGGGCTGCCCCAGTTGGCCTGGGGCTTGGAGGGTGCCCTATACAAATCCACTGCTGTCCTTCAGGCCAGCAGCAGGCCCTGGCCCAATGCTCCACCGGCACATACCCCAATGCCAGATCCTCCTGCTCAGTCGCTTTTCACTGTCACCTTCTTTGCAATGTCCCTGGAACTGGGCTGCCAGTTTTTCATTTTCCTGGTGAGGCCCTTCCATACTCTGATGAACACGTCCCCATTTGGAAGTCTATTTCTAATACTAAATCCCAGGACATCATCTTCCCTTGGTTTCACCCCATTACGCTCATTACCCTTTGTTCCGTCTAAGCCCTTTTTTGCCTCCAGGGTATCAGTCACCTTCACACGTGTGACAGTGATATTCTTTTCCCTGCCAAGCTCCACATATTCCTCCCTCGAGCCTCTAACCACAGACTATTCTCGGTGACCCTCTTGCAGTCACTTGGGTCCTGCCTTTCTTTCCCATCCATGTAAGTTCTCCCAACTGAACGTAGGTGGCCCATTTCTGTTTTTTATATTTTTATATTTGTAGGCGAGGCAATCTGTGGTTGACCTCACAGACTGCAAGGACCTTGTAAGCTTACAATCCCTTATTTTTTTTTTTATTTTTTACACCTACAGCACCTGGTCTTCCTAGGTGGTCTCTCATCAAAGTACTAACTAGACCTGACCCCGCTTAGCTTCCAAGATCAGATGGGATCGAGCTTGTTCGGCGTGGCATGGCCATAGACAGGTGGCCCATTTCCAAAGGAGCTCAGAATCAGGTAAACCCATCAGACCAGAGAATACAGGGAAGCCCACCATTCCCAGGCAGTTGAAGTGCGAAGCTAACCACAGGACTAGCCCGGATCCACTTGACATTGAAAGTGATGGTTCAGCCTTCCCAGTGGGGCACGCTGTCACCTACGATAAACCCACCAGCTGCACCGCCTGTCACTTGCGATGGATTTTTCAGAGTGGCGTCTACCTGGGCGATAGCGGGGTTGAGCCACCGTGGGCTCCCCGCAGGATGCATTTTAGAAAGCGAAAGGCAAGCTGGCTTTTGAGCTGTAGTGCTCGCCGCCTCATTTGGAAAGAAAAAGTATGTCACGCCTTTGTTTCAGCGAGATGCCTGCCTCACGTGTTAGGCATTTGTGGTCCCCTGCTCACCCAATTTCTTCATTCTGCTGCGGCTCCACCCAGAATGATCACTGCTGGTCCTGGGCACGCGGTGTGGTGCTCACTGTCAGGGGGCAGGCCCGCGGAGCACCAGCGGGCAGCGGCTGGTGTGGACTCTAGCATGACTCACGCGAATTCCCTCGCGAACCCACACTGTCAAATGGAGCTGCAGAGGTGGTTTGAAGATGGGAAACACGTGCTGGAGTGAAAGATGAAGGCTGCCACGGCAAAGTTTGGGGAGTTGTATCCCAAGCACGTGAGTGGTTGTTGAAAATCGTTGCACGTGGGCTGAGCTCCTGAGCCAAATGTAAACCATTCACAAAGGTCGTGTGGATGACCGTCACACTCAGCCCTTTCGTGGAATGGCACACTAAGAGGAGAAGATGTAACTAGGTGCGAGGCAGGGCTGTGAGGCTTGGGTGGACCAAGTCACACTCTGAGCTCACAGGGAGCAGCAGTGTCCACACGCCAAGGGAGCCCCATGCTACCCCTGGTAGAGCTGGTAGCTGCAAACTGCCGCCGGGAGCCACTTTGGTTTCAAACTCGATTTTCCCATGAAACAAAAGCCCTCCCACCTAATGGCATCTGTGGTCACGGGGCTCAGTGGGACCAGCACCAGGTCAGGGCCGTCCCCAGAGATGCACCGTCTGACCCAGGAACCGTCTAGACTAAAGGCTGCAGGATCAAAACGCCTTTGTGCAGACCTTTATCTCGAAGTCAGTCTAATCGATGGCATGTTTGCTCCAAATGAGAAGAAATGACCATCCTCACTCTGGGTGGTGCACACGCCCTCCGGCCGCAGCTGCCGGATCTGTGAAGTGAGTTTGGACACCATGGGGCTCCTGGGTCTTTTGCCCTGTGATCTCCACAATTCCTAACAGATCCCACCAGTATCTGATTTATCACATGTAGGACTTCAATGTCTGTCTCCACTCCCTGCAGGCACATCGTTTCACTGTAGCAAAATACACATAACACAGTATTTACCTTTTTAACCATTTTTTCTTTCTCTTTTTTTTTTTATTTTATTAAATGTATTGGGGAGAAATTGGCTAATAAAAGTATATAAGTTTCGAGTGTACAACTCCACAATACATCATCTGTACATTGCGTTGTTTAACCACTTTTTAAGCCTACAATTTAAAGGCATCAAGCACAGTCATGAAGCTGGATACCATCACCACCATCCAGCTCCAGAACATTCTTATCAGCCCCAACAGAAGGTCTGCCCCGTTACGCACTCATTCCCCCTCCCATCCCACCCCTGCCCCTGGGGACCTTGATCACACTTGCTTTCTCTTTGGATTTGACTACCCTACGTATCTCACATGATTGAAATGACATGTTTTTTCACATTCGACTCGTCATCAGCATTGTCCAGATGCAGCGGTATTGTTTCTTTGAAGCAGGATCCCCCTTTTCTGTCCTGCTCCAGGTTAGTCATATGAAAACACGGATGGCCTGACAAGTCTTTCAGAGGTTTTTGCAAGTGGAAGTCAAGTCTAAACACGCAACTGCACAGAAAGCCATGAGAAACACCAGGGGCTTGATGTTTTGGTTTGATAAAAGACGCACTTTAGAACTGGTATTCTCAAAGTCATTTCAGTAGTAGAGTAAGCCAGGCTGCTGTCTCCCACCCTGAGAGCACGCTGCACTCAAGTCTTTTCTCGCCACTGAGCGAAGTTACAGGAAACAACAGGAAACCCGCTGCGGACCCCGCGTTGGTCCCCGGTGACCGTAAGCAGAAAATACAGTGAGCAACTCCCCTGAGGACAGGGACTCAACTTGATCGCTTAGTGTTCAAAAACTAAACAGGAACAAACAAAAAGGGAGAGAAGAGAGAAAAAGAAAATATTCGTGTGTGTGTGTGTGTGTGTGTAGAGAAGGCAAGTTTTTGTTTTAAAATCCATCTGTTAATCCCAAGAAGTGTTAATAAAGGTAGTGTCATGTGTCATCTGTCTGGGACCAAGAACTACGAGCATCTAGCTGATTTTCTTGACTTGTATATTACAAGATGAGCTGTGGCATCACAGAAAAATTAATGGCACAGGCAAGCAAATACCCAATACATATTTCATAGATAAGCTTACATAAAATATTAGCGGGTAAGCAAGTGTAAAACACCAGTGTGTGCAGCAGGTATGAATGTGGAGGTAACAATTACTGATCCAGGCCTGATGAGCACTGCTTATTATAGCACAGCACAACAGCAAAACGTGTGGTTGGTTATACGACTGTACTAATTTGAAATATAATTCTACACCCTTCTTACCTTAGATTTGAAAAAGCCTGATGTTGACGAAAATGAAAACCACATGCTGCATTTCCATTTAGAACTGGGCAAATGTCAGTGAGTTTTCATTTTCTGCCCTCCCTCTTTTTAGGGTTATTGTATACCATCCTTTTCTGACATTGAAAAGAAATTGAGATTAATCAACTAGTAGTTTTCCTCTTTATTAAAAAAGTCTCAGTTTATATATACATTAGCTCTATAAAATATATAACATATAAGATATATAAAATTATTCCAATAACCAAGGAAATTTATTAACAGGTTTCCCAGGAAAAGGGAAAACTCCAAGCAAATTCTTGACTGGGCATAATGTGTTTTAGGCTCTCTCGGTTATCTGGAGGGAGAGGTTAGAAAGGGTGCATATTTATATATATTTACAGAAGAGAATGAATATTCCAGTCTGACAAGCAAACACTGAAGCTCTAAAATGACACCACCGAGGTCCCTACTGCTTCCTTCTGTGGACATAACCCAGGAACAACCCTGTTCGGCCCAAATGAATGCTGTTTGGGGCTGAGCAGGCGGCTGGCCACACCAGGGCCTGGCTCTGAGTCCATGCCCGCGTGCAGCGAAGGATTTTGTGATCACCCAGCAACTAGACCACACACCAAGCAAGGAGTGATCCCTTAACAGAGAGAAAATGACTCTGTTTAAAGTGAAAACATCGTCAACATTGGCCTAAGGCTGGTAAAATGACCTTCTGAGAAATTTCAAACTGAAACAGATCTAATTTGTTTTCAATCCCTCCAAAAATGCAAAGTGTCACAGGTCGCACTGTGCCCATGAGGAAATCCCAAACTCACTGACTGAAACCCCAAAACTTAACAGCAGGGCCCTTGCGAATGGTGCTTAGTCACGTCACCTTTGCTTGTAACAATGGCCACACTGTCACGTCCCAAAGACAGAAGCCAGGCATGTATGACTTCGAGGACCCTGGGGTGGGTGTTTCATTTCACACACACCCTTTGCCATGAAGTGTTGTGGCCAAGTGGGGATAAGCATGCCCCAAAGACACCAGGGGATCATAGTTTCAGCTCTCGTTGGCCTGTGAAAGCCACGGTAGGGGCCGCAGGTCTGAACCGACTGTGGGAGAAGGCAGAGGGACGATGCTCTAGGCCCTGGCAATGTGGGCGCAGTCTCATCTAATGAGTAAGACTGAAATCAGTGAAAATGCTCAGCATTCAAGAGAGGGTGACTTAGCTGCTCTGTAACCACGGAGCTCAGCCATCTAAGAAAAGACAAGAATTCATGAAAACTGAGCCCAAATAGACAAAAGTAGCCCAACGCTTTGGGCAGAACATTTAAACCTGGCTTGACTTTTGGGCTTTCATCTGGATCCATTCACAGACTGGGCAGGGGTCTAGCCCAGGAAGCATTTAGATGCTTCCTTGCGGGATTATTCCATATACTGACGGGCCTGCCTTAGGTGGATACACTTCCTACTCTGAAAAGAAAAGAAAATGTTAAAAATTGGAATGAATGTTAAACGTCTACATGCTCAGTCCTGGAAGGTGCCACGTGCTGGTGAAGTCTGTGCCCCAGGAACAAGGACCTCTGTGTCCCAAAGACAAAGTGGTCCGTTCTGCAAGCTCAGGCTTGTCTCAGCTCTGCCATACGAGGTTCTTCAGACAGGGAGTCAGCATGAGAACTGTGCCCTCCGGGTGAAAGGTCGCACACCTAAATGGCCAGATCTCCCCCACACTGGGCTGGAACCAGAAAAGATGGGTGTTTACGCCGTGAACCCCCACTTTGCCAAGGGCTTTGCCCTTCTCCAGTGCAGACCGCCGAGGAGCGGCTGATCCACTCTCTGACACTTCCGACACTAACAGCGACAATTCGAAATGGCCTGAGCCCCAGGGTAGGGTGCACTTGCTCAGCCACCTCACTCCCTGTCACTTCTGCCCAGGCACACACTCCCACAGCCACCATGGCGCTACCTTCTCCTTCTAGTTCCCAGTGCTGAGTGTCACTCGGTAATAAACATAAGAACAAAAAAGACAGAGGGCGTCTGGGACAGGGCCCTGGCTGAGGTTGTGTGGGCATCAGCCATGGGCCCAGGCTTAACCAGAGTAAAGACTGAGAATTTCGATGACTCGGGTGGGTGAGAACTCCAAGCCTTGTGATGGTGGAGGGGATAGTCGGCATATCTCTGGAGAGGGCAGGCTCCTTTTGTCACCGACTCCCTGTCTAGGGCCTCGGGTATACTCCAGAGCTGAGCCCGGATCCATCCCCAGCCCTTCTATTTCCTCAGCTCCCCCTTCCTGAAACTCTGCACCCCTAGTTCCTGCCTGGTACCCTTGCTATGAGAAACCCAAGGAAGTGGTACCGCAGTAGAGGCAAAGACAAAGGCTGGTGGCCTAAGACTGCAAGCCTGGTTCTGTGAGCCCTCACACAGGAGCCTGTGAGGACGGAGCGGCCCTCCAGGACAGCATCAGAGCAACCGCGGTGGCATCATGCAGAGACTGACTACGCACCTCAGATGGCATAACCCCGGCTCCCCTCCTCGCTGCTGGCATCCTGCTCCCAGCTCACACCAGCCAAGATGTGCTGGGCCCAGACCTGTCATCTTGTCATAGGTCATGAAACCAAGTACCTGCTGCTGTGATTATGAAAGTCATTCCTTTCACAAAAGAGAATAAGGTTCAGATTTCCATAACTTGTTCAAATGACAACAGACCAGGGTTTAGCTCATTAACTGCCTAAACATAAATAAAAGTTTGCAAGTCCCTAGTAAATTGTTTGCTCCTGGTTCTCACACACACACACACACACACACACACACACACACACACACACACACACAGTCTTGTGTACTCAGCATGGGGAGCAAAGAAGAAAATACATTTTCCAGAGGAATGGACTTATTTCACCCCCTTAAAATTCTGCAGCTTGGGTCAGGACAAATAAAGAGAAAATGACTGGAGTATCTAAGCAGGCCCTCTGGTCCTGAGCTCGGCGGGAGACAAGCAGCGAAAGAGCAGATACAGGCGGCTGCCCCATTTCTTTGCTAACATCACCACCTACAGGGATGGCTGTGAACAGGGTGGCTCAGGGTGGCCCCAGAGCCCTACAAGAAAAACCACCTTCAGAACAATTGCAGCACATTTTTTTTCGACTTCCTGTTTATTAGTATTTTATCTAAGAGCAGAGCAAAAGTCTGTATAAACAGGAGAAAGAAAACAAAGCACGCACTACAGTGCACTCACAAAGCATCCTTCCAAATGCTACCTAATTTTGGTTTTTTAAAAATTGAACCCACTTCAAGTCTTTAAATGTCTTTGGTGACAGAGGGTAAGGTGAAATAAGGAGATTCATCATTTTTTTTAAATTGCATATGCATATATATTTTTTTAATTTTGAGTGGGCTTGTGTTCTGCACATCTGCATGACAGTATTCATGTCTACTGGGGAAAAGTCCGTATTTTATCAGCAGGATTTTGCGTTTTGTTAGACGTGCCCACAAAAGCAATGAAAATACAAGTCTCTCGTAACATCTGTTGCTGAGGTGGTTGTGTTGGAGGAGAATGAGGAGGTGAAGGGCATTCCCAGACTGAGGGAGACAAAGGGCTGTCCCCTGCATTTCTCTTCGTGGTAACAGGACCCCGGCTTGGGTCACTCCAACCGAGACAGGAGGCCATTGCTGAATCACAGGTGACTTCTGTGAATCCCACCCTTTTTCCTTAACCTGACCCCACATTATTGTCTGGGCTTTTTCCCTCCCCACACTTTCTACAAAGCTCTGAGACTGAAGTAACAGTGACTGACTGGCCACAGAATTTACAACTCGATGGCCTCATGTCTCTGGAGTGTACCGTCTGTCTTTGTGGATCTGTGTCCATCAGAGGCCCAGCTCCACGGAATCCTTCCCTATTTTCCTCTTGTCCTAAACGTCACAGAGTCTCTTATTTTGAATAATTCTAATATTATGTCTTCTGTACTCAGGGAACTGCCCGAGATTTTTTTCTATGTGCCAATTATCAGGAATTTTATGGTCACTTACCCTCCATTTCGGGTTCTTTTGTGACATTAGCATTACGGCCTTGCCTAGGTATTCCTGACACCCATAACCTCGCTCATGTGACAATGAGGACAAATGAGAAGAGGTCTCCTCTTGCACAGGGTCACAAGATGTATGACTGGCAAACAGGATGACCTTTACACGCTACATTTCCGCTGGGGGAGGACTTACTCCTTGGGCCCAGAGAAGGCAAAACATTTCATCAGTATCGGAAAGTGTTTTTGAAGCAATTTATTGGCTCTAGCTGAACAACACGCAGACAAAAATCAGAAAGACAAACTCCTGCGTCTGCTTCACCAACAGAAAATGTGGATGTATCACTTGGGAAAGTCCTCCACAAACACGAGAGACAGCTCTCTGGGCCAGTGGCGAAGGAGCTGGACACCTGGCACCAGGAGCCATGGTGGCAGGGATGGAGGTGGGAGAAGCAAGGGCAGACAGTCTGTGCATAGGAGCTGCCTTACCTCCAGCTTCACACGGGGCTCGGGAATAATGGACAGGATGCTCGATCTATGAGGGACTACCTTGGAAGCCACTGAGGCCCCAGCCAGCCTCCAAAGTGGTAGCTGCTGTGATAAGTGATGCATCATTAGTGGCCACTTGTAAATCAAGAAATGGCTCCTTTGGCTCCCCAATAAGCTTGCATTTAGCAAGTCACCTGTGTCACTGAGTAACACCACTGAATGTCTGTGGTTTGCTTCCCTGCGGCCCATTCCGACCTCCAGGAGTGGAGTGGAGATAAACCCGGCAGCACACCGCAGCCCTGTCCCCAGTGACTGGCTCAGGGGTAGACACACGACCTCAGCTCATCCAAACAGACTGACTCTCAGCACTTTGCAGGGAATGCTGGGACAAAAGCTCTTTTCTGCTGGATTCAGATGGGGAAGGGCTGGTGGCAGCCACCTTGAAACCATGAGTCCTTGAGTCTCTTTGAGAAGAGAGTCAAAATAGAAAATGAGCCACAGGACGTAGAAGGAGACTGAGCTGTCTTGACTTCCTATGGGCGGTGTCCGTGCCAACCCCATTCTGAGATTGTTTTCTTACATGAGATGATGGCAAGTTCTGGATTTGGCTTGCGCCACTCTGAGCTGGGCTTTCTGTCACTTCTAACCAAAAGACTCCCAAATAAATCAGAAATGCCTCTGCAATCCTAGGCTATCCTCCCCTAGTGAGGAGGGTCCACAGAGCGTGAGCCCTTTGCGATGTTCCTGGTGTCATTCAAAGCTCATCTCACTTAACCAGACACAGAAATGTGCCCCAGAAGGCCCCATAAAACCCAGCAGAGAGCAGTTCTGTTAGTGCCTCCGCCCTCAGCGACATGACACCCTGCTCAGTGATGGCCCCCAGCCGCCCAGGGCCCCTCAGAGAACCCCGTCCAGATGCACAACAATTATAAAGGGAAGTAAAGCAGACGTGAACACACATGGAAGATAATAGATGACCAGGTGCAGTGGTTTGTTGAAAGAGAGAAGGCCAAGGAATGGCAAGGGACTAGCTGCTACCATCGTTAGACTTCTATTTTCAGCATGTTTTCTCATTAACCATTTTGTAAAGCGCTCATCCCCTCTGCCCCAGGAATTTTATTTCCTTTTAGGCCCAACATTCTTGGCTATGGAATCTAACCAAGTAGGAGAGAAGATAACACTTGATGAGCTCAACACATAAAGACTCTTGGTTTTCATTTTATAGTAAATCGTGCTTATAGGTTTCTTGGCATCACTGCTTTCTCACTGAGGTTCGGAGTAGCTCAGTATAATAAGGGCTTTCAGAGGCGCTCACACATTCCAAACTCTGAAATGACGAGAAATGAGAATCCCGCTCCTATCAAACGACGTATCTTTCAAATGTTCTTGATACTGTACCCCATGATCTGCTTCGCAGACATAATCCAAATTAGAAGGGCATCTGCTGAGGCTTGACATTTGCCCTCTCCTGGGCTTGTTTTCATTCATCATCATGCAGCCCTGAGTGTCCACAGAAAGGGCCGTGACATTGAACCCAGAGTCTAATGTGACACCAAGATCCACCTGAGCCAAAGATCAGGGAAAGAACCCACACTAACCTACCACTGACGGTGGCTAAAGAGCTGAAGAAAGCGAGTGGCACTAACTCCAGTGGCCGAGTCAGACCGGGCCCCCACCAGGCCCGGAGGCTGTCCCCCACGGCTGCCCGTGGGCCTCGCGTTCCTGGCCTCTTTGGTCTATGAATGGATTCTGATCCTGGACACTTCAGTTCAGGCTCTCTTCAGTTCCCAGGGAAATATCAGGCGTGCCACACTCCCTGGCTGCAAGCCTCTGTTTGGTTCTGGGATATACCCCGTCCCGCGGAAATCTCAACCCCCAGCGCCCCATGCTCATCCCCTCCCCTGGTGGAACTAACTCCGTGAGCGTGGACTCTGAATCTTTGGGGACTAGACTGTCCTCTCCCACTTCACGTGTGAAGAGAGCTGCTCTCTGTCCAATCAGGTCAGAGCCTGTGGTCTGGTCTCCAGACAGATTCCAGCTTCCTGGCCCACCAGGGTCCACCTGCCCCTCCAGGAGAGAACCCTGGTGTTAATAGGAAGGAAGAAGTCCCTTCTCTCGCCAGTGCTGTCGGGCGTCTGTCTACCAGCCTTCCGCCAAGCCTCCCTCTGGTTTCCAGTCCTGGGTCCTCTCGTTGGCTCAGCTCTCAGGGCTGGCCCTACCAGTCCCCTCCAGCATGCTTTGGCCACGGGGGTCCCCTGTGTCCCCAACACTGAATTCAAATTCTCTGCCCAGGGTGAGAAAGACTCCATGGCTTGTTTCCATCCCAGCTAGCAACATTGTTCCCCTCCCACCCATCTGTCTATGATTTTATTCAAAAAATACATCGGGCGCTCGTATCGTGTGCTCGAACTACCATAACGAGGCACCATGCACCAGGGGCTTAACCAGCAGAAACTGATTTTCTCATTCTGGACTCTCACAAGGCTGAGATCAAGGTGTTGGCAAGTTTAGCTTCTTCTGAGGACTCTCTCCTTGGCTGTTAATGGCTGCCTTCTCTCTGTGCCCTCACGCGGTTGTTCCTATATATGTGTCTGTGTCCTAATCCCCTCCTCTTATGAGGACATTGGTCATACTGGGTTAGCACATATGCAAACGACCTTATCGTGACTTAATTATCTCTTTACAGGCCCTTTCTCCGAACGCAGTCCCGTTTTATCCACGGGTTTGTTTTCTGTGACTTCAGTAACCTATGGTCCATCTGATGTCCAAAAATAGTAAATAAAAGTTCCAGAAATGGACAACTCACAAGCTTTAAACTGCACCATTCTGAGTGGTGTGATGAAATCTCACAATGTCCTGTTCCACCCCCTTCAAAACAGGGATTGTCACTTTGTCCCCATATCCACCCTGTACCTGCTTGCCAACCGCTAGTCACCTTAGAACCGTCACGGTGGCACTGCTTGTGCTCGAGTCGCCCCATGTTACTTAGTGACAGCCTCAAAGCACAAGAACAGTGATGCTGGCAGTTCAGATATGCCAACACGAAGCCACAGGTGCTTTCTTTAAATGAAAATGTACGTGTGTCTAGGAGAGAACAGTGTATGTAGGGTTGGTACTGCCTGCAATTTCCGGCATCTGCTGGGGGTCTTGGAATGTTTTCCCCGTGGATAAGGGGGCCACTGCACTGGGGTTAGGACTGCAGCAAACTTGGAGTGGGACACAATTGTGCACATCACAAGCACCAGTGAGATGCCGTGGTACAAGACTAGGCGTGGCAGGCGCCAAACCAATCCTTGGTTTTCGACCTAAAAGCCACTGGAGAGCAGGAGAGCCTCTGGCTTCGGCACAGCTTGTCTCTGTGTCTTTCAGGCCAAGTCTGCCGAAGTCTGAGGGCTCCAAGATGTGATTTGTCACAGCTCACTGGGAGGCTGTCTAGTTCCAGCAGTGACAGCCCGTCAGCACACCCTGAGGAAAGTCTCCCGAGTGTGGTGACCTTACGTGAGGCCTAGTTTATGTGTGCGAAGTGACACGTTCCTGTGTGGGGCAGGAATGGCTTCCTCGCCAGCCTTAACCACGTAACATGGGAGAGACATCTAGCGGATGAAAAACAACCAGGGTCCTTTAAACACAGTGATCTTCAGGTGCGACCCTTTCTGGCTGAGCTAAACACCAGCTCCTCCTTGAAGGTCCCCGACACCACAGACACAGTCCTCCAGGCTCTTCTCTGTACCCCCAAGTGTATCGATCACAGTGTGGCTTAGTGACGTGTGCGCTCTGGAAGCCCTGACAGTCTGGCTTCAAAGCCAGGCCCTGCCGCCACCTGCTGTGTGGCCCACCTGCTGTGCTCTCATCTGTAAAACAGGGATCACATAGGACCCCACTTGCGGAGTGTGTGAGGTGAAATGAGATCAGACCACCCTCATGAGTAACTGGGCCAGAGCCTGGCACGCATTTGGCCCTCAGGAAGTGGAGGTGTCAATGCCACGTTATCTTTCACAAGTGTCTGCCCTTCCAAACTGTGAGCTCCCCAAGGACAAGGTCGCTAGCCTTTCGGGTGGCATGGTGCCTGGTCATAACCCCCCAGGTAATGTTTGTGGAAATAGACACATGTAATAAGCCATGTAATAATAGGTTTAAAAACTGGTTTTTCCTTCTCATTACAAAATGCAACCAGAAAAATAAGACAGACCAGTTAAAAATGTTATGTTAACCAAAGAAAGTCACCCCCTCCCCACCCTGCTGCTGTCTTCCAGCCTCATCCATAGGTTTCCAGTGTAAACAACCCAAAAATGCTTGATAGAATTACATGCGTGCGAATTTTTTTCTCTTCCATGTTCCATAAAACAAATACTTTAAAATAAAAAGTGGAATGTGAACGCCACACTCATCATAGTAGAATAGAAAGTAGTCCTATCGTGTTCATCCCGGGGCCAAGTGAACAGTGACCAATATTGGTCGCTGACAATTCCCGGAGGGCACCGCACTGGCAGCACACTGTCACCTCCTCACGGCCCTCGGGTCCAGTGACGAGGCCAGTTTCAGGGCTAGTGCACTCGCCTTCTGAGCCTGAGTCACCCCCTACACACACACTATGATAGTAGCTATATTTTTATTACCTGGTAGTTTTTAAAATACATGTAAAACCTGTATATTATTTGCATGAAATGAGCTCCTATGTCATAGAACCTAAGTCCAGAGTCATTAGCTACTGAGTAAGTTGCAGTGGCTAATGGAGTGCAGATGGAATCCGGAGTCCCTGCAAATGGCCCGAGTTCACAGCCTCCAGGGTGGGGAGAATGTTCCAGAACATGCCCTTTGTCTGCCATCAAGGAGACGAGCCAACCGCTGGCCGAAGACAACAGGAAGGAACACAGCTGCAAAAGGCGTCTCCCAGGAGCGTGTCTTCTTTACAGTGGAACAGCCGGGACTGAGAGCAAGCCCTCCCCAACTCAGAAACTCTCGGGGTTATCCCCCCAAGGCACTCTGTCACTTCAGGCTCAGTGGGCCACACATGACAAAACTATAAGCTCGCGTGCCCGTCAGGTTCCCATCAGCAGAAAGGCCTTACAGCACCTCAGGGGGAAAAGTCCGCAGGGGAAGGCGGGGTCCCCAGGCTCTAGCGCGGCTCCCAGACTCCGTGGTGTCCTGGGGAGGGAGCACGGGCCACACTGGCCTCGAGTGTTAGGCTGTGGAGCTGTCATGCTGACTCAGACCCGACTCTCAGGGGAAGCAGCAGCAACTCTTTCAAAGTGATTGAGCCTCTTTTCTGACTTCCCCTGTTGTACGTGAGGAGACCGACCAGCCAGGCCCGAAGGTGCAGCCGGAGGGAAGGGAGCAGGGAGCAGGGAGCACACAGGCCTGGGCTCCGGGCGGGAGGCTGACTCCGTGCACACTCACCCCCACCCCTGCCCTCCACCTGGCTGTCCCCCTGCCGGCGGGCACCGCGTGCCCACGGGGGCGTCCGTGGGCGACAGTGACGCGGGGAGCCCAGGCCGCACCCACGCGCCGGTTTCAGTTTCACCGACATGCAAATGCCTTCCTGAGCCTCGGCGCCCCACCCAGCCTCGCAGTCTCGCTGCCCCGCGCCCGCCGGGGCGCCCCCAGCCCACCCAGGCCCGCGCCGCACACTGGGGGGAAAACGCCCGGGTGCAACTTTGACACAAGCTTCTCCTTTCCGAGGGCCAATCCCAGTACAAAGCGATGAGTTAGCAGTGGGGCCGGGGCACAGCAGAGGCGCACTCCCAGCTCCGACCGAGCCTGGAGCGGCCCAGGGGCCACCCACCGCCACCCGAGGCAGGGGTCTGCTGTGGAGGTCTGGCCCCTGCAGGGGGTCAAGGGCTGAAAGGCCCCGCGCCTTCAGGCGCCTCCTGGGGTTTCGGAAAACAAAAGTCTGGTTTATATTCAAGTCACATTCTAGAAAATGAGGAGGATAATCCTTTTTATCTTCCTTGTGGGTGATTCATTAGGGATTTAACTCAAGTTTTTTGAGGTAACATCCACTCAGACAAAAATCCCCAACCAGGGTGTCAGTAGGACTTGGGGGCGGGGGAGGGCAGACTGCCAAAAGGCATGCCTTCTTGTACTCTTGTGTTAAATAAATGATTCGGGGATCTGTTAATGTGAGTTTGGGGTCAGAATAATGCTTTAAGGTAGAATCAATGTGATTTCACCCATGAGACTCATACTCTGGGTGAATGATGTTGAATGTTTTCCTAAACGATGCCCAGGGCTCTCCTCTGCAGAGACACGGAGTAGGTTTGCAGAACCCTCACTTCTGTTTCCTCACAGACCTGCGTCCTTGGGCCACTGATACTCGGTTTCGTTTTCAAGGTGTGTTTATGGGTGTGGGAAGCTCACAGCTGCAGTGAGGTAGGACTGATGACTCTATAGATTATCCCAAGTGCAAAAAAGTCTAGTTCATTTATAAAAAACTTTAAAAATAATTATAAGGGGGGCACTTCTATAAGACAAAAACTGCCAAAGAACAGACACTTCTCGGATAGCCCCAAGCTGAAAGGAACCCCCTAGTGACTTGTCACCAACTAAAGCTGAGTCTGACCATGGCTGAGAGGTGTGCCCTCCTGCCTTCACTGTGAGACAACCACAGGTGACAGATGAGGCCTGTGCTTCCTTGGAGGGACTCTGAGCAAACCCAGAGGCCATTCCTGCCTCTGTGAGAGGTCATGGGCACGAGGCCAGGTGCAGGACACCTGTGGCTGCACAGCTGACATGCCCAGTGTATCCACTAATCCCTGCCAGGCGCTGAGCGCCCGAGTGCCCCCATGGGTCAGGTTTGAAACCAGGAGACGCCACCACCGCAGGGGATCAAACCAAGGCTTTGGAGAACTTAGGGAACTTGTTGCAGTTGGGAAAAAGCCAGAACTCAAGGCATTTGTTTTGGGCCCCTGCATGCCATTCGCCTTTAAAGGAACAAAACAACCAGATGTACAAGTTCTGCCCAACTTCTGACCACCATTTACTTAAGAACGCATTCGCCATGCACAGGTGGACTTCTGGCTGTCCGTCCTCCTGGCCTATGGGTTAGTCTGTGCTGTGAGACCGACAGTCTCGTCTCCGTACACCAGAACCATGTGCTCCAACAGCTGATGTCTGGGGGGGAAGTGGATCTTGCCTCAGGTCTCACTCTAGTGTCCTGGCCTGCAGAGAGCCTTTGGGGAGAACATGGGACTTGGGGTCTCCTTCCCACTCTGCTGGGGACCCCTGTCCTCTCCTTTTCCTTCCCTCTGAGGAGCTTGGAGATTGTCCCGCCACCACTGTGGGCTGAGGAACAGAAAAAGGGCCCTTTGCAGCCCCGTGGGGACATCAGTGGTCTTCATGTAAACGTCACTAAACATTGCTGGTGTTCAGTTATGGGACCGTCAGTTCTCCCAGTCCCAAAGTCCCCCAAGGGAGGATGAAGGAGCCTTTGCTGAATGCTGGGGGGCCATCCCTGGGACCTGCCCTCTGTAAGTGAGTGTGTCTGAGTCCAGGCCCAGCCAACAACCTGCTCTCAAGGTGGGAAAAGCCTTCACAGGGATTCCCAGTAGCCCAGCCGGTCAGGGTCACCTGGACAGCTCGGCTGTGGTAGGAAATGATTTGCTACCAAGCCAGCAGAAAAGGTCCAATAGATTCGGACTTCATTTTTTGTGATTGGGAAGATATTTCAGAATCTTACACCAGAGACTGCCAGAAAAAAAAAAAATCAATCACTGAAGACAGAAACAATTAAACAGAGCTGTCTGCGATGCCCTCCTCACCTCTGCCAAGGTGGATTCCGAACATGTCTGGGGCGACTGTGATAGGCTTTAAAGGGGAGGAAGAGATAAAAGTTGGAGCAAACCAAAGAAGGCTCAACTGCCAACTGCCTAAGAAGAAAGAGAGGACCAGAGGGTGTGGTGGCGGGAAAGGGAGACATGGGGTGAGGCTGGGCCAGTGGAGGACCCTGTGCCGGGGACATAATGAGGTGAAGCTGCAGGAGAGGACACGGCAGTCGATGTCCCCTTACCTCTCAGTGCATACAGGGGCTTGGAGCCCGCTTGGGGTCAAGCCTCAGCCTGGGCACCCGACCCTGGCTTTTGTGGCCATTTTTCAATCACTGTCAATACAAGTCGATTAGGCAATTTCACCACCTGACACAAATTCCCGTTTTTTAGTAGAAAGTTAAACTGGAGCATTCAGAATAATTTTGCCTCAAATGAGTCTTTAGGAGTGTAAGTGTATTTCCACCCAGGTATGTATTTGCAGACCTGTATGCAAGCACAACCATGCAAATCAATGCTACCTGTATACACGATCCAGTGGCTGTACTGGCTACGTGATCTCAGAAAGTCAAGAGTAAGGAGTGTGCTGGCCAGGACGGACTGGGCCATGCCGTAGCTTAGCAGCTTATCCCAACAAGGCTCCATCTGACACCTGCACTGCACATCCCACACCTCATTATCTTGCCAAAGCAATTATTAGAGTCAGGCAAACCTTCAAAAAGGCTGGACAGTTATACTCCAACATGTGTTTGCTAGAGAAGACAGAGGACGCTGCAGGCCACACTAGAGAAGGGGTGACAGGTGGAGACAGGGAGACAGCAGCCCAGAGACCCCAGGAGGACCAGGTCTGAAGGGCTGAGCCGCCCTTTCTGAGCCCACTGGCACTAAGCGTTCACTGTGAATCTTCGCACCCAAACCTCACAACCAGCCTGGGAGGTGAACACCATTAAAACCCCATCACAAATGAGAAAAATGAGGCACAGAACGGTTAAAATTTTTGCCCAAGAGCCAATGACACCCAAAAGGCAGATTTTAGACTCCGACCCAGGGCTTTCTGAGCCCAGGCCTGGCTGCTGTCCCCGCTCGCTGCTTTCAACAAAGTGGGCTCCAGCAAGGTGTGCCCTGGGGATGGACAGCTCAGGAGGGCTCAGTGGTGTCAAACGTTAAGTTGTCCCTGTGAGAAGCAAGACTGGTGACCACAGAGACACCATCGCCATGCTGAGGCTAACGGGAAGGGCAGGAAGACAGCGCGAAGAGCAGGTGGCAGGGAGGTGGTGCTCACGTGTCAAGGAGCTCAGTCTGCGTTCCTACCAGGAGCTGGACAGCACCCTGGGATACACCTTCTGGAGGGGCCCACCTCGCTGGGCCTCCGGAGACGGAGAGCTTAACTGTGGGAGGGAGAAGGATACTCGGCTGCATTCTCCATGCTCCCTGTCCCCACACGGTCATGCTAAACAGGGCTGCAGTCAGCAGAGTTCTTCAGGGAAATAGGCCAGTGGAGAGGGAGGAGGAGAGCTTTGCCTGAGGGGATCGGCGTGTACAGTCGTGGAGGCCTGGCCAGCCAGGTGCTGCGGGGCCAGCCGGCAGGCTCAAGACCCTGGGAGAGTTGCGTTCAAAGGCCGTCTGCTGGCAAAATTTCTGCTTCTTTGAAGGACCTTAATCTTTTTCTCTTCCAGCTTTCAACTGATTATATGAGACCCACCCGTGATGAAGGGTCATCTGCTTTACTCGGTGTCCGCAGATTTAGATGTTAGCTTCATTGAAAAAATGCCTTTACAGAAGTATCTAGAATAATGTTTGGCACATATCTGGGCACTGTGACCTAGCCAAATAAACACATAGAATTAAGCATCACATGGATGATGAGCAGCACAGGAGGCAACTGAGGGCAAGGGTGGGGGTGATAATGGATGGAGAAAGCAGGTCCTGACTCCCACCTCGGTGACCTGCAGCCCAGCCCGGCTCTTAGAGCCACCACACTGGGCTTCTCGTGTGCTCAGAAGGCATGACGGTTCTGATGACTACAAAGGGCAAAAAGTGACTCCATAAACCCCGAACCTTATGTTGGCCCCTGATAGGTTCTGAAATGCCAAAAATAATGCTTTCTTGGAAAGGAACGGAGAGCCCAGGAGCTGGTAGGTGAGCATGATCAGTCCCATCTAGCTGGTCTCACTTTCACAGGGCATGGTCTCAAGATAGGTCAAGGAAATACAGGGAGCAGTGGATCTGGACTTTACCTGGGCATGCAGAAAGAAGTGCCAGAGGTCAAGGTGGGAAAATACGTCCACTAACAAGGTTAGTGATTCCGCATTTGCTTGGCTGACCCAAGAAATCCAATGGTGTCCCCTGGAGAGCCATCTCTCTTTGGTCACGCTCCAGGCCGCCTTCCTCAGCCATCCTGTCCACCCCTTCTCAGTGGCATGACAACACCAGTCAGTGTGTTTGTCAGTGTGTCCTGGGAGGACGGTGCACACACTGACTCACAAACAACACCGGCAGACTGACAGGGTCAGGCTATGGCTTAAATGTTCCAAAACAGAGTTGAATAATGGTAGTATGCGGTTGTGTACCTTTGGGTGCAAAAAACCCTAATTCCAAAAATTTAGAGTAGAAGAAACTTAGCTTTTATAGCATAAATTAATGAGGAAAAAGTTGCACAGGCTTTTATTAATACAAATGCAATACTAACAGAAGTGTAGCCTGGCCACCAGCTACGCGAAGGGCTGCAAGGAGCCTAGAAGGGCCCTGTGACGTGGGAGGTGGGGGCCATCTACTCTGGGCTGGTCAGACCTTTCCTGAAGCATCTTGCTTCTTTCTAAGATCCACAGGTTTGATAGGATGGCAGTAGCTGAGAGCATTCGGGGGAAGTGAGGTGACGTGTGTTAGGGATGAAGTAGTGGAAGGAACTCTGGACTTGGGACTCTCAGAGGGACATAGGAACAGATGGCTTGAACTGTACCAAGCCTCAGGATGTGAGCCAGGAGTCGGCAAATGTCCAATAAACAGACTGGATCAATGAAAACCAGAATTTCTCTGCCATTAGGGGACGCCTGGAATCTGGTCACTGTAGGAGACATGTCAGAGCAGAGTCTAGAATACAGCAGGGTTGTGCAAGAGGGTCATTGGGTCCTCTCTAACCCTGAAAGGACATCTAAGAAAGGGACAACAGCTTCGTGAGATGCCACAACAGTGCAAGGTAAGTAAAGGGATGACAATTGACATCCCTACTTGGCACCGAACTCTGTGGAAGTTTCACATTTGAGGTCGGTAGCCACCTTTGTTACCATGTACTCCACCCCACAGTTGGATGCTGAGCCCGTGGGATGCACGTTGAAGCATCCTGACTCCCCTGACTGGTAAGTGGAGAGCTGGGAATCCCAGCGCTGCTCTGTGGGCTCCAGTGAGAAAGAACCAGTGCTCCCCAGGGAAGGGTCAAATGCATTATCGTAAGCATCAGTAGAAGTTGGAGGGATACTTAGGCTGTTCACTCGGCTACCTTCGCCCCAATCAGTTCCTATGTGAATGGAGTATATGGAGAAATTAAGGTCAAAAACTGCAAAGTGAAATAAATAAAACCCATAAATCCAGGCAGAATACAGGCCAAAAGCACCACCAAAGACAGCTGACCCTTCGGAGGACGGACACGTGCAATTGGAACTTGAAAGCTGCATGGAAAAGGCCAGTGGAAGGCGGGCCAGCTGGACACCAACCCCTCTGCCCTCAGAGATGCCTTAGGTGCAGGGAGTGCAGCTGTGAGAGGGAGGCGGGTCCAGAGTGTCACTCGGTATCAGAGCGGGAAGTAAGACTGGTCAGAGGCCAGGCCAACCACAAGCGCTGCCTTGGTCAGGGGACCGAGTGGACAGGCTATTCCGCCCGCAGCATGGCCCCTATTAACGGGAATAAACTGGGAGCTCCCACAAACATGAGAGTCATCTCACCTGCTTGCATTTGGCCAGAGATCAGGATCTGCAGAAATGAAGGTGGACTATTTGAAACCAGAAAGGGATGTGATGCTGCAGCTTGCAAAAATGGGAACTGAGAGCTACCGGATCCAAAGCTGGGAAGCCAGCCATGAAGATGCGAGGCTAAGTCCGCCTCGCCTTCAGAGTCAAGCACCGTGATGTCCGCTGGTTGGACACTTCACCCAGCTAGTCACTGCGGAACCCATCTGCTGATGACACAGATACACGGAAGGGAGTCTTGTAAATAAACGCATTACTGGAAATAAATTGTCGTGGGCTGAATTGTGTCCCCCTAAGATTTACATGTTGAATCCTAACCGCAGGAATCCAAAACAGGACTGTATTTATAGACTGGGCCTTTAAATGGGTAATGAAGTTACTACCATCGGGGTAGGCCTTCACCCACTGCAACTGATATCCTTATAAGAAGAGAAGACTAGGCCGTGTGACATAGACCGACAGAGATGACCATCAGAGGAGACGGCAAGAAGCCGCCAAGTGCAATCCAAGGAGAAAGGCCTCCAAAGGAACCAAACCTCCCAACATCCTGATTGAGACTTCCAGCCTCCAGAACTGGCAGCGGACACGTTCCTGTTGTCTGAACTGCCCCGGCTGTGGCATCTTGTTATGCTCCCCCCTCCCCACCAGCAACGAATGCACATGTCAAAACCACTCGGGCTTTTCGGCGTGGTTACGACCGGGTGTGAGTCGTCCAGGTTCTCTCTGCCCTGGGCCGTCAGACACAACTGCAGCAGCCCCAGCCTGCGGGTGCTGAGAGGGCCCTCGACCACCACAGTCCCAACCAACATGCGAACCCTGATTTCACCAAGCTGAGCACTACTGTCCTCCCCGTGGAATCCTAAATGATAAGGGAAATGGTACAGAGCCAAGACTTTATGACGGCCCAGCAGCATGTGTGTGCACACACGCACACCCCCGCAGAGTAGCTGGAGACAAGCCACTGAATCCAGGTTGAGCCTGTAACAAGTCTGTGATGGTGAAAAAAGGCACCCAGCACGACAAAGGGACAGAGCCCGGGGGGAAAGTTTGGAGCTTTATTAATGCTGTAAAGTTCGGCCAATAAAAAGCAGTCCAACAGACCTGGCTCCGTAAAGCAAGGAGACTTTCTTGCTCTTTGGAACCAGCAGAATTCAGCACTCACGCGTCTGCCTGTCCCGGAACCGTGGCTTTCCCCAGCATTGCAGTCGTCAGTAAAGGGCTCCGTGCATGATTCAAACAAGCCCTGCGGTTTAGACGTCACCATTTTCCCGCTTACGTTTCAGTTCTGAAGCATTTCTTTTGGAACAGCTTTTCGGGCCCACGGTGCACGCCATGGATGCATAGTAGAGGGACAAATTGTGGCGGGGTCACAGCGGGGACAGAGAGTTAGTCTCGCTCTGGCTTCTGTCGGGCTCCGGTTTAACCCCTTAAAGGAACCTCAGCCGGGTTTCAAGCAATATCAACCCTGGAAGAAGTGTCTGTCCTGACATCTTTGCCATAAGGGATATATTTATGTCACAGCAGAGCTGAGCAGAGCAAAGCCACCTTTCCTACTGAGCTGTGACCCTCTATCGCTGCAATCATTTGCCAGAAAGACACTCCCAATGCCCCCTCACGAACACAGCCTGGGCTTGCCCACCTCCACGCCTTTGTACCTGGAGCTGTGTCACCACCACCTCCAAACACACCTGGCTCCCCGGACGTGGGAGCGAGTCCAGGTCAGCCCCTCCCCACCTCAGCTCACGTGGCCCCGTCCCGTGTCCCTTCCTCCCCATGTCCTCATCTCTCAGATGTCACTCTTCCAAGCTGGTAAGCTGTCCCGACCAGGATTCCTTTCTTGTTCGTGGCTGCACCCTGTCTATGCCTACAGTGTGCATTAAAACATCTGTGGTTTTCCACTTCATTCAGGTCTCAAGACTTCCTCATCGCACTGCGAGATGCTTCTCTGAGAGGGCTGTGTTCTCGATCATCTAAGACAACAGCCACATCTGCCCTTCCAGGTACTAAACACCTTCCGGTCTGCCACGGTTACATACCGGGATGGAGAGATTAGAATCTCACAGGCCAAATGTCTGCGTCTCAGGGCACACGTGAACGTGTGCACGGGCGGAGGCTGTAAGGGCGGGGTGTGCAGAGGGCAGAGGCTGACCGGGTTTCTCTGGCAGGGCTCTGCAGCTGTTGCAGAGATCCACACATAAACCCCGATGCTAAGCAGCGTCATTTCTCAGATGCTCCCTGTCTCAGGCGCAAATACTGGGCCCCACACCCTGTGACTTCCAAACCACAGGGCTTGTTTGGATTATCATCTTGATTTTTATTAATGACTTCAGTGTGTGACGTCGTGAGCTTCCAGGATGAGTGAACGAACCGTGGACATTGCTGGCTCCATACGGCTCTGACGTTTGCGAGCCAGCACCAACAGGAATGAGCCTTATTCCCTGAGCATTAGCCGGTGGTATCCGGGTTGTAGTGCAGCCAGCAACCTTTAGCTGTCCACCACAGCAGGGCGCCAGCCCATGCTCCCCCCCACCAACACGCACGCACACACACACACACACACACACACACACACACACACACACTTCTCCCAGACACAATGCCATCTCCACATGGACCGCTGGCCAGAGGACCTGGCCACATTGCAGTTCTCAGCTGGGTGTGCCACCACCCAGCAATCCTAACATGCAGGTGTCCCTGTCTGGTTTAGGTGGCTGCTCAGCCAATACACACTTAAGGAAAAACGGGAATTTCTCTGTAATATTCTTAATACTTCCACTTACTGCCCACCCCTCACATGGTCATGGTCACTTCCCTGACCCAGATATACAGATGGGCCAGGTGTGGCTCTCTATTCTGACTTCTTGAAATCTCAGTAGTGACGCAACTCAGCCTGCTCGTGGCTCTTGAGTATCTTCTCTATTGCCCCCTATGGCCTGGGCTACCCCTTCCTGGCCACACTAAGCTTCTGCTATTCTGAGGACACGAAAGGATACGCGTGTCCAGTATGTCTCCACCTTGATTCTCCCACAAAGCTGTTTCCCTAAAGGTGCAATTCGCCAACCTACCTCTACTCAAAACATCTAAGTGGCGTGCAGACACACACATGCACATACAGACATGCAGATACACAGGCACCACGGGCACACGGACTCACAGACTTTTAGCAGAGACTGCCTGCTGGATGCCATTTTGGCTACGTATGAAGCATGGCCAAAGGCTCTGAGAAGTCCCGCAATGAAAAAGAAGCCATTCTCTTGGCTGGCCCTGGATGGCCCAGCCTATCTTTGACTGAGGGTTGTGTGGACACAGTGCTTATTATGGTGGCACTGCTCACCTGTCCCCCTCCGACCCCCGTGCCATCTTTATGGATGTTGACACACTACGGACAACTGACCCACAGGTGGTCAAAGCATAAAAACAGCAGAGCAGTGCCTGCAGCTGCAGGTCCTAGGTGCTCCATTTGATAAGCCATCATGTTGGTGGAGCTACCAGAGTCTAGAAGCCCTGCAGCTCACACTCCCCAGCCCGAGCCCCATCAGCCCTCATTGGCTGGAACCTGACTAGTGACATGCGGAAGGAGAGCCCACCTGGCAGCCCTGGGTGCAAGAGCTGTTGGCAGGGAATGCGGATTGGCATCCTACCCCAGTGCTTTCCTGACAGCTGACCAGTGTTTCCCCGACGTGGGTGCCCGAGCCCACAGTCCAGGTGGTGATGGAACTCCTGAGGTCACACAATGCCATCTGCAAAGGGAAGGCTGGGAGTGGCAGGACATAATGGAGTGGTGAGAGAAGGATCCAGAACACGCCATTCCTCCAGGGAGGGGATAAACCAGGAGGGTTGTCCAGCAGCCCTAGAAGCCTGTGGAGGTGTCTCAAGTGGAGACAGAGAGTCCTCCCACTGCCCTTCAGGGCAAGGGCAAGTCTGAGCATCGATGGCGGTTTGCCTCAGCGTCCTGCAGTGCCCCTCCCTCAGTGGGTCCTGTTAGTACAGAAAATGGCCAAGGACCTGGGTCACGTGGCTGGAGATCCACGTGGCTGGGCAAATTTCACAGAAAATTCCATCCCGGCATCATATTTCTCTAAGCTGCTTTTAGTACGTTTCATGAAGCATAAAGCAGTGAGGGCCAGGCCAAGTCATAGAGGTGCCTCCATTCCATCTCCCAAAGGTGCTGCCATCAGACAGGGCACCCTGGAGCACCACGTTCGGGGACTGCAAGCAACGTCAGGCTCCCAGGAACCAGCTGGAAAATCAGCAGGACCCAGGCCGGCAAGGCACACGGGGGCAAGGTGATGGCGGCCCTCGCTTGAAAGCGGGCAGGAACTCCAGCGGTGACCAGAGCGCTGAAGCACATGGGGGCCTTCTGAGCCTCTGTGCAGGTCCAACACTGTGCCAGACCCATGAGCGACGGTGCCAGGGTCTTGACAGTCTCACCCTAAAGTCTCCCTGGTGGCAGGACAGAAGTCATAGCACCCTGGACAGCCTGGTCGCCCTCTGGACCCCACCCCAGATCCCTCCCCCAGGTCCCCCAGCCAGCTTCGTGGGCCTCTAACCATCCGCTTTGGCTCTACCTTTCTGCTTTGGGGATTGAGTTCTGCGTAGGTGCTTCTACTCCTTGAGGTTATTTTCATTGATCTGCTAGTTTGGGCCCCAGAAAAGTCAGGTTTCCTTTTCTACTTGAGTCACATGTCAACTTTTCACACTTCAGGTCAAGTTTTCTCAATAGGCAGATGCCCATTGGAGCCCGGTTCTCCCAGTGCCCATGCGTCTGCCCGTGGAGGCATGGGCAGCGGCCTTCTCCTGAGCTGATGCCAGCTGGACCCACTAATCCTGAGCCCCTCCCCAAACCTCCTTCTCTGCTCAGCTCTGCTGTCCCCAGACTGTCCGCCCAGCCCAGCCCTGTTTCCATCTTGTGTTTCCTAAAAGTTCCAGCCCTCAGCCTTGATCAGGGCATCTGAAAGACAAAGACGCATGTCAAAGCGCTCAGCTCCACATTCCAGTCAGAATGTCCTAGCTGGTCTGCCTCCTCCAACACCTCCAACAGAAAACTTAGAAACGTAGAATATACTCCCAGTAGGGAAAGCTCACTGCTTAAGGAGTGGTGCCGGGAAAAGCTGTCCATTCAGAGGAAAATTAGATCCTAAATCCCTGTGGAATTGGTATTCCAAACCTCAAAACTAAAGTTACAAAACACCAGGAGAAAAAACTCTGTGAGAATATTTTTGTCATCTGCGGGTGGGTATGAACTTTCTAGGCAAGCCAAAATCGGGGTGTCAGGAAGGTAATAACAGCTCAGACTACATAAAAATTAAATATTTCTGTAAAATGAGATGCATTAAAAAAAAAAAAGTAAAAGGCAACAGACCGAGATAAAATGTTGACAGCATTTCTATCAAAGATTTAGGAACCAGAATGTGGGAGGAGCTTATAGACCCTCCACCATGACAGCAAAAGGAGGAGAAAGGAATCAAGAGCGAGAAAGAAAGAACAAGGAACGGGCAAAAAAAATACAAGCAAGGAATTTATTAATTTGTAATCAATAGGCCACAAACCTCCTCTAAACCAACTCTCCCTGGAACTATCTGCTAGTTTACATATTTGCTTTTAAAATCTCTGGGAGCTGGGTTTAAGCCTTCAGTTCTTTTTCAGAGATGGCTATGGTTTCATCGGACTGATGCCGGCCTCTTAGGCAGGGAGGGCAGGTTGGAAATACGCCCTAAAGGCAGAGCCCTCTGGAGACAGACAGCTGTGCATGGCTGCCAAGGCAGGTGACCACAAAAAAGTCGAGGCAAGAGTGCCGGGAGCCATGCTGCGCTGACATCGAAGGAGAGCCCCGTGCTGCGGGTTCCTCCGTGGCTGCTAACGCGCGCGGAGGAAACGACTGGGAGAGAACCGCGCCTGGAGGGAGCAACAGCACGTGCTCCAACGGCAAACCCCGGCGTCACTCTCCCAGCCTTTCCTGCGAAGGCCCCCCCTGGCATTGTTACTGGAGCCTTCACCCAGACCCCACCCACAGGATACCCCCACCCGGCACACTGGTCACCCTAGGGGGACAAGCCACTCCCCTCCCACAAACATGCAGGATTTTGCCCGGTTTCAAACCACGCTCTCAAATTTACAATAAAGCGAGGGTGCCCAGGCCCTGGGCTATGGACCAGTACCAGCCTGTGGCCTGTTAGGGACTGGGCCACACAGCAGGAGGTGAGGGCAGGAGGACAAGTGGAGCTTCGTCTGTATTCGCAGCGGCTCCCCAGCACTAGCATCGCCGCCTCAGCTCCACCTCCGTTAATCAGGCATCAGATTTCCATGGGAACGCAGGTCCCTTGATGCCAGAAAGGCTGGGGACCTCTGCAGTAAGGGGATTGTTTAAACACTGAGACGCTGAGGCCACTAGGGGGCCCAGTGGAGGATGCGCTCGCTGCCTGCCGGGCATCAGGACATCCCGGCCAGCTCACTGTGCCCGGGGGGCCTCCTGCCGGTCGCCCCTGGGGCCCACGCCGAGGCCAGGCAGGCCCCACCAGCCATCTCCACGCTGGGTCTGGGCCTCCTGCGCCACGCTTGGAAGTCACGTTTCAGGCTCTTGACGGGGAGTCATTGCTGAAGGCAAAACCTGTCACTAAAATAACTTTCCATGAAACTCGGAAAGCAGCCTCTTGACTGTAAATGCCCCAGTGTTATAAGAAACGCCCGTGTTTGTGTGTGGTCACATCTTGTGTAACCGACTCCACCAGGCTTTCGAGGTGAAAACTGCTCTTTTTTGTCATTTCCCAAATCTAACATTCTTTCACTATAATGTGGCAACTTCTCAGTTCTTTAAAGTTCTTTTTTCTCTGAGTTCTCGTGAATTGGCAGTTCCTGTTTTTCTGAACCGCTGGTCGACCCATGCTGCCGTAGGCCCACAGTCGCCCCTGTTCAGTCACTGGGAACTTGGGGAAAAGTCCCTGCAGACAGTTTTACCTCCCACCACGTGGCGCCTCTGCCTGGCTTTGTAACTGCGCAGTGAGGTGAACATCAGAGGCAGGGGAAGGAGTAGGAAGGTGACAGTGTGGTGACAATGGTGACTGTTGTGAGGGTCTTCGTGTGAGGTCACCCTGTCACACCCTCTTGTGGGGTCCATGGCTTAGCCACCGCCGCTGGCTGAGCCCCACAGTCCCAACACGGGGACTCGCATGGAGCAGGATCCTGCCACATACAAAGATGAAACAGGTCTCCCTTTAAAAACAAAAAACAAACAAACAAACAAACAAAAAAAAAAACGCTAGTATAAAGACCAAATCCCAGTTTTGAGTCTCTGTGTTTCTGCAGTTCAAGGACAGTTAAAGTGAGAACATCGTATTCGCTGAAACAAAAGACTGTTTCCTGCCCACAGACTGACCACTTGGCCGTGGGCGGCAGATGTCCCCTGGGTGGCTAGTCTGCGCTGAGCTGGACCTAGGACGGAGACTTTCGGGGGCGGGGGTTGTCACCTGTGGTGTCAGGAAGAGTGTCACTGTATCCAGCCCCTGGAGTCACTGTAAGCGCAGACCACACACAGGAACCGCAACCACAGAAACACGCCATCTCCTATTCTGAAGGCGAGAGTCTGGGGTCAGGCTGTCCCAGGACCGCATTCCCTCTCAGGGCACTGGGGCAGAATCAGTTCTAGGTCTCCCTCCCACCTTCTGGTGGCTCCATGGCTGTAGCAGCTTCTCTCCGGTCCTCATATGGCACTACCCTGTGTGTGCGACTGACTCCAAATGTCCCCTTCTTACGAGGATGCCAGCTGCATTGGGATAGGAATAGGGCCACCCTCCTCCAGTAGGACCTCACCTTAACTCATTCCAGCCGCAATGACCTCATTCTGAATGGTTGTCAGGAGTGGGACATCCTCTTATAAATTTGGGGAGACACATTACCCCGTTACACACATGGAGGCGTAAGGGATGACTCACTTGAGTCTGGATGCTGACTCCCTTCCTCGCCATTTCCTCCCCCAGACTCATCCCCCTGAAGTAAGCCACCTTCCTAACGGCGCAGGCCCTTTGCTTTCTTCCCCATCAGTGTCAATATCTACGCTGGGAAAAGTCAAGCCCGCTCCTCCTGAAACGTGCCTCTCGAAGAGGCGCCTGTCGCCTAAATATTAGATCCATCCTTCCTGCTGCCAGGAGCCCTTTCACAACGAGGCGGACCCGCTCCCTGTGTCTTGGGCAGCAGGCTCAGCTCCCCGCAGTCCTGCAGGAGGTATAAATTAAACCCCCTCGCGCAGACCCAGGCCCCTCCTTCCCACCAGCAGAGCACGAAGCAGCTATGAAAACCGTTGAATCGGTCACTCAGAAAATTCTAGGATGCTCCATTTTCGGAAGCATGAAGAACAGCTCCCACTTCAGTAAGTCTGGCACCTGCCACTGAGAATGGTAGAATTACAGTTGGAAGATTCTAGTAATTTTGGCGACCAGAGGGCAGGCGCTGGCAGGGACGGGTCGGGAGGGGCTGCGTGACTTTACAGGCCAGGTAAGGACTGTGGGAGCAGCCACCGGCCCCTCTCTAGTGACCGTCCCCATTCTGTACAAGTGCCACTGTGATGGACTGAGCCTGGAACACGGAGCAGGCAACGCCCACTCCGATGGAGAGACAGTGACCAGGAACCTCTTGGTTTGCAGTCACCTCCCGTGCGGCTGGGTGGCAGTCTGTGCTCATCTTTTACCTCAACTCTGAGCAGACACTTCTGGGGACTTCAAAGGGACTGCCACACAGACACAGCCCCCGTTCGTCAGGCTCATCTCAGCGGCACCAGCGTGAAAGATATATCTGAAGTGGATCAAATGCGCACAGCCCACAGACTTGGGGACATGACTGTATACAAACAACTAAAACAACACCCAAGACACCAGGGCCTTGCAGCACTGCTGGAACCTCATCGCCAGGCCCCCAGGGTTGGTAGCCGGCACAAAGCTCTGGGTGCTTGGGGCTGGGGGACAGAAACCAAAGATACCTCTCTGACTGCAGACGATATGATGCTTCACACGGTGGCACCAAGGACACTGTAAAGTCTACTGATATTAAAAAATTCAAAAGCAAGCAGAAACATCAGCCCTTGCCATGCAAAATGAGGGATAAATGAAGTTGCACATTTCCCCTCACAAAGAGGCAGGGAGGTCAGCTGACTGCAAGTACAGGGTGGGCCCACCACACACGGGTGTGCTGGCCAACAGCTCAGCCTAGTGTCCGGCACAAGCGAGGTCACTGTGCTCATGTGAAGAGGGATATCAGAAATCTGCCGTCTGTGCCAAAGAGGGCAGCGTAAGATCAAGGTCACTGGATGCCTCACTGCCTCTGTGCCTTTCAAGAACAATGAGAAGAAGGAAGGGCTTGAACGCCAGAGGTGACAATCATGCAGCTCTCGGGGCCCCAGCAGAGACAAAGCCGGACTCGTGTTGTCATTCAGCAGTTTGGACATGGCGCAATTGCTCGAGGAATGTCGTCAGTCGTGTTGAACCGTGAGCGTAACTAGGACCATGGCTATGACTGAGTGACTTCAGGGGACAGAGCATGGTCCAAAATGTGCACAAGCCAAAGCACGACTGGCTTCTTTATGGACCCTCTTCCCAGAGGGGCTCCACGGCACTGGCCGGGGCCGGCTGCAGAGGGAGAGAGGGGTGGATCACATGTAAACACACTGCTCTGGAGGGCAGTGCCCTTCAACCCAGAGAATCCCGGGTGCAAAGTGCCATGTGTCTTCTTCGTGATGACAGTTTGACTCCCAGATAGGCTGTCGGGGCCTGCTATTGTCTGTCCCCTCACCCGGGCCATTCAGAGGCTCAGGGAGGCTTGGTGACTTGCTCATGGCCATAGGGCTAGCAAGGGAGAGCCAGGATCATACTTCAGCCGTCCTCCCCACCCAGGAAAACAAAGTATACAAACCTGGTCTTCTCAGACTTCTACTAGAGCATCTTCTCCTCGGAGGGCTCTCAGAGCCCACCCCAGGCCTGCCACACGCCCCTTACAGAAACCCCTCACAACCACTTAGGCTTATCGCCTGCCTCCATAGGCCAACTGAAGGATGAATGAATGAATGGACAATTGAACCCCTTCCCCCAGCTTTCCAGAGGTGTACCACTAACACTGCCCCCTGGGCTTGGAAGAATTCCTGGCAGGCCACCATTGGAGTGAGTGGACAGCTGGTGGAGGCGGGGTAGAATCTGGGCCCAGAGAAAGGCTCCCAGCCAGGAGGAAACAGCAAATGGCACCTCTCCACGATGACAGCTAAGACCATCGAACATCCACGAGGTGGGATGAAAGAACGTTTCATCAATTCTTTTCCTCCTCAAAACAGCTCTCGGTGGTGGCAGCACCAGGGTTCCTATTTCACAGACTGGGAAACTGAGGCCAGCAGGCGCCAAGGAACTTGCCCTGTGGCACGTAGTTGGCTGAGCATGGCTCAGTTCCAGCAGTGGCTCATCGCACTGCCCTGAGGTCTCTGCTTTGGGCACAGAGGGGACAATGCCTGGGGCCCAGGACACTCTTAAAAAGAAAATGTTTAAGTCTATCTTAAAATTAGAAGAAAACCCTGACTGCAGTGAAAAAGAGTATATAATAACGAATCTAATATGGATAACATTCATCTTCATTTACGTTTCTGCTTGAAAAGGGAGCCAGGAAGGCAAACGCACCTGGGACCCATAGAAGTCACTATACAGCCCTGAGCCCTTGTCCCTTATACCAGAGACATGAAAGGCAGCTCCACACAGAATAGGCACTGCCACTCCGACAGGCTGTCTTTGTTGACCTATAGGTGGAATTTCAGAGGCGATTTCTCCCACCTGCCTGGGCATCGTGCAGGTAAAGCTGCTCTAAAAATCATCACATCTCCAAGCCAAGTGCCTGGCCGCCTCAAGCCCCATGTTCATCTACCCTCTTTGACATCGTAGCTTTGGCTTCCTTCCTCAAAATTGTCCTATGGTCTCAAAAAGGCTGCTGGAGATCCAGCCATCACCTTTGTATTCCACACAGGAGGACGGAGGAAAGGGGAGAGGGCAGCAAAAAGTTAAGCTTCTTAGATGTCAAGCTCCTTTAAGGAGACTTCCTAGAATTCCCAACTACCCAATGACCACCTTCTCTATAAAGGAGCTTGAGAAAAAAGGTGGAAGAGTGAAATGAGGCCCTGAGGTGGTACAGAGCAAAGCGGGTACCAGAGGGGCCTCAGTGCCAGGGGGAATAACAGCAAACTTCCTCGCCCAGTTCATCTTCTCCTCACAGCCCTGATGGTGCCATCAGGTAACGGGGTGGTAAGAGGTGTGGTTTCACCCTTTCCGGCCTTTGATTAGGTTGAATTAAGTCAAGCCTCTTGCACTTCTCTACCCTGCCCCTTGCTGGACTACATCAGCTCACCTTTGAAGCCAGGTCCGACTGGTTTCCTGGCAGTACCCAGGACTTGAGGGTGTGGTCCTGACTCAAGCAGGTGCCCTCTGGAACTGCTGCCTGAGAACAGGGCTGGGGTTCCTGCTATGTCTTCTGGGGGACGTGCTCAGCTCGGACTTGGTTCTGCAATGCAGTCCCCTGAGGAGGGAGGGGCTGCAGGGCTGAGGCCAGGGCTGTCGCCCAGGCACTGGGGCTTATGTCTATGGCACTGGAGAGGTCTTGTCTGTCAGCTCACTTCCACCTCCATAGGTCAAAGAACCAAACTGTTGGGCGCCAAGACGAGCTCCGGCTCACTAACAGCGTAGCCCTGTGTCTCCCTTAGCCCCAGTGTCTGGATGACGGGAACAGCAGTGCCAATTGCCAGGCACAGGTCAGTGTCCTATTTGCAGAGCACCTAGAACGGTGCCTGGCACCAAGCAAACACTTAATAAGCAAAGTATTATTCAAATTATTATTTTATTAGATAAATGATAAATATCTGTGAGAGGCATGAATGAAAAGAAGTCCTACTAGGGTATAACCCATTCTGTCTTTTTGAATGCCCTCCCCCAAGTCGTTCAGAGCCCTTGAAGCCACAGGCTGTGCCTTCCTGACACTTCCCATGAGGGCAGTGTGGTTATTTTAGAGTAGACCCTGGTCCCAGGGGAACTGAGCGACTGCTTCCCAAGCCCATCCACAGGACTGAGAATCTAGTCGTCCTCAGGAGCCCTCTGTCGCAGAGACTGCTTGTTGCCCTTCCCATATCCGTTCTCCTCCCTTTCTCGAGTTCTCGACCACACCCATGTCGTCAGGGTCAGCAGTGTGCCCTGTTAAACAACTACATTTTCCAAGCTCTATACTGACCAGGTGGCCAAGGAAAGACGAAGACTGAAGCGTTAGTTGGGGTTTCTAAGAAAGCTCCTTAAAAGAGACCGGCATTGAGGATGCTGAATCTTTTGCCCCCGCTCCGCTCCCTCCTTCCCTCTGTGCAGAAAAAGTGAGGATGGCTCGAGCTCCAGGAGCCTTCTTAAAACTCATAGGACAGCCCTGAAGAAGGAAGCCAGGCTAAGATGGCAGAGCGAGAAGCTGAAGGAATGGGCTGCCTGTTGCCCCTCGCCATGGACAATTTGTTGTCGTTTTCTACCTGCAAGTAAGCCTGTCGCGTGTTGGAGCCACTGTTATTTTGTAAAGTTTTCCTCCGTTTCCAGCAGAGTATGACTGCATCCATCTTCTATTCTATAAATACTTTGTCCAGTGAGAACAACGAAAATGATATACTCTTGCCCTCATTAAAAAATCCAGTTTTTTAAGTATAACAAATTTTTGAAAGGGCAGGGTGGACGGAAGGGCTATGGTGATGGGTCAACCCTGAAAGCAAAAGATAAGCAGGCAAATTGCAGTGGATGAGATCCACCAGCACCATTCGCTTTTCCAGTTGTGCAAGAGGCAATAAAACCCATTTTGTTAAATCAGAAGAATGCTCTGAGACCAGCCAAGCCTCTCGCTCGCTGCCCCGGCCTGGGCACCCAGCTTCCTTCTGATGTGTATTAACTTCCCCTCCCTGAGTAATGTGGTCTAACCGGAACCCTCCTGCACCTGTGGGGAGCCCGCCCACCCCACAGCCCTGGGCCAAGAACACCACTGCATGCCCACGGACAACTTTGTGGGCAGAGAGTCCTCTGAATTGTCACACAGGAGAAAACGCCCCACCAGTGAGCACCAGTCACAACTGACCGACAAAACACAGCCAAGACTCAGCACTCCACGCCTAAACTCTCTGGGAGGAGACATGGAGCACTGGATGCCTTCCTCTGCCAGGGCGACACAGGGAGGGCAAGCGGAGAGAACCAAGGCACTGCATAAGCTTGAATTACCTTCGGAACTGGCAAGGAAAGGCCATGTTATATGAACTCTGGTTTTAGTTGTAAGTGTATCTTACTTAATATTTTCAGTATGAGTCAGCTTCATGTGCTGTGATGATTGTCAAATAACTAGAAGTTGGCTATGGCTGGCTCTAGACAGGAAGCATGAGTACAGAATCCAGCTGCTTCTACCCCAAGAGCGAATCTGAGGCCGATGGTCTTGGATTCTCCCAGTCTGATGGATTACGCATAACTCTCCAGTCACTGCTTTTCCCAACTCTCCTCTCCTGCTTGGGGCAAGGGGCTCCGCTACTGATGCATCTGAGAAGAATTTGCTCCGCCTGATACACTTACCCAGGAATCCAGGACCTCTCACCCCGGGTATGTGGGGGAGAAGAGAAAAGGTAATCATAGAAAGTTACGACCACGCTGGATAAGATGGGAGCTGCTCTTATTGTGAGGATGTTGCCAACAATGCTGATGAGGGTGATGGTGGTGGTGATGATGGTGATGCTGGCGATGGTAAGATGGTGCTGATGGTGGGGATGGTGCGGATGGTGATGGTGACAGTGGTGGTGATATGAGGGTGATACAATGATGGTGGCGACAGTAGTGATGGTAGTGATGGTGGTGCTGGTGGGGATATGGTGATGGTGTTGATGATGGTGACGGTGATTTAAAAACCCATGACATTTAGAATCCCAGGCTTTTCTAGAGAGCCACGAAGCACTTCCAGTTTACCTGTCTGGCGAAGACAGAACACGTCATAGAACTGAAGACACACATGGTTCTCGTGTCGGGAGCACGAAAGCCAATTCCTGCGGATGCCGGCGGGGTTGGGGGGCGCAAGTACAGATACAAAGGTGTCTGTTATATTTCTGAGTCAGTGACTGTGTCCTTAACAGTTACTGGGCCTCCTGTAACTCAGTCACCACAGATCTGTATAAGAAGCCATGAGGTAAGTACCAGGAGGAAGGCGGGACACCAGGAAGCTAAGTAACTTGTCCAACACAAGGGCGAGCTCAGCACGTGGCAGCTGCTGTTGGGAACGCCTGTCGGGTACCATGGGAACCTGTCCACAGGAAGGAGTGAAAGCTCAGATGGGGCGCGGGTGACAGTGGGAAAGTAGGCTGGTCCACAGGCTGAGCAAGGGCAGCGGACAGCAGGCCTCGGGGCTACTTCCGAACGTCATCAAACTGTCAGCACTTTCTTTTTCACACAGATGTCCTGCTAAGTGTCTGATCAGCTTCTACCATAGAATGCTTCCCTCTTCTCTCACTGTTGCATCCACATTCAGAATCAGGAACTCAGTAGTTGGAAAAACGACAGAGCAGCAGATCAGGTTAATAAATGCTCTCTATTTGTAGACATGTCCATGGCCTTGTTTCTGGCCTTTTTACATGACTCTTTCTCCTGATTCCAAAAGTTCATCACAGGCTTCTTTGCCAAGGCTAAGAGGTGAGTCAATTCCTAGCCTCCATACAAGTCCCCAAATGTCACACCAAAGACAACCCTCAACGTCAAGGGTAAAATCAGCAGCCTCGAGCCACTGCCCAGCAGTGCTGGTCTGGGAGAACTTGAAGACACAGGACCTAGGGATTAGCACACACTCAACACCGGAAGTTCTCTGAAATGGGCACAAGAGGAAGTGCATGTGTGGGAAGCACTGAGGCACCCACTCAGGAAGGCAGTCAGCCTTTCACAGCCTCTCTCTCCATGAAGACCTTTCTCTGCGTGCTTTCGAGGACTCACTGAGAAAGAGGCTGGGCCACTCCCCACCTTGGAAACCTACAGGGTCCACCTTGCAGAGGCCCTGCGTTGTCACTGGCAAGCTGTCACTGGCATGGCTGCAACCCTCAAGCTCAGCCGACCACTGGCCGTGCTGGGATGGCAGGATGCCACTTGGAGAGTCATAATGCTAACTCAGGGGCCACAGCCCATGGCCTTCAGACTGAGCCCAAATTGAAGCTGGTAGAGCTGACATTGCTGGGGCCTCCTGGGTTCAGACCCTGGAAAGCCCTTGGCAGATGCCAGCTTTCAGTCATCCCTGCAGCCCCCCAAGGCCAGCAGGGCCACAATCTGGGGGCCTGAGCCTCCCAGAGGCTGAGCAGCAAGATCTGCAACCTGGCCACCAGCCTTCGGAGCACGGAAACCCGGACCTGGGTGGGCCCACCCGGACTCGATGGGGTGCGTTTGAACAGGATACCATATAGCCCCTAAGTTGCACATCTGAAACCCCATGTATTTTCTTTTTAATTTCTTTAACGTCATTCTCACTTTATAGATAGAAAGAGTAAGTTTTCAGCGGGGCGTTCTTCCTCAAAGACCTGCCCTTTGATTCCCAACTAGCCATCTCCCCCATCTCCCACTCTTCACGCATGCACAGAATGCCAGCTGGAAGCTCAGGCCAGGAGTGCCTCTCCCACTCAGGCCCTCAGTGCGTGTGACATCCCAGGACACCAGTGCAGCTTTGGCCTTGAACCACACAGCAGCCTGACATCAACTCTGCATTTTTTATTTAACAAATTGGATAGTCAACCGGTCTGTCAAGGCACAACCTAAACATTATTATTACTATCAGCCAAGGGAGCTAGTCCTGGCACAAGAAGCCCTTTGCAAAACACACAGAGGAACTGGTACTCAAGCTAGGAAAGGGTCACCCAAACGGGGGGAGGGGGGCATCCAAAGTTGATTTTAGCCAAAGACCAAACAGTCCAATCCTCCTAGAGGGGCGATCAACCAGTGTGCTGTGGTGGGGGTGACCAAACGATCTCTTGGCTGCCCCAATTTTAGAAATTGAATGCTGACTCATTATTAGCCCAGAAAGCCCACGCACTCAAATGATAGGACCGAGAAAGCTCTGTCATACTCTGCCTACTGATGTGCAGCTTTTTAATCAAATCCGAAAAATGTTTATCATAAGGTCTTTATGACATTTTAACCGTTTCACTTACAGTAAGTAGAATGGCATTTAAAAATATATATTTCCTGTATCTTACTTGACACTAAAGCTGAGGCTGATCAGAATAGTAACAGCTTGAGAAGCCCTTGTGAAGCTCCCTCAGGTCTCCTCAACTCCATTGCCCCATTCTCAGCCCTGCCCCGGCCGCCAGCATTTTTTCTTTCTGATTCCACCAGTTTGTGACATTCTGTGTGAAGGAAAAGGAAAGACACACCAGAAGTTCCTGGAATCATTCATGCATTTTAGAGAGAGGAGCCAGAATTCTGCCTCTCTGCTGTGTTCCTTGCACTGAGACTGGGCAGCTCGCACCATGAGGCCAGAAACCGCTCTGGGGCTGTTTCCTGCAGCTCTGAGTGGCGGAAGACTAGCCCCAGCACCCCAGGTCAGCACCTCCACCCCTCAGCTTCACCGTGGCTCCAGGCAGGAGTCTCCGACAGCTGCTTCTCCAGACAAGCATCACAGTCTCTTCCAAGACAGCACACTGACAATAATCCACCCAGAAACTTCCCCAGACAATCAGGCACAAACTCAGCAGCTATGGGGGAGGGGACAGAGAGAGCCACTTCTCTGCAACAGCAGCTCCTCAAAGTCTGAATGAAACGCAGCGTCCACTCCAAACACGACAGCTTTGACACAGCAGAGCCTCTGAGGCAAACTGCAGAAAAGCCCAGAAAAAATGACAGAAACATACTCACCGGGGAGAAGCTGGTGGCTCCACCTCTGCAGGAATGGTGCTTGTGATGGTCTGGAGGCACAGGCTGCCTGCGCAATATCGGTTTGAAACTCAAAAAGCAAGGACCATACGGTCACTTATTTCCCTCCATTCCCAACGATATCCACATGACTGAGACCAAAAAAAAAAAAAAAAAAAATTTAAAGAAAAAACGGCGCACACCTCAGTCTTCCTTCTGATTGGAACGAGATGACTCATGCTGACTCACAGCCGCCACTTCCTCTCCCGACACCCTCTTCATTCTTGTGTGCTGGGCTGGTCGGTTCCCAGGGTCGACACAGCTCTTCCTGGAAAGGCAGCCTTCCCGCCCCTGGCACAGACACCCACGACCTCACATGTCATCTCAGGGGAAAAGCTTTATTTGGGAGAACTGAGAACAACCGAAAGGTAGCATGCGTGGATCACAGAGCTCGTGCAGGAAACTCCTGTTCTCCCCCAGGCCCTGCAGGGAAGGCAGAGGAATGGGGTAGTGTCTTACTCCGTGGGGAGGTCGTGTTTGCTTTGCCCTGGTCATGCTTGTTTCTTCTGCATCCCTTCCTCTGACACAGTGAAGCTCGGGACCTAAATTCAGGATCTCTTCGAAGCTGTGTCAACCCATGACGGCCAGTCCAACACCAGCAGGGATCCTCGGTTTGGGATGCAGTGTTCGGTGCCAACAACTCAATCAGGCCTGAGAACCGCATGGCTAAGGAAGGGGCAGCTCAATAGCTTGATGGCCCAGTTAGGAAGCAGCACAGCCATGAGGCAGCCCTCGGCAAGGTGGCTGTGCTACACACGGCTCCCCCTGCTGCGGCTCTGTTTCGCCAGGATGGTCTGCGGCGCTGGACTGGTACCCCAGCCAGGGAGACACAGCCCGCACACCCCTCCAGAAGGAGAAGGCTGCCCTCTGAGCTGACTTCTATAGGGAGAAGTCCTGCTCCTGGTCTCTGATTGGTCCATCCTCATGCCAATGAGGACTCCAAATCTCGCAGTTTGATTGGCCCGAAAAGCACTGTCCTGACTGGTCAGAATGGAGCCGCTCTGATTGGTCCGTGAAGATATGGATGGGATAGGATTGCAAGAATGAACAGGGAAAGTCGCGGCCCTAATGATTGCAATGAGATTCGAGGAGCCCTGTCCCAAGGGCTGGCTCAGCCAGCAAGAGCACAGGACAGGCAGGCCGTTCAGAGAGGGCTTCTCCCTGAAGCATTGCTTGTGTGAGAGACCCCTGTGTACAAATGGGGGCCAGGCTCTGCTTTAAATCTGAGCCCAGTTAGCCACCAGGAGCCCTTCTTGGTGAGTATCTTCTTTCTCGGGGTCAACAGCAGTTTACTAAGAGGGTATATGCCCTGTTTTCAGGACGGACTTACAAAATGTTTTCTATCCATCTTTTAGATTTCAATCTATGCCAGATTTGCATATTAAAAGTTGTAACGATTGAACTTTTAAGCATTGTCAGTGATTATTTACATGCAGAAATAGAGAGGAGTCCTGGCCTCCCAGTTTCCTTAGGAAGGTCTGAGGTTAGGCAGACTCCCACCCCTTCCTGCATTTTTAAATCATGAGAAACAGCAGAGTGAGCAGCATCCGTGGATGCTCGGCAGCCTCCGAGAAGCCAGGAAGGCAGCTGTGATGGCATCAGGCCAACCCCAGTTTCTGGAGAGTGACACATGCAAGGCCATTGGTGGACATTGCTGCCCTTAGAACCTCCTGGCTCAGTGCCTGCTGCTGCGTGGGCCATACTATGACACCCCTAAAGCGTACGGAGCAAATGAGGAAAGGACACTTCGGAGCAGGATGGAAGACCAGGCACATGCACCTGCGTGCAGCGGCTCTGCCCCGGGAAGGGTCAACAGACCCAGTTTCCGCTGGCAGCTGGGTTCACCTTAGGGAAAAGCAGTTGTTCATTATCCTATATCTCAGTTCTCATAACAGGAAAATCAGGACATTTGCTATGAGACACTACCAAATGCTCTGAGCTCCCTGTGAAAACTGTACTTTGTCAATCAACTGACCAAATATTCTTATTTCTTGCATTTTTTGGTTTTGAGGGTTTTTTCCCCCCAAGAGAGTAGACAATCTCTTTGTTTTCTGGAATTTAGGCATATCTTTATTGTAAACTTCATTGCCGTATGTTCTTTTTAGAAGAGAATAGGGAGTGTTGAGTCAACTCATTAATCTCTAGGGTAACTGAAAAAATATTAATTTAAAGAAACACCAGGAACGAATTAGAGAAAGTTGAAATAGTTGGAAAATATCAGCTCCAAGTGGCAGCCGCACCCTACCGCTAGAAATGCCCTGCCAGAAGCGTCATCGCTTTATCAGTGGTTTCTTCCACAGCAGCCTGGTTATAATGAGTCTTCTGGAACATTCCAGGGCAAGGCCTTAGATACCAAGCTAGTCCTCCACCCAAAGCAGCAAGCTGAACCACCATCATGAAAGACCAGTAGAACCAAGTCCTCCCTACACAGTGTCACACTGGATAGTCCCATAGGTGCTGTGTCTTAGTTCGCGGCTGACCATCCGCCCAGAGCTCTTCTCGTCTGGACGGGCAGGTGGGAGAGGGCATCAGTGTGGGATGAGGGAGGCCACTCCCAACATATTAATCCCCCAGGACTGTTAATATGGAATGTTCCAGAGTGAACTCTTTTCAAGCTGCCTCATTCCTTCATGTTCCACCAGAAAGGAAGCAATGATGGCATTTTAAACATGGGAACACTCTGTAAACATCTGCAGGCTCTTTCACCAATGAAAACAGCACCATAAAAAATGTAGGTTTCATTGAATTAGGAAAATAAACACGTTTCAGTGCATTCTAGCAAATCGCAGTGTTCTCACAAGTTCTTGCTCAAAATAGCTCTATGAGGAAGGCAAGAATGTCACCTCCACTTTCCAGCAGAGACACCGAGGCACAGAGAGAGCCAGGAGCCTGTCTGAGGTTTGGAGAGAATTAAAAATCTCTAAACACACCCCCCCATGCCTCCTTCTAAGCTCTGCAGACCTGTGTAAGGTGGAGGTACTTCCTACTGCAGTGAGAATTGAATGAAAACTCTAGCCTTGAAGTAATCTGTCCCTTAATACAGTCACATTTCTCATTTATGGGAAGAGTTGATTAGAATTATCCTCTGGCACGTTCCCAAAAGTACTGAGAGGCTGCACACGACACCAGGGCGCCCATGGACAGTGCTCCTCCTGGGAACATGAGGGTGTCAGCAAGCATGCCTGAAGGTCCACGTCAGGATCCCACAGTCTGGCTGATAAAGAGAGCTGGATGGAGGAACAGGGGCGAGACAGAATGCACCTCCCAGGGGACTTGTGACAAAAAGCGTCAGCTCTCACCCAGAGCAATTCAGGGACTCTGAGAGCAAGGGGACACCTGCAGCTGACATGATGGGAGGTCAGAGTTTAAGTGGCAGTGGTTTTTCTTCCTTGGTGGACTGTGAACTCAGTGGTACACATACATCTTAAGTTCAATGAAACAGAGTCCGTGAAGGCACGAGACTAAGTGGCTTCACCAGAGCCATGTGTGTAGAAGAGGAAGCAAGTTCTGAGCCAGAGCCCTGCAGGCGCAGCAGGTCAGGGGCTGAGAAGGAGCTAGCAGGAAGGGATGGGGAGATGTGAGGTGCAGGGCCAGTGAGGTGGGAGGAGGGAGAGGGTGGCTGCTGGAGGTTAAGTGAAGAAGGTGATTTCAGAGCAGATGGTGATCGCCTCTGCTATCACCGGAGGCGTCTCCCGAGGGGAAACCGGATTTGGTGGGGGGGGCGGGGTAGGGTTTGTTGGCGAGGGGCAAGGAGGTCTGGAAGGAGTCGGGAGAGAAATGAGAAGAAAGACAATGATGAGAAGAGACAGCACTTCCTACAAAAGCTCGTCACTGGGCAGGGTAGTGGGGTCCAGGGAAATTTTGAATGTTTTTAAGATGAAGGAAAGATGAGCTCGTCTGTACACTTGTTGGTCAAAATGACAGTGGAAAGGGAAGAGCTGATGATGCAAGGAGGACTAGACCTGCTACCAAGGCTCCGGCCGGGTCTGCGGTACGCAGAGCCACAGCCAGCAGGCTGTTGGGTGGGGAGGGCCCAGTGCATGCATGTTCTGTGCTCCCCTAACAAAAGGAGAGCGAGGTCAACTAAAACTTTAATGACACATAGTACACGAATATCGTTTTTTTATGAAAACCCTTAATGCATTATAACTGAAGCCAAAGCTCTTTGATGGGGAGGTGGCACTGACCACCCAGGTAACAGGGACCACTGGAGGGATGTTGGAGGCAGGGTTTGGGGGAGAAGAGAAGAAGCCTGTGTTAGTAAGGGAGGCAGAGAAACCCTAGAGACATGTCAAGGTGGCACAGGTTTGAGGGCCAATCAAGCTTGGTCCCCAAGGGAAGGTCAGTGCAAGCACATCAGTGAGACAGCATGTGCCTTCTTCCCTCCCTCCAGGGCTGGGCTCCCCAGGCTGAACTGCCCATGGGGCTGAGCACGCTCTGCACCGAGCTGGGGAGACCAGTGCTGGGGCAACTCTGTTGGGACAGGCCCTGGAGTGCAAAGTCCCACTCTGCTCCAAACGCCCCAAGCACACGCACCCATGCACACATGCACACATGCACACACACACACACACGTCATGCTCATGCACACATGCACATGCACACATGCATGCACCTGACATCTGCTGAGCTGCTGTGTGCATCCATACCTATTCCTTTGTATTTCTCATGCTGTTCCAGGGTGTAGACCTATCACAGGTGTTTCTCCGTTCACCTGTTCAGAGACATACTTGATGGATACAGCTGCTATGGTCATTAGGTGCAAGCTTCTGCATGGACACTGGCAGTCATTTCTCTGCGGTGGACATGTGGCAGCAGGGCTCCGCCTCTTGAAAGAACTCAAGAGGATCATTCCGCTTAAGTGAGCTGCTTGCTGTGTCCTGGTCCTCCTGCCACCCTTGACTGCTGTCTCTCTCCTCCCCTTGACCTTTTTTCTGTGGTTATTGGCCAAGATTTGTGTCCTGATTCTCCCTTGCTCTGTGATTTAGAGACTCTGCATCCCAGCCCACAATGCTGTTCTCCTGGACTGTCACCAGTGGTGGTCAGCGGCCAGCCCTCTGGGCTCCCACAGGTATAAATCAGCTCTCTCTCGAGCCAGGACAAGTTGTTCCAGCACACTACCGCCTCCAGCATCACCAACCTTCCAACAGTCCTTGTTTCTTGAGTTTTTCGTACAGGAACCAGCTGTTCAGATCCTCAGAGAGGCACTCGTCTCTGCATTTGGAAGGAGTCTGGTTGGGTGAGTTATTCTCAGCTGTGGGTGTCAAAGGCCCCTTTGGGTGCTCAATGGAATCTATAGGTGGCTCTCCAAATCAATGTGCACAGCACATATTTTGCGCACAAAAGTCCAGATTCCTCCAGTGTCCAGATGTGTCAGAGTAGGAGTCTCTGGACCAGACGATCTCAAAGGAGCACTTTAGCTGGCAATTTGACTGTTTCTTTTGATGCACACCATGGCACAGGGTGACATCTGACAGATTGGGAGGTAGGTCCCAAAAGATTATCAAGCTCACAGCTATTCCTATGTGAAATAAACCATGAAGGAACCTCAGAACTGAAGATGTAGTGGCTGATGGCATAGGCCAGGTCTCCAAGGGCAGTGCAAGGGCTGTTTCCACATGCCAGCTACAAACTCTGGCCCCAGTGCTGGGCTCTAACGCCTGGTCTACACTGCAAGGAAAACAAGCACACAGGGCAAGCCCAGGCTGCTGTGTGAAAGGGCCTGTCTTCCTCAGGATGGCAGTCACCAGTCTCTTGGAAACATCAACACAGGTAAGTGATAGTCTCATCCTCTGATTCATCCTCTTGGGGCAAGATGTGCTTCCACCAGAACCCTGGAGGCTAGCGAAGCTGGGCACCATATTACAGATGTGCAAGGTCAACTCTGGCACCGCATCTTTTACCCCCAAAATCACCATGTTAGACTTCAACTGACAACATCAGTGACCCCTGTCCCTGTCAAGGGGCAAAAAGAGTAAAAGACAAACCAGACACCAGATAGGGCAGGCTAGAAGTTTTTCCTAATTAAGATGATTTATGAGCAAGGATTCGAATTCGGCCTTATTATTATTGACACAGGAATAATATTCTCATTGCTGGTCATTTGGCAGAACACGGACCTAATTGCCCCTGGGAAGGATTTTGCATGTGTAGGTGAGGTCAAGTGACCTGGCCATAGGAAAGGGGTTAGAGGGATGAGCCCCTTGAAAGCAGAGGCCTCTCCTTGGCTTCTCCAAGTGGCAGAAGAAGTCGGAGACCTGGCACAGGATCAAGTGCTCAGAACAGGGCCTGGATTCTGCCAACAACACAGACGAGCTTGGGGTGGGTTTTCCCTCACGGCCTCCGTAGGTGAGCCCAGCCCAGCCAACACCCTGGTCTCGATGTGTAAAACCCTCGGTGAATGCCAGCGAGGCTACTGACCCACAGAACAGGGAGCTGAAAACCAGGGGTTGTCGGAGCCACTCGGTTCCTGGTGGTTTGTTGTGCAGCATTAGAAAACTGCGACAGTCAGCCCATTTGCAAAATTGAGACAATGGAGCCCCAACCTCAGAGGGCTGTAGGAGAATTAAGAGCTAATTTACATAAAATGCCTGGAACAATAAAGACCATCTCAAAGTGTGGCTTGTTATTCACAAATGCCATCGACTTGGTGAAATGCCAGGTTTGTGTGATTGATTGTTTGAAAGTTGCCCCACTGATACAGTATCTGAGTCATAGGATACAGTCAAAAGTCTAGAATTTTAAATGAATGAATCACACTCCAAATATGTATCATCTTTTAAAACTCAGAGCCTCCAAATGAGCTGTATGGTTATCAATCATTACTTAACAGCCCAGACCATAATAAAGAAGATATTAGGCTATCTGGAGAAAAACACAAGAAATCTGGACCTCAACCACCCAACAGCTGTTTAATGGATGCCTGCCAGGTGCCGAGCACTGATGCAGATCCTGAGGACGCGGGAGGAAAAAGGACACAATAGGTCCTTATTCTCATGAAGTTTATATTCTGGTAAGATGAGACAGAAATTAGATGCCAAAGAAAAATGCAAGCTGGTGATGTGGACGTGCAGAACATTAGCATGGGGCTGGGGGAGCTACTTGAGATTAAGAAGACCTCCTAGACGGTTCATTCTAGAGGGATGCCATTTAGGCTGAGATGTGAATGATGGTCAGGGGCCAACCAGCTGTCCAGGGGACAAGGAGGAGACATAACGCTGAGGTCCCCAGGGCAAAAGGGAGCCAGGAATGTGGCAGGACCTGAGGAGGGGTGACACAGCTGACACTTAGTAAAAGCAGGGAGAGAGGATGGAGTAGAACTGGAGAGGCTTGAAAGGAGCTCAGATTTTATGCCAAGTGCAGCAGGAGGCCCGGGGGGCTTTACACAGGAGAGTGACGTGGTCTGAATTTTCGGAGGCTAGCTCCTCCTGCCACGTGGAGAGAGCTTGTGTAGGCCCAAGTGGGAGCGGGAAGTGCAGTGTGTGCTGTTGGGCATCTGAAGGTGGTGGCAGCGACGGAGAAGTGAGGCTCTGTGTGACATTCCAGAGATGAAGCTGACGAATGGATGGGGTTGGGGGCACAGAGTCCAGCCTTTTGATTGAGCAGCTGAGTGGTGCCATTTACTGAGATGGAAGGTTGAGAGAGGATGGACGCATTTCGGGGAGCGGAGGCACCGTGGGTTCTGTTTCTGCACCTTAATTTGGAGATGCCAATTGGACAGCCAGGTGGGGAGGCTGGGAAGGTCTGCAGTTCTGGGAAAAGGCCAGGTTGTGACAGACTTGAGAGTTCGTGTCCTAGAGATGGAATGAAAGATCTGGCCCGGATGAGCGAGAGATGGCATGTGAAGATGGGACAGGAGACCCGAGGCCTCAGCCAGCAAGAGTGGAGGGAAACCCAGAAAAAGAAGCTCCGCTGGAGAAGGCACTGCAGCTGGTTGAAGTGGGTGCTGGTAGAGCACGTGCAACCCCTGAGTAAGTACTTACCACGCCCCTCAGTCCCGACAAACACGGCGAGAATAGGCTGAGGTTACTGTCCGGAGCGCTTTGCTGTCTCTGGTCTGGAGAAGGCAGACTATACTTTTGAAACATTAACAAGAAAAACACGTAGCAAAACTCTCATGAAGAGCCACGGCAGTTAAATTCTTTATTCTTGGCTGACAGGAAGACCTCATGAACTTTTTTTTTCCATTGTAAAGAGCAGCAGATAGCAGCCTTCACCAGTTTGCATGGTTTTATGTAACTGGGAAGTTCCTCAGACTCGATAACTGACGACACCAAACCAAACCCAACGCTTCCTGTCTAAAGCATTCCTTGGTCCGATGCACACTGCCATCGCAGCCTCTGGGGCATCCTGATGGAAACCCAGCAATGTTTTTAATAAGAGTATCGCTTTTTAATTTTCACACAAACACAAACTCCACGGGCCATTTGAGTGTGCCCCTCGCAGAGCTCGTAACTAAAACCTAACTGTTCTGAAAGAACAAACGAGCCTGTTTCCTGATGGCCACCAGTGGGTCCTTAAACATAATCACACAAGAACTAAGGCAGTGCACTGGTCTCTAGTGGTTCTTAATGACAAGTTCTGAGCTCAGCATCGTATCTCACAGGGACTAACACCACTGGGGGTTTGCGAAGGACTTGGCAACGAGCTCTCCCTGGCCCCGATGTCACTCGTTACCCACTCGTTACAGGGTCTGCCCGTGTCTTCCTGCCTCCTGCCTGCCACACACCACTCCCTTCTCTGAACTGTTTCTTTCACTTTTGTGATGAGACAAAGCCACAGACCCGATCCGGCCACTCTCCTGCTTTCACATCTGCACAGCTTTTGGGAGTCTGTGTGGGGTTGAAGGGTTTGTCCCTGAGTCAAACAGACACAGATCGAAACCTAGCTCATACCCGAGTGGCCTTAGGAAAGTGACCTTCCCGAGTCTCCGGTCCCTCGTTTGGAAACTGAGGTTAGCCTAGCCGCGGTCATCAGAGACTTGTCCCAGCATTTGGATGTGGGTTAAATGATGATACAGGTGGAGTGTTTAGCACAGGGCTGGGTCCCTAGCAAGTGGCAGCTGGTGCCAGGACTCTGCAGTGAGTGAGCTGTCGCCTCACAGCCGCTTCCCGTGGGCCCTCTTCCCCTTCGTGTGGCCCTGCAGGCTCTGTCATCCTAGTAACCCCCACCCCAAACCACCTATCCCACCTGGACAAGCAGATAAGCTAGGCTCCATCTGGCTGCAACGTCACAGTGGCTCAGGTCAGGACTTTGTTCCTCTCTGGTGTGATGTAGTCTGGCACTAGTCATGAGGCTGATGCTATGGCTGCCCAGGAACCACCAGAAACCCCCGCCCCTTTCTGACCTGGCATCCTGGAGCACGGCTTGCACCTTCAACCTGACCTCATGGTCCGAGATGGCTGCTGGACTCCAGCCAGCAAAGCCATGCTCCGTGTGTTGACAGTAAGAGCAGGTGAAGGAAGACGGTGAAAGCTCTAGTGAGGGTTCTGTGTCCGACACCTGATCGCATGGCCTCTCCTAGCAACCCGCTAGTCTTGGAATGCAGTCTTTTTACTTGACACATTGTCCTCTGAAATACGATATGTTTTTGAATTAAACAAGAAGGGAGAAGCATCTCAGTGGGCAACCAGCAGGGTCTGCAGTGGCATGGGGCCAGGCGGGGCCATCCCATGGGAACTGGACACTGGAAAAGAGAAAGTCCGTGTTCCTTCCCTTCAGCCCACAGACTAGGAGCTCGGTCGCATACACACAGGGTGGGACCAGGGAATACAGTCACACACACAGAGGGCACCGTTGGCGAGAAACGGAGTGAGCACCTGAGTGAGGCTGCCAGCTGGCATCCCTCTCCCCTCCCTGCTTTCATACTTTACTGTAATCCCCTCCCCACCCCTATCCTCAGCCCCAACTAGACGGAAAGGACCCATCGAGAGAACCCCACCTGCCCACACTCCTCCAGGTGACCACAGATGCTCGGCACTGGATGACTGAATGAGCAGCAAGTGTGCCCATGTTTGGCAGGTACAGAGCCATCCCAACAGCCATCTCCTGAGCAGGGCTGCGGTGCTGGCCGCCTCCTCCTGCCTCCACTGTTCCCATGGAGTGACAGGAATGACACTTCTCTCAAGGGACAACCCACAGAGGCTGGCACATAGTAAGGCCTCGGTCAGTGCTGGTCGTTGCCACATGCCATCACCTCTGACAAGTGCTGGCTTTCTTACGTTGTAACGGCTGTTTCACTTCGTGGGGGTGTCAGGATTTTATCAGCAGAGGAAGTTTTCACTTGGCAGTGTATAGACATGTGCTCGGCTTCACAATCGATGCTGTCTGACATCCAGTGGAACTGTTATTATCTAGAAAGAAGCACAAAGGGTCTAGAAATTCAGGGGCTGAAAAGCTAGGAAGGCTCGAGGTCACCACCGTTTGATGAAAGGGGAGGCCAGGGTCGGGGAACGAGGCAGGTCTGAGACCAGAACTTGGGTACGATCACGGCCGCGTGGGTGTAGAACTGTCTCGCTCCACACAGATCAGAAGCTGGCTGTGTTTCTATTACACCTAAATCGTCCCAGACACTGGGCTAAAACAACACACGGCGCATACGACGGAACATCTTTTAGTCCCAGAAAGGAATAGAAGCCCCGACACACGCGCCAACGTGGCTGAGCTTAGAAGTGTGCTGAGTTGAAGAAGCCGGTCACAGACGACCTCATGTGTGTGACCCCATTTCCACGAAACGTCCAGGCGGGTCCGCAGGGCCAGAAAGCAGCTCAGTGGTTGCCAGGGGCTCGGGAAGGGGTCAGGGACACAGTTGATCACTTATTCCTTAGCCCGTCCCCAAGGGCAAATTCACTTCTGATGGTATTCGTGGAATTTTCATTTTGACTTTCTTCTTGTTTTCGTGTTGTTTGCATTTCATAGGCAACTCCATTCGCTGGTTACCCACCTGGCAGTGCCTGCTCGACACTTGCCCAGTTTGGGGTAAGAAGAGGCGTGTGAGCCAAGAGAGCGGCCCTGGTCAGCATGGCAGTGCCCTTTTATCAGATGTTCTCAAAGGCTGGAGGGAAAGTCTCAAGATCTTGAAACCATGGATGTTTTCATACACAGTTTATTTTCGGCGATGATAAGAATTATAATCACTGCCTGGAATGATCTAGACAATGCAGAAGGCTTGAGGCCATTGATTTCCCCCTCTCAAAGCCAAGCACCATTAGTGTTTCAGTGCGTTCCCCACTCTCCCCTTCTCCTTTCCCTCTCCCCCCTCTCCCTCCCTGCTCTCCGCCTCTCTCCCTTCCTCCCCTCGCTCTCTCCCCCTGCCTCCTGCTCTCCCCCTCCTCCCTCCCTCCCTCCTTCTCCCCGCACAAGTTCTGTTTACTCAGTTGTATCAGCCTTTGTACCTGCTTTACTTCACTTAACATACGATGTAAGCATTTCCCCAATTATGAGATTCCTCTGTGCCGGGCAGGTGTGTTCATGGTGACACTTCAGTGGCCCTCAGTGGGCTCTTCGTACCAACCTTCATTACACAGAGCCGGGGCGCAGCCCAGGGACCAGGGCTGAGGCCCACCTGTTGGGCTGCTGGCTCCCATGGGCGACACACCACCTGCTAAGCAGCCTCATGAATCCAGAAGCTCTTTCCTACAGAAACATGTGCTGGCTTTGAACCAAGGAGGCAGACCCAGGCCACAGCAGCCCTGGGGTGGGGGAAACCCAGACACAAAAGGAAAAAGGAAACTACACCAGTGATTGTGTGGTGAGACTGCTGAGTTTGACTTCCAGGAGAAAAGAGAGACGCTCTAACTCACAGGCGCATCACGGCAAAGGGTGCCCGCCCACAGCTGCCCTGCCTGTACTGCGGCCAGTGCAGCAGCCCGTGGGCCTGGACCACGGCCGCGTGGTGCGGGCACTGACCCTGACCCTACAGTGGGGCCCGCCGGGTGCCCGGGAGTCTGACTTGGCTTCTCTGAAGCCAAACATCTTTTCTGCAGAAATGCAGCAACGTGAGGATAGGCTTTGCAGATTTACTTATTCACATCCGTGTCCCCAGCACTCAGCGTGTGCCTGGCGCATGCGGTAAGTTTATTGAATCATAACTCTTCTTGCAGACTCGGTCTGCATCATGAGCATTTTCTCCGGGGCCAGACATGTGCTTAGCAGTCACTCTGCCAGTCTGGGTCAGCCCTTTCAGCTTGCTGACCCTTCACTGACCGACCCCCATAATGAGCTGACCTTGGCTTCAGCAAAGAAGGGCAGAGAGACATGGAAGGTCAGAGGTGCAAGTGGCCAGAGACCAACTTCCCCTTTTTCAAAATTGTGCTTCTGCATATGCGCCTCCTTCAAATCTCTTCTTTGTTTCTTATTCACTTATCTCTCCTTGGTTCCCAGGACCCAGAGCCCAGGTTAGTCATGTAAATGCTGAAAGTAGGTCATGTCACAAGTTAAATATATCTTCAGTGGGCAGGTCTGTGTGCAAGCCACACAGTGTTATTTCTGGGGAAATGCAATGACAGTTCTGCCTCTAACAGAACACTCTGGGCCAGGTGTGTGCACGTATGATAGGTGCTGCCTGCCCACAGACTTGCAAGTGCATCTGGACCAATCCAGACCACTGTGGAACCTCCCTGACCCAGGAGACGGGGCGGTAAAAGGGCCCGCCTGCAGTGGAAAGGTGTCTTAGCCGGCACCATCCTCACCGAAATACGGACTCCTGACCAGAGGTGGCACATAGCAGGTGCTCAGTGGATGAACGGAGGAATGAATGAAGGAAGGAATGTCAGAGACTGCGTCTTGCTGAGCTGTTCTAGAGCACCTGGGGCCTCAGTGAACAGTGAACACAGCCCCGGAGTAAAGACGGGGGGAAATAGCAAGGGCATCAAATGAGCCAAGCATGGCTACAGCCCGATCGTTTTGCTTGGTTGGCACTACTTGGCCCAGCTCTCTGATTTCCTAAAGGCTAATTCCTCCTGGGAGAACCTTATTAAGTTAGAAGAGCATTTAATAGCCTCCGCGTTTATCTTTGGGTCTAAAAGCCAACAAAAGCTTTGTTTATCACTTTGCTCAACTAAACAGCACATGAATATGATGTGTTCAGGCCAGAAGCTACAAGTCAAATGAACAGAGTGACGACCGGAGCTCAAACTCACAAAGCCCCCTGACACTTTATGAGCTCATGCAAAAGTAAGAGCTGATTTTAGGACTGGGCTTGCGGGGCGTGGAGACACCCACAGTGAGAGGGGTTGTTCTTCGCAGACAAGACGCTTCCATTTCTATGTCCAATGGTCCATTTCATTAGCTAAGACACTTAAATAGTGGCCAGAGGCAAGATACACAACCGCAGTGTGCTCCAGTCCAGAGCACGTCTATGGAAAAGCTTTGTGCCAAACTCCACTTTTGGCCAAAGTCCACTTTTCTCATGGGAAAAGGGTTTTGCAAAAATAAAGATAGAGAGCAGGTTGGCTGGCGAGGTGGCTAAAGGGGGCTAAAGGGGGTAGCGATGGGCATGGGAATGGTCGGGTGAGGACTTTTTACTTGACCTGCACCTCCCCCTACCTCCCAATGGGCCAGAAGAACACATCAATGCTTAGGATCAGGGTCCACAGCACTGCCATTGGGTGGGAACACAATTCCCTCAAAGGTTATTTACATGGCAAGGACAATATTCACTGACTCACTAAAGCCAGTTTTCAATTCAAAGGAAAACATGCCTGGGCTTTTTGTATGATTTGCTTCAGTACATTAAGTGACAAATGGTTGTCTGTCACTGGGGTCTTGCAGAGCACTCAGGGGAGAGTCTACACATACAGAGGCTGGGGGCCCTCCCCCGGTGTGTGCCGGCAGTGGTTGGGTGCCCACGGCATCCCCCGTCCCCTCAGGACAGGTCCCTATGGGTCTACAGAACAGGGCACTGCAACATCTGCATTTCTCAGGAAGAATTTTATCCCAAGTAGCAACAGCCTGGAAACATAACTGGACCCTACCGCTGGCCCGAGGAGAGAAGGGGCGTTCACTCAAGGCAACAGCTAACATGGAGAAATAGCTGCCAAAGCCCACCATCTGCTGTGAGACAAACTACCTGGGAGGGCCCGGCTTGCTCAGCCGGCATCCCTCTGCCAGCTCCCTTGCCCGCCCACCAGGCAGAAGGAACCCTCCAAGTGCATGGCCGCTTAGCTCCTGGCAACAAGGCCGAGTCCTATCGTGGTGTGTGTCCAACCTTGTCACTCAACCCACCAGTGGCAAGGACTTTCCCTCTCCTCAGGCCTCTTCAGTCAGCAGAGGACAACTTCCCATGCTCCCCATGCTCCGCAGGTCTTCCCCCTGCAGAAGCCAGAGGCCTCCTTTGACAGGCACTCATGGGTTCCCACACTTCCCAGGCTAAGGTGTCATACCTGGAGACGTGGCCAGGCCCCTTAGCTAGAGAAGCAAGAGAAAGCCCGTGACAACCAGTCAGAAAAATGTGGTTAAAGAAGAGTCATGCACACACACAGGAGCCAGAAAACAGCCGGCATTGGTGAGGATGTGGAAGAAAGGGACCGCTCCAGCACTGTGGGGGAAGACAGAGAACAGTACGGCGGGTCAAACAGTTAAAAATAGAACCGCCTTATGACCCAGCAATCCACTTCTGGGTATCTGCCCAGAGGAATTGAAAACGTGGTCTCCGAGAGATATCTGCATCCCCACACTCACGAAGCACTGCTCACAGAAGTCCAGAGACAGAAGTTCCCAAGTGCCCATGACAGGTGACTAGATAAGCAAAACCCGGCAGGGATGTCCAGTGGAGTAGATTTCAGCCTCGAAAAGGAGACCAGATTCTAACCCCGCCACAACGTGGAGGAATCTTCAGGACATGAGGTTGAGTGAAAGGAGCCAGACACAGAAAGGAGGGTCCCACTTTACCCAGGACGCGACGGTGGCCCGGCTCATAGAGACAGAAGGTAGGTGGCAGTGCCAGGCTGGGGGAGGGGAGTGTGACGGGGCCGGGTTTCAGTTTGGGAAGGTGAGAGATTCTGGAGGCGGGGGCGATGGCTGCAGACGTGCGTGGATGCTGTGAATGCCTGTGGACTGTGCGCTTGAACGCGGTTAATGCGATAAATTTCACGTTGTGTGCATTTTAACACCGTTAAATTTTTTTTACCAAAGCAAGATAAAAATAAAAATCAGGTCACCTCTTGAGTCTTCAAAGTTCACCAGACCCTAAGCAGGCTCCAAACTCTGACAGCCTGCGACTGTGAGGTCAGCTCCAGGATCCCTGCATGGCCCTGGTCCCTGATGGAGGGGGTCCCCAGGCTTTTCCCACTCCGGAGTCTGAACACCCTCCAGCCAGACCCTTCCCCAGTGCCTTGGAGCATGTCTGCACATCCAGAAAATGACATACCCACCACTGTCACCATGCACAGTGCCACGTCCCTATCTGCTGTGTTTCCGCTGGGCTCCCTGGGATCCAGGGGCTGAGCTGCTTGACCCCTCCCTAGGCCTCATGGCTCATCCCTCAGATTCTGTGAAATGACTCCTCCCTTTGTGCAGCCTCTGCTACCCACATACCAGACGACAGTACTTCATGTGGCATTACAGCTCCACAGAGCTGCACTGGGGACAGGAGTGACGGTTGCCCCGTGACTGCAGTGAATGCCCGCAGTATCGACCCCAGGGACCAACGCCGTGGTGATGTTTTCCATCTCAGAGTCTCTCTCATTGGGCAACGTGAAGCAGTGTTATCGTTAAAAATCGCCTTGCAGTTACGGGAGAGGGAGAAAATCCACTCATTTCATGTCCATAGGTGAACTAGAAGTGGAAAGCACCTCCGGTGTGGCACAGCCAGTGGGGGCAGGCCCCGATGTTGCCCCCGCCATCATCAGTCCATGTGGGCCTGAGCTAATTATCTCTCCCGGCTGCCTTCGTGGAGCGAGGGCATCCAGCGGGACAGTGGTTCTTTGTTCTTGCAGAGAACATCTTAGACACTGCAGGGGCAGGGAGGAGGGGGTGTGAGTCACAGGGGACCCACTGCAAGTTCAGCAGGAAAGCCACACCATGCATAACGGATCCTGACGGGGCCCAGAGAGGAGAGGGACCCTGTCCTGCCAAGACCCCTGTCCTGGACAGAACCTGCAAGAGAACCCTCTCCACACCTCTTCACATCTCTAAGAGCTGGGCCTCATCCAGCAAGAAAACGCAGAAGGAACACAGAATGCCCGGTGATTACAAAAGATATAGTTGGGTATTCGATTTTTGAATCTGGATATAAGTTGAAAATTAGAAAATGATGCGTCTAAGGTGGCATGTAAGGTGAATGGGTATTATAAGCTTAATTTGTCAGGGTTATAAAAGCATTTTAAGTGTTTGGAAGGGGTTTGCTTGTTAAGGCCACTTAAGAAGAAAATCAAATATATTAGGTGTGTCTATGCAGCTTAAAACTTTTAGAGGCCATGATTATGGTTAGACGATAAGATCAGTAAGTAGAATAACTGCATTTAGAAGTTGAACTCTAAAGCTTAAGACAAGCAGGTTTTGAAAGTTTAATATTCTAGAGTTCATTTTTCAACTACAGTGATTTAGATCTGGTCTTCTTTCTGCTCTCTTGTCACTGTCTAGGACCAGAGAAGAGAGGGACCCCAACCAGCCAAGACAAACAGCGTCCTGGGAAGGTGGCAAACAGCAGACCTTATGAGAATCAGCTGGGACCGGTGGGATAAACCCAGGTAGGGAAGAGAGTCCTGAAACCTACATGGCTTTAAATCCATGAGTCGCTTTATGTAAAAAGGCATGATAAGAATTTAAAATATTTTTATTTAGAATGTTTTGGGGGGAGGCATTTTTGTTTATTTTTTATCAAACAAAAAAGTGCTTATGTGCATGGGAAGCTACTGGCATCGAGGGCAGGCTGGTAGGTCAGTTCCAGTGCCCTGTTTGTTCTGGTGACAGACTGGCAGGGACATCTTGTCTCAGACACAATCCCTCCAACAGCCCATGGACTTACCCACATGGTGCCAGACCTGAGAGCTCCCCGTGTCCCTCAGACTGCAGAGTCCCTTCTGTCTGTGGTTCTGTGTCTCTCAAGGAAAGAGCATGTGACAACGTGGCAGAGTGCACATCTGACCCCAGGACCCCAAACTACTGACAGGACATACCAGATAAGCATGACCAAGCCAGTCTTGAGTTCCCAGCCCCTCACTGTGCTCAGTGCAAAGTCACCGTGGTGAGGGGCTGGAGACACACAGAAATGTACTCTCAAGAGACAAGGAAGGCCACGGTTGACAGCTTCCCAGCCCTGGGGGTATCCAGATCCCTAAAATATCTTGATGCTCAGATTCTGCAGGTCCAGGGAGCCCAGGAGTGTGCATTTTATTCCTTTTCTTTGAGTGGGGTGCCACTGCTGCTGGTCCCAGGCCTGCACTTTCCGTAATAGGCTCAGGGTCTAGAGTGAGTAAGGGCCTAGGAGATCCGGATGATGGGCACACTTGTGACCTGAGACTGAGCACTGCACAGGAATCATGGCACCAGCCGAGCTCTTCTCCCATCCCTGCGGGTGTCAGAGGTGAACACACGCACACGCACACGCTCATGTTCATGCGGGGAAGACTATTCAAAACCCGCTCTACAGATTTTTATTCATACCCAACATCACTTGGGTGATGCATTCAATCTGGAAGTTTGAACAGCGATTCTTGAAGTTTCTGTTTGAGTCTTGGTTACAGGAGCCACTTTTCAAAGCAAACGTCTAAAACAAACCCCGGGATCCAGGCTAGGGGCCGGCGGCATCCGAGCTCAGCAGGTGGGGGCAGGGTTGTTCACCCACATTAACACGCGCCGCGGCGCTCGAGGGCTCAAAGCTCAAGACACTCACGTGGGTGTGATCATCTCACCCTTCACGAGCCTGACGGCTGTTGACTGCAGACGATGTGACGTGAAGCAGACGCCACAGAGGGAGAGGTTCAAGGACACACAGGCGGGAGCAGGCCCCAAGATGCCTTTCTCTGATCCGCCAGTAGCTCATCCTCGTTGCTCTCTACCCTACGGTCGCATCAAACGGGAGAGACTGCCACAGCACACAGCAGTGCCAACGTCCTGTCCACGGCGCTTTGTGTCCTCACGGTGTTTGGCTAAGGTCATGAAGATATTCTCTTCCAAAAGTTGACTTGGTTTACTTCCACATTTAAACAGGCCATCTGTCTAACACTGTTTTCAATGTTGATTTGGTGCTTAAGTAAATTTGAATATCAATTTAGTAGGATTTATCACAATTTTTTTTGTTTTTTGCTTTTAAATAAGAAACCCGGAATTTAGAAAGTACTGATTTTCTTGGTGCAAAAAAAATTTATAAATCCTAAAATTATAATAATGTTCTATTTTAACTTAAAAACGGTCAAATTCTGTTTCCATTTTATGACGCCAAATAAAAATCATTTTGCTGCAAGCATTAATTGCATACCTAGAGGGAGAAAGTGTGTGAGGTGAATGAATCATGGTGACTATTCATGACACCTGGTCTGTTTTAACAAAGAATCCATTTAATAACGATTTATTGATATGTGCATTTTAGACATACATTTGCAGTAAATGTATTTATTTATAAATTTTCATACTTGCTAGCTATTTTATCCTTATTATATTTATCTGTACGTGTGTATGTATTTATCGATACGTATGACATAAAATACAGTTATACTGATGTGCCCGTGAAGATGTGGAGTTAGCACGAGTGAAACTGGGACATTCCAAAAACGTCCTCAGCCTAACCACCCATGACGGCACTCAGTGATGCCCTTTGGGTACCATATTTACTCTCCACCTCTGAGCATTATCGTTATATAAAAACAGAGTCTCTTAGGTCACCGATGTGACTCCATGTGCCCCAGAAGCATGACCTCCGGCTAGCACAAAAGACCCTGTATTGATGGGGTGGCCGTGTCGCTTACCGTACAGCGTTGCTGGCGGGAGAGACGGATGCAGACAGCTGCGGCGAAGTGCAGTTCCCCCGCTGCAAACCGACCTCAGAGCCCGGTTTTGTGGGGCCGATTCACTCAGCAGGAGCAGCAGCTTATTCCTCCTTGTCCTGAATATGAAGAGAATTGCAATCCTGAAGCAACCTGACAGCCTTGGGTCAAAAGCAAAATTACATGCTTTCTGATTTCCAGCCCACAGATCACTTTGTATGCCGGGCTACAAATACTGTCATCAGCGGTCCTGGCAGGTTCACACTGAAGCGAAAAAGCACACTGCCTGATAGAAAGTCGGGGTCCCGGTGTCCCTATTACAAAGACGCGGGCACCAGAGCAGACGCCAGTGACCCGAGCACTGCATCCGGCCTAATCTGAATCCCAGCCTGTCTGAAACAGACGGAACCGCAGGATTTTCTGAAGCTTTTAAAGTTTTTTCTTTTATTATTGCCAAAGTAAAAGACTGATCACACATCCACGTGGCCTGTGGATAGCTGAGAGGGTATCTTACCCCCAAATCCTGGCTGAGACTCATGACCCGCACACAACTTTTCTCAGAGGCAGCATTCCTGAGGGTTGTATCGAGTTCATATCAAGTTCATGGGATGCACAGGCTGCGTGACCTCCGGCCGGGGACGCAGATGCTTAGCAGGACTGTCCACGCCCGTGGTGAAGGTGGCTACTCAACACCCAGCTTTCACTTAACTGTAATGGATTCTAAGCCACTCTTCCTTGCAACAATTTACCTGCATGATTTGCTTCTTTCAACTCCAAGTTAGGAATTATGAGACTGAGACCACCACTGGAAGGTGGACGCTGCCCTTCCGGGCAGTTGTCACAGCTGGCCGCACGGGGTTGCCAAACCCAGCTAGAAAGGCCGCCTCTGACACAGGACTTCAGGTCCCCAAGGAGACTGTTCTTTACTGAGGTTTAGCAGGTGTGTCCTAATTCGCCACCAGGCACACCAGCGGGGCGACAGGACAAGGACGTCCTGGGCACAGCCTCTCCTGTTCTTGGCTGGTTTCTTGACAAAATGAAGTAGATGATGAAATGAAATCTGGTGACCCCACCTGCTCTTCACCTTGGCATTGGTGGAAGGACCCTGCCCTGCCCTGCGGGCCTTCTGCCTCCTCCAGGACCCTACTGCCGATTAAAACAGATGTCAGTTTTCCTTTCCCATCTGTGACAGGACCCTTCACAGCAGAAGATGCCCCAGTCAAAATCCTGGGAGTGTTAAAATTTCAAAACTGTGTTCGTGAATTCAGCACCTACTTCTTTTCTGTCGGGCATAGGGAAGAGATGGCGAATACGCAATGTTATTCCACGAACCTCTCATTTCAAACTTCACCCTAAACTTTACAAGATATACAGCAAGGAATGTGGAATTGGCCGTAATGGCCAAGATTGTGGTCAAGTGTCTTCTGACCGTGATGGACACTTTGATGTGTTTTTTCTTGGTGGGGAAAGCGAGCAACAGCTTAGAAGTGAGAGGGTAGAAGTGTCCCAGGGCAGAGTCTCTGGTTTCTGCCTTTATGGTTCCAACGGTATCAGGTGGTCCAAGTGCCGGTGGCTGCACAGTGTCTGGGTAGGAAAAGCCCTGAGTGCTCACTCATGAGAGTAGAAGCATCTTACAGACCAAGGGTTGCATTTCCTGCACTTTGCCTCTCATGGCCAGGCTACCTGGAGGCCGAGCGACTGGCCGGCTGCCTCGTCCACCTCTCCAGCCCTTCGCTAAGCCACAACCTGCCTCAGTGTGGAGCAGGAGGGGAGGAACGTGGGCAGACCATTTCCCTTACATGGGTCATCTGCCATCAGTTGTGGCTGTGCGGATTTTGCTCTTGGCAAAATCTTGTCCTTCCTGCACTGCTGCCTGCACTGCTGCCGCTAGTACGAGGCTGCAACAGTTGCCATTGAAAACACAGCTCATGGTATGTTGGGCACAAAGGAAATACAAATCGCTGACACTCCATTTTCCAAGGACAAATTAATTTGCCCCAGAAATGGTGTGCTTGCCACCAGCCTCATTAAAAATACCGTTAGATTATCAGAAAAAATTAATATAAGCTGTTGGTTATTAGCTACGTCGCTTCAGCTCACAAAGGCAGGTCCTGCTTGTCAGTTTGCTGCTGGGGGCAAGGACAAGCCATTAACAAAGAAAGTCACATTCAATCAGAAACCATCACCAGTGCTAGCTTTGCAGTTACCGTGAATAAACCAGCTTGAGGAACAGCCACGCTGCGGCTTTGGGATTTGAACTTGAAAGCAAGGACACTTTGGGCAGCACAGGTGCCAGGAGAACTTCTGCCTGGGAAGTTTGGGCACTGAGACTCTGTGGTTCTGAGCCTCCTAAGGAGATAGAGGATTTAACAGGTACCTTTAAAGTGTCTTGGAAATGTGCATTCATGAAGATGCGCTGGTTCCATGTGCAAAGTGCCACTGGCGCCTCCCGTTGTCCTTGTGCTCAGGACCACTCAGAGCCCCTCCCAGGTGACGGGCCGGTGGTCCCTGTGCAGGCCCTGTGCAGGCAGCAATCTAAGGTCTCGCACAATTGCTCCACCGGTGGCCCTCACGTGCCTTCAGCCACATCCATTAAGCGATACTCTGCACCCAGCACCATGGGGGAGGCCCAGACATAAGTCGTGAGCAAGGACACCAGGAAGTCACGTTTGTTCAGTCGCATTCCACTGCTAAACAGCTGTCACTTACTTTCCAGCCTTCACAGGTAGGCAGTTGGGCAGAGGTAAGGTCACCCACCACTTTCCAGCTCTTCTGCACAGGGAGCTGTTGTATGTGTTCCCTTGCTGCCCGGGACCAACTGACTCAGGCCACACATTGACGCCAGGAGACGGGCGTCACGGTGGGCGCCAGGTCCAGGGCCTTTGCACTGGCTGTGCTCTGCCTCCAGCTCTCTTCCTCCCAGCAATCTCGGTACATCCTTTCCTCACTTCCTTCGGGTGTGACACAAAAGCCACCTCATTCTGGGTGACGTTTTCCCTGGCCACCCATTCTAAAACCGTACCCTCTGCCAAGTTCACTTCTTCACCCATCATCTACTTTACTTCTATCCCTCTGCCTGTCTACCAGTGTCGGGCGTATTTCTGCCCCCCTCACAGGACTGGCAGCTCCCAGTCAAGCTCTTGGTTGGTGCATGGAAACCCTCGGTGTCCCCAGTGGCTGTCCACATTGCCTCTTCTCTGTCTGGTGAGTGCAGTTGGGGCCTCTTATCACAAGCGGACACCATTTTCATTCCATTTCTTGCCCTTCTGTATAAAATAATAGGAACAAAATGCAATAGGCCATTGGAAAAATTGCACTGACCTGGCTCAGAGGACATTGCTGAAATTGGACTTTGATGTCCTGGGGTCAGCAGGGCCATGAACGCTTGTCAGGCAGTTCATGAAAGGACAGGGAACACGTTCTGAAAGCGTATATGAAGCCAGAAGGGTCTGCATTCGATGTCACCCAGGTTAGAGTTGACCTGTTGGCATGTCACTCCTGCTGGAACTTTAGAGACTTGGAGGGAGGAGGGGAGACATATCATAGCCGCCATAGCATTTTGCACACAACTTCACCATCGTCAGTGACTTGAGCGCGAAAATCTGGGCTGCAGGTACGGGGCCCCAGGACCAGTGGCCCTGGCCCTGAGCTGCACTGTGGCCTGGGGTTTGAGAGCCAGGAGCCAGCCATCTGATGGTGTGACTCCAGCCTCCAGCCACTCCTTTCCTCTGCATCCTACAGTCCCACTGTCCCCCAGTTTCTCTCACTGTGCTGTCTGGTTTGGCCTGTGGCCATCACCCTGGCCTTGACTTATGCACCCAAAGGACCCCCAGCTCCTATGCCCGAAGATGTGTCTGAGTGGCAGGTATCTAGGCTGACAGGTTTCACCTCCCCGGTCAGGGCTATGACGGCGAGGGTGAAGGGACTCGCGCCCACCCCTCCTCACCCAAGCTCGTCTCCAGAGCACCCATGCTCCTTCCAAAGGTGACAGGGCTCCTCAAGTTCATCTTTGGTCTCATCCAGTGGAAGGAATGGATCAGCTCTGACAGACTTGGCACTTTCCTCTGGGCTCTGAGAGGTGTCACTGTCAGTGACACCCAAGCCAGGCGAGCCAACCAGTGATACTTCTAAGCTGTCACAGCCAGTTTCTCACAAGGGTCCAAGAAGCAGCCATAAAAGCTGTCTTGGGCTGCTAGGGTCGGAGATAAAGCAGGAACTCCATCTTCAGGTCCTGCCCCAGGAGACCCAGCCTCCCAACACAGACTTGTGCTGCCAAGGACCTAGCCAAGGAAAACAACTGTTTATACTGGAAAGGGTCTGTGCAGGTGGCCTCCATGGGCCAGAAATTTCCAGAAGCTCTTGGGGGTCTTTCATGGGTGTGTGCTGAGATGCACTTGTCAAAGCCTATGCACAGAGGGAGAGGGAACCCTGTCCCAAGCCTCCACCTCACCAATAAGGACTCAGAAGGGCCTGGATCATCTATATCTGGTTCCTCAGTCACGTGCTGTGCCTGTCCCACAGTGGCCTTCAGAAGTAAGTCACTAAAACAAGCAGAAGGCATCCCTGCTGTGGACATTGAGAGAGGCCGGTGAGCACGGGGCAGACAGGGCTGCTTTCGGAGGGGCCTCTGGGGGGTGAGCCAGACACCTGCCACCGCGCCATCAGACAGACGGGAGGCCAGGCGCCTCCCGGTGAGAGAAACAGAGCACCGCCAGGAGGCGGAGAACGTGCTCTCCTGTTCGTTGCAGAGGAAGCATCCCCCCGGGACGAGGGACAGGGGACAGAGGACAGGCTGGACCCAAGCTGCTCTCCAGCCAGCACATGAGAGGGGGGTTTAAACCGCCGTGAGGCTGCAGCTCAAAGCGCTCTGATGCGATTCGTGAAGCAGCGCTTCGCGTGACGCTTCCAGCTTCCCATTCCCCTTCACTGGACATCCCCTGACAAGCTCTCCAAGGCTCACCCTGGCTCAATAACCCGAGAAAGCCCGGAATCTTCACCTCCAGCCCTCGACTCACTCCCTCCTCCCGGGGCTCGAGAGCTGGCCTAACCCTGACCAAGGCTGTCGGCCGGAGGACCGTGCACTGCGGCCCCGACCCGCAGGTGGGCCGAGTGCTTTCTCAGCATGCCCATTTTAGGCTTGTGCGGTATTAAACTTTTCTGCCAGTAAGTAGAAGAGGCAAATTTTGTAAAAAAACAGAAACACCTTGCAGGCGAGAGCAGATATTTCAGAAATGACTCAGAATCATGTTTTGCTAGAAGAATGCTCATGAAACGTAGAGTGTATGTTCATAAAGCTGACAACACGCCCTCAGAAAGAAAATGACTCTTATTAGACATCTGAACTTGAGCAAAACACTCCTGCCATTGACTAAAATACCAGCCCCTGCGCCGGCAGCAGACTCGAACGTCAGTGCAGCTACAGAAGGAGGATGACTCTTTGGGTGGCGCCGAGAGAGCGTATCTTTCTGATCATCTGAAACGGCTCATTCACCCCTGAAACTCACTGTACACCCTGGAGAAAAAGCTTCTCAGAAACACCTGACCCAGTAGGCAAAGAGCCAACTCCCTCCCGCCGCCATGACCTCACACCCAGGGGCCCACGCAGCCCCCGTGCCCAGGGCAGCCCCGTGACACCCAGAGAAAGGAGCATCAAACGAGCTCTCACGCTCGAGCAGGACAACCTCAAACTTCCCAATTTACAAGCTGCAAGTTAATGGGGTCTTAGCGTATTTGCAATTCATATCTGTGATCCAGGGCATCTCTGCAGACAGCTGTCCCCGCCGTTGTGGTGGCAGTCCGCTAGGGAGATCTGGGTGGCAGAGGCGAGTCCTGCTTTCTCTCAGCGGGAGGCACGGCAGATACTTGCCCTTCAAGCTGCTGCTCTGGTAGCAGCTCTGTTCTCAGCACCAAAGGGCTGAGAACGTTAGGAGCTGCTTTTTCTGAACATATTGATTTGATTTTTTAAAAACTCATAATCACTGTGATTCTGTTTCCGAAAAACAAGGGTTCTTATATTTTAGAGATACATACGGGAACATGTACAGATCAGATGGTACAATGCTTGGGATTTGCTCTGTAAAAAAATCCAGAGTGGCAAGGCGGGGTTGCAGAAGAAACAAAACTGACTCTAAGCTGATCACTGTTGAAGCCAGGTGACGGATATGTAGGGGCTCATTATAGCATTCTCTCTATTTTCGTATATGTTTAAAATTTTTAAATGAAATACTAAAGAAGAGATAGCGAAGGCCTTCCTCTGCCTTATCAGACAGTTATCTAGTTTGAGACTCAGCTTCCTTTAACTTTTTAAGTTTGTTGGCAGATACCTAAATCAAGAGGTTTTTGTCTTGCAAAATAGAAACCGCAGTGTTACAGCCTTCTGGTCCCTTCTAGACTCCCCTCCCCTCCCCTCCCCTCTCTTCCTCTTCTTCTCCCTTCTCCTTCTGCCTCCCCTCCCCTCTTTCTCCTCCCCTCTTCTCTTCTCTCCCTTCTTCTCAGCTCTGTTTCTCCCTCAGGGACTCCAGGTAACAGGCACACAGCACAGCACCCCCCATTTAGCAGACATGCTCGGAGACACTGATGTCACCCTCACCACCAGAGCCACTGTTTGCAGAGCACCTGGGGACACGCTGCCACACGAAACAGCCAAGCCTCCACTTTTGAAAACACCCTTCAAAGAAACAATCTCGAAATTTGACTATTGACAATCTACAAACTATTTTCAAATTCTTGACTGAGAGAAAAAAGTGACGCTACTGAGAAACACAGAAGAAACCCTCCTCTCCCTGACCCTGTGACACAGACCCCCTCCCTCCCCAAGGGCAGGTCTGGAAGGGTCTGGACACAGCAGGGGCCCCAAGTGTGAGTGGGATTGAACTGAGCTCCCCCCCCCCGCCATGCACAGACCTGGCGGGCGCTCTGTGGGACCTTCACATCCCCAGTGAACCTTTCCCGTCATCAAAGGTGAGTCACTAAAACGAATGGATACAGATGAAGAGACTCTATTAACTGAGTTAGGAAAACTAAAAAGACAAACATTCCTGAAGGATCAAACTCTCCAGAAAGAAGCGGAAGACACCTGCCTGGAACAGGAACGGTGTCACTTTAAAATACTTGTCAGTTCCAATGATAATGGCCTTGTAGGGGGGCAAGATGCTTTGACAGAAGCCAGACAAACATTTGCTGGGTCCATGTAATGGGCTCAGAGGGGGCGAGGGAGAGAATGTGGTGCAAAACAAGGGAGAAAGTTGATGACAGCTCACGTGAAGGTGACCTTGGCCACGCCAGGGACCCCACCTGCTGAGTGTGCGTCCACTGCCCTTTTCCAAAACAGTTATGAGCCCCGCTTTGTGGAAAGAGGTGTGTCTTGAATACTTGAATGGGATTTTGTTTAAAGAAAGTCTGTTGTAGGCTACCTTCTAGGACTCCTGGGGTCACCGTGTAATTTCAGACATAACCCACCTCTCCAGGCACCAGAGTCCCCACACGGGAGATAGGAGAAACCCACAAAAAAGCAACCCTATCACCAGGTGGGGGGGGGGGTGGCTGATGAGGACAGATTAACACTTAAAGAGATGGGAACAGTGCCTAGGATCTAGTCAGCTCTCAAGGAAGTGTGACAACACTGTCACCCGGCTTTTCAAATGTTAAATGTACTGTTTTCAAATAGGAAGGAAGATTACTAAGTTATGTGTGCTCATTCCCAAGAACACTTGAATTACACACAAGCATATGTTACATGACGGCACATGCTTCACACGGTGACCCCACCGCAATGGTTATGGCACGTGCCCTGCACCTGCACGGGTGTGCCCAGCACAGGGCCCAGCTCGGCCCCCCAACAGCTCCATTCTGCTCCCTGAACAGTGTCTGGGTCCCACCCACCTTCTGCACCACTGCATGAACTGGTACCAGTCCGTGCCTATTAGGAACCAGGCCACAGAGCAGGAGGTGAGTGGTGGGCAAGCGAGCAAAGCTTCATGTGTGTGTGCAGCCGCTCCCCAGAGCTAGCATCACTGCCTCGGCTCCACCTCAGCTCATCAGCTATGAGATTTCCACAAGGAGCCCTGGTCCTTGGTGCCAAAAAGGTAGGGAACCCTGTCCTAAAGGATTAGCTCTGTGTCACCTGTGATGGTTCCCCTATGCCCACCATTCCAAGACCTGACCCAACTCCCTTGACGGCCTCGGGAAACCTCCTCCTGATGGCCTTAAAATCTGACTTATCGACACGGCTTTCTGTGAACACTTTGCCTCCCCTTCTCTCTTGAAGCCCCTGCTGAAATTCCAATTAGTTCTCTGGACTCAGCTCAAAGGACCCTCCAGAGGGCCTGCCCAGCTTGCTCAGACCAACATAGGGAGTTGGGTGCCCAAAACATATTTCTGGATGAATAAAGTGCTATTTTCCTCCTATGTGACACCAGGTAAGTTTCCCTAACGAGGTTGCTTTCCATTTCTGGAAGTTTTGTAAGCTGAGCCTCTCTCCCGACTTCAGGGTGTCGCTCCAGACCCAGTGGTGCCCAGTACTAGGTGTTTAAAGAGGAGCAGGCCAGCCCCAGCCCAACCAACGCCCAGGAGGTCCTGAAGGCTGGATGAGTTCAGAGGCCTCAGCACAGCACAAGAATCCTCAAACTTCTCTTTCTTACAACTGCCATCCTGGGGGTGGCGATGGGGACACCTTTTGAGGAGGAAACCTGAGTTTGATTTAACCATGCATTTACCCAAAAGAAAACGATTTAAACCAGCAGAGTTCAAGTTGCTTTTAGCAGCCAAGTTCAAGGTTCTCTGTCTTCCCAGCTGCCATCAGCAGGAAAGGATACAAAATTCTTAAAATGAAACAAGCTACCATCTGCTGCACATCTGAGCTGCAGCGTGACATGTTTCCTCTGCCAGAAATGTGTGCATACGGAAGGAGCTTAATTTGTGCTACTGATTTAATAAATGTTGGCTGCGGCTGTGCTGGGAAGCTCACTCTCAGACAGAAGCCCCCTGAGAGGGGGTTGGGGAGAAAACGAAGGACAGCTGACCACAGCCCGGAGACCCAGGTTCCCCGAGCCACGTGCTGGCGCCGAGCAGCTTTGGATTGTTTGACTATTCGGAGATTCTGTTTCTTTCTTTAACACGTGAGAACTGGCTGAGACAGGTTCTGAAATCCCTCCGTGGATTAGTAATTACAATGTTGTCAGTAAACAGAGGCATTTATTGAACCCTTACGAACTGCCAACTGCTTGCTCAGTTCACCCCTAAGATCATCTTGTGAAGGAAGTACAACTGTCACTCTCTGCATAAGACATGGTTATTTACCCTTCGACATTCCAAAAATCTACGAAGTATTAGAAATAATAAAATTTAGTGAAGATATAAAGTGTCTATGCATCAAAGAACTAATTAAAGGGACACCACTTACAATAGCTCCAGTGAACAGTTTCCCAGGAACCGATCTTACGAGACACCTGGACCTTCGTAATCTCCAGCGACTGACACTCTGTAGGACTGATCCGTGGATGGAAAACTTGACCCCAGAACAAGAATAAGATTCCAGAAGAAGACTCGTGCATATAAGCAATTTTGGAAGGTCACAGGGGACAAAGGAGGTCAGTGAGGAGAGGAGAGACGGGTCAATAAGTGGAGCTGGGAAAACAATAGTTATCCGGGGGGAGGAGGAGGGGTTGAACTTGGCTTTAGCCTTCAAACTATATCTGGAAAACAACCCCAGAGAGGTTAATGAGCTAAATGTCAAACACAAACCTCAGACTTCATAGACATTCTGTGTGGCTATCAGGTGTAGCTTCAAGTAGCTAAAGATTTTCTTAGATACGCACATCAGGCTGACTATAGAATGATATATTTAACTTTACCAAAATCAAGAGACTTGTTCACCGAGAGATGCCTTTACAACATGAAAAAACAGAATAGAAACTGGAATACGCTATTCAAAATATCAGCCACAAAGATTTGGCAGCGATGATAGACACAGAACTGCTATCAATCAATGTTGCTTCTACAGACAACCCAAGACAATCGTGAGGAAAAGACTCCAAGTGTTTCGCAGAAGAGGAAGCATATACGCCCAGGAAACCTACAGAGATTCTCAAAGGAAAACACAAGTCGCGATCGCAGCGAGATCAGGGTGCAGAGTGAAAGCCCAGTACTGGTGAGTGTGGGAGAGGGTGGGTCGCACAGCACTGCAGACCAGTCAGGCACTTTAGAAGAGGGTTTGGTGTCTCCTCCTAAAGCGGGAATGTCACACGTCCTCTGCCCTAGTCCCCTTTCCAAGTTCAGAGCAAAAGGAAACTGCACCAGTGTGATTGCCGAGGCCTGCTGGAGCTAACACGCGTCAGGACCCCTCCTGCCCAGTGCCCCAGAGGGGACCGGGGCCGACTGCACTGTGGTATGTTCACTTCCTGGGAAGTGGCAGTCAGAGCACGTAAACTACAGCGATGACCCGGTTCCGTAGATGGATCATAGCGATGTGGTATTCCAGTCCCCAGAAGTCACAGATGGCATTCCATTGTTGCAAAGTTAGAACAGTTAAGATTTAAAAAAAAAAAAAAAAGGTATATACATGCTTTCCAAAGCTTCACACGGAAGCACAAAACCAGGACTGAAGGTGACAGTGAGCTCTGCAGTGGGGGGAAGGCGTGAATGAGATGCTGGGACCACACAGTGAGACACAGGTCACTGTCTTAGCCTTAGTGTTTATTTGGGTGGTGGATCCCTGGGTGCTGGGCACACGACTGGTAACAGCTAGTTAGTTACGTGACTAAGTAAAATGGCAAAGACACACAGGTCGGAGGCGGGAGCGGTTATGACCAAGGATAGTGATCGGCTTAAGTTTTGAGCTCAGGGCGGTGGGGAGTGGGGTACCCTATACAGTAATCACTATTTTCATCAACATGTTACAGGCGAGGAAACCCTGGCTCCGGCTGGTTAACCAGCTTGCCCCAGGCCACACAGCTAGCAAAGAGCAGAGTAGGGACCCACGGCCAGGGCACTGATCACACTCATGCCATCGACAGGCAGCCATGCGTCCATGTCTTGGCACGTGGCCTGTTAACCAGAAAGGGACGCTCCGTGGTGTCCACGATGGTGGGTCGCCTCTGTGGCTCTGGCTCCTTTTTTCCCACATTAGCTCTCAAGGGCACGTACTTGCCATGACAACCTGGAGGTCTCGGACCGCCCAGGCATCGGCATTGCGCCCCCACCCGCCTCCACACACGCAGACTCTCTCAGCACCTTTTCAAATCATTTTCATATTCTCTTTGAGCAGTTTCGTTTTCTAGGCCTGTCACTCCAGAATTCATTCATCAGGCGCATGTGATGGAAATGCCGCTCTACCCTGACTCGGCATATGAGTAAGTTTGGGTTTTAATAGCTCCACGTAGGAGGTTTCTCTATAAACGCCTGGGAAGGTGGGAGGCACTTGCACTCCGCCCACGATGGGCGCTGACACCCGCAAAGGCAGGCTGAGGCAGAATCCCTCTCCAGTGTCGGGTGAGCTCTGCTTTGTGATGCGTTTCGCAAAAAAGACCACAAGAGTCATCTTTCCACACAGTCACTCTTAGCCAGGTCTGCTGCCCAGTGAGTGGGCGTGTGTGGACCACGCGAGCAGGCGGTCAGTTTTCCAGGTGCCCCTCCGTCCACACGTCTCGTGCGGCAGAAGCGCTCATCTCCCCTGGGGGTGGCTGGTCTGCCAGGGCTGGCAGGGTCTGGTCTGCGCATGAGGCCCTCCCTGGCAGCATATTGCCCTGAGCTGCTAAGCTGCACCACTGTCTGAGAGACTGGGCTGTCGTCAGGCGCACGACGGGCTGTAGGAGTCAGGAGGTGCTGTGAACCGTGAGCTCTCTGTCTGCAGCCGGCACATGCAGTCCTTCCCTGTCCCCGAGGTCCCAGCTCAAGAGGTGGCCCCCAGCAGACCAGTGGCCGAGCACACGGCGTGTGGGCGTGGAGTGTCCAGCGGGAGGCTGCGGTGGTCGTGCCGGACTCGGGTCCCCCCACCTGAGTGCTTGTGCACTTTGTAACCTTAGGATAGTCCCCAGCCCCCTTTTCCATGAGGTGGCATCCTCTCAGGGTGACGGGGCAGGGTCTGCAGTCCCCAGGCCCCTCCCTGGGTCACGCCAAGCAGGTGCCTCGGTCTCTCCTGGTGGAAGATGGACTCACCACTTGGCAATAACTTCAATGTCCGTGTCTCTCTCTTATAGATGGCCCTGGCCATGGGGATGCAAGGTCCTACATACCCAGCTAACGGTCACTTCACTGGCAGCAGCCCCATGGCCAGGGTGTATCCTGAGCCTCCCCACGAAACTCCAGTGCCAAGTGGTCAGCCCAGGCTCCTCCTAGGGCCTCACCCCAACTCATTCCTGCCCCTTCTCCCAGAGCACCTGCAAGCAGCCAGCCAAGGACCACACAGGCAAAGGCCACGCCAGCGGCAGGGGGGCCTGCCATCGTGTCCCACAGTCTCTGGGAAACTAGATGGTACGGCCCCACGGCCCAGAGAGGCCTCTGTGGAGGGATTCTCCCGGGGAGCGCTTCTCTGTTTCATGACATTGTGTCCCCCGAATTCTGACAGGGAAGCCCTAACCCCCAGTGTGGTGCTGGGAGGTGATGAGGTTCAGAGGAGGTTGTGAGCGCGAGGCCCTTGTAATGGGGTGAGCACTGTATGAGAGGAAGAGACCACAAGTCATCCTCTCTCTGCCATGTGAGGACACAGCAGGAAGGCGGCCATCTGCTCTCACCTGCCATAAGGCTTATTTACACACAAAACCTTTAATTGTTGCTCATCTGATATTCAAATCTAACTGGGTATCCCGTTTGCTTTTTGCTAACTCTGGCAACCCCAGAAATAGGTCTATCTATCTGCTTGTTTAAGTGTGACGTGTACCACACGCTCCCCTCGAAAGTGCCAGGATACAGTCGTGCTTGTGTACTGCGAGCCATCCCACATGCCCGCAGGCACGCGGATCATTTCACAGCTCAGGGCAGGTCACAAGGGCAGCCACCAGCGGCGTGAAATTGTTATCAGGCTCCTGCCCCGGGTTGGCACCGTGCCGGGGACCGGTGTCCTGCTGTCGCCTAGCCTCCGAGTTATGTGCCATGGTCATTGTCCCTCGTTAATAGACAAATAAACCAGGCCCCAAAGGCCAAACCCAGGCATGAGAGACAAGACTTGAAATGTCCTTCTGCACTGCCTTACTCTTTTGTCATCAAGGAATTCCGGGCTCATGATACACAACATGTGAAAAGTACAAATAAGCAAAAGTCAGACCCGACTGGCCTCCTCAGCCCACTTCTCTGCTGCCACAGGGGGGCTCACACCACACCGACAATTCCCGCCTCGAGATCGGTGTGACCGCCCAGAGGCAGTGCGGCCCAGGGATCCCTGCGTGTGGTCACACTGCCGGGGTGGGGGTGGGGTGAAGGCATGAAAGCCTCCCATCACCTCCCTGCAGGTCATCCCCAGTCAGCACATCCGCCTCCGACCCGGTCCACACTCCATTCTCTGTGTTTGAAATCAGCTCCTAAAAGCGTGGTTGCTGTGGTGAACTCGACGACAAAAAGTGGGTGTGGAAGTGCGAGCAGGGGTCCTGCTCCTCGGTCCCTTGAAGCCCCTCTTTTGCTCATGCTCCGACCTCTCAGGCAAGCAGCCCCTCCCGGTCTCCAAGGAAGGGGAACCCCGTGAGAAGCTTAGACGCATGGGGACACATGGCTTCCCGGGTTTTCTCTGCGCTGAGAGAAACGCTCGTTCATGTCGCAGTCAGAGTGCATCCTATGATGGATGTACACATGTGGTGTGGCGATGGTTCCTGTGCTCTGTAAGTGCTGCTGTGCAATGGGCACTGGCACCTGGGAACCCAGGACACATGGCAGGCCCTCAACTATCTATAGCGAAATCCTAAGCAGGCTCCCACAGTGATCATCTCCGTTTCCTGAACCCCAATAATGATGAAAAACATGCAAACAAAGGGGCCACGTGGGACATGTCAAAGACAGGAGGGAACTGGTTGGAAGGAGAGTGAGGAAGTTGTCACCTCTGTGTCCGCGGAGAGATGGTGCTACTGCGAAGGGCGCGGACTCCTATGGACTCTGCCGGGGCTCCAGGTTCCCAAGGAAGAGGGGTTGTTGGCAGAAAGAGGGCCTGGACGGAGGTCTGTGCATAGAGTTGTGGGCCCTTCGGATGCCCTCCTCAACCCCCAGGGCCAGGCACCCGCCTCACACATCCCCCAGGAAGTGGAAAACAGTGTCACGTGCTCAGTCGTGATCAGATGTGAGACACACAGATGAAAACGATGCCCCCTTCCCTGATGCTGAACCGGCGCCGGGAGGCCAGGGAGGGCCCTCCCGTCCTCCCCAACCCCACCCCGGGCCAGGCTGGAGGACAGCCACACATGAGGTTTAGAGTCCAGTAATGAGAGGCGCCTCGCAGCAAAGCCCTCCCACCAGCAAGCCCACCCCCTCCCTACCCACAAACCCGTGGTGCCTCCCATCAGAATTACAGACCCTGATTCATAAATAAGAAGATGGGGTCCCGATTACCCAACACTGAGGAATGCGCTCAGTGCTGGGGACTCCCAAACAGATACATCCAACCCAAGAGATAAAGCAAAAAGGACGCAGAAAGCAGAAGGAAACGCCCCAAACAGGAGTGATTCTGTTTTAAGTGAATGTTCTGCTTTTTAAGATAATAATTTACTTTTTTAACTATCTAACATTACCATCAATAATAAATCAAAGACTAGCAGTCCACATGGAAATCAATACCAAAGAAATCCAATGGAAATTCATGAAAATGGCTGTGTGGGGTGGGACGGCTGTGGCAGGAGCCTGCTCTTTGGGGGCACTTTTTAAATTAAACTTGCGAATTCAAGCTAACCAAAGGTTCCTGTGCAGTTGTAGGAAATGAAGCATCCACTAATCTGTTCTCCATTTCTATAACCGTCATTTCACGAATATCATTTAAATGAACCACATCACATGACGTGGCATACTGCTACCCCAGGGCCTTTGCCCTTGCCATTCGGTATGGTTGTGACCTTCAGGGGGGTGGCTGCTTTCACTCAGCATCGTAGGGGTGATCCAGGTCCTCCACATCCTTACCAGAGCGCAGGGACGGCACTATTTACTTTCTACTTCAGCAGCTCCCATATCTGCGACGTGATGTGTCGTCACGATCTACATGCGTTTCCCCAAAGGCTTAATGGCACTGACCATTTTCCCTTCACAAAGGACTTTCTGAGTGGATAACCTGACTTCCACGCACCAACTCCGTCTCCCGCAGCTCTTCTGGGAAGTGCTGGACTTCGTGGAAAAATACAACACTCGTCCTCGTTGAAGATGGTGTCTAACCTGTGGTCCTTCGCAGCTTGCACACGCGTAGTCTGGAGCCCGCGTGGACATCCGACACGTCGGGGATGAGGTTTGGTGGTACCGGCAACGCGTGCTCGTTTCTCAACTTGGCACCAGACAAAGGTAACCTAAGGTCTGTGCCAGTGTTGCTCTCTTCTTATTTGAAATAGGGAACTGATGTCTTATCTGAGTTCTTCATTCTCCCTCCCGAAGCTCCAGGGTCCTTCTGCGGTTGTTCGGATGTCATGCCAGAAGGTGGACGGAGGAAACACGCTCTCCCCAGACTGCTCATTTTGAAATGTCCTCACTTTGGCACCTTTTTTCACAGATTACAAAGAGGGCATCTCTTCCGGTCTCAGGGCTGTTTACTTAGATTCCAGCCCTTGCTCGGGATGGATGCCCAAGAATTTGGAGTTCAAAGTAGCCATCAGCACCCACGCGTTGAATCCAGAAAGGGTCCCCTGCATTGGGCCACTGACAAAATGTGGCACCCTATGCAACTGGTGCCCGTCCGGTGCCTAGCCTCAGCCTCCGTCACCTGTGTTCTGGTGCACTGGCCCCTGTTCTGTCCCTGAAGCACAGGCTCCGCTGCCCCAGGGCCTTTGCACTTACCACCCCTTTGCTAGGCTGCCCTTTCCTGAATCTCCACAGGGCAGCTGCCCCTCGCCACCTAAGCTGTATCCTCCACAAACGTTGTCGCCTGTCGCAGCCTGGTATTCTACCCTCCTTCTGTGGTGGTGGTAGTGGTCTTGGTGGCGCTTGTCGCAGTTAAATTTCCCCACGTATTTGTTGGCTAGGTGCTCAGTAACTCACAGCCTTGCAGAGTGTGAATTCTGTCCAGGCGGGCCCATGACCTTTCTCTTCTCAACCACGTGCGCATAACCGTACCCAGCATTCGGCGAGCACCATGCAAACGTCTGTTCGGGTGGACTGTTTTGAATCTAACTAAAAAGACTTGAAATGAAATTCCTGACACTGTTAAAAGGTGGACATGTTAGTGGCCTCAACTGAGGGGTCATTCAATAGAAAACAGAGGTGCTACGACTGGGTTTGACACAAATTGCTAAAGACTCGCAGCTAAAAGGGAACTGTCTACGTTCACTGAGGACGGAGAGTGAGCCATCCGCCTCCCCTCTGGCCTTGTTCCACGCCCCATGCCCTGGGCTGACAAGCATTGCAGGATACCCTGCAGCCAGCTGCCTGTCAGGGGCCAGGGACTCAGGGAGGGGGACACCCTATCCTCCCCTCCAAGGTACTTGCATCTCAGCTCATGGTGAGTGCAGACAAGAACATGGACCTAGGGGCCCTGGTGCGCAGCATGGGGCTGTCCCCAGAGCTCGGCAGAGGTGTCAGGACAGGTGGCATCCAGGGCCAGCCTTGTGGGGGGGCACAAGCTGCAGCCGAGTCCAGGTGCAAAGGCTCAGGCCAGGAGCAGGGCGGGTGCAGGACACCAGGACTCGGCATCCGAACGGGGAAGGCAGCCTACTGGCCCGGTGGGAGGTGGCCATTCCTCTCGCAGTTTTGCCTTATTAAAAGTAAGAAGAAGGACAGTCATACTCGCTTAGTGAACACTTGGTTTTGCCAGTCACCACGGTGACACCTCATGTACCTGGTCTCAACTAATCCGTCACAACAAGGGGAGCATGTGGAGACTGTTATTCACGCTACTTGATCAGTATGACCTGGAGGCTTCGACAGGTGGGCTGACGTTCCCAAAGTGACACCGCTGCTATGCGGTGGGGCTAGGCCAGAGCTCGGGCTGTCTCCTCTGGCTTGTCAGGGCACCTGGACCACACCGTGAGCTCACAGATGCTACCAAGTGCCCCTCAGGGCCTCTCACTCTGCCCCTGTCCTGAGCCCAGGCCTGGCTTGACCCTCACACATCTGCATAGGAAGCTCTGGTCTGGTCTAAGACGCGAAAGCCACATGCACAAAAGATGGGGTGAGGACAGTACATGACCAAAGAGAAATGAACCCAACCCTGTGCACCTGTAAGAGCAGACAGTCAAAGCCCAGGTGAGTTTTGCAGAAATGCTATCACAATTGAAAAGTGTTGGGTTTGGGGACTTTTTTTGCTGAGTTTTCTTTTCTTGAGTTTGTTGATTTTATTTATTTATCTTTTTATCATTTATTTGTAGCAATGTTGTGAAATTTTTGCCATTTCCCTGCTATCTATGCATCTCAATGAGCATCCAAAAAAGAAAAACTCATACATCCACTCACGAAACCTTCCGGCATCCACCAGACAAGACATTCTCTCCAGAGAGACGGCAGGGGACCCATCCACAAGTGGATACCTCTCTGCCTCGCACTCCAGGGGGAAGCAGAGGCGTGGGGACATGGGGTGGAGAGGGGCTGGGAAATCTGACAGAGGAACAGGAGGAGTCCCCTCCCACGCCCATGACCCAGCTCTGCTGGTTCTTGAGAGGTCCTGAGCCACCTCTATGATGAAGTCTGTGATGTAAACACATTCAAAATCCTGGTCTGAAACGTCAAAGGAATTCCAGAGCGGAGAGGGAAGAGCAGCCGAAGGATGAAAGCAGTGACGAGAGGCAAGACGGTGAGAACCATGACTCTGGAGCAGGCTGTGAAGGGCTTTCAAGTCCGTAGTGACAAGTGGCTGCTTTTTACATTTCTAACAAGCAATTTGAAAAACACGTGAATTTCATAAATCAGGTGGTGGAGGCCCAGAGGGAAAGATGCATGCTTGACCACAGCAACGCATGGAGGCCACGGCTGACCGGAGCCCCTCAAGGATGGGCAAGACAGACACCTGCCCGGGCTCACTGTGGTTTTACTGCAGCCCCAGAGATGAATGAGGAGCGTCTACCGGTGGCTCTCCCAGCCTTGGCGGCCCTTCCCCAGAAGGAAGCAAACGGAAGGCCCGTGTCGCGGTCCCAGGGCAGTGCAGGCACAGACCCCTACCGCGAAGGCACGCAGACACTCAGGCTCAAGGCAGCAGAAAGCACATGTGGATAGAGAGGTGGGTGAGTAGGGAAAAGACTGAACCGGAGGTTTGACAGGTCGTCATCAGTTGTCACTGGAAGGAAATGTTCATTATTCAAAACGACACACCAAAAGAAGCGTTTTTATGAGAACATGTGATGAAACCGGAGTCGCAAGTGACCCTGTGTTCCCAGTTACGAGACTTGGTAAGGAATCTGCAGGACAGAGGCCTAAAATGGAGTTAAATCCCGTGGTGGAATGACCGCAAGAGATTTTCATTTCCTTTTCGAAGTTTTCTTGTGAAATATTCGTGATCGGAGAGTCGGAAGACGATGTCTGAACTGAAATCCGTGGCCCTTTGCTTACGCCCTCCACGTCTCGTTGTCATTTTTATCGGTCTCCCAGTGACTTCAGTTCTTAGACACCGGGATTCCTCTGGGGTGAGAGGACATCTCCTGAGCTGGGCCCAGTCTTACCCAACAGCAGAGCCAGGCTCCCAGAAGACACCTGGCCATGTCTCCGGACTCAGCCCCCTGCCGTGGGTGCCAGTGTCCACCTCAGGCCAAGGCGCCTGTTGGGATGGGCCCATTGCCATGCTGGCTGGGGAGAAGCAGCGCCCAGCCCAGGCCAGACTGCTCAGAGGCAGCCCCAGCCATTGCCCACCCCATAAGCCCAGGGGCCGCCTCTCCGCTGGGGTCCGAAAGCTGGAAGCCAACTGGTGAAAGCTCACTAGCTCGCTTCGAGGTTCTCTCATTCTGGCGTTTACAATTCTCTCTTGAAAGACATGACGCGTACCTAAACGAAATGAGTTATGGCAGCAAAAGTGCGCACGCTCCCTCTCCGTCCTTCCTGCAGACACAGGGCACCTCCAGGCCATTGGATCAAAAGTGGGTGGCACAGCCTGAGGACAGGTCCGCGAGTCACTTCCAAACGCACGTCACACCCATGAAGGAATGTGGCCTCCCGTCCAGCGCGGACTCCTGTGTCTGAAGATGACCAAGCAGATGTGCTTGGGAGTTCCAAGGCCGGTGGGTAAAGCACTGAGGCATTGCAGGCCTGATTCCCCACTGGGCTCGGGCATTCCCTACGTCTGGCCTTGGACTGATCCCATAGCCTCTGGGCCTCAGTTTCCATCTCTTCGGAATAACAGTAGTAAAGCGACCCCAGACAGAGTGGGTAAGGCCCGAACACAGCAATGAAGCGGGGGCAGACGGCTTGGTCTCGGTGTGGGGCTGCAGCCACCGTCACGGGCTTTTCTAATGGCAAATGTGGGAAGGATGAACGAGGCTTCCCACCCAGGGCAGAGCGTGGGCACAAACGGCCACTGCCCGTCATGGCCACCCATGGAGAGTGCCTCTGGAGAACCGGCCTGTTATCGCCACTCAGGTCATGCCTGTGATGGGACAGTGACACAGGCCCCGGGATCCAGGGAGCTGGGCAAATCGTGTCACCTCAAATGTGCTTGCTTTCGCCAAGGGCAGGGCATGCGCCAAAGGCAGGCCGAGAAGCCAGGGCAGCCATGCGGTGGTTGGGAACACATCACCTCTTGTCACCAAAATTCAGGTCATTGGTTTCCAAAGCCAGGACCAAAGATGAGGAGCTAGAAACAAAGGTTCGTGGCAGACAGCCAAGCAGCTCTCGAACACGCTGAGGCACCACTTCTCACACGACGGATTCTAGGGTCACACCATGCAAACCGCAGTGCAGCTCCTCAGGTGACCCCGAAACGTGTGGGCGCCGACGACACCACAGAGTGCTGTCAGGGTGAAAATCCCCGTGCTGTCGGCACCGTGGCAGTTGTGGTTCAACGACAATTTCTCAGACACGAGCCGTGTACCAGCATTCTCCTTGGAGGCTGGAGTCCTCCAGGTGGGGAAGGGAGCAGGACTGAGATATGCTAGTCGGAGACAAGTGGTGACCACTGAACTAGTGATGTGACGCTTGACAAATATTTTATGACCTCTGTGTGCACTTCATTTTGGCTAAAGTGTCCCATCTATAGTATATCATGCCTCTTTGCGACATCACAGTGAAAAGCATTTTAAAATGACGACCTGACTCAAAAGAAAAAGGCAAAATCCCACACATAACCACTTCCTAGAGTAAGCAGGGATCGCACAGGCCGCTCAGAGAAGAAGAAGCAGGTTACCACGTGTGGGATGTGATTAGGATTAGAAAAAACATGAATTACATAAGCCTGCTGCTTCTAATCATTTTTCAAAATTCAAAAACTGTGCAAGATAGAAAAAGTGCCCAACTATATGTGAACACCAGGACAACATTTTCAGAGCAAAACCAACAAACAAACAACAACAACAACAACAAAATGCCATGGGTGAACACGGAAGGTGAATAGCAAACTAGGACGAGACATCGTCATTCACAACACAGACAGGAGACGACCCCCTCCGTGTACAGGGAGCAACGTGAAGCCAGTTAGAGAAAAGACAAAGCCCGACAGCCAGCCAGACGTTTCCCAGAAAAGCGAATGCAAATGGTGCTCAAACATGAACCATCGTGAGAAAAACCAAAGCTGCGGTGGCCGCGTGGGCCCTTGCGGTTGGCAAGACCCAGTCGGATACCGGCGTGGGCTCCGCGGCTCGCAAGAACCTGTCGGTGAACTTTCGGGAACGCAGCAGTCCCGGTGTTAGCACCAGCCCTTACTGAAGCTTTCCTTGTCGAAACTTACGCTGAACACGTCATCATCAAAACCAGGAACGAAACCTGGAACTTTCCCGTTGTGCTCCGACCTCTCGCACCTGCTGGTGCTGCCCGCGCGTGTCGTGCCTGTCCGACGGCCACGCTCGCCAAGGTGCGCCACGGCTGAGGACCTGGGGTCGGCAGCTCCCCGTCGGCCTGCTCGGAAGAACTCGCCCGGCAGAGGTCAGCGGACACTGCAGATGAGCACTCCTCCGTCTCATGTTTGAGGTTGGAGGGAGACCTGCTTGCTGAACCCAGCCCAGCGCTCCAAGGCGGGAAGCCCTGGCTTTACCACAGCAGGAGGCTGGGGCCAGACTGCTCCTCCCTGCTGATGAGATGACCCCCGGGAGGGCAGCTGGGACGTGTGCCTGAGTCAGGAGAATCCTGCTTTGTCCAGCAAGTCCGCTTTTGAGAATCTGTCCCCCGGCTGTGCCCGCATGTGTGTGGGGCGAGGTCATGGTGGCGTCGCCCAGCAGGGCTTGTCAGCGCAAAACGCACGAGTCGGCCGGGGGCCTTCCCAGGGACAGGTGGCCCGAACCCAGTCCCCTGGACATCGCACTGCCCTGATGGCAGGCAAAGCTGGGAAGCATTCATTACAACGGTGCCGAAGTTCCCCAGGAAATAGGTGTCAAGCAAGGCACACGCAGCAGCCTTCTTTTGTGTGAGAAGGGGAAAAGCACCGGGAAGTTTGCTCCTTTGCATGTGCATGAAGGACAGAGAGACTAAAACCAACAAGAACGAGCTGCCCGATTCAGGAGGCGGTTATGGGACCAACGGGAGGGATGGCAGAGGAACTTGACTCTGTGCACGAGTCCATGCAGTTTGATTTTAAACTGTGTGATTGTATTATCTATCCGCATGGGTATAGACGGAAACGTGAGTAGCTCTTCCGCGCTGTGATTTATCACGGCCGTCCCCACTGCTCTCCCCGGTCTCGAGCAAGGCTCCGGGCCTGGGTGCAGGCTAGGGGCAGACGGCGTCTGCCGGCGCAGCGACAGCGCACGTCCCGGCACCTCCCAACCAGGGCATCTCCCATCCCTGCACATCAGCTCCTAGCGACAAGCGACAAGCGGCCACAGCCGAGTCCAGGGCAAGCCAAATCTCCATGCTCTGGTCCCGGCTGACTCAATCCAGGGCCGCCTTCCCCAGGCAGGCATTCCCACTCCCCATCCAGCCCCACACTTCCCCGGGGACAAGAAACGTGCCTGGACCTCAGCTGCACGACGTGTGCTCATCCTTCGCTGTAAAAAGACCCCGACTCCCCCAGCTGTGAGGACCAGGTGCTGGCTGGGTCTGAAACCCACTCCCCGAAAACACATTCGGTGCCGAGAAACCATCCGCTCGAACCTACCCGCTGCTCCCAGGGCTACGCCGTGGTTCCTGTCATCATGCAGGCCGCTCACATGAAATTCAAAGTGCCGCCCAGTCTATCGTCACATTTCACAAAACTTACTGATCTTCATGGCCGTGAAAGGCAAGAGGACACACACGTAAGTTTATGTCTGTTACTCCTGATCCGGCTGCCCGTGCAAAATGGCTCAAAGTTATTATCGCGTCACGCTGCCAGCGCTGACGGCAACTTCTCAACATGCCATTTAACCTGGGACTCCTCACAGTTTGGGACACCTTGGGCATTCGCTGAGTGACTCTGATTTCTGGGTCAGAGCAGAGAAATGGTTTCAGGACTTTTGCAGGAAGGAGAATTTGAAATTCATGAGAGGATTGTAACCTGCGCTCCACGGAGACTTAGGGAAGAGCCTCCCCACATTTACAGCATGGGGACGAGGCACCTCCACTCCATCAGGGCAGCTGAAGAAAACTCAGTCTTACCTCCATTGGCCAAAGTCCGGTCTGGGTTTCTCTGAAAATGTCTTTTCATGCTATTTGCCATTGAGCAAGTACAAACAAAGCAGCCGTCACTGCGTACAACCACTGTCTGTCCATTCTAAAAGAGGAGACAGTGTTAAAAGCACTGACACTTACAGAGGAAAGACAAGCACCGCCAGGCGTCACACTTGGCGGGTGACCTGTAAGGGGCCTGAGGCTCAGTGGGGGCTCCTTCATTCACCCTTCACTTCTGCAGGCCGCGTGTCCGGCCAGCCGCCGAGTCCTGGGTCACGCTTTGTGCATGTCCTTGTTCTTCCGCCCTTGGCTCAGTGCACTCGTAAGCTTGTTCTGTGATGTCACCTCCAGACTCAGTGACTTGAGGGCTACTTAAACCCAGGGGACAGAGCTGAGCCCTGTCTGCCTGTGTGGCAGAAATCCCGAGTGTGCCTGCCATCTTACACCCATCTTGAGAAGTCCGCTGCAAGCCACCCAGGGAACCCCAGCACCCAGCTGCCTCCAGAGTTGGCTTGTAATGGGCCGACTACCAGCTTGGCCCCAAACCTCTGTAAGCTCTCCCCACCTATCAAGAAGCCCCAGCCCTCACGGGGTGAGACCAGTCTCTTCCCTAGACCCCGGGGACATGTGGGTGGGTCACTGGCCTCCCACTGCCCCATCCTGCAGGCCTCACGTGAGACTGGCAGCCTCACTTCACATGCCGTTGTCCGGTTGTGCTATCTCCCACGGGACTGTCCACCTGAGCACAGGCTCTGTGCCCACCACGCTGTGCTCCTGTCCGCAGGGCCTCAGCCACGATGCACCTCTGGGCCGGAGAAAACCCGGCCCAGAGTACAGGCCAGGAGGGCTCAAGGTAGGCGCTCCTGGATCAGAATGAAGCGGGCTCAGGCTGCGGGCCAGCGAGACAGCATGGGTTTCTAAACCTGCTCCCGGAGGCTGCAGAACGCCTGTCCCCTTTACACACCGCTCGTTTCTGCTCTGGTTCTGAGCCCGTCTGTAGCGGCCAGACTGAACACCCGCCCCCGCAGCTTCCTCAGCTCTGTGCGAAGACGGCCAGCCCCTGGGGGCCAGGAAAGCAGGGCCCGTGTCTTTGAAGTCGTTTCTACCGCAGACATAGTCTGGAGGCCAGGAGTCCAAGACCAAGTTGGTGGCAGGTCCAGTGTCTGGCGAGCACCCGCCCTGGCTTGCAGACAGCCGCTTGCTCGCCGTGTCCTCGCGCTGGAGACAGCCAGCTCTGGTCACCTCTTTCTCCGCTAAGAGGCCCCATTCCCGTGACCTCATCTAAACCTTCTCATCTCCCATCTTGTCAGGATGGGACTCCAACGTGGGACCTGTATGAGGCCACACACATCCAGTCCACAGCAGCCTTCATGGGCTCTGTAGTTCCTTCACCTGTCACTGGAGGCTTGCTGTGGGGACACGGCCAGAAGGACGCCTCCCCTTTCATCTGTGAGGAGACAGAAGGCCCATGAGCGCCCTCAGTGGCTCCCACCTGGTGGCAGCGGGAACCAGGGGCTCGGACTTAGGCACAGCCTTCTCCTCACAATAGCAGACAGTCCTCTTGCCAGGAAGACGAGGGAGCAAAAGGAGAAGGAAATAAACCACAGAAGAAGAGGCCACTCTTGGAGACAAATGCTACCCAACGTGGCCTCCAAGGGTGAAGGGGACAGGCACGTCAGACAACCCAGCTCTGTGTCTTCAGATGTGAGGTGGTCGTGGACATGGAAGGGACAGTTGGGCATCCTCCTCCAAGGGACCCACTATTCTGGATATGACACTCTCAGGTCATCCCTTGTGTGAGCTGATTGGGTTGTCGCAACGAAGTTCCACAAACTGGATGGCTAAAATGACAAAATCGTGTCTTCCCCCCATTCTGGAGGCTAGATGTCTGAGATGGAGGTGTCAGCAGGCAGGGTTCCTTCCAAGGCCATGAGGGGCGGGGGAGTCTGTCCAGGCCTCTTTGAGCTACTGGGGGACGGTGACATCTTCTGTGTACCCTGGCTCGTGAGCACACCCCCACAGTCTGCCCTCACCTGCACATGCTGCCCGCTACGTGGGCATGTCTGCACCCGGATTTCCCAGCGCTGCAGTAAGAGCCCACCCGGTTCCAGCGGGATCTCACCGTAACTAATCACTTCTGCCTCCATTACTTCTAAGTCAGGTCACACTCGCAGGTACTGAGAGAGGGGACTGCGACGTGTGGATTCTGGCGGACACAGTTTGTGCCTGGCACTGGCTTAGCCTCGGAGACAGAAGGCGATTAGACCTGGCCCTGGGAAGAGGCCACTCGTACGGGGAATCGAGCGCCGCACCCATCTCTGTTTTTAGCTTTGACTACATCAGATCACGCGCAAGTCCAGGGCAGGCCTACAAGGCACACTGCGAGGGCGCCTTTCGAACAGGTGAGCAAGGAGGGTTCGAGGAGATTTTCAGACTTTGTAGGACCAAGAATGTAGGCCCTGCATCTAAGAGTTGTGTAAACTCCCAATCCCCACCACACAGGGGAGGCAGGCATGCAGGTGACCCATCTCTCCACCTCAGTGAAACAGATGCTCGAACAGAGGGTGGCACACAGGGGACAGCCACTGCCCCTGCCCCGGGGAGGGGGTGCTGTCAGGACACTGTGCTAAAGCTGGTCCCCAAAAGGGGGAAGGATTTGCCAGGGAGCGCAGGATGGGGATAGGCCAGCAGAAGGACCAGCGGAGCGGACACACACAGGGTAACAGGTCCCAGAACTGTTTTCGAGAGGCTCATTTTTGCACATTATTCACAAGGTTTCTTGTCACCGAGGTGTGTCTGGGGGAAGTGAAAGCGTGTGTGCAGTGGTTTCAGAAATAGGTGTTTATACGCCAAAAAGTTTTGAAAATTCCTTGATAGGCTAGTAGACAAGTGTTAAACGTTGAAAGAATATTCAAGAAAAATAACATCACTAAGTTTCTTCACTTGTAATAATTTCAAAGAAACACCAAAAACATTGAAAAGTGAATTTATTTTTAGTAATGTACACTGGAGATTTCTGCCATCTAAAGGACCCAAATCTCTCTCTCTCACACACACACACACACACACACACACACACAGAGTCTGAAATTCAATCCGTGTGGCATTAAAGCGTGAAATCTCTCTCCTTCCTTCCTCCTTTTGAGTAGATCTGGAGGGATTTCTTGAGGATGTTCTCGGGGTTCTTCCTCTCTGTGGCGTTTCATGTGACAAAGTCATTCCCCGTTCCCTGCTTCAGCCAAAGGCGACTCAGCAGAGGCAAAAGGAACTGAGTGCAAAGCCGAGGCCCTGGGAGAGGACCAGGGCTCGGAAGGAACGTCTGGCCTCACGTGAGCAGTCGCATTCTCCGCTGCCCAGTGGCTCCTCGAGTGAGGCAGAGGGCCCCGGGACTGGCCCGCGCCCTGATGTGTGTGCGGACCCATGTTGTGCTGTTTGGGGAATCAACAAGCCCGATGGATACCCTTGGCTCAGATGGGGTCGAGGCCCACCCTCTTGGCTTCGTTTAACTCATCCTCTCATGAGGGACCTTGCCTTCCGAGGTCCTGGGGTTGGGACCCCAACAGATGAACTTGGAGTGACGTAGTTCAGCCCCTAACAGAAGTCAGCAGTGCGTTTCTGATTGAAGAGGTTGAATTTTTACATCTTTCTTAACACTTTTCTCCTGTTCTCATCTAACCTCCCCCAATGAACACGCACGAACTAGAAAGTCGATTTTAAAAGAAACAATAAGTCATCACAAAAGTTCTTTGTGCATAAAATGCATGTTAGACCGAGTGTGCAGGTCAGAGCACCAGGAGGGGCTGGCCTGGGCTCCTAGCCCCCAAGTAGACTCCGGACGTCACCATTCCCAACAACCAAGGAGAAAAAAGAAAATGAAGCAGGTGGTGGGTAAGTGCAGGGCTGGATCTGAAGGAACCGGGTATTGTCCATCACCTCTCCCTGCGGCTCTGAGCGACAGGGCCCCTGGTCATCACGTGTCTCTACATTCAAGGTATTCTCGCTTGGTCAGCCAGAGCTAGAGCACCAGTGCCCACAGGGCACCCATCTGAGCAGCACTAGAGACCCGGGATACGTCCCAGCGCAGCCCCACTGCAACGTGTGACAGGTGAGAGGTGTGAACACAAAAGCTCACGGCCCAGAGTGGAAATCGCCATCCCACCCGGGCCAAATGCTACACAGGCAGCTCTGGACTACGGCCTCCAAGCGGAACAAAGGGACTTTTGTGCCTTCCAGCTTAGAGGTTAATTGACAGGCGACGTCTCTGCTGACGTGTCTGAAATTGAAGAAAATCGGGTCCACGCTCTGATAAGGGTGAGAGCCCCACCCCTCCCCTTGCTGCCATGAAAACATTTCGGCTAGAAAAGGAAAACTTCTCCTAATCTCTCTGGGTACTTGTTCTTCTTTTCTTTCTGGTTTGTTTTTTAATTTCTTTACAGTCTCTGAACATCGCTATGTACAAAGGATTTAAACAGCTGATCGGAAAGACAAGGGCTGCCATCAAGACCCTTTTTTTTTAATAGAAGATGACTTTGCAGCCCTCCCCCCCCACACACACACGCACACACACTCACACTCCAGGTATTTCATTAGCCTTAACCAAAGGTCAGAACACCACCAGCTTTGACCTTAGCCCAGAAAGAACCTCCAGCTGTAAGGACAAAGGCTCTGAGCAGAGCAACTAGTCGCCACCAAAACCCACACCAAGGGCAATTTGGCAACAAGTGTCATATGTAAAGCCCGATGCCTTTTGCATCCTGCGACCTAATAACTCGGCTTCTAAATATGTCTGCTAAGGAAATAGGTATGCAGAAGGGACTTGTGATCCTAAATGTCTGCACAGCCTTGTCTGTGACAGTGAAGGGTGGCAGCAAACTATGACGGCATGATCAGACCTACATGTCACACCTGAGTGCAGGCAGGAAGGGCTCCCCAGCACCCCTCACCGTGCCCACAGGAAGGGTTACGGGTGCCTTCCTAGCCCATGGTGTCCAGAGTGTGGGCAGGGTGGCTCTGTGGCCAGACCCGCAGGTTGCAATCCCGCCCAGACAGCATTCCCCCTCCCCCTGAAACAGGGGCTGAGTCCCAAGCCCTAGGGGCCCCCTGTTGGGGACTTGAAGAGGGTCTTTGCCCTGGGGACATAAGACGTTGATTCAAGAGGTCACAGAACCCAGCAGTTTCCCTGGGAGGCCTTAACTCCTAGATTTGGGGTGCTGGTCATGGGGTTGGAAACAGAGGCTGTCAGAGGGACATGAAGTGAGCTGGAGGAGGCAGGACATGCTGTCTCACTCAGCCATACACGGGGGGTTTACAGGTGACGCAGGAGTCGGGAGACAGTGCAGGTGGCAACAGCATGAAGGGGCTCTTGCCCTCCCTCCAGGAGGAGCTCATCATGGGGACGCCAGGCAGGGCCTGGAGCAGTAGAGCTCAGTGTTGTTCCTGCTGAGGTCCCCAAGCCCTCGCCACAGGCAGCACCCAGTCTCCCTCCACAGCCAGTTCTCCACATCCCCTTCTCCTTGAAAAAACACACATACTCATAGACCGTCACGCCGTGACATCTCTTGTCACTCATGTCATGGCTGTGATGGCCTTTCCCACGGCTCCCTCTCACGACCACTGGACACAGGGCACCTCTCTAGGGGGCGCCTGGCTTGATGACCTATTTAGAAGCAGGAAAGTGATGCTGTTTTCATGTGTGAACAATTCCCTGGGCCCACGGTGGCCACCTGGTCAGGCGTCTGTTTGTGGGCACAAGGCCTCCTGCAGTCCCAGCAAGGGGGGCAGGGGGGCGAGGGGCTTCCTTCCTCCTGCTCCCTCCTTCCTTCCCCTCCCTCAAAGAGACCAAATGGGAAAAAAGCTGAGGTGGCCTGCAGGTGCTCTGGACCCAGCTAACTCCAGAGGTTCTGCGAGGACTCAGGCCCCCTCATCCCCACATGCTGCCACCAAGGCGCAATCACCCGCTGGGTGCGAAGGAGAAAGAAGGGGTGGAGGGGGCATTTACCAAGTGCCTGCTGGGTGCCAGGTGTGCTCCCGAGCCTGTGGGGCTGCGCTCGCTCCGATCGGTGGCCCCCAGACGCGGGGCCGGAGCGCAGGGCTCTGCACGGCTCAGGCCTCTGCCACCAGCAGTCCGAGCTACCAGACGGAATCTTTCTGGAAATCAGTGACTTTTGCCAAAAAGCCACAATGAAAAGAACCAACAAATACCCATTCAGAGAATGGATGCCCTACACACACACACCACAATTTAACAGATGAATCTGGATGAGCAGGGACGGGGGACACACGCCAGCTGACCACGATATACTCCGGAATCTTGCAAGCCAACTGTCAAATCTCTGACGGCTGAAAGTCAGCCATGGTGGCAGTTCTTATGCCCTCAGATGGGCAAACACTACAAACAGGGCCGGTCCCTTTTCCTTTCTCTTTTTCTTCCTTTTTCTTGTATTTTTTCCTTTTGCTTTTCTTTCCTTTTCTTCCTCTCTCTCTCTTTGTTTTTGAGAGCCAGTCTGCCAGCACGCCTATAGATAGACCTTTCAGAGGCTGCGCCGACATGGAAGAGGAAATGCTGGTCTCCTTTAGAGAGCGTTTGAGGAGAGACAAAGCTATGGGGTTAGAGCAGTGTCACTGAGCTCTGCCGGGCCCTGGGGCGAGCGTGTGCTGTGCCTGGATCTCAGTGCTGGTTCCGTGGGCACATGCAGCTACAAAACTCCCTCCAGCCTCACAACTCACGGGGGAGCATTTTCCAGACACGGCCTCCTAACACCCCTACACACCTCAGTGAGGGTGGAGGGGGAACAGGGGACCCTCAGCTCTATTTTGCAAAAGCCAAGAGGTCCTCGATTAACATTTAAACAAGAACAAATGAGGCCTCTCTAGCGAGACCCCATGACTCTGGCTTGGGAGTGAGGTTCCCAGTCACCCTGGGCCTCAGTTTCCACACCTGTTCGATGGAAATAATAATAAAATCTACTTCTGGGGTGCTTGAGGAGGCTAACTATGCATCTCATTGCCTCTAACACCATAAATACGCAACACGTTGTCTAGTGTGTATTTTATTTCTGTTATTAGTCAGTCCCATGAGTGGGTGAGAAGTTAGGGAAGGAGTGCAAGAGGAAGAATCAATATTTGGGGGAACAACCAGTCCGGAGCACACTGCCTCCTGCACAGTGCGAACTTTGATCTTGTGCACCTCCACAGCAGGCTGAGCTCCCCCCAACTCTCAAAGCACCCTGGTCACGATGGGTTAGAACGGCCCTGTGTCGGAACACCCTGAGTGGGAACACACTGATTCTGGGGCAGGCCTAGGGACATGGTCCCAGCTAGATTAGCGGGGAGGACTCATGCAGCTAACCCTCAGAGGGGTCCCAGCGCAGTCCCAGCGTGGTCGTGCTGACCTGGGAGGTCCAAAGGTCAGGAGGGGCTTGAGTGGGGGCTGTGTGAGGAACCATCAGCACAGAAAGTGTGACGTCCCCTGGCCCTCAGACTGGGTGGAAGTAGGCCAGTGTGCTCCCCGCCTTGACCCCGGCACACTTCTCACCACAGCTATCGGCACACATTTACCAATCACTGCTTAGTGCCACACCAGACCCCCTTGGGGGTCAGAGAGAGCCGCCGGTTCTTGGGGAGAAAGGGACCCAGGACACCATCTCATCCAGTTACTCACTGCATGCCTAAGTTTTCAAACAGTGTCGCCCACCCAGTGGGTGGCCAGCCAATGTCCGTGACCTGTGCACACTTACAACAAAGGGAACGCACTGTGGCACAAGGCAGCCTGTGGCATCTGTGTGCAGCTCTGTGAAAATGTCACAATGCTGAGCAGAGATGTGCCTTCCTGTAGCTCCTTCCCGGGGCTGGCCTTGCACAGCAGGGCCGCAACCGTCAGAAGGATGCCTTCTCCACAAGACATTTCCCACCACACCTGCAGCCACCTGCCGCCGGGCCCCCCTCCTCTTTGCCCAGCTCAGCCGAGCCTTCGGAGGGCGTCCCCTCCATTCTGCCACATGGAACAGGCTTCCCATTTTTTTCACCCTCCTAGTCTTGCTTGCATCTTGTTAAACACTGCAAGACTACAAACCAAAGACAGAAGAGCCTTTTCTCCCCAAAACCATTTTCTCTTTAAAAACAATGTTCACTCAATCCACAGTACCCAGATCTTCTGTCCCGGCCTGTGCTCCGCTCACAGCTCCTGACTTCGCCCCACACCCACCTTCTCCTTCAGCCGGGATGGGCTCCCCAGCCCACGACTGCTACGCACGCTACTTCCTCAGCACCTCGTCCCCAGACTCTCAGCTCTAGTGTAGCTCTCACCTCTCCATCACACCCACCCCACACCTGCTCCTGTCACCCTCCCCTCTAGTGACTCTTCCCCGCAGTCTCTCTAGGACCCTTGCCACCCTCCGCCATAGGCGCTGACTTGTCACTGACCTCACTTCTCTGCGTTTCTCTCGCCCACGAGACAGTAGATTCTCGGGTTGGGGACCACGTCTTCTGCCGTTCTTCAGCACCTACCACCCTTCCCACACCTGGTAGACCCATTATTTTCACTGCATGATTATTTTTTTTGTCTGAAAAACCAAGTCAACCAAATACGTGTTTGCCACGAATTAGCTGGTTGTGTTCCTTTAAGAAATGTCAAGCACACGTTTCCTGACAGAAATCACAGTTTGCGTAGAAACAGCACCTCCGTTAAGCGACATGCTCAGATGTGATCTCAGCTAAGCCCAGTAAAGTGAAGCATTTCCCAGCATGGAGTTTTAAAAGGATGCCGCCATGAGGGTTCTGGTGACAGGTTTGCTCACAGAAGCTAGACACAGTTCTGCAACCCCACTGATTAGTGCGTGGTACACAGAAGCCCTTTCAGTGATGCTTTTTTTGTACCTAGAGTTTGATCACAAATCAATAATCCACCAGGCTGGAACCTCTCATGAGTTAGTTAAAACGAGTAAGTTGCTTATAATAAAAAATGTGACACTAGAATTTCAAAAGCTTATGGGAAGATGAAGTACAGATGATTTCTCCATTCCTCCTGTTAAGTCCAGCTGGACATTGTAAGTAGATGATAGGTGGGTGGGTGGATGGATGGATGGATGGATGGATAGATAGATAGATAGATAGATAGATAGATAGACAGACAGACAGACAGACAGACAGACAGACAGACATGACAAATGGGTAGGCAGAGGTCCTGAAGGGTGGAGAGAAGGCAGACGGGCTGGGGAACTCAGAACCCGAGTAACAAAACAATGGTGAGTTCTCTGAGTTCTCTGCTTCGTATACCCCAGACTTGGAGCTGAATAAGGCAGAAAACTGGAAATACCAGTGGTATAAGTCCAGCAGAAGCCCTCCCTGTCCAGCCAAAGGACAGTCTAGAAAGACAGCAGACGTTTCAACAGTGACCGCTCTCCTTTAGCTGATGCCATAGAAACGACTGTGGCCCCTCCCGCCTCATACAAGCAAAGGCAAAATGGAGGCCCTAGACACCCACTCGCAGCAGGCAGCACCTGAAAGGCTGAGCAGGGACCTGGCACCTCTGTCCCACCCAGCGGGAAGGAACAGCCCCTGCCACCACCCGGGGTCAGTGGCGAATCCTGGGGAGTCTGGATTCTGACCCCAGCCCTGCATCCCCTCCCGGTGGTGTCCACTGGGGCTGCCTGAGGAGCAGCCACGAGCCACTCCCAGTCCTCGGAGTAGGGCAGCAGAGTGGATACCAACACTGAGGTGACAAAGGTTTAGGATTATCTGACAACGACTGTAAAGCAGCGTCCATGAATGTGCTCTAACACATAAGCATAAATGCACTTGAAACCAATGAAAAAATAGGAACTCTCAGCAAATAAATGGAAAGCCTCAGCCAAAAAGAGAGAGAGAGAGAGAGAGAGAGAGAGAAGACTTTTTTTTTTTTTTTTAAAGAACCAAATAGAAACCTTAGAAGTGAAAAGTAAAATAACTGAAATTAAAAGCCCGGTGGACAGGCTCAAAAGCACTGTGGAGGGGACAGAGACAATAACTATGAGCTACCAGGCAGAATACTGGAAATCAGCCTGAATCATGTAGAGAAAGTAAACTAAAAAGAAAAATAAACTAGCAGGGCCGCGGGGGTCTGCAGGACTGAGACAAAAGACGTGCCTCTCATGTCATCAGAGTTCCAGAAGGAGAGGAGCAAAGGGCCAGGTGACAAACTAATCAGTCCCATCACAACTGCTTTTGAACCCTTTCCAGGGCATTTAGTTACATTTGGGGGGCAGGGCAGGCAAGGGAGAGGATGTGCCGTCTTGTCCTAGAGCTCAGGGGCTCGCGTATGCGTCTGACACTCGTTCTGCATGCGGCACTCGCTCACCTCCCACGGCCGACCAGACCCATGCAGACCCTCCGGGGCCTGCCCGGACTATGGGGTGCGTGCGCCGCCTCTGGGACACAGCTGGCTAGCCCGGTGTCTCAGGGGTGGCCTTCGGGGAAGACAGTGTCGCAGAAGCGAGCGTTCCTTTCATCCAGGTCACGTACGGATCAGCTCCTCCCGGTGGCCTCCGTCTCCGGCCACCCTTCTGACCCCCGCCCCCAGTCCCACTTGGTGGAGAGACCATTCTTCCTCCTGCTTCTGGAACTCTCGTCCCTCATCCTCACTGAAGCCTGCCAGCGACTGCTCCGACTGCAGGGCACCTACTTTCGAAGGCTTCTCCTTTCACCCCTACTTTTAATTCGCCGGTGCCAAGGACATCCCAAGGCCAAGACTGTCTTCAGTGTCGCTCAGTTCAGAGTCAACTGACCGTGAAGGAGGAACTCACGGGGTTTTGATAACGTTTTGGCAGTGTGGGGCTGTTTTGACGACACCCTTGTGTTGGCTGTGCTCCGGAGAGCCAGGGGTCCTCGGGAAGCGGACTCTGAGGGAAGGGCGCGGGCACCGCGCGGTAGACACCCCGCCCCAAACGGCACCTCACGCCTGTCGGCCCGCCATAGAGACCCAGTGAGGCCTCGCTGGGTAAAATACGCAAAAGTGAAGATTCTTCTTTCTCGTTTTCTATTACAAGAAAAGAGCTGAAAGGACATTTACAACACCGTCCAAAAGAAATCGTTTCGGTGCCAAAATCCAACAGGAGACGTTTCAACCCAAAATAAAATCTGACGACGCCACTTCATCACGACTCTGCCGACAGGAAAAGACCAGGGAGACGGAGGGGGAGCGGTCTCAGCTGAGCCTAGTTGGAGATGAAACCCGATTGCAGTTAGCGCTGACGGTGCCGAGTCTACAGTGCGGGACACTGCCCTGCCAGGCCCGGTGGTAATCGTGAGGCTCAGAGTCCCCTTGGCCCTCTGGGCTGGGAGCCTGGGAGGCCCACGGCAGGCCCTGGGGTCACGCCTTGCTGTTGCGTGGACACATGTGGTGTCACAGCACAACACTAGCCACTGGCCAAACACGTCAAGGGGGTTTTCCAGCGGCCTTGGCTGCTGAGCCTTATTCACAGCACACACGGGAGGAGGCGAATCACCCTCTGGTCCCACTTTCATCTCCCTCTCGCGAGCAGTGGAAAGTGTCACCTGGACGACTCGGCACACCCGCCAACACACCGGCTCGTGAACCCTGGCCTCCCGCTCCCGCTTGGCGGCCACGTGCCGTGGACAGTTACATCACCTGGGGCTCCACTTCTCTTCTCAGCTCAGCCGGGCTCTCTCCCCAGGGCCCTGCGAAGACCCTTCCCTGGCGGCCGGACGTGGCGCCAGCCTGAGCGGCTTCTGTGACTGGCTCTGCATGGGTGTGCACGTGCGAATGGGTGTGCGAGTGCGTGTGCGCAGGCCTACACGAGTACACACAGAGGCTCGCAAACAGAAACGCCTCCGTGGGCACTTCTTCCTGGAGCCACTCTTGGGGCTCCGAGCAGCCCCTGAACAGTGCCCCCATCCACGCCCCCTCCTCACACCTGCCCGGTGGGTCCTTCCAAAACCCAAAAGGAGGGCAGCCACACATCCCCTGTTCAGAAACTCTTGGGGCTTCACTGCCTGGAATGGCCTCACTTGCCAGTGTCCTCAGAAAGTGCCCACTAACCTTTCAAGACCCAGTTAAGGCTCATGTCCTCTATAAAACCTTCCCCAACAGTCCATCCAGCTCCCCACCCCAGCAAGCCCAAGTGGCACCATGTCACATATTCCCCAGGCACTGTGACCCCATGCTGAGGCTGCTCTCTGCTGGCCGAAAAGCCCCAGCGAGCAGGTGCCTGCAAACTATCTTTGTACGCCCAGCTTCTCGCCGCAGCACCTAGCGCATACGACACTCACCAAATGTCTGACCACTAAACGGATGCATCTTTCGGCTGGCACAGAATCCCTGGAAGAAAGGACACATTCAAAAGAAAAGTTTGAACCCAAGGGACTCTTCCACTTCAGGGCAAGTGTGCAGTGGGGTGAGCCTACTGGATCCTCCAAAGAACGCATGAGTGTGCTTCCCAGGAGGCCCTGTGTGAATGCCAGCCATGCGGAGGGCGCTTCCAGCAGCAAAAGTGGGAAAGGGAGCCCTGAGCCATGGCCAGCTTCTTTCCGACCTGCTGAGCACAGAGGGGGAAAGAGTGAACTCCATCTGCATGCTGCCCAGCAATGGTGTCCGGAGCCCAAGCCAGCGACTACAGAAAGGGAAGCGTAGGGGGGACTTTCTTTCCTGCTCAATCTCCTGGGCCCCTAGGCTCTCACTTGCCTTTTTAAGCTGATCCAAGAAAGGATGTGAGAAGACTCTAGCCAGGGCATGCATGCCGTCTTTTGCTCTTATCCCTATTGAAATCTCTAGAGATGACAGTAAAGTATGCTTTACAAAACAAAGTAGTCCCTAACTGGGATAGAAAACCAGAAAAGCATGCTCAGAAGACCAGAGGCTTACAAGACCCGTGAGAGGTGAGATCAGACGAACGCGAGCCCACGCCCAGAGACTGCCTGTCCTGCCCCGTCCCACCACACCTCTCACCTGGCTGTAGCAATGCCCTTAGACACCCCCGGGACAAAATGAGGAGGACATGGCCACAGAAGAACAACCCTTCCAGGTGTAAGAGAGGATGGGCTTCTTGAAAAGAAACAGCAGCAGAAGAAGAGGGAGAGGAGGGGAAAGAACAGAACAGAATATTCTACGCCCACCCAAACCACCATTTCACCGTACAGGAGGATAAACTCAGTTTCACCGTGGTAGATTGGATTGTTATTCCCTGTTCTTCTCTCCCCACCCACCCCCGCCAGCCCAGGGAACCTTAAAGTGCTTCCCGGTGGAGAAAGGAGAGCGTTCTCCCTCCCCTGCAGGCTTTGGGCTTGGCCATGGGACTCACTTTGGCCAATGACTTGTGAGCAAAAACCTAGGGTATCATTGCACGGTTGGTCCAGCTCTAGAGAAGCTGTGCCTTGCCAGAAGAAGGGTGAGCCCCAGGGAGCTTCGTCCCAGGGAGCAGACCCAAGTCTGATTGGAGGGGAAGCTGAGCCCAACAGAAGCAGCAGACTCCAGCTGACCAGCAGACCCTCAAGCAAGCAAACACGCGTGTCCTGATAAGTCGCAGGACCACAGACTAAGTGCTCCATGGCGTTCACGCAGCAACGCCCGACGAACAGAAACACCGGACGTTTGTGAGGCCGGCCCTTTCTCCGGGAGAACTGCTGAGAGACAGCCTTCAGCAAATGCAGTACAGTCCAAGAGACAGTAGGGGAATTTTAAGAAAATAATAAAACACAGCTGCATCGAAAGAAGTATAGATCGTAAGAAAAACTTAACGATAATCTTGATGGTCATTCCAGACAGCTTCAAAGAGACGAGTGATGAGGGCAAAGAGGGAAGCTAAGGTTCGGGTCTTATTCAGGTGAGACACTAGGGGGGTGAAGATTGTGATTCAATCAACATTGCTGGGAAAATGCGTCAGCGTGTAAAGTTTTAAGGGTAATCACTAAAAAGCTGTAGAACTGAGATATATATAGTCTCTTCAATCTGTTAGAATAAAAAAAGCGCAAAAATGAAGAAAACAATCAATCAAACAGAAGGCAAGAAAGCTTTTTTTTGTTTTTGTTTTTTCTTAATTAATTAATTAATTAATTAATTGTTTTTTAGTTAAAAAGAAGAGATACCAGCAGCCTTTTGGAGATAAAACATAGAATAACATGGCAGGGATAAATTCAAGCAGCAGTAATGAATAAAAATTCAAGATTAAAGCCTTCTGTTAAGGCAGAAATTCTGGGATTAGGGGATAGTCCCGAAACAATGCAAAAAGGATTTTTAAAAAGTTAAAAAAAAAAAAAAGTGTAGCAGGCAAACACTAACAAATTAATACCAAGGCAATATTACTTCCAAACAATAAAATTTAAAGATAAAAGCATCGAAGGGGATAAAGAATTAATATATCTAATTAATAAACAAGTAAAATCTGCGTAAAGATCATCAACCTTGATGCACCAAAATATTTTGCACAGAAACTGATAGAAAGTCAGGAAACAGGCAAGTCTACCTCGCAATGGATACTGCAACACACCACTTTCGAAACTTGACAGATCAAAGAGGCCCCTCCAAAAAAGTGAGGATCACGATGGTTGAGTAATAGAATTAACAGGAATGATTTAAGAGATAACTTTGTACCCAACGAGCAGAAAACACACAATTATTTCAAACACACAAAACCCACACACAAATTGGCCACTATTAAGCTTCAAAGAAGACCACAGTAGACTTCTCAGAGCAGAAATCTCACAGGGCATCTTTTCTGAACACAATCCCATAAAATATAAATTATAGCAAAAGAACAGCCAAAAACCCAATTCTTATGAGAGATTTAAAATAACAGAAAAACTCAAGTGAAATTTTGAACTGTTTTAAAGTGAACAGGGCCAAGCATATCAAAACCTGTACATTACAGTCAGAAAGCTTTAAATAAAAATGGATGCACTGAATAGTCAACTCAAGAAGCAAAGAACAAAATAGCAAAGCAAAGAAAGAAGTACAAAATTAATAAATCCAACAGCACAAATAAATAGCTTGCTCAATAAACCCGAAGTTGTTTTTTCTTGAAAACTAGATCAATACCCAGATAAATAACTCTTAAAAATTCTTAGAATTTAGTTGTGCGCGTGCGGGAGAGTGGGGGTGCATGTGTATAAATAAGCAAATGAATATGAAACTGACTGGATTGCAAATCAGTAGGAAATTAAATAAATACTATTTGGACAATCGGTAAAGTTTACTGTGATAAAATGAAGTTTTGATCTCTACCTCACCCCATACTCATAAAAATGAACTCCAAAGGAATCAGAAAACAAAAGTAAGACACCATATAAGAGCAACACGGAAATATAAGAAAACATTTTTATAAATTTTCCCTCCCCTCGATCTTGTTTTTTTAAGCAGGGGGATGTGGACAGGCAACATACACAAAGAATATAAACAGGCACTAAGCACAGGAAAGGATGTCAGCCTCATTTGTGTCTGCTCTCAAGACTGCCACCTCCCCCTGGCTAGGAGAGAGAAGGGGCAAAGGAAAGCAGAAACCCGTGCACTGGAACTCTTCTAGGATATTGGAAAGTAGCGATGGAGGAAAGAACTTTGTGGGCTGAAAGGAGGCGCCATTCAGAGATGTCTCCCACCAGATTCTGCGGAAGTACTGAGGGGCCTCTTCCATCCACCACAAGTTGTGTCTCAGGACTTTTGGAAATCTGAGAGCGGTACAAACTCTTCTGCATTTCCATCTGCATCGTAAATGGGATTACACTTTGTTTTCTTCTGGGGAATACACAGCCGCAGTGAGTCTTATGTGTGATTTTTTTTTTCCTTTTAAGCAAATTTATTTTGGCATAATTTTAGATTTTTAGAAAAGCTGCAAAGATAGTACAGAGTTTGGTAGACCCTTCATCCAGTTCCCCCATTTTTAGCATCTTACGTTACTACGTTGGCATTTGTCAAAACCAAGAAACTGACGTTTGCACGTTGTTAGTAACAAAACTCCAGACCAGACTTTGTTCAGATTTAACCGTTTTTTCCATTAAAGTTCTTTATCTGTCCCAAAATCCATCCTGATTGATTGAATAATTGATTGGTTTTAAATTTTATTGTAAAGTCTAAAAACTTAGACATTTATACAATCCATGAGGTGGTCCCCCCAACCATTCCAGTACTCATCTGGCACTACACACAACCATTACAGCAATATTGACTGTATTTCCTATAATCTGCATTCCTGTGACTGTTTTGTTACTAATTCATACTTCTTCCTCCCTTCACCTTTTTCACCCCGCCCCACTAACCCCCTGCCCTCTGGCAATCACTTGCTTGTTTTTCATCTGTGAGTCTGTTTTCATTTAGTTGGTTCGTTTCTTTTGTTCCTTAGATTCTGCCTGTAGGTGAAATCATGTGTTATTTAACTTTCTCTGTCTGACTTATTTCACTCAGCATAATACCGTCTAGGTCCATGCATGTTATTGCAAATGGTAGGATTTCATTTTTTTAATGGCTGAGTAATATTCCATTGTACATATGAACCACAACTTTTGTATCTAATCACCTGTTGGTGGACACTCAGGCTGCTTCCATATCTTGGCTGTTGTGAATAGCACTGCCATGAACATAGGGGTGACTAGATCTTCACAAACTAGTGTTTTGGTTTTCCTTGGATAAGTACCCAGAAGTGCAATTGCTGGGTCGAAATGTAGTTCTATCTGTAATTCTGTGAGGAACCTCCAAACTGTTTTCCAGAGTAACTGTACCAATTTGCGGTCCCACCAACAGCACATGAGTGTTCCCTTTTCTCTACATCCTCATTTTTTTATTTATTGAGGATAGCCAACCTGACAGGTGTGAGGTGATATCCCATTGCGGTTTTAATTTGCATTTCTCTGATGATTCATGACCTTGAGTGTCTTTTCATATGTCTATTGGCCATCTGTATTTCCTCTTTGGAGAAATACCTATTCAGGTCTTTTGCCGTTTTTTAATTGGATTGTTTGGGTTTGTTGTTGTTGTTGTTGTTGAGTTATATGAATGTTTTATATAGTTTAGATATTAACCCTTTATTGGATATATCATAGACAAATATCTTCTCCCACACAGTAGCTGTCTTTCATTTTGTTGATGGTTTCCTTTGCTGCGCAAAAACTTTTCAGTTTGATGTAGTCCCATTTGTTAATTTTTTTTTCCTTGTCCAAGGAGATATATCAGAAAAAAATGACTAATAGTAATATCAGAGAATTTGCTGCCTATGTTTTGTTCTAGAAGTTTTATGGTTTCGGATCTTACATTTAAGTCTTCAACCCATTTGGAATTTATTATGGCATATGGCAGAAGAAGGTGGTCTAGTTTCAGTTTTTTTGCATGTATCTGTCCAGCTTTCCCAACACCATTTGTTGAAGAGACTATTTTTACCCCGGTGTATGTTCCTGCTTTCTTTGTTTGATTAAATGACCATATCAACATGGATTTATTTGTGGGCTCTCTATTCTGTTCCACTGAGCTATGTGTCTGATTTATGCCAGTACCATGCTGTTTTGATAATTATAGCCTTGTAGTAGAGTTTGATATTAGGTCATGTAATCCCTCCAATTTTGTTCTTCTGTCTCAAGATCGCCATGGCTATTCAAAATCCTTTGTGGTTCCATATAAACTTTAGGATTATTTGTTCTAGTTCTCTGAAAAATGCCTTTGGTATTTTGATAGGGATTGCATTGCATCTATAGATTGCTTTGGGTAGTATGGCCATTTTAATGATGTTGAGCTTTCCTAACCATTGGCACAGTATATGCTTCCCTTTATTTGTATCTCCTCGATTTCTTTTTTCAGTGACATAATGTTCCGAGAACATGTCTTTTACCCCCTTAGTTAATTTAATTCCTAGGTATTTTATTATTTTTTATGCAATTGTAAATGAGACTGTTTTCTTCATTTCTCTTCTGATAGTTCATCATTGGTATATAAAAATGTAACTGACTTCTGAATATTAATTTTGTATTCTGCTGCTTCACTGAATTTATTAATCAGTTCTAACAGTTTTTTGGTAGAATCTTTAGCATTCTCTATATATATCATCTTGTCACCTTCAAATAATGACAGTTTTACTCCTTCATTTCCAATTTGGATGCCTTTTATTTCTCTTTCTTGTCTGATTGTTATAGCTAGGACTTCAATACTTGAATAGAGTGGTGAAGATGGCATCCTTGTCTTGTTCCTGATCTTAAGAAAAATGCTTTTAGCCTTGCCCACTGAGTATGTTGTTAGCTGTAGGTTTGCCATATGTGGCCTTTATTAAATTGAGGTACATTCCCTCTATACCCACTTTTGTGCAATTATTCTTGAAAACTCACCCACGTGTAAATCAGACCACAACGGTTTTTTCATGCAAAAAGCACCCAGTCCTCTTTTTCAGGGTTGCAGCGTGAAACCACAGACCCAGGCTTGCCCACAAAAATGCCACTCCCAGGGGCCTGCTGAGCCCTGCTGGAGAGTGCTCAACCACGTGACACTTAAAAACTAAGCATAAGATGCAGAATTCACAGCTAGCAATTAAAAAAAAAAAAAAACACTAGGGGACATGGACCAGGCCAGGAAATGACAAAATAGTGACACCAGTATTCCCAGTGCATGTCACATGACATCTGAGAGCACAGCTGGTCATGAGACCAGCCCTCACCCTCAGGAAGAAGCATTTAGCCATCTTACTTATTTTGAATTGTGGTAAAATACACAATGTAAAATTGACCGCATTGACCGTTTTTATGTGTGCTGCTCGGTGGCATTAGGTATAGTCACACAGTCGTGCTATCATTTCCACTACGCATCCTCAGAATTTTTCACCATCCCAGTTGACTCAATATGCATTAAATGATAACTACCTACATCTCTGGTCCCCAGCCCTTAGCAGCCACCATTCTACTTCATGTCTCTATGACTCTAACTACCCTGGAGACCACACATAAGTAGAATCACTCAGAATTTGTCCTTTTTTAACTGGCTTATTTCTCTCAGCATAATGTCCTTAAGGTCAATCCATACTGTTGCATGTATCAGAATTTCCTTCCTCTTTAAAACTGAATAATATTCTATTCTATGTATATACCATAATTTGCTTATCTATTTATCCATCAATGGACATTTGGGCTGTTTCCACCTTTTAGCTGTTGCAAACAGCATCCTACTGCAGTAACAAATTAGAGGCGGCTTTCCACTGCAGGGCAGCTCTCCCCGTGCCAGGAACCTCCCCTTGCTTTAGGTGTCTCTTCCCACTGGATGTCTTTAAGATGGCAAACATAACCAGAAATTGGAGCAGTTTAGGAGAGGACCATCAAATGGAGCTTGGAAATCCGGTGCTATTGAGTTGGCTTTGGGTTCAAGAGCCCCCTCGTTATATGGAAAGCCTTGTCCCAAAGGGGATGGGGGTGCTAACTCAGTCCCTCTCCCTCAGCACTAGCTAAGGAGGTGTTTCTGGGTGTTAGATGGTGGGATGGGAAGAGAAGTGGATCTAGAACCAAACCCCTAGGTGGCTGCAATGAGGTATCCTTGGGCTGGTTCTCATTACATGGCCTCCACTTCTCAGCCCTGAGCCATCAGGTGGAAGAATGTGTGGGTTGCTAATCTGGCACATCTGTGTGTGAAGGCTGACAAACTGTTCCAAAAAATCAAAGAGGAAGGAATGCTTCCAAATTCATTCTGTGAAGCCAGCATCACCCTGGTATGACAAGAACACCACAAAAGATCACAGACCAACATCCCTGAGGAACATGGATGCAAAAGTTGTCAGCAAAATATTAGCAAAGTGAATTGAACAGTACAATATAAGGATTACACACCATGATGAAGTGAGATTTATTCCTCAGACGGAAGGATGGTTCAATATCTGCAAATCAGTCAATGTAATCTACCACATTAAAAAAAAAAAGATAAAAATCATATGATCATCTCAATAGATGTGGGAAAAGTATTTGACAAAATTCTACATCTGTTTATGATTTTTAAAAAAATCTTTTATGTGCGTATAGCACAAACATACCTCAACACAATAAAGGCCATCATGACTAGCTCATAGTTAACATCACACTCAACAGAGAAAAGCTAAAAGCTTTTCCTCTAAGATCAAGAATAAGACTCTCACATGCAGGTGGTCAACAGACACATGGAAAGATGCTCAACATCACTGACCATCAGGGGAATGCAAATCAAAACCACAGTGAGATGTCACCTCATACTTGTCAGAATGGTTATTATCAAAAGACAACAAATACCAAGCACCGGTGAGGATGTGGAGGAAGGGGAACCCTCGTGCAGTGTGGGTGGGACTGTAAATTGGTGCAGCCACTGTGGAAAACGGTTTGGAGAGTTCTCAAAAAATTAAAACAGAACTACTTTATGACCCAGCAATGGCACTTCTGGGTATTTACCCAAATAAAACAAAACAGAAATACTAATTCAAAAAGAAATATGTACCCTGTGTTCAATGCAGCATTGAGAGGTCTGAACTTCCATTTACAAAATAAATAAGTCACGTGGATGTGAGGTGCAGCACAGGGAATGCAGTCAATAATATCACAGTAACTTTGCACGATGACAGATATGTACTTGACTCATTATGACGATCACATCGTAAGGTATATACATATTGATCGCTATGTGGCACTCCATAAACTAATACAATATTGTACATCACTATGCTTCTGAAAAAAGAAAGTTTCTACTAATAAAATACAGCCATTGGGTATTTTAATTTAAATGAGGGAAGCAGGAGAGTTGGTCAGGCATGTGGTGTGAGAAGGACTCAACTCACCATTGCTGTCCTTGAAGGTCAGGAAGGAAGGTCACAAGTCAGGGACGCAGCAGCTTCTGGAAGCTGGGAACAGCCCTCAGTTTGCAGCCAGCAAGGAAACAAGGTTCACAGCCAATGCACGAGGTCGGAGTTCTGCCAACAACCCCAACGAGCTAGGAAGCAGATCCCTCGACAGCCTCCAGAAAGCAGTGCAGCCTGGCAGACATCTTCATGGTCACGCGACAAGACCCATATTGAACTTGCGACCTGCAACTGTGAAATAATAAACGTGTGTTCTTTAAAGTCATAGCAACAAGAGAAACAAGTGCAGGCGCTGATCCTGCAGGCATGTGTCAGGCCCGTGCTGGTGCTGCATATGCATGACCCTGTTTCCTCTTCATTACAGCCCTGTTTGGGGACAACTTTTGGCATCATTTCTATTTTATAGAGTGGGAAACAATGTCAGAGAGAAGCTATGTCCCCTTCCCAAGGTCACATGGCCACTAAGAAGGACGCCGGGATTGGATTCCAAACCAGTCAGGGTTCAGAGGCTGTTCAGAAGTCACTGTGCAACTGTGACTCCCCTAAAGCATGTGCGCGTGCACCCACACACACACACTCACACACACGCTCGTGCATGTACGGGCAGCAGCCTCCTGGCCACCTGTCGCAGCCCCATTGTTGTGCTGCCCAGCCCTTAGTACCTTTCAATAAGAAAGTCTGCTCGTGTTGTTTGCTATGCGATCACTTAGAACTTTGTGGTTTTCTGGGCTCTGGTAACACTTGGCATAAACTAAGGAGAAAAAAGAATTGTCAAGCTCAACAGCTGCTGCAACAGGAAAAGGCATCACATGGAATTTGTTGGGCCACAAAAGAAAGAGTTAAAACCAAAGTCGTCCCCCTTGCCACTCCCTACCAAGGGAAGTCAAAACCGTTGGCTTCAACAAAACTAATCATCTTCAGAATTTTTTTTTTAAAGTCAAGAGAACCATATCTAAATCTAGAATTAGAAGTCTTGGGTTAATGAAAGGAAAAAAAATCTTCAATGGGTAGTGTGGTTTCTTTGAATGTCTGATGAGCTTCAAAATGACAAACATCACAAAAATTGTGAATTGACACACAGGAGGCACAATATTAGACATTTCTTTGTCACTAATTCTCAGCATTCTAAAATGGAATGACAGTCATCCTAATAAACCACAGTTTTCAGCCCGCGATCTACTGAGTTACAAAGGGGTTTCACCCAGTGCTAATCCCTCCGTGACTTTGTTTTTCACCTTTTGTAAAGGGCAACCTGACACAGCAACCATAACCCAGGGAAGGACTTCACTTCCTATGAAGACCCAGGTGTCACCCTTGCCAGATCACTAGCTATCTTCCCACTGGGCTTTGCTGGGGTACCCAAAGGAAATTTCTCTGTTTACTTAGAACTAAATCTGCAATTTTATGGGATGTAGACAACCCCCGCAAATGAAGAACCCTTCAGCTCAACAAATAACAGGTTAGGGAACAATGCCTAAGACACTGTCAGGGTTTTCCCCTGAGGACCTTCCTGGTGACCTCCCAGGAACAAGGAGAGTGTCAGAGGAAATGACTTGATCATTTATACCCTTCCCATGATTCCTGAGGCAAAGAGAGAAATCACAATTTGAATTGCTACTCAAATACCTTCAACAGCAAGAAGAAAGGAGGAAATGGATATTGAGTATTTACCAAATCTCGGAAGCTGTGGAAATACCAACCATGAGCATATATTGAGTTAGGTACTCGGCCAGGCCCATTATGCACATCATCTCCTCGGTCATTCACAGCAATGACACAGTCTCTAATATGCAGACAGAGAAACAAAGGTCCCAAAATCTCAGTCCCAAGATGCTTCACTTAGGAGACCATAAAGCCCAGACTAGAAGCCAGGAGCAAGAAGTGGTGACATCTATCCATTGCTGTAATTGTTACAGATGAGGACTCCTTGTCACCGGTTTACCAAGGAGCCCTCCCAGAGTCACCCATCTGGAGGGGGCCAGAGACAGGTTGAAAACCACATTCCCTGTCCCCCAAATGAATCAGATTTAAGGATGGATTGAAGGTGGGGAAGGGATGCCATCAAAAGGACGTCTTACTTGGAAAGTAAGCTAGGGACAGACAAGGGTTTACTCATGGTAGGCTGAAGAGTCGAGGCACTCAGAGTTTCGCAGGCTTTCTGGAGATGGGGACAAGGAAAATATAAGAAACCACTGTAGATAAGGGGCTGAGTAAGCCCTGCTGGCTGGGCTAACAAGAGCCCCAGCAGGCTCCAGATCATACCTGTGCACAACACTCTCAGACAGGCAGGCCTTCCTCTTATATGGGGACCTATTTGCTTTCTGAGCAGGGGACTTAGTGTCCAGAATCAGGAACATATGGCACAGAGGCACAGGGAGGGGTGTGACCATTGGATAGAAGCTAAGCCAAGCACCTTCCTCCCTTCTTCCTTTTCTTTCTCCATAAGCCAGTAGTTTACACTCATGAAAAAGCTTGTAAGCAGTACCAGTCCCCTTCATTTTGAAAACCATCTCTTTCCCATCACTGCATTTATATCTTGAAGGCTTCTACTTGGTGGGAAGACTGTTCCATGGAGCCCCTACGACCCCAGAAATAACACAGGAACACCAGTCCTTCATTCACGGTTCACTGGGCACCCGCCATGAATCAGATTCTATACCAGGCACTCAGGAGCCATGCAGAGCTGAAGAAGGCCTCACACAGGTAGCTGCATGGTTATGTAGCTTTGCATCAAAGCAAGGTGCTCACTTCGAGCTATGGGAGCAAGGAGGTTCTGATCTGGGTGGGGCTCACAAGCAGGGCATCCAACATCATCTCCTTACACCTGGGTATGAGGAAATCGTGGGAAAGCCTTACAAATTTGGCAAGTCTGGTCTGTCTGGAGGCCCTAAGACGAGCTGAGAAGCTACCAAGGGCTCTGTGTATGCAGACGCTTCATTTTGAGACATCTCACTGACCAGTCAAGTCAGAGGAGGATCTAAAGGTATTCCACATGCATGCCCTCCTGCGACAGAAAAGCCGATGTCCTGAAGAAAGTGGTCCCAAGAGTCTCAGACAACTAGATGAGTGTCAGATCAAAAGCTGGAGTCCGTTTATCTTCACTGTGACCCGATCATCAATTTGATCTGATTCATTCATTCATTCATTTATTGAAACATTTACAGCAGCAGTTCCCAACCTTTTGACACCAGGAAACAGTGTTCCTATAAGAATTTAACACCTATGGTTTGAGGTAGAGCTGAGGCAGTTGTGGAAGGGAGCAGATGCAAATACAGATGGAGCTTCACTCGCTGGCCTACCGCTCACCTCCTGCCGTGTGGCCCGGTTCCTAACAGGCCATGGATTGGTACCGATCTGTGGCCTGGGGGTTGGGGACGCTTGATTTATAGAACACTGATTATATGCCAATAATTGGATTTGGCTCTGTATCTTTCTAGAACAAAAGGGGCTAAGGCTCCTACAGAAATGAACTTCATTACCACTATGTTGAATTAATCATTAGAAGCATTGCAATATTTTTGTCATTAGGTGTTTTCCTGTTTGATCTCAGTCTAATCACCTACAGGTAGAAATATCTAAAGGGATGAATGGAGCATTGTAGTATCTCCTATGATACCACAAAAAAAAAGTGATGAAAAACCAAAGACAAAAAAAAATCCTGAAAGCAGTCAGAGTGGGGAGAACACATTACCTTCAGAGAAATAACAATGAGAGTAACAGTTAAATTTCTAACAGAAACAATAGAAGCTAAAACAATGGAGTGATTTTTTTAAGTGCTGAAATAAAATGTGTTACAACCTAGAATTCTATACCCAGTGAAATATCTTTCAAAACTGAAGGTAAAATATAGTTTTAATCTCAAGTCCATCCAACAAAAACTGAGAAGTATTTATTAAAATAAAACTTACATTGAATGAAATACTAGAGAAAAAATTTTAACCAAAATAATAATAATATTAATTTCCCCACTAAAAGAAGAAAAGGGAGGAAGGAAGGAAGGAAGGAAGGAAGGAAGGAAGGAAGGAAGGAAGGAAGGAAGAGAAGAAAACCACAGAAACTAAAAGAACAAGGAAAGGGATATGTAATGGGCAAATTTAAACAAATATATTAACTGTACAAAACAATGATGGTGGCTTAAGAACAATAAAATATATGTGGAATTAAAATTTCTGATTTCTATAATAGCACAAAAGCATGAGAGGGTTAAACAGAGTTAAAGTGTTCCAAGATCATAAAATCATTTGAGGAATGGTAAAAATATTCATTTATACTCAAAGGTAATTGATGAAGAATATAAAACTAATAAGCCAATGGAAAAAGGAAAATTGAATAACAAAAATATTTTATTAATTCAAAATAAGGCAACAAGGGAGAAAAAGAAACATAAAATAAATGACATAAATAGAAAACAAATTTTAAGAGGGCATAATCATATGAAATATAAATAAAAGAATCATTCTAATTAAAAGACTGAGGTGACATCAGAAAGTGGAGAAGTAAAGACCTCCAAAAGTTTGCCCCTTCATAAAAGCAATTTGAAAACTGGCAAGATTTCTCAGAAGCAAATCTGGAAACAGAAATTTGAAAATAACCAATGACTTACAGCAATGCGGGGAGCATTTAGTCAAGAAAACCGGCTAAATTTCATGAAGATAAGAAATAAAAGACATCCTATTGGAAAAGTGAAAATATATCTATTTGCAGGTGACATGAATTTATATTTAAAGAATCAAAAACAACACAAAAAGTATTAAAATAAATTAGTTCAGCAAAGTTAGAGGATACACAATCGATATTTTTAAATTAATTGCATTTATATATGCTGGCAATGAACAAGTCCAAAATAAAGTTAAGAAAACAACTCTATAATAGTATTAAAAAGAAAAATACAAAAATATTTAAGTAATGAAGTACAAAAATTGAACACTGAAACTATAATACTTTGTTGAACAAAATAACAGACATTTCATGCTTATGAATAGGAAAACCTAATAATGTTACGATGGCAGCACTCCCCAAATTCATCCACAGATGTAACGAAATCCCCTCTCAAAGTTCCAACTACTTTTTTACAGAAATAAGCGGGAGCTAAAATTCATGTAATTGGCCAAACAACCTTGAAAAAGAACATATTTGGAGGGCTCACACTTCCAGATTTCAAAATCTACAATACCCTACCAAAAAAGCTACAGTAATCAAGACAACAAGGTGATGGTGTAAGGACAGAGCTATAGACCTAATGATCAATAAGCTGAATTGAGAGTTCAGAAATAGGATAATATAATCAATTGACTTTAAACAAGCTCACCAAAACCATTCAATGGGTAAAGAATAGTCTTTTCAACAAATAGTGCAGGGACAACAGGAAATCCACATGAAAATGAGTGAAGTTGAACCCTTTCTTTACACCATATACAAAAATTAATTCAAAGTAGATCAACCACCTAAATATAAAGTAAACTATAAAACTCCTAGACGAAAACATAGGCGTAAAGCTTTATGACCTTGGATTAGGTGATGGCTTTTTAAATATGACACCCAAAGAATAAGCCACTAAAGAAAAAACAGTTTAAGTGGACCTTGTCAAAACTGGAAATCTTTGTGTGTCAAAAGACACAATCAAGAAAGTGAAAAGAAAATGCTGTGCTCACCTCCCATGGCCACATCAAAATTGTAACTAAATTACCGAGCTATCAACCCTGAGAACCACCCGAAGTCTAGCTTAATGAAACTCTTCTAAATAAGAATATAAAAAGAAGTCACTTAGAGACTGGTGAGAGAGACAGAGACACAGAACAAGCGGGCACAACGTCCACATGTGGCAGGTAACAATCAGGAGGGCTATCCTGGCTGTGGAGGACCCTCTTGAGGAGTAAGGAGTTCCAGCCCCACACTGGGCTCTCCAGCCCAGGGCTCCGGTGCTGGGAGGAGAAGTCCCCATAACTTCTGGCTGTGAAAAACCAGCAGAGATTGTGGCTGAGAGAGGGGGAGGGGCTGCTAGAAACCCAGGTGTCCTCTTAAAGGACGCATGGACTTTTTTGCTGATGGATGAACTCACTCTGAGCTCCAAGCTGGGCAGCAACTCGAAAAGCACCAGGGACATAGTGAGATAAACTGAACTGTCTGGGTTCAGGGCAAGGGCTAGAGGGGCAGCTGTCTTCGCCATTTTGTTCCTTTGTTGGGCCCAGATGCAGGCAGGCACCAAATCCAACTTGCCATCAAACTTGCCCTACATCATAGTTAAAATGCCAAAGTTTAAAGACAAAGAGAGAATTTGAAAAGCAACAAGAGAAAAGCAGTTATGTACCTACAAGGGTGCTCCCATAAGATTTCTCAACCAACACTTTGCAGGCCAGAAGAGATTGGCACAAAATATTTAAAATGATGAAAAGCAAGGAGTTACAATCAAGATTATTCTACTTGGCAAAGGTATTATTTAAAATCTAAATAAGATTTAGATTTCCAGTCAAGAAAAAGCAAAAGGAGTTCATCACTACCAAGCCAGTATTACAGGAAATGTTAAAGGGACTTTTTCATGAAGAAGGAAAAAAATAAAAAATATGAATAATAAAATGGTAATAATTATATACCTATCAATATTATTTAAAATGTAAATGGATTAAAAGCCCCAAACAAAAGACATAGGGTGGTTGATTGGATAAGAAAACAAGACCCAAGTAGCCATTGATAGATGATTGGATAAAGAAAATGTGATATATATAGTTGGCCATAAAAAAAAACAAAATTTTACCATTTGTGACAACATGGATAAACCTAGAGGATATTATACTAAAGTGAGATAAGTCAAACAGAAGAAGATAAGTACTATATGATTTCCCTTATATGTGGAATTTAAAGAATAAATAAATAAAATAAATAAATAATCGAAACAGGAACAAACTCATAGTTACAGAGATCAAACTGATGGTTGCATGGTGGGAGAGGGGTTGGGAGCTGTGTGAAAAGGGGGGAAGAGATTAAGAAGTAAAAAATGGCAGTTACAAATAGTGACAGGGATATAAAGTACAACACAGGGAATAGAGTCAATAATATTGTAATAACCATGTATGGTGTCAGATGGGTACCAGATTTATAGGGGTGATTACTTCATAAGTTATGTAAATGTCTAACCACTATACTATACACCTGAAATTAATATGATATTGCATGTCGCCTATAATTAAAAAAGTAATTTGCAGGGAAATTCAAATCAAATCCAATAAGATACCACTTCACAATCTTTAGGATGAGTTTCATCAAGAAGAAAGGAAGGACGGAAGGAAGGAAGGAAGGAAGGAAGGAAGGAAGGAAGGAAGGAAGGAAAGAGGGAGGGAGGGAGGGAGAGAGGGAGGGAGGGAGGGAGGAGTATCCGTGAGGATGTGGAGAGATCACATCCTTGTACATTGCCGATAAGAATTTTAAATGCTGCAGCTGCTATGGAAAATAGTGTGGCAGTTCATCAAAAAGCTAAATACAGAATTACCACATGATCCAGCGGTTCACTCCTAGGTATACATCCAGAGGACTCAGACACTTTTATGCCAATGATCGTCCCAGCATTATTCACAGTAGCAAAAAGATGAAAACAACCCGAGTATCCATCCACAGGTATTATAGATAAACAGAATGGAGTATATACGATGGAATATTATTCAGCCAAGAAAAGAATGAAGTTTCAATACATGCTGCAATGGATGAACCTTGAAGACATTATGCTAAGTAAAACAAACCAGACACAAAAGGACAAATGTTGCATGATCCACTTATATGAGACAGATCGCAATCTCGAGGCAGATAGAGAATAGGCAAGATCAGAGAGACAGGTGTAGTAGAGTCTGCCAACAGGTAGGTGGGCAGGATGGAGAATTATTTCCTAATGGTTACAAAGTTTCTATTCAGGTTGATTAAAAAAAAGTTTTGGAAATAGAAGTGGACACATGAATGTAATTAATGCTTAAAATGATTAAAATGGCTAATTTTATATTGTATATAACCACAATTTTTAAAAAATCGACAATATAATATACCAAAAACCATTGAGTTGTATATTTTAAAGAGGTGAATCATTTGATATATTGATATATATGTTGATATATTGATATATATATATTTGATATATATTTGAATAATTATTTGATTATTTGATATATTATCTCAAACAAATTGTTAAAAAATTATAAATTAATAAAAATGCAAGACCTTTACAGAGAAAACCATAAGACATAACTGAGAAAAATTACAGAAGACATGAATTAATGGAAGGCTGCATCATATTTATGGATCATAACATTCCATATTATAGAGGAAAGAATTTTCCCCTAGTTCATTTATAGATGCAACACAACTCTAATCAGAACCCCATCACGTACGTGTGCTTGTGTGTGTCTGTGTGATGTATTTCTAAAATATGGAGAAAGACAAAGCCCAATGAATAGCCAAGATCATGCTGGAAGAAAATAAAGTTGGAGAATCTCGTTATTAATCTACAATAGTAAAGACCACGTGGTTTTGAATGAACAGGTGGACAAATAGGGAAATGGTGCAGAAGAAAGAGTAAAAAACACACTCTCACATACATGTTCATCTGAGTTACAGCCATGATTCCTTTTTTTTTAATAGATATTTTTGGATCATTGGATATCTATGTGGAAAACATGAAACTTGCTGAATATCTGACACCACACATAAAGGTAAATTCCAGGAGTATTATAAACTTCAGTGGGAAAAGTAAAGCAGTGAAGTTTTGATGAGATTCCATATGAGAATGGTTTTATGACCTTGAGCTTGGCAAAGATTCTCAAATGAGACACAAAAATCACTAACCACTATATTTATATTTAATTTAAATTATATTTAAAAATTGCTAAATTGAACTTCATTAAAATTAAGAATATCTATGGAGAAAAGCGCCGTCATTCCGAAAGTGGAAAAGCATACCGCATCTTAAGAGAAGCAACTGCGGCAAATGTACCGGATACCCAACGAAGGACTCATCCAGGATATAGCAAGAAATGCTCCAGATCAGATCAAAGACTGACCACCCCGTTTAAAAACTGAGCAAATGATGACAACAAGGACTCTGCAAACGAAGCCATCCGAACCGCCAACAAGCATCTGAAAAGGCGCACGTCATTCTTAATCATTCGAGAAACGCAAACAGGAGTGACAGTGAGACACGAGAACTCACACTCCAGAAAGCACATTATAGGACCGTGTGTCAGGGATGGGGACTGCAGAGGAGCACTCCCATGTTCCAACCACGTCGAACCTTCGCGGATGACGCTGATGGGAGCAAACCGCACGACCAGCAGTGCCACTCCCACAGGAGCGCCGGAGCGTGCTTCTCTGGACACACACTCATGGCACCCTTACGCACGACAGTCCCAAACCAGAAGCAACCCAGACTTTCCTCAAGGGGGAACAGTGCGAAAAAGTAGACCGTGTGAATGCAAGTACCTAAGCGAGCTCCACAAGGCAGTGAGAAAGAGCCGGCACTGTCAGCAAGGCGGGGCATTTTGCAGGGGGAACGTCAAGCAAAAGAAGCCAAGTCCAAAGGACGGCCTCACGCCTGCACTGCTCCAGTCACCCTAAGCTCTTAGCAACATGCGAAATTGACCTGAGGGGATGCAGGTGGCAATATCTTTTCGTGCACACTGGAAGCCGAGAATTTTTTTTCTCGGTGGGGCTTTATGGCTTGTTGATGCTAATAATCCAGCACAATGTATGTCACACTTAAATTAAAGGGTTTACCAAAAAAAAGAAAAAAGAGGAGAAGGAGGAAAAGCTTCAGAAAGGCCATCCAGAAACTTCCCAGAGGAGTGAGATAGCGGTGCATGCAGGTGAGAGGGAGGTTTAACAGAACCCACGAGCAGAGTCCAAGCGCAGGACCAGCACTCCCCTCGCGTCAACGCTGCCAGCACGTGTGACAGGGCTGAGATGCGGCAGCTGCTCCTCTGAGGGGAGGAGACAGACTGCTGGGGAAAGCTGACTCCACCCGCCTGAAAGCTTTATCTTACTCGCCTCCTCCCCGAAGGTTTGAACCACGTCCAAGTCCTTTCTTTCTGATAACACAAAGGGAAGGGATGTGCACACACGGAATCGACTGAAAAAGACTTTGAAGGTGACTTGGGGGCAAATTCGAGGCAGCTTTGGAAGGCAGGGCACACAGCTCTGCTGCTCTTACAACTGTCACAGCCCCTGGCACAGCCCCACCCCTAGCACGGTGGAGCGTGCCCCAGGCAGGCAGGGTTCTTCACACTCTTATGTACTGTTAATGTGCTTAACCCTCCCGATGAACCAATGAAGCGCTTTTTAGTGTTAACATCCCCCATTTACAGATGAGAATGTCGAGGTGCCAGAACGTAGTCCGCACCTTGCCAAGTTCCTATCGCTAACAGGCAGTGGAGCTGGGATCGACCCACACACTTTGTATCTACGCTGCACCACGTCCTGACAACGCAAGGCCACGTCGCCTCTGCAGCTGACTGTGGGCACCTTCTGCAAGACTTGGATCACTTCTGGAAACGTGCTCTTAAAGGACTTCGAATCCAGCACACGCAGTCCGTGCACAGAGGGTCAAAGGCACGTCCCAGAGGAAAATGCTGCTCTCCAAGTCCAATTTCCCCTAGAGGCTTCACGTTGTTGATGAAAAGACTAAGAGCAAACTGCTTATGGAAATGACCCATAAACACTAAATTTCAACCCCAGCCCCAAATCCTGCTCTTTGTTCTGTAAAATGAAATTACCACCAGCCCTAAGAAAGGGTCATCCCTCCAGCGAGAACTTGCCGAGGGCAGGCCGTGTGTGTTGGTGTCTGACCACTACTCCAGGGACCGCCCGGGGGACAGTGTCTCCTGGTCAGTGATTCCACACTACCGAAGCCCTCTGCCTTTGCCTCCAAGAGCCATTGGCCAGCATCACGGGAGAACATCCTTCTTAGCTGGTACTGCTGAAACCCCCTTCTTCATCCTTTTTACCTGGTGCATCCCAGAAGCAGACTGACAGGTGGGGGCTCGTGCAGATGTTCCTTGCTTCTTTAAGGGCTGCAGTGTGGGGACACAGATATAAACTAGACCAGAGACCACCCCCCCCCCATAAATAACAGAACTCTGAATGCTCCAAACTGAGGAGGTTGCATTGGCGGACAGCTGCTGCTTCTCCAGAAAGGAGCTTGTTTTTATCATTGTGGGGATTTCTAAGATACCAGCTTTCAAGAGTGGTGAAAAGTGGGGCTACGATTTGGAAAGTGCTTCAGGTCCGCTGTGTTGTGGGAAGTCAACGAGCTGTCATCCAGTGTGTAGTCTAGTAATGCCGTCCCAAGCCATGCCCAGAGCCAGCTCCTTCACACAGCGCTGCCACGAAGGAGAGCACCCCTTTCCATGCTAAGGCTGGAAGTTCTCGGGGCCCCTGGGACAGGGGAAATGAAGAGACAGCTGGGGGCCTGGGGGCTGGTGGGAGCAGCTTGGGGGATGCAGGGGGTGGGGGGGATGGGTTTCTTTTGCTGGTGTATGTCCTTGCTGAGTCATTTCTACAAAACTTCATGTCCCAACCATTACGGAGTTCTGTGTACATGAAGAATGTTGTCCGAAGATGCAGGATGGAGCCAGCAACTGGTCTGCTCCCTAAGCGTTCTGTTCATTAAGCTGCGTCGTCTTCACCACAGACGCTGCCAGTTTCCACACGCACAGGAATCTGGCTAGAGCTTGGTGTACCCTCCCCATACCCCCCCCAAAAGCTCCAAGCGCCCCAATCCTGAGCCACGAGAAGGAAGGCAAACCTGTCCTTGTCTGGGAACTGCCCTCTGCACCCCTGCTCCCGCGTTGGCACCCAAACATGCGTCAAGTCCTTGGGGCAACGGCAGAGACAGCGTCCTGAGGGCCAAACACGTGGCTTCCTGTCCTCAGGCTACTGGCATCGAAGGTCCTCAGTGCAGTGAAAAGCAGCCTGGGGGGAAGGAGCATCCTGAGCCTTATCCCAGCCCCACTGCTCCCGGCTGAGGCTGCCCGACCTCTCTGGACCCCTTTCCTCACCTGCAAACCTGGCTGTTTGGGGCCGTCACCTGGGCTGGCGGTTAACAAGCAGACACCCACTCGGTGTGAGCCCTATAGAGCCAGAAACCGTGGCTTCAGACGGTCCTGCCTTGGGGCCTACCTGGTGCTCCTGGCTACCGACGGTGTGCCGACCGCCCACCCTCCACACCGCCGTCTCCACGGGGAAACCGACACTCTGGCATTTGCCTCTGTTCAAAAATGACGATGCGGTGCTTACCTGGTGATAGGGCATAGCTCGTTCTCCAGGGTAATGAAAAGGGATGTGAACCCAGGTCACAGAGTGTCCCCCCCACCCTGCAGGAGTGCTGGGCCTCCACCAGGCTGGTCCCTCACAGAGCCCCTCCCTAGCGGGCAGGGCTGTCCGGCCTGGACTGTCCTTTGTCCTCAAGTTTCTCTCTGAAATGGCACCCTTCTGCTTTGATTCTAGCTCACCCCAACTTTTGGAAAGCAAAATTCTAGTTTTATAGGAAAAGAAAGAGAAGTCAGTCAACCGAAGGGAACGGTTTTGAGTATTTTTACCCAAATTCGATCAATATATGCTGCCGAACGTGAAGGCTATCCAGGCTGTCTGCCAGAGGAGGTAAAAGGGAATCTGAGAGTGCTGCTGACAGGACTCTGGAGAGTCTTCGTGCCCCTCACCACCATCCCCCCAGGGGCTCAGCTGGCACAGAGGTTGACAGATCAGGTTCCTTTAAGAAAACAGCACCTGAGCTTTCCCCTCCTTCTGAGAACGCTTCATTATATACGATGGATAAGCCACTCCCCCAAGAGTCTTGTCTTATTACTGTCGTGGGTGCCTTAGTTTTTCCTGCGGCAATGTCTTTTCTAGCACCTTCCCTGTGTTAGATGTGTTCAGATGTACGAGTACTATGTCCTGTCGCAGCTGCCACAGCACCCAGAATGGGAACACGTGGGAGCCACGCGAAGCAGGGCCCCACCCAGGCTGGGTGTGCAGTAGGCCAGACCACCCTGGTCTGCGTAGGTCGCTCCGATGTTTGCACAACAAAATCGCTTAACGATGCGTTTCTCAGAAAGCGTCCCCGTGGTTGAGCAGCACACGGCCCTATTTTCTTTACTGGCTTTCTAACCACTACCCCCACCACAGCATGTGATGCTGATCTTACCAAGGCACTGGCCACAGGCCAGGCCCGCCACCTCCAGGAAGGGACTCGGATTTCTGCGGGACACAGGCCCGTTCTGACCCAAACCCTCCCTCAGAGCCTGAAGAGCAACTGTTTCTAGTTGGGTTCACGCTTACTGTTGGCACGGTGGCGGGTTAGGTGGTGGTGCATAAACCGCTGGGGGGCGAAATGGAGAAGAACAACCTCGTTCGCAAGTATTCAGTCGACCTTTCAGCCGAGATGACGCGATATTGTCACCTACTGAAAAGACAAGGGAGCGTGTGGGTCTCCTTGACGAGGGAGCCCTGTGACACCCCCGGGTGAGGCACGAGAGGAGCGTCGTCTCCTGTTTGACCCCACTGTGCCCGTAGCAGAAAGATGATGATGAACACACACGGGTTTGCCTTTCATTTCCAAAGAAGGGTTAACAAAAGCAAGGACTGAAAATTTCTTTGCCAAACCCACAAGGCACAACCTCAGCCCCAAGACCAAATGTTTTCAATTCCCGCTCCCTCTCCTCCCTCCTGCCGTCAAGATAATTCTGGGCAGGCAGGCCATGCGTGGGGCAGCTCGACGGCCTCGGCCCGCCCCCAGCCCTCAGACAAACCCGCCCTGTTTTCCTTACGATAACCCTGCCATGAGCTCACTTCTGCTCTGTGTCCCCTCACCTGAATGTTTCTTTATTATCGGCCGCAGGGCACAGGTCTAACTAGTTTCTTCGTGGCGGGCTGTCACCACAGCACCCATGTTTCCAGGGGACCATCCCTTAGTCCCAGGTGGAGAATGGTCAGGACGCCCACGGCAAGCCCTGAGCCAGCAGCAGAGTGTGTGTATCTCTTAATCCAGGAGGTTGGGGTCCCTCTCGCTCTCCCCCAGTTTTGTAAGCTTTCCAGATGTCTCACGCCGCCTCCACTCTGCCCTCCTGTCGGGACAGCTGTTAATGAAGCTATTTTTCCCCCTTAACCGCTTCCTAGCTTGTTCTCTCTGGTGCACGGACTCAGGCACAGCTGGAGTCCCACCCCGCTCTCAGGTGATGAGCTGGAAGACCCTTGGAAATTCACTTTCCAGAGACAAGGGGCGTTCAGGTACATGCAGGAACAGCTACAGCCAGGTCAGGAGTCACCCCCCCAATGGCCAGGCCCGTCCCTTTGCTTTGCGTGGGCCAATGCTCCCAGCACGGAAATTGTCCAGAGGAGGGTAAAGAGAGGGAAAAGCCAGTTCGACTTAGATAATTATAAGAATTGAAGTGAGGCCATCAACATCTAGCCCATGGGTGTGTCCCTCATAGTCCCAGGCACGAGGTGTTTGTGGAGGAACCCGGCCTCTCCACTTGAAACCAGAGCCCAGGGAAGTGGCCCTCGGATGCTCTGTGTCCCTCGACACAAGTCTGGGGCTCAGCCTTGGGCCGTGATCATCAGGCTCGTCACTCTCCCGACTGTTCGGGTTTTCAAGATGCCTGTCAAGACAGCAAGTCCCAAATGCTGGTCAAGCTGTGTGTCCTGATTGCCTATGGAGCTTTAGGGCTGTTCAGGAGATGTGCAACTAGCAGGGTGTCCGTGCTGTCCACAACCCCACACCACCACCCTGGACCATTTCTTGAGCCCCCCGCAGAGCCAGGGGCTGCATCCAGCCGCTGGCAGCCTCATATGCTGAATTTGGATGGCAGCCCTCCAAGGCGGGTCCTGTCTCCAGCCTCGTTTTACCAATAAAGCCCGTCAGGCTATGCGAGGGCGGAGCCTTGCCTAGCACATGATTAGAGAAGTGGGATTTCACAGCACCCTGGTCTCTGAGGAGGGCTGGGGCTGAGTTCCATCAGCGGTTCGTGATTTGACGATGCCCGCCTGCATCATGGAGCAACGAGGCTGGGGGCGTCCTGGTTGGTAAATGTGCTGACGTACTGGGAGGCTGTATCCCACCAGGACAAAAGCTTCTGGGCCTTCCACCCGTGCTGTCCCCTGACTGCAGAATCAGCCACCTGGGTATCTCACCACCCGGCTGCTCGTTTGTATCCTTTACAATAAAATGCTGCCTATGTGCATAGCACTTTCCTGAGCAATGAGTTGTGGACGTCGTGGGAGCCCACCAACCACATCTGAGGTGGACAGAAGTATGAGTAGCCCAGGGCCCCAGCACCTACAACTGGCACCTGACAGGACGGGCAACTTGTGGAGCTGAGACCCTGAGCCTGAGGGCTTCGTCCAACTCTGGACAAGGTCAGGGCCGGATTGAGCGGAGGACGTGCAGCCGGGGCCTGACAACACATCAGGCGGATGTGCCCTTCATCCCCCGGCTCCTGCATGAAGCTTCCTGGCCCATTCCTTGGCTTCTTCCCCTCGACACTGCTCTTTGATCAGATGCCTGCCTCTCGATGTGGTAAGCCCACCACACAGCTGGGCCCGCTCAGATCTTCCTGCTGGTGCTCAGCGTGGTGCCAGATGGCGACAGCTTCTCCAAGAAGCGTGATCCCCAAGGGGCGATCACGCAGCCTACTACGGGCTGGCATCCATAGTGAGCAACTCCAAAAGCAGCGAACTACCTCTCCTGAAATAAAGCGTCCTCGGAGCCGGCATGAAGCACCCAGAGCAACTAAAACACCTGAAACAAAACTTTGAAAGATTTGATAATGCAACGAGCACCTCTTGTCTCCTGCTTGGCCCCAGGTGCGCCAGACCACCGCTACCAGCGTAACTGTTCCTCATAGGCGGCCTTCAGGGCCAGCACATACCGGTGGCGGATTAGGGACACTAGTCTAGCTGGCCCTGCCAGAGTCCTCACACGTTGTTGCTTCATTTGGCAGGCCCTCGGGGTCTCCCTTCTTTCATTGCACTGGAGGCCAGCGATGGGGGAGTGTGTGTTCTTTCCACAAATCTGTTGAGGAAACACATGACTTTATTTAAGACCTTTTCTTCCTCTTTGAAAACCGTCATGTGATTCTCTGCCTTGTTCTCCTAACTTAACACATGGAACTACCCGTGTCCCTAACGGTCCCTCTGGCTCCCCAACAAAACTGGAGTGGAGTTTCCTCCAACAGCAGCGGCACATCGCAAGCTCATGTCTGCAAATGACTTTCACATACATAACCCTCCCCGCTTTCTTTCCAGAGCAGAAAAGCAACCGCAGTTTTCCTTTTTAACTGTGGGATGGGCAACGCCTCCATCATAGCAGCAGGTGTGTATTAAACATTCCTTCCGCACAGGCCTCTGTTCCTTCGTGCATTCTCTGCTTTGGTCCCGCCAACACCCTGGAACAACAATGCTCCTTTTGGTTCATTTACAGGTGAAGAAACTGAGGCCCAAAGGGATTACTCGAGGCCACGTGAAGAGTGAGTGGCAGGGCCAGGCTTTTCAGGTTAGTGCACAAAGCCACTCTATGGACTCCTGGGCCTCGCACCCTCTAGCACCCATCCGAGTATAAACCTTGAGGGGAAGCCCCACCTGCCTTCTTTCCCAGAATCACACAACAGATCTGGACTTGATGCCTGGGAGACACCTACCTTTTCCCTGTCAGCTTCTTCTTCCCCGTTCTCCTTCATGAGGTTGAGGGATCAAGGTCTCGGGCAGCAGCCCACGCTTCTGCTCACCCCTCAGACTCCTAGGCCCCACCTGCACCTCCAAGCTCTCTCAGGTCTTCTGGCCTAGTTCTGCTCCTGGCTCTCATGCTGCCAAGACCCCCTTCCCATCCTCGTTCCTTGGCACTTTCTCTTCCCTGAGAACCCGTCCGTCCTCCCCGCTCGGTCCTCATAGTCACCCCACTGCCATCTCTTCAGTCACCAGAGGTTCAGGCTAAGGCTTTTAATTTTCCTATTTGGACAAACTGCTGCTTGCATAGTACGGCCCCAGCAAACATTTGTTTAATCAGAGCATAAACCACAAATAGGAATAAGTGATACTCTCCATGAACAGGCATTGAGATGGCGAAACGTGAAGCACGAGCACGCTTCCACCTCGCGGTCCTCACTCCGATGCTAGGCAGATGCCATCATTATCCTGTGGTGCAGCCGGGACAGCTGAGTTCCCGAACAGTCACAAATGGGACAATGTGGCCTCAGTCCCCACTGACTCCACCAGGGTCACTCACCATGTGGCCTAGGTCAGACCTCAGGCCTCATTTACAAAAAAGGAGTTGAAGGAGGTGGTCTCCAAAGCCCATCTCAACACAAAGATGCTGAGGCTTTCTCCCCTTTGCGATGTGATTTCTGCCAAAGTTGTCAAGAGCAGGAGACATAGGCTGTGTCAGCAGATGCGACTCACCATGCATCCCTGAGAAGCCCTGGGAGGCAACCACTCGCCCCGTGACTCAGGCAGGGTGGCCGGCGGGATGGAACGGGCCCCAGAGCGTTTTGGGGGTGATCATTTCTAAGCCTCACTTTGTTTCACTGGTGAAAATGTTACGTGTTTAGAGCCTGAGAGCGAAATCTGGTGCTTAAACTGGGACCAGCTCTGACCCAAAGACACAAATGCCAGAAGGCACTCATCTCCCCACCGGCGGCTCCAAGCCAGGTGGGCTGAGGCCTCATGTCCCAGCTGCTCCCGCTGGCCTCCTTCCTGGTCTATTTGGAGTTGCTTCTTCTAGGACTTCTCAGCCAGCCCGCCACGCCTACAAGACCAAAGAAGTCCCTCAGCCTCGCACTCAGCACCTGTTTCTCCCAACTCCAGGTCCATGCACCTGGAGAGGGCACACTGCCCACGTCACAGCTCTGAGAAATGACAGGGCTCTGGCTTTGCACGTCTCTGCCGCAGCAGGATGAAACCCAGGGCGTCTCATTCCGCATGGGCTGCTATGACAGAACACCACAGATGGGGGGCTGAAACAGCAAACGTTTCTATCTCAGAGTTCTGGAGGCTGGAGTCCAAGATCAAGGAACCAGAATATCCGGTGTCTGGTGACACCACCCCCATGGCCTGCAAGTGGTATCCTCCTTTGTGTCTGCACAGGGCAGAGAGGGGTGACCATCTCTCGTGTGTCATCTTATGAGGGACCCCTCTCATGGCCCGGTCACCCCCACAGGCCCACCCTCTAACACCAAGGCACTGGGGTCCAGGCTTCAGACTATGAATTTAAGGGATGAGACACAATCTTCAGAACTGTTCGTGCTCAAAGTCCTGACACTCAGCTTCTGAGTCGCCCCAGGATCTGCCGGAGAAGGTGGAAGGACAGTGCAAACCAGGACCGTCTGCAACGTCAGCCCTGGCAGGGGCCACTGCACACCCTCCTGGGCCACCAGGGAGGGCAGAGAGGCCTCAGAGAACTGTGGCCACAGCCACCCGGGAAAGCCACCCAGCCACGTTGCACCTTGGCATTCGTCCCTAAGGGAGCCCGGCTCCTGTAGGTGATGCTGAAGAAGCCAGGAACCAGCACAAAGCCACACACCAGGAGGACAAGCAGGAGTGGGCTTCCCAGAAGCAGCCTGGGTCACCCCTGCTGCCCCGCTCTCCCAGATACTCACCTGTGACACCTGTCAGGGAATTTGCTCAGGGGCAGTTGCAAGGGTCCAGTGAGGGGCTCCGCTCACCCCATTGACAAGCTGTCACCGTCAGGGCCTTAACTGCATTCAGAGGGGTTTAGAGGACACCACAGATCTGCATGTTCACTGATGACAAGCAGGGTGGCAGTGACACACAGGATTCACTCCAGCAGCAGTCTCCCTCACCAGTTCTACCGAAGTGCATCCTCAACATCTGCGGTGCTGCTTTTGTGGAGGCCTGATGCGCAGCCTAGGGACCCGACAGGAACCAACACCACCCCCAGGCCTTAGAGTGCCAGGCAGGACATGATCCAGCTCATTTCCTCCATCAGCATCCTGAGGACTGGCCTGTTGTCTCCCACCGATAGACGGATGCCAGCAGTTCCTGGCTCCAGGCCGCCTTCAAATCCAGGCCTCCGACCCTAAGCACATCTTAGCAGATCTCTTTGCTTAGTGGAAGGGGGGTTGGGGCTCATCAGAAACACGTGCCCTTCCTGTGGGGGTGTTTTGCCTCTAGGCCTGGATTGCCCACTGCACTTTCAGTGACAACAACTGGCATAGTCATCCTCTTTACAGTCTTTCACGCAGATTTGTAACCCCCAAGCGTGGCTCTTAGACAAGCATGAGGAAAAATGGACTCTGAGTGAACATTCTAGAAAAGGTAAGCCAGAGCAGGGAGGGGTCTGAGGCAGCCGCCCTGCCTCACCCGCCGGGATGGCAAAAGTTCATCACTCACCTGGGCTCTGGACTTGAGCGTTAAATAGACACGCACCTTTGAAATCCCATGCCCACTCTGGGCCTCCCATTTTACAGGTGACTAGAGCAGGGGCGATTAGGGTTGGTGACAGTTCAAACACAAGACCCCAGCCCACGAGCAATGGTCTGAATGAAAAGTCTCCTCTGTTCCTGGGAGAGGAGCCTTGAACACCCCCAGCTACCAGGGCCGGATTGGTTTGGCTCCTCTTGGCGGGTTCTAAACGGTTGGCTGGTGGGGAGAATGGGCTGTCACCAGCCTCATGCTCCTCAGGTATTGGTCCTGACCGTTTTCCTGAATCCTCACTCAGGGATGGGGATCCGAAGGCTTTTATTGGCTAGAAGGGAAAAAGCATACCAGACATCAGGGAGCAGATGCTATTCCCAAACATGTCCATTTGACCTGCCTGGCAGTGTAATTTTTTTTTTTAAGTATTAAGTGATCAACATTTAAAAATCAAGCATTTTTGCATTCAAAGAATTTTAATCATAGCTTCTTTTGGAGGGAAAAATCAGAGCCTACTGCTCCTGCCTGCCCAGCCTGGAAGCATGTGAGCCCGTATCCCAGAAGAAGGCCTTATAGCCTGGTTCTCTCCTTGCACACCCCTCTCCTGCCTCAATCTCCCTATTCCCAGTGCAGACATTTTCTCTCTAAAAACAGGCTTCAGAAAGGTGGGAGTGAGGAATCACAAGAGTAGTGCAATGCCGCTGTCCTTGTGTCCTGAGCTGACGCTGCAGGCCAGGCACATGCTGAGAATGACGTGTACTTCAAAGGGATCCAATTTAATACAGCAAGGGTGGCGGCAAACTCTGTACCCCACCTTTTATGTCCCTGAAAACAAACGCTTTGTGTTAATACAACTTCACCCAACGGCCAACTGAAGCAGCCCAGAGACCTCTCTACAGAAAATTGTACGTGTTAACAGTTTTAAGCTGAGATTTTTTTAAATTTATTTCTTAATTCAATTGCAGAGGACCAAGCGCAGGCCTGGGCGTGGAATGGTGCTTCACATCGTGGGTAGTGACTCTCGAGTCCGAGCCAGACACAGTGCCCGTCCTGTAGGTCCCCGGCCACCAGCATAATTCGACTGTGGCCTCAGACACAGACACCAGCCGCAGCCTCCATTGCCCAGTCCTGATTCACTGGTGCCGATCTCACCCAGAAAGACCTCACAGACATACCCAGAATCAGTGTTTCATCTGGGCACCCTGTGGCCAGCCAAGGCGACACGTGAAATCAACCGCCAGCCCATCGCTGGGCAATGGGATGCTTCCCAGCTGGTAAATTACTCAGACCTGAGCACAGTGCTGTGGGAAGAGATCCATGAAACATCAAATTTTAAAAAGGAACCTAGCCGTAGAAAAATACGTGTGTTAGGTCCCACCTGGTGTTAAGTGGGGAGTTCACGCTATTTGTGTGTTCAGGGGTCAATAGAAAGAAATCTGGAGAGACAGCCAACAAATTGTTACCCACGGTACAGCACAGTAGGTTTCAGGGGGACTGTCAGTTTGTAAATCAAGCTCTGTTGATTGATTGTTTCTGTTACTAGCAGACTTTATTTGAAAGTGAAGTAAAAATTATCCGTTGTTTGAAAAGCTGACATGGATGATTGGATCTGCGTTGTACAGTAGACTCGGGTATTTATCGCAAGCGGCGAGGTGTTTTGGCTACAGAAAAACGCAAGGTTCCCCACAGTGACCACCCCGAGACCCTCTTGCTCGTGTGCATAAGCGGCCGTGTGTGGCGGCTCGGACACGGGAGGGTGGGCACAGCGAGTGCCCACTGGCGGCCCACGGCAGAGCAGGACTTGAAAGTCAGTCATTGCAGGGAACCAGCTGGGTCAAGCTCTAGAGAGAAACACCTGAGATGATGAATTAAAAAAAAAAACATACAACTTCTCCACCTACAAAGAATTCTTGCCCACATCACTGACCCTGTCCCTAATCCGGCCTTTAGGCGAGCTGACACTGGGGAAACGGCAGCCGGCAGCATGTTGATGCCCCCAAATTCCCACGCTGGAAGCCTATGTCCAGGGTGATGGCCCTGGTGATGGGGCTGTGGGAGGTGATGGAGTTTAGACCAGGTCATGGTAGCGGTCCTCAGGAGGGGATCAGTGTCCTTACAGGAAAGGACAGGGGAGGCCTCCTTCCCTCTCTCCTTCACCAAGACAAGGCGATGTGAGGACATAAGAAGGCACTCATCTGCCAGTCAGGGAGCGGGACTGTCACCGAGAGCCAAATCTGCTGATCTCAGGCTTCTCAGCTCCAGAACTGTGAGAAGTAAAAGTCTGCCGTGCATGCCACCCTGTCTAGGGTATTCTGTGGTAGCCACCTGAGCTGACTAAGAACGCAACTGAGACCTCCTCTACAAACTCGAATAACACTTAACCAGAAGAGCCTCGTCAGCCTGTGACCACGCTCCGACCCCGCCCCCTCCACCCACCCCTCTCTGTGCGTCTGACTGCTTAACCAGAAATCTTCAAACTGTTTTTCCTACGAGACCGAGCAGCAAAGGCATAAATACCATACTTAGAATGCTGCAAGCGTCTGTCGCAGGAATAGCCATTTTAAGGAAACGTGACCTCCTCCCCTACTCTACCACCCCGGGAAAAAGGGAAGAGAGCCCATGCTGTATTCTTGCCACATGGCTCCTCCCCGCATCTTCAAAACCAGCAAACGAGGATCACCAACACACTGAGTCCCTGCCGCACTTTGAGTCTCCCTCCCTGGACGAGCCCAGTTCTAGTCTCCTGGTTAGGCCGATCAGGCCAGGCTCACCCAGGGTATCTCCTCTCCTTAAGGACGGCTGACTGGGGACTTCAGTTACACCTGCACACTCCCTCCCCAGCAGCACCCGGGTTCATGTTTGACCGAGTCACTGAGAGCAGGCCCATGAGAGCTGGGTGGGGGTCTGGCGGTCTTCCCTGGGTTCTGCCTCCCCGGTGGCTTGGCCTTGATTCGCTAGCCTCGTTGTCTGCTTTATTCAACAAGAGGAGGAAAGGTCCCTTACTCCTAATTATTTCAACATGCCAGAAAAAGAAACTTATCTGGAGCTGACAATCTAGTCTGTGGCCAAATTGGCAAAATGTCAGAGACCAAAATAAAACCCAGCCTCCTCTGCAAATGGTCTGTGCAGGGCCTCGCACGAACTGTTCTCGGCGTCATCGGGACACTCACCGCGGGCCATCTATGGTGCCCAAGGGATGACCGAGGCTTGCACAGGCAGGCCTCGCTGTCACCCCTGCAGGGCTCACCGATTCCTGAGCGCTTCACTCCTCCACGTGCAGGCCTGAGAGCAGAGGCAATGCAGACCCTCGGGCCCATGCTGACCTGCTAAGCCAGAACCCGCCTTTCGGCCAGACCCCAGGTCGTCTGCACGCACCCTAGAGTCTGGGGGGATTGGAGTAAACCACACGCCCTAGGACCAGCTGCAAATCTCACCAGCCAGGTGGTAGAGAAGGACATCTCAGCCGGCCGGAGCAGTCCATGCGGCCCCACCCAGACCCCGCCTCAGTAGCGGGGTACAGCCTCGCTGCCTCTGGCCATGGGGAGAACTCTCGAACACAGGCCCTGACCCCCGAAACGCACCCACACTCCCTGCTGTGCTGCAGCCTGTGAGTTGGCAGTGACATGGGGCCGGGTCAGGCCAGTGAGCTGGGGAGGTGGCTGCCCTCTCAGCCCACTCACAGGCCTTCTCTGTGACGTGGACAGCTGCCTGCACACAATCGGAAGGGAGACACCTGGCATCAGTGTCCCAAGAGGGCAGGGAGAGAGACTGAGAACCAGACAAGCTGGCCTGCTCTCTGCCTCACCGTGACAGCTTTGGAGTCACCCCAGGCTACACTTGATGTGTCCGTCCTTCAGACACCCCTTCTGCCCAGTAAATAACAGATGCAGCCTGTGTGGAGGCCGGGCGCCACGGCAAGCCCCGCAGTCCCCTCCTGATGGCGACTGCTCCACTATCACAGCTGGGCACAAGGATCGTCCATCCTAGGAGTCGGGATGCCTGCGCCCTGCAAACTCCTGGATGTGGGACCTGAGTCACCACTTTCTAGCCACGTTGCGAAACCAGTGAAGTGCTTGATTTCTCAGAGTCACTTTTCCTCAAATGCCCCATCTGCTTGGTCTGGCTTTCCTACTTACCATGCTGGGAACTGTGGCCCCAATTTAAGGTGCTCTCTGGGGTCACACAGGGACCCTCGAGTGTCACCCACCTCTGCATGAAGGAAGGGGCACTCAGAGGGTTTCTCACAGGCTCCTAGGTTTACAGTGTCACTTTGGCTTGCAACTCCTTGGCCAGAACTGGTCCCAAGCCTACCGGCAGGGCAGCAAGTGCCACCCGGCCATCCCAGGAAGGGGAGCGCCACTCGTGACACACCATCCCTGTGGGAAAGGCTGAAGGAGCCATGGGGTTAAATACTCCCAAACCCTCTTTGACTACCCGTCTTAAACATCCCGAGACAGCAGGACATGACTCAGAAGCCCCAGAGCTCCTTCCCCAGTGGCAGACTTTCTGACAGATAGGGAGGGTGCAGGAGGGCCATGTGCCCCTCTGGCTCCACCTAAGGCCACTGCCCTTGGCCCATGCTGGCCCTCAGCTCCTCCTCTCCTTCAGCAGGCAGACAAGCTCTGGCCTCTGGTGCTGGGAAGGCTGTGGCCAGGTGAGGGCTTGTCCTGGGCCAGATGGCCCCAGACCCGGGCCTTCAGATGTGTCATCATCGGAACGATGCTGGCTCTGCAAGGCCCCGAAAGCACATGTCTACCATGGGCTTCGTGGTGGGCAGCCCGTGTACTGGCCTCAGCGCTGTTCTTTACCCGAGGCAACTCTGAGCACATCACTCCACCTTCCTGGGCCCATTTCCTTGCATGTAACCCAAGGGCCTGAAGAGCACTTTCCTCTCAGCACTGAGCTGAGGGATGAGGCTTAAAAAGCCAGAGGACTAAGAGCTGTGTGGACTGAATGTGCAGCCTTCACGACCCAGACCAGACTGCGGGGTCGCACCTCAGTCTGGATGGACGCAGGTGTGGTTTCACATGCAGCTAGACCCCTGTCTGGACCCCTGTCCTGCCCTGCATGGCGTCCCCTGGCTGCCCGCATACAAGAAGTTCCCAGGACACCACTGGCCCAAGCACATGGAGCTGTCACCCTCGGGTGGCCCTCAGGGCAGCTGTGGCTGACAGATGCTCAGGGAGAACTTGATCATCACGGCCCGTTTTTCTGGTGAGGAACCAGTCCCCACCTCTTACACACTCCCAGGGGCCTTGTGACCCTATCGTGTGCAAGTGGGGCCTCTACACACTTACTGTGCGAACATACCTCCGATGGAAGGTCAGCTCCTGCCGTGGTCTGCCTCCCCGGTGGCGGCCCTGTCATGGACAGAACCAAGTGGGGACACTGCATGCTGAATGCTGCCCTGCTTTGCCCCCAGTCCTTGCTGGGGACACTAGGGACGGGTGGACCTGCCAGCCTGGCCCAGAACAGAGTCCCCTGTCCCTTTAGCTCAGATCTCTTCCATCAACCACGCTGCCTCGAGTTCCCAGCAGTCCCCAGCAGACCCTGTGCCAGGGGCTCCTTGACAACAGAGGGCCTGACCAGTGCTGAGGACAGAATGTGACCTTTGCCCATGTGGTGACTGGGGCTCACGGGCACAGGACACTTTGCACCCCCACATTCAGGGACCGGCAGCACACACGCAGGGCTGGGGGATGCTAAAGCACCCAGTGCTTTACAGCGTATTTCGTTGGCTGTTGTTTTGGGATACGACAGTCTTTTTCTCATTTTGAGCAGCTTAAGAAGAAAAACATCACCTGTCCAGGAAAACCATCGTACACGCTGTGTTTCAAAGGGGCTAATTTTGGAAGGGCTTCAGAAGTTTCTAGATTTCTGGTGTGGTCACATAGTCTCAGAGGGAAGGAGAGAAGCATCCCATCCCGCACAGAGGCTGGGCCTCCTGCAGCCCACCTTTTAATTCTCTCTAAATGCCTCATTCATAGGTGGGTTTCGTCAACGGGGAACAAGGTCACCTTGGGGACGCTTAGGAAATTATCAGGGCCTTTCCTTTTGTCACCACGATGGGGAGAGACACTGACAGCATGTGTCAGATACAAACCGGGAACCGCAGGAGAGTCCCTCTGGACAAAGAATCAAGCCACATCTCGTGCGACTTTCAAACATCCTCTTTGCCATCGCCTGGCTGAACATCCCCGTCATCCGAGCCTGAACGGAGATCCACTGGCCACATGAAGTGAGCTCATCTCCCCATGCTCTATGACACACAGAAACGCGCAGGAATCGGGCACCCCCGCACTGAGAGAAGACGATGCTTCGATGTGTGTGAAACTTTTCTCAGAGCCGAGTGCCAGTCTGGACGATCAGGGCCCTTCGGTGGCCGGCACCACACCCGGCTCTGGTCCGCGTTTGCATCTGCCTCATCCGCGGTGGCCCCACGTGTAGGAGCACAGTGCAGACGTCCTCAGAGGAGCCCCTCCCTGCACGGCGCACATTGGCAAGGGCTTTCTCGGTGGCGAGTCGGAGAGCTCGGCGGGGAAGACGAGGCTGAAACACTTAACTGAGGCTCCCGGGCCTTCACAGGTGCACCAGCGACCCAGAGCACAACTGTCCAAGCAAGAAAAAGCGCGTGTGTTAAAAGCTCCTTCAGGGACGGGACAAGTCAGCGTCAGCAGAAATCAGGTGTTTGGGCCTCCGAATCTCTGCCAAGAGTCTGTCTCTGCACCAAGCAAGACTCAGGTCTGCCCAGAGCCAGCTGGGTGGTCTGTCATTGCGTCCTGTAGCCTTCCGTTCACAAGGTCTCCTCCTAGTGAAGGTCACAAGCTCCACTCCCAACACGAGGGCGGAGACTGGATCTTGTAGCAACAGGAGCCTTGGCTCTGCTCTCACCCGCCGGAAGGAGCCTAGTGCCAGAGCCCAGGAGCCCAGATCGGCTCCGAGCTCCCCTCTTTCTAGCCAGGTGACCGTGGGCTAAGTCCTCTCCCTAAGCAGGAGCACCTCCCACACAAGGCTGTGGTGGTGGCTGCAGGACAGAGAGAGCAGTGGTCTCAGGGCAGTGTTTAGAAGGAGGGATGACTCTCTCACCATGACCTCAAGACCCCCCTGCCCAGAGCAGTTGGTGCCACTTTGGGCTCTAGCGTAGGGTGAACCCTTTCCTTTACTTTCATCACATCTCACCTGGGGGTCCTTGGTCCAACTTAGAGGACTCCCAACACCCCACCGGCGTGTCACTGGAAACTCAGGCAGAGCTATGCCCCTCCCGAAGGGGAACCACTCTTTGTAGGACTCCTGCAGCTCTAGCTTGTCCTCAGGCTTTGGTGCAAGGCTCTCCCACCATGACACTAAGCCCAGGAAGGGCACAACTAAGCTTCGTCACCTCTGCCCTCCCACAGCCTCACACAGTGGGTGCCTAATAAGTGCTCACCAGGTGGATGGGTGGATGGTGGATGAATAGACGGATGGACTGAGGGAGGAACAGATCTGACAGCAGCAGACTTGGCCCAGGTGGCAAGGCCCACGAAGATGCCCACAGTTTCACAGTGGCTCTCTCCACTGCCCGGAGGCCTCTCTTTAGCAGCCGCAGAGGCTGGTGGTCATGTGGGTTCGTCACAACATCTCAAACCATTTCTCAAACTCTTGGCTCAGCCCCTCAGACCCTCTGCCAAGCACTTTCTTCCTTGGTTTTTTAACCCTGGGGAAATGTTATCTGAATGTTTTCGATTCGTTTATGCTCAGCTCATCAAAATGCCATTTTGTACGAGCTGTTTGAACTCTGAAAGGCCTGGGAAGCATCCCCCTGTGTATTTATATGCGAAAGGGACATGAAAGGCAGCCAGGTCATCTGTTAACTGCAGTGCCCTGCTGTGCTCCCGGGGCAGGCTCAGGAGCAGACAAATGGAGCCCCGAGGTCAGACAGAGCCCCACCAGGCTGCCTCAACTTCCAGGAACCAAGGAAATCTTGGAGCCAGGAAGAAGATTTCAGTCCCCAAAAGCAAACATTTTCAGGAAAAAAAAAATTCTCTTTAAATGCAAATGAAGAGTCTGCAGAGCTCCAGGTTGGTGCTGGGAGAGGGAAGGGCACTAGGCTAACAGAGCCTCAGCTTCCTCTTCCCTTCTTCCTGCCTGGGTTATGAGGTGTAAATGGGATTGTGTCCTCCAGGGAGCCTGGTGGTGTCTGTCTCCTCATCCGCCCCCAGCTCACTCCAGTGTACAACCTGGAATCAGACAGACAATGAAGGCACAGGGCCTGCAAGGACACCCCTTCCCCATCCCTTGGGTTGTTCCCTGCCACCTCTCCACCCCTCCCCCAGGCAACCCTTCAAACTAGGATGGAAAGAGCTTCCCTGCCCCACTTTCTTCTCTACTTTCTATGACCCAGTCCAAGCCTCTCTTGCTTGGGGCTGGGGTGGGGAGTGGGAAGGGGCAGGAGGAGCACCCCAAATCAGAAATCAGAAAAAGCAGAAACTATTACAATAGGAAACAGAAAATCAATCGAGGAAATCAGTTAAACAAGAAGCAGGTTCATTGAAAAATCACTAAAACCGACAAAACTCTAACAAGACTGACTCCAAAAAAATAAAAGAGAAAAAAGACACGAATTCTCAAGATCACAAATGAAATGGGATAAAATTACAGATGTAGCAGACATAAAACATGGATAAGAAAATACTGCCAACGGTATTACGTGCATATATTTGACAACTTAGATGAAATGAACCAATTGCTTGAAAATTACCAATTTCCACAACTCATCCAACGTGAAATAATATATTATGAATAGACCCATACCTAATACATACATTTAACTCATAATGTTAAAACTCCCTGGAAAGAAATTTCCAGGCTCAGACGATTTCACTGAAAGGAATTTTAACAAATGTTTAACCAATGTTAACACAATTTCCTCCAAAAATAGAATAGAAGGGAACAGGTCTCAATTTATTTTATGAACTCTGTATCACTTGCTATCAAACCAGACAAAGACAGCACAAAAAAAGAAAATTACAGACCAATATATCTCATGAATACAGATGCTAAAATCCTTAAAAATATATTACTAAGTAAAATATCGCGGCATAGAAAAAAGAATATCACATGACCAACTGGGATTTATTTCAGAGACACGGTTTGGTTCAATCCTAGAAAATGAGTTTGCATAGTCCACCATCAGCAGGATAAAGAACACCGGACAAATTTCAGTACCCTTTCCTGACAAAAACTCTCGAAAACTAGGACAGTGGGGAATTTCCTCAACTTGGAAACGACATCTACCAAACACTGTAGCCAACATCAAACATAATGATGAAAAACCTTTCCCCCGAGGGTCGAGAACAAGGCGACGGAGCCTGCTCGCACCACTTCATCAGTGTAGTCCTGGGCGTTCCAGCTAAGGCGACAGGAAAAGACCCGCAAGTGAAAGGCTTACCTACAGATCAGAAAGAAAGTAGTGTTTCTCTTTGCGGGTGACATGATGGTTTCCAGAGAAAACTCTACAGAATCCACCAGAAAAACCTCCGAGAACTAATAAGAGAGTTCATTAAGGTCACAAGGTGAAAGAGCAACATACAAAATTAGTTGGATCTCTACATCCTGGCATGAATACATGAAAGCCGAAACCAAACATTAATACCATTTAAAATCCTTTTAATTAGTGAAATACCTAACAAAACATGTACAGGGCCTGTATGCTAAGATCTAAAAACTGCTGATGAAAGAAATCAAAAAGCAAATAGAGAGACAGACGGTGTTCACGGATCGTGATACTCACTCAACACGGTAAAGGGGTCAATTCTTCCTGAACTGACATACACATTTAACGTAAGGTCTATCAAAATCTCAGCGAGATATTTGTACATATAAGCAAACTTCTTCTGACGATTTTATGGAGAACAAAGGAACTAGAATAGCTGGAACAATTTCAGAAAAGAATGCTAAAGTGAGAGGAGTCACTCAACCCAATTCTAAGGCTTATTATATAGCTACAGCAATCAAGACCACGTGGCATTTGGCAGAGAAAGAAGACAGCAGACCAGTGGAACAGAACAGAAAACCAAATTACAGTCCCACACAAGAAAAGCCAACTGATTTTTGACAAATGTGCAAAAGCAATTCTTTGGAGAAAGGGCAGTCTTTTGAACAGAAAGTGCTGGTATGACTGGATAATCAAAAGCAAAGAGAGGGGGGCGGGAAACTTGACCTACACCTCATATCTTATGTAAAAATTAACTGTAAATGGATCATGTGTTTAGATGTAAACTATAAAACATTTAAAAGGATTCATAGGAGGAAATCTTTAGGACGTAAGGCTTGGTGAAAAGTTATTCCACTTGATACCAGAAGCACAATCTGTAAAAGAAGGTAATTGATCAATTGCGCTTCATCAAAACACAAAACTTTTCCTCTGCAGAAGACCGTGTTAAGAGGGCCAAAGGACTACCTACAGGCTGCGAGTGGTCCTCTATTGCTTCCACAGAAACTACCCCAAACTGAGCAGCTTGAACCAACCCCCACCTTCTATCTTACGGGGCTGGATAGGCCAGGAGTTTGGTAGGCTCGCCGGTGTCTCTGCCCCAGTGCCCCCATGGCAGTAGGGCTACGTGCCTTGTAGGGCCCTGGTGACCTGTCTTCCAGGCTCATTCTGGTTGTGGGCAGAGTCCAGTTTCACGCAGGTGTAGGTCTAAGGTTTCCTTTTCCCTGCTGGCGCCAGCGGGGGTCATTCTCGGCCTCTAGACATCTGCATTCCTTGGCTAGGGGCCCCATTCCTCCACCTCCAAAGTCAGCAATTGTGGGTTGAATCCCTCTCACACTTCAAGTGATTCTGACCACCTTACCTCCTCTCTCTGTTCTTCTCTCTCTGTCTCTCTTTCTCTCTCTCTCATCGCTCTCTCATCTAGGTATCCCCTGCTTCCTGCTTTTTCTTCTACTTTTAAGGGCTTATGTGATTCCATTGAGTCCACCCAGATGATTAAGGGTAATCTCCCTTTTTCAAAGTCAGCCACTTAGTAGCCTTAATTGCCTCTGAAAAGTCCCTTCACAGCAGTACCTAGATTAGTATTTGAATAATCAGGGAACAGGAATCTAGGAGGCAGGAGTCTTTGAAATCCTGCCCACCACGGACTTGGAGAAATTATTTGCAAATCATATAGCTGTACAAAAAACTCATCTTTAGAATGTATATAAATGGACAGAGCGATAGATATTTCACCGAAAAGGATTAGGAATAGCAATAACGAATGTGAAAAAATGTTCAACAGAAATAGCCATTGGAGAAATGTAAATTACAACCATGATGAGATAGAACTGCACACCGACCAGATCGCTAGAATGGAGATAGTGACAATACCCAGTGCTGGTGAGGATGTGGAAAAACTGGGCCACACACACACTGCTAACGGGTGAGTGGTATAGCCACTCTTGAGAATACTTTAGCAGTTTCTTAAAAGAAAAAAAAAAAACTAAACATGCACTTACTTCATGACCTAGCAGTTGCATTCCTGGGTATTTGTTCCAGAGAAATAAAAACTTATGACCACACAAAAAGGCATACAGAAATTTTTATTGTTGCTTTAATTTTTAATACTAGTTAAAAACCGGAAATAATCAAAATGTCCTTCAATAAGTAGATGAACAGTTAAACAAACCGAGACTACCATGCTATGAATGAACGGGGGAGAGAGAGAGATGGGGGTTTTAATGAATTGGCTCACAGAATTGTGGAGGCTGGCAAGCCCAAAATCTATAGGGTGAAAGGAAGACTGGAGACCGGGCAAGAACGGGTATTGCAACTCAAATCTGAAAGCCGTCTGCTGGCAGAATCCCCTCTTCCTTAGGGGCGGTCAGCCTTTTGTCTATGAAGGCCGTCAGCTGATTGGGTGAGGCTCACCCACATTATGAAGGGCCACCTGTCGAAGTCCACAGGCTTAAATGTTCATCTCATCTGCAAACATACCTTCACTAAAATGTATAAATAATGTTTGACCGAATATCCAGGAGCCGTGACCTTACCACAGTAACACATAGAATTAACCATCACCATGAGCCAGCAAGGACAAGAAACGGACAACTGGTCCACCCAACAGGTTGGAAAAGTCTCAGGGAAATTCTCTTGCATGAAAAAGTGCCCTGTCAAAAGCTACACACTGTAGGATTCCATTTGCATAATATTTCAACATAACCAAAACACACATGGAAGACAGGTTCACGGATGCTAGGGACTAGGAATGCTGCTGGGAGGGAGGAGTATGACCAGGAGGGGAAAAGCCAGGGGATCTTTGCCGTGACGGGCCAATCCAAATCTGATTGCCCTGGTGGTTTCAGGCATAAAAATGTAGACACCCATGACGCCGACAGCTGCGCTGGGTATTGTCCTATAATTACGTAAGATGAAACCTGATGGAGGGTACACAGGACAGCTTTGCACTATCTTTGCCACTTCTGGTGACTCCATAACAATTTCAGCATAAAATTAAAAAAAAAAAGAACCAAAGGATTTACAGCAGTCACTAGGTAAATGTCCAACAATGATCGTGTGCTCCTCCTGAATTCATGCAAGCTTTGTCTTTTTTTTTTTTTTTACAGGAATGTCCCCAACTTCTTTCCTCAGAAGAAATTTAGACAAGCAGCAATGAATGCAGGGACGCCTGCTGACAAGCATTAGAGGAAGCAGGAAAGGTTAAGAAACAGGTTGGGGTGCCCTCTGCCTGAATCCCAGCAAGCCACAAGGTGGCTGGATCCCAGGCTGTCAAGCCCTGAAGGAAAGTCTAAAGTTCAGTCCCTTCTTTCTCTCCTAGTGACCAGGGGGTACAGGGCTGCCATGATGGGCCAGTGGCTAGCTCCGGAACCGGAATTTTTTCTCTCCATGCCCTCACCTTGTTCAGGCCAGAGACACCCTTTCCCTTCACTTCCATGTAAGCCACGGGCAGTAAATACATCCACACCTGAGCCTGGTGAACAGACACTCCCCTCCACCCCATCCGAACCGTGGAGCCCATGAGATACACAGAACAGCCCACCCCCCAGCAGGACTTTGTCCCAGTGAGAGGCACAACACGATGAGGTTCCTTGTGCAGCCCCGTGGATTAACTTCAGCTGGTCTTCTACGTATGGGGCTGGACTCCTCCAAGCTGCCTTTCAAACAGTGTTCCACAGTAAACAGGAGAGCCTGCCGAGGGGCCAGACGCTAGGGCAGCCTGAGGGACTACCCCCCATGAGAGGGCAGCTGCCCACAGCCTCTAGTAGAACGGGGAGGGCAGGGAGGGGTGACCCGCAAGGCTGGCTCATGGGAACGCCCTGCGGTGAGGACTTATCTGCCCAGCAGCCTGGCCTCCTCCTGCCCACTGAGACCCTCTACCCCCCGGTCTGTCAGTCACACTAGCCTGCCCCAGAGCTCTGCAGCTCTGCCCGGCCGTCCTCCCCTCACCCCGCTGGGGACCTAGCAGGGTCAACTGGCTCAGCCTCTCACCCACCGTCTGAAGAGGGCTCAGCAGACCATCCTGGGTACACAGTTTGGATACTGGTACAACCCACGTAGCAGTGGCTCCTGTTCCCCCTGTCATTAAATATTCTTGGAAACCACACTGTTTAATGCCTGCTAGCGTTGCGGGCACCATCTGCCTACCCGCTGCCGGCGTTGCCACTGGCCAACCCAAGGCCTCCTGGTGGCCAACCAGCTAGCAGCAACCTCGTCACCCCACACATAACCACGCTTGGGAATCCCACATGGTTCACGGTCCCCGTGTGTCCACCACTTTGGATCTAGGCATCTGCATAAAGGACTGAAGCCCTTCGCTAAAGGGGCTGTGGCCTCTAGCCAGAATTTTCCTGCCCCAGGGGCATTTTCATGCAGCTTGGTCCTTAGTCCAGGGACAATAACCTTCTGTCCTACGTGACAGACACTCACAGGAGGCCCAGGAAGATGATATACATGGATCCTTGAGTCGCAGACATTTTCAAATAATTATGTCTGCCATGCAGGAAGCTAGTCACACACCAGGAGTTCAGAATGACATAACAAAAAAAGCACTTAACAAAGTATTTTAAGTAAGGCTGCTTTCTACCCATTGGAATAGATGCTTTAATATTAAAATTATCCTCACAAAGCTCCTCACCTCTCAGGGCCACTTAAACCCTCAGGGCAGCAGTCAGGTAGAAATCCTCCAGTTCAGGCAGGGCAGGTGTGAAGAGGAGAAAGGGCACACTTTTGCCCGGGTGGGGGGGAAGGGGGAAGGGCCAGGAGGGTCAGGGCCAGGTTGGTAAAGCTCAGCTCAGTCCTAGGCATGACACCCAACACTTTGGCAAAGGCAAGAGCTCTGACCCAAGTCTGGAACTGGGCGCAGCCAGCAAATGGTGTTTCCAAGCAAGAGTCCCCGAGCCCCCGGCCTCCACACGGTTGTCCCGGTCAGATGCATCCTCTCTCCATCCCTGGCCGCTCCACCAGCTTTGGCTCTTCCTGCTCCTGAGCCACCAGCACCACTAGGCAGACGAAACAGGAAGCAGCCGCAGTCCCCACTGCCTGAGTGCCCTGTTGCCGATGGCGCTTCCACGGGTGGCCAGCAGAATGTACTCCTCCCCAGGCTCCTCCTGAGCCCTGCCCGCCTCCATCAGCAGGTGAGGTTGACGTCTTTCCTCGCTATCTGGGCAGGCTGGGGACTTGCTCACAACCAAAAGCATGTAGCACAGGTGTCACAGCTAGATCGTGAAAGGGACGCAGTTCCCACCGTGCGGTTAGAATCCTGAGCCCATACAAGAAGCATGACCCTTCGAGGTCGCTGTGCTAACGGGACGTGCAGGTCACCCGTATGTGCTCCGGCCCATAGGCCCTCTGAAGTCCCAGCAGGTAGTGAGTGTCACGACTATCGACGCAAGCCGATGATTCCAGGCCTCTGCCTAGGTCACCAGCAGACTTGGCATCTCCCAGCTGGGGCCCCAGACACCGTGAGGCAGAGACTGGCAGGCAAGGCCAGTGCAGCTCGTCAGATGTCAGTGCCTGGAGGCAAACTTCTCAGTGAGCCCCTCTAACCCCAAAGGGTGACACTCACGTGGTGGTGGGGGCAGGCGGGGAGCAACAAGGAAAGAGCTCTCTCTGTTAGACAGCAGGACGCCACATCCCTTGTGCACGTGGCCCAGGGCCTTGGACTTGCCGCCTGTCTCTCAAGCAGACAGGACACGGCTCCTCCCTGAGGCAGGTCGACAAGTGAGAGAAACAAGGTGTCCAGCCCAAGACCGTCCCTTCAGGGATGGAGGCTGTCCCCGCCCCCCTAGTCTTTGGAGCCCCCTTCCAGGGAGGCCAAGTCTGATCACCCCGATATTAGGGGGGCCCTGCAGCCTTGGGTGTGGCTTGGTGGCCGAGGCCTGGGAAGACACACACCAGGTAATCCCTAGTTGGCATCCCGCCCACCTGAGCTCCACACCGAGGCTCAAACCTCAGCCCCACAGATGTGTCCAAGGTCCAGAGCTACTGCAGGCGTGTGAGGGTGTGTTGGGGCAACTTTACCTCCCGGTCTGCATCATCTAGACCATCCCGGCCACTTCCAGCCCCGGGGCCCGCGGCGCTGGCGCCCCTTCCTTCCCCCCTTATGCTGACCGCAGCCCTGGTTGCAGCCAGCTCCGGTCATTTCTGGAGGCTTCCCCAGGGAAGCCTGGAGCCCACCCCTGCAGGCCGAGGACTGAGCCCCGGACGGGGAGTACGCTGGCCGCACTGGGGACGTAGAAGCTGGGGGCCCGGAGCAGCGTCTGCACAGACGCGCTGCGGTTATTTCCATCCAAAACGCTGGGGACCTGAGGTGGGGGCTGTCAGTTCCTGTGGCCACGTGGGCACTCAAAGGCAAGGTCAACGTGTGCTCACTTCCATGGGGGTCTGTGTAGCCCTGCAGGCCAGCGGCAAGGGACAGCTCAAATTCACCGAGTGAGTGATCACTCCCACCACTTCCCTCGTCCCCAAAATGACAGGGATTGGTCTCAGGCTCTGTGGGGGGCCCAGGGGGCCCCGTCGGCCGCCCCCCATCTCGGGTCTCCTCTCAGCGTCAGCCAGGCCAGCCAGCCGTGCCACTGTCGCATGTGGCTCAGAGCAGGTAGCCCCATTTCCAACAGACACCCGAACACCTGTTCTTCTTGTTAAGTAAAAACAAGTTAATAGTCACAGCAAAACCATGAAAGAAAACCACAAGTGACCTAAGGATTTCTGACTCACCCCCAGCCCGGGCACTTGGTGACATTCCGCCAGAAGCCGCCAGCCACCTGCAGCACACTGAAACTGCTGATGGCCGGTCCTTTGTCTCCTCGCCCGGGTAATTACCGTGGGTGCCTGCATCCAGATGGCTGGTCTTCAGATTAAAGAAAAAAGGAACAACAGAAAAACCACCTTCCCCCTAAACCCAAGTGACTAAGAAAAGCTGGCAGGGACCCTCCCTCAGACCATAATTGTGGGAAACCTTTTGCAAAACAGTTTTCTCTCTAAGATGAACTTGTCTGTTCCCAGCAGCCGCGCGCCACACCCCCAGAGGACGTGAGAGCTTTTCTTGAAGAAACCTCAAGAAAACACCGAAAGCCGGCTGCTCCAGGCACTGGGAACGGCCGTGAGACGCACAGCACCCTGAGAAACACATCCCCTCGTCTTTAGAAGAGACACAGCGCTGGGACGGGCAGGATGCAGGCCCGATTCTGAGCTCCTGAGGTCCTGAGCGGCGGCTGTGCCACGCGCTAGGCACAGCCAGGGCCTCGCCGTGCGGGCGGGGCTGATGGCCACCGGCCTTGCTGTCCAGGCAGCCAGGGTCAGCCAGGCCCACAGCCACCCGGGAAGAGGCGGCCGGCGTGAAGCGGCCACATCTCTTTGCCACGTGGCGCGTGGCGCCAGGTCCCCCCTGGCAGGGACTGGGCCTGGGCCACACCAAATGCTGCCCTCTTGGGCCGAATGGCGGGCTCAGCGGGCCACGAAGCTGCCTGAACTGGCACTGCCCTGGGGGCTGAGGCCCTCTCCCCCCAGCGGAGTCTCCCCCTCAGCTATGGGGGGTCATCCAGGCTTGATAAGAGCACTAAGGTCACCGCAGGGGCAGCAGGGAGGACGAGCTACCTGCATCTGCCCTCAGCCCCTCACTGCCCATGCGCCTCTCGACATCCACTCTCCTGCCTTGCTGTGCCCTGCGCCCGGGGACACCTCCATCCTGGAAAGCTGACCAATGGGCACAGGGCTTGGCAGCCGAGGCAGCTGCCAGGGACTCAGAGAAGCCACAGACGATGGGGAGGCAGAGGAGCCTGGGGTCCCAGCCCCCCCGTGTGGTCCTGTGCTCAAGCACAAGGAACCGACGCTCTCTGGGCCACGTCACCACACCCCGTGAGCTGGGGTGTCACCTCTGCTCTCCAGTTGGCACTCTGTGGGAAGAGGCACAGAAGAGTGACACTCATCAGCGCCTTCTGAGGGTTTCACCACGTTCCCAACACGTGACCTTTCAGTGTCCCGACTTGGAGGTGGGCAGCTCCGCCGGCCAATGGCGCAGATGGGACACCTGAGCTGAGTGAGACGTGTAATGTCTGCAGGGCCTGGGTCAGGTACCACCACAGCTGTTTGCGGGGCCCCATGCGGGCTCACACAGCAGAGCCCAGCAGAAGCCGGAGCCTGGGAGAAGGAATCTGCAGGGTCTAGTGCTTGATCCTCTGCTCCAGGTGGTCCTTGGCCCCTGGAAAACTCTGGGAGAAGGTGGCAGCTGGTGCCAGGGGCACTCTGCCCCTGAAGGGCGTTCCCTGGGCAGCCTCTCTGAGCACCACCTGTCACCTCGTTTCCGAGCACAAGCACTGGCTGCAGTGGGATGGTTCTAGCTAAGACATTTCTACAAAAATTGTAACGGACATTTAAAAAAAAATAAACTTAAATTGGAGAATAATAATGTTCTGTCTCCAGCACTTAGAATCAACTTCACTCCGGATGCTCCGAACTCTGCAGTGAATGCGGAAAAGTCCTCTGAACCTGAAAGAAGGAGAAAAGCTCCCTCCGAACACCACATCCCTCTGCAGACATCCTCGGGATGTCTTTGCGAGGTCCCCAGACCTACAGTGATGTGGAAAGGGACCATCTGACACTCCTCAGGGGGAACAGCCAGCCAGAGCCCAAGAGTGCCCAGGACACACACTGGCACTTGACCAGGAGCAGAGAAAAGTCGGGAGCCACGACGGCCAGTGTCCGGGGGACTTCACATCCAGTGAGTGTCGCTGCTATCACTGCCTGAGTGATCGACAGGACTGCTACCTGGTATACAAAGTCTTTACAACCTGGATACCCTAAAGGTGGAAACGTTAAAGACTTTGTCAAGCTGAGAACGTGTGTGGAATGTTCTAGAAAATGGCTCCGTCCCAGGCATTATTACTGGTGTTTCCACGGGGCAAGACACAAGGCAACGTCTCGCTGTTCATTCATCCCCTTCTTCCATTTGGCCCAGAGCTCAAAGCCACAAATCAGATCCCAACCTCCCCCCTCATCTCAGGACTTACAGGCTGAGAGCAGGATGCACGACAGACCCATCTGACACGGCCGCTGTCCCAGCCGAGGGTCTGGTGTGCTCGCCGGACAGCCTGGCAGTGCCCTCCTGCAGGTGTCCACAGAGCCTGCCACATGCTCCTGAGCTTTGTAACTGCAGGGGGTCTCTGTCCTCCACATGCACTGACCGAGGACCCTTCTCTGGGCACATCCACCAGCATCGGAGGAGCTTACTGCTCCTCAGTTTAAAGAAGGAAAAAGAGGAGCTAAAAGGTGGAAGGAGCTGCCTGAGATCACATGACTTCCTGTCCACTCCCCCAGAGGCACTGGCCCAGGGGTCCCGCCCATCCTGCCCAGGTAACCCCCCAGCACTCCACCTGACCTCCCCATGCCACTGCACACGCGGCGCTGTGCAAGCGAACATAACAGAGTTGTCGCCGCGTATCTCCATGCGACAGATGCCTGACTGTATGTCGGTCGTGGTGACCCTGGCAACCCACGTCAGCACTGGCTCACGGGTCGGCTCCCTCCCGTAAGAGCTGACAGAGCAAGAGAATTCAACCAAGCAGCAGGCCTGGAACACCGCTGTGCAGCCCTGCTCACTGCCACCCCCCTCGACGCCCTCTCCTGCATGGTGCCAGGGCCAGCCTGGCAGAAGGGTCCCATGTGGCACCCTTGCAGGAAGGCTGGGCGTGAGAATTTTAAACATTCTCCCAGGTGGGACTCCGCCTACGCCTTTCTTTTGATCAGGACCAGAAAACAAAAGCAACCAGGAGGGACAGAAATGAACCTCGGAGCTCCTCGTCGCTTCTGGGGTGCCTCAGATGCAGGACTGCAACCAAGGAGGCGAAGGGCCCAGGAGGAGAGAGGATTGATGGACGGGGGTCAAGGATGTGACAGAGAAGAGGGGGACAGGGCCAAGATGAGCTCGCCACCTGAGACTCTGTGAAGGCTGTGAAGGGCAAGACCAGGACACCGGGAGAAGGCCACCTCTCAGCCCGCCGGTGGCCCGGCGAATGTGGTGCCACCTACTGTCATCTACACGGCCAGTGGTGAGGCAGCTTGGGCACCCCTTCAGGGGGGTGTTCCGCGGCCCGTCTAGATGGGGCCAAGTGCTTTCCTCTGTATCTCCAGGGACTAAAGTCCCAAGCTGCCTTCTGCCCCACAGCCCTGCCTCTGCTCAGGTGGGTGTGCATGAAAGAGGACTGCTGTCCCCTCACTCCCACAGTCCAGGGCTTCCACGTCAGCAGGTGGCCCACAGAACTCCATCGGTGTCTGCCACGTGCCAGGAACAGGGAAATGCACGGCAGGGCACTAGGACAAGTGCCATTTCAATCCCCAGGTAATGGAGGAGGACACTGAGGCCGGAGCATTTATGTCCTGGCCTGGGCCACAGAGGTATAGTCGGGCTCCAAACCTGGCAGCTTAACAACTGACCCCCAAACACTGGTCACCCTGACTCTCAAAACCATGTGGAATCATCCGTCAAGGCCGGTAACGAAGTTGTTCAAAACCAGGTTGTTACAAAATATTAGAGACTCAACCCAGAGTCAGGAAGTGGGGACGTGAGACGGAAATGCTAAAGGGTTGCGGTGCCGGCCTGTCCCCCTCCTGGTGCACATCGCCTGTGGAGTTGTGAGACCCTGGCGTTCAGGCGTAGAGACCTCGCCTGGGACAGGTCAGAGAACACTCCCGTGGCTGGCCCAGCTCCACGGGCAGCGTCGTCTCCGGGGGAACTGGCTCTCAGCAGAAACTGACTTTCTTCCTGGCGTTTCTCTGTGGTTGAATCATCTGCATTTTCAGTGAGTATGATTTACTTTCACAGAAATCTGTTTTAGGGTCAGGTTTAATGCCTGTCTTCAGAGCTTACCGTCAAATTCGGGTGACCTGCCATAACTAATAAAAAGGAGAGTGAAAGGCCAGCCCTGAACAGGGGGAAAGGAAGGAGGCAGAGGGGTCAGCCGTGTCCGGGTGCTGAGTGTGGCCGGAGACTGGAGCGGGGACCACGCCAGCTGAGTTCACAAGGCCACGAGGCGTTTCAAAAAGGTGAGTGTAGCAGAAGTTTGGTTTTTGTGTTGTTTTTATTGAGCAAAAAAAATGTGCAAAACATGATGTGAAATAGCACATCACTCTCCTTTTGTTTTCTCAGCCACGGAGAAATGGCACACCACAGGCCAGGAAGGTTTCTTTGGAAGGTTGGGGTGTGGTGAGGGGACCAGGCAAAGCCCGGCTCAGCCGTGGGAGAAGCAGGGTGCACACCGCCCCCCAAACCCACACACAGCAGAGGAGGCTCTGGGAATGGAAACCACAGGTGAGTCAGCTCTCGGGAAGCGGGGACACAGTCTTCATCCATCTCTGAAGACGGAAAAAGACCTTCTCCAGGCAGCAGGCGCAGACCACATGTGTCCTCAGTGACCACAGTCCTGGGTGGCAGCCCCCCCGCCCATGCTGATGGTCAGCAAGCTCACGGCTGCCCTGCCCAGCCCCAGCACCCACGTGTGGAAAGCACTGTACAGTCACCGGAGAGGTGACCGGAAGGATGAATGGCCACCAGGGCCCATCTGTCACCACTGCGTTTAATCCTATGTCATCACTAATGCCTCATCAGACCCAAGTACAAAACGCACTTCAAAGTCTTAAAGGAAAAATACGCCGCAGTGATGGGGGCGGAAGGGGCAACCGAGAGCAGCTTCTCCCAGAGGAACGCCATGCGAGCTGAGGACTTCAGCACACGGTGCTGACCCAGCTCTGCACATGTTCTCACTTCATCCTCCCGGCCCTGTAAGGGGGCATCTACCATTGCCCATCTACTAACAAGGAACCTGAGTGCCAAGGCTGAGGACATGGTCCATGCCACCCAGCAGTAAATGCGGAGCTGGAATTGCACTGTGGCCAGGCCAGCCCGAGTCCCAGGCTCATCACGGAGCCAAGTCCAAGCTGCAGTAGCAGCTCCCGAAGAGTCTGATCCGATGATGCTGGCCACGTGGCTGGGAGTGGAGATGGCCTGAAAGGTGACATTACAGGCCTTTCTGCCAAAACGTCCGCAGAGACCCTGGCAGACATTAAGCACGAGCCAATGGGGTCCACAGCTCCCACCACGCACAGCCTCTCAGGCGGGAGAGAGTGTGTCTGGAGAGGACACGGAGGCCTGGCAGGAACGCTGCGTAGGCACTGACCCTCAGCGACGGTCTCAACTGTAATGCGTCCTGCCCAGCCAAATAGTTGCTATCGGCAGGCTGGAGAGGTTCAGCAACAGTGACCAGTGTGTGGCAGGAAGTGCCTGGGGTCCCTCATCCATCTCAGCAGGGGGTCCAGAGGTCCCCACAGCTCTGCCTGCTCCCGGAGCCCTGCTAGCAATAGCCTCCTGAGACCCAAGACACCTTGGGGGCCCAGAGCTGTCCCTGTCTTCACCCTGAGCTTCCCTGCACACTTTCTCTGGCCATGGCCCAGGGCTTTGAGTCCCTGGGTGAAGGACAGCAGAGGACAGGTGCCATTGCTCTTAAAGCAGGTGCACAGGCTCCACAATGTCACGCTGGGCAGTCCCTGCGCTGTCACTGGTGCTGAGTTCGATGCTTTCCCTGTGTTCCCAGAGGTCCCTGGTGAAAGGGAGAAGCCGAAGGAGCCTTAAGGAACAACCCTCCTGAGGCTCCTTGGTGGCTTGGAGATCCCGGACAGTGCCCAATCACCGTGGAAAAGGAGCCTGAAGTCCTCAGGCACCAGCCCAGGGCTCCCCCATGAGTGAGAGTCCCATGCGAGAGGCCGGCTGGCGAGCAGCTCACCTAGGGTGACGCAGCCCTCTGCCAGGCCTGCTAAGCAAGGCCTCTCCCCCATTCTGGCGCCGGTGCTTTCTTTCTCTGAGTTTATTAAACATTCAAGCCGTAGATTGGTCCCCACTCATGCTTTACCAGAGTCCACGAAGACAGGCCAGAGCGTGGTGCAGCCACAGGAGTGCTGCCTATTATCCCGTTGTCCTGGGAAGGTCCCACCGCCTGCAGACAGTCACCCAAAAAGCAGAGGGAGGTAGAGGGGTGACGGCCTGCACAGCAGCCTGAGGACGGCGTAGGAGGGGAGGGTGCCGAGCTCACCCAAGCAGCCCTGTTGCTTAACCCCAGCCTCCTCACCCACCCAGTTTCTCAAAACTTAATTCCCTGCTGGCTTGGGGCAGAATCAGGGGCAAGGAGGTGGCCATGGGCAGTGTGTGGGAGCCAGCAGCGGGCAGCAGTGTCTGAAGGCAAGTATCAGTGGGACCTCCAGGGGACTCTCCTCTCGGAGCTGGCGGTCCTCCCAGTCCCCCCACTGCAGACCCTGGTGGTGACTGAGTTTACCGACAAGGAACAGGTAACTGATGAGGCCACTTCAAGAAGCCTTGGTGTTTAGGACACTCTTACACCAACCTTGATTTGTCCTTTGTAATCAGCGAAGGAGAATAAGGCGACTGCATGGCTGAAAATGAAGGAAACTTGCCATGGCAAAGCATCAGGAAAAAACGGGGGGAAATCAGCAGCCTCACAAGGCTCCTGTAACTTCCTTCGAGTCTGAATAAGGACTTCCTCGGGTTTGATCCAGACCCATTCTCCTGTGGAAGGAGTCTAAGCAAATGACTGACGTTCTGGAAAACTGAAGCTGACGAAGAACTGCCTGTAAGGGAGTCGGCGGGTGGCGGTGACAGGAATGGGGCAGGAATGGGGAGAGCTAAGTTGTCAGGACTGAGACTACAGGGAGAATGTGACACCCTGGGAAGACGTGCTTCCTTCCTGTCGCAGCCAGCACCAGTGTTTACTGCAGGGCTGGTTTCATGCTTTCTGGGGTGAGGGAAGTGTGTACTGGATGGATTATGTGATAAATCAGGGCTTCAGGACGGTGGGAGGAGGGCGGGGAGAGGGAGTCTGTAGAGGAAAAAAATTTACTCTTAATTTTTGTCAAAGGCTTAGCATGCAACCTCCAGAACTGTATACATTCATACACATTTATAACTTCCAAAACCGTATGCATTTGTATACATTTGTAATAAAAATTGGCTGCATGTAGCAGTCCGCGACTTTGTTCTTTAACCCTGTGTCAGGACCTGCTTTTCTATCATGTTCAAGAAACAAATTGTGTCAACAGCTTTGTTTAAACCCTGGCCAACCCCTCTGTGCCCTTGACCCAGAAGCTGGAGGAAGCAGGACTCACAGGTGTCTGGGATGGGGTCAACCTGCGGGCTGGGGCTGCATTTTAGTTCTGAAATGACAGGGCATCAGAGCACCCCGGCACCCCTCCTCCAGCCAGATTCTCTCTAAGTCCCCAGGGCTGTTAGGTGATGCTACCAGCTGGAGCCCAGACTGTGCCAGAGGTCTCAGCGTGGGCTGTGGGAACAGCAGACTGGGTATGGCAGAGGGGGCGGCTGGGGGCCACATTCGCCAAGGGAGGGCCTAGGTCCTAGCCCCCCACTGGCTCTGAGCACCACTGGGCTCTGTGGACCATCCTCGTACCACCGCGACACCGCCCCCACACAGGTGCCTCCTGCTTCCCACATCACCCGCCCAGCCCCGGGGAGCCAGCATTGTCACTTCCATTGTCCAGATGGAGCTCCAGAGGTCCAGGACGTGGCCAGCGTTCAGCCACACCTGCCTGACACCTGAGCCTGATGCCCGGCCCTGCTGCTCCAACCACAGAGCCTGGCACGCAGGCCTGGCAGGCCCTCCTCATTCTGTGAGCGGCCTGGTTCCCTCAGAGCAACAAGGAGGAGACTCTCAAAATGCTGGATCCCCATCATTTACTGAACCTACATCTTCCAAAACGGGCCTCACCCCCCCCCCAAACGTTGAATGTGACAGCTGGCTGGGGGTGGGGTGAGCGAGAGGCAGGATGTGAGCAGGGAGAACCATGCTGGAACAGAGTCACAGAGATGCTCTCATCACAGTGCTGCTTGGTGGAAATGAGTCTGCCACATGCAAGGTCACCCCACACCCTGCCTTTAGGGGTGTAGGAAACGAGGACCATCCATTTCTAGGTGGTTCGCTGATATCTGGTCAAGCAGTCTCAGTCCAGATGGACGCACAGGACTACATTTTACGTCCCGTCAGGCTGTAAGCCACAGGGACAGGGCTTGGAACCTTTCGTCATCCTGAAGTCAGGTCCCTGGCCCCCCTCTCGTGGGCCAGAAAGCTCTTCCTGGGTACCCTGTGGCTCCCTCCCCCACTTTGGTGTGGTCAATGGGGGGGAGGCCTCCCTGTGGTCTGGCCTCGGGTCCAGGAACCACAGATGGCCAGGCCACTGGGAGTCAGCTCACAGAGCAAAGAGCTGGGCGAGCTCGCCCTAAGGCCTCCTCATAGTGTTATTTCAAGAGCACACTGTCCTGTGCGTGTGCGCATATGTGCGTGTGCGACAGACACACACGTCGGCCCCAGGAAGGTCAGCGGAAGGGCAGAGAAACGGACGCCCGCACTTACCCCACTATCTGTAAGTCTTTAAAATCCACTTGTGGCTTCCATGAGAAGCTGTATCCTACCTGAACGGGTGAGCCCACATATTTATTTCAAAGTGGCAGCCCCTGTCCCCATCCCTCACCAGGGTAGCGTCCCCACCAGACAGTCGGTGTGTAAAGCAAGGCCATTTTCCCAGGAGGTAGAGAGCACAGTAGGTTAGCAACTCAGCATCCGTGCGGAATGCTCCTAGGAAGCCGCCTTGTGAAAAACGGCATTTTCAGTGGGATCCGGGAGGCAAATGCCTTCAAGAGTCAAAAACCCACAAAGAGATGGCGTCTGCACAAAACAGCATGTTCCATGATCACCCCGAATTTGGGGACAGGCCCAGCCCAGCTCCATCTGGCTCATCTACGTACGGCCCCTGGCGTACCCACCCACTCCTCCTCGAGCTGACTTCACTTGAGGCCTCGCTCGTGTCCCAGCCACACGTCATCCTCAGGCCCTGCCGCACATCAGAGCCATAGGCACTCCAAGCCCACCAACCTTGAGTAGGACCTAGCACCTTCAGTGCTGCTTTTCTTACAGGGGATTTCTCTTTTTTAAGTGTCTAGTTAAGTTTTAGAAAAACAAGACCCACTCCCAAAGGTTCCTCGTACAGAAAGACGTTTCAACTTCAGAACTGAGGACATGCAAACAAGGCAATTTCTGGAACGCTGTGCCCCTCCACCCCCAATCCTCGCCCTCCACCCCACTCACCACCATCTCAAAGGTAAAAGGATGGACGGCCTGAGGGGTGTGGACCCCACGACTAAGCACCCAGGGGCTCCCCCCACCTGGAGTAACGGCAGCATGCGAAGCAGCTCTTTGTGGGATGACTGTGAAAGAACATGGAGTCATCCTTTATCCTTATTCCCAGGTTTCAGAGAACTTTCTTTAACACCTCCTCGGCTCCCTGCTGGCAGTTTGGGCAACTTCCAGTAAGCTACCAGTGATGCCTGAGTTACAGCTTCACAACCAAGGCTTTGGGTGATCAGAGCAGGGAGGCATACAACTCCCCACGAAAATAAACACTCGTTAAAAACAAAACATAATCTTAAATTGCTCATTTCACGCGGCCATCTACAACTGGGGGGGGGGGGGTTAAAGCAATTGAACACCCAGTCCTGTGTCTTTACATTTTATCACCTCCAGTTCAAATTTACTTGGTCTTCCCCACTGAACTTTACAGAGACGCTAACTTTCCCTCCAAAGTTCAGTCTGTAGCATCAGCCCAGCCTCTCAGATTGAGATTAGAGGGTGTGAGCTGAGGAGCTGGGGCAGGGCCTGAGGTCATGGGACACAGGGGTGGACCTGACACCAGGAGACATCAGGGAACTCCTGGGGAAATCCTAGCTGGTGCCTGAAATGCAAGCTTTGTAGACAGTCCCACACAGCCTGGCCTGCAGCCCTGTCCTGCAATGCCAAGCCTCCCCCGCCTGCCCCATCCTCTCCTTTACTCTCCTGAGCCCTCACTCCAGTCCATGCCTTCATCAAGCCAGACCCGATCGCCGCACTAGTGCCCAGGGTCTGCCCAGGCCAATCCCCCAGCCCCGCTGACAGACGGATCCCTTCCGTTCGCTTAGTGGATACTTACTGAGCGGCCTCCAGAGAGCAGCCTGTTCTAGGTTCTGGTGATAATCAGCAAATAAGACAAAGCTCTCAGCTCTTGCAAATTTCCTTGAAAGCAAGGAGACAGACAACGAACAAAAGTAACTTCAGGTGGTGACAAGTAGCAAAGAAACAGGCAGGATCAGCTAAGGGACAACAGAAAGACAGAGTTACTTTATTGCAAATCTCACAAAATTTCTTGGGTAACAACTGGCTTCTCAGCGTCCTCACCACCACCAGTGAATCTGCAGAAGCAGGCAAAGTCCTTCCGTAAACTCAAATGAACCGGGATTTTTTTTTTTTTTTTTTTTGGAAAGGCTTGGGCAAGTCCCGAAATAGAAATGTTTGGTTAAAAGTTTTCCTGTGTTTTGGTATTTTAATAAAGACCACATGATATGAAGATTATTTCTTGGTTATTTTATAAAAAAGAAGAAGAAGGATAGAGGGGGAACCTGCAATTTGTACCCAGTGCCCAGCAAAGCCTGTAGGGTAAGGGAACCTGAAAGGAGTGAAAGGGCCAGCCATGCAGTGGTCAGAGGAAAGTGTCCAGGTCGCGGAAACAGCCTGCGCAAAGGCCCTGCGGCAGGGGCAAGCTGGCTCATCGAGGGACATTAAGGAGTCTGGTAAAGAAGGAATGTGGACAGAGTGAACTGAGTCGAGGTGACCCTGCCGAGTGGCCGGCAGTGGGGCACAAGAAGCAGAGTGTCGAGTTCGGGACGCCTAAGAAGGGTCCAGGTGGATCCATGGAGTGGGAGGTGGGCTGAGCACATCTGGACCTCGGGGCTAATTGCAGACCAAGGCCCCTATGAGGCCATGGGGAGCACAGAGCCGCTGTCTACGTGTTGGCTGTTTGCGTGCCCACACACATGTGCACACACACAACCAGCGTGATACGTGTTTGACACTCAGATGGTTTGTTGGCTGTTGGAGAGACGCTGCAGCCCTCAGAGGGCACCTGCAAGTGGACACGGCTGCCGGCTCCGAGACTAGGAGGAGAGCAAGGGGAAAGGCCTCAGGCATGTTTGCGGAGAACGAGGCTTCACGCATACACCCTCCAGAACCATCCACAAGACTGTCGTCCCAGCGCCGTGGGCTAGTCCCCATGGGGTGGAGTCTGGTCATCCTCCTGCCACCCCCACGTGCACTCTCCTTCCCAAAACTTCAGAGGGGCCAGCCCACCTTGAGAGCCTCCCGAGCCTGGGGCCACCTCCCAACCGGGAGGAGTGGCCCCCGAAAGTGTGTCCTCTAACTGTAAATGACTCTAAATTGTATGTTCTGTGTGACGTGCTTCAGAACAGGAAGAAAATGCTTCTCCTGCAATTACAGCCACTCTGTAACCAAACTCCGCAGTTTACCGGCTCCATCCAAACCTACTTATTTGAAAACAGAAAAAGCCTGCCATTTCCCACATGTTCTCGGTTGGGTAGCCGGGTACGTGCGGAGGCCACCATCCTCCCCAGGACCCCGGGGATGACTGGATTCAAGACAGATTAGGTGACACTGCACACTGCTGTCCTTCAGGGAGATTTCACAGGTGGGTTTGAAAAGAAGTGAAGGGACCTTGTCACTGAGACCCAGGGAGGTGACAGGAGAGGCTGAGCTCAGGAAAGACATGGCACCTGCAGGTCGGAGGGCTGTGTGCCGGACATGGCCTCCCGTGGCCCACTGGCCACCAACATGGCCTCGCAGAGCTTCCAGCACTGGGACAGGACCCCCACACCTGTCCAAAGATGGAGCTGTCACCCAGACATCCCTGATGTGACATTTCTAGTCCAGCCACTACACTCAGTGAGATGATAGACACAGCTCAAAACAAGTTACAGATGCCCTTGCCTACACCTGACCCGGTGCCTTAACCTCCAGTTATGCCCCCAACTGAAGCCCAGACTCCTACTGCTGAGCCAAAAATAAACAAGGGCCCTACAGCCACCGCAGCCTCGGAAACTGGGGGGAAAGCAAGTGAGGCCACAGCCACGAATCTAGGACGTGTGAGAGAGCCTTCTATTCAGAGGCCAAATTTCACCTAGTGATAAATAAGCAACACAGTCTAAACGCCACAGGTCCCAGGAATGCCGCAGGCCCACAGACACAGCCTGCTGACAGACGGCCCCGAGCAGCAAGGTGAAGGGCCCCAGGACAAGCACATAGGTTGCCCTTGGGAAAATACAGAGTCTCTGTGAGCAGGAGTTACTCCAGCTAACACAGAGCAGCTTGGGTGCCACTCCCTCCAAAGGTCTGCCAGTTCTGAAAACCTACAGGGAGTTCTAGACTAAAGCCAGGTCAGTGAGTGCTTCCACCCCCCTAACTTTTTTCAACACTCGAAATTAGTGTCACCAGGTAGGAGACACAGAACCACTGGCCCCAAGTCAAGCATTCGACAACAACCTTCCTTGACCCCATATACTCATCACCTGGGATTGAAACTTGACCCTGCCTGTCCATGCCGCACGGGGAATAACGGTCAGGACATGAGACGGGTCAGCGTGCGGGGAGAGTCTCCACACCTAGGCACCCTCCTTGCCCACATTCGTCATCCACAGAGAGATAACCATGGGCCCAGGAAGTCCAGAGGGGTGTCCCAGACTAAAAGTGCCTGCTTCGGAAACACACTGCTTCCAGCCACCTTGGAAAACAGGTGGGCAGCACTGTACAAAACTGGCACACGTCCACCTTGTGACCAGCTGACACGCACCGAGGGACTCATCCAGGAGACACGGAGGCTGAGGTCCACACAGATCATCCACAGTGCTTACAGCGGCATCCGGCATATCGCCAGACTCTGGGTACGGCTAGAACATCCCTCCATGGTGGACAGGAGGCCAAGTGGTGCATCCTTACATGCAAAACACCGCACCATAGACAGAGACCCACCACTGACACGCGTCGACACAGACAAATCTCAAATCAGTCAGGCCAAGTGACAGAAGCCAGAGCTGAGACTACATTCTGTTCGATTCCACTTACTCAAAGTTATAGAAAAGGCAAAGCCACAAGGACAGAGAGTGGGTTCCCAGTTGCTAGGGCCCCGGTGGGGAGTGAGTCCTAAGAGGTGAAAGAGAACTCTCCGGGGTGACAAGGATTCTGTGTATCGATCATGGCAATGATCATGTCACTGTACATAAATATCAGAACTCCCTCAGGGTACACACAAAATGGGTCAGTTGTTATTTTATGTAAATCACATCTCCATATTTTTAAGGGTCCCACCTCTGTTTCCAAAAACTCGGTCCACCTCTGACATGTGTGCTGTAGGGAGGTCCCTACGTAAAGCTGCAGTTCCATGGAACAACAAGCCCAGCAGGGAACCTGGTGACCTATCCTGTCTAGAACAGGGCAGGCTACAGGACAATGGGATGCCCTCAGGACGCCAGCACAGGACCCACAACCTGGGCATCAGCACTCCCTGAAGAAGCAGACAGAGCTGGTGTGTGCTGACCCCACAGAGAAGGGGTGTATCTGGAGGTCACGTGGGCAGAGGTGTCCCAGGTGCCCAGAGGGGAACCCCGGCACCAAGGATGAATGCCACGCATTTTCGGACCAAGGGAGATGGGCCAGTGCGATCTGCAAAAGTCAGGCCCAGCTCAGTTAGGACCTTGGAGTCTGAGCCTGAGTATCTGCAGCTCAGTCAGAGACAGGAATGCAGCAAACAAGAACTGAGGCACATCCCTCTGGAAGGCAGGCCAGGTTCTCGAGGGCCAGGACCCTCGTTCCTCCTCACTGGGAAACAAACCGATGCTTCTTACAGTGAGGACAGTGATGAAGGTCAACTGCACAACTTTTGCAAATGTGCACAAGCACCGGGCCTGGGAAAACGCCTCAGCAAGAACCCACAGTGCCCACGGCTGGTGTCTGCAGGCCAGCGTGCTGACCACGCTCCCTGGCCGCCGCCTCACCCTCCTGGGCAGCTGCCAGGCCAACACGGGAGGGACACTGGTTCCCGTTTGTGAGATCACACAGAGGTCACGGTAGATGTGCCTGAGGCAACCCCCAGATAACACCAACACCACCACACGGTCCCCAAATTGAAGGGTGCAACTGCCAGGCATGGAAGACCGGGGGACCCCCCCAGCCATGGCCCCAGGCTCCGCAAAAGGCCCACTGCCCACAGTTCAACTTCGAAAGCCACAGGAAGGTGCCGGGCTCCCTGCAACCAAACTCCAGTGAATCTGCAGTGCCGACTCGGTGAGTAACATCCCACCTCCGCCCTCCTGTGCTCTCCATCAGGAGTGCTGGCCCCCGTTCTGCTGCTCACGCTCCCACCTCACCCTCACCTTCCAGGAGAAGCTGTGGCTGCCATGCCTGCCCTCAGCCAGTCAGCAGAGGGCTGTGATGGGGAAGGACCTGGACCACGGAGCAGAATGTAAGGGTCACAGCTCACGAGTGCCCTGACAGGACCCTGCGTGCCACCTTGTAGGTGGCAGCAGGTTATATGCTAAACCTCCTGCCCTAAAGATGACACTCAAACTCAGTTTCTCTCCTGGAGAGGGGGCCCCTCATGTGACAGTCTCAGTTCCCCATCCATAAAGTGGGGCACCTTGCTGTCACACGGGCATAGAGTAAAGAAAGAGCGGGATGAAATCTGGGACAGGCAGACCATGAACTGTCTGCCAGGACGACTGCTGGGATGACTCTACTGATCTTGTATGATGAAGCCACCAGCACAAACAGCCCGCTGCGATCATCCAACAAACACCTCACACTTATAATGCTCAGTGGGTTATGAACTTTTTTAAATAATCAAACTGAACCCTCTTGTTTTGGAAGGAGTTGCCCCTGTCCTAGGCGGCTGGGCCACTGGCCGACCACAGGAAAAAGGCAGACGTCAAGGTGGAGCCATCAGTTCTCAAGCTGAGCCCTTCTCACGTATGACCCCAGCTTGGCCAGGAAGTGGCCACTCCTGTTTAGGGACTTGTCCCTGGCCAGGTGGGTAGTGCCCACCCAAGCTGGAGCCCCAGGCTCGCTGCCTCCTTCCCCCACTGCAGGGAGCATGTTCGCTCATCCACCTGTCAGTGCTATTGCTGTCAGCTGTCGCCTGAGTGCAGGTGGGCAACAGACTCCACTCTTGCACCCAGCCTCACTCCTCTCTGCCCAAATGTGGCCTCAACAACACGTTTCTCCCACCTCATGTCAAGCAGGCAGCTAGAGAACAAGGGAGGCCGACAGCACCCAAGCTGCTGCAGCTGCCTCTGTGCACCTCACCGGCTTCTCCTGATACCTCCTCGATCGAATGGCTACCCTCGCAGTGTAGACGTGGGAACTGAGACTCAGAGAAGGGGAGGAGCTTACCAAGGACACCACGCGTGTGGCCAATCAGGGACCAGGTGCAGGCCTGCCTGGGCGCCACCTTGACACCCCAGCTTTTGGCTATCCCCTGGGGAACTCTGCACTACTCAGCGCCGTGTCCCCATCTTCCATGACCCCAGCTCTGTGACGGCAGGCTGCCTTGCCTGGCTTGCATCCTCCCCCAAGGTCATGTCCTAGAGATGGACAAAGGTTTTTAAACTAACAAATCTAGGAATAAGAAGCCACCCACAGCAGCACTGGCAGGCAACTCCAAGGGGATTGGGAGTTGCCCCCTGCAGGGAGGGGGCTCCTGGGATCCACACCAAGCTGCCTCCTCCTGTCCACAGAGGATCTGAGCTGTGTCCTCTTGAAAGCAGCAGCCTGTTGACACCCTGGGAAATGCCGATGACCTAAGTGTGTCCCCGGGGCAGATGTGCCCCCACACAAGGGCTCTAGGGTGAGCTCAGAGGAAAGGGAGGGGCAGACATCTTCTTCATTGTCATGCCACTACCCCGAGAGACACCAGAGAGCCTACACCACTCTAGAGAAAGTCTGGGTGTCCACACACCATTGCACACCCAGCAGGAGGGCTGCTAAAAAAAAAAAAAGACAAGCATTGGTGACAATATGGAGCAACCGGAACCCTTTGTGCATTGTTGGTGGGATTGTAAAACGGTGCGGCCACCATGGAAAATAGAATGGAGGCTCCTCAATTAAAAATAGAACTTCTGGGCATGTGGCCCGAATAATTGAACACAGGATCTCAGAGACATCTGTACTCCCATGTCCACTGCAGCATCACTTACGATAACTAAAACGTGGGAGCAACCCGAATGTTCACCCACAGAAGAATGGATACATGAAACGAGGTCCATCCATACAGTGGAAGGTCATTCGGCCTTAAAAGAAATTCTGACACAAGCCACAACAAGAACGAGCCTTGAGGACACGATGCTGAGTGAAGAGGCCAGTCACAAAAGGACAAACACTGTGTGACCCTACCTATATGAGGTGCTTAAAATAGTCACATTCGTAGAGACAGGACATAGAGTGTGGGTGCCAGGGGCTGGGGGCTGAGTCCGTGTTCAATGGGATCAAGTCTCGGCCTTACAAGAAGAAAAGTCCCAGAGGTGACGGTGGTGGCGGCCACAACCATGGGGACATGCCTAAAGCCACTGAGCTTCGCACCTAGCACGGGAAGATGGTCAGGCCCGTGGTACACTCACCCACCACAATATTTTGTGTCCCCACATATTACAATTAAAAGCACCTGCCACTTTTTGTTCTGCTGTGATATGTCCCCCATCAGCTTCGTAGCCATCTGGTGCCAACTTCATTACAGGCAGAAGGAGATTCAAGTAAACTTTCCTCCCGAGAAAGGACAAAAACCCAGATGCGGGCAACTTGCCAGGGGCAAAGAATAGGAAAATCAGGGGATGCAGTTCAGAAGGTGCAGCCAGGTCCCCGGCTGGAAGGCAGGTCCCCTGCGCTGGGGAGGGGACAGGCAGGGTGGACCGAGGACCAGGTCACAATCCGCAACCTGCAGGCTCATTGTCCTTTGGCTTCTAAACGTGTCTTTGGATGAGTCACCAAGGTTAACTGCGGGCTCTTAAATTAAAAACCCACAGGGTGTTCCTTTTATAGCCTGTCCTCGGGAGACCTCTCACTACATTCCCTCTGCGCTCACCCTGCTGGCAGCTGCTCCTAGCTGCGTGTTTACAGAAATACCAGAAGTTCCTGCGTGCTACTTCCATGTGACCAGAAAGCCTAGACCAGGCACAGCACAGCGGCATGCGGCTTGTGCCACCTGCTGGCCACCCGACGCGGAAGGTGGCTCTGCCACCCGGCCCCGAGCTGGTCAGAACAGGCAGGAGTGACTGGGACATGACCCCAACCGACTGCCTCGTGCTGGCCCCCCTCTCCAGACCTGAGCTATTATCCATGCAAACAGCCCCCAGGGTCCTCAGCTCCCAGAGGAAGAGCCCTTCAGGACCTTGGCAGCATTGTCCTACATATGTTCTTAGAGACGAGGGAACAGTACCCCACTACAGTCTGTGATGCACGTTGTGCCGAGTATGTGGCAGCAAAAGTGGTCTCTGGGTTAGGCCCAGTGCGACGATGGGGATGAGGGCTGGGCTGCCAAATCGCGGTAGGGATACTGGTACGAGACAGAAGGGGACCCACCCCTGCCCCTGATTCTAGTTCACCTTCCAGCTGTTTTTGGTGGGTGTGAAAAAGGATACATGCTCCTGAGAAGCCAGCTCCTGCTGATGGATGGGTCCATGTCTCTGGGCCAACGTCGAGCCGCCCTCGGGCACCTGCTGGCCAAAGACAGGCTGACGCCCTGGGGCCAAAGCGCTGGGTTCCGGGAGGTAAAGGGATGAGGCATGAAGCACGACGTGAAAGATGGAAGGGACCGGCATCCCCACAGTGCCGCTGAAGGACCGAGTGCCAGCCTGGGACCGCTGCCTCTGCTTCTGTCCAGGCCTGTGACAGCGCTACAAAGGCTAGAGGTACAGCATCACACACGACTACTCAGCCCAGCACATCCTAGGAGGGCTGGGGACAGGCGGCTGGGCCGTATGAGCATAGTCCAAAGGAATGGGCCCCTGGATCCCTGCCTCCTCCTGGACGAGGAGCGCAGAAAACCAGTTAGACTGTTGCTGTCTGTCGACCAGTGAAATCCCTCCACGACAGGACTCTGCATGGCAGCCACGTCTCTGGTCACCATCCAGGCCGTTATCTGGGATGATACAGGGCACGCCACATTCGCTGCTCCTCTCTCAGGGACCATGGCCTGTACAGCGGGGACTATTGCCTGGAAAACTGGCTGGGGTCTGCTTTCCCATGCACTTTGGCCTCCGTTTAGTTATTCTGGGTGCGGGGTGAGTTTGGTCCCTTTCACTCTATCTTCTGCAGAGTAAAAGCAGGATGTACGGTCCCCAAGGTCTGAGGACTGGGAATGCTGTGGACGTGCTCCCAGTCAGCCATCAGGTGAGCCCGCCAGCCCAGGGTTCTATTTAGTGCATGATGGATCGCAGAGGTCCCTTCTCTCAAGTGCCAGTAGTCACGTGTCCACGTCCTCCCCAGGGCCTCTTGGGGGATGGAGTGAGCAGCTGACCTTGAATGACTGGGGTTAGGGGCGCCTGCCCCTGTACAGTTGAATATTTGCCGTATAACTTCTGACTTCCCAAAATCCTGACGACAGCTGACCCTCGGTGTCCTGGGGAATCCGCTCCAGGACTCCGCAAACACCAAACTCCCCAGGTGTTCAGGTCCCTGATAGAGATGGCGTGGGCCAGTGGGTGCAGTCGGCCGCCGCAACCATGGATTCCCAGCCTAGGACCGAAATCCTGGTTTCCATCCATAGTTGGTTGAGTCTACACATGTGAAGCCAGGATACAGATGGCTGACTGCTTAGTTATGGAAAAACTCCGTGCGTAAGGGGTCGCCCATGCTCAAACGCACGCGGTTCCAGCGTCAGTGGGACCACCTCAGTCCCTGCTGGGGGAAGCAGCACACTGCGCTGGGCAGATGCCCCCCAGACACGTCTCTGTTCATGGCTGTGCCCTGAGGTTCAAGGCACAACGCGGTTGGCCCGGTTACTCATATTAGTCAGAATGACTTGAACCCAGGACCCAAGGAGTGACGGCCCAGTGTTCCTTGGGCACGACCTTGCTGCCCATGTGTGCGGGACAGGACAGGACCTGCTGAGAATCGGCAGGTCCCATGGCTTTGGCGCCAGTCACCACTGGCTGTACCTCTGTGGGATCCCGTTCCTCCCTGGGGCCAATGGCGTGACTATGACAGGCAGCCTCTGCAATCAGCAGGTGCCCTCAGGACCCCGTTAGACATGCTTCAAGAAAGTGGGTGCCTCTTCCACATGCAGCAGCTGGTGTCTACCAAACCCACGCGTGTTGCCCATGCTCCTCCCTTCCACAAACCAGGTACAGCCCCTGCTGTGGTCCTCCAAGGGCCTTGCAGTCATCCTCTTGATCCCTTCCAGATGCACAGCACAGCCCCACCCCCGCACCCCCCGTGGAAAGAATGGGGTGTGTGGGGCAGGCAGCACCCTATCACCACCTGCCCCGGTAGAGACACACAGGTGAGGTGGCAGTGGGCACCAAATGCAGAGAGGGGTCTGGAGGTATAGGGACAAGGGACAGAGGGCACATTCATCATCTCCCAAACCCCACCAGGGAGGAGAGAGCGAGGAAACCCACAGACTCCTTCCCAGTGTCATCAGCTGAATCAAGAGCCCAGCTGCTCTCTGCTACTGGCAAACTCAAAAAAGAGCAGGCAGAGCCCAACGCCAGGGTGGGTGCAATGACTGTCACCACCACCACACGGCATCAGCACAATGCTGCCATCACAGACAAGTGAGAATGGGGTCCAAAGCTCAGACAACAGACTGTCATCGCCCTCCCCTACCTCACTCCACCCTCCTGCTGGGAGAGCTACATCAAGATGTCAGAGGGAAGACGGACGGAGGACACTGCCAGCTCTGCCCTGCTCCGCTCCAGAATCTGCAGTATTTAACGCCAAAGTCACAGGAAGGCTGAGAGAACGGGTGCTTTCAAGGAAAAGCAAGGCCCACTTGACTTAGCCCTGCATAGATAAGGCCTGAAGAGGAGGAGGAGGAGAGAAGAGTTCCGGCAGGTCCGCCACCGCCTGCCGCCCCGGATGCCTGATTTTGTGTTTCTCAGAGCCTTGCAGAGCTCAGCGACTGGCAAGTCTTGGTTCCCGCCATTGAACATCCCTGTTGTTTAGCATTTTTTTATTATTAGTTTCAAGTATACAGCACACTGATTGGACGTTTATATAGTTTATGAAGTGATCGCCCTGATTGCTCTCTCACCCTTCTGGCTCTCCACCTAGCCATGACCTGACTACTGCCTGCTCCCCGGCCCTGAGACCATCTATTAACTACTAATTTGTACTTCTTCATCTCTTCACCTCTTGCTCCCAGCCTCCCCCATTCCCTGGCTGTCACCAGACTGTCCTCTGTATCTGAGTCTGTTTTCGATTATTTTGTTCTTTTTGTTCCTTAGGTTCTGCATTTAAGTGAAATAATATGGTATTTATCCTTCTCTGTCTGACTTATTTTGCTCAGCATAATACCCTCTAGGTCCACCCATTTCATTGCAAATGGTAAGATTTCACTTTTTTATGGCTGAGTAATATCCCACTGTATATTAACCATAACTTCTTTATCCAATCGTCTGTTGTTGGGCACTTTTTAAATTTCTTGCCATTGTTTGAAGTTTGGAAGTTTCACATAAAAGTTGGGATTTCTTCTTTTGAAACATCGCAAGATTTTGACCCCCTGGAGTGTGCCAGCTCACACACACACACACCCCAGCCATCACATGAAAGTGCACAGGGTTGTGATGGCAGGTCCCTCCGACCCAGTCACCTTCTCAAGACCTCTGACCTGCAGCTCTGTGCTGGGATGACCGTGGATGCTGACAACTGGTCTCAGGAGGTGTCTGTCTTCGAGTCCGAGTAGTGACGAGGGTAAACTGTCTTCCCTCCCCCTATTTATGGATATTTCAAGGAAATAAAAATTTTCAGAGTCATCTCACCAAGAAGAAATTTGCCTGCTGTGAAGCCCAAAGAACGTGGAGGGAGAAGCCTAGCTGAAGGGCAGCGTGGCTTCGGTGATAACCCTCCAGGGGGCTGAGACTGGAGACAGAGACCTCAGCCCCAGTGAGGGTCAGGAACAGTGTCAGAGAGAGATGTCATAGGACACCAACTAGAAGGAAGATGCAGAGCCTGTGGCTCACTCCACCCAAAGCTCAGCGAGCAGGTTCCCAGAGAAAAGAGAGCTCCACGGGGCCTGGTCCCGGCCACGTGGTGCTTATGTGTGGTCTTGGGCTGGACCCCAGTGTTCTCAGGGCCACTGCTTTCTCATTTACCAATAAAGGGTTTGAAATAACTAAGTTTCAAATGACTTTTAATATTGAAATCTAGTTTTTCAAACTGATTTTTCAAACTAATTTACCCACTGATCTTCAGTGAACAACAGACACAAAGATAGGCTGCTCAAAATGATGGAAGAAAGCACTTCAACCCCCTTAACCAACTTGACTCACACACACAGACACACACTCTGCTGACACCCCACAAAAATCACAGCACCTTGGAGCTGGAAAGCCTCGAGGGGCGGGGGGGAGCGGGGCACCCATCGTCTTCCCCATAACCATCTCCTCTCCGTGACCCTGAGTGCTGCCATTTAAGCTAATATACCTCAGACAGGGCACCCACCTAGCCAGGCAGCCCATCCCACTTACAGCCAGTTCTGTTTGCTCAAACACGTTCCTACTATTTTTTATGAGAGTGACAAATCCTTCAATGGAGAAAGAAGAATCTCTTCAACAAATGATGCCAGGACAACTGGGTAACCACATACAAAGAATATAAATCAACTCAAAGTAAATCACAGAGCCAAATGTAAGAGCTAAAACTTTTAAGCTTTATTAAGAATAAAACATAAGCATAAATCCCATGACTTTGGAGTAGTCAGTCATTTCTTAAATATGACACCAAAACCACAAGCAACCAAAGATGGAAAAAAAGATACTTTGGACGCCATCAAAATTTAAAACTTTTGCTTCAAAAAGACCATCAAAAAAGTGAAAAGATAAAACACAGGAGAAAATATTTACAAACCATACATCTGATAAAAGAAATATATCTAGAATACACAAAGAACCATTATGACTCAATCATAAAAAAAAAAAATTACCCAATTTAAAAATTGTCCAAGGATCTGAATAGACATTTCTCCACAGGAGACATGCTATGCTAATGGCCTACAAACACAATACCACGAGCCATCAAGGAAATGCAAATCAAAACTACAATGAAGTACCACTTCATGCCCACGAGGATGGCTATAGTAAAAAATACAGGTAACAGTAACAACAACAACAAAAAACATGAAGAAACAAGCCCTCGCACACTACTTGGGGGAATGTAAAACAGAGCATTTGCTTTGGGAGACAGTCTGGCAGGTTTTCTAAAGGTCAAACATAGTCAGCGGCATGTGACCCAGCAATTCCAGGCCAAGAAAAGTGAAAACATAGATCCACACAAAAACTTGCACACCAACGGTCGTAGCAGTACTTTCTTAAGCAAAAAGTAGAAGAAAAAAATGTGCATCGACTGATGAATGGATCAGCAAAAGGTGGTGCGTCCGTGCAATGGAATGTTATTTGGCAATAAAAACAATGAAGTGGGTGAATGTCGCAGGACATATGCCAGTCACAAAGGACCACACGTGTTACGGTTACGTTTCTGTGAGATTCCAGAACAGGCGAAGCTACAGAGACTGGAAGTCAAGTCATGTTTATGTAGAGCGGGGATGGAGAGTGGGAGGGTGCGAAGGGAACTAGGGGTGACGGCTAAGGGGTGCAGGACTTCGCTGGGGTCGTTAAAAGTGTTCTAAAATTAGATTGTTGTGATGCCACACAAGTTTGTGAAAATACTCAAATCTACTGAATTGCACACTAAGTGGGTGAGTCTCACAGCACGACAACTATATCTCAACAGAGTTGTTTAAAAGAAAAGCATTGCCTCGGGTTCTCACAAACCAAACATAAATTCATCATAAGACCCGGCAACTGCATGTTATCCAACCGAGGGAAACAAAAGCATATGATCCACACAAATGCTCCTAACAGTATCATCTGTAGTAGCCAAAAAGTGAAAAGACCCAAATGCCCATCACCTAGTGAACAGATAAACAAAACCTAGTTCACCCACACAGGCGGTCACAGCTCGGCAGTCATCAGCAACCAAGCACTGACACGTGCTACGCCGTGAACAAACCTCTCAAAACCATTAGGCTTAGTGAGGGGATCCAGACGTAAAAGATCAGACATCGCATGACTGCATTCATATGAAACTTCCCAAGAGGGCAAATCAGTGGCTGCCTAGGGACGGAGGCAGGAATGCGGAGGGACTCCAAATGAGTGGGCGGGATCTTTATTTGGAGGGAGGGGTAGATATGTTCTAAAGTTATATACGGGGCTGAGTATTCAGCTCTGGAGGAGTTGGCCGCCATACTCACGTGCTCCATCACCACCTGTGACAAATGGCTGCCACACTGGACAGCACGGAGAGCATCCCGCCATCACAGATAGGGCCGCTGGGCAGCACTCTTCTGTGACCAAGCTGACTGGAGAAGGGGCAGGGAGGGCTCGTGACCTTGACCCCTCCACCCTCCCTGCTGTGCACATGTCATGGTCCTAGGCAAGGAGTGGAGGGCAGAGAGGACCCAGCATCCCCCAGTCCTTGCTGGAAAATGGCACCTCCAGGGACAACTCCAATCTCAGACATGCCTGCTGGGTCACTGACTGCAGGGGGTGAGGGGATCTAGGAAAGGGAGGGCAGCATGCCTTGTGTTCCCGGGGACCACAAACTCTCCACCACCACATGGGTGCTCAGTTATCCATGGGGCAAGGAAGTATGACGAAGTGACAAGGATGTGGCGTCCCAGAGGCCCAGCCACAACCAGGTGTTGGGGAGGCTGACTTGTTAAGCTTTGCGAAAGGGCCAGGTCCATGCAGCAAACACTCATCAGCACAGTCCGTGCCCGGTGGAGGCCCGCTCTACCTGCGCCGGTGGCGAACAGCAGCATCCCCGTGTTCACTCTCCGTCCTCCACTGCCATGAGACGGCCTGGGAGAAGGTTCCAGTCCCCTTCCCTCTGACCACCCATGCGCTTCCCCACACCGCACCCCAGGCCCAAGCAGGGCTGCTCCCGCCCTCACCCCTCTACCTTTCTTTACAGAGGGTCATTGTCCAGTTTCCTGGAAATTGACATTTTCACATCTGACAAGGTACATGCACAGCACCGATGCTGAGGAGAGGAAGAGGCAGGTGCCCAAGTGCCTTCCCCACCCTCCTGAGACCCTGGGGCACCCCCGCCCTGCGCCACAGTCCTGCTGTCCATGTAGAAGAGCTGCACTGGGCAGCCCGGACACCTCTACAACAGGATCCACTTCTTCCTCGGGACCTGACCCGTTGGCCCCCAAGAACTCCCCCAATCCCACGGACCATACCCAGGGGCCCAAGCAGGGGTTCCCCTTAACCATGGAGAAGACACAACCATCAGGGGTTGCTTGGCCATGAGTAAGAAGAGCCATGAGTAAGAGGTGAGGGGAGTACCCAGGAAGCCTCCCTTGCTACCAAGACAAGTGACTGAGGGGGCACGCCTAGGACACGGCGGGAGCTAGGAGCCTAGGCTGGGCTGTGCTGGGCATAGCAAAGTCCACAAAGGCTCTGTGCTGAGAATGGTCCTGCTATCCCCCAGCCATGACCCTCTCTCATGGACACACTGCCCGGGCACTGGCTGTCCCTGAGGCTGAGAGTTGTCACTGGGACCAGGCCAGGTTTCCCTGACTCTAGACAGCTATACTGCCTCAGACGTGCAGGAGGATGGCTCCATGTCCAACCCCAGCACTGACTCTGGCTCTACGAGGAGTTCCTAAGGCTACTGGCAGAATGCTTCCAGGTGACAGGGCACCGAGCCTACGTCACCTGGGAGCACTGCCAGGAGGTAATGGGGAAGAAGGCTGGGCCACCCAGGCTGGATCAGGGCCCTCCCCCAGAAACTCCAGTGCTTCCCATTCAGATCCAGGCCCAGAGCCCACACACTGGGTCTGGAGCTGGGCAAGCCAGTGTGCCCCCCTAGGCTCCCAGGGGGCAAGAGGGCAGCAGGTGGTCCAGGTGAGTGTGATGTGAAGGCAGCAGGTGGTTCACGGGAATGAAGGTGTAGGGGTGGCAGGTGATACAGGAGAAAGCAGGTGTAGGGGCCAGAGGTCATCCAGGGGAATATGAGGAAGGGGCTCTGCAGGGTCAGCTGGCCGGACTTCTGTGCCCTGCAGTCACCTCCTGGGCTGAAAAACACTGAGGTCATCCTATCTGGAAAAGGGATGGTGACCGTGGAGACTCTTGGGGAGGGAAGTGTGCCCCAAGGAAAGACAAAGTCAACGCGTCAGCACATGAAGCGAGCTACCCTGAACTGGGCCCCTGAAGGCTGTGTCAGGGACAGAGGGTTCTCCAGCCTCTGAACGAAGACGACTGCTGAGGAAAGAAGCAAGGGCACAGAACTGTGAGGATGTGCACAAGACAACATGCCTATGGCAAATGACCACCGCTCGAGTCACCTCAGAATGTCTTTTCTTTGGTTTAAATTTAGGTTTGATCCCGGACTCAGTTGGAAGCCAAGACATGGAAGCCCCTCCCGCGGCACAGGCTATGCTAAGGTGACTCTGAGACCTGAGCTCGAGCCTGAGCCCACGTCACCCGCTGTACTGCCAGCTGAGCACCGAGACTACCACGCTGCCACAAAGTTTAACTCACCCCCAGGCTTTTCACTGGCAGACCAAGATGGCTATATATATATGTAATCTCAGAATTCTAAGAGAACAGCACTTTTATCACAATAAACCAAAAGGCAGCCATGACTGGGGCCCACTGAGGTCTGGTCACTCACAAACATGAGGGAGATGGTCGACTTGCCAGTGGGCACCATAAGGCAGGGGTCAACTGACCTCACTTCTCCATTTCCTGCAGCTCCCATGCCCCCTCCGCTCCCCAGCATGGAGCCTCCGGCTTCCTCAGACCTGAGGACTGATAGACAGCTGCCCGTGGCACACTAGCCCCCAACTTTCCCCTACATGTCAGCCAACAAAGGCCCCTGACCCCTGGATGTCCTGGAGAGTCTAGCAGTAATATGGAGGGAGTCCCAAGGGGACCAGGGAACCAGAGCCACAGGTTCTGTGGAGACTGAGGACGGGCAGAGAGAGAAAGGACGGGAAATCTGGGACAAGACCTGGACCACCAAGGAGAAGAAACCTGAAGAGGCCAAGGGAATGACTGGAAGAAGCCAAAGGAATGACCGGAAGAGGCCAAGGAAATGACTGGAAGAGGCCAAGGAAAAGTTGAGGAGGGGCGGGAGAACAGAGGAGACCTGAGGTCTAGCCCCTGGGGACAGCTGTGCTTGGTGCACCTCCTGACAACCCGTGAAGCAGCCTGGCTGGTGAACAGATGGTGGGAACGTCAGCCACCAGAGCACACTGGTGTCCATCCAAAGCTGACACGAGGGTGGCACCATATACTCCAGCACTGCAGAAGGAGAGAGGTAGAGTCAGACGGAGGGACTCACAAGTGAGTGCTGCGGGCAAGTGGGAGGTCTCAGGAAGCCACCAGAGCTAGAAAGAAGAGAGGTCCAAAGGGTCCTATGAAGGTGTGGGCATTAATTGTACTCATAGGAACGTGAGCCATCCTAACCACTAAGTGTATGAATAGATGAAACTTTAAAAAGCAAACAGACAAAACAAAGACACAGTAAATATAAAAAACACATTAAACGTAATGTAAAAATGAAGACACAACTGAAATTGGTCACGTCACCTGTATTAATAAATCTGAACTCACTAGTAAAAGATGTTCGGGCTGACTGCAAAGCAAAACCCAGCTCGATTTGGTTTATAAGAGATTATCCTTCAATTATTCAGAGGAGCTAAAAATGGGGGGTAAGGGAGAACACAAAGCAGATACCCTCAAATGAGAGCAGGAGCTGTCATTCTGACACCAGGAAAGGAACACTGAGAGACTGAGAGGGACGCTGGGCTGGGTGGGGGCTTGAGGATCACCACGGGTCCACTGCAACCTGATCTGCCCGGTCATGTGCAGGTGTAACAGAAGCGGCTGGGACCTGCCCTGCACCGCAAGCTATGACGGGGCTGGTTTCGAGACTAAGCCGGGGCAGCACCAAGGGAGCTCTGTGGGCTGAGCCCAGCGGTCCCCTCTGGCTGGGACCTGGCTCCACACCTGAGTTCCAAAAGTCCCTGCCTCTGTACAGATGTCATCGTCCACTGGAAAATGACAACGGGACTGCGTCTTCAGCTACGGCATCTACAGAGACCATTCCACAGCTTCCATGTGTGCAAGTCGCAAAGATGGGGTGGGGAGTATCAGTCAGTCAGGAGCCACACCGTGACAGACACTACGGGCACTGCCCAGGATCCAGTTCCCCTCTCCCCACTGTGGACACAGGGAAGGAGCCGTGTGAGGCAGAGGGACCTGACTGCTTCCTGCCAAGAGGCAGGAACTGGACAGAGCCACCTGAGCTGGGCATGTGCCCCGGCTCTTCCTGTGCTCTGATGAGGCTGACCCACTCTTGACAGTGAGGGCTCCCGTCAAGATTTTCAAGACCCCGTAAGTAGCTGGAACCGATTCTCTGAGGATGACCCTGGCATGTCTGTGCAGGAGCACCCTGCCTGGATGTCCCCTGGCCCCATGGCTGTAAGCATGCCCACAAGCCCAAGCCAGCGCCACCTCTAGCCCTCGGTGTACTCGTGCTGTGCCCCGTCAGAAAATCTGGCTTCTGCCTTTGCTGCCAGCACTCTAAGGGCTGTCCTCACTCTGCCAGGAGTTCTTATGTGGGCAATTAACTTCTTGGCATTCTTCTATTAGAGAAAAGCAAGTGGAAGTAAAGATACAGCCACTGCTGCCTAGATAGAGTCCTTCAAATCCTGATCCCAGTGGTGTTTCTATAACCTACTGTATTTTTTTCCTTTCTTTTTTACTCAAGTGAAGAAAAACTACTCAAGTGTAATGGTGGTACATTTCGCCCTCCCGGCCAGCACACCTCACCATGCATGCCACGCTGGAGCACGTCCCTGAAGCAGGCAGAGAGCCAAGCTCTAGAGAGAAGGCTCGGCCTCCAGCTCCATTCCTGGAAAACACCAGCACCTCTGAGGCGGCAAAGCCCCTGTGGGTTTCTGCCACAATCTCAATGGAAATGTTTCCATTTATGCTAATTTTTACTTTTAAAGCTAAACACAATTCAGGATAAGAACATGTGAAATCCCTGCATGGATCCTGCAGCTTCTACCAGTTTACGGTCCCCGTGGCCATCCAGGAAGTACAGGACACAGGGAGCTGTCTTCTTTCTGCACTGGAATCCTGAGGCTGGGGCACCTTTACATAGTCACCTTTCACCATCATCTAGTCCAGAAACCTGTTACAGGTGCACAGCCGACATCCTGGGTGGAAGTGGGCACTTCCAGAAGCCCTGTCTGCAGTGGAGGCCCCCACTGTCTCTGCTCAGAGTGGCTCCGTGTTGGGCAAGTCTTCGCTGGAGCATAAATCTCCCGTGTGAAGTGATCAACCGCAGAGGTGAACAGCACTGGTGCAGGAAGTACAGACTCACTTTAGACAGGACAGCTGGGTCTCTCAGGGAACACTAGAAACCCTTTTGCTGATGCAGAAAGTAAAGTTTTAACAGCTTCTTTAAAAACTGCATTTTTGAGCATAAAGTCACTTCACCTGAATCACCATAGTTGAAAGACCAATCTCCACTCCAGCCCCAACTGTTCTAATCTCTGAAACCCCAAACGAGAGTCATCAAGGGTTTTGAAAACAAAGCAGAAATTTTATTTACAAAAGTAAATTTTAACTCACTCATAGATCATAGATCAAGCCGACAGCAACCAAGTCTCTGCAATATTGAAAACACTCAGATTGTGAAGCACACTGAGAGCTGTGCAGCCCGTTCCCCCTGGGTATGTTATAACTTACAAATGTCTCTAGCTTTGTTGTTTGGTCCCAGGTTTGGGCAGAAGTCACGTTTCAGGGCAGGTTTCCACCAGACATGATCACATAACCATCGGCTGCGGGTTTCCAAGAAGCAAAGGAGCCAACCTCAGCAAAGCTCGCACGGGCATTTTCAGCTGTTTAAACTTGAAGAGGAGTTCAGCAAAGCTTGTGCTCCCTACAGAAATGCAGGTAGAGAGAAGTCACACCTCTAGAAACTGGGCTGCAATCCCATTTCAGAGGTGCTTCCGACACAGTCATGTTAAAGCTGGCATCCTGCCCTCTGAAAACGATCTCCCAATGACAGGATTTAAATTGTGAATCTCCCTACTCACTATAAAATACAATTTGATATAAAAATTTAAATTCATCTGTTCTATACTTCAGAAGGAACCCAAATGGGTTCCTTACATACATTATACAGAATAAAAAAGCAACCGAAAATAACTTGTGATGTGAACAAGAATCATGTGAACGCTGAGTGTATCAGTACATACAGATGTTTGGCCTCTGAAGAAGCCATCCTTTCAGAATGTAAATAGAGTCCACACACATGTAAAAGTCAGAGTTTTTTTCCCCCCAGAAAAGGTTCCAAAAAAGAACACCCACTAAAACCTCACTAAAAAAAATGACTCCCTAGAAACACCTCCCAGCATGACAGGAGAAAGGAAGTGTCAGTGCAAGCTCTGCCAAGGGAGGGTCCACGGTTACCTTCCAGTCCAACAGGAGGCAGGTGCCGCGGGGCTGGTACCGAGTGGTAGACCAGGAAGCAGGCCAAGGCGCTCAGCTGAGACTCGTCCTGGGGCTGTCCGCTGAGGTAGGCATGCACGCACACGTCGCCCCCGGCTATGAGAGACAGAGAGGGCTGCAGACCTCCGTCCAAACGTCTTCCTCTCCCACAGCCCTCCTTGGGAGCCCAGTGAGCACTGACTATGTACCAAGCAGGCACTATACTGGGTGCCAGAGCTATGGTGGCCACCAGACCACAGTGCTTGTTACTGCAGAGTGCAGCATCATGGGGAAAGAGACTGTTCAAAGAAGGACACAAGCACATGCATAACTGCAGACTGTGGAGAATGCTGTTAAAGCATAGTCGAACACCATGGTGTCTCCCAAACACCCACTTTACCACTCTTCCCTCTGCTGTGTCACAATGGAGGTGACTGGCATCAGCCCAAGGACTGAATCCTACGTAGCCTGATCAGAGGTTCTCAACCTTCAACCTAGAGCGGGCCCCACCCCCAGAATTTCTCCTATGGGACCAGAAAACCTGCATTTCTAACAAGCTCCAGGGCGGTGCTGCTGCCTCGAGGACCACGCTCTAAGCAGCCCTGGTCTAGGGCAGCAGGTGTTTCTGTCCCCCTGACAGTGACTGATTCAAAAAAGCAAGCCTGAGCCACCCAGTGAGACACGCTCTGCCACGGGAACTGATGAGAATGTGCACACACTCTGATTCAAGTCAGGACTGCAAAAGTGCAAGCCAACACGTCTGCTGGAGGTCCTGGATGAAAACGTCCCAATACCCACGGGTGAGGCTCCTGGAGGCCACCCTGTTCTTTAACAGAGTCGAATGCTGTTCTCGAGCAAGAATCTATCACAGTCACTAACACAAGTTCCTGTTTGGGTTTGTTGTGCTTCTCTTCTTCTAGATTCTCAAAGAAAGAACTTGGATTGGAGACTTGAGACCTTCCCTCTTTCACAGTGTAAGCACTCAGTGCTATCAATTTCCCTCTCAAAACGCCACCTTCAACTATGAGATTTCAGACTTTCTGCTGAAACTACAGTAATTAAAGACACTACAGTACTGACATCAAGACAATCAGACCAATGGTACAGAACTGAGTCTGAAAACAGACTCAAACCGATCCAGGCCTCTGGTTGACAACATAAGCCCCAAAGCAACTCTATTAGAAAGAAAAGTCTTTTCCACAAATGGTCCACAAAAACAATTGGATATCTGTATTTGGGGGATTAAAAAAAAAAAAAAACCCTAAACCTCAACTCATACCTCACATTAAAAGATTAATTTGAGATGAACCATAGATCTAAATATAAAAGCTAAAACTGTAAAGCTTTTAATAGAAAACTTTAAAAAAATCTTAATGACCTAGAGTAAGAAAGACTTCTTGGACAGCACTCAGAGAAAGCAACAAATATAAAACAAACCAATAGACTGCATCAAAATTTTAAACTTCTGCTCATCAAAATCGCCCTTAGAAAATTAACAGGCAAATAGTAGTAGAAAAAAATCTGCAAAGCATCTCACAAAGAACTCATAGCCAGAATTTTTAGAAGGTCCTACACTCAATAATCAAATGACAACCAATTTAAAAATGAGTAAAGACTTTAACAGATGCTGCAGAAGGAGATATGAATTTTTAAAAAGCATAATAAAACAGTTAATGCTATGAGTTGCCAGAGAAATGCAAATTAAAACTAGATGAGGTACCACTACATACTCATCAACCTGTCTAAAAGGACACCTAGGACAAAGTAGAACACACCACACCACATCCCCCTGCTGGTGGAGGTGTGAAACGGTGCAATCTGGAAAATAACAGTGGCAGTGGATGCAGGTACAGATGATACAAGAATGGCAGGACTATGGTAACTGCTGAAGCCAGGTTTTGGGGCTTAATAAACTATTCTGTTTGCTCTGTCTTACACTTTAAATTTTCCATAATAAAATATTTAAAAGTTAACAAAACTTCTTTAGGTTCTTGACTTAAAAGCCATTTTCTTGGCTCAAGATGAAAATCTCACTAAGACATCCACACAAAAATCCAGTGCACTTTCACGTTTAACAGCTGTGGTCTGGAAGTCCACATGTGCATCTGTGACTTTAAGACGACAACGTCAGAATGTTTCCAACGCTGAAGTCTAGGCCTCATACCCCCATGGAGGTTACTGTTCTCCAGCCACAGCCAACAGTTTAGTCCCTGTGAGAGTGAAGACCACTGATTTATGAGTTTTAAAAACTAATTATTCTTCCCTGGACAATAAACACACATTCCTGGCAATGAGGGTCGCAGGTGAAGTGGTGGCTCAAAGCAACGCCATGAACACTGCAGGCCCCGCAGAGCTATAGGAAGTGGTGCTGGGAGCCATCACAGAATATTCTAGTTGCCACCAATATCACTGCACCGTATGAAACCAGTGAGTCAGAGACTTGCAGACATGTGTCCTATCAACAGGAGAGATCTGCTGGACATGACCACATGCAAAATTCTGTAAAAATAGATCACCGAAAACTATGAAATAATGTGTATATTTCCCAGAAATGAGAACAAAAATTGTATTTAAAAATTTTTTCGTGGACATGGTTCCATAATGTAGCGGTTAGCACGTCTGCTTTATAAGCAGAAGGTCCTGGGTTCGTGGCCCAGTGGAGCTATGGCCCATGGTCTATAGTCATGCTCACCCAGAACATGATGTCTGATCTTGGAAGCTAAGCAGGGTCGGGCCTGGTTAGTACTTGGATGGGAGACCACCTAGGAAGACCAGGAGCTGTAGGCGTAAATAAATTAAATTTTTAAAAATTTCAATTAGAGGACCTTTCAAATCCTAAAAGGAAATTACAGATGGAACACAGGTGTTCATGAAACACTAGGAGTTTGAAATTGCTATTTCCATGTATAACCCTCAAATTCACTTCACAGTATTACAGGTAGTTTTTAACTTATTCAAACTCTTAGGTTCTTGATTACTAGTACAATAAAGAATCTAACTGTCACCACAGCTGCCACCAGGGTCTGCACCCACCCAAAGCAGGCCACTGTCCAATGTGTACTGCGAGAATCTGCATGAATTGAAAAGGAGGAAGAGATCAAGGAGCTAACTACTAAAGCCAGTTTTGGCCACACAGCACATATCTGACAGCTTTCTGCCACTGTCTCAGGAGGACAAACGAACCTGGACACTGTTCTGCATGACCACATTTCCCCTGTCATCATAAGCCAGTCCTTCCATGGACAGAAACCACCATCACTTGCCACCTAAGATTCTCACAGACTCAGCTGGTAAAACAAGCATCCGCTCAGTGAGCGCACACCATTTTGGTGTATGGCAGAGGTAGAGGGTATAAAGGAGGGAAGAAGATGGCCACTGGCCTCAGGGAAACAATAGAAGCCGGAAAAAAAATGGGATCTGACACTGGAGAAAGTGAAACTAAGTATCCAGAGACACAGAAAATCTCACCATGGTTTACAAAGCACAGTGAAACATCTTTCAGAAACTGCAGCAGACACGAGCTGGAGGCCTTCCGGCTCACCCACCTGCTTCTCACTGAGGACATGGTTACCTTGTAGCCACTGGTCCAGGGCATTGTCAATTGCACACTTGACCACCGGGAGGAACTCCGAGCTCATAAAGAAGCCTCGCTTCGGGGGGCTATGCAGCCGTTCCTGGTGGCTTCTAGAGCTGAAGAAAGCCAGGACCAACTTGATCTGCCAAAGCTCTGCTGTCTCGGACACCTCTCCCCGCCCCAGTCTCCGCACCGCCTTGAGGGGAAGAAAAACAATGTGCATCATGTGAGCAAGGCTGCCCTGACTGCCATGTTCATAGGGGACACGGAGTATTTTCGGGCATGGCTCATTAGTCCACTGAAAGGTGGAGGGACCCACCCTGCTTGGATGCAGGCTGTCCACAGGACCCTTCACCTAGCATGGACACATGGCCCTACTGGGCCTGTTCTCAGGTGAAAGTGACAAAGGCATGCGAGCTCCCTCCTAGCTCCAAGGTTCTGAAAAAGGAAAGCCAAACAGGCCCACATCTGGGTCCCTGGACGTGGTAAGGTCAGGCCAAACAATACCTCGATCACACCACTGTTGGGACTCATCTGAAGAGTCACTGCAGCAGCAGCCAGAGGGGACACTCCTCTAGATAGCTGCCAGAATGGGTGGCAGGGTGCAGGTTCAGAGCGCAGGTTCAGAGGACAGCTGAGAGCATGACTGTGGAGTGGCCACTGTGAGTGCCAAGAGGCCACACGGGGGACAGAGGAGGGAGTGCTGTCTGCCGCCACCAGTCAGGGAGAGACAGGGAGAAGGGCAATGCAAGAGTAAGACAGCCACCAAGGGCCCCTGCTGTGCTTAATGCTAAGCTTCTTGATATGAACAGAGTGTTCATCTTTCCTAGGGCTTCACTTTTGAATTTCTAAATGAGATGAGAAACTAAAAACATGGACACTCGGGAATCTCATCTTACAGCTCAGGGTGTTACTGAAACACAAGCTACCTTTGTCAGAACTGGACCAGGCTCTGGGCCATACCTGATCCATTGCCACGTACGCAGGCAGCATCTCCGGGGTCTCCTGGGTGACACACTCATAGAGTACTGAAGAGAAGAGATCCAGAATTTCCTGCTTCTGTGAAAAATCAGAAGCTGTTTGTGGCACTTCTGTGTGTATTCCTGTCAACTCAAGAACCAGCTGCACGGCAGCTACCAGTGCCCAGTCTTAGGTCTGCAGAAAGGCAGCAAAGGGCATAACAGCTGGCTCTTTATAAACCAGAGCATGTGCAACATTAAACGATGAAACACAACCAAATTTAAGTCCCAAGGAACAGTTAAGAAAGCACATGCTGCAGAGGAGAGAGCTGGATCAAGTTAGGGTGATAAAAGTAAAGAGGAGGTCAGCTACAGGAGAAACACTGAACAGAACAAGCTTGGGGGAGGCAGCAAAGCCACATCCACTGGGATTGGGAGTGGGGCACAGGTCTTCATTAGAGACATCTGGCCTTGAGTGCATTCTCTGTGGTTACTAGCTGTGACATTGGGCAAGCGACATCCCTAAACAGTAACCATAAAGAACCTGCCCTAAGGGTGAGGATTAAATGAGAGATGATGTAAAACACTGAGCAGAGTGGTCAACACAGGCAGACTTTGCTTTATTGCCACTTCACAGATGTCGTGCCTTTTATAAATCAAAGGCAAGACCCTCCACCAGCAGAAATATCATGACTCACTTTACCATGATGATCTATACCCAAACCTGCAATGTCTCCGAGGTCTGCCAGTACACAGTGAAGACTCATTAAATGGTTATTTTCCTTCACCCTCGAAACAAGAACATTAAGGTGGGCTCTATTATAGTCTCATTTTTAGAAATGAGTAAACTGCCCCTTGGAGAGGCTGGAAATGCTTCCCGAGGTCATACATACTAGTAGGCAACAGGTGGCCTACTTCCCACATCCAAACTCTACCATCTGCAACAAGGAATGATTAAGTCAGTGATCTGCTAGGCAACTGAAACCCCGAAAACAACAGTTCAATGACCAACAGGAAGGGTTATAAAATACAAAGGAAACAAAACTGTGTAAAAATGAGAAAAGGGTAGCAGACACTGAAAACATAAATCGGTACAAAAGGGGACATAGAAAGTTCACCTATCAAAACTCGTGTGTTAGAAATTTTAAGTTGTCTCTTCTATCAAAGCAGGAAGCTATTGAATTTAATAGTTTTATGCTTTGGAAAATCTATACTTGCCAAACAAAAATCAAACAATGTGCCTGAGGGCCAATCTCAAAGAGAGGTAGTAAATATGTTTCTGGCATTGTCCACAAGAAGACATAACAACAAGCTCCAGTCTCAGAGCCGAGCAAAGCATATCATACATACCTGGCCCATGTTCACAGTGGGTTTGCAGAAATACTCAGCGAACGACAGAAGCGCTGGGTCAGAAGTGAATGCTGAAATTGTTTCAGGCTGCAAAACCAACCAACCAATAACAAATATAAGTAAAATGACAAAGATTATTTTCTTCACTCTTCAAACTGTAATACATGCAGTTCTAAGAAATCCAACTCACTTTTTTCACGCAATGATCCCACAAAACCCAAGGCTGCACAAATTTGCTAGAGCTTCATCAATGTGTTCTGCTCAGAAGTTACATGAAACTTTTTGCACAAGTGAACACAGCCACTGACTTAACAAAAGACCAATAATAAACACAACTCTCTACACAACTCACCCACAAAGGGCTTTGTCCCTCCTTCACTGACTAACTGAAAAACAAACTGGATTGTTACTGAAAAGGTAAAGAAAAAAAAAAATCACTCAAACAAGCCACTCACAAAAAGACAAATACTGTGTGATTCCACTTATACAAGGTACTAGGTCATCAAAATCATAGGCACACAAAGCAGACCAGAGGCTGCCAGGGGTTGGGGGTGGCGAGGAGAGGGGCGGGGGGAGTAGCTGTTGCTTAATGGGAACATATTTTCAGCTGTCCAAGGAGAAAAGGGTCCTGGAAACGGGTGGTAGCACTGCTTGCACAACATGAGCACTCTTAACAGCACTGACCTGTGCACAGCACATAAAAAGGGTTAAGATCCTAAATTTTACGTTATATTTATTTTACCACAAAAACCTTAAAAAAAAAAAAGAATATCACTCAAAGTTCAGGACTGAAAATGGAATATGGATATACTACCATTTTCCAACAGTTTATATTTTACTTCTGAATTCCCAGCAGGCAGAAAATTGGGATGTCTTCATTTTTATATACTTCCCTGTTCAAACTCAAGTCTAAACTTACCTATTTTCTTTACAAATTGGATTAGGGTTTCTGAGATGGGCTCTAATTTATATAAGAAGCAATAGTGCTAATTTAAGTTAAACGCTGTCCCAGAGTCCTCCAGAACTATCTCGTCAACACTTTATAGAATACTGCCAAACAAAAGTCGCTGATGTCAAACTCATCTACCTAAACCCTGGGAACCATCATAAAGGCTCAGTCACAAGTAAATGACCTAAAATTAATTAGATGAGCTGAATTAAAATAAACTGCCGTGTCCTTACTTGGAAAAACACAGACTGCCCTCCCCGCTGCCTGAGCTGGCCCATCAGCCATGTTTCTGCTCTACATTAAGTTCCCTCTGCCATGACTACTTTCCCCAGCTTCCCAGCACGTCTCCAGCAGGAGCGCAGCTGCTCATGGAATTTCTGAAAACAGGGTCAAACTCAGAAACGGTAACAGTGCATCATGGAACACATTTCTAGTGCTGGAAACATCGGCGTTCTAGAATATAAAGCAAAATATGTGCTGGCCCTGTGGAAAGGCAATTGCTTCGTACATTCTGTTCATTCTAGATACTGTCGCACTAGCATCAGGCACTAGAAGAACAAAGACAACTAGTAAGATAAGGCTAGACCTCCCCTCACTTCATCCTGAGATTTAAGCAACAAAAGGTTTAAAAATGGAACTGAGTTCTACCTTGCAAAAATCTTTTGAGGATTAATAAGTAAAATTATTAAACTAATATTTTTACAGTGTTAATTAAGATAGTGACTCTCCCTGCCACAAGAGGCAAACCAGCCTTAGAGTCCTGGTAGATGGCCTGTCTTTTACCACGGCTGTCACTTAACGCAGCAAATAGACCCCACATCACGCAGCCTGTACCACCCACAGTGAAAAGCGGGAGCAGGTCCAGCTGACAGCCATGAACGCTACCACAGAAGCCCACACTCTGGGTGTGCGAGTGGGGTGTGCAGTCCTTCCATTCTCACTAATCCACACCACCTTGAAAGCTCGGGCTTCAGAGTTCCGGTTAGCGACAGTCTGGGCTAGCAAGCTCTGCCACCCCATTGGGTCCTCCTTGTAGGAGAGCTGGCCTGCTCTGAGTTTCACATATAAAACACCATCCTTGGAAAGAATGGACCTGAAAGAAAACCAAAATAAACTGATATGAGGTATTACAAAGGTTCTTAGCCAGAAACATCATATTTCCCAATACCATGTTCACAGGAGGCAAAGTCTTTACCATTTTCCATGAAGACATATGATCAAATACTGTGTCTAAACTTAAATCAGTCCCTACAAGAAAACCAAAAGGAAGCTGTCTTTCTTTGGCATCAAGACTCACAAGAACATGTTAAACAAGAAAACATGTGACTGCTCACCATGAGCATCAAAGGCAGTACTTTATCTGACACATCTCCATGTCCCCCCTATACCTCCAAGCACTGTGCGTGGGACACAGAGGTACAGAATGTGCACTGACAAGTGTGCAGCAGCAGAAAGAAAATTTAAAGACAACAATACAGAATACAGCTATTATGTAGTTTGAGGGAAATGGAAATTGGGACCAAACTAGAGAACTTTTGCAAGCTTGTTAAATTTTCTGGAAATATAAAGACTTAACTTACATATCACCACAGGCATATAATTAACATACTCCGTTAAAGTAATGACTTGCATATGACTTTGTCTAACCAAAACAAACCTACCATAATCTTAATTTTATGAGAACAATCTAAAAAGAGAATGGTAAACAGATGCAAGATGTAACCTAACAAATGTCAGCAGTCATAGAACCCCCACTGTAGATACACGAGCCTCATTTTCTTAAACGAATCCATTCATTATTGCTCCACACAATTAATTCTATTATCATCCAACTTAAATAATTTCAACTTCCTTCTAAATTAAAATTTTCATTTTCTAACACAATCTGTTGCAAAGACGCAGACCATTGTGTTTAAGATGTACTGTATGAATTGTCCTAGATGAGACCGATGGGTAACAAGGGCCACTCTCGACAATGATCTGCACTTTACACCTCCCCCACATACTACACTCACTTCCCAGATATGGCTGAGAATTCAACATACTCACTTCAAGTGCTGCGTCCCCTTGCTTAAATCAATGAGCAGCTCCCAGTACCGTGGGCCTTTAACTCTGATCTGCCGAGACAGATAAAAACAGGGCCCACCCGATGTTGAAAAAGTGCTGCTCTGACAAAACAAAACCAGTGCTTCTCATAGTAAGAACACTGGGCTGGAAAGAAATCTTGGCAGGCTGACGAGCTGCTTCTAGACAATGGTGTGCATGAGTCTGCAGGAGGCCACCCAACCGGCCAGTAAAGCATCTCCCTACCCCAGCCCACGCGTCCCCCTGGCAGCTCCTGCAGGGGCTGCTCCCTGATCTGCAGACAATGAGAAAGTATAGGCCTTTGCTTAACTGTCTTGAATGCGGTGCTGCCCTGCTAGAATTCACCCCCAGACAAAGCTCCCTAGGTCCCATCTCACATACCTGCTTTAGGAGGTGGAGCTCCGGAAGAAGGGTGGGTGCCATCAGCTCCTCTTTGGTCTGCTCGTACCACTGAGTGCCCTTTGCAAAAATCAGAGAACAGTTACAATTACAGTGGAGGAGGCGGATGCAAGAAGCAACACCCCCACTCCCCACTTCACCCCGCCCCCTGAGCTGGCAGACCAACTGATGGCAAGAGGTTCTCTCTGGCACTCAAATCTCAGGATCAAGCCTGAAGACCCTAGGTCCCACCCTGACGCTTCGGGGCTGCAGTTCTGCCCTGGCCAGCCTCACGCTGTCTCTGCTGGGAAGGCGCCCACAATAGGCACATCTTGGCAACCTCGGCTGGATGGAGTGCCCCCTGACCCCTACCTCTCACATATGCCTCCAAACACCAATCTATTCTCACGGCATCATGCCTGGCCCTCCAGTGGACACAAAGGAAGAGGACGTCATATCCTATGCTCCAGAGCCTAGCACGACTGCAACACACAGGAGATACTTAATCATTTTCTGACTGAAGGAAGGGTGTGTGACATGTAATCCACCTGCCTCTAAATCAAAGGCCTCTCGTCCAGCACGGGACCCTGAGCTTTAAAACATTCTGCTAACGAACTCACAACAGTCCTACCTAGGTTACCACCAGCCATGTAAAGTTAGCAGGGACCCTCCACCAAGCTGTAAGTATGAAGGAACAGCTGTCGGCCCCCAAGGTCTCAGCCTTCAGACTGTAAATGAGCATAGCCGGTGGCAAGATGTGTGAAGATTCTGAAGTCTTCTCTTTTCACGAGAGTTCAATTCGCTGTTGTCACCTCTTAAAGGACAACACTTTGGAAATACTCTGACTTGCCAAGACGGGTGAGGGAATGAATCACACGCATGACGGGGAGAATTACTTTATAGGTGACCTCCAAGAGGGCGTAGCAGGGTGTGTTGGCATCCACATCCACAGGCACCAGCAGCCGTGGTTCTGCAGCCAGCACATACAGGTGCCGTAGGGCCTGGAGATGATACCTATAAGCAGAGAACAGACAGGAGGTGACCAACAGATAACAACAGCACGACCCTACAATCTGCTGTGACTGACAAGCTGAACCACACAGCCAGTACAGTGCTATCTTCCAATGACAGCAAGCCTGAAGGAAGATGAGAGGCTCCAACTAAGAAATCACAGGGAAGTTCTGTTTAAAAACTTACAGACATTTAATCTTTGACCCAAGAATTCTTGAGTTCTCAGTTACGAGGTTTTACAGGGAAGTAAAAATTACTATAACATGAAAACATGTAGGAATAAATTGAGCACTTACAAAAGCAGTTTTCAGATATCCTTTTCTGTTCTACACGGGCATGTCTTTTCACCTCTTAAGAGATTTACTTCTAGTTATTTCTTTTTTTTTAAGGGTTCATGGAGAAGGGGAAGAAAAACTGTCAGTTTTCCTCGATAAGAAAACTCTTCTACAAAGATGTACACACACACGCACACACACCTAAAACACAGTGCACCAAAAAATAATGGGTGAGATCGTGACAAGATTTGTGTGTGTGTGTGTGTGTGGGTGCTGAGTTTCCAAATTTTTAAACTTTAAAATTTATATTTTAGAATTTAAACACACAAAAATTTTTTACATTTTAAGAGATCCCATTAAAGGATAAGACTTCATTTTCTTTTTGCTTATAGCCACACCCTCCTCTTCCCACCTACATCTACCACTCCTACAAATCTATCAGAAACAAAATCAATCATGAACAGAAAAAAACCTGGTATTTATGTTACATAAAGGTTCTTGGTATTGTCATACCCCTTTAAGAACTAAATTGACTGACATTATGACCAGCAACCCGCGTGTGGTTCCACAGCACCCTACCCAACAGCTGATCTTAATGCAAGAGGCTTCCCTCCCTAAACTGACCAGCAAGACATGTCTGAGCCACACTGGTATAACAACAATGTTCTTATGTATCATCAATCATTAATGCCTGGTCTCCAGGTCAGACTACTCCTATGCAACAGCAACCCTTCCCCCACTGTGGGTCACAGGGCAGTTCAGTGATGGCTTCATGACTACATGAGGCCCACCCTTGGGGTACTGGGGTACCTGCAATGGAGCACCCTGGTCTCGACGTCACTGGGATGTGAGCAGCTCCCCCCACCCCCATCCTCCACTTGCAGGACCCAGGCACTGTAGGTGGGTGGCCCTCTGTGCCTGCAGGTGGAGCTTCTGAGCTGTTGGGCTGCCTCACTGCACTTCTAGATTAACTCTGATATTTGCTTTATTTCACTTTTCTTGTCCCTCCTATGTCACTTATACAAAATTTACCAGCATTCAAGTAAAAGAAGGAAAAATGGAATTCATATACAGATACTGTTACTAAATCAGGCACATTTCTCTCTTGGAAATAATTACAGCATGAAACATGTCGCTGCAGGGGCCAATTCCCTACAGATAACCTGCTGGCCACATGCTGGGCTTAGGCCACCTGCTGCTGACTGGGTACGGTTGATGCCTGACCATCAGGGATGTCCAAAGTTGTATTCTGCTCTAGTACTGTATTGAGAGATACTTTTTACAAGATTTAGCCAGAAAAATAACTAAGTTAAAGAACAAAATAAAGCTAATTTTGAAATGAGTCCATGGACCAAAGAACAACCAAATTATCCCTTCAGGAGCTTAAGAAAGAACCACGAGGAGAACCAAATGACAGGACTCACCGGTTGTCAGTGCTGTGAGCGGGGAAGTGCGGGTAAAGGGCGCACAGGAGGGCAGCAATGGAGGAGTTGGAGGTGCTCAACGAGTATCTGCATGCAAATTCAGAAGGAACAGGTGTGTTATTAATGCTGCCAAGCTGAGGCAGGCTGCGGGGTGCTTACAGTGGCAAGGCATGCTTGATGGCAGGGCCTTAAAAACACGAATGTGTCAATGATGTGAACATTTCACCTTTCAGCTAGCCCACAAGCTACCTCAAGATCATCTACTATGTCAAACCCAACATTAAATTACAAAACCTGAAATAATAAGCAAAACTTTAACCTAAAATAGCGTAGTACTGAGGACCATGAATACAGTCCTAAAGACTACAGGTACTGAAAATGTCATGTCATGTACAAAGAACACCACCTTCTTCCCCAGTTTTCTGTATGCCTATTTATAGCATTACAAATATGACTTAAAAAAAAAAAAGTTTTTACTGGGTAGCTCAAAAATTCTTTTCCATTTCTGTAAAGCATAAGCATTTCCTCAGAATAATGAACTAAGTGAAAAAGGCAGAAGTTATTAAAAAGTTGCAATGATATAAACAACTATTTCTCAAAATGTAAAGTTTTTTTTCTCATCAATATGATAAACTTATAAAGGCAATACACTCTTAGTAAAGTAAAATCTTTTGAAACTTTCCTTACTACTGCTCAAATTCAGCATGGCAAACAGGCAGATGAATCTAAATAAAGATGGTACAGGACACCACATAAAACCACTGTTGTAGCTATTGGATGTACATATATATTTTATTACACACACATACACACACACATCCCCATATATCTTTCCTTATTTTTTTTAATAATTAGGTTATCAAGTAAAGATTTAGCATTTATTTCATACACAATGAATTGGGAAGAAAAGATTTCAAATTTTAAGGAAATATTTTGACATGTGCACAGAATAGGCCATTTCCTCTTTTCCAATTTGATAAGACCCAAACCCAAAGACAAACAGATGTCAACATTGGGAACTCTGAGATTAAACATCAGGGAGCACTACGCTGAAAAATGCAGATGTTGTCACGAGTACACATAACCACTTCCCAACCAGAACTGCCAAGAAAGGAAAGCGGTAGGAGCACGGGAGAAACCGCGTCAGGAGGGAGGCAGGGACCATGCACTGCGGACCAAGGCAGGACAGGGCTGAGTGAGAACAGAAATAGTGAGGGACTTGTTTCTAAAGGAAAACAGAATTTCAAAAATCAGAAAGTAAAAATTTTACTATTTCTTTAGCCATTCTTAATTCTAAACAATTAAAGAAAAGTCTACAAAACCTGCTAAAGGGCAGCTGCCCTTCTGAGTCTTGACCCTCTGCTCTGAAGAGGTGAGTTCCACGTTTCACTGCACAGCTCCATTTCACAGACGAGGAGAAATGAGCCTACACAATGTCTAGAAATTGTGTCTGTGGACTGAGGTCACTCACACGAAAGCTAATGAACACAGGGATACACCCCACAGACCCACACCCACACACAGACTCAATGAGATTCTGATCAGGTTCTTTAGTGTGAAAATCACAAAGGGATTCCAATATTGATATGGAATGCAAAGTGTCAGGAACAGAAAAGCACACTTTTGAGAAAGAAATCTTGGTCTGGGTTTCCTCTCGGGACATCAAGACTCACTCTAAAAGTATAATAATTAAGACTTGTGGTGTTGGTGCAGGTACAGACACACAGACCAATGGAACCCAGGAGGCCAGAAATAAACACATGTCCACAGACACCTAAGGCATAACACAGGTGGTTCTGCAGAACTACAGAGAAAAGATAAACTTGTCAACAACCATGGGGCACTGACAGGATAAAAACATCCAAAAAATCAGTTCCCAGTCTATTTTAAATCCAAATGAATGGGAAAGCTAAAAACCTTCTAGACAACAGAAAAATATTTTTATGGGGGAGGCAGCAGAAAAATAATTCATCAGAAGTATAAAACAGTATACACCACAAAATAAAAATATTCATAATTCTGTTCCTCAAAAGGCCCCATTTAGAGAGTTAAAAACAAGCCACACAAAACCAACCACAGCCTCGGGATCACAATGATATATATACCTCATGGTGGCTGCCAGGGCTGGGGGCGGGGGTGGGTGTAGGGTCGGGGATAGAGCTGCTGTTGTTTAATGGTATAGAGGTTCAGTTTTGCAAAACGAAAAAGTAAATATACTTAATACTACTGAACTATACATTTAAGAATGTTTAAGGTGGTAAATTTTATGTTATGTGTATTTTACCACAAAGAAAAATTATAAAATAAACCACTATTAAAGTAGGCAGCAAGAGAGCTGGACATCACAGAAGATTTCCAGTTGGTCATTAAAGATATGAAAAGATGCTAAATATCATTATTCAGAAAAATGGAAATTAAAACCACAATGAGACACTACTAAAAGGTGGCTAAAATCAAGACAACGAACAACGACCAGTGTCGATAAGGATGGGGAGCAAATGAGCTTCACGTGTGCTAATGGGCACAGAAAGTGGCACAGCTACTCCCGAGTAGATGACATGCTATATGGAAAGTGAACACACATGTGTACACACCCTGAGACCCAACCCACTCGCAGATCTACACCCGACCAATTAAAGACAAGACCAAGAAAATTCATAACATTATCATTCCTCACAGCCCAAACTAGACACAGCACACAGCTGACAGCAGGGCAGGTTGACAGCCACGGTCGCTGATTCCCATCATGCAGCAGAATTTGTCAGCTGCATGAAATGTGACCAAACCAATGTGACACGCAACACAGGAGAATCTCACAGATCTCATGCTGAGCAAGAGAAGTTACAAAAAAAAAAAAAAATCCTTGGTGCATGCGTCCATCTGAATTCCAAAACAAGGTAAAAGCGGGCTGAGGTGTGGGAACACAACTAGTGGTTCTCTCTGGGCAGAGGAAAGTGCCGGCGGGTATGAGGGACACGGCGGGGAGAGGGGTTCCGAGCTGCGCCTCTGCAGGTGGCCGGCACACCAAGCTGTGCTCCATGATGAGCTCACTCCATGCACATACATTTCTATCCAATACAATCATGAAAAGCCAGGGAAGTCCTATAAGAGGATGAGGTGGTCAGGAAAGACAGATGCCATAAAGAGCGAGGTTGAAAGCTGAGAAAACATCAAGTAATGTGTAGAGACTGACAGGGCCAATGACCCTCATGATAAAGCAGTTCAGCAGGCAAGCACGGTCCTTATACAGAGGGGACTAGGGGCTCAGTGATGAGGCTCTGAGGACAGCAGTGAGGCCAAGTCTGTTGGACAAGATAGCACCTCCACTGAACAGGGCATAAACTGGGGGTTAAGCCTGCTAAGGCCTCCTGATAAGATAATGGCTAGTCAGAACCAAAAATGCTCATGCACCCTCCAATTCAAAACAAGTACTCTTCCAGAACTTACTCATGAGATCTTTTCACTGAGGAAAGAGACAGATATTCATTTACCTTCCTCCTCCCAAAAATAGAAGTCCAAGGGCCATGTGATGGGCTAAGTGAAAACCGTAGTTCATTTCACCACCTGTTTTCATGTGCAAGAAGCGACACAGCTGCAAAACTTTTAGGTTTCCCGAGCCGGCCATGACCATGGCCAGAGATAGCAGCACCACACTCAGGCACGTCTCCAGGTTGTAAGGACCCGTCTGGAAGTGCAGAAAGATGCCTGTTGTATTAGTCTTTATAATCAAAACTAAAGTGGCCAAATCTGTGACTTTAAAAAAATCTATAAAAGCAAATATTTTCTGATTATGAAATTTAAGTTCAATGTAAAAAAATCAGAAAATAAAGTATCAAAATGGTAATAGCAGTCAATAGCATTAATATTGGAATATTAATACCCATGCCGTAGATGTTTAGCCTTTTTCTCCAAATTTTTTCCTGTATTTGTGTTTTCCAGATGAAACTGATATTTCCCTATACATTAATCTTTCTAATCTAAAAATTATAAGCATTCTTTACTCAAAAATGTTTACAGAACACAATTTTGACATCTCCATTATACATTAATATACAGATACATCATAATCAAGCCTTACTTTTTAGACTTTTTGATGTTTCTAATTTTCTCATATACAAATAATGTTGCATAAATCTGTGTGATTTTTACCAGGAAATAAAAATCTTGCAATTTTCTTGTCATGAGAGCAGCAATGCCTCAAAAACAATTGCATTTTTACTAAATACTCATTTTTTTTAAAGAACAATTACCCATATTCAGTACTGAGACAGAATGGTAGATGGTATGAATCCATGAAGGATACGGCTTTTCTTATTTATTCTCTTATCATAGAAATTAGGGACCTATGCATCCCTCAAGGGTAATCACATTCTTATCTAATATCCCAGAACAAAAATTCAAAAAGGAACCAAAACTTCAAATCTCCCATTCTAAATTCAAACAAATTGCAGAGATGTTTGACAATACGTAAAGTAATTGAATTATCAGTGAACTTTCGAATTTTATTCCCAAGGAGACTCATCATAAAAAGACTTACCACAGAAGCATTAGGTGCAGACAAGTAAGTCATAAAATCCTTTGCAAATTTATGCTGGAAAAACAAAAGAAGACATTTAAAGTTAAGAGAAGCATATGAAAGCTTTATGAAAAAAGAAAACAGAATAAACTAAGACACTTCTTACCAAACAGTTAAATGCTGATAAGTTTTCTGAGCCAGCAAATCGAAAACCCAGAGATAAACAGGCTCCTGCAATTATGTAGACATGTGCTTGCCTGGAGATAATTACAAGAAATGGCATTCCATCATCATTCTGCCTTAAAATCCATTATTACTATTATCCTGGAGAAAAGCAATAACCATTCCTGTTCTCTCAGTTAGTTCGTATTGTTCTGAGAATGCCCAGCTGCGCCCCTACTCTGCTGGCATGCTCCTGGACCGTGCTGTCAGGCAGAATTGGCAGGCAGCCCTTGCCAATAGAGGGCGCCTCTCGCCGGCACGTTTCATATGCAGCAAAGAAAATAATTTAGGAAAACCACTGCCATTTTTTTAATAGAAAGGATAAAAGAGGAATGTGTACAAGTCAAATCTCCAATATTGGTTTTTGAGGGCATAAGCACTACTATTGAGAGACTTAAACAAAAGCAAACAAAATCTCTGTGGACATGTGATCAGCAACAGTTAAAAACACTGGGATCCAGAACCTCAAGCCAAGGGCAGCACTGCCCCACACGGCACACTCCTGCTATTTATCTGACAGGAACCAGGAAGGTTCATCTGTGTCCCACACTTCATAACTTACGACAAAGTTTCCAGATTCAAATCCTCGGAGCAAGGCAATTCGATTTCACTGAGAGAGATACTATTTTCTCGTATAATCTGTCAAAACAGAAAACAAGAATACTTGAACATTAATATTCAAGTCACAAATATCTAACGGTCTGAAAAATAACATACTGCTTATCATGGCCACGTTTATATAAAATAAGCTTTACCAAATCATTTCATTCAAAGGCCTATATTTTAATTATATTTATGCAACAGCCTAATTTCAAATCTAAGACAAGCCCATTAAGATCAATTACTGAACAGGCCAGAATGAATATGAACTGGAGGACTTCAACATATCCTGAATCAGTAACACAATAATAGTACTCGGGCCAGTTAAATGAAATGAAAGACCGCAGCTGAGAAGAGAGTTGGAGTGGGGGATGGGGAAGCAGTAGGGAAAGAAGACAAGGCAACATGATGGAACTCTTCTCAGAGACACACACACCGTTCTCATTTGAGGGCCATTCCTAGTATTAAGTCTACCAAGGACAGGTTAGCCCCTAGGCCCCTTACCCAGGCCAAGCGGAATAATCAATGTATTCATCTGTAACTACTGTGGAGACACACATCCCACTCCTTTTAGCATAGGCACTGAACAAAGATTTATCAGGAAAAAAAAACAACAATATCTAGCTTTAACAACCAAGAATGTGTTTGATCTGCCTCACATAAAGAGTACAAATAAAAAAGAAAAAACTATATCTTTTTCTGAACATATGAATTCAAATACACAGAACAGAAGAAATCTGAAGATTTATTCTCAACATCCTTTTTAGAAGACTGCTCAGGAGAATAACATTTCAGAATGCTATGATATGCCAGTAAATACTCAGAAGTCACTTATGATACAATCATCTTATTTACTAAATAAAGTAAAATAGCACCTTACATAAATGTATAATTAGGATATAAATGACAAAAATACTTTACAGTACTTTGGTCTATTTAATTTTTAAAAACTACAATTTCTTGAGATCTGGGGATGAGAAGGCAGGCTGGTGAGTGGCCAGCACACAAGCTCGAAATCAAAGTTCCTATGTTTTCAAGAGATACTGTAATGATCAATACACCTTCCTAAGAAGTAGTATCTCATGGGGTTTTGGAAAATTCCACAAAAAAACACAATTTTATGCTACTGGAGCCACAACAGTGCCCGTCACAGGTACTTACCTGAGGGACATTGCTATCAACCCACTTGGAATCTGGTGAAATGTCATCCCACAAGATCAGGCACCGAGCCAGGGTCTTAAATAGGATATACAGATAAAACTAATCAGAGTGGGCAAGTGCCCAGACTTTGTAACAATGATCATCTTAAATAAAATAATGTGAGAATCAGTTCCCACCTAATGGTAATTTTTAAAATAAATACATACGGCCAATCTAAGTGACTTGTTAAAGAAAAATGAAGACTTAGATTTCAACAAAAAAAACTAAAATTGAGTTGATTACCATCGAAGATTAGAGAAGTTGGAGAGGACGTTTAAAAACTTATTCCATAAAAGAATCACAGTGGTCTACATAATTTCAAGGCTTTCATATGCTAAAAACATACACATTCAAACATTCTAGAGGGAGTAATTTAGGCAATCATGTCAAACAGTTACTGTCATTAGTCCCAGCTTTAATAGCAATACTGCACCCTAACAACAAGGCCAGTGGAGAAGTCCATCATTGCTGCTCAATAGGAAGTCCTAGATAAGATGTGAGAAGCACTGGAACCTCAAGCCAAATATCTGTCAACATAGCTGCCTTCCCTGCATTCCACAGCTAAATGTGGGAAATTCCAAAAGAACACTACCAGTGACATGACAGATTAATAGTGAAAGTTTCCCAGGTAGAAACATTTACTTTTTTGCGAGCTAATCCTGAGAACCACAGACAGATTCTTCATGTTAACAAAAATGAAACAGCGCTGAGGACCATACCCTAAGCAACAGGAACTCTGGCTTCACAAAGTCCAGCAGGTACATAGTGTCGGGAGCTCGAAGCCAGTCTGCGACAGATCTGCTGGTGGAAGGCATCACTGAGCACACTGCTTGGGAAGACGTCCAACACAAGTTCCAAACGTTTCTCCCCGCTCCATCCCCCACCCTGCTCTCTTTGCACACGACTCTGGCTCTACGATATGTGTGTGTGTCTTACTATGTAACATAAACGCCATGAGGGATGCTGTGTTTAGCGTTGTCTTGTTCTGGTGACAAGAAAGCACTGACATACACACTCATCCCAACAGCAGATGAATAAAAAACCTGTTTACCCATTTTCAATACTGCATACATTCGCTTTTTCTGAGAGTGAATTTATAACACTGAAAAATTTCTTGAATCTGATATTCTTTTAAATTAAGAGACTTAAAACAATGGTTTAATGTCTCCTATCCAACTTACTCTCCTATGCGAAATGTAAAAAAATAAAACATCAATGGTCTGCTTTCGTGTCATCACTGACCATACGAGTTGGGAAGGCAGACATGGTCATAAGGAAAACACTTGAGCAAAGCAGAAACCATTATCATGCAGAGGAATCAAGAACAGAATAATGCTAAGTACTCCTGGCTTCACCAGTCTTCACAACAATATGCAAATTTAATAAAAAGGAATGTGGGCATTTGTCCACTGTCAGTGACATCAACTATAAAACAGGAATGAAAAATGGCAACTATGTTGTCAAATATCATTAAAATAACAAAACATTATTTCTAAATAAAAATGTATATAATTTAAAGTGTTTGAGAGAATTAAAATCGGATTGATCTAGCAGAGAGGAAATTAATACAGTAAGATAATTCAGTTTGACTACTGAAGCCAGAAAGGAAGTCATACTGCTCGCGGTTGGGGGAAGGGGTGGAGGCTGGCAGGCACAACACCTGTTGTTGGTTTTCAAGTAGATCATAGCCAGAGCAAGCGTGGCTCCCGGGCATGTCACATCCACATTTATGGTGTCTCCTTCCTATCAAAAGGCGATTTTATTCACGTAAGAGTTTTGAATCATTACAGAATTCTTCTGAATCTAGTCTTTGCTTAAAATGAACACATTTACTAAGGCTGGTATGAAAATCACTACTTACAAATTACTGTACTGAGGTGGACTTACTTTTATTTGGTAACTTGGGGATTTATGCTTCTCCCTGTGCATTCCCGCTTGAAAGCGCCGGTGGCCTCCAACCATGTACTGATAAAGCTGTTCAGGCACATTCAAGTCTGACATACCTACCAAGTTACTGCCATGCTGGAACACAAGAGACAGATGGGGAAAGAGAAGCTTATGAAATAAGGTCCATAACATATACAACCAAAATAACGAACTAACTCCAAAGCAAGGTATTACAGGGTTTTATTCCCAATAAAATCACTATTACTGAGTAAATACTCAAGCTCTTAATAATTCACATTAAAATTATAATATCTGTATATTCCGGTTAATACTTTCGCGTCACAAAATACATACAGGCTTCAAAATACAGTTAATTACAATAACGATCAGAAACCATTAGGAATGTGACTGACACCTGACTGTGAACACTGGAACTGCTGCACCGCTAGGCCTACGAACCACCCCAGCAATGGTAACTGGACTCACTCTGCCCTGGGCACCATTCCACATCCCACATAGGCTCACTTCTCAGTATAACAGTTCTGTCCAACAGCTACTATTTCATAGGTGAGATGAAGCCCAAAGTGACACAGCTAGTAAGTGGCAGGGCTGGATATGACAGAAGGCAGTTTGACTCCATAACCTACAGAGTTGCTTAACCACTAGACAATCCTGTAGGTAAACGACATGAGTTACTGGTCAGAAAGCCTCTGCACTGTACGATCTGCCTCTTTGGTTCACATGTAAATGTCAAGAGTCAGACAGCTAACAGTCAGCTTGCTTTGTACAATCTAGTTTCAGTGTGACGACGTGATGGGGGTTCTTCAAGGAACCCTCATTCCAGCTGATACAGTCCTTAAACAAAACGCTTTTGATAACCCCATACCACGTCTCAGGGACAGGTTATATGGGTCAACATGATGCCTGCCACCTTCCACCACAAAGCAAAATGTTGCTGTGGCAACCCTTTGCGAGACCATGACGACCAAGTACCAAAAGAAGACTATAGTTTCTCTCTAGCAACGGCTATAGACTCTTAAAAGTCCCGTCCTATAAGCATTTTCACTATTTTCTGTTTTCTGAGTGGGCTGTCACTTCATCTGTGTCTTAAACTCTTTCTGAGAGACTTCATTTCCTTGATTCATTCACGGGAGCTTAGTTCTAGGTCAAGGGAGAGAAATCTCAAAGCCCACTCTTCACTCAATTTCTCTCCACTTACAAAATTATCACCTTGAAAAATACCCCAAAAGAGGGAGCTGAGAGTCAGGGTAAGTCAGTCAAGTCACAGAGCATATTCAGAAGAAAGTGCTAAACGCCATTCGTCTCAGAACACAGATGTTGTCCCCAAGCCTCGGAATGCAGCCCTGCACTTACCCCCAAGCAGACCATGCCCAGGGCCAGGCCAGCAGCTAGAGAATAGGACTCTCTGTCTGTGCAGTATTCCATCTCGGGACCAGGAGGCCGGCCTGTGAAACAGGACACAACACGCTTCAAGCTGGCCCTCAACTCATAAAAGTTAAGGTCAGAGTTAACATTCTAATAAACTGCATAAGAACTATGATTCAGTATAACCGCACTCAGAAAGATGTGACATTGCAAATGGTGCCCACAACTGTCTGTTTACTACAAAATAAAGCCCCCAAATGGTTCTTTCAATTTGTTAATTTGAAAGCAATGGCTTTAAAACACTAGGAAGCCTTGGGTTTTACTTAAAAAAAAAAAAAAATCACCACGAAAGAGGAAAAGTATTTTTAAAGGGAGGGGTGGTTCAAAAACAGTTTTAAATTTTAATCTCTTACATTTTGTCTGTGCTTTATTTTTAAATCCATTCATGAGATGTGGTAAAAACATGTTGAAATACTGACAATGAACAGGAAGGAAACTTATAGTTTTTAAGCACATTAAATATTGTTTCCGGACACTTATTTTGAATCTATAGACTACTGAGCTGCCCTACTCTAGTAGAATTTCTGTGTAACAACCCTAAAAGTTTGGCCGGGTGCAAAATTCATTCTTTTAAAAAGCATCCCACAGCCCTAACTGTACTCTTTAGGGTAACAAAATGTATTATATATAAAAATCTTTCCTAAAAAAAGAAATATTATATAAAAGTAATTGGTGTAACGTTTATACATAATAACAGAGAATTTAGAAACAAAGAGTCATGAAAACAGAGAATAATTAGGCAGTTTACAGAACACCAACTCAATGATACTAAACAATATGGAACTGACGCTTCAGCACATTCATGACAAGGACATGTGGCAAGGACAGAATAGAAGCAGCATGCACACATGCAAGCATGTGGAAACCCTCTACATAAGATAGCAAAGAGGGTGCTTGGCTGTGACACATATGATGGTATCACGAGACACCATCAGGAAACAAGCAAAGAATGTGAAATTGCCCTGTGGGTGAACAAGCTTTCAAAGACAGCCTGGAGTACCATCTCAATAAGCGTTTAGCAGACCAACAACTTATACCACTACGTATTTAAGTAACAGAAAAATTTCAGTTTTGAGGATAACTTACCTTATCACTGCAGTAAACTAAACTGTTGGTCTCAAGTCTTCAGGGCCTACAGTGCGAGTACACACACACCCACCCTCGACATAGCCTCATAGGACCTGAGCATGTGACTAGCGCTGGCCTGGGGTCTTAGCTTGCATAGTGGCAGCAAAAGCCTACACTGTGCTCCCATGTTTGTCCTCCTCTCACCCTCTGTCGTCACCATGAGAAGAGCACACCCTCTGGCTTGGACCCCAGAATGAGGCTTCGGGAGCAGGGCCAGATCAGCAGCCCACAGACTACAGCCGAAAGCAGAGACACCCAGGCCAACTGTGTGACTGCGTGTTATGTCACATTTGTGTGCCAGCAGCTGACTGCTACAATCAATCTAGAGAATAAAGGGTCTTCAACAATGTAGTTTGACATGTCTATAGAAAAGGTCCTGAATAGGACAGAAGACTTGCAAGTGTGCGCCTGAACTACTGAACATGCGGTGATGCCAACAATGACAACACGTAATACAGATTTCCAAAAAGCTTAGACTCAATTAAAATCACAGAAATGCATTTCAGCACCAACATACACCCTAGTACATAACGGAAAAAAGCAAGAGTGGTCACTTCCGTTCTCTTGGAAGTGCCGTTGTCCCATGGAATAAACACTGTGTCTTCAGGAACTTTGAGTTTGAAGTGCAGAGCACCTTGCTTAGCAGACACAGCAGGAAGATTGCATGCTCACGTGTGACTAAGACCTCAGGCTACTTTATTAACAGGGTCACTGGAGCTCAATACTGAGCTGGTCAAATAAAAATGCAGACTAATAACGTGCACAGTAATACTAACCTTGGGAAACATTAATTGTAGGTTTCCATTTTTGTTTTTTAGTACAGTTCATTCTAAACTCAGAATGGCTACTATTTTCTCCATCATCCTCACTTTGGTTCTCATGGACTGGGAATGTATACTTAGGAAGACACAGCACCACCTGCACCATACCTATCTCAGCCAACAGGACTTCTGCAGTGTGCCTGTGCGCTGTCCCCTGATACACCAGGCCGATGCCAACCACTGCAGCCACCTGGACGCTATGAGGAACATCCAGCTCTGTGGACGTTGGGGGCAAGAGAGCGGGGACGTGGATGCTGAGCAGCCGAGTGACACACATGTCCATGGTTCCCAGCTTAGCAGCAGAGACACCGAGAAGCAGTCCAATGCTTGTCATTTCATGACCCTAAGACAGAAAGATTGAAACTTAGGTTGCTTCCAAATCAGGTAGACAGTTTCAAATAAAATACTTCCCGCCTGTACTTTCAATGAGCACTCTCATGTGGCAGGCACAGTGAGGCACCAAGAAAACAGCAGCTAACCGTAACAATAGGACCTGAAAGAGAAGTACAAATTAGCCAGGGAAGGGGCAGAGAGTGGGGCACTCGACTTTAGAAAGTGAGAGAATGATGTCAGGTGAGAGAACACATAAATAGCTCCCAAGTGATCCAGAAACAAACACACTGATGGTGGACTGACCACAAGGGCGCCAAAAGAATCCAATGGGAAAAGAGCAGTCTTTTCAAGACACAGCGCCATGATAACTGGACAGCCGCATGCCAAAGAACGAAGGTGGACCCTTCCTTATATTATATGCAAAAAGTAACTATAAATGGATCAGAGAACTAAATGTAGTAGCTAAAACTACGAAACCCTTAGAAGAAAACAGAGATATAAATCTTCGTGTCCTGGGGTTAGGCAATGACTTGGATATGAGACCAAAAACGCAAAACCAAGGGAAAAAAACATGAACTGAACTCATCAAAATTAAAAACTTTTGTATTTCAAAGACCTCATCAGAAAGTGAAAAGATAACCCAAAAAATGGGAGAAAAATTCTGCAAATCCTTTACCCATTAATGGACCTGTATCTAGAATACAAAAAGACTGCAACTCAATAAGACAACCCAATTAAAAAATAACCTAAAGGTTGAATAGACATTTCTCCAAAGTATATGCACAGATGGCCTATGAGCACATGGACAGATGCTCAGTATCATTAGCCATGAGGGAAATGAAACCAAAATCACAGTGGGGCATTACTTCCCACTTACAGGGAGGGATATAATGAAACAGACAGACGATATAATGAAACAGACAGACAGCAACAAGTGTTTACAAGAATGTGGAGAAACTGGGACTAGGTAGTGCTGGTGCAATATAAATGGTGCAGCCACTCTGGCGAACAGTTTGGTGGTTCCCAAAAAATTTAAACAAGAGTCACCACGTGACCCAGTAATTTTACTTCTAGCAACATACCTAAGAAAAATGAAAACACATGTCCACACAAAAACATGTATATAACAGCATTATTCACAATAGCCGAAAAGTAGAAATGCCCAAATATCCCTTAATTGTTGGATAAATGAAATACAGCATATCTGTACAATGCTGCATCTGTTAACAAATGAGAAATGAAGCGCCGATATAAGGTACAGTATGGCCCAGAAAACATTATGCTGAGAGAAAGAAGCCAATCATAAAAGGCCACGCAGTGTACAACTCCATTTCTATGAAATGCGCAGAATGGGCAAATCCAGAAACAGGAAGTAGACGAGGAGCTATGGGGATGGGGGAGGAAGAGTGAGTGACTGCTACTGGGCCTGAGGTTCCTTTATAAAGCGATGAAAAGATTCTAAAATTATTAGCAGTACTGGATGTACAACTCTGTGAATACACTAAAAACCAGTGAATTGTATACTTAAAGTGGGTGAATTTTTATGCCTTGGAAGTGGAAGAGTTTACACGAAGAGGAAGAGTCCGCTTTGCCAAGGAGCTGAAAGGCCAGTCCCAAGCTGGTGTGTCTGATGCCAGGCAAGAGTGGTAAGAAGTGCACTGGACAACAGGAGAGCCACACAAGCCCTAGACATGCACTAAGAGCAATGGATGACCACTGCATGGGCTCAACCAGGAAAAGTGACGTACCCCAACTGTATCTCTGAGAGCCACTCTGCAGCCTATGAGCAGGATGGACTTAGGATAAGAAAGGACGAGAGAACAAAAAAACGAGAAGCAACAAGGAGCCACTGTGACAGTCCAGGGAGTGTGCTCACCTTGGTCAGGTAGTCATGGATGTTGAGAGTGGCCAGCTTGGTGAGATGCCCGTTCAGGCCCAGGGCCATAAGGAAGCCTGCATACTCGTTGGCCAGCTCAGCATGCTTAGGCTTGTTGTACACAATCCAGGCCGAGTCAATCTGAGAGGCCGGGGCGATCTTCAGGCCAGCAGCCACACCGTTGTGGAAGCTGGCCCAGCTGGCCATGTTGGGGGGCACGTCCACGTTCCCGCTGCTAAGGTCCACAGTTGTATTCCGTGGCGGGGCACGCCCTGGGCAGCAGGTGCATTTACAGTGGGGAGGATAGTAGACCCAAACCAAAAGATCATTAGAATTAGATTTCTAAGACCTGAGATAGCTTTTCCTACATTTGAAACCTTTGTCCCCTGACACTTGAGATGACACTAGGTTATTGAGCAAAATCAGACTTCCACACACATGGACCAAATTCAATTGAAGGCAGAAAACCTCAACTGTTAAAATAATTCATTGTCCTTTTGTCAAAATGCATGGGGTGATAAGAAAGCTGATGCCAATTTAAATTCATACAGATCTAATTAGGGTACCCACTGTTTTGAAATCTTCCAGACAGCAGGAAACTTATCAAAAAATTTTTAAATGAAGACTAAGATCACATTATGTGAATACTAAATCTCAACATGTGGCTGCTGACACTGACATTAATTTTAAACACGCCATCCCATATTTTTCTCAGAACATTAAGAGTAAATGACATTTTAAAAAGAGACAATGACCTTTACGAATGTGCTCTATCTCCAACTACTATCTATACATGTCTCTCTATATATAGATACCTACATGCTATTATTAAAAACACCAAACTTATTCAGAGACAGTCCTATAAAAAGCATCATTTTATAGATGAGCTACCCAGTGAACCACTAAATTTAATTTTATGGTCAATTTACTTAAGAGCAATGTAAAATAAATGGTCGTGAAGTCATGTTCTCTTTGAATTAACTTTGCTTGGGTCTTTTGGTTTTGATCTACACTGTCTATAGGCAAATACTGAATTCTTTTTGTTAAACTTTTACTTTCTCAAAAAAGGCAAAGAGATTAACAATAAAAGATACATAAACTTTCTAAAACAACAATTCATCTTATATATAACATTTGCACACAAAAGAAAATGAAAGGCAAAGGATAAAGCAAATTTACTTCAAAAATAAAATCATACGAAAACACAACAGGCCATATTAGTGAGTTAAGGAAATATTTTATAAGAAAGCATTTTCCCTAAATTAACTTATTATTAAATCAAAATAACTGGGAGGGGTGTACCAGAATGGCTAACAGAATAAAACTGGGGATGAATGTCATAAACGCATTTTAAATTGTGCAAATTTAACTAAATGTATTCAGAAAAAAAAAAGAAGACAATGCTTCATGTATTTATTTAACACCAGCCAAGCATCACCACTCAGATTTAATACATTTTAATATTCGTCAATTTTGCATGTCCTTTTCTAACCCAAACTTTTTCTACAAAAACCTTCAAATAGTTAAAAGGCTAATGTAATTAACATCTATATATATCATGCCCTCCATCAAGATTCAACAACTGCTCAGATTTTGTTAGAGTTGCTTTATCTCTGAGAGAATAACTAAGATAGTAGGGGTCACTCTGCTTGCTCTCCTTGCTGAAATAAAGACTCCAGAATAGTTGTGACATTGGAGAAGGGAATGGTTCTTCAGTCAGATGACGGCATTTTCCATATGCTACTTGAAAGCACAGCTCATTACAAATCTGAGTGAGACTCTGAACTTTTAAAATTATGCAACTTGAAATATTGCAGAATTATATTTGCATATATTAAACGCAATACATTACTGTATACGTTATACATACATTTTGTACCAGTCTCATAAAACCACATATACTCTAAAGCAGCGGTCCCTAACCTCTTGGGCGCCAGGACCAGGGATCGGTGCTCTTATGAGAAGCTAATGCCTGATGATCTGAAGTGGAGCTGAAGCCATGATGCTAGCACTGGGGAGCAACTACAAATACAGATGAAGCTTCGCTCACTCGCCTGCCCGCCACTCACCTCCTGCTGTGCAGCACAGTTCCTAACAGGCTACGGACTAGTACTCAGTACTAGTCCTTGGCCCAGGGGTTGAGAGACCTTGCTCTAAGGGATTTTTAATAATTCTGACTATATACAATTGTCACCTACAGAACACATTCACACCAGCACCAGTGAACATGCCTATAAAACCTCCTGTGATCACTAACATTGGGAAAGCAGCACCCTTAGATGTGGCAGAAGTAAAACTCCTATAGCCCATCAGGAAGGCAAGCAGACAACAAGCCGCTCCCTGACAATAGAGCCTGAGCACCCTGCTGCCCTAGGAGTTTTGCTTCTAAGCAGTCACTCCAAGTACAACAAATACGCCACAACAATAAAGTAGCAAAAAAAACAAAAAACAACAACAACAAAAATAATTTCCAACAATACTAGTCTATTTATATAAACTATATTCCATTATATAAAATACTCTGGAGCAAATAAAAATAAAGTTGTTGATTAAAAATACGTGTATTCAATACTACACACATGCTTATACATAATTGTATACATAGATGTGCTACATATGGAAGGATGCTCACTATCCGGTAAATTTTTAAATTGTTTCTAAAACAGATACAAATTTTCTGATAAACAAATACAGAATTATAAAATCAAGAAATAATATTTGGAAAAGTATGAAGAAAACGGTTAGCACTGTGAACTCCTGGAAGTGGGACTGCTGTTAAGTATACTGCCTTGTTTTCCTACAAAGACCATATATCCATAATAAGAATTACAACATTTTAAATATTTCTAAATATTTTTACACATTACTCTTTGAGATTATTATTTAAAGTTCAATAAGCTCACCATTACCAACAATATGTTTCTAAACTTTCCCAAGTGCCTTTTTATATCTAGAAACGATCTCATTAAAAGCAAAACTTAGCAATGGGCTATATTCTACTTCCCTCAACTTTTGGTCTGATTTTGCTATTTGAGCAGAGAATATCAAGAATAGCCATAAACAATATGTAAAATCACTTGGGATAGAAAGAGCATTGCATTGGGTTTACTTAAATAATTCAAAACAACATATATTTAAACATATACTTAATCATTTTCCTTCCTGATCCCAGATTTTAACATACCAGTCAAATTCAGCTTAGGAATAGGCAACGGCTCCGTTGGAACAGGATGGTACGAAAACAAAGTGAACATCCCTCGTCCCACCGGGAGGGCCATAGTGCGCTGGCACAACTGGAGCAATCTATAATCAGAATGAAAACCAACATGTAAAACATTTTCATGAAAAATAATTAGAATGCAATCTGTAGACAAGTATTTCAAAAGAAGGCATGCTATGGAAGATGAAGTCACATCCTGTAAACATACAAAAGATGTGGATGAGTCACCCAAACACAGTCCGAGCACAGTCGTTCTCACGCTCACTAGAAACTCTCACTGCCACTAGAAACTCTCCGGGGAGACGCAGTTCCTTTCTCTTCTTTCATATTTGCTCTGAATGGAAACAAGCTGGTCTATAACCCAGGCTTCCTCTCCTAGGTCTCCAAAAAGAGAAACCTAAATTTCTGCTCTGATGTGAACCCTTCCAAAAGACAATACCGTCCTCTTCGGCTGTCCTCACTGTGTTGTTTTCAGTCTGGCTGCCCTCAGTACATACAGGAGTCTTCCTCTCACCCTTTTTGCCAAAACAGAGCTGGGAAGTGCCCCCTCTGTGGGCCACACACGAGGAGGAAAGGAAGTCCCTCCACTGAAGGTCTGTGGATTTCCTGGTGTCTTCAGGGCAAATACAGAATCAGTCTCACCTACACAACGATGATTTACAGGACTGACATTATACATCAATGACATTCAAGTTTAAAATGGCTTCTGTGGGCTACTTATTTCTATGATAAAATAAGTCAAATTCCATAGAGCCCCTTAAAACAAAACAAAATCAAATAAATTGTGAAGGGGGGCACTATCACCAGGAAACAACATGAGTTATCTGAAGACGCAGAGGTGACCTTCAGAGATGAACACTACCTCTGCTGACAAGGCCACTCACAGGCATGCGTTCCCCTGCCTGCAGCGCTCTCCTACCTGCAGTGCTCCCCTGAACTCACGCACTCAAAGCTGCTTTTCAAGGTCACTGGTAAGGAAAATTTTGCTGTCCTAAGATTCTGTAGGAACACTATTCTATGTTAATTCAGAACTAGGGCAATTCAAGCCCAGGAGGCAACATCCCACAGAATTTTTTTTTACAAAAATCACACATGTAACTCACATGACTGTAAAGAAAATAACACTATACCCCTTCCACGTAAGGTGTCAGAGTGTAAGATGCAACGCTACTTCATGGGGTAGCAAGAGAGAAAAAGCAGTACCGATAAATAATATCTACTGAAAGACAGACTCTGTTCAGAGATTATTAAAAAGGTAAAAAGAGTCAGCCTCATAGAGCCCAGGAACCCTATTCAGAAGTGCTGCCTGCACTGAGTGAGGCTGTGCACTGGGCAGTGTGCCCAGCATCGTGCAGAAGTAACTCCCTGGCCACACAGAGCAGCCATGCGAACATGAATGCAAGGGCTGGCCTAGTCTTACAGAGAGGGGGCAATGGAGACACCCAGAGGTTATGTAACTCATCCCACTCCTGGCAGAAATGGCCAAGTGTGGCTCCAGAGTCAGCACTAACTTCCACACTTACTCAACTTCCATCATCCCATCTCATCTAGTGACCGACAACTCGGTCCACCCAGGGGACAGAGGCAGGGAGATTCTCACTGACTAAGATCTTCCACAACCTGTGGGATAGTCCTTCCCTTGAAGAAGCACCACAGGAAGTAAAATAAAAACTAGTAAAAGAAAACACTGGCAGAGATGGCAGCTGATGGAGACCAGGCAGTTTCAAGAGCAGGAGAGAATTTTAAAATCTCAGTTGAACTGTCCCAAGGCAACAGCTCTGGAATGTCACCACCATGTGACAGTGGTTACTACTGAGTCTTACAGTTTATCAAGGGATAAGTTAGCATCAGAGAGATATAATGAGGGACACAGAAAGTGTTAGAGAGTGGCCAGAGAGAGAGCTAACAGAGCATTACCTAGCCCATCAAAAAAAAGACTGGTGTAAATTTAAACTACACAAAAATAAAAGAACTCTCAAGTTATCTTCCTGATCAAAACACAGAATGACTCCAGTGTTTTGCTGTTTATGAAGTATCAAGTAACTAGGAGCAAAACGGTTTAGGCTCGCCATTTCTGGATAACAAACAGTAGGACTCTGACAGGAGGACGGTCTGTAATACAAGGCTTCCATCATAAATGCCAGATGTTGGGAAAACATGCATGGTTTGCTGAGGCTGGACACAAACATGAACATGCGGTGCTTCCAAATGCACATTCCTTCCTGGCACCTGTTACCTGTTCTCCTTCTCCTCGATGAGCTCGTGGTCGCTAAGCTCTGGGCACTGCACCACGCTGACACGTACCGGACGCGCACTTTGAAGCAGCCTTCGCACATCCTGTACCCGCAGATCTTCACTCCATATGAGTGACATGACCTCCTGATTCATGTCATTCATGCCGTCATCCTCCTCCTCAGTCTCTGTTCCTGAAGGAACATCTGAGGAGAGCACCTGAGAAACAGACTTGACTATAGTGACAATTTACAAACCAGTCAATACACACAGATTGACTTGAGGGTGTCTATGATGGATAGTGACTATTACCACAGAGGATCCACGGACTTCAAAGCAGGCTGGCCTGGGTTCCCAGGGTGTCTTGGGACTCTGACCTAGAACTCTCTTTTCAAGTACAATTAGGTCACCCACTCTTTATTGAGCCAAGAGTAAAAGTTTAAATTTAGGACAGTAGTCAGGAGGCTGAGTCCTTTGAAAAAAAATGGTCTGAATATATTGTAAAAACCTAACTATATCCAAAATACCTTGAGAAGGAAACAAATTACTATACGTGGAATGTGACCCTAAAGAACCCACATACGTTAAATACTACCTCCAATTAGTGTTAGCAGAAGAGAACAGCCTGAGGGAGACACCAGGGCCGGACACACACCAAGTGGACAACAACCCCCATCCTTTAGTACTTTAAACACAACTGATTATGGCTGGTTTCCATTTCTTGTTATAAGCATATTCCAAATAAAAATTTCTTAAAAGCGAAGGAACTAAGGGCACCAAAATCATTGTGAAGGGTTCATCCTTTGATTCCCACTCCATCTCCACAAGCTCAATGCGTGCTAGAATGGGAGCCCTCCCAGTACAGATAATTCAATCAGGCTGCAGCACAGCCAGGAACAGCATGGAATCTAGTTTTATTTCTTAAGGTTTTACACTCCTTTAACAAAGATTAACTCCTAGTTGAAATGCTAGAGTTTTGCAACATTTAAAACGTGGAAACAGTGTGAAAAAAACAATGGCAGATATGACTAGATAATCTCTTAGTTCATAAAAATTCATTACAGTTCCTAGGGAAAATCTAATTTTAAAAGAAACTATATTCTAATGGCTGAGTTAGTTAGCTGTAAAGTATACACCCAAATAACTGATAAATTGAATTTAAATGAGTTATAAAATATAGCCTCAAATAACTAAACAAATTGAATTTAGACTGAACTACTTAAAATGACAACTAAATACTAAATACGGCTCTCACTCGTAGTGAGTGAAAGAGGTCTAGATGCTAAAACTCATCTTGGTGAAGGAAAGGATAATGATATTATTAGCAAAAAAAAAAAAAAAAAAAAAAAGGTTTCTGTTTAAAACACGACAAACATCAATTCAACTAAGACTTGTCCTGTAAGTGCAAGCTGAAAGTGAAAGTATAACCCTGCTGGAGACCAGATCCCGAAGGGAGCTGCTTCCGTCAAAGAACCACTGGGCAGCACAATGTTAGGAATGATTTTTGATACAAGCTCTGAAGAAGCATCTAGAGCCTAAGATCTAAGGGGATCTAAACAGTGACAATGTACTGATTATTATCTGTTAGCCCCTAGGCTACTGAGGGACAGCCAAGTCTATACCTCTACCAGGAGTAGAAGCATCTCCCCTCAGCCTCCGTCGGTCCTCACAGAAATGCAGTGCTACCACTTAGTTTCTTAATGTTAACTGGAGTTCTAGAAATTTTAAAAGTTCTATTTTTAAGTTTTAAAAGAGAAATAACTAGAGCACTTCATTTCTATCCATAGGTTCTTAGAGCCCATTCTTAAAAGAACGGACTTGACGACTGACAAAGGAGAAAGTTCAGGAGGATGACATTAAGACATCTTATAACCATTCTAAACAAAAAAAATCCTTTTCCTGGAGCTTCACTTTTATGTGGTTAGGCAGATATATTTACAGCTATTTAAAAGGTTAAATTCAAGAAATTCAACCCATCAGAAACATCTAAAAGTAAAAACCATTATACATTAATCATTCAAATTCAGGACTTACACGCTGCCCCTTTCTCTGCAAAATAATTACAAAGCCAATACCTGCAGGCAGTTCATGGCAGCTTCCCCACTAAGGAGAATAGGTCCTCACGCAGGGCGAAGAAAGGTCCAGGCAAGACTGAGTGATCACATAAGCTCCTGCTCCCACATTCAATTTACAACTAATTAGATCTGTCCAATTATAAACCCAACCCGGCATGTAACAGAAAAAAGATGATCTGATATACACACTTGCAAAGAGACTTAAAGAAAAACAAAGAACAGTTCCACTTCGATTTTACTGAGGCTAACTCCGCACTGACACTCACAGATTTCCCTTTGGGCAAGTTTCCCTCACAGGCCTGCTTGGAGAGGTCCTGGCGTCCTATCAAGAGACAGACAGCCTCCGGCCAGTCTGACGCCGGCTGCTCCCGACAGTGATAAATTGCATCTCTGATGGGAAGAGCAATTCCAAAGGGAAGCGTTTCCAAGTCCCTTAGAGTGAAACCTGTGATGGTGAAAGGAAATGCTTTCTTTTAGATTTGCCACTGTCCCAATTATCCCCTGACTGAAATTAGTAAACGTCTATTCTGGCAAATCAAAAAGAAAAAATCAATTTATCTATCTTATTCCCAGGCAAGTGTCTTGACATCAGGGATTAGTAGGAAAGGTCTTTACAAAACTCTTAAAACCCTCAAGAAAAAGACAAACAATCCAATAGGAAACACACAAAGGACTTTAAAACATTTCCATACGAGAAAACACAAATGGTCAATAAATATATGAAAAGATGATCTATTCAGTGAATCAACAGGAAAAGAAGTCCACACACTCACTTGTCAGACAATTATTAAAGTCAACCAATACCAAGTGATGGCAACTGCGCAGAGCAACCGTGATGCTCACCCACGGCTGACGGAGGGCATACTGGTATGACCACACTGGAAAACACTTGGATTGTGTGGACAGGGCCTTCCCTACGGGCCAACAATGGCCACGCACAAATTTATGCAGATGAATTAAAATATTCCTTAGCAATGTTGTTTCATTATAGCAAAAAAAGGGAAGGGAGGAAACAGTCTAATTGCTATCATCAACAGAACTGGTAAGTTGTGCTATAGTCAAACAACGGGTTATATAGCAATGAAAATAAATGACCCACCACTACATGAGCCAACATGGATAAATCTTTATGGATAAATCTTTAAATAACAATACTGAGTGAAGAAAATAAGACAGCAGAAACATTTATATTTATATCCATTTACACAAAGTTCAAAAACATAAAAAAACTAAACAATATATAAAGATGATAAAGCTACAACAAAAAATGAGGGAAGGAATACAAACTTTAGGCAGGGCAGTGGTCACCTGCATTGGTGGGGGTGTGGGAGGACAGCACCCAGGAGTGAACACACAGGGCCTTCCCGCAACACTACAGCGTTCCACCCCTAATGCTGGTGGACCAGTGTATCTGTACTCTTTACTACTGTTCTCCAAACACACATTTCACACAGCCTTCTGTAAGTACGCCACATTTCATTTAAAAATTTTTTTCACATCTCTGGTTAATTAAAATTTATTTTTTCTGTAATGATTTTCTAAATGTTGTAAATTATACATTATTAATACAGAAAATCAATTAAGGTAAAAAACATTTCCTTCTATGAGTAACACTTTTAAATATTATGACAGTCAAATGGACAGAACTCATTTTCAGCATAGCTATGCTATCTATCATACTACATGACAACTAATTCCAAGGGGGCATACAAAAAAAGAAAAAGATCAGTAAAAATAAGTCACTTAAACATTCTTTAGATAAGAATTCAGAAACATCCCATAATGTTCATGAGAGCACTACTTTTTAAAATACAAACTGTTTCATATCTTCATATCAGTAATTTTTTTTAGTTCTTTATTTTTATAAATGATTTCTTTAGCATGCTACTCAGTTTGAAACCCAGGAGCACAGGGTTATGGTTGGAGGATGGAGAACTCTGTCCTTCCATCCGGCCAAGCTTCATCTGCTGCCTAAATGCCCTGGCTGGCATCCTTCCAAAGTATGCCTGCTACACCAGATTTATAGAAATACTCCCTTCTGGTGTCTGATCATCACAATGGCCTCAGGTCTGATATGCAGAGTGATCAGTGCTTGCCATTCTGAGGCCAAGAGTCAAAGTCTAGTGTCGTAGCTGTATTACATGAAAGTTGTGAGGCTGTCAGGGAAAGGGACTGCGGTTGATGGGCCATGATCTGAATCCCATGGGACCCTCTCATAGGGCAGAGCCCTCTCGTTGTGCCCCCAGGTCTAGCTTGCTTTAGGGACACTGGGCTTAGTGAGGAAGGAGCATCCAGGGAAAGCAGAGTTCTCACTGGCATTTCAAGGACACGTAAAAAGTAATGAAGAAAAAGTAATGAAGACAATCTTACCTACACTAGTCATCCAGACAACTAATCTTTCAGCTAGACTAGAAACTGATGTAGAATGCCGAACACTAAGCCTGCGAGAAAAGAAAACACAAAGTTGTTACACAGAAAATTAACACACACAAGTGTTTTATATTTTTTACTTAAAAGCACAATCTGAATAAAGGTCACCTGTTTTCCTCTTGTTCTGCTTGTGACTTCTGGGGTGCTAAAAGGTAACAAAAGCAAACTTTATATCGACAATCTTCCTGGTAAAGAAAACACATAACATGTAGAAGACATTGCATAATAAAAATCTGTTCACAACTCTTAAAAAATAAAATACAAGTTACTCTGTCACACTGGAAAGTATAATTTCCCTAAAGTTAAAATAGTCCCTCTTAGGCACATTGAAAATACAGTTTGTTAGACTCTAAGTAACCCTGGTCTCTGAAAATCCATTGTGGACCACACGCGAGATCAGGGCAGGACATGGCTTCTAAAGCACAAACGTGAGAAATCTTGAACTTTTTCATTTAAGCTGTGGTATCAACATTTACAAAATTTTGTTTGGGGAAGTTTAACATTACACTGACTTACCTGGAGTTATTCTGGATAAATACTGTGAGGAAGATTCATCAGAAACAGAGCTTTCATCACCAAGAATGTAGAGTGCAATACTCTGCACAAGAAAAAAATTAAAATTATTTTCAAATGATGAGGTGTCAATACATACAGGACAGTTCACCCACCTCAGGTGCACAGCTCTGAGCTGCAACCAGTGTTACACACTCATGTAACCACTCCAACAGCCATGACACAGAACACCCTCCCCACCCCACGAGGTTCCCTGTACCCGTTGTCTGTCCACCCCTCCTGTGCCAGCACCGGACAAAACTCAGCTCCATTCAGCCAGCAGTTTGCCTCCTCCACATTGTCATGCAGATGGAACTATAGAATGTGTAGTCTGTATCCTGCTCCTAGGCATGCCTTGGGCAGTCATCCATGTTGTTGCATTGATCAAGTGCTTGTCTCTACTACTGAGCAGTACCCATTCTATAGATGTACCAAACTTTGTCATGAGCAGATGGATATGTGGGTTGTTTCCAGTTCATGGAACCCTAACCCTCTAACCATCTGACCCTCTAATACTAACCCTTCTCCACTTCAGCCTTCAAGGTCTCATCCAAACATTTACAATCACCAAGATCTGTACCACTAGAAAGATTTTTTTTTTAATGCAGCAGCATGATTTTCTTGCCATGTTAATACAACGCTGGAAGGTCTTAGAATTCTGTGCCTCCGACCAACAAGACACTAGCGATGATGTACCCCTGGACTTGACTAACATTACATCTAACACAGGGAGCTGTAACATGAATACCTGCAAGCTGACTAACCTGTTTAGGCTAGAGGTGGAACGGCACTGGCATACCCACAACTCTCCGCTCTCCTTTCTAGCTAGAGCCACCTGAACCCACACAGGTCAGCAAGCTGGGTGGAGCCAATGCTTCTGGAAGTTTCACATAAATGCTTCCACACAAGCAGCCAGGAATGCAAAAGTTGAGATTAAGCTGCTCTTAAAACACTATGAATGTATCTAATGTCACTGAATTGCACACTGACAGTTAAAATAATATCTGTTACATTAGATTATCTTATCGCCATTTTTTAAATGGCAGAATCACCATTCTGCATAGTCCTCTGAAGCCCTCCTCCACATGGAGAAGAGGGGAGGCAGGTGGGGCCACCAGCATGTCCCCAGGCAGACCAAAGATCATGGTGCCCCTGTAAGCCTGGGAGATCCCCTCCCCGGGATAGCCGACAAAGGACTCATGGGCAGGCTCTTCCAGTGGAGATGAGGGGCAGGTGCTGAAAGAACTCACCTTTACCAACATCCTTTGGTTCTATTTGAAGATTTGGCCTCAAACATATATTAACTATTCAAAATGAACTTAATTTTTCAATTAAGATTTTTGATAGCTACAGACGAACTGAGTATAAAATTCAAATAAAAAAGGCAAAGGAACTAAAATAGCTAAAACGATTTTGAAAAATAATGGAAGAAGTCACATTAACCAATTTCAAAACTCACTGCTACAAAGCTATAGTAATCAAGACTATGGGGACACTCAGATCTATGTGGATAGATCAATGGACAAGGACAAAGAGTCCAGAAATAGACCCAGAAAATTATAGTCAATTGATATTTGACAAAAGTGCAAAAAAGCAAGAGAGAAAAAGTAGTCTTTTCAACAAAAGGTGTTAAAAGATCTGGACATCCAAATGGAGCAAGAACCTCAACCAAAATATCGCATCTAATAACAAATTAGCAAAATGGATTATAGATTTAAATGTAAAAAGTAAAACTGTAAAACTTCCATGATGAAATGCAGGAGAAAATCTTTGTGACCTGAAGTTAAACAACAAATTCTTAGACATGACTCTAAAAGCACTAGACATAAAAGAAAAAATTGGATAAACTGGCTTCATAAAAATTAAACATTTTTGCTCTGAAAAGGAAACATCAAGAGAATGATGAAATATGATAAGCTATGAACCAGGAGAAAATATTTGCAATCCACATATCTGGGACTCTCAAAATAGTACTAACCATTAAGGAAATGCAAACTAAAACCACGATGAGATACCACTATACATCTATCACAAAGGCAAAAATTAAAAGCTGTGACAATATCATACATTGACAGGGATGCAGAGAAATGGAAACGTTCACGCATTAATGGTGGGAGTGTTTACAGTACAGCCATCCTGATAATAGTCCACAGCTTTTTAAAAAACCATATACGTACTTACTATCTGACCATCACCCCACCTCCAAATACCTGCCCTAGAAAGTAAAAACATATGTCCACACAAAAAACCTGACTTGAATGTTTACAGCAGCTGTTTTCATAGCTGTTAAACACTGGAGCCAGGCCACACATCTCCAGTGGGTGAGTGGATAAACCAATGTGAGACATCCACTCAACAGACTAGCACTCAGCAGTCATAGGTTCCCAGTATGATGCCCCAACTGCTGACACGGGCAACACTTAGATGAATCTGGAAAGCATATGAAAATTTTATAGGCTGAGGGGTGATAGAACTGTCCTGTCCTTTCATTATAATGGTGATTACAAGAATCCATACATTTGGTGAAATTCGCAAAACTGCACACAGAATTTTTAACAAGTTGATTTTACTGTGTAACTTTAAAAATCATAAAAGAAAAAGAAAATGATAGCAAGCTGGGCCTCCTATGCATACATACCAAGACCACTTTAAAAATCATAAAAGAAAAAGAAAATGATAGCAAGCTGGGCCTCCTATGCATACATACCAAGACCACGAGCCGGCTTCTTTCACAGGCACCAGGGAGGTAGGGGTAGGGTGGCGACCCCTCACCCTTCAGACAAGAACTCACCCACTGGTAAATACTTGGTGGCTCGGAAGTGAAAAATGATGGGTGATGCATAAATCCTGTTTGACCTTTGAAATCAGATAAACTCTTATAAACGCAAGAATACGTTAAAACAGTGCTATTTTATTCTAAAGGAATAAGGTTTTCAAATGACAGGTACTGATGATCAATCAGAACATAACACTTTTCCAAATTCTCTAAATGTTCCATTTTTTCAGCCACAATAAGTAAACAGACTGCATCATAATATGTTGAATTTAAATGACTACTATTTTATCCCATCCTGGATGGAAATTTAGCAAGTTCTTGCACTCAAAGCATATGAAGAACCTAATCAAATTGTTATGCTCTGACCCTGAAGATGAGAAAACAGAAGAGAGAGGCAGGATTCCACTCTGTTCTAGCAAATGGCCCCCAAACGGAGGCCCCTCAGCTTCAGGTCACAGACAGCACGATGGTGACAGAAACGCTCCAATGTGGCAGCCTCTATCTCGCCCCATGCAGCTACTAAGCATGTGAAATGTGGCCAGTGAACTGAGGAACTGTTTTTAATATAATTAACTTGAATGCCATGGCCGTTAGCACTGGAAGCTTTCCCTAAGCTCTTGCAAGTCAGAACTTTAGGAAGGGAGAGCATTTTCCCCACACGCTGAGGAAGTTATGGCTTACCGCACGTCAGAGACCGAGCACAAACTAAAATCTGCCCAGTGGAAATACACTGCCCAACTCAGAGGCTAATACTAAGAAAAATATAAGCAAATGTCACCACACTGTTCAGAAAATCTTTGATAGCATAAATGCTTACCTGGATCAACTGTGCACACTTGTCCAGTAGTTCTGACAAGCGTCGGGTAATCTCTATAGTAATGATCTAAGTAAGGCTCCAATTTTAAGTCCCTAAAACAATAAGAGCACATAATTCAGAGATGACAGGGAGGTATTACAGCAATTCCCCCAAACGCCAGAGTTAGAAGGGTTTGTCAGCTGAACTTTTCAATTTGAAAAATTTACTGATGAGAACAAAGGTAATCAAACCTAGAGTCTCTTTATTCTACTTCTGGACTTTAAAGGCTCGACTTGACAAGTCAAACACTCTTTAGCCAGACAAACTGAGGACATAAAACCACTGAGGATACACCACAGCCTGGATTCTCGTTACTTATCAGCCCTGTGATCTGCAGCAAGTCATCTCCACAAACCTCAGCCATTTTCTTCTAAAAATGGGGAAACACCAGTTAACTCACTCTGAAGTTTTAAGTTTTATTAGATGACATATATAAAAAATACCTTATAAAATGTAAAATATGATACAAATGTTTCTTATTTCCAAGAGCCACAATTCAAGTGTGGAAATCATTTCATTACAAAAGGATTTTCATGATAGTAATGATCTGTCATAAGAGAAATTGACCATTAAAACTGCCTTGTCCCAAAAAAGAATTTCAAGACAGATCACAGAAATCAGGAAATATGTTATGATCTTAACTCAGAGGTTGACATTCTGATTCACATTCAACTTTCTTTATCACCAAGGGTCACAAACACCTATGTGTGACCTTTAGAATTCAGTGCCAAACACAGGTGCTGACAAGGCTCTGCATCACTAGAACAATATTACTGTGAATCCACTATGAGCCTGAAAGGAAGCAATGGCCACAAATGGTGATGACAAAGCACAGCAGAGCCCACAACTAGCCCACAACACTTGTGTCCTTGGAAACACACTCGGGCAGTTTTCATCACTAAATGGGGACATGATCCCTACTTGGTTTGAGAATTTATGTAGGCAAACTGGGATTCCGTGAACAGCAGGCACTATCTTGATGCAGGTATTATTAGAGCACCAGGTATTGTTCCAGAACCTCCACCACAAGCCAGTTATCTTGCCAACATTAAAGGCTCAGCAGGTCATCCCCACTGTTCACTACACTTCCGTGACTTGCCACTTCTTAGGATAAAACTGGCAACTCCAGCATGACCTGCAGGCCCTTTATTGATACCATCACTGAATAGCCCCACAGTTTACAGACGGGCTGGGTTTCTGAGAAGGCCAGCTTCAGAAATACATTTATAGGGCTCCAATATGACATTCACGGCCAAGTTTCACGGCCTGGAAATTTCCACTCCACAACAGTATTTACCTTGCCAACTGAACGAGCAGGTCAACAAGTGAGCGACCTCCTTCGCCCATCAGAGTATTCAGCTTGAGCTCCTCATAGACAAGGTGGAGAACAAAAAACACTGCAGGCATGTGGGAGAAGAGAAGCGTGGAGGAGTCCAGACTGAGGCTCTGTAATGAGTCCTCACCCTTCACCTGAGGAGCCTCCAAAGGACTCAGACATAGAGACCTGCTCAGAAGGTGAGACTCGGCACTCTGGTGATAGTCTGAATTTAGCAAATACTCCCAGTCCTGAGAAAGAGAAAGGACAGTAAGTTTAAACAATGCCTCCTTGTAATGTCATTCAAAAAGAAGACCACATTCACTCAAAACAATTCAAGTTTCATTTTCATATTAATTATAACTAAGAATATGAAAAAAAAGCATAATGCTGAAAAATAAGAACAACATAAAATAGCTAAGCAAATCCAGACACCAGCAATAGATACTAAGACAAGCCACGTTTACAACGCACGTGAAAACACAGAGTTAGGGTTGGGGGCAGTCAGAACACACACATTTGTCCATTAAGATCGCCATCTTATACAGGTGCAGTTCATGACACCTCAAAAAATATCATAGCAGTCACATCAAAGATGACTGACCACAGATCAGCATAACACCACAACAATAATGAAAAAGTGTAAAATACTGCAAATTTTACCAAAATGTGACAGAAACACAAAGTGAGCAAATGCTGTTGGAAAAAGAGCACCAACAGACATGCTCGATTTAGGGTTGCCACAAACCTTCAATTCTTACAGAAACATAGCATCTGTGAGGCACAGTAAGACAAGGTGTACCTGTACACACAAATCAGTAGGGACGCCAGGGAAACAGGAGACTAGTGACTATATTTACAAGTCAGTTTACGACAGCAAGAAATAATGATGCTTACCTCATCAGATCCCGTCTCAGAAGGCCTTGCCTTTTTGGGTGCGATGACTGGAGAAAGTGATCCTTCAAAGTCAAACTAGAAGATAACCCGAAAGGGAAGACAAAATCATATCAGCTCATCATTAAAGAATCCAGAAATCAGTTCCACCAATAATAGAAACCGAGGAAAGTGATCAAAACTCATTTTGTCCCCTGGAAGAACATGTATGAATACCTTTCTTCTAGGGTCGTGGTAAAGGTTAAATGAGATCATGCACGTAAAGCACCTGGAACACTGCCTGGGCACACAGGCACCACGGGGGTGTCCTCTCCCTCCCCTCCAACATCTGTGATGACAATGACCTTCAGTCCTTTAGAAGGACAAGGACCATGAATCAATATGCTGTGTCTCAAAGAATCTACCCAAAGGTAGCCCAATGCCAGAAGGAAGCAAACATCATCTAGAATCTGTCCACACTTGACAGTCTGGCAATTCTGTGGCAGAGACTTGGTAGATGCTCTCCAGAATCTGTGTTCTCTTCTCTCCCCTCAACACATAGCCAGTGGACATAGCCCCACCTCCCTCGGAGTCAGATGTGGCCTGTGACAGCATGACTCTGAAAGTGGATATACTTCCAGGACCAGCTCATGGGTACAACCCCCAAACATGTCCCTCTGGGCGCTCTTCCCTTGCCCCTCACCAGACAGAGCCGACACTAAAGGCAGTCTGTGAAGCCTCAGGTGGAGGCGGCAGATGCTCCTCAGTTTTGGTCCCTAATACCCGGATGGCCTGTTTACCTGCTAAATACTACCAAATGAGCAAGATACTTGTTTTTATCACATGTGAGCCATTAGATCTTTTGAGGACTTTCTAACAGTCAGCCTTCCTAACTAATAAAGTCACATAAAAGCCATCTCCAGAAATTCCCTCTGGTACAACCTATGCCACCTCTATTTCTCACTGCCAACTAATCAACCATAATTCTTTCTATAAATGGCAATGGCTATCTTCCTAGGCTGTACAAAATCTTACATGTATTTACTTATCAATTAATTTCATTCCCCTGAAAATTTATTTCTATATAAAAACTAAACATAGATAGCATTGAAATAATTTTTTAAACTGAATATTTAGATATAAAACTGAATGATTTTTTTAAATGGATCAAGAAAAATGATTTTCTTCTCAAGCATTCAAAGAAAACACAGCTCAACTCATGTGAAGTGAGTTATCAAAACACAAAAATGACAAGAGTAAAATCAACAGATGGCCTGAGCAATCTTACCTAAAATTTCAAAATACAGTACACACAAGGTCTACACGTTCACACAAAGTCTAAGTCCCACAGCCAGAAAGAATGTCCCTGCTAATGTCCACAGATTCTTCAGCCCTGGAGTTACAGCAAAGAACAACAGAAACTATCAGATGCAGATACCTCTTTTGGCACGTATGGACCTGCTTTGTTCTCATTACTTTAACATTTGCAGGTCATCCCCCCAGCTCTAAGCTCCGGTGGATCCCTGCCTTCCCGCGACAGTCAATCCCATGAGAAGAGCTGTCTGCCTTGCCTAACGCATATCTGAACAACCTGGCATCATGCCTAGCCCACAGCAGGGCTCAGTATCCACCTGGTGGAAATATCAGCATCCCCAAGGGCACAAGATGCCCACAGACACAACCATGCACAGAATGTGAAAGCCAGAGAGACACGTCACCAGGTTCAGAGCTCCCATTTAACACTACACTAGTAAACTACAGGAGGCCCAAACTCACAAAAGCAGTCATTGGCAGAAATGCTGTTATCCCTTCTCTCCACCCCATTATTTAAATGAGAACAAAAAAGAGGATAAATCTGGACAAAATGACACAAAAACAATCTGACAACGAGGACTGCTCCATCCAGAGCTTTGATTAGAAGGACAAGAGACAGCAAGAGCTTAGCTGTGGCATCCTATAAATAAATGTCTAAGAGACCTACCTGGCCTCAAAACCAAGTCCCTCTGGAGTTATCCTTTAGGACTGTCACACAATAAACAAGTCAGACTGCCACACTTTTCCTTACAAAAGAAATCAGGTGGGTGCTCTGTTCTCTCACATCATGGAAGCATGAGGGGGCAATGGCTGCAGCCCAGAGAATGGGGCACAAAGACCTGCACTCATCACCAAGTCCTACAGGACAGTCACACACAAAACTACAAAAGCTGGAGTGGACTTGATTTTTCTCAAAGAAACTTGCAGGGGGCAACTCTTTCATACACTACAACAGACACGAACTCCTAAATGCATCTCATTCCGATGGAAAGGGCATCCATCCTACAGGTGTTCATCCTACAGACTTCCACCAAGCATCCCCAGCGCCAGGCACTGCTGGGGGTCCTGCACCCACACCCCTCCCACACAGGACTAACACCCCAATGGACAGACAGAAGGGAGACACAAACAAAATGAGTGAGTAAAATATGCTACTATAGTTAATTTAGTGCTAAGAGAAAAATAAAACGTGAAGGGGCTAAAAAGTATGGGGATGCTTTTACACAGAATGGATAGGACAGCCTGCTCTGAGAAGACATGTGAAAACGACCAAGGCCTCTGGCCTTTACTCGGAGCAAGATGGAAAGGTACTGGAGGGTCCTGAGTAGGAATGACTGATATGACCTGACTTTATCCAACAAGGTTATTTTGGCTGCTGGACTGAGAAGAGACTGAAACATAGGCAAGAACATAGAAAGCAAGTTGAAAATTAACAACTATAAATGACCAATGAGAATTTGGAAAAACCATTCCCATTTACTTACACAGAAACAGTAAAATCTCTCACTGAGTTGGCAATGGTTCACCACAACTCCAACCACCAACATGGTGGAACAAGGCCATTGAGACGTTGACTAGACAGCTCTCCAAATGCCATCTTACCTAGTGACCCCTCTTTTAAAGGTCAGATCTTGGGAAATGACTAGAGATATAAAGACTTGTGTAAAAGAATGTTTGCAAAGTAATCTCAGTAAGAAAAAACAATGGATTCAACAATGTTCAATTATTAGCTATTGGTCAGTGATAACACCACATGGAAGCCTTTTCTGGGGATGATGAAAAGAGGGGTTTTATTTGAAGAATTTCTACAGATACAGGAAAGTTCTAGTGATATGATGTGTATCTATGAGGCAATACGTAAAAGTAAATGTTTAGAGTAGTCAACTCTAAGAACTACTATTTTCCTCTTTTGAATTCCTCCATTTTCAACATGTTCCTCAGTAAACATATATTCTTCTATTGTGAAGAAAAACACATAGTTTTTAAAATGAATTTGTTGAGTCAAACCTAAACAGCATAGACAGATACAGCTGCGTTCCCTGGATGGAGGAGTGAATCCTGCAGTGACCCAGACCAAAGTGTCCTGGCAGTGATCTCCAGAGTCTGGAGGAGACCACCACCAGGAAGGCACACTCCCGCTGATGCTCTATATCTGGCAGTTAAGGGCCTGTGAGACAGTGGCTGAAGCAGGGGGTGGGGACACAGCTCTCATCACAACAGAGCAGAGACTCAGGCTAAAGCACGCTCTGTCCTCAGATCAAGTCTCCTCAGATCAAACCTCCCTGACAGACCAAGCAATGTATGCGCAGAGATTGGAGCTAAAGAAAGAGCACTGAGCCAGGAGTCAGGAGTCACAGTCTAGGCCTGGTTTTGAGCAAATCTGCAGTCCGTGACTCTGTGTGATTCTGTTTCTTCATCTATTTCTGCGAATCCTAGCATGACTAGCAGTTGTTTTATAAAAATTAAATAAAAAATAGCAGCCAAATGTGCTTTGCCACATTATAAAAATGCAGTAATTATAATTACTAGTAAAATGTTATTAAATATTAACAGACATTTGATTTGCAACATACACATTCAATAAGGTTGACTCAGGTGCGTCCATCTGCTCTACACTCTGAACACTGTATTACCCATATGCAAACATCATACTGATAACAACAGTATGACTCAGGAAGAAAAATAACTGTCTGTACTTACATTTCTTGTCCACGCTAAGCGGTCTGTGTTATAACCCATCATGTTCATGAGACAAATCACAAATAAATTCCACTCTGAGTGATAGCTGGGGCTGCCTGGAGCACTGTGGACACTGTACCACTTGACGAGCATCTGAACAGCTATTTCTTTGGGCAGGATAAACTTAATGGCTTGCAAACACGTTTGTACTGTTAAAAGCAAAGATTAATTTTAGTATGCTTCCCAGGCAAACATTTCTCTTCCCCTTATGAAAGTTTTTAAACTACTGTGAAAGCAGGTCTACCACTGAAGAACCAATGTGACGCCACGCTACCCAGCTCTTCACTGGGGCTCATCCTGACTGCCATAGCCCACAGCGTTCACAGGTCTCAGGGCAGCTCTTCAGTCATCAGTTTCAGATCAGAAATATGGTGACCAAATACTTTACTTCATTTGAGATAGAATGAGACTAACAGCCACTGTCCCAGCCATTAATATCTCCCCATAACAGTATAAATATTCTTAGCTTGGACAGTAAATTAAAGGTAATTCTACCAAACACACAAATTCTACCTGAGTAGATTCACATGAAATCCCACTTAAGCACTTCACCACCTACACCGCAGCTCATGGATGCACCCTCAGGAAGCGTGGCAAGTTTGCCTGTCAACTGAAGTTTTACCACTCCTAGTCACTTGCCAGCATGCAGTATCTGAAACATTTTCCAGGATCCGTCTTAAACAGACCAGTCATCACCATGTCTCTCTCAATAACCTGGTGTCCTTAGTATGAGTGTCAGTTATAGTGCAACCCTGTTCTCCGGGGCAGCAAAGGCTGCTGCTGGGAAGAGCCCAAGTCTGCTCTTAGTCACTCTACATAGATGCGTTTCCTATTTTCCAAATATTCTCCTCCACTCTTCTTATTGGATCCTTCTCCCTTCCCACTGTCACTGTCACCAGGCCCATCCTCAGTTGGATATCCCTTCTCCCAACCATTTGATACATGTGCACATACAGCAAAGACTGGAATCACATGAAATAAATGTCAGAAAACCAAATAAACAAGTCTGTCCTGGCTTCATCCAAAACAAGTGTAAGCCAGATACTGCCTGAGAGCTGAGAGCACTTCATGAATAAAGCACAAAAACTTATATGCCTGAACTATGTGACTTCCACTTGGCTGTCAGAGAGTAGGTACATAGCTTTGCCATTACTGGCTAATTACCAAGCAGAAAAGCAAGGTCTCTCTATACAAACTCAATATTGTGTACTCTACCAATGAATGATTATTTCCTACAATGCAAAATTCATTCTAATCTACTTACCAAATTCCAGAAATTACACCATCTGCCAAGGCTTTACTTTGGCAGTTAGGTTTGGAAACTAATTGTTGCCACACATGTTCTTAAAACATACAGGTATTCTTTTCTTAACTGCTGTTTATTGGCAAATCCTTTCAATTCTAGTTTTTACTATTTTACATTCTGAAATATTCTCCACCTAGTATTTTCCAAACTGATTTCAAAACAATTCAAGCAGGCTCTAACTTTACTAAAACACTTTCAACTGTATTTTTACTATCATAATTTTATTAAATTAAGGCAACTATGTGCATTTCTCAATTGATTTAACAATTGAGATTTATTTTAGGATTAAAACCACCAAATAGCCAAAACTTTTTTAGCTGCTTAGGTGTCGTCCTTGTTTCTCAGATTTGCCTGGAAGAGGCATGTGCACATGCTGCAACCTCACTGCATGGCACCTTCAACATTAAGACAAACCAAAGAAGCAGAACTAGCACATCTGTCAAGTGCACGTCCAGCCTTAACTGCAGTACACGTGGCAGGGACATTGCAGAACACTCCCCAGCTCTTTACAGCCTCTCTGCAAAGTGAAAAAATCCATCTCACTGCTTCAAAAACAGCAAAACTTTTAAAACCCCAATTACTAAGATAAATCAGCAATGTCCAAATCTTACAACTCAGAGATCACACCAAGTAAGGTCTGCTCAACCATACCTAATTCAGAGGTGGCGATTTCAGGAAGAGTGATCCTAACCATGGTGCCATTACTCAGCTCCTAGGAGAAGGAAACAGAGAGCCATAAGCGATTTGTGCATCTAAGTCTCTGGGTGCTTTAAAAGCAGCCGATGCTTTACAACATGGCTTCCTATCAAAGCAAAACCCTAAAATAAATCAAAACAAAACTTTTCAAAAAAAACTGAATACATCCAAATTTCAGAAACTGAAAATGTACATATTTACAAAAATTCTTGTTTCTAATAGTGTCTAATTTTCATACACTGAATCATCATCACCAAAAAAAGACACTAACATTTAATGAAAAGACAAAAATCTTGTCAACATAAAATTCAACTAATTAAGCTCTGTTTTCAATAAATTTTTAATATAGTGACTTAAAAAAAAAGTTAAGCAAACTTATGCCTAAGACAAATAGTGCAAAAACTGACACACTACAAGAAATTTTAGAAGTCATGGGAAATGTTCGCTTTCATTTTTCAGACAAAATTCTGTATTCTCACAATTTTTAAATGACAATCATATTTCTTAGAAAGCTACCTCTTCTCCCTAATGAAAAGCAAATGCACTTACGAGAGTCACTCTGTTGCGGACGGGGTCTCTAACAGAGTGGATGTAGGTCCCAAGCTGTTGGAAGGTGCAATCCTCATTATAGAGAGAATCATGGAGTTTTGAAGAATCCCTTAGTTCTGGAACCGGAGACAATAAAACAGCCTAAAAAAGTCATAAATACAACACACATGAAGGAGTTTTGAGAAATGGAGAAAATCTTATTCCTTTTTTGCATATCATCTACCAACTGTACATATGATTTATTCTCATGCTGCTCTAGGTACAATGATGAGGAATGGGGCTAGACTGAGAGCGTGAAGAAGGCTGCTCCACTCTGGCCATGACACAGGCCAGAGCTATGAAATATAGTGATAGGAAAGCAAGGCAGACATGACAGGACAGGGTTCGTCCCAAGACCTGGAGAGAAGGGAGGAAAACAAAAAAGCAAGAGACTAAGACGGCACCTTGGGATACTTCCCCTATAGGCAAATGTTCTAGAAATGGAAGAACTTTTTTTTCTTCAATCGTAGATATGCATACAAAAATTATAAATGGTCTTAGTTGCTAATTACATGCAGATGCTGCCTATTTTAAATCTAGTTCTGACCACCAACCTCCCTGTACTCCCTGTAATTCAACTGACAGAACATGTCTGAGTGAATACCTCACCAACTTTGAGTGCCGACACAGCATCACATGGATCTATCACTCTCCAGCATCTACTCCAACAGTTGCCCAAAAATGAGCCCCCACCCCTGGGTCCCAGATCTAAGTCTGGCTACACAACCCCCTAGAGGTAGCAAAGCCATCGTCCAGTGTATCAGACTGGGCTATGACTTGATGACCACCTTAAAGACGGCAACTGTTCCTTGACTGACATCATTCCAAGAAAGCTGGGAACCATTTCACATTTTAAGAAATTCTCCCCAGTCACACAGAACTGACATTACTTCAGCACCCCTCCAACAGTGCTGCAAACATCTGGCTTAGATGGAAAAAGCACAACACTGCTTTGTTTAAAAAATAAAGTCAGGGACTAGACATTACCTAATGCAAGTGCCAGCACCAAACTCACTCTGAACTGCCCCTAAGCACCTGCAATCAGATGTTTAAAATACAGACTGCTTCTCCCTAACTTGCTAAGCATGGGGAAGCACCCAGGTGGCTCAGAGAGCCCTGAGCATCCTTCTCTAGCACCTCACCCAACACAGCAAAAATCCAACTAGCTGCCCAAAGCTGTCACCTCCCCTCTCTTCAGTCTTCTCATGATACTCCCCTCTTTTCCAGGACATTGCCTGGGCTCAGGGCCTTTTTGCACCTCTGAAATTAACACAGACACCACCACTTGGGATCTGATCAGTCTATCTTCAACCTCAAGGTAAACTTACTTAAACACAGACACTAACACTCATAATTCCATCTTCATGAACCTATAATGCTCCTATGATAGTGTTCAGAGCAAAAACCACTTTTTTCATCCTCTTCTTTGAAGAGCACATCAGTAAAGCGCAAATCTCAGCTTCTCCTCTTATCACTGTGGGACTCTAGACAAGTACCATCCCTATACCCCTGTGTATCCATCTGTAAAACGAGGTCAACAGTTCCCCAATCACCCTGGGAATGAGATGAGCCCATGGTTTGGCCACATCGGCCCATCAGGATATACCTTCCTAGCAGTGACTCTCCCAGGAACTTTCTGGTCATCATTCGAAAGCCTTGATAGTCTCCCTTAAAATATAATTCCCTATGCAGATACTGCATCTGTTCCACCCAAGCAAACAGTGGGATGCCTGCCACCCCACGATGGAGAGGCCTCATTCTCACCACTGTAGCACCACCCAAAGTACCTTACACAATACACGGGAAGTCAATGTGTGTTTACTGAATCATTTGCATTTGAAAACATTTCTATTCTACAAGTGTTAGCTAAACTTCTAATTCTGTCATTTTTTAAAAAATAAAAAAAATTAACCATGAAAGAGAACTAACATCTGACCAAACTTCTTTAAACACTATTAGTTTTTGGCAACACCCAGTTCATTTCTCACCTCATCCAAGGATCCAAGCAGCTTACTCAGAGGCTCAGGGGTACTGATGCTGTCTAGCGGGGTGCTGGGCCGAGGTACCACACGGGACGCTGTCAGGGAAGGGGCTGGCAGGCCGGGGATAAAAACTTTTCCCACCTTTAAGCAATAAAGAGATGTGAAAAAAAATACTGGCTTTAATGAATTCTATTCTTTAATAACATGTTATGGCACGTAAGCATATATTTCTTTTAATATTTCAAATTTTATACTTTCTAAACACGGCCAAAAAAGAGAATTAAAATTTTAGGAATGTCATTAAATTCCACCATCCAACTACAAAAATCTTGGTATAATTTTTCTTGATCTGATTCCTTATCTTCATCACTGAGAATTCTTTTTGCAAGAAAGGAGGGGAATGCCAACACAGTCAAGACATTATACCAATTTGTATACAACATGACTCTGTCCATCTGACTGGTGCTAAAGACAGCAGGGACACTGAGCTGTCAGGCTATATGCAGCCACCTGGGAACCAAACCCCAGGCAGAAAGAGAACACCAATCCCTCTCAAGGGCTGAGAACTGAAGCTGAGTGATGCACAAGAAATTACATGCAACCTAACTCAAATTGTGCTCGGTAGCCCACACTCTTCCCTCATAAACTCTCAAATACCTCTTCCTCAAAAAAGAACTTCACATGAACTAAATTTTTCACTGACCTTAAAAGGATGAGTTGACAATTCATACTAACTACCCCTTATTTTAGCTTTCTGTAAGGTTCTCAAGAAGACACAACAGAAATTTATATCTATACGGGCTGAAAACTCTTGGTAATACTAAAAGGAAATACTCAGAACTAAAGAGATATGTTAACAATATACATAATTACCTCAGGAAACTCCCCCAAAGCTAATAAAATTTAAAAATTGCCCAAATAAAATCCTTAGGAATAAAAACAACGACAATGAGAACTAGTGTATATAAAAAGCTTTTAAAAAGCTATCAGAGACCTCCAGGTAATGAAATCCTGGAGCAAACACATTCCATGCTATCCCTTCCACTACTTGCCACAACAAAAAACTCTGAAGGAAATTTTCAAGACAGAGGGCTCCGTGAGGCCAGGAAGAAACATGACCGGCTAGGGACCCAAGGAGAAGTGCCCAAGGTAATCTCCTTACATAACCAGGTCTTGGGCGCTCCAAGTGTCTGCTGCCCAGAAATGCCCGCAGGCACAGACCAAAAAAAGCCCCACAAAAACCTTGCTCCTTCTGGCCTAGGTGTTGGGGAAGGGGTGACAAGCAGAACAGACTCTTCAACAACCTGCCCACTACAGCAAACATGACGAAAAAAGCATGGCCCTCTGGGGCCTCCATCCCCTTCAAGAGTTGTGCTCTGGGGGCTACATCCCACCCCCAACAGAGACTGTGGGCCAGACCGATCTCATAGGCTAGCTCCACAGTAACTGAGATGGCACCTCCTACCTCATCAGGCACCTGAGCTGCAGGGACAGATCCCTGCTCCCAGCACCCCAAGGCTGCCCCTCCTCCTCCAGTGGCGGCAGCCCCTGTGCAGGGGGAACACTGGCTTCACTTCTGCCTTGCCCTAAGGCAGCCCACTTCTCCCCTCCTCTCCTGCACTGCAGTCCATCCCCAGCAAGCAGTAACAAGGCAGCCACCACACTTAGGAATGAAATAGAGATTTTCTACACTACAGGCCAGGAATCAGGGAGAGGCTGCAAACTGGTACAACCCACACTGGCCAAGCTGAATCTGTGCACACTCTGAAGCCTAGAGGCCATGCATAAGGATTGTTTTAAAGTGTCGTTTATTAGGAAAAACGGCAGATACAACACAAACAACCTCAGAGACTAGTGAAATGGGAAAAAGAGTTTGGGTATAATTCTACAGCTGGTTACTATGTAACAGTGAATGAGGAAACAGCAGCTACACATGGACACAGATAAATCTAAAAAATAGTATAAAGTTGAACAACTAAGGAGGCAGTCCTGGAAAAGCAAAGGACTATTTACTACTTACCCGAACCACGCCTGTGTACAGCACCAGGTTGCCACTGCTTTCCAGGACTATCATGGTGTCTAACTTCTAAAAAAGGACACAAATTATATTTCCAATCTGTACAAGTTACAAAGAAATCGTTTTCAACTTCTCAAGAAATGTGCCTGTTACCTCCACTGGCGCCGCATCCTTTGCCTGCAGGTTGGTGATGGAGCCGAAGATGAGCTGGGTCTTATCATTACTCTCTTGAAACTTCACACAGCTACACACCCAAGCAAAACACACACTATTGACACGTGTGACACTTGTAACAAGGGCATTACCCTGACTGGAAAAGTCAGTCTCAAAATCACATACTGTGGGATCCACTCACATAACATTTCAAATGACAAAATTAGAGAGAACGATCAGTAGCTGTGAGGGGTTAAGAATGGGTGAGTTCGTGTGACGTAGGTGACTAGAAAGGAGTAGCATGAGGGAGGTCCTTGAGGTGATTAGAAGTTATATGCCTTGACTATTGTGCCTGTTCAAGCCTACACACATGAGCGAATTTCCTGGAACCATGAACACACACATACACAAGTCCACGAAAGACAGATGAAGCCTGAGCAAGGTCTGTGGGCTGCACTGCTGCCAACATCCTTGTTTGCATCATGTACTGAAGTTATAAGATGTTGCCTCCAGGGCAAAAAGAGTGTGGGTACACAAGACCTGCAACTTCCTGTGATTTATAATTATCTTAAAATAAAAAGATAAATAAATGGGCAAAGATATGAATATACATTTCACCTAAGAAGATATAGCAATGGCCAATAAGCACATAAGATGCTCAACATAAGTCATCAAGAAATGTGAATTAAAGCCAGTTCACACTCACTAGAATGGCTACAATCAGAGAGACTGATGATGTGCAATCATGTTAAGGATGAAGAACCCAGAACCCCCAAACATGGCTGGTGGGAATGCACATGAAATCATATACACAGAATGTCTGGCAAGTCCTTAAAAAGTTAAAAATGAATTTAACATTTGACCCAACAATTCCACTCCTAGATATCTACCCAAAAAAAAAAAAAAAAGAACTCATATATGTCCACACAAAGACTTTGACTCCAGTGTTCACAGCACCATAATGCATGATGGTCGAAAAGTGAGAACAGACAGAAGGGCCATAAACCAAATGTGCTGCACCTATGTGACAGACAACAGCACGCACAGGAGACAAAGCCTCCACACGTCCCTGGTGGGCCCTAAAAACCATTATGATTAGTGAAAGAGGTGAAACATAAAAAGCTACATTCTGTATGATTCTATAAAATGCCCAGAAAGGCAAATCCACAGAGGCTGGAAGCCTACAGAGTAGCTGCCTACGGCTGGGTATGGGAACAGTGGCTGCCTGAGAATCAAGCACAAGTGTCTTTAGGGTGGCAGAAATCTTTTAAGACTGGATTGTGGTGATGGCTGCATAACTCCATATATTTCCAAGAATCATTTAATTGTACACTTAAACATATCTATTTTACAGTATATAAATTATTTCAATAAAGCTATGAAGGGAGGGAAAGAGAGCATGCAGCCAAAAGTTTTTCCACACAGAACTAACAGGAACACACACTTACCGTAACTGGAGCTGGGACTCTACTAAGAAGCACAAGAACTTCTGCCCACATAGGTCAGATGTAATAAACACTTTGGAGGCCTGTGAATTTTTCTCTCTGCAATAAATGCATCAATATGGTAACCATCAACAGCAGTTCAAAAACCTACCATGGCAACTCTTAGAAGGCTTTGAAATGATCTGCAAGACATAAAAACTGCATGGACCAGCAATAACCCTGAAGACCCTAAACACTCCTAAGGTGATCATGATCTGAGATTCCTTTCAGCTCTTTGATTCTGAGTTTAGTCCACAACTTTCTGGATGAAAATCATAATAGTCTTAATCATTACCAGTGGACTCTTTACTTCCGCATTATGCAAGTTACCCACAGCTAAAGCACTACAGACTTGAATTCCTACCCATTCCAGGGTCTATGGGCTCAGCCGCTTTTAGACATGTCCTCTCCTGTTTCCAAGCTCCGCTCTCACCCAGCCTGTTTCCTCACTCCTTTAAACCACTTCTCTCATGCCCTGAATGGGGCAGAAGACCAAAACTCTACAAAACAGGGATCTGCAATACTTGCCAGTAAGCTACTTAAAGACGTGTTATGTTTAAGAGCAGAATGTGTTTATTTTATACCTGAGGACCGAAAACAGAGAAGTCACTTCAACTCTGCATCCCATCCTTCCTTTCCTCCAAGGACCCATCCCCTCCTCCATCTAAGGAAGCACATTCACCTTCTGTTCCACAGAGAACAGGAGGCTGTAAGGCAGGCTCCCACCCCCTCTGTACCATAACCCTCTCCCCAGGCTACTCTCTCCACTTGTGCTCCTAACTGGGTCCTTGTCCACTGTCACACCTCATCCCTGTACTCCCAGTGCCATCCTGTGGCCTACTCTCTCAAATTAAGATCAAAGTCTTGAAACGTGAACATGGACTGAACATTAAATGATATGGATTTAGTGTTAACTGGCTAAGTGTAAAAATGGTATTGCAGTTGGGTAAAAAAAAGTCCTTACATTTTAGAGATACAACTGAGATATTTCAGTCACAAAGGTGAATTTCCTTTAAACAGTTCAGCAAAACCTCTCCCTAAACCAAAGACTCGGTCTGGCTCACCACGAACCCCACCCCCAAAGGCAAAGCCCTTCAGACCATCTGTGCAACTAGGCTCCCCTCCCCAGCCCCACACCCCACAGGTCACCAGGGAGCCCACTGCCCTACAGGCTCCACCTCTCGGCACCCACTCTTGGTGCCACACCTCTCGAGCACTGGCATTACTGGCACTTTCCTTCAGAAAGACTGCCTTCCTGTACTTCATGACATTGACTCCTGCCACATCACCCACCTGACCTCTCTTGCTTTGCCTCTCTGCAGCAGCTTTGTCTCATCACTTTTCACCCCCAAAAATGGGACAGTTCCAAGACTTGAGACTCTAGCGCTCTTCTGATTCTACACCACCAGGTTTTCACTATGTGGATAGAGGTCACCGACCCCCTCAGAAAGAGACAGATGTGAAAACTCTCCTGAGGGAAAGGCCTGCACACAACACCCAACACACAACACACACACACGATGAGGCAGGGCTCCTGAGGGCTAGCAGATGTTCTGCGGCCACAGGCTCTTCCACAACTCCCCAGGAACCTGACCCCAGGAACTGAGCTCTCTTGCCTCCAACACCACTGTCAGAGTTTACACACACATATGAAGCACCTTCTCACAGCTGTCATCAAGTGGAGCAGCCCTAGAGGCATCTCCATCTTTCAGCCTTTTCTCTTCCCCATGGCACAAGCAGGTGGGTGCATCTGTAGTTCCCTGAACACGACATGCACTCACACTTCTCAGTTTCTGCTCTGCTGCCCTGTCTGCCCTACTGTCCCTTCTCCACTTCTCCACCTACCAAATATCCATCTTTCCAAAGCCCCACCAGTAGAACACGCAGTGTCTCCTGTCACTGGTCCCCTGTGACTCTTTTGAGAATAGGGACAGTGACCAATTTGCCTGCTAACCTACAGGCACTAGCACACTCACTGGGATTGGCTGAATAAATGAATGAACGAATAAATAAAGGGAACATATAAGGAGAAAGATCTCAAAGATCAGAGACCTAAACTAACACAGGGGCCGTATTATGATATATCTATGTGTTTTTCTAAGTATTAAGAACTAAAGAATCTAAAAGGAAGGTTAAGCAAAATACCAAGTATTTTCTAAAACTTTAGCAACATTTTTCTTTTAATATAAAAATATACAGTCCAAACCTCATACTGGTAATTGCTTCTGTCCATACATGGTCAATACACAGTTCAGGAACAATCGGCTCGGTTTCTGGTGCAAGGAAAGAGCCATTTGAATGGCTATTTGGAGACTGAGAAATGCTGTGTCTTCTTGGAGACTGACTGTGGCTTGAAAGGTTGAACCTTTGCACCCCTGAGAAAGAGTGCACTCCTGAGGCAGGAGAATGAGCACGGCTACAAAGTAAACAGAGGAGAGACGGTGTCACAATCAACACTACAGGCTGCTGTCACACACAGTCCAATAGCACTTTCCCAATTCTGTGCATTCATGGCATAGTCCCAGTCAGAAAAATAAGTTTTTAAAAAAGAAATTGCTACTTAAATGGCTTGTGTGAATGTGTTTTACTATAATCTAAAGATTTAGAATTCTTATTAGAATTCATTCTTTTAGAGCTGCAAATTAGTTAATTTTCTGCCTCAGAAAATGAATTGTTTATATTATTCAAAAAAGTCTGAACTCTGTTCCTGTACATTTGGACACATGCATAGCAATGAAACTATGTCCTATATAAAAAGATAGGTAGATATCTAGGTAGACAGACAGATGACAGAGATAGACGATAGATGACAGATGATAAACAGATGACAGGGACAGATGATAGATAACAGACAGATGACAGAAACAGATGGTAAATAAAAACAAAAGAAAAGCTAATGCAAATTAAAACAAAATACCAAAGTATTTTTGCAATCAATATTCATCAAACTGCTGCCACTCAGTGGTAGAAATGAGGTAACCAGTCTGACAAGCACAGGCAGCCTCCAAATGTGACTGTCATTGAATGAGGTGACACAGTGGACCTCAAAGTCTCAGTAGCAGTAACACAGCTGGAATATTGGCTGTCTTCCCTAAACACTACCCAGAGCTAGCAACAGAAACTGTTAAGTCCCTCAAAGCCAAAAGAAAGTCTGGAAAAGAAGGTATCTTTTTCTTACACTATCTTGGTAAAACAAGGACACACTCTACACCCAAGTCCCACCTCAGAGCTGCCATGTTGGAGATGGAAGGAGACCGAGAGTACAGACTGGGCGATGAAGTGGAGCGGCTCTGACTGTGGACTGAGGAGTAATTCTGGAAAGGTGAGCCCACGGGGGAGTCTCCTTTGGAAAGGCTTCTGAGGTGAGCTGTGAGGGAGCTACTTGTGGCCGCATTCTGGGGGGTACCCCCCTGTTCAGAGAACTTTAAGACAACGTTCTCTTCCTTACGTCAAAATGATAAGGAAAAAAAAAAGATAATCATCAGATGAAAAGAGTAATTTCCTTGCGAGAACTCAGGGTAGATTCAAGTTATTAAAGGTCCAATCTTTCTTTTTTCCTAAGTAGCTCCATGTACCTCACTAACAATTCCTCCAGAGGCACATGGAGGTTTTCAGTACTATCCGGCCCTTGTCCTCACCTCTGTTTTTACTCTCCGGAGAACCCACACAGAATGTAGACTCTGAACAGTGTCGTAGGTCATTACAATGGAGGGGTCCGTGTTGAGAAAAACTATTTTCATCGCATGATCTACAACATATTGCACCCGTGATGAACCGAAAAGGCCTTTAAGATAAAATAGAAATAACCAAGTTTTGAACAATGGACTTTACAACACTGTTCTTTATCAAAAAGACTTTTTGCAATCCCTAAAGACAGAGACAAACCAAGCCAATTAAGTCACAAAAATCCATTAATATATTAATTAACCTTGAATTTTAATAAATTTCCTTTGGGCATTGACTTCCTTAGAATACATTAAAGATAGAGTGTTACCAGTTTCAGTCTCACATACGTGTGATTAAATGGTGAAGATTTGTGCTGAGTCACATTAAATTCATCAGCCAGAGGTAAAAGGTCCACGACTCCTTCAATAACCACCTTATAAACTCCAATCAACTATTCTGCCAAGCTGTTACTGGTTCTATACGAAATCTGTCCTCTATAATAACAATTCAAAGAGTGCTAAAACAATTTATGTTTCAGCTTTACCGATTACACATGCAAACATGCAAAATAGAATTTTCCTAATAAGTTTGGTTCTTACTTCTATAGTACCATGAATTAATTTCTGTCCTTATTTGACAGCTTCCCAAATGCTTCCATCTCAGTTAAAATATTAGATAATAAAAACATATACATATTTTATGAAAATAAATACTTTATAAAACAATAAATAAAAATTACTCATAACCCCACCATCTCAAAATATCCACTATTACTATATTAGGGAGTGTTCCAGTTTTTCTCCTATACATAGACATATATTTCGAATGTTTTTACAAATTAATATTTAGTTTTATATCCAAATTAACATTATGTATAAGCAATTCCTGAGGTCTCTAAATATTATTCAAAAACATGATCAATAATGGCTGCACATGATTCAATCCAAGGTTCTAAAATGTTTATTTAGGTTGTAATTGTTACCAATAAATACAGAATTATCAACAAACTTCTGTAAAGGACCAGAGTAACTAGTTCAGGCTTTGCAGACCACATACTAACTCTGTAGTATAAATCTTTTTGTTTTTTCCTATGAACCTTTAAAAAGGTAAAAACGGTTCTTAACTCTTAAGCCTTACAAAAGCAAGCAGTTAGGCAGACGTAGCCTGCAGGATGCAGCTGTCAAGCCCTGGTACAGAAAATAAAAACCTCAGTGTTATTTCAGAATATGTACTAGGGATAAAGTCCTAAAAGTAATATTTGTCAAAAAGTATGAATATTTTTTGACCTTTCAAGTCCTTATTATTTATAATTACCATGACACTGAAAAATTTAACAATCATCTAGAAATACCTGTCAAAAATATTAATAGTTCTGAGCCCCAGCAAATGATGTCTTTATGAGCAGGGAAAATAAAATATTAAAATATTCACACAGTACAGGCCTAAAATCTGTATTTTCTCCTTCAAAGAAATCTTTTTTAATTCACCTACGTATCATTCATTTACTTATTAATTACTGAGGAACAGAGCCCAGAGTCACCTACAGGTAGGTCAGCAAATCTACTAGCCATCCTGTTCAACTCAGGCTCTATTTTTAGGGAAAGGATAACTATTAAAACAACTAAAAACATGGTATTCAAGAAGTTCTTGCTTTAATAAAAGTTATTTTCAAAGTAGTTATTTTTGTAAAATGCTTAATTATATTATTTTTATAATACGAGTCAAATTTTCTTCATTCTCCCCCCCAAATTCAAAAATATGAATTTATAAAAAGACACTTACTTCCTGATTTACACACAAGTGGGGTTATTTCATCCAGTGGATGCAGCATGCTGAACATGGTGGGTAAAGGTTCTCTGATAATAAACAAACAATCAAATCATCAACACGAGATGACTCCATTTGTACAAAAACTTTACACCTGCCTTGCAAAAAAATCTTCTCCACGTTATGCAAGCAACTAGAAACCTGCCATCTCTAAAAGCAACCCTCTCAGCTTTTACATTGTGTTTTTCACAGTATCTTCTATTTCCTTCCTAGACAGCTCTCTTCTTATGCAGGGTAATTCTCCACATACTCACACACAGCCCAGGGCTAGCTACAAACAGCATTCATCACCAACGGGGTAATGGGCATAAGGCAATCCGGTTCGTCTTCTAACCTCTCAGGAGTATGTCTTTCGCAGCTAAGAAGGAATTTTGTCTCCCACACAAACATATGAAGGAGTGCACTTATAAAAGCGGGGAGGATGTATCTTTAATAAAAAGGCTATATGTTTTTAAGGAGTGGTTGAAAAAAGAAGAGGAAAAACCAGGCCTTCTATGTAAACACTAAAAGAGATCAATATTTCTAAGTCATTTTTTAAAAACATCACATCCACTACTTGCCCCCACTGTGATGGGGTACTGTATGTCCCTGCCCATCATGACAGGAGCTCACTACTGGCTCGGGACACAGGTAAACACACTCTGATGAGCACCTATAGTTTCTGGCACACCTAACATGTCCTGAGCCCTGTGACAAAGATTATGTACATTAGCTAACTTAAACCTGCACTCTAAGAGGTAAATGGTAGCATTTCTATAACAAATATGGAAATGGAAGGTAAAAAGATGGCAGAGCTGAGAAGTCAGTCTTTTTATCTTTAGGCCATGGGTTTGTTCTGTTAGGTGACTCAGTACCACTTGAGAACTCACAACAGCGAAAAGAGAGAAAATGGCATAGATCTGTGTTGTTACCATGGAAATTATCATCATCCCAAAGTCTCAGGTAAACAATTTCACCTCAGAACCCACACAGAGAAGCCCAAGTAACAAAGTTCTGAACTGAGTAAACTCAGTACCTGGGCGGGCCGGGAGGTGCCTCGTGTGCAGAAGTGCTCCGTTCGAACAACAGTCCATACTTAGTAGGCCAGACACCGGCAACCTGCCAGGTAAAGGCGGGCAGACAGGTAAAGGTAGTGCTCTCTGGGACGTGTGTTTAGGAACATCAGAGAACATGAGATGTCCTTCTAATTCAGTTAAGAGCTTCACAAAAAAATGTGATCACTGACTAATATTTTTAAAAAGGAACTCTAACGAGCAAGTCTCAGTCAAAATCAACTCTAAGGAAGAGTTCGATCTGAGATTCCTTCCAGGGCCTAATATCAACACCAAAGTGACAAAGTGATACAACTTTAACCTCAGCACTTGACAGGAAAAAGATGAAGAGAAACAAGAAAAAGACTAATATTGTCACATGCTTTAATATAACTAAAATGACTTCCTATCTGTCACTTAAACTTTGGGGAAAAAACTCTCAGAAAAGACTTTACAATTCACTTCATTAAATTATTTTTTATGCAAAGATTGAAAATTGATAAGCCACAAAAGCTGCTAAATTTTGAGTAAAAATAATATTACTGATTACTATAAGACATAAGAGTAGCAATACTTCTGAAATCAATTAATTCAAGAATATTCCCAAGCAAACACAAAAACATGGAAACATTCAAGTTTACCTGAAAAGGTAAAGAAGCTATGTAATCCTTTCCTCCTATGCTGTGCATGTTAATACATGAACTTTGCAATATACATATGCATTTCTCTACTTCATCACTACCTGAAAGAAAGGGTACAACCAGAGGTATGTTTTTGTTTCAAAAACACCCCAACAATCACAATTTACAATTCTCAACAGCACAAATTCTTCAAAGAACAATAAAAAAATGCTTAGGCTAACCCACCATTATTAGGAGCTACTAATTTTGAATGAGAAAAAACAATGATATATGTTTAGAATCATAAAATGCAGTAAAATTAAAAAGAAACTTACTGTAGGCTTTTTCAGACTTATCCTGTGATATAATGAAGTCACACCACAATGCCTAAAATTAAAACAAAAACAAAATTGTATCTAAATAATAACTCATTGACTAATGGCATCTAAATAATAGTTATGACATCTATACAACCGTCTCTCCTTGTCAACTCGACACACACCATAGGAACAAAAAAGAGTAAAATAAAATAAAGTTAGAATAATAATGATAAATAGTATAAGGAATGATAAACTGCAGGTAAATTTTATGAAAAGAGAAAGGAAGACAAAAATCAAATAATCAACTAGGTAGAACCCCTGCAGCAAAAGTGAACTCAAACATTGGCTCAACATATCTTAAGCCCTATGTCCTTTGCAAAGCTAAGGATTATCAGAAAGCTGAAAATTGCCAAGCTATTTTACAATCTCCAGACTTACTTAATGATCTTATCACTCTTTTATATTCCTAGACTCACTTTAGAAAAATCTTTAGAAAAACATTTCCCCTTCCTTTAAAGACCCATCTTAAAAAAATATAAACTAGAAAAAGCCATTCAACTTTCACTTACTGAAATTATTAATGGCATTTTTATGGGTTATTTTGAAATGTGGTAAGATATACGTAACATAAAATTTGCCATTTTTAACCATTTTTAGGTATACAAATTCAGTGGCATTAAGTACATTCACAAACTAATGCAATCTCATCGCTATCCATTTCCAGAACTTTTTCATTGTACCAAACAGAAATTGCCCATTCAACAGTAACTCCCCATTTTTCCCTCCCCGCAGCCTCTATTCCACTTCCTGTCTCTATAAATCTGCCTACTAAGGAAGGTGGAACCATGCAGTATCCGTCCTGTTGTCTGGTTTATGTCACCTAGCATAAGGCTCTCAAGGTTCATTCATGCTGTAACATGCATCAGAATCTCTTCCTTTTAAAAACTGAATGATATTCCATTGTAGGCATTGACCACATGTTGTTTACCCATTCATCTGGCCATAGACACTTGGGCTGTCCCACCTTTGGCCAGTGTGAATAAGGCCGCTGTGAGCACTGGTGTACGACCATCTCTCTGCACCACTGCTTTCATCCCCGTACATATCCTACAAAGGGAACTGCTGGGACACATAGTGATCTTAAGTTGAACTTTTTGAGGAAACTCTAAATTCTTTCCCAGAGTAGCTTTTTCACTTGGTCACCAGTAATGCACAAGGTTGCAATTTTTCAACATCCTTAGCAACACTTGGCATTTTTTTCATTTTTTAAATAACAGCCATCCCAGTAGGTATAAAGGGGCATGTCATTTTGGCTTTTATTTGCATTTGCCTAATGATAAACAATGCTGTGCAACTTCTCATGTGCTTACTGGCTATCTGCATGTCTTCTTTAGAGAAATGTCCATTCAAGTCCTATCCCTGGTTTTGAATTGGATTGTTTTGTTGTTGAGTTGAAGAAATTTCTAATGGCATTTTAGCAAATGAAAAACTGGCATCAGAGCTGCATTCCAATCTGAAACATCCAAAATCTATGCTATATCTCTTACCTGTTCAGCTTCTTTTTATGAAACCCCATCCTCCTAGTCTCAGAAACCAGCATCTCCTTTGAGAAATCCTCCCTTCAGAGCTCAGTCCACCAAATCTCACCTCACTGTGGATTCGCAGCTATGATACAGCACTTCAGTTTGTCTGAATACAGCATTTTAGTTTGCCTATTTATTTGTTCACCTTTCCACACTATGAGTTCTTCAATGGCAGAAAATGTAGATTCATCTTTGTCATCCTAGGACATTGCCTGAAAGATTGACACTAAACACTTACAGAATAAATGAAGGAATAAACTAAATCTGAGTCACATACTCCTGGAATTATTTCTAACCAAACTATAAAGTTATCTTTCTCCACACTAGCAAAAGTCTGAACAATGCTTTCCAGACCAAAAGGACTGAAATTACAAAGCTTATGATTCTACTTACAAGTGATTTTAAGATAAAGGAGATAAGAAAAAGAAGACAATACTGCATATCCACAGAACCTAGTAAACAGGCAATCATTCCTTGGAGAAATTAAGATGGACACATAGGAGCAAAGAACTATCTGGATATCACCACAGCACTTTTGACATTTACCCTAACCATGTGGATTTATGGGGGAAATGATCATCAAAAGACCGCTGGCTTCAACACTCCTAGACAAAAATGCTTTTACACGTGCCCTCGATTTTGGGAATAATTCAGTGTATCCTTCCCAATATATGGTTAAAGGAGTACAATGTTCATCAGGAAACAGTTAACAGGGAAATAAGCAGTGTCCAGGGACCAAGATTTCTGCGTTTTCCAATAAAGAACTTAACATTGGTCAAAAAGCCTCAAAACCTCTTGTCAATAGCCTAACAATTAATTCAACTACTATAAATACTGCATTACAGCTGTACATACATAGTATTCCTCTGTTCCACTATAGGTGGTAGCAAACCCCACACATGGTCAAGGTGAACACCAACAGATAGCTCCACAGTAGATACACATTTGTTCCTTCACATTCAGCAAGCGACCCACAGGGTGACTCCCTGTGCCCTGCTAATACCCTTTCACCAAATAGCATTAGTATCCATTTACTGAATTAATGATTAAACTGGAGGATATACAATGGTGATTTTCTAATTTTACCACCCTTCTGTCTCAGCTGGCATTAATCTATAAATAAGGGTTTTCTTTCATTCACTGGAGGTTAACTGTCTTCCCAAAAAGGCAGGGCAAATGCTTAATTCTTTCCCTTTAATTACCAATTTTAAGACTACAGTTGGGTATAACGGCTGAATGCAATGAACGCAAATTAGTCTTCACTTCACTTTCTCTCTAAGCATTATAATGAAACTGATTTTTCTTTATTAAATACTTTGCAGTCAATTATAATCATGTGTTAAATTATTCTTGTATCCTTAATGCCTTATAAATTTTTATTAATATTTTATTAATATCTAACACAATTACTAAAAAGGTATCTAAAGATTATCACCAAATGGACAAGGAATAGCATAAAAAAAATGATACAGAAAATAAATGAAAGTTTTCTTTTCCTACCATCATCTTCACTACATGTTAAAATGTACACCCAGCTGCTGGGATCATTATGCTGTTTTTATCATTTCTTTTAAACACGAAGACTAAAGCTCTTTTTAAAAAAAAAATGTTCAAGAGCAAATCAAATGCTAAAATTCAAATCAACTCACCTGTTGAACAGGACTGTCAACTGTAAATGCTTTATAAACTGCCAGCGCCTGGCTTTTACTCCCTTTGCTCCAGATCACCATATTTCCAGCCACATAGAGTTCCTCGTCATAATCCACTTCTTCTCCAATTTCGCTTACGCCTTTCCTTAACTGCCAGCTTTCCTTAAAAATTAACACATGTAAGACATGTTCAAGCACTGCCCTTTTTTTAATAGTATAGAGCAATACTTATTAATCAAATCAAAAAGCCACCCAGATACAAGTCTCTTCTCTCTCTGCCTGTGGAGTAAGACTCAATCCAAACCCGACTCTTAGAAAGTTTGGTGCTTCTGACAAACAGAGTGGGGTGTGTGGGTGTATTACATGTCTTACAGGATTTCAGGAACGAGAATTTACTCAAGCATTCTACATTAAATGTTTTATATAATACCATATTATGCTGCCAAAAATATAAGCAAAAATTAACCCTTACCTGAATATCCAAAAATAAAACCAACGTGCTTGGGAGACTAAAAGGACCTATGAACTATATGGGGATGTTGGAGGGGGGCCAGTGAGGTGCACATGGGAACACTGGGGGAGCTTGTGTGCCATACAGATTTCCCTGCTTCACAACTGCACACGTTTACCTTCCTAACCTTGCCCCAATCATCAACATGAACCAAGAAGAAAAGGTTTAGCTCTCTAACTACACAGACTTCCCCTCCTGAGATTTCTGTACCCCAAAAAAGAGATGAAAATGGAATTAAGTGGGAAAGAATGACTTTCTGACACTCACATCTCGTCCCCCTACTTAGGAACTACTTACTATTTTGTCTACTTAAGTGGCATTTCTTTTCTCCTCTAGAAACATGTAAGTGTTTTGCAGCAGGAACCATTTCTAACTACTATCCAATCAAGTAACATGAAATCTGGTCTCCACATACTAAAAAAAGAGGTTTAAAATGGACCATAGTCACAGTGACTCTCATGATAAAACCATGAATTTTATAAGCTGTGTAGATAAACAACCATAACACTATAATAAAGTCATTATTTTCAGCCTTAATTAAAATTACCAAATCTTACTCTTCCCTAGAAATGGCATCACACTAATTTCTCAGTTGCATCTGGGTAGCCTTAAATTACAAGCAGATTGCATCAGTCTATGTTTCAAAAACAAAATGAGAATCTTAAGAGAACCTTCTGTTTCTCGTGGATTGTAACCTCCTGAAGGGACCCCACCAAGCCAGCAGCACCATCAGACGACCATAACTCAGAAGCCGGCTGCAGCTGGCGCAGTTGAAGGTTCAGAGCATTAGGGTGATGCTTGCAGTGGTCTCGACCGAAAGGAACAAATTCCTGCAAATCCCCGGCTGCAATCATTGTTGCCCTTTCTTCATAGAAGTTCGACATGGGTTCCAAATATCAACATTATTTCTGTATGAATTCAAACACATTCTGGTCAGCTGTTAGAGTCAAAATATCATAAAAATTTACAAACGAGTCATTAGTCTTCAGGTGAGTGACACAAAGTCTTAGTACATTGCAGGTGTACAAATGATCATAACATCAAAGGGCATTCCAGAACCCATTCTTTCAGGTAATTACAGTTAGCATTTTGGCTACTTATCATGACATAATCAACACCAGTTACATTTTAGTTGCAAATAATCAGTACACAGTTATCGCTGTGGGAAACCACTGAAACGAGACAAGCACTCATGTCCCACAATACCGATCCTACATTTCCTAGCACCATATACTAATTTTTCCACACTTCACACAAGTATTTTAGACAAGCTGTACTTTACAGGCCATAACTTCCCAGCTCTCAACATTTAAGGTCATTTCTGTTCAGATGCTGGAACTGCATTTGAAAAGCACACCTAAAGGATCACTGGTCTACTGAAATTAAACCAAGAAAAACACACATTACTTCTAATTCATCAAAACTTGAACTACTGCTTGAATAAATTAGCAAATGCCATCAATAATTTAGAGCCCCAATCCACCAGAATATATAACTGCAATTAATTCCCATTTTTGGTCCAAAACCAAGGAACTGAGGCACAAATAACCTTGGCCATGGAATAGTAGTGCCTGTTTACAAATTTAAGAGTCCTAGCTTCTAATTAACATAATCTGTCATAGTCCAGTTTATTACTGAAAAGATGTGGATGAGCTGTGGGTATAAACCCTCTACTTCCAAAACATTTCTATGTACAGTAACTGACAATCAGTCAAATTTCAACACTGTATAATGTGATATCAAAGGCGAATGAATACCAGTTCTGTCTCTGAGACAACACCTATATTAAACTGGTTTTTGTGGCATCACAGTTAAGGTGCAATTCGCAAGTACATAAACCAAAACAAACATTAATGTCAGCACTATCAACTAACTTTAAAAAGTATTTGAAAAGGCATTCACGATGAAGAGAGTACAATTTGACTTAGTTTCTCCTCTGGGGTCTTTTGGGCCCGGGGGGAAGTTTTCCTTGATGCAATAATATCTCAAAGCCAGTATTTCCTGTGCAGCTCCTCTAGGGCTGCGGTTATTTCGCGAATTAAGTGTCAAAATCATGACACGTCTCCTCCTGCTAAAAGTCAGTATTGAGAACACTTAAACTTGAGATATGACTGAGATAGTGCTTTAGAAAACACAGAAAACAAAATTCTGCTGGCCTTTTTACAGTCAGCCGGATAACCGACATCTTAAAACCTTGAGAGAAAGTTTAAAAATTATACATTACAGAAAGGTTTTCACAGTACATTATCTTCTTGTGATGTTTAAGGCAACGTGTTTAATCTACAGTACCCCAAACGTGTCCGTGTTTCCACTCAGCAGGGGCAACATACTGAGCTACACGGCAAAGCACTGGACTAAACTGTGCTACGAAAGCAAGACGTCAGCGTCCCACGCTAGGAACAAAAGCTACTCCGTCAGAGGTGCCACGAGGCGGGTTTAAGAGCAGCCCCGAAAGCCCCAGAGGCGCCTTTAGCTGAGTCTCCGCAAAACGGCAGAGCTTCCTCGGCCCCTTTAAGGGGCGGTGAAAACCACAGGCTGTACGGCAACCTTCAGAGGCAGAGCGGCCGAACTGGAGGCCGAAGCCGCCCCTGGACGCCGCGTTGACCCAGGGAGGAGGCCCCGGAGCGAGGAGGGGTGCGGGGAGGCGTGCCCGGGGAGCGCAGGCCGGGCCTCCCCAGGCTCCGGGTCCCCCCCCACACACACACACACGGGTTGTTTGGGGGTCCTGCGCCGCCGGCCCTGGGCGGGTGCGGGAGTCACAGGACACGCGCGGACCACCGGCGCCGCTGGCCGGACGCTCACCTGAGTAATTCAGGACGCGTCAGGCGCGGCGAGCCCCGGCTGCTCCCCGAGGGCAGCAGCAGAATCGATCGCGGGGACTCCTCGGCCGCTGCAGCTTCTCATTCCCTCTCCCTCCCCTACTCCGGAGGAAGAGCGAGCAGCGGCGGCGGACAGGCGGGCGCGAGGTGAGCCGCCCCGGAGACACTTTCAAACGGAGGCGTCCATCTTGGCTTCCCGTCGTGCTTCGCGCCGAGCTAGGCGGGCGCGCGGCCCCGCGGGGCGGGGCGGAGCTGGGGGCGGGGCGGAGCTGGGGGCGGGGCGGGGCCCCACGGGGCGGGGATGGGGGCGGGGCGGGGCGGGGCTGCTGTCCAGAAGCCCGGTACTAACCACTCCGTGGACACACAGGGACTTCCATGCCGGGAGGCAGGGGTCCTCCGGGCTGTTGCGGAGGCTGCCACCACAGGGACTCACACGGGGGCGTTGGCCCGGTTCTGAGCTGAACGTGAGATCATTGGAAGGGTTGAGACAAGGTCTGAATTTCCTCTAATTCCAGCCCCTTCAAGGCGCAGACATGAAACAAGGCCAAGATGGGCAGTGACTTCCCCAAGATGACATGGCTGAACCCCAGGCCCATTCTGAGGGGTGTTTTATGCCACATCCCACTCCCTGTAAGTCCTCCAACTCTAAGTTTGTACATCGGACTCAAGTGACGCCAGCCCACAGGTATCATAGGTGTGGTCTCACCCACACCCAACGATGTCCCTAGGATGCGGTCTCTAGCAATGTCCCCATTGTGCAGTGGGGAGACTGGGGAGGCCCTAAGAGGCACAAGGCTTTTCCAGGACAGAGAACTGGTCAGAAAAAAAAAAGAGATCTGGACTCCGATCTCAACCTCCAAGCCGGAAACATGGCACGTGCCCCAGGAGCCATGGGGAGGGCTGTACTAGATATCAGTGTGCAGGTGATCTGAGTGAGGATGGGGAGCAGTTAACAGCCCAGAGGGGGCTTGGGTGGCTCTGATTGGAGAAAGGGGACCAGGTAATGGAACCTTGAAGAGGTGGCCTCACTCCCTTGGTGACAGACCCCAAGAGAAATTAGAACTCTGGTGGTCAGCCACTCATATTCTAGAGAAGGCCCGGGTCTGGAGACAGTCAGGAGAGCAGGATGTTTCCTGGCTTTCCAAGGCTCTGGCTGAGGACAGCCTGAGTGAAAGATGTTTCTGTTGCCATAGACACTGGCATAGCCCTCACCTCTGATGCCACTGGCCCTTTGGCAAAAGGCTCCAACTGTGAACCCACCTGGGCAGCCCCACACCCCTAACCTTGCAATGTATGTGTGTGCATGTATGTGCACATGTGTGTGTTGGGGGTGGTGAGGGAAAGCATGAGACTAGGGGCACCCACTCTGAGCAGGACCGGGTTGTTTAGGGGTCAGAAGGTAGGCGGGTTCGTCATGTTCATACCTCAGGTCATAGCTGACAGGGTGGGACAGTGAGTGCTGGGGACCAAGCTCCTCTACCCACCTGTTAATCCTGAGCCCTCATGTGTCATCTCGTCCTGTTCTTGGCTAGATGTCTTGCAGGTGCGTCTCTGCCTGATCTGGGGAGCAGAACATGTGGTGGGCATCTCCCCCAGGGGTAGTATTTGGGCAGGCTCTGATGCTATGTGGCCCAGGACCATGCTCTGTCTCTTCAGAGCCCCCCCACCCACTCCACCCCAGAAATGATGGAAGAGATGGCCTACAGGTCCACCCACCCCAACCCCAGTTCCAAGTGCAGGTGTGCCAGGCCACCAACACTGTCCAGTGCTGGACTGAGCCAAGAGTTGGTCCAGAGTGATCTCCACAGTCAGGACCCTGAGATGACTGGGGTGGCCCTGAATTCAGACTCAAATCTGGGGACTCCCCTGGGGCCCTCCTAGGGCTTGCATGCATGGCATTTTACAGGCCCACACCCAAAGGAATCTGGACCCCACTCCCCCACCAGCTTCCTGGTGAGGTAGAAATACACTGTTCACATATTATAATTGTAGAAACAAACACTTGTGCCATCTCTGCATTTTGCTAGTTTTGATTGTTTAACTCCCCATGCCAGCTCCACTGTGTTTGCAGACCTTCTCCAGGCCTCACAGACCATCATGCTTATCACCATGGTCCATACACAGAAAGGAGAGGATGGGATTAAGCTATTCTATTCATTTCCCTGCTACTTGGCATCTCATAGAACATATCATGGGGGGCTACCAGGTCAGAAACCATGGCTTCACTTATATTCATGCTATTCCATAATGGAGGCCGTTGGCCACAACGATGCAGCCTTCCAAGGCCTTTGGACCAGGATGTGATTCAGTCAGCTCGGATGCCCTTTTCAGCAGTGCTGTGGGGAACATGTGTCCTAACAAACTGTATGAGTTTGCTCAGCTTCCATAACATAGAACCGCACTGGATGGTATAAACTGTAGACATTTATTTTCTCACAATCCCAGAGGCTGGAAGTTAGAGACTGGGGTGTTAGTGGGGCTGGTTTCTCCTGAGGGGCCATCTCCTTGTTGGTGACCATCTTCTATCCCTGTGTCACATGGACTTCCCTCTGTGCTTCCATGTGTCCTCCCCCCCACTTCTAAGAATATCAGTCACATTGGGTTAGGACAGACCCCACTGAACTCAACCCTCGATTACCTCCTTAAAGGCCAAAAATCCAAATACAGGCACATTCTGAAGGTCCAGGGGTTATGAAGTCATGTAATTTGGGTGTCACAATTCAGCCCACAATATATATTATCCCCAGCTGGAGACAGACGCCCAGGAATGGAACTGCTCTTGGAAGGACATGCATCTGCAAACATTAACTGCTGCAGTCAGATTCCAAACAAAAGGCTGTAGCACTGACGTTGCCAACAGCAGTTTCTGTTGAGGGCTGCTTCCTTGCACCCACCTTGGCCCAGGGACTTCTCATTCTTTTAAATTTTTACCAGTCTGATGTCAGGTTGTCCAAACCAATCAAAGTACTTAACTTGCAATTGCCTTACAGGTACTTTGAGTTATCTGTCAGCTTTTCACCAGCCATGTGGATATGCTCCAATTCTGGAGCAGATAAGTCTCAGGGGGCTAAGACAGGACATCATCATGCAGCACTATTGGACAATTCTCAGTTCTGACCTGCGTGACCTTAAGCAGCCACCTGACATCCATAAGCCTCTGTGTTCTCATCTCTATGATGGGTGCAGGATAGATATGGAGGTGGGTCTGGGCCTGGACCACAGACCCTGGGATGCATGTGCCAGAAGCAGACTGGGAGGTGATCAGGAGACATCTGGTGTCCTTGGGGAATGAGGGGAAGGAACTGAGGGAGGTTCTGAGGGTCCTGAGTTGCTTCAGGTAGAAATGCTGGGGTGGGCCAGGGGGCTTAGGTTGAAGTGTTTCAGGGGAGCATCTGTGGGGGCACTGAGAGCAGGGGCTCATCCCCCCTCACTTCAATGGCACAGTGTGTTCCCTCTTTTGGCCTCTTCCTCACCAGCCTGGAGGTACTAAACACCAATGGAGAATTTTCTGGAGGTGGGGGACTTGGACCTGGGCAGAGGTGACCAGGATGACATTTGGGGAGACAGCCCTGTCCTGAGCCATGAGCTCTCAGCACTTGGCCCTCCTGTCACTTGAGCCTGACAGCACCCTAGATGCAGGGGCATCATACCATCTTAGTATGATGCCACTGTAGGCGCTTTGGGCAGTGTAGGGTTTGAGCAGAGGCCAACATACGACCCAACTTGATTTCAAAGACTCATTCTGGCTGCTGTACCGAAGCAGCAGCAGTAAAAGTGAAAAGTGGAGAGAAGAGGCTTACTGCTGCCTATACTGTGAAAATAGAACCAACAGGACGGAGAGCGGATAGAGTATGAGAGAAAGCATGTACTGACGGTTTTTCTTTTTAAAATCCTAAACTGCATATTTTACACATTCCTGTTCATCCAGTGTGTCACAATTGTTTCTTCCCATCCCCCCTCATCATTCTTTTTCAGTGATACTCTTGGTAGAGCCATAGTGCATCTTTGCATTCCTATTTTGTAACCTCCAGTCGGAATTCCTGGGCCATTGGCAGCCTGGGAAAGCGGAAGGAGCAATGCCCTGGAAGTCAGGAGCCTTGCATCTAGTCTGGGCTTTTTTATCAGAGCGTGCAAGTTTTCAGGGTCTCGGTTTTCTTACCTTTAACACCAGCTCGTATAGTTCATGGTATAACTTCACACTAAGATGGCTTGAAGTTTAATGATTGTGTATGTCTAATTTTTTTCACTCTTTTCTGTTGCCAACAGCTTGTCGAAGATGGATGTAAAGCACTGGGCAGAAATCATTTTTCCCTGCACTTTATGAATCAATTTTATTTTTAAAATAAAAATGTTTTAAACATCTTTGAACCTTTTTTGTTAAAAAGAAAATCGACATAGAGGAGTTTGGGAAACTCCTGCCATAGAGGTCAGGAGATATAGATTTTCAAAACTGATGTTTTGGTGTTTTAGAGCCGATAATCTTGTTTGTTTTTTTTTTTTTTAAGGAAACTGTGTGAGTTCCTCAGTACAACTGCAAAGCAGAGTTGGCCCAGGACCATTATGAATCATCTTGGTCAGTTTTACTGAACTTGTTCAGGAAAGCAGAGAGCTGTGTGAAAATAACTGAGGTGAGGATGACTTCTAAGAGTGACAGCACACTCCCAGTAGAGTGTAAGTTTTTATTGGCAAAAATTTTGTTTGTGTCATTATGTAACATACATGTAAAGGAGAAACCCTCTTGAATAGGGCTTAGTGATAAATACTCTAAAAATTGACAGTCGCTGTTTGTTTTCAATTTGCAAGAGGTGTTTTCCAGAAGACTATACTCGCTCATTTCTGTAAAGATTAATTCTTTGTCTTAACAAATTTAAGAGCATCATGTTAACATAAGAAAATTCAGAAAAGTTGTTTCCACAGAAAACTTTATTTTTTTTCCATTTTACTGGGGTCATTATCCTTTGTCACTTCCAGCTCTGCGTTCACTCTGTGAACACAGCACTCTGGGGTTGAAATCCTGGTTCTTCGAGCTCTGTCCCTCCCAGGCTGCAATTGGTTAAAGTACCCTAGTCACCACCGCCCACTGAGGTTCTTTGAGACTTCGAGGTAGGTTTCCTAGGTACGTGTGCTCCCAGACTGTTGGTGTGTGCCCAGTTCAGCCTCTAGATCATGAGTGGTTCGGTCTGTATGGGCCTGTTTCTGTGCCGTGTTACTACTGGTGCACCTGGTCTTTCCAACATTGCTTCCTTTCCTGGTACTTATGTATGCCTCCCGACACTCATCTCCTTCTGTGTCACCTCAATGATCTTTCACCCCCACCTCTTTGGGCATGTGCTGCTTACCCCCTGAGCCCTGTGTGGGTCTTTATGTGGTTTAAAGCCGCCTCGTGCCACTCTTAATTCTTCTCTGGTTTTCTGCTTCTTGCCTCTTTGCAGTGTGGCTGTGTGTCCCCAGCTTTGAGGTGGGGCACTCCCCTCAACATTTCCTCTGTTGCCCTTTCTCCTCTAGCCCTCTACCCTTTGCCCCACTTAACTGTGTTTTCCCCCTAAAAGTGTTGTCTCATGTGGAGATGTTACTTTTTCCATATATGTTAGCTGAAATTGGCAATGAGGAGGTTGGGAGATGGGTTACAATGCCAGTCACACACCCTGGAAATGATACTGTTGACTCGTCAAAATGCATGTCTCACACACCACACTCCTGTCATTTCAATGTTGATGCTGTTCCAGGACTCCCAAGGAATAAATGCTTTTAACTCTGGATATGGTACAAAAATGTATAAAATAAAAGTCATCTTTCCAACTGAGGTGAACAAGAGTAATAAACTTTTTTGCATCCTTCCTCATTGCTTATGCATACACACATATGTACGGGAGGGTTTACTTTTACCAGCATAGAGTTAAGTTATATTCATGACCCTGTAACTTTTCCATTTAAAATATAGAAATCCCTATAAATCAGATATCAAATATTTTTCCTAATTTATAGACATTTAAAATAAATAAGGACTTTCTAAATGAGATGACTTTACTGCATTCTTTCTTTTTGCTTGCCTCTTACAAGGTCGCTTAGAAAATGGTGGCCTAGCATCCTCTTCTGGCACACTGGCCGTGTTGGTTTCTGGCAAGTGTTTCTCATATGAAGTAAGGTGAAGGTAGGCGCTTTTGAGAGGTGGTTCAGCAGTCTCTATAAAGCTGTTGCCTTCATCCAGTGCTGAAGCTTAAAGTCTGCAGAGCAGGCAGTCAGGAAGGGAAGGTAGATATAAACGGGATGGTGAGGACAAACTGGAACCCATGAGAACAGACTGAAATTCATGTCAGTCTCTTGCTGCCCCCTATTCTGAAAATAGGGGGTCCTCCATGTAAAGCTGGTGTCCTCTGTCACAGAAGGAAACACTTCTGGAAATGGGAACTGAAGAAGGACCCCACACCGAGGAGAGGAACCAGCAGGTAAGTGACCACATCAACCTACAGAACATTTATACTGTGGCTGCTACTTCACCTCCACCCTCCAGATCTCAGGCAAAATGGTTCTTGTGGCCCACACTAACTGATACTTATGGCCTCAGCAGGTTGACATATTCCTAAGCCACAAGACAGTTCACAACAGTTCGTAGGTATGCAGGTATTTATGTCACTGTGTATTCTCATCCAAATGCTTGAAATACTTTATAATTTAAAAATAATTTAAGGTGTGAATTCATATATATTTATTGTAGAAGTCCTGCAAAAATGATGTCAAAATCCATTTCCTACCAAAATAGTTACTTTTTGAAGCCAGTTAAAACATTATGTAAATGAATAATCTTTCCAGTGAATAAATTAACAGGCCTGGTGGAAACGGGGGAAAAGATCACTTAGCAGTACTGATTTATTAACCCAATTAAAAATATTTTACAGCACTTAATTACTTTCTCATATGTTACATTTTTAATGGAAATGCTGTGTCTGGCTAAGTGAACTTTTAAGTATCATGAGCCATAATGGAGAAATTAATTCAAAATAAAGACATGAGCTACAAAAAGCAGACAGTACCAATCTTTGTCAAGGATGTGAAGGGGAAAAAAACCCGCATTGATTGTAGAGAGCAAGCTGGTACAGCTTTGGGAAAATAAGCAGTGTTTACTAAAGCTGGATATGAGACATGTGCTGTGGGCCAGCACTGTGCATGTGTGCTCCCACTGTGCACAGATGTAGACAGCACTCCTTATAATAGCCCTAAACTAGAAACTATGCACATGTCCAGCAACAGTAGAATGAATGAGTATTTTAGAGCAGATCACACAATGAAATGTCAGAATGAACAGACCACAAGCAAGTACAGAGATAAACAGGTGCATCTCATAGACAAGTTGAGTGAAAAGCCAGACAAACTGCCAGGACATGCCACTGGTGTTTACTTTTGGTGTGGGGTGGATGGACGCTGGTAAGGAATGGTCTATATCCAATCTGGGTGATGTCACATGGGGGTGTGTTAGTGTGAAATTCAGTACGGTGGACACTTGTCACTGTTATACATGAAGGTAAAACCACAAACATCATGCTCTGCGGGATGACATCATGTGTGGCACTGAAAAACATTTATATTAAGGTGGTTTATCATTTGAAAAGTGAGCTCAGATAACCATTCTTACTCAGTGTGGTGGCAAGTCTGGGAATTGGAATCATAGGATTCAGTCCAGTTGGGGAAAAGTTATCACAATTTCCTTGAGAGCAAGTGTGAGATGGGGACCATAACGATTTGCTCACAGGTGTGCTGTAGAACCCAAGGAATCACCCTCCTCTCGGAACTCAGGATGGGCAACGTGCGTGCCACAGTGAAATGAAACTTTTGCGATGCCCCAAATGGCAAAGAACAAAACAACGCCTTTTGAAATGAGTGTGCGACAAGCGTGTACCCCACGGAGAGCTAGCTACCCTTGCGGTTCATGTAAGAGTTGAAGATGCTTAAACGGTATCTGAAGGTTGGTTTCGCATGCTAGCGGCAGAAACCCGGTGCCAGCGGGCTTGTCGTGGCAATGCCACGGCATCGGACGCCGGGGTCGCCGCTTCTCCTTTGGACCGGCCAGGGAAAGCCCCCCTGGCGGGGACCCAGGACGCTCGGGGCCTGCGGGGTTGGAGGAAGCCATGCCTGGCCACCCCGCACCGACCCTGATGGGGTCACGCGGTGACGTCACCGGCCGGGGCACCGCAGCGGGGGCCCTGGCGACTGGGGCACGCCCGCCGGCAGCCCCTGCAGCGCGTCGGGGGGTGGGGGGGGGCGCTGAGGCCGCAAGGACCGTCTGGCTGTCGCGCGGGGTGCTGGCCAGGCGAGACCCGGGGCCCAGCTGCTGGGAGCCGCACTCCAGCCCCCCGCCTCCCCTGGTTCGGAGCCCCCCTGCTCCCCACCGCTCCCCGGGGTCCAGGGCCCCCGCGACCGTGACCTTCGGCTGAGCTCCCTCCCCGCCCGCTTTCCGACCCCTGCACCTCCTTTAACACGCCTCACCTCCAGACCCCACCTTCTAATTGTCACCGTTCCAGTCCCCTGGCGGCCTTCCTCCAGGGCGCTGCCGCTTGACTGACCCAGCCGAGAATGGATCCTCCCGCGTAAGAGGGAAGGCCTGGAACTGAAGAAGAAAGACAAGCAATTCATACCCCTAGGGAAAGTTAACTTCAGAGATAATCTGGTAGTTTGGTAGTTTCAAAGGAAATAATACATCCCAGACAGTGTGAAAATCACAACCCTTAGTACCCGGGAGCACGCCATGATCCTGGCACCCATGTACACCCTCCAGGGTGTCAAAGGCACAGCGTTTCCAGAAAGCAGTTTGCACCAAATAGTCATGCTCCTAGGCTTGGTCATCCATCCCCATGAAATCACAAAGGAGCAAAGTGAAAAACTGTGTAAGCCATGGTGTGAGGAGTTTGGTCTTTGTTCTAAAGCAGGAAGACTTACTAGGGGACGGGACACAATTTGGAGTTATGTTTGTGGGGTTGTCTGGCTCGTCTCTGGTGGTGGATTAGAGGGGACCAAAGGGATGTGAGTAGACAATCTGGGAGCCATGCACAGTGTGGTGGTCAGAGGGTGGCAGGTGTCACCTTAAATAAAGAAGCTGAAGCCACCTGCCGGGATTAGCCCCAGCTCCAGGGGCTGCTGGGTATGGGATGCTGGCCAGAGTGCTCTGCCTGGCCCTTTCCCTTTCCTCTTGGCTATGGTCATGTGAGGAATAGTGGGCTGACAGAAATAAAGCACCTGGAACAATGCATGGAACATAGTAAGTGTTCAATAGGTAAGGCACTCGTTATGAGGTAGAGACAGATGAGAGGTGGTAGATTAGATGTGGCAGGTGAGGAAGGGTGGGCATCAGTGGTGACATTCAGTGAGAGCGGGAACACTGAAAGCAGAGCAGGTCTGGAGGAGTGGGTGGGTTTAGCCTGCTCAGGCTGAGTACACTTCCAACTCATAGCACAAGGAAAGTGTCTTTTCTTTCATCCGAACTTGGTGTCAGTAAATGTACTTGTGTTTTGACAGTGACCTTCCTTCACTTCCACCCCGCACAAAACCACTTCCATCAATGAGCCGGTAGGTGTCATCGGTGACCAAGAATATGCGAAGTGCCTTCTTTTCCTTAGATCCGGTTTGACAATTTCTGCTGCATTTTTCCCTGTTCTCATTCATCTAAGAGAACATAAAACAGCCTAGAATTTTATTCGGAATAATATCAAAATGACAAGTTATTTTACATAAAAATAACCCGTTAATTTATTAATTTATGTCAACTTTGCCAATTGAGAAATTATAGAATACTCATGCTATTGACTTAATGTGCTTCTTTAATAAATCTAAGCCTAGTGATAAACGAAAGGCATTTTAATAAAACTAATTAAAGAGACACTGCTTCTAATGATGGCTGAGTAAGCTCTGCTCAGAGCAGCCTGCCCAGTCATGACAATTAAATTCTGAGCAAGCTGCTGTGCAAAAAGCAGCTCCCTGAAGGCGCTGAAAAGCATCCAAAGCAGACAAGTCCTGGAGGGGTCTGAAATCATTAGTGTGCTGGACTTTCATTCTCTCTTTATTTTCTCTCTTTTTCGTTCCTCTGTTCTTTTTCCTCCCTTCGTTGTGTGTTGCTTGAACATTTCTTAGCACTCCATTCTAAGTTGCCTATAATGTTATAAGTGGTTCTCTCTGCGCAGCTTCTTTCGTGGTTGCTTCAGGTATTACACTTACGTAACTTAAAACAGTCTGCTAGTATCACCGGTCCAATCTGAGTCATGTATGGAGACCTGGCTTCCCTTTAATTCTCTTTAGCTTCTCTCCTTTATAATCACCTTCAGTATTTCTCTTACATACATTGAGGACCACATCACACAGTATTATAATTTTTTCTTCAATTATCAAGCATAATTTAGAAACCTCAAGAGAAAATGTATTGTATTCACCCTTATTTTCACCCTTCCCACTGTTCTTCCTTCCTTCTTGATGTTTAGAGATTCCTTCTTTTATTGAGGTCTTTCTGTTTGGAAAATATCCTTTAACCCAGGGGTTCCCAAACCTGGGGCCTCAGACCAGTATCTATTAGGAACTGGGCCGCACAGCAGGAAGTGAGCGGCGAGCCAGTGAGTGTGAAGCTTCATCTGTATGTGCAGCCGTTCCCCAGTGTTCGCATCACTGCCTCAGCTCCACCTCTGCTCGCCAGGAATTAGATTCTCATGCGTGCACCTGTCTCTTGTGCCAAAAAGGTTGGGGACCACTCCTTAAACTGATCTTTTCGGCTAGGCCTGTTGGCTACCGACTCTCTTAGTTTTTCTTTATCTGGAGTGTCTCATTCCCCTCCTTCCTGAAGGGTTTTTTCACTAGATGCGGATTTCTGAGCTGGCAATTCCTTTGGCACTCGATGAATATCGTGCTACTGTCTTCTGGCCTCTAGTTTTTGATGAGAAACCAATGTCTTTCAAATTGTCCCGTCATTTAATTGAGCTGGTGTATTTCTCTCTCACTGCTTTCCAGATGTTTGTATTTAGTGTTCAGAAGTTTGTATCTCATCTTGGAATGGATTCCTTAGATTTGTCCTGTTTGGGGTTTGTTCACCTTCTTTATTCTGTAGGCTGGCATCTTTTGCCAAATATGTGGCATTTTCAGCCATTATTTTCCCTAACACTTTTGGCTCAAAACTCTTCTCTCACCTTGGAGCTCTGAGTAAATAAGATGTAGTCATACACTGGCCAGCAAGTGATAATCAGGAGTTTGTTCTCCAGGAGTCCAGGCTGAGAACATACGTTATTTTCGGAAGAATTTAAATAAGTTTGTATGTATTAAGTGGAGGAAATGGGAGTTTTCTTTATGTGAAAAACCACTTCGTGGCAGTACTTAGAGGACAGTGATTTACATTTGATCTAATATGACATGTTTGGGATAATTTTTAATTATGCTTAAAGCTTAGTTTTAGAAGTGCTATACTAAAATATTTTTATGGAAAATAGACATGTTTATGTTATCTGTTCTTTTGGAAAATGTCAGTTTTAGCCATGACTTTGCAGAATTTGCCGTCTTCTTTACAGTTCTTGCTCCTTTTGTGTTTCACTGTTTTGTGTATACTGTAGTACTAACTCCTTGCAGTAGCATTTTATGAGATTAAATTGTAGGAGACTATAATTTAGGTGCCTAGAGAGCTTGGAGAACACTGAGCTGTGTGTCTGAGATGTCAGCGCTGTCTGTCCTGGGGGCAGGGTAACAGACTATTCATGAAATGCTCTTATGGGTCACATTTCCCAAAAGGCCTTTTGCACCCAAAATTTCACTTACATTTCTGGTAGACACATCTCAGACACGAAGTATTTCACTTACTATAGTTTATTACTACTAGCACATCTGAGTCTGAATTCATTTCATTAGTCTATTCTTGTTTTATAAATAAGTGCCATGCCACTTTTATTGTTAGTCATTTTAAAAGTTACACATGTGCTTGATGTTAAAAGAAAAAGAAGTGATGGGATTGCACAAAGTAAAAAGTAAAAGAACCCTCCTTTTCTGCTCCATATGTGCAGCTACTGTTGACGGTTCGAGGCATGGAGGTGGTGACTGTTCAGAGAGTTTCTGAATAATTTCAATCAGGAAAAGTCTCATGGAAAGTTCTGAGCAACGTTCACACAGTCAGAGCCACATGCAACCTAAAAAGCCCAAAATGTGGACCTTTTCTCCCAAGTGAGTCATCTGCTGAGTGGATGGAATGAACGTGGTCTTTTTCCTGGTAAGTGTTGTGCCATTAATGTCTGAGGTGAGGCTGTCAAAGTGTGTTTCTAAAATAGCATTATGTTTAGTACAGAATCATGGGGCCATATTTGAATCTTTAAATTATTTAATGTTCTTTGAGGACTTTGATAAAAATTACTCATGTTTCTGACTCACCAGAAGTATAATTCCTATGAATCACCCCATTCAATGGATTTTAGCATTCAATTCAAGATAACATTTAGGAAGTGTTTTTTCAAAAAGGAAATCTCTGTGTTAGTGAGAGCTGTACTTTCTTTAGATAAAATCAAGGGTGACGCCTAGGGGACTGGTACATCTCACCCAGGAACTGCCAAGACTGGAAAAAAGGGCTGGATGACACTGGGTGGCTCCAAACCACTGAGTTGGTGTTACTTAAGGGCCATGAGATGAAGAGGTCTGTGTCCTTGTGATAAATTAGTTCTCTGTAGTTTATTTTACTTTATTTTTTTTCTCCTTCCAAGTTTTTATTGCTTTAGTTCTTCCCTCCTGCACTAGCTCCCATGAGTCACTCATCCTAAGACCCTCCATTAACTTCCTCTTCTGGCATCAAAAGGTCTTAAAGCAAGACAGTTGAATGGGAGGGCACCAGCTGTGGAGGCAGCTGGCCACCACACCACGCTCGTGGGCTGCATGTCCCTGTGCATGTCTAGAGCACAGCCCCTGAAGGTCCCCTGTGGTCTTCTAAACAGCCAATACTTACGTTTTGGCACAGCACTTCACAATTCTAACATGGCACCTCTGTGCGTGTGAAGTGTGAAGGGCAGAATTTTCTAATATTTTCTGCAATATTAGGATGAACTGTTTGGAAGGTTGACTAATAAGTGCATGTTACTTTGTTGAATAAAATTAAGCATCTGTTAGGTACCAGGCATTCTTCCCAGGTATTGTAGGAACCTATGTGGTACTAGAGAAGAAACCTACAGATATATAAGAACAATATTTCTATTTCTGGAACCCAACCCATGTGCATTATCTTGTGTCATCCTCATATAGCCCATGAGGTGGACACCATTGCTATCACAAAGGCAGAACGTAAAGGTTATGGGGCTCCAGGTGGAGGCACAGGGGAGGGGAAGATTAACTATAGGATCAGGAAGGTTTTATAGAAGAGAAACTAGACATGGAAGGATGGGTGGGGCTTTCTAGTCAGGAAGGGGGATGCGTTGTGCTGGGAGAGGAACTGGGAGGAGGAAAAGGGGAGGGCAGGTGGTCATCCCGGAGGCACGCCTCAGAGAGGTTGACCAGTGTGTGCCAAGAGTTCTTTGCTTTTAGTTCTGTTTACAAAAATCAGTGGTTATATAAATATCTTATTTTATATGCAAATGATATTTGTCTACCTCTGGGGACCTAGGAATACCACCTGTTTCACAATAGCCTCACTTCTAAGCAAAGGGTAAGTGAAAGCAAAGGTATTCAACACAAAGATAAACTTTAAATGTCACATCATTGGTGGGGGTGAGTTCGATCCTTCTGCTTTTTTTTCATTTAAAAGACCTTTACTCCAATGCAAAGACATAAACCAGTTACAGGTGAATGGAGCTGGAATCTCACTTCCGTTTTAAATTTTTATTGATAACTTTAGTTTTCTGATTGTTTCTGGTTACTGACAACTTGCCATACCTGCTTGATGGTGATTGTTTTCCCACATCCAATTCTTCATCTCCAGGTATTAGAATAGTATTTGAACTTTGAATTTCTTTATTCACAATGTATGTCAGTTGAAAGATAAAGTTTTCTTGTGTCAGTTAAAAGGGAACTGTGTTGTTTTTTTTTTTTCGAGCCTGTGTCTACAGGTAAAATAATTGAGATTTTTACATGTAATATAATTTTAATCCTTGAGGAATGAAAATGGCAGTGATTCTAATTTATATATAGTGCTGCTTTTTTCAGTAGCATTTAAAATTAGAGTGTAGAAGGTGCTTGACATCACTGATCAGAGAAATGCAAATCAAAACCACAGTGAGATACCCCTTCACACCTGTCAGAAAGGCTATCAGCAAAAAGACAAGAAATAACAAGTGTTGGCAAGGATGTGGAGGAAAGGGAACCCTCGTGCACTGTTCGTGGGAATGTAAAATGGTACAGCCACCATGGAAAACAGTATGGCAAGTCTGCAAAAAATTAAAAATAGAACTGCCATATGACCTAGCAATCCCACTTCTGGGTGTAAGGTAAACGCGTGACACGCCGACAGAAGTTTTAGAAGCAAGCATTTATTGGGAGAGCGCTCCCGGGCAAGGTTCTCTGGTCCAGAGAGGAGAGGGGCTGGAGAAGTCGCGCCCTGAGGTGGGAGGGCGTGGCTTTTATGGGTTATCTGGGGGTAGGGGTATAGGGTGGGGAACATTAATAGTTAATCGAATGTTAATTGATTAGGGTGGTGACAAGGCTTTAGGGTGGGCCCTATTCAGGTCTGGATTCCCAGTATCAAGCTGGGGAGTCTCCAGGCAGGTATCTGGCTGGCCCTTCCCCCGCCGACCTAACACTGGGTATATATCCAAAGAAAACAAAACTACCAACTTCAAAAGACATGTGCATCCTCATGTTCACCGCAGCACTATTTACAATATCCAAGATATGGAGGCAGCCTGTGTGTGCATCAATAGACAACTGGATAAAGAAGAAGTGATGCATATATACAATGGAATATTACTCGGCCACAAAACAAAAATGAAACCTTGCCGTTTGTAACAACATAGATGGACCTTGAGGGTATTATGCCAAGTGAAATAAGTCAAACAGAGAAAGAGAAATACTGTGTGATTTCACTCATACGTGGAATCTAAAAAAACAAAAACAGCTCATAGATACAACAGATTGGTGGTTGCTGAGGTGGGGAAATGGGAGAAATTATTGAGTGACACCAGAAAAGCTTACTATTATCTAGTGATTTACGAAAAAAAAAATCCTCTTTCAAAGAATAAAAACAACCTTAAGTTGGAAGTGAGCTGTAGAGACACTGAAACTAAACCATGGCAACAAAGCCATATGTCAGATCCTAAAGCTTATCTGCCAGATGAGATAGAACGTACACCTAGAGCAAGTACACCGCAGCTCAACAACTATAACAACTATTACCTGTAATCCCGAATATAACCAAGAGCTTAGAAGCTGAAACAATCTACCCGCATTAAAAGGGTTCCCCCGAGGCCCCGCCTAGCGGTTTCCCTCTGTATCTCTACAGCTGGGTTAGATGGCAGATGTGCCCGCATAGCTAAAAAGGAACCCAAAGGGATAGCAATGTTTACCTGGGCTTGTTGCCCTTCTATTCCTGTGCGGGTGGGGAGAGCGAGCTGCTCATAGTAATAGAAAGGGGGAAAATTGGAGGCAGGAAAAAAAACTAAAAATAAATCAGTAGAAGTGTATTTGCTTACATTTATAGCTGGAGTGACCTCCGGTGCTTTTAAAGAAAGAAAACAAGGGAGGACAGGACTTTTCAGAAACTGCTAGGAGATGGCGGATGACATTGTGGCATGGTTTCCCTCTGTCCTACAGGCAGAACACACTTAACCCTGTGAATGTGAGTTCTAATTAAGGGACCTGGCACAGCGGTAGTTTTTCAAAGGGAACACGAAAAATGTGGATTAACGTAATGTCATACGAACTGTTGAACCGGTAGGCGTGGGCCTGTGACCTTGACTGAAAGGCCCCACATTCTAATAGCTCAAAAAGCGTAGTGAGTGCATATACTTAGCCTCATGGTGACCCAGAGAGCCCAGTTCTTACATCGGGGGTGTTACACTGTCCCTTGTAGGTTGGGAGGGCAGGAGAAGAGCAAGGAAGCCCGAGAGGCCCCTGACAGTTGCCAGTGAGGTAAAGTTCTGAGCAGAAAAACCCTTAAAGGATTTAACCTGCCTGTTCTCTCTGCCTGTGAGATGGGCTTTGTGGTCTCATGTGCTGTAGATGTTGTTGGAACATAATGACCCTTAACTTTTCACCCCCTCAAACCCTGTAACTTTCCATTTACCTGAAGTGAAGCTGACGAAATCCCCTATCCCAGGATGCTTAGCAACCCCACCGGCGCCAAAAGCCCGCCGGCGCCAAAGGCCCCCTCCATCTTAGTGAAGGTCCAAGAGACCTATCAACACTAGCCCCCCTACCACAATCCAATCAATACCCTACACGAACACTAGCCGTCCCCCACCGGATCCTCCCTCATAAGCTCGCCTCCTCCATTTAATAAATTGAATTCCTCTCGGGCTCCTAAAGGCCGTCCTGGTGGTTTCTTTCGCCTCTTGGATTCCTGCGCTCTGGTGGTTCCCTTCCTTGTGGATTACCGCGCTTCTTGGTGGTTTCTCTCATTTCGGATTACTGCGCTTTTTGGTGTTTTCTCTCATTTCGGATTACGTGTTCTGGTGGTTTCTTTCATTGGTGCGAAACCGGGACAAGGAGTGCCTTCATTAGGCCCCTTGTCTCCTGCTCAGCCACCTAGAACGACCAGTCCGAATTCCCTGCCCATTTGACCTGCCCTGCTCGGCTACAGTCACCACCGACCAATCAAGTTATTCCGTGAGTAACCCTCTAGGGACGGATACTCCCAGTCACTACAACAGACGAGCCAGCCGCGACCATCCGGTGGCCTCCTGACGTTACCGAGGAGAGAGTGAATACCCCCCACCACACTCATCAAGACCACGGTGGACCCTCGTCCTACCCTACACCACTTGAGAGGGACAACACCTGCGCTGGGTGAAAGGAGCTGGCTCCCTCCTTCTCCTATACTTTTCCTCCACGCTTCCTTGCCTTCCTCCTAAAGCCCGGCACCGCACTCCCCGAATCCTGAGTCCTGACTCAAATTAGGAACCTCCCCACGGTGACGACCTCTGGGAGGTCTCCTAACCGGTTCTACTGAACCTCCTCGGAACCCCCACATTGTATAGGGACGCCCTATATATTTGTAAAGGAGGTTCTCCCGCCTGCTCGAGACTTCTTCCTGCCTCAGATTCTCCAACATTATGGGAGCCTCCTCTTCCTCCCCGCCGCAGACTCCCTCTCCAATGTCTTTTACTAAAAATCCTTTCCACACTCTCTTTAAAGGGAGACATCAAACCTAAACTCCTCACCAGATTCTGTACTCAAAATTGGCCGTAATACCCTTTTTAGATAATCAGTCGTTTGGCCTCCCGAGGGGTCTCTTGACTCCTAACCTCATCCATGATCTTTTCAATTACTGCCAGCGCCTGGGCAAATGGACAGAAATCCCCTACGCTCAAGCTTTCCGCCTCCTATCTCAACACCCTGCTCTCTGCTCCTCATGCTCTCCCTCCCAACTCCTCTTGGTCACTCCAAAGCCATCTCCGCCCACCCTCCCTCCTCCTCCTCCCCCGCCTGCTACTAACGAAACCTTCGATCCCGCTGGATGAGCCTCCTCCAGACGATCTCCCCAAAATCTGGCTGTACCCCTACCACTACCTGCCTCTAACACACCTCCCCAATTCATATCTCTCTTCCGCTCCTCCATTCAGCCCGCCACACACGATCCCGTGGCCCTCCCCACATCCGCTCCCTCCCTTTCTACCCCTTCCAATCCTCCCACCTTAATGGCCCCACTTGAAGTGGCAGGGGCAGAAGGGGTAGTCCGTGTCCATGTGCCCTTTCTTCTTCTGATCTCTCCCAAATTGAAAAAAAGCTAGGCTCCTTTAGTCTGGACCCCACCACCTATATTAAGGAATTCCAATGGGTGCTCCAAGCATACAGCCTTACTTATCAGGACATTTTTATGCTCCTGGCCAATACTCTCCTATCAGAGGAACGCTATAGGGTATGGGATGCTGCCCAAACACACGCCAACGAGACTAGACGAACAGACCCTACCTTTCCCATTGGACCCGAGGCAGTTCCGGATAGAGATCCTAACTGGGACTATAATACTGTTCAAGGTGTCCAATCCCGTGACCGATCTCGTCTCTTGTCTGGTAGTGGGCCTAAAAAGGCTGCCCGGAAAGTAGTTAATTTCAGAAGGTCCAAGACATTATACAAAGAAAGGAAGAAACTCCCTCTGATTTTCTAGACAGATTAACACAGGCCGTCCGACAGTACACCAGCTTAGATCCAGACACGGACGAAGGAAAACATATCTTAATGACCCTCTTCTAGCCCAATCCTACCCCGACATAAAAACAAAATTAAAAAACTAGAGCATGGCCCGCAACCCCTCAGAGCTAAATCCTTTCCACTGCCTTTTAAGGTCTTTCACGGCCGCGAGGAGGAAAAAGAAAAACTCCGTAATAAGGCACGCCCAGGCTGACTTTCAGATGGTGGCTCAACTAGTGTCCAAACAGACAAAGGCCAACCCTACCACAAGGACACACCTCCCGGAGCGTGCTTTAAATGCGGCAAGGAGGGCCACTGGTCGCGTGCGTGTCCACAGCCCCGGCCCCCACCCGGCCGTGTCCTAAATGCAAACAGATGGGACATTGGGGATCCGATTGTCCCACCACCAAGGGGAGATGGAACAACTTAATCTTCACTCTCTACAATCCCTCCTGTGATCGCCTTGGCCGATGACTGATGGGGCCCTGGGCCTGTCCCGACTCTTACTATCACTAAAGCAGAGCCCAGGGTTAGTCCGGTGGTAGACGGTCAGCCTATCTCATTTTTAGTGGACACTGGAGCCACCTTTTCACTCTTGAGGGAGTTCCGAGGCCCTACCACACCCAGTTCAACCCCTATTGTTGGGGTAGGGGGAACACGCATACTCCCTCATAGAACCCCCTCCTATTTGCCAATTACAAAACGCTCCCCCACTCCTTTTCACACTCCTTTTAGTTATCCCACAATGCCCAGTTCCTCTGCTAGGAAGAGATATACTTTCTAAGCTTGGAGCTTCCATCTCAATCCCCTCCTCAGATCCCTCCAGTTCCTTCATCCTGGCCCTGACTTTATCTGACTCTCAAGAATCCAATAATCCTCCCTCATACCCTACCCTCACCATACCCAACACACCAGGCGCTGGCACCACCCTGCCACTGATTGGCAGATTGACTTCACCCATATGCCTCCGTAAAGCGCCTAGATATCTGTTAGTCTTTGTGACACCTTCTCAGGATGGGTCGAGGCTGCCCTATGCACCAATAAACAGGCGTCCACGGTCGCCAAACACCTGCTGACTAATATAATACCTCAGTTTGGGATGCCTTCTTCCTTCAATCTGACAACGGTCCTGAATTCACTGCTCAGATCACTCAAAATCTTGCCTCGTCTCTCTCCCCTGGCATCTTCACTGCCCATATAGACCCCAGGCATCAGAAAGTTGAAAGATCTAACAGGACCCTAAAGGAACTCCTTACCAAATTAACGCTTGAATTACATCCTCGACTGACTCAGTTGCTACCACTGGCTCTTCTAAAGATTAGGCTCTTTCCAAAAACCTACCAACCTTTCTCTCCTTTGAAACTATGTATGGGCGTAGCCCTTTACCCCTGGCATAGTTCCTCCAACTCTGTCATTCTTCCTCCCTCACCATTCCTCTCCTGTCATACATAAGAGGTGAAATATGGAAATATCAGGACTGGCTATTGCCTGCACCGTAAGTCAGAAATACTAACCCCTTACAACCTGGCGATCAGGTCCTCACACCCCTCCTGACGGAAAGAAGGACCTCCAACCAAAATGGGAGGGTCCTTACCCAGTTGTCCTAACCACTCCAACAGCGGCCAAATTACTCCTTCCAGACAAAAATCTAACTCCTTGGATTCACATTTCCAGGTTGAAGGCATACACCTCGAAAACCTCTCCTCCAGTCAGACAGCGAAAGCACCAGCCACTGCATACCTACGCCTGCTCCCACACCCGTCCAACCCCCTTAAACTCAAAATCACTTCGCGCCGGAAGCCTGTCGCCTATCCCAGAGTAACTATGACCCTTTTCTTATTTTTTTTTCTTTAGTCTCTCTCCCCTACCCTGGGCTCTCATCCAGTCTGTTTGTCTGGAGGTTCAAGGTTCAGGAAACTTACACTGAAAAACAAATCCAACTCACTCGCCTTTACCGCCACTGCTGACTGCCCCTCGCGGGATGTTCCGGGCCAGTCACTATACCCCTGACAAACAGTAAGCTTATCTCCCACGCCACCCGTCCCTATGTCTGCTTTTATTTGACCAAAGACAGGATTATTGCAAACGATGGCCGGAAACTTATGGTGGATGTCCTTACTGGGCCTGTAAAATCCATGACCCCTCATTCTCCAACAGGTCAAGGTAGGTGGCAGTATTTTACAGGAGTCTCAGGTGGCTCCTTCAAACTCCACATCCAAGATTCTTGGAACTCTAGATGGGCGGGGTAGTTCCTGGTGCCTTTTATTGTAATGGCTATGTTTCACGCTTCTTGCGGACGCCTTACTATCACCCGCCAATACATTCCCATTAACCACCGGTTTTCTGGTATCTACTGACATCAAACATCAAGAGACTCAACTCATTTCAGCCCTAGAGTCCACTGACTCCGACAAGTCAACTACCTTAAACACCTACACCTGGCTACAAATCCTCTCCAAGACGCTTTATCTCTCTTAATCACACTCTCCCTTCCATATCTCCCAAAAAACTGTTTTCTGTGCATCTCTCAGACGACCACTCTTGGCCGCTGTCCCTCTAAACTTAACTTCATTTCCTTCTAAAACCTCAAACATACACTCCCCATCTCCCTAATGTTCCCTTATGGGAACCCGAGGACCAGTCCAATCACACCCTTATCCCCAGACTGTGCCTCCTAGAAACTCTGCCCTTCTCTATCATCGCCTTTCCACTGCGACTATAACATCATCATTTCTAATCCCACCGCAGCATCCCCGGGTTCTTTTTTCTGGTGCAACGGTACTCTCTACACTGTCATCTTTCCCAACGTTACTACTCCCTGCCTCCCCGTCACCATTGTTCCCCAGCTCACCCTCTATTCTAACTCTGAACTACTCTTCCTCCTCAACCGGTCTTCTAGACATAAGAGAGCGGCCTCTTCCTCCCAGTCTTGATTGGAATCTCTCTACAACATCAGTGGCAGGAATTGGATTGGGGAGGCGGGAGCCTCGGACGCACTCTATGGGCCGTATACCCATCTTAATTCTAAACTCGAGGTGCTCTTACATCTACTGCTGAGTCCTTAGGCTCTCTCCAACGACAAATAACATCACTCGCAAAGGTTGCCTTGCAAAACAGGAGGGCTCTGGACTTACTAACTGCAGAAAAAGGTGGAACTTGCTTATTCTTAAGAGAGGAATGCTGCTACTATGTTAATGAATCAGGTATTATTGAAACCAACATAAAAAACTTGAGGACCTAGCCACCTCATTCTATAAAACTAATGCCCAACCCGCCACCTGGACATCTCTTTTACAAAACCCCTTCCTCACCTGGCTCTGGCCCATTCTAGGGCCACTCACTATAACTCTTCTCGGCTGTCTCTTCCTTCCTGCTTAATTAAATGTCTTCAGACACAGGTTGGGAGACTTTCTAACCAATCCTTTAATCAGCTTCTCCTCAGGAATTATAACTACCGTCCTTTGGCTCAGGATCCTGTTTCTTTTAAAGAACAAACCACTGAATGCTGATGGCTACCTGGATACAGTTCCTGGAGGCTCTCGACTCTGACCTGTGGGCCTCCACCCGAGGATTCCTGGGAAGATTTTCGTGAACAGATCTTGATTTCTTGGCTGCAGGGAACCCTCCAGGACTTCACGCGCCAACAGAAATTATCTTCTTCTCCCTAACATGGGGATTATATACAGGTCTTTGTTCCAACTTTCCTTTCCTCGCAGCAACTCCTCCTCCCCAAACAGCCCTAAAACCACGCCCCTTTCAGCAGGAAGTAGCTTGAGACGGTCAGCGCCCCCCTTTCCCCAAAAAACAAAGAGGGGAATGTTAACATAATGACCCTTAACTTTTCACCCCCTCAAACCCTGTAACTTTCCATTTACCTGAAGTGAAGCTGACGAAATCCCCTATCCCAGGATGCTTAGCAACCCCACCGGCGCCAAAAGCCCCCTCCATCTTAGTGAAGGCCCAAGAGACCTATCAACACTAGCCCCCCCTACCACAAGCCAATCAATACCATACACGAACACTAGCTGCCCCCACCGGATCCTCCCATATAAGCTCGCTCCTCCATTTAATAAATTGGAATTCCTCTCGGCTCCTGTGCGTCCTGGTGGTTTCTTTCGCCTTGATTCCCGCGCGCTCTGGTGGTTCCCTTCCTTGTGGATTACTGCGCGTCTTGGTGGTTTCTCTCATTTCGGATTACTGCGCGTTTTGGTGTTTTCTCTCATTTCGGATTACCGCGTGTTCTGGTGGTTTTCTTTCAGATGTGATTTGAGATCATCGCACCACATGTTTATGTCACTCGACAGACACCAGCCACTGCTTCCCCCTCATTAGGTCTAGGGCTTTTCAAGAACAATTTAGCACAGTGAGGTTTGCACTTGACCATGTGGCTGACCTGCAAGTAGAAAGAGATTCCACTGTGTTTCACTTTATATTCTTGAGGGATTTTTTTAGTTCTCAGGGTGAATACAAATCTTGTGTGCTTATAAATTTGATTGCTTCAGATATTAAGTTTCATCTACTTTTTTATTTCCTAGTCACCCAGGGAAAGGAGAACTGAGTGTGGCTGCATGTTTCCTAAGCTTTTGTACCCGTGGAATTTCTGTTCCAGCAAAGTAGGCTGGCTATATTTTCCTTCCGAGCAGGTCATTTTGTAGAAATTGCAAAGTCTGGGCATTTTGTTTTCCTGCTTAGTTCTCTAGTCTGGAAAAATGGCTGTGACTTCACTTGAGGAAAGATTAAGTAGACACACTTCTCCTTCCCACGAAGCACAGCTAAAAACCTTGAACGTTATTAACACCCCCCCCCACACACACACACACAAATCATAAGAAGTTTAGGCTTCTACATCCACGGGTGTGGGAGCTGGTAGTAAAGCACCCCTCTCCCCTCCACTGGGTGACAGCAGGGGACCAGTGACATCAGGAATTTCCCTCTCATCTATGGTAAAGAGGTTGTGAGCACTCTGTGGTATCAGTAGAAGTGGAGGGGAAGCGTTGTCCGAAAGGAGACTTTATTTACTGAGATGACACCTCAAAGAAGAGTCAACAAGTTCTCATTTACCAGTGAAATGTAAACGAAATGTGAACGTATCTGTGTTTCAAAATGTGCATTGTAGACCTCCATGACAGCACACCTGCTTTTGCAGGACTCCGAACTCTGAGGAATGGCTGCACCCATGTGACAGAAGTGCTGAAACGGGCCCTCCAGTGTCCAGGAGAGGCACAGCCATATGAGCATTTTTGAAGAAAGCCGCTCTCAATGTGTATGTATGAGTTTTTCGTATGTGGATGCGTGTCTTCATTTCTCAAGGATATAGACACCTAGGAATTGGGCTGCTGGGGCATCTGGTGTTTGTTCACTTTATAAACACTGCCAAACTGCCTTCCAAAGTGGCTATACTGTTCTACAGTCTGACCTGCGACGTGTTAGCATCCCATTTAACCCTCTTCCTAACAATGCTGGGTGTTACCAGTGTTTTCTGTTTGCGCCATTTTAACAAGTGAGTAGTGGTATCTCATGGTTTTTTATTTGCACAGGACTATCAGTTTCTAACTCAGAACCTCTTGGACAAGTCATTGAACCATTTCTTTCAGGGTCCCAGCCTTTAACACAGTAGAAATACCAATGCCATAAGCCATAATGAGGTTTAATGGGGGAAAAAAAAAACCATGTAAAGCACCTAGCTAGTATTTATAATGCATGGCACCCAGTAAAGCACAGTAAGTATGAAGTGTCATTATTGATTACTGTTATGATTATATGTTTCAATAAATGCAAGTACAATGCCAGGTAGCGGGTGCTATAGGTCATAAAATTTATCCAAACGTAGATACGCTCTGTAGCTGGTAAGATCAGGGGCATTTGAAATAGCCTTTGAAGTATTAGAGAGATGTGTCATGTGGAGATGTGACAATGTGGATGAAAGGACCGACCCACAGAGGACACGGTGGACGGGGGCAGGGAGAGCACGGCATGGGGACAAGACTGATGCAGCTGGGCCGTCTCACCACAGCCTGCACGTCGTTGCAATTATCAAGAAGTGGGTGACAAATGAAAACTCGGCCTACCCCCAGGATGGGTGCATTTCTCATTCTGATCATGATGTTAGTCTAAATGCCCCTTGTTCTTACTTCGGTACTGGTGCATGTTCTATAATCATAGCATTGACAGGTAGCTCCTCCCATATCTCTCCATACCATGTGCTTGGGCATCACTCATCTCTTGGCTGCTTCCCCTTGGATGTTCATAGAGCCTGTACACTCCCTCTTTTGGCCAACCTTTCCTAGAAAAATTGTTATTTTTCAAGATTGAAAAACAAGAAGCACAGTAACAGTCTTGATAGCAGAAAAGCCGGCATCCTGTCTGGTTTCATTCCTCATCCTTCTTCACCCCCAGTCCCCACCAGCACCCAGATCTCTCCAGGGCAAGTGTGTCTGTCAGCGCGGCTCCTCATGGTGTTTCCTTGGCCCAAGGTAGTGGTGCAGAGGCCGGGTAGGTGGACCTTCTTCCATGGCAGGGAACCATCTGCATGCTGGGCTTGGCTTTTCAAGAGGGCTCCTGAGTCCTTGTCCCCAAGGCCTAGGGACTGGGGCACGTGTTTGATTACAGTACACAGCAGGCCTGGAAATGTTTGTGAAGTGAGTTCAAGGTAGAGGTCTCCTGCCTGTATAACAGTGTTCCTCTCAGCCTGTTCCCGGCCTCCTGCCGTTCCTGGCTTCCCCCTGCGTCTCTCCTAGGACCCACGCGGAGACATAGGCGCTGTTCTAAAAGGGCCCACTTCACATGGCTAGAAATACACACTCTGGTCGTAGCCAGTGGCGAGGCGGGCACCCTTCTGGCGGCCCCAGGCTTAGGCTGGCTGCCTCAGAAACCAGGCCACGGGCTACGCTGTGGAGCTCTGCAGTGCCGTCTAGGTGAAAGGCCAGGCAGCAGCACAGGTGCTTTGGGACATAGTGCTCCGTGCCTTGAGCCTTGGAGGTAGGCACTAAGGAAGGCAGCAGCGATCATCTCAGCGTCCTTTTCCACGGCTCACCATCTCAGTGGATAGAGAAGGCGGCAGATGATGGTACCACCTGCTTCCTCCTGTCCTTCAGAAGGACCCCTCCTCTGTCCCAGACTCGCTTGCTTCTGAACTTCACCTTGATTCAGCCCAACCCCACTGCCTGAGGGAGAAAGACCAGAGGCTCTATGCATTGAGCAGGAGGACATACAGCAGTGGTGTCAAGGCCACAGGTGGGAAGTGAGTTGAGTCACATCAGGACCCGTTTTCTCCCAGGGCCTTGCTGGTGGCCTCCTGCTGTCCTCTCTCCCACTGCAAGCAATGACGCTGCAAGTCCTGTGAAGATGCAGCGGGTCGCTGTCCACTTGCCTCCTTTACCAAGGAGATAGGGTCCTGTCAAGTCTCATCTTGTAGAGACAGTGGGATCACGATGACCCTCTCCGTGTGAAATGGGAGTGGCCGCCAGTAGCCCCTCCAGTGTCACCAGACCTGCCTCTCTCACTTAGGAGCTCTTTCCCAAAGGGCTTTCAGGTGATCGATTCATTCCAAGGTCCCCAATGAGGAAAAGCCCTAAGTTTACACTTGGACTCTAGGTATCAGGGACACAGGTCTACCGAGGCAGGCTGCGTGCAAATCCACTATGGATACTTCACTGTTGGCAGCCTTTTTTTATGCATTCCGCTTTTTTTTTCTCCGTTACTTCCATTGCAGTGTTGCTAAAAATAGACAAGGCAATAGTGTTCCTGGCCTGGCCCCACTTCCACCTGCGGTACGCATCTGCCAGCAGGGTTTGTTGGTTTCTGAGGCAGTAAGTGTGACAGAGTTTCCTAGTCATCTTGGGTTTGGGAAGTCCAAGGGTGTCTTAGAGAGAAGGCTGCTGAAGAGAAGCGGCACGGCCTCTGTTGGGGAGGAGGCTCCGGGAGGAAAGGGGTGCCTGCACTATGGGAGGAGCAAGCTGGAGGCCCTGCCACCCAGACGGTGAGTCTGTGAGAGGAGGGAAGGCCCCACCCTCCCCCAGCAAACTCAATGGCTGTCCTTCAGCGCGAGGCAGGAATTCTGACTGAAACAGTGCCCACTGGTTCAACCAGAGGGCCACCAGAGGGCTGGAAGGGGAACAGCCCTTCGGATTCACAGCAGGCGCACTGGGAGGGCACGAAGCCCCCTGCAGCCAGTCGTGGAAATCTGGGTCGGATATGCGCAAGATCAGGATTTTGGCAGAGTTGGAAGAAGATAGTTTCTAACTTGGTGTAACAAATGCTTTATATGCATGTAATTGTAAGACAACCTGTCCTGCATTGTGGGGAGTTTCTAGAAGTGCAGGGGTTAGGGAGCAGTCAAGGATGGGTATTCAAATCCTATGAAACTAGTTACCCCTAGGGCCCTGCTCCCAGGCCTTCACAGAGGATCCCCTTTTACTGCTCTTACTGTGCTGTCAGCAGGCTGGGAGCCTCTCACCTCTGTGATTCATTGTTTTTCCTTCCAAAATCCTCATTCTGGAAATTGATTAACTTACAAAGGTTAAGGTCTCTTTCTAAACGTTTGGTGGGTTTTCTTAGCCCAAAGACATACTCTTTTTTGATAGAGATCATGGTTTGAAGGTTTCTGAGATTTTCTATATGGTCTTTCCTCATGCTAAGTGACAAAGTTCATGCAGTTCTAAAAATAACATTTAGCAATGTATATTTGGAATGATTCAAGATATTTTCTTCTACGGTTGACTCTTGTGCTTAACATATTTACAGTAAGAACTTGTGCGTGTTATGTGTCAAGTAAAGCAGTCCCTTGTCATGTTTCTGGATTATTATTTTGAAATTTCAATATCGAATCTTTGCTTCTGTTTTCTCATTCTTAAGTGTTTTCTTCTTTTTGATGCTATTATAAGTGGAATTGTCTTAATTTCTTTTCAAATTGTTTATTGTTAGTGTATAGAAACATGACTGATTTTTGTATGTCGATTGTATATCCTGAAAGTTTGCTGAAGTTGTTTATTTGTTCTGGGATTTTCTATGTATAAGATCATGTTGTCTTTGGACATATGATTTCATTTCTTCCTTCCAATGTGCATGCCTCTTATTCTTTTTTCTTGACTAATTGCTCTAGCTAGGACTTACAGTGATATATTGAATAAGTGATAAAAGCAGGTGTCCTTTTCTTGGTCCTGATCTTAGACAAAAAAACTCTCAATCTTTCACCGTTAAATGGGAATATAAGCTGTGGGATTTTCAAATGTGACCTTTACTGTATTGAGATATTTTCCTTCTATGTCTCGTTTGTTGACTGTTTTTATTATGAAAAAGTGTTGAATTTTATCAAGTGGTTTTTTTTTTTTGGCATCAATTAAGAAAACCATGTGGATTTTCTCCTTCGTTCTGTTAATTTGGTGTATTAAATTGATTGAATTTTATGTTGACCCATCCGTGCATTCCAGGAATAAGTTCTTCTCGGTCATAGTGCATAAACCTTTTAATATGCTGTGAAATCAGTTTGCTAATGTTCTGTTGAAGAGTTTTGCATCAGTGTTTATAGGGGATACTGGTCTGTAGTTTCCTTCTCTTGCAGTGTCTTAGTCTGGCTTTGGTAATCGGGTGATGCTGGCCTCATAGAATGAGTTGAGAAGTGTTGCCTCCTATTTTTTTTGGAAAAAAAATTGAAAACTGGTTTTTCTTTAAATGTTTAGTAGAATTCACCAGTGAAGTTACTAGGTACAAGACTTTTCTTTGTCAGCAGATTTTTGATTACTGATTCGATCTACTCACTAGTAATAGGTCTGTTCAGACTTTCTATTAAGTTATGATTTAGTTTTCATCGGTTTTGTGTTTCTAGAAATTTGTCCATTTTATCTAGATTATCCATTTTTTACTTAAATTGTTCATAGTACTCTCTTATTATCCTTTTATTTCTGTAGAATTAGAAGTGATATCTTCATTTTCAGTTCTAATTTTAATAATTTGAGGTTTTTCTCTTTTTTTTCTTAGTTCACCTAGCTAAAGGTTTGTCAGTTTGGCGATCTTTTTGAAGAACCACTTTTGTTTCATTGATTATCTCTACTGTTTTTCTAGTCTTTATTTCTAGTCTCTTCTCTGATTATTATTTCCTTCCTTTTGCTAGCTTTGGGTTTAGTTTGTTCTTTTTAGGTTGTCGATTTGAGATCTTTTTTTTATTTTTCAGTGTAAATGTATGTATGTAGCTATACAGGTCCCCCTTAACACTGCTTTCAATGTGTCCTATAAGTTTGGGTACTATGTATTTTCTTTTTCATTTACATATAAGCATTTTCTAATTTTCCTTTTGATTTCTTTTTTGATCCTTTGGTTGGTTAAGAGTGTGGTGTTTAATCTCCACATATTTGTGAATTTTTTAGTTTTCCTTCTGCTAATGTTTAGTGCATGTATATTTATAATTTTTACACCTTCTTGGTGAATTGACCTTTTTTAAAGATGTAATATAATTACATAATAAAATTCTTTGTCCCTTGAAACACTTTTTTTGGCTTAAAGACTATTTTATCTGATATTATTATTAGCCATCCCTGTTCTCTTTTGTTAACTGTTTGCATGGAATATCTTTGTCCATGCTTTCACTTTCAACTTATGAGTGTCTCAGATCTAAAGTGAATCTCTTGTAGGTAATACATAGTTGAATCTTGTTCTCCATTCTGCCATCTATGGTTTTTGATTTGGATGGTTAATTCAATTACATTTAAAGTAATTACTGATAAGGAAGGATTTACTACTGCCATTTACTATTGTTATTTGTTTTCTATGTCTCATAGAATTGTTTTTGATCCCTCACTGCCTTCCTTTGTGTTTGATTTTTTGAGGTGACGTATTTATTCCCTTTTCATTTCCATTGTGTATATTCTACAGATTTCTTTCTTTGTGGTTACTATAGTGATTACATGCCACATTCTAAAATTATAACCATCTGTTTTAAACTGATACTAATGTAATTTCAGTAGTGAAATTTATTTTCTATTTTTGAGCCGTTACTGTGTGCCAGGCATTGCAATAAGCACTCCACACACACCTCATTTTAATCCTCTGAGTAATCTTATAAAACGTGGTATTACTATCTGCATTCTACAAACAAGGATACCAAAACACAAGGAGAATAATTAAGTAACCCAAAGTCACATAGCTAGGAATCGGCAAAGTCAGAATTTAATCCAAGTCTGCCATACCCCCTTCCGTGTTCCACCCAGCACCATGAATGGTCTGGACTCACATTTCCTCTGCATTCATCACATCAGGTGGGATGGCCACATGGCTTTGTTAAAACTTAAAGCTGACAAGTCCCTTTCTTTCCAAAACACATAAATGATGACTTTCCTATTTCTTATTTCTATTTTTTATTTAACATTTAACATGGGTTTATACACTAAAATTAAAGAACAGAAATGGCAATACAGAGTCAAGACTTGAAGGTAAAATGTAAGTTATCCGAAGTTGAACTCAGAGTGGGAATTTTCCTTATTCACAACTTTTTGTCACAACTTTTCCAATAATGAAACAAACCTGGAACTGTTCATTAAAGTAGCAAACATACATTTACAAAACATTGTAGGTCTACAGCTATGCTACCCTGAAGAACCCTGATCCTGTCTGATCTTGTGAAGCTAAGCAGGGTTGGGTCTGGTTAGTACTTGGATGGGAGACCACCTAGGAAAAACCAGGCATAAAAAATTTTTTAAAAATTAGGGATTGTAAGATGACAAGTTTCTTGCAATCTGTGAGATCAACTAAGCATTGCTTCACCTAAAAAAAATAAAAATAAAAGTAAAATAAAAGTAAAAAACATTGTAAGTTGGATTGTAGGGGATTGTTTTATGAATACATTATTTCTTATTTACTATACTACTGCCAGAAACAGTCATTGCAAGCGTGTGCTCCGTTCATTGGTTCGTGTTTTGTCACCACCCACTTCTTGGTGGTGCACTCCTGAAAGACAAGGCGGGCACGCCAAGTGCTGGTGCCGAGTCTGCGCTTTCCTCGTGTACGGTAATGCCCCATGCTGCGAGTAAGTATAACGGATGCCAGTCTATATCTTCTGCTTCTGAAGGTGACGTTTGAAATAAAAATTTCAAATATCATCACAGTCATTAAATTATTCTAGGTGCAAAGCCCTGTGCTTGGTGTGTGTCCTGCATGTGCTCAGTGTATATTTAATTCCTCATGATATACATATTTTTGCATTTTAAATTCTAGAAATTTGAGATCCTAAAACTCAGATATAATCATATTTTCCCTTAATGTCTCTGAATAATCTGTTTTTATGAAGCTTTTGGCATCCCCATCATCATTTTGTTCCTATGAAACTGAAATCACCCAAGATCACTGGTTCTAAATGCATAGAGTATAAATATCAGCAGGTTAATTAAAATTGATGAATCCAGGTAAGAGGTATTCAAGAGTCTGTGTATTGTTTTTATTCTTGCAACGTTTTTCTTAAGTTGGATTTTTTTTTTCAAATAAAATGTTAAAAAATAATTTTTAAAAATTAATGAGTTATCACACATAATTGAACCTGCAAAGAGGAACACATGTGTTATAAGAATTGCCTCCCAAAAAACCCACTTTGACTTTATTGGACATTCTTTAAATTCAAAAAATCAGTAATTAGGTATGTACTGAGTTCCTGCTATATGCCAGGCATCATGAGACAGGCCCGGTCACCCTTTCCTCGTGGAGCAACAGACTTGTCACTGAGTTGCCACCTCTTAGGACCCTGCAGTCTTGTCTGAAGGGGCATGAAACCATGTCCCTCCTGTTGGGTGAAGGTCATTTTTCTGCAGAATCTTTAATTCCTAAGTTCCATCCTTTTAAAAAATTCTTTAATTCATTCTTACAGTAAGCCAGAGGTGGGGTATTTTGAATGAAGGAAGCTTTCGCTGGTGACTCCCCTTCCATGACTGAGGGAGGGAGCTCTCTCAGGGTGTGCTCCCACAGATTGTCTTGTGTGCTAGTGTGAGTGTGTCGTGGTTGATGAGTGTGTGCACCTTTATAGTCTGACACATGAAAAGGACAGGGGGACATGAGAGGGGACAGTTTCAGTAATGCTCAGGCCAAAAAGAGGGGCACCCGACAGTTAGCCTAAATGAAGTGCACAGTTCACAGAGGCCAGGGCAGCTCTGCCATCAAGGCTCCACATCACTTCTGCAAGCAGTGGAATCTTTCTTTTTAAACAATGAAACCTCTTTGGCTTTTTTAATGCCATTTTTCAGCTTCCAAAACAGGAAGAGGTTGTCAAGAAGCCAAACACACCCTGGAAATGAGTCCTGGGGGCTGCGTCAAGGGGCGTGGCTTGGCAACGGGCCAAGTAAATCATGCTGGCTGTGCTGGTACCACAGCTGGGTTCCTACATACACAGGGCCTCCTGTGAGGCCTCCTGAGAGCCACTGGGAGGGCAGGATTCTAAACCACCGGCATAAGGCCCACTCCCCTCCACCTCCCGGCCTCTGATAACTGGTAGAGTATCAGGTCCACCAGGTATGCTGGAGGTGATAAACGTTGCCATCTCCTCACCTGGGTGCTCAGCAGAATGGCAAGGGCATGGGTGAGCACCAGAGAGCAGGTGGAGTCTGTTCTGGGCAGCTTCATGGTCTAAGGTGTAAGTGAGGCAGGACAACCCACAGGGACTAGGAGAGATACACCTCATGCACATGTAAGGCAGGCTGGACCCACTGGTCGAGGAGCACCCAGTAGACCCATTGTGGGACAGGGCAGAAGTTGGTGGTCACTTGCCGGCCAAGGGCTTCATCAGTTTGTAGCTCCATGGTGATCCTGTGCCCTGGACCACTTGGCTTCCTTTGCTGTGAAGTGTCCAGTGGGCCAGTCTTTTGGAGGCAGGAGGTAACTAGAGCTGGCTGTCACCTCACTGCTTTGTGTCCTGTTTCCTCAAAACAGACTCAGAGACAATTCTCACTTCCCAAAGGCACTGAGCATCTCAGCTTCACAGTTGTCCCCTGGTCATCTTCTGGCTACCATGCAGTCACCGAGCACCTGCCATGCTCCGAGCACAGCATCAGGCCGGAGAGCACAGAGGAGCAGCCCTGACGACTCTGTGCTGACTCATGTGTGCAAGGCAGATGCACAAAGAAGGGCACAGACTGCTCAGGGGCTGTCACTGTGTCCTTTAACTGCCACTGTTCTATTTCAATCCAGTGATGAAGTGGCCTGGTGTGGCAGGCTCAAAGTGAGTGGGCATGTGGCCGCCCCTTCCTGCCCACTCTCCACACTGCACTGGCTAATGCTGGGGACCTACTAGCTCAAATTAGCTTAGGGAGGGTCCTTTATCGTCTGCACTCCCCACGTTCATCATCTGAACTTGGAACTTGTGTACAAGATGGCCTGGACCCCTCAACACCCAGCTTTGCTGTGTGAACGGGATGTTGAGTGCAGTGATCAGTGGACTTGGAAAGGTGAGGGGTGGGGGGTTGGCCGAGTGGAACCGTGAGGGCAAGTATAGGGCTGAGCGTCTCAGTGGGCAGATGGGGCCACAGGCTCCGTGACTGCATGGTGACTGACATGGTGTAAAACAGGAATCATAACAGAAGACAGCTCAGTCTCAAGACTTCAGTCATGTGTGTATCGTGTAGTCCATCGTCTGGGCTCCAGGGCCAGGCTGGACCTTCACCTGCTCATTTATGTCTGGCTTTGCCAGCAAAGATAAGTTTGCAGAACTTTGTCCTTTCGAGCAGGCCACCTTCAGAGAAAGCAGAAAGGCTACCAGCTTTTTGAGCGTTTCTGGTAGGTGCTTCCTGATCACCTTACCCATGGAGTTTTCCCTCATTTTTGGCCGCTTTGTGTGCTTGGGGGTCAGCACCGAGTGAGGTTAAGAATGAAGCCAACTGCAGTGACAGTGACAGGCCCAGCTGATAAACACAGAGGATCTAGGTCCTTGGTGGCACTGTTTTAGTCACTGGCTCAACTCTCACCTAAAGCCAGCACTCCTCTGAAGCTTGCACGTCCCTGAGGTAGCAAATCCCTGAGTGGCAGATGCCAGGGTGGCCTTCGGCGTCTTGCATGGGGACCCCTCATAGACACAGCTGCCCATCCTTTCCTCAAGCCTCTTGGGCTTTCCCTGGCCTGTCCCCTGTTTGTCAGGTGACTCATGAATCTTTTCTGAAAAAATATTGTGGAGAGAGAGTATGAAGAGGAGGAGTCATAAAAGAGGTGAGCAGTTGCCCCCGAAGCCTTTATGGCTAAGAGGGTAAATTCAGTTGTACAAGGACACACGCTGAGCGCCTGCCATGTGCTGGGCAGTATTCAACATGAGCCACGTCACTGCCCTCCTGAGGCCCACATCCTGGGGAGGGGCAGGGGCAGGTGAATCAGTGAACAAAGGTGCAAAATGACAGCACTACGCAGAGGATCAAAGCAGACTGGTGTCGTTTAAGTTCTGGCCAAATAGGGGTGAGTGTGATGCCCACCCTCCCCCTGAAGGCTGCCAGACGCCCTGGACAGAAGGCATGGGGCAGCTCTCTGAGGACTCTAAACAGTACACAAGAGCAAGAAGTTTGGGAAGAAAACCAGATATTAAAATATGGCCAGACTGGTGGTGCTTCCCATCTTCCTTCCTGCAGTGTCCCAGGGCCCAAGTGCAGAGACAGTGTGAAAGCCAGCCCTGTGCTCGGAGACAGACCAGACTGTCTCCAGGGCAAGCCCTGGGCTGCTGGGCGGAACAACAAGAGAGGGCCCCGATGCCGGACCGTTTATCTATGTGTTTTCTGTCTGTCTGGCCTAGCTCCCAGGCAGTGTAGCAACAGTGGTGCTAGCTCTGGAAGTGGCAGCCAGACTGGTGATCAGAACACTGAGTAAAGGGACCTTTTCTCTCAGACCAAAAGTCCTGAGAACTTGGGGGAATCCCATAATTTCCCCCCTCACTCCTCCCCTTTCTCCTTTCTCCTCCCCTCCTCCCTCCCCTCTCTCCTTTTCCCCCCAGTATTCCCCCACACACACACACTCTGCACCATATCTTCTTGTTGCTTTTAGGAACAGCAGAGCAGAGAAACTAACCCTGGCTTTTTAGCCAGAAGACCAAGGTGAGGTTGGAGGGGCAAAGTCTCCTGGGAACTGGAAAGTGTCAGGAAGATCATAAAAAGTGGGGAGCTAAAGTGACCCCTAAAGCAAGGTGTGAATGTCTGAGCTCACCCCAAAGCTAACCCAACACAGCAAAGGATATCCGAACTGAGCTCCCAGGTCCCCGACCAACAGGCACAGCAACAGCTTGGACTGGCACCGTGAGCCTTCAAAACAGAACTGACATCACTTAGTAGTTTCAGCCCAGAGAAGGCAGACAGGGACTTGCAGCCTGGACCTAACGAGGCCGACTGCCCGATCTGAAAACAAACAAACACAGATATCAACATTTTCCATGGGATTTAAATAAGACCCACAATTCTATAACAGTATTCAAAATGTCCAGGACACAATCCAAAATCACTTGCTATTTGAAGATCCAGGAAAATCTCCACATCTCTCAAGGAAAAAGACAAGAGATGACAACTCTTAGATGACACTGTTGCTGAAAGTGAGACATTAGACAGCAACTAATCTGTTTGTGCTCCACAAAGTAAGGGCAAGTCTCCTTGAAGTGAAGGGAGAAATGCTCTCATCAGAAAAACAGATGGTACAGCCAAGAGCCAAACTGCAGTCTTAGAGATAAAGAATATAATAACCAAAAGGAAAACAGTGATTGGATGGACTCAGTAACAGAATGTAGGTGAGAGTCAGTGAACCTGAAGATAATCAAAAGATCAATATTGATGGATCAGTAAAAGTTGACCTATATATCAGTATGAATTATCCAGCTGAACGACAAAAAGGAAAGAGATTTAAAAAAGTAAGTCCTCAGGAACCTGTGAGATCACATGAGAAGGTCTGACATCCTCATCCTCGGTCTCAGTATCAGAGGAGAAACGGTATAGTGCAGAAAAAAGTTTTGAAGGAATAATATCTTAAAACTCCTTAAATTTGGTGAAATACCTAAAGTTACAGATTTGAGAAGCAATGTGAGCACCAAAAAAATAAGTTCAGGGAAACCCATGCACACCCGAGTCATAATCAAACTACTAAAAGTCAGGACAAAGAAAAAAATCTTAAAAGCCGCCGGAGAAAAACAATTCATTAAATACAGGGGACACCACACCAAATGACTATGAATTTGTCATCAGAACCAGAGGCCAGAAGACAGTCGAGCTTTTTTTTAAATGCTGAGAGAAAGAAAAAAAAAGCAAAACTCTGTCAACCCAGAATTCTGTATTCTGCAAAAATATTCTTGGGGGATGAGAGTGAATATAGACAGTATCAGATTGTGCTTGCTTCCATGACACGCACACGAAAATTGGAGCAATGCCAAGATTGGTCTGGCCCCTGCACAAAGGTTGCACGCACATCCCTGAAGTGTTCCACATCTTTTAATGTCTGGCATGGCAACTATAGTTGCCAATACTGTGTTGTCCATTTGAAAGTTGCTAAGAGGGTAGAAGTTCCCATCACAAGGTGTTCTTCCTACAGCTCCAGCTCTGTCCCCCTGGCATCTCGTGCCTGTGGCACCTCCAAATCCAACAGTATTCTGATAAAGGGCCTAAGGAGAGTGTGCTGTACTTTGTTGCAGATAATAAAACACCGCCTGGTTAAATGTAAACACTTAAAATATGCCATCTTGCCTAGCGTTGTTGTTTTGTGACACCTTTACTTCCTAATTCACTAAGTACCTCATTAGGCGACAGGGTCTCCAGCCCCATCCTCACCTCTGCTCCATGGATGAGTAGTGAGTCTGGGGCAGGATTCCTTTTTGCTTTCCTTTCAGCTGTTTCCATTGTGCCACCTTGTCCATAGCCAGGTCAGACGGGTCCTACAGCCCACGGGGCTTAGGGGCAGTACTGTTGCAACATTCAGGACAGGAGGCAAGCATGGGGCTCCCGGGGCAATGCTTGCCTTGGGTTCATCCTGCAGATGAGGCGGAGCCAGTGGCAGGCAGGCCAGGCGGCACATCCTTCTGGATCCCCGCAGGCCTGGGAGAAGGGGGACCCCAGGCTGGCTGGAGGTCTGCTCTGGGAGTCCATCACCTCTCCTTGCAAGGTCTTTGCCTTGGGCTTCATTTGTCCAAACTCTCTCCCTCCTGGCTCTGCCCAGACCAGGCAAAGGTCCAGTTGGCTGCTGCACCTCATTTCCAGCCAGAAGGTGGGCCTGGGATGTAACGCTCTCCCCAGACAGATACTGGCCCCTTGTGCAGCGCAGTTCGTTACCTCCCCACTACCCGCCACAGCAAGCCAGCATTGAGGCTGCAGCCATGAAGACAGGGAGAAGGGACCCAAGGTGCACCCAGGCCGTTGGTGGCCACGGGCCTTTCTGCAGATGGTTGTTTGTAAGCTAGAGAGGAAGGGGGCTCACATCTCTAGGACCTGTGTACAGACAGGAAGGCACTCCCGCTCCTGGGTCACAGCCCAATGTGGGGCCAGCGAGTAGTCAGAGGCAGGAAGGAACCGGCTGGCCCTAAGCCTGGCTTCGCTGAGGGAGTGCCGGGTGGGCCGGGGGAGGGCGGGGGCCTGCAGAGCACCCAGCCAGCCCCGGCTTTCTCAGGTGCCTGCTAGGCGGAGTTCTCCCCGACACGATAGCCACCTCCATCTGTTTTGTGAGGAAAGGAGAGGACCCTTACGGGGGTGCAGGGAAAGCAGGAAGCACCGAGTCCCGGGGATGGGTGCTGGGACGGAGGGCTGCCCTTGCTGGTTGGAGGCTGAGGGTGGTCCCCGGGCGAGGACGAGGAGGAGGGAGCCGGGGCCAAGGATGTGAGACCCAGAGGGTGTGCGTCGCAGACACGACCTGCGGGCTCTCGGTCCCCGCCTTCGGAGAAAAAGCCCACCTCGTCACGCGAGGGGCTGAGGGGGACCCTGGGGCGGGCTGCAGACTGCTTGGCTCGTAGTGGGTCTGACACAGAGCTCTGTCGTGCCAAAGGCCTTCGTCCGCTCTCGGGGCACGCGCTCGGGGGTGCCACGACCCCTGGGCAGGCGGAGCCCGGGGAGGGGCGGGCTCCGCGCCGCCCCGCGGCAGCTGCCCCGGCTGAGGATCCGTGGCTGGCGCGAGTGGAAGGACCTGCTGGGCTGCAGCGCGCCCGGCCCGCCCCGGCGGCGTGCCTGGGTGTGTCGCACGGAGGCGGTATTTGACGCGCGGCGGCGGCGGCGGCGGCGGAGCGGGCGCCGGGCCGGGTGCGAGCATGGCCTCCCGGGACCTGCCGCCCCCAACCAGCCACGCGCCGCCCGACGCGCCCCCGGGGCTGGCGCTGCTCCTGACCATCCCCTACGCCTTCTTCCTGCCGGAGCTGGTGAGTGCGCCCCACGGGTGCGGGCCGGGGGCTGGCGCTCGCGTCCTGCCCCAGGGGGGGAAGGAGGGGCCCGGCCAGGTTCCCACCGCCCCGTGGCGCTGGGAGGCCCCAGTCCCTCTGCGCTCCCCTGGGCTCCTGCACCCACCCCACCGGGCCAGGGCTGCTGCTAAAATCTTCTGGATCCTCCAGATGATTTTGGAAACGGACTTGAATTATATGGCCTCTCTTCTCCGCGTTCTGGTTTGTACTTTTCTAAAGTCCAGATGGAGAACTCTGTCTTTCCTCCTGAGAGGTCTTCCAGCACCTTCTTACCTGTCACGTCCGCTGACCTTAAACTTTGACTCATGTGAACACCCCACAGGAGGGAGCTCCTGACAACCTCACCCATAAAACAGTCCTGCGAGCTGCCCTGGCTACCCACGGAGACCCTGTCACCATTGGTCACTCTCTGGGGCGCCCATGGCTGAACTGTGATTCAGTTCCTGCCAGGCGCTGGCATGTTCCCATCTGCATGGTTCTGCGCGCAGTGTTCCCTGAGCTCGGTCCTCCCCAAGCCACTGTCACCATCCCCTTTTCACAGACGGGGACAGTCAAGTCTGGTGAACAAATCAGGACAGAAGAGTTTGTTTTCTGAACACCTGAAATATCTCGCTTGTGGGCAATACTTTCTTCACAGCTCTGGACGTGGCAGTGCTGCCCAGGGCAGGGAGGAAAAGATAGAAAGCAGATTCAGCTTTCAGCTAGACCTGGGCGGTCCTCTCACTCTCATCACTTGCCTGGAAGGCTGGGTCCAATGGGGCGACCTTTTGGCAAACTGGTTAAAGGGCGACTATTAATGGTTCTCAGAAGGGGGGCTGGGTGGGGCGGGCTCCACACTTGGGTGGCTCCCGCTAAAACCCCACCCGAGGCAGGTTTCTGCCAAGCCTGCCCCCGAGGGGACACAGCGTGGGCACCCTGCCAGGCTGATGACATCTTAGTGCTCTCACAAGTTCTCTGTGCTGGACCTGGGCGTGTCCCTCACCTCAGAACAACCGTGTGAATTGCCAGGTCTGTGGTTGACCCCATCACATGCTTTATGTCCATCATGCAAGCCACTTGTGATGCTGCCTTCCCAGGAGGGTACTTGACTGCTGGAGAGAGACTCTAAAGCACTTCCCCTCCACAGTCAGACTGTGCTCGAGGAGGTGGCCGTGTGGGGCTGTGTCACCGGGGAGGAGAAGCCATCTGATCTCATCAAGTAGGAGAATTGTCCAGGTCTGTCACAGAGAGGGCCAATGTGGATCTGAACCTCAAAGGACAGGCTGGGCTTCCAGGCTGGGGGTCAGGAGAGGGAAAGTCCTAGAGCCCAGAAGAGTCCAAAGGGCAAGAGCTGGAGGGATGAGGCTTTCAAGATCAGGAAAAGACCCAGCAAGAGGGGCCTCTCGTGCACCTGCCCCCACAGTGCTGGCTCTTGCAAGTGGAGTTCCCGGAGCAGTAAAGCAGTAAAGTGCACAGCTGGCTATGCTGGGATCCAGGAGTCAGTATCTTAGGAGATGGGATATTCTCACTGGTTCAGTTTCATTACTTTATTTTTCTTTTGAAATAGTTTTAGATTTATAGCAATGCTAACGTAGTACAGAGATTTATGTGTAGTCTTTACACAATGTCTCTTAATGTCCACTTCTTACACAGCATAGCTGTCAAAGAAGAGATTGACGCCGACGCTGTGCGTCAACTGTTCTGTAAACCTATGCCAACTGCTGTCTTGGCCACTAGTGTCCTCCTTCTGGTCCGGACCCAGTCCAGGTTTCCACATCGTGCCCCTTTCCCCTTTCATACTGGGCCTTCCTCAGTCTTTGCCTTGACATTTTTGAAGAGCACCGACCAGTTATTTTGTACGATGTCCATTTGGCTGTGCTGGAGGTTTTCTCACAACTTTATTTTTAATTCACTAGTAATTCTTATTCATTGTTGCAAACTTTGAAAGCACAGAAAAAACTATGATCCATATATATGCATACATTCATATATATGTACCCACACGCACACACACACACACACAGCAGTCCCCTTTTACCTGTATTTTCACTTTCCGTGGTCTGTTAAATGAAAAGTCCCAGAAATGAACAATTCAGAAATTTTACATAGTGTGCCATTCAGAGTAGCGTGATGAAATCTCTCACTGTCCCGCTCTGTCCCACCCTGGATGTGAACCAGCCTTTTTGTCAACATGCCACGTATACCCTACCCTCCCACTCAGTCGCCATCTCAGTCATCAGACTGACTGCTGTGGTGTCACAGTGTTTGTGTTCAAATCACCCTTATTTTCCTCAGTAATGGCTCCGAAACACAGAAGCAGTGATGCTTGTGATTCCGATGTGCCAGAGAGAAGCCATAAGGCATCTCCTCGAAATGAACAAGTGAAAATTTTGAATATATAAGGAAAGAGGAAAAATGGTATGCCGAGGTCACTAAGACCAATGGGGAGAATGAGCCTTCCATCTGTGAAGTTGTGAAGAAGGAAAAGGAATTTCATGTCAGTGTGCCAAGAGAGGAAGACCACAATCACATAATTTAATTGTCTATTGTTACAGTTGCTCTGTTTTATTACTATTGTTACTCTCTTACTGTGCCTGATTTATAAATGAAACTTTATCATAGGTGTGTATATAAAAGAAAACACAGCACATAGAGGGTTCAGTACTGTAGTGGTCTCAGTCATCCCCAGGGGGTCTTGTACCGCACCCCCAGTGGGGAAGGGGGCACTGCCACACACATGGAATATTTAGCAGGGTTATTCTGCACTGCCACTCTGCACCAGTCTTTCCCTTCAATAAGCCTTTCTAGCACATGTGGGCCTCACATCCGGGGACAGGGATGAGAATGTGACCAGGAGAGGAGGGTGAAGGTCTAGGTGAGTGGGTGATTCTGACCCCACAGAGAGAGAAAAAGACATGCTGGGCTGGAGAGGACAGTGTGGAGGCAGCCAGTAGGAGCCCCTCTCTTGTCCCTGGTCACCTGGGTACTGCAGAGCACCAGCTTTTGCAGTACCAGTAGATTCCCAGTCCTGGGGCCTAAGACCTCATGGATAGGCATAGGCGTGTGTCATTCTAAGGACATGAGGCCAGAGAGTGGCTTCTAAAATTGGGAACTCAGGCCAACAAAATGGGGCACAGAAAGAGAAATCCAGACTCAGCTGTCATCCGTGATGGTGGCCCAGTGTGGACGTTAGTGGTGTCTGCAGGCATACATCCCCCAGGTGCCCAGGGCCATCCCACAGGGAAGAGTGGAGCAGAACTACACACAGGTAGCCTGCACTGCCTCATGGTTGTCGGCCTTCAGAGCCTCTTCCCAGATGCTGGGTCTCTCTGGGTAGGATCCAGGTAGGAACCCACAAGTGTTGGCTGTGCAGCTAGTGCTGCAATAGGCCAGGCTTGGATTCCTGGGGACATGAAGACAAGAGATGATAACAAGGGATAATGTCCCAGGGTGGGCCACCAAAATGAGAAGGTATCTGAAGACCTATAACAAAGCAGGCGACTCCATAGAATATGACAGAATTTATAATAGGGCAATTACCTGCGGGGATGTAGGCTCAGAACTGACAGGTGACCTGGCACTCTGCTGCTCTCCACTAGCAGACCCAGTTCAGTACTTTTAATAGAATAACTCAGGTAGTGATTGACAAGACAAAGGACAAAAAGTGCAGTGATGCCAGGGGCCAGCTTGACATTCATCTCAGTTGTCACACTATTCGGCCATTACTAACAAAAATATCTGCAGCTCTGTCTCGAGGAACACAGATGCTTTGATGTGCTTGCTGGGGCACAGAGCTGAAGTCTGTTCATATCTATGTCCGGACAGATGAGGACAGGCCCTGTCTTAGAGGAGTGATGCGGGGACACGTGGAGATCACTCCAAAATACGGCTCAGGTGTGCTCAGCCACAACTTCAAAGGCTCAAGACCTGGAGTGGTCATCAGGGCATGCTTACTCAGGGACGCAGGCCCAGCATTACGTGGGGGCTTGGACCAAGGGTGAGGCTGGGACTTCCTGGGTCCAGGCGTTACTGCTTGCAGGGAGCCAGGCTCCAAGGAAAAAGGGCGGCGGCCCCACGTACATGCCATATGTTTGCTCAGCAGATGTTTAGTGAGCACCTACTCTGTGCCAAGCACAGCGATGTAAAGACAGACAGACATGACCCTGCCTTATGGAGCCTGGAGCCTAATGGGGCAGATGAAGACCAGCCAGGGAGACCAGTGCATGGTGCCATGTGGCCAGGGTGTAGAGAAGATGGACTGCATGGGGAAAGGGGAGGATGCACACAGAGGGTGCTCAATACAGGGGACAGTGCACACAGTCATTGAAAGGCTGAGGGATCAGAGAGGAGGCACTGAAGCCACCAGAGTAGTAAGGGGCTGCCACCCTCTCCATCAGGCCAGCAGACAGGGCTCAGACCTGGAAGCCCAGCCCAGCTGGTACTGGTGCCTTTGAAAAGGGTGTGCTGTGAGTGACAGAGATAAAACTTGGGAGCCAGAAAGTGGGGTTGCAGAGTTCCAGCCCACATCAAAGAAGGGTGGGCTTGAGACACCCTCAGAACTAACTGGCACCCCCACACCCACCCTGCACCTCGTAAGCCACCTTCCCAGAACCGGAGCCTCTCAGACAGATGGGGCAGGTAAGCGAGCCAGCTGTAGGAAGGCCCACCCAGCAGGGTGTCACTTAACTAACAGAGGTGGCAGAGGTGGCCCAGGACATCCTGGCCCACTGGACCTGGAGCCCCAGATAAGCAGCCTGGCACATTAAAAGTGCCCCCCCTGCCCCCCCCCCACCTTGCCGGGCTCTTCACCAGGGACCTTTCCCCAGGCGTGGCAGGTCTAAGCGGCAGGAAGGGGCCAGAGTGGTTGGGGGTGGGCGACCCACATTCCACAGCAACTCAATGTGCCACTCCCAAGGGAGGCCAAATGTGGTGGGTGTGGGCCAGAGTCTTCTGACCTGTGCAGAGCAGCCCGTCTAGCTCAGCCCCACACCTTGACCCAAGTGTCTGAGCTTTGCTTTTCTGCCTCTGCTCTGTCCACAGCCCCCACCCATTCATGAAGACCCTCTCTCTGCCCAGCCCATGTTGGATGGGTGTGTAGGCGGTGTTTATTTGGACACTGTCCTCTCTGACAGCATATTTTTGTGTGGTCATGAGGTGTCACTGGTGGGGTGGGGCAGAGGTGGGGAGGTGGCACCACCTGTGTGAAAATCGGCCTGGGGAGATGAGACTGAGCGAGAGTGATGGAGAGTCCAGCAACCCACTTCCCGCCTTCTCCCTCCAGTTGGTCAGCAGCTCGTACCTAGATCTGCTTTGTGCCAGGTTCCATGTGCTGCACCAGGGACACAATAACCACAGGGCAGAGTCCTGCCTCCAGGACCCCAGGGTCTGGGGAGGAGTTGGTGAAGAGAGGCAGTGACCTTTAGGGAGGTCGCAGAGGAGTGTGCTGGGAATCTGCAGTCAGGGTGGCTTCCTGGAGGAGTGACATTGGTCTGATCCCTGGTCTCCAGAGTCTGGTCACAGACAGGATTGGGGAGGTGGCAGCTGAGCAGACAGAAACCCGGACTGGAGTGAATGGTGACACCCTTGGGTCCTCAGTGCCTGACAAAGGGCAGAAACATGGCCATAGGCCACAAAATGTTTGCAGGTTTCTGGAGGAAGGATGAAGTGGGAGGGCCTGCCTAAGCCCAATTCCAGGGATCGTCTGGCTACTTCTTGGGGACATGTGAAGGATCATAGGTTAATAAATGTGTGAACCAAAGAGAGGAGACCAGGGCGGGAGGCCTGGCGAGAGAGGCAGCCATCCAGCAGCTCCTGTGGGGACTAGGTGTCCTTGTCCTGCTTGTTTATATCTGTTCAGTGCTTTCTGACTTTTCCAAGGTATACAGTAAAAAAAAAAAAAAGTTGAAAAACTTGCCCCTCAAATGCTTAGTTTCTGGTTGTTTGTTTGTTTGTTTAGACAAGAAGGAAAACCCTTCCGACTTCGGATGAGTAAGATGGAATGTTGTGATCACTGGATTTCATGTTACCCAGTAAATCAGGCTGTTTGCGCAGTGAAAAGCTGGGTCAGTGGGGACCGGGTCTGAATGGCTGGGTGCGGTCCCAGCAAGGAAGGCAGAGAGGTCTGGCGCTGACTCATTGCTGCTCCCGCCGTGGTATCCTGCCCCTCCCACCACAGTGCACCCCAAGGTGGGCCTTGATTGCCTGGCTGGCTGCCAGCCCATCCTGAGGGCTCTTGTGGGCACCGAGGGCTCCTTATATGACCTGGATGGAGTCCTGGCCAGCACTATTGTTCCTGGAGTGGACCGGATGACACAGGGGCCCTCACTGGGGACCAGGAGACCAGGCTGGCCATTTCCTACTGACCTTAAAGCCACAGAGAGCAGTTCTCTTTCTGTGAGCCAGGATGAATGGCCGGTGTTTGGACGTGTCCTGGTGGGGTCACAGAGCACAGAATTTCCACATAACATGGTCGTTTGGGGACCTGTAATCCTGTCCAGAACTGCCCCACCCCCACAGGTCGCTGGGAAGCCACTTGGCCTCTCGGAACTGGTTTAGGAGGTGACCATGCCCAGAAAGCTTTCCAAGGCCCTTGGCCCCAGACGCAGGGAGAAGAGCCTCCTGGGAGGCTGTAACCGGTGTCTCGGAGCTGCCATAGGGAGGCCTGCAGCTGGGGAGGGCTGCCCAGAGCACCTAGCTCCCCGGCGCCTGACTGGGGCCTTTTCCTCCTAGTCAGTAGTCCCTGAAGCTCAGCGATCTGGCCTGTGCCCACCTTGAGTTCCAGGGAGGGGCTGGGGATGCAAGGCTGTCAGGGAAATCCAGACAGTGGTAAGGACAGGGACGCCATGTCAGTGGTGGGTGCGCCTGCCATGAGGAGACACCCCAGCCATGCAGAAAAACCTGCCACAGGTGCCGCCCTTGTTCACAGCTGGAAGGCCCCACCCAGGCCCACACCTCCCCAGGCATTCAGCCCTGACAGCGGGCATCTTCTGGGCCCCACCTTTGCCTGCCACATGGGGTCATTACTCGGGCAGCATCTGTCTTCATAACCTGGTGGTGCGTGAAGGCAGCCCAGCCCCAGCCCCTCCCCTGCCCCTCACCTGTTCTAGCCCTTCACCTGCCCCAGCCACTCATCTGCCCCTGCCCCTCACCTGACCCTGCCCCCACCTACTCCAGTCCCTCGCCTGTCATAGCTCCTCACCCGCCCCTGCCCATTGGAGGCTTCTCAGCCCCCAGCTGCCCCATCCAGATGGACATGTCCACACTCCCAAAGCAAGGCAGCCCTCTCTTGTCTCTCTCCCTTTCAGAAATCCTTCGTGAGCCTCCACGGTCCAGCACAGTGGCTGTTCTCTCTCTAAATGGGCGTATGGTTGTTTGGATGAGTCTGAAGCCCTGTCACTGGGCCAAGCAGTTCCTCCTAAAGACCAGGGTGCTGGCTGGCTGGCTGGCTGGGTTTCATGGCTCAGATATTCTGTACACCTACAAATGAGCACACACACCTCACACACACATACACCACACACGCCTCACACATGCACACATACACACCATACACTACACACATTACACATGCTACACACGCCACACACATCACACACCACACACCACAACGCCATACAGCACACACACACCACATACCACACACTACAAACTCGCCACACACGCACACACACAGCATGACACACACACATGCACAATGTCTTCTTCTTCTGCACAGCTGCAGTACCTGGGCTCATGGGTCTGGGCTTACAGCTCCTAGTGTTTGTCCTGCTTGGCATAAGGAGTGTTTGTCCTCCTGCTGATATCCTGGTGTGCGGGCCACATTGCTTTCACTGGCCCCACTGGGTGAGCGTCCGGGGGTCTCCTGTCATTGCTGTGTGACCCTCCAGGCACAGCAGACAACCCTGTGCACTTGTCACTTGGTTTACATGTGTTATTTGTGGGACAGAACCCCTGAGGGCAATTACCGGGTCGAGCAGGATGTGAATTTAATGTGTTGACTGACACTGTCAACACTTAGAGCCGTTGGTGGCACCTGAAGATGGCAATGGGCTTCACCTGGGGTTTACAGGTGGGCTTGAGGATCTGGGAGCCCGCAGCCTTGCAGACAAAACTGTGGATGTACCTCAGTGCATTTTTCTAGGTGATCGAACTCACATCGACCCCACAGAGGGTGCATCCTGCTCGCCCCACTGACGGGTTGCCCAGGGCCCCCAGAGTAAACTCCCATCCTCAGGAAGACTAGCCTCAGACATTCCCTCATCTGGGTCTTTCTCAGGGAACCTCCACAACCCCTGTCTTCTCTGCCACTTTAGACAATGGCTAACGTGGCCAGTCATGGTTCCCCAACACCCATCATACACACGAGAACACTATCCCCACCTGCTCTGTTAGATGGACAGGGATGTGTAGGCACAGATGAGTTAAACAGCCTGCCCAATAGAGCGCTGGGGTTCAAACCCAGCAGGAAGGATGTGGCCCCTGATCTGGAGACCCAGGTAAGAATGGAAGCAAAGAGGTGGGCTCTGGGCCCTTGTCCCGGCCACATCACTGGGGGACACCTAACAGCACAGCGTCTCTCAACAGTTCAATGCGAACCTCTGGGCAGGACCCAATCCTGAGGGCTTTCTCAAAGTCCCTGGGGACCCTATGAGCAGTGAGACTCACATGCTGCTCTGACAGCAAGACTCGGGGTCAGCAGATTTCAGAAGCTCTTTTTTCCTGTGCCACATTTTTGGCTTGATGCTTTTCCTTCATCAGGCTCCCCACCACCCCCGCGAAGAAAAAAATAATAATAAGGATCAATAGCACAGAGATGAGCGTGGCCACCTTCCAGCTTTAATAAGACTTTTTAGTTTGAGGGCCAGCCTCAAACATCTAAAAATATATCCTGCTCTTGGGAAACACAAGATGAAGATTGAAAGGAGTGGGTGAGGCTGCCAAGAAAATCTGGAAAACTAAATATGAGGGTTTTTTTTTTAAAAAAAGGAAAGACAAACACTTAAAGTTGCCTTGCCTCTGAAGAACCAGCCCAGATTGCATGACACAGAAACAAGAGAATAAGCTCGCCCCAGCTTTAATTCACTGGGGTTTGTCCTTGGTCCCGGTCCCTTCGGCTCTTCGGGAGGTGGAGAGAGTAGGAATAAAAGTAAATAACATTCCTCGCATCACTTTGCTTGTGTAGCACGAAAGCTGTCTTGGACGGTTCCCACGCTCAGAGGCCCCTGCCCTCAGGAGTGAGATATGACCACATGGGGAGACCCTCAGTGTCCTGCCTGTGTCCAGTGCCACCTCAGGCCCCAGTCCCCTGCGGCATGTTCCACCTCACAGACTGGTGAGAATTAAGTGTGAATGTGTAAGTAACATGCAGATGGCAGTATCTGGCCAGGGAAGCCTCTGATGCTAGGAGGAGACAAGCATGGAGGGGCACCCTTGCCCTCCTAGGCCTGGCACAGGTGAGCTGGCAGTCAGCCAAAGCAGGTATCAGTTGGCAGCTCTCTGGTCTTAGAAAGCCCAAGGTGGTCAGAATCGCCATCCTGACTCGACAAGGTCGTCTGAATGAATGCAGGCTATAAACTATAAAGCACCCGGTGAATGTGAGGCAGTGGCGTTATCTCTATCTATTCAATAGAACGTTCTTTGACACCTTCTTCGCCTTCTCTGTTGCAGGCCCAATGCTGGGCACCAGGAGTGCACAGACCACCCTCTGCCCTCAGAGGTCTAATGCGCATCTCAAATTGTCTAAGTACATATGCAGCCACTAAAGCCTGACTGCTATCCCCACTGGTAGCCAGCATTGTTTGGGTGTTGGCCATGTGACAGTATCTGTGTGTGCTTCCCATGGCGCGTAAGGAAGAAGCTTGGCAAGTGCCCTAAGCTCAGCCCTGGCACCTCCCTGCAGCAGCCCCTGTCGCTGGGACAGATATGCACGGGCGCAGCTCAGGGGGGACGGCAGCTCTCATCCTTCCACGTCCCTTCTCAGGACAAGGCACCCCAGGCCCAGTCGAGAACTCCCAAACTCCACCTGAGGATTGATTATCAAGGGCCCCAGAGCTGGTGCTTCCGGAGACGCCAGGCTCTCAGAGGCCTGGCCTGTGCTCAGCCTCCCGCCCCGTTCTGGCTTCTCGCCTGTCCCCGTGCTGTCGTGGAGAGCCTGTGAACGCTTCGTGAATTCACAAGTGCTTCTCTCTCCAGGACAGTAGCAGTGGAAGCCTCGGGAGGGCGGGTGACACATCTCTGTCTGCACGTTGTGTTTGTGCGAGAGGAAAACAAACCCCAGAAAGCCGAGCGGTGCAGGGGTGAGCAGACCCCCTTCAGTCCCTAGGGTCTCTGACAGCATCATTCGCAACGCAGCCATCCCACAGCCATGCACGCAGCTGCAGAACACCAGGGAGCAGGCTCCGAAGCAGCCGGACACCAAACGCAGAGTGGAGCAGCGGGCACGCTCTGGGCAGCAGCCGTGGAGGCCAGGACGCAACAGAACGACGTGGGAAGATGCAGACGCAGTGGGAAAACCGTCGTGGGGATGCTGAGAGCGAGGAATTGTCAGGGGAAAGGACAGTTTCTGACAAATCCAGCTGACTGTTACCCCAAAGGAATGACTGACAGTTGTACTTCAGGAAGAAAGAAAATAATATCAAAGGAGTGTCTGAGATGTTAGAATAGCCTCCGGACTCGAGGTAAGGAAGGATTTCTTAAACTTGACCCAGAAAAGCACAGTCTATAAAGGAAAAGATCAACATATTTAATTACGTTAAAATGAAGAATTCATTTCATCAAAAAACACCATAAAATAGGTGAGCCGTGCTGGCAGAACACATCTGTGAGGTCCATTCTATTAAAAAATCAGTGAGGTCCATACTATTAAAAAATTCCTATGAATCAATAAAAAAATGACAAACATATAACAAATTTGCTACCAATAAAAAATAAAAAAATTCACAGAAGAGGAAATATGTGAAAATGAGCTCTACCTCATTAATAATCAAAAAATTAAAATCTAATAAGATATATAGAAAATCCCAAGGAATCTACCAAATAATCACCAAAAATACCTCCTCAAACTAATAAGTCAGTTCAGCAAATTGCAAGATATACTGCCAACACACAAAATTAATTCTGTTTTTATCCACTCTCCAAGAACAATTGGAAAATTTTTAAAAACTTTTTTTTAAGCCAGACAGAAAAAGTTGAAAATTACATGATATCACTTATTTGTGGGATATAAACTTAAAAGTAACAAATGAACAGGACAAACAAATAGAGATTCATGGACATGGACAATGGACGAGGGAGGTGACGGGAGGGAAAAAAATCTTAATTTCTTCAATCAATCAATCAATTAATCAATAAAAATAAAATTAAATTAAGTCTATTTACAGTAGCTCCTCCTAAACCAAAGACTTAGGCATAGATATAAGAAAATGTGTACAGCATCTGTGATGCCCAAAACTATAAAATGTTGATGATAAAAAAAAAAGTGACAGAGCATCTTGACAATCAGAGAGAATGCTGTGTTTGTGGGTGTGCAGCCTCAGCAGAGAAGAGATGTCAGTTCTCTCCAGACTGGTCTCTCGGTTTAGCACAATGGACATCCCAGCAGACAGACATTGTGGATACTGACATGCTGACTTTAAAACTTCTGTGGAGAGGCAGTGTAACTAGGGAAGGGGTGGTATCTCAGATGGGCCGCGGTGTGAGTCACCCATATGGATGATTCTTGATTATGATGGCTTTACAGAAATTTAACATCTGGTGGTGCGATTTCTCCAAGCCACAGACCCAGGAGCCATCGCCCCAAATCTCCAGTGGTTTCATAATCCAACTGGTTCTTCCTCATTTTCAAACCTATGACTTTGTAAAAGATAAACTCCAGCACACCCTCTATAATACAGCACAAGAATGGAACATTCTCAGCCTCTGCAGGGCCTGCATACACCCATTCCTGGTAGCTGTCTCCCTCAGGAGGGTGACTCAGCAGGTACTGAGGAAGGTGGGTTCTGAAGGAATGTGGGAGCAGCAGAGTTCAGGTTCTGTGCCTGAGGACTTGAGAACCTTGGGGGCAGGGACCAGGACTGGGGCAAGGCGAGCGAGGTGCCTGGTGTGCAAAACATAAGGAGGGATATGCTCTCAGGGTCATGCCAGTTCAGGGCGGGCCCCGCAGGGAGCAGGGATTTCACACGGGCATGTGAGCAGATGTGCAGTGCTGAGGACCCCAGAGAGAAATGGGCTGGAGGGGTTCCTGGGACCCAACAATGTAGTGCTTCGAGGCACAGATTTAACAGGAATGGAGCGGGGAGAGCGGAGGAGGCTTGCAATGACACCCTGAGGGGCCCCAGGCTGAGGGGTCACTTAGAACTTCCAAGACAAGCCAACGGCACGATCGTTTGGCGCTGAGGTCACCGTTCCCATCCAGGCCCCTAGTTGGGTATGTGTCTAGTGGGCATTGGGTTTCTCACCTAGGCTCACCAATAGGGGTGCAAGCCCAGCCCCAATGCAAAGGCAGAGCCCAGAGAAGACAGGGGAAAGGCCTGGCTTCCCTACAAATGGGGTTATGAATGGCTGGACAGAGTTGACAGGAGATTAAACTGGAACTGTACTGCCCAAATGGTAATGGACCCCAGGGTGTCAGATACTATAACTGGGGGCTCCAAACCAAGTGACCACAGGAGTAGGCAGGCACTGCCAGTGGGTGAAGGGACCCAGGAGAAGGAGAGCACTATTCTACAGTGAAAGTAAACAACTGAGTATGCACCACACAAGGGGAGAAGGATGTGGTCCACTGAGGACTCCGGGTCCTTTTCAAAGAGACAGTCGCAACTCATTTGAGTCTACTCTGGCCTGGCAAATGGGTTCGCTGTGGCCAGAACTATGGATTTCTCAAGAAAGGTCTGGAATCTGGACTTACTGTGTGAAATATTCTGTTTTAAATGTTGGCAGAGTATTCAGAAATGTTTAAAAACTGCATGTTTCAACACCATTTGGGCCAAGAAGACATGTCTACAGGCCAAATTTAGCCAAGTCCTTTCATCAGTAGCCCCTGCGTTAGCCCCTTGAATTTTCTAACAAAATCCACTGGGACTCGGAGGGCCAGCCTTCCTCCCCATTCACTTCAATTCCCACCTAACTCCACCGGAAGAGCCTTCACCTAGAGATAGAGGAAGAGAGAGCCTGCAAAGTGCAACCCATCCCCCCACAGCACACGAAGCCCCTCCGGTTTCTTTTACAGGTGTTTGGGTGCTTGGTCTGGATCCTGGTGGCCTCTATTCAGGTGGCAAACCCACTGCTGCAAGGATGGGTGATGTACGTCTCGCTGACCTCGTTCCTCATCTCTCTGCTATTCCTGCTGTCTTACCTGTTTGGATTTTACAAGAGATATGAGTCTTGGCGAGTCCTGGTAAGAACTAGCTAAAGGTTTGCTCCCTACAGACCTGTGTCCTGGGTGTCGTGGAAACAGAGGGCCTCCTGAGTGGGGAGGGAGAACCAGAGGCCTTTCCTGGCTAGGCCCACAGAACCAAGACTTCTTGTGCTATTGTGCTTACCTGTTAAAGAGGAGGAAAATGTTGCCCTGCCAGAGCTGATCTTCATGCCCCGTCGACGCCTCCCTAGTTGGGGATCTGCACATTCTGTATGCAGCAGCCCACCAACAAGGCGGCAGGACACCAGCCCACACAGTCAAAAGTCCACCTCTAATTCTGACCCCCCAAATGTGACTACTAAGCTTACTGTACTGACAACATAAATTGTCGACCAACACATATTTTACATGTCATGTGTCTTATATCCTGTGTTCTTACGTAAATCAAGTAAGCTAGAGAAAGGAAAATGTTGCCAAGAAAATCACATTCTCAGCGCTGTGCATGCTCGTCGAAAACGAACCACGCGCAGGTGCAATTCAGGCCTGTGCTGTTTCAAGGGCAGCTGTACTCTTGTATTAGGCACACCTGGATGCATTTCCTCCTAAATTTTATTTGTGGTAAAGTCACTGGAGCAACATCAAAGGAAATGCCAGCAGGAAAAAATATCACTCCAGTCTCGAGAGTCCATCACAATCCCTAGTCTGTCCTTCTATATCCCTCCTAAACTCTGCATTCAATGCATATATATTTTAAATGTAGTGAACCAGCAATCTGAGCTCTAGATTCTTTCATTCAGCATTCCAGCGTTAATTATGTTTCCTGTTGTCATAGCATCTTGACAACCATTTAACATTTTTCTATATCGAACAACTTAAGACATACACACAAGCAGCAAGGGTCATTTCAGGGACCCTTGTGTAACCGTAGCCGAGTCTAGCATCACCAGGATTCTGCCATATTCGCTTCATGTGGCCTTTGTTTGTTTCTTGAAGAATTCTGAAGCAATCCCAAACATCACATCATTTTATTTGCACACTTCAGTGTGCCTCCAAAAGTATGCAAGCTTCCTTACATTGCCATACACGTAAACCTTAACAGGAATTCCACAGTGTCATTTAAGACCCGGGTCACACCCAAATGTCCCCAGTCGCCTCAGAAATGTCTTGTGCAGTTGGCCTGTTGAGTCAGGGCCCGCACCAGGGCCACACATCACATTTGGCAGCTATGGTTCCTGGGTCCCTTTGGTCTAGGATAGTTCTCGCCGCCAGTGGAAACCGGGTCAGCTGTCCTGTAGCAGGTCCTCCACTTTGAGCTTGCGTGTTTGCTTCTTCCTGGTGTGACTTGACTCGTCCCTCGTGTCCCTAAACTTTCTGTAAGCTGGAAATTAGCACTCGCAGTTTCTAAAGGTGGGTTGAACCTTCCTGGCAAGCATGCTTCATAAGTGGCTTCATGTCACTTATGGTGACTGGTGGTCACTCTCCCTCAGGGAGTGTGACAACCCTGCCCCATCAATTTTTTCTCTAATGCTTCTTTCATCTACCGATGAGTTTTCCAGAATGGAATATTCCATTAAGGGTTGCAAAATGCCAATTTGCCCGTGATGACGTTCCTGCCAGACCTGATAAGCCATTTCTAATGCTGCATGACATTCTTGTTGAGCTGAAGGACACGGCTCAGAGTGCAGCATAGAGGCTCTGAAACTGAAACTTGAACCAGAGTAGTTGACTCTTTTGACCCCACCATGTGTGAGCTGAGCCTCAGTTTCCTCCTCTGTCAGTGGAGATAACAATAGAGCAGCCCATGAACTTAGCTGTGGAAATGAGGTAGGACAGCATGTGTGTGGTTAGGGTCATGTCCAGGGTGATGGGTCTGCCCATTGCTGATGGCTAAGAGCCCAGGCTTGGAGTCGATGCGGCCCAGGGTTCAAATCCTACCTCAGTAGTTTATTTACTTACTGAACCTGTTTCCGTCAGCCCCAGAATGGTACTAATGACAAATGGGACTTCCCTCATTGCTGATGAGGTCCAGTGGGGTAAATGAGAACAGGCCCAGTGAAGAGCTGGGGCGGACAAGCCCTCATCAGCGTCAGCTGGCACTGAGCTGTTGTTCATGGCTGCTTATTAGCCCTCGGAAGTTCACTACATGGATGTTTCACTAGGAACACCATTGAAAACAAAATGCAAAGCTGGAGGCGGGGGCAGGCCTGTCTGTGCGTCGCTCCTCCCAGCTGTGTCCTTAGGGGATGGCTGTGTCAGCTGCGTGAGGGCCCACTCACATGGCCTCTGCTCTGCCCCCAGGACAGCCTGTACCACGGAACCACTGGCATCCTATACATGAGTGCGGCCGTCCTGCAGGCACACGCCACCATCGTTTCTGAGACCCAGGACATAGAAAGCTACTTCATAAACACTGCAGCCTCGGTGGGTACCAGACAGGGCTCAGAGCCGGGAGCCGGGCCTGGAGGGCGGAGGAGGGCGTGTGTGCAGATATGTGTATCGACCTGTGTGCCCAGGCTCACAATGTCCGGGACCCAAGTTCAGGTGTTACGTCTTGACTTCTGTTTTTCCCACCCTAGCGCTCTGACACCCACTTCACTGCCCTCGGATTTTTTTTTTCCTAAATGGAAACTGGGACTCCCCTCTCTCCTATGAAGAACGCTGCTCAACATGGGAGTTGGAGCCTGGGTCCCTCTGCATGGCCAACCTGCTCAGGCGCCCTTTTATTCCAGTGACAGAGCCCACAGGGATCCAAGGCAAGGTGGCCCAGCCCAATGATGGGACAAGCAGTGTCCCCAGCCCATGAACCCATGGAGCAAGTGGACCCCAGCCCCACCACCTGGCCTCCGGGCCTGGGCCCAAGCTCTCTCTTTGTGCAAGGCACCCCAAGCATCAGGCCTCACTGCAGGCTGCCAATTCCTTCCCTAGGGGCCCAACCTTTGTCATTTGCCCCACCTTGAAAACTTCCAGGTGGGACCCTAACACGCAGGCTGGGTAGGAATCGCTGCTACCAGAAAGGTTATCTGGGGGCTCCCGCAGGGACCAGTGACAAAGGGGTCCACATGGGTGTGGACCCCAGCACAAGAATGAATGCTGGCTGGCAACCATGACCATGGGGGTGGCCACAGGTATATAGCTGCCTTTCCAGCCCATCTGCCTCCTTTCCCTTCCCATCAAGCATTTGCCTTCTGGCCACTCACCACTCCAGCAATGGTGGCCCTTCATTGCCGGGCCCAGCACATGCCTGCTCTGTCCCAGTCAGGACTCCAGCCACATGGCCACCTTGCTACCCTCTGGACTCAGAGACGTCCTCTGGCCTCAGGGCCTCGGCAAGGACACCCTTGCTCCAGGAGGCAGCTCCTCTCCTGTTCTTTCTCAAGTCACCTTCTCAGGGAGACCAGCACGCCTTCCCTGCTTCATTCTCTTCTGGGTGCTGGCCTCATGTCTCCTACCATGCTATTCGTTTATCTTGCTTGCTTTCTGCTCTGTCACTAAAGTCTGAGCCCCAAGAGGACAGGAGTTTTGAATGTTCACTATAATAGACATTGTTGTTTTCAAAGAGTAACAGGTGCTTAAAAGATATTTCTTGAATGGACGAATGAGTGGTTGAAAGCAGAGTGTGAGTGGACAGCAGAACAAGTGAGGCTGGCACAGTGGGCCAGACTGGAAAGTGTGCTGAGGGCTGGGGCCTGTGTCCTGAGCCACAGGCGTCATCCTACATTGTTAGTTAAACAAGGTCACATCTTCTTCTTGGGCAGATTAGAGGGGCAGAGTAGGCAACAGTGGATGCGTCCAGGCCACAAGAGGTCTTGGTGAGGGATGACGGCACGAGACAAAGGAGAGGTGGACATGCTACAAGATCAGTAGGTGGTGCTGCCAGTGGTGGTTGGGGGAGGAGCAAGGGAGGTCACAGGTTTGTGGCTTGGGTAGCTGGACAGGATGAGGGCCCTCAAGCCATCTGAGCTATGAGGCTTGCAGTGACATCGCAGGAGCTCAGTCTGGACCTCCAGGAGCCAGATGCTCTCATGGAGAGCTGACCAACATGTACTCAGAATGGAGTCTGGGCCGGCGAGTGAAACTGGAGGAGTCATCAGGGCACACACAGTGACAGAAGGTAGCAGGAAAAACACCTAGGACAAGAGAATGGCACGAGAGAGGGCCCAGGGCATGGAGAGAAATAAGCCATTTTATGGCAGGAGGACACGTGTGCAGATGAGAGATGAGCACAAGACACTGAGTGTGACCTCAGGACACCCAGGGTGGAGAGCTTCAAGGAGAATGGGGCAGTTGGCCAGTGGCTGCTGCTCTCAGGCCAGGCAGGGCACGGAGTGGACAGGGGACACAGCAGGGTTAAAGCACGTGGCTGAGGGCCCCATGGAGGGGTGGGCAGTGGCCAGCACTGGCCGTCTCTAATGCAGCTGCTCTCATCACATTCTAGTTCTTCGCCTTCATCACCACCCTGCTCTACGTCCTGCACGCCTTCAGCATCTATTACCACTGAGGGACTGGGGGCCTACCATGCGGAGTGCTCTCAAAACCTGGGTCACTGGCTCCCAAGGGTCGTTTCAGCCTTCGCCACCTTGATGAAAACAGATCAACAAAACCTCAGGGGCACTAACGGACCACCTTTCCACACTGAGTGGCGGAACCACACTCTGCGCGTGCATTTGGACACTTTAATTCATTAGGGTGAATGTGAAAAGCTGTTGTTGCCTTTTGCCTGGGAAAGTCACCGGCTTTCGGAAACCTAGCTCTTTCGGAAAGCTAGTCTCTGAAGCCCCACCGTCACACCTGGCTGGGGACTCTGTCTCATCAAACAAGGACAGTCCCCAGAGCAGTACCATGGGAACATTCAGTTTGAGTTTCTTAAAACCAGAATGACGCTGTCACTGCCTCCACATCTTTGCTTAAATGCACAGGCCTCCTGTCCTGTGGTTCTCTTCTGCTTTGCAGCAGGGACCAGCCACACTGCCAGTCCCATCCCACATCTCCTTCCCTTTCCTCCTCAGCTTTGGGATCCAAGGAAAATCTGTGTAAAACAAATTTTGAGGGTAGATTTGCAGAAGAAATAAGTGATTGACTCTACAAAATTTTTATACAATAAGGTGGGGGTGGAGGAGGTGGAGGGGGTAGAGGAGCTCTCAGAAAGCTCCATAGCAGCAGGACTCCTGTGTCCTGCCTCCAAGACCCCACTCTAAAAGGACTAGAAGCCACCTTGTCTCTCAAAAGACCATCAAGGAAGGAGGCAGGAAGTTTTGTGCCAGGATTCTCCTCCAGGCTCGCTCGTGTCACATCACATGGGACATCTCAAGAAACCAGGAAAGAACACCCATCCCAGAGAGATGGTCTCGTGCAGCTGTGCACTCCCTTTGCACCCCCAGCGCCACCTGGTGGAGCCTGAGCCTGAGCCCACCCCCACTGCCTCCCACGGCAGGGGCTCCCACAGGCAGGACAGGGCGTTTGACTTCTGGGCCATTCTCCATGAAAAGGCTGATGTGGTACACAAACATAGCATCCAGGTACTTGGTTTCAAAATGAATGTTTTCCAAGAGAAAGCTGTGCATCTGGGATTTCTCCAGCTGTGCAGGGTCCAGCCCTATCCGCACTCCGTGCTAGGTCCCCTGGCCTCACGGGTTGCAGGTCGGGCACAGCCTGTGTAACTGCATACACCTGCTGTCGCTCTGAAATGAAATATGTTATGATGTGGAGAGACTGGTCTTAAGCAATTGGAGGGATCACAGTTTCTATCAGCTTCTTTCTGCTCCTGGGGGGAGGGGAAGGGCTGGGACAGGTAGTCACAGAGGAACGGCTTCTCTACACAGCTTCTCTTCCTTTGACCCACTCACTTGCTAACTGCCTGCCACCTTGAAAAGCCACCACTCTCTCTGCTCTTGCCCAGCAGCTGTCTGGGATGGTTACTAAGTAGCTACATCCAAATAAAAGGCATTTATGCAGTGAAACATCCTGAGTCAGTCGCCTTCCTGATTCTGGCAGCTGGACTGGCCTGAGGGTCATAGGTCCGACAGCAGTTTCTCCACAAGCCAGTGAAGGGTTGAGGCCCAGCCCACTGGCCAGCCAGATGGGGAGGCCACGTTCATCCCCAGGGCTCGGGCTAGTGGCATCATTTCCATCTCAGTAAGGACAGTTTGAGTGTAAGTTCTGGCACCAAGGCTAGGGGTACAGTGGCAGGCCCTGGGGGTGAAGGGCTTAGGGTGGGGAGGGTCACAGCAGGACTGTGAGGTGGGCCAGAGCAGGACTGGAAAGCTCTGAATGGGTGGGGAGCAGGCCCCTTGCTGGCCCTTGGCTTCATATTCTCGCTGTTCTTTCTGAGGCTCTGCCTTCCTCTACTACCACTCTGCAGGCCCCCCATTTACTGCACAGATGCTGCAGACTCTTCTCTGAGCCCCAGGCCCCCATTCACCTTCAGCTGACCAGGTCCCAGCTCACCGCCACCTTCTGGCCTTGAGGGGGATCTCTTCTGTGTCTAGGGCTATCCCAGCCTTTCCATCTTCTGCGGTGGGGACCCCGAGGCAGCCCATGGGCTGGGACACAAGCTTTATTGGCTTTTCTCCTTTAGTTCATCTGTACCCCCACTTTCCCATTTGCACCCCACTTTCTCATCTGTACTCCTCTTTCCCATATGCACCCCACTTTCTCATGTGCACCCACCTATCTTTCACATCTGCACCCCTCTTGGGGCTTCTGGGATTCTGCATCCAAGTCCTTGGCTTCAGGTCAGTGTCAGGTGACCTCCGACTAAGACATTGAGAACTGAGAACTGAGCACATGGTCACAGGGTCCCACCAGTCACACACCTGCCCAGCGCTAGGCAAGTAGGTGGCAGGTTGGACGTGAGGCTTTGTCCCAGAGAGCCAGCGATTCTGCTTGGCCAGTAACAGGGCTGTGATCTGTAAAAGAGGGAAAAATCACAATCCATTAACACTGGAAAAGCAAGCACGGTGCGCGTGCGGTGGGCCAGGGCAGGGCTGGGAGCCCTGAAGGACAGGCCGTTGGTCCCGCCTCCCTGCCGCGGGCGCGGGCCCCGGTCGGCAGGTGCGGGGCTTACAGGGGGCGGGGGGGGGGCCTCCACTGCTCCTCCCCGGACCTGCAGGTCTCGGTTCCCCTTCCCGCGGGCTGGTCCTGAGGCCACAGCGGGCGACTGGACCCCAGGGCCTCCGTCGGCGTCCCCAAGGCTCCTTGCGTCCAAGCCCGGGCAGCGCACGGCCGCGGGCGGGCTGGGGAGGGCGCAGCCCTTCCGCGCTCACCGGAGCCGCCTGAGCGAGGCCCCTTCCCTCGGCCACTGGCGGGAGCAGCCCGCCCGCTGAGGCGGAGCCGTGGCGTCCCGGCCCCGCAGCGAGGGGCCGCACCCCGGGGCTGGAGGCCCACCCGGGCGGTCGGCTCCGGTCAGGGCCGCGGCCCCCCACGCGGGGCGCAGCGTCCCCGCAGCCGGCGGCGGGGTCAGGGCCAGACCCGCCGCCTCCGCCCACGGAGGGTCTGGGAGGGGAGGAGGCCATGGAGGGGGCAGCCTGCCGCTCTGCGGAGTCCCTCCCGGCCAGGCCCCTCCGCGTGGACGCGGGAGACGCGACCCAACGCGGCCGACACCCCCGAGGAGCACGGCCCTGCAGCCCCGGGCCTGCCCCCCGCCTCGTAGGGCCCCCCCCGGCGGCAGGGAGGGGCGGGGGTGCTGGTCACGCAGTCGGGGAGGCGGGGCGCTGACCCCAGTGGAGGTGGGCGAGGGGCGTGCAGAGACCCTGGCAGGGGGACCTCCGAAGTTCCCAGCGGGGCCGCGGCCGCAGCTCTGAAACTGGAGAGGCGGCGGGACGCAGCGCCGCTGTGCCGAGGGCCGGAGGAAGGACGGGCTTCTCCGAAGCTGCAGGGAGCCGGGTCGGGTGACCAGCAGAGAGCGCCTGCTGCGGGGGTGGCGCTGCCCGGGTGACCGGCCCAGGCAGAGGTGGGCCGTTAAGCAGGGAGTGGCGGGACCTGGTGTCGCACTGGCCATCCCAGCCTCTGGAGCAGGTGGGAGGACGCTCGGAAGTGACCGGAACCTCTCTGGGGTCCTGTGTCCGTCTTAAGAATCAGTGCGTTTGAATTCTCTAAGAACTAAAGCTGTCCTTTTGGGTTCCACACTATGATACGTCTGTAACAACGGTTACGTTTTTCATATTAGTGGTAAATTTATCAGTGTTGACTTAGTAATTTACATCGGTAATGGTCACAGCGAACAATCTCGTAGAGCCCTGTAGGACCTTTCCGGGCCATTGGGACTTCTCCTTGTGAGCAGGAGTCAAAACACTTGTGTGTGGGAAATCACCCTGCCTTGCAGGCATCTCTCACTGGTGTAGTTTAAATGAAATGTTTTCCTTTCGTTTCACTAGTAGAGGGAAATGCTGCTCTAGAAATAAATTCATACTAAAATGTAAATGGCAGATACAGACCATTGCTTCTTTGGCAATTTTTTAATGAGAGCCAATTGGCAGCAGTTGAGGAGCCATCCTGGGCACTCAGTCTCTGTGTTTCCCCACCATTGCGAGAATTAAGCAAAGGTAATGAGCCCAGAACCTTCTCACACCTTACTTCCTGATATTTTACACATCATGGAACACATAGAAAATAATATGATTTGTTTACACATTGGGATCAATGGGGGTAGTAGCTATCTGGGACTTAGTGAAAAAACTTCATTATATTATCTTTTTTCCTCTTCTTTATGGATCTTATGAATGGCTTATTTTCATTTTTCATAATTTTTTTTATAACAGGTCAAGAGACCAGAGATCAATGAAATCATTAAATGGTCTCTCATTATGTTGTCCTTCTGCATACTTTTAATGATGATAAAAACTAATTCAAAGGCATTATGGGAGGTGTTGAATGTGAATTGGCATAAAACGTCAAAACAAAGTCTTTTCAAAACAACCTGGGCTTGCGTTTATGTGTATACTTTTTTAATATATATATAGTTTTATTCACTTGATATAATTTACATAACTGTGCATACTTTTTCGTGTAAGTTTGTTTGCTTGAACTGCCACAATTTCTGATCGAGACATTGAGATTATTCCTCAGGAGAGGAAGGGGAATTGCCCCCAAAGTCAGCAGGTAGTTGGGCCTATAACTGCCCTGCGCAGCAGACACCCACATCCACATCTCTCAAGGTGTATGCGTGGGGTCAGAAATGTATAGGTATTAGATTCTTGGTGTTAAGAAGGAATCGGCATATCTGAAACCACGCATGGAGACCCTTGCCCTCCGCCAAGGACGCTGTCCCCTGGTCCTGGGTAGAGGAAGAAGAGTGGGGTGGAAAGGCAGAAAGAACAGCTATTAAGAGCAAGAAAGGATACCCGAGGAGGGAGAACAGCTCCCTGCCAGCTGCCACTTCTATTGCAAGTTTGACTAGGATAAAAGATGGCAGCTTAGGGTGCAGACAGGAAGGGGCGGTTTTTTGTGCCTCGCTGTCTGACACCACCATGTGGCTCCTGAGCCCTTGCTGCAACTTAATATGTAAAAAAAGAACGTCAAACATCTCGATAATTTTTGTATGAACTGCATGTCTAAACAATAACGTGTTACACATATCAGGTTAAATAAAATACGTTATTGAAAGTAATCCTACCTCCAGTCCACTTTTTTTATTGTGGCTACCAGAGGGTTAAAACCTACTAGGTAAGTAGCCCTAATGGCTCTTGTGATCTCTCTGCTGGATGGTGCTGCTGAGGACAGATGCTAGTGTCACCCAGAAACAGAGGGAGGACTCCATGTGGCATTTGAAGGACAGGGGGGAGAAGGAAGAGAGTGGCTTCTACTTTTCCTACCAAGCCCAGCCCTTCCAATCAACTGCAATGTCCACCAGGACTTGTGCAAAGCAATTGAAAAGCAGCTGCACTGAAACTTCCCTCTGTTCCTTACATTTACTCTCTGGGGCTGATTCTCATCCTGGAGATAAAGAGAGGCAGGTGGTCAGGATAAAGGCCGTATCCCATGCAGAGTCCCTTCTCGCCCTGCAAGCCCAGCCCGCAGCAGCAGGGGAGAGTTGCTGACGCCCCATGAATGGGGAAGAGGGAGGGGTGGTCAGGGAAACTTTACAGGTAGGTCCTGCGGCCCTGGCACTGGCAGAGGTGGGCAGCCGCCTCTTTCTCAGACAGGTGAGTTTCATGGCTTCCACAAAGTGTCCCCACCACATCCCCCCACCCTTGCAGTGGTCTCACTGTGCACCTCTGGCTACAGATGCTGAGGGAGAGAGGATGTGCTCTGTGCACCTAGGCAGCCAGCCTCCCTGCAGCCCCTCTGTGCCTCCTTTTACCCCAGGAGCTAGAAGCCCCTCAGCCCCCTCCCTTGCTGTCTGGCCTGTCTGCTCCATGGAAAACCTTTCTGGGGGACCTTCTCTACCTTGGGGATCGGCAGTGCTCCCGTAGACCTTTCTCACTCTTCAGCCTTTCACCCTGAGCTATTAAGAGTCTTGCACCCGATTCCCAAAACTCTCCAAGGAATGAGGTTTATTCAACAGGAAAAGGTGTGATACCGAGAGAAAAGCGGAGCACAGCTCACCTGTGTCCTAAAGCCAGGCTCCCCTGGTGTCACGGACCAGCAGCAGCACAGGCATCCATACGCCTGGCGTCTCAGGGTCCGCTCATTCTGGCAGGGTCCCTGACCGTCTGCCCTCAACATCCTCCCCTTCTGCACGTGGTCAAGGGGAACCAGGCTTCTGGCCTGGCAGGCGGTTGCCCCTTGTCCTGTCTTCATCTTCCTATGCTACGGGAGTCCAGCCCCCTCACCCTGAGCAATGCAGCATCTATCATGCCGGTGCCTCCCCCGACCTTTCCTCATCAACACAGACAGTGCACACTGGTGGCAGACCCCAGAATTTTTGCAGGGCAGGTGTAATGAACCCCCACACCTTCACTTGGCTTGAGGCCCCAGTTTTGTTGCAGTTTCCCCTCCCAGCCCGCTCTCCCCTCCCAGGCAGGGGTCAGCCCTGCCTGCCTTGCCTGTCAGACTTCTCTTGACAGGGCTGCCAGCTGTTCAGGGCAGCCTGTCATTCCACAGTGTCTTTGCTTCCAGCCCTCCTCTACTCTGCCATCTGGCCTCCTCCCACCCCTCCCTGGTCCCTGCAACCACCATCCAGAAGGTTGAAAATGAATACAGAATTATTTGGGAATTATTAATCAAACCCACCCATAATGATGTAAATTTGTATAGAGTTCATGTTTTAGGTATTTAGGTTTTAGAATTTGGCCTACTATGATAAAACTTTATTTTTGATTAATTTAAAAGTGTCATCAATTGAGTAGTGATTTTGTTAAAACTTCCTAAATTTATTAACACTATTAGAATATTGGAGAGAATTTGCAACTACTTCTAAATTAAATTTATTATATTTATGAGTTATTTATATATTCAGAAAGGATTTTCATAAATCATTGAAAATGCTTCAAATGAAATAGAAACTATTATATTTATATGTTCAATTTTAAAGGCTTTAAGGAAATTTATCAAGAAATAAAGGTACCCTTGAAAAGATTGCTACGTATGTAAGGTAAAATACATGAAATTTTAAAATGTGTTGTCTGAAATTAATGCTTAACTAAAAATTTGATTTTTTGTGTGAGTTCAATGAATTGGATATTAAAACTGTAAAGCAGACTGACCTCTGGCTAACATTTTTGCACCAAAATATCCCTCAAGGGCAGAGACAGAGGCCATAGCAGAGGACTCCTTTGCTATGAGGGCTGGTCAAAAACAGGGACAATCTAGCTGCTCTAAGTTCCTTGGTGCTGAAGAGTGAGGACCCCTGAAATGCTTAGACCCATGTTTAGTCACCCGGGTGAACCTTGAATGTGAGGGTGAGGACCAGAGTCCCCAACCCAAAGTGGCTTGGCCTCTAAGGGCGTCCGTGCCACATCCCACAGAATGAAAAGACTGGAGGCATGACACCTCAGGGTTGACAAATTGGTAGTTCAGCCCTAGTCAGGTCCTTGGTCTCAGCCTCTCTGTTATTTCCATGGCTTCACCCTCATCATCTCAGAGAGGCTGCTGCAGCACCAACCATCATGTCCTCACACTGTAAGTACCAAGGATGTAAAAACAACGCATCATGGGAGCACACTTCTGTGGTGCAAAACCCAACATCATGTGCTACCTTCACATCTGGTGAAACCCGAGGGACTTGAATGGCTTAACTGCCTGTCCCTGTCACCACTGACTCCATGGAAAAGATCCTCTAGCCAAACAATGTTCTTGTCGAAGGTGGTGGCCTCAGATCCTGCATACACCTGAGTACCAGGGTTTCAGTTCCAAGTGGAAGGAGATTAAAACACCCTCCTCCCATTGGAGATAGCTCCCACAGGGCAAAAGCTCCATGAGGAGGGGACTTTATTCTGTCTATGCGATCATCCCAGTGCCCACAGAGTGTCTCCCTAAGAATGAGCACTAACATTTACCAGTGGAATACACAGGTGGATGAAGACGGAATGTCTCAGTTGACTAGAGTTGTAAGATCTGCCCAGGCCTGATCCGACACTGGGAACAGCTTTGCTGAGATTGGCCTAGACAGAGCTTCCCATCTGCAGTGCATGGGCAAGTGGGGCCAAGCTGTGCCCCTCACCCTGGGAGAGACCCAGCACCTGCACCAGTTGTAAGATAGCTTTTTCTTTTCTTTCTTTTTTTTTTTTTTAACACTCTCTTGACCCAGTTTCGAGGCCCTGGCTAAAGGCTGGTCACTGTCCTTCTCGAGTAGCTGTCTAAGTCCACACCCCAACCACTTCCCTTACAGGGCTCTGACCCTGGTACCAGCCTTAGTCACTGGGGCCGAGCATCAGACAGCCAGGGACAGATCCTAAGCCGTCCTCCTCAGAGCCCAGCAATTACTGAGATTCACCAGTCCACAGGGAGCCTGAGAAGCCTGGACACCCCACCCCACCTGTGGCACCGCTGCCTTTCCAGCCACAGCTGCCTGTCACCCCGTTCCAGCTGCCCCTTGCCCCCTGCCTGGCAGTTTGCTCTGACTTGGAGCTTCAAGTGACAGTCTGCCTTTCATCAGTCTGAGAGCCTTTGTATTATGTCTGCCATCAAAGGAAGATTCACATCTCTGAAAACAATTGGTGCTGTGAGCAGGAAGTATGGCTGTGACCACGTGGTTGGGAGACCTCTGTTCACTATCAGCATGGACAGTGTGGTAAAGGGGCTTGCCTGGATCCTTGCTGTCTACTCTGTGTCTGCACGGTTGCCATGGTCGCCTGAGATTGGGACTACTCGGATGAATGCGCTAGCTGAGCAGACTCTGGAGACTGCACCCCAGCCCAAGCAGGGCACTTTGGAGCAATAGGGGGTATGGGTCACTTAGACAGCACTTGTCCAGGTCGAGTGTTCTGATGTGTTTCCAGAACAGCCAGTGTTTGGTTGAAGCCCATTTCAGGGTCTCATCACTTCTTCAGTGTCATTTTTCTTTATTATTATTTGGGTAGAACCCTGGTTTGTCTGTGTGCTTTGGGTGACCCCCATGAAAGAGGGTGTTGGCTGGACACCCATGTGGTGGAGAAGTGGTCTCAGCGTCCACGTTGCCTGCCTGCCTTCTTTGCTGCTGATGCCTCACCCCCTGCTGACACCTGCATAGGTCCTGCTCCCCAGGCCCTGGGGTTGGGGGGAATGACGAGTTGCCCACCACCCCCCTGTCCTAGCAGTTGCCCAATTGCTAGCCAGTGTGCTTGGGCCTGAGCAAGCACCCACATTTTAACATGCAAAGAAACCCCACAAGGGGAGCTAACGGCCTTTCCCAGAAGAGGCTGCTATCATGTTTCTAAGTATGAACCCCATTTCTGTGAGGGGTCAGCCCAAGGAGGGGCCCTCCCTCCCCCACTTCCTTATAACCTCCTAGAAGGTTCCTGCTATAAGTTATCGAGACAAAAACTAGCATCCAGCTCTGGGATTCTAGAAGCCCCCATCCCCCATGAGACAGAATACAAAGTGAGGTTAAAAATAATAATAATTTTTAAAATATATGTATATGCATGCATATATGATTAAATTACACATTTATGCATACATATGTATGTATAATTAAATTAAACCAAAAGTCCATGGTCTGACTCAATTGGAAATCTAAAATTTACTTTAAAAATTATGTAACAAAAAAAATAAGAGGCTGATTGGCCTCATAACATAGGTTCTAAATGAACTTTAACATCTGTTTAAAAGTATCAATCGACAAAGTTTCATAGACTTATCAACACTAGGGTTTAAGGTATACCTAGGGACCCCACTAAAATTAAATGTGGTACCCCCTATAACCTTAGGAAAGTAAGTAAGAGAAAAAATCGGTATGCCTCATTTTATAACCTTGGCTAAATTCACCACGGCTGCAGTGCCAATTGCCCTAAAATGCCCCAAAGACGTCCTGACACAGTGAGGAATAAGTTAAGATTAAATGAAGTTTTTGGCACTTACAAATTGACTGACAGAACGGGACCCTGCAGACCCCCCAGTTATAACAGCCGATGTGGCCCTGCGTAAGTTAAAACCAGGCTTTCAAGAATTGAAACTTATTCAGTAATGAATGGATGACCACCCCCACTACTTCTCCACTAGACAGCTTAATTCACCTGCTCTTAAACGTGAACAAAAATGAATTTTTACAATTCTAAGGCTGTGGCCCCGTCTAGTAAGGCATCTCAACCACCCCCCTTTGTCAGACCCCAACTCCAGATCACTGCACGCCAGCTCTGGTTGTTCTCCAACCAGGTGCCACCGGTACCCAACAGCCAGGGACCAGCCAGCCTGACACCCTGGAGTTTAGGGGGCCAAGTGACACAAACCAGCCCGTCCACAGGATCCCACCTCCTTGCCACATGCAAGCAGCACTTGCAGCTCCAGCTGGTGTTAGCCTGGCCCCAGGAGCGGCCCCTGTCTGGGGCTGTAAGTAACAAACATTTTGCTTTGCAACTAGCTGAGTCCATTGAGTACATTGTGTTTACCGCCAAAAGAATCTAAATTTTGTAAAACTTGAGGACGCCAAACACTTTCTGACTCAAGAAGGGTTGGGAAAAACTGGCCCTTGGGAAGGTGCTGTGGAGCTTACAGGGCCCAGGCCCTGACTGAAACCTGCGTCCTAATCAAGGAAGAAGGCAACGTGAGGGCGGGGTGGGGAGGCTGCCTCGAGGTCAGCCCCAAAGGACAAACTTTGCTGCCAGCCCACATCTGTCCCCTGCAGGTCCTATGTCAGAACCAACATACAGACACCATGACAACCAGAAAGATGGATCATTCACTCACTCACCACGCAAAGGACCTGCCAGTGTCCCACTGGACTTCAGGTCTAGGGCAAAATGAGTGTGAGCTGGGGGTTCTGAGTGACCTCCAAGGAGGTGGGCACGTGCATGCATCATAGAGAACAAAATGATGTTGGTGCGACATTCCATAACATAGTCGGGCAGCCTCACATGCAGTGCGTGTTAGGAAGCCGATGTCCAACGTCTCACATGGGGTGCCCCCTGACCTGCTCTGACCCAGGTCCCCGAGGGAGCTCAGCGTCACCTGCTAAATGCAGACTAACTCCCTATGGTGTACAAACTCAAGTCCCAGCCACGCTTTACAAACTGGGCTGGCATCCAGTTTCTCTGAGCAGGTCACACTGTTGCCTTATGAGATTCACTCACGCAACAACTATTGACTGAGGACCTTCTGGGTACCAGCACCGTCCGGGCTTGGAGTGGGAGGCGGTATATCGAGAGGGCAAGCATTCACTAAACCAGTAAACAGCAAACACTTTTCAATTTAGAAAGGGCCACGAGAAAGGACCAGAGGGACAGAATTCCAATTTTACGAGATAAGAAGAATCATGGGAATGGATGGTGGCGACAGTGGCACCACAAGGTGAACGTATTGAACACCAGGGATCTGTGTGCTTGAAAATGGTTAAGATAGTAAATTTTATGTGAAGTCTATTTTACGGCAATAAACACACACACACACACACACACACACACACACACACACACTTGAGTAGAGCTGGGCAACTATGGTTCTGTAATCAGCAGTGCGCATCCCACACTCTGGCAGCAGGGGAAAGGTGGCAGCCTGTTCTGTGAGGCACAGGACATCTCTGCAGAGGAAAGAAGCTGTGACTGAGGGGAGCCTGGGCTGGTTGCAAAGGAGGAGCCTGGGGGCTGCAGATGGTAATGAGAGTAAGAAAGTGTGAGCAGGCATGGGGGTGGGGAAACCGAGGGTGAGGAGCTAGAGGTCTGCATGCACCTCTCCCCTCCTCCCAGGGCTGGGCTCAGGCCTGACAGGCAGGTGCAGTTAGTTGTAGGGTGGGGGAAATGACCCACCCAGCCCCTGTGAGCAGGGGCTGCTGGGTAAGGTGAGGAGTTTTGGGGACGGTGCTTGGCCAGAGATGAGAGGTTATCAGAGGCAAGGAGGAGCCTCCTGGGGCCCAGTGAACCAGGCCTGACCCAAGGCAGGGCCTGAGGGGCTGCCAGGGGCAATCCTGCTTATGTCCCCTACTCCCCATCTACCCCCACAGGCCTGAGAGGCCACTGGAGGGTGAAACCTCCAGAGCTGGCTGGCCAGGGAACTAAGGAAAGGCTAGTCCAGCTGCTGCCCCAGGTGTTGCCTGGGTCACATTGTGATGTGGTGCCAGCTGATGTCACAGTGGGAGCAATGGGGGTGAACCACGGAGGAAGTGAGTTCATCAACGGCTGGTTGTTACTGGTGGTAAGATGCCTTGTTTGCTGATGAAAGTTCTGGGACCTTTTTGAATTTGTCTTCCTTCCCCAGCATTGTAAGGCCCCAAGGAGCCCTTTTAAGAGCCCAAAGTCAGGCAGCGGTGACACTACAAGGTGTCACCCTCTGCTTAGCTGCCGGCTACGCAGAAGGCTCACAAGGCCTCCCGTCTTCTGAGTTACGGGAATTCGGGCTGGTGGCTCCTGCAGTAGCGAAACAGAAACTTCCACTGGCTGAACCTGGAAGGGACAGAAACAGCCTCAGGCCCGGGAGGCAGCCACCAGGAACTGAGGTGGAGACGCAGGTGTGTGAGAGCCAGGATGTTTTCTAAGGGACTCTGCATTCAAGCAGGGGAAAAGCTGCTCTTGAGAGTGAAGGTGTGTGGAAGGTTGCACACGTGGTGACAGGGACAGCCCTGGGGGAGTTTTGTGGGCATCTGCAATGCCGGCTTCCACATCTCGAAGTCTGCCTCACGCAGGCACCACGGAGAGCACCACATTCTCACTGAATTCACAACAGCCCTGCGAGCCCGAAACCGTGACAGCCGTTCTATGGACCAGGACACCAAGGCGCAGCGCTCGGTAACCGCAGCTGCGCAGTGAGTAAAGAGCAGAGAGTAGGTCTTGGACCAGCACCCAAGCTCTTTCTGTCTGTAACCCAAAGGCTCCTGCTAGATATGTCTGTCCTCTCTCCAACATGGGACCAGAAGGAGGGTGACGACTGTGATAGCATCAGAGGCACAGCCTCCACCCGGCACGTGGCTGTCTTTGCAGAAGGCTCAGTACAGAAGAGAAAGCCAGAGGCCAGTGGTTCAGGAGGACCAGAAGCCTGGAGACTCAGTTTCTTCCTGTGGGAAGGAAACCCAAGGCAAGAGGGTGTGACAGCTGGATGGCCAGAGCAGCCTGTTCACTAGGCAGGACCCAGGCGGCGGGGAGGAGGGCCATCGTCTTGTCCCCAGCCTCAAAAACACAGCCATCTCTGTCTAGTCATACTTCTAGCCTGTTTCTGGGATGTTGGGAGTATTGGGGGTGGGGGAGAAAAAGGGTTTTTCCACAGTGTGGTGCTCTGAGATCCAAGGTCTCCCACCCACAACTGACTGGCTTTGTGGAGGGCAGGCGTGCCTGACTTGGCAGATGAAGGGGCCTCACAGGTCAGCAGGCTACTGTCAAGACATACCTCCCTCCAAATTGTTCCTGACGAAGAGGCCGATGTCCTCTGTCCACTACAGGTCAGAAACAAGTGATATCCCTCTTCTCTCATCTCCACCTCTTCCTTACCCACCATCCTGTCCCCAAAGGGAACCCCTGCAAAAATGTGCTTCTCTCCTTCCAGGTACTTCTTCATCTACACATTTACAAACTTACAGTTTCTGAAAAAAAAAAGAAAAAGAAAAACCATGGATTATGCCCTGTGTATTGATCTGCAACTTCCACTTTTGACCTCCAGAAGACACTCTCCTGGACATCCTCTCATGTCAGCACATGACTGTCTACTCTCTCTTTTCCATCTGGCCTGGGACTCCACGCTGTGGACCCTCGTGTGTCTGGGTGACTTGTCCAATGCCAAGTGGAGGGGGTCACAAGACCTTCTTGAGAGAGCACTGTCCTTTCCTGCAGAGTTGCCCCTCTGAGCAATGAGCAGAGGTGTGGGCCCGGGGAAAGAATGTCACGTCTCAGGGAGCAGGGTAATTCCAGGGGTCCGGTCTCTGATGTATGAGGCATTTAGAGGCAATTAGGGGTCTGAGATATTTCTGGGAGGTGGGTTTCTGGGAAGTGATGTGGGAGTAACGAGTCTAGAAGGTCATGTGGAGGTGACAGGGTCTGAGTCACTTCCCATGCTGCAGTGGCCAGCTCTGCACAATCAGGCCTGCTCCCCAAACCAGCTAGGCTGGTCAGATGAGGGCAGCCCTTTACCCCACAGGCTGTGGTTCCCATCCACCCTCTTCGGCCCGGCTGTTTCCAGCACGCCTCTGGGTGCAGCTCTCTAGAGTTCCCTCTTCTGTCATCAGGTGCAGCAGTGGCAGGTCCCCTCCCTTCCTGCCACGGGCTTAGTTGCTCTGAGTCATAGACTAAGGGCTGGGGCAACCAGGGGCTTCCCATTCTCTTTCTTTAGGCCCACAGTTGAAAAAAAAAAAATGGGTCTGTTTGTCATGATAGGAATCAATTCATGCAAAGGATGCACTTTGTGTCATGTTGGCCATTTTAGGAAACCAGTGAAACATGGCCCTATGCAGTTGGAGGGCCCCTCGCTTTCCAGAAGCCTGCCTGCATGCGTGCTTGTTCCCTGCCTAGTCCTTCTCTCCTTCTGCCCTCTGTCTCTCCCTGTCCCTCAATGCTCATAGCCCCTCACAGGTACCAGGCACCGTGCTAAGAGCTGAGCACTGACAAATGAAATAACAAGTCCTGCTGCTCTCCCAAGAGCATCCATTCTTCTTCTGCACCAAGGTTCTCATTCTGCTTGGTTGAGGTTTTATTATTTTATTGTGTTTTCTGATTTCATGCTGACCCTGATGTCCAGGATCCCTGGGCCAACTCAGAGACCTCTGGACTGCCCCCTGGCCCCTGTGTCTTTCTGCTCTGTTGCAGGTGCTTGGCACTGACCAAGCATTCCCAGGAATGAAGATACATGGGCACCTGCTGGACTCCTCTCCATTCCCACCCAGGACAGCACACACGATCTTGACAAGGGTCTGGGTGGCCCTCACCTGGAATGCTTACATGTACGCCGGCCTCACCTCCACCACAAGGCTCCCACGTACACCTCCTGTCACCTGTGCCCAGACAGCTTGGGTGTCATACTGGGAGGGAATATTTGGGCTGAATGAATGGACAGGTCACTGCATGGAAACAGAAGCTCAGAGAGGTAGCCTGTCTGCTGCCTCACAAGTTCTAAATGGTTGGCAGAGATAAAAATGGTTGCCTTGACGTGGAAGAATCGGAAGCACGAGCACAGTTTTCCTTTCTACGTTTTCTAAGTGTAGTTTTTCCAACAGAAACCAGAAATGCTAAGCCTAGAGAGCGAGACGTGGCCCTCTAGCCCAATAGGTGGCAGGGTAAAGGTCTACCTTGCTTTCTCAATGGCTGAAAGCAAGTGGCTTTTCTAGAAGGCAGGTTCCTTCTAGAGGGGTCAGTCTCCACGGGTAGGCCCTCCAAGGAAGGCCCAGGTAGAAGTGTGAGTTTGAGAGTGAAAGGCCTAGTGCCTGGGCCATTCCGGGTGGAGCCTGCTAAACTCTCGTTTACTCTGCAGTGGCATGTCGTGTGGCACAGGCACTGGAGGGGCCAAAGGAACCTGGAAGGAAGGTGCTGCACATGGGCACCAGCTGGCCCAGCCCCAAACCTGCTGAGGCCGCATTCCAAGGACCCACAGGCCCAGCCCTGCTCTGTGCCTCTGATGTTTTGTGAAGTTTCGGGCAACCTGGGCCAAATTCCGGTGCAACTCACTGAGCAGGTCCAGGACTCGTGTGTGCTATGAGGTTCACCCCCTCTGGGACAGACAGAAGGGTCCCAGTTACTCTCAGGGCTGAACAGGAACAGTGACTAAGCTCGAGGCATGCTTTACACCCCATGAATGTTGCCCCTTTTCTCCTGAGTCCAGCCTGCCCTGGGCCTTCCCAGCTCTGTCCCAGGTGCCACCCTGCCATCCACAGAGACCAAAGGCTTTCCGCCCAGCAGGACTCCCTCTTCTCAGCACAGGTCCTTCTCCATTGTCACCATCATCCCTGTCTTCTTCCAGAACTCACGGTCTGCCATTTCCTTCTGCCCTGGATGCTGGCCACCCAAGCGACTCTGACTCCTAGTGTGGATTCCGTTGCTTGCACTTGCAGCCCTCACGGTGTGTGGAGCAGGCCTAACACTCCTCCAGTTGCCAGATGCACTCTGTTCCTCCCCGTTAACCATTGCTCGCACCCTAGGGTCACTCCCTCCCATGGGTGCTCTTGGGGCTCCTTGCTCTCTCCTTCCAGCAGCAAACTTTATGGCACACTTATTGTATGGATGTCTGGTTGATGCCTGTTCCCTCCACCCCACAAGAAGTTTCAAAAAGCCAAGGATCACATCCTCCCTGTTCCCTGCTTTCTCTGTCACCTGGGGCTTACTGAGCTGGTACTATGCAGGGACTGAGGGCAGGGGCCTCCATTACTGTTATGTCTTCAGTGTTCCCAAGAGGTGCTCAGAAAGGGAGGCCTGTCCCCACCCTCATCTTGTTGAAGAGTGCTTGGTACATGTACCACCCATCAGCATTTGCAGAGGTGGGAAGGCACCCAGTGCAGGCCCAGCACAGGTGTCTACTGACTATGCATGGCATGACCCTTTTGGATGGAACTCACCTAGGGAGCAGACCCTCTGCCCTATGTCTCTGTCCCCGAGATACCCTGATGACACCAGCCCCCGCTGCATACCCCAAACCCCGGAGCTCAATTACAACTCTCAGGTGGTGGGGGAGTACTCAGCCACCCTGGACTGAGGAAACATAAGCCTAAGAGAGGTTGGGAACAAGAGAAAAAGATCACATACAGTAGTTCATTGTCACTGGAGGCAGCAGGGCTCATGCTCCCCACTGACCATCAAGGGATGCTCCATGGGGAGCCCCACCCCCAGATTTTACAGTGGGGACAATCTGCCTTCCAGAGTCCAGGGGTCTGGTTGCCCTCCCTGTGGCCTGGACATGTCCCCTCCCCACTCTGAGCCTGTACAGTGGGGTGACATCTACCAGAAAGGCTTTGTGGGATTAAATGAGGTCTTGTGAGTGAAGTGCCTTGGCAGCTGGGCACTTAGTGGGCCAGGGCCAAGGCAGCTGTGACAGCGTTACCCACCAGTTTCCGCAGGCCCGCGTGGTGTCAGGCCGTGGGTGGAGAGCCGGAGCTGTAGTGCCTCAGAAACAAGTTCCCTTGGGTAGATGCTGGCCAGGGCCTTCACCCTGCTCCACCAGCCATGCACAGGAGTGATGTCCCCTTTCAGGGCCCAGAGTCCTGTCGGCTGGGTGGAGTGCCACAGGGAGCAGACCCAGTGTTATTCCTGAGATGACCACCAAGATGAGATTTGAGTGGCTGTTGATGGGCTACCTGCGTGGGGCACAGCACTTGATTGGCAGTTGCGCACAATAAGCACTGTTTTAAGTGTTTATAGCTTTGGAGGCACAGCATCACTCAGATGGGAGGCTGAGCTCTACCCCTCACCAGCCATGTGGCCTCAGCAGCGACTTGACTTGACTGCCTCGTCACTCAAATGGCCATCATGCTACAGACTCGAAAGCAAATCACCTGCTATTCTTTATTGGCAATTCTTGTCCAGTTCCCAAAACACACATCCTAACTCCTCCCACCTATATGTAGGCAGGAGGTGACCTCTTCTGCCCTAGGGCTGCCGTAGCAATTTCGCTTTCTACTTTGTGGAAACCCACCCAAGGCTGTGTTATTATTTTGACAGAAGTCCCAGATCCAGCCCAGACTGATGCCTATACTCTCACCCACGATGCTACTAGGAAGACTGTACCATCAGCAGAGCACCCCAGGGAAGCTCTGCCGTGACATGAAGACAGACCCATCTCTGCTTCCTGATACTCTTTATGTCCAAACAGAGGCACTCTACTTCCTCCTCTGTGGTCAAGCACAGGCAAGGCTGGGTTGTCCTGGCATTGGACTGACACTCAGTGAACACCTACCATGGGCTGGGTTCTTGGTTAGGTGCCGAGGATATGACATAACAGGGAAGGAGACAGACTGATGGATGGGGCGGAGGTGCCCTGCAGTGTCAGGAAGATGCCAGTCAAGCAGATGACTACAGGGAGAAGAGGGGTTCACAGAGAAAGGAACAAGCCCCCCAACCTTGGCCAGGTTGCTTCCTGTAGCCTTTTAGACCTTATCAGGGAGGCCTGGAGTCAATCAACTTTGTTGAGAGATACAAGGGAGCCTTTCTCCAAGTCACAGGCCCACACTTGAAGACCTTAGCAACAAAGGTTTGAAATGGCTAGCAAAAACAAAGCAAAACAAAAAATAAACACACCAAAAAACAAACAGAAAACCTCAAGGCCAGACAAAGAAATTAAGAGCTGATATAACCTTTGTGTGTTTTTTAATGAGTGAGTAGTGACAGAGCAATTGCCAAGTAACTACTGCAGAATCTGCTGGAGGGTTATCTCACTTCTTGTGGCCTGGCTTTGAGGCTTGTCCCATTAAAGTCCCCTCAGGAGGAAGAAGATGTCCTCCCAAGGCCAGCAGTCCCAAATGGCACTGTGTAAGGTGTCTGAGTGGGTGAGGAACTGTGGGGAGGCCCCTGACAATATCACAGCTGTTTGCCCATGAAGTCTCATCCAGGCAGAGAGGTCCTGCCATGGGAACCTGGCGGGGGCCAACAGACCCTCCTGGCGCAATGGCCCTCTGGGTCTCAGGCCACCAAGGCCAGCAGCCCTGAGGCAGCTCACATAGATGCAGTGGGATTTCTCACCTCTAATGCCTGGTCCAGCTCCAAAAGTGGTTGGAATGGACAGCTCATTGGCAAAAATTTTTGCTTCCTTCTAGAGGGTCTGGGGAGGAAAGCACTGTGAGCTGTGTAGAGGGAAGAGTGAGGGTCCCTGGAAGAGAGGCCAGTAGGGTGCCCCGCTACTGGCCCTGCCAGTTCCTTCCCTAGTATGCCTTGTCTCCTTCCCTAGTATGTCATATCCTGGGCACCTAACCAAGAGCCCAGCCATAGAAGTGCCCAGGATGAGCTGGGGCTCCTCCTGGTGATAGTGCTTAAATTAAAAGTCAGCTACCCCAGTGTGATACTTGTTTAAAAACAAAGCCAAATAGAATAATAAAAAACATGGTCCAGAAAAAAAAAAAGGGGGGTCCACTGTTAGCTGAGCAGTCAAGGACATGGGAAGGAGTCCCGCTGGCAGAGGCTCCAGCTGTCCGCACTCAGGGAAAGGGATAAATCAGCTCCGGGAGGGTCCCCGTTTGGGGTTCAACGCAGACCTCCCACAGCACCTCCCCTGGGGCCACTCCCTGGGCAAAGGGCTGGGCGGCCAGGGCCGGTCTCGGCACCATCCCTGAGACTCCGAGGGGACAGCACCAGGGATTCGCCCCCACCACCGTCCACCTGGGTGCAGAGAGAGGCCCACGAATTAGCGCGCCGCTGACAGGCGAGCGGACCTGACTTAGCCGCCGCGGTGATCGCGGGGCGGGGGGGGGGGGTCACTCCCAAGGGATGGTTGGCGGTCACCTGGGAAGAGGGCGCAGCCTAAGCGGCTCTGTCCCGCTCCCCGCGGGCGGTGGCACGGCGTGGGACGCGGGCCGGGCTGCCCCTCACGCCCCCCCCAGCGGCACGCCCCAGGGCGCCCTCGGAGCTGGGCTCGCCCTGGCGTCCAGCCACCCGGGCGCGCGGGCGGGGCGGCCGGGCTCTTCCCTCCCTCCCCCCGCTCTTAACCCGCGCGCGGCCCGGCCACCGCGCTCCGCCGAGCCAGGACCGCTCACCGCCCGGCGAGCGAGCGAGTAGAGGCCGACACAGCCCGCCCGCATGGCCCCCGCAGCGGCGTCGGGGGGCAGCGCCCTCCCCAGCGGCCTCGCCGTCTTCATCACCTTCCCGGACCTGCTCTTCGTCCTCGAATTTGTGAGTGGCTCGCGCGCCGGGGAGGGATGGGCCGTTGGCACCGGGTCCACAAGCTGCGCAGGTACAGGAGCAGCCGGTGGCGCGGCCAGGTGAAGGGGTCTGCCCCCTGCCCCCCCCGCCCCTTCTAGATCAGTGACAGTGGGGGACACAGTCTCCGTGACTTAGGGGGAAACCACATGGGTAGCCTGGGTCAGATATGGGAAGCCGGCCAGGGGCCAGTCCCAAAGCTGCGCCCCTGCCCAGCAGCTGAGGAAGCCTTTCCCGGAGAGGGACATCTGAGTAAGGGTGCCCAGCTCTCTCCCAGGTTAAGATTTCGTTTACTAAAACCAGCAAAAGAAATCTGAACAGCACCAGGGAGGCTTGGAGATGGGGCTGGTGTTCTAGGAGGAGCTGAATTCGATCATTCCCTCCTGGCCTTTGAAAGTTTCTGGGGAGTGACCCTATTGACAACTTTGACCTGGAAATAATAAAACAGGCCATGGTGTGCTGCCACAGTCATTCTGCCTGGCGGGGGCAGAGTGATCTAGGTCTGGGCTGACCTTGAGAGGCAAGGCCTCTGCACCTGCAGTTGGTCCCCACCTTGTCCTGGAGCGCAACTCCACCCACAGCTGCAGGGTGGTGAGATGTTCCCTGGAGACCACAGGCCCGCGCCTGGGAGGGGGCCTGCTGGGTTTAGTCTGTGGGTGCCCAGCCTCCCAGCCAGAGACTCCTGTTCTGCACCCCCACTACAGAGGTAGCTGCCTGGGGAGTTGGCTGGGAAAGTTCTTACTGACTGTTGGGGGCAGAAGAGTGGCCACCAAAGGGATCTGGTTCTGTGATCCAGGGAGGGCTTAGGAGGGCCGTGACAGGAGACAGATTGCCTGGTGGCACTCGATCTCTGACCTTGTGAAAGCTGAGTAGAACCCACACCAGGGTGTATCCAGAGGGACTTCAAAACTGCGGTGAGTCAGAATCAAGAAAGTGACCTCTAGAAGAAGCCCGGGACACCACTGAGCCCAGTCCCACGTTATAGATAGGGACACCCTATCTATTGTGTCCGCTGGAATATTCTTTCAGCAAGAGGCTCATTCCATGGTTCTGTTGGACATTCAGTCTGTGCTGGCCAGAGGCTGGATTTCTGAAATGGAACATGCAGTGCCCACAGCCTGGGAAGCAGGAATGAGCAGTCCTTCAGGGGCCACTGCGCTTTTACCATGGCCGAGTTTCATGGCTAATGCTCAGGTGCGTGGGGCTGAGACATTTTCAAACAATGAAGGGTCTTCCTAGTATCCCTTAAGCTGGTCTAATGCGTGGCTCCCTCTGCCTGTGTCACTGTGTCGCAGTATAGTCATTGGGTTTCATGCAAAAGACTCTGGTGCACCCTCCTTCTTTTGCCTTCAGCTGGCTCAGGCGGCAGCAGGTGGTGGTGGGGGAGGGGCTGGCTTCACAGGAGAGACCACCTTCTGGCATGGCCCCTGAGGGTAGAAACAGTCCAGTGAGGCAGGGTGACCTCCGGAGGAGGGAACAGGACCTCCACCCCACCTGGCCAAGTGAAAGTAGAGAACAGGAGAGGACATGTAATGAGAGGCAGCTGTTGGTGGAACTTAGTACCCCTTGCGGGGGGTGTGACCTGTGACAGCAGGGGCTTTCAGAAGAAGTAGTTCTCCCTTTCTCTCCCTGTCAGCTGTCTTAGAAGGATGTTTTTGTCCCCCACTTTAGCCCCTGCTCCCTCCTCCCTGGCCCCCACTTCCTCCCTCTCTTCCTCTCTGGGTGGGGGGTGGGCTCACAGGGGGCCTGAGAAAAGCAGACACCATCTTGTGGTTCCTCCTGCCTGGATGCATAGGAACAGTAGAGGGCCGAAAGGCCAAGGCGATGCTTCCACCTTGGGAGGATTTTTTTAAAGTTATGGACCATTACAACTCAGCAACCGAACCATAAACAACCCAATCGAAAGACAAACAGGCAAAAGGCTCAGACTTTCCTCCAAAGAAGATGTGCAAATGGCCAATAAGCATATGAAAAGGGGCTCAGCATCATTAATCATTAGGAAAATGACATCAAAACCACATAAGGTGCCACTTCACACGAAAGTAGGATGACTATTATCAAAAAAATGTAAAATGACAAAAAGTGCTGACCAGGATGTGGAGAAACTGGGACCTTCATGCATTAACGGTGAGGATGTCGAATGGCTTCTTTGCATTTAACAGTTTGGTGGAACCCGGCAATTCCACCAAATCGCCCGGGTTAGAAACCAGAAGACTTGCTGGCAGGGGCCTGACTAGGTACACGGACATGTGTGTTCCGAGCAGTGCCACTCACAGTGACCAGCCGGTGGACATAGCCTGGCTGTCCATCAGCTGGTGAACAGATAAACAGCTGTGATACACCCACATACATGATGGCACGTTTTTCAGCCATAGAAAGGAGGCAAATACAAACACATACGACAGAGCTGATAAACCTTGGAAACACTGTGCTAAGTAAAGGAAGCCAGACCTAAATGGTCACCTATTGTCTGACCCATTTATATAAAATACTCAGAGTTGGTACATCTGTGGAAACGAAACACAAACTGGTGGTTACCAGGGCCTGAGAGGAGAGGAAATGGGGAGCAATTGCTTGCGCATGGGTTTCTTTTTGGGGTGATGTTTTGGAATTGGAGGGGGTGGGTGCACAGCATTGTGACCATTAAATGCCATGAATTGGTCATTTTTAAATGGTGTGCTCCATTGGAAACATGTTTTAATATTTCAAATATTACAGAAGAGCATATGTAATAATTGAATAGGCACCCACATAATTACACTCAGCTTCGTCACATCCTAGTATTTGCCTCGTTATTTTTAGTGTTAAGGAAACAAAGCTTTTCAGGTGCCCTTGAAGGCCACTGGCTACTCTGCTGGTCTCTTATTCTCCTTTCTGCAGGCTCAGGACCACCTCTAGGCTAAATGTGATGAACCGCACAGGGCCCGCTTTGCACGTTCTCGTGCTTTATAAAGAGTGTCCTTCTGTACCTGTCCTTCTGCAACATGCTTTCCTGCAGCGTCCTCTGGGATTTACATGCCTTTACACGTGAGCACATGGGTATTCTGACATGGGTGCTAGGAGGCCTGCAAAGCTTAATTAAACTCAGGACTCCCACTGGCTCAGACCTTCCCAGACCCTACCCCATTCTGTACTCTCTTGTAAAGAATGTCCCCAAACTGAATAAGCTTCTTGCTGAATCTGGACCCTCCCGACTCCGATCAGCAGGCTATGAAAGCCACTATTGTCCCTCATCCTGGCCACAGTTGGTAGCGTCAGCTTTTATTATTTTCTGCTTGTTAGAAGGGTATGAAATACTTGATTATTTTTAGATCTGTAGTCCAGCGAGTTGCTGATCACACACAGTTCACATTCCCATACCTGACCTCCCAGGATCCTGAGAGGTGCAGATGTCAACCCTCCAGGGTTATCAGGGCAGCACTCACTTCCCTCTCAAGGCAAGGAAACTGACCCCAGAGCTGGGGAGGGAGGTGGCTCTGGACAGGGCATGGCAGCCTCCCCTTGGCCTGCAGCCCTGCTCCCCAATTCGTTCCTGACCTCTGACGAGAAGTGGGCACCGCAGACCCACACTGGCATACCCCCATGGGCCTGGGTAGAATGTTCAGTGTCTCCCCAGCCCCAACACCTCACCCTGGGGCTCTGCTTCTGTCCTGTCCCTGCCTCCCACCCCTGCCAAGGAGGACTTTTCCTTTTGAAGCCACAATCTTTTTCTCTTCCTCTTCTTTCTAAGTCAAGGCCTTTGTGACACTCAGGTCACCATTACAGGACAGGATGCTCACATGGGATGCTTTTCATCTAGGCTCTGGCTAGAGCCCCAAGAGGAAATTTCCCACAAAGTGCCAGGAGTGACCGCCCCACCCCCAACACACACACACACACACACTTCTAGAATTTGTAAAGGAAGTACCCACACCCTCCCGCTAGCCTTTAAAAGAGGTCGAACAGCTAAAAGCATGGCTGAGACTGAGAGAGAACATTGCTTTGAAAAGAGTGTGCTAGGGTGCCACCCAGCCCTCCCTGTGTGTGGTGAGAGGCAACAATTCTAGGGTGCATTTTAGGTGTGGGTAGGGTGGGAAAACCACCTGGGATCAGTCTGCAGTGAACTGGACAATGAGACAACTTCTAGTTGAGAATGACTAGACAAATCCTGGGACTTCCCTAAGCGATCACCTGCCAGGAGGGGTCCTGGGGGTCATGTGGGCAGGATGACATGGCAAGTGATCCATGTTCTTCTGGCTCCATTGAGAAGGCAGCATCTGGACTCCTAGGATCTGGGTGGCACTTCCTGCAGTGACAGCAAGTCACACCCAGGTTTCTGAATTTCCTCAGACACCTATGATGCTCTTTTGCCTGCGGCTGAATCGTGTCAAGGTGGTCTTGCCCACCTGGCAGCCCTGGGCGAGGCCTGGCTCCCTTTTCTCCTGCCCCAGGAATGAAAGGATAGCTCATAGCCACTGGGGAGCTCACACCCTTCCGTGTTTGCTTGTCAAAAACACACTAGAGGGTCTGAGGCACTAGGTCCACTGGCAGGTCCAAGAATCTGCATTTGATAAGCAAGGCACAGACCCCCATGGTCATAGGCAGACAAGCCTACCCCCTCAGTGTTTTTATGGGGCACAGAATAGCGGGGACAGCACTCCGTGAGATGCACCCTTTCTGCTCCTAGGGAAACTTCTTTCTGCCCCAGCCAGACACCTCTTCTCCAGTCACTGGGGTGTGGGGCTGGCTTTTCTGGCCACTGCAGGACAGTGGCTGAGTGTGGCCTTCCATGACTGTGTCCTTGGACTCTTGGCCTTGTCCTGTCTTGTGCTGCGGGCCCCTCTCCTTGATATTTGGAGGGGGAAGGGCACTGCCCAGTTTCTCCTCTCTAAAGGGAGGGGAGGATTCCAGGGAGAGGTCTCTCAGGGGTTGTTCTTGGAGTCCAGAAGTGACTTTTCCGGTTTTTCAAGAACCAGAGGCCTGCTTTGATAGGGAGTCAGAGATTTGAGCTGTCCTCTGAAAAGGGCTAAGTGTGATGACTGGACTCGGCTCCTGGGAGGTGGCGCCCTTGCCATCACAACCCAGCTGCATCAGAAGAGCACTCTTACTTAGCTCACCCTGAGTCCCTCCCGGCTCCACGAGGGGTCAGCCGGCCTGGTCCCAGGCACCCCCACCCCCCTCTGAGTAGGAGCATTCCAAATGCCACTGCAGGATAGCTCAGACCAGGGACAAAGGCTGATTATTTGCGCCCACACCCATACTCTCTGTGCCCAGGGAGTGGGCCAGGGTGCTATGCCAGCCGGCCATGGCCAGTTATGAAGCCTTAGGAATGGGTTGGATTTGCTCTGGACTCAGCGAATTGTGTGAAGAAAGGGCTGAGGGTGGGGACTGGGCCACCAGTGTCCAATTTGTCCAGGCCTGGATGGAGGAGGGGGGACTGACCCAGTGGATTTGGCCCAGAGCCCAGCTTCCCCCAACACAAGCCCGGCGGTGGTTTCCACATGGTGTTTGAACCAAAGAGGCAGGCACCAGTGAGATCCCCCAGCAGGTCTTCTGGTTAATGCGGATAGATGTGAGGACAGTGGGTGAGTGGCAGCCCTTGTTCGTGAAGCATGAAAGCCACAGGGATGGTAGGTGACTCCTCACAGGTGTCAGGTTGTTCCCTGGAGCACAGATCATGTCCTGGTTTTCCGACATCCTGGGCCCGACCTGTCCTCTGCATTCTGCTGGGCGCGGGGGCTTGGTTCCCAGCAGCTCTGCTGGCAGCAGGGTGATGTCTGGGCATGGGTCTGCTGCGCCGTTAGCTGTGGACTGTCTACTGCTGCCACCTTGTGCACAGCTCCTGTTCTGCCCACCTTGGGGCAAAACAACCCCAGCTTTAACACACCAAGGCCACAGGGTCTGAGGAAAATAGTAAGAACTAAAAGAAAAGCATCACCAGCCGTGGCATATTGATACGCATGGGAGGAGAGAAGGGGCAGGCCAGCTGACTGAAATTCCAGGCCAGCGCCCCCATTCTCGTAGAATGCATTTGGGTGAGAGGGGAAGGGCAGGGGAGGTGAGGACCTCAGAAACTGCTAGATCCACCTCGAAGGAGGCCCTTAGAGGGGTAAAGGTGCAGCCTTGGGGGGCCACTGCAGGAAAAGACCAGCCAGTGAAGCCACACCACCGCCCCTGGCAGTGAGGGATGGGTGGTGACTGAGGCCCAGTGATAGGCCTGGGATGGGGACTGAGCCTGTGCCTGCCAAAGAGAGGGTGCTGTCCCTCAGAGCTCTGGTCTTTGTCCTTAAACATAAATCTTGCTGTTCTTTTCGTCTGAAAGATGAGGCAGCAGGAGCAGAGTGAGGGCCAGTGGGCTCACCTGCTGTGCCACCTTCTTCCTGGGTCTGGGACCTTGGAGCTGTGCGTTCTGTGTCAGCAAGGGGGAGACATAATAGTATTCAGGCCAGGATCCCTGTGAGGAGTGGACACGTGTGACAGGCACTGGGCTCTGGCAGCAGCGGGATGCTCCTTGTTACTGCTCTCTAGCTATTAGTGGCAGTCATTATCGATTCACTAATAACACCTGCTCTGAGACCAGCTGGCCAATCTGTGCTAAAAGGGGGCCGTGAGGTCAGTCCTGTATCCCCGTTTGCCTGGGATACCCTGCTCAGCAGGCATGCGAGGCAGAGGGTGAGTCAGATTTGGGAGTGCATGGGGCTGGGAATGGCACACATGGCTTGTCCCCAGAGTTCCCAAACATTGCAGACACCACCCTCTGCAGCTCTCCAAGTGGCTCATGGGCTCGGAGCTGTGTTTGGCCAACCAGGTCGTGGCAGTCTTGCCCTTTCTCTGCCTTGGGGGTGGTGGACTTCCCAAACCTCTCTGCTGCCAACCAGGTGCCAGGACAGGTGGGGAGAGCTTTGTGAATTCTGAGTGTGATGAAAACTGCTGCATCTGCTCAAAGGCAAGGAAACCAATTGCCAGTGGATTCAGGATTAAAGCTTTCAGAAACAATTTGTCATCAGCATCAGTGCATCACTGTCGGGAAGGACAAGCCCTACTTCCCCAGCCTCCACCCTGCCCTGTGCTTCTTGCCACTAATCAGGAGCAGTTGGACTGAGGGGCCTGGCAAGGGTGTGGGGAGTACCCCAGCTTTCTGTCTTAGGGTGTTTTCCGGAAGCAGCTCCATAGCCCTTGCCAATCTCCATTCATGGCACTCCTCTGGTGCAGAGGAGTTCTCCATCCTCCCGCCTGGGGCTCCCCAACACCTTCACCTGGAAGCCCACCCCAAGAGTACCACCTTGCTGGCACTTAACACCGGTGCTACAGGCCCTGCTGGGATCTGTCTCTCACCTGGACAGAGAGCATGTCCATATCTCAGCACAGACCCATGCGCTGCGCAACACTTGTTTGCTCTCAGCATGGGACAGGGCCCTGGCGTCTGGTCTCCTGCCTGGCTAGTGTTTTTGTATCACAGGGTGAGTGCTTAACGCCAAGGGCGGACAGAAGGTGAAACTAGCAGTCACCGCCACTTCGCAGGAGGTCCTACAGGACCCTCGAGAGACACACCAGGTCCCACATGGGCAGCTTGCAGGTGCACACCCTTTTTTCTTTGCTCACAATGCCAGCTGACTTGGTGACTCCTATCACTGCCTTTTGCATTTTTGTTTTTCCTTTGGCACAGCCTCTCCTGCCTTGTCTAGTGTGATTCTGTCTTTCACAGGTTGTTTACCCAGATTTGTCACAGAACCTCCTGCTTCTATTTGTCCTGCTGGTTAGGACCAGTGGGTGCAGCATGGTTGGTAAAATTTTTCATCCAACTAAAGACATGCCTGAGGAAAGCCCCCAGTCTGCCTGAGAGGCACTCGCCTTCATCCAGGAATGGTGGCCGGCTTCTGCCTGGTCAGGGGGTCCCATCAGTTATCATGCGGTGGCCAGTGCTATTGCGCAGAAGTGTAGGGGTGTAATGGGACAGAAGAACCCCCTGCCACTTTAGGGAAGTGGGGTGCAGGCCTGAGCAGGGCCCCCCAGGCCACACAGGCCGCGGTAACATATCTATGCATGTGAACTCATCCCTGTTTCTTTAAATCCCAAGTCTTTGCAAACGGACACCATGCCCTGAGTACCAGTCTTGCCTTCAGGTTAGGTAGAAGGACACAATCTGAGCCTGTGTTGGGAGGGACAATGGCATGATGGGTTCTCCTGGGAGGAAGGAGCCGGCTAATGAAGTGGCCGGGGGGGCCGAGCATCTGGTACCTGTAACTGAGCCAGGGGCCTTGGTGCCACTCCCAGTGTCCGCCGGGGGAGAGCCTCCACAGTCAGACTGCCAACAAGTGGTCTTTGACCTTCCCCAGACACCTCCCTGCGAATCAGAGCCAGGCATGCTGAGCTTACCTCCGGCCTCTGTCCCTGTCCTGGGCAGAGGGGTCTGGCTGGCCGTCCCTGCTCGGGGACAAGCCTGGGTACTTTCAGCAAGACTCAGCTCTGATTTTGGTGGACCCAGAGCTGCCCCAGCGGGATAGCTGCCTGGGCCGGGAGAGGGACTGGGTTCAGCAGTGTGTCTGTGGATAAGGCCTGCCTCCCGCGTGCAGCTGCGCTCAACGCCGACCATGCTCGTGGCCAGCCTCAGCATCTGCTAAATGCATGCGTGGGCGAGTGAAGGAAGCATCTCCTTGGACTTGCTGGGACCTCATTTCCTCCAGACAAGGGTAGTGGGGCTCAGGCTAGAACCAGAGCAGTTGGCATGAGACCCTCTGTGTCCACTCCCTGCCTAAGACAAGGGAGTCCCCGTTCTCCCTCACAGACCTGTGTCCTGAAGAGAAGAGCCAAGCGGCCCCGGGGAAGGCTTTAGAGTTGGGGGATCCCGCATCTTCACCCTGTGACCTTCATCTGTGTCACCCTCCTGCTTCCGGGTGCTCATGTCCTGTGCTGGTCAAATCTCCCTCACCTGTGCCCTGCTGGTGTTTCAGTGCCCCAAGTCCTAGACGCTCCAGTGAGCACAGACAGTTCCAGCATCACAGATTGGGGCTGCTGGCCCTGGTGGCTTTCAGAGAGCACCGAGGGCATCTGCGCCAAGTCTCCTCTGCTGTGGCTATCTTTTTCTTCCCTCCCTGGGGGGACCTGACCAAAGAGGCAGGATGGCTCAGTGCTGGGAGCACAGCCCATGTCCTGTTTACACGCACCTCCAGGACATCCACCAGGTGCTGGGAGCTGCAGGGGCCACACTGCCAGGCTTGTCTGTGGAAAAGCCCACGTGGGGAGCCTCCGTGGTTCATGCCCAGACATGTCACTGGAAGCATGTCTGCTGGCAGAGACCCTGGCAGAGCACAATGGGGCCCCAGAAAATATTCAGAGAATGTGAGCAATTCCTGGGCACTGAGCTCAGTTCTCCAGCCCCATGACAGAGTTGGTGGGTGACTGGGGGTGTCCAGCCAATCAGCCCTGCGTCTCTCAAGAATGTTCCCAAAAGTTTCTTTCCTGCTTCATAACTGAGGCCTTTTGTTCAAAGGATGGCTTTTTCGTACTTTCATGTCCTTTGTGTTTGTTCCCGTGGAGGCAGACACATTTTTTTCCACTTTTGGTTTTGGGTTTCAGGATAAGAAGAAAAACTTTGATGCTTTTGAAGTTATTTTTAAAGTCTGGGTCCGGACAAGGTTAGGAGTGGGTAATTGTGCACGTATGGACCTAGACCTCCTGGGAGTCGCACGTGGTTACAGGTGAGGGGTTGCCTCATCATGTAACAGTTGTGACAGCTCACCGTGTGCCGGGTGTCTGCAGACATAAGGTCCTTGTACCCCTACCGCATGGGTGGGTGCTCTTATCACCGCTGTTTTTCAGATAGGGGACAGAGAGGTTAAGTAACTTGCCCAGGGGACAACAGGCTACCCAGCTAGTAAGTGGCAGAGCTGGGATTCAAAGTCTTCTCCTAAAGTCTGCACTCTGAACCACCCTCACCTACCCACTGTGGATCGATTCAGATAGAAAGAGAGAGAACTTTCTCTGAGTTTGCATGAGAGCTCCCCGCAAAACTTTCTCCTGGGGAAATTTCTTTCACAAAAACCATTAGATCGGGTAGACCAAAAATTCCTTATGTCTTGAGGAATTGTTGCCTCATTTTGTGCATTATTGGTTTTGAGAGCCTCTGCTCTGCCCAGCATCCAAGTTGGTCTGAATTTAAAGACAAGTGTTCAGTCCCAAAACGCTAGGGTGGCGAGGAGCCCGTTGTGCCAGCTCAGCCCCCAGTCACAGACACTGAGGCTGAGTCCCAGTGACCAGAGGACACCCAAGGATGACCTCGGGATCAAGGTAAGACAGAGGCTAAGGAAAGGAGAGGGAATGTTGCAGCCAGAACCCAGGAAGGAACTGCAGCAGTGTCTCAGCCAGAGTCACTGGACAGCAGGTGGGGCTCTGAAGACAGGCGATCCCAGGACATCCTCCACGGCCTGTATGACGGAAACACGTTCCAAAGCCTCTGGCAAGAGCCTGGATGTCCGTTTCTTGCGCCTGGATGTCCATTTCTTGTCCTGTAACTGCTTCCTCCATACAAGTCCAACCCTGGACGTTGGTGTTTGTTCAAGGGTGTCAGTGATTCTAGTGAAGAGCGAGGGCTGAGAACCACAGAGTGATAGCCAGCCCAAAGCTGACCCCATTTGTCCGGCTTGGGGCCCTGGGACCCAGGGAGAGGGCTCCACCCAGGGGATTTAGAGATCTTGTCTGAGACCACCCCAGCAGCTGCACCATCTCCGTCACAGTGGGGATGATCTGGGTGCAGGCAGGGGTGGGTGGAAGTCTGGCCTGTAGACAGGCATGAAAGGAAATGGCCAGGTTCCACCTGAGCGAGTGACAATTTCAAGGTGATGGCCTCTGAACTGTGCCTCCTGGAAGCTGGGAGGCACTTGAGTGTTCCTTCCAGAGGAACATGTTGAACCCTCACCTACCCCTTGCTCTTAGCAAATATTTGGCCAGTGGGGTTTCGCGCCTGGACCAGCCTGGGCTGCAGTGACTGCTCCCTGCCCAGTGTCTTATCTGCAAGATGTGGGTGCGGCACGTCGGCTCTGTTTGCTGGGTTTGCTCTCTGTGGGAGGAGGGCGGCTTGGCCCATGATTCAGGCCGAACCTCAGCTCTGGACTGAGTCAGCCTAGGAGGCCTTCATGCTGGCCCAGTGGTCGGTTCTACCTTGAAGATCTCCTCCCTCAAGCCCCATCTCCCACCTCTCCTTGCCCCCAACCCCATGCACAGCTCCCCAGCCTTCTGCCACCTTCGCTGCTGCTCTGGTGCCCTCTGGGCTTGAGGCATCCTCTTTCATTCCCCCGGAAAGCTACTCTTTGACCTTTGGCTCAGTGAACCAGCCAAGTCTCCTCTCCCTTCAAGACCTGATTGGAGCCCTGCCTCAGTCCCCTCGGGGCCAGTTAGCACCTGCAACCATCTCCACTGGGCCTCCCGGGCCACCCCAGCTGTGGGGTAGTACTGCGCCCAGTGCCAGAGGCAGCCGCTCACATCTGTGGTCTCAGCCAACTCACACCCACAGCAAGATGGGAGATAGTTGCAAATTGCAACCTATAGACGAGGAACCGGGACCAGGAGATGGGATGACATGCTACGGCCTCCTCGGTGGGCTGCACCTGCATCCTTTCAGGGCCCACCTGCAAACACTGTGCCTGGTGGGCACTGAGGGTGCCGGCACAGCGGGCGGGGCCCTCACAGCAGGTAAAGCTCCGACTCACATCTGCACTGCAGTTCTCACAGCCACGAAGTCTGGCCAGGGCCCTTGGGAAGAGGCTCCCTCCTGGCCTCAGCTTTCTGTCCCCCAGCTGTTCCGCTCCTAGTCGGGGACCCTGTCAGGTGCCTTCAGGCAGCCTCAGATTCACCAGTTGGATAGTTTTCTGCACAGGGAGGCCTGCGTGTGATCCATCAGGCCCAGATTGGTCCAGCTTCCCCACCACACTGACTTTTATACCCAAAGATGATTCTCTCCTGATGCTTCCCAGCCAAGAGGTTCCAAGACCACCTGTGAGGACAGTGGGCTCTTACCCAGCAGGCGGTATGCCCAGCTTCACACCACAGGGAACGGAGGTCCCCTGATACTCAGGAGGACAGTGGCATGCATGTACCACAGTACCTTAGGACCTCTGACTGCAAAGCCGTGTCCACCCATGTCCAGCCCCAAGCATGTCCTTATCTGGGTGGCAGTGGAGGGTGAGGCTGTGATTTCACCTGGATGAAGGATGACAAAGGGAGGGGAAGTGCGTACAGAAAATCCCAGCGTGAGTTGGTCTGCCCGTGTCTGTGGGGCAGTGGGACTGCGGGGTTGGGGGACACTGCTGACCTTTGAAGACGGGGCTCACTGCCCCTGCAGACAGCAATGGGGTTGTCTTCCGGATCATGACGAGAAGTGCTTCCCTCCGCCTGTCCCAGGCTGTGTGGGAGGCCAGGCTGACCTGAGCCCTCCTGGACTTGGGATTTCAGGTGCCACATTTCAGAAAAAGAAATGCTAATGACACAGTGCAGCCCACCCATCAGCTGGCCACCACCCTTACATAATGAAAAGGGGGTTTCACACCAAATTCTAGGGAGGGAGGGTGTTGCCTCAGGTCAAAGCACAACCCTTCTGATGATAGTGCTAGATGGACAAGTCTTTTCTTGGGGTGACAGCTGCCTCACTGCCACGTGCCTCAGTCTCCCTCTGACACAGGGATCATCACCTCGCTAGTGAGGCTGTGAGAATTAATTACCTGAGTTAGTTAAAGCACTTAGGACAGTGCCTGGCAGATAAAGGTGGTGCAAGCATTTATTCAATAAAAATTTTACATATTTTCTTTAAATGAAAAATGGCAAGCAAGCTGGGGATGGATGGGTGAGGGCTGGGGGTAGGAGTCACTTCTGGCCCTTCCTGGCCAGCACTCACCCCTGCCACTCACCCTCTGCAGGTCTTCGGGGGCCTGGTGTGGATCCTGATTGCCTCGTCGCTGGTGCCCATGCCCCTGGTCCAGGGCTGGGTGATGTTCGTGTCTGTGTTCTGCTTCGTGGCCACCACTGCCCTGCTCATTCTGTACATAATTGGCACCCACAGTGGGGAGGCCTTCTGGGTCACCCTGGTGAGTCCCATCCAGATGTCTGAGGGAAGAGCAGTATTGAACCCTCTCCCCTGGGGGGCTGCCCATAGACATTGCCCACCCATGTTCCAAGGCTGAGTGGTCCAAGTAGCCAGAGGGTTAAGGCGTCAGGAGGAAGCTGATGGCCACCACCGGGCTCTCACTGGGCCTGCTTCACTTTCTCCTGCGTGACTGCCCTCTTCACAGTAACCAATAGCCCATCCGCCAGCCCTTCTTCCAGAAGGGCTGGTTTCCATCTGGTCCCCAGGACTGGCCTTTGCTGCCCAGCGAGGCCATGCTTACTGCCTGGCTCCCAGTTACGCCTTCTAAAGTGGAGGCACCAGAGGACTGCAGGGGGATGAGGGGTGACCTGTGGTCCATCCTGTATAGATTCCTCCTGGGGCTCAGGAAGAGGGTAAAACACACACAGACACCTGTCAGCAAGTTCCCTGGAAAGCAGGGGGCATTGGGCTGGGCCTCCTGCTCACCAAAAGCCTCCTGCTGAGACTTTGAAATCACTTCCACATTAAAGCTTCTCAAAACTCCTTGTTTGCTTTTAAGCATATTTGAGTGCCCAGCCCTGCCCCCGCCCCCCCAAAAAAGCAGTGGAAATGGCCTAGGCCTCTCTCATCCTGCACTGGCCTCCGAGGCCATATCCGAACCTGGACTGTGACTGCCAGTGACCCTTCTGAGGTCCAGAACCAATTTCTAACGATTAAATCTCAAGCTGCCCTCTCTGCCCCCACATCCTCTTGATCCCACCTTAAAGGGAAGCAGCATCTCACCTCCATTGAACTTCCTCCGGTCCCCAAACCAGGGAGAGAAGACTGCTGGTTACACAGCCTGGGGGAGGGGCTGGCGGCTTGGTGCTGGAGGGATGTGGGGACAAACCTGAGCCAGGCGGGGTGGGGGGGGACCCCAGCAGCCCTTGCCTGCCCTCCGGGTGTCCGTCCCTCTGAGGCCCTTCCTGCCCCTGCAGGATGCAGTCTACCACTGCACCGCAGCCCTGTTATACCTGAGCGCCTCCGTCCTGGAAGCCCTGGCAACCATCGAGATGCGCTTCGGCTTCACCTACAAGCAGTACCACGAAAACATCTCTGCTGTGGTGAGTCCCTGCCGACTGAAGGCCGAGCCCCGGACTGCCCGGCCCCTCTGTTCTCTAGTTCCCTGGCTTTAGAAAGATGTAAAACCTTTCCCTCGTTTCTGAAGAGGAAAGCCCCAGAGGAGGGAGTGACATGCCCAAGGCGCCTGGGCCATTGGTCCGGGCTGCACTACCGGGACCCAGGGCATGCAGAAGGCAGATGTGTGAGGGTGCATGGCCACTGGGGCATTCTGAGCTCCTGTGACACGTCTCACTTCATCCTCACAGCGGCCCTAGGAGGGAGTGGTCATTACACCCACTTTGCAGAGGGAGGACCGGGGCCCGAGACGGGCACCAGGTGTCCTGCCCCGGCGCTCTGTCACCCATACACAGCACTGGCACGGAGCAGTGAATCTGGCCCCTTGGGTGTCCTGGCTCTAGCTGGGTGGTCACTCTGCCATGGATACTCAGTCAGTGCCAGGGAGCACTGGTGCCAAGGATACAGAGTTGAGTGGCCAGTGTCTGGCCCAGCCCTGGCTCTGGGGCTGGGGAGGCCCTTCCAAGCCCAGCATGTCCAGACACCCCCAGCTGTGGGTGTTGGCTGCTTGGAAGGCCTTCATGACACCGTCCTGCTGGAGGGGCCCGAGTCGCCTGTCCTCCACTCCTTCTGCAGGTCCCTGGCAGCCTCCGGGCCTCAGTGTGTTCATCTATGAGATGGGGTGTCCTTCCTGTCCAGTCCCCTGAGGACCACAGGGATGGTCAGCGACTTCCTCCCAGTGGGCAGTGGGCGGGACATGAGCCTGCACCCCACTTGGCCCTTCTGCAGGACAGGGCGGGTGCCGGCTGCCTGTGACAGAGCCAGTTCTCTGTGCTCTAAGAGGAGTGCTGTCCAGCGGCGGAGCCAGACCACTGTGAACTGGATTGTCTTTTTAACGGAAAGGTCATAGTGACGGGGAGACAAGGACGGGGTGTTTGGGGAAGATTTTCCCAGAGCCGTGCGTGTGTGGACTTGCACCAACCAGTGTGCCACCTCATGGCATCGAGGCGGGAATTTAAAAGATAAGGCAACAGCTTAGAAGTAGCACTTCTCATACTCTGGAGATAAGCCTACGATTCGAGCAAGCCCTGAGGTCAGGTGTGGTGATAGGTCACAAGGTGCCAGCTTCGGGTGCCAAAGTTTGGCCAGCCCCCCTTTTTGAAAATGGTGGAGCAGAGGCAAGAGGACACCATGGGGTGGGGAAGGGCAGTGTTGGGCTTTGGCAAGGGGCCTGAGGAAGTTCCTTGAAGCCTGTTGCTAGCCCCTATGGGCCCGTCCCCTGCCCTGAGGAAGCCACACGCTTCCCTTAAGCTCCAAGCCTCCTCCCCAGTTCCATAAACACAGCCACCTCATGGTTCCTGGCACTCTTCACTGTCCCACAGTGGAAAATGGCCCCACATGGGCTCATCTCCCAGGAAGGCACATTTATAGACAGCAGCACAGCCGACAGCACCTTGGTGGGCCTTCCTTCCAGGAGCAGGGTCATTCTTCAAATGACTCTGTCATCTTCCCCTCATCTTGAGAGCCTCCTAACTCCCCTTCCCAGCCTAGAGCTCCCTGAGCAGACATAAGCAAGGCACCTGACAACCATTTCTGTAAAACTGCTGCAGACAACAGCCCTGAAATGAGGGGCAGCACTTGACAGGGCAACCCAGACGGACAGGTCTCTAGTGGAGACTCACTGGACTCGACCGTGCTCCACTTGCTTACTTTTCATCAAAACGCAACACACATCAGAGGAGTGAGCAGGATGCAACTGTGCAGCTCAAAGAATTTTCATAAAATGGACCCCTCTGTGTAACAAGCATCCTGGTCACGAAACAACGGAATGAACGGCTCTCAGAGTCCCACTCCTGTCCTGCCACCATCATCATGGGGCACCCACGCCAAGGACAACCCCTACCCGACTTCTAATTGCCGGGTTCAATCTCACCTGCTGTTGAAGTCCATGGAGACAGGGGCTGTGCCCTGTGTGTTCTGTGATGTCTGGCTTCTCTCTCTCAACCTTGTGGGCTCATGCATGTGGCCAGGTGAGTACGGTGTTTGTTCTCACTGCTGAGTAGTGTTCCGTGGAGCACCACACCAATATCTGCCCATCCACTGCACGACTGACCATGTCCCCACATTTTCATTAATTGAGCTAGAGAACCATGAACATGCCCAGGCAGTCAGCAGTGCCAGAGTCAAGATCAAAACTCCCTTTGCCTTGGACACCTTGGATCAAAACCCTGCAGGGAGCCCAGTTCCATGTAGAGTCATGCCTTTCCATTCCAAGCATCAGCTGCATCAGTGTGCAAGACAGAAGGAGTGACTATTACGTGGAATTTAGCCCCAGACCCTGCCCAACCACAATAGTCCTGTGGAGAACCTGGGGGCAACCAGTCTAGGTGTGAGGAGGTAGCTGGGGACCTCTTCCCGTGTCCCTGGCTTTTGAGGTCCTGGGGTTGGTGGACTTGACTGAATGTAGCTGGAAATTTCTACAGACATTGCAGGTTTCTGGGCCTGTGGTAGGCACACGTGGCAGGCATTAAGGGAAAGGGGTTTTTGAAAGCTTGAAGCCCCTTTTACGTTCCTGGCTTTAGTGTCCCTGATGTGTCATTGCTTGACCTCATTTGAAAAAATAAGCCTCTGTTTCCTGTTCCCGTAGGGACTTCCGAGGTATTTCTGCTTGGGGTGCTCACTGCCCAGGCGGTGAACCACTCCCTGCTGACGGGGAGAGTTTGGGGAGCCGCTCACTCATACATATACATGACTGCTCCTTGCAGCGCTTACAGTCCCCAGATATGTTCTCTCTCACTTGTTATTAAATAACTTGGCTTATTCACCACCCCTGGCCAATGGCCAAAATTGAAGGGTTTGCCCATGTGTGGAGGTGGGGCGGGAGCAGCACGGTGCCACTGCTGTTTATGGGCATTTTCCAAAATCATGGAAGCGTGGCCACCTGAATGCTGTGCCTAGCTTGGGAACTCCTGACCTATGTCCAAGGTCACAAAACCAGGTGCAGGTAACTGGCTCGGGGATAGGCAGGCCACTAGGGAAGCAAGACGCCGAAGTATGGGGATAGGAAGGGATGGTGCCCCATGAACACAGTGAACTGGGGACACAACAGCCACCAAGTGACCATTTGCTGCAGTTCCAGGGCCTTTGTTTCCAGTGCTAAACCAGCTGATTGGGTCTTCTTAGTGGCTTTTTTCAGAAAGCCCCTTTCTTTTTGGCAAAAATTTAAAATCCTTCCTCCGCGCCCCTGTCCCTTACTTCCTGTGAGCCCATCCCCAGGCTGACAGTGTTAAGAATCATAGGATGAAATTCTGATGGAGTCTAAGGATGTCCAGCGGGCATTGAGACCTTAACTGGAGCCCCCAAACCCACGTGCTCATGACCCTTTAGCAGGGGCTGCTGGGTTACAGCTGCTGGGCTCTGGTCTGACCATTGTGGAAGAAGGATGCTCTCTGTGGACAGTGGTTGGCACTCTCCTACATCTGAGGTCTCCTTTCCAATTGGGTGGCACCCACATGATCGTGAGATGGCAGACGGTCGGCCTTGCACACAAGTCCAGTAGGTCGTCCGGTCTGTGGAGCTCTATGCTGAAAGCACTGTGGGGCCACAACTGAGATCAGCAAGGAAGGACGCTGCATGAGTGTGGGAAGGGGCAGCAGTCCACGCACGGCAGGCCTATCATCCCGAGGGCCAAGCGAGCGGCCCGTGCAGTGTGAACGGCCACGTCATCCCTATCCCCCCACACACCCACTAACCATCACTCTTCTGGTTGCAGGTGTTCTCCTATGTAGCCACGCTGCTGTACGTGGTCCATGCTGTGTTTTCTCTAATCCGATGGAAGTCTTCATAAAGCCGCAGAAGATCTTCAGCTGAAACCCGGCGTTAGCTGATCAGCCCGTCTTCCAGCCTAACTTTGTAGAATGCAGAAATGTTCTCCGTGGTAGAAAAAAAACCCAGCCACCCCCACACTCCCACCCCCACCCCGGCCAAAAAAAAAGCAACACTGTTTCTTGTGAGTGTTATGTTTACTTTCCCATATAACTTCATGTCAGGGTTGGGGGATCTTCACCTCCGATGACTTTCTTGGGTCATTCATTCTCTGTTCATGACGGGGACGGTGGTACACGGGGGCTGTGACCTGAGAGAGGGCGGAACAAGACTCCCTGCTGAACCTGGGTGGGTCCGGAGGACTCTCCCCGGGGACTTTCCCTGTCTCTCTGAGCACCCGTCTCAGCATGTTTCTAAGTCTTCACAGGAAGTAAAACCTGCCCGACGAATATCTGTAGATGTCCTGTGGAAGATGCCCACCACTGAAATACTCCATAAAGTGCCTTTATATTCAGTCCCTTGGCTGGCTGTGTTTTGTGTTTTGCTTCCCCAGGGACAGGACCGTCACCATGTCAGCTCCGTCTGAAGAATCCTTGGCTCAGATTGACTCTCTAGAGGCAGCATCAAAGGGCAGTTCAAGTGGTAGCTGCGTGTGCTGGGCCACCGCACTGTCAGCTCAGAGTCTGGCACGGGGCATCCCAGCATCCCAAGCCACCAGGGCATCGGCCAGGACAGCCTCACCCTCTCTAGAAACACACCAAGTACCAGCATGAGGGTCCCCTTCTTTTTCCTACAATACGAAGGGGTCTGTGCTCAATTAGAGGATCCTTTAGCCAAAGAAAATGAGGCGCATAAGTCCTTGCTCCCAGTGCAGCTGGCCGTGCTCCGGGCTGTGTGCTGAGTTCTGTTCTAGTTTGGGATGTGAGTGGTCAACAGGTTTTAGAATTCCCTTGGGCCACTCCATAAGAGAGAACAGGGACTGGGCTCCAGAGAGGAAGCATAGTCAGGGACAAGTGGAGAGCGCCACATTTGGGGTAGGAGACCTCTGGGCTGAAGAGACGGGGGGCAGTCAGAAAGGAGGGCACTCAGGATTCCCGAAAACCCAGCTCGTGTTGTCCTATCATCCAAAGAACTTAAGGCCGTTCCAGACCTGGGACACAGAACAGGTGCCTCAGACACCAGTCAACGCCCAGCCAGCAGGTGCACAGGCAGAGACTAGACGACCTCTTACTCGTGGCCACATGGGACACAGATGGAAGCCTCGGGCAGAGACTTGACTAGTAGACACTTTATGTCCCTTCCGACTTGGGGACCCCATGGCTGGGCCTCAGTGGTGTCTCCAGGCTGCCCCTTTGTTCTCCCAGGGGCACTTTTAGTGAGTCCACTTAACACAAGATGTTAAGTAAACTTCATAGTGAATTAGGAGCACGACGTTTGATTGGGGTGTGATCCTGAAAAGTCAAAGTACAAGCTAAGACACGGGGGGAAGTTTGTCACGTGTGTAACATCTGCAATCAAATGAGGAGGAAAGTTTTCCCACAGACCTGCCGGTGACCTGACACCACGATGCTGATGGAGCCGCACTTTTCACTCCCATCAAAACAGGGAAGCAGAAGGCTCAGCTGTTTCCCAAGGTTTTAAAAAGTTAATCCTTCTCTTTAAAGAAGCTTTGACATGGTCTTTCTCTGTTGCAAGCAGATCCCACTGCGAAACACTAGCCCAAGGCTTTACAGGGGATTTGCCCACAACTTTCTCTTTCCTCCCATCCAAGTCAAGTTAGCAATCTGCGGTTTTCATTCGGCATTTGATTTGCATCTAGCTCGCACTGGAACCTCAGCAAGATGGGCACCCTCCAAACTGCCCTCTCCTGGACTCACCCCTTCGCCCGCCCCACTCCCTCCCCAAGCTTCCCATTGCTCAGTTCCATGTGCAACCAGCTGTTTCTGAAGTGTCCGAAGGTCCATATGCTGGTTGGTGGGCAGGCCTCTGCGAAAAATAAGCATTCGCTGAGCACCTATCATGTGCTGAGACCACTGGTCCCTCAAGGTATAGGATGATGTCTGCCCCCAAAACTCTTTATGGCTGCCATGCCTCCCCTCTCTGCTTCTGGTCTGGGGCAGGAGGGACCCTCCTTTGGGGGATATCTGGCACCACCCCGAGGGCAGATGGGGCATTCCTTAGATGTTGCCTGCTCAGTGGTCCTGACTTGGACCAAAGGACAGGTTGCACCAACACCTGCACACGACTACCCAAGGGACCCACACCAGCATAGGCGTACTATCTTGCTGCCATTTGGAGCCCTCAACTTGGGCCAGGCACTGCATATGCACCTTGCATATCTATGGAGTCCTGACATCCTCCCAGTGGCTGCAGAAGGTGGCCAGTACTGTCACTTTACAGGTGAGGAAACAGACTCAGCTGGTAAGAACAGGAGCTGTGCTCAGAGCCTGCTCCTTCTGCCCCCAGGGCCCAGACCTGTCCCCATGTAGGTCTGTCCTCCAGCCGTCAGGAAATGATGGTAAGCTGAGACCTTGTAGTGGGCCTGGTGCTGGTGAGCAGGGGATGAACCTGGAATTCGGGACATCCCTCGACCACTAGCAGTGTGGGCAGGCCACATGCCAGGTTCTGGCCTTGTCTTCCTGAAAGCGGCTGGCTGCTCTGGGCTGCAAGGTCATGACAGGGCCAGGCAGCTGCCGAGGTCCACTTCACAGCCCTGCAAAGTCAAAGGCCCACCCAGCCCAGCCAAAGCTTTGTAAAGAAGGTGACTGAGCTGGGGTCTGCGATGTGACCCAGCACCAAAGCCCGTTGGGCAGAACTCATCACAGTCACCATGGCCATCATGGAGGGCCGGCCATGAGAGGTGGCTGTGGGTCGAGTCCAACAGGTGAGGTGGAGGCTCTTGCCTGTGGCTTCAGTGGCTGCAGCCCCTTGCTTGATGGGGCCCTGGGAGTACCTCCTGGGGGCCTTCATTTGTGGGATGAGGTGGCCTGGCAGGGGTTTCATGTGCACTCAGTCATCTGGGACAGATGCCTGGTCCCCACCTCTGCTCATCTGTCCTCTCCTGGAGAGGACACAGGAGCTGGGCCCCCTCGACATTCTAGAACCAAGCTAAAGAGCACTGCTCGTCAGAAACCCTCAGCTCCCCATGCCAACCTCCAAGAGAGCAAAGAGCACTGCCAGCCATGGGCCAAGCCTGTACAGGGCCCATTGTCCCGGGGTCGCCCAGAGCCTTTCAGGGGACGTGGCACCTCTGGCCAAGTGTCCCTGCACACATGGGCATTGCCCAGCGCACTGAAAACAGCACGGCTTGGAGAAACAGATTTATAGCAGACCCCACTCCCTGCGTGACTCAAAGGTTGCTGTACCTCTGTCATCTCTGGAGCGGCTGTGTCTAAGAGCTGGGTCACTAGAGGCAGGTGCTAGGGCTCCTCCTGTGGCCTCTTTCTTCCCTGTTCACATGGGGACAGTCACAGTGTCAGGCTCTGTAGAAGGCACCCAGGGAGGTTTGGCACATGCACACTCAGCTTACAGGACTTTTTTTCAGCCAACACATGGTCGACAAGAGCCTCCAGGAGGCAGACAACAGGGCACGAAGGGGACGAGACTCAGTGACACTGGGTGCCCAGGCTACTGGAAGGCTTTGCTTCTTCACTTAATCCTTGTGATCGCCATGTGCGGTGCATGCACTTGAGAGGAGGTATCTGAGCACAGAGACGTTAAGTGATTCATGCAAGGTCACATAGCAAGTAGGAGTGATCCAAGTTCCGGGGGTCTGTCTCCAGAGCCCCCAAGTTACCTGTCATGTGCCACATCTAACCAGACAGGTTCCTGTCCCCTGGGGACAAGCCCAACAAGTCCACCACACTGCCCTGTGATGTTAAGGTTCCAAATGACATGTGAAGAGTGTCAGGGGCACCTAGCCAGAGCCCAACCGACCTGGGGGTGAGTCTGAGGTGAGGGGACTCTCTCAGATAAAGAGGTAGAGAGAGCTTTCTCAGGAGGGTAGGAGGTAGGGGTGATCCAGCCAGGTGAGGGGAGGTCTCAGGAGGTTGTGATGGCTTGGGATGCCCCCAAAGGAGGACGCTGCAGCCTGTCTTATACCCAAGGGGCACCTGCAGGGAACATCTGTTGGAGTGGCAGCTGTCCAAGTGAGAGATGCTGAGGGTCTGGGCAGACTGGCTGAGAGGTGGGACAGAGAGGCAGTGGGTAGGAGCAGCTGAGAGCCCAGATCTCTGAGACAGCCTCGGGTGTAGTTGTGCTCTTGACCCCAGTGCCCTTGACTGAGGAGTGGGAGTATTTGTAGGTTGCTGGAAGATGTAGGACTTGGCTCAGGAAAGCCCCTGGGATAGAAGAAGGCTGAGGAATTATGGGAATGGAAGAGGGAAGTGTCTAGAACATTCTGTAGTTCTAGCATTGGAAGATGATGATTGTTCGTCAGCCAAGTTCCTGGCATTGTCATGGATTTGGTGTTTTTGCATCTCCCCACAGAACAGGATATTTATTCAGCCGTGGCACAGTTCAAAACCTCACGACCCAAGCTTCAGTGCCTTGGGAAGGCCATGTACACAGAGCCCTCTCACCAGTAAACAAGGGCCTGAGGGGGTCAGGGCCACCCGACCAGACCAGTCAGTCCCCTCAGTCTCCTGGGCTTGAGCAGACTGCCCCCACCCCACCCTAGGGACAGCAGTGCTGGAGGGCTGGGGAGGTTACAGATGAAGGACAGGAGGCCTGAGAGGCACCCAGAGCTCCCAGCCTCAGAGTCCTGAAGGCCTGCCTGGCCAGTGCCCCCAGTCTTCCTGCCTCCCTCTTTCTTCCCGTTTTACCCAGATGTAACTGTCATATAACACTGCACATGGTTCAAGTGGGGGACACATTTGGTACTTGTTCACTCTGGAACTGTCACCATGGCGAATCCAGTGAATACCCATCACTGTACAGTTACCGTTTTATCCTCATGATGAGAACTTTTAAAGATTTACTTTCTTAACAACTTTTAATTATACAACCAAGCATTATTAACTACGGCCGCCCTGCCGTGCATCACACCCAGGGCTTAGTCGTAACCAGACTCTCATGCCTTCTGACTCCTTACCCCATTTCACCTACCCCCACTCTGGAAACAAGCCTGGCCAGCTTTTATGAGTGTGTGGGTCTCTTGGATTCCACATGAGGTCACAGTGTTTGTCTCTGACTTGCCTCACGCATGTGATTCAGTCCCTGTCCCACAGTGCACCCCATGTTCACAGCAGCACCATCCACAGTGGCCATGACATGGGTACACAAGGGACCATTGATGGAAGAACGTGGTACACATACACAGTGGAATACCATTCAGCCGCAAAGGACATCCTGCCATTTGCAACAGCGAGAATGGACCTAGAGGCATATGTTCTCCTCTAAGATACCCCATCACCTTCATCTTCTGCCATTGTCACCGAGGCTGGACAGAGCAATCTACACTGACATAGCAGGGGACAGAGAGCTGCTCCGCCCCTGTGAGTGTGGGGAGTGTCCAGGCTCTGTGGGCCCAGAAAGGCCTTTGGTTTCTGGGGTTAGAATTGACGATGGTCTTGTGGATCACAAGGGACATACATCCACCAGCAGCCAGGGTGAGGGGCACAGCTGTCCTGAGCATCGCACACTGGTCACCCAGCACACTGTTCCATCCCCAACCAGGTCCTCTTTCTGGCCCCGGGCTGTTCAGACCTCACCCTAACCCCGACACCTCCCAGGCAGATACCCTGACCGGCTCCCTTCTCATGCTCACCCATCCCCAGCTCTGAAAGGACAGAGCAAGACCAGGAGAGGGGCTCTTGGCAGCTCTCAGGATGGGAAGTGGTAGTGAGAGGCAGGGAATTGGTCCCTTTGGGCTCCCCCTATGACCGGCTCCTATCACCCAGGGCGGGCAGGGATGGCAAGCAGCAGGGTATAGAAGTTCAGGGAATATTTCCACAGGTCTCTCACTCCTGAGTGGGGCTGGGACCTCCAGGCTCAGCCTATGCCCTGCCTTGAGCAAACAGTGACAGGCATGCATGCCCAAACAGCGTGCCTGGCGAGCCGGCTGGGCAGCCAGATAGTCTGATAGGGCTGCCCTGCCCTTCACCCACCCCGAGTCAGCCACTTTTCTGTCCCTTAGTGCTAGCAGATAAGTGTGCTCGACCCTTTCAGGGGGTCTCCCCTCAGGGTGCCCATCCTGCCCTGGCAAGGCCCCCACGCTGTGATAGAAGAGGTAGAGACTCCTGGCCTCACCAGGCAGGAAGGTAGGTAAGAGGGGTGCCGGAAGGGTGATAGACAGCGACCATGTGGTCAGCATCTGGCCCAGGCCAGCTCAGCTTTGTTCCCTCCTGTTACATCGGCATTCCTCCGTGACTGAAGCTCAGCTCCCCACACTTTGCTGCTACCTCACAACAGCCCTCCTGGGTGGGTGCTATTGTCATTTTCACTGTGCAGACAAGGAGGCAGGTCCTTTGACACTGAGTCACACTCACTGAGGGCCTGCTCCATGCTGAGGCAGGCCTGAGGCCCAGGCAGGGATGGAGCCATCTGCAGGTGTCCCTGGAACGAGGGCCTCCCCATATCCCTATCTTCCTGAGCACAGTGTCTTCTGCCCCAGCCCTGGCTGAATGCTGGCTCTCAGATGTCCTGCTCACCTTTGGGGCCTGAGAGCTGCTGCTCTGACAATAGCCGCCTTTGCACAGGACACTGCAAAATCTGCAAGGGCGCCTTAACTGTTTTCCCAACACAAGGCCCTACTCTTCTCTGTCCCAAAGTTTTTCTCTTGGTGAGAATTCCTGAGCAGTCAGAAGCCCAACTCTGTTCTCTCTGGGCCCAGGTAACTTGTTCTCCAGACAGAGTATCTGTGAGAAAGGACAGATGTGGCTGCAGAAGCTGGCAGGGTCTGCGAGTGGCCAGGTGACTGGGGGAGATGCACAGGACAAAGGTGGTATAAGGAGGCCCCTCCTTTCTTGGGCACGACTACAGGCACACGTGAGCTTGGCTTGGTCCCCTTGGAGTCCACGTCAACAGGACCAAGGCAACGTGCTAGACCTCTCTCCTGCCCCCACCCAGAGAGTGGACACCAGAGACCTGTCCTTCCTCAGTGCATCAGTTCAATGTTGGGTGTTTTTGTTGCTGTCTTCAAGTTCATCCATTTCTTCCTCAGTGTCCCACCTGCTCCTAACTACATCAGGATATTTTTCATCTCTTGAAGTTTTATTTGTATATTTTGTCTTCCATGTCTCTGAACATGTTAGTTTTTTGAAATACGGAATAGAGTCCTTGTCCACACATCTGTTCCAATGTCCTTACTTACTAGGTTGTTGTTATTTCAGGGTCGTTTCAACTGGTTGGTTTTCTCCCATTGTTTTATTTTCATGCACCTTTACATTCTTGGTAATTTTTTTTGGAGGCCAGGCACTGTAAATCACACCTCACTAGACACATTTGTACTCTTACCAATATTCGTGGGCTTTATTATGCAGAAACAGTTGTCATAGCCAGATCTTGCTCCTAAGGTGTGAAGTGGAAGCACAGCTGGTTTTTGTGCAGAATTAGTGCTCCCACCCTCAAGGCAAGACGTCTTACTACTCCTTGAAGGCAGCATGGGTTACAGGTTTCCACTCCCAACGCTGTTCCCTTTTTGCCCTTTTGGGTGGTCTCTCCCTGGTCGTGGGCAGCTCCTTCACAGGCATGCACTGTGTTGCACACACAGTGCAGCCAGGAACCCCCGCAGGCCTCAGCTCTCTTGCTGGGCAGCTCTCTACTCCCTGTGAACTCTGGCCTCCTGGATGGCCTTGGAAAACCAATCCGGTCTCAACCCAGGGAGACCACAAGGTCCTGAGAGAGGTTCCTTCTGCAGACTTTCTCCAAGTGGTAAGGAGGGATAATTTCTTTTGTTTCCTACCTATGAGAGATCACTGTCCTTTGTTGCCTGAAATTGGATGTCTTGATGTCTTAGTTATGCAAGGAGAGAGGATAACCCAGCAAGACAGAAAATATCCAGATGATACCTTCCTTACTCAAGCCAACGTCACAGAGCAAAATGCAGCCCCATCCTCATCTGGTGTGACAGGCCAAGCACTGCCCTACCTTATGTGGCTTTCTCCCATCCGTGTCCCAGTGACTGCCCCTCCTGCTTCCAGGCAAAAATGAAGCCTGAGGGCACCTGGACCTCCATTCCCACTTGACTGAAGTGGGGTGGCACCCCCATTCCAGCCGAGGACAAGGGAGCCTCCATCAAATCCTGGATAGACGGGCTGGGAGAGCTTCTAGGTTGATGCCCAAGAAGTTTGGGGACAGGGCACTGGGAACCTGGAAGCTCTGCCCCTTGCAAATGCCTCCCCCCACACCCCTGCCTCTGTCCCCTCTGCTGTTCACCTGCATCCTTCAACACATCCTTTTATAACAAACTGTAAACATTAAGTGGGCTGTAAGCTGTTCCAGCAAGTTAACAGAACCCAATGCAGGAGTTTGCGGGCACAGCCCTTGATTTAAAGCCAGCCAGTCACAAGCAAAAGTGACTTACACGACTGACGCTGAATCTATGGTATCTGTTGCCATCTCCAAACAGTGTCAGAACTGAGGCAAGTGTAGGACACACAGCTGGTGTCAGAGAGAAGTGCTTCATGGGGTGAACTCCCATATCTGGTGTCAGAAATGAGCATGTGGAAGTCACGAGAGTAAAGGAGGAAGCAGGAGCCTGGACTCTTCCTACTCAGAATGACGTGAGGACACCTGGGGTATCAGGAAGACACTCAAGCAACAAAAAGAGTATGAAAGTGGGTAAATACAGTGGGCTTTTGTTCTTGAGTTTTCTGTTACTTTGATGGTTGAAGCAGAAAGGATAACACTGTCTAACATGGCTCTCAGTACAGGCAGAGGAAACGTTTAAATCACTGCCAAAATGGGTGAAGCCACACCAGACTGCAACGAGGGGTGAGAGCCATGTGAGCCTAGAGCAGTCGCTAAAACACCCGTGCCAAGAGGCTACACGGGAGTCAGAAAGAACAAGACTGGCCCATTTTCCTCTACCTTCCAGCTGCATGACTATGCAAGTAACTGTACTTGGACTGCATGCCCTTTCCAATTATGACACGGCTCATCTGTTTCCACGGGTTTATGGACACATGTAAAGAGGCCCCGAGCTGAGAGCTGGGTGAAAATCCCCATCATGGTGACTGGTACACTGCATGTGCTCAGTGGTTTACAATCATTCGTAAATAAAGAAATTTAGGTCAGCCTTTCCTTTACACATAAATGCGACCACCCGGGACGTGAAGATTGAGCCACAGGTGCTGCACACAGCTGGCCCCGCGGGGGACAAAGCAGAGGCAGCTCAGGCAGCTGCTCGCTTTAGGCCTGACCACGCAGAGCGCTTCACTCCCTGGGTGGCCTTCACCTCCCTCCAGTCCAGTCTGCAATCTGGAACCTCGTGCTCAGGCTCTGGGTCCTTCCTCAGGGCCCCCCGGGGCGAGGCCACCACAATGGGCAGCGGCCCACACTCTTCCCGGAATTCCACAACGTGAAGACCCTTCTTGTTGGCCAGCTGCTGGTGGGTTTCCTGTGAGACCAGAGGAGACAGCAGTTAGGTCTGCAAGGCGCACCTGTGACCCTGGGTGTTACTGCCTTGGTCAGCAGGGAGCCAGCAGTGAGGGCACTGTGCCACTGCTGAATGCCTTTAATGGGTGCTTCTGGGGGACCTGTTGCAGGTAGAGTCATCTTGACCTACCTTCCACTGCAGTGGGAGGAAGCAAGGACCCTGGCCTCTGGCTTTCCAGCCCACCCAATCATGAGCCACAATGCACCCCATCAGTCTGGGTCTCATCAAACCCCAGCTCCCAATTCACAGACACAAGGGGAAGGGGATGTGATGGACCCACAGACATGCACTTGGCACCAGACTGGGAAACCACAGGACACAACCTGGTTTCTTCAACAGAACACATGAAAAAGAGGGAACCTAGACATTAAAGTGACTTAAACAACATGGCAGAACTTAAACGGTATTGATCTATCTGTAATATGATTCCAATAAATTGTGTAAAAATTTCTAGGAGCACTGATAAGATGTGTGATGACACTAAATCTCTGTGAGTTGTTTTAGGTAAGATAATATAGTGTGATGGGATACTTTCAAATCTGTATCTTTTAGAGATACATACTGAAATAAAATGATGTCTTGAGATTTGGTTCAAAATAACTGAGGCTGGGTTGGGCTGGCACAGAGAAACAAGTGGCCACAAGCTGCTCCCCGTGGACACTGGATGACAGTACCACGGTGATGTGTAACAAAGGTTCTGTCAAAGTCTGGAAACAGGCAAATAAATCTAGTAGATTGTTTACTGATGATACATCAAAATAGGTACTAATAACGTGTTCGATCTCACGTTTGCACACTCTATATCTGTACTACCCTAATTCTACACATTTGAAATTAGAAGAGATGAACCGTTTCATAAAAACAAAATAAGTCAGTGTTTCTTACAATCAATTATTTTTTTTACGTTACTAAAATTGGTGGCATTTTTTTTCTCTTGGGTAACACATTAAAATAATCCAAATTTTTTATAGCTGAGGGCATATGAGAGGGGAAACATAGTAATCACATCAAAATATTCAAAGTACTAATGTAAAACATAAGTGAACAAGTGTTCTGACCATGACCAGTCCACAATCAATCTGTTACTTCAATGAAGTCAACCTCTAACAAACAAGTTTACATTTAGAAGTGCTTTTGAAGGATGTTTTGGATAGTATACACATATATGCACACACAGCTGTTCAAAAAAGTTCTTTTAAATGAAGCATTTTCTTTGATAAATTTTCCTTTTTAAACAGACATCTGCAATTTTCTAAGGATCATTTTATTTAAAAGCAGCCATCAGTGTCAGGAAGCCCATCAAAGTCCTCAGCAAATGGAGTCTCTCAGCCTGTCTGGATATTCTGCTAAGAGCTACCCATCCCTTCAAGGGAGTTGGTCCTTCCTCTCTGCTGTGCAGGTGACTGTCAGCTGCTGGTTGTGGAGAAAGGACCTCACCCATCAGCACCCAGTCCCACCTAGCTCAGCTGGGCTGAGCTGCCTACGTGGTCTGTGCGACCTGATGCACTCCTGCTCAGATGGCTCCCATGAGTGACAAGGCCAGTGCTAAGAAAAGGACTACATCAGGAAACAAACATTTTTTTTTTTACTTTAACTTCTATGATGTTAAAGCTTTAGAACAAATGTCTACTTTACATAAGACAAAAATTATAATAGCTAGCTTTTCGAAATACTTAATTTCAAAAGTTCAAAACTCCCAGGAAGTAATTTTTAAAGGGTAACTCCTGAGAATTAAGTCTATTGTTGGACCACCTGACTGAAGAGCACAGAAGCCCCGCATCTTCAGGTGGCCCCAGGATGGCAACTCCGGGGCGCCCCTGGCACATGGTGGCCTTGATACCGGCACCCGAAACACAGACAGGAATTTCTGTTTCAGACCCAGGGTGGCGTTACCTGGTGCGCAAGCCCGTGAAAGAGGCCCCGCGTGAGGTTGAGCATGTTGAAGGACCCGGAGACCCTGGCGTACATGTCTTTGATGCCAATGAGACGGCAAATGGTGATGATGGCCCGGTGGCAGCGGAGGCCATAGCCTAGAGAAGGGAGAACTTGGGAGTCGGTCACCTTGTCGCTTCCACAAAGCTCCAGACTCTGGGCTTGGGAGAGCCTGGTTTGTAGTCTGGCTTCATCAGTTCCTAGCTGGTGACTCTTGACAACTCACTTAATTTCGATAATGACACTTATTTAAATGAGATCTTATTCAGATTAAAGAAATAACATATAAATTCTTCAAACACATGGGCAAAAAACCAGGGCTGTCATGAAAATTAACAGAGCTGCCTGAAAGCTCTTCTTGGGACTTGGCCCCAGAGAGGAAGAAGGCTGCATCCTAGAGCCAATTGTACTCAGATGTCCAGCTACTACTGGTGACGACAGTGAACGACTAGAATTGAATAAGCCACAAGGACAGAACTATTTAAGAGCATCAATGAATTCTCTTGAGGACCTACTGTTTCCACTTGTCCAAACCCAGCTATTCACTCAGCTGCTACTTCCTTTTGCTCATGTGTTCTTCCCACCAGACTCACTCCTACAGCAGGCTGTGCTCATGGAGCCCCGAGCCTCACCTTCTCGAATCTGACTGAGGCATCTCCATTGGGCGTTTTCAGAATGAGTTTAAGTGAAGGTAAGAAAAGGCAGAGGACAGGATGTAAATGTTATAACCGCTGTGCTTTACTGCCAACAAATTATAATTGTTTTTTAGTTACCTCTGGGCTGTTTCTTCATCTTGATGTGTGTCCTCTTAAACGTTAAAGAGATGTCATGGAAGACTGGAGGGCAAGAACATGAAGATGAGCAGGGTTAGATGTGCAGCTTTAATGCCGTTGCGGACATCACAGAGCAACCAATATGGCTCTGACTAAGCAGCCAGCATGCAGTGGCCAGAGATGAGTAACAAGGTCTGACTTCACTCTCCTTCCCAGGAGAGAACATTTGTTTCCACGTTTTATATTTTTATTGTAAGTATGCAGCAACAAACAGAGAAAACAAAGATATTATCATAGAGATATACTGCCACATGTAATGAATAAACATCACCCTGCAAATTTTAAAAGATTAACACTCACTTGTATGGCCTTCATATCGTTCCACATAATGCAAATAATGAACTGCTCTGTTCTTGGCCTGAAAGAAAGAAGGAAAATACTTTTCTTAAACCTACTGCAGGAATTTACATTTTCTCAAGAGATTTCTAAAAATGCCTTTCATAAAATATTTTATTATGGAGAATTTCAAACACAACAATTTCAGTATGTACTTCTAAAAGCTAAGGATTAAATTTTAAAATCATAACCACAATACTATCACCCCTCAAAAATTAATAATTCCTGAGTGTCCTGAACATTCTGTCATGTGACATACTCTCCCAGTTGTCTCACAATCTTGGTAACAATCACAAATCTGGTGAAAATGATGCAAAAGAGCACAGGTCCTTCAGAAACTGCTTTGTGGTCTATGGCCATGCCACCCTGAACAAGCCCGATCCCGTCTGATCTCGGAAACTAAGCAGGGTTGGGCCTGTTTAGTACTTAGATGGGAGATCACCTAGGAAGACCAGGTGCTGTAGGCATAAAAAAAAACAAAAAATAAGAGATTGTAAGCTGACAAGGTCCTTGCAATCTGTGAAGTCAATCAGGGATTGCCTTGCCTAAAAAAAGGAGGAAAGGAAGGAAGGGAAGGAAGGGATGGAAAAAAGGGAAGGGAGGGAGGGAGGGATGAAGGAAAAGAGAAGAGAAGAGAAGAAGAGAAGAGAAGAGAAGAGAAGAGAAGAGAAGAGAAACAGAAAAAGAAAAAGAAAAAGAAAAAGAAAAAGAAAAAGAAAAAGAAAAATTGCTCTATGAGGTTCAGGAATTTGGATGGGACGCCTCAGGGGAGGGGTCTTTTCATTCTATAGGCTTTGTGTGTGGTTCCTATGGTGTCTATCCATAGCTTATTGGTCTCTTACTGTCGAATAAGGAAAAAATGTACGTACTTTTCTGAAAGCATCCATCCGTTCAGTGGCTTTCCCAATTGCAAAACCTTTAAAAGGAAAAGCCAAACTATGAAAAGGGACATAAATTTGGCACATAATGTCTTTCACCACATTTCAAATTTCAGCTCTTGCAATATTTCATAGCATTCCATTTTTTTTCTGCCTACAGGAAACGTGCTACCCAAAACGAATGTGAGGCTGCAGAGATTTGCTTACCTGTTTGAGGGCAATTTTGGAAACCGTATATTTGAAGTATCTATGAAATCCATAACATTACCTTTTATAAATCTTTAGTTAAACCTAAATATACTCTACTAAAAATAAAACCAATCATACCCTAAATCAGTAAGGTATGTGGTTCTGCACATTTTTGAAAATAGATTACAAAAGCCAGAAGGTTAAGAAAAACATACTGCTATAGAGTAAAACCATGATTTCACTGGAACTTTCAAATGCAATTCAGATTTCAATGAACTAGGAAATAAAATCAAGGGTTCTTGAGTTTGTGAATGCTTAAACTGTTGAGATGAGGTTTAATCACAAGTCAATTGAAATTTCTCCACTCTTCCATCACTGCGAATTATTTATTTTGAAGAATGTATTTTATTTTTATATGACACACAGGAAGATAACATAAGACAACACTGCTCCATGAGATATGCAAGACATCTTAGAACCCGAGACTAACAGAGTCCAGTTCCTAGTTTAAACATGACAAATTAAACCACACAAGCCCTAGACGAAACTGTGAGTAAACACATTTATAATCTTCAAATGAAGGTTTTCCAAGCACAAAACCAGCAAACCAGAAGTTTAAACCTGCTATATAAAAGTTTAAAACTTCTGTGGATTTAAAACTTTCACGGGGAAAAAATAAAAATCTAAGTCAAAATATATGACAAAGAGCCAATGTCCTCAACTTACAAAGAGCTTATACCATCGAGAAGAGCCATCACCCAACAGAATAATACACAAAGCATGTGAATTCACAGAGCTGGAGGGAATGCCAATGGCTGACAAACATGTGCAATGGTGTCCAAACTCTCACGATTAAAGAAACGTAAACCCAAACTGAGAGGTGTGTTTCACTGTGATACCAACGATCAATAAAGTCTGATGTTATCCAGGGTGGGCAAGGGTGGGAGGGAACAGCCGATAGAAACTGAGGGCTCTGGCAACACCCGTCAACATCCCAAATGCAGACCAAGCTGAGGCAGGAATTGCATTGCAGGAAATTCCCCTATTAATAATCTTGCTAGGTGTAACAAATTACACATACAATTACCAGAAACTGGAAACAATGTATAGAAACAATGTAAACATTCAGCAACAAGGAAAAGGTAACACTATCTACACTACCCATACAAGGACACCACACAGTCAGCTCAAAGAGGAAGCAGGAACCTGGGGGGCACAGCTGAGAGAGAAACCAGCATTGTCTTTTCCGCATTCTTTTTTAAAAATTTTTTATGAGAGTTAATTTTGAACCAAACTAATGACATTAGTCGGGGAACAAGATCTCGAATGCTCTCAAAAAATTTTTAAAAAGACATGTGAATACAGAATTTCTGTAAAGATACAAAAATAAATGTTAGGATTGGCTTCCCCTGGCACCATACTACCCACATGTACACTTGTTTGGAGTGTCAGTGTGGGTTAAATAGGCACTTTTCTTTCCCTGAGACATTCAGGTATACATTTCAAAACAGATGTTCACTATGGAAGCTTTACAGAAAAGTATAAAGAATAAATTTTAAATGAGTGGCAAGCCTATGAATTAGAGTAAGCATTATAAATCTTTCAGTGTATATCCTTCCAGTCTGTGTGTGTAAAAGCATATCTTTTTAAAGAAAAAAATGGAATTATATTATACAGGCTTATACGAAGTTGTGTTTTCTCACTTAGCATTATTTTGCAAGTAGGTTTCCATAATCCTGGAGTGGCAACAGACATTACAATGTATGGCTATATTCTTTTTGTAACTGTGTCCCTATTGTTAACATTTAGCGGGGACCCCTAATTTTTCACTACTCTACATTACACAGTAAGCCTTTTAAAATGTCTACTGACCTCACAGGAAAAGACAGATGTAAAAAGATCTACTCTTTCTTTTCTCCCTAGGGAATTTTATGGGTTGATCACAGGTTGACCACGAAGTTTGTGAGCTCAAGCCACAAAAAGTTTCATCTGTAGAAAGTCTGGCTGGCAGCACAAACCCACAGAATCCAGAGCGGAGCCCAGGCCACACCTGTCCCACCCCGCCTCCAATACCAGCACTGCCCATGTCATTCACCTGCGGCTCCTTTGCCATTCCCCACGGCGACTAGGACACGGACTGATCTCTTTCTTCCCTCTTTTGCTGTCATATTGAAAACATTTCTTACCTAAAAGACAGAATGCTTCATAAATATGACACCTTAAGAAAATTCTGAAGGAGGGACTGGAGTAGTCTCTGTGCCTGGGTGCGGGAACCCACACGTGCACACACTGTATAGCTTACAGTACCCCATCTTAATGAGGGTGCAAAAAGGAAAAAAGCTGCTGATTAAACTTTGACACAGTTTATAACTAACTGACTGGCTAGAAGACACATCTCAAAAACAGAGAGATTAAAAAGTGAATATAAAAGTAAATGTGCATCTCAGAGATGATAAAACACAGTATATAGAAACAGCATAGGACTGGATCTCCATATTAAGGATTAGGCTCACCTGAGAACAGAAAATCTGGAAACCTCCACTCACTGTGAATGACAAGAAAGTCTGCATGTGGGGCGGGGGATATGTTTAAAAGCCCAGAAACCATGAAACTTCTCACAGGGTGTCACCCTAATGAGGTTAAAGGAAGAGGAAGCTGGAGCCCGCTCTGGGGACCATCTCACAGGAAACTGCCCACACGTGGGAATTTTTCAAGGGGACTGACTCCCAGAAGGTACACGCTGAGACTCAAAGACATACAACACTGTGAATGTGTTTTAAATTATATAGTGCAATTGGCAAGAAGAAATATGCACATCTAGTCAAGGACTCAATAAATGGTTACTCAATAAATGGTTACGATAGTTAAGACGAAGAAACACACAGTGCTCCAAGGAAGATGACTATTTTAGGGAAAGCCCTGGACACTGCCTGAAAATTGACCTGATACAGGTTTCTGTTTCCAGGCCTGCTGGGTGATTGCCCCCGGAGAAGCAGCTCCGGCCTTCTGCCTTGCCCCTTGGCCCTGCCAAGTTGCTCCCTGAACTGATGTAGACACGGCTGGTTTGTAATTCAAAGACAGATCACTGATGCTGCTTCAATGTTTGGAAGGAGGAAATCAAGACGTAATCACCAATTTCTGTTAACTTCAATACCACCAAAGCTGCCTCGTCACAACACCTCAACGCGTAGCTTCTCAAAAGGACAGCAGTCAGTGGAACTGCTATCAAGTGACTGAAATTCGAGTTTCATTCTTTTCTTACCCAAATCAGCTCTGTGTCTCAGAACTAAGTCAGTCATCAAGGCTTTCCCTCACCCCTCACGGTTCCTCTTGCCTAGCCCCATGGCACCCGCCCCAATTCCCCACCTCCCCCAAAGGCCACACTGGGCACTGAAGCCACATGCCTACCTCAAGTATCCTGCTGTCAAAGTCATCATAGGTTTCTGTAGAGAGAAAAGACACAGGCGTACAGACAAGTGTGTCTACACGGTTAGTGCACAAGTGTTTTCAACAGGTACCATCAGTGACATTCAAGTGAGAAAAAAAACCTCGCGTTGTCCAGTGCCACCTCCCAGGCCTCGCCCTAGTCTATCACCAAACAGATCTGGTCTGCATAGCCTGCCCACTCCAAGGCACCAGTCCGTGGTCCGCACCAAATCCTAGGAATGCCCTCAGCTCCCACACCCTCTTCTCTCCATTAGTGTCTAGACCCCAGCAAATGTAGCCAACTGGCCATACCTGGCCAGCTAGGCACTACAGGAGAGAAGCAAAGTATAGTGCACACAAGGGCCAACAAATATCCATGGGCTCCAACTCAATCGCGTGCTCCCCACTGCCTGTCAGCCTTTACGTCCTTTTAGTCAGGCCTCTTTCTTCTCACCACAGCACCACTTCAAACATGTTGTGCTCTTTTATTAACGTTTTACGATAGAAAATTTCCATCACATAGAGAACAACAGAATGAGCAAATGTGCCAACTAGCCAGTTTCAACAACTATAACTCACAGTCAGTCTCTCCCCTCTAAGCTGTCCAGTCCAGTCCACTGGATAGTGCCAAGCCAGTCCAATACTCCACTTTCTCTATCAAACTATTCTGGTGGCCATGCTCACCAGCAGATGACCACCCCCTTCTCCTCCAGACTAGCTGAAGCCACCAGGCAGACACCACTCATACGCCTGCCCCCTACACTTTCACTGCCAATATCACAGGCTCATCTGAAACTGTCACCAGCTAATCCTTTCATCTACACTCTAGACCTCGGCCCCCGCCAGGGCCTTGGCAGGTTGGTTCCCTTCCCTCCTACCTCTCCCTCGTCCCACTGAAGCATCTTGTTCAGTAATAAGCAGGTCTGCCTGGGTTTCTCCATCTCAGCCCCCACCCTTCTCTTTTAGCCAAACTTAAGAAAGTTGCCCAACCCTTGTCTATTTCTTCCCACCTCCTCAAGAAGGAATTTTCTGGATGATTTTCACTTCCCTACATGCTCGGGGGGCTCAGGGGGCAGAGAACTTTGTTTTCTCATTTGACCTACTAAGCACCACCATTTTTCTTACATGCACGCTCCCACGAGGCTGATGGTCACTACCTGCTTTGCGTTATGATGGAACCAGCAGTGCACGCCACACCCCCACAGGCATTCGAGACCCGTGTTTGGGTATCTGCTTGTGTAGACAGACCTCTGACATGCCAGCACAGCTGAGAGGCCAGCATAATGATGGCACCAGAACCCAGGATTGACACTGAAGTGCCTCTTGGCTACAGGCCTCTCATGCCCTATAAAATACGCTTGGATAACCATGTGAAGTCACTTCAGTGATGCTCAAATCATTCTTTGGAAAAAAGCAGCCCGAACAGGTAAGTAAGATCACAAGGAGGAACCCAGCACAAAGGGTTCCTCTGTCACAAAGGCCAACAAAGCAGGACTCTGCTACCTCCACTGGGGCCAGGGTCGGGGGGGCCAAGACTGACACCACCCCACGTGTTTCCACTCCAGCCACGTTCCCGTTTAACCTTCATCTTCTTCTTCCGGTCCCACTCGTCCCTTTGCTGGATCATGTCAGCCTCTACTTTCTCCTGCTCCTCCTTGCTTCTCTGGGCAATGGCCTGCACAGCTCCATCTCTCATAAGAGGGACGTTCAGACCAGGCCAAAGGAAGCCACTACGCCCTGAAGGTTTAAAAACACACATGAAGAAGAATTTTTAAAAGGCATTCATTTCTTGAGTGATAAAATGCCAGGCAGTGCATATACAGATGACATTGCCAATAGGAGTGTAAACTCACAGTCACCTGGCAGGCCAGTGGCATGTCCATGAAAATTTTCAATGCACTTCCCCTAACGGCTACTAATTCTACTTTCACGGTGCTACCTATAGAAACATTCCTGCACAGGTACAAGGCATATAGGTGCATGGACAAGGACGTCCACCAGAGTGCTTCAACAAACCATGGCATGTCCAACCTATGAAAGCATCTACACTGAACTGAAAGAACAAGGCAGCACTATAGATGCTGACATGGAACAATTTCCAAGACCTATTATCGAGTGAAAAGGTACATAAGACAGCATGTACCACATAATCTAATTTAAGTATTTTTAAAAAGAAGAACAAGTATATTTCTTTTAGGGGTTTTATGTGCACCAAAGCATTAAAAAAATGTCAGAAAGCAACACACCAGAAAGAGGTGAGCACTTTCCTTGGGGGTGGCAGCTGGGGTAGGGGAGATGGAAAGGGCATCGGGAGGGCTCATGTTTCTCCTACAGTCTGAATTTGTTACTGAGAGGTATATACATGTGATTATCATATTTTTTCTAAATGTTAAAAAGTAAGATAAAATACAAGGTAAGTCACAGAGAAAAACATCCAAGCAGACACGCGGAAAGCAGGACAGTGAAGGTATTTTCTTCACGCCCAAAAGGCTATTACTACCACAACCATTCTGTCAGCAACCACAACACAGAGTGTCGAGGACACCAGATAATTTCTATTCTTCAAAAAACACAAACTTAAACAACATGTTCCCAGAGTAGGCAAACTAAGGGCCATGGGCCAAATCCAGCCCACCACTTATTTCTGTAAGTAAAGTTTTATTGGAACAAGCTATGTCAATTTGATTATGTATTGTCTATGACTGTTTTTGTGCCTAACAACTCAAAACAGTTGAACCAAACTGCATGGCTCACAGAGCTGGAACCACTGCAGAGAGTTGCCAACCCTCTACTCATCTTCTATCACTGTCTCATAAGCTTATTAAGGGTGGGGGACTGTGGCAGTAGATACCACACCAGGCACAGGCTTACTGACTGAACAACTGACTGACTGAATGAATGAATGATGAATTCCTTTCCATGGAATTTTCCTCTCCCAGAATCCTGGGGCCATAAATAAGCTACAGACCCTAGCGCCCTTCAAGAGAAATGTTTTGATGCTTCTAGATTGTGAAAATACCTATAAAATTTGGAAAATAAAACCTAAAAAGCACATTAGCTATTTTAATGAGTTTACCTTCACCGATGATCTGACCCCTGTTCAAATCCTTCCTTCTCTTTTTCTTTGTTCTCTTGCCTCTTCCCTTCCTTGCTCCAGCACCAGTCTCTGCCAAAGCACCTTTCCACAGCTCAGCTGCTGTCACTGTAATGAAACAGACTGTTGGTTTATTTTTTAACTTTCAAGCAATGATCTATGATCCATTGAATAAAAAAGGCCAGAAGACACCAGCTTCACTTGTACCATTGTAGCAGCGAAAGCAAAATTAAATTCTTCTTTGTATATATCACATGATTATGGCACTCAGGTGCCCCAAATGGGGGTTAGGACTAAAGCAAACTAGTGGTCCCCAAAGTACAAACAAATATGGCTGATAGCACGTGAGGTAATTCTACAAGCTACATGAAGGAACATTTTTACTTTACTAGTATATCACAACTAATCATTTGAGTATTAAAATTAATTTAATTAAGGAAAAAAGAAGAACAAGAAGAACAATGAAGATACAACAAAACACCTTTTATTCTCTCACTTCATGAAACAGGAAGCTGGTGGCCAGTCTACGTACATTTAGTGAAGAAACTGTAGGGTCTGTACCACTGGCCCACTGAATTGCTGAGCGAAGAAGCCCAGCACTGTGTCTGCTGCATACAGGTCAAGCTGCTGAAATGGCGAGTGTCAGTGGTTCCTGGAGATGACAAAGGGCCTGGAAGGAGACGGAACAAAACCTTGAGTTATTTGCTCCATAGCTGTGCAGAAACACTGCCAGCATCATATAACTAATCGTTCTTGAAAAAAAAATAAGTCACTAAGTTACTGAACTTTTAAGAATCAGGTTTTGAGGACAGTATTTCTTTTAAAATGAAAACAAAACTTTGGACTGATAACCTAAGTGGCCATTCCATTTAGAGAAGCTGCAGTTTATCCACAAGATGGGTGGCGCTGTCTAACAAAGGAGGTGGACCTGTCCACACCAGGGCCGCCACGCTGCAGGACAGGACCTCATGCCCCCAGCTCCTCCAGGCCACACAGCCTCTACTGTGAACGACCGAGCAGTGGGAAGACTGGTGGAAAGCAGACCTGTCCACAACCTAGCCGGAAGCACGGGGCGCGCTGCCCTTGTATGGTGTGAATACACTATCCAGACTAACTCCAGAAACACACACCAGAACTGGCAATGGTGGTTGCCTATGGGGAAGACAGATGCATTTGAGGTTGGATGTGACAGATTTGCTTTTTTGTGGGAATGTTTTTAAACCAAATGTATCTATTTAAAAAGTGTTTCCAAAGAGCCATGTCTTAGAGGCAGCCATTTTATCCTTGCCCTGGATAGAGTGTCCTATAAGGGATCAGTGGCCTTGTGGGAAAGAAAAACCTGTCTACAGAAACAGACTGCACATGCTCAAGCTTTGCCTTTAGGCAGAGAATCTAGTGACTGCCAGAGGGGTGAGGAGGGGGTTAAAACTCCTCGAGAGAAAAAGGGTTAAGGGTTCTGGGCTTGACAAACAAAAAGCCAAAGAGTGACAGCAGCTATCCTCCAGTCTCTAAGAAAGTATGAAGAATACACTGACAATGGCTTCATCTCCACAGAGGGCCAAGCACCAGATGATCTTAAGTAGCAACAAGAAAGAATCTGGTTGAGCATAAGGAACAAAATGATTCTAAATGGCTATGATAGCTATTATAATATCTCCACGGTATATAGACATGTAAAAGGGAGATCATTTAACCCAACCCCTTTACTTCACAAGAGTCTTGGGTCTACAAGGTTACGGAGGACTTGTCAAAAGTCACAACACTAGTCAGTAAATAAAATTTAAGTACCAATTCCAGTTCAGTAACTTACTAACCAGCGTGGAGGTAGGTGGAGACTGATCCAGATGACATAATGAGGTAGCTCACTTAGTGAATTATTCAATAAATAGTAAACAGAATGTACTAGCTTTTCATTTTAAATAAATTCAGGGCTTCAATGATCATCCAAACCCCATGCTGTTGGACACATTTCAGCTTTTCTGGTAACCCTCGGTCTTCAACAAAATTTCAAGTACACATGAACTTTTATCTTGTACTATATTGCAATCTTTGATAAACTTCAAGAATGTAAAAATCACTACCATCAGGTTTGGAATTCTGTAATCTTTTTCAAAAAGCCAAATACTATTCATAGCTAGTAATGTTTTTAGCCTAAAAGGTCCCCTCGTCAAAAATAAAAAGAAATGAACCTCAGAGTTTAGAAATCATCTCTTCTAATGCAACGTTGCTACAACTGGGTTTACTTTAATTGTGCTGTGATTTTAAAATAAGAAATGGCAGTAATTCATGATAAGTCACATGCTAAAGCTGTCAAAGATTATCCACCACTATCAGTGGTCACTTTTGACCTGATCCTTTTGAATTCTTATTACTTCAGCCCATGACACCCAGTCTTAAGAAACAGTCACCATGGAGTGCACAGGGGGCCAAGCCCAGGAGCCCAAGAGTGGACCTCTTCAAAGACACAGCCTGTGCCTGAAGGTCTCACTTCAGCGTCTGACAGTTTTCACCAAGAAGAATTTTTTCCTTCTAATTTAAGTTTTTTCTATTAAATCAAACTGGTTAACTAGTGATATTTGAAAGATTTTAGAAAAATTATTGCGATATTTCTGACCAATATGTTGCAGCATTTAGAAAAATATAACACTAGGTACAAAGAGAACAGAGCAACTTTTTAAAAATGAGGCAATTTTTAACTGCAGGAGAAAGAAAACAGAGAGGAAATGTAATGAGAGAATACCACCTAGCTTGGCTGTGAATGACAGACACACAACCTTTATGATTAAAACACTGCCCACAATGCCCATCAAACTGTGCAGCCCCTATGTGGGAAAAAGCAGGGCACGTGGTGTAAGAGTAGCTCTCCAATCAGCATAACAAAGGTTACAGGGAAAATGATATATACATGATCTACTTGGAAACATAAGCAGAAGAAAGCTGAGAGAATTGAGGGTGTCACTGGAAGATGGGAAGGAGTAGGAAAGGGACCTGGTTTCAAGACATAAACCTTTCAGGGCTCTGTGGAAGCACAATATTTTAAAAAATAATACAACAATCTTCAAAACAGGTACTACTGTCCTCATTTTATAGATGAGGAAACTGAGGGTCTGAGGGGTGACATTTGCCCATGGTTGCAAAGGCAGGAAGTGGTGGAGCTGAGAATTGTGCAGTCACTGGGCCAGCCAGAGGGCCCCCAACCAGGCCCTTCAGCGGGGTCAACCCCTCAGCCAGGAGTGCTCCCCCCTGGCCCTGCCTATGGCAGCTCAGGTAGGGGATACCTTGTAGTAAAGAGCAGAGTAAGTAGTTTATGGATGAATGAATCACTAACCAACAAAAAAACAAGTAAAAGGCAGGCCCCGGGCCACTAGACCCCCTGCTGGACCTCTCCAGCCAAGTGTTCCAGCATCTCACAGGTGGGGCCACAGTGACAGGGGGCTAACACTAAGAGCGACGCTCACACACAGAGTTCCAGAAACTCAAGGACACAATGAGAGTTTGAATCTGCCCAAAGAAGAGTCCAAGTGGTAAAGGCAGGATTTAACTGGCCACAGACACAATGTGGGCTCAGCAAGGGATGGTCCACTCCCTTTCTGGAGAATGATTGAGGAGAGGGCCCTGCCCCTTGCCGATGTCGGAACACAGGCCTCCACAAAGGCCTGTCAGGAGGAGTTGTCATAGTACCAATGACTCAGGACCCAGTCCTGTCATTTACTGCCTGTGTGACTTTGAGCAAGTCACCCAGCCTCTGAGACTCACTTCATCATCTGTAAAATAGGAATAACAGCCCCTTAATTAACATGGTATGATGATTAGCCAAGGTAACGTGCTCTAAGTCTGACGCACAGTAATCACTCAATAAATTAGCTATTTTTAAAGCCTTCAATTACTACAACTACAATCATAAAAAATTTGGAAAGTACTCTTGAGACTCTATGCATTTCTATTATAAAAAAAGTTTATTTCATTTACATTTCTAAAAACTACATAGAGTAACATTAGATCTTATAAGAAAAGACAGATACATGAATTAATCTCACCATTCCTGAGAACAGACTTCAGCACCAAAGTGGAAGCTGTTGTGGAGGTGTGTAGATAAAGCTGCCTGGACCATAAATGACCTGTAAAGTAAAAAAAAAAAAAATTAAATATACAACTCTATGTGAAAAAGAACTTTTAAAACAGTAACACCCACACTAAAATTAATATCTGTAGAATAAAAAGAACCAAGACCTTTATTCACTCTCTCATCTAACCAGTTACCAAGCCCTATAAATTTTCCTCAAAAATCGATGCACCTGCCAGCCATGTCCTATGATCTCACTGCCTCTCCTTTGTTCAGGCCTCATCATCTCTCAGCCACATGGTAACAACAGTCTCCTTCCAGGTCTCACTCCCTCTGGTTTCCTCCCTCTCATTCAACACCTGCTATTTCTAAAATAACAGGTCTGGTCATGTTACAGCCCTGATATATCATTCTTTGGCTTCCTACTGCCTGCAAAACAAAGTCAAAACCCTTCAACAGAGCCTCCAGGCCAGCAATCTGGCCCCAACCTCCCACATCAGCCTCACATCCCTCCACCCTCCCTCTGGCCACGCCGGGCTCTCGGTCTTGAAGACACACTGCTCTTGCACCGTGTCTCTGACATGTTCTCCGGTTTGTCTGCAACAGCACCTCTGGGTGAAGCCCCCAATTCCTGCAGTGCTCCCTCAGCACTGTGCTCCCCTCCCCTCCCCTCCGGAGCCCCCACAGCAAAGAGCCATCACTGTACCATGTACTACTCCACACAGCACCATGCTTCAAAACAGGCTGACAGCACTTGCCAGCACCCGACTTCTGAAAATAGTGCCGAGGCTAATCAATGCAGAGAGAATCTTTCCAACAAACGGTGCTGGGACAACAGAATATCTACATGCAAAAGAATGAAGTCGGAGCCCTACTTCACAACATACATAAAAATTCACTCAAAATGGATCAGATACCTAAAAGTAATAGCAAAAATTACAAAACCCTTGGGAAAAAAACAGAAGGGCAAATCTTTCTGACTCTAGATTTGGCTATGGTTTCTTAGATATGACACTAATAGCAAAAGCAGCGAAAACAAAAAGTAGGTAAATCAGACTTTATCAAAATTTAAAACTTTTGTGCTTCAGAGGGCTCTATGAAGAAAGTGAAAAGACAACACAGTGGGAGAATGTTTTTGCAAATCACGTATCTGACCAGGTACTCGTTTCTAGAAAACATAAAGAATTCTTACAGTTCGTTAATAAAAAGGCAGCCCAATTTAAAAATGGGTAACGATTTAAACAGACACTTCTCCAAAGAACACATACAAGCGACCAATACGCGATAAGATGCTCGTTCGCCATCAGAGAAGCGCAAATTAAAACCGCAGGGACGCCGCTTCAGCCCGCCAGGATGATACAACCAAAAGGTCGGACGACAAGCACGGAGAGAAATAAGCCCCCTCGTGCACTCAGCGCCGAAAGAGCGCGGACTGCTCCCTCCAGCTGCGAACAGCCAAGGGAGGGTCGTGCTGGCAAAACCGACGTCCCCGACAGCCCTTTTAGAGGCAGCCAGACTCCAGCACGACTGCCCCCAGGCCTCCGGGCCTGAGCCGCAGGCCGGCCGCCCTCCTCTTCCAGCTCGCCCGACATCACGCACGAACTGCGGGCGCCCCGACGGGCGGTCCCCGGCCCCGCCCCGCCGACCTGGGGGGAACCTCGGACAACGTCCAGCGCATCCCGCTTTTCGGTGGGAGCGCGCGGCCCCACTGACGAGGGCGCGGGCGCGCGCAAGGTCGCACAGCGGGTCAGAGCGGGACGCAGGCCGGCGCGGCCCCGCTTCCCTCGGCCCGGGCGAGCCCCTGCCCCCTCCGCCCGGGCCCCGCTCGCAGCCCCCGCCGCGTCCGGCTCTCACCCGCGGGCGCGCCGCACAGCGCGGGGAGGAGGCGCGCCGCGCGCAGCGCCAGCGCCATGGCGGAGCCGCCGCGCCTCGCGTCCGGGCAGCCTCCCCCCGCCTGCCGCGACCGGCCCCCGTCACACGGGAGCCTCGGCCCCCGTCACACGGAGGGATTCCCGGGGCCACGGGACCGCGCCGCAGCGCAGCCGCGGCCGGGAGACCGCTCGGACGAGCGACAGGCCGGAAGGAGACGGGCGCGGCCGCGGACAGCCCCGCGGGGGCCTCGCGCGAGGACCCGAAGGCGGGGCGGGGGCGCGCTCACGGCGACCTCTCGCGAGAGCGGGCGGGAGTCCCGGGGCGCCGGCGCGGCGGGCGAGGCCCGGACGCCGCGGGAGGGTGCGAGGGGAGGCTCGTGGAGGGAGCGAGGCGGAGCGGGCGTGTGCGGAGGTCCTCACGCCCGCCCCGGGGGCGCCCTGAGCGTCGCCGGCCTCACTCCGACGCCGAGGCTTGGCCTCACACCCGGGCCCCAGGTCTGGGCTGCATGTTTACTCACCCGAGCTTGGCCGCACCTGGGCCTGCCGCGGCGAGCCAGGTACGCGCAGGGCGCAGACGTGGGCGTCCAGCAGGCAGCTAGGGGTCCTTCTCGGACAGACCTCCAGTTGTCAAACTTCGTACGAAAACGTTCAGACGTACGGAACAGCAGAAAGAGTGGCAGACGAGTCGAAGATGATCAGGATTGCGATAGTTGCTTCATCTGCCCCTACTTTTCCTTTGTCTTTGCTGAAGTAAACCTGCTTCATTCTTGTCTGTTTCATGACGCATCTCATTTAAAATTGACTGAACGTACTAAACGGTTAAAAGGAAAGAGATTGATCACACCCAGTGCCGGCTGGGGTCCGGGTAACAGGTACACAGTGGTTGGGGAGGGAGGATTGCTGCCTAATTAAATGGTTGCTGTGTGATAGGGTACCTGCACAGATGGCCCTCAACAGTTCCTTCTCTGCCTGCTCTTCCATGCCATTCCTTCCGTCTAGTAGTAGTTATTTCCCTTCCCACGAATATAAGCTGGCCTGTCATCTGCTTTGATCACTGAAAGTGGTGGATGGCCTCATCACATGAGGAGTTAGAAGAGAGAACCAGTTACTTTGAAGATAAATTACCCAAAGAGCAGAGAAAAAATGTTGAAGAAAGACTTAACAACCTGAAACGCCTGTGTGGGACAGTGTCAGGCATTCCAACATACAAGTAAAGAGAGCGTCAGAAGTGTCAGGAGGGGAAGGGGACAAAAAATGACAGCATAGGAAAGAAGTGTTTGGGGACATCTGGCCAACGCTTAAAGACGACTGGCAGCTTCCACTCTCACCTTGGTATCCAGCCCCCGTGTAAAGACATGTAGTCAGCCTAGCCAAGTTGACATATTTCAGGCATCACAGTTCACCTTATGTCAATTTGGCACCCATATACACTTCCTTAAAGCATACTTAATCTCCAAGTAAAGTCATGCTTCTGCCAAACCTGATACAACTATCCTATGGCCTGCCAAAAACAAAAACCTTTTCCCAAAAAGAGGATACAAGGACTTTTTTGTTCTTGTACGATGATTCTTTCTTTAGTTGATTCATACTCCCCTTTTAGATCCTATAATTTAAATAGAGACAAAATTAACTATCAACACTATATCTTATGTTAAGGGGTTGAGGGAAAGTAAAATATTTTGTTAATTTTATGCAAACATCAAAATAAGGAGGAAATGTAACTATCAGTCTCATTTCTATTACTGGTCACGTGGTCATAGCTAGTGCCTATATCTTCTATCCATTGCATGTTCCTCTTGCCTTCAGCAAGCACCTCAACTGGTCAAGGCTCCTTACTGGTGGGTAGACTCAAACTGTCCTTCCTGAAGGGTGTGGATCATTATAAGTCATGCCTGAACTGAATTGTAGTTTCCCCCTGACTGTGGTCACAGGACTTGGGAGTACTGAGCAATGTCCTGGGGACCTCTTGCATCCCACACAAACTTCTTCCTCACTGTCTCATCAACCCAATTTCCCCTGGATAGGACCAGTCACCCCAACCAGAAACCCTTTATTGTTTCCGTGGCATGAGGAGTCAAAAGTGGCCAGGTGGCAGTATCAACTTCCAGTTGAATGGAGTCATTGTGTCACCCAATAGAGCATTCTTCCCTCTGGGACTTAGATCTCTAGATAAGCACAGTCTAAAGTCACAGGGATAGGAAGCAAAAATTTGGCCAGTTGATCACTAGAGGTAACAGTGAGAGGAGCTGCTCCCATCCCAAGGCCTTGATAACCTATAAATCCTAGCTGTGGGGGAAACAGCCATACAGGATGCTGATTTGGAATGGAGCAACATCATATCCTGGAGGATACTCCCCCAGCACACAAGATGTCGCTATCAACCCAGCACCATGACCCAGTCTTCAAAAAGCTGTTGCACTAAGAGGGTTTCCCCTAGCCACTGTCTACTTCCAGGGAGCGCTTGCATATCAAGGAGAGCCCAAGCGTTTTCTTCAGGCACTTGGTCACAGGAACTTCCCATGGAGCTGTGGGTGGGGTTGAGAGGGAAAATAATGTAGCAGGAGTCTGCTTGCATCCAGCCCCATGTATACTGCTTTCACTTGATGGTGTGGTGCTGCTGCACACCCAGCTTCATGGCCTGGTGGGCAGACAGCAGCTGGTTCACAATGGACAACCAAGCCCAGCTCACATGAGAGCTTGCTGGCCAAAGTTCTAGCCTTGGTTGGTTGGTTTGTTATTTGTTTCTAACATTTTTATTTTGAAATAGAGATTCATAGTAAGTTGCAAAAATAGTACAGAAGGGTCCCATGCACCTTCACCCAATTGTCCCAGTGGTAACATATAACAACAGTGGGACGATACCAAAACCAGGGAGTGGACATTGGTACAGTCCGCAGTTTATTTAGATATTATCTGTTTCACATGCATTTGTGTGTGTGCATGTAGTTCTCAACGGTTTTATCACATGTAGATTCTGTAACCACCACCAAGATACAGAGCTGCTCTGTCACCACAAACGCCCCTCCTGCTTCACCTTTATCATCACATTCGTCCCTCTTCTCTCTCTTCCCCTCCATCCTTAACCTTTGGCAACCACTGATCTGTTCTCTGTCTCTAATTTTGCCATTTTGAGGATGTCATATATGTGGGATTGCACAGCTTGTGACCTTTGGAGACCAGCTTCTTCACTCATCATAATGCCAGGTGTCCATCCCAGGGTTGTAAGCATCAGTAGTTTCTTCCTTTTTGTTTCACCCACTAACAGATATTTACTTATTATCTCCAATTTGGGACTATTTCAAACAAAGCTATTATGAACAAACATACATTTTTTGACATTTAAAATTTTTTCAGTTGTGATTAAATGCACATAATACATTATTACCTTTACTGCTTTTAGGTGCCACAGCACAGAGAGGTGTTATGAACCTTCATGTCATTCTGCAACCATTACCACCACTTACCTGCAGACCTCTTTCCATCTGGCAGAACTGCGACTCCGCACCTGTTAAACAGCAGCTCCCCTTCCTTTCTCAGGTCTTGCACCCACCACCCTCCCCTCTCTTCCTGTGAATTTGATGACTCAAGGTTCCTCAAGGTTCCAGTGCAGCGTTTATCCTGTTGTGTCTGGCTTATTTCAGCATCATGTCCTCAAGCTTCATCAATGTCATAGCCTGTGTCAGAATGTCCTTCCTTTCTAAGGCTGGCTGATGTTCCATCATATCTGTATATACACTGTTACCTGTTCATCCACCAATAGGCCTTTTGGTAATTGTGAATGATGCTGCTACAAATGTGGGGGTACAAACATCTTTTTGAGTCCCTACTCTCAAGACTTCGGGGTACACACCCATCATGTATGTGTTTTGCATGCACAAATGCTTTAATTTCTCTGGAATGAAAGCCGGGCAGTAAGATTGCTAGGCTGTATAGTAAGTGTACGTTTAGTATTTTAAGGAACTGCCAAAGTCTTTTTTAAAGTGGCCATACCGTTTTATGTTCCCACCTGCGATGTGTGAGAGGTTGGTTTCTCTGCATCCTCACCAGCACTTGGTATTGTCACTTAAAATTTTTCTAGTTATTCTAATAGTAGTGTAATATCTTATTATGGTTCCAATTCACCTTTCCCTAAAAGCTGATGCTGTTGCACTTCTTTTCATGTGCCTATTTACCACCTGTGTGTCCTCTTTGGTGAAACAGTTGCTCAGACTCTAGCTGGATTGTTGCTTTCTTTCACTGTTGTTTTGAGAGCTCTTTATATATTAAAGATGTGAGTACATTTTCAGGTAGGTTGTGTGCAGATATTTCCTCCCAGTCTGTAGCTTGTTTTTTCATTCTTTTAATAGGGTCTTTCACCAAGCAAATTTTTAACTTTGCTGAAGTCCAATTTGTTGATTATTTTAATGTCTAGAAATATTGCTGATTTTTGTATATTTTACCTGATTGTATTCAGAAACTTTGCTGAACTCACTTATTCTTATAGGTTTTCAGTGTATTTTTAGAATTTTCTGCATATAAGATCATGTCATCTGTGAATAAAGATGGCTGTACACTTTCAGCCAGCTAATTAGCATCTCATGATACTCTGTTACTTTCTCCCACTCTCGTTTCTGCTTCTGCATCCCAAACCCTTCTACACACTTGCTCCCAGCAGAAGGACATCATGGCCGTCTCACCTCCATCGGGTAACTTTCCATACCAAGCTCAGATTTATTAGAGACTCCAGTTAGGAACTCTGAACTATTTTTTTTGTTGTTGTTGTTGTTGATGAATCATATCTCAGAATGAAAATGGAGGTCATCAGGCAGGATATGCTATTATTAAGTTCTCTTTAGAATATAGTCCTCTAGCTGAGGTAAAATCAGCCCAGATGGCAGAGCTTACTGCTCTTACTATATATAGTTTGTCAACTAGCCAGAGGCCGGGGAATAGGCATGCACATAGACCGTAAAACGGACTACAGGCTAAGAACTCACAGACTCAGTCTGCTTGCGAGGGAGGTGTTATAAGAGCAGAGGCTCGTGCAAAAAAGGCAACAGGGGAGGAAAAGAAATGCCCTGGCAGATCCTTATGCCAAGCAAGTAGCCTGAACCAAGGCGAGGTCCCCAACTGGTAGAATTCAAAGAGGCCATCATAATGTGTCAGTGGTTAGGCCCTGATTCTGAAACAGAAAAATGTGAGTCATTGGACCCTTCACTCAGGTCATTGCTGGTGCTCCCAAGGTGGCCACTGGGTGGCGCCAGATGATCGCAAATGGATATTAGCTAAATTTTCCAGGAACTACAATGGTGCTACAAATCTGTTCCTATTTTAAATTAACATTGCTAAATAAACTTTAAAAAGATTTTAAACCGGTTATTTCTAGGTCATGTTCTCCTGTAAACATAATCCTAGGAAAAAAAAAACAACAGAAAGGTAGGACATGGCCGGGAACCAAAGGCTCAAGGGTTCTTGGATACCTTCAGATGGATCTTGTCCGGTTTCCATCCTTCTTGAAGTTTGAGCATGTTTTAGTTACTATATGTCTGTTTTCAAGGAGGGTTGAAGCATTTCATTGATGGAAAGCTCTAGTCCTTGCAGGCACTAGAAGCTGCCTGACTTGTGTTTCTAACCTGGGCACACACATCCTAGGAACCATTATAACAACTCCATGAGGCAGTTTCCCTTACTCAGAAACTATGTTGTCCCTACTGCCCACGATATTCTGGAAATGTTGAAATGACCAATGGCATCCTTAATTTAAAATTAACAAAACTTTACGAAACACTTTAACTCCCAGAAGCCCTTATGGCCATATGGTTCACTCCCTTAATAAATCAGTCATCTCCCTAAGAACCAATAGTGGAAGGCCCATTTATTTAGAGGCTGATTTCACTTTTCAGACTGGACTCTACTGCATGGAGACATGAAAAATATTGCCAGAGATTCATGTACTATAAGCAGAGGTGTCATCAGCAGGTCAAGGCCACCTTCCACAGTGTCTCCTACACAGTCTCTCTGCGATCTTCAACCATGAGGTTTTGTCTATTAGAAGAGACACCAGCGAAAAACTGCTCTGGAACCCCATTGTTATAAGACCTTCTCAGGTACTGCCCACAGCAAGTATAGCAGTCAGTTCTTCAGTGCTACATGTCATTGTGCCAGCAGGGTTGTGCCAGAGGGAAGATGGAAGCCTCATGTTTGGGATGCTCCCAGACTTTACCCTGTGTATCTCTTCCTTAGGCTGGTTTGATTTTTATCTTTTTACTGTAATAAAGTTCTAGTGCTTTCCTGAGTTCTGAGAGCTGTTCTGAGAGCTGTTCTAAAGATCTGAGAGAGTAGCAGGGACTCCCACATTTGTAGCCAGCTGGTCAGGTGGCCTAGAGACCCCAAATTATGGCTTGTTCTAAAATGAGAACAGCCTGGTTAGGTACATGTCCTTAATCTGTGGAGTCTGGCCTGACTTTGAGCAGTTAGCATGAGAAGCCTTGGTCATGCTACAAATTAAAACAGTGATTATTTTTATGTACACACTTGCCAACCCACCCCAAAGAAGGAACAATGCCAATCTCTATGGGAATTTGAGTAAAAATGTAGGCTTGTTCCTGAAGGAGGGTTACATATTCTTTGTGTGATTGTCAGCCTTCCCCAAAGCTCAGGCTCAGTGGTTCTCAGCTTTGGCTGCACGTAGAATCACCAGCAGATCTTTTCAGACTCACTCCTGGGTGGGCCCCAGGCATCAATGTGTATGTCCACCGCTCCTCAGGTGACTTCCTTCGCAGCCAAAGTTCAGAACCCCTGTGCTGTCCCCAACCAGGGCCCTTGCAGCAGACCTCGCCAGGCAAGGTGGTGTGCGCTCAAGCTGACGGGAGCCGGGAAGCTACCGGGTTACAGTACACATACAGGCTGGGCTCTTTCGGCGCAAAAATGTGCGTGTACCCTGCCTCGGGCCCAGGCCCGTCCTCAGAACCAAGGCCTGCGTCTCTCTAGCCCGAATTTCGGAACCAAATTCCTGAACGTGGAGAAGATGAAGCAGAACACGCCTCTTTCCAGCTCCAGAAAACTCGTGGTTCTTGGTCTTCCCGGTGAGGACAGCCCCAAGTATCAGAAAGACACATACCCCACCGGAGGACTGGCGGGACGTGACATCACACGTGGACAGTGCTTCTAGGGTGACCACAAGCCTCCCAGGCACCCCCACCCGTCCCATCCCCGGCTGCGACGACTGCACCTCCACCCGCTCCCACCGGCTTCAGGGCCAGCAGCCCCTCCTCAGAAGCTCACGCCCGCCCAGATTCCACACGTCATTAAAGCGCGACGGCCGTGGAGGCTTCTGGGAAATGCAGTCCGCGAGAAGGCCGGGCGTGGATTGGACGCGCAAGCGTCGGACGCCTTCGCGCAGGCGCGCAGCTTCCCCGACCTGCGGAGGCGCCGTCTTCCTGGGTCCTGGGTTCTCTATGGCAGAGGTGAGGGCTGTGGCTTTGTGTCTTCGAGAAGCAGAGTGAGCGCAGCGGCCGTGAGAGAGGGACCCTGAGAACCCGGGGGAGGTGCTGTCGTAGTAGGACGGGGGGACGCGGCGGCGCCGGCCTCTGCGTGTGTGACGACGTCCCCGCGCCGACAGGTCGGACGCACAGCCGTCTCCCCCGGACCTCCGCGTGTGCGCGTGGCCCGTGGGTGCGGGCGCTGTGCCAGGTGGTCTTCAGGTGCACCTGCTGGTGCGTCAGACCCGCTTTCAGGTCGGAAGTTTGGAGGCTCCCTCCCGTCTACAAAGACTCCAGGAGAGCCTTCTGAAAGACAGAAGAGTGTTGGTCAGAAGTGGTTTGCGGGCCAAGGAGGCAGAGCCTCCGAGATGAACCGCGGGGGAGTTGGAGCAGAGTTCTTGAAGGCACAATCCACAGGAAGCGGACCTTGGTGGAGATTGGCCGTGCAGGAAGCAAAGCCGCAATTATACGTTGTACATTTTCCGATTACTCAGAGCAACCGAGCTTTCTAGCTTCCAGTAATTCACGGTCAGCAGGTAGGGTTAGGAGTCATGCCACATGCATACCAAGGCATGTCACAGACAGGGACCATTGCCTCGGTTCCCTTTGGAACTTGTAAAACAAATTTGTAAAACAAGTAATCATTAAACAAACAAAACTGAGTGTGCAGTTTGTCATGTAGACAGAGTTCAAACTGCAGAGCAGCTTAGTGACTCAAGCAGAGCCAGAAACCAAATTGCAAGAAGGTCCAGATTATTGACCACGAAGTTATGATATTAACTTTGTTCCACCGGTCCCTCCTTTCCATAACGGATGCTTAATAAGCGTGAGTGGAACTGACACTAAATCTAGGGTGCCGCCCTCTCCAGTCCCGCCTCGGTTCTCAGAAACCACCTCAAGTTGTCTCCTTTAGCTCCCTGACTGGCCTCAGCATAAGTGATGGGGGGGGGGGGGAAGTTTTCATGGAAGAGGTTGCATAGAGGATCAGGAACAGAGACACATAGGATGGATTGTATGGGTCTAATCTGAAGACTGACCAGAATAAAACTATTTGGGGACAGTTATTCTAGAGGTCACATCCAGGACTAGAGAAAGGGAGGGACTAGTGGTAGGGAACCAGTTAGGAATGGTAGGCATTGGTAGTAGTCCTGAAGCAGGTTATGGACTTCCATTGTGATGGTGTCGGTGATAGGGTAAGATACAAGTGACACTGCAAAAGAAGAGTCTAAAGGACCTGGTGACTAAGTAGGTTTGGGAGGAAGTGAGCGAGGTTGGACTTTGAATTTGACACACCTGAGAGGACACTAGAACATCTGATAGAAATGGAAAACCAGGGAGATGAGTTGATGTGGCAAGTTGCAGAAGGTTTTGAGATGCTGAAAGAATGCCTCATTCCAAATTGCAGTCACTTGGGAATGCAAGGTGAGTTTGCAGGAGGAATTGGGACTAGACTAGGGAACCATCTCTGTAGAGTTGGCAAATGGAGTGCCAGGTGTGAGCGGACTTTCAGAGGGATAGCAAGAAGAACATTGTATAAGGACTGAGCCTTGGGCAACATCTGTGTTCCCAGGGCAAGACTGGGAAAAACAGTCATAGAAGGTGACAGTGTTGGTGGGAGGAAGTCAGGCTAATCCAGTGTCATAGCAGCCACAGCAACTACTTGAAGCAGAAACTTGTCAAAACAGGCAGAAGCTGCAGAGAAATAAAGATAGGAAAGGACTATTGGAGTTAGACATCAGAAACGCATTGGTAATTTTCAAGTGTGTAGTTTCATGGTGTGTGAGGGGTGGCAAGAACAGCATAACAGATTCAAGAAGAGTAGGTGGTGAGGACATTGAGTGGATAGGTATGTATTACTCATCCCGGTAGTTTAGTCATGAAAGGAGAACCTAAATGAGAACTGTTTTGCTAGAGAGAGGCCTTGGGATTCAGTTAAGTAGTTTCAGATAGAAGAGGATGTATCTGTTAAAATATATGGGAAGAAGTTTCTGGAGAAATGGGAAATACTGGACAAAGACTGAGTGATACAGGGAGCGGGTTCTGGAGGAGGGAATAGTAGTGGAGAAGAAAGTAGAACACAGGTCTGACACTAAGGTAAAGCCCTGAGGACACAGACATTTATTGACATCACATCCCCTGCTGCCTAGTGAAGCACGTACTTATAAATATTTGAATGGTAGGATTAATGGATTCAGGATGGGCAGAAGAAAGGAGAGGAACTTCATTTACTGAACAGGCTGTGAGAGAAAAGCTTTATGTTAATTTTATCACTATTTACAACTGCTCTGTGAAGTCGATGTTAAACAACTGGGGGTAAACTACCAGCTTCAGCAATCTGCCAGGCTGCTAAGTCCAGGCATGGAATGCTTTCTACTCCAGCACCTGTCTGCCCTTGGAAGTCACTGTGACATTCAGTATAGGAAAAGCCAGGGTTCTGTGAAACTGAATGGGAGCCTGAGGTTTGAGTAACAACAGAGCTGGGATAGGAACAGTAAAAGCTTTCTAGGCACGTGCTCATTTGAAGATAGAATAAAAAATTGAAGAATGTTTTCTCCAGAAACACTGAGATCCAGGGGTAGCGCTGTGCCAAGCACTCTTCATAAGAATAGTTTAATTCCATCCTGATAAATCAATAAGGTGGGTACTGTGTTATAGCTTAGGAAATTTAGGCTTCGTGAGAGCTGAGAGAGAATTTGAACCCAGGTCTGTCTAGCAATTTTTAAGTGCTATGCTATAATGATTTATTTTCATGAAAAGAGCACACACAGTGCCTGGTTAATAACAAATGCAAATGCTCAATAAATGCTGGTTATTAATATGATTTTCAGTAGTGATCCATTGTATGGATGGACTGGGTCTTAAATTAATCAATTCTTCTATTTAGAAACTTAGAATATTTCAGAATTTTCCTATATTCGTGTATGGATTAAATGAGAGTACACATAGCCGTCAGTAAAGGTTAGTGTTAATGATGGTTAAGAAAAAGCTTTGTATATGTTCTTACTTATTTCCTTGGGATAAACTCCTAGGGGATAATTGCTGGGCCAAGGAGCACGTGTATTTCAAGGCCCTGGATACAAATTGCTATGATCTTTCTAAATCTGATGGTGACACTTCCATGCTTAAATCCTTCAGTGAGCCCCATGCCATGTATGGAAAAGGGACCATACCAAGTTCCCCTGGATCTAGCTGGCTCTTCATGCTTCTCCAGCCTTGCCATCTCCCACAGCCCTGCTCACATCACAGCCCAGACATCTGCAAGTCTGAACCAGTCACAGCAGTTAATCCTTTCTGCGTAAAGACCTGCCTCCTTGTTTTTGAAAACTTGGTGTTTTTCCTGCCTAGAACGTTCCATCACCTCTCCCAAATCACAACTTATTTTAGATCTCACTTCTTCCCAGAAACCTTCCCTGTTCTCCCTCCTGACTGGGTTAGGTGAGCTTCTAGTGTGCTCTCACAGTTTGCTTTGTGGCATTTACCTGTCCTGCAGTGAAATATTTCGGTCACTCGTTTATCCTGTGTGCTAGGCGAGAAGCTTTTGGAGGACAAGAACAATGTCATATAGTTTAAGGGCTTGATATAGTTGGTGCTGAATTAATGTTGGTTGGAACATGCATGAACACATAATGAAGAGCAGTGAATGTGTTCCCTCAACTACAGGAGAGAAGTTCAGGCGTGACACCCCTTTATCCTTCCTCATGGGAGCATTCCTGGTCCACTCACGAAGCCTGGCAGTGCGGATTAACTGTTTTAATTAGACTCTTGACTGTAAGAAACTGAGACATAGTCCCCTAACTCAAAGGGAGATCAGGGATAAGGATTTACACATGGCCTAAGGCGGTTAGAGTCATGGAAATCCAGAATAAATAAGACTAAAGAAGGCTGGTCTCTATGCACATCAGAGTCTAGGGGTGGGACTGGGTGAATTGAGGGACTTCAGGGCCAGGTATCCTGAGTCTTCGCTTCAGTGCTTCATCACCAGTGTGACCAGGTTGCTTTCCCCTGCTTTCCCCTGCCGGTGTCCCACCTCCCACATGCTCATGGGTTCTGCTTCCTGGTATCTTTGGCCCCGTTGGTCCTTGTGGCTACTTCTGTCCCTCATGATGTTCTTTCAGCTCATCACCCATTTGGCCTGACATTTCTTAGTTTACCTTTCTGAGGAAGGATGTCACCTCTTCAAGGCAGACCACACCTGTCTGCCGGTCAGCTGTGCGTTGCCCACCTGCGGCTCCAGGAGTGAACAGACCATGCTGCCTGCAGGCTGCTCCTTTTAGCATGGGGTTTTGAGGGGGGCACTTGTCCTTTGAAGAGGCTGTGGGTATTTACGTGCCACGTGTAATCTATGTAGTCATTCACAAAACTTCTTACACTTTTTACTCAGGAACATTTAGAGTGATGTTGAATGTGAATTTGTAAATACAGTATGAGCCTATGTTTTTGACTCCCAGGAGCAGAGTTCTGCACCTGGGATCATGGTAACACAAGCAGCACATTGTGTTTATTGTGTTTGGAATGGGTGCCTCCTGCTTGCCCCCTGCCGTGCTCCACTTCCCTCCCCTTTGTGTAAGTTAACAAGTTAAGGATGGGTGTATAACTTGCTGGTACGTGGAGATTTGCTTCCTGGGTCAGGAAACTACAAAACACAGCTGACCTTTCTCATCCTTTCTTTCTCATCCCACACCTCTGCCTCATCAGGACTCTGCCCTTTGCTACCAGGAGAGCACACAGGAGGGGATGGCTGCTGCGGCCCCAACCGCCCAGTGCCAGGTGAGGCACTCTGTTTCTTAAGCATCTTGTTAGCTTCCTGGATATGACACTTTTTCTCTGCCCTGGAGCATCTTTGATCAGACCCAGCCAGGTGGATGAAGGGTTCATAGGGAGTGCGTCCTTCCCCTTTGGTATCCTTCAGTGACCTTTTCTTTCTTCTCTTGAACATGTGCTCAGTAGCCTGTCACCAGGCAACAGCCCTGGTGGCCTTCGCTGTGTAATTTTGCCTTCAAAACAATAGTATAGGTCTGATTGGAAGGTTTGGGGACAGTTGGCTGCTTCTCATCCCGACTCCCTTAGTATATCCGTGTACAGACTCAGGGCAAACGCCCAGTGCCCCAGCAGGGTATAGGCTGCAGGGTAGGACACACATGCTGGGCGATGCCTCTGGGAGCTCGCAAGTCCTGAGGACTGTTTGGTGTGGGCCTGCCCATTCCCACCCACGGCAGAGGGTCTGGAATGCAGAGGGTATGTTCTGGCTTAGAATTTCCATAGGCACCCTGGAGACTCATCTGGGGTTTTAGGGTGGGGGAGATACAATCTTATCAAATCTCAAAGCATAGAATGGATTGAGAGGGATCCCAGGGACTGTCAAATCAACATCGTTACTTTAAGGATTTGTGAACAAAGACAATCAGTGAAATTTGAATAAAGTTGTAGGTTAGATAATAGTAAAATATCAATGCTATTTTCTTGATTTTTTTATAATTCTGCGATTATATAAGAGAATGTCTTGTTTTTTAAAAAATATACACAAATATTTATGAGTTGAGGAACATGTTTGCAAGTTACTCTCAAGTTCAGAAAAGAAGACATGAGAATGGCTGTGTACTGGAGAGAGACAGGAAGGTAAAGCAAATGTGGAAAATGTTAATGTTTGGGGAGGCTGGGTGAAGGGTCCACGGGGACTCTTTTTTGCTTTCGTGCAAGTTTTCTGTAAGGCTGAAGAGCGAGCCCAGTCCTCAGAGGCTCAGCTATGATGCTAGGGTGCGGGGTTAGGACTAAGAGACATTGTGCCATTTTCCAGAAGTGTATCAGAGCCCCACTTGTCAGAATCATTCCCCATACACACACATCCTCCATAGCTGTCATCTTTATGACAGTTTTGTCTGGTCAATGTAAAGAGAAGGGTTTTGAGTAAGGAAGAGTGTTATTGTTTCTAGAGCATAGTGACATTCGCAGATGTGGCTGTGATCTTCACAGACGAAGAGTGGAGGCATCTGGTCCCCATTCAGAGGGACCTCTACAAGGAGGTGATGCTGGAGATCTATGAGAGCATCGTGTTCCTGGGTAAGGAGAGTACCTCCTAAGGAGGTGGCCTCTGCTGGGTTGATGTGGGGTTAGGGGCTGGTAAGCAGATACTGCTCCTCCTGCCTAACCTTGAACCCCTGGGAAGCAGAGGGGAGAGCAAGAGGGTGCAGCCTCAGTGTGAGCGACAGCCGTCTACCTACTCCCAAACCGTGCACGGGGCAATGGCCACAGGCTTCCTCATTCAGCAGCCTGGGCCTGACAGGGAGCCAGTCCCCTCAGGGCCACCAGAGTTGTGTGTGTTCAGCTCTTCCCCCAACTTACCAGCCCAGTGACCAACACAGCTCCATCCTGAGGACAGCAGTGGGCAGGAAGCCAGCTTGCTTGGAACATCCCTCCTTAGAGGAGCAGAGGAAGGAGGAATGTCCACGCTGACAGAGGGGCTGTGGGGGGGCTACAAGGTGGTGCCTCAGAGTGAGTCACCAGAAGTGTGTCTGATTTTGAATATCAGTCTTAAGTGTCACCTAGATGCCCACAGAAGGCACTTCATAGTTAAAGACCTGCATGACAAGGAGAGTCAAGAACCACTGCTAGTGTCAGGTGTTTGTGAGAGGTAGAATGGGGCTCCTTTAGGTGGTGAGGACTTCTCAGGAGCTTCCAGAATAAGAGGCTACGAGAACATAGATTCAGAAACAGGCTTAAAATAAACAGCATATGGCAGTAAAAGGAATCACATTGCAAATTTCACGCAAGACAAGTCAAAATAGCAAGAGTAACACTCCCCAACCAGCTTAAATGGGCCAGATATGGAAAACAGTTCAGTGAGTATGAGGGAGACTTCTGGGACATTATCACCAGCTTTGGCAGGAACACAGAAGTCTTCAGGTCAGGGACAGGCAGGAGAGAGAAGCCAATGGGTATGGCTGCTTTTTCAGCAGAGAATCAGCTTGCCACCAGATAGGTGATCCCTTGGCCCAGTAAGAAAGTGTTTTTCCTTCCCAAGTTGGGTCCACTGTAAAGGAAGTTTAGACCTCAAGATTTTCTAGGAGAGGAATCTGTTTATTTCTAATCAAAAAAGGACAGGTTCACTCCCAAAAATTTGCCAAAGAAATAATAGGATTAGCAGCCCATGTGGTATACAAGCTCATGTCATTGTTGACAGCAAAACATTTAAAACAGCTTGAAATGTCTCAGCAGAAGAGTAAATAATTATCCCATAAAGAATAATATGTAGTCATTAAAATGAGGTAGGTCTGTGCTAACTGAAATAAAATATTTTTAATTATGTGAAAAAACAAGTTTAAAAATAAACATTATATTCATTACCTGGTTTTTAACAGAATGTATCTACAGGTATCTTTTAATATGCAAATGAATAGAAAGAAAGAAATGGATACAAAGTACAAAGGTGATTTTTCTTTTGACTTGTACATACCTCTAATTTTTCTACAATGAACATGACCCACTTTAAATAAAAGCATAATAAGAAAGGGTCAACAATGGACAAAAACAGGCACTTCCATTATACATTTTTACTCAAAATGGACTTTTTTCATTGTTATCTTCCCTGAGCCAAGGACCCATTCTCCCCATCTTATCAGCGCTAATGTCTCCAGGGGGAATCAGACACTTTCACCTGAGGGGATTTTATCAGCATCTTGACCAAGTGCCCCTTTTTCTGTTAGACCCTCAGAGTTGACCTCCACCCATCTTCTGTGTTATTTTGTCCTTACACTCTCACTTTCATGGTCTGTCTTGTGCATTTCTCTCCAAAAGTGCTAGAGGCTGAGATTGGAGCGGTCACGTATTTTTGTCACATGCCTGGCTTGTTTCTCTCTCCATGAGCAGGACTTCCCGTTCCTCAGCCTGATGTGATTTTCCAGTTGAACAGAGCGGATAAACCTCGGATTGTTGAACTTCATGAATCTGAGGAGAGAGGCTGTCCAGGGAGTGCTTATCTAGGTAACTGCACATGAGCAGGGCAGGGCAGAGTTTGTTTTGTTCCCTGGTGGTTATTTGGGGGGGTGTGAGAGGGAGTGTTAGCTCTCACTTTTTATGCAAATGTAAATCTTTTACTGTAGTGCTGTTCTCTATCACCCACCAGCTTTCCTTTTTTCTCCACACCTGAAAGTATTATTCATCTTTACTCACCAAAGGCTGTTTTCTCAGACCTGTCACTTTGTGCGTTTACAGTAGGACACTTTGCGTTCTTTGCTAATTGTCCTGCCATTCTCTTTCCTGAGTGGGAATTCTCTTTCCTGTGATGTCCACCATCAGTTCTGTTCTCTGCCTTCTTCGTTCTCAAAATTAGATCTTTCCATTAAAGTGTATGACTCTTTGGGGGAGCAAGCAGTGCAGTGACTATTAGTTTTCAGATTTATCATGGTATTTCTGCTTTCTGCTGCAATATTGCCTAGTGCAGGGAAGACACTGCATCTATGTTTTTTTCTGTCTATTTCAGACTGGGAGACTAAGCCTGAAATTCAGGGTGCTTTAGAAGATGAAAAATCAGAAGGCACATCAAGAGAAAAGCTTGGAAGAAAAAGTCTTATGTGTTCTAAATTTAAAGTTCGTGCCCTGGAAGGTGAGCTGGAAGCAGAGAAAGAAGGCTGCGCAGTGGAGATTTGCAAGAAACCCTTTTCACAGGAGGACAGCTTGTGGCAAGGGTCGACCCTTCCTAAGAAAATTCTCACCAAGGACAGAGGCCAGGAATGCAGCAGCTGTGGCAAGACCTTTTTTGACCACTCATCCTTTATCCGCCATCAGAGGACTCACACAGGAGAGAAGCCCTATGACTGTCATGAGTGTGGGAAAGCCTTTTTCAACCGTTCGTCCCTAACTGTACATCAGCGAATTCACACTGGAGAGAAACCCTTTAAGTGTGGCGAGTGTGGGAAAGTCTTCAGTCACAGGTGCAGTCTCAGCAGACATCTGATGTCTCACACGGGGGAAAGCCCATATGAGTGCAGTGCATGTGGAAAAGCCTTTTTCGACCGTTCGTCCCTGACTGTTCATCAGCGAATTCACACTGGGGAGAAGCCGTTTAAATGCAGCGAGTGTGGGAAAGCTTTCTTTGACCGTTCATCCCTCACTCGGCATCAGAGAATTCATACCGGAGAAAGCCCTTATGAATGCAGTCAGTGTGGGAAAGCCTTCAGCCAGAAAAGCATTCTTACACGACACCAGTTAATCCACACTGGCAGGAAGCCTTATGAATGTAACGAGTGTGGGAAAGCTTTTTATGGTGTATCATCACTAAATAGACATCAAAAAGCTCATGCTGGAGAGCCTCGCTACCAGTGCAGCGAGTGTGGGAAAGCATTTTTTGACCGCTCATCACTTACGCAGCATCAGAAGATTCACACTGGAGACAAGCCCTATGAGTGCAGTGAGTGTGGGAAAGCCTTTAGCCAGAGAAGCCGGCTCACACGGCATCAAAGAGTTCACACGGGAGAGAAACCCTTTGAATGCAGTGTGTGTGGGAAAGTTTTCAGTTCTAAGTCGTCAGTTATTCAACATCAACGGCGTTATGCAAAACAGGGAATAGACTGAGTTGGGTGAAAGCTTTAGTCAAAGGACCTCTGTGAAAACTTAAAATAGGTCTTCCTCACCTTAAACAAATCCTATCATTCAGTCATTCTCCCTGTTCTGGCTACTGCTGTCCTTTCCTGCCTCTGCTACATAGTGCTTGAATAAAAATTCTCTTTACCTACTACTGTGTTCTAGAACTGAACTGAGTTGCCGGAAATTAGGGTGCGACTCTTGCAGAAGTTTGTCAGACGACAGGATAAATGTTAGAGGTGATCCTCAGACACCTCTTGTCTGGGGTGCTAGGTCTCACTGCACTTTACATAACTGGAGGCCACAACAGGAGGGGAGAGGTGAAATGATATCAGAGCAGGACTGGTGTTTCCAGAATAGTTCCTCTCTAGGAGCGCTTTTGGGCATTGACTTTGTTCACTTGTGTCCCAGCCTTTAAATCTTTTAATATCCTACTACAAATAGCACTTATTCAGTGCTTATTACAGGGTAAGCACTCAGAGTTCTGCAGAGGGTGATTTGGTCCATCTCCTTGATGACCCTGTGAAGTGGGTATGGCTACTACCTGCACTTTACAGATGGGCAAGTGGAGTTTAGAGGGGTTAAATAACTTGCCCAAGATGAAGCCAGGTCTTCAATAAAGGTTTACCTTCAAAATCTATTCCCTGTACCATTATGCTGTAAGGTTTGTTTTACAATTTATGTACATGTATTATCTCAACTAGGTTGTAAGCACTTGGAGGCATGACTTATGTCTTTGTATGTCACATAGTGCCTTACAAATAATAGGAGCTCAATAAATATTTCTCAAAATAATGATTTTCTTCTTACCCAGTTTTATTTAAAGCACCTCTTGGATTCATCCTTTTCTCTGAATTCTCAGTCTAGTATACCTTCATCATCTCAGGCTCCCACTACTACTGTTGTCACTTTCTGATTCAAATTCTCCCCTATTTGATGACAAAGCATATGTTCAGCTATGCTTTAATAATATGTAAACCCCCAAATAAAGGTTCCTTTCTCATAGAAACTCTGAGGTGGGTTGGCCTGCTTTACTCCATCATAATCCAGAACATGTTGCCTGCAAGGTCATCATGGGAGAGAAAGCCAGAGGATTCTGTGGGGTATTTTTAAGGGCCATCACTTCTGTCCACATCTCACAAGCCAGAACCCAACACCAAGAAGCTAGGAAAGTAAACAAAGCACCTCAATATTTGGTCGGAATCAATAGCTGTAATGGTTACATTTTACATATTACTGTTAGGCCCATCTTTCCAAATGACCCCTTCCTGTCCTTACCTTCTGCAGGACCTCAAACTGCTCCTCAATTAGTGAAAGCTCTGAATACTTAGGTTTGCTTTGATGTCATCCACATTGCTGAATTTCTAAATCCTGACTCCCTAAACACCTATCCTCTGGGCCCAGCCCAATATTTTTATTTTATTAAAGATCAGGCATCAGGCAACTTTGATTCCAGGAATCTGCTTAAGATGAAATCCAGAGAAGATTTGATTCTGAAAAGCTGTCTGCAACCTAGACGGCCCTGCATGGATCCCAGGGGGCCAAGATGCATTTCTCCTGGAAGTTATGGTCAGATTCAAGAAGCTGTGTTGCCAAACAACTCTCCCCATCCAACCAACATCCCTTTTGATCTCAGCCCACCTTTCTTCCAGCAGATGAGCAGCAGAGAAGATTTCATGTGTAGACTTCTGAAGAAGATTGAAGAAAAACTACAGAATCTATTGGAGTGGGTAATACCTGATGGCTGATGACCATCTTCGAGTTCTGAATCTTTCATTACTGCCTTGTTAATTGTAAAATAAGGATCAAGTATTTTTCTAAAATATTCTGACATTGTCAGCAGGGTGAGACTAGAACAAACTCAGAATTCTCACAGACTCGAGTACAGAGATAATTGAAAAAGTGGGGACACGCATTTAATAGTCCTTTTGTTATAAATTTCGTATTCTGCAGAATATTTTTTTAAAATGTGAAATACTGTTCCATATCCTGCTAAAAATTCTGAGAAAAAAGGGCCTTTACCTTTTGCTTGGCATCTACAATAGGGCATACAGTAGTGGAGGCCTTAAATTTTGAGGTTTTAGCTTCGTCTGATGGCCGTTAGTGGGATCCAATCTTGGAATCAGAAACTAATCAAGTTGAAAGTATGCTAACATTGAGAAAAGGTGAAAGACTTGGTAGTGTCCATAGTGGTTTAGTCTAAGATTTTAAAATTAGTTTCAAAGAAATGAAATAATCTCTCTGGCACTTAATAAGCCCTATCTAAATTTTAAAAGAATACGTACCACACAAATTAACAGAAACACTCCATGAATCAGCTCCTCAAAGGAAAAGATCTATAATGCTAGAGAGCTTTTAAATGAATGTGGAAGAGAAAATCTGCACACTGAATGAGAACTTGAGTCCCAAATCAAATGCACTTTCTGAACTAGAAACCTCAGTAGGAAAATAAATGTCAAGCTGATCTTGAATGAAGACTGCAAATTCCTTCACTGTTATGCTATTAGTTCTTTGTCCAGTCTTCCTGCAGCTCCATGGAGCTCTGATCTGAGCTCCCTGACCTGTGGCTCTTCTGCCGTCTAACCTGACCTCTGAGCTTTGGTGGACCAACCTGTCTCCCAACTATTCTTGTTTCTAGTGTGGTGGTGGTTTTTATGTTTGTTTTAATCTCATTGATGACAGATTCTTTAGCCTGGCCCTGCCTTCCTTTTCTTATCACATTCACTCATAACTGCCAAAGGGAAAAATACTCATACCAAAACATTCAAAGTCCAGTTGCAACAGCCAGCTGTAGCCATGGGAGCTGGACAGGGTTCCAGGCTGCGTAAGCCAGCCACAATGAACGGGAGATGGGGCTGTGTCTAATCTCAAAGGATAACGCCAAGCAAGACTAACTCATCCATGTGTGGTCACCCTTTAGTACAAGCACCAGACATGAGGATGTAACTGAAAGCCAGGCCACCAAGCCCTATTAGGCATGACAGCCTTCTTGCCCTCATCATCAGTACCTGTGCAACCAAAATGCCAACTGTCCTATCCACACTACATAGTAGACACAAATATTGGGTTCCTCACACCTACATCTGTGAGAATTCCTGCTTAGTAATAAAGTAGTAACAAGAGATCAGCTGAGAGTGTGGGCACCAAAATGAAAAGGATGGAACCTTTGTGTCTGGGTGTTTTTAAAAAGTACAATTATTTTAATTTCTTGTGCCACATTGGTTCACCGACAGATGAAGGGTAGAGAATTAGCATGGCACTCTCTCTTTTCATCTGAATAAGCACAAAGCTGGGACTTTAGACAGGACAGATGGATTGATGGTAAAGCCCAGGAGTAGAGGCCACAAAAATCAGTCCCCATGATGATCAAGGATCGGGCCCCAGGGATGCTTCCCGGCCTATTGAACATGTCATAGGGACCGTGTGGATTTCTTTCCATTATCACGTGTATAAAACCTATGCAAAGTCTGCAGAAAAGGCAAATGACCAAAGACCCCATGACCAGCAGTTCAACGTATTGAGCCACTTTATAGAACCTCACAATCCACTTGTAATAGCTAAAGTGTTGATAATGAGCACTGAGCAATACATACTATGACAGAGGCTGTTGTTTGCCTCCCTTGCAGTCATTATTATTCTCTTCCTTAATAACAGAAAATGGGACCATTCTGAGCAGTGGAGTGCCCAACTATATTTCTCAGACTCTCTTGCAGCAAGGCCACAGGCCAACAAAATGCTGCCATGTCAAGTATCAGGCCAATGGTATATTAATATGATTGGAATTTGTTGGGCAGGACTTCAGGAAAGGCACCTTAAAAGACAGAGGGACAACTAAGAAACTCCCCTTTTTGCCCTTGTCCTTCCTAACTGGAATGTGGATTTAATGGCTGGAGATAGATATAAATTGGGAGTTGATGACATTTGGATGTTAGTTTGTCCCCACTATCTGTTGAGCCCTAGGACATTCCAACATATAGTTGGGTCCCAAATGACCAGCTTCCAGATCACTTAGGAACTTGTTAGAAACGCAAATTCTCAGACCCCACCCAGACATCCTGGTAGGGTGTTTTGTAGCACTGTATTTAACGGGCCCTCTAGGTGATTCAGATCATGAGACAGTTTGAGAACCTAGAAGATAGGAAGAGAAGGAACTACTTAAGGAGACCAAGAAGGAATGACCAGTCAAGAAAGAAAACCAGAATGTTTCCAGGAGGAAATCAGTTTTTTCAACTACTGTCAGTAGGTTGAGTGAGAGGACTGAAAACTGACCATTGATTTGGTAACAAGACGGTGTGGTGGCTGAAAAACAACTACTTGAAATTAATTACTTGCTAGAATTACTGTTTGGCTATCGCCATAGGAACATAGGCTATTAACTATGGAAACATAACATGCTAACAAGCTTTCTGCTTCTGGACCCCGGCTTGTACACCTGACCAGTGGGTTGACAGGTAGTGAATAGAAGAAAAATAGACCTTTGTGTTCAGACAGAATGAAGAATGGGATTTTGGGCTTAAAAACCCTGTACCTCTACATTTCAGGGCCGCTTAATTTGGGGTCTGTGTACACCAGGCAGACCCAGCTGGCTGAATAAAGAGTGTGATTCCTGTAACTCGCTGAGTTCTGGTGGTCCGTGTGTCTTTTGGGGGCTGGCAGCTACAACAATGGGATTTCTGTGATGGGGGATGGTTAACAAAAGTTAAAAGGGTATCTCCTGGGGTCCAGACCTGACAGCTGGTAGGGCCTTATTACACACCATTTTTTAAAAAGAAACTACCCACTCCTTACCTCCTGATGATGGAGAGGTGGGGGACATCCTCCAGTTGTTCTTTGAGCTGGCACAGTGGTGTTCTCCACATGTTGCCTCTCCTCCAGCCCCAGCCAACTGGACCAAAAGCAGCCAGTTTGGACGGACCAGTTAGATAGGTGTGGCTCTCTGTGTAGCAAAACTCCAGTATAGTTAATAGTGGCCTATTCAAAATGGAAGTTTCTATCTCTACTTCACCAGACAATCCCAGCTCAGTTCCTGCTGTTTGGCTGGTTCACCATTCTTAGGGCCTTGTCCTTGTCGGTGTTCCAGCCAGCATGGAGGAGCCCCCTTCTTCCCTTTAAGAATCACTTTTCCTTCATCCCCCTGGCAAGAGGTAGAGATGATGAGAAATGTAACCTGTACTCTGGGAAGCCCAAGGCCTACTGAAAAGTGGGGACTCTATCAGAGAAAGGACAAACGGACATTTGTGGCCTGCGTCCAAACATGGACAGCCAGGCTAGTTTGATTCATCGGGAATTTGAGCTGAATAGGAAATTGGTTACTTTATAGTGGGAAGACAAGCGAGAGCATGCGCTAGCCTGAGGACACACCCCTACCCCGGCCGGCGGCTCGCGAGCTCGCGGCGAGTCCTCCAGGCTCCGGGAGGTCAGCGCACCAGCGGGGAGCTGGCCACTTCGGTACTGCGCTGATTCACGGGGCTGACATTGTGCTTGTCCTCACTCAGGAGTGCAGCTGGAATGAACATGCCGCGCTACACGAGGCAGTCTCCATTCCCGCCGGGACGCGGAGTGCAGGCCGCGATAAGGGCGCCTCGGCTCCGAGCGAACAGGGCGGAGGAGGCGCCGCGGGCTCCAGCTATGGGCGGGACGGTCCCAGCGTGGAGTGGTTTGGCGTGGCCGGAGGCATCTTTCGGGGCCAGAGCCCAGAGTCGGCCTCGAGGAAGAGGTGGCTTTCCGGTCGCCCGGGAAGGGGCTTCCCGAGAGCCCACACGCCGCGGGCCGGCCACCAGGCAGCGGCCTCGCGGGTCCAGCCGCCAGACCGCCGAGGTTGCCTGCCGCGCGTGCCGCGGGGGCCTGTGGGACGGGCGTGCCGTGACGCACCGTGCCGCGCAGAGGGTTCTGGGAGGTGTAGTCCGACCTCGCGTCCGGGCGGTGCGACTGGACCCCGCCGGCCGCTCGGTGCGTCCGTCGCCGCCCGGCGTCCTCAGCGTCTGGCGTGAGGTCTCTCCCAGAGTCCAGGCGGGCTGAGCGCGGGTCCTCCGCAGCCGGCGTGGCTGGACGGAGGGCGGCAGCAGGCCCCCGCGTGGGGGCGTCGTGCGGCCTAGCGAGGGTCGCGCGCCTCCGCGGGCCTCGGGGCACAGAGCGGTGGATCCCTGCGTCCCGTGGCGGCACTGTCCTGCGCGGGCCGGGAGGGAGGCGCCATGGAGCGTGGGGGCAGAGGTGAGAATTTTGGAGGGAGGCGGCGCGGTGCCTGCCGGAGGGACAGAGGGAGACGGGCAGCCCTCCACCGGGCCGGTTCGGTAAGGTGAAGGCTCCCTTCTGCGGAGAGACCTTTCCTGCAGGGGGAGCCGCTGCCTGCGGTGCCCGCGGGCCTGCCGCCTGCTGCGAGCATCCCGAGCATCCCGCATCCCCTCCCTCATCGCCAGGTCTGGCAGTTTGCATGGACAGCGACTTCCTTTTGTCCTCACGGGAACCCCGGGGGCCGGTGGGAAGAGCATTAGACCCATTTGGCAGATGGGGAGAGTGAGGATTTGAGAAGTCACAGGGTTTGTTGAGAATCTCGGCTCTTTTTCCGCCCGCAAGACCAGCCCATCGCTGTCCTGAGGAAGCCAGTATTGTATTTGAAAAGCCAGTGTTCAAAAAGAATTTAGTCTCCGTGCATCCAGTGAGCTTGGAATAGAACAGAAACGAGTCTCAGATTGACGCAAAGACTTCGAGTACTATTTTGACTGTCACTCAGCAGATGGCAGATAGACGTGTTTAACTTACGTGTTCAGATCCTCTTAGCGGAGTTCTGCTGGCATTTAAGGGCAGAGGAGCCTGAGGCAGCTTTGCTCACGGTTGTCTTGAATCTGGGACATTGTGGGGTTGTCCCATGGTTCCCTGGGTTGACTCTTAGGTGACAAGTGGCTGTGTATGGCATTTTCTGCAAGTTTATTGAGAGGAACAAGAAACCATCATGGCTCCTGTCTCTACTTGTAGGGTCACTTTCTGAGGACTCTGACCTTGCCCATGCTGGAAACCCAAAAGAAAATGGCGTGACCACTGTGCTGCTGACCCCTGCTTCCCAGGTAGGTTTAGATTACTCCTTTTTTTTTTCTTATGTTCTTAGAGCATGGGTATGGTTTCTTCCATTGTTATGGAATTACTCAGCCCTGATTCCTAGCCCATTGGTTGCTCTCCAGTGAACTGATGTGTGGTGGACCTCACAGTAAATGCTCCTCATCTGTGCAGAACTTTCCCTCCCGGCATTGTTTCTCTACCCACTTAGAGCTTCATGCACACTTAGAGCTCTCTAGCACTGTGACCGGCCTGGTGGTAGAGGAACAAAGATATAAAAGCCAGTTGCCCCTGTTTATGAAGTTTACTGAGAAAGTCAGATATAGATAAATAAAATAATTCAACAACGAGAAGAAATATGTTTTTTCAAAATGCAGAAATGACTCGTACAGACAAGGTATTAAAGATCATAGAAGAGATTTTCATCTCCTAGAGTATCTGGGGAAAAAAATATTGGGATAAAAGCTGCACTTTGAAAAACAAGGGAGAGTAGGTAGTTGGAAAGTAGAATACAGGAGTATTCTGAGAGAAGGAACAGCTTGGCCAAAAAGGCCTCCAAAGTTATGAGGGAGTTGGAGGTCTTCCAGGGGTGTGTGTGTCACTGTGGAGTGAGCTGGACTATGGTGAGGGAAGCTGGCATATGTCGTAGGCAGACCGCAGGTAAATCTCAACTGGGTCTTATTCCAAAGGCAAAGAAGGCCAGTGGAAGTCTGCAGAGGCCCAATGAGGCGAACATGCTGCATTTGCTTGTGTTCATCATCACTGAGGCATTTGGCCTTCAGGGACTGTAAAGAGTAGTGAGTTCATACTTCAAGTATTAGAATAAAGAGTTAAGTAATTTGGAGTAGAGGATTTTCAAAGTAGGTAGTTCTTTTAACTTTATTTTAGGTGAATTATTTTACCACTTATTTTTGAAGGGCTATATCATAAACGTAAGAATGCTGGACATAAACAAAATTAACCATTATGTTCAGGGGCTGTCATGACAGTGATGCTTCAAAGAGGGGTAAGACTGATTCATTTGCTAGTTTCCCAGGGACTGGTCTATTTTAATGGGTCTCATTTAAATTGAAGTTGTAAAGACATTTTGTAATAGAAAAATTATTAGATATTTGTCTTATCCACAATTAACAAATTCAAAGGAGCATTACCCACCCTGTTCTCTCACCTACATTTGAATAGACAGTCTAAACCTTGTGCCTGTCATTGGTCAAGGTTAGGTTGGAGTGAATGTTCCTGCAATGTCTTCAGTGTTTGCTATATTTCCATTCCCCTCCCCATCTCCATTTCCATGCACACTTTATAGAACACCCCATTTAAACTTTTCTTGCTCATTCTTGTTGAAGTGTTCCTACCTTCTTTCAGCTCTGTGATGCATGTTGGCTGTGCTCTTGCTCTGTGCCAGGTGCTCATGCCACTCCAGTGAGCAAATACAGGCCTGGTTTCTGCTCTTGGGGACCTTTCCCCAAGTGGGATAGACATGCTGATCAGAGAGTCCCTCCAGGGTATGTGTGAGCCAAGAGAAAGGAAGGGGACTGATGCTATCACTGAAGGCTTCTCGAAGAAGGTGACATCTGAGCTGAGATGTAAAGCATGAGCAGGATTAAAAGCTTAAAAGACTAGATATGAAGAGCTTTCAGGAACAGGAAGCAGCACCTGGAAAGGGGCCAAAGGGAGCGTGGCACACACTGCAGACAGCTGGAAGGTGGCCAGCACCTGGAGCACAGAGAATGCCAGGGCAGTTGTGTAAGGTGGGATCGAGGCAGGGCAAGGGTCTACCCATCTGACCACTACAAGAAATGGTAAGAGCATTTGGGAACTTGCATAATAATTTGGGTTTGAGATACTGTTTTACAAGTAAATATCATGCATAGCAAACATCTGAATGTTTAATATATGTTAGACTGATTTTATTCTCAAAGGAAAACTTAAAGAGAAAAATATTTCATAGTTCTTGAACCTTTTTAAATCTTAAAACCATACCATAAGGAAATTATAATTATATTTTCATTAGTAATTATATTTTCTCCACTTTCCCATGTCTAAATAGTAAGGATTTCTATAGTTCTGTAATCTACTTTATTGCTACATAAACTAATAACTTGTTACCTTTAGGATTTATGTCAAAGGTGCTTTCCTTCCTACTTGCAGGTGACATGCATTCCTGATGCATGGAGACAAGGAGCAAGTCTGTGGCTGCAAATTCAGTCATCCCCTTTTAACCACAGTTTCACATTCTGCAGTTTTAGTTACCTGGGGTCAACTATGGTCCAGAAATATTAAGTGGAAAATTCCAGAAATAAACAATTCATAAATTTTAAATTGTGTGCTCTTCTGAGTAGGATGATGAAATCTCATGCTGTCCATCCCGCCCCATCCTGCCCAGAATATGCATCAGCCCTTTGTCAGGCATCTCTACACTGTATACGGTCCCCACCTATTAGTCAGAGTAGCCATCTCAGTTTTCAGACCAACTGTCACAGTATTGCAATGCCTGTGTTCAAGTCACCTATATTTTATTTAATAATGGCCCCAAAGCATGGGAATAATGATGCTGGAGATTTAGATATGCCAATGAGAAGCCATAAAGTGCTTCTTTTAAGTGAAAAGTTATGTATGTATAGAAAAGAAATGGTATATATAGGATTTGGTACTGTCTGTGGTTTTAGGCATCTGCTGGGGGTCTTGAAATGCGTCTCCCACAGATACGGGGCATGACTATACGCCAGAGAATCTCAGTGTTGGAAGAGACGTTGGAAGAGACCTTGCTGCCTTGCCTGTCTTCCTTCTATGCTGTCAGTCTGAGTCCTTCTCAGAGGCTTCTGGAAGGAAGTCCCTTGGTGAGCATGAATGTGTTTGTTTTTTCAGAAGTCAGTGCTGATCGGGGATATGGCCAAAGCTCTCACCCAGTGGGAGCAGCTGCACCCTTCTCGGAAACACATGCGGGAAAAGCATAGGAATCTGGTCTTGTTGGGTAAGGATGCCCCAGCTTCGCCCCTGTGAGTTTGTCAGGTATGCCTCTACCTCTGCAGTTCCTAGGGCACTCAAGTTCTCAGATTCTAAGAGTCTTAATCCCTGAAAGGCCCAAGACAGGAAGTTTCTGCTTTCTGTTTTTGGGTATAGTTTTAACACTCAGATAGAAACGGACTCCTTTTTATCGCATTTGCCAGAAGGTAGTGTCTGTCTTTACTCCCTGACCACTGGTGTTGCCATGAAGTTCTAGTGAAAACACCTCTTAAGAAATGGGTGCTTATTCTTTGAACAGGGAGAGGTAAAAACAGGCAGCCCAATTCTTCTCAATTCAGATAGACCGTGCCTCAGCCTTCCTGCTGCATTCTGTATAGTAGTGAGGGAGAACCCAGAACCCACTTTTCTCTCTTTTACTGTCTTTCCTGATGGCCAAGGAGCTAACACTGAACTTTTTACTGGACCCCTTTTTTTCCCCCATAAACAGGGCTTCCGATTTCCAAGCCTGGTGTAATCTCACAGGTGGAGCATGGGGAGGAGCTGGAGAGAAAAGTCTCAAAAGCAACTAGTCCAGATGAGCCAGTGGTGGAATTGGGACATAATCCAGGTGAGCACTGGGAAAAGTGCCTTTGAAATGCTTGGGGAGCCTTTCCAGATTTTGCTAGGCCCAGGGAAAAGTCAAAGTCCCTTCCATGCTACACTCCCTCTCTGTGGGTAATGATCTGCTATAAATTTATGATTTTGTGTCTTAGAAAGTAAACTCTTTCCACCCCCAATAACATGAACTGAGGTCAACATTTTAATATTTGTTAATTATTTGCTTGGGTGCAAGACTTGAAACCAGGCCACTTCGTGTATGTTCCTTGATCTATGCAGAATATGCCTTTCTGTCTCAGAGCGATGACTATAAATGGATATCTGCATTTTCCTGGCCTCCTTCTCTATCTAAGCAGAGGCAGTGTAGCATATGGTTACAAGCGCAGACTTGGGCTCTAGTCTTCCTGGGTTCAAAGCCAGTCTCAGCCACTCACTAGCTCTTGGGCCCTTTAACAAGTGAATCATCCTCTTTGTGACACAGATTCCCCAACTGTAAATGGCAATAATGAGAGCATTTAACTCATAGGGTTGTTCCGAAGATCAAATGAAAAAAATCTAAGAGAAATGCTTAGAACAGTAGCCGGCTCTGTGCTAACCAGATAGTGACTGTTGATTATATCCTGGTCATAACATTTTGAAAGATGTTGTGGATTTGTCACTGTCACTTCTGTCAGACTGAATTACCACAATAGGCTCCCAGATGATTAGACTGTCTTTAGTTTAATCTTGTCCAGCTGAGGCAGCAGAGTGTGCTGGATTCTCTATAGTGAGTTGCCTACTCTGCCAGTTGTGTATTTCTGTACCTTCTTCCAAGGCCTTAAATAGTCTACTTGCCTAACAGTTATCCCTTCTCTGTTCTCCAGTTTGAACCCTTAACACCAGACAGACAAGTGTCTTCAGGGCTTTTGTTTCGTCTACTCCCTTTAGCTGAAGATCCATTTGTCTTTAACTTATTTCTACATATGAGTCCTTTAAAATCCCAGGCACTTTCCTGATTGTGATGTGTAGTTGAGAACATTGGATGGTATTCATTTATTTCATGTAGCATCATGCTTGGAATGAATATTAAAGACCATTTAAGCCTGGAAATATTTAAACATTTTTAGCAGTGAACCTTTTCTCCCCAAACTCTTACTAGGAAGCTTAGGATTTGGGAGGCAGGTATCCCAGCAGGTTGGGGACCAATCTGAGCACATGGAGATTTGACCTTTCCCTCCCTGCACACTACTCATTTAAAAGAAACAAACTTGGTTCTGTTCCACTCTTTCCAGTTTGTTGGGCATGGGACGATCGGGAATGATCAGTTGCTATGTAGTTACTAAGCTTCATGATGATTTCAATGCTAGCTCCTGGAATTGGCGTCTCATCTCAAGACAGTGGAACCAACAGAGATTTTTGTGTAAGAGGGGTCGTTTTGGAAGGTTAGTCTGTTAGCAGTGATTGGGACATTTTGGTGTGCCGGAATGCACTAACACTGCTTTATTGTCAAGGTGTGAAGTGACAGGGCTCTGGTGGGTGGTGGCAGGGGGTGGTCCCTGGAAAACCACCTTTCTCTGATCCCAGCCCTGCCTCCCAAACCCTTTTACCTGCCTTTTCCCCACATCTCTTCTGTTTTGTCTTGGTCCATTATTCTTATTTCCCACCTGGCTGGGCAGAGGAATCAGGAATGTCTGCTCACCCTCTCCCTGTATCAGCCGTGCTTCTTTGCCCAGTCATCTTTCTGTTGTCACGTTCTCTCAAATTCCAAGGCTGTTTTGATAGCTTTCGAGTTAATGTGTTCCCGGTAAGCTATTTTTGTTTCTTTGTTTGATTATTTTCCAACCACATCAATTACTTTACTCTCAGTGTAGGAAGTAATACATGTGCATTTTTGTTGTTTCTTTCAGACTGGGAGATAAGACCAGAAAGCAAGGAGCTAACCCCAGAGCAGGATGTTTCTGAAGAAGCGTCAGCCCCTGGAATGTTAATAGAAAGATCTCCAAAGGAAGGGGCCAGTGGATGTGAGGATTCTTTAGAGGATCAGCAGGAAAACCATGAGGAACATTTAGTACAAGAAGTTGCTACTCTGAAGAAATCTGGGGAGATAAGTTACCATTGTGATGAATTTGGAAGAAATTTTAGACGGAGGTCATTACTTGTTCAACAGCAAGGAGAGAGACTCCGTAACTGTGATTCATTTAAAAAGAACCTAAAGCAGAAATCAGCTCTAGTGAGGCATGAGCGAATTTGTGCTGGAGAGAAACCTTGGAAGTGTGTTGAGTGTGAGAAGGCCTTCAGTTACTACTCAGCTTTTGTCCTGCATCAGAGGATTCATACAGGAGAGAAGCCCTATGAGTGTCATGAGTGTGGCAAAGCCTTCAGCCAGAGCATACACCTGACTCTGCACCAGAGGATTCACACCGGAGAGAAACCTTACAAGTGTCATGAGTGTGAGAGAGCCTTCAGCCACCGCTCGGCCCTTATTCGGCATCACATAATTCACACCGGAGAGAAACCCTATGAATGCAGTGAATGTGGGAAGGCCTTCAACCAGAGCTCATACCTCACTCAACACCAGCGAATTCACACTGGAGAGAAACCTTATGAGTGTCCCGAATGTGGGAAGGCCTTCAGCCAGAGCACCTTCCTTACCCAGCACCAGGTCATTCATACTGGAGAGAAACCCTACAAGTGTAACGAATGTGGGAAAGCTTTTAGTGATCGATCAGGCCTCATCCAACACCAGAGAACTCACACTGGGGAGAGGCCCTATGAGTGCACCAAGTGTGGGAAAGCTTTTGGCTACTGCTCGGCCCTGACTCAGCACCAAAGAACTCACACAGGGGAGAAACCCTATCAATGCAACGACTGTGCCAAAGCCTTCAGTGACCGTTCCGCCCTTATCCGCCATCAGAGGACGCACACTGGAGAGAAGCCTTACAAGTGTGGGGAGTGTGGGAAAGCCTTCAGCCAGAGCTCATCCCTCACAAAGCACCAAAAAACTCACACTGGAGGGAAGCCTTACAAGTGTGAAGAGTGTGGGAAAGCCTTCAGCCAGAACTCGTCCCTTTCTCACCACCAGAAAACTCACACTGGAGGGAAGCCTTACAAGTGTGAGGAGTGTGGGAAAGCCTTCAGCCAGAGCTCATCCCTCACAAAGCATCAGAAAACTCACACTAGAGGAAAAGCCAAAGAATACGGAAAAGCCTTTAGTGAGTGTTCAACCTTTGGCCAGCAAAAGAGAATCCATACTGGATAAAGACTGTAAATATGGTACATTCAGAACATATTTATGGAACATTTACTACTTATGCTGTGAGGGCTACAAAGAAATTTAAGACTGTTACAAAAAAAGGTGTTCATGAGAAGTCTTTGTTGATGTGGGACAGCTTATTTAGAATGTGAAAGAAGGGTTTTACATTCTTTGAATTGTCCTGATGAATGGAGGACATTATGAATTTTCCAGGAGAGAAAGGAAAATGATTTCCAATACCCTAATGTGTATGTAAGCTACCAAATCCTTGAGAGACAAATACGGTATGCAATGGCAGAAAGAGGGCATCTTGATCGGGCTAGGCAGCCTCATCTTGCCAAGAGGATGGGGTTTAAAAGAGATTAGTGGTTTTTTAGGGGAATTTCAGGGACAGAAATAAGAGGTTGAGAATTCACGATGACCTTGTCAGGGTCAGGAATGGCAGAGAACGGGAAGTTGCCTTTAGTCTTCAGCACAAGGCCATGAAGGAGGTAGATGGAAAGGACAGAAAGAGAGCTAGGGGAACGAACTCAAGAGATGGTGATTGAGGCAACTTCTCCAAGGAGTCCTCAGATCCAAGAAAAGTAGAGACTTAATGAATTGGTCAGTTGCAAAGATTCCACAGGGGCATATTTCCTCAAAGCCAGGGAATGTTGGCCTGGCAGTTCGCATCTGCACTCTGTGCCTTTGAGACCTTGCTTACTGGGGTGTTTCCTTCTGGGAATCATGTGGCCTCCCAGGGTTAGATTTGCAGCCTGTAAAGGGGGAGTTCAGAGAGTCCTTTGATGTTTTTCATCTGTTTTAGTTACCCAACAGTGTGCATATTTATGAAGATTTACCGCTGTTGTATATAGTTTGTAACTAAGACTTTTTTATGCCATAGTAACATTTAGTGGTAGACCTGAACTGACACTGCACTGTGGGTTGTAGAAAACAAAAAGACCTTAAATACATGCTTTTCACCATTTTACTCTTGGGTAGAAGCAGATGATATCTTTGTGTATGTATATTCTTTTCAGTGAAACTTTTAAGGTTATTTTGGAAACCATTTGAGTGCTCTTTTTTAGAGTCCACATTTGACTAAGATGTGTCTTGGTGTGGATTTCTTTAAGTTTATCCTGTTTGCTTAGCTTTTTGAAACCATAGGTGTATGCCTTTTGCCAAATTTGTAGAATTTTCAGCCATCATTTATTTGAATACATTTCCAGACCCCACTCCCACTTTTCTCTCCTTCCAGGATGCCAATGACACAAAAGTTTGGTCTTTGGTTGTGATTCCACAGGTTCCTGAGGTGCTCTGTTCTTTTTTTTTTTTTTTTTCCAGTATGTTTTTGTCTTAGAGTCTGCTCAAGCTGCCATATGAAAGAAACGTCATAGACCAGGTGGTCCAAACTACGATTTCATTTCTCACAGTTCTGGAGGCTGGAAGTCTAAGACCAAGGTGTCAGCTTTGGTCTCTGCTGAGGCCTCTGTTCCTGGCTTGCAGAGGCTGCTTTCTTGTTGTGTCCTCCATGGCCTTTCCCTGGTGCATATGTGGAGAGGGAGCGGAGGGTAATGAGAGAGAGAAGTGAGAAGAGATTTTTTCCTCTATTCAAAAGACCACCAGGCCTATCAGATTATGACCCCAGTCTTATGACTTTGTTTAACCTTGATTACATCCAAATGACTTTCCAAATATAGTCACGTTTGGAGGTAGCACTTCAACATGTGGATTTTGGGTACAATTCAGTTCACAGCATTTTGCCCATGGCCTCCCAAAATTCATGTTCCTCTTACATGCAAAATACATCTGTTCCATCCGAAAACCCCCAAAAGTCTTATTTCAAAATCAAACCTAAAGCCTAAAGTCTCTTCCAATATCATGTCAATCAGAAATAGGTGAGATTTGAGGTACAATTCCTCTCGAGGCAGATTCCTCTCCAGCCGTGAACCTGTGAAATGAGATGTTATGTACTTCTAACACGTGATAGTGGAGCGGGCACCAGATAAACATTCCCATTCTGGGGGAACAGTAGGAAGGGAGGAAGGGGTGACAGGTCCCAAGCAAGTCCAAAACCCTGTGAGGCACATTCCATCAGATCTTGTGGCTGGAGAGCAGTCTTCTTCAGCCTGACGTCCCATTGTCATGACCCACTGGTGCAGCAGCCCTGCCCCCCAAGGCTTCATTCTGAGGCCATCTGGTCTGTTGACACTGAGGGGACATTCCCACCCTTTGAAACTGAGGAGGCAGCCTGCTGAGCTCTGAATGGACTCAGTTACTCTTCTTTTTTCTTGAAGCACTGCGTATTTGCAGCCGAACAGCTCGAATGTCTGGTCCTGTGTGACCAAGTGTGGAAGCCTGCCTTTGTTCTGTCCGGTGCTTACTGTCCCTTTCAGCCCCAGCTTGTGGTGTTTCTGCTGGTATAAGCCCATCTGTTCCTCCCTTCTGCCGAGATGGCTGAGTCCCTGCGTCATACCCATAGTGTCTTCATCACACACTTATTCACCCAGGGCCTCAGCATGCAGAACAAGCTTTCTTGTGTTATATAAGATAGTTGGACGGGATTTTCCAAATCCCCAAGTTCTGTTTCCTTTTTGCTTAACAATTCCTTCTTTGGTTCATCTCTCATACTTTACCCCAAGTGGTGAGGACACAAGCTGCACCAATAGTACTTTGCCTAGAAGTCTCAGCTGGATGTCTAGTTTCATATCTCACAAATTCTCCCTCCCCAAATATTGGGACACAGTTCAGCCAAATCCACTGCCACTCTACAAGACTCATCTTGCTTCCTATTTCCAGTAGCATGTCCTCATTGCCTCGGGGACACCCTCCAGCCGGTGCAGGACATCATTGCCTGCCGAGACCTCACCAGAATGGTTTTTAATGTGTGTGTTTCTAGCACGCACTTCACAGCCAGCCGACCTCTACACTTGGCCCTGTTGCAGCGCCTGTCCCACATGTTCAGGTGTTTGTTACAGCTGCACCCCACATCTCAGCATTAAAATTTTCCTCAGCCTACTCGGGTCGCCATCGCCAAATACCACAGATGGGGCTCAAACAACGGAAGTTTCTTCTTTCAGTTCTGGAGGCTGGAAGACTGAGGTGGAGGTACCAGGCAATTTGATTGATTGTAAGGACCCTCTTCCTGTCCACTTTGCTGTGTCCACTTAGGCTTTCTTCAGTGCATGCGTGCAGACAGACACACACACACCATCATATGAGGCTCCAGCCCTATCCTATTATGACCTTACAGACACAACCTTTTTTAACCTTATTTACCTTCCAAAAGCCCTGTTTCTAAATACAGTCACTGGGAGTTAGGGCTTTAGCATATGAATTAGGGGGGGATGTAGTGGGGGTGGGCACAATTCAGTCCATAGCAATTTTCTCTCATTCTGGTTGGCTATTTTCCATTGTTTGGTGTCCAAGTTCACTGATTCTGTCCTCTATCCCTCCCAGTCTGCTGTTGAGCCTGTCATCAGGTTTTATTCCAGTTACTGTGTTTTCAGTTTCATTTGATTCTCTCTGTAGTCTGTTTCCTTGCTAAGACTATCTGGTTTGAAATTTGTGACAAGTTTGTTCATAATTGCTCACAGGCATTTTTATGATAGCTGCTTTAACAGTTCATTCTGAGTCACCTCAGGGTTGGTGTCTATGGATTTTCTCATTCAAGCTGAAATTTTTTTTGTTCTTGGTGTGCTGAGTGATTTTCACTTGAAATCTGGGCATTTGGGGTTTTATATTATGAGACACTGTACTGTGTCTAATCTGTTCAGGCAGGCTTCCTCACCCGACCTTCTCTGAGTGAAACAGGGCTTTTGGAAGGTAAATACGGTTAAAAAAGGTGTTACAGCCCAGTGAGTGTGGAGGTATAGGCCACCACTCGGGCTTTGTTGGTGTGGATGCTTTCCCCTGTGGTCTTGGGCTGGAGGAGGGTGGTTACATCTAAAAGTTTCTCTCTTGCATAGCTGCTCATTTCCTCGTCTGTTGGCTGGAAAGAACAGGCTTTTCTTGAGCCTTTATTTTCATCTAGGCTTGTACATTTCTGGGTTACCAGCTTCCTCAAAACCCAACCTAGGGTAGATGAAGTGAAAGAAGAACCATGGGATTCACAGAGCTGTGTTGTGCTTCTGGTTCCGAGCTCTACCCCGCTTTTAGAATCTCCTTATGTTTTATGTCTGATGTCCAGGGTTGTCACTGGCCCTGGAGGAATGGGGGACAGTACTCCTCCACCTTTCCCACAACATCCTTCCATTTGGCACTGAAACAGCACGTCGAGTTCTGTCAGACGTTGTGGCATGCCTGGATTACTTGTAACCAGCCAGGCCCAAGTACCAGGAAGAAAGCTCGCTTGTTGCTCAGAGATAAGCTGTCAGGTTGGTCGGTAGAAACCACCAGGCTTCAAGCTTCATCTAGCTGTGAAGAAGCTACTTCTTTTAAGGGAGGGGGGGTAGAATACCAAGTGTTTAATTGTAGGTTAAAATTTTGAGAAGGAAAGATAAATATGACTTAAGAATATAAACTGTAAGGTTGAACATTTTTGTGTCTGTCTTTGTCCCAGGAACATGTGGAAACCGCTGGAGAATTGTGTCCAGAATCTTGATTTCTTTAATTGTGTTATTTATATTTAGATACCTGATATTTTTAGCTTGATATGTAACAGGATATCAGAGAACCAATAAAATAAAGAAAATAATTGGAATTTGGGAAAAATCGCTTCACTCTTTTAAATCCCTTTCCTGATTTATAAATTTAAAAAGTGCAGTACCCATTTGCAGGTGGCAAGATTAGGCAGATGATGGATGAAAGTGATTTGTGAGCTGTCCAGTGCTGTGTAACCAGCAGGACTGTTGATAGAGTCATTTATGTGACCTGTCCCCCGTGTATGCTTTCTGGTGTTATAGCCCAATAAAAACAACTATGAATATAATAGAATGTGTCCTGTGCTTTTCTAAAATACATTGTCTTGAACAGCAGTTAAATGACATCTTTTGATATGATCATACAGCTTTCTTCAACCTATTAATGTAGTAAGTTACATAATAGATTTTCTAATGTTAAAAAATAGCTGCATTCCTTGAATGGTTAGTTGCATCTTCCTGGTAAACTGGGATTATTGTATGTGTGGTGTGTCTCAGCAGGTTTTGGGGGCCTTTCAGATTTTTTATAACTTCTTGAAATTTTTGAAGTTAGGTTTCTCTAAAATGTATCTTTATGCCATTACATTGTTCAAAATATTTGTATTTTCTTTAAAAGCCCTGTTTTATCCGTAGGTATGTCCTCTTTATTGTTCCTGGAATTGCTTATGTGTATTCTTTTTCTCCTCTTGATTGCATTTCCAGAGGTTTACCAATTTTTTTAGTCATTTAAAAGAACTGACTTTTAAGTCCTTTATAAAATCAACTTTATTGAAGTATACTTTACATAAATAAAATTTATCCATTTAAAGTGTCCAAGGAGTTTGACAAATGTAATACTTGTTTAACCACCACCATCATTGTATGTGTGTAGTTTCTTCCTTCTCTTTGCCCCCTCAATTTTTATGACTTTTTAAAATACCCAATTCTTAGTTTTATTGTTTTCTTCTATTTTTTATTTTCTATTTCATCTATTTCTGCTCTAATCTTTATTATTTCCTTTCTTCTGTTAACTTTGGATTTAATTCATTCTTCTTTGAAATATAAAGTTAGGTTATTGATTTGAGATCTTTTTTTAAAGTGGGCATCGACTACCATTGACTTTCTGACACTGCTTTTGTGTTTTATGGTTTTGTTTTCATTTGTCTCGAGACTTTTTCCACTTTTGATTTCTTCTTTGATATATTGGTTGTTCAAGTGGAATTTAATGGCCACTTATGTGTAAATTTTCCAGTTTTCCTTTGCTTTTAATTTCTAGTTTCATTTCCTCATGGTTGGGAAAAATACTTAGCATGATTTCAGACTTCTTAAATGTATTAAGACTCGTTTTGTGACCTAACGTGTGATCCATCCTGGAGAAATGTTCCATGTGCACTTGGCAAGGGAATTTGAATCTGAGTTTATCTATTTTTTTTTTTTTACCACTTTGCTGCCCAGCAGGTAGGAACAGCAAGCCAACCTTATTATATTTATTGGTGTTTTTGTGCTTCTCTGCCCATTGGTAGGAATGCCCAAGGCACATACTAGGAGCCCCACAGACATTTCCCAGCAGTCAGTGTTGGGGCAGAAACAGAAGTGTTGTTTTGTGTTCTTATGACTGCGAGACATGCCTCAGCGACAACCATCAGGGAGCTTTGGGAAAAACTATTTATTACTCATAAATCCTGCAGGGTACACGGCGCACCCAAGGGCCACACAACAAGGTCCTAGGTAGAGAGAGGGAGAGAGTGTGGGTCTGGGGCTCTACCTCCATTGATGTCCTAGGCAGGGGTGCCCAGAGTTTCATGGATTCACTCTTTGTTGGCAAATTTAAAACATAAGAGCTGGAATTAATGAGTGAGAAGGGAGCAGCGGGATTACTAAAACAGTTTTTCGGGTGACCCAGGGTTTTCTAAAGGGGAACTTCATAGCTAAATCTGTGTAGCTGGCAATGTTTATTGGAGATGGGTGACCTGGAATTCAAAAGCCTAATGCCAGGCATTTACATTTAATCGTTGATTTTCCAAAAATGTACCTTTCAGCTCCCTGCTTCTTATAAATAGTTGACTAAGAGAATCTGATGTAGATCTTTTGTGTCTGTCTACCGCCAGACACACGTGGACTGTTAATGCTCTCTCTTTACTACTGAAGAGATCATCATCATCATCCTCAGATCTAATCAGATCAGACAGCCAATCCCAGAACCCCAAGAACCAATTCAGAAAACCCACCCTTAAAATTCTGTATTTCTAGAACCACCTATACTATCAAACTTTGTATTAGTTAAGGTTCTCCAGAGAAGTAGAACCAACAGGATTTGGGTTTTTGTTGAATGGTGTCATTATTTTCACCTCGGTTCTTGATGTGGGTTTTCCCTAGGTAGAAAGTTCTGGGCTGCTCGTTATTTTCCCTCAGCACTTTAATCTGGCTGAGTTTCTCATGTTCCACAGTCATGAGTAGTGACTTTGATCTTTATATGTGGGAATTCTGAAAGACCTGTGCTACAGGTGATTCCCCAGGAAAGAATTGAATAGATTCAGGATTTGGACTGAGGTATCCTGGACCACACGGGAAATATTACCTCAGAGCCAAACCCCAGGGGACATGATTTACTGGGAGGAAACCACCCCACTCCCCAACTTCCATCACTAAATGTGGGGGTGCCAGACTGTTAAGCGTCCCTGTGGGCTCCCTTTTTGCTGGTTATGTTTCTCCTCCTGTTTCTCTGAGGCTCTCCATCACGCATAGTGTCCTAGGTTCCCTTTCCCCCTGCTTCAGTCATGTGCTGGCTTCCTGGCCTCCAAGGCCCTTAAATCCCAAAGTCCTAGGTCGTTGAGGTTGGCATGCAAGGCAGGAAAATTCTGGTTCCATTTGTTATTAGACATGCAGCATTCTACTAACCCAGTTGTTTTCACAGTGAAAAAATTGCTGCCACAGTGGTTGCTATGGACAGCCCTCCCTCCCTCTTCCTTCTTTTTCCCACTTCCACCACATTCGCTTTTATCTTTGTCTATGTATGTTTCTCCTTTGAAACTCAATTGCCAATATCATGACATTTTACCCATAATGTCACATATCTTATAAGAATATATATCAGCATGTATCTTCCAGAAGCAAGTACATTCTCCAGCTATTCAACTCAAGAAATCTAGCATTTATAAAATAATATTATCTAACATGTGGTCAGTTTTAATTTACCCACTGTGATTTCCCAATCAGTGGTATCTGGCGTCCAGTCAGCAATGACACATGGCAATTATGCATCCTGCCTCCTAAGTCTCCTGTAGCCTGTGATGGTCCTTCCACCTATTTTTGTCTGCATATTAACTTTTGAGGAGTGTAGGCCAGTTTTGTGGAATCTCCCACCATCTGTATTTTCTGATTATTTTCTCATGGTTAGATGCAGATTAAGTATTTTTGGCAGTAAATCTACATAGATATTGTGTCATTCTCATTAAGTCACGTTAAGAGACTCAAGATTCCAATTTGTTCTCTCTTCCTAATGCTGAGTTTGATTGTTTTGTTCATATGTTGTTCAAATGCCCTCCCTATGGTAAACAGTCTTGCCCTTTGGACATAATAAGTAATCTATGAATATCTTGTTTTACAAAAGCCTTTCATCTAGTGTTTTGGGACTCCACTGATGATACTTTTATGAATAACTATTAAGTTAGTTCTTACAAAATGGTGTTTTTAAATTCTCTTATTCCTCCTACATTTGGTAGCAGGCATTCGTATCCAAAGATAAGCTTTCCATCTCTACCTCCCACCATATTTTTTCGGTATCTGCGTGAGTTCACGGATTTATTTTATTTTAATTGAGGTTGAACATCCCTGACATGTATAAGTCTTTAGTATACAATGTAGTGAACTTTTACATGCACATAAACCCCTGTAACTACTGAGCAGCTGGCTGTATCCAGACACAGAACATCAGCACTGTTCCTAAAGTCTCCCCAGGCCCTTCCCAGTCTACGTCCCCACCGCATTTTCCTCGCTTCTACCTCCCTGCCCCACCAGGAACCACTGCTTTGTCTTCTGTCATCCTCAATTAGTTTTACCTGTCCTTGGTCATCATTTAAATAAAATCATGATATGTAGTATTCTTTTCTATCTAGCTTCCTCACTCCATATTTTGTGTGATTGAACCATCTTGCATGTATCAGTAATTTGTTCTTTTTCACAAATGATATAGTATTCTACTGTGTGAATATAGCATAACTTGTTTCTCCATTCTGCTATCGATAGATATTTGAGTTGTTTCCAGTTTGGGGCTATTCTGAATGTAACTGTTCTGAACACTTCTGGTAGGCACGTGCTTTTCCCTCGAGGGTATATGCCTGGGAGCTGAATCCCTGGGTCACAGAGCACCCATATGTTCAGCCTAAGAAGATAATGTCAGATGGTTTTCAACACCGCCACCAGTATCAGAGTTCCAGTTTGTCAACACTTGGTAATTTAAGTCTTTTCAATTTTAACCATCCGGTTCATGTGTAGCAGTTTCTCCTGTGGTTTGAATGTTCATTTCCTGATAGCTGACGGTATGGATCACTTTTTCAAGTGCTCATTGGACATTTGGAAATCTGCTCTTGAAAAAAAAAAGTGATGTTTCAAGTCTTTTGTCCATTTTTTAAAAATTCAATCTCTTTATATATCCTTGATCCAAGTCCTTTGTTAGATATCTGTGCTGGGAATGTCACCGCCATCATCTTATTGTAATGAAATGTAGAAAGTGAGAACCCAGCAACTGACTCCTTTCACCCTCGTTTGCACCTGTCCTTGTTTGCCAACCAACAGGATGTTCTTTCCTTGCCCCAGATTTGGAGTCAGCTGTTCTCCAGGGATCCTTGGCTCCTTTGGGTGAGAAATGAGTCTTTGTTTGCTCGATTGTTTTGACCTCTGGAGACAGCACTTATTTTTTTTAACTGAAATATAATTGACCTATAACATTGTATTTGTTTCAGTGTGCATGATTTGATCACGTATATATAATGAGATTAGCACCACAATAAGTTGAGTTTACATCCATTTCCATACATAGTGAGAAATTTTTTTCCTGTACTGAGAACTTTTAAGATCTACTTTCTTAGTAACTTTTAACTGTAGTCACTGGACTTATTTATCTAATAACCAGAAGTTTGTTCTTTTTGACCCACCCTCACCCTCTGCCTCTGGCAACCACTAATCTGTTCTCTATATCTACGGGTTCAGTTTTTTTGTTTTCGGATTCCACATATAGGTGAGGTCATATTGTATTTGTCCTTCTCTGTCTGAGTTACTTCGCTTAGTATAGTGTCCTCAAGGTCCATTTATGCCATCACAAATGTAAGATTTTTCTTTTTTTTCATGGCTGAGTAATGTTCCATTGTCCACATACTACAGTTTATTTGATCATCTATTGATAGATACTTCGGTCACTTTCTTATCTTGGCTATTGTGAATAGTGCTGCAGTGAACATATGGCCGCATGTATCTAGTTGAGTTAGTGTTTTTGTTTTTTTCAGATAAATACCCAGAAGTGGAACTGCTGGGTCATAAGGCAGTTCTATTTTTAATTTTTCAGGACCCTTCACACTGTTTTCCATTGTGGCTGCACCATTTTACAGTCCCACCAACTGGGCACGAAGCCTCCCTTTGATGCATATCCTTGCTATAACACCTGTTACCTCTTGTCTTTTTTATAACAGCCATTCTAACAGGTATGAGGTGGTAGCACTTTGTTTTTACGAGCAGCAATGATGTTTTCATCTAATATTTCCATTTTAAATTATGGGGTGTTCTGTAGAATCAGCCTCACCGAATGCCGTCATAGTTTATATGAATGCTTTTGCTTATTTTGCTGCTCAAGCAGATTGGACTCCTCCCAGCTTTAGAAATGAAACTCACACTTCGGGAGGGAGGGTAAAATGCTGCCACCACTTTGGAAAGTGATTTAGCAATTTCTTATAAAGGTAAACACGGACCTACCCAGTGACCTGAAGATATGACTCCTGAATATTTACACAAGAGAAATGAAAACATGTTCAAAAAATACTTACACAAAAATGTTCCTAGAAGTGCAATTCTTTGTGGTCGCAATTGGAAACAGCCCAAATGTCTATCACTAGCACTGTAGACAAACAAGTGATGGTGCATGCACACCCTGGACTGCTTACTACTCAGCACAAAGAAGGGCTCCTGGTAGTTGGGGTATTCCAACACCGGCCGAGTGGAGGAAGTCAGAACACTGAGGCATATGCTATATGAGTCTGCCTGTACGAAACCCTAGAAGAGACAAAACTGATCCATAGTGACAGAAAACAGAAGCGTGGCTGCCTTTTAGTAGAGGACTGACTGCCTAGGGCGATGAAAACGCCCTCACCCTGACTGGGCCTTGGGTTATGCAAGTGCTTATCTGTTTGTCAAACAATACAGTTAAGATTCACGCCACAATGTACATGAAATGTATATAAAATATACATAAAATGTGTATAAATATATGAGTCAGTGTATGCATGATTTATGTCTCCCAGTTTAAAAAGAAATAAAAAGAGAAGTTAGGAAATATCAGCCTCCTGGCAGACTGAGAGCAGAATAGATCGCACTGATTTAACTTCAGGAGCAGGACATCTCTGCGCTGGCCCAGGCCTTCTGGTTTTGCAGTTAGAAGGGTTCTCTTAGGCCTCACCAGGTGGCGGTGTTGCACCAGTCAGTCTAGGCCTGGGCGGTCAGCTCTCAGGCCACTCCTGTACTGCCCGGCAGACAACACACCTGGCTCGTTAGTTTTTGCCATCGCTCATTTCAAGCACACATTACTCATCTCAATTACCTACTTAATTCACCAGGCTTAGCAGAAAATGACTTATGTCTTTCCAAAAATTACATCTGGGGCACAAATGTGCCACTGTGGCAGGTAATCAAGACACTGTGCTCAGGCTCCATTCAAAGAAGGGAGTCCCCAAAATAAGTACATGTAAAGTCCTGCTTGTGTGGTGACACGTGGCATAGCCCCACAGGAGGAGATGAGAAACCTCTAAATGACTCACCTTCAGTGGTTCCCTGCTCACAGAGCCATGCTCCACCCCACATTTATTATGGACCCAGGCCTCCCCGATAATTGCTAACATTTGTTGTACATTCTCCATGTGGCAGGAATGGTTTTCTGTGCTGAATACACATTGTGTCATTTCTGCTGCAGAAGGTAGGGGACCACTAACCCAGTTTTCAGGTGAAGGAGCAGATAAAAGGGGCTCTGTGATGTCCCAGTGCCTGAAGCAGGGCAGCTGGGCATGGCCCTGGTGGTGAGACCCCAGGGCCACAGTCAGGCTAGGTGGATCTGGCCTCTTCTGGTCCAGCATCTCAGCAAAACTGTAGGAGATGTGGTTGGGCTGACATTTCCATTACAGAATTTTGCTTTTCATCCATCAGAAGTCTGAGGTGGCCTCCCAGCCTAGTGTGTGTCATTCTAGGACATCTCATGGACCCAGCCTATCTCTGTCACAAATCAGGAGGTCAGCTCGTGTCTCCTCATCTATGGAAAAGCAACAAGAAAATGATTTCTATTTTCTTGTCACTATGTAATCCACCTTTGCATCACGATCCCTCCAATGACTCCTAATTTAGGCAGCTGCTTTCTGAATTTTAAGGGGAAAAGAGTTGCAGAAATAGTCTTCCTTTTACTTGTGCTCCCAGCATGGTGCTGAGCACATAAGGATGCTGGATGGGTGTTTGTGGGCTGAACAGTCTTTTGAATTCTTGACAAAATGCACCTGAAATTATTTTTAGCTCTTTAATTCTGGTTTGTCTCATTGTGTGGGATGTCCTGTTCTCTGTTAGACTAATTGGTTTTGAAAGATGCACTTTTCCCAGGGACAACTTCAAGTCACATTCAGAAAGTATGGTTATGGTTTTGGGAGGCACACCTTTGTCCAGGGTTCCTTATAAGGACCCTAAATTACAGCCCTTTGTTTTAGCTTTCAACACATATGTGCATATACACACACATCTTAAATATTTCTTGTTCTTTTTTTTGTAGGGCCTTAATTTTTTTTTTTTGCTTCACTTTTTAAAAATTGAGATATAATTGGCATGTAACATTGTATTACTTTCAAGTATGGTATTTGTATCTATTGCAAAATGATCACAGTGAGACTAGTTAACATCTGTCACCACACAGTTACTAAATTTCTTTTTCTTCTGATGAGAACTTTTAAGATTTATTATCTTATCAACTTTCAAATATGCAAAACAGCATCATTAACTACAGTCACCATGCTGTCCCTCACATCCCCAGGACTTACATATTTTATTGCTGAAAGTTTGTACTTTGTAACTCCTTCCAATAATTTCATCTACTGCTCTCCCTGCAACCCACCTCTGGAAACCACCAATTTGTTCTCTGTAAGCTTGGGTTTTTTATTTTGTTTTGTTTTTGTTTTCGTTTATTTGTTTTTAGATTTTACATGTAAGTGACACAAGATATTTGTCTTTCCCTGTCTGACGTGCTTCACTTAGCATGGTGATTTCCAGGGCATTATGTTGTCACAAATGGCAAGGTTTCCTTTTTATGGCTGTGTAGTATTCTATTATGTATATACCACATCTTCTTCACCCATCAGCAGACACTTAGGTTGTTGTAAGTAATGCCGTTATAAACACGATGGTGCAGATATCTTTTTGTGTTAGTTATTTCATGTCCTTTGGATAGATTCCCAGAAGTAGAATTGCTGCATCATGTGGCAGCTGTACTTTTAATTTTGGGCAGACCCCCCATGCCATTTCCCACAGTGGACTCACCAATCTGCAGTCCCGCCAGCAGTTTGTGAGGGCTCTCTTTTCTGCACATCCCCACCAACACTGGTTACCTCTTGTCTTTCTGATGGTACCACATTAACATGTATGGGAGTTGATACCTCACTGTGGCTTTAGTTTGCTATTCCCTGATGATGAGTGATGCCGAGCATCTTTTCTCTCTTCTTTTTTTAGTACACACAGCTGCTCAGGTCAGGGCAGGCTGCTCCAAGTGACTCCTGCTGCTGCTTTGTGTTCCTGCAGCTCTTAGTCTGAGCCCCAGCAGGACCAGTGACCATCTCCCATTGAGTCATGGCTGTGAGGCTGTTGCCACAGAAGTTAGAGACCTCAAGCTGGGAGGCAGGTGGGAAGATGGCTCTGACTCCAACTTGGGAAGAAGGAACACCTGGTAAAAGGTGCCCTGGGGAAGGGGCTGAGGGAGTCTCTTGGGACACCCAAAAGGAGAGACTTCTCTGGCTGTGCATGGAGGTGAGACTGAGGCCCCTGCCCACAGTATGCTTTCCAGGTGGTTCTGTCCCAAATGAGGACTTCATATGTGAGGAAGGAGTGAAGAAATAAAATAGATCACTGCTAAATTATTAAAATCCAGTAGGCTGAGGCACAGGAAAATATTTTACTCTTGTTTTAGCCTGAGAACTTGAACTTTTGAACTTTCCGGCTACATCTGGAGATTTATGTATGTAAATGTATATGTATATACATTTAGGAGATATACCTATATACATATGCATATGTAGGAGATATATAAATCCTACAGATAACCCTCTGATCACCCCCGAAAGACTTAGGAAAGTCAGACCACCAAGCACCCATCATCCAGTCCACTCGGCATCAGGCTGATGACCACACTGGACCAGTCTGGGGGCTAAGAGGACAGGACCGATTCTTCTCAATAGCCCAGTGCCTCCTGGCTCTTGAGCTCTGTCACAAACAGAAAATACATTCTGAGCCTCATTCTGATGAGCCCATTCCAAGTTTTTCCAGTGATGGAGATGCATTTCTCAAGCTCACAGTCAGGGAGAGGTCTGGCCGTGGAGCCCTGGGCCCAGCGTGGAGGCACTGGGAAAAGCTGCACTGGATGGTGCAGTGGTGTCTTTACCTGGTCCGCTGCACAAGAGTCTTGGGTCAAGACACAGCATGTTCAGTGGCAGAGAGATAGAGGAATGTAGGACCAGCACGTAGGAGCAGAGAAAACATCAGTGTCTGTGGCTGGGGACTGAGGACTGTGGCAGATGTTGCTGGAGATAACCATTGACGGTAAGAGGTCTGACTGGTGTGTGAAGGGGCCTGGGGCACCTGGCCCGCATGTGACTGTGTTTAGTTAGAATGGTCCAGGTGATGTTTCAGTGACAGGGTGACTCTAGACCTCAGCACCTAGTCCAACAGGGTTGATTCTCACTATAGCCAATGTCTGATGCTGGCCGGAGCTGGTGTGTGTGGCCAGGTGAGCAGTGTTGGGTTTGGCAACTCTGCCAAGGCTGAGGAAGGAGAGCCAGGCTGTGAAAGGTGATGCCATCCCGTGACATTGTCATCTCAAGATGTGGCTTCAGGGGCCCCCAGCAGGTGGAAGGGAGGACCTCATGCCCGTTTTGCTGTGCTTTAGCGGACAAGTAACTCAGTTTGCTTCTGCTTGGAGCCTCATCACCAGAATGAGTCACATGGCCCCATACCTCCATGATGGAGAAGGCCTGAGATGGGACTGGGGGAACACAGAGTGCCACCTTTGCCATAGTGACTGACAGATGTTGGGGACAGGCTTCATCACGGGCATGAGTATCCCAAAGTATTTGAAGCCGAGGAGTGTTATAATCAAACAGGTCTCCTGTGGGCCACCCTTGGTGACACCGTAGCTCTGCGACAGGCAGGCCTGCCTTTGGCCAGCATGGAAGTCTGAGGCCCAGGGCTGCCCCCAAGTGTGGCAAGTGCAGTCAAATCACAGGATTTTCTGCCCAAGAGTCAGGGCATCCCTGCTGTGCCCTCACAGTGACCTAAGCAAAGGCCACTTCTCTCTCAAAGCTTCCAGGTGCCCTGGATCTCTGACGTCCACCCAAGAGGAGCTGAAGAGTCAGCACTCTGCTCACAGCCTCTTTCTCATGCACACCCCCAGTTCCATATTGATCTGGTCCCCAAAGCCACCTGGCACAGCATGTAGGGGGGGAAGGTGGCGGTGGAGGTGGCTACAAGCAGGAATGAAATCCTGACACTCCCTTCCCAGGCCCCACTAAGAAACTGCAGTGGTGTGTGAGAGGGGGCAACCTGTCACCCAAGATAAGAGCTGCCCTCCTACAGGGGTGCTGGACCTGTTCATGGTCGTGACTCCCAGTCTACCGGGCCCACATGAATCCTGGGGAGTGGCTTCTGCCCGAACCATAGCCAGAGATTTGCATTTAGGGGGATGCAACTGGGTGTCTGCAGGTGATTCTGGTGGCAGCCAGCACTCCTCAGTTCTGTGGGGGCCTTTGCTTCATGATCTCCCTGTCCCTGTTGGTTGAGCAGCAGACTTCCTGCTCAGGTAGCTCCCTATGGCCAGGATACCAGTTCCCCTAACTGACAAGCTGAGGATGTACATCTGGTCAGGAAGAGAAGGAATCTGGGAAATGAACGGCTTTGTCATTGTCCCTGTTTATCTCTTTGGCCAAGGGTATGAGGTCCGGAAGCCCCTCTCATGGTTGACACTGCTCCCTTGTTTGGGAGACACAGAATGCTGTGGAATTCACATCCCACATCATCACTCCTCAGGGAGCACGTTTTATGTTTTGTGACACCTGAGTTTCAAGTGGCAGTAAGTGTGCATGGGGTATACCTGTCACCACAGGAGCGGCACTCTGGAGCCCCTGTACAGTTCCTGCCTGCACATAGTGTCCTGCCTCCTGGGGGGCTTACTCCTGTGGGGTCTGCTGTGGTGTTATGGCAGTGCCTGTGACCTCTTGGTGTCAGGGTGGTCCCTGTGCCCTCTCCCCAGCCTCGGGGGACCCCACACTTTCGGCCTGCCCTCCACTGGGGAGTGCCCATGAGAACAAAAAATTCAATGGGGAGTGGGGTGCCCCAGGTTGGTCTGTGCCATCCTCACTTTGCAGAGATTGTGCCCAGGCTTGGGAGGCGGGTCTGTACAGGTTAGTGGGTGCAGGTGAGATCTGGTGGCAGCAGACAGGGCAGGGAAGTCCTCTTGGCTGTTTCTAACACGAGGAGCGGAAGGCAACAGGGTCTTCTCCTGAGTTTCTTGTCCCTCCCCTTACCCCTGGGTGGCTCCTGGCCTGGGCACAGGTGCTCTGGCCCTGCCCCAGTGGGTCATGGCTGTCCCTTGAGTGAATGGAGGAATGGAGATCCAGAGAAACACCGAGCAGCACAAGTCTACAGCTGGCTTCTGCAGGGACACTGTGATTGCTTAGCTGACTAGCTTTCCAAAGCCGTCTCGGGTGTCTGGCCTCATCACTGACTCATGCTAACTGCACTCAGTTAGCCCTTCACGGTCTTTGTTTCCACAAACAGCCATGCTTCTAGGAACTTGGACCTCTCCCCACGGCCTGCTGTAGGTGCTCCCCTCATGGGCCTTGTTCAGTCCTCAGGACCATGCCCCGCCCCATCTTGTGCAGAGGGGCTAAGCAGGGAAAGGCTCTGACCCAGAGCAGGCAACTGGAATTCCCCTGAAGACTGCAGGTACCATTCCTCCCCGCAGGCGTTATCCACCTCTGTCTCCCGGTCACACTGCACAGGCTCCTCTGTCCAGCCTACCCTGTCCCCAGCCTTCATTGCAAGGGGCTTCCACATCTGCACCCAGTGTTCTCCCTACACTGACTCAAGGGGACAAGGGTAGGGGCCACTTTGTCCAGCTGTGATATAAGAACCTGCTAAGACTTCTGCATGGATGTGCCCAGGAGGGGACTCAGGGTCAGCCCATGTCCTGTCTTGTCAGCCATCCTGCCAGGAGCCCTCAGGAGAAAGGAAGGATGCCTGGCACTTCCAGGGGGGACTGCCAACACCTCCCTTGCTCCTTTCTGCCTGTCCCAGCCCTGTCTGCCTCACTCTGACCACTTCTGACAAAGGGGCCTGCCTGAGGCCCAGCCTGCCTAAGTGGCCCTATGAGAGCCACACCTGCTTGCTCTGGTTGTCACAGGAGCTTTCCAGCACATCCTGTGACTTGCTTTGGGCTGCACCAGTCCTTATTGCTTGTCTCAAGGCTCATGAAGCCGGATGCCTCTTCCTGTCCTATCCCGCCCCTCCCCTGCAGGTTCTGTCACCACTGTCACCCACCACACCCTCAGACTTCAATTTAGAGATGCTCCCATCCATATCTGAGTCACATTCACTTTCAGACTCTCTGGTCCTGCAAAACTGTTTATCTTTCCATGTTTTGAAGTCTGATTTCCCCAATTCAGGAAGACATTTATGGAGAATACTCTGTGCCAGAGTGTCTGCTGGGGCTGTGATGCTGAACAGGGAGGATCTCCCGTGTGGGCCTATACCAGGGGAGTCCTTGGCTGAGCACATGCCAGAGGCAGAGTCAAAAGGAGAGTCTATTAGAGAAGGGGTGACGCTCCACAGACAGAGCGTGGTCTCCTCTCAGAGGCAGAGAGTGAGAGGGCCTGAGAGAGACTCGAGGGACGGAGAGACAGAGACAGGGACAGAGAAAAAGACATGGAAAGGAACTGAGAAATGACTGTGAGGGGGACCCTGAGTGTTCAGTTTATATATCGATCTTTAGCTCCTGTGAATTACACTTTAAAGACTGGTCACTCACTTCCTTGACGGCTGGGCCTGCAGTGTGAAAGGTAGACTCTGTGGTGTGGAAGGCCTGCAGGCAGTTCCTAGCCTTTGGCCTATGGGTTCTCCACAGAAGGATTGTGTTTGTTTTGTGCAGGGCGACTTAAAGACTCTGTTTTCCTGCTTTTCCTCCTGGGTATGGGAAATGGGTTTGTAGCAATCCCAGCGGGAATCTTCCTTTGTTCCACAGGTGTCCTCAGTGGCCAGCTGCAGTGGTGACCATTAAGTCGCAGTCTCTGGGTGTAGCTGATTTGCCTGTTAGTTCTCTTGCCCCTTCCCTACATCAGCTGGAGGGTGAATGTGGTGCAAGTCTGTACATGGGGTGCTCAAAGGCGGGCACAGGTAATATGGAGGCAGCCTGAAGAGACCCCTTACTCTGCCAGGGAAACAGGAGCCTCAGGAGAAGGAGGCCATGGAGCCACATCCTAAAGGATGAGTAGGAATGGGGGATGAGTAGAAATGGGGCAAAAGAGGAAGAGAGGTAGAGAATGGGGATTGTGTGGGCAGAAAAGGACAAGGGGAATGTGACAGCGAGCGAGCACTATAGGACATAGCCAGGGGACTGAAAGGAGCCGTGACAAAGGCCCTGTTGGGACAGGTGACAGCTTTCACTCTTGTCCTGAAGAGACTATAGGGTTGCTAAAGGCCTTGACACCCAAGAGTCCCACTGTCCACCCTGCACTTTTCGTGGTCCATGCTGGTGACATGCTCAAGAGGTGGCACGGAAGGACGCAGCAGAGCAGCTGGGTGCAGGAGTGAGCGACAGTAAGTCAGGGCTGGTTCTGGGTGCACAGTGGTGAAATCCTCCAAGATATCCCACCAAGGTGACCTATAACCCCTTCCTGGACTTCTCACCCAGAGCTGGTCAGTATGACACACACTGGGCAGATTGTGCATTTGGTGGCTTTTTGGAACAAGTGTTCTCCTCCCATGACTGTGACCAACCTTTTGGATGTTACTTCCTGCTCAGATGACTGTCCCTCCAAACCCACTTCCCACCATGGCCCTAGCAGCCATGTCTGCACCCTGTAAGGCTGTCACCGAGGGCCGGACTGTGGTGGCCCAAGGGACACTGCCTCTGAGTGTGGCTGTCAGTTTTTCCACCCAGGATTCAGAATGTGGCCTGCGGTGCTGTGAGCTGTGGTGACAGTCGACGCAGTAGAATAAGTCAACTCAGACTGTCAGGATTCCTGCCTTGCCCTGCTGGACAGTATGTGGTGTGGGGGAGGGGGAGGGGGGAGCAGGGCGTGTGGCCTACAGAGACAACTGAGACCAGCAGTGGGCACACACACGATCACTCAGTCGGGCTCTGAGCCCCTGGGGCTCCACCTTCCATGCCTGGATCCTCAAATGCCTTCCAACCCTCCAGTAAATTCTCAATTTTTAGACCCTTCAGTGGCCTCAGTGCTGTTTGCTTCTTGCCACCAAGAGTGCTGACTGTAACAAAACCGTCCTGTGGCCTCAGTATTCTGACAAACGGGGCTTGTCCCCTTGAGTTAGTTTGTGACCTGTTCCCAGGGTGCAGTGTGGACACCTGAGGCCAGCAATGATGGCCAGCCCCCTAACCTGCTATTTCTCTGAGAACAGCTGGAGATCTTCTCTCTGGTGGCCTCACCTGGTGCCCTCTGGCCCAACTGCTCTCTGAAGGGCAGTGGCCCTCCCCTTGGTCAGGTCTCTACCGCCACACTCCCCTCCCCCACCGCAGGACTGTGGGGTTTGGGGACCATCAATCTTCTGAGAATGAATGAGTCAGGAGTTGAGAAAATAGGCCTACAAAGTGTTCCCAAGGTAACAAGGGCTAGCCGAGCCCAGGTCAATCAGAGATTTCCAGAGCAGAAGGTCCCAGAGGGGTAGCAGGAGGAAGGGACTGAACAGAGGAGGAGGCAGAACAGGGTCACTCTTGGAGCCCCTCCTCCACTCCTGGAAGCCCTCCATCCTGCTATGAGCCAGCCCAGCCCCCACAGCCCACTTGCTCAGCCCTCTTAGGACTTCAGTTATTCTAGATGTTTCCTCTCTGCCTCTGCCCAGCACCCAAGGCTACCCTGAGGCTCACCTGCTCTCCCAGGTGAGGGTGGGGGAGGGGAGGAGTCAGCTGACTGGCCACAGTCTAAGATAGATTGTTCCATCAAAATTCTGTTCCCAGAGGAGGGTCCTGGCTTGGCCACTGACTAGTAAAATCTCTTCCTCCTGCCTCACAGTGCACACCTGTCAAGTGGGCAGATTCAGTGTCTTCATCAACCCTGCTGCCCCTTGGCCAAGAAAGAGACTTGGCACATTTGTTTATTTCCTGGGGAAATCCTATCTTCCGTGTACGGTGCTTTTATCATAGACATTTGTGAAAACAGTAGTAGTGGCCACTGATTGCTTAATCAGACTAGTTGGAAAGAGAGAGAGGAAGTGGGAGACAGGGCTTGGGGGCCTGGGCTGCTCATGGCCCAAACTCTCAAGGGTTTCTAGTGTTTCCTGGGGAGCTGGGACCTAAACTCCCTACCCCCGTGCACCCAGATCAGAATGTAGAGAAAGCCAAAGTGGCAGCTACTGATTGCACCACAGGTGGTTTCGACCCAGCTGGGAAAGGGCTGTTTCCAGGCTGCTAGTGGCATAGCTTAAGTCAGGAAGAGGGGCCACAGGCAGGCTCTGGGGAGACCAGACCTTCCTGGGGGCAGCCTCTAGGAGCAGGAGCCCCAGGACACGTGCTGGGCTCAGGAGTCGGCTGGGAAAGGTGAGCATCGGCACAGCCTGCACTTAGCTTTCTGGCACAGTCACAGGGCAGAGTGGTCGGGGTCCTGCCACAGACTGGCATTAGGCTTCCAGGGGCTGTGTGGTCCCAGACCCTCCCTGGACTGGAGAAGCTAGGACACCCCCAGCCCATTCCTGAGAGCGACCCTGGCCCTAATTTCTGAATCACTCTTTGTTGTTTCCTGTCTGTGCCTCTGGTTCCTCGGCTCTGAGAAGGGGGTGGGGGCAGTGATGGGGAGGGCAATTATTCCACCACAGGCCTGGCCCTGACTCAGACATGAGTGACACCCCCCCCCCCCATGAGCTGACAAAAGTCCCTGTGCAACTCACCCACCCTTCAGACCAGGGCAGTAGACCCAGCCCCTCCTTCCAGGCTTCCTAGGGGAGGGGATGGCCGCCGTGGAAACTCACAAACTCCTATTACTTCTTTGAACAGAAGTAACACCTGTTTATTGCAAAGAAATTAAGTAGTAGGGACAAGCAGAAGAGAATTAAAAACTACCCTCCATTTCACCTGGATTTACCCCAAGGTAAATGCTGTTCTACATCTTCACTCCCTGTGCTGTGCTGTGATCAGGATCAGCCATTTGCACTCATTAATGCACCAAGTATCTTTCAGGTCAAAAGAGCCATTTCCACAGCATTTTCCTTAATGACCGCCCTGTGTCATGTGAGATGCTCCTCTTACCAACACCGTTGGGGAGGCCGTGGGGACTGCTCTTGGTGTTATGCATGAAGCTGCCAGGATCACCCCATCACCTGCCATATTTCTCCAGGACCTGCTCAGCCGCAGGTGGCCTCTCAGTCTTGGGCTCACAGCCATTTAGAAAACAGACCTGTGTAGACACATGTCCCTGCAGAGCCTCCATCAACCCTTTCAGCTGTGACTGGGTTCACCCTCCCCACGGACTGCTCCTGCCTGAGTGGCCCTGGAGAGCCATTCTGAACAAAGCTGGTGGTCTCTCTGCCCAGACTGGCCTGGCAGAGGGCACAGGCTTGTTGGAGGGGACACAGCAGGCCCCAGAGAGCTGGGGGAGGGGCCTGGATCCTGGGCGTGTGAAACTGCTCTAGTTGCCTTGGGCCGGGGCGTCGGGGTGGGGGTCTGTTTTCTGGCTCCCAGAGTGGTCTGCTGAGGCTGAGCACTAAATACAGCACTTGGAAGTTGGGCCATCCTAGGTGATGCAGAGCTACTAAGTGCCTCCCCCACACAACTCACAGTTTGGAGGGAGGCAGCCCTTCCAGGAAGACCTGCGGGGGAGGGGAGAGGGTTCCCAGGCCCCCACCCTGGCTGATGAGGACGAGTCTGAGCAGGCCCTGCCCTCTACCCCAGGCCTCCGCCCTGCCCTTCCAGCGCTGGGCTGGCTCCCAGATAGCTGGGGAGCCCAAACCTGTCGGGCCAGTTTTGAGAGCCAAGGGACTGAGGCTGGGGAAGGATGCACGGCTGGCCCCACACTGCGCTCGCACTCTCTGCCGCCTAAGCTCCGCGTCCCACCTGCTCCCGCAGCCACTGGCGACCCCATGGTGCACACACCAGGTCTCCTGGCGCCCCTGCTGGGCCTGGTGCTGGCCCTGGGCCTGCCAGAGGCTCCGGCCACGGACTGCAGGTTCCTCGGCCCGGCCGGGCACTTGACCTTCACGCCGGTGGCCCGAGCTCGGTGGCTGCCCCCTCGGGTGCGTGCGCCGGGGCCCCTGGACCACCTGTACAGCACCGTGCGTCGCTTCCTCTCCTCAGTGCAGCTCAACCCCTTCCCTGCCGGTGAGTGCATGCTGCTCCAGGAGGGCCTTGGGAGGGACCAGTCCTGGCCAGCACCCATGGCCCCCTCCGTCTAGGGTGCTTGGAGGACAGGGTTCCCAGCGTTCCTCACCCCCATCTTCCTGCCCAGGAGCATCACCAGGAGGCCCCTTTAAGACCTGGTGCGGTCTTGGCTGGGCCCCTCTCTGAGCCTCAGTTTCTCTGTCCTAAAATAGAGGAAATTACATGAGAAGCTCTGGAAAACCTGGCTGACATTTTCTCTGGGTCTAGTGGTACTGGGATTGGGAGGACCAGGAAGGCTGCAGGGCCCCTCAGCCTGTCCCCTACCTGTTGAGAGGAAGGGCTGCTGGGCCAGGCTCTTCTGTGCTTTTAACCAGGCTGGTGGCTTCTGCTGTAGGCCTGGGAGGAGGGGGAGGCCCGCCACAACCTCCTGTAGCAGGCCTGAGCCTGATGGCATGGGGCTCTGGAGACACTGCCTTCCCTGAGGGGGCTGTGGTGGTGGGAGGAGCCCCTCCAGAGAGCCGCGAGGGAGGACACTGCCCCCAGCCCCCAGCCTGCCTCTTTCCATAGAGCTGGTGAAGGCCCTTCTGAATGAGCCAGCCAAGGTGAAGGTGGACGAGGTAAGGCCAGGCAGGGCGAGGAGAGAGTGCAAGGCTGAGCCTGAGGGGCAGAAGTGGAAAGGCCCCTTCAACTCAGCGTGCCAGGCTGGCTATGTGCCAAGCTGGCTGTACCCCAGGGTGGGGTCTTGGGCATCCCTTTCCCTCTCCTCTGAGCACCACGTGTCACGGGGTGGGGGTGGGGGTGGGAAGGGGGTGGGTGTTGCAGTGAGCTGTGACCTCCTGGAGGGCACTTTCCCCATTTTCATCAAGGTTGTAAACAACAGTGACACATGTACCTCCCATGGGTTCAAGAACATATGTGACAGTGCCCACCATGTGCATCTCTTACTTCTGGTTGCGCTCTGGTGCCCAGTCAGCCTGTGGGGTCAGCACGGCCTGCCTGCCTTGCCACCCTGTGCAGGTGGTGAGGTATGAGGCAGGCTATGTGGTGTGTGCTGTCATCGCGGGCCTCTATCTCCTGCTGGTGCCCACTGCTGGACTCTGTTTCTATTGTTGCCGCGGCCACCAGCGCTGTGGGGGCCGAGTGAAGATGGACCGCAAGGAGGTGGCCTGTGAGCGCAGCTTGCTCATGACCTTTCTGCTGCTGACCACCCTCGTGCTGCTGTGAGGGGCGCCCAGGCCAGGTGGGAGTGGGGGTGAGGTCGAGGTGCCCACAGGCATCCAATAAGCCCTTCCTCCTCCCCCATCCTGCAGAGTTGGCATTGTCTGTGCCTTTGTCACCAACCAGCACGTGCATGAGCAGACAGGCCCTAGTGTTGAGGCTGTGCCTGAGACACTGCTCAGCCTCCAGGGCCTGGTCTCTGATGTCCCCCAGGTGAGCACAGGTAACCCCTCACTGTCATGCACCCCTATGAGTACCAGGCCCAGGCAGGACAAAGCACCTGAGGGGGCCTGGGAAGGCTGGGGGAGGAGTGGGAGTGGAGCTATCAGGTGACAGAAGAGCGGGCCCTCTCTGTCCACGCCCAGGAGCTGCAGGCAGTGGCACAGCAGTTCTCTGTCCCCCAGAAGCGTGTCCTGGAGGACCTGGATGGTGAGGATGGCAGCTGCCTGGCTGGTGGTGGGCCACCCCAAGGGCCCCTGCCCGGGCCTGCCTTGAGAAGTCTGCCTATCCCTCATTCTGGGCTCCAGTGGGAACACTCCCAAGGGCGGGGATTGGGCCTAGCTGGCTCTGCTGCAGGCCTGGGGAGCCAGCGCCCACCCTGCAGAGCCCTGTGCTTGACGTGGGGAGGCAGGCCGGACAGGTGGGGAGAGTTCTTGACTGCAGGCTGCCCTGTGCCCTCCAGGTGTTGCCACCAGCATTGCGAGCACGATCCACGCCCAGCTCAAGAGTTCTGTGTACGAGACATTGGCTTCACTGGGCAACCTGGGCCAGGGTGAGTGGGACCGATCGGGGGTATCTCTCGGGGACAGGTTCCACCCTCACTCAGCCCTGCACCTCTTGTGCTACCTCAGCAAGTACCAGCCCTACCTTTATTCTAGGGGTGCCCTGGGGCTGTTTCCATCATAACTACAGAGGTTCATGAGGGCAAGTCCCTGTGGATGGGGGAGGGGAGAGGTTCTGCCTCCCAAGGCCTCTGAGTGTGCTGGAGGCAGTGGAGACTGCTCAGAGGCGGCGGATGTCTCAGCCCTGCAGGCCTCCGTGGACCACCTCCGAGCCCTGAACACCACGCTGGCAGAGCTGCGGGAGGGGCAGCGGGACCTGGAGCAGGCTGTCCGGGTGGACCGCGAGCGACTCCGTGACCTGCTGCAGGAGCCGGGCTGCCAGGGCTGCGCAGAGGCCCTGCGCCAGGCACATGGCCTGCAGCTGGGAGCTGACTTTAGCCAGGTGCAGGACAGACCCAGGCCCTTAGAGCCAGGGGGCCGCCCTGCCTGTCGCTCCAGCGGTCCTGGGCAGCTGGGGTTTCCCAGGGCAGACCCTACCCCTCTTCACACACCCAGGGCTAATGAGGGTATTCCTGGTGGAGAGACACCCACTTTCCCAGGGCGTGCTCTGCGCTGTGAGCATAATATGCCAGGGCAGGAAGGCTGTGCTGGTCCCCATTTTCACACTGAGGGTTCAGCAGCTTCTGCCCCCATCTTCCCTTGGCAATCCTTCTCAGGCCTTTGTCATTACCCTGCCCCCAACTTCCAGGTGCCTCATGTGGATGATGTCCTGCACCGGCTGGAGGGTGTCCCCGAGGCCAACTTCTCCAGCATGGTCCAGGAGGTGAGCACCTGCCTTGGTCCACCTGTCTTCTCCCCCAGGTTAAACTCAGTGCGGGTCAAATCAGGGCCTCACCTCTCACTCAGCATTTGGGCTGGAATCTCAAGGTGCCAGTTCTCAAGTACTCACAGTCTGGTGGGGGAGGCAAAAGCAAAAGCTAGGACCCTCAGGGGTGGAGGAGCTAGGATGGGGAGGGAGCAGCCTGCGTCCATCAGCACCAGTAACCCAGGGCCTGGAAAATGCCCCAGTTGAGGAAACGGTGAGTCAGCTGTGTTAGGTTGCTGGAGCAGAAGGTTCCAGGAGGAAGGAAGTGAACTGAGGCTGGAAGAGGAGGTTGGAACTGGACTTTAGGGAAACAGGCCTGGCGATCCTGTGCAGGATGGCTGGGAGAGATGGACGGACAACCGGGAGTCTACTGCAATGGTCTAGGCCAGGTCTTCGAGGAACACTGTCTGAGGAGTTTCATCAAGCTGTGCCCAGAAAGGGGAGAAGCCAGCAACTCAGAGGACAAAGGGGAGCCAGCTGTTTGCTGACTTCCTACACTAGGAGCGCTAAGGGGGGTTGCCCTCTTTGTCGGCCTGGTGACGTCGCGGTCCCCAAGCTGGGTCACCCAGGTGGAGAGCAGGAGGCACAGCTGCCTTTGTTCTGGCAGGAGAACAACACCTTCAATGCCCTCCCACTCCTGGCTCCCTTGCAGATGGCAGACGTGGTCAAAGGTAAGGGTCCACTCAGCCCAGCACCCCCTCCTCACCCCACCAGGAGGCTTGTTGAGAGCAGAGAGGGGCTATGAGGGCAGCGAAGGCTGTCCTCTTGGCCGGACCTAGACGGAGAGCGGGCGCTCTCTGTGGGCCCTAGCTGGTCCTCCTGCCCATCCTGGGCCCCTGGGGCCTTCCCCAGCCCATCACCCCTGCTGCTTTGGGCAGAGCTGAAGAAGGCAGTGGCCCAGCAGCCCAGAGGGCTGAAGACACTGGCTGAAGCATTCCCAGACTGGGAGGCAAATTCTCGCTGGAGCCAGGCACTGAAGAAGGTGGAAAATAGTAGCCGCCCCTACCTGAAGGAGGTGCAGAGATATGAGAAATACAGGTGCTTGGCCCGTGAGGGTGGGGCTCAGGCAGACAACCCGGGCTCTCAGCCGCCCTGGCCAATTCCAGCCCCCATCAGCCCCCTGGTTGTACAAAGCCTCTGCCTCCTTTAAGCCAAGACCCCTTACTCCTTGGGCCCCTGGGTCCCCACCTTGGTTGTGCACCCTTGAGATCTGAGCCTGGGGCCCATAGGAGCCGGGGGGGGGGGGCATCTCAGGAAGCATCTGTAACTACACTTCTAAAGCCCCAGTCCCGGGGTTAGTGCCCCACCCAGCCACTAGGTCTTATGTCAGCCAACCCCTTCCCAGTGACAATCGCACCTTCTCTGTGGCAGGTGGATTATGGGCTGTGTGCTCTGCTCCGTGGTCCTGCTTGTGGTGATCTGTAACCTGGTGGGCCTCAGCCTGGGCACCTGGGGGCTGTCTGCCCGGGAGGATCCCAGCCCCTCAGAAGCCAAGGGCAGAGCCGGAGCCCGCATCCTCATGATGTAAGAAGGGCTGAGGAGAAGGGCAGGCTCTTCCACCAGGCTGGCAGTTTCTCTGCGCCCATGGACAGCTCCTTGTGCCACTATAGGGGCGAGTCCTGGGCATCAAAGGAGATGGAGCTCAACTCCCGACCTGGTGGGTGTCCGTGGGCTAAGCCATCTGAGCCTCAGTGTCCTCACCTGTATAAAAGGGTAGGAACGAGAACAGAGAAGCTGGCTGCAGTGATCATCTAGCATGCCCCACTGAGCCCGGATGGAGCCTCAGAACCCTCCTGGACCCAGCATCCATGCAATACTTCTAATAGGAGGTGGCTCCAGAGGTGGAATCCACTTGCCACCCTGGGACCAGAGGTCTCTGAGACCAGGGCTGGCGCATCCCTGTGCAGGCCAGTCACTGTGTCTGGCCCCTGGTGAAAGGAGCGAGTAGGGACTAAAACTCAGCCCATGTCTTACTCTCAAGTCTCAGACCCTGGAATAGGACCATGTTGCCTCCCAGAGAAGCCACAGGCTAGCCCCATGGTCCTGCTCAGACCCTCTGAGTTGCTGCTCCCTGCTGGTGGGTCATGGCTGGCCATGCCATGTGGTCCTGTTGAGTGCTGAGCTCTGGAGCTGGTCACCTCTATATACCTTGGGCCCAGAGACAGGCAGTCTTATCTTGGGGCAAAGTAGCTGCCCACCTTCTTCTCTAGGCTGCCAGGGCTCTGGTGACAGGGTGGGGTGGGGGTGGACAAGATGGTGACAGTGGTTTTGACTCCTGCCCAGCGCAGTAGTCCTCCAAGTTTCTCATCTCTCGGGGCTCTGCCCCCTGACCACAGCAGCCGGGGCGTGGATGGGGACAGAGGTCTCTCCCACCTCACCCTGTTCCTCTGCCTCCCCAGGGGGGTGTGTCTCAGCTTTCTGGTTGCCGCGCCACTCATCTTACTGGTCTTCTCCACCTTCCTGGTGGGCGGTAACGTGCAGACACTGCTGTGTCGGAGCTGGGAGAGCGGGGAGCTCTACGAGGTGAGCCTCCCCTGTGGGACCCTGAGGGCTGGAGGGGGTTGTGAGCAGAGCAAGGGACTTAGAAGGAAGTGGGGCTGGTGGGTCAAGAGGGAGAGAGGGGCAGGGGAATGATGGAGACAGCCCAGGGAAGCCAGAAGACCACCAGTGGGTGAGGCGCAGGAGAGAGCCCGTGAGCCCCTAGGACGCTGCCCAGTCCCAAGGTAGGGACCCCCAGGGGCTGCACCCAGACCTGAGCCCCTGTTCTCCTAACCCCGAGTCTATAAACTGGAGATCTTGGTTTCGCAGCTCTTCCGAAAGGCGAGCCCAGACTCTCTGCTGAGACCAGGCTGCCCGCTCCCCGAGATTCACAGGAAGGTCCCTGTAGGGAGTGAGGACCTCGGCAGGTTTGAGCTGGAGTCACAGGGGCATAGTCTCTGCTCAGCTAGGGTGGCATGGGGCGCAGCCCTGGGGCTGGGATGGCTCCAGCCCTCCGCACTCCAGGCCCATCTCCCTGACTCTCCCCAGTTTGCTGACACCCCGGGAAACTTGCCACCATCCATGAACTTGTCTCACCTGCTCGGCCTGAAGAACGCGAGCATCTTCCTGGCTTATCAGTGAGTGGGAAGCCTAGGCTAGGGGTGGTGCGAGGAGGAGCTGAGGTGTGGGGCCTGTCAGGGTGATAACAGCACCCACCAGCTGTTCCTTCTCTGTCTCCATGTCCATGGTCCTTCCCAGGCAGTGTAGGAAAGGGGCTGCGCTTTGGAGGGTCTTGCAGCTCAATGACTCCTACGACCTGGATGCGTACCTGGATATGAGCCAGGTAAGTGGCCTTCCCAAAGGCCATTGGGACCCTCCTGCAGACCCCCCTCCTCTGGCCTTGGCTCTGTGACAGAATCATTTCCTTGAACCTGAGAAGTCTGTAGAGCGACTGAGGTATCTCAGGGCCTGACCCAGGGCCAGGAGGTTTCTGGGGTACGCGGGTAGATGGATGCATGCCTGGAAGCTATGACCAGCTCTGAGCACTGTGCCCTGAGAAAAATGAACATAGTTACGGCCGGAGCAGGAAAGGCTGGTGACAAGTGAGAGACCAAATATGTGTGTCTCAGACAGGCATTGGTTGTGATGTTGCAGACAGGATGGGATGACAATAAAAACGATGGTGACAAAGTTGGGTGCCACTGGGAGAAGGCTCCTACAGGCCCCTTGCTGAGCTCACACAGCCAGTAGATGATGCAGGATTTTGTTCTTTAGAACTTTGGCAGAACGTGGTGTTAGAACTGGAGAAATGAGTCCATGCTGGTGAGACAGGTCCAGGACAGAGAAGGCAGAGCTAGTGCATGAGGGGACATACTTGGGGAATGGGGTTCTTCCACGGTGTGCATTCCCTCTGATCCCCTCTCCATGCCTAAGGCACGTGGGGGACAGGTGCCTTGACTTCCAGATCCCCAGGGAGCCTTTCCCAAGCATATTCTGGGACAACCCCCCATACGCACACCCCTGAGCACGCTGGCTCCTGATTCCACTCCTTCCTAGAAACCCTTTCACTCCTCTCAAACCCAGCACCCATTCTCAGTCCATGGGGCAGCATGGCCAAGCAGTCCAGATGTCAGCCCCAACTCCATGCCTTAAGTTGTATGACTGAGAACAGTTTGCACAATGCCTTAGCTGCCTCCTCTTCTAGCGTGTAGCATGCAAGAAGGCCCACAGAGCAGGTGACGTGCACGTGCTAGGCCACAGACGCTGCTGTGGGCAAAGGCTGCCCGGGGAGGGCTGTGCCAGGGGCCTGGGAGTCATGGCTCTCATGGGGCGGGGTCCCAGCCCTGGTCCTGGGAGGGAAGAGGTCCAGCTCACAGAAGAGTCTAGGTAGGTAGGGCTTTGGATTCAGGGGGACTAGGCTGTCCTCTGGAGATGATAACGAGCTGATGAGGCAGAGGTAAATGTGACAGGTGTGCTTCCCAAGGCACCAGGAGATCCCTGCCCGCTTTCACTCATCTCAGTCCCTGTCCGTTACTGACGCCTCTCGGAGAGCACAAGCCCTCTGGCCCCCTGGGAAAGGCAAGTGCTGGGTGGGGAGGAGTGGAGCTGTGAAACCTTGGGCAGGTGACTACTCTTCTATGGCTGCTTCTTGTCTGTTAAACTCAGGAGCCGAATGTCATGCCCTTTAAATTTCCTCCAGTGATAGATGCAAAATGCTGAGCATCACTTTTTAAACTGTGGTCTGTCTTGGAAATGTGATTGTGTCCACTCATGCATTCATTCATTCATTTTTGCATACAACGCACTGGTCCTGTGCCCACCCTGCTCAGGACACCAAGGGTTTGGTTAAGACTGGCAGGCACAGGGCTGCTTTCATGGAGCTACTGACAAAGACAAGCACACACATAAACTGTGCCACAGCTACAGGCACTCTGAAGACCTTGGCATAGGCGATGCGATAAGGGTGGACCAGGGACCTGCTTTATACTGGGTAGGCGGGCGAGAGTCTGGGTTGCTCTCTAGTAGCCAGACAGGTGCTGGACGATGGCTGGGTCTCAGTGGGGTGGGTTGGAGAGGGGGATGAGGGGGAAGCAGAGGCCTGCTGGGGGTCTGTCTGGGGCTGGGAGTGTTCAGTGGTGGCCCTGGATACCCAAAAGGCCTGGCGACTGCTTACCTAGTGCAGCAGCTCCAGGGTCCTGGTACGGCGACTGGCCATGCCCCCACCCTGTTTTCTCCCTCCCAGTACACAGCTAAGCTTGAGCGGGAGCTGCAGTACCTGAGAGTGGGAGTGGAGGATCTGGACCTGCTGAGCCCTGCTGGCCGCAGAGACTTGGAAGCCCTGCAGAGCAGTGGACTCGGGGGCATCCACTACCCTGGCTTCCTCACCCAGGTCAGCTGGGCCCTCAGGCCAGACCATGGTGAACAGAGGGGACACAGAGGAGCTGGGGCAGCCTCTGGCCTTGTTCTGTCTTCTCTCAACTCCCCACACATCCCTGGGTGGTGTTCCCCAACCATGTGCCCCAGGCCTTTCCTGGTGCCCCCACCCCCCACCTCAAAGGATGGTAGTGACTGAGCCCCCACCCACAGCGTAGGTCACTATTCATGGTCCTGAACCCACTGCTGTGGCCAAATGCTGGCAGGAAGTGGCCTCTTCCTTGGGCTTCACCGGAGGACACCCCATTTTTTTCTTCTATCTGAATCCAGTGCCTGATGTATGTCACGCTTCAGGTCAAACCCATATGTCCCATATGGGCCAATATGTCCCAACAGACTTATCTGGTGTACAGTGCTGGGAGTTCGGGGGAGGGGAGCTGGGGTTCACCCCTCATCTCTCCATCTGCCTCCAGATCCAGGAGCCCGTGGTAAAAGTTAGCATGGAGAAGCTGGCCCGTGAGCTGGAAGGACGGGCTCAGGCCCAAGTAAGAAGGAAACAGAGACCCCACTGGGCATGCAGAAGTCAGGGAGAGGCTGGTGGTGGGAGAGGTGCACTGGGAAGGTAAAGGCAGGGGATTGAGGGCCCCGGCAGTGAGGGCCAGGACCCCCGGCAGGGCTAACTTGGGCTTAGCCACCGATTGGCTGTGTGGTCTTAGGCAAGTCATCAAGCACCTCTGGGCCTTGGTTTCTTCATCTGTAAGGATGGGACGAAGTGACTGGTCTGATATCACTTAGTGGGATAAGCATTTCCAAGTGTTGATTGCTCATGGGGCCCGCGGGGACGGGGCCCGCGGGGACAGGTGCCGTGAGGACTGCATAATGGGTCAGATGCCGTGACCACTGAGCTCCAGAACCTTAAACTCCACTGGAAAAAATAGCATTTTGAATTTATGGATATTTAGAATTTAGAAGTTTTCTTCCAGACGTTTTATGGAGCCCGCTGTTTCAGAAGATGCCACTGCTGCTCAGACAGGTTCTGTGGCTGACTTGGGGATGCCTACCAAGCCAGTGGCGGTCCTAGCCCTTGGGTGTGGGCCCCCCAAACCCAGATCAGCCAGAGCTCTGGGTGGCCTCAGTTTTCTGCCTCTGAGCCAGCAGTTTTATATCCCTCAGTGTGTCTGGTTGAACAACTCAGTAAGGGATATGCCAGCAAAGACTGTCCTATCGCAGGCAAGGGCCATTCCGTCTCCGTGTCCCCTCAGGCCAGTTCTGTGCTGAGGAAGCAGCTGCAGGAGGAGGCCCAGGGGCTCAGACACCTCTACCAGGAGAAGGTCCTCCCGCAGCAGAACCTAGTGGTGAGTCTGGAGGCCAGGGGGCCTGTGGACTGGGGGTGGGGAGGCCGGAGTGGGGGACAAGAGGAGGCAGGCCTGGAACACTCCCTTCCACTCACCAACCCCATTTCTCCCCCCAGGCCCAGCTCAACATCAGTGTCAGGGCGCTGGCATCCTCAGCACCAAACCTCCAGGTGGCTTCTGGGGATGGGAGGCTAGGGGGAGCAGGTGGCCAACAGAAGGGGGAAGAAGAGGTCCAGCTGGCTTGGGACCTTGTCTGCTCTGTCTGGTCCCACTGCAGGTTGGGGTTGGGTGGGAAGAATTGTCAGGGGAGGGTGGAGAGCAACTTGAGCACCTCTGTCTTTGGCCTCTGCATCCTTAGGGCCAAGCTGAGTCTGTCCTGTGTTATGGTTAGACTGATGACTGAGTGGCTGCTCCCTGACTGAGCATAACACTGAGTTGAGCCTCTCCCCTTTCCCCCAGCTGGAGACCTCAGGTGTCCTGGACAGGGTCACCCACCTAAAAGAACAGCTGCCTGTGTGGGCCACCCGTATCCTAAAGAATGTGAGTGGGAGGTGGGGGGATTACCAAGAGCCGGAGGTGGGTCGTGGGCTAAGGCACACATGCCGGCACCCCAGGCCTTTCCCTCCAGCCTTGTCCCCTCACCGGGTCCCCCAGGAAAGCCAGCTCAGCCTGTCCTGGTGGAGTGGGTTGCTGATTCCTGGGACTCCCACCAGCCCAGGGCTTCCCTCTTTCCTGCAGGAAAGTGAGTGCTTCCTGACCCGGGAGCTGGGCTACTTCTCCCAGTATGTGGCCTGGGTGAAAGAGGAGGTGAGTGGGCACAGACTCTCCCGGCCTCAGAGCCCCTGCCCATCACCCGCCCTAGTGCACTAGCCCTGCTCTGCCTCTTCACCCCAGGCCCCCTCAGGGTGCCCCAGGCCTTCAGGATGAAACACGAGCTCCATACCCAGCATCCACATCTGCTGCTCAGCTGGGCTCTGCCCACTCACCCTCCAGGCAGCCTCTCACTGAGGCCTGAGTTCATGGGGCTGGCTCTGGCTCCAGATCTTGCTGTCTGCACCCGGCCCCCTTGTGCTTCCTCGCTCCAGCCCCTTGCCCAGCCTATTCAAGGCCAACCCAGAGCTTGAGCCTACTGCCTCCTGAAGGCCCCAGCTCTGCAAGCTGGCTGGGTGCCATACTAGGCCAGCTTAACCCTGAGTGTGTGTGTGCATGTGTGTGTGAGTGTGTAAATGCACACACATGTGTGGCTAGAAGCACAGCCAGCACACAGTAGGGGCTTAATACCACCTAGTGCTTGGAATGGAAAGGGTAGGAGCTGAGCCTGTGTCAGGTGTCCTCATGTCTCTATGTTCCTGTATCCATGTGTCTGTGTACAGCTGTGTCCCTGAGCTTGTCTGTGTCCCTGTCAACCTTTGTCTCTAACTATGGGGTATGCCCCTGTGCACCTGGGTGGACCTGCCTCATGTTGACGCCACAGGTGACTCAGCGCATCGCCACCTGCCAGCCCCTCTCAGGAGCCCTGGACAATGGCCGTGTGATCCTGTGTGATATTATGGCTGATCCCTGGGTGAGTGCCCCAGCCCATCCCAGCTCATGGACATCAGGACCCATATGAAAGGGGTGCGTGAGTCGGGCATGGGGTGAGGTGTGGTGGAGCAGGGCCCCTGTCCCCAGGCCCACTCTCCAGCCCTTCCCCTCAGCTCTGAGAACACTTGCCCACACCCCTTACTGAGTCAGCGAGGAGATGGGGGTGCAGAACAGGTAGGAAGAAAGTGCTGCTCAGCCCCAGCCAGCTAACCGCACGTCCCCTGCTCCAGAACGCCTTCTGGTTCTGCCTGGCATGGTGTACCTTCTTCCTGCTCCCCAGTGTCGTCTTTGCTGTCAAGACCTCCAAATACTTCCACCCCATCTGGAAACGCCTCAGGTGAGGAGGATGCCAGGACCATGAGGCAGCAAGTGCAGGAAGCAGGCCTTCTGGCCCCAGGCTGGCCCTATGTCCTTCTGAGAGCCTCTGGCCAGGGGTTGTGCCAATGGGGGGAGGAGCATGCAGGGTCCTGAAGCTTCTCAGGACCCTGCCCCCCAAGCTTCTGAGGTGGAAAAATAGTAGCTCCAGGCCAGGGTCTGTGCCAGGGTTGCTCACTCCCCATGACACCACAGCTCCAGCAGCTCTGAGGAGACTCAGCTCTTCCACATTCCCCGGGTCACCTCCCTGAAGCTGTAGAACCCCCAGAGGTGAGTTCTCCCAATGAATTTTGGGGTGTCAGGAGGCGGGGGTCTGGAGGGAGGAGGGAAGCTTCTGGGATTTGTGGGGTCTAGGTGTCAGGTCTGGCCCATCAGCAGCAGACCAACAGCTCTGCTCTGCCCCCGCCTCCCCGCCCTCCTGTCTCCTGAATCTGAAACAGGGTTTCTGGTGTGAGATGCCGCCCGGGCTGGCCGCCTTCCCCTTGACCTGGCCTGGACCAGAGGACTTCTGTCCCTCCTGCCCCCACGCTGATTTCCAGACCTTGACTGTCCCTCAGTTTCCACTTCTTGCCCCATCCTGCCTGTTCCCTTCCTACTCTATCTGCTCACAACCCTTTCATTCATTCTCAAAAACACCCTGCAGTGCTGCTGAGCCGAGCCAGCAGGTGCTCCAGGTATCCATCCCTTTTCCTCCTTGCTGTAACATGTCAGCACCAGGAAGACTCTGCTCTCCACCTGTTGGAACCCGCCTCAGCCCCTTGGGTGGGACAGAGGCCCTGTCCCCACTCTGTCACCTCCTGCTCCTCCCCCTACTGTGCCCCCACTCTCCTTGCCCCTTGTTCTTATCTGCTCTCCCCTCTTGCCCCAACTTCATTGTATCCTCACTCCAGCCCTTACACTGTCCCCCCAGGAAATCTCTTTCCTTTTTGTCCTTCTTTTACCTTATCCCACTACCTTGCTGGCCCCTAAGGATCCCTCCTGCCTGACCAAACTAATCAGGTAAAGCCACAGAGCAGTCAAGGGGCCACCAGGGCAGGGCCTTGGCTGACTGCTTCATGGTCTCTGAGCCTGTTACTGCCTGGCCTAGATTTCCCAGCCTCCAAGCCTGTCTGAAGGCTGAGCTCTCTGCCTGCACCCTAGGTTGGAAATAGAGCTGCTCCCCCTCATCCTCTATGAATGCTGACTTTCCGGGAAGGAACCTGGAACTTGGGCCTCCCCTCGGTTCCCGAGAACGCAGCCCCACTGAGCTTCCCCAGGAGGGACCTGGCGGCCTACAACAGGATTTTGCATTGTGGCCCTGACTCCTCTCCTGTGCATGGGGCCTGGGTTGTCCCTGCTCCACCCCGGTACCCACTCTGCACGTTGGACCTTGAGTTCCAGAAAGGGAAAAGGAGGAGGAGCAAGAGGGATGGACAGGTCCCTCGAGCTATGAAAGCACTCACTTCCTAAGCCTTGTCCCTGGGTCCCTGTGCGCAGGTGGGTGACAGGTATTTGTTGTGGGGCAGAGGCTGAGGCTGCCTCTGGCCATAGGCATCAGGGGTTTCCCCAGCAACCAGCAGAGGGGAGGGCCCGCTTCTGGATCAGGCAGACCTGGATCTGTGTGGCCCCTCTACCGCTGGTTAGTGTGGGCACCTGGAACTCGTCACGTGGGGCCTGTAGGCCTCAGTTTCTCCATTGATAAAATGGGGAGAAGAGTCATAGCCTCCTCATAAGGCTGTGAAAAATGTGACAATGCATAGAAAGCCCATGGCAGGGGCCTGGCTGGCACAAAACACATGCTCAAATGCTGCTGCTTTTTGCTGTGACTCTATTGAACCAGGGGCAGAGCTGGATCTGGGCAGGAACAGGGAAAAGGGAGAGGGGCCCCGTGCCAACGAGCCTTTAGAATGTGGTCTGCTGAGTTCAGGAATGTCTGTTTAATTGTGTCTTACAAACCAGCCACAAATTCGCTACCAGGGATTAGGATGGTGCGTACATGATGTAGTGTCACTGTTGAAGCACTCTCTCACACGAGCGTCCCTAAGTGTACTGCAGTCCCCTCTTTCTGGCTTTTCTCCGAGATTTCTCCTCGTTTCTCATCTGTTGCCCTGTGCAGAGAAGCTGTAGTGCCCTGCATTTTAAGAATGAAATTGGTGGGATGAAAAAACAAAATAGAAATAATTAAAAAATCATTTCCAGTTCTCTATGAAAATTGTCTGTCTTTGATACAGTTCAGCACACTCAGCACAGTTATTTTAAAGTTCAATAACTCCCTGATACAGAGCGCCCAAGAGTTTTTCTGTCTGTTTTTCCTCTTGGTTTTTGTCCATTTTGCCCTGTCTCCTTGCATACTTAGTGGTGTTTGATTGAGCACTACACATTATATCTAATACCTATAAAAATGATTTAAGGTCTAGATTGAAATTATTTTTTCCGATGCCCATTATGCTTACCTCTGGCAGGTAGGGGCTTGGGGTCTAGCTTCTGTCTCCTTTCTGGGCCTGAGATGGTTTGCAGTCCCTTAGAGGGCTGATCTGCCTTCAGCCCCTTGTGTTCTGGGGTCAAAGCCCTCTGGGATCCCACCCCCAAACAAGAGAGCCTTGCCAGCATCCCTCCTCTTCTTGGTGGGCCTAGTTTTTACCTCCTTAGTCCCAGAGACTGGAAACAACTCTGCTTAGCAGCTTGCAGTATCTTCTGGGACCAGTGGGGACTGTGGAGAAAGAGTGGCCCCGGGTACCAGGCACACATCCCTGGGATCTTTCCTTTCCCCAGTCTTGGCCCTGTGAGTCCTCCCTGCCTTGTTTGCTCCCCAACACCCCCAATCAGACTTTAAACTAAATAAATAATTAATAAATAAATATTTTTTGAGCACTTAAGTTGCTGTCAGCTGGGAATTGAGTCCGTGTGACCTAGTCCACCATGCTCAGAAGATGTAGTTCTGAAAATTAACCCAACTTCCCTGTAAAGTCTTTGAGCTTTTTGAAACCCTGGCCCAGCCAGTAGGACACTGACTTTTCCAGAAAGCTTAGTTTGGAGAGTGTGGCTGTAAGCTCTGGTTACCTGGCAATGGATGGGGGTGGCACTTGGCAGGTGACAGAGAGATAGAAATAACCACCGAGAAAAATATACTACATATTTCACTGACTTTAAAATGCTGGGATTCTTAAATGCGAATCCTGCTTTAAGTGTGAAACAAAGCCCCTTGGTCACCGTGTCATCTGTTACCCAAATTCCTTGAAGGGGATGGGGACCATCCTTGTCTCACATTAAGAAAACAAAGCTCTGAGAAGCCACATGGCTGGTTCAAGGTCGAAGCCCAGCCCAGGTTTGGATTCAGGACCCCAGGTCCTAGCGGCCCTAGAGGTTCCTTCCTGGGTGTGCTAACAGTCCCCCTTCCATGTAATTGTGTGGGAGGGAGGCCCTGTCTCCAAGGAAATTTGCTGTATGTCTTTGCTGTCCCTGTGGCAGGAGGGATGACAAATTGGAGGCCCTGGGAGTTCTGCCAGATGATCTAGCCTGGCCACCCCTGATCAAAGTCCCCATGAGCTACGAGTGGCAGACTTTGCCAAAGAAATGCCATGTAGGCCTGAGGTCTCAAGTGGCTGGCCAGGGTAGTTCTGGCTGGCTCAGGTGTGCAAAGGAAGGGTCACGTAACTAGGGGCCTGCTCAGGCTACCTGGGGACAGACTAACACAGAGCTGTGAGTATAAACCAGAAAGTGCTAAGTATTCAATGTGAATTAACTGAGAGGCTGGCACCACAATTTACCTGTTTAGGATTGAGAAAAATAAGGCATCGAGGCCGATTGTCGGCTGAGTACATATCCCCAAAGGAACCAACTGATAATAGGGATGTTTCAAGCAATACCTGAATTCCCTGGGGTCAGCCTGAGGCCGCCCCAGGTGGTCATGGACAATGCCCTCTGCCATCCCAGTGTCCTTCTCCACTGCACTTAGCTCCCAGTGCCCTGTCCCCAGGCCCAAGTACCAGGGACTGAGCCCCAAGGCCGGTGGTGAACGTGGTCCATGTGCCACATGCTGCTGGGTTGAAACCCTTGCCTGTGGCTCCCAGTCCCTCCTCGCACTGCCTGGGCGTGCCCCTGCCAGAGAGGTTAGCATTCACCCATCTTACAGACATGGCCTGAGCACTACAGCACCAGGTGGGAAGCAGGTGGGTGGCGTTGGGGGGGAGGCGACCTCACCTAGTCCTGACCTCTGCTACAAGGAACTCAGAACTTAGGCGCCTGAACCTCCACCACACTGAGGGAACCCAGGAGTCAGGTACAGAGGCTGGAGGGGGTGATTTTCGGGAGGCAATCTGAGCCCAAGGAGAGGGACAGATGTCCTCTTTGACTTCAGGCTTCCGGGAAGGACTCATACAGCAGCCTGAGCTGGCTGGGTACCTGGCTGCACAGCAGGGGGCCTGGACCTGGGCCAAGACTGCGTATGATGTGAGATAATAACTTTGGGGTCTCCATCCCAAGCGGAAGGCCTGCTGGGTTTCTGTTCAGCTGTGGGAGGGCAGGAGGGCTGACAGCAGGAGAGATTTCAAGGGCCAATGGGAGGCGCAGATAAGGCTGCATCAGGTGGCTTTCCAGTTCCATAGCTGTCACTGGCTCACGACACCCAAGGGCTGTGGCATCCAAGGAAAGGCTGATTTGGGACAACAGGCATTTTTTGAGTTCCATATGCCAGGTGAGACCCACCTCCACCCAGAGGGGCCTTATTCACAGCTAATGGCCCTTGGTAGGCAAGGGCCCAAACCTCGAAGCTTCTGAGCACCTCTCTTCCTCTCTCCCTATCTCTGTCTGTCTCTGTCTTTCTCTTGCCCCCACCACCTTGGCCAGGGACAGGTAGAGCCAGGGCCCAGGAGAAGGATACAGACTTGGGGTTCCATGGATCGGTTTTGGGGGCACCCGAGGAGGAGGGTTGACCTTGGGCCTGGATTGAGAGGACTGTGAGCAGCAGTGGAGGAAGGCCCAGAGACCTCAAGACCTACAGGTGGGGTACTGGAGCCCTGTCACCAGGATGGAAGGAGAGTAAGTGCCCCAGCCAGCTGAGATGGTTCGCCCTACCTCCTCACAAAGGCAATGAAGCAGAAGGAAATTCAACCTTCCTCCAGGCTTGAACCACCCTTCCTTTCCCCTCTGAATTCCCTCATCCTTACCCCCACCCCCACAATGTAAGAAAACCACAGCTCAGACCGGATAGGCTGACCAAGGTGGGTCATTTGTGGCCTTCCATCTGTAACCGTTTTTGGCTCTGACATTGTCAGACAGTCTGTGGAAACTGCCAATGTGGGGAGAAAGCCCGCTGGTCCCACATGCCCACCACCACACATCTCCGCCTGCCCAGGGCACCATTTGGTGGCAGCTGCAATGGGAGATTGCAAGGCCAAAGGCATGGGGACCTGATGAGGAAGGCAGGTGTCCTGGGCCTGTCCTGTCACAGCTTGAGACTCCTTAACTCAAAGGAGAAAGTATTTCTGAGTCTCAGAAGTTCAGTGGATGTGCCAAGTGGCAGGCAGGTGACTCCAAAGGGCAGTGTTGGTCTGAAGGTAAGCTTTTTGGTCCCACCCCGTTGAGCCAGGCCAGAGGTGAGGCCAGGCCATCCTGGTCCTGGTGGCCTAATGGCAAGTTTCCAAGTGTGTAGCATCAAGAAGTTGGGGCGAGATCTCGGCCCCTTGCTTGCTTTGGAATGAAAGAAACTGGCTTTGTCACTTTCTAGCTTCTGACCCTGGGAATGTCCTTTAACTTTCCTGGATCTCACTTTCATCATCATTGGGTGAGATGAGACGTTTTCCTCCCAGGACCACCACGAGGACTCAGTGGGAGCTTGCTCAGAGCCACAGGCCTCCGGGTGGAAGGCCCCTGGGCTCCCCAGCCACGCAGCTTCCAATGACAGCTGCAGGAGGGGCTTCCTAAACCTCTTCCCAGGGCCCTACCTGTCCTGGAAATCTGGCTGGCAGACACCTGGGCCACCCTCTCTCTGGACACACCCCTCATACCCAAGGGACAGCAGCTCCAGGCCACTCTCTTCCCTGCCCATCCAAGAGTTGGAGCAAACTGGCAAAAAAAAAAAAAAAAAAAAAAGCGTGTGCCAGCGCCTTGTGCCTGCTGTTGGGGAGGGTGTCACAGAGCTCTGTTTCCATGGGGACCACAAGTGCAGGCTGGCACTCAATGCAGCAAAGGAGAACTTGGTGGAGGTTTGGGGTATGTGGATCCTGGGTAGTCTCTTTGGGGGCCAAGCTAATACCCAGGAGTCTGCTCACCTCCTTAAGATGCCCTGGGGCCCTGACCCCTTTCCTCCAACCCCAGAGTTCTAGGGAGGTCCCTCTGCCACCCACATGGGGTCCCAACCTGGTACCTATGGGGCTGAGGGAGGGGACAGCTGACAGGCCCTGGAGAGACAGGCTAGAGGGGAGGACTCCCACACCACAAGGCCCAACGTGGGGTAAAAAGGAGGTAGTTAAGTGGGACATGAGATGAAAAGACCCCTGTGTGTGACCCATGGAAAGACCCCTGTGTGTGACCCACGTGACATGGCCCTGGTGGCTGTCACCATCTCTTCATGGTGAGACCCTGTCTGTAAGGCCATGGTAAAAGAGGCACCACAGAATAATGTCGCCACAGGGAGAATGCGGTGGATGCCAGGGGCGGCTGAGGGGCACTAGGTCTTGACAGGGATGGGTAGCCCTAGGTCTGCGGTATAGCTCTGCAGGGCTGGAGTGGGGAGCAGGAAGAGGAGGGCTGCCCACTCCTGCCCTCCTGCCTCATGGGGCAAGAACTCACAGCAGAGCTTTCCTCAAGCCTGTGCTCTCTGGACCACCCCCACCACACCCTACCCCTCCCCATAAGCAAGGGGGCAGCAGACAGTACGTGTGTTAGAGGAAGAGATGGAGGGGGGTGGCACAGGGAGACACCCTGTGACAGGGCAGGGGGGAGACCCAGAGAGCCAGACGGGGGCGGGACTTCAACAGGCTGAGAGGGCAGGATTGGGGGTGATTGACACAGAGAGCTAACTGCCTGGGAGGGAGGTGGTGAGAGGGAGAGAGAGGGAGGGGAAAGAGGGAGAGAGGAGGCAGAGCAGAAGGGGTGGAGCGGGTACACAGGCAGGCGGGGAGGGGTGGGCAGGGGGCGGGCGAAGAGCCGCCAGTCCAAGCAAACATGAGGTGGTGGCCAGCCCCGCCTGGCAGTCCGGACCTCCTGGGCTGTGAGGAGGTGAGGCTGGCCACAGTTTCCTTCTGTGCCCAAGATGCAGCGGGCCAAGGTAGGCGCAGGGCTGGGGGCCCACGGGGTGGGGGCAGGGCATTGCCAAGGACCAGGGAGTCTCATTGTGCTGTTGTCTTTGAGTCTGTCCCTTGCTGCCCCCTGTAGAGTTGCTTTGCGGAAAGTAAGTGTTGGGGTGTCCTGGCTAGACTCCTGGGACCCCTTTGGGTGAGAGAGGCTTTAGGTGTTTGTGGGACGAAGCTGGACAGAGGAGCCTGGGTCAGCCAGCAGCTGGTCCTGCTGGTTGGGTGCCCCTGAGCCTGGGCCCCAGAGCCCTTGCAGGGGAAGCTGAGAGCTGAGAGGGAGTCATGCTCAAGGGCTGGGCAATAGATGCAGCTTTTAATATTCAAGGAACGGATGAATGCCACTTCCTAAAGGGCCCCGAGACCCCTCACAAGGACTAGGGCCAATAGTTCCCAGTCAAGGGGCTGTTAGGAGGTTGGAGAGAGGGAATCAAAGCAAATGCCTGGGGGAGAGTTCCGGAAAAGGTGGGGGGTTCCAGGAAGAATGAAGAACAATTAAATGGAGGAGGACAAGTGAGAGGAAAATAAGCTGACCCCGGAATCCAGTCGCCACTCAGACTGTGTGTGCTGAGGCCTTGCTGACCCCTCTCACGTCTGGGATAGGCTCGCTTTGGAAGGAAGAAGCGCCGAGGTTATTCTGGCAGCCGGCCGCCCGGTAACGGCGGTTCGAAGGAGGCTGGTTGCACTTGTCTCTCAAGCAGAAGGCCAGAGGGAGGCAGTGGAGGGCTGGCACAAAGCCAGTGGTGTGGGGGGGGCAGCCGGGACTCGCTCCGTCTGTCCCCCCAGCTCCCGTTCTTGAGGTTACCTTAGGGTCCATGGTGGCTGCAGGAGCTCCAGCTAGCACATGCGGGCAGCAGGAAAGAGAAAGAAGGAAGGGCAGAGACTCAAATGCATTCAGGGCCTTGTGAGTAAGAAAGAATGGAGGCCGGGTGGCATCTCGCAGTCCTCCCACTCCCCGTCCCTGAGAGATGGAGTCCTGTGTTTCTTTCACCCATGGGGACAGGTGGCCAAGAGCAGGCTTGTGGCTGGCTTCAGGACCCACTGTCCAGAGTCCAGGCACGCCTGCCCTGTCTGGCCCGTCTCCCACGGGGGCTCAGAGAATTCACGGTGATGATGTGAAACTCTGTGAGCACAGCAATGGGTACATTGAAAAGGTGATTTCTCTCCTGTCACTTCAAGTTTTCCCAGCCAGGAGACAGTCCTCTGCTGGCCCACACTGCCTGGAGCTCACTGGGGAGCCTGGCAGCCCCACCCAGATGGGGGAGGGACAGCGAGTGGCTGGAGTCCTCCAGGTACAGCTGCCCTTCCCTTGGCCCTTGTGACTCCTCACTGCCATCCTCCCTCCCCCACAGCTGGCTCACGGCCCCAGTAGACTTTGCCAGGCCCACCTGCCTGTGGTCTTCCTGTGGCTGGTCTGGCCGGAGACTGAGCAGGCCCCTCACCCTCTGGTGCTGGGCCAGGCAGGGACACCAGGGGGACTGGTTGTAGAAAACTCACCTTCCTCACTAGCGGCAGCAGGGGCTGCAAGTCAGGGCACAGGCTAGGAGTTGGCCAACTGATCTGCCCTCAGCTGCCCATCACTGTCAGTCAGCAGTTGCATCCAATAACGTACCCTGGGCATCTAGTCTTCGGCCTCCTGCATGTACCCCCCGTCATTTGTTGGTCCCCACTGCAGCCCAAGAAGGCAGGTATGGCCACTGCCCTCTGCAGACACCGAGGCTCCGAGGAGGGAGTGGCCTCCCAGCACAGCACCCAGGTAGAACTCCATGAGTGGAGCAAACAGAACCGCTGGATCTGTTGAGAGGGTGTCCCTGCCATCCTGGGCTCCAGGAGGTGACATCTTCATGGCCCAGCACATGTGCCGGGAACCTCTACCTGCCCGGTTGGCTGCCTCCCTGTGGAGAACTTGAAGGAGGCGGGCCCTGTTTGTTACACCATTTCCCAAGACAGCAATCTGCCCGGCTTGGGCCAGGGGTGAAGTAAGACCTAACTTCTCCAGGTGGCATCTGGGAGAAGGTCAGGGCTGGCCCTGTACCTGTATCATCCCCCTGGACCTTCATGTGGCCCTCAAGGTAGCTCTTGGCATAGTAACCACTTCACAGACAAGGCACCTGTGGCCTGTCCTGGATTGCAAGCTACACAGTGTCATTTCTGGGGTTTGTACCCTGCTCTGTCTTACAAGGGAGAGGGCAGGCCTGGGACTGGTAGACCGAGAAGGGGCCCATCCCAGCTGGGGCCCTCACACTCTGTGGCCCTCACACTCTGAACCCTTCAGCAAGTGAACACAGGCAGAGCCCACCCCTGCTAGGTCTCCTGGACCAGCTGTGCCACCTAGAGCTGCCACTGCCCCTTCTGTGGGTCCAGAGCTGCAAAGGAATGGACCTCAGGGTTTTGGATTCAGGTTTCTTTCCCTTATGGAACCTGCTCCGAGAGTAGACTCAGTATGGTATGGCTTGGAGCCATGTACTCTTCCCACCCCACCCCAAGGTGTCCCCAGAGGCCCAGGTGCAGCTGCAGAGCCCTGGACACGGCCTCTGCAAGAGTGGCCTTGGTTTCCAAGGCAAAGACAGAAGAGCCGCAAGAGCTTGGTGGGTCTTCCTTCACTGGTTCGGACCCAGGGCAGGAAGGAGACTGAGAGCAGGAAGGAGGGGCCTTGAGAAGTTAATCACTGTGCTGGACATTCCCAGTCCTCCCCAGCCCTTCCCCCGCCAGCTCCCCTTCCACAGCTGGCTGATGTTCGCCTCAACAGGTGCATCTGTCAGCTATTGATTAGCCCATGTCCTAGAACCACAGAGCAGCCATGTGACAGGGAGAGGACCCAGGGGCCCCGCAGGTGCCAGAGTGGGGCCGGGGCTGAGCTGAGCTAAGGCAGGACTGCTGACAGGGCGCCAGATCCCTTCCCAGCCTCCCTGGATCTGCTGCCTTGGGTCTCTGCCCAGTTCCCCCTCCCACCCTTCATTAGGCTAGAGGTTGGTCCGTGACTGTGACAGCAGCTGCTGGTCCTCGCTGGCCTCCTCTCCAGCCCTGCCCACTGCCCCTGCCGCCCCCACCTTCTGCTCATGGGCCCATCCAGGGCAAGCAAGAGGCAAACCCAAGTCCCCTTGCTGCTTCACATGCCAGGCCCACGCCCAGCCCATCCTGGCCGCATTTGAAGACCTTTCTCAGGATTGGCAGTCTGGGCAGTGACCCTGCAGAGCCAGTTCCAGCCCTGACTCTATGCTGTTGACTCTGTGATCTTGGGCAGGGCCCTCTCTTCCCCGGGCCTCGGTCTCTCGGTCTGGGCCTCAGATGTGTTCATACCCTCTGCTCAGCCCCACCTGAGGTCAGGGCCTGTGCCAACTAGCGGGGCCACCACCAAGCACCAGGACACAGACCCCGCTGCGCCCCCCCACACACAATGGGCCTGTCACAGCGCCCCAACCCCACCGTTTGGGGCTCTGGCCCAGAAAGGAAGAATGCCTGGGAGGTAATGAGGCTACATGTTGGGAGCTGTTAACCTGACTCTGCACAGGTGACCCAGCATCAGGCCCAGCTCCTCATGTGCTGGCCATGTGCCCTTGGGCAGGTTATGAAGCAACTTGCCAGGTCTCCCCATTTTCTTGGGAAAACCATCAACCACTTAGACAGACATGGCCCTACCTCGCCCACTCATCATGGCCTATACAAGGCAGGAGCTGAGTGATGAGGGAACTGTCGGGGCTGCTGCTCTCTCAATGGCTGGGGGGAAGCTGGAGGGGCCATGACACCAGGCCCCTGGGTCAGTGAGACGCCCTTGCCACCTGGGCAAAAAGGGGTGGCGGCAGGGGGCCTGGCCAAGGTGGCAGCCATCAGAGGCAGGGACAGTCTAGTCTCCCTGCGCCTGCTCCAGTGCCCTGAGAGGGTGGGGCGCAGTGGTGTGTGTGTGTGTGTGTGTGTTTGCGTGTGTGCTCACATACATGCACATGTGAGTGTCTTCAGGGACTTGTGACAAACCCAGCTTCCTCACTAGGCAGGCTGCCAGGCTCACATCTGTCACAGCCCAGGCATGGACGGAGAATGAAGGAGCCCAGAAGCTTCCCCATCCCAAATCCTGGGGCCTCACGATTACAACGCCCACCCCCCGCTTCCTGCCATCTGTCCCAAGCGATGGAAATAGAGTAGGTGACAAGTGGGCGCTTACTGAGCCAGCCTGCACTACAGCAACCGCAGACAGGGCTAGGCAGCCCCGCTCTGAGCAGGCTGTGTGTGTCCCCAGCTGGCCCTGGGCCCTGGCCACCTGGCAGCCCTCCTGCAGGGAACAAGCACATGGAGCCATGATGTCTAAACCCGAGCTGCTCTTTTCAATGGACTGAGAGGCTTTCATACAGGATACCAAGTCACACGATGGCCCTGCGCCTCACACAGTAGCAGAGCCCTTACCAGGGAGCAGAAGGCTGAAGGGGTTATCCTTGCTCCACCTGGAGCCTCTGTGTATGTCGCCTCAGTTAGCCCTCCCCACAGTGCTGTGAGGGCACATCATCATCCCCACTTGACAGATGAGGACACTGAGGCTCAGGGTGGCCGAGTGCTTTGTCCAGGACTGAGGCAAGGTCCCGGAAACAAGTCCCTGTCGGGCTGACTCAAACCTGTCTCCATGGCACTCGACCATTTGAAGTCGTGTTAACCTGCCTGGAATCCACCCCTGCCTGGCCAAGTGCATTTTCTGAACCGGTGTCTGGTCATGCTGTGGCCACCGTTCACGCTGCTTTGTGTCCACTGAGTCTGTAAACATCTGGGAGATGCTAGTGTACCTTCTGCGTGTGCATTTACTCACGTGACATTATCTCCGGAGAAGGAGTCTGGGCATCGTACTCGGGCGCACTGGAACCCACATGGCGTCCCATGTGCACTGACCCTGGCAGGACGCTGTGCTCGCAGGCAGCCTCTGCCAAGCCCGCTCGAGCTTCTCTGGGGCTCTTGGGAACCAGAGTGAACTAGCTGCCCAGAGGCCTCACTTCGCATGCCCCTAATGGCCTGGCCAGCTTGGCCCCCCAAAATCGAAGCTGTGCCTGCTGAGCAGGGACCTGTGGGGGATGGGGCGCTGTGCAGTGGCTGTCTGGGTCCGCGCCTTGTCTAAAGCCACCTGGCCTCTCCCTGCCATGGGGTAAAGACTCGGATGTGGTACTCTTAGTGGACAGTCTGTGCCACATTCCATGGGACTGGAAGGCATGATGGGTTTTGCTTTCTAACTCTCTGAGGTGACGGATCTCACAGTCACTGAGGAGTCCCCTGGACCTCTCCATCACCACCCACAGCTACTGCAGATCCAAAATACCTGCCATAGACGTCTCCTCCTGGCACCCCACTGCCTGGGCCCAGCTCAGCCCCCTTTCTCTCTGTGTGCAGACAGCCTACCCTAGCCTTCTTTCACTCTCCACCAGGCTTTCTTTCTGAAGCCACTCTGTCTGACTCTGACTGGGACCTGGTGACAGAGAGGGGCTGGGGGCAGGGTGCACCCTGAAAGGAGAAGCCTGCCCCAAACCACCAGCCAGTGGCACTGAGAACCTCCAGCACAATGCTGGCCAATAGAAACATAATTAGAGCCCCAGGTGCATTTTAAATGCTCAGGTAGGCACGTTAAAGAGTGTTGTTTTTAAAAGTGAAATTGTTTTCAATAATATGTTTTATTTAACCCAATGTAAATGCTATCATTTCAATCCACATAAAAAATATTCATGCACTATTCTGCATTCTCGTAAGAAAGGATTTGAAATCTAGAGTGTGTTCGCACTGGCAGCACATCTCAAAGTAGCCATAACTCAAGGACTCAGTAGCACGTGGGACGAGTGGATGCTGTATGGGACAGCCCAGACCTGAGTACTCAGCTGGCTGAGTTAAGTGGGCCCCTCCGCCTCCAAGTTTCCTCGCTGTTTGGACTTCACTTTTACCGATTTTCGCCTGAACTGCCTTATCTGTGCTATTGTTTCTTGTTTTTTATTTTAATTAATGTTAATAGATTTACTTGAAAGGGACCTTAAAACATTATCATAAATGGGTAGCTGGTAGCAGTCACTGAAGTGGGGTCACCCAAGAAAAAATGAACCAGGGGCTCCACCTAGAAATAAGTGGTGAAGATTTACTCACGGGTCTTAGGGTTCACAAACCCGAAATGCAACTAGGCACTGCTGAGTGTTCTGAAGGAGAAAGAGAAGCTGGGGGATCTTACAGAAAAAGGTGCCTTCCTGAGAAGACTCAGGGCTGCATTCTCAGCCTCTGATTGGGTCCAGACAATAATCTTCCAGATGCTAGGCGGTCTGAATGATGGATACCGGGTGGTCTAGAACATTCTTTTCTAAGTGCTTCGTGGGGTGAGAAGAGGGTTAGCTATGTGATTTATATGTATGTCTCCAGGCGAAGCTGGAGAGTCAAACTTTAAGTTCCCAGGCTGCTTATAGCCAGAGCAGAGTCGAGTCATTTTCTGTGCCCTCATCTACTTGGTAATTTAGCAGTTGACTATTTTATCGGTTCACTCCTTCCTCCAAGGTAACCATAACAATGCCTCAAATACCAAGTGAGGACAGAGTAGTCCGGGGCTAGAGGGGAGCTAGGTCAGCTCCTACACCAGGCAGGGGCAGCTCCCTGGTCCCCAGGGACACGGCCCTACGCACTAAGGCCAGTGACCACCAGCCAAGCCCACCCGAAGTTGAGTGAATTAGGCTGACTCCTCCCTGACCTTGAGGTAGTGAGAGCGCCCAGTGCAATCAGGGGCTTGGTGAGAGGGTATAAGAACTGAGTACAGGACGTCTGCTTCCGTTGGGTGATTCGGAGGGGGAGTCTAAGAGACCCCAAGAGCTTGGCGTGAGCGTGGAATGAAGCAGCCACTCCAAACTCCTAACTTGGTGCTTGGCTCATAAGAGGTCTACCATATGGCACCCTTTCCGTACCTGCCCTGCTCCCCACAGGCCAGGAGACTTAGAAGGACACTGAGACCTGCCCCTGGCCCACTGGCACCTGGCTGGATAGGAGCTGCAAGTCCCAGAGCTCTGGGGTAAGAGTCAGGGCATGGCCTTGCCCTCCGGCAGCGTCTGCCCTTGAGGGAAACTTGTAGGCCTCAGAGGAGACTGCAGTCCCCAGGGCCAGCCTAGGGCCATGGCTGTGACTTGGCCCAGAGTGCCCCCACTGCCAGATGTGCCGCAGGGAACATGGTGTGACCTCAGGGCCCGGGTCTTCAGGCTCCATTACCCTGGCTATCCCCTGAGGCCCATGGAGGAAGGACAGCTCTGTTTGCTGTTACAGTGATGCTGGCTTCCAGCAGGAGCAAGAGGAGAGAAATTCTCAGGCGAATTATGGGGAGTTCAGGGGACTTGAACCTGGCCACTCGTGAATATTTATGAGGGCTTTGTGTGTGTTTGTATTTTTTATACTCTCGTGTTTACGAGAGTATTTCTTAATTGAAACTTTGCTGAGATAATTGTGGATACACGTGCAGTTTTAAAAAATACGCAGAGAGGTTCCGCCTATCCTTCCTGGCCCTGGTGCTGGTAGCACTGGCACTGGTAGTGGGATACTGACAGCGATGCAGTCCACCAATCTCATCTGGACCTCCTTGGTTTTCCATGCGCTCCTGTGTGCTGCCCTTGCATAGCCGCACCTCCCTCCCTCCCACCTCTCCCCTCTACAGATAACCGCTGGCTCAGTAATCTGTTCCATCTCTAAAATTTTGTCATTTCAAAATGTTGTACAAACAGAATTGTATGGTATGTGGCCTTTCAAGATTAGTTTATTTCATTCAGGATAATTTTCTGAAGGTTCATCCAGTTTGGGGAGCTGTCTGTGCACAGCTTCACCATCTCCTAATTTAATAGTCCCCAGCCTTTGTGGCACCAGGGACCGGTGCTCCTATGAGAATCTAACGCCTGGTGATCTGAGGTGGAGCTGAGGTGGTGATGCTAGTGCTGGGGAGCGGCTGTACATACAGATGAAGCTTCGCTGACTGGTCTGCTGCTCACCTCCTGCTGTGCAGCCCGGTTCCTAACAGGCCACAGACTCGTACAGCCCAAGGCCCGGTGTTGAGGACACCTGTTCTCATACTCTGTTCTTTTGCTGTTGGACTGTGTAAGAGCGCTGGGCACTTACTTGATGGGAGGAGCTGCTCACAAGCAGCCTGGGCCCAGCTCTCAGAGCTGGCATGGCGGGCACAGACAGAAAGTGCACCAGAAAACACATACTTTCTGGGTAGGATAAGTTCAAGCAGGTGCTGAGGTGGAGCATGGGGCAGGAGGATGAGAGGAGGCTGCCCAGGTCTGCCTGCAGTGGGGCTTTGCAGGGGACTAGGGCACTGGGGTTTTATTGGAAACGCACAGGGGTTCCTTGAGGTTCTCAGCTGGGGCTGGATGGGATTTAACTTGTTTTGAGGTCCTCTCCCTTACCCCAGCCCTCCTCCACACAGAAGTGAGACCTCATAGGCTGAAGGGTAAAGTGTCACTTCTCAGGGCCCCTCCCAATCAGGGGAGGGAGACAGTGTGGCAACCTACAGTCCCTACAGCCAGTCAGACCCTCTTCTAGACAAGACAACTGTCAAATATTCATGAAGATGATCCAGGAGTCTCTCCTCCTTTCTCCTCCTTGAGGTCTGATGGGCTCAGGCCTCAGGACTCTACCCCTTCTAGTGGTGGTATGGCCCTGCCAGCTCCGCCACCCTGGGCTCCTCCTCCAGTCACTGTAAGGACCCTGAACCAGTAGGCAGATCCTGGCCCTGAGCCCAGTGGGGCACCTGGCCCAGGGCTCCAGCCACCAGACCCTCCCCACCAGAAAGGACACACACTGGGCCTCCTTAGCCCAGCAGCACAGCAGGGCTTTGGAAAACAGTGACCCTGGTGTGGGTGGGGGGCTGGGAAGCCCACTCCAACATCCGAGGCGTCTCCAGGAGATGGTGAGCAGTGTGGCCTGGCCTGAAAGCCTTTTCCGGGACTTATTTCCTCATCTTTGAAACCTGGGTGGTGTTGCCACCTCTGGGGTTGTCATGAAGATGAGATGACCCTGAGACCCAGACTAGAAGGCAGAAAGGGTGCTCTCAGTCCTGTCCTGGGGGCCTCCCAGCCTTCCCAGGCGGACTGTACCCAGGACCACTGGCTAGGTTTCTCCCGTCCGCTCAGGTCTGGGCTGTAGGAGAAAATCCCCATGACCGGCTTTGGACTCTCCTAGGGCACCCTTGCCAGGCAGCACCAGCACTGTCCTGAGAGGGATGGGTCCTGCTCGAGGCTCTGAGGCCCACCTCAGTTTCTCCTTCTGATGTCTTCCAATGGACACAGGTGCAGAGCCCACAGCAAAGAATTCATGCAGTAATGAAGCACCAGCTGCCTGTCTCCCCTCTGTCCCCTGGCCTCCAGGATGAAATAAAGACTTTATCTGTCGAGGCCATTTCTCTCTTGAATAAGATCATTAATAATGGATAAAGTGCCTGACAGCCAGATGGGATCTGTGTGTGCAGTGCGCATGTGTGTGCGTGTGTGTGTAGGGGTCTCCCTCAGCATCCCCGGCCCCCAGGACCCTGTCCATCTCTGCTCGCCCCCTCTTTCCACCCTATTGGGGTGATGAGTACTCAGCTTTGCTGCAGCTCTGGGCACCCCTGATCCCTACCCCCGCCTTATTGCTGGGGTAAGCCTTGGAGGAAAGGAGGAATGTGGGGGGTGTTACCGAGGAGATGTGTGTTAGGAGGTAGCCTGGGGGGGTTGACTATGAGGGGACCTGGAAGGGGGCAGCAGGCTGGGGGACTACCCCAAAAGTCAGGATAAGGGGTGTGGCCATATCCTATCCAGGTGGCCACTTCACCCAAAACTTACCAGGAGGCCGAGTGCCCTGCCCCAAGTGCATACAGGCCTCCTAAGGGGTCTCTTACAGGGTGATCAGACCAGCTTCCCCTTACCCGGGCATTTGCACAGTTTAAGGACTTTTGTAGGGTGTTTCTTACTTTCTGGGTTCGGGAAAGTGCCTGTTAAGAGCACGATGAGAGTAGTCTCGCTGGCCAGACAATGCTTTCCTGTTCCCTGTGCAGCCAGGGACGGGGCATATGGCCTGAGATGGGACAACAGTCTCTCCACTCTGAGCTTGAACCTGGAGCTCATGACTGAGACAGCCCCAACCCCAGACTCTAGGATCCAGGGACAGCAGAGCCAGGAAGCCAGTGGAGTCCCAGGCCGGGGGCCCCTGGGATGGCAGCACCAGGAGCAGGGCCAAGTGCTCCCCCGCAGCCCAGGTGCCCTCAGCCTCTTCCGTGGGGGGCCGTGGCAGAGGGCCTGGCTATCCAGTCTGCTCCTTGCTCTAATCCGTCTACTGACTGTCTGTCCTCCCTGGGCAGGGGCTGGGGGGCAGGTGCTGTGACTGGCCCAGGCTGCCCGCTGCTCATTCCTTTCTGGCTAAGATCAGCCTGTTTCAGTGTCTGCTCCCTGCTACCTGGGAACCTGACCGAGGCCGGCTCGCGTTTGCGGCTCTGCCTCCACAGAAGCCACTGGTTATACAGCTGTCTGTGTTTTGCTTTTGACAACCCAACGTTCACCAGGATTGTGCAAATGTAGCGAGCCAACCCTAGAAGAATATCGCAAGCCCCCCACCCCAGTGGCCATCGTCCTGGCTCACCAACCCACCCACCCAGGGACGCTACTGCCTCCCACAACTGGCACTCAGACCATGTCATGGGTAGAATGAGCCTGGGGGGCTGCTTGTAGCAGTGACTCTGTTGGCCAGGCCACACCTATGGCATAGCTGTCCCCAGAAGGAGAGCAGGGTGCAAGGCCAAAAATTAGACTCTACGGATATCCCAAGGGGCCACTGTGGCTACTGCAGATGGCCACACACAACTGTCCCTGGGCCCCATCCTAGAAGGGCTACCGTGCCACCAGTGTGGGCACTGAGGACAATGAGTGCTTTAGAAGACAGGATGGGGGGCTCAAAATAATAGAAATACAAATCTTGCTGCTCGGGACCTCTGCCATGACTCCACATCCAGCATCCCTGAATACTCCCCATGTCCCGCCTCCAAGGTCCTTCCGGTAAGTGTGTGTGCTCTTCACTGGGGTCGCTGCATAGCTCGGGACACCAGGCACCCTTGGTGGCTTTTCTGGGGAGGCTGGGGGTCTTTCATGCTGTCCCGCCTCAGGTGGAAAAAAAATGGAGGGCTCGGGGGTGACACAAAGAAGCCCAGCTATGCTGTGTGACCCTATGTGAATCCACTGCCTTCTCTGGGCTTCAGTCAGCACAGGCAATATGCCCTCCAAGGGACCGTCCAACTCTGACAACCAGGCCCATGCCAGGACCTCACATCCCTCCTTCCAGGGGCCCTACTGTGTGCCAGGCCAGGTGCCAAGTGAGGAACCCAGGCCCTGCCCCCAACCAGGGGTTCCACTGTACAGTCCGTGCTGTTGTGAGCTATGGACACCAACACAGACTTAGAGAGGCTTCGTGGGGAGGTGACTTGTAGCTGGGTTGTAAAGAGCATGGCAGTGCACCCGGCCGAGCAGGATATGCTTTCTGCAGACACGCGGACGAGAGTGCTGTGTTCACAGGGCAAGTGGTGTGGCTGGATGGGAGTTGGGGGAGGGAGCATTGGGTGGCCTTGACTGTCATTCTCCACCCCCTTCTCTGTCTTGGGGCAAAGGGGCTATTTTCCTAGTGGCCACTGTCTGTGTGTGCAAGGTGGCCCTTGCTGTGCAGACCAAGTGAAGAGAGAGTTGGGCTGGTGAGACACTGGGCAGGAGATGATCTGAAGGTCTCTGGAATTCTCCAACCAGGACCGGGGCCCCTGGAAGGCAAGGACCTGGACAGAGTTAAGGATGGCCTTACCCGGGAAGTCAAGCTGGTGAGGACGAAGACGATTTAGATGGAGGTCCTCTCTGACAGCAAAGGCTCAGGGTCTCTCTGCCTCTTCCTGCTGCAGGAGGCGATGCAGATGTCAGATGGCAGCCTCCTGGGGGACCCCAGGCTCACACCGCTAAGCAAGAAACCCAGTATCAAGTGGCAGAGGCCTCGGCTCACCCGCCAGGCCTTGATGCGCTGCTGCCTGGTCAAGTGGATTCTTTCCAGCACTGCCCCGCAGGGCTCAGGTAGGCGCGGGGTGGGCGGGCCGGGGGTGGGGAGCCTGTTCTAAGCTCTGTCCGAATCCCGGGCTCAGAGACCACCCTGGGACCATTGCCCAGGTCACGCCTCTGTCAGGGGATGTGTTTTCTTTCATCCACACAGGGCACTGAGCTCAGAGCAGGGCCCTCAAAGGGTAGGGACAGAGGGCTGGGACCTTGCTAGGGACTCTACCTAGGGTCGCTGGGAGGATAGAGCCTGGCTACGGAGGCTGACAGGCCGGGCTTGCTGCACCTACCTCTCCTGCTGGGCACACGGGGGCCGGACCTTACCTCGTCCAAGTCCTCTGAGAAAGGGGCTGGCTCCCACCTGCGGGGCACCTGTGAGAAGGGCGACAAAGTGTGCCGGGCTCTGGGGAGGGGAGCCAGTGCACCCAGGGCTGGAGCCGGCTTTTGGCGCAGCCTGCATTCCGGGCATCTGTGATGCACTGACCGAAGTGGCTGCCTGGCACTGGCTGTCAGCGGAATTCAGTGTTCGCCGTGTGTGACATGGCAGGAGGTGCAGAGGTGACCCGGTTCAGCCCCCGTACTCTCACACACGTGAACACACCATGCACACCTGTGCATCTACCACACGTGTGTGCACGCCCATTCCTGTGCACGTGTGGGCACACACATTCAAATGCATGTGACTCACAGTCATCCATGCCACATGCAGGCACACAAACAAGTATGTATGAGACTGTCTCTCTGATTCTAAGGGGCAGGTGCAGACGGGGCCCTGACAGCTGTCTTGCCTGTTGTCTCAGACACTCTCCGTGTGCTGTCCAGGAGGCCTCAGTGCCCTGGACTAGAGAGTGGGCACAGTTGTGGCCCCAGCCCCCCAGGAGTGATGGGGTAGGCAAGGAGGGGATCGGGCACAGAGGCTAGCAGCACCTCTAGCCTATGCATAAGGGGCAGGAGCTGCCAGCCAGGCCCCGTCCTTCACTCCAGCACCGCCTCTGTTTTCCCAGAGTCTCAGCCTATACATCAGCCCTGCTGCCATTTGTTCTCAGCCTTCCCCACAGAGGCCTCCACGGAAGAAGCACTGGTGCATAAGAACACATGTGGGGTCTGTGTGCACCCCCACTTCTCAGGAAGGGGGTCTTGCATGGAGCAGAAACATAAAGTCAGTGCAAGTTCACACTGACGTTGTACAGCAGGACAAGTGGGTTCCCAGCAGAGCCCAGTGAGTGCAGCAGGGAGCGGGCTGCTCTGGCCACACGGCTGCATGCTCTGAAATTCCCCACTGGCCACCCAGGTGTCCTCCTGAAGACCCTCCAGCCCTTCTGCCTGGCTGGCATCTCTGCCCCACCCCCACATCCCCTACCCACTCCATGCAGTACCCCAATGCACCCCACGCCAGGCCTCCTGCTGGGCCTGGCTCATTTGGGGTGAGGCTGGGTGCGGCGTGCCACCCTCTTGCTGGGGCTTTTTGCACACCTGAGTGTGGGTGGACACAGAGAAAGGTGAGCTGGGGTCACAAAGAGAGGGGCCAAGGGGACCATGTGGCCTGCCTTCAGCTCAGGGCAGGCTCCTAGAAAGCAGGGCCCTTCACACTCAGCTCCTACTGAGCTGTCAGCATGTGTCTGCTGAGCATCTGGTCACTAATCACAATAGCTGTGGGGACAGGAGAAGGAGAGCAGGCCCAGGATGCCATCCATGGCTCCAGCCAGCCCTAGGGTAGGTGTGTTTACAGGCAGCACACCAGGCACCCACAGGAAAACTGGGTCCTATTTAGTTGTGTGGGGCAAGCTATGCAGATCACCCTGTTTCACCAGGGGTGGGTGGCAGCCACATGACTCAGCAGGTCACCCGGCATCAGGGGCCAGGCAGCCCTGACCAAGAGTTTCTGTTCCCTTACTTCCAGTCCTGACATGTGTCCCCATATCTTTTCTCTCAGGGAGCTAAAGGAGGTGAGAGCCTCTGGGGTGGTGTGGGCATCAGCCACGCTGACAGGCTGAGTACTCCTTGTGTCCTCTATCTAACACATCCTGTGTGTGTCCCTCTGGGATAGCACTGTGGGTCACACGGAAGGCTGTGTGTCAGTGAGGCGTCCCCACTCTACCAGGAGCTTCTGCAGGCTCTGGGTATAGGGAGGGAACAATGAGTGCCATTCAGTGCAGTTCTGTCACGCCCAGCTGATGGCCTCAGCAGCTGCCGCCTGCGGAAGGTGGCTGGTGGCCGAGACACTGCGCCCTTGCCATCAGGGGTTTTTCCATTTGTGAAGTGGGTCAGAGGGACAGATTTCTGGGATGGCCGGAGCCAGAACCAAGGTCCAAGCCCAGGAAACTGCACAGTGTCCAAGCTCAGATCACCTCAACCAAGGGTGGCTGGAACTCAGGGGTCAGAGTCCTGAAGGCCAGGGCGAGACCAGCTGCTGCTGTGCCCTGGTGTCACTCCCAGGCTGTGATGGCCCCAAAATGGAGTTGGGAGCTGGTCAGCTGTGGTGGCCACTCGAATGGTTGTGCACAGGAAAAGGAGAGCACAGGACAGGCGGTGCGTCCCCACCCCACCCATCCTCAGCAGAGAAGGGTGCCCTCCCCAAGATTTAGGGCCCATCCTCAGTGACCCAGAGGTGACCCCCTTTGGGGAAGCATTCTTCTTTGAATCTAAAACCTCTAATCTGGAGGCCACTGCCACCACCATTTCCTTTGGTTCCTGGACCCGTTATTTGGCAGCATCAGCATCCGATGGGACAGCACCTGGATCTCACAGCAGGGGCTGAAACCAGCAGGCAGGAGGCACTCCCACCACTCTGTGTGGCCGGCGGTTGCTGGCACCAGACAGGAGGAGGCCAAGGGGCTTGTAAGCACTGACCTTGGGCCACATGTGCCTGCTGTAAAATGAGCCACTTGGTGGTTCATTGGTTGACGTTGATGTATGGACACTGAAGGTTGGTGGCACTGGCAGAAGCAGGGCAGGCAGGCAGGAAGGTCCACATGCAGAGTGAGTGTCAAACCCAGAGAGGACAAATGGTGGTTCCTGCCAGGAGGGAAGGGATACAGTGTAGCTGACCTGCCACCTGCTGGCTGGCTGGTCACTGGGCAACAGCTGCGGCCAGGAACCCGTAGGAGCCTGCGTCTACCACGCAGCCAAGGCACAGGCTGACTGACGTGGGCGGACAGGCCGTCCCTTCCCCTCAGGCCTTGGTGCCCTGGGAGAGCATCACAAAGGGCTCTGACGTCCCCACACTTCCTGGTGGCCACACTGCCAGCCTCGTTTTCTCTGCTGCCCTGAGCCATGAATGGATGGTTGGCACCTGCCAGGGACAATGGGAATTTGCTGGCCAGGCTGCCTTTCCTCTCCTGCCAGACGTCTCCAGTGTCCTGCCTGCCAGGAAGGCATCTCTTTTCTACATCCATCCTGAGTGGACCGCCTGTCAGCGTGGCGGGGTGCCGAAGCTCTGTCTGCAAATTACATGTAAATGCTTTTCCTCCTCAGAGGTCTTAAGGGCTCCCCAGGGCACATAGGCTGGGCCCAGGGGAAGGTGGCAATGGGGCTGTTCCCATGGGGGGCTGAGCTCCTCTCTGATACACCTGAGTCCTCCAGGAGCCCCACCCTGAGCCCACACAGACACCTGTGCGTGATGATGGGGCGTTGCCTTTAGAGCTGGGGGAGAAGCCGATACTAGTTCCTCATGGGCACCATAGGTCTCAGGGTCGCCTGCTGTCCCACAGTCAGGCGTTTCCTCTCCATGAGAACCCAGTATGGACACCTTTGCCAAAGAAAGCCTGGCTTTGCTCATAACCCAAGGCAACTGTGCGGTGCTGTGCCAGGGTCTGTCACAGGCCCTGCAGGCCACCCTAACTCGCCTTAGGCACGCGTTGGCTGCTGAGTGTGCTCGGTGACCAGGACCCAAGGCCGCAACCTTTGCTGGCACTCAGGAACCAGCCTGGAGCAGCCTGCTTACCTGGTGTGTAGGAGGGTCCATCAGGCCTGCGTCGACTTGGGTATATGAGAATCACAACGTAACGGTGGCTTCGCGTAGACAAAAGCCCGCGTCTCCCAGAAGAGCACCCTGGGCCAGAGAAGCAGACACCAGCTGAGCAGCATAGGAAGGCTGGAGACAAGGTCTTGGTGTTTTGCCCTTTCTCCACAGTTGCAAGGTAGATGCTTTGTCTCCAGCCACCGTCAGGGCTTGTTCCAGGCAGGAGAAAGGAGAAGCCAGGTGAAAGGAGGAAGTGGTGGGGCCTGCATCCTGCATCAGGAAAGCAAGTGTCTCACAGAACTCCCTGGAAGATTTCTGCCGACAGCCAGAACTGAGCCACCTTGACTGCAAGGAAGGCCGGGGAACGGCCATTTTATAAGCTGGGCGCATTTGCACCTCCAACAAAATCTGAATTCTGTGGACAAAAAAGCAGAGAAAAATGAATGCTGGAATGACTTTCTCTGCCACCTGTGCCCCGTGGGGTTTTGGTGGTGAAATGCACTGCTGCCCAAAAGACCTTAGCATGCCGCTTGCACACACTAGGTGCTCAGTAAATGTGGGGGTGCTCAACCGTTCCTGCTCCAGCCACACACTTGGTTTTCCCGCATCCTCCTCATCAGAGGACCCTCCTCCCGTCTCTTCGTTGTCTGCTCTGTAGAAGTACCAGTGGGCTGGGAGATGAGGTTAGTGAGCAAAAGCCAGGCCCCACCCATCCCCCAGGCCTGCCTGGGGCCTCTGGCCCCTAGGCCCCCTTGGTGAGGGCAGGGTTAAGCAGGGCCACTCCCTTTCTGGCTGTGGAGAAGCCCTGGGGCCTGGATGAGGCCCCTTTGCAGTGAGATGACGCTCTCGAAAATCACACTGGTGGCACCTTCTCATTGGTGTTGGGAACTGGGGGCAAGGCCCAACCCTTCCCAGCACAGGAGGCAGCACAGACCCTTCTGCCTCCAGAAGACTGAGCTTTGGGTCTGAGGGGCCAGGCAGCAGGTGAAGGGCTGGTCTTGCCCTGCTTCAGGAGGCTGACCCCTGGCAGAAGGGCTGGGAAAGGCCCAGCGAGCAGGAGGTGGAAACAGAGAACAGAGGAGGGGAAGAAAGCCAGAGCTGTGGAGACACCGAGGAACAGGCTCACAGGAGAGACAGAGGGGCCGACTAGAAGTGGGGGAGAGAGAAGTTCTAGAAGAAAGGTTCTGAGTGTCCAGCTGGGAGAGGCAGGCAGAGGAGGCTCAGAGGAGGTGGAGTGGTATAGCAAGAGCAAAAGCAGGACAGGGGAGCCCCAGGGACTGAGCCAGGCCCAGGGATGGTGGGCCATGGCAAGGCCCCTGGCCTGGCCCAGGGTGCGGCACCGAAGCTGCACGAGTGCCAGCATGGCTGCAAGAAGCTCCTGGGTGACATCATCAGCTTCTTCTTCCGCTTCATCTCTGGGAACCTGGCTCGAGGTGAGGATGTTCCACGGGGCTGGGGAGGGGGCAGGAAGGGGCAGCTGGGTCAGAGCCACTCCCACCTGCCCTATGACCCACTCACGGGCTGTGAGTGCCAAGCCAGGTCTCCCTGACTCATGGGCCCAAGAAGGGAAGGCAGGGGCCAGGGGCTTCCTTCTCCAGGGCCACAGACTCTGGCCCAGCATAGCTGGTGGGGAGGGGGGAGCTCCTTGTGCATGCTGACCCTATTGCCCCAAACCTCTCCCCTCCTCCCTCCCTGGGGATCTGTCTCCCTCCATCAAAGACAGGCGTGACATCTGCAGTGAGAATTTAAAAAAATGAGCAAAGGCATTGCGTGCTCAGTCAGTGAAAGCCATTGTCCAGAATCTATGAAAACCAGCCAACTGGGGGCAAGGAGGGGTGGTGTTCTGGAAGGGACACGGGGTGGGACTCTGCAGCACATGCTCTCGGGGTCAGGCCAGGAAGAGCCCAGTGCCTGAGGGACTCCACAGCAGGCCAGGCCCACTTCATGAGGCCTCCTCCACCCCTCACCTGGGCAGGTGCTCAAGGGCCAAGCAGCTCCAGGATTGAGGTGAGGCCATGGGGCCCAGGAGGCAGGCACAGAGAAAGAGCTCCTGCCCATGGGGACCCCAGTTTCTGTAGCAATATTCCCAGAAGGATGGTGTCAGGAGCTTCAGACTGAAAGGAGAAATCCCAGTAGCTTCCAGGCCCTTCTGTTCTGTTATTGGAGGGACAAGAAGGGAAGATGCTAAGGAAATCTCTTGATTCCCTGGGGAGATATCAAAGAAACCCCAACACAGAAAGGTGAGTTGGTGTAGACACCTGACATGTCGGCTTTTGAGCCCAGGCTAAAAGCCACTTACACTGTCCAGAAATGCTCATAGATGCAGAGAGACAATTGCCAAGGCCACCAAGCAGGGCTGAGCTGGGAAAGCTTGTATTCCCTCGCCGGTGGTGGGGACTTGTCCCCATTCTGCTCCCTGCCCTCTCCTGAGGGCCTAGCACAGAGCCTGGTACACTCAATACTTGTCAGACTAATGAATAAATTGAATATGTAACTGTCTCAAAATCTGAAATACTCAGAAGCAGTAACAAATCTCTAGGAATAGGAAGGCAGTGTTCTGACATAATGAAGTTTGGCTGAGGGAGAGCAGATGGAGGTGTGAGTCAGAAGTAGGGTGCAACCTCAGGGTCTCTGCTAGGGACTCAGGCAGCAGGGAAAGGGGCCCAGGGTCACCGGGGGAGAGGGGTCAGTGACAGCAACTTATTGAAATGTCAGTGATAAGAGCCTTCACTTCCATTAGCCTCAAGCCCCTTTCTCAAACATTTCTACCTGCTTTCAGGCTCGGGGGTGCTCTCTTCTGCCTCCTCTATGTATCTCTCTGTCTCCGTCTGTCTAGAAAGGGGGAGATGCTGCAGGTCTGTGTCACCTCAGGGTGCAATCTGCCTCCCTGGGCCTCAAGTCCCTTGCCTGACAAAAACACACGCAGGCTTACGGGTACACTTCTGAGCTCCTTCTAGCTCTGGGGGATGCTGGCTCTGGGATCAAGGCATGCTGGGAAGGTAGGAGCCACCTGGGAGCAGGAACCCCTCAGTGTGAACCCCGAGATGGGCTGAGAACGGTGTGGGTGGCTGCTGAAAACAAATGCTCATTTGGCATCAAGGCAGGAAAACACCAGAGCAAGTGTGACTCTGTCATGTGTGACCCTTCCAGCCCACCATGCAGGATTTCTCTTCCTGCCCTGTGGGTAACATCTGTGCAGAGTCCATGGTCATCTTTCATGTCAGCGAGTGCTCAGAGACTCCATTTCGGCCCAAAATCAGCACTCCAGACCCTCACTTACCAAAGGTCCCTTCCCTGTGGCTATCCCAGGCATATGGCTGGACAAGTGACACAGAGTATGGGCAGAGTCCTGGGTGTCTCCACTCCTGCTTTGCTCGGCTCCCCACTTGATTTCGGGGCCAAGCCAGTGCCACCTCCTGTTGGTGCACTTGGTGGCCCTTGGCCTCATCCTCTAACATGGTGACTGCCCCTGGCTAGGCAGGAGGAAGGTGGCACCTCAAAGGAGGACTCCCCAGCTTTCCTCCACAGGGTCTCTGCACAGAGGCACCCTCTACCTCCATCATTGTCACTGGGGGTGTCCGGGTCTCTCCCTCACCCAACGATTATCATCCTGACCTCCAGCTGTGGATCAGACCCACCTGGCTCTGCAGCCCCCAATGCTGGGAACACGTGCCCAGATCCCCTAAGGCTTCAGACTGAGGTGGCAGAGACCCAAGGTTACAGACAAGTTGGGCACAGATGGCTTGAGTTGTGGAAGCATCATTCTCGATGTGTTAAAAATATCATTCTCCCACAAATAGACAGTGAGTTTGTGTCAGGTTCTATTAAAGTCCTTAATGAGGAAACCAGCAGAATGACAAAGCCGATTCGAAAGAGAAAGACTCACAGGGAGTTTTAGAGAGTACAGAGACCTGGGTGCTCAGCGACAGGTGACACTTAGGAAGATCCAGGACAGAGCGACCATTCCCCGTGGGGCGTTGGTCTCTGCCAGAGAGGAGGTCATCACTTCTTATCAGGGTGGCAGGCTTGGCCCTCATCAGTGGCAGAGCTTGGTTCTGCTCCCATGGAGACTCGGATGCTCCGGGCAGGCCTTAGTGAGTCAGCGTCCCGGCAGGACCTGAAAGATCGCACCGTGTCCTTTGGACTTTAGTTCCACAATTTGAAAATGGTTTTAAAGAATCTCATCTCTGCCACGCACGCACAGCTACCAAAAGGTCCAGAGTTCATTTGAGCCAACGCAGACGCGGACGGGGCAGAGTGGAACCGACGGTGGTCGGGAGGCTGCGGTGACAGGAGCTGGGAAGAGATCTTTATGGAGAAGATGCGAGAGCAAGGCTCGGTTGGCTGGAGCTGGAGCGACTGGGAAAGCCTCGCTGGCCGTGTCTGATGGGCTGTCCAGAAGTTTCATTTTTGCAGATTTGAGCACACCAGCTGGCCTAGGTGTGGTTTGCTCCGTCGGCTACCAAACGCTAGCGTCTCCCCAGGGCAATGGCCTCCTTGTTCAAACGCTTTAATATCCCCGCATGAGACGATTTGCTTCTACCCTCTCTGAGCCTGTTTCCTCATCCATTGAATGGGTTTAATGCGGTGGTTTGGAGGAGTCTGTCAGAATCACCGAAAAGGACTAAGCACGTGCTATCCCTTACGGTTTCAGTGGCAAGGCTGGTGGCAACGGGGACCTGTTATGTGGCTCTGAGCTGGGGCTTCCTCCTTTCTGGGCCTCAGTGTCCCTATCTGTGAAATTAAGGCTGGAGAGGGCGATTTTAAAGGTCAAGGACCAACTCCGGTCCTGTGGATTTTATCCCCTCTGTCCCTTTCACCAGGCAAAGGGGCCTGGGGACTTGGGGTGCATTGGTGGCTCCTGGACTCCAGATGGGGCCTGCTTTTCAAGCTGATTCCACTCCTGCCTGTCCCCTGCTTCTCCTCAGATGCTCTTCCTGAGTCCTGGGATACTTGCCCTTCCATATTCAGAATGCTCCCCAGAGCCTCGCTAACAGGATGACAGAGCAATGTTCACCAACAGCCAACACTAGCACCTTGACTCCTGCCTGAGCTTTTGTGGGGAGGCTGGGCTTCTCCAGACAGATATAATGAGCCGCTGCAGGCCCACCCCTCTGGTGGCCTCCTCCCACACAGCCTCCCCACTGCCTGCCCCCAAGTGGCCAGCTCAGAATGGGTAGGAGAGGGGTGACGGGATGCAATGAGTGGGTCAGTGGGAAGGCTCGCTGGACAATGACTGGAAAGGTGGGCAGGCGGAGCTCCCAGAGGGGTGTTTGGCAGCCACCTGCTCAGACAAGGGCCTTGTGTGTGTGTGCACGTGTGTGTGCATGCATGTGTATACACGTGTGTGTTTGTGCACACGTGTTGTGTGGTGTTCCTGCTCCTGTGGGGCCCAGGCTCTGCCCTCTAAGATGGATGGAAATTGGGTTATTGGAGCATTGGGGAGGGAAAACAGAAATAGCTTCCGGGCGCTCTGGATGGGGGGAAACGTCTTTGAGCCACTCTTGGGGCTGCTCAGGGAAAGGCAGAACCTCGGTGGCTGAGTGACTAGGGCTCCAGGGCTGATGAGCAGAGGCTGGAGAGCCTGGTGCCACTGGCCTGGCCCGCCCCTCCTGCCACCTCCCTTGGCCTGCCGTGGGCATGCCACATCTTCCCACCAGGGGGCAGCAGGGCCGTGACGTCTACCTCAGGGATCCACCAGCCCGCATTTCCCGGCACCAGCCTTCCCTCTACCGCCCAGTTCCACCCCTTCACCTGCTTAGGGTTTAGGGACACAGGCATCTGGCGTTCCCAGGCTGCCACTTCTCGTCCATGGCACGACCTGGCATCCCTGAGCTAAGTCCAGGACAGGCTGGGATCCTCTCCCCAGCAGGCTTCCCATCCCCTACACCGCCCAAGAAGTCAGCGGCTCAGTGTGCCCTGGGGTGGCACTGGCTCCAGAGGCCTCAGGAGGGCGGAGTGAATCCCAGGGTGTGACACAGGAAGGCCCCCTTTAGCTGTCCCCCTCAGGTGTGGTTGAGGGAACAGATGCAGGTTGTGCCTGGCCTGGGGTGAATGTTTAGTGAGCTGATACGAATGTTCCCCGTGACAGGCAGACCAGGTTGTTACTGCAGTTCATAGGTGGGCAGGATCTCCGAGGTGAACTGGGCAGGACACAGAGGACTGACTCAGTGAAAGAGAAATGCCCCCTCCCAGTGGTCCAGGTTGCCTCCTCTAAGAAATAACGCTGGAGCATTGTTAGGTTGACTTGTTTGCTTTTAGTGCCCTTGCACTGCAAGATAAAAGACGACACTTTTATGGCATCTTCCAAATCTGGGGGACAATAGGAAGGCCCTCTAAAAGCCTGGGGACCATAGTCACAGACCCCTGCCCAGCTGAGGCTGATCTGGAAGGTTGAAAGGAGGAAGTGATAGGAGTGAGAGGGAGAGGCCAGGGACAGATGGGAGGGCAAGCGTCCTGGCTGGGCCCCAGGGAGGACATTCTCCCTCACCGCCCTTCAGAGCAATTGTGGCTATGCTGGTGCAGTCCATGAGCCTGGGCTCCCCATCTGGTGGCCAAGAGCTGTCCCTCTCAAAGAAGGGCAAGGCTGAGGATTGGGCCTGAGCAGTGACCAGAATCTGGGGACTGGGGTGGGGAGTGGCTGAGGCTGCACTGGCCCTGGGACAGGGAAGAACCAAGAGAAGGTGAGTGAATAAATGAGAGGGTGGGTCAGGGGTAGTGAGTGAAAGGCAGAGAGGGGCAACCAAGGAAGCAGTCATTTGGGAGTGTTGAACCAGCATAGTCCCACAGCAGAAGCCTTGTTTTTCTCCTCACCTGCAGCTCCTGCCTAGGCCTCTCCCTGGAAGCATCCCCACCCAGCAAGCAGCGAGAGGAGCTCAGCAATCCCTCTCTTGCCCCAAACCCTTGGTAGGATCCCCTGAAGGTCTAATAAATCCCCAGCCCCTGCCTGGTCCTCCTCCGCAGGATGGTAGTGCAAGGTCCTCTCTGCCCAGAGCCCCTGCAGGCTGGTCTTTCCCCATCCTCAGGCCACAGTTCAAATGTTACCTCCTAAGAGAACTTCTGTCCTATGATCACAAAGCTGGCATATACCAGAAGCACCTGACAAAGGCTCTTCTCCCTTCTGGGTGTCCACGTCACCTGTGCTCACTAGCCCTGGAGATTCCGCATGGAGGTCTTAGGGGGCTGCTCAGTTGGTCCAGTTCTAGGGACCCGGAGAGTCTGACCCCTGCTGCCTGCACATCATAATAATCACACCCACTTTGGCTTTGGCCATGAAGTGCCAGCATTCAGCCTTGCCACCCAGGGCCATCATCCCCATTGCATGTAGGGATCCAAGTTCAATGGCTCTGAGGTGACATGCAGGATCGCTGCTTGCTTGTCACAGAGACACTCATGCATATGCGCCCATGCACACATAAGCAGGGTCACTGTTTCACTCACAGTTTGTGAGGCTTCTGAGCACATATAGGGCCAGAGCAGGGGGCCATCCGAGGGGAGGCCCTAGGGTGGGTGGAGCAGATTTGGGGTTTGGGGAGCAGAGGCAACAGTCTGGGTGCAGTTCATCCTCGCCCCCATCTTCCTTGGACCTGGGGAAATGGACCAAATACAATGGCAGGCTCACCCATCCCCCAGCCCTGCAGCCTTCCTCTTGGACCTGCTGAGTTCTCACAGCATAAATAGAGAAAGTGAGGCCTGGAAAGAGAACGAGAGCTGTGCAAGGTGCTGGTCTGTGAACTCCCAGGACAGTGCTCTTTCCTCTGCTCCCCAAAGCTGCCTCAGGCTCAGTTGACAGAGAGACTGAGGCCTCCAGCTAGCACTTGGAGGAGGGCGCTGGGTGCCTGGTGGGCAGCTGAGCTATTTGCAAGCCCGCATCTCACAAGGAGTATCTGTGGGGAAGCTGGAAGCCACCACGTGCTGGCTTCGCTGTCTGTGTGTACACTTGTGTTTGCATAATGGATGCATGTGTAAGCGTGTGTGTGCATGTGTGTGTGCACACCCTATAGTCTGCATGTCTTCTGTGGTCCGTGTGGCCTTCCAGACTGCCACACTGTAGCAGTGAAGGGAGGTGAAGGGGGAGACCAGGTGCTGTTCTTGTAGCAATACCCTCGTCCACACCAGCCTAGCCAACTGACCATTGCTCAGCCCCCTCATAGCTGGGAGCTCAGTGGGGAGGGCTGCTGAGCAGTACAGGACCTGGCAAAGGAATAAACAAGCTGGATGCCTTTTTGGCTGTGGCCTCTACCAACCCTCAGAAGTGCCCTTAGGCATGTAGGCTGGTGGCAAGTGCGTGCCCCTCTTAGTAGTCCATGGAAGGAAGAGAGGCTGCCACGAAGGACCAGGAGGAGAGGGCAGAGATTGGATGGGCATCTAAGTGTAACCCAGGGCTTCTAAGCAAAGGTGGGATGGGGCCTGATCTGTAGTCCTAGTTCTACCACTTACCTGCTCTGTGACCTTGGGTGAGTCTCTCTACCTCTCTGAGGCTCCCTTTCCTCATCGTAAAACAGGGAGTGGCAGTTGAAGAACGTCCCTCTCTGGGCCACCGCGAGAATTAAATACTTCACAGCCCTAGGCCCGGGCATGCCCAGTAACCAGCAAGTGTCAGTCAGTGTTCTAGGCCCAAGGCTGGGTCTCAGAGCACCCACGCCAGCCACCTCGGACTGATGGAGCTCCTCTTGAGAGCAAGCCCATCTGAGGCTCAGGCTGGGTCTGTCTGTGTCCTACCTAGCCGATGTCAGGAGTAAGACCAGAACCCCAGGCATCTGCCCCAGGTGGGCCACTCCCCGCACCAGGCCCAGGCTAATAGTACCCACGTTTGCTGCATGCAGACCACCTGGGTGCCACGTTGGGTGTGCTCTGTCACTCGCCCACTTTACAGATGAGTCCTGAAGTCCAGGGAGGTTGAGAAGCTGGCCTGGGCAACCAAGCTAGGAGTGCCCCGTGGCATCTGACTGCATAGGGGCCCTCATACTTAGTGCAGTCCTGGCTGCCGGTGGCGTCACAGCAGGGGACTGAGGCTGCACCCCTCTGGGCAGCCTAATGGGGTTTGTTGGGCCTCCCCGTTGAGTACTTCCTGGCGCATGCATCACGTAAGCGAGCAGATGTTTGCAGCCATTACGGCAATTGATCACTTCGATCCTGTGTTCCGTGGCTGGGTGAGCCCTGCTTACTCATGCTTTCTTAAAGCAGCCTCTGCTCCCATGACTTTAATAATTCAGCTCCTAATTGTCTCCAAAAGCAAACCTGAAAGTGCCAGCTCAGGGCTGGCACTGTGGGGCAGGGGCTCACCCACTTCTGCGGGAGACCCAGGTCTCCCTGTCCACCTGTGACCACTTCCTGGAGGGGCATGATCTGGTGTGTGTGTGTGGGGGGGGGTTCTGGTGTCACCCACAGCAGCAGGAGGGGGCTGGAGCAACTGAATTGCAGGGCTGAGGGAGGAAGGGGCAGGCGAGTGGTAAGGCCAGGGAGCCCTGTAGAGCTGAAGAGTGGGAGGGAAAGGTAAGGACATTGGGTATCTTAAGGTGACAGGGGAGGCCATCCTAATTGAGTCCCCAGGCAGGCCACAGGCCAGAAATTGCTCCTGCTGTGGGCTGCAGGGTGAATCATAGGTGTTCATCTCCTGGTGCCAGGTGTCCTGGCTGATGATGCTCCCTCACGCCCTCTGGGGACCATCTTTGAATGAAGTTCTCTGGGGAACTGCCCGGATCAGGGGCCACTAATGGCACCACTCTGAACCCTACTTCCCTTCTTTCTCAAGGCCAGCCACAGTGACCAGGGATATAGGGAAGAGTCACGTGACCCCTCAAATGGAGCATCTGTCCAGTGACATTCCTGTGGCCACGGAGGCCAGGCCAATGGAGGCAGACACCATGGCAGCTGGGATGGGGGAGACCAGTGTGTGATGGTCCATCTTGGGCCAGCAGCCACCAATGAGAAGGGACCAGCGGCCTGGGGCATGGGCTGGGGGTCCTGAGACGTGCAAGGTTGCCAGGCTGGTGCTGGGCCTATGGAAACTTCTAAGATTCCTCTGCCCTCCAGCCCCAGGCCAAGCTGCAGGCATCCAATTCTAGTGGAACTTATCTACCAGACACTGCCCCGGACCCTGGGAACACTGCAGGGAATTGAGCGGATCAAAGCCCTCTGGAGTTTACACACTGTAAAATGAGATGGGTAAATAAATTACATATTAGAATGGGCTACAGAAATGACACGGGACTGGGGAGGGGGCGGGGCCCTCAGAGAAAGGCTTGGAGGGGTCATGACATTTTAATAAAGACCTGAGTGGGGAGAGAAGAGCCAAAGGCAGAGGGACAGCAAGGGCCAAGCTCAGAGGTGGGTGTGCTGGTGTGTCTTGGGGACAGGGAGGTATGGAGACATTCACAGGGGTCCTGGTGAGGACACAGGTGGAGGAGGTCCTGGGAGTCACTATAGGTACCTCAGCTGCTTGTGACAGTGAAACAGAGCACAGGGGTCTGAGTGGAGAGGTGTGTGGAGCTCCCTGCATTTGAGCTGAACTTTCTGCCACTGCAGGTGGAAACTGAACTTCAGGGGCCAGCAAGGTGGTGGGCTGTGTGGTCACCTAGGCCTGGGCAAGTGGTAAGAAGCAGGTGGGTTCCAGAGGCATTTTGAAGGATGTGCTAACGGGCAAGACTAGGGTGTAAGACACAAGAAATTGAGGATAACAGTGGGTCAAGGTTTTGTCCCGAGCATCTGGAGTGGTCATTTCCTTTGTTGGTCCTGACCAACTGAGCCAATGAGATTCTCCCCAGACTTTTGACAGTGAGTGGCCCCATGTCTGCAGCAGAAAGGCTGTGACCCACAGGCCTGGTGGCTTCTAGTCACCAAGTGTCAAGCCATATGGAGGAAGCCATTTGGGGAGAGTGAGGCTGACATGCAGAGTGGGGACATGAGAGATAAGGACACAGTTTGAGCTCAGGTCTCTGGTCATTCCCGTCCCTTCTCTTCCTGTGGTTTGACTTAAGGCTGATAAATCCCTTTGCCTGAGCAAGTTCAATTGAGGAGCCCAAATATAGCACCTTAGCTGTCTGACAGAGGTGGGGGATAGACAGGAAACTGGGGAAGCCCAGCACCCAAAGGATGTTTCATTCTCCTAAGCCTAGATGGACCACCCAGAGCCAGGCCTCCAATGCACATTGGCACGCCATGGCTGCTGAGGCCAGCAAATGCCATACTGGCTGGGAACACATGTTGGTTTTGGATTCTCCTCTGAGGCCACTGTGTGCAAAAGCTGCACAAAGCCCACTTTTGTTCCCTTGGGTTCCAATACAGGTTTGACTGTTCCCTTGATTGTTGATTTCCTCCACAAAGGACCTCAGGTTTGGTCTGTGATTTAGGAAAATGATGACTACACAGGTCAGGTTCCTGCAGCAGCCAGTGGGTGGTCTGGGGCTTGTGGCTCAGGAGCTGTTCCCTCTCACCATCTTCAGGGTCAGTGCTTGGCACTGAGCAGCATCCCTGACAGTAGATAAACCAGACTGCACGCTGCTGAGAGACAGGATCCAGCTTCTCTTTGCTTTTTCTACCTCTTTTTTACTGTTTAGTTATTTCTCACGTCCTCCAGCAGTACGTGAGAGTATCTGTTTCTCACTCCTTCTCTAGACCTGGCTCTTATTGCTATTTTTTGCTTTTGATAATCTGGGTGGAAAGTGATATCTTGATATTATTTTTATTTTATATTTCCTGGCTAGTTAAAATATTAAAGTATGGATATTTAGATTTTACTTTCCACAAAGTGTCCATCGTGTTTTCTGTTTCTCTGTTTGGCTGTGCCATATGTATTAGGAGTGTCAAGGGCCTCAAAGACCTCAGGTTTACTCCAAGCTAACAGGTAGTCTGCTCCAGCTCTGTGGGTGCCATTCAAGGTCCAGGACACACCCAGCTCAGCAAGTGTCACCTTCAGGAATATTCACTGCACAGCTCCTGAGGGAGGAGGGGCTAGCGACATTAAGCTCCAGCTGCTGGGTGACAGGTGTTAGGAGAGTGGGCAAGGCAGCACCATGCACATCTGCTTCCAGCTCTCCTATGGAGGACCGAGAAGACAACCAGAAAAGAATGACAGAGGGGTGCCCTCAGCCAGACAGATGTCATAAAGAAGCCCTTAAAGGCAGAAGGCAGGGGATCGCACCAAAGGAAGAAGCCTCAGTGAAGAGATTTAGGCTAGTGGGGGGTGGGGCACAGAGAACAGGAGGGATGCTGAAGTAGTCCCTGGGATGAGACGCTGCCCCACCAACCACACCAGACCAGAGCTAATATGGGCAGGCCTACCTGCAGGAAGCGGCGGGGCCCTGGATAATGGGCAGTGCCCAAGAAGCACAAGGCGCCTTGTCCCAGAAGGCAAGTTGTGGGCACAACCTGCACGTTGCCTATCCCACCTGCCTCACCCTCCCTTCGAGGACAGATCCTGCAGGCCCGTCGCATGCTGGAGCTACCCAGTATTTCGGAAAACACCACCTCTCTGAGACATTAAGCTCAATGAAATAAAGATGTCACAACAAATCAACAGAGTTACTAAGACAAACAAAAGAAGAGGTATAGAATAGACAACATAGTTAATATCCTCAGAGATATGAGGGGACATATATACGAACAAAAGAATCAGCAACTTAGAAGCAAAAGGACAATTGCCATGAAATGTAGGCAATTCCACGGGCAGGCTGAGTCACCGGGCAGAACAGTCACCTGAAAAGGCAAATTAACAAGCTTGACTCGGTCGCCTGAAATTTACATCAAGTTACATGAGTGAAAAGATAAAGGGATGAAAATATGAAAAACAATTAAGAGGCCATGAAGGAGAGTTTCAACTTTCTCTTCCAAGGAGTTCCAGAAAGCAGGTGTTGAGAAAACAGAGCGGAGGAAACAGCCACTAAAATAAACACTGTGAGCGTCGATTTCCTTTAACCATCCCAGCGATGCAGACAGAAAGCCACATCTGGCCACCAAGAAACCCAGGGAGAAGGGGTCTACGGCCAGGTCTGTCTTGCCTTGCTGGCGTCACGCTAAGACAAGCTGCACATTCCCCAAAAGCTCCGTGGTAGAGCAGTGTTTGGCCAAGTGCGGGCCACAGGGTGTTCAGATGTGTTATATGAAAAGGGGTCTGTGGTCGGAGACCACTAAGAAGTGCTGCTCGGATAAGGTTAAACGCATTTGTGCACGTTTTAAAGGCGAGGTGAAAGGCCTGCTGGCTTGGGAACTGGTCAGACCTGCGTCCTCAACCCTCCTCTGCTTTCAGACCTTACAGCTCTCTCACTGTTTCCCTCTCTAGAGCGTGCACTCCTCAAGGCCAGGGCCACTCTTGCCATGTTCAGAGCTGCATCTGCCAGGCACAGAGCAGACTTCAGTAGAGTGTGTCGAGAGTAATTGCATGAATGAGCCCAGGCCTCTTCTAAGTCCGAATCTTACATCTCCCCAGATTGAAGGAAGTTTAAACCAGTGTTTCTTCCTCTGGGTCTAGCAGACTCCTCTGGGCCTGACCCCTCCCTTGTGAGGGCCTCACCTACCTGCCCCAGCCAATGCCAATCTGGAGCTCTGAGAAGGGGTGTTTCCAAGGCTGGGTGTTTCTAAGGAGCTTCTCAGAGCTCATGCTGGGGCTAGAGTTCCAGCACTTCTGGAGAAAAGTAGGGGATCAAGTTCTGGAGGCTGCTATTTCCAGTGGTGTGTAGGGACATAATTAGGGGTGTTGTGAGGATAAAATGATATTATACCCAGGAGAGTGGCTGGCACATATTAAACATTCAACAAACGAAGCTGCTGCTGCTACTACTACTATTATTATTATTATCATTATTCAGTTTCCTTGCTTTACCAAGCTCAGGGAGAAGTAAGGACCGGCTGAGGCCTCCAGCCTGTGGGAGGTGAAGGTGGAACTCAGACCCAGGACTTCTAGCTCCCAGGCCAGGACTCTGCTTCTCTTCTTCTGTTTTCCACCTCAGATCCCAAGGTTTTGCTTCCCAAGTCCCTTGCCTGCATGCAGCTGACCCATGGCACCTGTAATAAATGTACCCCCCGCCAAGCTGCCAGGGGCCACTGCAGAGGCACTAAGCATCCCAATGGAAATCCCTCAGGGCACCCTGGGGCCCTGGGCTTGAGTTCAAACGAAGAAATGCTTATGTCCAGACAACCTTGGAGACCAGCAGCGAGAACGGCACTTGAGAACACTTAGCATCGGTGTTGCAGAACATGAGGATCGATGACGCCATGTGACCAAGGTGGCTGCCAGGGGAACCAGCAGCCTCTGAGTCATCAGTGGTACTTCCTGTGTATCTTCACGCACAGGGCACTGGCCTTGATTCAGTGGGTGTTAAAATAACACGGCACCAGTCGACATGTGCTTGGAGTCCCCCGTGTACAGCATATTCTACATGCACAAGGGGGCAGCCCAGGAGTGAGGGAGTGTTTCCCCACCTTTTGAGATGAGGCAACTGAGGCTGAAGGAAGTGAAAAGCAACATAGCTTAGGTCACACAGCCCTGAGTTACCTAGTCCTCTTGCCAACGCAGAGAGGTAGGAAAGCCAAGTTCAGGCAAGAAACATGAATTTACCGAAAAAACTCACGAACCAACGTAGCAGACACCGTGCAGACTCTAAGGGTCGGAAGTGAAGTTGCCAAGAGCCACAGCTGGCCTTCTTCAGTCCCAGCACTCTGGGACTTGGTGGTCCCCTGGACTGGATCTGGATAAAGTAAGAAGAGACCTAAGAGGAGATGAGAAGTCCTCAGTGTGAGAGAGAGAGATTGAGGATCTGCTATCGCAGGGCACCACGGAGCAGGACAAGGGTCTCCGAGGACAATAGCACTCAAATGTCCCTCTTTGTGTCACCTGTTCAATATTATGAGACTCTTGAAACCCCCAGGATGACAGATGGGGATCTGGGTGTGCCTTGTGTGGAGACAGAGGCAGGAAGAGAGATCCATGGGGTATCAAATAGGTGTCTGGGTTGTCCAAAGAGAAGGTTCCCATAAGTGGGCATTGAGGGGACCACCACCCCAGTGACACCTGGGGATGTGTCCACATGGTCAAGGAGCTCAGTCCTCTCATGGCTTCCAAGTCTTTCCGGACCATGAGAACCAGGATCCTTAATTAAGGTGCATGAAGTTGCTTACTTTCCGAAGACCTAGGGCCCCACAATTCCTGCAAGGGTCAAAATTCCCAGAGGCTGCCTACAATGTGGAAGATTTCATCCCTTTAGGAATTCTTAAGGAAAGTCTCTACTGATGAGATAGTCCCTTAGTTTTTGTTTAACTCAGGATGTCTTAATTTACTCTTCATTGTTGAAAGACATTTTTGCTGGGTATAGAATTAGAGGTTGGCCTGTCATTTTATCTCTGAGAACTTTGAAAAAAGTGCACTCTGCACTCTGGCTTCTGTGGTATTTATCATAAAATCTAACATCATTTGTGTTGTTCTTCCCCTGAATATAATGTGTCTTTTCCCTCTGGGTGTTTTTGAGGTTTTCTCTTCACCTCTGGTTTTTGGCAGTTTGATCAAGATGTGCCTTGCTGGGTTTTCTTTGTATTAAGCTTGCCTGAAATTTATTGAGTTTACTGAACGCCTTGTTTATAACTTTCATCAATTTTGAAAATTTTTCTACCACTATTTCTTCAAATTCAAATCCCATTCTTTTCTCACTTCTCTTCTTCTGGAATACTAATCACACATTTGTTAGACTTTTTGACTATGTCTCACATCTTCTTTATATTCTTTCCTGTTATTTTTCTTTCCATTCATTCTTAGTCCATTACATTTAATGTAATTATTGTTATGGTTGGATTTATCTCTACCATTTTGTTACTTGTTTTCTGTTTATCTTTTTGTTATTTTTTTTGTTCTCTGTTCCTCCTTCATTGCCCTTTGGTGTTAAAGAAATTTTTAGTGTATCATTTTAATTCCTCTGTTGATTTAAAAAACTGTATTATTTGAGTTACTTGCTTAGTGGATATCTTGGAGATTATAATAAGAATTTTATTTTTCAAGATTTACTTCAGAATAATATTAATTTAATTCCAATAAAATAGAAAAACTCTTTTCCAATATATTTCCTTTTTCCTCTCCCCTCCTGTCTGCTATTATTATTACATATATTGCAACTATATATGTTATAAGCCAAAAAATAGTGTTGTAATTCTACTTTTATGCAAATGTATGTCTTTTTAAAAAGTTAAGAGTAGAAATTAGAAATAATATATTTATACCGTCTTTTAAATGTATCTACCTAATTGTAATCTCTGGCATCCTTCATTTTTTCCTATAGATTTGTGTTATTCCCTTTTAGCCTGAAGGAGTTCCTTTAATATTTCTTATAAGGCAGGTCTTCCAGCAATAAATTCTCTCCACTTTATCTGAGAATGTCTTTATTTCTCAATTTTGGAAGGATAGTTTCTTTCTGGATAAAGAATTCTCAGTTAATATGTGATTTTTTTTTTCTTTTAGCACTTTGAGTATGTCATGAGAGGTCAACTGTTAATCATATTGTTCCCTGTATGTGATGTATCGATGTTCTCTTTCTGCATTTAAGGGGCCAGACCACAAGGGTCTAGAGGAGTGGGATGCTATTGAATTAAAACCATAGGCTCTGGTGCTGGATTTCTTGGATTCAGATCCTGATCCTATGGCCTAACAGCTGTGTGCCCTTAAACAAAGCATTAACCACTCTAATCAAGTCCCTACTTACCTGCAGCTGTAAGGGATGAGGGTGATGAGCCTTGTTTAAGTGCCTAGTACACAATGAGTGCTCAGTAGATGTCAGCTACTTGTACGGGCCTTGTTAAGGATTGTGGTCTTTGTCCCATGAGTAATGCAGAATGCATTAATCAGGACCCTCTTGATTGCAAGGGACAGCAACCCAATCACACTGGCTTGAGCCACAATAGGGGATTTATTGACTCATATAACTGAAAGATATAGATTTATCTTTATCTGAACTGTTTGCAGGAAATGTGTCCCTGGAATAGCATCTGTCAGGCCCAATCTCTCACTTAAGAGTCAAAGACCCCTTGAAGTCCTTAGGCAGTGAGGTGATCAGCACTGGTAGGCTGGGGGCATGCAATGAACATTCTTCAAACTGACAGGGTTCCAGACCCCAGGAGCTGACAGTGCAGCTATAGTGAGACAGGAGTACAGGTGACATGAATGTTGGCTGGGCAGACGACCAAAACTCAGCACAGAGTGTTGTGGCCAGGCGGCAGAGGCTACGGGGGCTCAGAGAAGGGGTTTCATTCAGGGCCGGTGTAATTTGGGTGGCTTCCTGCAGGCAGAACTGAAGTGGCATCATCAGTGTGCCAGGCAAAAGGAAGACAATGACCAAGACCAGATGTAGGTGCAAGCCTAGGTGTAGAGTGTCCCAGCAGGCCCTAAAGCAGCTGGGTCTCTGAGAACTTTCTAAATTAGACTAGGGCACCAGGGCCCCCTGGGCCTCCTGGACATCCCAAGGTCTTCAAATGAGGGCTGGCCCCCAGCCTTCCCCATCATCTGAGGAAGAGCAAGCTGCTCCCTCCAGAGGGCCCCTCAGCACCCTGCCCTCAGCCGACCCCCTTGCTCAGGCAGGGAGCTGGCAGGAAACATGGGCAACACACAAAATGCTGCCTGCCACAAGAGGCCCTAGGGGACACTGGGGGAGGAGTGCATGCATGCCAGGCAAATGGCCCCTGGGAGGATAACTAGAGGTGGTTAGAGAGGGCCTGGCCAGGCATTTCATGGGTGTGATGAGCAGGTATGGGGTTTGGGGGCTCATCTGCCTGCTTTCCTATTCAGGTCTGGGGAAGAAGTAGGTGTGGTGGGGCCCACAGCGCAGCCTCAGTGGACCTGGGCTGGCCCCAAAACTGGCAGGCCCCAAGCTAGTGATCCAGCGGGGAGTCAGCATCCCTTCCATTAGGGCCATGGCTGGGCTGCTGCAGATCTTACGCTCTGCTCTTGGCCCTCCTATTTACTTAGGCATCATTAATATTTTACGCTGCAGAGCTAAGGGATCGATGCCTCATTTATAGCTCAGTATTTATGAGCAGTTCTGGAAGCTTTTACAGGGAAGATGTGCAGGAGCACCAGGGGAAACTTAGGCAGGGAGTGGAGGTGGGCAGCCTCAGGGGGACCCCAGGGTGGCTTCCTATGCCTGCTTGTTCTCTGTCCCCCATCCATCTCACATCTGGCACCATGGACACACCCAGTTCTGAGGACTTAGGTAAAGGGTCGTGAGAGTCCCCATGGGATCTGTGGGAGGCTCTTTACCCTTGAGCCTTCCACACACTTCCGTAACTCACCTGGTCCAGCAGAGCCGAGAGATCTCTGCCATCTGAGCATCTCTGCTCAGAACTCTGCCTCTGGTCAGTGCAGACTCCCCACATCCCTCTTAAATGGAATTGAAAACTATACATTTACAGTTCTTGAAAACTATATCCAACAACCCAGACTTTTAACCAGGTGTGTCAAATAGTGAGGGTGAACTGCGCAGGCCCCCCCAAAAAACGCCCGGAGTAGCCTCTTTCCCTTCAGTATTCACAAAAGTAGTGCAGAGCCCTGGGGTGCATCCGCTCTGGACCCTCGCAAGGCCTGGCTGCACCTGAGCCCCTTCCATGACCCACTCTCTAGTGCCCTCCTTCCTCACTTGTAAAATGGGGCGAGAGGAATGCTTATGGAGGGAGCCCTAAGGGATGACCAGAAACCCTAACGGATTGGCTCCTATCTTCCAGCTCCAGAAGGGCCCTCGGCTCGCAGCTGCGGGTTCCCATCGCACCCAGCACCGAGCTCTGTGCTTGGCATAGCTCCAGTTCAGGATATGTTGAATGAATGAATGAATGAATGAATGAGTGCTATTGTTCAGGCCCTAGGTGCCCACAGGGCTCAGACTCACAGCATGGAGCGGGGCTGGGATCCCCTCCGCTAAGGCACCCGGAGGACGGAACTTGGTGTCGCAGGCTAGCGCGCATCCTCTAAGTCCTGGATGGCGCGCTGCGCCCGCTAAAGGTGGCCGCGTCTCGGCTCCCGCCTCCTGTCCCCGAGTCTAGGGGCTCGCAGAATCCCGGCCTCCGCCCCGCCGCGCCCTTCCTCTCCCCTTCCTTTCTCCTTCCTTTCCGCGGCTTTCCCTCCCTACCCGATGCCCCCGGGCAGGAAGGAGGCGATCCTCAAACTAATTAGCGCGCCCCGGCGGCGGGCGCGGAGCGCCTGGCGTCCTCCTGGCCGGTTCCCACGGCCGGAAAGGCCGGCCGGCCCCTCCCTCCGGAGGAGAAGCAGCGCCTCTGCGACTCCCCAAGGTCACGCAGCTGAAGCAGGACCTGAACCCGGCTCCGCGTACTCTCATGCCAAAGCCCGCGCGCCCTCCACCGCCTCGAGCGCACGCGGCTGCCACAGCTGGGAAACTGGGGAGACCTGGGCTAAGCGCAGCCTCCCGCCGAGGGCTGGGTTTCGGGGAAGCGCTTGGAAGGCCGGCTCCACGCGGGCGGCGGCCGGCTCCGGACTCCCAGCCGGGAGCGGGAGCCCCGACTCCGCAGGGCGCGCGGGTTCGGGGACACCGCGGACGGCGCGGCCGCGCGGGCCCGGGGAGGCGGCGGGGGCTGGACGCCAGGCTCTGCCCCGGCGGGCCCGCGCGGGGCGGGGCCGCCTCCCCCGCCCTCGCCGGCCCCGCGGGGGCGGGGGCCGCGGGGACGTCTCCCGGGGGGTCGCCGCGCCCAGGCCAATGAGCGCGCGGGGAGCCGCGACGGAGGCTGCGCGGCGGGGAGCGCCCGGGACCCCGCGGCCCCGCGCGTGGGGCCGCGGACGGGGCGCCAGGGGCGGCGCCCGCGCCGGGCATGGAGGCGCCCGCGGCCCGCGCCGCCGCCGCGCCGCGAAGTGTGCGGGCTGGCTGGCACAGGGGCGCTCGGCCGCAGCGCCGCGTCGCGCCTTCGGGCCGGGCCCAGCTCGCCGCCGCCGCCGCCCTGCCCGCCGGGGCAGGTGAGCCGGGCCGCCATGGGCATTCAGGGCATGGAGCTGTGCGCCATGGCCGTGGTGCTGCTGCTGTTCATCGCCGTGCTCAAGCAGTTCGGCATCCTGGAGCCCATGTCCGTGGAAGGTAACGCGGGGCCCCGCCCGCCGCGCTCCGCCCGGCGGCGCTCCCCTGGGCTCCGGCCAGGGGTTCGGAGCCCTGGGACCGGGGGAACAGCGGGGCCCCGGGCTCCTGGAGGGGACAGACAGAACGGCGGCGCTTGGGGTGGGCGTGAGCAAGAGGCGCTGAGGCACCTCGAGCTGCATCCCTGGCCGTCCCAGGCCCGCCGACCCGAGCCGCTGCGGACAGCACAGCCGGCTGGGGCCGCTGGAAGGCTGGAGGTGGCGCAGGGTGACGATGACAGGAAACCCCCCGCCCAGGGCCTTGGATAGCGAGTAATATAAGGCCTCTGCGGTGTGACCGGACGTCCTTTTTGCCCCATTCCATATCCAGTTCCCCCTTTCCCGGCTCAGGGCTGTGGGGTCAGTAATCAAATCCTCAGGCGCTACTTTTCTATCCCAATAAAACACCGAGGAGACAGACCTACTCTAAATCAGACACTGCGGTCTCCCAGGACCCCTGGCAGGCATCTTGGGACTTGCTTCCCAACCCCTGGCACCTCCCTTGACTTCTGGGTAGGTTGCAGGGCACATTCATTCTGAAGAGGACCTTGACTCACCAGGGCTACCACCTGTCCTCCCCCAGTTCCAAAGAGGCAGTTGCAGTCCTGAACCCTTGGACTGTGGGGAAGGGTCCAGCCTCCCCTGCTCGTGTCACCTGTGCTCCCCGCTTGTCTTCTTAGAGGAGGATGGGTATCCGCCTGCCCCAGCACTCCGCTGACCTTGCCACACTCCAGCTCCTTACCAAGGACAGCCTGACCCTACCTCTTGGGGATGGGGATGCACTCCACCCCCTGTGAAGAACTGCTGAGGGCATGAAGGAGCTCAGGGCCACAAAGCCAGGGCCAGCCTCCCTTCTGCCTTTAGTGCCCAGGGCCGGCTCTTTATCTGAAGTTTAGCCCAGGGCCGGCTCTTTATCTGAAGTTTATGGCCATGTGCTCCTCAGAAACCATCTGGTTCCAACACATCTTTTTTTAAGTGTGGTCAGGAGGCCCAGAGAGAAGTGACTTGCTCAAGGTAGTTCTGAAAGGTGACACCTTGAACCTTAGATTTTACTTGGAGAGGAAAATTCCTCAGCCAGACCTGCATTTGGCTGGACACTGACTCTGGCAGGGGGATTGGTGATGGAGAACTTGGTGGGAAAGGAATGGGTGATGTGGGTCTGAGCCTCCCATCCTGCTGTGCCCCTGAGGGCCCTGCCTCCCGCCAGGCGCCATCCCTGACTCCTGGAGCCTGTGGTGGGCATGGGGGTCTCCCTCCCTCCACAGGGCAGCCCAAACCTGTTTTGCTCACCAGAGGCTGCTTGGCCAGCTGGCCCTAGGACAGCCAGGGATGTGTCTCAAGGCAACACCCAGCTTTTCTCTCATAGTCTGAGTCAGTCTGAAGTTGGCTTCTGTGCTTCCTGGGAGAGGATATCTGCAGATGCCCTACTCAACTCGCTGAAGCACTCACTTCAGCTTGAATTAGTTTGCCTTTTCTGGTACATTGCCACTTGTGTCCCTGGTGTCCTGGGGCCTGGATGTGCTGGGAGGAGCACAGTGCCCCAGAGTCATCCAGCTCTGAGCAGGGGTCCTAGAACCCTCACGTACTGGCTGTGAGACTCCCTCAAGCTTTCTGAGCCTCAGTGTGACCCTCTACAAAGTGGGACTAGTGATAACACCTGCCTCATGGGGTGGTCACTTATCAGCGGGGCTTCCATGCCCCAGCATTCCTCTTCGTGTGTAATAAACACATGAGCTTGTCAACCAAACGTCATTAATAATCAGCAATAGAGTGATGAGTCGGGCGAACAGAACTGATTGATTCAGGGCTGCAAACTCGCTCTCACTGCGTCAGAGGGAGGGAATACAGTTCCAATGTCCTCTGTTGATGGGGCCCGGTAGTGCCTAGAAAGGCCCACTGGCCAGGCAGTGACTAAGGGACTGTCGGATGGGCTGCGAGGAGCCCAGCCCTCCGTCCTAAGCTAGATACGAGCTGGCACTTGGCACCGATGCCCAGGAGCCGGTGCCCAGGTCCCCCCAAGCCTGAACGCTTACAATGGGATGTGCTTCTTGTCCTCTCTGAGCCTCCATAGTTCTCTTCTGAAAGAGACCAGAGTTATGAGGCCCCAGGGATTGTTAGGGACTAATGGATCCCGGTGGTAGGGATGCAGCCTTCTAGAAATAGATGCAGGAGTGGAAAGGCCCTCATCTCTCTGCCTGGGTCCCCTGTCAGTCTGTCTCTGGTGACCGTCAGGGGGAGTTCCAGCCTGGTGTGGCCGCCAGCTTACTGAGTGACTTCGGTGAATCTTAATTTTCTCATCTGTGGAATGAGGATGATAATAGACTATTTTCCACCATGTACTTGACAGGGTGAGGACAGAGGGTTGGTAAACTAGGCACTTTGCAAAAATTAGAAGTGGCACTTAGATCTAAGAGACTCCCAGGGCAAGGTGGTAGGAAGTGAGCCTGGGCTGGCCAGCCTTGTTCTCGAGGCCAACAAGGCCTAACACCAGACCTCTATAGGCTTGAGTCCGGCTTCCCTAAGTTCTAGACTAGTAGCTGTCAGCTAAGGACAGCTTGTTCCTCAGTAGACATTTGGTAATCCCTGAAGACATTTTGTTTGTCATGGTTGAGAGGAAGGTGCTACCGGCATCCAGAGGGTAGAGGCCGGAGGCTGCTGCTAAACACCCTGCTGTGTACAAGAGGTCCCCCCCTCTCCAAAGAATTATCAGGCTCAGATGTTGGTAGTGACCTTAGAAACCTCGTTCCAGAAGGAGCCTTGGCCAGGGACTGGACAGCTGCCTTTCAGCCCCAACTTGGCCCCTGACATGTCACTCATTTGGTGAGTCACTTTTCCCATCTGAGCTCTGTCCCTTTTCTGTAAGTGAAGGGGCTGGATCAGAGGCACCATCTTCCCATGAGCTTTCTCTCGCCTCTGGCTCCCTGCACCTCAGGTTGTGTTTGCTGATGCTATACTGAAATTTTCTATGTCTCTAGGTCCACCCGAGAATAGCAGCCCCAGAATGTGCCCAGTGCTGCCTGGCAAACAGCAGGTGTTGAGTAAGCATAAGTTGCATGCCACTGTCAGCACCCACTTATTGGACACCCATTGTATGCCAGGCATGTGATGCTGCAGGAACACAAGTAATATGGGGTCTTGGCCCTCCTTTTAGGGCAGTCTTGGGCAGGTTTCCTCTAAGGGGAGGGTCCCTGTGGCTGGAGTGGGGGAGGGTGGCTGGATTGTGAGTCCAGGGTGCAGGCAGCTGAGGGGGACAGATATGAAGGAGGGAATAGGGGTGCCTAGAATGGGGATGTGCTCGGCCTGGCCCAGAACTTCCTCCCTCTGACACATGGCTCCCACCCTCTAGAGCTGCCCTGTATGTAAGACGCCCACGGGGCCTGGCCTTGCAAAGGTAACCTGGGAGCCTGGAGGATCACCTTTATCCTCCTGCTCCTTCTCTTGTTCTCCTCCCGCAGCATCCTCTCCTACCTTTGCCAGGGCTGATGAAGCTGCGAGCATCCCGGCTGCCCTTTCCCTAGCAGGGGCCGCTGCTCGTCATGCACTGCAAACCTAGCAGGACTCCTGTGACCCCTGGGCAGGTTTCCAGATCTGGAGTGCTGAGGACAATGACAGTAGCCAGCATCTAGTGAGCACTTTGTATGCACCAGGCACTTAGTGCATATCCTAACTTTGTCCTCAACAGTGCATTCATTTTATAGATGAGGAATCCGAGGCTCAAGGAGAAAAAGTGACTTGGCCAAGGTCACCAAGCCAGAGAGTGGAAAGCCAGGACCTTTCTGAGCTTGGGTGTACCATCCTGGATGTGTCTCTAACTTCACAGGGCCGCAGGCACAGCCATGTGCATCCCAGTCTCTTATGTGCAGGTGTCAGGAGCCCAAAGTGGAGGCAGCTACCTGGGTCCAAATCTCAGGTGGGGAGAATCCTCACCGAGTGTCAAAAGGACTAAATGTGTGAATATGTGCAAAGCTGAGGAAGCAGTGCCCGGCACAGAGGGGCACTTTGTATGTGTTAGCTCTCACCATTTCTGCCAGAAATGGCCTAACCCAAAGGACCCCCAGGGTCACACCACTGACTGCACTACAGGTTACTGGGCAAGGAGGATGCAGCGACAGGCCCTTTATTATAGTGGCTGTCCTTCATTCTGTCCTCTGTAAGGCCCAGGCACCTGAGTCTTGACTGGCCAAGGCTGATGCCTGCTGGTCCAGCTCCCAGGAAGGGAAGAGAGAGGCGGGTGTCCCGACAGTGGCTTCTGCAGAACAGGGAAGTGGGCTGGAGCCCCAGGTCTGATGTTGCCAGGCCACCCACCCTGAGTTCATGCCTCTACTGTTTCACATATGGACATGGTCAGTGGTTGCCAAGTGGCTTAGTCAGGAAACTCACAGGAAGTCTTACTTGGCAGCCAAGGACCCCTACGGATAGAAGGTCCTGCTGCATCATAAGGGAGTCTAACCCCAGAGGCCTCCCCTGAAGCTCCCAAGGTCTAAGAGTTGCCTGACCAGCAGAGACTAGGTTAGGGCTGAATCCGCCAGTTGTGTTCAAGAGCCAACAAGTGTAGATAGCAATTTGGAGTCTTCTCACAGACAGAGCAAAGGTGGGTGAGGGTGGTAGGGGAGTAGCCTGCAGGAGAGCCTTGCAGAGGCATTGGGGGCAGCCCAGGGGCTTCACAGGCTCCTGCAAAGACATCAGCCAAAAGTGCCCTTTACCCCGGACTAGAGCACCTTAACTCAACAAAGTAAAGGTTTGGAGCTACCTGTCCGAAGCCTCTGCAGGTGGATTTTGCACAGAGGAGCCCATGGACTGGGTGGCAGGAGCCTAGGCCAGGCTGCTGCACTACTTTGGGACTCACAACTTTAAAACAACATTGAAAATACTTGTTTGATAGAGAGGTGAAACCTTTATTACAGACGCCTGGTTATCAATGGATACCTGATGGGGGCTTGGTCCAGGACTAGCCCCCAGAGAGGGGAGGAGGGATGAGCCTAAGGAGTGGTGGAGGAGATGGCAGGTGCAGCTGACCACATAGTTGGGCCAAGCGAGGCCCCAGTGTGGAAACGAATGCTGTGCAAATGCTACTTCCACCCACTGATTGCCAGGGCACCCTGCCATTGCCAAAGGCGGGAGTGATGCCTCGGGCAGCTCCAAACAGAGCTGGCCGTGTCTCCACTGACAGAAACCTAGGAGAAGAGAGCCAGGAGGGGTCTCAGACAGTTCCTGATAATTCAGAGAACTGTGCCGGATTTCTTGGAATGAGGCTCCCAGAGGAAAGGGCAGCCAGGCCTCAGGACAGAGGGTAGAAAAGTGTCCCCAGGCCTGGGAACCAGGTGGCCTAGACAACTGGTACGCATTTGCGAAGAAACAGGAGAGACCCCCTCTGCCTCACCAAGCCTAAAGGTCAAAATCAAGGTTGATTTTAATATGTTGAATGCAGTGAGGGGATAAGTGGGTAGCAAAACTGTTCAGAGCCCAAGGCTGGGATCAGATCATGGCGTTAAGTGTCTCAAGGGCAGTAACAGCCAGTAGCTTTAAGGGTGTATCTTCCATGGACAGGAATCATTTGTGTCCCTCACGGACACGAATTGTATGCAGCTCGGTCTTCTCCATCTGAATGTGTGGCACTCAGGCCCTGACGGGTAGTAAGTGGGAGTCAGGCACAGTTTCCTGTAGCCGGTGCTCCCGCATCACATTGAAAAGTCACATGATGACCTACAGTATCTTCCAGCTCTGGGTAATTTAACCCCATGCCTTGGTGGATGGTGCACTCAGTGGCTAGTGACAGTGGCTCCTTCCTTCCTGACATCTCCTGCCAGTTCCCCTCTCTGTTCTCTTCATAGCTTTCTTTGATGCCTGCAGCCAGAGTGGCCCTTCTAGGATGGAGATTAGACAAACCCTTCCCCTACCTTGGGCCCTCCCATGGCTCCTGTGCTCACCTGGCTCTTGACTCACCTGGGACTCTCTGCCCAAGGTAGACTTTGACTCCTATCTGCTGTTGTTGGACTGAAGTCTTAGAATATCATCCCTCTTTCTGATTCACCATCCCTGCTGTGCCCAATAGATATAAGTGATAGCGAGTGCTGGGGCCTGGAACAACCAGCAGTGGGTAGGCCCTGCCTGGAGACATTCACATTGACACTCAAGGCATTCATCCACGTACCCACCTAGGGAAACAGCTGTGGGGGCCCATCCCACCCAGTGTTTGTTCCAGAGCACCCCCACATGCAGGCACTATTCTAGGCCGGGTATGGCAAGGAGCAGACAGGAGTCCCTGCTGAGCTCCCCAGGGTAGAGGAGAGACTGATGGTAGACCAGTTGTATGTGTTGTTGCTGCTCGGGCTACTACAACAAAATGCTGTGGACTGGAAGGCTTAAACAACAGATATTTATTTTGCACAGTCTGGAGACTGGAAGTCCCAGATCGGGGTGCCAGCAGGGCTGGTTTCTAGTGAGGACCCTTGCCCTGGCTGGCATATGGCTGCCTTCTTGCTGTGGCCTTTCTTCTGTGTGTGCATGCACAAGTCTGGTGTCTCCAGTTCTGTGAACTTTGACAAATGCAGTCATGTAACGCCTGCCACAATCAGGATATTAAACAGCTCCATCAGCACAAAAAAATTCCCACATATTTTGCCCCTAGCTCCTGAACACATTCTCCTTCCCTATGATTTCTATAATTTTCTATTTTCCAGAATGGAGTATACCCAGCATCCTACACTACATAGCCCTGGAGTCTGATTCTCTCACTCACTAGTGCATTTGAGACTCATCCCTGTATCTGAGCAGTTTGTTCACATACATTGACGGGTAGTAAGTACGCCACTATGTGCATGTACCACGGTTCAGTTATCCATTCACCAGTTGAAGGTCATTTGGATCACCTCCACCTTTTGATGACTGTGAATTAAGGTTGCTCTAAACATTTCCATAAGTTATTGTGTGAAGACAATAGTTACCATTTCAATTGGATAAATGACAAGAGTGGGATTTCTGGGTCATATAGGAGGTAGATGTTTATCAGAAACCGCTACTGATTCCTTGAGTGACAGCGCCGTTTTCACTCCTGCCAGCAAAGTATAACCGTTACAGCTCCTCTGAGTTCTTAACAGTGCTTGATTTTAATATGTGGGTGATTGCATTTCAGCGTAGTTTTCATTCGGATTTTCCTCATTGCAAATGGTGTTAAACAACTTTTTATGTGCTTATTTGCCATCTGTGTGTCCTCTTGGGTAAAGTATTTGATCGAGTCCTTGGCCCATTCATAAATTTGGATTGTTTGTTTTCTTACAGCTGGGTTTTAAGAGTTACTCATGTATTCTGGATATCCTTTGTCAGATATATAATTTGTAAATATTTTCTCCTAGTCTGTAGTTTATCTTTTTATTTAACAATATCTCTTACAGAGCAAAAGTTTTAATTTTTCATTAAAAAGTACAATTTATCAGTTTTTTTTTTTATAAATCATGCTGTTGGTGTCATGTCTAAGAACTCTTTGCCTAAAACCAGGCCATGAAGATTTTCTTGTTAGTATTTTTTTTAGAAGTTTGATATAGAAGTTTTATGTCTTACTTTTAAATCTATGCTCCATTTTGAGTTCATTTTTGAATAAGATATAAGATTTAGTCAAAGTTCACTTTTTAATTTCATTTGACTTATTTTTCAATTGTAGTTGACATTCAATATTATATTAGTTTCAGGTGTACAACATAGTGATTAGACATTTATATAACTTGTGAGGTGATCCCCCCAATAAGTCCAGTACCAACCTGGCACTATATGTAGTTATTACAATATTATTGACTGTATTCCCTATTCTGTATCAAAGTCAATCTTTTTGCAGATAGATGTCCAATTTTTCAGCACTATCTGTTGGGAAAAAAAATCTATGCTAACTTATAGAATTGCTTTGGCATATCTGCCAAAAATCGTCTGGTCACTGTGTGGATCTGATTCTGGGCTACCTGCTTCATTTCATAAATCTGTGTCTCTCTCTCTCCTCCAACACCAATGGTCTTGATTACTGTAGCTGTTATCGTAAGTCTTAAAATCATAGACAGATTTCTCCCACTTTATTCTTCTTCAAAACTCTTTTAGCTATTCTGTTTCCTTTGCCTTTCCATATAAATTTCAGAATCAGTGTGTCTATATCTACAAAAAATATCCTCCTGTATTTTTATTGGAATTATGTTAAATCTGTAGATCGTTGTGGAGATAACCCATATCTTTATGATGTTGAATCTGTTAATCCATGAATATGGTATGTCTCTTCACATTTCAATCTTCTGTGATTTCTTTCATCAGCATTTTGTAGTTTTCAGCATACGGATTATGTTTGTGTTTTGTTATGCTTATGTATGCCCAACTATTTCATTTGTGCAGAGAGTGATTGTAAATAGCATTGTTTTTTAAATTTTGGATTCCAAGTGTACATTGCTGGTCTGTAGAAATGTAACTGATTTTGTGTGTTGACTTTGTATCCTGTGACCTTGCTAAACTCACTTACTAGAGGATTTTTTTGTATATTCTTTGGGATTATCTGCATAGATAACCACACCATCTGTGAATGGCTAGTTTGGTGTTTTGTTTTGTCTTTTTTTCCAGTCTAATCTTAACATTTTTTATTTCTCTTGTCGTTTTTTTACATAAACTTTTTATTTAGAAATAATTTTGAAAAGTTGCATAGTACCAAGACTCCATTCAGATTTATTATTATTGTCATAATAAATTATTATTGTATAAAAATAAGCTTCATAAGAAAAGGATCTAATCCAGGGCCACACATGATATCTGCTTGTTATATCTCTTTAGCCTTCTTTGATCAGGAATAATTTCTCTGTGTTCCCTTGACTTTTGTGACCTTCATGTTTAAAAATGTTATTGGCTAACAGTTTTGTAGAATGTTCCTCCATTGGTGTCTTCTTTCCTTTTTTTTCTTTCCCCCTTTTTGCACCAGCTAGGACTTTAATAGGAGAGGCGAGAGCAGACATTCTTGCCCATTCTTAGGGGAAGGACCTTCAGTCTGTTATCAGTAGGTAGGACATTAACTGTAGATTTTTTGTAGATGTCTTTTATCAGGGTGAGGAAGCTCCCTTGCATTCCTCATTTACTGAGCTTTTTTAAAATCATGAATGAACATTGAGTCTTCTTAAATACTTTTTCTACATCATTGATGCGATCACATATTTTCTTTTTTAGATTGTTGATATGGTGGATTATGTTGGTTTATTCGCAAATGCTGAATTAGCCTTTCATTCCTAGGAAAAAAAACATTTTGTGTGGTGTAGTCCTCTTTGTGTATATCCGTGGATTCAATCTGCGAATGTTTCATTGAGAATTTTTGCATTTATGTTCATGCGGAATATTGGTTAGGTATATTCAGGTTATCTCTTTCATCTTGGGTGAATTTAGGTAGTTTGTGAGTTTTGAGGAATTGGGCTGTTTTATCAAAGTTCTTGAATTTGTGTACAGATACTTGTTCATATATTCCTTTTATCCTTTTAATATCTGGAGAGTCTACACTTATTTTCCCCATTTATTCCTGATAGTGCCAGTTTTTGTCCTTTTCATTCTTATTAGAGCTTTATCAATTTTATTGATGTTTTTAGAGTACCATCTTTTGATTTCATTGATGGTCTCTAAATTATTTTTGTTTTGTTTCTGATTTCATTGATTTCTGTTCTTATCTCTTCCTGTTTCCTTCCTTCTGCTTGCATTGGATTTATTTAACGCTTCTATTTCTCTCTAGGTGGAAGCTTATATTATTTATTTAAAACCTTTTCTTCTTTCAAAAATAGACATTTAATGCATTAAATGTTTCTCTAAGCACAAATCTAGTTGCATCTCAAAGATTTTGATGTTATCTTTTCAAATGCATTCAGCTCAAAAGATTTCTGTTAGCTTACTCTTCTTTTTCTGCCAGTCTCGAGTTTTATTTGATATCATTTTCCTTCATCCTAAAGTACTTTCTTTCACATGTCTTGTAGTACCTTTCTTCTGGCAACAATTTCGCTAGCATTCATTTATCTGAAAATGCCTTTATTTCACCCTCCTTTTAAAAAGATATTATTGCTGGCTATAGAATGCTAGGTTAACGGATTTTTTTTCTTTCTCAAACTCAAAGTGTTGTTCCACTGTCTCTTGATCTACATAATTTCTTATGAGAAGTCAAGTGCCCTTCTTATGTTGGATCCCCCTCTCACCACTGGCTGCTTTTAAGACTGACTCTTCATCATTGGTTTTCATCAGTTTGACTATGCTGTTTCTGTGTATGGTTTTCATTTTATTTTTTCTCCATGAGGTTCATTGAGTTCCTTGGAATTGTGTATTATTAATGTGTACCTCTAATCCACTGCATGGTTCTCCCTGGTGTGCATCTCCTATATGCATCCTGCTTTTGACAGATGCCCGGGCTGCCCCCCAGCTCCCCCATCAAAAATACTGTTGCCATGAGTATCCTTATGCAGTTCCCCTTAGCTGGGTGAGATTCTATTTAGGGTGTTAGAATTCAGAGTGGAATTGCTGGCTTGCAAAGTTTGCCTATGTTAAACTTGACAGAGGATTGCCAAGTGTCTGTACAGTGATGGGAATGATCCAGAAGGGAGGGAAGAAAGGTGGTGAGGAGAAAGGGAAGAGTGAAGAGAATTGCCAGAGCCTCATGCTTGAGTAGGTGAAAGGAGCCAGGTGGGGACCGACTGCATAAGTGGAAGACTTAGCCAGGAACAGGGAGAGTTCATCACCAGATTGGTAGAAAAAGTAGAGGTCTGGGCCAGACACAGGTGGATGTGGTGGCAGGAAGTTGAATAAATTTTCTTCTGTGGCTTCTACTTTCTCAGTGATGAAGGAAGCAACCGGAGGGTCAGGATGGCAATTTAAAGAGAGGATGGTGTGAAATCGCTGTCTTGGAGACTGGGGAGTATGTGACCAAGGCAGCAGAGCTTGGCAGCTGGGCAGTTTGCAGGCTGCTCTTGGCTAGTGAGAGTGGGCAGTCCTCACAGGAGAGGCCGTGCCTGGCTCTGTGCTGGGCTCCTCGGGCATGGGGTGGGCAGGGCAGGGTTTATGCAGATCATCTCCATCCTCAGGGTGCCAAAGGAGGCTGGGGTGGTGACAGTGCAATGGGAACCATGCTTCCCTTCTTAGTGGAAAGGTCTGTGATTCTGTGACCAGGCTACTCAGCAGGTGTAAGCATTGAGTGCTGCCATCTGTAGCTCTAGTTTGTATTATAAAAGTGATGGATGCCCTACCGAAAGAAATTAGAAAAAGGTTAAAAAAAATAACATAAAAAAGTAAAGATCACCTGGACCCCAGCTCCTCCCACCCTCCCAGCCACCCACCCCCACCCCCACCCCCGCCGAGGCAGCGCTAACATTTGAATTTGCTGTTATCAGAAAAAAAGGGGCCGGTCTCTGCACGATGGGCACGTGAGGGCTGATCTCTTTTCTGTATGAGTAATCCCCCAAATGCAGCCAAGCAACAACACATTGGGCTGGATGGGCCAAGAGGGGAGCCCTCCCATTCCTGGCAGAAGTCAGGGAGGGATGCTTGAAGGAGGTGGCCAGGAATTGGGTCTCGAGGTTGAGGGTCTGTTGAGCCATCTTGCTGTCTTTTACCACCGCCCTCTACCCCCAGCAACTCCTTGTTTAGTGTCTCTCCAGGACAAGGCCAGCTCCTAGTCCCTGTCCCCACTATGTGGCCAATACCGCGGGCACACTCCAGGCAGTGAGTAGGGGCCCATACTGTGCAAAGACCAAGAGGCAGGGCGGCCTGGGTGTGCAGCTCCACATTAGCCCCCATCTGTTCAGCCCACAGCCTGTGTGACCACACGCAGTCATACAAAGAGAGCCCTCCACCCCCGATGCCAGCTCCTACCCTGCAGCAAGTTGGAGGAGGGGATACATATTCTCCTGGTCTGTATTCTCTCCAGACAGCAGCGACAGTGAGCTGGAGCTGTCCACAGTGCGTCACCAGCCAGAGGGGCTGGAGCAGCTGCAGGCACAGACTAAGTTCACCAAGAAGGAGCTGCAGTCCCTCTACAGGGGTTTCAAGAACGTGAGTGACCCCACTCCTGGGAGGGGTACCAACCCCCAGACTCCTGTCCCTGGCTCTGAGAAGGGGGACCGTGCTCACCCAGACCCCTGTCCCTAGCTCTGGGAAGGGGGACCCTACTCCCCAGACCCCTGTCCCTGGGTCCAAGAAGGGGGACCATGGCCCAGGCAGACCTTCTTAGAGACTTTTCCATGCACAGCGAATACCACAGGAGACTTGATGGGGCTCATGATTTGTGGGGGAGCTGTTTTGGGGTGACCGAGCCCCAGAATCAGAGTTGTGACTGCCCATGCTTCTTTCCATGTCTCTGCTGACACAGAGTAGGGATGTATGGAGGGACCCTATGGCCTGAGGGGATCTGCTCCCCCTGTCCACCACCAGGCTCTCCTGGGGGCTTGAAGTGGGCAATACCCAGGGCAACAGGCATCCCCCAGTAGGAGAATCAGGGTACAGGGTGGAGGTGGTTGAGGTGGCTTAAGGGGGTAGCTTTCTGTTGCAGGAGTGTCCCTCGGGCCTGGTGGATGAAGACACCTTCAAACTCATTTATGCACAGTTCTTCCCTCAGGGAGGTGAGTCCGAGGCTAACACCCCACCCCCTTAAAGCCCCCACTGCATCCCTGTGGCTGTTTTGTAGAAGATGGGCATCGCTTTTACAAGGAGGAGACCCTTACCTCCACCACTAGCTTTCTGGAAGCCTAGTGTTACCTCTGTCCCATTGGAATGGGGGACCCCAGCCCAGGACATAGCTGAAACCCCCTGGCAGGGCTGCCTGGGGTAGGAGCTTGGCTTCCAAGCACCCCAACACACCCGCACTTCGTTTCCCCCAGATGCCACCACCTATGCACACTTCCTCTTCAACGCCTTCGATGCTGATGGGAATGGGGCCATCCACTTTGAGGTAGGTCCCTGCCATCCCTGCAGTCTGCCCTGGTGCCACATCTTCCAGCTATCCAGAGGGGCAAACGTGATCCTAGAGGACACGGCCCAGCGTATTCCCTGGGGAATGAGTGGACTGTGCCTGGCTGGCCCAGGCCTAACCAATGTCACTAGAATTTGGTTTATTCATCAGCTACCCTATTCCCAGCCTTGTCTTCCATTTCAGCCCCACTGAGCCTAGGGAGCCACCTGGGCACCCTAAGGTGGTTGTCACCCAGCGTGAATATGCATTTAGAAAGGAAGCAAGGCCTCACTCCAGGGTCTGTGCTGATGGTGGGTTTCAGGCACCCAGCAGCCAGATTCACCCCCTTGCCAGAAAACAGACCACACAGCTCAAGCAGGCTCCCAACATCCCAGCCAGACACAGTGAGCCTAGTGTCCTCACCATCAGGAGGGAGAAGCCTGCCCCGACGTTACCCTCCATGAAGGCCCCCTAGCTCTATGTGCGTGGCTGTAGGTCCCACCCAGGCCTACCCACCGGATCATTTGAAGGAGGCCCCTCTGTGCAGCCCAGGCCCCTAAAAATAGCAGCAGGCGAAAAGCTGAAACCTCTTTGGGGAAGAAAGCTCTGCTGAGAGCCAGGTATGATCGATAACCACTTGGCGCAAGGGCCAAGGGCAGTGACAGGAAAGCCACAGGGCCAGCAGGCTGTTCAGAAAGCCCCTGGACCAGCCCAGGGGACAATAACTCAATCACTCGGCCTAACACTGCTCTGCTCCTTCTACGGCAGCTGGCAGCGCACTGACTCCGAGGCCGCCCCACTGCTCTCCGGTCCACTACCACAGGGCCCCACCCTGCCTACTCTCTTAGGGCTTGTGCACGTGTGAACATGCAGCGTTTTCATCTTTATTCTCAGTGACACCCGCATGTCATAAAAATCCAATTAGTACACAGGAGTAAACAGGGAAAATGCACTGTGCCCGGCCCCTCCACTGTGACCAGTTCCTGCAGATTCTTCTCGAGGCACCTGAGGCATCCAGGAGTGAAGTGTGGGGAGGATCTGAGTGTGATGGAGCCACCAGCGCATTGTGGGTGGTCTCTCTTGTTCTGAAATTGGAGGATCGAAGGGCTCAGCAGGGACCCTGGCGTGCGACAGGTGGCTGGAAGGTCTACGTCACCTCCTGTGGTCATCTCTTTCGTTCCCCCATGAGGGGTCTTGCTGCCCCTTTAAGGTGGTTGGCGGTGGGTCTTTTGGGGTGCTGTCAGTGGCTGAGTTGGGGGTGCTGGTGCTGCAACCCCTCTGTTTGGTGCGTCCTGGGCCACCTGTACTTCTCTGCAGGTACAGTTATAGGCACCATCCAAGCAGTGGCCCCCATCCTGTTGCTCATGGCTGGGAAGGGCCCAACAGGGTGGGGGTAACATTCGGCCCTTGGGCCTTAGGCTCAGCGAGCTCTGAAGACGGAAGCTCAGGTGGCTGATGGGTATTTACAGTGACTCTAGTCCTGCATCTCCTTGAGAGACAAGACACGTGTTAATGGAAGTTTATTGTGTTGATAAAATGTGGTCACTTCCCTGTCTTCACCCAAAGGCTACCAGGAAGCAAACTGGCAAACCCAGTGAAGCTCAGCACAGCCACATGGAGCCCTGGCCCCATAACCCCCTCAGGCCTGCCTGCTGCTCTGCAAGTCCCCCTGAGTGCTCTGGGACAAGCCCACCGGAGGGAGCCTGTGCAGGCCTCCGACTGGGGCACAGACCACCCAGGTGTGACTTCACCAATCAGAGAGAAGGCCTGCAGCTGGGTCACAGCCTCTGCTCCCACCCTCTGCTGAGTCCTGCTCTGAGCTCCACCTGTGCCCCTCGTGGGTACCCTGTGGTGTTTTAGGCTGGAAACCAAGACCTCTCCATGTCACAGCATCACTGCGGGAGCCCTTCAGCTTTGCTGGACTCTCCCTCAGGGTCAGCCACAAAGCAAGGCCATGGATGTAATGGGCTCTGTACACCTCGGAACTAAGAGCAGAGTCAAATACGACCAGTGATGGTCCCACGTGCCATTGTGCTCCCTGGGGCTGGAAATGCAGAACTAGTGAGCTGGCTGGACTTGGGGTCCTCTGTGTGTTTTTGAGGATGGGCCACTGGCCTTGCAGGGCACATTTCCACCCACCTCTCCCTAGGCACCGTCACTGCTACAGCACACACATGCTGAGAGACACTGGAAGGGGACATTCCTCAGTCATGAGGCCTTCCACTCAGCAGCCCCTCCCCTCGCCTACACGGGAAGGGTGTCCTTGTGCGACTCCATGGCTCTGCCTCCCATGGGGAAAGCCTGCCAGTCCCCAGGGAACAGGGAGTGATGTGACATGAGATGTTCTGACATCCACTGCTGAGTAAATCATGCAGGGGTGATCTCTACCTCAACTTGGGCATGTAGGAAGTATCCCATGGCTTCTCCTTGAAGTCACGTTTGCATTCGCTTCACTTGTTACATCCATGCCTTTGAGAGACCCATAGATTTCAGGGTGAGCCTTGGAAAACAGCACTTAACCACCCACACACACCCAAGGAGGCAACTACCTTTCCGTTTTAGCCAGTTGTCACTCTTATCTCCCCATTTCCCAGCAGCAAGCCCCTACTGCTCCTCCTGGCTGTCCAGTCTCAGACGCAGTGGTGAGGACTGGGACCTCCCATACATGTTTTTCCCATCCCCTGGCTTCCAACAGAGCTACAGGATGCAGAGTGGACAGGGGCTCGCGATCACCCCAAGCATGTGAATCTGAGCCCCACTGAACTCTGATGACACTCTCCTCCCTGCACACATCCTGATTCTGCCTGCCATTGACCGCTGTCTTGAGTTCTCATTTGCCTGGGCAGGTCTGTGACCTCGTCATTCACGCACCCTTCCCCAGTTGTCTGGACAGGCACCCCGCGACGAGGTTTCCCCAGCTTCGTCCTCCATTGGGTCTGAGCACCACCTGAGGAGCTCTTCCTCTCTCTCCTGTGTTGCATCTTCTGGTTCAGGACTCCTGTCACCTCCCTCTTTCTTGCTTTACTCTCTGTTTTCAGGGGCACAGCTGCCAGCAGCTTCCTGGGAAACAGAGTATGTGGAAGGTGACTTCCGAGGCTTTGGACACCTGGGGGTGTCTTCACTCTGTTCTCTTGCTTGGCGTGTTGGTGGGAGGCTGTGCTCCTTCAGGATGGTGGTCATCATGCCACTGGCTTCCTGGCCCTTGTGTTGCTATCAAAGGCAAAGCCTGCTGATCCCTGGCACTGTGTGCGGGACTTGATTCTGTGTTTCTCTTTGCTTTTGCTTTTTCTGCCTGGAAGCTTGTATGATCCTCTCTTTGCACCCAGGTTTTGGAAGTATCATTAGGATATGTGCCTGCAGGTGACACAGTGGGCTGTTTACAGGCGTTGTGGCTGACCCTGATGACTCAGCAGACCCTGGACACACTCTCGGAAGGCTTCTCTGCTCCACTCGCTTCCCTCCACGTCCTCCATTCTTCCTGGCACTCCTGCTGTCATGTGTTCAGAGGGTCCTTCCAGAGTGGGCCTCTCTTCACTCCCCCTTTCTTGTTCTTGCTTATTCCCATTTTATAGCTTCCTATTCTTATTTTAGAGATGTCAGATTTCCAATCTCTGAATCTAATCATTTGCGTTGCTTCTGTTTTCCTCCTGGAATAATTTTGTTTCTTCCAGATTATTTTCCTCTGTTGCCCTTAGTCTTTCTCTCACATGGCACGAGCTTCCTCAGACCCAGAAAGTGTAACATTTGAGCTAGGACTAAGCCTTGTGGTGTGTGGCCCTATCCCTCCATGGTCTGCCACCCTCCACCCGCTTCTGAGACAGGCCTTCTCTGCTCCCCTTCTTCCTAAATAGCCCAGAGGATCCCACAGGGCAGGGGGCTCAACCCACCAGCCTTCAGGGAGTGAAGGGTAACACTTGCATCACACCAGCTGTTGTGACACAACAGCGGGAATTTCCATATGGAACATCTCTGTCTTGTCACATTAGTATCAGCTATCCATCGGAGGTTTGTCCTGACCCCAGAACTAGCTCTATTAGCTTAGCTTCTGAAGCTGGATGTTTTGAAGCACCCTAACATCCGTATCCGCCAACCATGCCATCCCCGCCACACGTGCACATGCACACATGCTCACACACGCACTCACACTCACACATGCATGCACACAAACATGCACACCCACACATACACACACACAACACTCATGCATATGTGCATTCATGTACATGTGTGCATTAATGCATGTTCACACACGCACACACTCACACGTACACTTATCACATGTGTGAACATGCACACACAATACATAGGTACATGTGTGCACTCATGTGCATACTCACTTCAGCACATGCTCACACATGCATACCCTCACAATGCACTTATGCACTCATATGTACATGCACACACACATGCATCACACATGTGCGCACACACACTAGCATCCACTCATGCACATGCACACACAATGCACTAATCATACATGCATAAGTCACATGTTGTGTGCCTTCATGCCTGTGTGCACACAACACATGCATTTATCACATGTGCACAATGTATTCACACAATAGCACACGTACCACTCATGTGCATGCATGCTCACATATGTGCACTCTTGTGTGCATATATGCTCACAATGCATGCCCTCACACATGCACAGACCATGCGCGCACATACACATGTGCACACACTCTCACACATATACGCACACATGCACACTGTCGACCTGAAGGACACCATCTCCCCGCTCTGTATTGGAAGCTCTAGAGCTGTGAATTCAGTGGAAGCCTCACAGGGAACTGAAAATAAAATCTGGATCTCAAATTGTCACCCCGCACCCTCTCTCCCTCCCTCTCAGGACTTCGTGGTTGGCCTCTCCATCCTCCTGCGAGGAACGGTCCAGGAGAAGCTCAAATGGGCTTTTAACCTCTATGACATTAACAAGGACGGCTATATCACCAAAGAGGTATGGGTGGCTGGACATGGCCAGTCTGCTGCTGCCCGGGCTGTCCTGCACTCCCTTGTGCCCAGAGACCAGGCAGGGGATAGCCACCAAGTGGTTCTCTCTGTCCTGGTCTCCTAGGTGTAGGGAACGGGGTCTGTGTGTCCCATACACATTTTAATCCAGTTCAACAAGTGTCTTCGTGTTATCCTTGACCTCGGGAGGGCCTGGGGGACACACAGGTGGAGAAGGTGAGGATGGGGCAAGCCTTGGCTCCCACCAATCAAGAGGCATGTGGGAATCTCCACCTCAAGGGGCCACAGTTGAAATTATTGGCCCAAACATTTTGTATATGCAAGAGTGGCCACAGTTTCACATTTGGGAGCCTGAACTTCACAATCTATCTCCAGCTTTTCTTGGACATCCAGAAGCTGGCACTGGGCAGAGTGGATGGGGACCTTTTGTGCTCACTCAAAGCTGTTCTGGAGGGATCCTGTGCCCTTTGATGCAGCCCCCTCCCATGGGCCCTCGCACGCCCCCTCCTTGCAGCCAGACTCATGCCAACCCATCCGCCCCCTCCAGGAGATGTTGGCCATCATGAAGTCCATTTATGACATGATGGGCCAGCACACTTACCCCCTCTTGCGGGAGGACGCGCCGCTGGAGCACGTGGAGAGGTTCTTCCAGGTGAGCGCCCTATCTGGGTATGTAAGACAGGCAGCAGAGGAGGAAGGGGCTCCTGATTCTGGCATCCCTAGATGAGGCCCCGCTCCCAGAGGCTCCCAGAAGCAGTTAAACTGTCATCTCCCCCCAAGGAATGAATTAAAACATCCCCACTTCCCAATCTGCTGAATCTGTTTTAGGGAGGGCTAACACCTAGGCCAGTGTTCTGGTACCTTTCAGAAGCTCCCCCAGCCCTTCCCCCAGAAACTGTCTGTGAGAAGGGTGGGTTGGGGTGACCCCACTGTGTCTATGGGACATGTGGCCCTCTTATGCCTCAGTTGCTCCATCTGCCCTGGCTGTCAGAATGCATTCTAGAAAGTACCCCAGGAGGCATGGGAAGCAGCTGGGGGTGGGGGAGCAGACTGGGGAGAGGTCATCTGTAGGGTGGGAGGTGGCTGAGGAAGGCACTTTATGTGGCCAGAATACAGGACAGGGGGCAGAGGGAATAGGTTGGCCTGAGGGAGCCTACCCACTGCCATGTGCACAGGCTTGGGGCAGGGGCTGTTTCTGGTGAGAAACAGACACACCAAGGGCATGGCTTGGGTTGCAGAAAATGGACCGGAATCAGGACGGGGTGGTGACCATTGATGAGTTCCTCGAGACCTGCCAGAAGGTAGGTGGCATCAAGGGTTGAAAACACCTAGTGTCCTGCCCCTGCCAGTCCCAGGCCTTTCCCACCCACTCCTGCCAGCCACAGCCCACTTGAGTGCACCATCCCTCAGCCCTGCCCTTGCATGCCTGGAGTTGGAGGGGCAGATGTGGGGCCAACGGAAGGGTGATGAGGTCCTATAGCCTTCAGCAGGGTCGCGTGGGAGGACAGGCACCTGGAGCCTCCTAGCTCTACTGAATCTCCTCCGCAAAGCACCCTTCGGGGTGGTGGGACACCGGGCCTCTGCCTCACTCCCGGAGCAGCCTTTCAGTTGGTGTTGGCCTTGATCTGTGTCCAACCTGGAGGCCTGCTTGGCAGTGAGCCAGCTACCCCCAGACAAGCTGCTGTTGAACACAGGGCAAAGACGGACTGTGCCTGGCTGGCTCCCCCTGACCAGGGACACAGACAGAGGTGTCCCTGGCGATAATCTGCTCGAGGTGGCCGACAGTAGTCCTACTGCGCCCTGGCCATTTAGGGTCTGACCAGACCGCTCATCCACTCCCCATGCAGGACGAGAATATCATGAGCTCCATGCAGTTGTTCGAGAATGTCATCTAGGACCCACGAGGGGTCCCGCGTGGGCCTTGCCACCGCAGCCCCCCAAAGAACCTCAGTCCTGTGAGAAGCAGCCTCCACGAGAAACTTTTTTCTAATATATTTGCAAAAATTGAACAATTTGCTCCAGTTACACATGCACGCACATGCACACACACGCACACAGACACGCTGTCCCTCTGGGCTAGCAGAGTGGACAGAGGTCAGGGAAAGACTGCATCTGGCTGGGATCTGGGTCTAGGTGACACACCCCCAGCCAGACCTGTTCCAGGCTGGTGGGGGAGGCTGTCTCTGGGGTGGGCAGCTTGAGGAGCTGTGACTACAGCCACTGGGTGTGAGTGGAAAGCACTTAGCTCCCCTGCAGAGAGTGGGGTCCAGTCTCCAGGGCAAAGGCCCCTCCCATGTGAGCCTACACGCCCTGCCCTCCTCCCACCCTCTGTTCCCAGCACCATAGGCCAAGCCAGGGTTGCTCTGGCCTCCTGTCCCTCCGGCCACACCCACTGGGCCCCTTTCTCCCTCCACCCCAGGAAGGGGGCCCTTCAGGCCCAGGGCCAGGTTTCCTGGTGGTGAATGTTAGGGGGATTGTCTGCCCAGGTGTGGCTCAGTGGGAATACAGTGGCAAGGCTGCCCACACCCCTCAGGGTCCAGACTGTTTGCCCCAAGGTCATTGTGTGTCATCGTAGGTCATTGTAGGTCATCATAGGTCATCGTAAGTCACAAGAAGAAGAAACGTGGCTCAGGGACCGGCAGCCAGAAAGCCCAGGTGGCCAGCAGGCTTGGCAAGGGCTTCTCCTCCTTCTGTGCCCTCGGCCTCTGTCTCCCTTGGCCAAGCAGTTTGGCTGAGCCCCCTTCCTGGTCAGGGTCCTGCAGCAGTGTGGCTGCCCCTCCACACGGGCTCACCCCAACCCCATACATAAAGCACAAGCACTCCAGCAGCACTGGTGGAGCCCACGAGGGGAGCTGAGGACACTGCTTCTCCGAGACAAGGCCTTCCTGGTGGCCAAGACCTGGATGCCAACAGCCCTGATACAGATGACCCAGGGAAGGAACCTGGGGGTCCATTCTGTGCTTCAGAGCAGTGGGGGCTCAAAGCCTATTCCCCAGCCCAGCTCACCAACACTCCAAAGCACAAACTCTGGCATGCTGTTTGCCTGGGTTCTGCCCTAGAGATGGGGCAGTTTCCACCTGAGGCCAGTGGCAGGTTCACAGAGACCTCCAGAAGGCAGAGTGGCAGCACGGGCCCTTCTGAGGGACACTCCCATCCACACATTCCATTGGCTGCCACCCTGTCTCTGCTCAGGCCTGGCCCCAGAGTGGGCAGGGCCCTGTGAGGGAGGGCAAGATGGCAGAGGCTATGAAGACTGGCCTGGTTCGGCCACGAGGTCCCTTTGGCACCCACACACAGGTGATCCTCCCCTTGGAGTTGCACTGACACCCCATCTCTAGTCTGACAGGGGCGTCCCTCTCCTCTTCTCCAGGAGAGCATCAGCTTCCCCTTGCTCAGGGATCTTGTCCCCCCGACCCCCGACCCCTAGCCTGACCCTCCCAGCTGGTGTAGCTCTGCTTCTCAGGGGCCAAAACCACAGGAGGGTGTCATCACCATGCCCCTGCCCCCTTGGTCTCAGCCAACCTGGCTGCACGTCCAGCCAGGAGGGGCCTGTCCCCCACGCCGGGATGTGGACTGGCCGCATATCTGCATGGCAGAAACATCTCCTTTGGGCATGGCCTGGAAGGGAGGTTCCTGTTCTCAGAGCCCACCAATATTCAGTCCTGTATATTTTAATAAAATGAACATGACAAAGGAGAGGGACTCTCATTGGCTCTCTCCTGACTCTGGACTTTGGCCCTGTCCCTCCCTCCCTGCCGTTTACCAACTCCTGCCCAATGCTGTGCTGGTAAATGTCCCACTATCCCCATATTGTAGCATTTGCCAGCTTCCACACTCGATTTCCAGCTCTTGGCGTGAAGTTACTGAAGGCAGAGTTGTATACAGTTGAGACCCCTTACCAGAAACACCAGCCCTGTAGCCTCCACACACAGCCTGCGGGGGGGAGTGCTTTCTGGAGGTGCCATTTGTATTTATCCTCAGATCATTTTTCTTTACCAGCTCCAGAAAGTGATTTCTGCATGTGCCCCTTGGCTGGAGTGTCAGGTCACAGGGCAGAAGCAGAATTTGCCTGAAGACATCTTCTTTCCCTTTTATTTTCAAAAGTGTAAACTCAATGAGGGTTATGCCAGGGGAGGGGAGAGAACTGAGAGCCTTAGGGTGAGGGGAGGCATGGAGGGGGTCCCCAATTCGGGGACGGGGAGTAGGGAAGTTCTGGGGAGCCTGGCAGTGCTTCAAGGGCCAGACCCTAGGCCATGTGACAGCATCTTCACAATGATGCAGACCCAAGCCTCCATAGGTCACTAGCTTTGCCTGATGGGCATCTTAGCAGTGGCCGGGAGGGTAGAGGACAGGACCTTCCACCACCACACACACACATTAAAGGCTCCACCTGACCTGAGCTCCAGGGCCTCGGCACAATGAGAGCAAGGGAGCCTGACTTTGCTGTCTGGGATGGGATGGTCTGCATTTGCCACGGGCCAGCCACTATGCTGAGCCTGTGCACCCTGGCCACAGCCTGATGGGCATGATGGGGAAGCTGGGCTGAAAGGTGTTAGGATCTCTCAGCCATTAAAAGGTGGAGTCAGGACTCAGACCCAGGATGGTGGCTCCAGGGTGGTATAAGCACTGAATCACCCACTTCACGATGGCCATAAAGCTCAGAGTAGAGAAAGCCATCCATCCATCCTCCCACGGATCCATCCATTCATCCAACCATTTGTACATGTTTCCCACTCATCTACCCAGCACCTTCCTGACCCAGACACTCAGTATAGAGGGGCAGCTGGGCTGTGTCCCCCTCCAAGTGTGGCAATGGGGAGTCTAAAAGGAACACTGGGCTCAGGGTCCAGAAATCTTAGTGCCGATCTGGGCCACAAGACTCATGTGGCCTAAGCATATTCTCTCTCTCTCTCTCTCTCTCTCTCTCTCTCTCTCTCTCTCTCATAGGAAAAAAAGGAGAGAACACTTCCCAACTCATTTTAAAGGCTGTTGTTACCAGGATTTTTAAAAAATCAGTCATTGATAGGATAAGAAAAGTTACAGGTCATCCTCAACTATAAACAAAGATGTAAAAATAAGAATGTTAGTATCCTCATTTCAACAGTGTGAGACATACGTAACATGTGTAACATCATGACAGACTTGGGTTTACCCCAGAAATGCAAGGTTTAACATTTTTAAACACAGGCACTTTAGTTTCCAATAACAAAGTATCCAGGACTCTGGATTACTCCCTCCACTGGAAACAAGTTCAAACCTAGTTCTGCCTGGGTCAGCAACAGCAGCACGGACTTTGTCTGAACCATCTGGTCATAAAAGGAATGAATGAGCACGGGCTGGGTAGGGTTCCGGGACTGGAGAAGAAAGTGGGATGCAAGTGGAGCCCACCCGCACAGGAAAGGGGGCCAAGGTGGGCGTGGGCGTGGACGGCTGGACCTGGGGTCAAGCATGCTGGCTCCCCTCGCTGCGTCATCCTGAGCAGAGCTGCGGCTCAGATGCCCCGAAGGAAAACGGGCGCCCTCGTCGCCCTCAGTGATGAGCCAGCCTCAGAAGGCAGGCAGATCTGCCTTCGTCAGCCAGCACGCTGTACCTGCTTTCCTCCACCGCATCTGCCCAGCGATCGGGACGGGCCCGGCCCAGAGGCGAAACCCGACGAGGCCAAGCCCGGCGCGGCACCCGGGCCTCTGGGCACCCGGGCGGCGCTCGGTCGCGGGTCTGCGCAAGACCAGGGGACGAGCGGCCGCGCGGGCGCTGCGCTCGCCCCTACGTCACTTCCGGGCCCGAAAGACGCCCTCCTATTGGTCGTCGTCCTGTGGCGTCACCAGGGAGCGCCGCCTCTTCCGACGTGTTATTGGAGGAGCCGCGGGACGCCGTGCGTCCGAGGTCCCCGGCGCGGCTCGCGGCCTGGGTTCCTAAAGCCGGCGCTTCGGTGCCTGCCGGCCTCGGCCCCCCGCCCCGCGCGCGAGCCTGGCCCGGCAGCACGGGGCGCCCGTGCGACCGGCCGCCGCGGCCAGGTAGGTCCGGTGCGGGCCGGCCCGGGAGCGTTTCCCGCGAGAGGCTCCCGCCAGGGGCAGGCCCGGCCCCTGGGCCCCCTCGTCAGCGCCCACTGAGTGCCGGGGACCAAGCTGGGCATGTAGGGAACCTGGGGGACTAGCTCAGGGCCCTGTGCGAGCGGGCGGTGGGACGCCGTCCAGGTACACACACGTCTGTTGAGCTGCGATGCTGGTGCCTTTCCCGCCTCACGTTTTTCTGGCCAGACTCGTCAGCCAGCACGGTGGCCAGGTCGGTTACTTGGGTCTCATGCATCTCTGACAGAACAAGGCAGATCGAATCATCGGGTGAGGACCGGGAGTCTGGGGCGACCTCCACGTGCCTGAGCTTCAAGGGCAATTTTTAAAAGGCAGGAACCATGCCGGGAGAGAACTGTTTGAAGGCCAGACTTAGACTAGAAACAAAGCAGGAGAAGGGTATTTGTCTTTAACTGGAGAGCCTGGAACTTGAAACAGGACCTGAGCCCTGTTTGCTACCTTCCAGGTAACTTGAGCATAGCTACGCTTCCTGAGCTTGACAGTCACCAAGGTTTCCCAGGTAGTGAAAAGTCAAGCCCCTGTGTCAGGCATTTGTTCATTCAGCAGAGAGTAGCTAAGAGCTGTCCATGTGACAAGCATAGTGCTGGTCAGTGTGGGCTCCACGGTGAAAGATACCCACGTGGCCCTTGGAACTAGAGAGGGGACAGCCCAGTGATGCCTGCCAGGTCGGGCCCTGCCCTCTGTCTGCAGCCTCTTCCCTCAGGCAGCCATGCTCCAGCAGGAGAAACTACTGTCTGGAGAGACAGGTGGGGACTACTAGAAGGCTGTGGCTGGGGGTTTGGGCTTGGCGATGTGAACAGTGAAAAGCATTATAAGTCAGAGGGTAACAGGGTCCAGTTGCCATTTAAAGAATTGTTCATGATCCCATCTGATCTCGGAAGCTAAGCAAGGTCGGGCCTAGTTAGTACTTGGAAAGGAGACCACCTAGGAAGACCAGGTGCTGTATGTGTAAAAAATAAAAAATAGGGGTTGTCGGCCAACAAGGTCCTTGCAATCTGTGAGATCAACCAAGGATTGCCTCGCCTAAAAAAAAAAAAAATTTGTTCATGGCAGCTGTGACGCCATTTTCTCCAGTGATCACTTGCCTGATTCCTAGTCCTACTCATCTTAGCCCTGCCCAGCTCGGTATCATTTCCTTAAGGAAATAGGCAGGACCCTTGGTCGTCACAGCAGGAGTCTCAGTTGCTGAATCTTATGCCACCATTGTTAACATCAGTGTCCCCTGCAAGCAGAATGGTAGGGCTGAGTGTGTCTGATCTGCACTGTTTGCCCAGTGTGGCACTGGTGCTAGGTACAGTGTACACTTTTAGGAAGCACCAGATAAAAGAATGCTGGACACCCTGGCACCTAGCCTAGGGCCTGGCATGAAGTAGTCGCTCCTCTAGAGAGGTTTCATTATGCACATTGAGCAAAAAGACCCCGTAAAGTGTGACAGTAAATAACTTAGATGTCTAGACCATTTCCACGAAGTGTGCCAGGATGGCCAATGGGCGCAGGGACTTGGGCTACAGCTCCAAGAACCTTGAGGATCCTCATGATGGTGCCCAGCTCCACTTGTCCCCTGAACATACTTTTTCCTCCATAGACTCTGATGCTGTCCTCTAGTAAGAGAAGGCTGGTCACGGCTCTGCTGCAGGCTCAGCGGTGGCCCTTTCAACCCTCCAGAAACATGAGACTGGTGCAGTTCCAGGCACCCCACCTGGTAGGACCTCACCTGGGCCTGGAGTCAGAAAATGGCAGGGGGCTTATCAACCTCAACACCTTTGACCCCACACTGCCCAAGACAATGACGGAGTTCCTGGAGCAGGGAGAGGCTGCTCTCTCAGTGGCAAGAAGGTAAATCAGCCAGCAGCACACCATGTAGTCATGGCCTTGTTCCCTCTTCCGCACTCCGACTACCATCCCTACTTAGGCACAGAACCAGCAGGTAGCTCTTTCTCAAGGGAGCAGGGCAACCTCACCTCACCTGTTCTCTTAGTGAAGAGCCTTAGAAATCTTATGTGACAGCAGCCTCAGTTTATAGAGGGGGAAACCAAGGCACAGGGAGAATGGTTAGCCCAAGGCCACAGATTTGGTGATGGGGCCAGAACTCTTGTTTCATGACATTGCTGGAGATGATGCCCACCTGAGGGGTCTTGGACCATTAGTCCTAGTGGCATCTTGGGAAGCCAGGGCAGGGGTGAGTGGGCTCTTGACTCCTCGGGGCAGAGAGGGCTACAAAGAGGTTTTCTTAAAGATGGTTCCTGGGTTTGGGCTGGATCTGGTGGGGACTTCCCTGCGGCATCTGGTTTGAAGGTGCCAATGAACAGCAAAGCAGACCACCTCAAGACAGCGTCTGCACTGCAGACTGGCAGGGATGCAGATGTGTGCCAGCATGTAGTCTTGGTGAGGATGTTTCCCACATTTCGTATGCTCCTGAGATTGGGACCTTCTTCGGTATCCCTTGGCAGGGAGTTGGGTGTGTCTTTGCAGTGCGCCACAGGCAAAAAGAGGAAGCCATATACCGTTATGGCAAGGTCTTTAAAATGTATATTTTTAATAAGGTGTATAGAGTGTGATGTCATTCACACAAAATGATGGGCGAAGGAGAATATATGTAGTTGGTGTGAAGAGCTACACAGGACAGGGTGTCCCTAAGGCTGGAGTAGGGTGACAAGGAGAAAGGGTGAGGGAAAGACCCTCCAAGGGACTTTCATTTGCACCTCTGACTCCCCTCACATGGACGAGCATCACCCATACTGTGTGGGCAACAGAACACTTCATGTCAGAGAGTGACAGTGGGCCTTGACTTCTACCCTGTTGGTTGAGAGATCTAGAAACTTTTAAAGCAGCCAAACTCATAGGTGCTACAGTACCTCCCCGGCACCACAGGACTGCAGCCCACTCCCAGCAGCCCCTCTCTCCTGCTCTGGTCTCTGCAGAGCCCTGGCTGCTCAGTTGCCAGTCCTGCCACGGGCAGAAGTGACCTTCCTGGCTCCAGTCACACGACCAGACAAAGTGGTGTGCGTGGGCATGAACTATGTGGACCACTGCAAGGAACAGAACGTGCCTGTGCCTAAGGAGCCCATCATCTTCAGCAAGTTTGGCAGCTCCATTGTGGGGCCCTATGATGAGATCATCCTCCCGCCCGAGAGCCAGGTCAGTGCCTCCTCACTGCCTTCTCAAGCCACTGTAGCCCATCACAAGGTGCGCAGCAGCCAGGCTTCAGGGCTCGCTGTCACTCATTATGCATTAAACAGAAACCCCGAGGCTTGTAAAGGAGTGAGACTGGCCTCAGGGATAAATTGAGAGAAGAAAGACCTTTCATTATCCCCATGTGGATTACAAAAGTGATGCACCTTCATTGTAGAAAATTATAAAGTTCTGCATGCATCTCCTGAGAATAAGGACAGGGTCCCCTGTGACCAGGATACCATTATCCCAACCAGGAAAATTAACACGAATGCACTCTGACGGTAGTCCAGTCAGGGATTCCCATTGCCCCCAAGGAGGACTGTAGTGTGGGAATCGGTTCTTCTTCATGTGTTTGTTGACTGGGATCGGTCAGACCACATGTGTTTGGTTCGTCTCCTAGTGCCTGTGACCTACAGGTCCACAGGGACCCACACTTTTCTCAAGGGGCCAGCTAGTCAGTATTGGACTTTGAAGGCCAGTGTCTGTCACAGTGATTCAGCTTTGCCACCATGGTATGAAGGCAGCCGTGGCTGCCATGTAATGAGCAGATAGGGCAGGGTTCCACAGAGACAGGCCATGCTTTGCTGACCTTTGCCCTCTGAATCCTGCTCTCTGCTCTCCTTTGGGAAACTGACTAAAGAGTCCAGGCAAGTTGTATCATTGCCTGCCCCACAATCTGGGTTTGTCTGGTTGTCTTCAGGGTTAGACTCAGGTGGAACATTCCCATCAGAGTTCATGGTGTTGCGGTCCTTTCGAGCAGCCATCATGAGGTGGACAGGGGCTCAACAGCAGACACCTGTTGCTCACAGTCTGGAGGCCAGAGGGCCATGGCCGACAAGTTTGGTGCATGGTGAGGCTGCTTCCTGCTTCAGAGAGCTGTCTTATCACTGCATCCTCACATGGCCAAGGCCAAGGCTCTCAGGTCTCTATAAGGACACTGTTCCCATTTATGGGGTCTCTGCCTGTGACATGATCACCCCTAATGCTATCTCATTGGGGGTTATGTTTCAACATGGGAGTCTGGGGGATGCCAACATCATTTGTAGCAGAGGCTGGTCCTCACCCTGCACCCCCCTGGGAGGCTTCTGTCAGGTGGGCCGTGAGTTTGCCTACCAGAGTACTGACAGTTCAGCAGGTCCCCACGTAGTGTTTGAGCCCACGTAGTGTGTGACTATCTTGCTGTCCTGGTTTTCACCAGGGCCCCCAGGTACCCTCACCTGGCTCCATCATTGCTCTGGGGGTAAGGGAGAGGGGGTGTTTTTCTGTCATGCTTTCTACTCTTGGTTAGCTGGCCTTCTGTAAAGAAAAGCTGCCTCCTTTTTTACCCCTCTCTTTTTGGTATCACTGTGCATTCCTGATTTTTATTTTTATCGAAAAAGCTGTAATCCATCATTTACATTTTTTCATATGCAAAAAATGGTCTCATTTTGGCCAGTGGGGTTGGCACTAGAGACCAGGAAAGCAGGGCAGCTCTGCTTGCCACCACGGGAAGGAGCAGCTGGTCTGAAGGGTGGGGTGTGTGTCCTACAGCACTTTGCCGGCTGTGGGAAGGCCGAGCTTGTTTGCACTTTCTGTGGCGCTGTGTATTTTCTGTGAATTGCTTATTCAAGCCTTTTGTCCACATTTTCTTTTGCCATGTTGGTTTTTTTAATCATTTGAGTTCATCCATTGAAGCACTAGAATGGTGCCTGGTGCATGGTAGAATTAGCTATTATTACTCAGTCTTCATCTTTTTTTGGAAGTATCTAGAGTGACTTTTAAACTCAGTCTCAAGACAAATGTTGCTCCTCTAGTCACATGAGAGTGATGCATGCATCCAGTGGTGCTGCCTGCTACTCGCCAAGTTTACGGGGCTGTGAGTCACGCCCCCTCCACTCTGGTTCATGGTGATTGGGACCTGCGGGCCAGTGGCCATCCCCACTGGTAGAGGGACAGGCCCAGAGCCAGACAGTTCACTGCCCCTATCCCACCCTACAGGAGGTGGACTGGGAGGTGGAGCTGGCCGTGGTCATTGGAAAGACAGGCAAGCACATCAAGGTGAGGTGGAAGGGGTGGTGCCCACTGTCCCTGGTCTGGAAGGTGGTTGGCTCCTAGCTGCTGGGGCACCTGCTTTGTCCCTCACCCACCACCTTTGGTGAGCTCGGGCTCCTAGTGTGGGATAAAGCTTTGTTATAGGGCTTGGTGTCACTATGATCTAACCTCCAATCTGGCCAAATCCCATCCCCTATAGGCCACAGATGCTATGGCTCATGTGGCCGGCTTCACTGTGGCACATGATGTGAGTGCTCGTGACTGGCAAATGAGACGTAATGGAAAGCAGTGGCTGCTGGGAAAAACCTTTGACACCTTCTGCCCCCTGGGTCCTGCCTTGGTGACCAAGGACAGTGTAGCAGGTAGGTCTCTGATAGCCCACATGATGACTCTTCTTGCTCTGCACAGATATAGTAAAGAAAAAGCAACCAGAATGTGGGGTGGCTCCATAGAGAACCCCCTCCCCAGCTGCCTTTCACTGATTCCTGAGGGAACAAGTCTCAACCTGGACCATGAGTTCTCAGCGGATCTCCTTCCACGTCCCCTTCACCCCCCTAGAGGACCCCAGCGCAGAGGTGGTGAATCCACATTCATAAAGCAAGTGACGGTGACACATCAGACTTCCTCTAGCCACCATCTGGGAGAATCTGTAGGTTGGAAGCAAAGCTGGCCCTTGAGCATCACAGAATGGCTATCTCAAAGTCCATGGCATTCACCACTCAGGGAGATGGAGAGGACCAACAGGACTTAGTCCAACCAGTGTGACCAGGAGGAGACAGTGGTGCAGAGGGCAGAGCACTGCCATTCGGGTAGGGCCATGTCTGGGTGACCAAGCCTCACGCCACCCTGTGCGGTGACAGCGAAGTTAGATTGTGTTTCAGCTACTCTATGGGTGTGCTTGTGAGGGTGTAAAACAAGAAGTGTGATTAGCCAGGACACTGATAGGTGAGCCATTCCCGCCAGCATCAGGCATTTTTAAGACAACTCTGTCTGTCTCCCCTGGGAGGTCTGGGATACGTCCCCTCCTGAACTCACCCAAGTGACAACTTGCAGGCAGGGTTGAGAAAAAGCAGGAAGGACCCCAGGGAGGTGTTTCTGCATTTCAGACCCCCACAACTTAAAAATCTGCTGCCGTGTGAATGGGAAGGTGGTCCAGAGCAGCAGCACCAAGCAGATGGTGTTCAGGACAGAGGCGCTGATCGCCTGGGTATCCCGGTAAGTGGGCAGAGCCTGTGGCTGAGCTGAGCCCTCCTTCCTGGCTGTGGCACCTTGCCTCTGGTCTCACTTGGCCCTTTTGCCCCAGGTTTGTCACTCTTTATCCCGGGGACATCATCCTCACAGGGACTCCCCCAGGTGTTGGTGCATTCAGGAAACCTCCTATCTTTCTCAAGGTAGGTTGGCTATAAGGAGGAAAGGGAGAGGGACCAGACTTGAGCAATCCAGGCAGAAGTGCATGCATGAATATGTGTGAGACACAGGACTGACACACTGGCGGCCACTCTGTTACAGAAGGGTGATGAAGTCCAGTGTGAGATTGAAGAACTGGGTGTCATCATCAACAAGGTGGTATGATGCCTCTGGCTGCAGGCCCCAGACTTAAGACAAGAGTTGGGCACCAGCTCCCACTCACCAGCCCAGCACTAGCCCCTCCAGGCTCCTCATCTGGAAGGTGACATGGAGTTCTCTTCAATAAAATTCTCAGGCCAGAGCAGCCACTCTGCCTCTGCTACTGTTAGTTTGTTTCAAGGAGCAGGAGAGTGTTGTCACAGCGTGGGGAAGGAGAGCAGGTGCTATGTGCACACACAAAAAAGACACCACTGGGCCTGGGAAGTGGATGCATCTGGTCCTGTTTATCACACCAAAGGATGAAGAAAGCAAGATACAAGAGTTAGTCAAACTCAACAATTTAATAGTCCAGCCAAGGGTGTGCAGCCACTCTGCCTCTGGCTTCAGGACATGGCCATGTTCTGGGGCAAGAAGTCTCGGCATGGGCTTCATTCCACAGTTCTAGCCACAAACAAACTGTCTGATGAATTGTTCCAGCTTTTCCTGATTGTCCCGACTGGCAAACGTCGGAGACAGATGTAGCATGGGGCCTGCAGGGCTGGATATCTGCTGCAGCACCTGGGCCACAAAGAAGGATTCTGAGCGCTCACCATGGGGGCTTGTGGTGAGACCTCTGGCCCCTTCAGCCTCAGGGTCTGCGCACAAGTGCCTCAACCCACCCCCAGTACCCAGATGGGGAGGAGGGGAGCAAGGCTGTGCTCTGGGGGACCACAAGGGGCACAAAAACTGTCAAGTTGCCTCCAGCTCCTGTTGCCACACCTATTCTTGGGAGACACTAGGGACATCCTAGATAAGCACAGGTGGGCTTCCCTGAGCAGCTCTACCAGGATACAGGCTGGGGAAGAGGGAGGGGGACAGCCAGTGGCTGAGACTGGCCCTCTCACCCCCAAGTCTCTGAAGGTCCAGACAGCCCTGATGGCAAGACCTGAGTCAGCACACTCTAGAAGGAAGGAGGAAATGAGCTCTAGGGAGGACCAAGAGCAATGGGCATAGGCTTCTCTTCCTCTTATAGAGAAGAGCCACCCAAGGTAGGGCTCAGACTGCACCCACGGGTCCTCAACTCCACAGCCCTTCCTAGAGTGGGTCTGTCACTGCTCAGCAGGGGGCAGCAGCCACCAGCAAGCTACTGCCTCCTGGGCCCTGGGCTGGCTGCTTGGGCAGGACTCACCGAAGAACCCGTCCTCCTGGGCAGTGGCCCGCAGGAACTGCAGCAGCTGGTCCGTGTAGCCTGACTCTATAGGGAGAGGGGTATAGGTTGGGCAAAGGCAGAGCCCTGCCCCATGTTCTCAGCCCCTTCGTGAGGACAGCCAGGGGGTGTGGACCCTCACCCGTGTCAGGTAGCTGGCCCATGGAGAGGAAGGCGGCAGCCTGTGCAAAGGCCTTGAGCAGTGGGCTGAGCAAGCGGCAGAGGAAAAGGAAGAAGTCGGGGCAGCGTGACTGCTGACTGAGCTGGAGAGGTACAGGCCAGGTCAGGGCAGCTACCACAGCCTCCCCCCTGCCACCTCCCCAGGTGGCTTCTCCCAACACACCCTGAAGTACCGGCCCTCAGCCTCCTCGAAGTCATCACTGTCACTATCAGTGAAGTCCCCACTTGGTTTCCACAGCAGCCTGGCACTCAAACGTTGTCGCCCTGTGTCACATGCCAGCCGGGATCCTGGGGTCTGGGGGCCAGGGGTGCCATTGGACCCTGTCAGCCTGGCTGAGGTTCAGCCCTGAGCTCCCCAGACCAGATATATCGCAGACCAGGCACATGGAGGTGGAAGCAATAAAAGCAGACCTAGGGAGCCCCAGAGTTTCTTGGAGCATGCCAGACTGGCTGAGCCAACCTGCAGGGTGAAGGAAGTAGGCACCCACATTTAAGGGCCATAGCCCTGTGGACAAAAAATATGGGGCAAGAGGTATACAGAGAACCTCAAGTACATTTGTGTAGTCCTAGCATGATACACACATGGGCCCAGGGCCAGTCGTCCACCAAGTCACAGGCCTTAGTGACGGGCGGGGGCCGAGGCCTTCCTGCCTGCCCAGGTAGTGGCAGCCCACCCCCACAGCACTCATGGGGCAGCTGTCCTTCAGGGTGTGAGGCTGAGGGAGGCCAGCCCAGACAGGAGCTTTGTCCCCAGCGGCTCTGCCTACCTCCTCAGCAACCAGGAGCCCACACTGGATGAGACGGTCCAGTACTTCCTGACAGTAGCAGTAGGAAGACTGGCAAGGCTGGGGAGGAAGAAGTCCATGGGGCCAAGCGACAGGCAGGGTCCCGGCAGGGCATCAGAGGGGCAAGGCTCATAGCACCAAGGGGGCATCTAGGCAGAGCTGGTGGGTGGGAGGCCTGACCTGCAGTAGCAGCAGGTCCTGTGGCAGCAAATGCAGCAGCAGCAGGACCTGGCGATACAGCTCATTCTGGCTCAGCAGCTCGATGCCCTGCAGCTCCCAGGGGCCCTCTGGTGGCACTCTGCCTGCCAGCAGCGCCCGCACTGCACAGGCTGGGGAGGGGACCGGGCATGAGGAAGTCATCCCCTCGCTTGGCCCCCCACTCCCCACCCCAATCCCTCAGGACTCACCACCCACAGCCTCGCTCAGGAAGGCAGGCAGAAGCTCGGCGCTCAGGCGAGCCAGGTGCGTAAGGCCTGGGCCCGGCCGCACCACCACCAGCAAGTCCCCTTGGTGGACGCGCAGCAGAGCCACATGCGCCTGCAGCAGGCTCAGCGTGTGCCACACCAGGCCCCTCAGCTGCCCTGAGAAGCCCACATCAAAGCCCCGCAGCAGTGTCTCCTCCGTCAGCCAAGAGAACTCCCCCAGGAGCTGCGACAGGAACATGCCCTGGGCAGGCAGCACCAGGGCTCAGTAGCAGGGCCACACCCTTCCCCAGCCCCACCACACTGTACCTACCTTCTGGTGCTTGAACAGCAGCAGTGTTGCCGTAATGGCCGTGCTCATCACCGCAGAGCTTGCCACACCGGCTGCAGGCGGGGTTAGCAGTGCTGGTCAGGGGACTGGGCCCAGCAGCCAGTTCTCTATTATCACCCGGTAAGTGTGCGGGCCAAAACAGTCATCCCCTGCCTCCTTGGCACAGACACTGCTCCACACAACTCCAGGGAAGTGGGGCGCAGGCCGGCCTGGTCCTGGGTGGGAGGGGGGCACCCTTCCCAGTGGAGAACTGGCATTCATCAAATACACACTGAGACAGGCCGGGTGCTTGGAGACCGACCTTCCTTCCGCTAGGCCTACCCACTAACCCAGCCTGTGCCACAAAGGGACACCTGAGAAGACAATAGTAACCATCACACTGTGCCAAGTACTGTGTGGAGTCCCTCATGTGCATCATTCTATTAGTCATTTACAGCTCAGGAACCCAGGCTCAGAGAGGTAAAGGTCTGAGCCCAGGGCAGGGCCATGGTGGCTGGCATGCATCCAGACATCTGTCCTCTGCACAACCCGCCCACTGCAGCTCAGGTGGCTGGCTGTGCGCATTCACTAGTGGCTCCCTTGTGTCCTCCCTGGCGGCCCCACTCCCTCACGTATCCCAAGTGAGCCACATAGGAGGGAGACTCAGAAAGCCACTTGGAATGGAGGGCCCTGATACCCTACTGACCCAGAGAGCAGGGATGGCTCAGGAAGCCCCCCAGAGGCTCAGACCTTATTCCTCACCATTCAGGATGTGGCAGCTCAGCCTCCTGACCAGGAGCTGGTCCTCTGCCTTGAGGGCCAGAAGAGGCCCAGTTACTGGGGTCCATTCCTGTTCCTTCTCAGTATCTGGAACAATAGTGCTGGGACAGAGACAGGTGCAAGATGAGGGGAGCCAACCCAAAACAATCACAGGGCAGCCAGGAGCTTTCTCAAAAGTGAGGGTGTTGCCCCAGCACAGCCCCAGGGCCATGGTGGCTCCTGTAACTCCAGCCCCTTCAAGGTCTCTGCCATTTCCCACACTCAAACTAGAGGAGAGAAGGGGTGCCAGGCACTGTTCTATGTGGCCCAAAGTATCTAGTGACAGGTGGCTGGAACTGGAGATGACTGTGGGTCTGAGCCAAAGGACCACCTGCCATGCCCAAGCCCCACACCCTCCCCTACCCCTACCTCTGGCCCAGCACAATGGGCTGCAGCAGCTGCTCCAGGGTCTGTCTGCTGCCCCAGCAGCTTCGGGCATTGACGGAATATTCCTGCCCAGGAGAAGGCTCTCAGGTGGCCGGCCCGGAAGCCTGCACACAGCCCATGGAGATAGGCAAGGCTACCCCTGCAGTGGCTCTGATAGCCCAGGTCAGGCTGCCATAAGCTCCAGGACAGACCCCAGGTCCACCCAGCTTTGCCCAACAGACTCCATACCCGCAGAGAGAAGGGTTGGGCCAGGTGCACACGAACACAGACCCGGCAGCCACGGCGCCAGCCTCGCAGGCTCCGCAGGACAGCTAGCATTCCTGTCCACAGCCCCAGTGGGGCTGCGGCCTGCAGGGAGGGAGAGGCTGAGGGAGCTGGCCTGCCTGGGACTCCGTTCTCTGCTCAGCTTCATCGTGGGCCCAAACTGGTACATGACCAGGACCTCTCCAAGCTCATTTTCTTATCCATGAAACAGGAGAAATCTCTCCTTAACAGAGTCTTTTGTGGATGAAACAGGTGACTGTAGCAGCCTGGGCAGCACCACGAGAAGATGACAGTAGAGGCAGAATTCCTTTGCATCCCTGACCCTAGTCCTGAGGGGTACTTAGCCACAGGACACAATATTGTGCCCCCTTTCTGGAAACAGTGTCTACATGGGATCCCAAAGGGCAGGAGGGTCTCACATGGTATGTGTCACATGGTGCATCTGGAACCAGGTCATAGGCGATGGCCACTGGCACCAGCATAGCATCTGGGACAACGCCCACCTGGACGGCCTGCACCACCAGTCCCAGCCAGGCCTGGCCCAGGGCTGACAGCCGAGGCCCCTGGGTCCCAGGGAGCTCCTCCAAGAAGATGAGCAAGGGCTGCCCGCTGACCAGCAACTGCTCCACAGCCTGGAACAAGGTGGGGAGATAGTGGCAGAGGCAGGTATCAAGGCCAGAGCAATAGGCCCCTATGCCCTGGCCTGGCCAAACACACAACCACTGGGGGCACTCACCGCATGGACCACGGCCCTTGCAAGGACCCCCTCAGAGCTATCCAAGGACAGGGTGGCCTCTGGGGGCAGGAAAAGCCCCCCAAGCTTCCTCAGCAGAGCTCTGTGGGGCACAGGGCAAACAGAACCTAATGAGGGAAGGGGCTCAGGAGATGGAACCAAGTAGGCGGCCAATGAGAGCCTCAGCCCACCCAGGGCTGGCCTGGGTCCTGCCTGAACATGCTGAAGCCAGGCTGGGCCTAGAAACCAGAGCTGACCACCTGAGCCCATGGGCTGGACTGGCCAACTGGACTAGTTGAAAGCAAAGAGGCAAAGAAGAAAACCCATAAGGGCTGCTGCTGGTACCTCCCAGCTGCATCCCCACATGCAGAGCCCCAGCTGGGGACTTTACCCATGTGTGTCTAGAGGCACAAAGCTTTTTACCTGAGGACAGGAGAGCAGGTGCGAGGGTCCCAAGCCACACGGAGCACACCCAGGCCCTGGGAGAGCAGCACAAAGGGCAGAAGAACCCCATCCAGAAGCGACTTATGGGTGGAAAGGAGCACGAGTGGTGAGCCCTGCTGGGGGACAGCCAGAAGGACATGCCAGCATGCTCCACCCTGAGGGTACAGGGGCCCGCAGAGGGACACAGGGCCCACCTGGGAAGCTCCTCTCTAAGCACATTTCCCAAAAGGAGAGGAGCTGTCAACACTTTTAAGGCAGTGCGCTGATGTAATGGTTGTTAAGACGATAAAAATGTTAGGAGAAGCCCCATAGGAGCAGGGCCATGAGATACGAAGAGGTCGGCAAGGCGCGTGGGTGTTTTCCAACCAGCAGATGGGGCTGGTCTCACCAAGGACTGGACTGAGCTTTGCCCTGCCAACACCACCCACCACCACCACCACTCCACACCCGCACCCGCACCCGCACCCGCACCGCAGGGTGGCTCACCGACTGGGCTGCCTTATGGACCATCTTCACGTGGCCCTTGTGCAGCTGCACGTTCAGAAAGAGGCAGTTCAGGACCCGCAGCACCACCCAGCTGAACAGCCTAGAGAGCGGCCCAGTCTGAGGTGTGGTGGCACCACCAGCAAGGCAGGGCCCCCAGCATCTCAGAGAGCCACTGTTATTGTCCCTACTTTACAGAAGAGGAAAGTGAGGCTCAGAGGTTGCAGACGCTGCTGATGGTAGAGAGAGCTAAGAAATGATGCTGGGACTGGGAGGCAAGCCTGACACCAGAGCCCATGCCTGCAAGGTGCTAACATGCCCCCAGGAAGAGCTTGTGGTGCAGCTGCCTCACATCAATTTCAGACCAGCTCCCTGCCTCAGTTTACCCCAAAGGAGATTAGAGGAGCAAGACTCTCTCTAGGCCTAACCTGGCTTGTTCTTTGCAAACTGCTGAGAAAGGTGAAAGAAAAGGGAGGAGTTAGTGATAAAGAAAGGAAAGAGTAACTGAAGGTGGTTGGGCTTTAAATGAGGCTGGAAGCACAGATGCTGGCAGCATGGAGATGTGGTGGACAAGCAACATGTCCTCATCTGAGGGCCTGAGATGGGGCATCCGCTGACAGTGGGTAAGGCTGAGGAGCTAGTGCACCTAGGAGGACCTACGTGTGCTGTGTTCTCCTCTAGAAACATCTGGCTGCTTGATACAGAGAAGGCAGGCAGCTGGGGTGTGCCCAGTGGCTCCTTTGCAGGGGCGTTATAATCACGATGAGCCCCGGAATCGAAGCTACACCAGGAAGGGCTGATGGCCCCTGTAAGGTGGTCAGGTCATGGGACTGGAAGTCTCAATGAAGTCAAACATTTTTCACATGGGGTGCTTGTCGAGGTCACAAACCCCCTCTACTTCCTATCCTTGCTCAACTGATTTAGCACGGCCAGGACAGCTGAGTCCAATATGCACAGCCTTGTGCCCTTTCCCTCTGTGAACTGCTCATCCCCTGGCTTTAACCATCGTCCATGTGATAAAGCTTTACGAATAGACATCCTCGTCCCCAGCCTCTCCACTGAGCTCATATAAGACTCATATAAGCAACTGCATCCTGGGTGTCTCTACCAGCACTAAAACACTATATCCAAAACATTCTTTTTGGCCCAGACGTACTTCTCCCAAACCTGGCCCCTCCATCCACACCATCAGGTTCTTAGCTAGAAACTGGCTCTCCTTTTCCCTCACTGCCCCACCCTCACCTCCAATTCATAAGTGAGCCCTGTTAATTTCACACTGGTCTCTCAATCCATTTTTTCCAACCTCTACTGTCACCTCACCTGGACCAACTTGTCCAAACTGTCACTATGTCTCACGTAGACTAACAAAACAGCTTCCCATACCATCTTCTGTTCTTTACTCTTGATCCCAATTAATCATATTATCATTCTCTGCTTAAAACCTTTCACTAGTTATCACTGCACTCAGAAATCAAATCCAAGCTTCCTGTGTGGCCCTGTGTATCTGGTCCCTTCTACCTCTCATTTCATCTCCAATAGCTCTCTCCCTGACTGGCCAGCTTCCAAGCATATCAGCTTCATGAGCATACCTGGCCCTCTCCTGTGGCCATAGCTCAGGCTATTCCTGCTAGTAAGACTGTTTCCTCCCTCCAACCCCCCACCCTACCCCAAGGCTGGTTCCTTAACCCCTTTCATTCCTGGCTTACAAGTCACCTCCTCTCCTTCAAGTTCCCTCAACCCCAGCCCTCACTGTCCTACAGCCATGTGCATCTCTGTCCACTCTGACCTGTGCACCCTCATTCCTCCCGGAACAGCACCTGCATCTAAGAGGGGCTCAGACTATGCAGATGAATATTGGAGGGACAGATGGGGAAAGCAGGATAAATGCAAGAGGGGGCATGGGGGCCCTTAAGGTCAGGGAACCAGCCACTTCTGCCTCTCTCCATGGGAACCTGATCCAGGGAGGGGTGGAAAGATGGAGATGGTAATAGAGTCTGGACCACAACCAGGGGTTTTAGGAGTAGGCTCCAAATTCCCAACCCCATGACACAAGGACAACACTCAGACCAGCAGCAGTAAGAAACTGAGTGGAAGCTGGGGGCTAGCTCAGACCAAAGGCCCATCCCATACCCAACTGGTCCCACCTGGGAGCCAGCTGTCCTCAAAAGGTCCGTCTCTCTGGTAAACACACTATCTGGAGTCTAGTCCTTCCCCGAGCCCAATCAACACTCACACTCCAGAAGGGCAGAGGCCCCAGCCTAAGGATGAGTGTCCCTCAGCACAAAGTTACCTGAGCAGGAAGGGGCAGGGTGGGGTCTGGAAGTGGCCCAGGATGCGCTGTACCTCTTTCTTCACAAGACCGGGTACCTGGCCTTCCCCAGCCCCTGCTGGAGCCCTCCCTGAGATGATGTTCTGTACCCTATGATGTGGGAGGAGTGTTGTCAGGCTGTGGCATGCCTAAGGTCCCCCAGGTCACTTCCCTCAGCCCCACACAGCCTCCCAGGGCATACCTTCCAGTCTTCATTCTCCATCTTTAAGGTAGGGCCCCAGACAAAGCTAACACTCTAGAAAACAGCCCTGTCAACCCCCTCACCCCTGCCTAAAGCCTCTGTCATCCTTTCGAGGGTCCCAGAGTGTCAGCCCAGCCCATTCCCCGCCTCCTCACCCAGTGCTTTCCATGACCTTCTGTGGAGCATCCCAGCAGGGGGGTATGTGCTGCTCCAAGGACCACAAGAAATAGCAGAGCCTCCGAACCAGCCAACCCCGAAACCTGAGCACAGCACCCAGAGCAGGGGGAAGATCTTTCAGATGGCCCACCCCCACTAGGGTCCACTGAGGGTACGCCATGAGGGCTGACACCCCAGTCCCATGACCCAGAAATGCCTAAGTTTGGTTTATCACAGTGTAGGATAAGGAAGCACCTGCCCATCTGAGCCCCATTCTGTACCCTCCCCACCCAGTGGGATATAGGCTCAGGGCCTCACACTGTGGACAGCGCATAAACTCTCACAGGAGGCACTGTAGGAGCTCCAAACCTGCCTCTCCACGCTTATGTGTATGGAGCAGAAGGCAGGAGTCCTTCTTTCCCGTGAGAGGAAGAAAGTAACACCATAAAGCAGGGCCCACCCACCCACCTTTGGCTCTGACTACCTGGTGTTCTCCTCCTTCACCAGGATCACATTGCAGAAACCCAGATCCATTATGCTTCTGTGAAAGAGGGACTCCTGCCCAAGAAGGGACAGAGACAGCATGTCTTTGGGTAGCCTTCACACATGAGCAAAGGAAAGGCCCTGATGTCTTCTGAGGGCTTACTGTGTCCACAAGGAGAAAGAACTATGGCACAGTATTTCCCAAAAGACCCTGAAACCCACTCAGGAAAAAGGGTTCTGTGGTTAAAAGGGAAGGGCTGCACTCTGCAGCACCACCCTCTCTGAGAGCAGCATGTTAAAGCCTCAAGTAGGTCTCTCATCCACAGCAGAGGACATGCAGCGGGTCTCCATAAGAACCCAGGTCCCATCAGCACCGGCACATTGCGTGGCCACATAGGAGGTCTTCGAGCCTGTGCTGAGTGACTGAGTAAATGAGTCCCCCAAACTGAACGGGACTATGCAGGCCTGGTCAGACCCCAGAACCTCTGGCCATGCCCCACCTCCTGGCAGGCCCCTCTGCACTTCCCCACCCAGCTTCCCCAGGGCTGTGAGTCAACCCCAGGCCACAGTGCAAAGGGAAGGCTGAGCCTGGAAGGACATATGGGAAGCTACTTCCCAGAGTCATGGCCCCCACAATCATGCTATCCCCAAGCTCCCAAGGGTGGGGCCCAGCCCTGTATCACTAACCCAGCTCTTGGGGGTACAGGTCTGGCAACAGCGACCTACAAAGGGGCGATATTTCCCCAGGAAAGGGGTGACAGCCTCCAGCTTCATCCCCAAGCCTGAGGACCACAGACTAGTCTGTAAAGGACCACAGAGATAAATGAGAAGATTCAAAGTCTTTGGCAGGAGAAGGGAGGTTCCAGAAGTGAGGGGCACAGGAGGGAAGGTGGGAGGACAGAGGGTGTTCTGGGAACGGGAGGGGCCGCTCTACCTCCCGGGCACTCTGGCGGCTCCTCTGCTGAGTCCGGAGTCTGGCTCCAGGCATGTGGTCCATGGGGCCTATAAAGTCTGAGAACTGGCCACTTCTACTTCTCTACCTCTCTCCCTCTCACCACAGGAACCTAACCTGGGGAAAGATGAAAGGATGAAGGGGGGTACTGGAGTCTGGGCCATAAGCAGGGGTTCCTGAGGTGACCCCCAAATTCACATCTCAAAGACAAACAGCCAACACCCAGGCCAGCAGTGATGAGAAACTGAGCTAGAAACTGGCTCAGACTACAGCCATGCCCCACACCTAATGAGTCCCTCCAAGCAGCCAGATGTCCTCAAAAGGTCACAGTGTCCAGGTCACGGCCAAGCAGAAGCTAACATGGAGGAGATGGGTTGTCTTACCAATACCCACCCTGCCATCTCCCAGCACAGATGGGGGCTATACTGGAGGCTCAGAGCCTTCTGTGCAGAGGGAAAGAACAAGGCTGAGTAGCGGGACAGAGGCATGAAACTACCAAAGAGGAACAGGACTGTCACCACAGAGCCAGCAAGTCCTGCTCAGCTGCTCTTCCCTTCCATAACAGAAGATTGTGCTTTACCTACTCAACTAGGACAGGCATGTGGGTCAGGTACTGGGAAGTCAGACACAGACATGCCACACAGACCTGTTCCCAAAAGATGTTCATCTGGCTGGGGATAAGACAGACTTCCATGATTAATCCCCTCTCCCACTGCACTGTCCATAGAAGACCCCACCGGGTATGTCCTCAGCACCTCCTTCCCACAACAGTCCTCTCGACTAACAAACATCTATACCATGAAGCACACTGACCCCTCCTGGCTCAGAAACTAGGCCCTGAAAACCCCTTTCTGAACTCTCAGGACACCAGATGGGCAGGCCAGTCTGCCTGTTGAGGTTACCCTGCGCCCACCACACCACACATGCCACCTGGAAGTGCCTTCTCCCAGCCGCCCACCCCTGGCATCCTGCCAGTGGCTCTCAATGCACATGCCTCGGGACTGCCCTCCAGAGCCCCCCTCTCCTCCTTGGTTCCCACAGCCCAAGCTTGATGTGCTGTTCGTCCTGGCCTGTCCAGAGGGCCTGGGCCGCAGCTGACTCACCTGTCTGCGCGGCCGGGAAGACCCAGGAAGCCCTGGTGACTGGCCGCAACGTCCTCTCCCACGATTCCTGTGGGTCTCCTAAGCAGTGTTCTGAAACTTGAATTAACATCAACATTGAAGACTAGACAGCCTGTTTCGTCAAAGAAACAAAATGGTTCCCAGCTGCTGCTGTTTGGGGCGTGGCACACGCGGCACACAGCCCAGGGCTCCCGCAGGCTGGCGCCCGGCCCAACAGCCCCTTCAGGCGGCAGCAGGCGCCTCCCACATCAACCCCGCCCGACGCCCAGGCCAGCTCACACCTGGGTCGCCGCCCTCGATCCCGCGATGGCATCGCCCCCCGCCCCGCCCTCCCGGAGCGTCCGCTCCCCGCAGAGCACCGTGGTTTGAACGCGGCCGCCTCACTCCCAGGCCCGGGCGCGGGAGGGCGGGGGGGAGGCTCCAAGGCTGGCCCCTCACCAGGCCCGAGGCGTGTGCTCGCGGCGCGGCCTGAGGCTGACGAGGGGGGCCTGTCCCAGCGCCGGGGCCAGGCTTCCACCCGGACACCCGGTGACTGCAGGCCAGGACTGGGCGACGCGGCGTCGCCAACGCGGCCCTCCCGCCGCGGCCGGGAGGGGCTCGCCGCGCGGCGGGCCCTCGGGGCCGCCGGTCCTCCCGCCGCGCCCACCCTCAGGGAGGCCGTCCAGGCGGCGCCCGGTGCGGGAAGACCCCGGAGGACCCTGGGCCCGGTCCAACCCAGCACTGCCCAACAGCGACCCCGCCGGTCTCACCTCACGCCCTCCGCCCACTCCCGCCAAAGCCGGACCCGGCGGAGGCGAGGGCGCGCACGGGCTGGCGGCTCTGCGCGCGCCCCTGACAACCAATGGGTGCGTGCGCCGGGACCGAAGCCCCGCCCCATCCTACGCACGCACGCACGTGCTGCGTGGCCACGTGACCCGGCCCAGCGCGGCCTGGGCGGGGCTGACCGTGCTTCTTGCTGGTGCGCACTGCGCGGGCTTGTTCCTGGGCTCCGGCCTGTGCGCTGCTCCCTGCTGGCTTTTCCCGACGAGTCCCCCGGTGCCTGCAGACTCCTGGGAATGTCCACGAGACCCAGGGTACCTGAAGGTTGGACAAGAACTCCAGGGCAGCCAGGTTCTAAGGGGAGAAGGTCCCGGTTTACACAGGCCACCAAACTGGCGTTCAGGCTCTAGCAAAATTACGAGTTGGGGACACTCAGAAAAGGCAGAGGATCGCCAGAAGCCAATTTGGGGTCATGAAAAACAGGTCAAGCCTCCCCGGAGTCTTCTACTTTGTTGATTAGAAGTCCAGGCCTATAATAGAGAAGCCATGTAGACTACATTGGCCCTGCACAGCCCCCGTGTAATGAGCCCTCTTGAAATCCCAGAGAGTCCCACAGTTTCAGATCACTGTGGCACTGCATGAGCAAAGCCGCACGGAGCCTGGCTAGGCCTGAGAGCAGGTAGCTAATTCCTGCCCCTTCCTCCTCGCTGGCTCTACCCTAATGTGACTGCCTCACCCTTTCTCTCCAGGGTGTAGCCATCTCTCCCTTTTTTGTGCCACTTTGTGTCTAGGTACCCGGGCAGAATGTCTGTGTCCACCTACTTTAATCCAGGTTTGCAATGTCTTTTTAGCATTTGCAGTATCCATTTTGTCGCTCATCTTACCTTTCTTTTGTATAAGGTTGCACTGGCCACAACTAGACCCTAAGATTTTGAAGTTGAAAAAAATTAAAAAGTAAAACACATTTATTTTGAAGTTGTAAGTTACCTCTTCAGAGTACAGACTTGAATTTACCTGACATCTTTATTGTGGGAACATTATCTACAGAGGCAGTTGAATTTTATAGTTGTCAGTAGGTCCCCACTTCTCTTTTTTAGAGAGATTTAATGCTGGGAAGTAGTCACAAGACAGATGCTTCAGACTCTAAGGTTGGATGGATTGTGGTGGCAGAGATCAGGTCTGGCATCCAGCAGAGTTCTGTCCTCAATCATGTTGCTTCTTTGGAGGAGATGTGTTTTGTTTTGGTTGTCTGCTGCAATTTAGTAGTTGGCCATGACGAAGTAACTGCTTGAGCTAAAGCCAACCCATGTGCTGCAATTTAGACATTTCAAAGAATCATCACCTCTAAGACCTGAATCTTAGCTGCAATACCAAGAATTCAGTGTGCTTCTCATCAAGTTGTGGGTAGAAAATGCAATGCAGCTAGACAGCAGGCCCAGCACAGTGGACTCTTGATAAATATTTGTTGAGTGATGAATGAACTTCCTTTTCTGTGGACCTAAGTTCTCCCACTGAATGTGGGTGATGACCTGTTACTTACTTTGCATGATTGGATATGGTTCGGTAAGACTGTAGAATGGATGGGCTTGGACAAGTGTACCTAAAGGATGATGGTAAGCCAGCAGGTGCCACCAAGTGATGCTGACAGGAGGGTTGGGCCACCCTGGGAAAAGCCAGGAGTTGTTCTGTTGTTCCACGAGCCCCTCACCCCTTGCCCCCACCTTGGGGGTGCTTACCTCATACATTATTTATTTCCTCTGTCACACTTGAGCTTTGTCTACTAGAACACTTAAGTTCTGTGACAGGGTGTTTTCTCCCTATTGTCTAGCCTGGGAAAGGAGGGAGAAGCACCGGGGGAAGTTCCAGGCCCACTCTTTCTTCCCCCTGAAGATTTCCTCCCTAGCATCAATTTACCAAACTCCATCCATTGCTTGCTAATGGCTGGAAGGGAACAAAGTAAGGGTGTATACACTCCCCAAGTGGAGTCATCTCGTGCTCTTGGGAGGAGTGGCCTAATATCTGACGATGTCAGTTCCCCCTAAATTACTCCATGACTTTACTGTAATCCTAATAAAATTTCCAGCTATGTGAACTTACTCTGAAATGTATGATGAGGGATAAAGGTCTACAGATACCTAAGTAACGGGAGAGGGGGCAGGACACTCACTCTGCCAGAGATTCAGATATGCTACAATGGCATTGTTTGAAAACAAAACAGCATGGTGTCAGTGAAAGAATGGAAAACCCATTGGGACAGCATGGAGAGTTCAGAGACAGATCCTGGTTACAGGAGAGCTTAAGGTATGATTAAGACACATCACAACCCAATTTTGAAATTGCTGTTCTTACTGGAGAAACTCTGGTGTGCTTTACAGAGAAATAAAATGCAACCCCATCCAAGTGGATGCTGAAAAGGTGGATTAAAAAGTCATTGTGAACGGCCAAATTATAACATTGGTAGGAAAAAAAAAAAAACATGGAGGGAAACATCTTGGAGATCCAGAGGAAGGAAAAGATTTCTGAGACAAATATCAAAGCACAATCCATAAAGCAAAAAAAAAAGGGGGGGTTTATTGTGTAAAAAAGTAAAGGTATTTTTTCCAAATGACACATGACAAAATGAGAGAAGATATGCAAATTCTAGAATTAACAAGATTAGTAAAGCCTCAATATACAAGGAATTTCTGCAAAAAGTAAATGAACAAAAGATATGAGCTGGCAATTTTGGGAAAACCTCCAAAGCCAAGAAATACATGAGGAGATGGCCAAAATCATTAGTAGAGAAATGCAGATTATAATAATGAAAAATCCAAACAGACTTTTCTTTAAAGATATACAAATGTCCAATGAGCATATGAAAAGATGTTCGGCACCACTAGTCGTTAGGGAAATGCAGACACCACTTCACATCTACTAGGGTGGCTACTATCAAGAAAACAGAAACTAACAAGCATTGCTGAGGATGCAGAGAAACAAATCCTCATGCACTGTTGGTGGGAATGTAAAATAGTGTAGCCACCATAGTAATCAGTATGAAGGTTCTTCAAAAAATTCAAAATAGAATTACCATATGACCTAGCAATTCCACTTCTAGGTATGTGCACCAAAGAATTGAAAGCAGGATCTCAGGAATATTTGTATTCCCATGTCCATTGCAGTATCATTCACAATAACTAAAACATGAAAGCATTCCAAGTGTCCATCCACAGATGACTATATAAATAAAATGAAGTTCATTTATACAGTGGAATATTATTTAACCTTAAAAGAAAGGAAATTCTGACATGTTATGATATAATGAACCTTGAGGGCATTATACTAAATGAAATAAGCCAGGCACAGAAACACAAATATGGTATGATTCCACTTATATAAAGTACCTAGGGTAATCAAATGCATACAAAAAGAAAGTAGAATAGTGGTTCCCAGGGGCTGCAGCAGGGACAAATGGTAAGTTGGTGTTTAATGGGTATGGAGAGTCAGTTTGGGAAGATGAAATAGCTCTGGAGATGGATAGTTCCACAACAATGTAATTGTATTTAATAACACTGAACTGTACAGTTAAAAATGGTCAAGATGGTAAGTTTAATGGTATGTGTATTTTACCACAATTTAAAACAACAACAACAATAAAATACCACCCATGCAGTATACTGAAATTACACCCACGCAGTAGACCAAAATCTAAGATGAGTACCAGTGCCCAAGCCCTTATATAATTCTCTCTTGAGTGTGCAGGGCCTGTAACTTGCTTCTAAACAATAGAATATAACAAAGATGATGAGTGCCACCCTGATTACCTTATGCTATACAGAAAAGGTGATGGGAATTTGCTGAAGTAATTAAAGCCCCTAATCGGTTGACTTAAAGTTAGTAAAAAAAGGTATTATCCTAGGTGGTCACACCTAATCAGGTGAGCCCTTTTAAAAAGATGTAAGAGGTCAGAGATTCTCTTTCTTGCTGACCTTGAAAAAGTGAGTCACCTTGAGCTTTGTAATCACAAGGAGACGGATTCTGCAAACAACCTGAGGCAGCCTGGAAGCTTTCTCCAGATGAGACTCTAACCAGGATGCAGCCTGGCCAATACCTCGATTGTAGCCTGAGCAGAGGGCCCAGCTGAGCTACACCCATAGTCCTGAACTGCAGAAAACATGAAGTAAAAAAATGGGTTCATTTTAAGCCACTGAGTCTATGGTAACTTGTTACCCAGTGGTAGAAAACTAATGTGATATATTAGACAGGCCAAACTTAGGGATAAAGGCAAGGGTTGATGCTGGTTGGCAACATGGAACATTCATAGGTGAGGGTGTACTTGTGGGACAGTGAAGTAGAGAGGCCACTGTGAAGCTCTTTGGTCAACAGTGCCTATCCCCCACACCCCTAAAACTGCATGTCCAGATAGAGATGCAAACAAAACTGACACCAGTCCATGTGACATGCGCATCACTTTGGTCATTGCAGAGCTTTTTGTGGTGGTATGGGGGAAAGGGTGTGCGGAGGCAACCTAGAGGTCCCTTTCAGGGAGAATGGGAAGAATGGGAATGGTTCACAGCATGGAGAGTGATGAGATGAGAATGATGCTAGGAGTGAAACAATACTCACATGAAACAGGAATGAACTTTCAAATGAAGCTGAGCTTAAAAAGCGACAACACTACCATCTGCAGGAACAAAAACCACATACAGACAACATCCATTTTGCAAACATACAAAGAACAGGAAAAAAGACCCATTAGCATGTTGCCTGTGTGGAAGAAGGAACAAGAGTGGGGTCCAAAGGTAAAAGAGGGTGAATAAAACAAGAGAGAACCCTGATGTAGAGTTCAGCTCGACTCAGGGGGGTGATGAATGTGCCATGGTCCAGAGGAAATTGAGGCACAGCACTGTTCCCTCCCCCAGAAGGAGGCTCAGCTGGGCAGGTAGAGAAAGAAACACGCATGCTACTGAAGTGGAGTCAGTGCAGTCAAAGCCATACGTGGGGAACAGCAAAGTCTATGTTGGGTCAGCCTGGCAGGAGCTATGCCTTTTCATTAGCAATAGCTTTCAATATGAGTGACAACCCAACTGAAACAGATGTGTGTGTGCATGCGTGCGTGCGTGCGTGCGTAATAAAGGGAACTTATTTATTCACATGATTGAAAAGTCTAGATGTAGGTTTCAGGTATAGGTGGATTCAGGTGTTCAAATAATGTCATCAGAATGTCATCCCCTTGATGCCTTTCCTATCTGCTTGCTTCTGGGTTGGTTTCATTCTTAAGTTGACCCCACTGAGGGACAGAGATGGTCCCAGCAACACTAGCTGTATGCTCTCTAGCTAAGGGGTCCCTTCCCAGAGGTTCCCAGCACTGACCTTCTGTGGTCCAGAAAGAGTCACAGGCCCAATGCCTGATGCATTCCCTATGACCAATGGCCACACCAGGGTCGCATACCTACATGGGACAGTAGGAAATGCCACGAGCAAATGCTCAGTACCATGAAGCTGGGACAGCAGACCAACTGGCTGCCTGGCTCAGATATGGCATTCCAGGGGCAGCAGGCACCAACCACCCACATCTCTCGACAGGAGATGGCACAATTAGGCCTGTAATGCGTAGGCTTCACTTGGTAGCTAGTAGTGGGTGGCTTGGCAGGAGCAGCAACATTCACGCTCTATAGCATTTCCTCTAAGAAATAAAATGCCTCATGAAGTGCTTCTCTCTAGGTCCTTCTACCTGAAAAAGAACCCCCTTTTCCAAAGAGCAAAGAGGTTAGCATGTTCAATATGTTTTCAACACAAAGGTCTGGGGGAGGACCCTCCAGGGGTCCTGGGTCACTGCAAGAGAGAGCTAGCTCAGTGGAAGCAAATCTATGTAATAAGTTGCCAGAAACATATTTAACTGGCCCATATTCATACTGTACCACTCAAACTGATCACACACTCTTGCCCACTGCCCACTGGGCCAGCCCGAGGGCCTGAAGCTTCTCCAGCACTTAACCACCAATCTTTCTGCCCCACCCACCCACAGCCACTGGTAGACAGCTGCTGGCATTGTCTCTGGGGCACTGGAGATGACGCTGGGCTGGGCTGAGCCATGGTGGGCAGGGAGCATGGGATTCTGAGGATCAGGAATGGCCTTTCTTAATGGGGTCCCCACAAGACCTCCCCCCATGCCACTCCTCCCCACTGCCTGGTGTTTTGAACACGGTTCTCACCCTCTTCCTGGCTGTCTGTGGTGGGCAGCATAGCTATGTAATGAACAGCCAGCCACATGAGGCTGAGGTAGCATTGCCTTTCCCAAAGTGGGCTGTTTGGTTCTGGTCTGCACCTGCCTCTGGAGCAGGAAACAGAGCAGAAGGAAACACATGGATCTGAGCTCTTTTCAGCTGAAGGAACAGAAGGCCCAGCTCAAGGGGCGATGTGTCTCCTGCACAGTCCCAAGGTGTGACAGCCCCGGGCTGGTGAGTTCAGTGCTGCAGCAACATCAACAGAGACTAGGTTTCTTCTGCCTTCCCATGCTGCCCCCCTCGATGGGCCAGCTCTGTTCTCAGGCCAGCTTCTCTCAAGATCGCACGATAGCTGCTCCCATTCCAAGCATCACATCCAGACGTGACGACACCCAGCAAAGTCCACCTCTTCCTGAATGTGTCTTTTTAAGCGTGAGGGAGCTTTTCCCAGAATCCCCCCAGCAGCTTCTGTCATATTTCATTGGCTAGAATCGCATCTCACATCCATTCTTGGTCAGTCTCCTGCAGAGGGCACAGGAAAGCCATGACCAGATTAGACGGTGTGGAGGACTCTTAGTGGCCCTGGATTCTGACGCCCCAGCACATGCGCTGGCAGCATCTGCAGCACCTGTACACAGAGGTTCTTCTCACTCAGCGATGGGGAAGAGGGAGCTGGAGTTCTAGTCCTGCCTCCTCCACCAGTTCCTGTCTGACCTTGGGCCAGTCTGGTCCTCCTGTCACTCACCCACCTACCCAGCAGGCATTCTCTCTTCACACCCTGATTTGATTTGGTGGGAATGCATCCAGCCAAGGGATGGATCATCACTGTGTAAACAGTTGTGACAGCACCTCGGCCCTTTGTTAAATACTTGCCTGGGCTGCCTCCACTGCATCTAGGGGTAACTATGTGACCTATTTATGGACAATGAGAAAGAAGGGTTACCCTGCTGGGGACTAAGAAAGATTTTCTTCTATAAGGAAAGTCTCATCCCCTTTAATCTCATTTGTCCTTCCCCCTTCTTTCCAGTTTGGTCACCATTAAGTGAGTATGTGATGTTTGAAGCAATGGCACCCGTATTGCAACGAGGGAAAAACCAAGAAAATCTCAGACTTGCCAACTTCGCACTTTGCCTTTATTGGGACCTCACAGATTTGTTATGTGAGTCCAGTAAACTCCTGTTCAATTAAGTTCCCGTTTGTTGCATTTTCTCTACTTGTAGCTAAATGTACTCTAAATGATATAGGGCTCTGTTTCTTCATCAGTGAAGTGAAAAGAATGTCTCCGAGGGTGGCCATCCTCCCTGGGGCTCTGTCCTTGGTGACGCAAAAATGCTCCTAGAATTTTAGTGCAGTGGTATGCAATAGAAATATAACTCATATCGTGTATGTAATTTCACGTTTTCTAGTAGCCATGTTAACAATGTAGAAAGAACAGGTAAAATTAGTTTCAATAATATGTCTTAATATATTCAAAATATTATCATTTCAATGTAATCAATGTAAATTAATGAGATTTTATGATATTAATTAATGGATAATTTATGGTAATAGCTAGATGCTGGTGAGTTATTTTACATCCTTTTTTCATCCTGACTCTTCAGGATCCGGTGTGTTTTACACTCACTGCACTTCTCAACTTTTCTGACCATACTTGAAGGGCTGAACAGCTACATGAGGCCAGTAGCTACTGTGCTGGACAGCACAGGCCTGGTAGCTGTACCTCTGGTTGTTGGGGTGGCAGCAGCTGGTAGCCAGAGCAGGGATTCATTTGTGACAGAAACAAGGGAAATGCCAGCCCCTCATAGTCTATGACTGTGTGTAGGACATCTGAGAGTCCAGTCCTCTCCCAGTCAAGGTTCCTCAGTGAACATGAAGTGACCTGATTGTGTTCACATCTCAGAGTCCAGAGCTGTGGGCTCAGTTGTGGTGGGCAGGAAGGACCGAGAGAAGAGGGCTTGTGGCTTCCGGCTCCAGAGGGGAGACAGCAGCTTCTTGGGTTGAGCGGGGAAGAGCCCCAACAGGCTAAGAAGATATGCACAGGCTAAGAAGAAAGTGTTAAATCCTGTGTCTCTAAAGAACTGGGTGAGCTCAGAATAGGAGCCAGCTACATTCGGAGAGTAGACAGAAATCGTTGTTCAGGCTTTGGATGCAGAGCAACAGAAGCTCCTGGAGAAATGAGATCATCTGGGAGGGAAAAAAAAAAAATGGGTTTGATCTTGTAGACCAAATGGAAACCATGGGGAACAGGCCAAAAACGGAGTAGAGGACAACGAGCTTCCACGGCTGTGACCTGCTGGCTTTTGTGGGGGAAGCGGAACCAGCTCAGAAACATGCTGAAGGTTATGATATTGAGGGAGTAGGGTAAGGAGGTGGCCAGGAGAGGAAGTGAAGTGGAGGACTGCTGCAGGAGATGGGCAGAGGGAAAGCCTATGCTGCTTGTAGGTCAGAAGACTCACTAATGGCCTGTGGCCTTTGAGGACCAAGGTCCACCAGCCTGGGGCCTGCAGCTCTGAGAGAAACACTCTCCGAAGCACCCAGTCTGACCCCTCTCACATACCCCTACTTCCTGCAGACAGAAGAGAGCTGAAGGAGCCAGAGAGGGAGGGAGCTAGCCTGGCTGCCCTGGGAGGGCACAGCACAGGCCTCCAGCATCCAGTGAACCTTGCCCGCCCCCACATGGGCTTCACCTTTCAACCCTTAGCTCAGCACCCTTAGCTCAGCAATGTAAAAGTTCCAACCTCCAGCCAGCTAGCCATGGCTTAGCAAATGTCCCTGGTCTTTGACCTTGGCCCATGGCGACATTCCTTCTTAGAGAGGGTATGGGATCCAAGCGCTGAGAGTACCCTTCAGCTAGCATGTATGTCATCTCACTTAACCTCCTAATAATCATTCAAGGTCAGGATCATTCTCACCCGCGTGATGCGTGGATAAACAGGCTCAGGGAGGTGAGGGTCACCCAGTGTAATAGCCAGATTGGCTCAGTTATGCTGCCGTAACAAACAGCTCCAAAATCTCACAGCTTAACACCATAGTTCTAGGAGCTAGAAGGGAGTTGCTCCACTCAGGTCACTTGGGGATGTAGGTGAGTCGAGGCTCCACTCTCTAGAACCATGGCTTCTCAAACTCGAGCCTCCACGGAAGACACAGCCTGAGAGTGGCACCCCGGCTCTTTTCTGCCTGGCTAGGAAGGAGTAGAGAAATCTGAGAGAGCAGCTGGGGTGTCTGATGGGCCCCATCCAGGCAGGAAGTGGGAACGGGACTTTACCTCAGGAGCATCCAGTGTCAAAGTCCTCGGTCTCCCCCTTCACTAGGCATCATTATGTAGCCCCAAAGGATGAGACCACTTGTGAGCTTAGGCTGAGATCACAATTCAAGGGTATCAACACCATCGCCCCTAGCTGCTCTCACAGGTTGCATCCTCAGCCCGCCCATCCCCTCTGCAATCTAAGGGCCATTTCAGGCCGGGGGATAGTCCCACATCCCTTCCCCCCACCTTCTGGGCCTGCCCTCCAGCCGTCCAGCCAGCAGGCTGTCCCTGCTCGATCCCACAGCCCTCAGCTGCTCTCAGGCTCCTAAGCTTCATGCCTGTGGAATCTGGAGCCCAGACCTCCCTGACCCAGAGCCTACCCCAGCCATAGCTGGCAGCAACCTTGCTAACAGCCTTGCCAATCAATTAATTATCCACTGCTAGCAGAAGAGCCTGTTAATTGAAAACTCAGCCACCTACTTTAATTGCCCGCCTGCCTCCTGGCTGTCTCAGTTTCAGCCCTCCTGCTCTCTCTGTGTGCCTGGAACCTTGGTTCTTCACCTTTGGGCTCCTGATTTCTTCCTGATGAACAATGGCATTTTTTACCACCTTCTGCAGAACTGGTCCTTGGGTAAGAGCCAGGGAGTGACACCAGCAACCTGCAGGAGACCTCACTTCTGCCTGATTTACTATGGGAGGCAGGAGGGCTATTAGAACAATTTTCCAAGGAATGAATGGAGAGGTCCTAGGCCAGTGGGAGGTTGACAAAGGGGGCAGATTTCAACTTCAACAAAAGGCCAAATTCATTGTGGCCAGAAGAACTGCTGCCTGGAAGGGCTGTTGGAAGAGTCAAGCAGGTCCACACCAGGTGCCGGAAAGGTTCCCACCCTGCCTGAGCCTCACCCCTCTTCTGGAGGGCTTTCAGACTTCAGCCCTTTGGGTCTGGCTCTTGACTTTATTCATCACTTTTGTCCCCACTCTGTCATGAGACTGGCCAGGTATGATAGAATTTGGAAGTGGCAACAGTCTGATGAGTGAAAAAAAAAAAAAAAAAACCGATGTCAGAAAAGTGAGTATGATATGTTTGTGATAATAAAACTCTTGGAGTCTGGTGTACATGTATATTTGTAAATACATTTTAAAAGGTCTGGTAAAATGCCCATTAAACTGATAAGAGTAGTTATTTCGGGAGAGTGGGATTGGGAGAGGGAGAAGGGATGACTCACACTTTACCTTTTCTGTTTGAACTATTTTACCAAGAAATGGAGCAAGTGAGTATTTGTCCTTCATGACTCTGTGATGTCAGACAAGTGGCTCGGCCACTCTGAGTTCCAGCAGCCTCATCTGTAAGATGGGGGTTTGTCTGAGATCTTTCACTTGCATTAAAATTCTTGGTTGAAAGCAAACTAAACCAACCCAGGCCTGTGTCATAATAAGGACATGGGATTTTTATGCATCCAGATCCCAGCCAGGAAAGAGAGAACTGGGGGCCTCTCTCCATTTCTTCTAACTGTGGGCCTGCTTTCTTCCCTCTCTTTAAAATTTGTTTCTCTGCTCTGGCATTCCCCATGGAAGCCAGGTTTATGTATTAGGGGTCCAGCCACTGGAAAGGCCTAGGCCATTGTTCTAAAGTCCTGGACGAGGTTCCTTTTGGCCAGCATGGTGTCTGTGTCAGTCAGGACAGGCTGGGTTATGCAGTAATAACAAACAGAAAATTGATATCATTCATTTCTTGCACGTGTAACAAATCCACTGCTGGCATAGTCGCTCAGTGGCCTAATTTGATGGGGGCTTCATCCTGCCAGGTATGTCCCAGATCTCAGAGTCCAGGAAAGAGAACACAGGGACAGCACATGAGCTCTTAAATCCTCCATCTGGGCTCATTACTCTCACACTGTATCGCTCAAAACAAGTCAGACGGCCAGGTCTGAGTGGGTGGATAGAGAGAGATCAGCCCCTCTGATGGGTCTGGCAGAAAAGCGACTGACACAACCCTTTATGAACAGCCCCAGTGACTTCCTCGCAATGACCTGTGGTTAAGACCCCTGCCCTCTCTTTCAGCCCAGCCCATCACTATGGAATCCATGTTATGTAATGAAATATTGTCCAGAATTGTGAGATATTCCCAGCGAGGTTCAGTTTCTAGCCATTGTTAGCTGTCTCCCCCGTGGTAGAAAAAAAATCATCATGGCAGAGAACTGGGGTCCAACAGATTCCCAGAGACTCCCTGTGAACCCCAGAGAGTTGACAAGCCCACCCCTGGGGCTCAGGGCCCCAGTAGGACAAACAGCCTCCTCCCCAATCCAGCCTTTCTACGCATCCAGCATGAAAGACACGCTTCTGCAGTGGGAGCTCGGGGAGGGGGCCCTTTGACAAATCTGCCTGGGATCCAGCAAAATTAGAGCTGCTGTTTGCTCAGGGGGGTTCCTCCCTGGCTGAACCATCAGAAACGTCACTTAGGAGGAGATGGCCTGGATGCAGGGTCCAGAGGCCAGACTCAAGCCTGGCTCTACCATTAACGGGTTCCATGACCTGGGGAAGTTGGTCAATCCCTAGAGCCTCAGTTTCCTCATCTGTAAACTAGGTTACTTACAGTGTCTGCTCTCTTGATGGTCCCTGTGAATGGGCTGTTATGGTGGGTGTCATGGCTCTTTGTACAGGATGGCACCTGTCAAACATAAGAGGATATCTGTTGTAGTGGGCTTCCAGGGGCCCTCCCTGGGGACTGGCCCTGCCTGCCTTGCTTCTGTCCCAAGGAATGGCCCTCCCCCCTGAATGAGAAGCAGTTACTCTACCAGCCTTGGAAATGAGCTCATCTCTGAGGTTTTAGACAAAACAGTTCTCCCTCTCATGTCTGCCTGTCCGGGAAAATCACACAACCCACACAGCCCCCATGTGCACCCACACGCTCCTACAGCCATTGTTCTCTCATCAGCCAGCAAAAAGCTCCAAGCTGAGGCATGGGGAAAAGAGGGGAACCTGCAGAAAGGGAAGCTGATATCCCCACCCTAGAGGAGCTCCTGGTACCAGGACCAGGGTTGCCAGCAGGAGCAGGGACTGGGCTCCTGCTGATTCCCACCCCCTGGGTTCCAGCCATGGCTGGCTCTGTGTTGAGTCAGCCACCTGCACCCACCCTGCTGAGGCCATGCCCCAAGCTGCTGCAGAAGCTGCACAGGCAGCAGTGGGTGTCGGCTCCCGGAGACAGAACTCCAAGGCCTATGTCCTTCGGCACCTGCTTCCCAGAACTTCTTGCCACTGGAGACCTGGAGCCAGAAGGGCTGGGAAGAAGGTGCAGAGGAACCTGCTGCCTACTACGGAGGAGAGAGCTAGACTGAAGAGTTCGACTATTCCTCCCATCACCAGCCCTGTCTGGGCCTCCACTGCCATCTCTGCTTGGGCTGGGGCCCAGCCAGGTCTTAGACGGCAGGCCCCCTCCCACCGCACTGCTCTTCAGTGCTTGATTCCCTCCAGGGGGTAACTCAGAGGTCTCCATTAAATGCAGGCATCCCTGAGCAGGCCCAAACTGTGAGTGAGTCCCCCAAGACAGGGACGGGTTCTGGGCAGGTCCCAGAGGGGCTGATGTGGAACCCTTCCCTCTGCCATCCAGGCCCCTGGGTGGGTTTAGGGGGCTCAGATTGCCGAGGAAGTGAGGGGCAGAGGCGGGGGTGGGGCAGAAGCAGACAGCATGCTGGAGGAGACAGTGAGTCTCAGACCCTTTGCTACAATGATGCGGACCTTTGCTCAGAACCAATTTCCACACTTGCTGTTTGCCCAGAGACACTACCCAGGAAGAGGTTGGAGATAGCTGTGGCACCATAGCTCCTTTCTCGCAGCCCCAGAGGGATCCTGCTCCCTTCAGAGACTGGTGTTGGTCTCCAGGGCAAGAGCAAGCTGGTCCAAGAGAAGGAAGGGAGTCTGAGAGAGGAAATGGCCTCCCTGTGATCCCAGAACAGGGCTCCTGTCCCCAGAAACTGGGGACATTCTTCATCCACACCGTTCCCACAGCTCCCTTCTCCTGACCCCTCCACAAACCCCCACACCAGGTCCCTGGCCCCTATGCCTGGCCCTGCCAGAGAGCCAGAGTGTACCCTGGGCGCCAGTGCTGGCTCCAGGCACCACAGGGAAGGGGTCTGTGGGAGCCACTCAGGGACTATCCTTGGGGACAACAGGGCAGGCCTGAGGGCTGAGAATTAACCAGTCCCACCATGTCCAGGGCCATAAATATGCCGTGTTCTTTGACCTAGCAGTCCCACTGCTTGGAACCCCTCCCAAAGACAGACTCACAAGGGGAAAGTGCCATACGTGCACAGCTGTTTATAACAACATTATTTATAGGAGTAAAAACTGGAATGGGCCAAAAGGCCCTCCCTGCTGGTTGTAGAGGGGACAAGGTGATGTGTCGATGAGGCAGAATATTTATTACACAGCCAAGAAAAAAAACAGCAAACTTGGAAAATTCTTGGTGAAATAATGTTAAGAGAAAGGAAAATGCAAACTTTTACATATTTATTCAAGCAGCAGTGGTGGTGAGCACCTCATCTGGGCCGTGCCACCGCTGGGGCCCTGAGGAGGCCACCTAGAATGGGACCAATCCCCAGCCCTTCTGGAAGGAAGCTTCCAGTAGTAAGGTAAACAGTGAATCATAGAATCTTCAGGTAAGTTCCGCCCTGAGACAGGACATGACAGGGTGACAAGTGTTCCTTGGCCATAGCTGTGTTGTGGGGGTCCAACCTGTTTGGGCCAATGGGTCGCAGGGGAGTGTCCACGTAGAGTGCACAGACTCCCAAGGGAAGAGCTTTTGGTCAGGCAGGAGCCAGGCCCAGGAGCAAGAAAGCTGGGGCCACCATGTTCTTAGGTACCAGGTCAAGGGTGGTGGGCACGCCAGCCAGGAGGAAGCCTATGAACCCTTGGGGTCTGTGGATGCATGTGAAGGAAGCAGCTCCTGAGAGTGGGAGCTGGCTTTCCTACTGACCTGGAAGGTGGGGGCTCAGGAGTGATTGCATCTCAGGGGTTGGGGGTCTGTCCTGCCCCATGTGGTCAGATCTCCACATAGGATGTGTCTCCAGGTGGCCTGAGAGGTGAGGGGGCTGCATGAAGGGGTTTGAAGTATAATCTGAAGTGTGCCGTCCCCAGTTCTGCTGGCCGCATGAGGCCCACTCAGTGCAGAAGGAAATCACTAGTATCCAGAATCTTCCCTCACTTGGTTCTATGGGGGCACGAGATATCCACAGAGCAGTGGAGCTCGGATAAGGAGTGCACACAGGTCTCCACGAACAGGGGACTTTGCCACTTTCCCAGAGACTGCAGGGTGCTCCCTGGTCTCAGGGTGGGAACAGAAGCATGGAACTGTAGAAAGTCCTCCCAGGCCCAGGGCCTGGATGGAGCCACTGGCTGTGGCCAAGGCTGAGAGCAGGGTGGCCCTCTCAGCCACACTGGCCCAGCCAACCAGGAGCTGAGAGACTCAGCTCTGGGCCTGTGGGAGGCACCAGGCAAACAGAGGAGTCACGAGCTAAACATGCTGTTAGCAGCGATGAAGCACGGATTCTATACCAGAACATCTCCCGGCCGCCTGGTGCCCACACAGGGGAGGGCCACTGCTCTCCACCTTCCTGGAAACAGCCAAGCCCAGAGAGAAAAACGGGGAGGCCAGACATTTTGGGCCATGACTGCCCTTTCCCAGGGACCTGGCCTTACCTCTAGTAACAGGGGACCTGGAAGCAAGACCCGCTCTGCACCTGTACCCCAGTGGCAGGGCCCTTGTTTCTCAAACTGTCAGCTGGGGATGAAAATAACACCACCTCCCCGGGCCGCTGAGAGAAAGAGCTACAGGGCCACTGCTGTCATGATTCTATCATCAAAAATTTCATCTTCGGGAGTTCTCACTGTCGGTTTCCTTCACAAAGGATAACACTGAGGCTCAGGGCCATCAAGCGATTTTATCAAGTCACACTGGACACAGAGGTAGGTGTCAGTTTCTGATGTTGGAGACAGAACACCTCACCGCAATGCTGTAAACATGGACCCAAGGTCCAGAAAGGTGGCCACAAAGCAAGATAAAAGGCAGACAACACTTCCCAGGCCACTGCCCAGGGGGCTTGTCCCCAACTGGCTGGAGGGAGCAGCTGAGGAACGACCACATGCAGAGGATGGAAGGCGGAGCCCAGCGGCCCCCCTGGGGTCCTCCTGGAGACAAAGGGCCAGGCCCGGAGGAGGGCACCTCTAACAGGGAGACTAGCAGGGCCTGGGCCCTGTACAGATGGCTGAGGAGCCTGCAGGTGGCACCTTCTGAAAGGGCCCTTGGGCACCCAGTGCCTTTCCCCAACCCTGCTCCTGCTCTCACCCCTCCAACTGGGTCAGTGTCTTCACCTGAAAGAGAAGGGCACCTGGGCCCGGGGAGAAGACCTGGGAGATGGACCAGGAGGTGAGAGTCAGAGTGAAGGCAGTCACCTCAGGGCCCTGCCCGCCTGACCACCCACCCCTGCCAGGAGTAAGCCTTCTGAAAGCACATGTGCTTGCAGGGGCAGTGGGCTGGGGAGGAAGGGAGGATGATTGCACCATGCAGGATGGACACTGAGGTTGGTAGGTGACTCACAGGACAGTGGGAGACAGAAAGTATCGGGAACCAAAAGGAAGAGAAGGCTGCTTGTGAGTCAGGGACAATTTAGGTTCGTGGGGAGGGAGCTCAGACCATTATCTGTGCCCAGCACTGTGCACAGGTGACCTACCTCATGCCTCCTTCACACCGCCTCCTCGCCAATCGGCTTCTCAGTGGCCTGGTGCCGCTCTGAGCCAGCTGTCTGCCCTGCAGCATAGCTGCCAGGAGCCCACCTCTGCAGACCTGCTGGGAAAACTGGAGGGCTGCTGCGGACGGGCCTGACCTGCCAGTGTCCCTCTGTGGCCACCCCCCACAAACAGTAAAGGCTCCCCAACCTGCCCCGGGCCCTCTTGCTCCCTGGTGTCCTCTTTGCCCTGCCCTGGGCTGGAGTCCATCCATAGCTATGGTCACCTTGCTCACTCTCTCGGTCACCTTGGTCCCTCTAGCACTTGGCCCTGGTGGGGCACAGGTGATAACTGCAGCTCAGCCTGGGTGGTCTCATGCTCCACAAAGAGGCTCCCAGCCAGACAAAGGCAGGAGAGAGGCAGGACTGTGCCACTGAACTTCACCTCGGCCTGTGTTCTCCTTATCCCCTGTCCCTAGCCCCATCCTCCAAACTCTCCTCCCAGGCCACCTTCCCTGGCATCCAGTCCATTGGAGACAGAACACCATGCCCCCCACCCCGCCCGTACTGTAAACAGGGACCTGAGGTCCAGAAAGGTGGCCGTAGGGCAGGATCTCCCCTTAGCCTTACTACGTACCCTGCTCTGCCATGTTTCAGTCCAGGTCACTGTCCCTTTCACACTCCATCTGGGAGCCAGCCAGTCAGCTCCATACTGAGATGGAAATCCATTCATAGGGAGTAGAGCAGGAGCTCATGCTTCTTTACTTCTCCATCCATCCATCCATCCATCCATCCATCCATATCATTCCATTTATCCATCCATCTCCTCCTCATTCATCTATTTATCTATCTATCCATCCACCCATCATTCATCTATCCACACATCACCCATCCACTCATCTATTTATCCTTCATCCACCCATCATCTACCCATCCTCCATCATCCATCTACCCATCACTTGTCCATTCACCCATCCATCCACCCATCCATCGCTCCACCCACTGTCTATCATTCATCTATTCATCCATCTCATCATCCAACTCAGTGGCTCTATTCTAAGGGGAGGAGATCTCAGAGGTCAGGAGAACCCCCACTCCAGCCGCAGCTTCATCTCCTGAGCAGCACATGTGAGAGGAGGCACCTGCGGGAGTCTGGACTCCCTCCCCTCTGCTGGCTCTTCTCAGCACATGCCTAGCTTCTCTGGGCCCCAGTGGCTTTTTCTGTAAAGAGGACATGTGACAGTGCCATACTATCAGGAATTGGGCCTCTCTCGTGGGGACTCAGAGAAGGCTTGATCATGCCGCTTTGGCCTCTGGCCCCCCTGCTCTCCTGAATGACCCATCTTCAGCCTGGGCCTCCGGAGCCATGACCATGACAGCGGCCTGCTGTTGTCCTCAGTGGAGGGGGAGGACTCTCAGAGGAAGTGCTGGACATCTAAGGACATCAGCAGAGGTTGTCCTGTGTGGCTTCCTTTCTAGCTCTCAGAGCCTCCTCCCAACCAGAAGCCCTGAGCCTTGGCCCTTCCTAGGCTAATGACAGCTCTGTCAACTTACTCCTACTGTGGCCTGTGTATCTTTGCCCTGCTGTGGTGTGTGTTTTGTAAACTAGGGGAGGGCAATGCCTGACCCAAAGGAACCAAGCTCCAGCAGTGGGTTTCCGGCATTCGTGGGAAGAACTCGGCATGGAGCCCTATCCACCATGCATCAGGAGCCTGTCCTAGGCTCTGAATCTCCTTCTTTCTGCAGACCCCCACACGGACCGCTGGCCTTCAGGGACCTCTGAGCAAGCCAGGTCAGTGCTCTTCTGGAGCACTGTTCCCCTGCCTGCACCATGAGCTCTTCACTGGTCGAGACGCCTTCCCCCTTATCTGGGTCTCCCCCGGCAGGACACAGCATGCTGCAGGTGCTTAGTAAATGCTGAACACTGAATGCGCAAAAGCACTGCTTCCACTCCTCCTCCAGCCCTTGGCTTTCCTGATGTTTTTCTCAGCTGGGTAGGAAGGTGGTACCTCTCTCCCTTCACAGGGAAAAGGATGCTATGGTCCCTAGACTGGTTGGGGCAGAACAAGGACCCCAGGCTGGGTTTCCTGGCTCCTGTCCAGGGTTATTTCCAGAACCAAGTGGGGAAAACTGAGTGTGTTTCAGAGCTGACGTGACAGCTGTCCAAATTGACATGACAGTGGGGGAGGCAGGAGCTGAGGGTGCAGCGTGAGCTGTCAGGTGCTGAACAATGCAGCCTGCCAGCCACTGTGGGGCAGAGGGGGTGAGGGAAGAGGGAGCATAGTGCCACAGGGCAGGGGCTTGAGACCCCTCCGCAGATACTCGCTCCTCCCCCTGGAGGAGCCCAAGCCCCTCAGACTCGGTAAAGGAGAAGCCGGAAGTGAGGGAGAGGGTGCTGCAGAGGTGGGTCATGCCTTGCCCTTGGTGGAGAAGTATACCCTTGGACCCAGGTTACCTCCCCTGCTGCTTGAGCCAGCAACCTCCAGGCAGGGTATCTGCTGTGCCTGTGCCCCACCCCCTCACTTTACTTCTCCATTCATTCTAGTGCCAAAAGTCCCCAGGCAATGGCATTGATGGGAGTCTGTGTGGCCAGTGAAGCTCAACAAGGGGGGCCAAGGCCTAAGGACCCCTCGAGCCAATTTTGAGTTTCCTCCATTTCTCCCTCCACTCCCGCTGCTACTGGCTCAAAAAATATAAAACCCTTTCCGCCAAAAAGTAATAATAATAAAGAACAATATAAAACGTAATATTCTGGGGATGCGGGTCTTCTCAAACAGGAGGCACCCTAGAGCCAAGTCTGGCAGAGGCAGGGGTAGGCTTTTTTCGGATTAACATTTTCAGTTTTTTCCCATGAGATGCCTCTGGTGAAAACATACACTGGAATGTGGTCTGCAAGTGTTTGCTGGTAATTAAAGTTGCCATGTGGTAGTGTTTCCTTCATCTATTTGCCTCATTTGCTTGTAATCTTTGCTGGAAGTTTCTGAGTGACAGGATGTGACAGTGGAGGTCAGGAGAGGGACGTGTCCTCAAGGTCAGGAGGAGCTTCCCCAGCAGCGGGCAGCCAACCAGAAAGGCCAGCCCGCCCGGAGGTCAGAGCCTCCCCGGAGCCAGCCAGCTGCTTGAGAACCTAGAGGCAGGCGCTGCCCAAAGGGTCATGTTAAGTGCAATGGCAGCAAAGGTACCTTCTTCTGTAGCTTTTCGCAGGAGACCTTTGGAAGAGAACTTCCATCAAAACAAGGAACTCTAAAGAGGGTCACCTTACGGGTAGTGCTCAGGCCTCTTACTGGCCAATTCCCCTAAAGTTGCCTTTCTTCCTCTATCTTTCATCTACAAGCAGTGTCAAGACTGGGGGACACAAGGGGGAAACCAGGTCAGTGAACAGGGTACAGACCCAGAGAGCCCAGCTTCAGTGGTCCCCGGGGAGAGGAGGAACAGAGGGGCGAATTCAGGATTCAGGTTCCCAAGCCCCTTTGTCTGTGCTTTGTGTTGGCACCTGGCGAGGGTCCAGTTGTTCAGGTCAGCCACTGCTCAATCAAAAAAGGCAGCCCGCAGAGGCTGGCCTCAGTCCCAGGGGCAGTCCTCACCTTGCAGCCAGCATTGACACACCATCACGTGGCAGCTGTGGAATGAGAATATAGTTCAGACACTGTCCCTGCCCCTCAATCTCAAGAGCTCATGACACTGCCTGGAGCTCCTCCCTGTCCCCCTCTCCTCCATCAGGGATGGGGAGTCCATGGCCCTTCCCTGAGGGCAGCTTGGGGTTGCCTCCCCCTGGCCCTGCTTCCCAAGTTCAGGGGACATCTGCCAAGCTTCAGGGAAGGCTTCACACTATGGTGTGTGCAGCTCCTTCCACCTCCCTTTCCTCAGCCTTTCCCTCTGCCTCTCCCACTCCCTAGGGAGGTAAATAGCCTCCACCTGCTCTGCCAAGCAGTCAAGCTCTGTGCCTGCAACCCTAAATGCCAAGTCCTTCAGCTCACAGCCCTCCCTCACACACATGGGACACCTATCATATCCCTGGAGGTATTCCAATTCCTGCTGCTATTCAGTGGTCTCAGATCAATTAGGAAAGACACAACGGGGAGAGGAACCAATGGCGCGTGGCACTCCGACTTTCTGGAGCTCCATAGACACTGGCACGGACTCACACGGGCTTCTGGAGATGGCAGGGCTCGCTGCAGACTCCTCCCTGAGTAAGAGGAAGCAGGGCTCAGGATGAAGATGGTAAGTGGCTGTCCAGGCCTCAGTCACTGCTTGTTTCCCATGGACAGCCAAGCTGAGGACATGGACCCAACATGTGAGGAATAAGGGCAGGTCGCTGAGCTCTTTGGGTCTTCGCTCACAGGCCAAGTGTCAGGGTTGGAAGAGGCTACCACTAGGTTCAACGGGTACAGGATGAGCATGGCAGTGGTAATGTGTGACCAAGGACTTGCCAGACCTGGTCCTGATGGCTTCTAAGATTCTGTCCTGGCAGAAGTCCACGGCTTCTATGATTGGCAGCGAATGCTACCAATGCAGCCAGAGGCCACCGGAGACCACTCAGAAAGGCCAAATGAGGATCTTGTGGCCCCAGGTGTTCGTTCCTGGAACCCCACTCCCTGGAGGAGAACCTGCAGCCCAGAAGCGGCTGGGCAGGCTTCCCCTCCTCCTGGGCCCCTCGGGCATGGCACTGTGATGCTGCGTGGTGGCACTGGCAGCTGTCAGAGCTGCAGCATTCTCTTCCCTGAGCTGCATCTCTTACACAGAGCCCATTAAGCCTCATTTTATTACCTGTAATTATTGCCATTAGAGGGGCTTTGTTCTCTTTATTCAGGAAAGAAAATAGTTTTAAATCCCCAAAGCGAGAAAGGAGCACACCCACTTGGAGCTCTCCTTAGGGGAGGGCAGAGGCTCCTGGAGGGATTCTATGGTCTCCAGGCTCCTGTTGGCCTTGTCAGCGTGCAAACTCAGGGCGACCAGGTGTGAGCTGTGGGACGATGTGGCGTGAGCTCTGTGGGGCTCCACCGGGTCTCCCTCACTTCTGACCCTGCTGTCATCCCCCCACTGCCTATACCTTGCACCACAGCCTGGCAAGGCGGGCGGTGCTGGGCCCTTGTCCCATTCCACTGAGAAAACAGTGTGGTAAAGCCCGCACAGGGTCTCTCAGGCGGTACCAGAGTATCAGCAGCAAGAATGAGTTGCCATCGGTTGACCGTGTTCCTTTTTATCCTGGGACCCATGTTGAGCCACTTCATTTTACACAAGTACCTGTTTTCACTCACAGAAATCCAAAGAAGACTTTCACTTTTACAAGAAAGGGGAAAAGGAAAAATAGTGGGGAGCCACCTCAGAGGGTGTGTCCAGGAAGCAGAGAACAGGGCAGCCAAGGTAGAGGGGACAGTCCTGGAAGTGGTTCTGATGCCTGGGGTGGAGGAGAGGCTGAGACACAAGCACTCCTCCAGAAGGGGTCCCATCCTTCCCCCTGGGGCCTCCAGCAGATACCCCCATTTTTTTCCAGAGAAGCAGCCAGAATTGAGGTGTGCAGAGAAGGCCCCCCAGCCCCTCTGATGATACAGCCTGGGGGAGAGGGAGGCACTCAGAGCCCATCCTGCAAGGGGCTTCCTCCTCCTCTCCATTTTCTCTCCTATGAAGTGGAGACCCCCACCCCAAGGCTCTGGTTCCCCTCTGAGGTGGTCGTGAGAGCCCACACTTGTCAGATAAACACACAAGAAGGATGTGAGTGACAGCGCTGAGATGTCAGCGATGAAGGGCCTCTGAGCTGATGTGGTGCCCAGCCTCTACTTTGCAGACGCAGAAGCAGGCCAAGAGGTCACATAATGAACCCGATGAGCTAGCGATTGCGGGCACGGACAGAATCCTGCCTTCTCTTCCACACCATGCTGCCTTTAGACTAGCAACTCGTTCCTTGCCTTCTTTGCCTTCCCCTGCCCCAAAACATTTTCCCTCCGCCTGCCATGCTGGATAAGACAGTTTCTTGGAGGTGGTCAACATGTATGCTTTCCTAGGCAGGCTTTAATTGGGCATCAGTCACCCACACCTTAGTATGAATTGGTTTTGTCAGCTGCTTTCCCTAGAACTCACAAAGCAAGGGCAGTGGTGGGATAAAGCTTTTAAAGAAAGGGGCAGAGAAAGAGATATTCGTGGATCCTCTAGCTTTGTTCAGGGAGCGCAAGCTTAAACAGACCCAAGGCAGCTGTTAGAGTAGAAAGGGGAAGCCTAGTTTCAGTCCAGTTTCTTGGATTTATTCACTCTGAGCCCTAAGTTTCATCTCTGTAAAATGGTGACAGAGCACTGACTGAATGGAAGTTCCTTCCAGGCTGATATTCTAAGTTTTCACAAGGAGAGGGTGCTGGAAAGGGGTGGGCAGTCTTCCAGGCTTCCTCCACCCCAAGGCCCAGGACAGGAAAGCCAGGCCTCCAGGCCTTTCGCCTCATGGGCGGGGTCCTGTTGCAGCTCTGCGTGAAGACCAGACAGGCCCCAGCAGGAGTCAGTCACAGAGGAAATTCCTGCCTTGACAGCAGGGCAGGAAGTGGACTAAACCTCAGTCCACTCTATCTTCAGCTTGTAACAGCCTCTCCGAGGGAGCAGGGCCTGACTCCCCCATGACAAACATAAAAGTCCTCTCTCTCGGTGAGCCACTGAGCTCGCAGAGCTCCATCAGGGCCATTTCTCTTCTGCTGTTAACAGTGTTTCATTGAAGTACGTATATTTAACGTGCACTAAAGTGGCAAGTCTTAAGGAAATAGCACAGTGAATCTCTGCAAACATTTGTGCCCTAGAGCCAGCACTCACATGTTAAAGATAAGCCTTGCAACGCTCTAATTTATTTTGCTCTCGGTCCTTTGTGCTAGCTATTCCATATATTTTACTTCTATATTCTTATTTTTGCCCTAAACAGTCAAAAGTCTTTTAAAACACGGGGGAAATAAATAGTCTCGTATTTGCCCACATGTTTACAAGTTCCTCTCCATTTCTTTCTGGGAGCCTTGCTCTTGGTCTGAAGAACTACCTTAGTATTTCTTGTAGTAGTAGTGAATCCTCCAAGCTTTTATTGGTTGGAAAATGCGTTAGTTTGGCCTTTATTTTTGAAGGAGACTGTTGTTAGATGTAGATTTCTGAGTTCACAGATGTTTTTCCTTTAAGCCCCTTAAAACTGTCTTTCAACTTCCTTCTGTCTTCTTTTGTTTTTAATAAGAAATCAACTATGATTCTTACTGTTTTTTTCTGAATATAACATGAATTTTCTGGATGATTCTAAGATCTTCTCTTCACGTACCTTTTCTAGCTTGATCATAAAGTACCCAAATATAGATAGCCTTTCTCTTATTTATCTTGTTTGACCTTTCTAAAATTCTTAAATCTGTGTATTGATGTCTTTCATCTATTTTGGAAAATGTTCAGTCATTCTGTCTCTGAATATTTATTCTGTCCCCATTCTTTCTCTCTTTTCTTTCTTTCTTCTCCAGTTATACGTAGGTGAAACCATTCAATCTGTTTCATATATTTTCATTGCTCTAGTCAGTAGGTTGGCAAGCTTTTCCTCTAAAGGGCCAGAATATAAAAATTTTAGGTTTTGCTGACAATATGGTCTCCTTCACAGCTACTCAGCTCTGCCACTGTGGCACTAAAGCAGCCATAGACAATACTGAAATAAGAATGCCTGTGTTCCAATAAAACTTTATTTACAATGACAGGCAGCAGGCCAGATTTGACTTCATCTGAAAAGGAGAATAATGACACCTGAGAAAAGATGGTGTGTGTATACAGTGCTGTAGATAGAGGTGAGGTCAGACTGAGTACCCTTGGAAGGAGGCTCCTGGTTGCACTCTCTGCTCCTTTCCTGTCACCTGCCCCTCACAGAGCTGCTGGCTGGGCTGCAGCATAACCAATTTTCAAAAAAGAATGCTTTCTAGGCGGGGCCTCAGAGTGAAACCCCCTGGGCTCAGAAAACTTGAATGCTGGCCAGGATGATGACTAACCATCCCTGTGACCTCGGGAAAGGGGCCTAGTGCTGAACTAGTGGCCCTGCAAATAACTCAAATGCCAGCCCAGCCTATGTCCTCAGGTCCCTGAGGCATCTGCCATAGCCATGCAGTGAGAGCAATTCCCAGGACCCATGCAGGGCCTCACCACTGAGTAGGCGGTTCTAGTGGGGTCGCTCCCCGGGCATGGGCCTTCTGTGTGGACAAACTGGCTGCTCTCTCATTGACAACGTGTTTCCCATAGGTCTTGGGCCTGTCATGCCCCTGTAACAACCCTCCTGTGATAAGGGTCCCTTCTGATTTGCAAAATATAAACTGATAGAGTCTCTGCAGGCTCCAAACCTGCGTGTGGCCAGGGCAGAGATCCAGCCTATAGGCTAGTCTGGAAGTGGATGCAAAATAGAAGGGCCCAGCCTGCAGCCCGACACCTGCCTGTCCCAGGGACCACTCTGCCATAGTCATTCAACCCTTGTCTGGAAGGCCACCCCACCTCCCACCCATGCGGCACTTCACAATTTACAAAGGAAATTCCTCCACCTTCAGAAAGGTGTCTGACCTCACAGCTTCCTCAGAGAGGAGGCAAGGAGCTTGTCCAAAATCCAGATTCCTGGCGAGGGACAGGCAGAGATGGGGACCACATCTCTCATTTCTCAGAGCCCAGTGTACCACTGTGGCCCTTCCTCTTTCCATGCATGAGATGGCTTCTGTAAGGGTGGAAAGCCCACCTACCCCTCCCCCCCAGCCCTGAAGGCTGTCATATCCTGAAGTCAATGACCAATAACTTGGCAGGCACTGGACAAAGTCACTTTAATTAGAAAACAGATGAGGTAAGTCTTTAAGACATTCACAGCAACTTTCCCTCGTTCTGCCCCGGGGTTCCTCCCGCTGCAGCTTAGTCCCCAGCAGAGGCACTGACCTCCAGGGTGGTGGATGGCGGGACGGGGGAAGAGTCCAGACAGGGAAAGAGTCCAGGCCTGGCTCCAGGCTGGCCAGCCAGAGGCCAGGGCCACCAAGAGCTGCTCACGTCCACGCATTCCTCAGCATCCACATCCCTTGGATGGCTTCCAGGGGCCAAGGCCCAGCCCCTCGCTGGGGACCAGAGAGGGCCCAAGCACTCTGGCTGGCTTAGCCTCAGGCCCGACCTCAGCAGAGAAGCATGCAGAGGCCATGCCTTCCAAGCCGTCTCTTCTCTGCCCTGCCCAGGCTGCATAGTCAGAGGCTTGACCTCCAGGTGCCTCCAGTCCTACTCGCTGAGCAGCCACCTGCAACTGTCTCACAGCACTGCAGGGACAGCTCACCGTCTCTCCGCAGCCACAGTGCCACCCCCCGCTCCCGCCACTTCCTTTCTGAGCACCTAGTTAGGCACATGCCTCCGTCTGCCCCACAGTTTGTCACCCAGCATTATATTTTCTATATCTCCTCATGACTGGCACCTCATTCAGGGCTCCTGATGGCCATATGGCTCGTCATCCTATGTTGGACCTCTAATTCCATCCCACTCTTCACTGTCATTACTGACATTGCAGGAAGCTCCCTTGTGACAGGCCTCTAGACCTGGGTGAGAGCTCCTGGGAGAAACACCAGCGGAGGTCTGGCCACTGGGGAGTTCTGCAAATTTCACAACCCAGGGACTCAGATTGACCTAGGTGACCGCACAGGTCTACACCCCACAGCTGCCATAAAGAGAGGAGAAAGAACAGATCCATTTGAAAAAGTCTCTGCCACCTGCCTAGCACCCTCCAGCAAAGTCCCAGACCTGGAAGGACTTCTGTTCCATGCCCTTCAGCCATGTTCCAGGGCTCGCAGCCCTGAGGGGTAGCTTCCTGGCAGCCCCTGCAGGCCATGAGGGGAGGTTCGTTGGAAGTGGAACAGGGTGAGAGAGAGGGAGGTGGGTCGCACCTAGGGGTAGGAAGCCTTGCCAGTGGCTTAGAGCCTCCCCGAAGGGCCAGGCGGGCTGCCAAAAATTGGAACAACCCTAATGTTTATCAGCTTATAGGCAGATAAACAAATTGTGAGATGTTCATACATGGAGCATTATTTGGCCATAAATAGGAATAAAGTACTGATTCAATCTACAACATGGATGAAACTTGAAAACATTATACTGAGTGAAAGAAGCCAGACAGGAGAGGCCGCGTATTTTCTTTATGTGACATGTCCCAAATGGGCATCCACAGAGACAGAAAGTAGTCAGTGGCTGCCAGGCGCTGGAGGTAGGGGGAGAAGCAGGAGATTGGGGGATGACGGATAAAGGGTACGGGTTTTCTTTGGGGGTGATAAACTATCCTAAGACTGAATGTGATGATGATTGCACAACTCTATGAATATACTGAAATCCACTGAAGTGTGTACCTTAAGAGGGTGACTATGGTATGCAAATTATATCTCAATAACGGTTTTTAATCCCTTTGGAGGGGCCTCTGCAGCAGCCTGGTCATCTTTTCCAGGCTCTAGAACTTCGAGGAGAGGAAGGAGCAGGAGATTCTGGGTCCAGATGCCAGCAGTACCACGGCACTGCTGGTCCCCTTAACCAGGCCACCGCCGCTCTCTGGACCCCGTCTCCTCATCTCAAGGACAGAGGGAGCAGATCATTTCTGAGGTCTGTCCCACCTTGAGAAGTGATGGCTCAGCCCTCCAAGCCAGCAGCCCCAGTTCTGGAGCTCTCGCCCAAAGAGCTGTCACCGTGCAGGAGAAAGCTCAGTGCTAAAAAACCAGGGACCACCTAAGTCTCCAACAGTAGAGAGCAGCCACACAAAACTGTGATTGAGCAGTTTTAAAAGGAGGCCTGGAAACACTGACAAGCATGGGATGACGCTGCTGCCGGGTGGAAGGCAGGACACAGGCCTGAGTGATGGCCCATGTAAATACCACCAGAGAGGCACTGGGACCATTTGGGCTGTCACGTTGGGCAGGGGGCAGCAGCAAAACTGAGAATATTCCTTTTGTCTATTGAGAAGCCCATCAATGTCCCCATAACAGCGTCTGAGTGGCCTGCAGGTTGGATATCGGATCCTCGGCATGGGAGCTGAGTGCCCAGGTCACCCAGAGGCCACAGCTGCCTTGCGGAGCAGGTCAACTTGAGGGCAGGGAAACCAGGATGCTGAGGACCACTCCCCAGGATTCCTAGAAGACAAGGTCTCCAATTGGGCAGAGACCCCCAGGGCTACTGCCTGGAATTGTAGTGGGGAGCCCTGCCCGCACACCCTGCAAAGCATCAAGCAACCCAAATCCCCAAAGCCCAGCATAGACTGATTTCCGCTCAGTTCAGAGTCCTGTGTGAGTCCTCCAAGCGGTGACTCAGGGACCAGGCTCCATTCAGTCTCTGGTGATCTTCAGGTTGCTAGTCTATGGAAGAGTGCACCCGGGAGACTTTTCTGGGTCAGTCAGAAGTGGTATGTTTCTCTCTATCCCCTTCCCACTGCTCCGGCTCAATTCTAGGTCCAGGGTGCTGAGAAACACCATCTGATGGTGCTCAGGCCACGAGGAAGCCAGGGTGTCAAAGCCTGGACAGCTCTGCTCTAAGTCCATCCTTCCTCCCACACACCCTGGGGGATCCAGGCTCCCTGGGCATGGCTAGCAGCCCCAGTGGCTCAAACACAGCAGTGAGGAGAACAAACTCCCAGAGGGCTGCAGGCTGAATGCAAAGGTCTCCACACCAGGCCAGAAGTCTGGACTTTGTCCTTGGGCAGTGAGGAGCTACCTACGGCTTTAAGCTCAAAAGACCTGTGAGCTGGTCCGGGGTCCAAAGAGATAAAGCACCAAGGAGGGGAAGTGGGAGGTAGGGGAGAGGAAACCAGTGAGTTCCTGGTGACTGGTGTTGTCTCTGGAGCCCTGTCCCAGGACTCAGCCTCCTCTGTCTCTGCGCATCAGGATAGCCTCCAGCCACATGGGCCCCACAGCAGACACCCAGCCCCACCCAGAGGGCAGCAGAGGGAAGGCCACTGGCTCCAGGAGAGGGATGTGAGGTTGTAATTCTATTGCAGAGTGCCTGGGATGATAACCACATTTTGTTCCTTGCAGGCGCCAGGGACATCGCTCAGGGCCAGCAAGGAGCCATTAACTCATACTTGATGGTGCCCTGCAGGGACCATCAACCAGCAGCCTCATTGGCCAGGCCTGGTTGGGGTGGGTTGGGGGCTCCCCAGGGGGAGTCCAGGGGAGGAGGTGGGTGCATAACCTGGCCCTGATATATCCTCTGGGGAGGACAGGTGTTGCCTGAAGTACATGGGACACCTGGTGCCCAGGGCTCCAGCCTCCTCACACCCTTCCTGCCTCTCCGCTGCTGTCTACCCCTTTATTCTCACAGCCCCTTCTAAGCTTCACATAGGGAGGTGGCAGCCGCCCATGGAGTCTCCCCAGCCACAGACCCTGATAACAGCTGCCACACTTCCCTCCCTTGTCCTCACTCCCCTGCATGGCCACCTAGCTCACCACAGTGGCTGCCTTACAACTAGCCCTCTCCCCAGTGCTGACCACAGGCTGGCCTGGTCTCGATGGTCACTTGCATGATCTCACCTCATCTTTGTGTACACCAGAGGATAGACTGCTGCCCAGAGCGGGGAGGGAGCTTGCCTGAGGTCACATAGTAACAGCGGTTTGGAAAGCTAGAAAAGCTACCTCTTCCCCTCCCGCCTCCTCCTCAGCCCTCTATTCTTCTTGCCCACTGTAGCCACCATGTATCCTGCCCTCAGGGCTCTATCCAGTGGACAGAGGACAGGAGAGGCAGGACTACCATCCAGGAAACCAGCCTCTGGCTAAGGGAGCTGCACACTCTGGGCTGGCTCCCGTGATGCCAAGGATGTCTCTCTCTCTCTCTCTCTCTCTCTCTCTCTCTCTCTCTCTCTCTCTCTCTCTCACACACACACACACACACACACACACACACACACTCCCCTCCCTGGTGGCCCAAGAACACTGGGGAACCAGATGGCTGCCTTCTATAGGCAGAAGTAGCCAGAGAGTATCCCTGGAGGAAAGTGGAGAGTCTGGCAGCAAGAGGCTCACCTGCAAGGAGCCTCTGAGGGCACTGTGCCTGCCCGCAGAAGGGGATAGTAAAGGCTAGAAGGGATTTAAGAAGAGGACAATGCTCACTTCCAGGGGCAGCACTGCTCTCACATGATGCTCCATGACAAGTGATGATGAGTCCTTCAAAAGTCCTAACAGAACATGCCCACATAGGGACTCAGGAGGACCAGAGAGAACTGAAACATTAGATGTCCAGACGGGGGCAGGCGAGGCATTTCCGCCACCCTCAGCGGGGCACATGGCTCACCTGGAGGAAGGGACACTGGCCGGGGCTCAGCACGTTCTCTGCAAGGCCTAGTAAACAGGGTGTTAGGGCCAGTAGGAGTGAGCTCTGACGTGTCTGAAGTTGGGGCCCTAGCAGTCCCAGCTCAAGCTGAGAAGGGCCTGAGAGAGTTCAGAGAAAGAGCTACTCCCCTCCGACAGAGGCACAGGAAAAAAAGGGGTCCAGGGCTGGGCTTCCTGTGGTCCCTGTGTGCCACGGGAGCCTGAACAGCTCCCAGACTGCAGCTTTGGGGCCATGCACATGTGAAGGTTGACACTGCCAGGCCCTCTTCAGGGTTAAAAGCCGAGAGGTGGCCACCCTGTAACCCCAGGCACATCCACAAAGTCTGTGGGGCTCCGAGGCCTAGGGAGCTCTGGTCTCCACCCTCCCACGGTGTGTCTTCCCATGTCTTGGACAAGGCTCTGTCCATGAGTTTCGCTGTTAAAAATACCCGCCTCTCCATCATCCCGTCAGTCACACTCAGGGACAGTGTGTTCCAAGGCCCAAGCTGCTCTCTAGGGACCAAGCACAGGGGCCAGAAGGGCTGAAGACGTTCCTGGCCGCCCCCTGGCCAGGAGAGTGAGCACAGCGGTTGAAGCTCCCAGTTCAACTCACAGCCACACGCCCGCCTCCCCAGGATCTTGGTGTGGGGGAGGGGGGCAAGTCTAGTGACAAGAGAGCCCCATGGGATGCCAGAGTTTCTCCCACAAGGTGCCGTAGGATCTCCTCTCCTGGTGACCTGGAACTCCCTCCCCGCTGGCCTAGAACCTAGCAGAGGACACTGCATCTGCCTATTGCCGTGTGGCTTACTCCTCTGATACCAAAAAAATGCCTGGCTGGGCCCAGACAGGACTTTATAGAGGACCAGGGAGAAGAGGAACTTGGGAGCACGTGAGGGTCTTTGCCCTTGTCCCTCTCTGCTGTGGCCCACTCCCCCACAGATAGGAAGAGAATAGCAACAATGCTCAAAGCTAAGAGACCAGGCTGTGGAGACTGAAAGACCTGGATTCAAACCCTGCCACAGCGCTGACTATAGTGTGACCTCGAGAAAGGCACCTAACCCCTCTGGGCCCTGATTCCCTGACTGATAAAACAGATGCTCATGGCCCCAACTTGCAGGGTTGCCACGAGGCCAAAATAAGTTCCAGATGTCACCACAGGCACAGTGCCTGACTGAGCAGTCAAGAAATGGTGTCCTTATTAGCACACCACGATAACAGCCCTGGCTGCGAATGAACTTTCAGGTCCTGCCTCCTCTATCTACCAGCTGTGTGGCCTGGAACAAGTTGCTGGTGCCTCTGACCAGTTCCCTTCCTGGCCTGCATGGATGACCTGAGGCTACTGCTGAGCATGCAACTGAGCACTCAGTCAGAATAGCAGGACAGCTGGAGCCCAGAGAAGGATAGGCTCAAGGCCAGGAACGGGCCTCGGGGGGATAGGCAGCTCCCCGGGCCCAGGCTTTGTGAGAAGCAGTTGGAGGCTTTCCTGGTCACACGCCACATGGGCTACAGGGTCTCGGGCAAGCCCACAGCCCCGCAGGCCTCGCAGGACCCCTGCACAGCACCCCATGCCGGCCAGCAGGCCCTGCCTGTCCCCACCCACCTCCATACTATTCTGCTACACCCAAGGGGATGGGATTGGGAAGAAGAAAGAGATACAGAGACAGGTGGAGAAGAGACAGAGGAAAACCAAGAAAGGGGCTCGGGACCCAGGGAAGAGAAAAGAGAAGGGAAGTAGGAAGGAGGGGAAAAGAGGAAGGGCAAGCGGGAGACCCCCAAACACAAAGTGGGACCAGGGAAACAAAAGTCTCAGAAACATTCTGAAATTTAGAAAACACAAATGAGAGGGAAGAAGGGAGAGCACCAGCTGGTGAGACCCCAGGGTTGAGGGGGTGCTCGGGCTAGTGACAGAGCTAAAGACAGCCTGACTCCTAGCAAACAGGGCTTTGCCTAAGACTGGGTGATGTGTTGTCATAACAGATGTAGCATTTAGGGTAATTACTGTGAATAACAGAGAAAAGTGGGAGCTCTGGCTGCCTGAGAGGAGGTCTTAGAGGCATCCTCAGGCTCCCTCCTGCCCCTGCCCCACCCCAGCCCCTTCCTTCACCTCAGCCTAAACCAAGGTTTTTCTAGCTCAAGTGCCCCAGGGCTGATCTTATGAGTCTCAGCCTCTTCCCTCCCCGCCCTCCCCAGGCCCATCCCCTCTCCCCATCCTCTGAAGCCCTGTCTCTGTGTTTCAACATGACTCTCCCCATCACCCTCAGAGTGAGAGACAGCAGGGACTTCACTTTACAGATGAGTCAGGGAAGGTGAGGAACCATCTGAAGTCACACAGCAAATACGCAGGGGTCTGAAGGCAGCCCTGCCCTCTGCACAGCCCCACCCGGGTGATTAGGGCCCATCCAGGCAGACTGAGGGAGGGTATTCCTGACCCCTCACCCTGGGACCTGTCGGCATGGGTAAGAGAAAGCATTCGTGGGCGAGAAGAAACAAAGGCAAAATGTTCCATGCACCTGGCTCTCTGCAGACATGACCCCATTTTGTCTTGAGATCATTCTTTCCACTTTATGCATAAGAAAACAGGGTCTAAGAGAAGTGACTCTCCCCAGGATGCCACGTGGTCTCTGTCCTGAGTGCCCTGCTGCTGAGTGATGGGCCATCTGCTCTGGGGCTGTTCTGGGCCTGGCTGAGCTTGTGGCAGGGGCAAAGCTACTCACTGGACACCCCAGTACTTAGGGATCTGGGGAGCTTCTGCAAGACGACAGAAGGGCCTGGGCTTGGGGACCTCAGAGGCCAAGGCTCCCATCTGCTGTCATCAAGGGCAGCACCCCCATGAAACCTGGGATCCCTCTGCCTCTGTCCTAGGCCGTGGGCCTCACATCCACAGAGCCTCCAGACAGATGTCCACCTCAGGCCTCCAGGCAAAGCAGTGGTAGAAGACCCTAGTTCCCAGAGTGAGTACCCAGGGCAAGGGAGGGAGTGGCCTGGCCCAGCATCCAGAAAGCAGCCAGGAAGTGCGTGCTGAGTCTCAGGGAGGCACTGGCCTTTCACAGACTTCAGGCCCTGTGCCCCTGATCCAGGGCATGGCCTGGCTGATAGTAGGGCTCTCTTAACACCCCCAGGCCCATTTCGGGGGAGCTTCCTGAAGGATGAGACCCAGATCCCAGACCCCTCCCCCACCCCGAAACAACTCCCAGAACTGGAAAGGACAGTGCTGGTGGGCCGATCCAGCTGGGAGGGTGAGCATGGGCTGGGGCTTCCAATGACCCTGAGCTGCCTGCCACTGGGGGTGGGCTGCTGAAGAGGAAGGAGCAGTGAGAGAGACAGGGGAGAGGGTGAGAGAGAGAGAGAGGAAGAAAGTTTACTAAGTGGATGAAGATGCAGTTGGTGAAACAAGGCTGAGAATCTCGAGACCTTCTGAAGAATTTATTGATAAGTTTGAAAAACATAAAGGAAGAGCAGAGGAGAAGAAAGATCAAGAGAAAGTAAATGGGGAGGGGGGGTGATGGCCCTGCAGGGGGTCCCTTGCAAGCTATCGGTCATCCCTGAACTTTGCCCTATGTCTCTGGACTCAGGCCTGTCCAGCCTGAGTTCACTGTGATCCCACACTGCCCATGCCAACTGTGACCAGAGGGGAGCAGACAAACAAAAGCAGGGATTCAGGGAGCAAGAATGGCCCCGCACTGAGGCTCAAAGACAGCCAGGTGGACATAACTTCTGGTGATTAGGTTCCACCCAATGGAGGCTCTTGAGCAAGCACTGGGAAAGGAGCATGGGGAGAGGTGAGGAGGGGCAGGGGGTGTTCTGGTCACTGTCTGGATCTGGCTGAGTCTAGGGGAGCTGGTGTGTCAGGGGTAGGGTGTGGAGATGAGGCAGCTTGGGCAGACAGAGCAGCCTGCACCTTCAGGCCAGAGGTCAGGATGCCCAGGGTCAAGACAAGAGAATCTGTATCCACATCACCCAGTGAGCTCTGCAGCCAGGCTGAGAGGTAGGCTCCTACTGGCCTTGCCCCCAAGCCAAAACCCAGAGTGTGCAGGACTCACTATGCTTACCCCTCAGCCTCTGCAAAGCTGCTACCACCAATCCCTGGAGTGCAGGGAAGAGAGGGAGACATGTCACCAACAAGACAGCCCCCAGGCATCTGGAAGCCCGGGGATGTTAGCTGCCTGGCACGTCCCACCCACGTGCACAGGCCTCTGACCACGACCGCAGGCCAGCCTTGCCCCATTGCGCCCCGCCCCTTCCTCGAAGGGGTTGTGCCACATCTGAGCTGAAGCCCTCCCAGAACTGTGCCCTGAGTATCCAGAGACTTGGACTCGGGTGTGGCTTTAGGCATCATCATCTACGTAACCTAGGACAAGTCCCTAAACTATCTGGGCCTATTTCTGCAGAATATTAGGATAGAAGTGAAATGTGAAGTACCAGGTTTGCTCTCTGCCTCCAAACTCAGTCTCAGTAAGCTGGTCTTTTTGCTGTCACCCACAGAGCTCCTGTCCCCTGCTCAAAACTGACAGGGTCTCAAAGGAATGGGGTGCTGGGCATTTGAGGAGAGGTCTGGGGACATCCACAGGTCCACAAAGACCAGGGCCCCTCACCCAGACCCAGGAAGGAGCAACCTGAGAGACTTCAGGCCAAAGAGAAGAAAGTAAACAAGTTCGCTGGCTGCCCTCAGCTGTGGCTGTGTCTCCTCCCCTTTGCCTCTTGACACTCGTTCCTCTTCTCCACTTCCTGGAGCCAGGAGACCCTGACATCTCAACTTATTTTTAGTCAGCTGCCTCTGGAACAGAGCTGCTGGCCCTGGGCCTCCCCCCACCCTGTCTTCTGCCCCAGGGGACCGCCTGGGGCCAGAAGGCACCTCTGAACCTGAGGGAGCCCACACCCAAGCCATAGGCTGGACAGCGTGTCCCCATCCTGCTCCCCCCACAGTCCCTCCTGCCTGAGACCCAAGCCACTAGTCCTCTGGAGCGAGGATCCAGTGCCACAACACCATGCTCCATCCCCCAGTTTGCTCAGTCTTGGTGCTGGAGGCCTATCCCCTGCACCCCAACCCCCTCACCCCCAGGGTGCAGGCTGGTGGTGGCCCTCTCCATGGCCCTTCAAGCCAGCACAGGACTTGGTGCGCTGGAGAGGAAGAGACCTAGGTGTCCAGGCAGGTTCCACACACCATGCACCAGCTGTTTATCCTGTGCCTGAAGCCAAGAGGGGCATGCGGGCCGACGTGGGCAGCCTCTGCCTAGCTCCAGTGTCCCCAGCAATTCCTCTCAGGCCCCAAACTTGCTCACTCCATAGGCCCAACCAAAGCTGTGCTGTGAGAGATCCACGGCTGTCCGTCCAGCTCCCCAAAGATGGCTCAACCAACAGCCAACCCCTGTTGTTGTCCAAGCCCACCCTTGAGGCTCTAATCCCCCTCCCCACTTTTTACTCATGATCCTTCTCAGGGAGGAGTTCAAATAAATTTATCTTTCTCCCATCACCAGCCAAGTGGACATGACCTCTGGGTGGTCAGGGTCCACCCAACAGAGGCTCTTGAGTGAGCACTGGGAAAGGAGCGTGGGACGGGGTAAGGAGGGGAAGGGGGTGCACTGGTCACTGGCTGGATCCGGCTGAGTCCAGGGGAGCTGGTGTGCTGGTGGTACACCAAGGGGTACAGGTGACTACCAACATTTCTGGGACTTATAGTCTAGCAGGGGACAAAAATGAGGAGCGGACAGACAGATAAGTGACCTGCCAGCTGGTGATAAGTGCCCTGAAGAAAACTCACAGCAGAGAAGGGAGATAGATGTTTGGTTGGGGAGGGGTGGCAGAGGTGCCAGTGTCGAGTGCATTGATGGAATGGGGCGCAGGGGTGGCCTGCTGCTGTGGGGCTCTCTGTATGTAGGTGGAGAGAATGCAGGAGCCACAGCATCTGCTCACACCGGATGACCAGACTCCCAAGCTGCGTTGTGCCGCACACCTGCATGGGCTGGCGACCTTGAACCATCCTCACCTGGCTTTACATAGTCCTGAGGGCACACGACCTCCAAGGCCCCTGCAGCCCTCCCCATTCTGCCCACTGATCCCTGGCCCCAGTTAAGGCTTGCTGGCCCAAGAAGTTCTGTGCTCACCCGGTCCCTGCCGTGCTGCCTGACCGCCCCTGAAGCCTGCCCCAGACCACCCCTCTGCTGGCAGCTGTACTACCACATTCAATTTTCTCTGAATCTCTGGGGCATCCCTGGGCACTGACGTTTGACCCCACGGGTGCCCCCTACACAGCAGCACTGCAGGAGTTTTACGAGTGTCCAGGGACAGCTCTCTTTACACCCCTTGCATCTGGCTGGGCAGCCCTTCCCCTGTGCATACAAGGCAAGGCCGGAATCCTCCCTTGACCCAAGGGGCATGTAGGCTTCATCTCCCACATGAGCTGTAGTTGTTTGAGAGTACCAGCCTGGCATTCCCTGAAGCCTTGTCACAGGTCCTGGAGAGAGTTCTGGGATCTGCTACTGACGTCTGCCATGGGCACAGCAGTGTGCTCACAGTACTGTAGGCTCAGCCACACATATCGTTTGCCTGAGCACCTTCCCCTCTGCTAGATGCTGGAGGAAGCTCTGGGTGGCAGAGGCTTTGAAGCCCCTGGAGACATGGAGTGGTGGTAGGTGGTAGAAGAGATTCCATACACAGGACAGGGCCACCTTCCGTGGCCCAGAGTCCACCCTTCTTCCTTCAGGACATCAGCAGTGAGTCACAGGACACCAGTGCACCTTGTAGGGGACCTGGATATCCAGCGGAGACTCAGAAAGGCTCTGCCATTTGTAGGTGCCAACTCTATTAGGACATCTTCTATACCATCTCTCCCAAAACAGCTCTCCAGTCTTAAAGGTGCTAATGTTATCCCATTTTAAATGTGAGGAAGGTGAGATTCAGAGAGGTTTCACATTTCTCCTGAGGCCACTCAGCCGGTGGGTGATGGAGCCACGTTTGACGGCAAATACAGTGCTGTTCTCATGCTGCCACCAGGATGACCCAACCATGCCTTCTGTCTGCCTGTCCAGCCCTAGCTATTCTTCTGCACTCAGGGACCAGTCCCTGCCCCTCCCAGGATGCCCTGGTGACCCTCCCTTCCCAGTTCTGTGAGACTGTTCTCCCTCCTCTAATCCAGCCAAGGCCAGGAGGGAATCTTCCCATGGAATTTCTCTAGGAAACTATGGAAAAAACAAAACAGAAAATTTAAACACTGAACCAGAGATGCATTCCCAGAGCACAGGGTCCCCAGTCTTAAGGAACCAAGGCCAAGGCTGCCCCAGGCTTCAGGGGAAGCCTGCTTATTCCCCAGACTCTTCCTGTGCAGTGCTAGGCCAGATGATGGTTGCTACAGGCAAGGGGCATGGGCACCTGTGAGGCAGAGAGCCCCTGCCCTCACCGGGGAGGTTGACAGCACATCCACCACCACTGGGACTAAAGCTAGCCCATTTTCAGAAGCTGTGTCTTTTCCTCACGTAATTCTTGGCCCTGACCTCATGGGAACAGGACTTCCCCAGGAGGCCCCAACTTGGGGCTGCTTGCCCCTCCTGGAGGACTTCACCTGCTTCCTCCTCCATGGCCCTTCTGCTCGAGTTCCCCTTCGCCTTATTGTAGACACAATGCAGGGCACAGGCTGACTTCCACTGCCCACCCTACCCCCCTCAGACAAATATGCCCTGTTGGTCCAGTTCCCAGGCTGCTTTGGGGGAATGTCTTTGAAGATGACCTTTTTGAGGTTCCTACCACCTAGATTTCCCAAGGACAGAGGTGTCATGAGCAGGACAGGGAGTTGGCTTAGGGGTTACTTGAGCCTGGGTTGGCTAAGGAGAAAGCCTGGTGGGCAGTGGCGGGGGTTGCTTCCTAAATAATAATAGATAAGCAGGGAAAGGCAGGGGTGAGATGGAGAGCAGGAGAGCACTGGATCAGTTCTCTTCCTCTCTCTGCCCTTCCCAGTGGCTCCCTGGAACCATACTCACGGCTGTCTCCTTCACTTGACAGTGAGGAATTCAAAGCCCAAAGAGATGAAGGGATTTGCCCAAAGTCACGCAGAAATTTGGTGGCCCTGCTGGGACCATGACCCGAGCCTCTGGACCCCAGCTGGTGCTTCTGAAGCAGCTAAAGGAATCCTTCCTTATGCCACTCGGTGTCACCCTGTACCACCCAAATTCCAGCTGCCAGGTAAGCAGAGGACAGAGAGGCCACAGCCTGCCCAGATTTGCAGCTGGAACAGCTGTGTCAAAGTGGCACCCGACAAAGCAGCTAGGGGACTGGTAGAGGGTATGGGCTGTGATGATCCCCACCCACCCCTGCCCTGTACTGGGAGCTGAGGTCTGGGTTTAACCCTTGCCAACCCCCAGTGTCCAGGGACAAAGAGCAGCAGATTCATGCAGCCTCTCACGCTCCCTGCCTCACAGCTGCAGCTGGGCCAGGGTGGGAACAGGGCAACACAGGGACAGCTAGGGACAACAAGTCTCCACATTTCCCCTACCTAGCCCTTTCCCCTCTTAACGCAGCCAGGTCTCCTGGGGTCCCAGGCAGTGGCATTCTAACTGAGCCCTGCCTGCTCTGAGGTTGGAGGGGCCCATCCCCAGTTCCAGAGGGGCCTCCCCAGAGAAATCAAAGGCAAGACCATGGCACCCTCAGCCAAACCGAGCTCCTCTCAGGCCTGGACTGCCAAAGGGCCAGGGGCCCCAGAGGGCGACAACAGGGCCACAAACAGCCCCCACTTGCCAGAAAGGGAAGCTCTTTTTTTGGTCTCCAGTTTGTTCCATTCCCCTAGCAGCCACAATGGTCCATAGAGCCTGTGGAGCCAGGACCGTCCCAGGGGGAAGCATGAGGCAGAGGGAGGCTCTGAGAGGGGAGAGAGAGTCACTAAGGACCCGGAAATGAGAAGGGCCAGGAGAGGGGAAGGATGGAAAAGAGAGAGGGGATGAGGGGGGCAATGGAATCCCAGGGGTAGGGGTGGGTATGAAGAGGGGAGCCCCTTGCCCTTTCAAAATACCACTGATCAATAGAGGCCATCAGGCCAAGCCAAGGAGCCTTTAGCCAACTGCCAATGGCCGGGGAGGGTGTGAGAAGATCAGGGCCAGTGAGCCCTGGGGAGGGTGTGAGCTGACATCCTTCTGGCCTGGCCCTCTGACAACAGCCTTCCTCACGCCAGGCAGATGCGGATGCGGGAGCACGAAGAATCCCAGAATCTAATTTTAGCGGATGCTCTCCACCTCCCCCACTAGCAGCAAGCAGGGCCAGGAGGGCGGGAGCATCCCACCCCTGCCAGGGCCTGCTCTAATGCAGGTGCCAGTGGGCAGGGGGTCTCTGCAGAGCAGGGGCTTTGCTGGGGCGGGGGGGTAGGGTGGGGTGTGCAGGTCCTGAGTTTGCTCCCCCACTGAGGGGGCAGACACCAAGGCCAGCTTGTGATACAGTTGGGATTAGACTGGGTAGGTTTGTTCCTGGCTCTGGGTGACCACCCACAGCCTCTTTCCTCGCCTGTAAAACAGCAGTGACAGAAGTTTGATCCCAGATGATGCATGGCAGGCACTGGCCCTCATGACTCAGAATAGCCATTAGCCCTATCACACTGCCCATCTCCGAGGGCCCCAGTCTGACCAGTCGCCCAACCCCACGTGCCTCTGCACTGAGGTACACAGCTGAAGGAAATACAGCCAGCCCTGTCCAGCAGTCCAAACCTCAGAACAACTGATTGACTCTGGGCATCTCAGTGTCTGCATCCTTCAGGGACTGGGGCCCAGCCCCACCCACGGGAAGCCAAAAGGATGGTGGCAGAAGTAGACATGGCCCTGCCCACCCCCACACCGTGATTTTTGCTGACACAGAAGTCCCACCCCAGCCCTGCTGCCCACAACCATCAGGCCCTGGGAGCAGAACTCCTGGCCAACACCAGGGCAGAGAAGGGTAGCCCAGTCCCAACTGCAGCGGGTCAGATGCCTCCTCCCAGCCAGCAGCAGCCCCACTGGCAGGTAGTCACAGGGCAAGGTCTCACATCCCATTCCCAGCAGTACCCTCCAAACACACAAGATGGAGATCATACCAAGAATGGGGGATGGGGGGAGCAAGGACCTGATGAGCCCACAAGCTTCCCCCTACCTTGCATCTTGGTGGAGGATCAGCTGCTGGGTTGGGGTGCCTCCTGCAAGAAAGCTCCAAAGAGGAATTCCCAGCACCCCAATTCTCTCAGCAACTGGCCTGACACAGGGACTGCGTCTCAACTCCCTTTTAAGCCTATTTGTCTCTGGTGACCTAAGGACCTGGTTCTTCCTAAGACTTCCTAAGTCTTCCTAAATCCCACCTCCCCTCCTCATCTCCCCCTCCCCCACCCATTCTTTCTATTGATGCCTCCCCTTGGTCAGGGACATTTTAAGACAGGGGTCTCCAGAAGTAGAAGTGTCCAGCTGAGAGGGCTCACAGCCACCCGGCAGACTGCCAAGCCTCCCAGCTGGCCTGCTGTTCTCTCATTCACTGCCAAGGTGTTTGCCATGATCGCTGCCCCCCCACTCCTGCCACCACATCTGCTGCTCTGAGCCCATTTCACTAACACTCAGATGGGCTCAGGATGAACTCAAAAGTGGGTGCTACTCACACAGAACAGCAAGAAGGGGTGGGAGAGGTGGCCATGCCATTGGGGGCTGGCAGTCCCGGAAGCCAGCTCAGCCGTGTGGCCCTGGGAGAGTCATGAGGACTCCACACACAGGTTCTGAGAGCCAAGCTGAACCAAACACACACGCTGGCCAATGGTGGGTGTTCCCCATGGAGGGCCTGAGTCTGGCTGCAACCCCTCGGTATGGAAATGTGGGGTGAGGGGTAGACTGGAAAACCTGGGGTCCAGACCCAGCTCCATCACCACATGGTTGGGTGGCAGGGGGTTCAAGGCAAGTCCTCTCTCTCTGGGCCTCAGTCTCTCCTTTAACAAAACGCGGGAATCGGACTGAGCTGTCAGGAATGGAAACTCTGTGAAACGCACAGCACCCCTCGCACATCCGGTAGCAGTGACAGGCATGAGCAGTCAGTCCCTCACAGCACTGCCGCCTGCTGCACTCAGCCTGGATGTGGCTCAGAATCCCCAAATGGCCAGGCCCTTGAAGGACAGCTGCAGGCAGAGACCCCATCATAATTCTTCCACACCCGGGTTTCGTAGCTTTGTGAATCGGGGACCCAACTGAATGACCTCGAGCCTTTTTCCTCTTCTGCAAAGTGACCACACCCAGCAAGGCTGAGAGGATCCAAGGAGATAGTGTATTCAGAATGGGCTGTCAACGGCCCAGCTCCAGCAGGGGCAGTATCTGGAGACTGGGAAGAGGCTCTTCCCTGGCCCACATGCCTGCCCCTTGCAGACCCCCAGGCAACATGGAACAGCGTGGTGCAGTGGGAAGAGCTTGGGTCTGGGTGACCAATGAGGTCATCAGTCAAAGTACCAGAGGAGTGACAGGCTCAAAATCCAGACAGAGCGACTCCGGCCTGCCCTGGTCAGGCCTCAGGGCCCTGGCAGTGAGCACAGGCTGGTGGCAAGGGCTGGAAGCCCCACAGGGAAAGGCCTGGTTTTCTTGGTAGGTCCTCGGTGGAATTTCACATCCCTAAGACTCTATGGGTGGATGCATAGAGTCTCCCCTGGCAGAGTCTGTGGGCACTGCAAGTGTAAATCCTGCGTCACCATGGAGGTGGGGAGTAGCCTGCCCTGCTCTCCCAGGCCCTACCCTCCCTGGGTCAGCCACTGGCATCGCCCTACCATCTCAGTGTCCTGCTGGCCCTGCGCTCAGTCTGCTGCTGCCTGGCCCAAGGCTGCCTCTCTGCCATGGAACAGAAAGTAGACTAGACCCTTAATCCAACTCACAGGGTAGCTTTCAGATGCTTCATCCAGAGATGAAGACTCCATCTCCAGAGAGGGGACACCAGCACTGACATCCTGACTGTCTCAGTGTGAGACAGTCTGAATAAACCTATCTCCACTTGTTCTGCCACCCTCACTGAAGGCAGCTAACAACATTCCACTGAGTGCCCATCCTTTCTCGCCCATCACATAGGTGCTGTCTGATCACCTCCACCAGCCCCCATTGCTGCACCTGACCACCCCGAGGGCCAGCTTCCAGCTGACTCTCAAACTATCAAATCCGCTGCACACAGCAGCCTTTGCAAGGGCTATTCCCCTACCCTAAGTGCCTTCCTATCTCATCTCTGGGTGTTCTGCTCTTCCCCCAAGACCCAGGCCGAAGGCCACCTCCTCTGGGAAGCCCACTCTCTCCTCCTTCCCTAAGCAGCCAGTCCCATGCTCGTCTGGACACTCCCACCCCCACTGACTTGTAATGAGGAATAAAGGATGATGCATGGACAAAGCACGCAAGCAGCTGGGTGGGTACCAAGAGACCACACCTGGAGGAGGGGAGAGCAACTGGTCCTGGGAGGGAGCCCATGCCAACCCTGCTGCAAGTAGCTGGAATGACTGCTCCCTGCAGCCCTTGGGCCACAAGGACACAACATGCTTATTACAAAATATCCTTTATTGATAAAATAGCTCAGACTTAAAAAACAAAAACATAAAACCTGTATATCACAGCAAGGGGGCCATAGGCAACAATAGCATGAGTCCCCTGGGGCACAAGCTAGAAGAGTCAGCAGAAATCACAAATCAGTCCTCCCCTGGACACACCTCCCAGGCCCTGCCACAGGGCAATGTGTTGGCCTCATGCTGGATAGCCCCTCTCTCCAGGAGGGGCTCTTTTTCATGCCCTCCCTTCTCTCCACCCCAGCAAACACCCTCAGCATCCATCCCAATCTGGCCAGGTCCATCAGAGTGCCAACAGTGCCCTGCCACTCAGTCCCACCCCTAGCTAAGATTCCTATTGGCTTATGATTGAAGCCAGGCACTCCCAGGGGGACACAGGGAAACATCCCTCATGTGCTCCCAGTTGTCCTGGTACCAGGGTCTGGAGTAGGGGAGAGAACCAGGAGGTAGAGGCCGCTGGAGCACCATCAGCAGGATGGAGCCACATGGCTGGGTCGGAGGTGGCCAGTCAGCACCCACCAGAGGTGAGATCAGTTGTGCATCATAAGGACTCATTTAGGGCTTGGAACCCTGCCTGGCATTGCAGTCAGGGGCTCCCTCCGGGATCCATGGGGCTCTTGCTCACCTGCTCCAGCCCTGTGTTCTGCCTGGGGGCTCTGTCACCCACCACAGGTTCTCATGTCAGACCGTTCCCAGGATATGGGTATTTTTAGCTATCTTGGGAAACAATCTGCATGCTTGATGAAAAAAGACTTGCCCCCTCCCACATTGGGGGACCCAAGCCCCTGAAAACCCTCTTGGAGTTTCAGGTGAAACGCCAAGAAGTTGTCATGCAGCAGAATAACTCAAGTCCATGTGGGCACCAAACACGTTCTCAGAGAAACCCTTTAACTAAAACAGTGGCTCTGTTGGCCACTCCCCACTTCCAGTGTGGGGCAGGAATTTGTGCACTCCAAGTAAAGAAAAAAAGTCTGCAGGAAGACAGGCAGTGGTAAACACAGAGAAAGGGGATTTTTATATCACCAAAGAATCACATTTTCTGGTTCTCTAGTGCGTTCCCCCATGGAGCTCAAAGCTTTCTGCAATGCCTTTCATTTTCCTGAAACAAGTAGGTGGCAAGCTATTGTCGCCCCAGATTTTGCAGGGGGTGAATGCTAGTGATCAGAGATATCCCGTTGAGGCAGAGGCCAGGCCTCCGGAGCCCCCCACTGAGATACCCATGTGCCCACCTGCCACGCAGAGGGGTGCCAGGTGGGAAACAGTCCCAGGTCTAGACCTTAAAGGAGCTAAGGATCCAAAAGCAGGTTTTTCAAGAAAGGGAAAGAAGGGCCAAGAGATGGTACCAGGGCTGCAAACCCCCACCTAGCACTTGATGGGGACCATGAGCGACTAGGTTGGATGCCTGGCCATCCTTTCTGCTTCCTGAGCAGCAGGCCCTCCGGGGGAGACTGTAAGGCTGGCTTCCTGCTCTTTACAGGGAGATAAGAAAAAAAAAAAAAAAAACACCAGAAGCAAATGGCCTGCCAGAGAACACAGGGTCCTTGAAGGAGGGAAGCCCACCTATCAGCTTGCAGGGATCAGGAGTTCCAGGAAGGAGGTGCTCTACCCCAGCCGGGCCCCAGCCTTGCTCAGGAAGGCCTGAGCCTCCTCCACCTGCCCGCATTCGGGCAGGGTGTGGAGAAAATGTCCCCAGCAGCTAAGCCAGCAAAGGGATGGCTTCAGCTAGAAGCCTGTGAACAATGCCCTGCCCTTGCCTCTCTCAGAGGGCTCCCAAGATGAGGCCTGCAAGACCAGAAAGCCCCAGGGAGGTGGCCATATGAACCAGGGCAGAAAGCAGGTTGGCCCTGGTGCCACCTGGCATCAACCCCACAAGGCAGGCGGCTCACCAGGCCGTCTGGGTCCACTGGCGGCAAAGGATCCTTCGGAACGCGCGGCGGAAGTCCTGGTTGAAGATGGTGTAGATGACGGGGTTCAGCGAGCTGTTGCAGTAACCAATCCAGAAGAAGAACTGGAAAAGGCCATGGGGCACCTTGCAGTGTTGTGGGCAGATGGCACCAAGGCTGTAGCTGAAGAAGAAAGGGAACCAGCAGAGCACAAAGACACCAATGACCACTGCCAACACAAAGGTAAACCGCTTCTCCCGGGTCAGCTGAGCCCGCCGACGCCACCACTGCCCACTTGCAGTGCCCAGGCCCTTACCCAGGAGCACCTGGCCACGCAGGGTGGCCAGGACCCGGGAGCCCTGTGGCTGCTGACGGGGTGGGCTGCAGGCTGAGGCAGGGGAAGCTGGCAGGGCCTGAGGCTCACATTCGTCCTCCTCCTCCCCAATCTCCTCCTCCAGAGACACCCCACAAACTGCTTCTTTCGGACTCTGGCCTCCATGGGGAAGGGCAGGCCAGCTAGGTGGCAGGGCAGGGCTCCCAGGATCTTCGGTTTCCCCCTGCTCCTTCTCCCCAGTGGGCTTGGAGGGTCTGCCGGCCTCTCCAGAGGCAGGCAGACAAGAGGCCAGGGTTGACGGTCCCCCAGGGACCCTGTGGGGCTGCTTAGACTCACTGTCCCTGAGGCCCCCCTTGGCCCTGGGACCTCTGCGGTGGCTGCGCTTGGCGATCAGGTAGATGCGCAGGTAGACTAGGATCATGATGAGGCAGGGCGCAAAGAAAGACCCAATGCTGGAGGCCAGGATATACCAGGCCTCTTGGTTGAGCTTGCACTGCGGGCGCCCATGGGGCTGGGGGCCCTGGTCTCCCTTATAGATGAGGGGTGGCAGCGAGATGACAGCCGCGATGAGCCACACGGTGAGGATGATGCACTTGATGCGGCGCGGGGTGCGCTTGGAGTTGTACTCCAGGGCGCGACTCACGGCCCAGTAGCGGTCCAGGCTGATGGCGCACAGGTGCACGATGGACGAGGTACAGAAGAGCACATCGAGCGCCAGGTACACCTCGCACCACGTGCGCCGGAAGTACCAGTAGCCCAGCAGCTCGTTGGCCAGCGAGAAAGGGATGATGAGCGTGGCCACTAGGATGTCGGCGGCGGCCAGCGACACCAGGAACAGGTTCTGCGGGGCGCGTAGCGAGCGGCTGGTCAACACGGCCAGGATGACCAGCGCGTTGCCGAAGATGGTGAAGAGGATGAGAAAGGTGATGACCGCAGCGATGGCCGCGGTGGCCTGCGCGGAGTAGGGCTCCTGGTGGTCCATGGCGGGGCCGGGAGAGGCCAGAGGGGGCGCTTCCCTCCCAGGGCGAGCACAGCCGGCGACAGTTCTGTCCCGTCCAGCGCGGCTAGATGAGGGAGCCGCCTCCCGAGCGGCGCCGAGGGTGCTGGAGCCCCACGGCCAGGCCGAACTGGACCCAAGAGGTGGGGGGTCCCCAGGGGCCAGTCACCGCCCTCGTCCTACATCCTCTTCCCTGCGTCCCTGAGAAGTTTTCCAAGTTGTCCCGTGGCCGTCCCTGCCCCTCCCAAAACCCCTCCCGAACCGCGCCCTCCCGCCCCGAAGCGGCCGGACGCACGCGAGGGCGCGGGGGCCCGTGGGCCGGGGGGACGCGCCGCCGTCGTCCTCGGAAGAGGCGCGGAGGCCGCTCGGCCGGGCGGGAGCGGCTCCTGCAGGCAGCCGGCGGCGGCGGCGGGGAGCGCCGAGTGAGTCCGCGGCGGGCTGCGGGGGAGGAGGCTGGAGGCGGGGGCGGGGGGCGGGGCGGGCGGCGGCCGCGCCAGGCGCCGGGGCGCGCGGTGCCCAGGACTGCGGACGCGACTGAGACCCCTGCCCTTCCCCCGGCCTCCTCCGTGCGCCGGGCCCGAGGGGCCCCGCAGCTGGGGCCTTTGGGATGCTGGGAGGATGCTGGCGGGAGAGAGGGGGTTGGCGTGCGTGGGAGCGGGCACGGAGGGGGACCTGAACCCCGAGGACTGCAGGGCTCGGGCGGAGCCCCCGCGACAAGGACGTTGGTCGAGAGCGGGTCTCTGCTCGCGTCGCCCTAGTCCCCAAAAGAGGGTGGGGGGTGTGTCCGAGGCCGGAACACAATACACCACAGCCACGCCGGCGCCCGAAAGGAAGAGGCCGGCGGAGGCGGCGGCGAAGCGGGGAGACTGCCCTGAGCCCCGTCCCCGAAGCGCTCCCGCCCGACTGGCCCCCGCCGGGCCCGCGGGGACCCCGCGGCCGACGGCCCTGGACGCCGCAGGCCGATGGCGCCGGTGAGCGCTCAGAGACTATGGCTTCAGCTGCGCGTCCCCCCTGCTGCTGCCTCGGTTTCCCCCGTCAAGGGCAAAGAGGCAAGAGGAAGACGGGCTTGGACTCCAGTCTCGGCAGATCCGAGACGCCGGCGAGGGTTTGTTCGCGGCGGGAGAGGGGGCGCTGGGCAAAGGCAGCCTCCGGACCAACGGGGAGAGGACGTCACCCGGGGCCGAAGGGGAAATGCCGGTGCCGGGGGCAGCGGCGAAGGGCGGCGCTTTCCGGGCTGGCCGTCCAGCCCACCCGTGGCCCCGAGAAGACGAGGGGGTATTCCCCACTGGGCGCACACCCCGCCCGCCCCATCCTGGCCTCGCAGAGCTGCAGAGCCATGTCCTCTCCCTCGGGCTTTCTGTCCCTACCCACGCGCCCTGTGGCCACTGCCAGCAGGGCCGGCCTGGGCAGCCTCAGGAGTGATGTTTTTCACCGATTCGGGAGCCCGTCGTGCTATGACCCCAGCCTAGAAGCAGGCTTCGGATTTCTCGCTTGCAGCCCCTCATGACAACTCTGTACAAACGAGCATCAGTCCACCTCAGGATGCAGGACTGTGCCACAGGACCTTCCTTCCAAGCACGACCTCTCCGTCCCCACAGACAGTGGCTCACCCCTACCCAGGCCATACTCAGACCCCACAGCCACGTGGAAGGGCAGGGAGGGGTGTTTTCTCCTTGACACCTGGCTGTCCCTGCCTCCTGCCAGCTGACCCAGCCCCTCAGTTAGGTGATAGATAGGCCCACAGCCAGATGGGCCCAGTGTTGTCTAAGCCAGGTTCCAGAGGGCAGCCAGCCTCTCCTGCCCCTGCAGAGGCAGGTTTTGCAGGAACATCCTCCTCACTCACTGGGCTAGGCTGGACACACTGTTGCCAGGGGTAGAGAGGTCTCAGTAACTGCTTCCTTGTGGAAAGACAGAGGGGTGGCCACTGGAGCCTGGGGAGCAGCCACTCGAGCAAACTCCTGCCTCTCCCTGGTGGCCCAGATAGGCTTGGAAAAGACCACTCACCCTCTCCAACCACACTCAGGCCAGGGTCCAGTGGGTATTGCCCAGATACTGTGGCCAGCGTTGGCCTTTTTATCCCGCCCATTTCCCTTAAAGGGCCAGCCTTCAAGACTCTGCAGGGGCTGAGGCCAGGCTGTTGTACCCCCTCCCCCATTCCTGCTCCCCACCCTATAAGTCCCCACTGAGGTGTCCTCACTTAAGCCTTCCCTGAAGGAACAGTTTTCAGTCATCCCAGCACCAGGCTCTGCTGGGCAGCAGCCCAGGCAGGGACAGCCAGGGGCAATCTATAACCTCACAGGAGGATCTGCAACCACCCTAGACTATGTCACCTGATGCCACCTCCTGGCCCCACCCTCAGATGTGCACGTGGCTTTGTGACAGTGGGGGCCATTACATAATTGGACTCCCACTCCTCTATGCAGCTCCCCATCTCCCCATACACCCTGCCTGCTCCAGCCAGCCTCAGTGAATCAGCCTCAGGCCACATCAAGGCTTCCTTCAAGTAGCTCTTTCCATTGTCACCCCATTCCATCAGATCTGGCAGAGTTCAATCCCGGACAACAACCAGCCAGCAGTAGGAGCTGCTGGGAGCATACCCAGCCATGTGTGTTGAGAGGGGAGGCAGTGACAGGCACTGGCCTGCCTTCCTGGCTCCACTGGGCTTTGCATCGGTCCCTGGACAGGCCCTGAGCACCCCCAACTCCAGCCCTCCCCAAGGTTTGCCAAAAGTATCCTCCTTCCCCTTGCTTCTGTGTTTGGTGGGCTCCCACTCTCTCTTCAAGGTCCATTCACCTGTCACCGTGCTCTCAGGCAGAAGGAGGTACCCGGTGCTTCAAGTTCCCTGACTTGGTGCACACAGCTCCACTGTCGCTTCTCTGTACCCAATACCTGGCTGAGATTGCTGAGTGCTGAGGGTCTGTGGCCCAGGTATCACCGGATAATATACCAGGATCCTTTCTCACATAGGCAGTGCTCAAATGAAGGGACATCCTTGGAAAGGGGGGCCACAGGGAAAGGTGACCTAGTCCCATCTTCCACAAAGAAGGGAGACAGTTGTCCCATCCCCAGCTGTGACAGAGTTGTGCCATCTTCGCTGGAACCCCTGGAGCCACTCCTGCAGGCCTGAGAAGTGGGACTGGCCCCAGGTCCTGCCTCACCAGGGCTCCAGCAGCTCAGGGCCCACCAGGATGGGCCCCAACAGGGCCTCACCCCCAGGCTATCCTCTGAAGCCCCAGCCATTTGAGTCCCCAGGACCCTTCTCCCTAGACTGCCCTGTATGAGCCAACCCTCCCCAGACCTTTGAGCGTGCCCTCTAAGTCGGTCATTCTCTCCCTCCATCACACTTGCCTGACAAAACGCCAGCCCTAGTCAGAACTAAATCATCTGCTTTCTGCCTTTGACCAGCAGCTGCCTTTTCCGGAGCAGAACACTCACTATATCGACTGACCTGGCTTTCAGTCACGACCACAAGTCTCCAGACTTTCCTAGAGTTCAGCTCACTCTCTGCAGAATCGGTTTGGCTTGCACAGTTCTCCCCCTGCCCCCAAGCTGTGACTTTGCCTCACACGGAGGAGGAAGTGGCCACTATCAGACAGGAGCTTCCCCACAGGCACCTGCATCTGAGCCCCATCTCAGGCAAGTCCTCTGCCTGAGCCCCTGGATCCCAAACCTTCTCATGTCCCCAAGACCTTGCTCCTTCAATTACCCCCTCTCTGGAGGGTAGTCAAGCCTCTCACTCTGTAAGGCAGCCCACTCCCTAGGACCCCGTGTGCCCCCACAGCTGCCACTTTCTCCAACTATCTCTAATTCCTCACATTCTCTCCTTTACCCTCCACTGAATCTTATCCAGTGGGTCAGCCATGGCTTCATCCCAAGTGTCCCCATCTTACTCAATTTTTTAGCAATATCACACAGCGGGACACTCCCTGTCCTGGGAACTATCTGTGGCATCTGCCCCCTCCTCACAGGGCACCCCTTCTCAGCCTCCTTTTCTTTTCCCCAACTCTAAATTAGTTATTTTCACTGAGTGGTTTTTGCCCCTTCCCCTGCAAAGGACATTTGGCAATGTTTGGAGACATGTTTGACTGACACAGCAGGAGGAAGGAGGTGGCTACTGGTACTGGCATTTGGTGGGAAGGGGCCCTGATAAGCATCTTACAATGGACAGGACAGCCCCGCACCCTCAAAGAGTTAGCAGGCACCAGTGCTAACAGTGCTGAGGTGGGAACCCAGAGCTGTGATGCAGCACCGGTGTAGCCCTGGGACTCTTTTCTTCTGTACCTGAACTCTTCCTGGCGATTTTGCCTGCCCATGGCTCCCACCTGGGTTCTAGTGACTCCCCAAAGTACTTTCCCGCCCTGAATTCTAGGCTCATTCACCCCACACTCCTCGACCCACCCATTAGAGGTCTGACAGCCTGACTTAGCACACTCATTCCCTTGAGCCCAGCCCCTCCCCTGTCAGTGCCCAGTGGCACCCTCACCCCTGCAGCTAGTTGCAGGTGGGGAGGCCTCAACCTTCTAAACATACTCAAAAAGCACCCCCTTCTGCCTAGTTCCAGTACCCCCATTGCTCTTTCTTGCACACCTGTAGTGGCTTCCTACTGTTCTCCCTGCCTCTGTCCATATTCCACAGAGCATCCAGAATGACTTTTTAAAATCTCAAATCAGGTCTTGTCACCCCTCCTTAGAACCCCTCAGCAACTGGAGAACAAAACCCTCCCTCTCTGACTGGCCTGGCCCTGCTGGCTCCCCACTTTTTATATCCTCACTTACACTGGCCCAAGCCCTCTTGTTCCTGCCTCAGGGCCTTTATACTACTGTTCTTAGGTAGCTTCCTCCTGTCAAGTCTCAACTGAAATGCCAACACTCCTCCCCTCCCCTGTCATTTGTCAATCCAAGATGCTTTGTCACCTGCCTGTGTTCTGTCCATCCCTCTACCCACCCCTTGAATAAACTCCATGAGAACAGAAACCCTGCCTTGCTCACCATGCTATTCCCAGTACCTAGAATGGAGCCTACCTGGTACCTAATTCAATAGATGTCTTTGGGTGAGTGAATAAATTGATGAGTCCATGTAGCTATGGGGTCAGAGATTGGGGAACAGACTACAGACCCAGGGATGGGGTAGCTAGCCACCTGGGTTCTGGTTAACACCCAGGGCCACATGCATAACATACCTTCACACTGGGGCTCCAGAGTTGGCCCACCAGGGAGGGACACGATGGGGCATGTGGAACAGGCCTGGGCCAAGTGCTAGCCTGGGGAATGAGCTCTGTAGTGACAGGTGGCTTCGTGGGGAAGGACATAACAAGAACAGCCTTGTCCCTGATCACCCACAAAGAGGAGGAGGGAGCAGACTTCCCCTTGCACCAGCAGGCTCAGCCAGCTCCACCTTGCTTGCAAATCCAAAGCCACATCCTAATGGAGGCAGGTAATAGGAAGTCTCTGAGGGCTGGGAAGACCTCACAGGATGCAAAGCATGTCATCTCCTCTGATCTATGTGGCCACCAGGAAACCCCAGCCCAGAGCCAGAGGCCTGGCTCAGCTGCTCAGAGATGCACAGGTCGTGCAGCGGTGGCACTCATTTCTCTGACAGACGAGGGTACTATGTGTGATGTGTCTACCTCAGGGTTAGCCCAAAGACTACTTGGGTGTGTCCTGGGGGAGCTGACCCCTACCAGGAGCATGGCCAGACTCCCCACTCGCCCCCTCTGAACTCACTCAGGCTCCGACCTTTATATCTGGGAGGAAGAAGAAGACAGCATTCCCCACCCTCCACTGACCTCCCTGTTCAGTTTTAGAAAATCCTGAAGGTGGAGGTTCCAGCTCCCATGAGTGTGCCTTCATGTCCCATGATGCCCAGGAGGTTGGCAAAAGCCCAGTCCACACTTCTCTGGAAGATGCTTATGACCACCTGAGGGCCCCCCAGGACAGTCAAGAGGGTCAAAAGTGCTCATCTGTATGGTAGTCAGCACAGCACTCAATGCCTAGAGCAAGTCCCCAGCTTTATTTCTGCCTTCCCCAAACACCTGAACCCACTGGGACAAGGCGAGGGCTCCTCCTCCCTCCCACCCAGGCTGCAGAACAGTGCCACCAGCATCCCTGAAGACATATTTCACCCTTGGGACAGCCCACATGGGGGAGGCCAGTCACAGAAAAAGTGGGCCTTAGTTGGAGGAAGATAAGCAGGGTGATCCCCCAGCCCCACCCCACCTTCTGGGACCTACCTACTCTGCCCAAGTTCTGGGAGTGGGGAAGGGAACAAGGCTACTGGAAATAGGACACAGGTAGAGGGGTGCTCAGGGACCTGTGTCCAGGGCCCTCATGAGGTCCCACTGTGCAGTCCCAGAGGGCCTCCACCCTGGATGGCACCCCAAGGATCTGAGCCCTCCTGCACTGCAGCAAAGGGGAAGGGTGGAGGCTGTGGATGCAGGCCAACATTCCCAGCACCAGACATCTGAGACAGGGGGCCACTGCCAGGTTCCCACCCATAGGGCTCCCCACAAGGCCTGGCCCAAGGGGAAAGTGGAGGGCAGCACTGTTTAATCCATGCTAGGGGGCCAGGCTTCAGCTACAGGACTTCCACTGTCTTCCAGGCTAGAACCTTCTTCCTCATCCCTCCAGACCCCTGTCCCTGGAGCCCTAAAGAATGTCACCTCCTAGTTCCAGCATCCTCCAGGGCTGAGGCAGACATGAGAGCAGACAGAGCCAGGTGTCCCCAACAGGCCTGCCTCCCCATGTTCCCAGGAGCCCTTGAGGGAACATGGCAGGGAAGAAAGGGGCAGAGGGAGACGCCTGGGCCTCAGACAGGGTTTGGAAGACAGGGGTGTCACCCAGAGGGGCCAAGGGTTACGAGACCCAGCTGCTCTGAGCAGAAGGTACCCTCCCCACTTGAGAAGAGAAGCCACAGGCTCTATCTCTTGGCATCCCGCTGAAGGGACCCAGAACTGGGTCCTCTGCTTCCAGAGATGTAAGCTCTTGGGCCAGTGAGGACTGCTCCAGGGCATGACCAGGGAGGCCTGCACCAGACCCTGAGCTTGGGGAGGAAGCTGGGGTCTGAGGCTGCCTTGCAGAGGCCTCCATATGGAACTTCTCCAGGGCAGGGGACTCCCACCCCAGAGGGCTCTCCCCAGCGCTGGGGTCAGGGCTCCTGGATTCAGCAGACAACACCTCCAGAAGCCGCTGCAGGGGTGGTGGAGAGGTGGGAGGGGGCCTCTTGCCCTGGCCTTGGGCCTGGAACCCTGAAGCAAGGAAGAGGAAGACAGGGCCTGGAGTCCCCAGCAGGAGAGTGTGTGGAGTAGGGGGAAAGCAGTGAACTGCCCCCAGGACAAAGCAACCCACTTCTGCCCCTGCTGACCTTGCCCTGCTCACCTCCGCAACCTCACCTCCCACCACACTTGCCTCAGTACCACCTCAGCGCAGGAACCTTCTCCAAGCTCCTCAAGTCACCTGGCCTGGCACTCACCTCCCCCACGGGGCCGGGGGCTACTTGGGCTGCAGTCATAAAGCCGGTCAACGCGGGAGATGTCCGAGATGCTCAGGTTCCATCGCTGGCCAATGTGGACGCTGGGGGCCCAGAGAGGCGTGATGGTGGGCAGCCCGCGCCGGCTGAAGGCAAGCCTGGAACCCAGCAGGTAGGCCCTGAGTCTGGACACCGGGAGGCTGGCCCGGCAATGGCAATGCAACGGGAGGACAAGAGGGGCCTCACCTCCCGTAGTGCATCACGGAGGAGTAGTCATAGGGCGCCAGCATGTTGCTGCTCCGGGATTTGATGAAGTTAATTTCAAAGCCTGAAAATAATATCCATAGATGGGCAGAGGGCAAGAGGGGAGGGAGGGGAATGGAGGGAGGGAGGGGAAGGGAGGGAGGGAGGGGATGGAGGGGAACTTGTGGCTACCTAAGCAGAGGGTTCCAAAGTTGCAGCCAAGTGTAGGGCTTCCCTCTGCCCCCACACCCACCACCACTGGTCTCATGCCCTCGTGCCCCTGCCCTGGGAGGGGCTCAGATCCACACCCTGCACCGCAGAAGCACAGGGGCCACAGCTGGCCTGCCGTGGCCTCCTAAGTGTTCTCCCCACCGCCCCCTCTCAAGCGGCTCTTGTACAGACCAGTCAGTGCGGACCACAGGGTCCGCGCAAGCTCTCCAGCTCTCGGAGCGACTCGGGCACCCCCTTCCGGTGGGATGCAGGGTCCGCTCCCCACTCTACCCCCCTGCTAGCCCCCGTGTCTGCTGAGGTGAACCTCACCTCCCCGCAATCAGCCTGCCTGTTCTCCCTGCCCCGGGCCAGCATCACCCACTCCCAGGACTGGAGTCCGTACTCCCCTGGGGGCCAAAGCACTCGCTTCTCCCTGTCACCGGGTGTCGCAGGCTTGGGAGGGACAAGCTCCCGGCCCTCGACTTCTCTCCTGCCCTTCACAGAGAACCACGGAAAGAAGAGCTGCACCCTCCATCTTTGCCCCACAACCTGCAACCCCCACCCCACAGGCCCAGCTACTTCCACACCCTCCTCTGGTCACCTTTGCTCACCAGCAGCCCCCTCACCATGAATCAGATGGCATCCCATCACCTCCCCGAAATACCTGCCCATCAAGAGTGTTTCTTTATTCCTTTAAAAAAACCCTTATGCTATTCAGGATAATTTGGAATAAGCAATATATTCATCTGGTTCAGAAAGCAAAAGCTTAAGATACTCAATAAGTCTCCCACTCCATCCTCTTCTGCACCCCCACCCTCCACCCCCAGTTTATTACTGTTAATAGTTCGTGTGTCCTAGCAGAGTCTGTTCTGTACACATTAACTAAATACAAACATGTTCTCATGCCTCTCCGTTCTTAAGCAATATTTCCCATTAGGGTAGCAGGTGTTTTAACCCATTTTATTGTTAAGCAGCAGCTCTTGCGCTTATTAGTGCTGTTTGTTTCCTAATTCATTAATTCTTGCTTTTACCTGAATTCCTTTCCACTTGCCTTTATTTTTTCTTAACTGAAATTGAAATACTTATATCAATAAAAATAGAACAAAGTAAGCATTTAAGTCTACACATTTTCCCGAAGCCTTACTGTAGCCATGACCCATTAGCTCTAATATATTTTGCATTTTTAAAAAATTCTTGCAATTTCTTTAACCCCAGAGCTAAAAGAAAGGTTTGCTGTTTATTTTTTAACTTTAATTTTCAAGTGGAAGAGGTTTTTAGGTTTGATTTCTTATCAGTTTCTACTTTTTACTTTATATCATGATCAAACCATTTGTATTAATTCCACATTTTCAAACTAGAAGTTTTCATGGCTGTCATGAGTTTTCACAAGTATTCTATGAACATGTGGAAGGATTTAGTCTGTTTTTAGGGTACAGAGTCTCTATCACATCCCCCACTTCCCTGAACTAATTCTGATCTCCAATCTCGATGCCCCATTCCATTACAAGGAGCTACCCCTTCTCTGGGCTCCATGATGTTGATCTCTGTCTCAGGCACTCACATGCCTAACTCCATGGTCGTGGCAGCTAAGGTGACACTCATGCCAAAGCCCTCCAGCTGCAGGAAGCCTTCCAAGTCCTCCCCTCTGCTTCCACACCCCAAACCAAAATCCTGACTGTATGCCTGCCCTGCGCCCCTCCCTCACCAAGCAGCTGTCTCTATTCCTCTCATCTCCTGAATCAGTCTGTTTCCCCATGAGGGCAGAGTGTCTCCTTGATCGGGATCAGACCCTCAGCACTGTTCCCAGCACATAGCTGGCACCTAGTGCAATGGCCCACTCCAAGACCAGCCTTTCCATGCGTTCTGGGTTCCACATGCCCACCAGTGTGTCCTTACATGGGCACCAAGCCCTTGCAGCACAGCCCTCGGCCACCTGTCACTGATACTAGGCACGTGCTGCCCACTACTCACTACCAGATCTCTGCTTGGCTCAGCCCCACCACCAGCTGGAACATAGCCCATCCCCCCCCCCACACACACACACAGTGGTGTCTGGCACATGAGGAGCTGCTAGATGGATACACAATAAGCATGGGTCATAGGATGGCACCAACCCATCCTCAGGTAGTGCCCACGAGGAGAAATAACAATGCCCCATTCTGGGCGTGACTTGGGTGGACAGGTGAATGCTTAATGCCCAGAGCAATAGCATCTGGTCCACTTTCCAGGTCTCAGGAAGAAAGGCCACCCGAATTTCCCCATGGGAGAAAGGCAGATGGTGGAGAAGATGGACAACTCTTCCAAACAGCCAGACACCTCCCTGGGCCTTCGCCCATACCTGTAGCCCTCTCTCCACAGATGCCCAGGCCTGACCTGGCCTTTGCATTCCCTGGCTTACCTGGAAGGATCTCATCCCAGTTGACACGGATATAGTGGTCCCGGTCAGCCCGTGCATGCTCATGCCAGAAGCCCAGCACATGCATGAGCTCATGCAGAACAATACCTGGGCCCCTCTGGAGACAGGTGGGTGCCAGGGACACCACCTGCATCCCTCCACTGCGCCCCACACTGGAGAAACACCTGCAGGGCCATGACAGTGATCTCAGTGGTCACTGGCCCAGAGAGCCAGAGCAGATCCAGCCCCTCCCCTTCGCCCAAGTCCTGGGGTGGATGAGACTAACATGTCATTGCCATCCTGGACTCTAGTCCCAGGCTCGTGATTCTTAAGCCCCTTTACTGCCTGGCTTTCTGAGAAGTGGGTGTATTGGAGCCCCATTCCCAGCCTGGGCTATAAGGAGGAGGTGAGAGCTGACATTAATGTGGGTGACAGAAGCAGCTCGTTAAGTGAGAGTACCCACAGGGCAGCCCCGAATCAAAGTCATCACACACATTAGCTCAGGCTCCTGACAAGCTAGGAAGTAGGTGCTCCACCACCCTCAGTACAGAGAGAAGTCAAAAAAGCACAGAATTAAGGGCCTTGCCCGCAGTCAGGTGGCTCCTGTACTGTGGATCCTGGACCCAAGGCCAGTTCTGTCCCAGCAAACCTGCACTCTCCCACCAGACTGAGGTCTCCTGGAAATGAGGGCTTATAAAGGAAGCACCTAACTGCCTCCCCCGCTACCCCCCACCCCCTTATCCAACCTGCTGTGCTGAGGCCTACAGGTCCAGCTCACATTGAATGAGCAAGGGGATTGGACCTGGTTGGATCAGCCCCAGAAGTAGGTTCTAGACAACAGCTTACTCCATCCCAGGCTGAACTCAGAAGAAAGCTGTGTCATGCACCCTGCACACATGCTTACAAGTGCACAGGTACACACCCAGGAGCACTCACCCAGGCATGGGGACGATAGAGATGAAGTCTCTCTGGCCATGGTAGGTGACAAACCTGATGCACGTGAAGCGTTCAAACTCAGAAAATGCCTGCAGGATAACCTCGCGGCTGGGCTCGTCTGGAGAGAGGACACCCTGGCTGAACCCCTGGCCAGACTCCCAGAGCTCTTGTGCCCTGAACCTCTACATGAGAACGGGAGGGGGCACTTCTGAGCTTCAAATCACTGTGAATGTGGGTCATCAAGAAGAAAGCTGGCTCCAAACAAACCCTGGCCATGTGACCTCATACAGGTCACTGTTCCCTGGGCTGTGGGGGATCTCAGAATGGATTAGATAATCCAATTGTTTATGTTGTTAGTTCATCTGTCACTTTGTTTCTATTCCACATATGAATGAAATCATATGGCTTCGGTCCTTTTCTATCTGATTTATTTCACTGAGCACATCACTCTCAAGATCCATCTGCATTGTCGCCAATGGTTCACCTTTTTCCTAGCTGAGTAGGAAAATGGTTCACCTTTTTCCTAGCTGAGGTGGCACTGTATATAAGTACCACCTCTTCTTTATTTAAAAAAAAAAAAAGTGTTGGCTTCTGGGGGAAGGTCTCTTTGGGTGGTGCTGGTGGAGGTGTATGGGGATGTAGAAGAAGAGGAGGAAACCCAGAGCTGAGCCCAGGCTGCAGTGTGAATAGGCCCTGGGCCCCAGTGTTCACTCACCGTACTGGTTGGAGAGCAGGAAGGGGACCTCCACAATGTCCCCATTTTTGGGCCACTTGTTGCTGGTAGCTGAGAACAGGTGGAAGGGACTCTAAGGAAAGAGGGCAGAGTTCAGGGACCCCTGGGGACATAGGCAAGCTTCCTGCCCCCACGGGTACCACACCTCAGGCCACAAGAGCCTAAAGGTCTGAGAGACAGGGCCTGGACATGAGGGTGGGAGGCCATTAGAAACGGGATAGAAGCTGGGAAGTCGGCTGTGTGAATCGCACTGCCCAACACAGCCTGCATTCTGTAGCACACACAACCATTGGCTGACTCCATCAAGCAGAGACACTTGTCCCCGAGTGTTGGGTAGGCATCCCAGCACACAAGGAAGGGGCTGGGTCCACAAGTGCTCAGAGCCCCGCTGGCAGCCCCTTCCCGGAGCATAGCATATCCTAAGCTGCTTGAATATGCAGTGGAAAGTTGGAGACAGAGTCCTCCCCAGCTGGTTCTGAGGCAACAGCCCTGGCCGTGGCAGTTTTTCCCCTATATTCTGCCAACCAAAACCTTTTGAAGCATAGGCTTCACAGCCCTGGCCTGTCCTACCCCACAAGCCAACAGTTTTACCGGGTTCTACTCTTACCCCCAACTCCCTGGGAGATGCAAAACAGAGGCCTTGATCATCTGTGTCCCAGGGACCCTGCCCAGCCCGGGGGCTGCCTTTGGCCCTCCAGCCTAGCCTCATGTGTGCCATCTATAGGTGGCCTCCAAACCACAGGCAGCCTTGCTCTCACCAGGTCGCTGTCCTTTTCCAGAGCCTTCTGCCAACCCTAGTCCCTTAAGAGTGGTACGGCTCTGCTGAGCCATGGGTTCCCTCCTCCACTGGCAAGTCATCCCAATTCCCACTCAGTCCTTTCTGACTCCACCCTCCAGCCCCTGCCAGGATGGCAGGTACACTGCTCCCTGTTCTTCCTTCCCAGGCTAGCAGCCAGCCCCCATGTTCACCAGCACCTCCCTCCAACCCTCCCACCACCCTGCCAAACTGTGCAACTCTCCTCTCATCCCAGTACTTCCTGAGCATCTCCCCTGGGCAGGGTACCAAGCTGGGTCATGAGGGTTCAAAGCCCCTCCTTCAGGAAGCCCTCCCAGCATGCTGCTGCTCCAGATGTTGCCTGCTTTGCATTCAGGCCGGCTATTCTTAATAGGACATTTGCTCAGACTTTGGCAAGAGGAGGTGTCTTTCAGGCTATGAGTGACAAAGAAGGATCCTGGCCTGTACCCTCACTCACCGGCCGGAGGATGTCCCCCTCGAGGAGGAAGCTGCTCTCTGGGGTTTCCTCTGGGATGAGTCCTGGAAAGAAAGGGAGGAATGTGTGTGGGCTTAGTCCTCCAGGACACAGGCTCTCCAGAAGGCCCAGCAGAGGCCTTGGCTACCAGGCCAGGCAACCCCAGCTCTGAGCCAGATCTCCCCTGGGCACTGAGGCTATGTGGCCCTAAGCCCCAGTCTGCATAGCACAATGATTCTCAGCCTACCCACACCCTTCCCTTGCTCAGATGCAGTCTGTGGCTCCTGAGGCCCACAGGACAGGGTCCTAATCCCTGCCTCCCGCGTGGGAGGACCCTCTGCTGTCAGGGAACAGCTTCTACTTTCTTCATCCTCCAGCCCAGCCTAAGCCACATTCACTGGGACATACCCTGGGCTCTCCTGTCTCACCTGAAACCCCATCTAACTCCTGCCCCTCTGTGTGGTATTCAGGACCCTGCTGGTGGCAAGTGACAGAACTTACAGTTTGCCCCACACAGGAAGGGGTGAGTACTGCCTCCCAGGAGCCTGGCCCTCTCTATCCCTCCCATTCCTTTCCTTTTCAGCTTGTTTCTCCTCCCTCTCTCTCACCCATTTCTTGCCACGGTGGCAGCCCTTCTCTACCACCTGCCTCTTTCCTGAGATCTCAGCCCTACAAGGAATCTCTGAAGAGGGTCTGGTACCCCGCAGGCCCTGAAGCTGGGCTCCCTGGAAACAGAGCCCCAGTAGGAGGCTTCTGAAGGGGTGTCCCAAGGGACTGAAGGAAGCCAGAGTGCCAGGAAGAGCCAGGCTCAGGCCTGATCCCACCCCGGCCCCAATAAGGTTTGGCCCACCTTGAGGCAGGGCCAGTGCCAGATCCCCATGAGTTAGCGTGGACCCCCCTGGCTGTGGAGGGAGCAGCCTCTCAGCATCCCTGGCCATGGGTCTTTATCTGCGGGGCCTCAGCAGCCTACATCCCAGCAGCTGGGACACTGCTACTGTTGAGTACATAATTGTCAGTCCCGAAAGTACGAGACGAGAGGGTCTCCACAGCATTGAAAAACCAATACCAGGGAAGCCTCAAATTGAGTCTGGCTACCTCCAGATGGGTCACCGTGACAAAAAGTTCCCATCCTGCCCTGCTCCAGGTCAGCTCATAGAGCAAGGAGAGGGCACACTCTGTGGTGGCTACCACATTTGCAGTGCCAACCCCTAGGGTAAGGTCACCCTCTTCCCTAACGTATCTACGTCTGAACCCCAGTCTTTGTTTTGATCAGCTTGGTCGCAGGATGTCTGCATATTCCACTCACCACCCAAGACCCCACAGAGAGGCCCTGGGCCTCTGCTGCTTTTTGTCTGTATCCCCAGCTCGTCCCCTCACACCTGCACCCAGATGGCTGACTTGTTTTCAAGCATCCATCAATGACTGAACCCAGCACCAGACATGGAGAGCCCCAGGGACCCCTGCCTTTCCCACTTGCTATAAGTAGCAGCCTGGCAGAGGAGATGCAGAGACACAGAAATGCTGACCTGGAAGAAGCTGTCTGCAGACCACGCACAGGGGCCCCAAAACAGGCTCTGTGCTTCTCCTTAGCCTCTCCTGCCTGGATGAGCACTCAGCATAGTTCTCTCCCCACCACCTGGAGGATGTTGTGCCTGCCATCCCACGACAGGACACGGGCCCCTCACCTTGGTTAATCGCAGGGATGTCCTTGTCCCAAGACGTCTGGGTTTCCTCAGAGGCAAGGCCTAAGAAGCTGTTCCCACAGGCTCCTGGGCAGCTGGAGGCTGGGGGTGCTCCTAGGATCCAACCTGGCCCAGACACATGGGGCCGAAGTGTCCCCAGTGAGGGAAGACAACAGGACACAGAGTAGGGTTGGGGTCAACCACAAGACCCAGGAGCTTCACTAAGGGCAGCATGGCCTCCCGCAAGGTGTCCTGGGAGCCTGCGCAGCCTCCCTCCCAGCCCCTGCTGGTACCAGGGCTGAGATCACTCTGAAAGGGGGTCCTTTATCAGGAGCAAAGTTGGGCTCCAAAACCAGCCCTGAGTTCTGAGTGTCTGTGACTGAGGTAGCAGAGGCAGCAGGCAGGACCTCAGGTTCCAACGCTGATGGCAGGGTGCAGACTAGCCTCAGACCCTGCTGCATGGCCCCTGCCTCAGCCCAGGCCTCTGGAGCTTGGGCTCAGCCTAGGGAAACCTGGCCTGGACAGCAGAACAAGGAGTCCAAGTGCCACACCTGCCACCCCCTGCCAGACAGGCTTTCTGCTCCCAGGGTCTTCAGGAGGCCTGCTCTTGGGGCCCCAGGAGCTGGCTTTAGGGGGCACTCCTGAAGAACCCAGTCTTGGGCCATTCAGACCAACTCAGAGCCCTACAGGTTTCAGCTTTTTCCAAGTACTGCAGGCTAGAGCCAAAATAGGAAGATGAGGCAGCCGCTTACCTGGCAGAGAGAGCAGACCCAGCACCCAAGGCCAGAGGCCTCCCATGCTGTGCTATCTCTGGTGGGCCTGTAGGAGCTCAAATCCACTTGGATGAGGCTGCAGATCTAGAGCAATTCCCCTCCTTAAATAGCAGCTTCTCCAGCCCCCACCTGCAGCTCCTCCCCAAAGAACTGCACCTGAAGCCCTGCCAACTCCCGCGGTGTTCCTCACCCCCAGCCCAGACCCAAGCCTTCTGGACCTCCGGTAGAGCCTTCCTGGTTGGCTGAGGGGGGTGAGAGGGTGAGGAGAAGCTGGGCACAAGGCACCATGGGGGGCAAGTGCAGGGTTCAGTGAAAGTTCTCAGAAGGGAGCAGAGGGAGCAAAAGTGGGGCAGAGGCTGTTCGTCCTTCATTTAGCTTCATGGACTGAGTGTCCTCTTGTGCCACACTCATGTGAGGCTCAGCAGAGCACAGGCCCCACCCTGTGAGCATCCAGACTGGTGGAGAGGCCCAATAGCACACCTGAAAACCTTCCCCTCTCAGATGCCAGGAGCTAACACTTCCTGAGCACCTACTAGGCACAGGTGCATTCACTTGTGTCATTCTCAGTACGACCGAAACAGGTGGAGGCTTGTGATAAAACCCTATTTTATGGAAAAGGAAACTGAAGTACAATGAGCTGAAGCAAAACCGACCCTCTAACCATCAGAAGCTATTATGCCAATTTAATATAGAAGCAAAAATATTAAATAAAAATAACCAAATAGCTAAAATCTAAAAGAATAAAATAAAATAAATGAACAAACTCCACTGCACCACTGAGGTGTGCCCCAGTAAGAGACGATGTTCTTCAGGGTGACTGTTGAGTCCAGGACAAAATACAGTTAGTGAGATGGCGCTCTGAGTATCAAAGTGTCCAAGTGTCTGGAAGCGCATCAGAGTGGAGGCTGAAGCAGGCCAGGCCTCCATACCCCTCACCCCGGCAACCTTGGCAGGTGGCCCCATGCTGGCCTGGCTGGGCCCTGTCTCACATCTCCCCAGACACCTTGTTCTCCCTGCACATCTGGGCTTGTCACTGGTGTTCAGTAAAGGCACATTAGTTGGGTCAACATGAAGAGTGACGAAACCCATCACCAGTGACATGTCCTCCACGCCGGACACCAGGCCACATGCCTTCTGAGGACAAGGCGCTCCAGAACAGGGGCTGCCAGGAGCCCCAGCACGGACAGGCATTCTGAGACCTGGGGGCCGAGCCTGGACTTGTAGAAGGAAGCTGTGCTGCCCGATGGTGGGCAAGAGGAAGCCTGCTTTAGGCACACAGTATGGTGACAGCCACACCCTGGGGTACACGCAGACACATGCAGGATGTAGGAAGATCCACACATATGCCATGTAGGTGTGTGCAGGCCAAGAACAAGGCAGCCACACCCATAGGACAGCCACTTACATGGATGTACACACACCCATCCACATGCTCCAGAAAGGAAGTGGGGTCTGACAGAGCAGCGCTGGGCCCAGTTCTGAGTTGTAGACCCAGCTTTTTCCCCACAGGACTAAAGCCAGTAACAGGAATAAGACTGAAGCCAGCCTCCCAGAACCACCTCGTTCAGCTGAGACAGGACATTGCCCAGAAAAAGACCACAGGCACCAGAGAGCTGGGAATGGGAGGGAGCCTCCTGCCTACGAGGGCCCACTCACAACTTCTTTCTTTGGTGTCCAGGCTCCAGGCACAAGGAAAGGTGAGTTCTGCTTAGGAAACAGCTTTTGAACACTTTCCTGGGTACTGACACCAGATGCTTGAGTTGTTTTTTAAATAAAACAATATTTTATTGACACATCCTCAAGTTTCTGTATAAATATAAATATAAAGTGCTAAGTTTCCAGCCCTGCCCACTGGGAAGAAGTGGGGGAGGGAGTGTTAACTGTAAGTTGAACAAGAATAACTTTCCAGCACCAACAGGGGCGTGAAATGCTCACATCCACATACGTAAAAGGAACACAGCACTCCCCCAAGCCCACATTCCTGCAGGGCTCTGGTTGTCACAGTTTGCTCCTTGGGGCTCTCAGGCTGCCAAGGGCTTCAACATGGTGGTGAAACCAGTGGGTCCATGGGTGTAGAGTCCAGGGAGTTTCTGCCAGAGATGGGGGAGGGAAGCAGAGCAACCCTGGGTTCTCATCGCTGAATTAGGGCGGGCCCTCAGACCCTTAGCAGAAGAGCACCAGGTGAGAGGGTCCAGCATTTCTGCACCCCCAGCGCCCTGCCACCTGAGGGCTTTCAAAACTGAGGTGAGGGGGACTGGCAGGGGGCCCGAGGGGAGCCCAGCTGTCCCCAGTCAGCTGGCCAGGAACCTCAGCTCTGTGTGTCTCCGCCTGCCTCAATGACACAGCACCTGAGTCTCGAACTGCGCAGCTGCCCCATGAAACTGAAGTTGGGCGAGATGACACCCCCACGTTGCTTGACAAAGTCGAAGGCTTCGTCCAGCCTCACTCGGTGGCTCTGTATGAGGTACGCCAGGCAGATGGTAGCCGAGGGTGAGATGCCTGCCTGGCAGTGCACCAGCACCCGGCCGCCACTGTTCTTCACCGAGTCTGCAAAAGAGATGCCCCGGGTCAGCCTGGAAGGTGGGCCGGGACACCGGTGCCCCAGTCCCCGCCCTGAGTTCCTCCCGTCCGAGCCTAGGCTCCTTCTTACCAATGAAGCATATGGCCTCCTGGAACCAGGCACTGATCTCTGCCCTCTGATTGTCCTCCACAGGGGTGCTCTTGTAGCGCAGAAGGCCCTCGAAGTGGTTGGGGCAGCTGGCGGAGACGTTGAGGACGACGGTGATGCCGCGGGCCTGCAGCCCCGGAAGGTCCGAGGAGTGGCTGCAGCTGCCCAGAACCAGGTAGGGCAAGATCTCTACCGGGCCCCCTGGACGGGAAGGGGCGCAAGTGAGGTCGGCTCCGCCCAGGCCCGCCCAGGCCCCACTGCGAGGATGGCACAGGGGACACACAGAGACGTCCGCTCTCAGAGTCACACGGTCCCCCTTCACCAGCTCGCAAACGAGCTGCAGACGTCCTCAGACCCACGGAGGTGCTCGCAAGCCAGGCACGCACTCATGCCAGGCACGCGCCCCCGGGACAGTGACAAAGAGCCCTGATCTCAACCCACCTGGTCATAGAAGGGAGCCCTGAGGTCTGAGCGGCTGTTTTCGGCCCCGGCAGGCGCCATCGCCGGGGCAGGGGACTCGGAGCACAGGTCGGGACAGCAGGCCTGGAAGGCGTCGAAGCCGCCTGCGGGGAAGGCCAGGGCGCGCTGAGCGGGAGGGCGGTGGAGAGGGGGCCGGGCGAGGCCCGCCGGAGGCAGGGGGCAGGGGGACGGGGGCGGGCAGGCAGGGAGGCAGGCGGGCAGGGGGGCGGGCAGGGAGGCAGGGAGGCGGGCGGGCAGGGAGGCAGGGAGGCAGGGAGGCGGGCGGGCAGGGAGGCGGGCGGGCAGGGGGGCTCAGGGGGACAGGGAGGCAGGCGGGCAGGGGGGCGGGCAGGGAGGCAGGGAGGCAGGGAGGCGGGCGGGGGGCGGGCAGGGAGGCAGGGAGGCGGGCGGGCAGGGGGGGGCAGGGGGGCGGGGAGGCAGGCGGGCGGGGGGCGGGCAGGGAGGCAGGGAGGCGGGCGGGCGGGCGGAGCGCGCCGCGCGCTCACCTCGCAGGAAGCGCACGGCCGTGGGCCCGGCGCGGGTCCCGCGCAGCAGCGCCGACAGCAGCGCGCGGGGCCGTCGGCGGGCAGCGCGGCCGGCGGGGCGCCCGCCTGGTCCAGCTCCCCGCGCGCCAGGCGCGCCCGCAGCGCGCGGTCGGGCAGCAGGCGGGCCAGGGCACGGGCCAGGGCGGCGCCGGCAGAAGGCCAGGCGGGGGCGGCAGCCGAGCCAGTGCCGCGCACCCCAGCTCCCGCGCCGCCCCAGCCCCGTGCCCCGGCCTCCCCCTGCGCTTCGCGTCCGCGCCGCACGCCGCCCCGCCCCTGCGCGCGGCCCCGCCGTCCGCTCCCGCGCCGTCGGCCGCCCAGGCCCAGCCTTAAGTAGCCGGGCCCGGCCCCCGAGCGCCGGCGCCCCGCCCCCGCGCCTCCCGCGGGCGGTTCCCCCGGGGCTGGGGCTGGGGCCGGGTGCGCCGGGGGAGGGCGGAGGACGAGCTCCTGGGACGGGGGCGCCGCGGCCGCGCGGCCCGACACCCCCGCCTTCCGCCCGGCCCGGAAGAGCGCGCGCACCCCGGGGCGTGCTGCGCGCCCCTCGTGCCTTGGGGCCTGGCTTCTCAGATGCGCACCCCCCTTCTCTCCCTGGGCTTCGGCTGTGGTGTCCCGCGCTCAGCTTCCTCTCCCTTTTCCCTGTCCCTTCAGGATGTTTCCCCCTCTCCACCCCCAGGAATTTGTCTCAGCAAAAGTTGACTCGTGTCTGCTTCTGCCAGTGACTTCTGCACTGAAGGGTGCAGTCTCTCTTCTACTTGGAGACCCTGGGCCAGAGGGGCTTGATGGTCCCCTTCCCCTCCCCCACTTCGGGGATGAGCAGCAGGGTAGTGGCCCACCTAAGCCAGAATGCGGTTCTCTGAGGCCAAGACCCTGGGCGACCAGGTGAGGATGACCCCAGCCTGCGAAGGGTGGGAACGGCTGGAGCCACGGTGAGTTTCCAGTTAGGAGTGGTGCCAGGCTTCTTCCCTCCCTGGAGCCCAGGGAAACCCCAGGGGCCCAGGGTGAAGCACTTCCCCAAGTCACAGGCCAGATCTCTTGGGGAACTCTGCTGATGCTGCTGGGCCCACCTCTGGGCTCTCCGGGTTGCCTCTGGAAAATTTCAGGAGCCTCCCAAGGGGAAGAGGGAGGAGAACTACCAGAACCTGCCCTCTACCCCACCCCTCCCCCACTCAGGCCCCAACTACCTGTAGCAGAGCCCTGGATGGCAGGGACCCAGGGCTAACCTGGAGCTAGGTGCAAGCAGTAAGAAGGGGAGCTCTGCAATGACGCCCCTTGTGCCTGCTCCCACCTAGCCATCAGCCCTGGGGCCAGATGTGGTGAGACCCAGGTGTGCCTGGGCATCTGAACTCCCAAGCAGGGACGTTCTGGTGGGTGGGGACAGTGTCCTGGAGCTGCCCCACCTCCACCCCTAGTTGTGTGGGATTTTAAAACCCAACCCCCTCAGCCTCACTGCCCCTGAGTCAGTACTCTGTGTGCTTCATAAGACTCTCCTGGAGAGCAACAGCTTGGACCTGTGGGCATTGCACGGCCCTTCACTGGCTTCACCTACCTATGTGCATTGGAGCAGATCTGTATGCAACCCCACGATGTTTGAGACAGCACAGAGCCCACAGCTTCTGTGTGCCATGGAGGAGAGGGGACACAGGCAAGAGAAGCCCCAAGGATGACAATGATTCCTGGGGTTGGTCACCTACTCATGCCTCAGTGTCCTCATTGGTAAGATGGGAGCTTGTAACAGAGTAGCTGCACACTCACACTGGTTACAAGGCTGTGAGGTCACACCACTGCCTGGGCACCTGCAGTGCTCTCTCCCTCCTTATAGGGCCAATCTGGAGGCTGATGTGGCAAAGCCACAGCAGAGCCGGGGAGTCTGGGCCTCAGATGCCAGTGGCCGATATGGACCTTATCCTTGGCATCAGCTGGCAGATGAGTTAATGGCTGATTACAGGGGCAAATTACAGAGCACACGAAAAGATTGTCAGGCCCAGGCTTGCTGACGGGGCTGGCGTTGCCCACTGTGCTGGGAGCCCCAGCCTTTGGCTCCTTGGGGGAAAGAGAGGATTAGCCAGCTAGGATCCAGGCTCAGGAGGACAGCAGCTCGGCAGTGTGGGGGCTCCAGCCCTGGAATCCATGCTGGGCTAAGCTTGTCCCCCTGCCCCTCCATGAAAGTGGGAGTACATAGCCAAGGCTTTGCTCTAGTGTCCCTAGCCCCAGGGTCCTGCCCACCGCTCTGGACAGGAGCAGTGATTTCTGCCTGCGTGACTCTGTATGTCATCCCTGCAATGCCACTTACTTTGGGACTGTCCCTTTTCAGCTCTGGAACACAAGATCAAGGAGGCCTGACTTCACCATGAAGGAGGGGCTCCTCTGCCCCCAAAACCTGGGAGAATCCCCACCCCCATTACAGGGTAAAAGCCTGAGGCCTGGGGAACAGAATTCAGCCCACGTCCCACCCCACTTCTGTTCTAACAATCCCCCAACCCTTGGTGAGTCATGGCACGCTGTCTTGTCCCCTTTACCACCTCCTCGAGGACCACCAACCACTTCCCTGCAGGGGAGAGGCAGGACTCTGGGCACATGGGTGAAGGGCAGTGTGTGGAGGGAATCTCGTTAGACGGCTGCCCACAGGCTGCAGGTCCCAGAGGAAGGACCCCGCTCCCATCAGCAAATGATAAGGGGTTGGAACCAGGTGTGAGCCAGACTCAGAAGGTTTTTCAGTTTGTTTTCCTGGCCTGGCTGTTACAGAGCAGACACTATCAAATAGGTCTGGGGCTCAGCTTCTTCTTCTTTTTTTTTTTTTAATTAAAATAGCCAACTGGAACACATGATGATTCAGTGTTCTTTGTAAGCATCTGCTTGGATGGCTGGCTTGGCATCCCTGGGCCCCTGCCCTTGGGATCCCCGGCCTTTCCCCACCCCATGCACAGCAGTTTACAGTTTACAGTCACCAGACTCCCAATTCTGTGCTGTGGTTGCCTGCTATTGTGCTTCCCTTCCTCCTTCGTCTGTCAGAACCTCTGCCCCAAGCAGATGCCCTGGGGAGGGAAGAAGAAATGAAGGGGGCAGATGGGATCCTTAAGCTGAGCAGGTATGAAGAGTGAAGAGTGACGAGTGATGGCCATCCCCAGTCCCGCCAGAGGAGTCAGAATGACACGAGGTTTCCTGTGCCCAGCCTCTGCCACAAGGTCAGCCACCCCCACAGGCTCCTGCCAGACAAGAATGGTGACTCATGCCCTCTCCACAGTGGTGGACTGGGGGGATAGGATATACCTGGAGCATCCAGTCCTCAGCGAGGCTGGCTCAGAAGTGGGCACACGTGTGGCTGAGGGGCTGGGGTCTGTCACCACATGGGTGTCACGTCTTGTGTGTATGTAGGCAGGAGCACACTTGGGCAGCTGTGCTGGACACAGTGAATACGACAAGAAAGTCTCCATCTGGGGTCATTGTGGCTTGGACACCCCTGCAGTATTTGCTCTTCCTCATTTTAACAAATAGGCTCAGTGCGTCCACTCCAGATCATGCATCCATTTCTGCGCCTGTCCATTTAGTTGCTTGGCCCCTCATTCAGAAGACATATTCTGACTTCCTGCAATGTGTCAGGTGCAATCATCGGTGCTAGGGACACACCAATAAATCACAAACCACTGCCCTCCAGGAGCTGACCTCACTGTTGCAATAACATTTATTTTTGCGATTATGTTGTATTCACGGCAAGTGAGACTAGTTCTCCACCTAGAATAATGGTAGTTTCCTCTTACAATAAATTTTGGGTTCGTAACAACTAGGTGGCTGGCACAGATGGTACCAAAGGTGCTACTGAGAGTGACAAGGTAGGAGACGCTAGAGTCAGGACATGTTGCCACAGAGAGGGTCCCCACAGCCCCTCAGTTTTGGCACAGTGCCTTCTGTGGGGTCTGGTTCTCCCTCCTGCCTTGGTTTCCCTTCATGAGGAGCATGAAGTATGAAGGGAAGAGGAGGCCACGCCCAGAGGAAGGGGACCTGGGCTTGGGGCCAGAGAAGACTCCGTCTGTGGCCTCTTCCCTTGGCACACACCCACCCGCAGCACACCCGCGGCCCCCAGCCATGGCAGCAGTGAGCCAGCCCATTCCCACCCTGTCATCTGGGTGCCCCTGTGCCAGGGTGGCCAAAAAGGGAGGGGTCGTTGCTAAGAAAGGACTCTGTCACCTGTATAACAGTTGAGGAGAGGCAAGGGAGTCTCAGAAATGTGGCCACTGCGGTTGGTCAGAGGGCGCATGGCTGTGTCAAGAGTACTTGTGGAGTCAGTGTGGGGTTGCAAGGGAACCTCAAGGCCCAGAGGGGCCCAGACTGCTCTTCTCACCTCGCCACCCTGACACTGTTACTACCACCCGAGACCAGGCTGGACTAGCACCTCTATAAAGACCAGTAACACCAGCAGCTGAGGGGCCACAGCAGCAATAATGTGCTTCAGGGAGCCCCAGGACTCAGGGGCCACGTCACCTTGGCTCAGACACAGTGGCTGCTTCTCCACTGTATGGCCTTGGACAAGTGACTTAACCTCTCTGTCCCCTCATTGAGCAGCAGCAAGGACCAGCCCTGAGCCAGGTCCTTTCCAGGCATTACTGCATCTAAGCTTCAGGCCTGGGTGGCAGCCTTAGCACCCTCACTTTGCAGACAGGGAACCAGGCTCAAAAGGGTCGGGCTGAACCCAGGCCACACACCAGAGGTGGGAAGAGGACAGAGACTGGAACCTGGCTGCTCAACATAAGTTGCCTGGCCCCTGGGCAGGGTCTGCCAGACACCCTGTGTCCTGCATCCACCCCTTTTGCTAGCATATCCCTCCCACCAGGTCCCATCGCTCTTCATAAAGACACCTCAACAACTCACACGGAGGGCTTGCCACGTGCCCAGTCCTCTTCTAAAACCCCAAAGAGCCCTAAAAGGTGGTAATTATTGGCACCCAAAATACAAATGGGGGACCAAGGTACCAAGAGGCCAACTAACTGTCATGGTTGGTAGATGCGGGAGCCAGAGTTTGAACTCACAATTTTGTGTCCCTCCAGCCTGGCCCTGAATCCAGTTTCCCCTACCCCACCCACCCAGGCTCTTCCCATCTGTCTCCACCTTCTCTGCTGGGATCTGGCTGTACAGCCACCATCTAGGAGGACCTCGCTGACTGGTACCATCTCCTGGCCCAGCTCTAATTTCCAGGGAAAGCACGACACACAGGGCAGTGGGGAGCCCAGCACCCACTCTCAGGGCAGCCCCATGCCTCTACAGGTGCATTTTCTCACCTCTGTGCCCCCAGCTAGCCCTCATGGGAAGGTTGAAAATCCACAATGTTGGACAGCGGTCAGTGTCAGGATGGGGCCCTACTGGGCCCCTCATCCCCACTTACCCCGATTCAGGCAAAAAGAGGTCCCCTCAGGTTCCAGAGGATAGTTCGAGAGAGTAAACACACCAGCCTGAATAGCATTGCCCTGTGTAACTTGCAAGGGGAGCTGGTTGTCCCGGGCTCCAAGACAAGCTTGGCCGCCTGCAGCTCAGAGCTGGGCAGGCTGCACTGGCTCACATGCAAGGCACGACCTGTGTATCAGGCTCTGCATGGGTGCTGGGGATGCGCTGCCAATGAGACAGGGAAGATTCCTGCCTCACAAGCTGAACTTCCAGGGGGGAGACAGAGACAGACAAGTAAAACCTGAGATAGTGTCAAAAAAGGGTGGGTGTGGTAGAGAACGCCCCTAGGGCAATGAGGTAGGCAGAGGGCCCTCTGGGAAGAGATGGCCTTGGAGCTGTGATTTGAGGGACAAGAAGGGCCAGCCAGATAGGCTTGAAGGCCGGGGAGGAGCTGGGGATGTGCAGTTCCAGAAGCGTCCCCTGTTGGGTCTGCCTGGACCCCGTGAGAGTCTAATTGATTGAAAGGCTGGTGGGAATCTGGAAGGTCCTGATGACAGGAGTGAGCCATCTGATGGACACTAGGGCAGCCCCTCTGGGTGGGTGGAGAACGGATATAGGAACAGGGGTGGCTGCAGGGAGAGGTCAGGGTGCCATGGTGGTTCAGGGGACAGTGCTGGGCCCAGGATGACAATAAAAATGAGGAGTGGTCCAGGATCCAGTCAAAGAGAAGGAGCAGTACAGGATCCAGTCAAAGAGAAGGAGCAGTACCTGATGAGGGTTCCCCATCAGGGGGAGCAAAGGTGGGCCGGCTGAGGGAACAGTGAGGCCAGGCTGCCTGTCTGCCTGGGTACCTGCTCCAGGGACTAGGGACTCAAGAGCCATTGACTGATGCCAACTGCTTTGTGCTCTCAGCTCATGCCAGGCCTCTTCTAGGCCTGTACAAGCTAAGAGGGACACATGTCAGGGGAAGGGCAGAGGGGGAGGGTGCTGGGGGACTGGAGGGGACAGCACCTGGACAGCCTGGGCCCAGGCTGCGTTGGTAGTGCAGATGGTCAGTGTGAGGATGGGGAATGGGGTTACCAGGAGGAAGTGCCTGGAGAGGATTAGGGCAGATTAGGGCCCCAAATCGGATGATGCTACTCTTGAAGATGACAAAAAAGCTGACACCACCACTGCTCACAGAGTCACCCTGGACACTGGGGGGGCCGTGCAAACACACACACAAGTACACACACATACAGGTGCACACACATGCACCTGTCTTTGCACACATGATGTCACACCAGCACACATGATCAAACCCAAGTACCCTCACACCCCTGTGGATGCCGAGATGTCCTCTCAGGCTCCAGGGCAGCCCACAGGAGCCCCTCCATGAGCACTTCCCCCACCCCAGTGGTCCCAGGGCCCATGCACAGACCTGAGGGCCCAGTTCTGGGGCCACTTCACTGCCATGCATATCCTGCTTGGTTCTGTGTGGCCTGCATACCTGCACACATGACCACCAACCCTGAGACTTTCTCCACCCCCCAGCATTCACCTGGATAAAAGTCTTACCAGTAATACGCTCAGGCGTCACATCCCCTTCCCTGCATGGCTGCCCATCCTGTCCACACTGCCCCAGAAGGAAACTGGCTCAGACAGCAGAGGTCCAGGCAGGCTGTTTCTCAGGCCTGGCCTCTTGGATATACACACACACACACTCACATTCATACTGACATAACACGTTATCAGTGCTGCTCCGTGGAAGAGACGTCACCCAGGAGACGGGAGGCTAAAACAAGATGGACCATATTAGTCTTTGGTTTTACAAATATACTGAAAAGGGTCCCCTGGGTGTCTGACCCTGTGCTGGGCACCCCCGGGACACTTCAGAAGGGGCTGGGTTTGTTGAATCCCCAAGTGATACAACCCCAGGGAGCCTGCTCACTGCCCAAGTCAGAACCCTGCTCCAGGGAAAGGGTGGCCTGGCCAGATTCTCAGTGGGTCCTTCTCTAGCACCCCAACCAGGAAACCTCATCGCTGCTGGCCTTGCTCCTTCCTGGGATGTAGCTGCTGCCCCTGTCCCCCGTCTGACTCACACACAGCAGGGCCTGGGCAAGGAGTTTCTGCCTCAGTTTCCCCTAGGGCAGGGATAGGCTTCAAATTTAGTCTGAGACAGGAAAGGCCCTTGAGGCAAGGTCAGGCAGGGCAGTGGTGACCTGGGCCAGCTTCCCAGAAACTTCAGGGGCCAGATATGCCCAGAATCCCAGTGTCCCTGTCATCATAGGCCGGCTGGCTGGGGCTGCAAGATCACTCAGCAGTGGGCTGCGTGAGGGAGGCCAGAGGCCAGACGAGCCCTGTGCCCCAGGTGCAGCCCAGAGACTATCATCGGGCTGGAAACCCAGGTGGCTAGAGCCTTTCCTATGCTGGGCTGGGTGCCGAGGGCAAGGGAGGGACAACAGAGACACAGGAGAGCCCAGAGGGTATGCCACATATGCCCAGAGCTCACAGGAGGACTCCCAAAAGGGCAGGGGGAGGGAGCGGCCTGAGGAGGTGTCTTGTGCAGCAGCCGGAAAGGCCGTATGTCCCACTGGACTCATTGCATTCAGCTGCCCCAGCCTGTGTGACCCGTTCAGACCCTCTGGGCACAAGGACTGGGGTCAAAGCGCTCTTGTGCACCGGGCCCACCTTTCCCGGCTTTGCTCACCCCGAGGACTTTATCAGCCCCACTTCACAGACAAGGAAACTGACGCCCAGAGGGAGAAGTGCATCCCCCCATCCAGTGTGCAGGCTGGTGGATGGAGGACAGCCCTTGTTCAGGCTGCTGGGAGTGGTACTCCCTGCCCTCTGCCCTTTGCAGAGCTCTCTCACGTCTGCCCACAAGGGTGGCCCTGCCAGAGCCAAGCTGGGCAATGGGGCTGCGAGGTTACAGAGGATCCTCCAGGCTTGTCCTCGGATGACCTCCCACCTCCTCAACCAGAGTCCCAGGGGCCGGGAGAGGTATTTGTCCAGAGAAGTGGGGTGGCTGCGTGGGCCTGGGTTCACAGGGCAAGGCAGGGTCTGGAAGCCTGGAAGTCTTGCGGAGAGGCCAGGAGGGGTGTACCCCATGCCTCCACCCTGCAGTGGGCCACGGCAGCTCCCAGAGACTGAGCCCAGTCAGGTGACAGGTCCCAGCAAAGAGGCTACCTGCAGCCCCGGCAACTAAGGGAAAAAGAAAGTGCTTGTATACCAGCTTTTCACAGGCCTTCCCCTTCCTAGCTAGCCTTGCTGGGCAGCCCCTCCGTGAGTCACCCAGCCTCACCGCCCCTGGGAAGGGGCCAGAGCAGCATTGCCTACCAGCTGTGGTGGGAACTGAATAAGACACCATCTTGGAAGGCACTTTGGAAACTATAAAAGGCTGCCGTGTGTTAATACTGCAAATAATTAGGGAACAACAGACTCACAAGTGTGGAGAGGTGGCTGGCCTCCCAGGACGTATGGCAGTCCCCGCCTATGCGGAAACCCCAGAAAAGTGCTGCTTTCTCCTCACTACTTCCAGGCACAAGGCTACCTTCTGTGTGGCCACCCTCCCAGGGCCGAAGTCAAACCTGGGGACTGCCCACACTGTTTTTGGCCCTACCCCCTCTTGTACCTCCTTCATCCACCTCAGAGTCCCCACCTCCAGGAAGAGCTAGGGCTGCCAGACCCCAGGGACACAAATTAGAGCGTTAGAAGAGCCCAGCCTGCCAGCCACTGTGACATCCACTAAATACGTTTATGGAGTGGCTTTGACATGCTATCTGCCATGGGCTCTGGGCTGTCTGGCTCTGTTGGCTGTTCTGTTGGCCCTCCCTCTTCCAGGCTTCTTTCCTTCCCTGCTCCAATCTATGTGGACACCTCGCCTGGGCTCCCTGGCCCTCTGCCTCCTAAGGGTTGTCCAGGAGGCACCAGCTGGCAAAAGGACAGCAGGAGAAGCATGAGTCTGGGTGCTTAGGCCCCTGCTTCCCTCCCTGCCATAGCACAACAGTCTAGGCAGTGGCTGGTTCCCTCTGTGACCTGTGGGACAGCCCCTCTGCACAGCCCTTGTGCTGATGACACCCTGTCCTCTCCTCATCCTCCAGCCCAAAATGTCAGACAGGCTCAGGGGCAGACTGCAGCAGTAGCACCATGTTTTGCTACTCTGCCATCAAGGTGGACTCTGCTTCTGAGACTTGTCAGAGTGAGTGACAGGGGCAGCCCAGGTCCTGTGACATGTTCTTTCTAACATCCTCTCACTGAGACACCGCACAGTTTCCTATACTCTATGCTTTCCCTGGCTGTAAATGAGGCAACTTGTTCTACTATGAGTGTGTTCCTTATGGCCTTTGGCCAAAGGGGACTGACAGAGCCCACCTCCAACTTGGTCCTGACTGTCCATCTTCCCCGTAGCTGCCAGAGTGAACTTACTAAACTTTGAGTTTGCCTGTGTTAGCCCCCCATCAGCGCTCAGTACATTGGTAGAAACTGGGTTGGGCTGACAGAGCATAAGCTGGAATGTAGGTACTCAGGGCTGGCCTGGAGCCTTGCTTCCTTTAAGCATCCAGGGATCCAGGTCTTTCCATCCTGTGGCTCCGCTGTGTACAGCCTCCATTTCTATAACCTTGTAGTCTACGCTGGCTGCTTCAGCTCCTGCTCTCGCATCAACATTCCAGCCAGCAGAAAGAAGGAAAGGGAAAAGAAAGATGTATCTCCCTTAATAACTTGAAGGACACTTCTGGGAAGTCACGGTAACTCCTGCTTGTACCCCAAAGGTCCGATGACAGTCACCTGGCCACACCCAACTGCAAGAAAGGCTTTCATTACCCTGAGCAGCCAGGAACCCAGCTGAAATCCCACGGTCTCTACCAGCAAGCAGGCTTGTCTAAAAACTGATACCATTTCACACTCATTCAAGATAATAGAAAAGCAGGACAATAGAACAGTCGAAACAGAAAGACAGAAACCTCCTTAACTCCAGTGAACACTGTCCTTAACAGTGAAACCACCAGGTCCATTCCCACTGAAGGAACGGGATGAGAGCACCCAGAAGAAGGCGTGCCAGACCGTGTTCTGCGGTCCCAGCCTCTCAATGAGACCAGAATGAGAGGCAGGAAGAGACTATCAACCATCGCTGTTTGCAGAAAATATGACTGTGTGTCAGAAAAATCTGAGAGTGGCACCTGACAAGTGTTTAGAAACGGCATCAGGAAACAGGAAATCAGCCAGGGGACCAAGTGAATACGAGCTCCTCGTGCCACAGCCCATGCTCACCACACACCGGGAAACTGAATGGGACACTGTAACACTGCCATTCAAAACGTTAACAAAAACTGTAAGGCACCAAGAAATAAGCCTAACAGGAATGTGTGAGACCCATATAAGAAGGCTACCGAATCTGGTGGAAGGACAGGATGGAGCTAACCATAGAGCTGTGTATCACGCAGAGGACAGAAAGAGTTGACAGGTCCTACCTGACGTGATCTATGCATGCACCACAGCCCAGTCACAATCACAGGGTGTTTTCATGGGACCTGGCAAGCTGGTTTTCATATGTCTGAGAGACAAAATGTACAAGAATATCAAAGACATTTTTGAAAATTAAGAAGATGGGGGGGTGGGGCTCGTCCCACTTGACATAAAAAGAGACCACAGAAGTCTGGTGATTTTAGCAGTGTGATTCTGGCATAGCATGGATAAATGGGTCAATGGAACCAGTGAGAAAGGCTAAAATCTCTGTTAGTGATAGAGGTGGCATTTTAAAGCAACAGAACAAAGACTGGACTCTGCAGCAACAGCATAGCAGAGATCCATTTGTTACATGTTTTTGATCCATATCTCATTATTCACAAAACACATTCCACGTGGAATAAATCACTTGATAAAAGACCGAAATATACAAATGTTAGGAAAAATATATACCAGAATAAGTTTATAACTTTTGAGTATAAAAGGGACTTAAGCTGAACGCAGAACACAAAAGCCCTGTGTGAAAGAGCTGGCAGGTTTGATTTTATATAAATTAGAATTTATATAAAATTTATATGTTAAAATTTTCTGTATCATCAAACTCATCATAAACAAGTAAAGGGCAAGGGAGAGACATGGGGAAAATATTTGAAAAACAAATAACAGATAAAAAGTTGTTATTCACTCATTCATACATTCATAGAACAATTAATTAGGGGATGGCTACTACACACCAGGCACTGATCCCTGCCTTCCTAGTTCTTATGTTCTCATAGAGCTGGAGGGACAGGCAATAAGGAAATAAACACATAGTACTGTCAGATGGCAGTCATGGAAAACAAAATGGAGGAAGGGAAAGAGTGCGTGGAAGGCAAGCTGAGATGTGAGGCCCTCCAAGAATGAGTAGGAAACAGCCCAGAACATGATAGGAAAATGGGGAAAGAACAGCAACACAGAACTCACAGGCCAAGGAACATAAGGGTCGAGTAGGCATGCAAATCTCAGTGGGAACAAAGTGATGGCACCACTCACCCATCGGGCCAGCAAACGTTCGGTACTGAGAGGGATGGGTAAACAAGGAACCTCATGCCCTTTCAATAGAATGTAAGTTGGTATCTCCTTTTTTAGGGGACAGTTAGGCTAGACCTACCCAAATGGTGAAAGCATGTGCCTTTTGACCCACAATCCCATGTCCAGGTATCACTCTGCAGAGAGAATTATATGAAGATGCCAATGCAGTATTGTCTGTACTGGAGGAAATATAACACACAATTTGCATAATTCCACTGAGCGCCAGTGTAAGTAAGGGTAACGAAGCACAGCTACGTGTACTGAAGCAGAACCAGCTCCAGGACCCTGTGAGAAAAGCGAGTTGCAAAATAAGGTCATAGAACATGATTCATTTCTATAAAAAAGAAGACACTCTAGATTCTTCTACATGACTACGTGAAAGAGCTCTAGAAACCAAGGAGAGGGTTGAACCCCCAGAGACTAATGGTGACGTGGCCACAGCTGGGGTGACACTAGGTTTGCTGGGGGCTGTGGGGCAGGGGCGGTGGGGGTTATTGCTCTGACAAGGAAGAATGTCAGATGTGAATGCAGTGACAGGCCAGGCTAGAGGGGACACTGCAGGCCCTGGGCAGGGCAAGGGGGTGGGCTCCGGCCAGGTGGGCAAAAAGAGGCCCTGAGTGACACTAACTCACACATCTCAGGGCAGGTATCCTGTCAGCACACTGTGCCTTGTGACACTGGCACCATCACCCTTAGCTGCCCATTCTTCAAGACTCCCCTCAGCCTTGCCTCCTCAAGGAAGCCTTCCCAGATCCTTGGGCAGAATCAGGCCTCTCCCAGGGCTTCCCAGAGCCCAGCTTCTTTTTTGCCATTCACAGGCCTGGTCATGAGACCTGCCAACACATGGCCTCCCTGAAGTCAGGAGTGGGCCTTGGCAGTTCCACTTTCTCCGCTCTTGGCTCAGCCTAGCCAAGAGGGTCCTCCACCAGTGTTGGCTGGATGGATGAGCTCTTTGCCCTGCTCTTTTATTTTTGGTTTCGCCCTTGGGTGACATGCCTCCCTGGGGGAGCTGGGAGCCCTCATTAAGATTTAATCCCCATCTTTCCAAAAGGTAATATTTTTGTCTCCCAACGCCCCAGGGTCAGATTCTGGCCTAGCCAGGAGCCAAGCAGGCCTAGGGGAGGCCTGGCAGGGAGCAGGATGTGACGCCTCCCACGCAGCCCAGGGTCTTTTTCTGTGGTTCAGAACATGCTGTACCAGGTGGCTGCCTCTACTATGGGCCACCTTCTTCTCACAGGCCCTCTCTGCTCACGTCCTGTTTCCACTCTTACACCCTAGGCCCCAAGTTCTGAGCCCCCGCCCCCCCATCCTGGGTTTTCACATGGCCTTTCCTGTGTTGCTTTAGGGGGCACAGGCCTCCTATTTTTAACTCCTGGGGGTTGGAAGACATTTACTCTTGATCCTGCTCTCTTGAAGGGATGATCTTAATGTGTCAAACGTGATTTCCAGGGGCAGGCCCAGCTTAGACCAGTGCCAAGGTTGGAGGGGAAAAACGGGAGGTGAGGGTCAGGGTCAGGGCCAGGCCAGGAGGCTGGGCTCCCAGTCTGGACCTCCCACCAGCACATCTTATGACTTTGGGTGAGAAGCTTAAGCCCCACTTTCCTCAGCCACCAAGTGGGGATCCAAAGGGGTGGCCCAAGGTGAAAGCCCCATTGAGACCTCCCAGTTCTGTGTCACTAGGGACAGGAGCCAAGTCCACCACAGCCACCTGTACACATTGCTCACATAACTCTTGCTATTTACCTAGTTGTCCCAGAAGTCTGTCCGTCCATACTGTGGGAATGGGACAAACAGAAGGGAGAAAACAGCCCGGAATCACCCACGCCTGCCTAGGCTCATTGTTGGAGTCACTTCCTCTCATATACAAGCCTCCTGCAAGTTAACTTAGTGAGGGAGGCGGGGAGGGAGCCCCGTGACTGAAGACAAGGCCTAGAAGGGGGCCCTGGTAGCACAGAGGGACCCCACTCACCCTCCTCACAGTTGGTCCAACTGCCCTTCAGTGCAGAGCAGCCCTCCCCGCACCCTGCAACACCCCCCTCATCAACATCTCCCCTCCCCCAGGGCAAGTGGGACAGGGGGCTGGAAGCCCAAGCAGGCCCAGCAGAAAGCCAAACCTGACTGTGGACATGTCACACAGCTATTGGTGGACATGGTTGCAGGTGGCATGTCTCTAGACATCACCTGCCTGGTGCACAAGAGGCCTGCCATTCCTGCCCTCCTGTAGGTGGGCAGAGCCATGTGATTCATTGAAACCAAAAAAATGTCATTTTCAGGTGGAGGCCTTAAACACCAGGTGGGACTGTCCAGTGAGGCTCCCTTCCTCCCCCTATTGATGGAGAAGAGCTCGTCTTAGGGTACCCCAGGCAGGAGGCCTGTGAGCCAGCCCTGACCTTTGCTGATGTGTCAGGTGGTTAGAACATGGGACTGCTGTGCGGTGTCACCTGGCCCTCCTGACCTGCACAGCCCAGCTGGAGAGCTCCACCTTTGCCTACACTAGGACAAAACACTCTCTGTGCCCTGCTCCCCTATGCGCCAACATCCCTCTCACATCTAGGTCTAACATATCCTTTGCCTCCTGCACGGTGAGGGGGCTCACCTCCAGAATGGCCAGGACTTGCCCATGTGGCCATGTGGCAGGGTGGCTGCCACAGGGCCTGACTCTGACTGCCCTGTTCTCAGAGCCTCTGCCATCACTCTGCACTGATCTGTTCTAGGCAGAGGGGAGGCAATCCCTCCTGTCACATTCAGGAGCCAAGTTCCTGCCCACACACATGCCTTCCTGGTTGTATTTTCATTTACTGTTACTGAAGCACGTCTCAAACACCTATCCACACAAACCAAGACCCTCGCTCCTGTCCAGAGCACTTCATGGCTTCTCATGTCTACTCCTGCCCCCTGCCCGGCCCTGAACCCTCTTCCCTCTCTGCCTTTCCAACCCTGATGCCTGCCTCAGTCCAGCTCTGGGCCCTAAAAGCTACATGCTGCTTGAGAAAACCACCAAACGTGGCCATCTCTACCCCCAACTCAGGGCGCTCCTGACCCTTGGGTCCCTCTCCCACCCATCAGCTGCTGCACCGGCTACAATTATACACAGAGCTGGTAAACCAAGAGAGAAATAATAGAGTTGGATGCCCACCTCCACAACAAATACCTAATGGAGTAAGTATCTAAACATAAAAGGTAAAACTATGAAGCTACGAGATGAGCTTGAAGACATCTTTCTTACCTTGAGGGAGTGAAGATTTTAAAAGCACAGAGTGTAGCTGAAAAAGTGATGGATTTGACCACATAAAAATTCAAGATCTCTGTTATCTTGGAGTTAACAGATTGGAAGAAAATGTTTACATCTAAAACTGACAACAGTTATTGCATATCTATTATATTTAATTTCACAATTAAAACTATCGAGTTCTAATTTAGCATATACAAGGACTTTCTGCAAATCAAGAAAAATAATAGAGAATTATAGAAAAATATCAACAGAGAAATGGATATGGCCATAATAGACAATTCATTTACATAAGGAAAATTTAAATGGTTAACAAATATGTAAAGAATACTTAAACTTCCTAGCAATTAAAGAAATTAAAAAATAAAACAATGAGACATCCCTTTACACCATCCAAATAGGCAAAAAAAAAAAAAAAGTAAAAATTTAAAAGTCAAAGTCAGATAATACTGAGAGTTATCAAAGTAAGGAAAGCAATGTGGCAGTATTGAGTCAAAAAAGTGCACCCTATGTTGGCAAAAGCTCTCTGTCTCTACTCTTAAAAAGAAAAAGCACAGAAAACAAAAACCAGAAAAACCTTCTATATAAGGGCTATGGGACAGGGTGGGATGGGGTAAGAAGGAAGGTGACACTGCCATTCTGCCTCACATGAAACATACAAGAACATGCAGTGTCCACATACATGTAGTAACACAGAACAAGAAATAACTGGAAAGTCTCAATGTCAAACATGACTCTTATCTCAACCATATGCAAAAACAACTTGAGCAGATCACAAACCTGAATGCAAAACCGAAAACTATAAAATGTCTAGAAGAAACCATAGGGGAGAATCTTTGCCTCCTTGAGTTAGGCAAAGGTTTCTCAGAACATAAAAGCACAAAACTTAAGAGAAAAAAACTGATAAATTGGACTTTGTCAAAATTGTAAGCTTGTGCACAAACAAGGAGAAAATAGTTCCATAGCATATTTCGGACAAAACATCTAAAACATAAACATAGACAACTTGACAATACAATGACAAATAATCTAATTAAAAATAAGCAAATAATTTGAATAGACACATCTCCAAAGAAGATAAACAGATGGCCAATAAGCACATGAAAAGATGCTCAACATCATTAGTCATTAGGGAAATGCAAGTTGAAACCACAATGAGGTACCACTTCACACCCACTGGGATGGCTAGAATAAAAAAACAATAACGAGTGTTGGCAAAGATGTGCAGAAACCAAACCCTTCCAAGTTGCTCATGCAAATGTAAAATGGTGCAACTGCTGTGGCAGTCTGGCAGTTTCTCAAAAAGTTAAATATAGAGTCAGCATATGACCCAGTAATTCCACTCCTAGATAACTGTCAACATATGTCCACACAAAAACTTTTACAAGAATTTTCATAATGGTATTATTCATAATAGTCAAAAGGTGGGAACAAAATCCAGCAACTGGTTGATGGATAAACAAAATGCAGTATATCCATACAATAGAACACTACTGAGTCATGAAAAGGAATGAAGTGCAAAATCATATCATAGTATGGGTGAACCTTGACAGCATTCTCCTTGACATTAAAGTGAAAGAAGCCAGATGCAAAAGACCATGTACTGTAGGGTTCTGTTTACGTCCAGTGTTCCATAGAGACAGAAGGTACATTCATGTTTGCCAAGAATAGGGAGAGAGATGAAGGTGTGGCTGCTACTGGGTCTGGGGTCTGGGGCATGAAAATGTCTGGAGTTAGATAGTGGTGATAGTTGCACAACTTTGTGAATATGCTAAAAAACAGTGACTTGTACTCTTTAAAGGGGCAAGTTTTATAGTATATGAATTATAACTCGATTTTTTAAAGGAGAAAAATTACATATTATATTATAAAAATTGCAGTGTAATAAGAAGACAACCCAATAAAAAATGAGCAAAATATTTCAAATGACACTTCACAGAAGATTTACAAATGCCAATAAACACCTGGAAAGATGCTATAAACATTAGTCACTGGGAAAATGCAAATTAAAGAAGATGGAGCAACTGGAACTCTCATACACTGCTTGCGGGAATACATAAAATGTTACAACCACTTTGGAAAACAGTTGTGGAAGTTACTGAAAAAATTTAAACACAGCTATCACATGACTCATCCACTTCATTTCTAGGTATTTTACCTTTAAGAACCCTTGAAAAAATTTTTACACAAAGACTTGTACGTAAATGTTTATAGCAGCTCTATCTATAATAGCCAAATCTGGAAACCATCCACATGTCAGTCTACGGGTGAATGGATAAACAAACTGTGGTGCACCTGTTCAATGGAATAACACTTAGCAAGAGAAGAGAATGAGCTACAGATAAATGTGACACAAGTGACCCTCAGAATCATTGTGCTGAGTGAAAGAAGCCATAGGGAAATATAGTATATGCTGTATGATTCCGTTTATATAAAATCTTAGCAAGTATGGACAATTCTGTGGTGACAGAAAACAGATCAGTGATCGCCTAGGGACCAGGCTGGGGGAGAATGACAAAAGGGGTACAAGGAAACTTCTGTGGGCTTTGAAATGTTATCTTAATTGTAATGATGGTGTCACAAGTATATACATATGTCAAAATTGAACAGATTGTGCATTTTAAATACAGCCTCAAACTCTTAATACGAACTAACAGCCAATGGCTATTAGTCACCCAGGTGAAGCCTCATTGTGCAGGAAAGCGAGCTGATAGGAAAAAGCAACTCAGATGAAACAAATTACACAACAAGAAGAAAACATTAACAAAAAAGATCACAAACATCTTTAAAGGGTAAGATATGACACTTGTAAAAGAAGGACAGTTACCACAGTAAAGGGAACATTCAGAGAGCAGCTCTTGAGCAGTAAAAATAAGAAAGCAGAAATTGAAAACTCAGTATCAGGGTTGGAAGATAAAGAAGAGGAAAAGTTCCAGAAAGCAGGGCAAGAAAAGACCAATATATTAAAAAAATAAAACAAAATAAAATAAAAAAAGGAGTGAAAAGACAAATGAGAGGATGTTCAGGTGATTGAACATCTGTTAACCGAAGGGCTAAAAGAGAGGAGAGGGAAAATGAAGTCATTCCAGAAAATTCTCCAGAACTGAAAGGCTTGGATTTACAAGTGAGGGCCCAGTGATATAGCACAACAGGTAAGACAACTCAGGCAGAAACCAGGAAGGAAGCCCGAGCTCACAGTGTGGGGGCCGAGGATGGGGGAAGCTGCACATCACAGACCAGAGACCAGAAACCAAAACGTCATCAGACTTGGCCAGAATTCTAATGGCAAGCTATTTCCAACTCGCATTTCTGTTGAAACATGGTCTTTGGCTGAATTAGCCAATGTGTGAGAATTTGAAAAAATGTTACCTCCTGTGGACACTTTAACAATCGAGAAAGACAGAGGAGGGACAGGACACAGAGGACATGGCCAGACGTGGAAGGACCCCAGGCAAGGGGGAAGGGAGATCTCAGCACCACCTGCCCAGACTTCTTCAGTGAGGAGAAATCCAACACCTCAGTATGTCATAAGAGGCACAGACAGTGAGCAAAAGAAACCCCAAGTGCTCTCACTAGGAAAACAGACAGGTGTGCAAGAAGTCATCTCAGTCAGTGCCCTGTCCCGTCTACGGATGATGTTTTCATGCTCGTCACAACATAAATGCCAAATAACACTGTTAACTAAAATCCGACAGAATGACTTAGGGAGGGTGAGAGGATGGGAAGGGTGAAGGAGGGGAAAGAAAGAGGAATTTTCATGTGACGCCAAAAAACGAAAGGTCAGAGATTGGTAATGTACACGTTATTTACAGACCTGGAGGAAAATACCAATGTAATCCCCGTGGGAGGTGAAGCTGGCTGTCCCCAGGAAGGGGAAGTGGCAGGAGAGAGGATTTCACAATGGACTTTGTAGGAACAATTTGACTTTTTAAACTGTGTGCACAAATGCTTAGGGAAAACAGCAAAAGAAGTGTTATATATGGGGGTAAGAATAGAAAAAGACATTGACTCTCTGGCATGTAAGGGTGATAGATCACTTTATATTTTTATGTATACAATAAATGCATTACTTCTTCAACATAATTACTTTGGAAGACAAAGGGATATGAAGGCAAACTAGAGAGTCACCCTGCAGACAGCGCAGCCCTGCCCCCTGCTGCTGCCACATGAACACTACAGGACAGGAGCCCTGCCAGGCCACGATGTCTTTCTGGACTCAAGGGGCCATCTCTTTTGAAAGGCCATTCTGCACTTCTGGGTATTTATTCAAAGAAAACCTAGACAATAATTCATAAAGATCTATGCACCCCTATGTTCATGGCAGCACAATTTACAGTAGGCAAGATATGGAAGCAGCCTGAATGCCCATCAACATATGACTGGATAAAGTTATGCTTCATATATATAATGGAATATTGCTCAGCATTAAAAAAAAAAAAAAAAGGAATCCTACCATTTGTAACATGGATGGACCTAGAGGTTATTATGCTGAGTGAAATAAGTCAGACAGAAAATGATAAATACCATAAGATTTCATTTATATGGGGAAACTAAGGAACAAAAAGATCAAAACCAGACTCACAAATATAGAAGACAATCTGGTGACAGCCAGAGGGGAGGGGGGTTGGGGGGCTGGGAGAATGGGTTTAAGGGTAAATGGGTTTAAATTAGATGATAGATGGTCATGGGTAGAGAGCACAGCATAGGGAATGCAGTTAGCATTAATGTAATAGCTGGATGAAGAGCCAGCTAGAGAAAGAGCAGTCGGGGCTCATTTTATCAATTATTTAAATATCTAACCAATGTACTATATACTTGAAACTAATAAAACTAAAAAGGCCGTTCTACAATTATATTCTGAGTTCTCCCCTTGCTGTGCATTAAACGGTGTGCCCTCAAAATCCATATGCTGAAGGCCTAACCCCAGGACGACAGGATGTGACCTTACTGGAAACAGATCCACTACAGATGTCATTAATTAGCTCAAGATGACACCGGAATAGAGTGGGCCTCTAATTCAACACAACCAGTGTCCCTACAAAAAGGGGGCATTTGGACACAGGCACAGAAGGAGCAGGCCATGTGGACATGGAGGCAGAGACGGGGTGACACATCCACAAGCCAAGGAACACCAAAGATGCCACTGACCCCCAGGAGCTCAAAGAGGTCCCTCCCTCACAGCCTCAGAAAGAACTCCCCACCTCACCTGGTCCCAGACTTCCAGCCTCCAGAGATGGGAGACGATGTGTTTCTGTGCAAGCCACTCAGATCATAGTACTTTGTCATAGCAGCCCCAGCAAACCCACAGTATCTACTGAGATTTTTTGCCTTTTTAACTGAATCCAGTCTTTGAAGTGATGCATTTAAAGCTGTAGGGACATGTTAGCTATGATTCAGCTAAATGCCTGCCAGTTGTCCTCATTCCCATTCTGTCCTGCCTCAGCAAAACTCATTTTACTTAGGCACATGGCTGCTCGAGGTATAGACTTTCTCAAAAGCTGGGTATGGCCTTTGACGGTGTTCTGGCACCTGGGCTGTAAGTAGAAATGGTGTGCCGTTCTGGAAGTGTCTTAGGGAAGGGACTTCTCTTTTCTCCTTTGCTCCTTCCCACTGGCAGACCAGACGTCATGGATGGAGGTGGAGTGACCCCATGAGACACTAAGGTAGTTAGCAAACACGGCCCCTGTTCTCACGGAATTCACCTGCCAGGGGCATAGCCGGGTCCAGCCCTGGGCTCCCCATTTTCAGAAAAGCCTTGACAAGCCACAGTATATCCAGAAATAGAACAGCACTAGGGTCTCTCCCTAGAGATCCTGATATAATGGTGACTCTAGCCTTGTGGGAAGAAGGTACCAGACAGAACTCATCAGAAAACATCAGGGGCAATGTTGTGGCTGAACACAGTCCTGACACATATGCTCAACAGGGTTTTAAGATACAATAAAAGCAGTAACCATTATAAAACATGCAAACATGACTACTTTCATACAGTTATTCTACCTTTTTAGGTATGGTTCACCCCTTTAAAAGTAGACAATAAAGTTAGGTCATTTATAAGTTATGTGCTTGAAAATTTTTTTAAAGTGCATTTATGAAACAAAATCAACCACAAGCCTGTAAAGCGACTGTGACAGTGTGTGGCCCGGGGGTTCTGTGAAGAATGATGCTCTATCAAGTGTCCACTGAGGTTTGTGGGAACAAGCACATTTTACATTCATGTCACTTCCATTCATGTGCTATAGCTTTAATTTAACTTTCAAGTTTATTCATTAGAAATCAGAGTTCTCAGATTTTACAAAGAATATTTTCATTTTCAAAAGGATTTCTAGACTCCTGTCCTACTGTGTTGGATACAGACAGGTTACTTTGTAATTTTGTAATTCGCACTTTTAGAAAATGCTACCTCATGATGTCCCCAAGAATACCACCCCATCCCTGTGTCACCGTAGTGGTGTACATCCCAAAGCTTCCAGAAAAGTAACATTTATGCTTCCATTACTCCTGGGAGCACCATCCAACAACTGACAATCACATGATGGAATAAGGGGTAGGGGGAGGTGAAACCACACAAAAGCTAATGATGGATAAAAAGGACACTTGTGACCCAGGTTCCAAAATAAGTCAACCACCCTGGGAAGAAATCTGCAGCATTTGTGAGAAACTAAACTGTGTCTGAAGCCACAGAGGTGCCTTTGGAGAGGTCAAAGCCAAGTGGTGTCCTGGCTCCCAGGTCCTGTGACCTGGAGCAAGAAAATTACTTAACTTCTGATGCTACTTCCTCACCTTTAAAACAGGGACAGCTACATTGTCCCAGGGCTGTGGCAGGATGAGATGAGGTCCTGCCTGAAAGTATGAGAGTGGCATCCAGCCTGGCAAGTGTCCAGTAATGGAGGCAGTTATTATCTGACCGCAAGAACGTGAGCCAACAGTGCAACAAGACTGGTGACAAATTAATGACACCTTGTATTGGTAGTTTGCAGATCAAGGGAGGGTGTTGCCCATCTTGTGCCCTTCTGATTGCTTTAACATAGTGCACTTCGCCCCCCAGCGTTCTAATGTGTTTGAGAACCACTGCCCAAACTGTAAAGCTAGGCTTGACTTGGCTACTTAGCTGCCATATGAACTAGAGCCACAGATGCATCACTGATACATAACTAGACCCTGGATTGGGGGAGGAGGTACTAGAAAAGTCCTTTGGGGGAGCAACTGGAGAAATTTGAATATGGAGTAAATTACTAGGTATTATTTACCCATGCAAATGGCAGTGTGGTTACACAGAACAATCTTGGTGTAAAAAGCATGCTCAAGAGTTCAGGGGTGAAGTATCACGTTTGCACCTTTCAGATCATCATGAAAAAGCATGCCATAACAAAACAGGCATAAACAACAGAAATTTCTCTCACATTTCTAGAGGCTAAAAGTCCAAGGTGGAGGTGCCGCATGATTCCTGGTGGGTACCCTCCCCTCTGAAGCTTGCAGACAGCTCCTTCTGTGTCTTCACATGCGGAGGGAACAAGCCAGCCTTGAATGTCACTTCTTATAGGGGTACTAATCTCATTGTGGGGACCGCACCCTTGGACTCACCTAATCCCAGGAACCTCCAAAGTGTGCACGTTAAGGGGACACAGTTCAGTCTGCAGTAAAGTTTATGTAGAGAAGAAAAGGTAAAGTGCAAACTACAGCAAGCTGTTGACTCCCCTAAAGGGCAGGAGGGTCCACAGGCTTCATTATTATTTCCAGCTTTTTAATATACAAAAACTTTCCAGACATGAAGTGGGGGCCTTCTGCAGCTATTGGAGACATAAAGCCTGGAAAAGCTGAGCCACCTCTGCTGCTCAGATGTGGGAGGTGAGTCCAAACCTCACAGAAGCTCTGGACTCAGAGCTGCCAGGCACCAGGCATGTTGCTCTAGGTAAGCTTAGCTGCTCCATGTCACTGTTTCGTGAGGCCTGGGGACCATGCCAGGGGTGCTGTGCAGTGGCCTCTGTGGCAGGGGCGGGGCCAATAGCCAACTCTCCAAATTTCAGTTTAGACAGACACTCGTGTGCCTGACAAGGAATCCACAAGGACAGATGTCTCTCCAGTGATTACCTCAGAGACTCTTGGAAGAGGGCTGCAAAGAGTGTGGGTTTGTGCCAGCTTTTCCACAGGCAAAACTGCACAAGTTCAAAATTCCCACTATGCTCCTGTTTCAGTCCTCTTATAACGGATCTGCCCCCTTACAGAACTGCCTGTGTGACCCAGCCACCCACAGGCCAAGCACGTCTGAGCCAGTCACTGCCCCTTCCGTTGGATCCTGAAGTGTCCCCGCAACTCCAGACCTGGACCTGCTCGAGTCCCCTCCCTCGCATGTTTTATCAGAGAAGCTCTGCCACTGCTTTCTCCGCATTGATCCTACTTTAAAAGCAAAGGACATGGCTTAAGAGATCAAGACAAGAAAGTAGAAACAGGTGGTTTGTTTTTAACTGCCCACTGGTCACCTAGAAAGGGCTATCTAGACAAGACGGGTGGTTATGTCACAGCCACACCAAGGACAGAGCCAGCCTCTGCCACACTGGTCCCACAAGCAGAAACACTCTTCTCATGCTTTGTGATCAGAGAAGCGATAAGTGCACTATGCGAGGTTTCCCCACCCCCATCTGTCTAAAGACACTCTTTTGTACCAATATGTATTTATTCACACGTTTGATAAAAATGTCACAGTTAAAAGTGAAATTGTTATGATATCAGTAACTACACAGACAGACCCCAAGAGCACAGTCAATTCCCCAAAATCAGAACATGAGCAGCAACAAGGCTCGGTGGCACTTGTGCACTCACATGCCCTCTTGCCACGACCAACGGTCACAGGCCCTCAGCTCAGATGTAATCCAGGACCTCCCCACTGGCCTGTCAGGTCCTCAGAAGAGAAATGACCACAGGAAGAAGCTGGGGCTGCTGGACGCACCTGTGCCCTGCCAACAACTCAGAGAAGATAGGACAAGAAACACTGGTCATTTCCTTGGCACAAAACTTCACAGGCAATAAAAAGGTCAAGTGGCTTGCATTAGTCTCAGGGTTAAATCCAAGTATGAAAAAAAAAAGGAAAAGGGATAATCTGGTCATTCTAGGAAAAAAAGGGAGGCAAGAGGATTTAAAACTTGATCTCGGTCTCTTATCAGATGGCAGCAGGACCAAAAGCCAAATCAGCAAGGCCAAAGCGATACCATCGGATTGTGACTTTGTCCAAATAACATAGTTTGCTTTTATTGTATATCTAAGAGAAGGAACTTCCAGTAGAACAACAGGGCCACGTGAACCACATCCCATTAGACCAGTGTTGGGGAGCAAAATGCACCTCCTCTGCCTTTAGCCATTCCAGGACGGGTCCTCAGCATCCAGTCAAACCTGAAGTGTAGAGAATGCCTGAATGAAAGTGGAATTTTCTGAACAGTGGACTGTGCAGAAATTCTACTTAACTCCCCAATGCCTATTTTTTGATATGAAGATTAAAAAATAAAAAAAAACTGGTGCGATGTTTTAAGCATCTCCACTGACTCTATCAAAACATTGATGACACAGAACACTACTCTAAAAGAATTCGCTTCCCAGGGTTCTTGGTAAACAGCCGAGGATGTAGATGTCCAGCCTGACACAGGACCGGCCCACCCACAGGACTGGCCGTCGATAGTTGAAGGGGTGATATTTGGGAGGCGAAGAGAGAAATTTCTTGGTGCAGACTTTATGTTCCTAAAGGCAGGAACAAGGTGAGGACAAGGCACTTACATGGCCACACAGCAGTACACATCCATGCAACACACTAGGACTGTGCCAAGAGCACTCCCAATGACCCCTCACCAAACCATCAATCGGTTAATTGCCCTTCCCAGTCCAGTCTGGAGGTGGAGTAGTTCTGTGTTAAGACCCGATGGTGGGAACTGGAATGTGGGCAGAGGAACTACTCAGGGAAGCAAAACAAGTCATCTCCTTCTGGCATGAGGTCAGCTTTGTTCCAGATTAGCTCAGTGAAATACTGATTTGCAAAATGCCTGGCCTGTGAATGAGATAACACCCCACAGAAGCCTTCTCCTTCTGTTTTGATAAAGAGCAACAAAGGCTCTGAATGAAACAAGACAGCAGTTACTGAATTATCTTGCACTGGTGGTTACAGCAGATACCTTCTAATACGTATCCCTGTTCTGTGGCAGAGGGTGAGGGACCGGGACAGGGCTAGGAGCAGCCTGTCCCTTCTCACAGCAAAGCCTTCACGCGTACTCAATCCGGGGAGGGCTGCGGCTGCCCTCGCCCTTCCGCTCAGGAGACGGGCTGGTGGCCTTGGCTTCACTGCCCATCTCCAGCGGCTTAGATGAGATGTAGTCCTTGACTTTGATCTCCATATTTTTGGCTTTCAGAGTGGCCATGTGCAGCTTTTCCAGGAAATCTGGCATGCCTGTGGGAGAGGGAAATGTGAGCAGGATGGCAGACAAACCAGCACTGGGCTCAAAATCAGAAGCCCCTCTTTCCTTCATGGGAGAGCCTACCCCTCCTCACAGAAATACAGCCTCAGTGGCAGCTGTCTCTCAGTGTCTAGAGAGTGAAAACAACCTGCGACCTCTGAAAGTCTTTAAAAAGGGCTCCCGCTCAGGCTACACAAGTTACCCATGCTCTTTCAGGTGATGAAAACATCACTGATCAGTGGCACAGTCTACATATATGTCAATCTTATTTAGACAAATGTCACACAGAAACACCTCATCTCCTCTCCATTCTCCTCCTGAATTATAAGAAGCTGCCAGAAGAAAATCACCTCAGAGTGCTTGCTGAGACAAGGGGCTGGAAGGGAAAAGTGCATACAGTGTGACATGCGGCCTTTCCTAGGACAGACATTGCCCCTTTCTCCAGGTGACTGCCCTACTCCCAGATTTATGCCTACTATGGCAGATTAATGGCCGCCAACACTATCTAAGGAGAAAATTTAAGTACATCAACATCCACCATCCATATTTAAGGCATTAAGTAGATGTCCTTCTTCAATCTCCTCTCAGTGCACAAGTTCCTTTCTGGGATCCATACTTCCCATCGCTCCAAGCCCTCCTGGGAGTTTCCACACCTTCACAGTGTTCAAGCACAAGCCAGAAGAGATATTTAACATCCCAGAGGGCTCAGGTGGGACAAGTACTAACCTTCTCGCTGCCATTAAGAAGCTCAAGAAAAACAAAATGCCCCTCAACCCAGGCTCCCAGGCCTGTGCACACCCACTTACCACTGGAAACCATCCAACTAACGCAGTAGCGAGGGAACACGGTCTGGGGATTGTCACTGTATGTCAACAAGTAGTCAAAGCCATTCTGGAAAAGAAGAACAGGGAAGTGAGGGCACTTGGCCCATGCACCACAGTCTCGGCGTCCAGCCCACAAGCTGAGGATGACCCGAGTCCCGGGCATGAGAGCTGACACCTGCAGGAAGCTCACTGTGAGGCTGGTCCTTGGCTGGTCTGGAAGCCTGGCTCTGAGTGTTCCCCACAGATTGCCAAGGCAGATCCTCAGGCCTTGCCTTCCTCTGGGGCTCTGCAGTGTGGGCACGTGCTGGGCAGAGAGTGCCTACGTGACCAACCCCGGAAAAATCTCAGGGGTGAGGCAATGACGGGCTTCTCTGGGCACTTCTGTCACCGAGAGAAGAATGTGCTTTCGGCAACGCTCGCAGCAGGGAGAGCACAGGAGGCCTACATGTAGGCCCCTCCAGACTCCACCTGTCTTCCCCTCGTGACCTGCTGTCCTTGCTACACCACTGCACTAGAGCTTAGCCATGAGGACAACTACGTGCTGAGTCTGCCTATGAGCCCTTCTTGTGAATCTCCAAATGTAGGGGTGGTCCTGGGGACCCCAACACATACCCCTGATGTTTAAAGACCTTAATCTGTACCAAAATGGTATTAACTCTGCTGCTATGAGCAGCAAACATTTTACACAGCAGTTAACTCTGTGGCAGGAACCGTTTCCGACAACAACCCCAGCAGGCAAGCTCTGTTAACCTTCTCACAGATCAGGAAACTCAGCAGGGGTTAGGTAATGTCCCCAAGGTTGCCCCCTGTACTCCCCAAGAGCCAAGACAAGCCCAGGACTCTGGATGCAGGGCCCACACACCCACTCTTTCTGGCTCAGCTCTCTTGCTGCTGACACAGTGGAATACAGGGATAAGGAGAGGCACAGGTGTCCTGGTCCTAGGAGACATCTGAGCCACCTATGGTCCAACCAAAGGGGCGAGTGAACCACGTGTGTGTCTACACTTCTAGAGGCAGACTGGCCGCAATGCCAGGTGGCAAATCTAGACTTTAAACTCTTGTGCCTTTACAGTGAAATCTACCTTCTTTTTCCTTGAGTGAACTGTTGAATTATGTCTGAATGTTGCTATTTGTCTGGCACGAGTCCTTGCCCTCGGGTGGTTCCAACTGGGATAAATGAGTACCATAAACAAGCAATAGACAGAATACTATGGAAGGAAAGAGGAAGGAGAGGTAAGGCCAGGACACAGGAAAGGCACCCACCACCAAGGCTGGAGATAGGCTAAATGGGTTAAATACATATAAAAAAAAACTATTCTTCTCAAAAAAACACCTAGATTGGGAAGTCAAAAGAACTAGTGGTTCTCATCCAATACTGCTTATGTTAAAAAAAAAGGAAGCCAAAACCAAAACAATGAATATCTCTGTGAAAAAGGAAGGAATTGGTTAGAAAAAATAGGAGTATGAGCTAAATTACTCTGAATATGTCTTATGTGATGGTGGATACACAAACTTCTTGTCATCACATTAATGATCTTGTTGATATTACTGCTCTGAGGCTGGGGGGGTGTGTTCTAGGTAAAAGCAAATGAGTAATTATGTTGACAGCGATGAGTTGAGAACTGAATTTTTCATCACAAAGAGGACAGATTTAAGATATAAAATTTACGTAAAAACTCTGTCCTGAAAACAACTGTCCTGAATTTGAATCAACATATCCTAAGTATTAGTGTGCACCTAGAATTTATTTATTCTGAAAAGGCCTAAGAACAATGAGCAGGCCAGTGGCTCTGAGCGATCCCAGGGACATATGGTGTTACTTAAATAACGTTTCCTTAAGGGTACCTAGGGCTCCCTGAACAAATAAATGCTAATGTCCCAGGTTTAGAGTTTAAACTACACAAGGTGGAGCTGGGACATCCCATAACACCAGAAAACAAGAGCACTCCTGAGGTCAAGTCCAAGGACTCAGGCCGGCGAGATAGGCTCCCAAAGGCCAAACATGGGGCAATCTGAGCATCCATACGGATAACTGTAATTAACAATGGTCCAAAGCTAACCACATATGGGTAAATCTGTGAGTTTTTAATGGAATTAGAAAATAAAGAAAGAACTTTACCTCTGGAGAACCCCCAGCTGAAAGAACCAATTCATTATATTGAAAACTATAATATAAAGGAAACAAATTAAGCATTTCTCTTATTTCCCTTTCCTGTGTAAACTATAGGATACCAAATAGCTGATGAAACCAAATAGCTAAAGTATTTCCACTAATAAATGAAAATAAAGTATGAATGAAGAAATTAAAAAATCAGCATTTTGTAACCCTAATGAAACAATGAATCAGAGCAATGATCCTCAATCATTTCTAAATTCACAACGAAAGGGACAATCAGACACCAGTTGCCTTCTAATAAAGTGGTCTTGGCCCTAAACAAATGACCTGAATCTGTTCAAGCCTCTTTATCTACCTACCAATAAATATCCAGGAAATACGGAACAGAGGGGCATGTGAAATGACACTACAGGGACAGTCACCAAGACAAAGAAAGAACCTTGCTCCTCAACAAATACAATCACCAGAGAAAAACAGAGGGACTGATTTCAAGACTCAAGATAGAGAGTGAACAAATTGCAGTGTCTGGGTCTCATTTGGATCCTGACTCAAATAAACCAATTACAAAAAAAAATTAAGACAACCAGGAAAATCTAAACACTGACTAGATATTTGATAGTAAGAGTCATTATGATACTGTTATGTTTTCAAAAACCTCTTTTTTGAGACAACCACTGAACTACCTACAGAAGAATTCTTCCATGGGTTCCTCTGTAGCAAAACTAGGATTTGGGGAAGGGAACAGGAACAGGTACAGAGTTTGGCCATGAGTTGATCACTGTTGCAGCTAGGATGAATACACCTGGTTCTCACTAATTCTTTATCTTTGGCATACATTTCAAATTTTCCATAATAAAAAGTAAGACAATACAAAACACCACACCTTGGCTCAATGATCTACTTCTCATCAGCCAAGTCCAAACTCAGCTGCCTGTCTCAGTGTCCTCAGTGCGGGTCAATGTCACTGGTCACTCCTTCCCAAGCAGAGTCTCAGAGAGCTGGGACTCACTCTTTGTCTTTGCTGGGTCATGTCTTCCCCCTCCAGGGCCCTTCTGTTTTTCTCCATCTGCAGTTTGCCTGCCTTTTCACAAGCCCTACCCTTTTCCTAAGAGCTTGCCACAAATATACTGAAAGAATAATAGAGATAATTCCCAGTATTCCCCCACCCCAAGCTAGAGAAGTTACTTAGCAGGTGCCTACCAGTTGCACCACATACTGCTAGGAGCTAAACTACGCCTTCCTGCCTCATGCTCATGGTTTCTGAAGGCAGGAACTCAGTGCTGGAACCCAAGTCACTTTTTTTCGAAAAGGAAATACATGGGGGGACAGTTTAAAATTTGAAAAGCGTCACAGAGGAGGAGACTGAAGTGTACGTCTGCCTCCCACACTGTCCCCAGCCTGACCCAGGCTCCCCTTCCCAAAGGTAATTAGCCATGACAGTAGCCTTACTTCTTTCCTGTCCTCTAAAGCAAGGACTTACAAACATTTTTAACTATAACACACTGTAAATAATCCTTTTTACATTGCAACTGTTTTCTCTCTCATAGACACACATTGATTCCTACATACTTATGTAATCAAATAAAAATCTCAGAAAATACACTTATATTCTGATAGTTTCTCTCTCTGTTTTCCTTTTTTTAAAGCTGGTCATAATGCACCAAATTAATTTTGTCTTCCATTAATGGGTAGCAATCCATAGTTTGAAAAATACTGCTCTAAAAATGGTACAGAAATGCACAGATTTCTCAGTAAAAGTGAGCCAAACACCACACTGAGGTGAACCACCACTTTTCTGTCATATTTAATGTCCCACTTGGGCAGTATAAATATAATAACTAGATAAAAAAGCAGAACACCTGAAGAACACAGTTCATATAGCTCAAACATAACAAGGGAGAAAAAAATACCATTATAAAGTGAAATAGAACTAAAAACAGCAAGCACTGGAATCAATATGTACACTGTTAACAGAGATCTGGCCAAAAAAGCAAAAACAAACACCTAAGTTGAAGAAAATACTTTCAAAGAAAGGTCGCAGAATTTTAAAGAAGGCAGAGAATTCTGGTCTAAGGCTTTCATCTTACAGACGAGGAAACAGAAGTCCAGAAAAGCTGTGTTACTGCAGTGACATTCTGATGGAAAAAGGACTCGCTCTAAACCCTAAAGAATGCTGCCACACCAAGCCATCACCTTCTTTGACTGTCCCTTACCTACATGGGACTTCTTCCTGGGGGTACACTAGCCCACAGTAGAGGCCCCAGAAGTGTGGCTCCCAGACCCCCAGCCTTTGTCTCACTGGGGTCTCCTAAAAACGCAAGCGCTAAGCCTACAGCCTAGCATGGTGCTTCTAGAAGCTCCAGTCGGTCCTGAGACCCACTGCCCTGAAGCAACCCACAGGCTCCCCAGGGCAGAGAAAAGGAAGGCGTCCCTGGGAATCCATGTCACCTCTTCAATGATGTGAAACTTACCTCATCGAATGACTTGTGGGGACGGATAACCATTTGGGACTCATAGGACCGGACCCGCACAAACTCCGGGGACTCTGGCACACTGGGGTGCTCCACAGCTCTGGTGAGGGGAAGAGGCAAGGCAGCTGCATGACGTCTGCACATAGCTACACAGGCGCCAAGACTAACAGGAAAAGATAACTAGCTGGCCCTAATATTTAAAATGCAACACAGGAGTCATTGAGACAAATGAACACAAGCTAAGTTCTAAAACCAAGGATTTCTCCTTGGTAATACCCAGCTCACTAGGCTGTGTAAAAAGACAGAGCACTTCTTTTTAAAATTATCAACACTAAGAAACTGAAGAAATGGCTTTAAAAAAAGCATGTATCCCTTCCATCTCACATTCTGGCTGGGATGGGTGGGGCCTGGGCTTCACCATAAGGGCCCGAGAACACGCAACCCCGCACACAGACAGCGTGCATGAAGGACCCCGCTGATGAGATGAGCAGGAGCCACAGTTAACAGCACATACCGAGACACTAACACCATCACGTTGTTTTCCTGATCCACGCTGTACCGCCGGACATACACATAATCCCGTGAGTACATCGGATACTGAGGAAAAGGAAGGCCAATGTTATTACTCAGTTTCATGTGGATGTGACAGAAGGAAAAGCAGGAGTAAAAACACTCACAGGAAAATGGGTTACCCAGTGAAGGACCTCGGAACCACTGACCACATCCCTCTCGATCACTTCCAGCTTGATAACCAGGGCATCCCACTTTTTTCTATACTCCGTATCCAGCTGTGGAAACAGAAAAGACCATGAAGACCTAAGAGATTCAAAATAAAGCTGTTGAAGCTTCTCCAGGAGCTTGGCCTCTGACCTAACCAAGCACCTTGTTCTAAAGCAGTGATCAAATCTAAAGGACAGTGCCAAAGAGTATTTAGGAAAGACATGGCTGTGTTTACCACGGATGAGGCTCTTAAAACCCCTTCTTATAGGCCAACACCTTTACTCTGAAAGTGAACCTTAACACCAGAAAAGGACATAAAATTTTTTTTTTAATAAAAATTAAAAAATCATAATTTTTAAATAAAAAGATAAACCAGAGAACAGTGTAAGGAAAAATACTGTAATGGTTATGTCTGGGGAAGATACAATGGAAAGTGATATAAATCTGTAAGGATGAAACAAGTCTAAAAAATTTTAACCAGACAAAAAGTCCAAAAGTATGAGCTAGCTGATGCCTCACACAAAGAAATGCAAGCAGCATATTTAAATTCCTAACATCACCAGTGACTAAAGAATTTCAAAATAAGACACATATCACACACATCCAAATCAGCAAAAATTCCATGTAAACTTTTAGACAAAATTCAAAAAGTGCTTAGAGAAAAATGTGCACGAGCATATTATAGTGGGTGTTATAATCATCAGTTACTGAAAATCCAGCAAAAAGAATGAAAAGTCCAGGAAGAAAACAATCTTTCCTAGAACTAGAATTCCAGTTGCCCTGCCTCCCCAGAGACTCTTGTTGCCCCAAGGAGAAAGTGGTCTTTGAACAGACTCTTCATCCTAGTTCGAAACACCCTCACCGTGGAAATGCTCCAGGCTACTAAATCCAAACTACCTGCAGAGGGGAAAATGCTATGAAGGACACTGCTGGATCCACATATAAAACAAGATACAAACAGAAGGTTATCCAAGTGTTGGATTGACATTAAGTTTACTCACTTTAATAAAGGTATCATAGTTAGTTAAGAGAGTATGTCTAGTTTTAGGAAACACATACTGAAGAATTTTGGAATAAAGGGCCAGATATTTAACTTATCCTCCAATTGTTTAGGGGGGAAAAACCATAAAGCCTTATAAAACATATGAAAGCATCCAAATCCATATCTCTAGCTAATCTTTAAACAGCCTTGTGAGATAAAGGGCAGAATTGGTCTTGTCTCCACTGGACAAAGAAATTAAAAATCAAATGTTTACCCAAACATATTCAATGCGAAATGAGGGGTATGGAGATGGATGGCTGTACTAAAGCACTGCCTGAGTCCCAGAAATTATGCATGTGGGAAGTGGAAAGTGGATTTCTAGGCTAAGAGGCTCCAAATCTGAGAAGAAAAATTTTCTCACCTGAACATTGAAGAACTGCCGGGGTGTCACGTCTGTGTAGGTTCCAAAGACTAGAATGATAAGAAAGAATGAGAGATGTCTCCTACACTGTCCTCACTCGTCTTATTCCTATCACGTAACTGCATTTTGATTATAGTACCGACAGATCATAAGGACAGATTTGGGAGCTAGAAGTCACACTGGGGCAGCAGAGTCAGACAAAGACGACCTATAGCAAAGTATAGCAAAGACACCCGAGACTCTTGACATCTGGCAGAGGAAAACCAACAGTAAACAATGGCAGCTTCCTGAGAAACCACCAAAGAAACCATTTAGAAAAAATGAGGAAGACAAGTCTGGAGCACAAGGCATGCTTAGCAGCAGCCAGGCTGGACTCACCTCTATACTGGTATAGGTGGCTGCCTAAGATGGGGCGCCGCCACAGCTTAAAGTATTTCTTATCCATCACCATTTCCCATGGCTGCTCTTTGCTCCCTGAATCTTCACTCCCTTCTGTCTGAGATTTTAGTCCTGGAGGGTGGCGTTCAACTCCAGAGCTCTGAAACACAGCTGACATTTCTTCCAACCGTTTCATCTCATCAATGGACCTGGAAGGGAGGAAAACAACAGGCCTGGTGCAGCTGGCTGGAGGCAGCGCTGGGAAATGAAATGTCCACACAAAAACTCATACAAGAACAGCATAAAGTGGAGTGAATGAAAACGTGAGTTCCACGTGTGGGTCCCACTCCAACATTCATTAACTAGACTATGAAATTATGTAACCATTCCCTATTTCTTAACCCATAAAATGGGGATAATAGGACCTACCTCAAAGGTTGACTGAAAATTAAACTTATACGTGACGTGCTTAATACCTGGCACACAACTGGCCCTTGGATGTTAACTATGAAGGTTTATGACTGTGAAAGGTCATCTGAAAACTTCTGCCCTTTTTTATTGAGTTGTTTTCCTATTACATTAGAAAGTATTTCTATTTTCCCTCTATTTTAAAGAGATATAATTTATATACTGTAAGAATTATCCTTTTACAGCAGAGAATTCAGTGCTTTTTAGTATAGTTACAAGGTTGCACAGATGTCACCACTAATTCCAGAACATGTTCGTCATCCCCAAAAGAAACCTGTGCCCATCAATAATCCCCCCATTCCCATCTCCCCACAGCTGCTGGCAACTATTAATGCAGTCTCTACAACTGGCCTATTCAGGGTATTTCATAAAAATGGAATTATACAATATAAAATCTCGTGTCTGAATTTTTTCATTTATTTCCAAGGTTCATTCACATTGTACTTTATTCCTTTCTGATGGCTGAATAATATTCCGTTGTGCGGTACATAATCATTTTTATATGTTGCTGGATTCAGTTTGTTAGTCCGGACAGCATAAAGGCTTAAAACATTTTGTGTATCCACTCACTGGGTGATGGGCATTTAGGCTACTGCCACTTTTTGGCTGTTATGAACAATGCTGCTGTGCACATTTGCATACCCGTTTTTGTGTGGATGTAGGTTTCCCATTTTGGGTAGACTCCTATGAGTGGATTTGCTGGGTCATGATCACTCTATGTTTAACTTTTTGAGGATGTGCCAAATTATTTTCCAAAGCAGCTGCCCCATTTTATAGTCACAACGTATGAGGGTTCCAACTGCTTCACATCCTTGTCAACGCTTGTTATTGTCCATCTTTTAGATTATAGCACTCCTAGTGGGTGTGAAGTGGTATCTCATGTGGTCTTCAATTTGTATTTCCCTAAAGACTAATAAAGTTGAACTATGTTCCTGTGCTTATTGGCCATTTGTATATCTTTGGAGAAATGTCCACTGTCTAGCTGCCCCCCAGTCCCTGGCAGCCACTAATCTACTGTCGCTAGGCACCTTTCACCTCTTTGTCTTGCCTGGTTTCCCTGGCAAGAACATGTGGTACAACGCTGAACAGAAGCAGTGACAGCGGATTGTTCCTGATCCGGGGGACTCTCAGCCTCTCATCAGCACAGTGCTGTGAGCTGTGTTTTTCAGATGCCCTTTATTGGGTTGAGGACGTTTCCTTCCATTCCTAGTTTGTTGAGTTTTTTTTTTTTAAACATGGAAGGAGGCTGGATTTTGTCAAATGCCTTCTCTGCATCTATTGTGATGGTCATGTGGTTTTTTTTTTATTCTTTTAATGTGGTATATTAAATTGATTTTTATGTGATAAACTAAACTTGCTTTTCTGGGATAAATCCCCCTTGTTCATGGTATATAATCATTTTTATATGTTGCTGGATTCAGTTTATTAGTCCGGACTGCATAAAGGCTTAAAACACTCAAAATAATACCATATCATATTATGCGTCATTATATATCATTTAGAGATGCATATATATGTGTAAAAACACAGATGGGAATAAAATACAACAAATTGGGATAATTTGGGGGAGAGAGATTTCAATTGGAAAGGTACTGAGAAGGCTTTATTTATAACATTTTATTCTTAAAAATAACTATTTGTAATGCTCATGTTATTCTTTAAACCTTTTTATATATCTGAAACATTTTGTAATTATTGTCTCTAAACAGGGCTTTTACTTTACCCTTAACCTTTAACTAACAGGAAGGAAAGACTGTTGGCATCTATGTCATATACAACTTTTTCATGATTCAAGACCGAGGAAGACACCAACCATTGATACACTGTGTCTGTAATGCCTTCTCATGTCTCTTTAACCTTCAAAAAAATATAAGGTTCCAGGTTAACTTCTAGGCAGAGTTAACTATATACATTTACTTTTATTCCTCTATAGAAATGTATCATGTTATAATTAATCTATCTTTATATCTGCCTCCCTTAATAAATTGTAATTCCCTAATGCCCCAAAATCAGTCTTTTTCATATTTTACTCCAAGCTCCCAGCAAGTTCCTGGTAATCACCAGCCACTCAACAAATGTTTACTGATTAAATTAAATAAAAATATGGAAGTAGGCTTCAATAGTTCAAATTCTTATTAAAAGATTACATTATTACATTACTTTAAAAACAAAAAATTCAAAGTATACTGGCAACCCAAGATTAAAAGTTTAGAGCAATACAAAGTGATGGTGAGTGGAGAGATCATGTTTCAGTCCTGGCTCCACAAACTAGCTGTGTGATCTCATGCAAGTCATTTTACCTGAAAGCCCTCCCTGTTCTTACTTGTAGAGTGAGGACATTATTTCTTAAAGGTTTCTGTTAGTTCTAAAATTCTACTGTCTGAATTTTAATCTTTGGACTTAGATGAAAATGTTTCCATAGGGAGACACCTGTTGTTCTTACTGCCTGAAATCTTTTCCCTTCTGGGGAGAATACCAAAACAGATGGGATGCACCCCCTTTGCAGCCAGAGCACAACTGCTTTTATTTAAGCAAGGTTAATCAGAGCCTTCCAGTTGAGACTTTAAATGCTGAGGAAGCAACGGAAGGCACAGGGCCTTCTGTAGACTACTCAGTGATCCTGACGGAGCTGAGAGTGGACCGTGAAAACGATTCAGAGGGAACAAACCAGCAACAACATGGCCCTCCGTTTACCACCCCTGGGTTGGTCTCGGCTGCTCTCTTGGCCATCCTGTACTCTGGCCTTCCAGTCCTTGCTCTAAGTGACTTAACACCTTTCTGATTAATTCCTTTTTGGCTTAAGTTAACCAACATCAGTTTATTTGCAACCAGAACTCTGGCCAGTACAAGTTATACTGATGTTCTGATGAGAAAGCTTTACCATTAAAAAACAGTATTAATTTGAATTAAAAGTTGCAAAATAGGATTGACTGCTACCACTGCCAACACACATAGAAACAGGGAAGGGACTTTAGGCAATGAGATCTTCCAGAGAAAGCAAAAAAAAAACCCACAGCCGTATTTGCTGGCATCCCACAGCACCCATTATGGCACCTTTCAGGACTAGTAAAACATCCTTTAATTAAAAATAGGCATCATTTCAAATATCATTCTTATGATGTAATGAAGAAAGGCAGAAATATGTGAAAACACATCAGAGGCTCATTAAATTACACAGGAATAAGGTTTTAAGAAAATTAAAGTATACAACTATAAGCAATATTTTTAATGGCCTAAGACTCCTGGTGGTACAGAGCCTCTGATCCCATTGTTTAAATTGCCTCTCATGCATAATTAAAGGACACTTGGTGGCCTTGGTTAAAATTGAGACTAACTTCCTCAAGGCGCTAGAAATGTCTTGTGAAGAAACGACATGAATGCTGGAGCAAGATCACATCATGAAAACATAAATGACTGTTGTCCCCAGGTTCAAAAATCTCAGAAGGGCCTCAACTGCAAAATGCTGGCATGACAGACATAATGAGCATGCAGGTGCACAAAGCTAGTCATTCTGCAGCGGTGAAGGAATGGGAAACCTCTCACGACGTCGCTCACAAGATTTGTGCCAAATACTGTTTGGGCTGGATGGGTGTCCAAACCTTCTTATCCAAGAGACTTAAACAACCAGTAGAGGAGAAAAGAAGGACAGAAGAGATTATTCTCCAAATAGTAACAGAACCAGCAGATTGCTAAGAGGATCAGGGAACGACAGCCAATGCCCCTCTTCCTCCAAAATGAGACTCATTTCAACATTTGAGAAAGGCGGGACTGAGCTATGGAAACTGAAGACATAAACCATGAAGACAGAATAAATATAACCACGTTTGGCTCATCTACGGGGTGCTGCCTCAGTGCAGAGCCTGGAATAAGACTCCAAAACGATTCAAAGAAAGCCATCCCCATAATTAGCAATTTCAGCAAGACAACTGACCCATTTCACAGAATACCCTCCTCAAATTCCAAACTACTGTCAAAGTTAGAGGCTTTCAAAGACAACTGTTACAGGACACACCTAGAAATAAAAGACATCAACTAGCTCGCTACAATTCCAGGCCAGCTGGTTAATGAAAAATAGTGAAGACAATCTCAGCCCATTAATGAAAAATAGTGAAGATGATCTCAAAAAATTCAAGTCAGCTGTCATATAGTTCTGAGGATCTAAGAAGGGTATATCAGTAAAATACCCACAAGTGACAGTGGTTAAAAAAAAAAAGTTCTTTTAAGCCAAAAGGGCTTTTTATTGACTAGGCTATCAAGTTAACAGCATACTAAAAGGTTAAAAGTATTCTGGATGCCTTGGGAGATAGAAATGGGAGAAGAGCCAATGAGACTTGCTTGGCACTTATTTACTCAAATTTCTAGAGCAATGAACTACAACTTTTAAAAAACAGGGAGGCTAATAATGGAATATTTTCTCCTCGCCTTTCATATTTCTTAACTTCCTTCCTCTTTCTCTTCCTGTAATTTTTCCTATGTTCCAAAGCAATCAAATATCACTACTGCATCTTTACCTAAGATTTGCCCCATGCTCACAGGATGCCAGCTGCAAGTTTATCCTTTTTAACTGAAACTAATTGGGTAAGAATACCTGACCAAGCATTAAAAGACCTAATTTCTACTCTTGGCTCCCTTCTTTTCTCAAATGTTCTTCCTGTTGCTAGATTAATGAGATCCTATTTAATAAGATGTTCTGAAGCACAAGAATAAAAAGCAAGGTTCTTTTTCATTCTGAATAAACATAATATTTTCTGAATAGACAAATACTTCATTATGAATAACATAAGAAAAAACACACACCATTTTTAAAGCACACATGCAAAGAGACATCCTTTACACACCCCATCACTGCTTAGCAGAGAAAGCAATAGCAAAATTAGCTTGTACCAGGACAAGCTGGTACAGCAACAGAATAGAAGAGCCAAAGGCTGTGATTTAGGGTCCATGGAACAATTATGCTCTTCTTCCATTAACGATGAAAGAAATGCACTTGTCCCCAGGCACACTGAACTATGCTCCATTATGGAAGCTACCCAAAACCATCTCACCAGAACAAACAAAATCCAAGACTCTAAGCTAGCTATGACAACTTCAGCAGTGCCTCCGTTAAAGCTAACAGAATAAACACTTAAGCAAAAAAGTTCATCTGGACCAAGAATATTTTATTCAATAAAATATAAACATGATGAACTATCAGAATGAACACCTATGGAACCAAGAACCAAGTTAGTTGAATAGCATATTATTTGCCTCCCTATTGAGATATTTTAAAATCCTCAATATGGACTTGATCAAATTTTAAGTCTATGACTGAATTCAAACTTAAACAGGACAGTGAAATGTTAAATGACAGCCTTTACTACAAGCCTGGAAAGGGTAAAAAAAGCCACCTTAAGTGTTCTGATGGCCTTTATATAAGCTTCTGAAAGTCCCAGCAGGTTAACTCAGAGTGCTATCTCTTTAGGTGTTGGATTAGAACCAAAAGTGTTTCAAATGCCTCCCGGTTGTGAGAGACAGGTAAAGGGAGGGAAGCGAAAGAATCCTAGGCCTGGTCAACAGGTATGACCTCACTGCCTCAGTGGATGGTGGCTACAGTTGACTCAGATGTTTACCACTTTCACTTCCTAACTTGTTTTCCCCTCTAGCTCCTATAAATGGGAGACCTACTAAACAGAGGCTCCAGGACACATGTCCATAAAAATGCATAAAGTTGGCCAAAGAGTCATCTGCCACAACACCATTCAGCTCCCACCACCACTTGGGGCCTAGCAGTCCTTATCTGATCTTGCTCCTCTTCCCCAAACAGGTCCAACTGGGAATTCCTCTCAGACCTCACCACTGTGGAACGTGGATATTTCACCATCAAAAATAATGAAAATTCAAACAGTTAATTGATGAATTTTTCAATTTAAAAGTTTCCTTCCCCTGAATATTTTTATTTCTGAGACTGTTTCATTAGAACAAATGGACAAGTAACAAAGAATATCAGAAACTAGGCTGTGCTAGCTTAACTTTTTTGTGAATAAGATTGTCTATGGTTATGATTTCAAATTGCATTTGTAAAACAGTCATCTGTCCTGTTAGGAAAAGTATTACTAGTTCTTCAGATAAGCTTGCATTTACCCACAACTCAGGGTTGCACAAATAGCTGCCTGGCATCTGGGTGCTTGCTACACTTCCAGTCACAGTAAAGTTAACTTTACTGAAGTGTTTCCATTTTTAACCGAACCAAAACTGTGAAACAACAGGAAAAATATCTGGAATACACAGACTTGTGTGGGATTTATCCCCAGGGAGAGGACAGTCTTAGGTTTCTAAAAATCATCAGAGTTGGGGGAGGGGAGGAAGAGAGAGATTGCAGTTTAAGAACATCTATTAAAAAGAAAATACAGAGAAAATTCAAGAACTGAAGCAAAACTCCCCTCGTGAGATTTCTTGAAAACCATTAACGGCTCAAATTTCGAACCACAAATAAATTCAAGCAATGGTATTGCACTTTTCATGCACAAATCTTGATGACGACAGCAAGATTTCAGAGAGTAATGCAACCGTACTCTCGAAGTCCCACAGTGGCAAAACACTGACCTGATTCTTACAGGTTAAAGTGTCTCGGCTATCGGTTTGTCAGGAGGGCAAAATCTCTGCCAGCCTCCTCATTCTGCCACCAGAGTCTCAAGGCCGAGAGAGCGCTCCCCTCCTGGCATTTCCGACCAAGTCCCACCTGGAAACTGCACTATCCCCTTAGGTGAAGCTCAAGCACGTCTTGAACGTGCACCTGTCTGGATGTGTTCACGATGAGGCCTCGCCTTCAGCAGCTTTTACTTTTTACAATGTTTCTATTCGAGGCCTCGCCCTGCACTAACCTGCACGGCCAGCTGTTTCAAACACACAGAAGCAACAAAAACCAAAATAGCGTGTGTTTCTGAAACGGGACCCGCTGCCGCACCGCGGCTCCCAGGACCCCCGCCCCCGCGAACGCGCGCCCCACGCCCACCTCTGCAGCTCCTCCTCCTGGATCCGCTCGTCGTCCCACACGAAGACGCCGGCGAGCGCCGCCATCAGGGCCGGAGCATGGCCCGCGCGGCCGCGCAGCCGGCGCCACAGGCGGCCGAGGAGGACGCGGCGCGCGCTGTCCGAGTAGAGGCGGCCGTAGAGCTGCGCGATCTGCTGCGCCCGCCGCACGCGCAGGCCCGTGACGAAGCGGCACTGATTGGCCAGCAGGGCCAGCAGGCCCCCGCCCCGCAGCCCCGCGCGCGCCGCCGCCGCCGCCGCCGCGCCCGCCAGCCCCCGCGGGAACATGTCGCCGGCCGCGCGCCGGGCGCAGGAACGGCCCTGGAGGGCGCCGCGGCCTCCACCCACTCTCCTAGTGGGCCGGCGCCGACCCCGCCATAGCTCTCCGCCGCAGCCGCCTGGGAGGTGTGCCCTGTGAGGGGGCGAGCCCGGAGGGCGGCGGCCTCCCGCGTGTGGCCCGCAGCGTGGAGGGGGGCGCGCAGGCAGCCGCGAGGCGGGCGGCTCGGTCCCGGGGCCCGGCGTCCGCCACGCGCGCTGCCCGCCGCAGCCTACGCCCCGGTCTCCGCCGCCTGCGCCCTGATTGGGCGCCGCCGCGACTCCTCGCTGTTGATTGGCCCCGCCGAGTGCTCGTCACCGCCCCTTTCGCGCACGCGCCGGGCCCTAGCTAGCAAGGTAGGTAGCGCGGCGGCGAGCGGCCGTCAAGGGCGCCCTGGGAGTGACCGTCGGCCCCGCCGCCCCCGCCGCCATCTTCGGGCCGCCCGCCCTCGCCCCGCGGAGGAGCGGCCGCGTGCCGGGAGAGGCCCGCGCGGTGCTCCGCTCTGACGGGCAGGGCCCTGTCGCCTCCTTCATACTTTGAGCCTAGGGTGGGTGGGGCGTCGCCGCCGCCTCTGCGGGGCACTGTGGGTATCCAGGTGAGGGGACGGCGCTGTCCGCTGCTTTCCTGAATGGAGACCCTACTGAAGCCTAGCGACAGCTGCCACCACACCTACCGCTACCTGGGCTGGCGGTCCCGGAAGCGCCTTTAATAGTAATAAATTAATAAATGCCCGGGGCTGATACCGTCCCCAGGGTTAGTCGGCGCACTGGTCTTCCCTCCTCCAACCCTGCGACAGGAGAGCACACGGCCTTACGGAGAGCCAGGTGGGCAGGTGGCCCCGGGCAGTCTGAAAATGTAGCATTTTGTAGCTACTTGGGACACATGCCCCAGTTCGGGGGTAGCCGCCCCTCTTTCTGTGACCCAGAGGTACCAGCGTGAATAGGTAAACAGGTTTCCTAAAACTGTTGGCTGGAGAATTACTGTTTAAAAATGAATTACTTGATGGAAATTACTGTTTGGCTATCGCCATAGGAACATAGGCTACTCACTATGGAAACATAACATTCTCACAAGCTTTCTGCTTCTGGACCCCGGCTTGTACACCTGACCAGTGGGTTGACAGGTAGTGAATAGAAGAAAAATAGACCTTTGTGTTCAGACAGAATGAAGAATGGGATTTGAGGCTTAAAAACCCTGTACCCCTACATTTCGGGGCTGCTTAATTTGGGGTCTGCAGACCCAGCTGGCTGAATAAAGAGTGTGATTCCTATAACTCACTGAGAGTTCTGGTGGTCTGTGTGTCTTTCCGGGGCTGGCAGCCACAACAAAACCTACTTTGCAGCACCCATGAACAGCCTGGCTAAGTGATCTCAAAGGGCATCCAGTGATTATTCTGCCCCCAGCCTCAAGAAAATGAAGCTGCTGGATGCCTAATGGGAAAACCTTACACTAAAATTTTTACATGTAAAGTACCTTATTGACAAATAAAAAAATATTGTATTAGGACATCTTGATAGGAAAGGGCCTGTGCTTATGCCACAGCAGTGCATTATTAGAAATTTTGCTGTAGCTACTCGAGCAAGTTCAGGTGTTCTTAAAAAATGTTTCTCCGGAAAAAAAAAAATCATGCTTTATGGTAGCTGAAGTTTAGATCTATTGTATCCAGACTGTGATTTTACTCTGGGGATTGCTGTTGATATATATTTTCCCTTGAATACAGGTAAAGAGAAATGGGTATATAACAAAATGGTATTTGATGCTTTCTTGAACCAGGCTTTTCTCAGTGATAGTGAGATGACCAGGAGGGGGCAGTGGGAGGGGAGGGTGAACTTTGCTAGTGGCTTGCTTTTGTTGATTAAAAGGAGCTTAGCACTTCTGTTTGATTTTTCTGGGTTTTTTGTTGTTGTTGTTGTTGTTGTTTGTTTCTTTTTTATCAAACTGAGTTCTCAAGAACTGCAGCCAAGCGCCTCTGTAATCTCCCCATTTTGCTCCATCTCTACTGCCTCTTTTCCCCTCGGTGCATAAACACAGTCAAGTTCATATTCAAAAGGCTTTGGAGGAAAAAAAGCCTTTAACTCTTCCTCTTTCCAGATACCACCCCCTTCTTCCTTTCACAGCTATGATTTTGTTTTTAAAATGAAAGCATAAATGTGCTCACTGTCTCCATTTCTACACCTATAAATTCTTCCCCTTTAGAATCTTAAAAATCAATTTCTTCTGTACCATTCTCTCTGTGACATTTTTGTTCAGGCTCTAACTGTACTCTAGCCTATCCTCCCTTCCAAACCATCATCAAAAAACTTTTTGCTTGTGTATCCAAGAACAATTAAAAAATGTAATTCTCTTTTTATATTTTTAATTTGATCCAAAATTCCTGATCTTGAACTTATCTTGTATAAGTAGGTTCTGCCTATCAGATTATCAAAACATAAAGTGGAGCAGGCCCATCAACAATCCACAGTAAGAACACAAGTGGTGCATCCAGAATTAGGCATGAGCAAGACCAGGGGCACAGGTAAGCTACACAAGTAGATGACCTAGAAATTTATGTCACCTACTATTTTGCATTGATGCCTCTCACTGAGCTCACACCTATGGCTGCATGGGAGATAGGGTCCCTTTATGACCAGCTGACAAAGGAGGGGAAAATCGCAAAGCTTGATTTGTCAATAGGTCAGAATAGTGTGTAGGTGCGAGTCAAAAATGAATAGTAGCTGCACTATAGCCCCACCCAGTGGATGAGCCCTTTCAGTGGTACCCCTTGTCATTCACATGGTGTGGACAGAAATGGAGCCAAGGGTAGAATACCCATGGACTCATGGCATTCGCAGTTGACTTAGCTGCTCGCTTGGAGCCTGAGAGGTGAGAGATTAAAAGATCAAGAACAAGGAGGTCGGGATAGAGCCATGTGGACAGGTTGTGTGGGTAGACGGAGTGTGCAGATGCCCACCAGAGAGCAACTACATGAAAGAGACACTGAGCAACCAAGCAGAGAATGACCAGCTGATGTCAGCCAGACACTATTGGCCACCTCAGCACTGGCACGATGGGCATGTGAATGGGGTTGCCATGGAGCAAGAAAGAAGCCATACTTGGACCCAAGAGTATAGGCTCCACTCACAAAAGCTGCTATGGCTATTGGCACTGCTGGGTGTCCAACCTGCTAGCATGAATTCCGTGCCGAGCCCCAAAATGGCAGTCTTCCTCCAGGAGAGCAACCAGCCACTTGATGACAAGCTGACTACATTGGAAATGGCAGCAATTTATTTTGAATGCAATTGTCATTCTGGGTATGATTTGCCATTTCTGCCTGTAGGGCCTTAGCACCACTATCTTCAGTGTTTCTTGTGTGACCCAATGACATGAGATCACACATACTGTCACATCAGACCAAAAGATCCCTTGCAAAGTAAAGGAGGCATGCCAATGGCACATGACCATGGGATCCACTGGCCCTATCTCATTCTGTACCATCCAGAAGATGCCAGCCTAACAGAGAAAAAGAATGGCTTGTGAAGACGCAGCCGAGGTACCAGCACAGAGATGCTTCCAACTAAGCATGGGACACCATCTTCCAGTACACAGCACACATTCCATCAACAATGTGTGTGCTTTGCCCCAAGAAGAATAGTCCAGGGACCAAGGGGTGGCCGTAGGTGTGGCTCCTCTTACTATTATTTCCAGTGGTCTCACTGGAGCTATTTCTGTCACCACAACTCTGAGCTTTGAGCGTTCTGAGGCTCTGGTTTCCCAAGGGAACATATTTCCATCAGAGGATACAGCAAAAGCCCACTGAGCTTTACACTTGCCACCAGGCACTTCGAGTTCTTCATGGCAAAGGCCCAGCAGGCGAGAAGCAGGAAGCACCATCCTGGCTGCAGTGATTGGCCCTGGTCATCAGGAGAGCCAGGGCTGCAATTCTCATGGAGCAGACAGGGAGCTATTTGGCTCCCAGACAGTGCCACTGGGATCTCTGTTACACCCTTGCTCAGTTTGATGGTGAACGGACAAGAGTGGCAGCCATGGCCTGAAAAGCCGAGGTGCTGCCTGAAGGTGAGAACCTAGAAGATGTAGTAGAAGTCAGACAATGAGTGTCAGCTGGGGCCTCAAGACCAGCTGCAGTGGTGGGGACCAATTCATCCCACTGTCACCTTCCCCCAGAACATGTACAAAGAAGCGCTCTGCGTAACATAGGAGGTGGTGGAAAGCACAATAAGCAACCCAGATGCAGGGCTCCTGCCTCTGGCACCGGGGGTATCGCTGGCTCATAGCCCTCAGTTATCACCCCTCTTCAGGAATTGCCCCCAAGTGAAGAGAGCTTCCTCACCCATGGGCACATCCTCCTGTCTGGGCACAGCACACATCCAGTGACTGGCTGGGGACCAGAGGCCTTGTCCCTCACCCCAACTCAGAACTACGCTAAAGGCCATTCCAGCTTCAGAACTCTCTCCATGAGGTCTGCTGAGCCTTTGTGGAGACTATACCCCACCTGCTTTCTCTGACCAAGACTGCTGCTTCCCCTCCAGACCTGTTAAACTGAGCGCACCCCCATCACCACGGGAAGAGCTAATCTCCACCTCAGTCAGTGCCCAGGGACCCAACCTCAGATAGCCTCTGTCATGGAGCTGGATAGAGTGCGTACTTTCTGGACCTGGGAAGTGCTGGGGGCACTGCACTTGCCCCTCTCCATCCAGTCTTCTCTGGTGGCCCTCAGCAGATGCCCTTGCACCTCTGTCCTGCATCTCCCATGGCCTGCAGGTTCCCGGCCCCAGACTAGATGTCATCTCTCCTGGTTTGGGGACCTGGCCGAGGGTGAGGAGGTCCCAATTTATTGGCTTAGCAGCGGCATGCAGACATGCCTCTGGCACTCCCTAGGGGGTTAATTTAACAAGGCTCAGCTCTGGTGCCTACCCCTTGGTCCCTTTTCCCCCAAGTACTTGGAAAGGAAGTTGTGTGAGTCTGATACATTCCCTGGGCTCCAACTGTCAGGCCAAAGCCAGCAGTAATCGCCTTCGCTTTTCTTCAAACTGGTTGATAACCCAAAGCTCTATTCATCAATTATTCAGAATGGAGAGTGTTTACAATATTCACCCACTTGCCACTGTGAATTTCTTCACAGTAGGCCGTTTCCCTGCCTACTATGTCTGTCTGTGTCATCAAGGGTGAGGCTGTACATAGGTCAGCCTTTCTCAGAAGCAGATCAGAACCATGTCCTGCCAGCCTCTGTCAACACCAACACCCCGCCCTGGGAGTAAGATTTCCCTGCACCATCGCCCGCCCCCATACACACACACCCCCTGCCGGTGTAGGCAAGACTTACTCCTTTTTCCCAAGTGGATAGAGGACCCTCTGGAGCCCAGGGGTTGAAGTGTTGGCACATGTCCCTCCTCCTCCTTCCTTCCTTCTCTGAGGTCAGCACTTTCTAGCTCAGCTTAGGGTGCCAACATGTCTCTGGCCTGACCCAGTACACAGTGGGGAAATGCCCAGTGGTGGGGGCTGCTGTACCTGGAGATAGACCAGCTCACTGCAGGGAGGCAGGTGCTGAGGAACCATTTAGCGGGAGCAGTGGAAGATCTTGGGGCACTGAGATGCACTACCATGTGCGGACAAGTCAGGACTGAAATACCAGAGTACAGAAGTTGGAGCTACCCAAGCGGGGGTCAAGCAGGAGGGTGGCCATTGGAGCCATGAGACCAGGTTAGGGCCACAGTGGTGTGGCGAAAAGCTGCATCTAAGAGTTGGCCTGAAGCCTCTCAGTCCCTCCTGCTCAGGAACTGGGAAGACCCGTCTTAGATCTAGAAACCTTTCGAAACCCAACCTATTACCTTCAGCGTGCAAGGAGCTCCACCAGGGGTAAAACTCCTATCCTCTTGCCACCTTTTATCTACTTGGCCTCAGAGAAAATCAAAGGCTACTGCTTTGGTGATGGGTGGGGAACTGGTCATGCACAGGCCAGCTTCTCTGAGTGTGAGCTGTCATCAGAGTACAGAATCCTACTGTTCTTGCTGAGGTGGGCTCTACGCCTATGGGATGTGGTGGAGGTCACCTGCCTTACAGGACTGATATCAGTGCCCACTCTGCTAACAAACTAACTCCGTGTACTCAGCCCTGCCCCTCTATCAATAACATATTTTTGGCTCCTGGTGGTCACTCCTTTATTTGTCAAGGCCCTTCCTGACCCCTTCAACCTTGCTCTTCTTTGAATTCCCATTGCATTTTGATGTGTCTCTAGTATTATGCTTCATTATTTGGGCAACTACCTTATGTCCTTCCTGTGCTGGCTGAAATCTAGAAAGGATACTCTGAAATCATCTGGGTAAACAGAGATGACTGAAGGACTGGAAGAGACATGGGAACAGTGGCAGCACCTTGTGGCAGGTGCACTGCTGGGGCTGAGGACACACCTCTGTCAGGAGCCTAGCCCTGTGGGGAGGGGACAGGTGAGCATTAGGGCCCAGCATCCTCTCTCTTTCTGGGAGACTAGTGACCCTACCACTCAGTACCCAACCCCCAAATTTAGTGAAAATTTTTCAGTTTCCCCTACTTGGAACCACACCTCCCTCCTCTCACCCATTCATCTATGTGAGTGGACAGGTGACCCTAGGCCTGGCCAGTCAAGACATTGAATCCCCCTGGCCACCGGGACTCATTTGGGCACAAGGTCCATCCCAAGTTGGTCAAATCAGAGTGAATCCTGGGATGTTTATAAACTAAAACAGAAGAGCTTTGTTTTCTGTTGAACTTGGTACTCTGAGGCGAGCTGGAGGCTAAGCAGCTCTCTTACTGTCACTAGGAGAGAGCTTGGCTGGGAAGTGGAGCTGCAGACAGCTCATTGCTGGGAGGTGGGAACATCAGCTCCTGCCTATAGTGCTGGGCAACACACTAAAACATGGGTGTGTCCTCACCTCAGTTCTGAGAGGTGGGGACACAGCTTCTCTCCGACAGGGTGAAGTCCCCTGGGAAATCTACCTGTCTGAGGCGGCAGAAATGGGGGCAATGAGCAAAGGTGTGCAAGCAGGAAAGCCTCAGGCTGTCTGAGGAGGATGGGGTTCAGAGAGTTGGAGACAAGCTAGACCACTCGAGGGAGGCCCAGCATCCTTCACATTCCAACCAAAGGTCTGATGGCCTGGGACATGTTCAAAGCCTGACCCATTCAAAGTCACACACAAAGCCTGTTAAAAAAGCTTTGGAGACCCACAGACAGAGTGATGAAAGTCCCATCCACCTCATGAGTCCCCAAGCCATTGAAATTCAGTAATCAAAATTGAGCACCTACTGTAAACCCAGGCATGTTGCTAGGTGTGTCTTCCAGACCTCCCTCTCCCCCAATGTAGTCTGCACAACTGGTCTTTGTCATTCATTCTGTTTTTAGAAACTGAGAAAACTGGGACTCAGTATTGGGGTCCCTACACCACCAGTTTCTAGCCATGTGACCTCAGCCACACTTTGCCTCTCTGTGTTTCTCTTACCTTATAAACAAGGTGTAATACCTACAACATCAAAATTATTTTGAGGATAAAATGGTTTAATACATCTAAGCACTCTTAATCCCATCCCTGACTTATATTGAACTCTCACTAAATACCAGTTATTGTTTTCTGTAACATGACACTTTGTGGTGATGATTAACATCATCCCCTCTCACTATGCTCAAGTTCTCACAATGACCAAGTTCGTGCCTGTGACATAGTAATGCCTTGCAGTGAGTAAGAGGAAGGTTATGATGAATGAATCTTTCAGCCATGAATTCAATACCAAAATCAACTCCAACATCATGAACAAGTGGGAGCTGGACAGGAGGTCAGGACCTCTGAGTTCTGGTCCCCACTCTGCCACCAGCAAGAGTCTCAGTTTCCTTAAATGAGAACTAGTGCTGCCATCACAGGCAGTGCTCCTTGCTTGTACCCAGCCAGTGCTCACTGAGCACTCACTACAGGCAATCACATCGTCAGGGACACAGGACACCTAACAAGATGAGGTCCTGCCTGCGACATGTGGCACAGGCCTATCTTGCAGTTCTTGTGATTGTCTCCCAGTCTGGTCCTGGAACAGCTTGCGGGCTCAAGGTCTCTCTTACCCTAATGACATACTGATAAAAATACAGCCCACCAAGAAGCAGCAGCAGTCATATGTGTCTGTGTCCAGCAGCAGAGCCCCCAGAACAGGAAGCACAGCTGACAGAATAAAAGAAACTGACAGTCACGCACAGCAGACGTGTTCTCTCTGCTCCATCTTTGATAATGGATGCAATGGCCAGACAGCACTGACAAGGAAACAACTTGAACAGCACCATAAGCAATTAGGCCTAATCTCCACAGAAGAATATGCATTCTTCTCAAGTGCCTATGAAAAGTTTTCCAGGACAGACCATGCTTTGGGCCCCTAAACAAGTTTTAATTTTTAAAAAATGAATCATAAAAAAGTATAATATCTGACCATATGGAAAGACACTAGAATTCAAGAACAGGAGATAAACTGGAAAAAAAAAATCACAAAAATGTGAAAATTAAACAACATACTATAACACCTAACAGATGCAAGCTGAAAATACAAGGGAGCCTTGAATAAAACAAAAATGGAAGTACAACATACCGGGACCTACAGCATGCAGATGAAGAAACACTGACAGGTACAGTAAAATACCTCCATTAAAAAGAAGAAAGATCTTAAAACTATGGCCTAACTTTACACCTACAGGAGTAGAAAAGGAAGAGTAAACCCAAAACTAACAGAAAGAAGGTGGTAATAAATACGAGAACACTGGTAAAATAAAAAAGCAATAGAGAAAATCAACAAAAAGTGTTTTCTGTGAAAAGATCAGCAAAATTGGCAAATTTTTAGCTAGATTAACTAGCAAAAAAGAGAGTGGTCCATGTTGTTCTAACCAGAAATGAAAGTTGGACATTACTACCAGCTCTACCAGAATAAAAATGATTATGAGTGTACTGTGAATATTTGCACTTCAATGAAGTTGACAACTCAGATTAAGTGGACAAATTCCTACAAGTACAGAAACTAACAAAGCTGACTAAGAAGAAACAGAAACTCAGAACAGACACAAAAAGTATAGAGGTCAAATTCTTAAACTAACAAGAAAACCCTGCAACAAAGGCAATGTAAGACCAAATGGCTTTGAGAGTGAATTCTATAAAATATTTAAAGAAGAATTAAATACAAGCTTTCTACCCTGCCTTCAGAAAGAAAGAAAGAAAGAAAGAAAGAAAGAAAGAAAGAAAGAAAGAAAGAAAGAAAGAAAGAAAGAAAGAAAGAAAGAAAAAAGAAAGGGAGGGAGGAAGGAAGGAAGGAAGGAAGGAAGGAAGGAAGGAAGGAAGGAAGGAAGGAAGAGGAAGAATAATTTCTATCTCATCCTAAAAGTCTAGCCTAACCCTAATAGAACAGATTAAAAATTCACAAGCAAAGAAAATACAGGCAAATATCCCTCACACATATAGATGCAGAAACCTTCAATATTATACTAGCTAATATAAAACTAATTTTATTTGCAGGTAACATGATTTTATATATGTAAATGATTGAGTAATTCAAAAATAGAAGCCAAAGAAATTGTTAGAGCTAATAAATGAATTCAGCAAAGTTGTAGGATACAAGATGCAACATTCAAATATTATTTGTCATTCAGTACAGCTATAGAGATGAACAACTGCTATAATTCTATACTAATGAGTAACCTGAGAAAAACAATTCCATTTGCAAGAACATCAAAAACAATAAATCCTTAAAAATGTATTTAACCAGGAGGTGCTAGACTTGCACTCTGTAAACTACAGAATATTTCTGAAAGATACTAAAGAGGCCCTAAATAGGTAAGAAGACCCCCCCAAGTTTATGGATAGAAAGACTTAATAGGTAAGATGATAATACTCCTTAAAGGAATCCACTCTTTCAATGCAATCACTATAAAATCCCAACAAATTTTTGTTGCAGATGGAAACGCTAATCTTAAAAACCATGTGGATTTGCAAGGAATTTCAAGTAGCCAAAACAGTGTTGAAAAAGAGAAAAAAAAAAAAAAAAACAAGTACTTACTGATTTTAAATTTTACTACTAATCAACAGGAATGAAGCAGTGCATTTTATTGGCATAATGATAGACACACAGATCAATGGAATAGATTGAAGGTCACATACTCAAGGGACTTGCCACGTAAGAATGAGGTGTGACAGTGGGCCCATCTGAACTCATGAATTTGCTGGCCTTTCCTTGCTCCCATCATCCTGAAGAGCCAACCTGATAGAACAGAAGACTGGGTTCGTAAAGTCTGCATCGAAGCGCCACCGAGGGGACAATACCTCACAGGGTTGGGACAGCTTAATCCCATCCTCTCCCTTCTGTGTGTCAACCACAGTGTTGAGAGTGATGGTGTGTGAGTCCTGGAGAAGTCTGCAAGAACAGCCAAGCTGGCTGCTGCCAAGGATTCCTGGGGCAGGGAGTTAAAACCACAAAACAACAGGATGCATTGCGCTCATGGTCTACTGCGACATGAAGCGACATGTGTTCCTCTGATATTCCCACAGATGTGAGAGGGGTGTCTTTCTACCCTCTCATGCCGCTGGTGGGTGAGTGGGGTCCAGATTCCTTTGGGAGTGGGCCTGTGAAACACCATGTGTGCAAGCCCTGGGAGGACCCAGGGGAGTCCCCAGATTTGAGTCTGGGTTCGGGGCCACCCCAGTCATCTCAGGGTCTGGCTGTGGAGACCCCTCTGGGCCAGCTCTCAACTTGGTCCAGCACCGGACGGTGTTGTTGGCCTGGCACACCTGCACCTGCAACCGGAGTTGGGATGGGTGGACCTGTCAGCCAGATCCTCCACCATCTCAGGCAGAGGGGTGGCTCTGCAGAGAGCACAGTCCTGAGCCATGAGGCATCAGGGCCTGCTCGGACACTACCCCTAGGGGAGATGCTCACCACACATTCTGTTCCCCAGATCAGGCAGAGGAGCATCTGCAGGACATCTAGCCAGGGACAGGATGAGATGACACATGAGGGCTCAGGATTAACTGGTGGATAGAGGAGCTTGGTTCCCAGGACTCACCTTCTCATCCTGCCAGTCATAACCTGGGATGTGAACCTGATAGACCCTCCCGGCTTCTGACCCCTAAACAAGCTGGTCCTGCCCAGGGTGGACGCCCCTTGTCCCAAGCTTTCCCTCACCACCCCCAACACTCAGGCATACATATACACACATGCACACATATGTGCAGGGTAAGTGGTGTGGGACTGCCCAGGTGAGTTCACAGTTGGGGCCTGGCCTGGCCTGCCCTGGGCTACCCTGAGTTACCTGAAGGAGCCTTGTGCCAGGGGGCCAGCAGTGTCAGAGGTGAGAGCTGTGCCAACATCTATGGCAATAGAAACATCTCTCACTCAGGCTGTCCCCAGCCAGAGCCTCAGAAAGTCAGGAAACAGCAAGGAAACATCCTGCTCTCTTGCCTGTCTCCAGACCGGGGCCACCTCTAGAATGTGTATGCCTGGTCACCAGAGTTCCAACTTCTCTTGGCGTCTGTCACCAGGGAAGTGAGGCCACCTCTTCAAAGTTCCATTACCTGGGCCCCTTCCTCCAATCAGAGCCACCCAAAGCCCACTCTGGGCTGTTGACTGCTCCCCATCCTTGCCCGGGTCACCTAAATACTGATATCCAACAGAGCCCTCCCCATGGCGCCTGGGGCATGTACCATGTTCCCAGCTTGGAGCGGAGAGTAGAGTTCAGACCTCTTTATTCTGATCAGTTCTCTGTCTTGGAAAAGCCTTTTGCCTCTCAGGGCCTCCCCAGCCTCCTCACTGCACAGTGGGGATGACGGTAGAGACCATGTCCTAGGAACATCATTGAGTGCGGATGAGGTCACATCTATGGCACGTGTGGGCTGGCGTCATATGAGCAATCATATGCACAGTTGTGGAGTTGCAAGCCCTCTCTTTCATGGCCTGTGAAGTAGCAGGTGGACATGCTGAGGAGCCCCACGTGACATGGATCTACCTGTGCAGCCACAGCCAGCAAGAAAATCAACCCCTCAGTCCCCTGATTGCAGGAAACACTCCTGCCCACCCCGGAGTGAGAGTGGAAGCACCTTCCCTTGCAGACCCTCAGATGTGACCACAATCTCAGCCAAGACCCTGGCCACAGTCTTACGAGACCCGCACCCGAGGGAGCACTTCCCACGCCTGATCCCCGTGACTGCAGAAGCTGTGAGAGAGCCATGAACCTGTGGTGGTAATATTGCTCCATAACAAGAAATGCCTGTTAACGCAGCCTGAAGAAACCAGGGCCTGTGTCTTTTAGTTGACTTTTAAGGAAGAAACGATATTGGAGAGAAATGCCTGTTCATAGCAGTTTTGTGAAGATGAAAGGTATGTGTTGTCTTGTCCTGTCTGTGTGAGAAACATCCTGCCCAGAGTTCCAACTGCCCACTATTAAAGACGTGGTTTCCTAATAAGCTGTTTTCTGTGATACCACGTGGTTTGTATGCAGATGTCATCTGGCCTGCACATCACCCTTTGGGGACTGGGGCTCAGAGAACTTGTATAAAAGTGATGATGATATTCTGCTGCTGTGCTGTAACAAATCCTCCTTTCCCGCTGATCCAGCAGCTTGCTGGGGCTCTGAGCATTCATGGGACTGTGGCAGGCAGAAAGTCAAATCTCAGACCCCTCCAAGTTCTGGAAAAACAATTGAGAAGGGTGTACAGCACATGTATGAGACTGCTGATGGGTGCAGGTTTCTTTTGAGGGTAATGAGAATGTTCTGGAATTAGTGGTCATGGCTACACAACCTTGTGAATATACTAAAAAACCACTGAATTATACTTACAAGGGTGCATTTTATGTTATGTAAATTATATCTTAATAAAAATAAATGTGGTAAGAATTTAACAATTGGTAAATTAGCTGAAAGGTATTTGGGACTTGTCTTTTTCTTACAGCTTTTCATCAAGTACAAACTTTTTCCAAAACTAAGTTGTGTTTTAAAAGTTTAAATAAATTCAGAGTTCTTCCTTCTTGATCCACCAGAGCAGATGTTGATGGTGGCATCCCCCTTTCTGGAAGTCCCAGGTTAGGGATGACAGGAACTTTAAAGTTACCCAGTTCAGCCCCTCATTTGCAGAAGAACTGAGTCCCAAACAGAAGTGGCTTTTAGAGTCCAGGCACCCAGTTGGTAACCATCTGGTCATTCGCCTCGCCCATTTCAGGTAGCTATTCTTTCCTTTCCCCTCGAGCTGTTTACTTCTAACCTTGCATCCTCTCAGAATGCACACCTGGACCCTCTCCAATTTCTCAACATCCTTCTGAAATACATAGGTCCAAGGTTGGAGGAAGAAAACCCACCCCAGCAATACATGTTAGATAGTGAAATATGTGAAAGAAGGCATCATTCCAAGATCAGAAAAAATTTTATGAGTTCTAAGGAATTAATGCAAAAACGTGCTTCAGTAGTGGTACGTGGCATCAGCCCACTGCCTTCTGCTGGCCCGGTGCTGCCAGCTCACCCCCCACCATCTGATTGGACTTCATGATGGAGATATGGGGGTGGGACTGGGGTTAGGCAGGCAGATCCCCCAAACAGCCAGGATGTGTGCAAGCTGTCTTCAGGAGTGTAATTGCTATTCAAGCAAGGCACTGAGCTAGCTCAGAGTGGGCAGAGCCGAGCAAGTCAGAGCTGGCTGGGCGCTGGGATGGGGCAGGAAGAAAGGGACCAGCAGAGGAGAGGACAAGGCACAGATCTGGAGGCCAGGTCTAGTGTAATCAAGGCCCAGGTTGCCTGCTTGAAAGTGAGCAAGCCTGAGTCAGGCCCAGCCTTGGTCAGAATTAGGACAATAGGACACACAGAACTTTTGCAGAAAGCAGAACTGGCCAGCGGCTGCTTGTCCTGTTTCAGTGAGGACTGAGGGAGCGACTGCAGGTGTCTCAGCTGTTTTATAGGCTCATGCCAGCAAGGCCCTCTGGTTGGTGTAGGCCTTGCCCTTGGGCTCACACATCCCAACCACAATTGGTGGTGCCATCTCTGAATCCAAGAGGGCACATGTAACCATCCTTACCCTGAGCTATAGATAAAGCCCCAAGTCCTTGGCCACAGTGCATGCGGAAGGCCCTGATCCAATTAGGCAAAAGAGACTTGCCTAGTCCTTGGGCAAGGGATCAGCATGAGCCTGCAGCTGCTGGGTACCACCTTCACCACCTATGGAGAGGGACTGCCTGAGCCCATGAGCAGAGCAGACAAGGAGAGAAATCACATCTTCATGTCATCGTTTTGGGTCCCTGGATCCAGCCAAGTCCCTTTGCAGTCACGGGAGTAACTTAACAAAGCTATTTCTGTGATCATAGTTCTGTACCTTGCCACTGTAGTGTTCTGATCACCTCGGTATCCCAGACCCCCATGGGCTGAGCCCATCCATCTAATCATGCCCAGCCTGTGGGTGTCACCACTTCACAGTACAACTCAGTGTTCCCCAAAGCCTGTCCCCTACTTTCCTGCTCTCACACTGACTGCATCATTCCCTCCTGAAAGCCCACCCACTCTTCTAGGCCAGAGTAAGCCTCTCCTTCATGAAGCCTTCCTGTATCATGACAGTCTCAGGGGTATCAGCTGCCCCATGTCAGGTTGCCTTGCTCCTGAAAGCTGGACTGGCACGCCCTTGAAGCTGAAGACCGTGTTAGTATCTGCATCCTTTATAAACCAGTTGCGTTCAGTGTATTTGATGAATGAACATTGCATAAGAAAGCATGCCCCTCTGGCCCTAATGAACTTACAATGTAAAAAACAAGAAAGACATAAAGCCTGTTGACATAATAGGAATTGTGTGTGTGTGTGTGTGTGTGTGTGTGTACATGTGTGCTCACAGGCACAAACTTGAGCACAGGGAGGCCAGGTGGGAAAGGATAAGGGACACCCTCCTCTTATTAAAAAAACCCTACCCACCACCCCAAGTTTATTCCAGAAGGAAACACTCCACCAATAGCAGTGGCACTGGAAATCTAGGAAAGAGAACCCCAAGAGGAAGTTAAAACCAAGGGGGACCCTGGGCCTCAGAGTTTAGCCAGACCTCCCCATGAAGAGAAGGTCCTGAAGGGGCTAGCTGTCATGTTCACTACAGAGACAGGACAGGAAGCGTCCAAACAGGACTGCCTGTAGGCACCACCCCTTCCAGCCTCGTTACCTTAAACAAGATGAAACCTGACGTCTCTTGTCTCTATGAAAGTCCTCTCATTACCAACCTCTGGAGATACATGATTGGGCTGAGGGGCCTCCTCTCTCCCTCAGCATCTCGTGAAGCCCCTCACCACTGTGCTGTTTCACCCAGCTGAGCAGGGTGAGAGGGGGGCCAGGACAGCATGAACCCCTCAACCCTAAGGTACCAGTGAAATCTCTCCTGAGGAAACTGCCCTCTCCCCTGGCCCCAGCAACAAAGGCCAGCGTTTCCCCCTAAGTTTACAGGAACTGGCAGCCTAACTCTCAAGCCATGTCCCTGACACAGTGCCTTCACTTTGGGATCCCATTCAGAGAGGTGTCACTTTCTCCCATGTACCTCCTAGCCTCCATTAACATGCCACTCCCACAAAAACGGAAGAGGGAAAGTTCTAGGCTATTTGAAAACGAGGGCCACAAAGTTCATGAGTTCTTTTGTATCCTCCCACAGATCCTTGTGACCCACTAATTTAGTGGCTGAGAGTGTGGCCATCTGTGGGAAGATGTCAGCTGAGAAGATACTCTAGTTTCTTAAGAGAAGTGCTCTCTTCCAGATGCAACTAGTCCTGTCTCCCAAGTTTCCCTCCTGCACCCTGGGCAGAGCCCCTTAGCCTGTACCACCAGCTCCACCTTCCATCTTATGAGTCAGCAGGGACTGGCGCTGCTGGGCCCCCACTGACAACTGCTGAGACACAGGCCCTGGGGCCCACTGTCCTCTTCCCCTTCAGCTGGCTCTAAACCTCCACATCATCCCCATCTGGCCCCCAGTCCTTATGCCCTCAGATTTGTCCGCTCACTCTCGGCCAACCCTCCCTCACACAGTCCCCAGTCATTAAGAAAAACCTGGTCCTTCCTTCTTCTCAGGACCCTTCCAGGCTCCCATGGCATCTGGTGATTTCATGGCCCCTCCTGGCCACTGCTGTGCTTCTGCTCTGGCTCCTGTCAGTGGGAATGGCCTCCACTCCACCTCCAAATACTTACCCTTCCACTTTCTGTAGTGACCAGGGCAGAACCCACTTCCCTGTGGGCACAGCCATTCCCCAGCTGTCCAGCAGACCACTTCACTCTACCTTTCTGTGGAGAAGCCATCCCCTGAGCCGAGAAATCAGAACCCTTGGAGACAGGACCCTGATGTCACCATGTTTCTCTGTGATGCCTCACACGCTTTGTACATGAGGCACCTTTTACAAACATCTGGAATGAGAGAGAGAACACATTCCCAGCTCCCAAGAAAGACATGTGCTCTTTCTAGGAATTAAAAAAAAAAAAAAATCACCCAAACAAGCTACCCTCGAAGGGAACCCTGAGCATTTTTCCCATGATGTACATTTGGGGCCCAGCATGCCGGCTGAACGTAGGAACGAATGAATGAACAGAGTGTGGGTAGCTAAGCGAGACACCACGACACTAAAGGCTCTACCACAAGTTACATCCCAACCACTGGCACGCACATGCTCTCCCCATAAGGCAGGCACCACTTCCTAGGGTTTCAGAAGAAAGTGCAGTTTCTCTGGCAGGTCTCAGCTCTGGGGTCTGTTTCTCCTCACACAAGGACCAAAATGCTCTTCTGTCAATCCTCCGAGGAGATAGGTTCTAAGCTCTGCACTTAGGCGGGAGGCCTCACTATGCGATGTATCGGGGCTAAAGGCACTTCCAGGTGGAAACGTACTTCCTTTTGACTTTTTAAAAAATTACGCACTTTATCAATTTCTCCTTATGGAGAAAGAGGAAGGAAACAAATTACTTCCGGGCAATTGCAACAAAAGACAACAGGGAGCCACTGGCATTTACATTCTTATTTGTGGTTTCTGTTTGTTTTGCTTTTTATTTTTTTACTTAGAAAAAAAAACCAGGGGAATTTTTATGACAAACTATTAGTGTCAGGATGGGAAGAGAAAAGAAGAAGATTGGAGGCGTGGGAAGCTAATAAAAAGTGGGTTCCAAATCATGTGGAACAGTCCCCAGGGTCATGTCTGGGTCCTCTTGAAATAACTGGTTGCTTTGGCATGCGTATCCAGTGCCTGATCTCCTGGTCTGCCCTTCAGACACCCATGGTCAGTGAGAGTTGGCCATACCCTGAAAATGTGCCAAAGACAAACTCATACTTGACAGAGAGATGAGACCATGTGGCTCCTCAGCTTTATGTACAGGTATCACATGGCAGTCTTTCTTGCCTAAGAGTCTGTAAATGAGAGCTGCCACAAGGACACACCTGGGCATCACAGCAAACTCCAGGCCGCCGCTCACTCATGTGCAGATTTGGTCTTCACCACCCACACAGGCATCTGTTCAGACATCCCCAGGCAGCCTGGCCAAAGGACGAGGCACATGACAGTCCCTTCTTAGCCACAGTTCAACAGTGGTGTCCATTCTCCAGTCTTGCTCTATTATGTGTAGGAAATTGGGATCAGCTTTTCAGCTCAGCACTGGACACTGATTCCAAGAAGGCTTGGCCACCTGGGTCTACCCTGAAGGTCTCTGGAGTATCTCCTGCTCGATGCCCCAGATATCAGGCAGAAAACTCAGCCAGACCCAAGGCCAAGTGTGGCAAATAAGACAGCCAGAACAATGGCTGGACAAGAAAGATCCAGTGGCACACTGCAAGGCCAGAGTACATTCAAGGAGGGGAGGGGGCATGCCGCAAGCTATTGCCCCAAGTCACAGTCTAGGGGACACCCTGAGCCTGCAGAATGGAGCCAGGCCCACCAGTCTGAAACCTCACGCAATGGGGCTCACCGGTTGTGGTCCCATGTGGAGAGCGGAGGGCTCCCTGCCATGCTGGGGCCCCTGTTCCTGCATGGAGGCCAGGTTACATCTCAGTTCCACAGTCCTGAGGAGCACCACGCTGGCCGGCCAGCCAGACCACAGTCCTCAGCCCCTCCGCTGACGGGGCTCCAGGTTCCACAGGGAGGTCTCCAGGAGGGAGGGAGGGCTGCATTCCTCTGAGACATTCGAGGAGGAACTACCATGGGCTGGAAAGAGCTGTGGCCCAAAACTTTGCAGAGCCCAAAGAACAGGATAAATACAGGAGAAATGACAACAGTCTTGCCGCAAGTTTAAAAAGAGATTAATTGTTGCTGTGGCTTAGTTTTGTTTTCTCCTTTTAAAACCATTCGTTTTAAAAGGTGAAGGTGCTGGAGGATTCAGCTCCCTCACTTGGAGGCCTCAGGCCCATGCCCAGGGCCACTCCCCTCAGCAGAGCCAACCATCCTAGCCACGCCGGGGCAGGGAGAATGCCTGCTCTGCTTTCCAACAGCAATTCCTTCTCCCGTCACACTGGAATGTGGGTAGGAAGGCTGAAGTGCAGAGAACTTCGCAGAGCAGGAGGCCTGGTACTGGGCACTCTGAGAGGGAACTGGGCAGCATCAGCCCAGTGCTATAGCTGTGGCACCAGCGCTAACCTTTAGGTAGGGAGCCTGCAGGGCACAGTCCCCTTTCCCTTGGGCCCTGCTGATACTTCTGTCTGGGACTCTCCACTGTCAGCAGCTCCCAAGGAAAAATCAGGTCTCAAAGCTATGAAAGGAGAAAACTTGTATGACCACCCTTGATTGGTAATGACTAGTGACCAAAGGGAGAAGAGGTGGCAGGAGGAGGAAAAGTGCATGATATAAAATCCACGAAGCTCAGGTTTCGAGAGCAGGGACACACGAACAACCCAAAGACAGAGACCCTCCTGGAGAAGGTTTGGTAACGATGGTCAGGATCCTACCAGTGAGGCCTACAAGGGAAGGCGCTCCTGGGGAGGGGCGGGGCTGTGGAGTGGGGGCAGGGCTCCAGGGGAGAGCTGCTGGCATCAGTGGGCTGGCATCAGGGGGCGCAGGCCTGGCATCAGGGAGTGTAGGCTGGGGGTGGCTGAAACTGGTTGATGACCTCATACTCAGCTGGGTAGGGCTCTGTCTCCTCCATCTCAGACAGCAGCTCCAGTGCCTGCTCCTCCTCCTCTGTGGGGTAGTGGCGCAGGAGGTTGGCTGCTGTGGCCAGGATTGAGGCTCCACCAGCTCCTGCCACCAGGTAGAAGCTAACAGCAAAGGTGACATAGACTTGGGAACCATGGTACTTCTTATGTTGCTGCTGCTGGGCCAGGATGAGTTCAGAAGCCCAGTAGGAAAAGCCAATGACAGTGGCGCACTGCAGCACTGGAGGACAGAGGGATAACACGGAAAGGAGGTTAGCAGGCTCGCTGCAGCCTCTTTACCCAAACCACATTGTCAGGGGACCCGCCCAACCCTCGACCCTACAGGGTGGGCTCTCTAGGCCACAGTTCTCAGGCCAAGGCTGGGGACAGATGCCTGACCCTGCTCTGGGCCAGTCAAAGTCTCTCCGTCTTAAGAATCTGGAATCTGGACACGAAGGCTGCTTGAAGTCACTGGGTAATTGAAAGGAGCAGACAAGGCCATGTGGTTTGGGAGCTGGAGTTGGCACCCCTATAAGTCAGATCACCACCCAGCCAGCCCAAGGGAGGGGAGGAATGAGTCTGACAACCATGCCCTTCAGTAGGCACAGTGAGATACTCTGCTCCCTCCTTGCTCTGTCTAGGCCCCAGGAGCACTGCTAAGCCTTAAACCCAGTTCCTGGAAAGCCATGTGACTTCTTGTGGAATCCTAACATTCCCTTCCTGACAGCTGGGCTGAGTGGCTGGTGGTCCTGCCAGGTGTACATGCAAACGACAGAAGCAAGCCACCATCCCACCCCAGTGTTCCAAAATAGGCTGGAGCTGAAATGAGTATCTGCACCACAGTCTGCATGGAGAAACCGCACCGTCCCCTCCTGCAGCTCCAGACAGTGCCTGTCCCCTAGCAGCAGTCCCTCCCCTACCAGGAGCAGGCCAGGGCTTACCTGTGAGAATGTGGGCAAAGGCATAGCGACGGGTGATCTTCAGGGCTGGATGCTTCGGCCCAAAGACATCCAGCAGGAACGCGGAGAGACTACACAGGGTGCCCAGGAAGCAGAAGGCAGCAATGACCCGCAGGAGCAGCACCGTCTGTGGATTCATGCAGAAATCTGTAGAGAAAACCAAATCTTCAGAGCTCTAAGCAAAAAGTCCCCACCTGGGGGAAGTCTGTCCCCCTCTGCCAAAGTCCTGGGGGGCCAGAGAGTCCTGGACAGAGCAGTCACAGCTCCTGCTCCTGGCTGACCCACAGAGGAGGTAGACAGCCTCCAAATTAGCAACAGAAACCCAGGTTGCTGCTCCCAGGTGCTTAACTCCTTCCCTTCCAACAAAACCTAAGTGCACACCTCTCTGACATACTGGCCATGCTCTTCTAAGCATTTTTAAAGACCCTAACAATTAATCCAATGTGTCACCAGGTTCTGTGAAACTGCACTGCAGGAAGCGCCCACTGACCTTTAAGCTGAGACGCCTAGATAGGCACGGCAGAGGCTGCCCAACATCCATCCTCTACCCGGCCACTCATTTGTCCTGTTTTTGCTCTATAAGATGTTGAAGCCAGAGAAACGCACCCTCCACAAAAGTACTAAATCAATCAGGAAAGAAAGTAGATGGGACCTTCACATTGATTTTTGTTCACTCCCTGAACCCGACCAAAACAAAACAAAACAATTTTAAAGGGATAAACACACACAAAGAGGAGAGGGGCATAAAATTCTGGAAACTGGAAAGGAACTTGGAGCTATTGGAACCAACTTCAAAGACTAGACAAGTGAAGTGAGAAAGCTAAGAAGCTACTAGATTTACTCCACAAGAAGGTGGTGAGGTTCAGAAACTGACAGCACCACTAAAGGGTTCACTCCACCCAAATGAGGAAGTGAACCAGGGGAAAGGATGCCGACATTCAGGGTCCCCAGGGTGATGGTAGAGGGAGAGCCCAGGATGAGGACTGTCATCAGACAGCAACTTAAAGTGTCCTTCTAGGACCGCAACACCATTCTCGTTTCTTCTAAATTTCATCCAGGCAACTCTGTCAGACTCTTCGTTAGCTATGTGAGCTGCCTGCCTAAGCACCCAGAAACATACAGAATAAAGGCTGATCCAAAAAGAAACCACTGTAAGTTTAACAAAAGTAAAAAACGGGACTTTCCTTCCTCTCCAACTTCCCCTCTGGCCTCTGGCAAGGTCTTCTTTCACTCAAGTCATTGGTCACCAAGTGAGGAAGAGAATCTGGGAAGGGCTGGCATGACCTAGCCTGCAGGCTCCCTTCCTATATCCTGCCCTCAGGCTGAGGGGTTAATGGCTGGAGCCATCAGTCCCCAGGGCACATTACTGACTGCCCCAGGGGGACGAGCTGAAAGCACGTTCCAGGCCCCAGAGACTGAGCTGTTGGTCTGGAACAGGACCTAGAACTCTGGATTTAATGAGTAGCTCAAATACTCCATGCAGGTGGCCACTGATCCTAGGCCTGCAGGAAGTGGGTGCTGAGAAAAAAAAGTCCAAGAACCCAGGGAGAGGGCCTGACCCCAACAAAACAGACTCAGATCTACACATATTTGGGATCTTGTGAGGGCCAGCCTCCACACTGCAGGACCAGAGCCAACATGAGGAGACCCTGGCCTTGGTGACAGCTTGCATTCCCTGCCTCAGGCTCAGAATTCACCAGATGGTGCCTGAGCCTACACCATACCCATGGTGCAAGCTGGCTTCAGGTCTTCTTCCTCTGAGCTGCCCTTGGAGCTATCTGTCTCTTGTCAGCAGACCATCTGTTTTGGGCCCAATCATCCAGCCTGGTGATTGCCTACTGCCAGGAGGCTTTGCCTGGGTGCTGGCTCTGTCTTCAAACAGCCCCACCCAGCCCAAGCCCTGGCAGTGGGCCTACAGGTGGCCTCACTCAAGGGAAGGCTCCTGGGATCTGGGGCTGTCTCTGGCTTAGTATTGTTAAGATTTGATATTGTGCTTTCTGGGGTCCACATGGCATAAGGCAGGGACAGAGCAGGACAAAATGTTCTACTGCTTCCAGGAATCACCTGCTAAAGGTGTAAGGGCTTACACTGCACTGTGCTCCACAGTAGGCTGTGCTCCAATTCCTTAATGTGGCCAGACATCCAGAGTGGGGCTTTCAATATGGTTCTTCCAAATCAACTAAGTTTTGATTTAACGACCAGTCTTAACTGGAAAAAGTCATACTCGGTGGCTTCAAAGATAGTTCTTAGGCTTCATAGCAAGTAAAAATGTTCATTTTATTATCATCTAAAACACATGTCTATTACATACACCCCCATGTATCTTGTGTTTCACAGGATACTTATTTTAATAAGAGTCACAAATAATAAAAAGCTTCAGGGAGAATGTCCCTCCCCTCCAGATCCTCTCAAGGGACAAACATTGTTGGCAGTGTCTCATGTTCCATTCCAGAATGGCCTGTGCACACCGACAGGTCACATGTTATCCTCAGTTAAGCCTCGCTCACTCTGGGGATCAATAATGCAGCTTAGATGAGAGACTTGAGGCTCCAGGAGGTTAAGTGGCTTCCTCCAGGTCCCACAGCAGAGCTGAGAAGCCTGGAACAGGCTTCCTTACATGTGATCCTTGGAATCACCAAGCACCAGAGCTTTATCTTTCCCTGATGGAATAATCCATCCAATGCCAAAGAGAAGCATTTGAATAGAGTCAGGAGTTAACAGAATGCTGTCAGAGCCGCCCTCGCAGCCAGCAGCAGCTGAGCTAAGAGAACAGCTGGAAGCACAAAATCCTTTCTAGGCAAAACAGGTTTGATCCATTAAGCAATGAAAAGAGCTCATACTGGGAATTACTGGGCAAGACCTGCTTGGTGCAGTTTAAGCTTCTGCAGCCATCAGTCTGGCTCCTGGAAGCAGTGGAGACACCAGGAAGGCAAGGGGCTTGGCATCAAATCCTAGACCCACCACAGACTATGTGTTACCTTGAGCAAGTCACTTAACTGCCCTTGGCCTCTGCATTCTCACCTGTCAAGTGAAGGCATGTGCTATTATGGCCCGCTCCTTCCAACTGGGCCACAGCAGTGGCAGCCCTTGAGTGCCCTTCCTCCTGACACCGAGACTTCCTCGTTCATACACATGTCAGCCAGGGTGGGACAGAGAAAGAGCCCACAAAAGCCAGACTGAGAATCTGCCCCACCAGGGTGGCGATGTGGGCTTCTGACCCAAAACTCCAACAGGTTTGTTTCAACGGGACTGCCTTTCTCCACTCCAAAGCTGTGAGGAAACCCTCGGGCTTCGTGGAGAAACCAAAGGTGCACTTCCCTTAGAGTGATGCTCACAGACACCCCACAGCTCAGGCAGTCTTTCTTCGGAGGGTCATGGCACATGGAGTGGACAGACAGTGTCCCGGATCTGCTCAGAACCCAACTCAGGCTCTCCTGGGTCAGGACCTCTTTCTCTCCTCCCCTGCCAGACATCAGTATGGAAGGAGGGCCACGACTATCTGCTCCTTTGAGAGGGCTGCTAAACAGAAACAGAATCGCCAAATGTTGTGTAGGCATTATTTTATTTGTGGGGAGAAATGGCATAAGTAGCAGTGTGCCCATTTTAAATTCAAGCCAGTAATGCAGTCCACTACACACTGGTAAGAGACATCCTATCTTCCAGTTGTGGCTTGTTTATTTTGGTAACTATTGCTTGACTATCCCCTCCAGTCACCAGGGAAGAAGGCAGCTGCTGTGTAATAAGATCCCAAGGCACTGACTTTGCCCAAGGTCACTGGTGAGTCACCTGTTAGGCTCTTCCTTCTACTGGGCCCACTGCTCTCACCCCCCCCCCACCCAAACAGGCTGCAGGCAGGAAGATTAAAGTGGCTTCTGGCCAGTTCCCTTTTTCTGTCCCATCTCCCCTCCCATCCCCCTCAGGAGTCCCTGTGAGTTAAAGGCACTTCTTAGCATTCATCTTCCACTGTGACTTTAGCTTCCAGATAGGCTCTGACACAAGTCACAACTAGGGTCCCCTAGGGATCACAGATACCAAAGGTCCTAGCAGAGCTGCCTCTTGAGGACTGGAAGTGCCTGCGACATTAGTCACCACCCCTCAGGCACACCTGCCCTCCTTGGTTGGCCCTTGACCTTCCCATGCTTGTTGTCAATCATGATTTACCAGACTTCAAATCCCAGACTTCCTCGTTCTCCAAGGGTGCTCTGGAGGCTGCTGTGGGTGCTGCTGCCTTTGCTGGCCACACTTCAGAGGCAGGGGCGCAGGAGGAACGATGATCTGGGCCCTCTGACTTGGTGCCACTAGAGGTCTGAGCGTATCTGTGGGCCTGGGCCTACGTTGAAGAGCTGTGTGACATGCAGGCAGCCCAGGGAGAGCGGGGGTTCAGGGCGGAATCTGTTGCACCTCAGGTAGGTAAGTGACAACAAGAGGGTGAGTGGCTCTGCCTCAGGATTACCAACTTGAGCCGGAATGCTGAGGTGATGCAGGCTGAGGAACTCAGCTTTGGTGGGGCACATGATCAAACAGCCAGCATGGGGAGGCAGTAAGCCTTGGACAGCTCTGACAGAAGGATAAGCTGGAGTGCACTAAGGTGCAGCACTAAGAATGGAGGCCATGCCACACAAACCAGCTGTGTGATACTGAGCAAGTCACCCGACCTCCCACGCCTGGGACTGCTGCAGAGTAGTGGTGATGACTGTAGCTACCAAATCAAAGGACTATTTAGGAGAAACTCAAGTCAGGCATGGAGTTTGCTAAGGGCAGTGCCTGGCACCCAGGCAGAGGGCCGAGAGGATTCTCCTGTCACCTACAGAGACCCAGAAGGGTCTCTTGTCTCCTCCGGAAGCACCTATACTAGGCTTCCATACTAGGACATCTGTTAGGCCCTGAGCATCAGCATAATCACATAGGACAGCATGTCTAAAGGCCCACTGGGTACCAAAAAACCAACAGATACAGAGAAAAGGAAGATGAGAAGCAATCAGAGACCTCCTGATAGGTCATGAGGCACCACCGTCAACTCTCGTGAATGGACACGAAGTTCCTAGCTTGCAGTGACCAAGGACATGGCCATAGGATAGCACATGGGAACTGTCCATGGGTTAAGATCCCTAAACACATAAACAAAATTAATGTAAAGGTTAAGGAAACATGCTTTATAAATGACAAAATCTGGATTGAACAGTTTCTTATAAAGGGTAAATACCTGATGTATTCATTTGCACCAAAAACTATTTTTCACATGACTTTTACAAGGATGCACACCAAATGGAATAATCTTGACATCATCCTATGACAGATGAAGTAAAATAAAGGATAAAAAATATAAATCATTTTGTACTGAGTCAAGAGATGTGAAGTAGACACAGCTATGCCACCCCCCAGGTGTGTGGCCCTGGACAGACCACTTCATTTCTCAAAGACACAGCTTCCTGAAATTCTGAAATAAAGAACTGGGATCGGACTGCCTCTCCCTCCATCACATGAACCTCATGTGAATGATCTGAAAGAGAGAGGCATCGGGAACTCTCCCAGTTAGCAGGTGACACCAAGCTCTTGAAACACTGGAACACCAGGGGATCAGTGCAAAGGTCTGGATGAAGTGGTGGAATGGTGGCAGCTGTGCTTCAAACAAGGAAAAACCAACCACACTCAACTTGAGCTTCATAACATTCTGTCATCAGCTACACATCAAAAAAAAAAATCTGCATGTCACAAGGCCTCCATTATGTGTATAACTTCTGTCTTAATGAGTGAACCCAGAGAAGATCATCATCATGGAGAAAAACTGGAAACCAGAAGCCCCCATCCTGTTTTCTACAAAACCATCCTAAAGCCTCAAAAATTCGAGAGATGCAAAACAGTCCAGAGAACTCTCAGAGAAAGACAACATTAGGCCACAAGGACAGAGTTTTTCAGCCAAGACCTGCAGAAGCGGCATATGATCCAAGGCACAGAAGAAATCTTGACCTTTTCCCCAAATCTCAATACCTGAGTCTTTAAAAAAGCAATAAAAATCTAACAGGAAGGGTTTCTGAGACATGGGGCAGCAAACATCTGGAACGCATCACAGCCAGGGAGTGGCACAGGGAGAAATTACAAAGACCTTCAAGAGTGGTTCAAAAGGCCGTGGGGGTGAACTATGCTGTTACTAAGGGCTGTGTGGGGTCCACTGACCATTTTTCAGGTGAAAGCCAGACAGTGCGTCCTGTCTTCACACCACACAGCCCATACCCTCATTGCTGGAGACAGGGCTGGGCAGGTGCAGGTACCACCTCCCTGGGACAACCCATCCCCTTCTCCCTCACACCTCAGTAGATCATGGCCTCCCCTCTATCCAGTAAGGAGACCAGTCCCTTTCCCCTTTCTTCTGACCGAAGGGCTCAGAAGCAGGATGCACAAAGCATTCTTGCCTCAGTTGGGCACCCGCGTGCAATTCCAAGAGCCAAATTCCAACTGCTTTACTGAGGCTGGACCTAATTCGTGGTCATCCCAAATAACACAGACTCCCCTTTTCCATAATAAAAATACAACTACTGTAGAACTCGAAGATATCTTTTAAAACCTAGCCATGTTAAAAGTTCCATTTTCGCCATCAATCCCTTGCCCCAAAGAAACCTCCCTACATCCCACAGGCTCCTTAGAAAGGGTCAGATAATCGCAATGCCTCGCTTTATCCCTTCTCCAAATACAGCAGCATCCTTCCGCAGAATCCGAAAATAGCAGCAGTCCAGATTAGCATGGCGTCAAAAGTAGGTACTTGACTGAAAAACATCTTAATTAATGAGGGTCCGGGTCCTAAACAGAGCCACCTGGTGGGCAGGAACAAGAGTCAGGAAAGGGGCTGCTTCCTCCCACCGAGTCCCGCCCCTGGCTATCTCAGCCGCAGCCGGCACACCTTCAGCTCACTGCCGAGGAGCCCTGATCGCCCAGGGGGAGGAGGCCGGCGCGCTGCGCCTTTACCTTTCAGCAGGTCCGGGTGCACGTAGCCCAGCACGTCGGAGACCCCCAGCTCCTGGCGGGTACAGGTGCCACCGTGGATGTGCAGCCAAGCAGGCTCCGCGAGGGCAGTGCACAGCGCCGTGATGGAAAGCGCGCCGGGCAGGGCTGAGGCCAGGCTACGCTCCGGCTGCTTGGGCAGAGCGCTGCTTCCCGGGCTCCTCCGCCGGCGCCCGCCGGGCAGCCCTGCGCCTCCGGGGGCGTACATGCCCGGGGCCGCCCGCCGACGCTCCGCGGTCGCTGTTGGGCGCCGCCGACCTCCGCGGGGCGCGCAGAGCCTGCCTGTTCCAGGGAAGGGGCAGCTGAAGAAGGCGGCTCCGGGACAGACACCGGAGGCTCGCGGGTGAGACCCGGGCCCCAGCGGATGCCGGAGGGCTGCAGGGGTTCGGGGGGCGGGGACGGGGACCCTGGAATGGAAGTGCGGGACGACAACCCGACTGCGAACTAGGCAGACAGCGGCGGCGGTGGGGGAGGAACTACTGGAGGGAGGGAGACCCGGACCCGGGATCTCGGCCGGAGGGTGTCGAGGAGCGGGAGACCAGGCTGGGCCGAGGGGACCCGGGACCCGGGATCTGAGAACGGCGCTCTAGGGTGCGCCCTCTGCCCAGAAAGAACCCTCCCGGCACCGACCGCCATTCCTCACCAGTTAGCAGGCCTCAGGGCCGGGATGGCGCCGCTCCGTCCAGTCACGGGCTCCTCAGCTGCCCGGGCCCGAGCGATCCCAGGCCCCAAACCCGCAACGCCCGGACCGACCCGGGTCCAACCCACTTCCGGCTTCCTCTTTGCCTGCCTCCGCCCTCTCCAGCTACCCGCCCAGCTCCGCGTGCGTCACAGCCCAGCGCGCCGCCGGATCCCTGCGCGGGGCCTTACGGGACTTGTAGTTCGAGGGAGTCCCGCGAGGCTTTCAGCTGGGGTGGGGGGGCGACGACAACTCCCAGAGGGCAGCGCGGCCGTGGCAATGGGGACTTCAGTTCCCAGAACGCCCCAGGCCCCCGAGCGGAAGCGGCTGGAGGGGCGGCTGTGGAAGGCCGAGTGGGGCCTCACGGGCGCCGGCGCGGCGGGACCCGCAGTCGGAACGCTGCCCACCTTCTCGTCCCGCGCTGGGCCACCATGAAGGACTCGCTGGTGCTGCTGGGCCGTGTCTCGGCTCACCCGGACTCGCGGTGCTGGTTCCTGGCCTGGAACCCCGCGGGAACCCTGCTGGCCTCATGCGGGGGCGACCGCAGAGTCCGCATCTGGGGCAGAGAGGGTAAGGACCGGGCTCGGGGGTGCGGGGCAGGCCTATCCCGGCCGGGGCACCGCCCAGGGAGAGCGGGGAGAGGCCCCCTCCTGGTGGCTGTTAGCTACTCTGAGAAGGGCTTTTCTAGCAGGTACTAGAAGCAAAAGCGTCAGTGAAAGGCCGGAACTGTGGAGGGCCTTTGGGTAGTTGCTGAGGCAGGAAAATGAAGCGAGCAGGACGGTGGAGAGGACACTGCAGAGGAACTTGCGACGTCGTGAAATTAGATTTTATCACAAGGGCATTCGGGAGCCACTGACCGTAGTAAATCACGAGGGTAACTCCTCAGGTTTGTTTCAAAAGGCTGGTGCCTCCAGAGGAGGTAGGGTCGTTCCCTCTTTCTGAAAGCATGTTGTAAATGTGCCTGCTGAGCTTTGTGCACAGCTCGGTTCCAGTGCTGACCCCCATCAGGTGGTGTTGACAGTGCTTCATTACCTTCCTGTGCGCCCAGCTCCAGCGCCCGGTTGCCCTCTGCTTTTAGGTGACAGCTGGATCTGCAAATCTGTTCTTTCTGAAGGCCACCAGCGCACTGTGCGGAAGGTGGCCTGGTCTCCCTGTGGCAATTACCTGGCCTCTGCAAGCTTTGATGCTACCACTTGCATTTGGAAGAAGAAACAGGATGATTTTGAGGTAACTGGGCTGGTGAAACCAGGATTGTTGCCTCTTTGTTCCTTAAGGCCGGCTCAGGAACTTGAGCCCATGATCTTGGGTGAGGTTGAATCTTGTCCCTCTTTTCTTTTCACAGTGTGTGACCACGCTGGAGGGCCATGAAAATGAGGTCAAGTCAGTGGCCTGGGCCCCATCCGGCAACCTCATTGCCACCTGCAGCCGGGATAAGAGTGTATGGGTCTGGGAAGGTGAGTCCTGGCCCCTCCAGGTACAGCTGGGAACTAGCAGTCAGACATCCGCTTTGTGACCTTGGCAAGGTCAGCTTGTGGGCTCCTTTCTCTTTCCCTCCCACAGTCGATGAAGAAGATGAGTACGAATGTGTTAGTGTCCTCAATTCCCACACGCAGGATGTCAAGCACGTGGTCTGGCACCCAAGCCAGGAGGTAAAAGTTGGGCCAGCTATCTTGGTGGGAAGGAATTCCTAGTAGAGGGCTGTGTCCAGTACTCTGCTTTTCTGCCTCATTCTGGCTTTAATAGGGATCACTGTCTGTGACCAAAGGACATTAATCCCTTTATAAAGACAGTCACCTGTGATTATCCTGTCCTAGCATGACGCTTCTAGGCCATAAGTGCTGTGTTTTCCCTACGTTCCCAAGCTGTTAGCCTCTGCCAGCTATGACGACACAGTGAAGCTCTACCGGGAAGAAGAGGATGACTGGGTATGTTGTGCCACCCTTGAGGGCCATGAATCCACTGTTTGGAGCTTGGCCTTTGACCCCAGTGGCCAGCGTCTGGCATCTTGCAGTGATGACCGTACTGTGCGCATCTGGCGCCAGTACCTACCAGGCAATGAGCAAGGTAAGCTAAAGTAGACACATTTCCGTGAGGCTTATGGTCTACTTGGGCTGAGACATGAAGATGAAGCCCAGGAAATTGGGGGGGAAGGGAGATTGCCACAAGGGGGCGCCAGAGTGCTGGAAGGGTCAGGGAAGGCCGTGTAGAAGAATGGGTAGGATTTTAATGTGAAGAGAGTTCTGGGTGAAAATGGAACAGCATGAGCAAAGGCCTTAAAGGTGGGAAAGCCTAGACTTGGAGCATAGGGTGTGAGGGTTTGGGAAATCAGGTGGGTTGTGCTGGCTGGCAGGTGGCCTTCAAAGGCAGGCTGACTAGTCAGACGTAGTTTGCAGCTAAAGGGTTTTTAATGAACAGGACATTTCTCTCTCAGAATTCCGCTTTAAAAATGCCAGTCTGGCCATGAGATGACTCATGGCTGAGGGTGGGGCAAGGGAGGCCAAGTCAGGTCAGTCGCCCCCTGAGGTGCCCAGGACGTAAGACATGTCTTGGATTCAAGAGAAGTCTGTCATGCAGGAGTAGCATGCAGTGGAAATGACCCCAGCTGGAAATGTGTCTGCACTTTGTCGGGCTTCCACTCCAGGACCATTTATGATGTTGCTTGGTAAGATCTATGCCCCCATCCCCACCCAACCCCTAACTCAGGTTTTAGGGAGGTCAGACCCTCTGCTGCTCTTTGCCCCTTTGGGGGTGCATGGAATAGGGAGGAGCACCCACACTTCCTTAGAACAGGCCAGACTGTCCACCATGCTGGCTTAAAGCCAGCTGGCCTGGGTCACAGTAACCCAGAACAGACTCAGACCTAGGCCTGCACCTGCATCAAGTTCCCAAGCTGTGAGGGAAGCACTGGCCTCTTGGGTCACATAGCATTGTACCATCCAGAAATAGTCGTTATTGAAACTGGATTCATGGCTAGGGTTCTTATGGTTTGGTGGCAGGGGCTCTACCTTTACAGAGCCTAAAGAAGCCACACATTTAGGTCAGAGGGCAGACGCCATGGCTCTAAGAATTTAGCCCTAGGAAATAACCCTAAATAATGAAAAGAGTTGACATGCATCTAAGCTTTCTTTGCATAAGCAAACATTTGGGAATAACAAAAACAGACTAGTAAAGTTCAGTGATTTATTATGTTGCTATGCAAACTTCGTGAGGAGGCAGACTGCTTATGCTAAGTGACAGAAATGCACTTCAGGACCATACCATTTCTTAGGTTAATTATAGTGGGGTAAATCTGGATGGTGGCTTTTGAAGACTTGGGGGGATGTTGATGGCTCTAAGTTAGGGGGCTCTTCAGTAAGAAGTCAGCTGAGGCCTGAAGTTTGGGAAGAGATCAGGCCAGGGTCTGTCACATCAGCCCCTTCTACCTGACTTGCTGAGTTGGGGAGGGTGGAGCCACCAGCAGATGCACTAACAGCATGTTCTTCCCAGGTGTCAGTTGACAGGGGCCCTGGCTACAGCCTGTGGGGACGATGCCATCCGAGTGTTTGAGGAGGACCCTGGCTCTGACCCTCAGCAGCCTACCTTCTCTCTGACAGCCCACCTGCCTCAGGCCCATCCCCAGGATGTCAACTGTGTGGCCTGGAACCCCAAAGAGCAGGGGCTTCTGGCTTCTTGCAGCGATGATGGGGAGGTAGCCTTCTGGAAGTATCAGCAGCCAGAAGGCCTTTGAGCCACCTTAACTTTGGACAGAACCATGGCTTCCCAGAAAATGTCCTAAGATTTTTCCTGCCCAGGGGGACCTGGAAGAGCACCCTGGCCTTCGATGAACTTGTCTTGTCCCTCTAGCCCTGGAAGACATGCAGGGCCACAGAGCCACTCTGTCCCCTCCTGACACGGCCCTACTCAGAGCCATGTAACAGCAGCACCTTGTGGTTGTACCGCAGATTTACTTTAGGGCTCAGTGTTAAAGTTTGGGGATAAATACACCTTTTGTAATCACCGTTATCTGTATGTTGAGGGGTGTATCTCAGACCTTCCTGAAATTGTAAACTTTATAGAAATAACCCATCCTAGATTATATCATCAGGACATTCATTTAAAACAATTCCATGGTGAGTCCTTTTTGGAATTTGGTCCTGCCTTCCCCATTTCTGGATAAATCATTGCATTTAAGACATTCAGTCAGTGTGGAAGATTATTTAATGTCAGCTGGTTTGCAGTGAAGATACTTCGGCTTCCCTGCAAAGCCCTCATAGCATCTCCCGTGCCTGCAGGGAATGCTGAAAAGAAACAGGGAGTATGTGCACCCTAAAAGGGAGTTGCTGTTGCCCACAGGTTGTATATTACCAGTGGGGCTAAAAACTGGTTCTTGGGTGGGAGACAAAAAAAATCTTAGAGACAATCATCTGTGGCCCTCTGAGGGGCTGCAGTATATAATACAGTCCATCTGGTACTGAGTTTCTGTGGTGAGAGCCAGTGAGGCAAAGATGTCTGACAGGGCTCCTTTGGGAGGTAATGAGACAAGGCAGAGAATCCCTGTCAGAGGTGATCAGTTCTTCCATCCCACTCAGGTTTTGTGAGCCACTCCACATGGGTTTCCACATGAGAACTTGTTCCCAAAGCTCCAGCCTTAATTTCTCACACCACAGAGATTGTGACTATAGGTTGTGGAGAGACACCTGGGCAGCACCTGGGATAATGCACAAAACGTATTCTCACATCCTTGGGGCTCTAGCCTCTCGGGGGGCCCAAGATCAGCTGTTGGCACATTGGCAGGAATCGTGGCAGTGGCACCAACTAATCTTTGTCTTCACTGCCTTGCTGTCACATCAGAGGTGTTGCCAACTTCACGTAGGACTGTCCCTCATAGGACCAATACAAATAAATCGCATTAAATCTTGACCCCTGGGAACACCGCCATGCTGTGACACAGCATGCAGAAGGTGCCCTGACGTGCAGCTGAGGAAAAGCAGTTACATCGCCAGGTACATTGGCTGTGTTCTTGGCTTATTTTTACTTGACAGTAGCAGCAAGTTACTGGCTATTTGGCAGATGTTTTCTGGGAAACTAATGAGCCTTTCATATCAAGAAAGTGATAGTGTTGCCAGTGATAAAGCTTTCAAGCAAAAATTAAATTCCAGAAAAACCTGTATTGCCACCATGAGCTGGACATCTCCCCAATACTTAGGCTTCTGATGAGGTCATTGGTGACATTGACAAGTGTGACTTGTGTCATGAAATGAATCAGCATCTGGAAGATCTACATGAGTCAGTGAACCCATGTTTTCCAGATGATGAATGCATGATGTTAGGGACTCATTCGTAGGTAAGAGGCTCATTTGGGGTGCAAGACAGATCCACAGGTCTTAACAGCGCACTGGTAAAGGCAATGTGCCACCTGAAACTAAGAAATGACCACTCACGGAGTCTCGCTGTAGTATCGAATAGCCAGTTTCCTGAAAAGGATATTTAAAAACGTCCTCCCTTTTCCAACTGCAGTTTTAACTTCCATTTTATTTCACTTAAACATGAGCTTTAGAAGCAGACACAAGAGTCCCGATCTTCATTAAACCAGACAGAACCAAGGTCTGTAAAAACATCCAAGGCCACTCTTCTCCTTGGATGTTTTACAAATAATTTTTCATAAAAAACTAATGATTTATTATTTTTAAGTGCACTGTTTTAATTTTTCATATTGTTGACATCAATGGATAGAACCTAGGTAATAAAATCTCTTTAGGGTTCCTCACTTTTGTACCGTGAAGTGGTCCTAAGACCAAGTCATTTGAAAACTGCTGATCTAGGGAAATTACCCCTCAGAATCATCTTCCAACTTTATGCAAAGTTATTCCTGAAGAATGACAAGACAAAAATTTGAAGACAAAGATGTGCAGACCTGGGACACAGTAGCAGTGTAGATTGGGTCACACACCCAGCTGGTACATTTTAACCCCTCCTGAGTCTCCTTGGGGTAGGGAGTGTCGCTGCAGATCTTGAAAAACCTACCCTGTCATCTGTCCCTGTAGCTGTTAGTTCCAGCACTAGTGCTGACAAGGGTAGCAAGATGGGAACCTGGCTATACCAACTAAAAAGAAGCTGCCTAACCCTTCAGCTGACATGCTGCAGATGACAGCCCAACTAAAGAGCAGCCTTATTCTTAAGTATTATTTTAAGCAAGTTCAGTGGCTAAAGAGAAAAAATCTTTTTGGAGAAGGGTCTTAGGCTTGAGCAAAGAAACTAAAATACAGAATCACTGCAAAGATGAATGATTTCTCCAACTGGTTTTATTAGAACATCTAATAAAACAACAAAGAACAGGCCTAAAAATGCTATCCAATTAACATGACAGCTACACAACACCTACAGACACACTGGATCCAAAGCCTGGATGCCAAGGTGGCAAGAGGAAATGGGCGGGGAGGCTGGGGTGCACCTGTACTGCCTGGCAGCCTGCCCTCATGCCAGCAGACCTGCTGTCCACAACTGACCCAGACATGCTCTTTGTTCAGGTCCAAGCCCTCCAGGCAAGAGTACAGGCCTCCAAACTCAATCCGAGTCGCTGTCCGTCTCGGCTTCTTTCACATCTACGCTGAACTTGTATTCCTGGTCACATCCCATGTAAGCATCGCTCATGAAATAGAGAGTGTAGTTGTGGGCGCCAGTGGCTGGGGCCACGAAATCGAGCTTCACCTAGAGAGAGCAGGCAGGGGTCAGGGCAGGCACAGATGTAGGACAGCACTTCCATCCTGCCCTATCTCAGTCTCAGGCTGGGTCAGTGGCACTCACCTTGGCCTTCTGCTGCAGGGTCAGCCTCTTGATGGAGATAAGGCTGTTGGACTTGGCGTCTCCAATCACCACCCACCAACCCTCCTCACGTTTCTGTGGTGACAAAAAATCAAGAATCTCAGCACATAAAACTTGACAGTGATTTAAGACCATGAGAATGGTTATGAAAGTAGGAAAACAAAGCAGACAGAAAGCTTTCTAGTTTCCCCCTGAAACACAATTTGATGTAACTAAAATTGTTTAACCATCACAAGGCATCTCAAATGAACTCAATTTTTAAGTAGTAGAAGGACTCATTTGTTGCTTCCAGCTCACTTCCTTGTCCCAGTTAGCACTTGCTATCGCATCCAGGATTCCACCACTAAAGACCTTGTCTCTGGGGCCTGGCAACTTTGAGTCCCTCTGAGGCTCATCTCAAGCACGTGTGACAGGTGATTATGACATGTGAATGGGGACACAAGCCTGCCCACAGAGGGGAAGTGGGGCTTGCCTCGATCAAGGTACTGCTGCTGCCCACTCTGCCATCAGAAAGCCTAGGAACTCCACTGTAAAGTGCTCCTTCCTTGGAGTATATTGTAAAATTAAATATGTACTAGTTTGTAAAATTAAATATGACATACAGTATATCTAGTTCTTGCTAGATTTTCTTTCTTGTAAAAAAACAAGCAACCGGAAGCACAGTAAGTGGCAGTGAGAAAGGAGGGAGAAGAAACACCTAGAAAAGCCCAACTGTCCTACAGCTGTTTAGAATTAAAGAAAAATGCGTTTTTGCAGTTAGAGATTGACTACTCAGCTGGTATTTTGATGATGACCAGTCATCTAAATTGTTTAAAAGCAAAAAAAAAAAAAAAAATTCACATTCCTGATATTCTCAGCCTACGATTTGTCATTTCCCTAAGTTTCCCTCCCTAGTGACAATGCACTCATGTCCTCCAACCACCCATAGACAAGGCCTCCAGTGGACATCTGGAAAAGGCAGCTGCCAGAACACACCTGTGGGAAGAGAGGCGCAATCACAGGGCCTGTGACTTCCTCCTCTCGCTCCAACTGCACCAGCACCACAACGGGCCCGCCACTGTGGGGAGAAGCAGTGCAGCACATCAGCACTGGGTGCCAGAGCCCCTGGGGCAGGGCACCTGGCCCCCTGGCTCACCTACGGATGCTGTCCTTATCCACAACTTCATAAGACAGCTCAATGTTAGGGTAGCGGTTACAGAAACGGGCCACATCTGCCATCTGGCTGTCGGACAGCTGAAGCAATGCATTCCGTTCTTCATCCTCCATCTCCATGATGTCAAAAACACTCTCCACTCCCTGCAGCAGGCATTCAGAGATCAAGAGGAAAGAATCCACACTGACAGCAAAACAAACAGGCTCGACAGTTGCTAATTTCCATCCTACACTACCCGTCGTCTGAAGACAACATGGCTTGCCATCATCAGATGCACTCTCTAGCATGTCATTGTGTCACACCTTCAGGGGAACGAAAGCTGGAGATCTGCCTCCCATGATACTCCCACCCCCACCCCCTTCCCCAAGACACTCAGCTCAGCCAGGTCCAGACAAGTTCACCTTGTCCGTGCAACGTTTGATGTGCTCCGAGGTGAAATGAGGCAGCTGTTTCAGGTAGGAGTCCTTAGACCACATGGCTTGAGTGACCATCTGGGCCAGCTCCATGGCTGCCAGAGCGGGGCTGAGCCACCCATTGCTGGAAAGGACATCTACGCAGGCCTGGATGAGCCGGATGGCCTGCACAGGGTAGGGGTGTGAGACCAGGAGGCTAGAGAGGTTGCTTCCCGGGCCCTGGGGCCTGTCCCGTGTCTGCCCCACACCGCCCTGCACCGTACCTTGCTAAGGATCTCCTCTGTATCTGACTGCAGCTCAGCGCTCAGCTGCATGCGTGACAGGTGAGCCTGAAGAAGTAGATTGGTCTTGACATGTGGGTCATTGAACTTTGGGTTATTCAGCTTGTGGGGGACCTTCTGAGCCAGCTGGAAAGGGAAAGAAAAACATGACAAACAGGTAACCCAGCCTGAGGCCAGCTCTCAAGCCCTAAAACTCCTTATCCTAGACTCACAATCCTTCAAAATTCCATGGGGGAGGGGGGAGGTGGAGATGCATGCGTGGGGTCTTCCTGAGCAGAGGGGGATCTGTGTGCTCTGGCACATAGGCAGGCGTCCCCTGGGGCTGAGGCACCTCACCTGCCGCAGCAGGTTGTCCTCATGGTGCCGGATCGGGATGTTTTCGTACTCGGCTGCATTGGAGATGATCTCAATTAGCCCACGCACCTTGGTCTTGGCATTCAGGGACATGCTGAAGAGCTCTGTCCGAGAGAGAAAATGTGGGAGTGGTTAACTACCCAGGCCACCCCACCTATCACCGCCACCCAGTGGCTGCACCCATAGCCAGAAGGCACCCTCACCGATAGTGGTGTAGTTGATGTAGTAGTAGGCAGCGATCATGCCCAGGTTTAGAGGCGCCACGTCCATCTCGTCCTCTATGCTGATGCATTTGGACTGTTCCAGGTCACTCAATGTCTGCTCCACCAGCTCTGACAAGTGGTCAGACAGGTGACGATGGGAAATGCCTGTGAAGGTGAGAAAGAAGTGGGGAGTCACGGGGCAACAGCTAGCGAGGGCTGTGAAAAGCACAAAAGGAGACTGTGCACCAAGGCTCACGGACCCTGCAAGTTGTAGTAGTTGGGGTTCTGTGTCATGCGGCGGTATAGAAAGGTCCAGGTAAGGTAGTCTACAGCATCCTGCTTGTTCTCAATGGTCTTGGTGACAATCTCAGCATTGAAGTGGTCATGCATACAGTGGTCCAAGTGAGATTCCACTGGCAATGGCTCATATAAGAACTTCTTAAAGAAATCCTGTGAAGTGGGAGGAGACAGTAACAGTCAATGACAACAGGGTATCAAAGGGCCAAGGGCAAACCAGCAGGGAAGAGGCAGTGTATGACAGACACAGCTAATACAAAGATGGAGGAAAGCACTGCAAATGAGGTGAGCTGGGTCTGGACTAGAGTGTCGGCTGTGTATGCCATGCCACCAGCTCACTATTACATCCACAGTGGCAACAGGAAGGCACCAGTCACACAGGATGAGCGGTGCAAAAGGAAGATGGAACCAGCCGGAAGGCGAAAGCCTGGCAGCACATGCAGTCACCAGCAGCAACAAAAACAAAAGGCTACGGAATTCCCTGTGGCTGAAGCTAACTACAAAACAATGTGAGAAATAAGCAGCAGAGTTGAAAGAGACACAAAAAACCCCCACTGAAGAAGATAGCTTGCATCCCAAGGCCAGGACCAACCTTTTTGGAGCCCTGGCACATGATGACACAACGCCCCTCATCATCCTGCAGAGGGCGATTGGCGTGCCCCACCATCTGAAGCACATCATAGATGGGGTAGTCCACATACCTGGTGACATGGGAAAGTAGGTAGAGTTCATCAACACAGCATCGCTCTCAGGGCATCGGAATGCAATGCCTATACGAGGAGCCAGGGCACACTGACAGAAGGTCTTGTGTTCATAAGTTCTTGTTCCATGGCACCGGTGTCACTGCTTATCTACGCATCACTGCAATTTTCACATGAGTTGTGACTTATTGCTCATGGTCCTTGACCCAAAGCTACAAACCTACCTGACACCAAAAGTGAAGTAACTCCTAATATAAGAAGCCTACATGTGACTCATGCTGCCCCCACTTAATAGCTGTGTACTTTGAGTTATCAAGTCACCTAACTTAAAACCGAGTCTACAAGCAGGTTCAGATGTTAAAAATAAACCATAAAGATAAAATTCATTTAAAAAATGTTCTACATTTTTTGGGGGAAAAATTATTACGTTAAATTATTTGAGTTTTTTCTGAGAAAACCAAACCTTTTACTTCTTGTCACAAGTTATGTGACCTGGGCCAAATCATCTATGCAATCTACAACACAAACAGGTCAACTACATAATCCCCAAGTTCCTTCTGGCTAGAACTCCCTGGCTGCCCACTTGCTGAATCACAGGAGGATGACTGATGCCAATGCGAGCCCAGGTCCTGATACCAAACATGCCCCAACACCAGCAGTGCTGGAACCCCAGCAGGCTGCTGACTGGACCAACACCCTGTCCTCCTAGCAAACAGTTTCTGGACTTGCAGGTGGCATGTCCACTAAGAGGGACTCTGGATGCACAGAGCACAGCTGGACTCACGCATGGATCTTGCCATTGTAGTACTGGGTGTCCATGATGATCACCAGGTGAGCGGCCACACTCAGGCCCCAGCAGAGACTCCGAGAAGCAACGACCACCTGGATGGCCCCTGTGGCAGAAAGAAGGCATCTGAGGAAGGGTTTGCCGCCGCCTGGGCAGGTGGGGGCGAATCTGCTTTCACAGCTAGAGCCTGAGAGCGGAGCAATACTGGAAGAAATGACACCATGCTGCTATTGCCCCGCTTGAGAGCTACCCGAGGCAATCCTGGAGTAGCACCCCTCCCAGGGAAAGCTGGGCCTACTGCCTGGAAAGTGCCAACTCAGCCTTGGGCTGGCTCCCATAGCTGCCGAAAGGAGCCAAGTATGGCCCAGACAGACGCCAAGAGTCAGACTGACAAGAAGTGATTCTGGAAGGACCATCTGCACCGAGACTCCACCAGTGGCAAAATGGTACCTCTGTGTGAAATGCCGAAGGGCAACAAAGAACAGTGACACAAAGACCCCCAAGGAAGATCACAATTCTACTATTACACATGTCCGAGGACAATCTTAGCAGGTCTGATGTCCCCGGAAAACCAGTATAGGGCTGAAGGTGCTGGTCTAGAAAAGCAGGTTCTGAAAAGGTTCACCCTGTGTGCCCCCTACTTCCTCATTAGCAAGGGCAATTACTGTTTACCCCATCGCACCACGAAATTACTGGCAGGATCCAAAGAGACAGCGGATTCTATAACCAGAGAAACACTTCAAAAATGACACAGAAAAATAATGCTAAATGCTGCAGTTCACATGTACCACTTACGACACACTGGATAATAGTCACGACCAGTACCAAAGGCTCTTTACCTGAGCTGAAGAGCTGTCCCACCAGACGCCGCTCCAGGGGGCTGAGACCCTCATGCAGGTAGCCCACACCGTTTAACAACGTCTCCTTGAGTGTGCTGTCACTTAGCTTCTCCAGATATGGGATCAGATCCTTCTCAGTGCAGTGTAAAAACCTGGGCGGCACAAGGCTGACTCAGCCAGAGGGTTAGTCCCTGGCAAATACCCGCCAAAGGTGCAGTCACCCAGCCCCTAGTCAGGGGGCTAAGCCCACCCTCAGAAATGGGACACGCTTCAGAGTGGGTCAACTTCACATGACTAAATCCCTGTCAGGCCCAAACCCGAGGGCCAAGCCAAGTAAGAGGAAGTGGACATAGCCAGACCCCCACCTCTGTCGCTGGATGTCTGCCGCACATGTGGTGAGGATGTCAATTGCCGTAAGGCGAGTCTGCTTACGAGAGGGCACAAAAACGATGACAGGCTTCTTGGGAGAGTGCTTGGTGATGGCATGGTACACAGGTTTGGCCATGGACAACAGGCGAGTCTGTGTGTGACTGATGTTGAAGCCCTAAGGACCACAGAAAAAGGGGTTACAAGAGCCAGTACTCTGAACAAGAGGTCACGAGAGGCTGGAAAAGTGGGTCCTACCTGGATGTGCAGCTCCAAAGGCACGGGACGCACATTTGGGTGGAAGTTGAACGTAGAGGTGGCACTGCAGCCAAGCCAGTGGGCCACGTCCTTAGCATTCGAGAGCGAGGAGCTAAGCGCCACAACACGAATGGGCCGCTCAATCTGGGAGGAGATGTAGCGCATCCGGGAGCAGATCACTTCCAAGACAGGCTGGAGGAGAGGGAGTGTCATCAAGCACCTGGACGCCCACCCTTGGCCATGTGTTACCTGCGTGCACCACCCAGCACCCTCAAAATGCTCTCAAGTTCCACCCCCCAGAGGAGACAATGTCCACTGAGAGCTCAAGCCTCACATTGTCCCTTTGAATAAATGGTCAAGCAGAGTGCTGCTGGCAGAAGGCTTTGTCTCTGGCCTCAGACCCCATCACAGGTATGGCACCAGGCCAGGACATACCCCATTCTCGCCCCCGATGAGGTGGGCCTCGTCCACCACGAACAGGCTGATGTTCTGGACGTTCTTGCGCTGCTTCCAGCGCCGAGAGAGGATGTCCCACCTCTCGGGGGTGCCGATGACAATGCTGCCCTTGCCCAGCAGCTTCAGGTCCGTGCTGGTCTCACCCGTCAGGAGCACCACCTTCTTGCTGAGCCTGTCCTGAAACTTCTCATGCCAGTCCATATACACCTGCAGGCAAGGGCATGGAGCATAGAGCGTCAGGCTATGCTAGGTGGCACTTCCGTCATGAGAAGAATTGAATAGCCAAGAAGACTGGTAACCTACAGGCCTCAAGCTCCATGCAGTGACAGGGCCTCTTTTTAGTTCACAAACTAAGAGAACCCAGAAAATACAAACAGTTGTGATCTGACCTGCCCTGCAAATTTCAGGGCCTAGAGAAACCTGACCTGCACTCACAGATGAAAACAACCTCTGGAAAACGTACAGGTGACAGCACTATGTCACATACCTGTTCAGCCAGTGCCTCCATGGGGGTGATGTAGACGCAGCGCCCCTCTGAGTTCTGCAGCAACATCCGAAGGATGGCAAACTCTGCGCAGATGGTCTTCCCACTGCCGGTGGGGGCCCCCACAAACACGTTGTCATCACTGTTGTACACGGTGTTGAACACTGAAAACCGGCGGTGGTCACATGAATCCGAGAGAGACTCAGAGCTCAGCCCAGAGCTGGCAGCAGCAAGCCGGCCATCAGCATGGGTGCCAGCATGAGGGGCAACGGACTGCCCATCTGTGCCCTCACAGTCTCCCTCCCACACACAAGCAAAGAACAAGAGTTCAGGCCCCGTGCAAACTTGTGGGGTGACAACAGATACAAAGGAGCCCAAGCCCAAGTCTCGTTCCCTGCCGGCCCTCTCGGGGACCAGAATACAGAGCGAAAAGGCCCAGGCTGCCCTTCTCTGTCTCCGAAGATCCATGTTTCCTGGATGGGAACCGGCTAATGTGGAAAAAAGGGACAAGCCCAACCCCGGCTTCAAGACTGGGGGAAAGTCTTAGTCCTATTTATTAGCCAGTGCAACAGGGTGCCTCTGACTAGGGCTCCCCATCAATCAAATAAGACAGCTATAACGATATCTCACATGGTAAATCCCTCATAAGGTGGCTGGGGAGAACAAAAAGAAAGCACCATGATATCCTCGGCCTACAACACTCAAAACCCAGACATGCTCTAAGGAAACAGTGGTCACTCAGCGATGCATGATGGCCTCCGTCAACGCTGCCCACTCCACCCACAACCTGAGCATCAGGGACAGCAAGCCCCCTGAGCCTGAGAACCGATGAAGCACTGGTCTCCTTGGTGAGACATGCAAAACAAAGCAGGTCTAACTGTAACCACAGGCACGTGAGACAGGAAATGCATGGTGTGCTCCACCAGTCAGCACCAGGGGGCTGCCGGGTCCATGGACACCTGAGCACCGTGCCTCCCCTTCCCACTGCAGAGGGCCCCCTACCCCGCGTTGGCCTTATAAGGCCTCTAGGACACTGACCTTGTGTCTGGATGGGATTGAAAAAGGGGAATTTGTCTTGGTAAAGGCTCTCAAAGGCACTGTTTCTCAGGGCGGACACAGGCAAGGGCTGCAGGTCCAGCAGCTCAGTGGGAGGCGGGTACTTCTCTGGCAGGATCAAGTGTCGGAAGGAGACAGGCAGCTGGGTCTCACAAGCTGCCCAAGGAGAAGCAGGCAGGTGGTGGGCAAGCGGCCCTCCTCACCCAATGGCCCCCACAAGCCCTCTGTACACACTGGAACCCTCCCCACAACAAGGTCATTCACACACTTGCCCTGGGTTGTACAGACAACATACTCACAGAGCCAGCGATCAGACACCACACGGATGAAGTACTGAGGGGGCAGCGGTTCAAAAACAGGCACAAAGAACGTGATAAGGTGCTCGTCCTGGGCGTACTTGGCCTTGAGTAGAAAGTACTCATGGTGCAGTATCACCTCGCTGTCTACATCCTCCACCAGAATCCAAAAGGCCTCTGATGAACCATGGACCTGCCAACACGGTCCAGACAGGGAGAGTGAGCCGATGGGTCACACAGCACCGCCCACCCACTCTCCACCACATGATGCTGAGGCCAGTCCTCGCCAAGCAAACCCATGCCTTTTCATCCCACTGGAAGTCCGGCGTGATGGTCAGCTCCACTTTCAAGGTGGAGCGTGTGATGGGCTGCAGGTGCACAGACAGCTCCAACTTGGGGAAGAGGTGGACGTACTTGTGGATGGTCTTGCCCATCTTGGGCATGCGAATGAGCTCCCCTGGGAGGACACAATAGGTTGGCATGGGGCTGCAGTCAGCCGTCTACACACTATCTGCACACTGGGCCACTGGGGGAGCCAGCCGATTCTACCCCAGGGGGCAAGCTCTTTCCTTCAGTCTCAGTGGAGCCCAAAGGAGTCAAAGGCCAAGGCTGAGACTGGCCCAGTACTTTCAGAGGGTGGTGAGAGTGGCCAGGACCTTGGGGCATGAGGCCCAGGAAGTGGAAAGTGCAAGGGCTTAGAAAGACGACTGAGTGATAAGGACAAGGATGACAGCGCCCCACACACCTATCTCATTGTGGTTCAGGTCATACAGACGCTCAAAAGGAAAGTTCTTTTTCTCAATCTTCTTCACTACCTCCTCAGGGAGTTTCCGGAACTGACGCAGAGGACACATAGACTGCCACCTACCCAGAAAGGGAACAAAACCCTCAGTCCCTGTACAGGGCCTATAACAACATGCCCTTATCATGGCTTCCAGGAAGTTAGCCATGACCACAAGAAACAGCCATTAAGGACAGGCATTCGACACTGCCAGCAATGGGACCTTAGAGCCAACTGTCACCCCTACTCTTCACCCACTACAGAGCTCCACCCTTCAAAGCCTTTCCCCTCTCAACTGTCCCAAGGTACGTGTCCCCTTTCCTGCATCTGGACCAGAGGTCAGGTGCAAGCTCCATCTTCCCCAGCACCCTCAGCCTGGAGACCCGAATTGTAGTGGCCAGACACAACTCTCAGGCCTTACATGCGTTTGTCAATCATCTTGCAGAGGTTCAGGGTCTTGTCTGTCAGCTGCGCCCAACCTCGGTTCAGGACAATTTCAAAGATGGCCCTCATCAACCGGCCTGCCGACTGGAGAAAGACAAGGCAATTCTGCTAAGTACTCCTGTCCCAGACCTTACTAGGATGCAATCAGCCTCGCCAACTCTAAAAGGACCTCTGTACTTCCTCTTTTTTCCCCCCATTAAGTAGGCGCTTGCTGGACATAGACCAGTTAGAATAGGCAGCTCGCTGTGTGATTTTTTTTTTATTATTATTATTATTCCTACAGTACCTGGTCTTCCTAGGTGCTGTAGCAGGCTCAATCCTACTTAGCTTCCACGATCAGATGGGATCGGGAGTATTCGGGGTAGCATAGCCGTAGACCATGCTGTGCGATTTTAAAGTTTTGCCTCATTTTAGCATTATGGGCTCTTGCAAAAATAAGGGTGCTAGTGACTTACCCTTGGACGTAAAGACAAAAAACAGTTACTATATAAAGCCTTTTGTCAATTCTGGACTTACTTATAAGGCCAGCAGCCACTGTGGGAAGCCACTCCCTGGGCAAATGGATGTTGTCTTATGGTCTACTTAAGGAGCCCCTGCACTCTTATGCCCCACCTTTCCCACATACTCAAAAGCAGTAAAACAGTGGCTGTATCACACATGCATCAAAAACTGCCAACCAAGGCAAAGCTCAACATTCCCTCTCCTTGATGAGTGCCCCACCCACCTGCTCCAAGACACACAGAGCAAATGAACTGTTCAGAACCTGTCTCCCGGTGGCACAAGTCTGCCCTCACCTGTGTCACATATACCATGTCAGCCATCAGTGCAAAGCCCTCCAATTTCAGCTGTGAGATGAAGGCTTGGAGAAGCACATTGATCTGGAAAAAGCAAGGCCAGGAAGAAGGATGGCTGTCACTGAACAATCCAAGGAAATGAACACGCTTCTGACCTAGGCATCCATGCCAGATGAAACTTTCTATTGCTTTTAATCTATAGACGTTAAGTAACCATGACTGTACGTGGAAGAGTATTTGAGGAGGATCTTGGACAACGAGCAGGTTACCAAGCACGAACCCTAGTCCGAGGTCCACCTTTAGAAAATTCTGAACCGGGCCTTCACCAAAAGGAACTGGCTCACCTTTGCACTGGGTTCCTCAATGCTCTCCTTCACAGGGATGGGCACCCGCTCCAGCAGCTTCTGCAGCTCCAGCTTCTCCTCCTGCCACAGGAAGAAGACCAGTCAGAGCAGCCAGAGCACCAAGGAGAGAACCCTGGCGGTGCCCTGGTATTGACCCTAGGGCCCGTCCCAACCTGCTGTGGGCTACCTCTCTCACGGTGATGTTCTTAAACTCCGAGGACAGTGAGAAGACCCTGAAAAGCTCGATCTCACTCAGGGTGGGCTTCAGCAGCTGATTATATGTCTGCACCGTGTCATTGGTGATGTAGTAGTGGCTGGCTATACGACCCAGTTCTGTTACCTACAAAGAAGGAAAACTCAAGCCAATGTCAAGCATTAGCTGGCCGCAGCCTGTCACTGTGGACAGCAGGCACCCACTGGGTAAATGCTTCGCAATCTCAGTGCCTGGCCCAAGCACATGAAGACAGGTGGCATGATAATCCAACGTATAGTGAGCTACTGCCTTACAGAGAAGACAGCTGCATCTGCTGCACCCACCCAGGTCACAGAGAGAGGCACCGTCACACAGAACTGTGCTTATTTCAGGGGTGCCGAGATCTCAGTGTCTCAGGAGGCTACGACTTGCTGCAACCTCTGCCTCCTACCCTGGGCTCCCTTACCTGGAAGTTTCCCGTCTTCTTGTCATACTTGACCAGGTTGTTCTTATCCAGCATCAAGGCAGCAGTGTGAACCAGGTCCAGTCGGCGCTGGTCCAGCAGGGGGTCTCCCTTGAGGTCGTCGTGAGAGATGCCATAGAGGGTTGGGGACCGCAGCATGCGTATGTATAAGTAGGCATAGCCCAGCCAGTTCACCGCATCCTGCAACAGACAGCATGTGGCTCTCAGAGTGCAGAACTGATGTCCAAATGAAAAGCTCCCCGAAACCATTAGAAATTAATTCCCAACATAAAAACAGGGATCACAGGTCTTCTGAATATTTATTAACATCTCACTGAGAAAAGGACATAATCCTTCCTAAGATCTTGGTAAGGGGAGCTGCCAGCTGCAGACCCAAGCCACTTGAGACCACTCGCACTGGTAGAGTGGGCATAGGGCCACCCCACTCCCGGTGCCTGGGCTTTGTCTCTGGAGCAGCCAGAGACTCCAAAAGTGGCATCTGCCTACCTTTGCGTTTTGGACATTGCCCAGTACCACCTCCGCGTTGAGCATGTCGGGCAACTTTGACACCATCTGGCTTTCAATAGGAAGCTGCTGGTTGAGGAGGGACAAGTAGTACTGGAGTTCCCCATGAGACGTAATGAGTATGCCTTCGCCCTTGGTGTCATACTGGGGTCTTCCAGCACGTCCCAGCATCTGGGGCAAAGACAGCAAAGCAGGAGGGCTGTGGCCACAGCGCTGCCGGGCGGGTTCCAGGCTTCTCCTAGGCAGGCCCCTGCCTTCCCTCTGCCATCTTCTCGGCAACCTTGCACTCTGTACACAGGATACCCTTCCTCCCAAGAACACATGAAAGGCACAGTACCTGCAGAATATCAAGAGCCCCCAGTTCTGTCCAGCGCCCCTTCTCTGGACTATACACCTGGGTGCCTTTGATGATAACTGTGTGTGCAGGGAGGTTCACACCCCAAGCCAGAGTTGCCGTGGAGACTAAAACCTAAAGAAGGAAAGCAAGGTAATAAGGAAATCAGCACCAGAAGGTCCATATCCCCAACTTCTCCAGGGGACCAGCCCCAGAGTTTCTAGCAGGCCTGAGAGGGTGCCATCCTTGTCGGTGGAATACCAAAATAGAAAGGAAACGAGTCCTTGGGTTCCTCACCTATCCAAGGATTGACCTCTTGATGTTCTAGACACCTGAGTGGCGGAACTAAAGACCTGCATGAAACTATCTAAGGGTATCAGACAATTAAAACCCTAGCCCTACCAGGTCTGGCAAGACCTGGAGTCACCAATGTGCTTGCTTTGGTATGCTTCTCAGACACTTTCCTAAACCCACTCACCTTCCCCCAGGCATGATGTGAAGAGTGGGGAGAGGCAACCCTGACCCAGATCACCTGAGCCAGAGACAACCAGGAACCAAGATAGACACACGGCCAACCACGGACATGCAGGCCTTCTGAAGTCTATTTTTTACACCCCCTTACCTGAATGTGCCTGTCAGCAAAGAGATCCTCCACAAGTGTCCTGTCCACCCTGGTCATGCCCGCGTGGTGAATGGCAAAGCCATAGGGCAGAAGGTCCTTCAGCTCCAGGTTCTGTGCAAGAGATAAAGACCAATGTGGCGAGGCAGGCTTCCTACAGGAACTCACCCACAGACAGGCTGATTCTCCCTGTCCCTACCACATCCATACGATCAACTTTGACCTGCATGACAAGGCAGCATCATGATGCAGTCCTGGCTGTGTGGACAGTCCCAGGGGATGAGACCGGCCTGCCTCTCCTCACCTTGCACTGCTCCGCTTCTGTCCGCAGGACCTCAGTGGAAGCAGAGCCCTCTCGGAGAAACAGGCCCAGTGTGTCCTTCTCAAGGCACATGTCCCGGATGGCCCTGGCTGTCTTCCCCGTCTCCTTCCGGGAATGGACAAACACCAGTACCTACAGAGGAACCAGTCAAGAGATAGTCAGAGACATGGATCCCACAGCTTCTCCCACGACGCAGGGCACCAGCATTAAGAAGCCAAGGTCTTGAAGAGGAAACCACAGCAAGAGTGCAAACTGGCTCAGAAGCCTAAACACGGCTGGCAAAACCTGAGGGGAGTGTACCACCTGGGGCAGCGCCAGAGTCCAGAATGGGAAGCTAAACTAACTCCTGGCACCCCATCTTTAGCACAAGTTTACATACAATGTGGATGCAAATTCAGGCATCTCAATTAAGAATTTTGTTCAGGTACCTGATAAGATTCTATGCTGTCTAAAGAATGTGTCTACAAATTAACAGCTCAAATATTTATGAAATAATGGGCACTGACCTTTAGAAAAGGACTTAAATTAAGTCTCAGTATGAGACGAGCGCTATTTTGTAGAAAATAAAGTCCTCCACGTATTTAGTGCTAAGAAAAGATTGGTGTCTTCATCTAAATTCGTCTCATCTAAATGCAATGCTTTTTTCAGACAAAAATAACTAAGTTCTTTTCCTCAGTTTTTGTCTCAGTTAACATGGCTAAAGTCAGTTTCAAATGTAAATATTACAACATACTTTCTAGAAAAACACCCTCATTCACTAGCTAACTTTCATCTTTACTTTTACTGTTACCCTTTCAGTATAAGCCACCCAAATCTTTTATGGAAGAACCCTTGATAATGCAGATAAGCTAATTATCTATGTCTAGGGATTTGTTTTTAAATTATAAACATAACTTCTTTAATGGTTTATAGCATTGTTAAGATAATCTACTTCATCTAAACTGAGTTTTGGTAGTTGGTGGTTTTTGAGGAAATGGTCCATTTCTTCTAGGTTCTCAAATTTATGTATAAATGGTTGTTTAGAATATTCCTTTACTATCCTTTCAATGGCTACAGGTTCTGTATGATATTCCATTTCATTCCCGATATCAGTGATTTACATATTCTGTTTGTCAATCTTGCCTAATAATCAGCAAATCAAAAATTCAAAAGAACAGTGTTTACAAATGATAAGCCACAGACAGACCTGATTTTTTCCAGCATGTTCCATGATCTTCTCATAGACTATCTCATTCATGATCTGGAATCGCTTAATGGCTTTTTTCTCTGTGATACCCACATAGGTCTGTTCCAGAGGCACTGGGCGAAAGCTGAAGTTCAACAGTCAGACAAATAAATGAGGACTGAGCACTAAACATTGAGGAAACAAATGGTCCTCTTCCTGGCCCAGGAGGGAGATCTTTTCTGGATGCATCCCACGTCAAAACCATTAAGGCCTTTCAAAAACCCAAGCCAAATGAGCCCCCTTTGAAAGGAGAAAGAGCAAGGTCACCTGGTCAAACTTCGACCATCTCTTCTCCTACCTGTTGTCGAAGTAGAAAAGACCCTTGGCAGGGTCAACACGCAGAAAGGTAGCCACATCCTCATAGTTGGGGAGGGTGGCGCTAAGCCCGATGAGCCTGACATCCTCTTGGGTCATCTCAATGTTTCGGATGGCCCTGGCCACCAACGCCTCTAAGACAGGACCTCTGTCATCATGAAGGAGATGGATCTCATCCTAAGAAGTGGGAGGGCGACAGATGGCCTCTAGGACTGGAGAGACGCAGCCCCCCTCCTGAAAGTGCTCGTGTTGTGCAGGCACAGGACTAACATGCCAAGCAAAGACCAGACAAGGGGTCCCAAGCAGAGAAACCGGAAGAGTAGATAAAACTCACCATGCAGCACCCAAGAAATAACAGGCTCTGCCTGCACTGCTTTGCTACAGCCCAGGGAAACGCAATGCTTTATGGCAAGAGAACTTGACATTGCAGGTAAATGAGGTCCAAACTCCACTCAAGTAAACTTTACTGAAAATGAACTTCAAATCAGACCACACTTACAACAACCCAGGGTTTACCTCTAGACAGGTACCCTCACAAAAAAACAAAGAATATCTCTCAAATGATGAGTTCACAGGGCCTAAGGCAGGCTTAGAGGCTGGGAATCTCTTTAAGATGCAGACTGCATTTCAGTAGCTATGAGGTGGGTAGGGCTAGGACTATGTAATCCTACCAAGGCTGAGTAACAAGGCTCTAAAACAGGGGTCTGAAAACTTAATCTTACAGGACTGACAGTCAACATTTTAGGCTGTGGCCTAAGTCCCTGCTACAAATACTCAATCCTAACATGGTGGCACAAACAAGAACCAGCAGCCACAGATGGCCAGCCCCTCCTCTAGAACACCAAAAATCAACCTGAACTCTTTCTGCTTTCCCAGACAACTGAGACACACTGCATGTGGACTCAGTCACTGGTCCCTGTGTGCTTCTGCCTAGGTGGACACAACCTCCTGACTCCCTACTCATTCCTTCCAAATGCACAACTTTTTATAAACCCTTTGGTGTTCTGGGAGAACATCAGTTTTTTCCTTTGTCTGGTGACATTTATCTCAAAATATTTCAACCACAAAAAAGATAAAAATGTGACAAACACCGTGTATCTATAGAGAAAATTATCAGTCAGGTGCAGATTCTCCTTTAATGGTCACAGAAATACCAACTACAGGGGTCACCAGAGGCCAGTGACTGCAGAGAAATCCCTGGACCTGCCAGGTCCCCACCCACAAGAGCCCTACTTACCAGGATGATGAGCCGCACGAGCTGAGTATATGTGCGCTCTCCGCCCTTGCGGGTGATGATGTCCCACTTCTCGGGGGTGCAGACGATGATTTGAGTGGCACTAATCTCCTCCTTGCACAGCTGGTGGTCACCTGTCAGTTCAGCGACAGTGATGCCATAGGTAGCCAGGCGCTGAGAGGAGGAAAAGCATATTAGGCAAGCACTGGTGGGGGCATTGGCACCACAGTTTTTATCTGCAAGTCTGAGCGCAGGTACTGGAAGTAGGCATGAACCCATGAGGGGAAACCATGTGAATTAGTGAACGAACCCGAGTTTACACTTCGGCAGGGAAAACAGACAAAGGCTCTTTTGGAATTCTGGGCAGTGAGAGATAAATGGACCTGTGCAGACCCCAGGACATGGACCAACACCCTGGTCTACTGTTGATCCAGTCACAAGAGAGCTTCATAAGTATGCCAACAACACAGATAAAAACAAATGAAGAAAACGGCTATGGACAGGATGACAGAGAGACGGTAAACCAGTCAGATATACAGTGGAGTGAGAGACGTCCCCAGACTTCCACACTTGAAACAACAATAACTTGAACATATAAAACTCAACAAAAAACACCCAAACTGCACAGTATGTTTGAGCATGGGATTTGTGCATTAGAGCTACCACAGGTCAGAACCCTGGATGTTGGGTGGTGGACTAGGAGAAACAAAGAAGCTGCCTCTTGCAATCCAAGCTCCCTGCAGAAAGAAGGGGAGGGGAGAAGGTGCAGCAGGTTCCCTGAACAGCCCTGAGAGAGCTGTGAGCTCCACGTGGCTGATGGCAGTGCCCAGGCATCGGTACAGAAAGCAGAAAAGCAGGGATGGCAGAGAAACAACAGTTGATTATCACTAGCTGCAGCTGCAAAACACAAGGTTGAGCTGCAGCTCCCATCCTCCAACTCCGAGGGCCCCTCTCCACATATCCTTTGAGAATAAACACCACAGAGCCCCAGGGGAACCTGAGAAAATTTACCAAAACTGTCACTAACACTGACAGGGACTGAGACTGAGGGTAGTGAGAGTGACTGAATATCTATAAGATTAAAAAAAGGCATTATTAAGAATTTAGATAAAGCAAGGATCCAAGAGAATTCGATGCCACCTACTGGAAACCAAAATAAAAACACCTTCTTTGCAATAAACTAAAGAGAAATCTTTATATAATAAATCTTTCGGGGGGGGGGGGCAAAATACACTTCCATTAATGCCCAGGTGGAGAAATAGTCCATTAAACATCATGAGCTACCAAGGTTACAAGGAATCTGAGAAAGAAAGAGAAAAATCTCCAGAAAATAAGCTTACAGACATAGAAATATGTGAGTTAAATGACAGATAATTCAGGATGGTGCTTCTGAAAAAACTCAGTGAGTTCCAAAACGAGTCATAGCACCAATTTCAGGAATTGAAAAAACAACTAGATGAGCAGAGCAAGGAAATTGAAATCCTCAAGAACAGAATAGACCTTCTGGAGATAAAAAAAAATAAAAACAAAACAAACAAACAAAAAAACAAAAAAAAACCATGCTTCAAGAGTTGAAAGATGAAATAGCAAGCTTGGGAAAAAGAGTCGATCAAATGGAGAAAAGGATCGGTGATATTGAAGAAAGAAATCCAGAAATAAATCTAAGGAAGACAGAAACCAAAGAATAAAAAATAATGAAAGAGAAATACAAGAACTAGCTGATACCATCAGGAGAGAAAACATAAGTATAATGGGCATTATTGAAGGCGAGAAATGTATCCAGCTAGGGTCTCCATTAGATATGAAAAAGAAATTAATACATTTTCAGACATACAAAGTTAAGGGAATTCTCCACTGCGAGTTCTATATGAAATACTGAAAGGGGTCAGCTCATCTATAACAAAATAACAAAACTAAAATACATAATTAGGAGTAAACTGATTACCACACAAGTAGAAGCAGAAGAGTGCAGCCCTTACTAAGAACAGGGTATTATAAGCTTAAATAATAATACGGGAATTGCTATAGCAAGACAGTAATGAACGTTCAGCATACATAGGGACAAATTGAGAGAATAATGATTGAAAAGGGGAGGATTCAAAGATCCAATTTCACAAAGGGGAACGGAGATAAGGCACATGCAGAAGGAAATAGGTGACTGTAATGGTAACCAGACACCAAAGATTCAGAACTGAAGTATATAACATAAAACAAGAAGAACCACAGGGAAAACCCACCAAAGCCAACCAAAATAAAGAAAACAGAAACAGAGGACAAGGAAGCAATGGAAACACCGAGCTACCAGAAAGCAAAAGAAAATAGCTATAAGAAGACCTCATTTTCAATAATCACTCTAAATTGTAAATGGACTGAACTCACCAGTAAAAAGGCAGAGTTGCAAAATAGATCAAAAAACAAAACCCAACCATATGCTGCCTCCAGAAGATACATCTCAGCTCCAAAAACAAATACAGACTCAAAGTGAAAGGGCGGGAAAAGGCATTCAGAGAAAAGCGGGAGTAGCAGTACTAACATCAGACAAAATAGACTTCAAAATTAAAAAAAAAAAAAGATAAAGAAAGGTACTTACTGAGAGACACTTCATAATGAAAAAGTGAATCATGCACCAAGAAGATATAACACTTATTAATATCTATGATCCCAATCAGGGAGCCCCAGAATATATAAAACAATTACTGAAAGAACTAAAGAGAGAAACAGACCAAAACACTATCATAGTACGGGATCTAAATACCCGATTGTCGGATATGGACAGATCATCCAAACAGAAAATCAATATGGAAATAACATCCTTAAATGACACATTAGACCAAATGGACATAATTGACATTTACAGAGCCTTTCATCCCAAAACAGCTGCTTATACATTTTTCTCTAGTGCACATGGAATACTCTCAAGGATTGACCACATACAGGGACACAGATAGCCTCAATATAAGAGAGTTGAAATCGTACCATATTCTCAGATCATAATGCTTTGAGGCTAAAGATCAATTGTAAAAATAAACCAGGAAGAACCACAAATACATGTAGATCAAACAACTTGCTACAAAGAATAACTGGGTCAGAGAAGAAATAGAGATCAAGAAATATATAGAAACGAATGATAATAACAGTACAACATATCAAAACCTGTGGAACACGGCAAAAGCGGTAATAAAAGTTCGTATCATTACAGGTCTATCCCCAAAAATAAGAACAAGCCCAAATAAACAATAACATTTCACCTTAAAAAACCAGAAAAGGAAGAATAAATGAAGCCTAAGGTCAGAAGGAAAGAAATAATCCAAATTAGACCAGAAATAAATTAAATTTAAAAAGACACACAAAATAGAAAAAATAAATGCAACAAAGAGCTAGTTCATTGAGGTTAATAAAATTGACAAACCCAAGGCTAGACTCACTAAAAAAATAGACACAAACAAAATCAGGGATGAAAGAGGAGAAATTACAACAGACACCACAGAAATACAAAGGATCATACAAGAATAGCGTGAAAAAGCATACAACGCCAAATTTAATGACCTAGAAGAAATGAACCAGTACTTAGATACAACCTTCCTAGACTGAATCAAGAAAAACTGGAAAATCTAAATAGTCTGATCAGCAGTATGAAAATTGAAACAATTACCGAAAACCTACCAAAAAGTAAAACTCCAGGACCAGATGGTTTCACCAGTCAATTCTACCAAACATTCAAAGATTTAACCTTGGAATACCAGGTGCTGTAGGCATTTTTAAAAAGTTATAAAAATAGATTTAATATCTATCTATTCTCCTCAAACTCTTCCAAAAACTTGAAGAGGGGGTAATATTTCCTAACTCATTTTATGAGGCCAACATTACCCTAATACTAAAATCTGGTTAAGACAACACACAAAAAAAGAAAACTACAGACCAATATCTCTCATGAACATAGATGCAAAAATCCTAAATAAGATACTAGTGAACCAAATATAGCAATATATTAAAAAGCTTATACACCATGATCAAGTGGGCTTCATCCCAGGGGCACAGGGATGGTTCAGCATATGCAAACTGATTAATGTCATACACCACATAAACAAATTAAAAAATAAGAATCATACAGTCATATCAAAAGATGTAGAAAAAGCCTTCAACAAGACACAGCACCCATTTATGATCAAAATACTTAACAAAATCAGTATAGGAGGAAAGTACCTTAACATAATAAAGACCATAAATGACAAACCCTCAGCCATCATTATACTTAATGGTGAAAAACTAAAAACCTTCCCTCTAAGATCAGGAACAAGGTAAGGCTGTCCACTATCACCACTGTTACTCAATATAACATTGAAAGTCTTAGTGAGTGCAATCAGGGAAGAGAAAGATACAAAAGACATCCAAGTAAGAAATAAAGAAGTCAAACTGTCACTATTTATAGATGACTTAATTCTCTATATAGAAAACCCTAAAGACTCCATAAGAACATTACTAGAAACAATAATTCAGTAAAGTTTCTGAAAGCAAAATCAATGTTCAAAAAGCCATAGGGTTCCTATACAATCACAAAGTGTCAGAAAAAGAAGTGGAAAAAACAATTCCTTTTCCAATTGCAACAAAAAGAATAAAGTACCTAGCAATAAATCTACCGAAACATGTGAAGGACCTGTATAATGAAACCTGTAAGACTCTATTAAAAGAAATCAAAGAACATACAAAGAAATTAAAAGATATTCCACGTTCTTGGATTGGAAGAATCAAGATAGTTAAAGTGACCATATTACCTACAGCATTATACAGATTTACTGCAATCCCCATCAAAATCCCATTGGCATTTTATAAAGAAATAGAACAAAAAATCATCAGATTTGTATAGAAGCACAAAAGGCCCACCCCAAAATGCCAAAGCCATTTTGAGAAAAAAGAACAAGACTGGAGGCGCCACTGTGCCCAACTTCAAATTATACTATAAAGTGACAATAATCAAAACAGCATGGCATAGGCAGAAAAACAGACACATGGACCAGAGGAACAGAATCAGGAGTCCAGAAGTAAACTCCTGTTTATGTAGGCAAATAATTTTTGACAAAAAAGCCAAAAACATACAATGAAGAAAGGGAAGCCTCTTCAATACAAGGTGCTGGAAAAACTGGAAAGCCACCTACCAAAGAATGAAACTAGACTATTATCTATCACCACATACCAAAATAACTCAACATGGATTAAGGACCTGAATATAAGACCTAAAACAATAAAATGCATAGAAGAAAACATAGAAATGAAACTCAAGGACCTTGGACTTAAAGAGGACTTTATGAATTTGACCTCAAAGGCAAGGAAAGTCAAAGCAAAATAAATGAATAGGACTACATCAAACTAAAAAGCTTCTGCTCAGCAAAAGCATCTGTCAACAAGGTAAAGAAACAACTATCCAAAGAGGAAAATATATTTGTAAGCAACAACTCCAATAAAGGCATAATATCCAGAATATACAAAGAACTCATACAACTCACGAACAACGAAAAAAAAACTGCTCCAATCAAAAAAAGGGCAGAGGACCCAAAGAGACACTTCTCCCATGAAGACTTACAAATGGCCAACAAATATTTGAAAAGATGCTCAACATCACTAGCTATTAAGGAAATGCAAATCAAAACCATAATGACCTATCATCTCACACCTGTTAGAATAGCTGTAATCAACAGGACAAGTAATAATAAATGTTGGAGAGGATGTGAAGAAAAAGGAACCCTCAAACACTGCTGGTGGGACTGTAATTTGGTACTGCTGTTATGGAAAACAGTTTGGAGTTTCCTCAAAAAACTAAGAATTGATCTACCATATGATCCATCAATCCCTCTACTGGGTATTTACCCCAAAGACTTGAAAACTCAAATCTATAAAGATATTTACACACTGATGTTCACAACAGCATTATTCATGATGGCCAGGGCACAGAAGCAACCGAAGTGTCCTACGACAGATGACTGGATAAAGCAGCTGTGGTACATATGTACAATGGAATACTATTTGGCCATAAGAAAAGATGAAATACTGCCAGTTGCGACAACATGGATGGACCTCGAGATAATCATGCTAAGTGGAATAAATCAGACAAAAAAGTTGAAAATCACATGATATCACTTATATGTGGGATATAAACCTAAAAGCAACAAACATAACAGAGATACATGGAAAACAGACTAGTGGTTAACAGAAGATAGGGAAGAGGGAGGTACATGGGGTAAAAGGGATTAAATATGTGGTGACAGAAAGAAATCTAACTATGAGAGATGAATACACAATGTAAATATATATGTGCCATACTATTAAAATGTACAGCTGAAACTTACTGGATTTCATTAACAAATATCACCATAAAAATTAATTAAGAAAAAAAAAAAAGAAGACTAGTAAACCCTTGCAAAGCCAATACAAGTCCGGGACACTCTTGCTATAGAAATGGAATAAAACACCTCCTCAGACACTGCAGAGATGCTCTCATACAAAAGCAGTGAAGCACCAGGCCTGCTCCCAATACTGGGACAGCTGCAGCCAGCATCTTCTGAGCACTCTACCCCTTACCTTTCCAAAGCTGCCCACCATCTCCTGCACCAAAGACCGCATGGGAGCGATGTAGATGATTTTGAAGTCGTCCACATTAATGGTGCCATCCATGTTGATGTGTTTCCCTATCTCTCGGAGCATGCACATCAGGGCCACGTTGGTCTTGCCAGCACCCTGAGACAGAGATCAAGGAGAAGGCCTATGCACCTGGTGTCCTCAGAGACCTAACTCCCTTGAGCTTATCACAGAGACAGAGAATGGAGCATGTCTTGGGAATTTTTTTCTGTTTAGCATGTCTTCCATCAAAGAATGAAAAATTGGGGGATACGGGTGGAGATGAACCAGCCTGCCACCAAAGACAGACAGTATATCCCGGGAAAGCAAAAGCCCGGTCAGTGCTTACAGTGGGGGCACACAGCAGCAGGTTCTCGTCTGTCTCCAGGGCGGCCCGGTACAGCTTGCTCTGGATCCGGTTCAGTGTTTTGAAGCCCTCAAAGCCAGCCTGGGCATACTTGGGCAGCTTCTCCACTGGAAGCAGTTGCTGGAAAGTAGAGGCATTCGTATAGCATGGACAGCACCCTGAGCAGACTGTGACCTTGCAGGATCGCCAGGACTGCATTTCCTGGCACCTCCATGCATCATTCTTCACTGTAGGCCAGACCAGAGGGATCAGTATTGTCCCCTGGGCTCAAGATCAAAATGAAAATGCTCTGAAGCAGCTTATACTTCCAGAATAATCTGAGACAAGGCCAGTGGGTTGAAATCCAAATTGGAAAGGAGGGGAGCTGAGGTAAAAGAGCAATCCTCTCACCTCCTCTGAGCCAAAGGGCTTGGGCTTCAGAGCAGGCACATGCACCTCTTCGTAGCCCTTGCGCTGGCGACGGAAGGATCCATCTGGAAGCTGACAGCGTTTATTAGCCATGAAGTGGCTCCCCTGGGTAAAGACCAGGTCCTCCAAGTCGAGAACCTGCCTTGGGGCCAGTGCCTGGGACCAGAAAAAACAAACACAAAGGAAGTGAGCAGCTGAGCAAATGAGCTTCCAGCCCTCACAGTGATGGAGGCGGCCCCAGTACTGACCTCCCCGCCCTGGTCCAGGTCCATGGTTTCCAAGTCGGTGTCCATTCGGGACTGCCGCACTCGCTCCCTCCGGGACCGCTCCTCCTGAGAGGGAAAAGGCAAAAAGGGTAGCAGCAAGTCACCCTAGGCTCTTGGCTGAGCTGGATGAGCAGTGCTGACCAGCAAGTCCTGAAACAGAAAAACAGTTCTTTACATCCTCACATGCCATGGGGACCACCAGATGACAAGAGCAGGAAACAGCTTTAAAGGGACAATGCCAGTGAGTGGATTTCAGAAGCAGACGTTCAACTATTCGGCACCAACAGCTCTCCCCAAGGTGTAGAAATGGGGATTCAGAGTTCAGCAAACACGTTTTTTCCTGTTTTCAGGAGATGCCATGATTTACTGAGTACACAAACAGAAACATGCCCACAGTGCCAGGGAGACAGTGGGTCAGTGGTCTCTTGACCACACCAACAAGAATGTGTTGATTCCAATCTGTGCCCCTGAAAAACCTCAAAGAATTTTAAAAAATACTTTTATATCTTCCTCTTAATATAACGCATTTAGCTGTATACTGCAATCTTCTAAATTAAGTCTCTTTCCAAAGCAAATACTCAGCTCAGGAATCAGACAGATGAACCAGACTGCCTCACCCGGATCAGATCCTCCTTCTCGGTCTCGTGGAGCTGGTAGAGGAACTTCGAGAGCTCTGGGTCGGCCTCCATCTTTCCCATGATCCTTTCCTTTTCAGCTTCACTCTGAGCACTGGCCAGCAAGGTACAGTATAAAACTGCCAATGGCAAAAAGAGAATAAAGGTGAGAGAAGGAGGTGAGACAAAACCAACCTTCAACCTTGGGATACAAAGAAAAATGAATGAAACATGAACTGGAGCTATAAGGGCAACACAGCTTCCACTACACGCATGTACAACACACACACACACACATGCTATAGAAGGGGCCACCGTGCACTCACTCATCATCCTGTGCTGCCGCAGCACTTTAATAAAATCAAAAGTGTTGAAGCCGAGCAGCAGTACCAACTGGTTCTCACACTCCCGGTCATCGCTCGCTGTCTGCAGAGAAGGTACCATCAGGATTAAGGGCACAACTGTCTACTTCACGCACTGTTCCATACACTGGATGCAAAACTATGACCTTAGCCATACCTTCAAGATCTCCAACACTTCATCTGCCTTCTTCTGTGACACAATGGCATCATCATAGAAGCGACTGAGCTGCCGCTGCAGCCAGAATGCATCAATGTCCCGAGGGTGCAAATCCTTCTTCTTGGAACTCATCAGTTCCCCAGACGCAACAAGCTGCAAAGTGACCCAGCTCTGATCGCGCCAACTCTGCCCCAATCACATCTTACCACCCCACAAAAACGCTCAACAAGCCACCCGTAGCCCACCTTCTTTGGAGAACTTCCCATCGGACAGAAAACTTGGCTATACTGAATTCAGAAGCATACCAAAACTAAGATTTCAGCAGCACATGCCTGTGGGAAGGAGGGTGACTGACAAAAATCTTAAGTAAACCAAAACACTAAAAGTTCCTCATGTTCACCCTAAGAAAAGGGAGTTCAGTTGGTGACATAACAGGACCTCATACAGGAGAGAAGTGCTACCCTAAAGACACCTGCCCCAGAAGCAGCAAGCAATAGCAGATTGCACTCACATTAGCCGAGAGGGTGCAGCGCACCACTGCCTCATCCCCTTCCATGTCATCATCGGAGGCCTCTTCTCGAACCTCCCCGTACACATCTTCATCACCTTCCTGTGAAAAGAGCCCCAACCCCAACTCATGATACGGATTGGCTCACATCACAACCTGTCCCCTGCATCACCGAAAATTAGCTCCAGAGCAACAGCTGTGGGGTGAAACCCAGAGTTTACTGGGACTAGGGTTAAGAGTTTACTGGGACCAGGGTCAGCTTATCCAGAGTAATTTAATGCGATGACCTCACTACTCTCGGTCCACATGGCCCAGCTTCGTTAGATGCTTCTTTCTGCTGCTCACCTGAAGCAGCCACGAAGGCAACCACTTGGATCTCCCTCATACACACTATCCGTAAGTGAAATGAAGAGGAGCGGTGCGAAAGCACATCTGGGTAGAAATGCAGCCACACTTGGCGTGCGCATTACCATCCTGACACACACCAGCTCACGTGGTACTATGGACTCCACGTGGTGTCACATTAAAATCAGGCATAAGCATTTGTTAAATAAATAAATGATACAAGCAAAGCATCCTTTCAATTTGTTGCTACTTAAATTCATATAATCCTATTCCCTTTATCACAGGAAGGGGATTCACAGTCACTATTTCACTCATCTCAGCTGACAGATGGAGAAACTGAAGCAAAATGACAGGCCCAAGTTCCAAGACTAAAATTCGTCAGACCACCTGGCTCCCTGCTGAGCCTACACTGCCCCTGCCTCCTCTCCTAGCATGAGGTGCCAAGGTGGCACTTTACCTTTCAGGAGCCAGGCTCACCTGCGGCAACTGAAGCAATTACACAAAGACTTCCAAGAGCCTTACTTGCTCTTATTCAGCTGTACTCAAGAAATCAGTCCAGACAGTGAACCTCAGTGGCTGCTGTAGGTGTTACTTAACCAATTACATACAAAATATGCCCAAGCTCTTAGGCAAATGTGCAATTTTAAAAAGAGAAAAGACATGTAGCCCTGACCGATGGGAAAAGATTACGGTAAGATTAAAATGCAGTGATGTGTGGTGGCATATGTTCTCAGTGAAATACACCCCGCACTCATCTTCTATCTTTGTGCTGATGCACGTGGCTTATTCTAAATTACATTAATTTTTACTTATAAGTTTAATTTGCTTTAAAAAACCTAACAATGACTACAATAATCTTTTAGCAAAATAATATTCATGGCCAAGTCTGACACCCATACAACACCATAACATTTTATAGAGATTCCTTACACTAGAACTGATCCCCTTACCCAATTTCAAAAGACAAAAATAAACTGAGTCATTTGGCTTTATCACTCACCTCCTCATCAGACTCAAACTGTACATTCACACCATATGTCTCATCAATGTTGTCATCTGAAATGAGGGATTAGAGGACAGTGAACAATAAGTGGGATTGGAAGTCTTTGAGATACCATGGAGCTAACCCCCTCCCCACTGGCCTGACATGCCTCCCCTCAGGACAGACCTCAGGTCTAAGGACTCACAAAGACACTTAATAATGGCCAGAGTGAGCCACCACCAATGCCTTCTCCAACTTGCCAACCATGGATATGGCCTTGCTCTGCCTGCTCAACCATGTTAAGCCCCCCAAGCTCTACCTGAGTTTTCTCCCATGCAAAATAAGAAATGGCTGCTGTAATCTAGGGATTCTTGTGTCCGTGAACTTTAACTCCTCAAGAAATACAAACAAGTTACAGGAACTGATATATTTAGCTATTTTAATGACTGAGCTAGATCACCTCTAGGGGTCAATAAGCAACCAGTTAACGTGACCAGGACACAAAAAGCTCAGTTACCCATGTTCTGGATTTCCTTGTCTCCACCGTAGTCTGTGATCTTTTTGCCCAAGTTCACTAGAACATGGTATCTGGTATCATCTGTCTGACCCAACAGCAGGTCGATCTCCTTTCTCCTTTCCTTGTCACGAAGCTTTTCATTCTTTAGGACAGCTAGAACTTCGTCAGCTGCCCCACACAGAATATCACGCGGCTAGTGGCAAAAAAAAACCAATGACAACATTTAAAACAAGAGACAGAACATCACTGATCTGTGACAAAAGTCTGTGGCGAGCCATACCTCTTTAAAACCTGCATACCAGGTTCTGACCATTTTCATTAATGTTAAAGAAAAATGCCACCAGAGTCACACAATTAAAGACCCATTTTAAAAAAGATTAAATAGGTGGTCTTAGGAAGCAGAAGGACACAGCTTCTACCACATGTCACATTTCTCCAGGTGGCAAAGGCATTACAGTCTTCCTCTCGCCTGCCAGACTCGTGGTGATGCTCTATCCCCAACTCCTACCCTCCTCACCAGTCTCAAACTCACAAAGGTCCTTAATCTAACCACACATGTAAAAAGGGTAAGAGCACAGACCTGGGATACAGATACCAGGGTTCTTAACTCGACTGTCGAATACTACTTTTGTGACCTAGGAAAACTACATAACTAACCTTTGTCTCACTTCTCTCTTCTATTAAGATAGAAACAAACATTAACAACACCTAATCATAGAGCTAATGTGAGGGCTGGAAGAGAAAAGACATGCAAAGTACTACCCCAAGTACTCAGGAAATATTAGCCACTTCTGAAACTGGTACGGCCAACAGAACATCCACAGTACAAGGTTCTTCTGGCACCTCCCGGGGGGTACTCTTCCCCTCCAAAACCTTGGCCTCACCTTCTGGTTGCCTCACCTGGTCCCCAAGGGCAGCCTGGATGAAGCTAAGCAGCACCTCATAGGTCTCCCGGGTCTCTTTGGTTTTGGGTTTGTAAATGATGCCCACCATTTCGTCAATACCCTCTGAGAGCAGTGTGTACCCCTTCATCTTGTTGATGTCATGCCGGTCCTCGTCACGCTTCCTTCGCCTAACACACACAGTGCAATGGTGATCCGGGAGAACCTTCCCTCCCCAAGGCAAGACTAAATCAAGCCACCCTCCTCCTTCTCAGCTTCATAGCACACGGTTAACATTTAAAACACAAAGCTATACCTCAGCAAATGATTCCTATTTGGTCTTAGCTGCTTGCAGCAGTGTTCCTTTGTGGGAACACAGTAACAGGGAATCCTGTCATTTCTCACTAAGCACACTGAACATTACAATGAGACATCCTCCGCATTCATTTAAAAGAGACAACCCTTTTTATTTTGTACAAAATTATACAACTGGGTTTTGACTAGTGCCTCACTCCTCAACTACATTTTCTTTTTCTAGCCAGAGAAACTAAAGCTCTAAGAAATCTACTGCCATTGATTCCCACAAATTATAACAAAAATGGAAAAGAGATCATATTTCGCAAAGTAGAAGACCAATAATGCAATAACTCATTTCAAATATAACTACTTTAAACCAAAACTGGGCCTATGATTTTTGAGAAAAACAGAGAAGATCAGGGCCAAAAGATAATAGTCAGATAAAGTTGAATTTTTAACTCAGAAATATATGCCCCCAAAAGTTAAAAAAAAAAAATTGAAAATCCCGTCATTCATACCGCGGATGCTTGGATGTTAGTATATAACAGTAGGAAACGTGCAATAACAGAAAGAAATAGGGATGTTTTTTACTTAAGAACCTTTTAATTCTCATGTTGTTCTTACCTTCACTAAAGTTTTTTACTGCCACTGATGTCTCATCTTGCACTCGGCATTTCAGAAAAACAAAGCTCAAAGGTTCAAGGCAAGATGGACTGTGGATGAAGGACAATTATTCTCCCGCTGGTACTCACTTGGCTCTCCTTTCCTCCTGCATCTGCGGTTTGGTCCGTTGGGCCTTGTCTCCCATCCGGGTGCCCTCCAGCTTCCCAACAAGGGACAGCACCTCTCCCGTGGGCTCATCCCGGCGGGTACGGTCAATGAGAGAGCGGTCAGCTTGGAGGACAAGATTCGAGTTCTGAAAAGATCATAGCATAATGGAAGCTCGGAAACGAGCAGAGCCCATGCCTGTGCCACAGGAATATTAGTGGACGGTAACAGAGAAGCAAGGATCCGTGCCGGTAACCACTAGTCGGAACAAAAAGAGGTTTTCCTCAAAAAGAAACATTGTCGTATAACTGCACATGAGCAAAAAGCAATTCACTCGGCGGCCCGATCCTAACACTGCGCACAATAACCCACACCCGGGGAACTGCTGAGCATGACGACGGTAATATCCGGAGCAGGGCGAGTGAGGCGCTGAGGGGACAACACCCCGATCCGACCGCCCCTCCGCGTCCGCAGTTCTCCTGCAGGCCTCTGACACGCTCCCTTCCTCCGCCTCCCGCGCCCCACTCAGCTCTCGGCCAGGAGTCTTCCCTGGGCCCACACGCACCGCCTTGTATTCGTACTGCAGGCTACGGGCGGTCACATCCGCCATGGCTGCTGCCGCTCCGGGGTCTCGGCTTTCAGCTCCCCTTCACCTCACGAGACACACCGCGGCCGCTGCGCGCTCCGGCCGGGCACGAACCACGCAGCTGAGACGCACCGGAGTGCGCCACAGAGAAAGGAGCTCTCTTCCGCTTCCGGGTCACGCGCCGGAAGTGGGCGGGGCGTGTCTGCGGCCGGTGCGTGCCGGCGCCCCGCGGCCCTCGGGGCGGGGCGGGGCGGGGCGGGCTGCGAGTCCGGCATCCCGGGGTCCTCAGGTTGGGTCCTGACCTTTTTCTGCCACTTCGGACCCACAGCCTCTACTCTCCGCCCGTGTCTGCGGCCCTGAAGACTCTTCTTTTCGTGAGCAAACGTCCACTTGCTTACTTCCTGGCCTAACCCTGACGCTTTCTGCCGGCTTCTGACTCTGGCAGCTGTCCTGTGCGCTCTGCAGGCCGGGGGGGCTACTTAGCCCTGGTTCCGGCTGAGGGAGCTGAAGTGCCCAGCGAGCGATTTAAGGTGTGTGTGCCTGTGCGAATGACGGGCATCCTCCTTTGGATCTTTCTCCTAGGTTTAGTAATTGAATAAAAAGTCTGTCTTGCTAAAGTCATTGGGCCAGTTGGGGCCGCCCATTTTCTCCCAAATATTTGTCACATTCCACCGCAGGGCCCTCTCCCTGGCTCAAGGAACATTAGTGAAGGCAGCCGCCCTCCTGACAGAGATGGACTCCTTGAAACAGTGAGTTCATTTCTTACCCAATGGCAAAGTCCTTGGGCCCTTCCCACCCCCAGTCAACCAGTTTTCACTTACAGCCTATTCGCTTTTCAAAGATGAATGGAAAAGAAGATGGGTGTGAAGCTGAATGGAAAAGAAGATGGGTGTGAAGCAGAAGGAATTTATCCTCACCCTTCGAGGATACACAGGCTCCTCCCCTTGCTCTTGTTTTCTCCTACCTGGTCCCCTTGCTTCTTGGTGTCACCTACCTGGCCCCTGTAGGCATAGAGTTTGCAGCCCTGGCTGGCTTTTGTATATCTAACTGAGCCTTCCAAGGGACAGTCGTCCTTGTGGCAGTGCTGCTCCTCAGTGGCTGTGTGACCTTGAGGTAGCTACCTGGTCTCTCTGGGTGAGAGTCATTTTGTCATCCTTAAAACTGAGGCAATAAAACTTTCCTCATAGGAGGTTATGCTAAAAGCACTGGTGAAGTGCCTGACTCAGATGGACACTCAGTGAAGGCCATTAAAATCTGAATCCTCAAGATTGACTTAAAAAGAAAACGACCAACTTTTATTTCACGGCCATGCTATGGCTCACCCACCTGATACAAATGAGTCTGAAAAGTATGTCAGGGATTCTCTGCATTTCTGTAGAGGGGTACTCATATTCACAGTTGAGCTGGGGCTGTGGGCAAATCTGTGAAGCAGGAAAGAAAGGAAAATTACCCCAACTTCCCTTTTTTTTCTCTGCAGTTTCTTCCAAATATAATCCTCCAATTAGTAATTTAGATGGATTTGAAATTTTCCATAGGACGTCAGAACTGGAAGGACTGTGAGAGATAGAGTAGTGCTTCCCACTTGGGGAGGCTACAGCAAAGAGAGGGTTATCACACTGAAATGTATGTACAGGAGAAAGAAATTGTGATTTAGAAAACAATGACAGCTATGCCTCCTCACTGGAGGGTAAGGGCCATGTTTATACCAGAGATGGGAGTTCTGTTGAGGGAGCCAGTTCAGGGAAACTTCAGGCCGTTCTGTTGAAAAGGGTGAGGCTGGAAGGTCTTGGGGAAGGCAAGTCGAGGACAGAGCTAAAGTGCCCTGCATAAGAAAAGGTAGAGGAGTAGGGATTGTTGGCATGTAGAGAAGGGAAGAGAAAGGTATTCAAGAGGCAAGAGAGCCAGGAAGATGACAGGACCTAAGGGAACCACAAGCAAAGAAACTGGCTAATGCACTTTTAGGAAGTGACGTTTAAGCTGCTGCCCATATGAGATTTGCTCAAATCCTGAATAAGAGTTTGCCACACATTGTTGTGTTCTTTACTCTAGGGGTTAAGGAATGAAGTTGTGACATGAAAGTTGAAATGGAGTAAGAAGGACTAGGTTATAGAAAACAAGTCCCCAAGCTGAGAGAGAATTCAGAGAAAACAAGAAATTGGTACAAGAGGTAATGGGACCAAATTTAGATTAAGCAAAAATTATATATCATGTAGCAAGCATTTGCAAAGTACCACTTTAGCATACATTATCTCATTTAATCCCCATAAGCCCTATGAAATCTACTAATGTCCAATGAAGAAATTGAGGCCCAGAGAAGATAATTGATTTGCCTGGTCTCACCAGCCTCAAAGTCAGGCCATCTTATTATTTCAGACCCTCTGTACAGGAGCTTCCTCACAGAGCTGGGAAGGTAAGATGAATGGTGGGAGAGTGGGGGCGGGGGAACCAGAAACAGGGAGTACAGCTGAGAGGTGATGGCAGGAAGTGGAGCAAGAGGAGAGGTGTGCCTACTGGAGGTGCCATGGGCAGGGGTTAAGGAACATGAGAAATGAGAGCAAGACTCAAGAGAACTTAATTGTGTCCAGGAAGCCCCCAGGAGCTGGGAAAGAGGAATGTTTGGTCACCCAAGGCCCCTTGGTAACTTGTGTATTGGATGGTAAACGCCTCCTGACCTAGGGCTGAATATATAGCTTATAGGGTTGGAGTGAAGCTAGGTCAAATAACTCCAGCTCCATATCCATTTTTACCACCATCTGTTGCAATACCATTGACAGGTATATAGCAGGTTCCATTTCTGGTTGTACTGAATTAGTGTTTTCTCAACTTCTTTGAAATATTCTTGCCTGTGGTTGTTTTATGAAGATTATTCATAGTCTAATTTTTCAGTAACTGCAAAACCTGCTTTGGCTTCTGGAATAAACAGCAACAACTGGCTGTATCAGTAATATCTGTCAATTCATCAAGAGCCAAGGAAAACCACCCCAAAACGCTTGCCTTTAAAAAAAATTTGATTATTGGTGTCTCTCCCAATGTTCTCAAGTCTTTGAGCAACTCTTCCAGCAATGGCTTTTGTGATCGAAGTATGATCTTTAAATAGATTAATAGTTCTATAGCTTGGGGTCTCTAATTCATGGTAACAACAAGTTCATTTCTCTGCAGACTATGAATTAACAAATGCCTTCCAATCTGACAATCACCTTTGAACATACAGCTTTAAACATACAGCTTTAAACACCATTGTCTTGCACACTCTAAAAGGTGTGGGATTTTTTTTTTCATCCTGACATCATATATCATAAATTTAAAAAGAAATTCATTACAACTGCTTGAATATACTAATGCTTAGTGGCAGCCTATGGGCTATTCTTTGTTGTGCAAGTTTATAAAGAGGAATTTTGAAACTTCAGTTACCCTCATTCAGAATAGTCTTTCCCCCTCCATGATTAAGACAATATTTTTGGAAGTGTGGCTCAAGTTGTTTGAGGTCCCCTCTGCATTGCCACTGGATAAGGAGAACTGAAACTTGTCTTTCAGGAGGACTTTTAGCAAGTATCAAGAGGTCACCACTTTTTCTCCTGGGATGGGTGACACTGGAAAGAAGGCTGGGGCCTCATCCTGATACTCCACAGATACTTCTCAGGAACACCATTCTACTGGTATTTCTTAGTACATCCCAGCCTCGTCCTGCCTCCACACTTTATAAAGTTCTCTCTTATACGGCCCCGCGTCACCAGAGCTTTGTAGATTTAGGGTTCTTATTCCCATGTGGGTAGTGAATAGAAAGCAAGGCCTCAGGCCAGGTCTTTGGAGCCGTGTGACCCTTCAGGTGAGAGCCACTGCGGTAGGAGTGGTGTTACCGCGAGATGCCTGAGTCTGGGAGCAGGCTGGGGTTGCCGCCCATTAAGGATGCTGACAACACATCTCATCTTCTGCACCATTTTGCTCAGTCCCAGCCCTTCAGGGGTAAGTCTGGGGCCGCAGCCCCTAAGCTCCGCACACAAACCCGGGGGCCGGGACGGAGGGTGCGTGTGCGCGATGAGAACACTGCATCCCCAGACCCGCTCCCGCCGCACGCTTCGAGCAGGGCGTGGTTGGGCGGGGCGGGAGGGGGCTGGTGGCTCGGGGCGGGGCCTGGGCGGCGGGGCGGGGCCTGGGCAGCGGGGCGGGGCCTGGACCGCGGTAGTCGCGGGACCGGGCTGGCGCCCTCGGATCCGCGCGCGGTTCGGTGTGTCCTCGGTGGCGGGCCTCGCTCAGACGACCGGACACTAGTGCAGAGATGGCGTGCTCCCCAAGAGAGGGGAGCGGGGCCACTCCCGCGGGAGGACCCGGCCAGGAACAGCGAGCCTCCACGCCAGCAGGAAGCGGGCGGGGACCGTCAGGCCGCTCTGTCTCTTTAAGACCGTGTTCCTGCTGACACCGACGGTGAGGAACCTAGCCGCGGGAAAACCCGGGGAGGGTGGGCCGGCGGGAGAGGGTCCAGATCTCTGGGCCTTGAATTTGGGGAACTTATGAATGGGAGACACCCTGTTTCAGCCAAAGCCCCAGGTACCTTGTAAATTTTGACAGGAATTGGGTGAGCAAGGCAAAGTTCCAAAGGGAGGAGAGGCCCCCGCCAGGCTTCAGCGCCCACACGACTGGGTCCTTTATGACCTCGGTAAGCCCAGCAGCTTCCACCTCTGCGGTGGATGGGGAGGCAGAGGAACTGGCTACTGCCCACCTTCAGGCGGCCTTGGGCAACTGGTTCCTGGGCTAAGTAAGAGGTGCCACTGTGCCTGCCTGTGGGTAGCAGCAAGCAGTGGAGAAGTGGCTGGAGCACTGTGCCTCCTTGGTACCCCCACTGGGGGTTGGCATGAGGGAGGAGGAGAGGCTGAGCAGTCTGATGACACCCAGTGAGCAGAATGAGAATTGTGAAGTCACAGAGTAAGAAGGATGCTGCAGGTGGGGCCTGGGGCTGACTGCCTGGCAAGAGGAAAGGTGTCGCCCAGGCAGACTAGTGCTTCCTGTCCATGGAAAGGAGTCTCTGGGGTCAGCAAGGCACGCCTGGTGCCTGGGGTGGACTGATGAATTGGGTGAGGCCACCCTAACACTGGGGTCCCCCTCCCCATCCTACACAAGAATGGAAACAGTCCCATGTCCATACTCTGGAAACCTAAATACTACCCAGGCCATGTGGAAGGAAAGCAGTGGAGAGACTGAGTGGCATATCCTGCTGCCCCCACTTTCTCCTAAACCTCCTCCCAGGCAGACCACCCTGGCTCTGTACAGCTTCACTTCTGTGAGCTCTCTGTTCATCCTGAGTAGTTGACCCCCAGGATTTGGGGGTTCCAGGGCTCTGGGAAATATGCACCAGAGAGCAGATAAGCCCCGAAGATCCACTTCTGACTCCCATCCCTACTTCTACAGATGCAGAGTCCTCCATGGCTGTGATAAGCCTTCTGTTCTTGGCAGTGATGTATGTTGTCCACCACCCCCTGATGGTCAGTGACCGGATGGACCTGGACACACTGGCCAGAAGTCGGCAGCTGGAGAAGCGGATGAGTGAGGAGATGCGCCAGTTAGAGATAGAGTTTGAAGAGAGAAAGCGAGCAGCTGAGCAGAAGCAGAAGGCAGAGAACTTCTGGAGAGGAGACACATCCAGCGACCAGTTAATGCTGGAGAAGAAGGACATGGGGTGGCCGTTCCAGACTGAGGGCCAGGAGGGGCCGGTGAGCTGGATGCTGGGAAACCTGTGGAACGCTGGCCTCTTTTGCCTCTTTCTCATCTTTGAGCTTCTGCGACAGAACATGCAGCTCGAGCCAGCCTTTGATTCCAGCAGTGACGAGGAGGCAGAGGAGGAAGTCCGGCGGGCACCCATCACCTCCTACAACTGGCTTGCCGATTTCCCTTCTCAGGAGACCCTGGAATCGTTTTACAGACACTATGTCCAGAATGTCGTCCGTGACCTTCCCTGCACATGTGAGTTCGTGGAGAGCTTCGTGGATGACCTTATCGAGGCCTGCCGTGTGCTCAGCCGCCGGGAGGCTCACCCGCAGCTGGAGGACTGCCTGGGCATCGGTGCTGCCTTTGAGAAATGGGGTACTCTCAATGAGACCCAGAAATTTGATATCTTGGTGCCCATCGTACCCCCACAGGGCACTATGTTTGTGCTGGAGATGAGAGATCCAGCCCTGGGCCACCGCTGTGGCAGTGTACTGGTGGAGTCAGAATGCGTGTGTAAGCGCGAGAAGCTTCTGGGGGATGTGCTTTGCCTGGTGCACCACCAGCGGGACCACTCGGCCCTTCTGGGCAAGTGCAGCAGCTCCATCAAGGCGGCACTCTGTACTGGCTCCCACCTGGATGCGTGCAAGACCGCACAGTGGTTCCGGAACGTGGTGGGCAATGCCTGGGCCCTAGTGGCCCACAAGTATGACTTTCAGCTAAGCCTCCCACCATCCACCACATCTTGCAAGCTCAGGCTAGACTATCGCTCAGGCCGCTTTCTCTCAATTCGCTTGGTCCTGGGTGTGCAGCGGGAAGACACCTTGGTTTACCTGGTGAGCCAGGCTTCAGAGCAGGAACAACTCACCAGTGTGGACTGGCCCGAGTCCTTTGCAGCCTGTGAGCACTTGTTTTTGAAGCTTGTAGGGCGTTTTGCTCCTGAGAACACCTGTCACCTCAAATGCCTCCAGATCATCTTAAGTCTCCGAGACCTTCAGAGCCTGCCCCAGGGAGCGTCCCGTCCCATCCTCACCTCTTATCACTTCAAAACAGCCCTCATGCACCTGTTGCTGCGGCTGCCCCTCATGGACTGGCAGCACAGCATGCTCTCCCAGCGGCTCCAGGACATCCTCTGGTTCCTGGGTCGGGGTCTCCAGCAGAGGTCCCTCCATCACTTCCTCATTGGTAATAGCTTCCTGCCCCTGACCATCCCCATCCCCAAGACATTTCGGAATGCCGAGCCTGTCAACCTCTTCCGACACCTGGTGCTTAACCCCATGGCACATTCACAGGCAGTAGAAGAGTTCCACAGCCTTCTAATCCGGGTGAAAGGTCTGCCATGCACCCCATTGGCCGGGGCACATTAATGTAAAGGCCATTAAAGAGGGGAAGGTATTTCTGATTCCTCAGGCTGCAAAAGAGTTTATTTTTTTTAGATACATCAGTGGTGTGTGTGACCCTCACCTTGCAAGTAGGGACTATGGGAGATTATCACACTCAAAGGAGCACGTGAAGCTGTCACAGAGACACCCCCCCATGGGGCCTAATCTAGGGTGGGTCTTCGGAAGCTTTCCCTCTCTCGACCTTTCATTGTCGTGACTCACAGAGAGCCCGGGGAAACCAGTGTTCTGGGAGGATCTTGCTGCTAATGAGAACCCAAACAAGGGGCCTGTGAAATTGTGCTTTGTGTCAACACTGGAAACAAGAGAACCAGATACCTCCATCCAACTCATTCCTTCTCGTATTTTAGGATATAATTTTTCCGACCTTCACTATTTGAAGATATAACAGGTGTTTGTTTTCTTAATTCAGCCCAATTTTCATGACAATACAGCTGTTTTTATGCATCTGAAAAAAATTCCAGTACTATCCAAATAATTTCTTAGCATTGATTCAGAGAGATTTTAAGTCAGTAGTGACCTGTCCAATAACTGAGATAATGTATTTGCTAAAATTAACTAGCCAGCATCTAATGACCTTCTTTGTGCCTAGAAGAAACATTATAAAACCCTTAACAAGGACAATTGGGAAGGGAGCTCTGAGATGAACAATTATTTCTGATGTTTCTGGGAGGAGCCACTTGTGTGTTAAATGGAAAGATTTAGCTACCATGTGTAGCTTTTTCTCAGTCTGGCAATGCCTTTGTATTTTCAAAGATGACAAAGGGATTATTTGAACTATGTTTGCAGTTTTGCAAGGCAAGGTCATCACAATCGAGAACCACTGGCAGGGCTGGACAGGAAGGGACTGTGAAGCAGTCATTTCAAACAAAGTTGTGATTCTGGAAGTGTGACGGGTGTATTTTTCCATTCTTTAAAACCCTGGGCATCCTGAGGAGTGTTAGGAAATATGACAATGGTTGTGGGTGTAGTTGTTTTAGAAATCCAATGCTGTCTCTATTTTGCTTGCCAAGAAGATCTGATGGGGAGAAGCTGGCCCTACATCTAGCTTGACCTCATGGTGGTCTAGTTGCTGGCCTTGTCGGCTTTGGTTATAGAATCCACACCCTCCCCTCAGCAAAAATAAATTACAAGTGTCCGAGATGCTGATGCCAGTCGATATTTGAGACTCCTACTGCACAATAGCTGCTGTGCTCCCATGTTGTCTGCTGATATTTGCCGGTACTGCTTTCAAGTTAAGATGCGGTGATGGTTGGTTCCATGCTGGTGGGATTTTGGTATTTTATAAACATCCATATGCTTTTTGTTTAGAAAATAATTTGCTGGTGTTTCATCCTAAATCAATAAAGGAAGCAATTTCTGTATCAGTTGGAATCTGTGCAGTAACAACTGATCAGCATGTTCACGTGCCTGTTCCCCAGAAGTTCATGTTCCCCTATGGCATGTCCTGGTGTTACTCGGTGGACCTTGAACCTGTTTGCCCTGTGATCTCCCAGCAGCCTGGCCAGTAGCCAGGAAAGGATAATTCAGAATGTTAAGAAACATCTAAGTTACTCATTTTAATGGTACCCAAACCAAAATGTCAGCTAAATTGAAAGATCTCAGTGGCTACAAACAACATAAGCTCTAGAGGGCATAGGTCTGTCAGGTAGAGAAAAGGTGATATGTGTCAGGATTGGGAGTTTCTAGTCTAGTAAGAGGCAAGGAAGAAAACAGGCAAAGGTCAGCATAGCTCCAGTGGGGCAGCAGGCATAAGTATAAAGAAAACAAGTGGTAATGAGAAGAGTAGAGCTGTAGTGCTCTGAGAATACTCTTACAATGAAAGTGGAAACTTCTAGATATTTCGGAAGCTGAGCTTTATTTTAAAACAATTCCTGGCTGGCACCCAGGATAGAACGGCAGTTAAAATAATGGAAATATTAGCATTCATTGAACATTGTTCTAAATGCTTCACATCTGCTAAGTCATTTAAGCCTCATACTAGAACCCCATGCAGTGGGGTGGTATGTTGTTTGGAAATTCCAGAAGACAGATATTGTTTGTTCTTAGCCCAGTCTTTAGGAGGTCAGGAATTTCATATTACATACAGAATTAAAGGCATTTGCTCAGAGACCAAAATGAATGTAAAGCCATTTCAACTATGTGCCGTTGAGCACCAGCGACTGTGCAGTTTATATTATGAACTACATTGTGATATAAACCAGCTGGGCTGGAAGGTCAGGGCAGATTTGAGGCCAAAACCTTGCTTGCCTAGGTAGCCAGCTGACAATGGTTTTCACCTAAACCAAGGCTGTCTGCATTCACTTTGGGGAAGCAGAACCTCAGTGAGGAGTGAAATGAGGAAGGAGAATGGCCCCAGCATGGCTTTTCTGCTGACAAGTAGGGTAGGGGCCTAACTACTTTATTTTTGTACAGCCAGGGGAATGGAGTTTTGCACACCATTGATAAATCATTCAATCTTTTGGCAACCCCCTCCATAGTACTAACCCTCAAAACAAAAAATAGCATTCAGGGCAGGAAGCAAATGGCCTGCCTGCACCTGGTGGGCTGGCCCACAGAGCTGCGGGAGGTGGAGCCAGCTCTGCTTCCCGGCACAGAGAGCCCCAGGCAGTCAGCTCAGGAGGCGCTATTACACCCACCCAACAGCTTCATGCCTCACCTAATGGGCCACTTCATAGCCTTCTTCTGCTAGGAGTTCCAAGTCAGTTCTTCAGAGGCTCCTGATTCTGTTCCACCTACCACTCTTCCAAACCCATTGATCTTAGTTGGTGCAGACATGGAACCCAAGAGGCTCACTCTCTCACATGCACACAGCAGAGTGGATGAGTGAGATGACAGGGACCCTAGAATACACTGAGCCCACGTGTTTATGGGAGTTTCATCTACTGCCTAATTCCTCACAAAGCCCAAGGAAATAGGGTATTCTCGTCACTGTTTCATAAATGGGGGAGAAAATGAGGACTGGAGAAGATGCTCAATCCAGCATTTGAACTTGTGTTACATCAACTCATTCAATACAAATTTAAGTGCTTGTTCTGTCTGCTGCTTAGCACCAGGCACTGGGGAAACAATGGTGAGCAAAGACATGTCTTCAATTTTGGAGACAATGAAATAGTCACACTAGCACATATAAAATGGCACAGGTAACAAATTTTACTAAGGACATTTGAGTATTAGGGGAAGCCTCCCAGAGGAAGTGACCTGAGCCAACTGGGTAAAGATAGGGATGGAGAGGACATGGCATATGCAGAGGCCCTGTGCTGGGAGCGGGCACAGTGAGGGCAAGCCTGAAAGAAGGCCCAACCGACTGGAGGGCAGGGAGCAAGACGGGCAAGAAGAGACTGGAGAGGCTGTGGAGATGGGACCCTTCAGGGCATTCTAGATCACGGTAGAAGTTCCCATAGCCATAGAACTTTGGAATAGTTTTAAACTTTGGGGAAGAAGGTACAGGTCAATTTTTACTAGCCACCACCTCTCTGAGCCCAACAGGAATGGGGTAAGGGCAGGTGTGGGTCTGTAGCTAATCAGTGAGAAAGTGCTATGGATGAAAAGAAGATTCAAGATTGAAGAGATTTTTATGAAGTACAGGGAACCAAAATTTTGGCACCTTGAAGCTGCTTTTGGATATTGGTTTTAAGCTGTTTATTAAGAAATAAGACTCCAAGAACCTTTGCACCGCCCCCCACCTTCTTGCCCAAGAAATTCAGATAGAAAAACTTGCTTTAGGAAGGGAGTCTTGGCTTAATCCCCTGAGGAATTTTCATCCTAGTATTAGGTAGACTCCAAGCCAGTTAGCTAAAAACCTCTTGTCCCATTGCGTTGCCTGACAAGAATTTTCCTGCCATGTATGTTCTACTCTTCCTCAACTACCTGAAAGTAGTCCATTGTCGCTTCTGAAATCTAATACCAGACCCTCCCCCTTTCACCTTTGTCCAAAAATAATACCAATGTTGCCTCAGTCTTTGGAATTTTCATGCTTATATGAATTCCCAAATGCATGCACTAATAATTTGATTTTCTCTCGTTATTCCATCTTTGTTAGAGTATTAGCCCAGCTACAAAAATTTGGGAGGTGTGAAGGAAACAATTTTTTATAGCTCCCACAGAAGTAAAAAGAGCACAGCAATGGATTGGGTGGAGAGTGAGGGAGAGGGAGGCGACCACGATGGCTCCAGGGTGCTGATTTTGGTTCCTGGGTGGCTGGTAGCATTGGCTGAGCCCCACACTGTAAGCCCGTATTCTTTCCTTTATCCCACAATGCCATACACTAAAGATCTGACAGTGACTGGGAGAACAAGTTCACACAATGAAACAAGTAGGCTTAATTAAAAAGTGGTTTTCCACGAAGAGTAGTTAGTTTTCTGGTTGCCAAAATGACCAAGGAGCACCGATGGCGTTTCGTGGGCAGTGTCAGTCACGGATGCTGAACAGGCCTCCGCGCAGGGCAGGAGTCCCTGGAAGCCGAAAGCACCTCTGAGAAGTAACACTCCAAAACGCCAGACACGGGTTGCGTTAGGGATAGTTGGAGATACTGCCCGGGCCCTCCTACCCCTAGCACAGTTCCTGGGACCAGATATAGTTGAACGGAGGGGCAGGCGGCACCTTGCACCCGCCTCACTTCGACCTGAACTCTTGATTTTTGGAAGGAGCAGGAGAAAGCCAGGGAGTTCTTCCTCATAATGAAAACGAAGGCCTTCATTTTAAAACATGTGCGCACATGTTGCCCCCGTCGTCCGCTGTCCGCACGGCCCCTGGGGGGACGCTCCCGGCCCGCGGCGTCCCACTCCGGTCCCTGACCCTGGCGCCGTGCTGCCATGACCTGCCTCTCCCATCGCAAGCGCATCCCGAGAGCAGAGGCCTCGCCGGGTCTGCTCCCCGCGGGGCCGCTGCTCCGCGCCCGGCACTCGGAGGGAGGGCGCTTCCCTCCACTCCCAGGCTCCCACCGACCTCGCCCGGCCCCGCGGAGCCCGAGCCCCGGCCCCGCCCGCGGGCGCCTCCCTTCCGCGCGGCCCCCGCCCCCGCCCCCGCCCCCGCCCCCGCCCCCGCCGGGCGGCCCGGGCGGCCCGGGCGGTCTGCGCAGGCGCAGCGCGGGCCCCGCCCCCCGTGACGTGGCGAGGCCGTTGCGCGGCCGGCGTCTCGGCGCGCGATTTAAAAGCCGCCGCGGAGGCGCCGAGGAGCGGATGGGGCCCCCTTGCCCAGGTGAGCGGGGCCGCAGCGCGGAGGGGCCGGGCCGGGCCAGGGGCCACGGACAGGGCGCGCGGGCCTGGGCCGAGCGCAGCGCCCTCGGCCCGCCGTTGCCCCGCTCTCCGGCGCCCGCAGCCCGGGGCGGGGGGGGAGGGGAGGGGGGGCCGGCCGTGCGCCCCGCCAATCCCGACGCGGTCTCGGCGCGGGCGCCTCTGTGCGCTGGCGGAGGTGGGACTCCCTTTTTCCTGGATTCCTCCCCTGGGCCCCCTGACTCGTTAAAGCAGTGGTTTCCTAGAAGACACAGCATTAATTGGTCCAGGGCCATGAAAACGTGCTGGTTACCGCTGTATGCTTAAAACGCGTGCATTTATTTTTACGTGTATTCACCAAGTATTGAGTGCTCCCGTTGGGCCAAACTATCTGTCAGATGTGGAGATCCAGTAAAGAACAAAACAGGGAAGATCTTGGCGTGTTGGAGCTTGTATTCCAGTTGGGGAGGCAGACAGTAAACAAACGAAATAATTTACAGATGAGACTGAGTGCTGTGACTAAGAATAACAGAGTGGGGCCCCTTTAGATTAAAGATTCAGGGAAGACTTGAGCAGAAACTGAAGGATGGCCCAGGCAGAGGAGAAAGTGCCCTAAAAAGGTCAAGAAGGGAGCCTGTCTTAGGCTAGGACAAGACAGTGAGTGAGGTCTCTTAGATGGGCAAGACCTTTGTAGGTCTTTGTAAGATGTTTGGGGACTTCAGAGTTACATTTCAGATATGATAAATTACTTACCAGAGAGACAGGTGGAGGGGTCAATAAACTTAAATAAGAGTTTGCCACTCAGGGAAGTGGCTCTTGGACTGAGAAATTTGGGCATCATCATCACAAATTGTAAAACCATGGGAACAGGTGAGAACGCTAGGAAGAGCCTGCAGAGAAAACACTCAGGACCTGATAGAAGGAAGAGCTGGAAAAACTCAGAAGAGAGTGGTGTATGAGCCAAGAGTGTTTCACGAAGCAAGAGGTTGTCAACTGTTTTGCATACTGTCGAATATTAGAGAGATGAGGTCTGAAAAGTGGCCACTGGATTTGGCAACATGGAAGTTGTGGGTGGTCGTGATAAGGCAGTTTTCATAAGGTGGTGGGAACGTGAGCCAGAGCAGAGGGAGCTAAAAATGAGTAGGAAGTGAGGAAGTGAAGGCAACACGCATTTTCGAGCTCAGTAACTGTCTGGTCTGTTGAATGAACGAATGTATGATGTCAAGGCAATGAGAAAAATAAAAGGAGGTCCCATCTTATCTTCCAGAATCAAAGCATTCTTTAATTCCCATCTTGAGCCTCCCTCTTAAACAAGTTCCTCTGTTGGTGCTTCCTGTTTCTGTTCAGGTCTCTTCTCTCAAGGTCCAGTTCCTTTCCTTACCTTGTAGCCCTCACATCCAAATAGTCACAAGTCCTCTTGATTCAGTCTCTGAAACTGTCTCTTGCCTCTCTCCTTTCTATTTTTACTTTTTTTTTTTTTACCTCAGCTGAGAGTTGTGTTGATGATCTTCAGTTTATAGGAAACTATGAGGGGAACATGCGAAGTTCTTGTATTTTTAGTTCTTTTATCCCCATTCCCCACTCCCTTTTCCTTCCCCTCAGATGGGGAACTATATTAGTATTTAGTGTGTATCACTATTTTTAATATGTTCCTATAAAATATGTGTTATATTGTGCATATGTATTTTTTTTTTTATATTACCAGTTCTGAGCCAGCTGAAATACACATTCTCATTTGGAGGATGAAGAAGCAAACACTTAGGGTGTGTACTTGCTTAAACCTTCTGATTCTGGAAACATTCCAAGATCTAACAGTTTCCTCACCTGTCTCTTCCAATGATTTTGTTTCTCTCAACTATAATAGGCCACTATACACACTACCATAGTCATACGCTAGGCCATGTCATTATCGATAGCTGCTCCACTGTCATCTCAGTTTTAAGGCCCCACTCACAGTACCACTCTTATCTTTCCAACTCACTCCCTCTCGTTCCCCAGCTCCAACAATCTTTCAACCCTGCAGACTTATACGCTTTACTGCCCCTCCCATCTCATGACCTTATACCCTCTGTGCTCAGCTTACAGGCCATGGTCAGTCAGTGTAACCCCTCCCTCATACACCCACAACCCTTGTCCTCTTGATTCCTTATACTTGATGAACTCACAGCCTTGCTAAAATTCCAGCTGTGCCTCCTCTGCCCAGCGCACCTGATGGTCAAGGGGACCGAAGCCTGCCTGGCATTTATGCTGTATTCCCTGGCTTACCTACTCTCCCCTTGGATGAATATTTCATACTTCCTTTCTCCCCTGAAATCCCCTCCCAGCCCTCACCCTTAGCTGTGGAGTTTCAGGGTTTTACTTCTTTCCTATTTTACTAAGAAAAGAAAAGCAATCAAAAGAGAACATCCAGGTCTATGGCCATGCCACCCTGAACAAGCCCAATCCTGTCTGATCTCGGAAGCTAAGCGGGGTCAGGCCTGGTTAGTACTTGGATAGGAGACCACCTAGGAAGACCAGGTGCTGTAGGCATAAAAAAAAATAAAAAATAAGAGTTTGTAAACTGACAAGGTCCTTGCAGTCTGTGAGGTCAACCAAGGGTTGCCTTGCCTAAAAAAAACAGAACATCCACAGTCCACTATCTCACCTGCTCCCTAGCTGCATCTGTGCCTGTGTTCTTTGCCCTTCTGTTGCTGTGCATTGACTGTGTTTTCAACAAAGGGATAATGAATACATTGTTCAGCAGCTTCTATCCTGCTGCAGAATCTCTGAATAATGCCCCCCCCCCAAAAAAAAGATGTCTGGAACCTGTGAACGTTATCTTACATGGTAAAAGGGACTTTATGGATATGATTATGGATTTGAGATGGGGAGATTATTCTGGATTACCTCGATGGGCCCAGTGTTATCACAATGGTTCTTGGGCAGGAGGGTCAGGGCCAGAGAAGGAGACTTGAGGATGAAAAAAAGAAGCTGAAATGATGGTGGGGAGGGACCACAGCCAAGGAAAGTAGGCTGCTTCTGGAAGCTGAAAAGGCAAAGAAACAGATTTTTCCTGAAAGCCTCCAGGACATTTGCAATCCTGCTGACCACTTGGTTTTAGACTTGACTCCATAACTGCAAGAGAATACACTTGTGTTGTTTTAAACCACCAAATTTGTCATAATTTGTTGCAGCATCAATAGGAAACTAATACAGTCTCTTTGCTTCATTCATTCTACCAAGCTGGGGTCTTTTCTATCTTAAAATTACTTTCTTGACCTTATTTTCCTGTCAGCTGCCTCCCCTCATCTCTCTCCTTCCATTTACAGGTGATTCCTTTTTCTTTGCTTGCTGTGTCGAGTTTCTCTTCTCCCATCTTCTATGGAATCTCAGTTTGTTTGACTTCTCGTCTTCTCCCTGCTAATCTAGAAAAACTGCTCCTGTCAATATCCTCCATCACCCATAGGTGGCTAAGTCCAGTGATCAGTTCTGAGCCCTGATCTAATTTGACCCGTCGGCTGCATTTGACAGTCATACTCCTCCCTCCCTGAAATGTTTCTTACTGGACTTATAGGTTTCCTCCCTATTTGGCTAGCTGCGCATTCCCCATCTCGTTGCTGGTTCCTAATTCTTTTCTTTAAACTTTTGAAGTATTCTAGGAATCAGCCTTCTGCACTTCACCATCTGTGCTCATTTATTTGCAGTTCTCATCTAGTCTTACGGCTTTGAATACCCTCTGTATGCTCATGGCATCCAAACTTACGTATCCAGCCTGGGACTTTCCCCAAACTCTAGGCTTACATACCTGCCATGTACCCCAGCGAGCTGATGACTCAGCATCCAAAGCCCAGCATATCCAGACAGCCAGCCTCGCTTCCTCCCCACAGCTGCATCACCTGCAGTGTCTCTCTTAGGTCATGGCCACTCCGTTCCTTGTTTGTTCTGGCAACTTTGGAGTCATCCTTGACTCTTCTGTTTTCTCTCATGCTCACATGTAATGTATCAGGAGATCAGGAAACTACATCCAGTGTCTGGCCACTTCTTACCACCACCATTGTCACCTCTTTGGTCTGAGCCACCATCATGTCCTTTATGTGGAGTGAGAGGGGAAGTGATTGGACGTGGTGAAAAGGAGGATGGATGAAGAGGTGATGAGGTGATTTAAAATTAAACCAGTGTGTTCTCTCACGATTCTGGAGTCAAGTCTAAAATCAAGTTGTCAGCAGGGCTGTGTTCGTCCTGGAGGCTTCCTGGAATCTGTTTCTTCTTTTCAGCTCCCAGAGCCACCTACTTTCCTTGTGATCCCTTCCTCCCATCACTTTAGCATCTTCTGTCCCCACGTCTCCTTCCCTGGACCTGACCCTCCTGCCTCCCTTGATAAGAACCACTGATTACACTGGGAGGTGAGGGTTGCAGCATCTCTGGCTGTCTATAGCTGCCTCTCAATGGGTCTTCCTGCTCGTTACTTCTCCCCTTGTCTATTTTCATTACAACAGCCATTGGGATCTTCCAAAAGCATAAGTTAGGTCACTTTATTCCTCGTTTCACCACTGTCCAATCACTTCCCTTCTCACTCCACCTGAAAGCCAGTCTCTGCAGTGGCTGATTAGTGAGACTCTGTGCCCCAGCCAGCTGTCCTCCCCTGATCCTGACTTGTTGGAGTCCTTGCTCTATCAGGCCCTGGAGAGCCTGCCCCAGCCCTCTCACTCCACTCTAGCCACGAGGCCTCTCTGACACTCAAGGTGCATCCCCACCTCTGTGCTTGCCATTCCCTCTGCTTCTATGAGCTTCCCCCAAGTAGCTGCGGTCTTGATTCTGAAGCATCCTTCCTGAAGTCTCTCCTGACCACTGTTTCCACCGGCCACCACCTCCACTCCCCAGCCTTCCTATCCGCCTTCCAGGCTGCACTTTCCTCCAGAGTGCTTATCTCCATCTAGCATGCCATCTATTTTCTAACTGCTCATCATGAAAATATTCAAACACGTGGAGACATTGAAAGGCCAAGACATTTAATAAAGAGCTTATACTCACTACCTAGATCCAACACTTGTTAACATTTGGCTGTATTTACTTGTCCCCACTCACACACACACTTTTTGACTGATTCACTTGAAGGTTGCACACATCCTGTCATAACACCCCTTAATTGTTTCTCATTATTTCCTAAAAGTAGGGATATGCTTCTACATATCGTTATATTGTTATCACACCTAAGAAAATAAAAATCAATTCCCTAATGTTTTCTGATATCTGGACTATAGTCCAAATTTCCCCATTTATCCCCAAAATGTTGTTTATAGTTCATTTTGTTTGACCAAGGATAAGCTATAACTTCAGTGGTTGTTTCAGTTTGTATGACTCTGGTTTCTTATAATCAAGAAGAGTCTCCCTACTTTTTTTTTTTTGACACTGACTCTTTTACAAGACTAAGCCAGTTGTCTTGTAAAGCATCCCACGTTCCAAAACTGGAATTTGTCTGTGTCCTTGAGACATCATTCAACTTGTTCCTCTAACCCTTGTGTTTCTTGTAAACTGAAAATTAGAACTAAAGTTTTAGTTAAATTTAGGATAAACTTCTGTGGCAAAAATATTTAATGGGTGATGCTATTTCATATTTTGTCCCATCAGGAGATGAGTCAGTCTCAAGTTGTCTCAATTTTAGAGAGGCTACATTTGATTGCTTGGTTGACATGGTAACTGCTAGGTCTTTCGTCGCAAAAACTGTTTTTCCCTTTGTAGTTAGCAAGTAATCTGTGAGTGATTCTTTGGCACATTCTACTGATTTTACACACCTGTGTTGTTTCTGCTCTGCACGCTGCTGGAATTGGAACCTAGCCTGCTTGACTTGACAGCCCACGCCTCACCCCGATCTTTTCTCTTGCCTAGGAGCATGGGTCTGTGTGTTTGTTGTTCTGTAGTTTATGAACTCATCGGATGCAGCAACTTTCTCTCACCCACCTTTATATTCCAATGGTGCTTTAGGTTAATGACAGTGGACATTTGTCCTGAATGGGCAAGGGAGCACCAGAAATCTAGTAGTCTCCAAGAAGCTCAAACTGTAGAGATTCTAGCCATAGACCATTAGAGTTGGCTGCGATCGTGAGGGGAAATGTGTGGTGAACCTCTCCACATGGTGGCCCAAGCCCCCTTAGATCTGGGAAACGTCCTGTTGACAGTTCTTGAGCAAGTGCTTTCTTCTGTCACAATGGGTAACTCTTCTTCAGAGATCCGTGGACACCCACACAGTGCCTCCTCACCGTCAAAACGGGTGTTCTCCATGCCTCTGCCCCGGAAGGCCCCCCTCAACACACCTGGCACCCCAGTTCTTGAAGACCTCCCTCAGAATGACGATGAGCGGGAACGTCTGCAGCGCAGGCGCTCTCGAGCCTTTGACCTGCAGCTCAGCACAGACTCACCTCACCTGCTGGCCTCCCCCTCCAGCCGGTGAGTGTGCCCCTAGCATGGGGTCAGGGAGGGGGCCATGGAGTCTGGCATTGCCACACTACCTCATGGATTCTAGGGCTTGATTTTGGAAAGTTACTGTTTCATGGATCCTTGCCAGAATTTTTGGTTTTTGTTTTCATTTAGGAATGGGGACTTTTCAGCTACGATTCCTAAGTTTACAAACACACAGATTACAGAGCATTACTCCACCTGCATCAAACTATCCACTGAGAATGTGAGTATCAGCTGGTTCTCAGTGCGGATTTGGCAAAGGAAATCTAGCCTGTGTGATGGACGATAACTGCACGTATCCTTCAACAATTCTTCCTAAGGCTAGCATTTTCAGTGTAGCTTTACTGTTTTTTATAGACCTTTGGTGTGCCTCCTGATAGGTTGTCTGCCAGGTACAGTGTGTCAGCATGGCTTTGGGGTTCCCGATGTGAGTCCTGGAGAGGGCAGATAGTAGAGTGTGGAGCTAATTGTAAGTTTTAAAGCTAGTTTGAGCTGGAATCCTGTCTCTGCCACTTACAAGTTGAATGGCTAGTCACCCAGCCACTCTACCTCAGAGTCCTCTGTAAAATGAGAATGAGAATAGTGCCTGCCTCATCGAGTTGTTCTGAGGCTGACAGAGTCCCTCCTTGTGTGGTGCTTAGGATGGGGCCTATAGACAGTCAGCCCTCAGGGATTGTGTGCTGTCACTCTCTAGACCTTGAGAATGAGGAGGGACATGTATGAATTTAGTTGTGTCTCCCCGTGTTTGTGGGAAGCGATGCCCATGATGAGATGTGGGCTATCCCTGTTTAAAAACTGAGCTTCCTCTATCAGGGTAGCATCATTTATATGAGCCTGGGCTATAAATAACAAACTTTTCTGCAATTTTCTCTTTCCAGAAAATCACTACCAAGAATGCTTTTGGCTTGCACTTGATTGATTTCATGTCGGAGATTCTTAGACAGAAGGACACCGAACTGACCAACTTTAAGGTGAGATGGGCACCTGACCCTGAGTGGCTGAGTAATAGGCACAGACATGGAATTCTACAGATTCATCAGTGTCTTCTGTGTGTAGACATTTTATTAACCATTTTACCTTCCTTCCTAAACTGATGAAATAGACACAAGCAATCTTTCTGTTGTTCTTTCCATTTCCTGTCCATCTTAGGGGACTATGCCATTTTTTCTTAAAGGCAAGTAAGTACTTTCTGTGTTTTGTGTTTCTGTGTTTTGCCCACTCAGCAGTTCTTTTTTGTGCATCCCCATGAGTATAGCTCTGCTTGTCTGACCAGGTGGCTGCGGGCACTCTGGATGCCAGCACCAAGATCTATGCTGTGCGGGTGGATGCTGTCCATGCCGACGTGTACAGAGTCCTCGGGGGGCTGGGAAAAGATGTTCCCTCTCCGGAAGAGGAAGAGAGCCATGGCACAGGTACACGGGTGGGGATCCGATGTAAGGTGAGGGCTTTTTAAAGGGCATAGCTGATTGGTTATTCTTTGAGTAGTACACTGAATTAAGTCACAAGAAAGAATTAGCTCATCTGGTGAAGACATAGACATTTTCAGCAGTGTCTATAAGAAGATACTCAAACACTACATTTGTTTTCCTCTGAAAAAGAGAAGGACCTTATACAAGCTTTTAGATTTTATTTAGATCAGACTGAGGAAAAATCAACAACTAGTGAGCTCTCACTTTGGGGATCTTTGGAAATTGACTTCGGTTAGAAGCCAAATGCTTAATCAAGTAGTTTGGTTTCTCCATCAGCTGCAGCTCAGATGGGCCTGTTGCTGGAGAGAATGGCACATGTTTAAGTCACAATCACTTGAGAGTATTGAGGAACTTGAATCAGCAAGTTCAGTTGCATACTCCAGTGCAGTCCTCACGGTTTTATTCCTTCTTTAGACAAAAGTGTGACTGAACCAGGAACAACCAAAAAGGCTCCAAAGCCAAAGAAGAAGCACTCACACAAAACCATCGAGCAGAATATAAACAACCTCAACATCTCTGAGGCAGACCGGAAAAATGAGGTGAGGAGCTGTGCTCAGTGTGGTCTCTGACTCATTTAGGGTCTGGGCTGAGCCTGCCTTGCCAGTTTGTGCTTGGTTAGGCCTCAAGGGAATAAAATACTCAGCTGGTCTCTGCAGTGTCGTCCTCTAGTCTTGCAATGAAGACCAAAGGGGTTAAGTCCCTGCTCTTCCTCAGCATTTCAGAATGACTGAATAGGAAAAATATGACAAGTTACCAAGAAGTCTGATTGATTACACCATTTATTTGCTTTCCTAGTACATGCAGCAGCAGTGATGTACTTGCTGGGCTCCCTGTGCTCCTTAAGCCTGTGGCCCATGTCAATTCATTTAACCCTCACAACATCCTTGTTACATTTTATGTAGAGGTGATCCAGGTGCACGACTGTTAAGTCTTGGCCAAGATGACTGATTAGTAGGCCAGGATGTGAGGCTAAGTGGTCTGGTTCTGGAGTCCTTGCTTTAGGCGCCAACCACCTGGCCAGTCCTAAGGACGTCTGCTTAGAGGAATGCTACCAGGGCCTCATTTATAACTAGCACAGTGAATTTGAAACTAACAGGTGTTGTCACAATTTTTTTTAATTTTGTTGTTAAAATCAGTATAAGAACATTCTTATACATATTATTTTGCACTCTTCTGGGAGTGTATCTATGAGAATTTTGAAATGGAATTTCCACTGTCCTCAAAAAGAGTTATACCAGTTTATACTCCCTCTCACAGTGGACTAGATTACTTTTTTCTTCTACCTACACAACATTCGTAAATGGTAAGTAAGGTCACGAGACTGGACTTGATCACCAAGGAAAGGAGTATATAGGAGAAGAACCACGCCTGGGGATGCGAAGATGCTTCCTGTCAGCAGGAGGAAAGCCAGGAGCATGGCATCCCACTGAGCGTCTCAGAGGAGGTAGTGATCAGCCACAACAGCTGTGGCAATCTGTGCCACTGGTGAGCTTGAGGGAACCTTGTGGGGCAGAAACTCAGACCTCCAAGGAAAGGGTGCTGCTTGTCTGTGCTGGCATCCCCAAGTGGAGAGGATGGGCTGTGGGCCTAGTACCCAGACCTGAGGAGGGTGTGCCAGTTGGTGCTCTGTCTCAGAAGGGCACACTGTGAGGCTGGTTCTGTGCACGTGAGGAAAAGTGCAGACTGAATTGAGCTACTGCAGCAGATAGGCCTTGCCAAACCCAGGGTAAAGAAGCAGTGCTGGGTAACACAGGAAGAGGACACTTGCTGAAGGACCAGTGCCTTCTCCCAGCCCTGCAGCCTCCCTTTGGTGCCCTAGTGGTGGAGCCCAACAGCGAGTTGCCAACAAAGCCAAAATGTGGCCCCAGACATGGCATCCAAGAGAGAATGGAAGGCAGGTTTGGAGCAGAGGGGCAGTAGCTTAATAATTGGCAGGGGGGTAAAGTGTCATGGTCTATTTTCAAGAAGGTTCTGGTTGGGGTGGTGGGAAGAAGCAGATACGCACAAGGCTACCAATCGGGGATCCTAGGTGAAAGCTACATGGAGGGTTAGGTTTCTATTCCAACAGTTTGTAGGCTTGAAAGTTTTCATAACAAATGGGCAGAAACAAATGAGAGGAGACTGAGTATAGCCTGTCATTTTTAAGAGTTTTGTGAATTGGAACAGTAATGGGATAGCATAGCAAATGGAGGGGAAAGTGGGGTCTAGAGGTGTTTCTGGTTTTGTTTTTGTTTTAAATGGGAGAATTAACAGCAGGTTTATTTTTCAATGGCAACAACCTAGCAGGGAAGGAATTATTGGTGATGAAGAAAAGATGCCAAAGTTCTGTCCTGGAGCACAAGAGAAGAGGAGGCCACAGATGGCAAGGGGTGGGATCGAGTGCATGTGCGTGGGGATGTTCTGGATGTTATCTCCTGATTGTGCCTTTTGTTTCCCCCGATGAAACTGGAAGCCTGCTCATCTGCTGGCAGACTGTGGAGGAGGAAAGTGTTAGAGCTCTGAGGGGAGAAAGAGGTAGGAGGGTGGACGAGCAAAGGGACTAAGGGGATACAGTTTGCCAGGCAGCACTTAGAGTCCACTTGATGGGTGTGAAGTGAGGTCGGTCAGCACGACTTCCTGTCTTTCTGCACCATAATTAACTGGGGGTGAAGTGTGGAGCAGGCAGGAAATTGAGTCTAACGAAGGGTATATATGGCCTGGTGAATGTGACACAGCTAGGAAGAGGCACTAGAGTTAAGATCAGGTGCCTGGGAGCGATCAGTCATTGCTTACGGAACCTGAGCCCAGAGCAGGGAGTGAAGGGCAGTGTGAAGTCACAATCAGCAGGCATCAGGGGGGCAGACTTGTTAATGTCAGAGACACTGGGCTGCATGCTGGAAAGGAGGGGATTGTTGGAAGCACTTACGATTAAACATATGGAGAGGTTGCAGTCGTTGCAGTGATGTGATGCAGAGAATAGGGAGGGAGCAAACAGAGGAGGGGTGGTGTCATACTCGGTCTCTTGAGTCTGGGGTCTTGGGATGAAGCTCAAAGACCATTGAGGGAGAGGCTATTGAGGACGTATCAGCTTATGGAGGTTGAGATTCAAAACCTACAATAGCAGCAAAGTTGGAGGAGAGTAAGGAGCCCAGAGCTAATGTCAACATCTTCTGAGAAGAGAGTGGTAGCAACACAGCAGGCAGATGGTGGTGACGTATGACAGTGTTCACAGCTGAGGGTTTTAAGAACTGGGAAAAATAATCTGGGGTGATCGCTGATCCTACCTGCAGGCCATAGTTTGAGGGTATGGGAAGGAAACGGCCTCGCTAGAGAAGACTGCAAGGGAGGTGATGTCCTTGGGCAGCCACCCTGTCTCCTTAGAGCAGTGCCCTCAGCCTCCATCATTGCCACCTGTCCTTCAAAGCCTTTTTAGATATTCTGTTCCTACCCCCTTTCTTGAAATTAATAATTAAGGAATAAGATTTTGTCAGGGTTACGGCTTGGAGAACCACAAATTACTATACTTCCTAAGATTTTGTTCACTCTCCTTCAAGAACCAGTGTTCAGCCCCTTGAGCGTGATATGGCTCTATTGAAGATAGATGAGTCAGAGCAAGGAGGTGGCAGGAACCCTCAGGAAAGGAGAAGGGGCTGAAGGGAGTTTTGCTGATTACTATGTAGAGGCCCTGGGGCAAAGATCAACTTTTAGGAGGAGGCAAAGACAGGATGTCATCGTGAGCTCGTACACTCCTGGCGTCCTGGGTCCTTCATGTGTACCTCATAAACAAATTAACTAAAGGGCAGTAATGCGCTGAGTCCCAGCGGTCTCATGCAGATGGCTATGGAGAGACTGAGTAGACAGGCCTGGCTCACTTTTAAGTAATAGGTAGTGCTCCCCTGGGCTGTCTGGTGGTTCTAGCCTATGTTGGCAGAGGACCATGTGGAGAGGTGGGAGGGGGAAGGGATGGCAGGCACTCTGGGTACCGCATGTGTCTGTTTTCATCTGTGTCTGTATTGACTGTGGGTGGCACCAGATTTGGAGGTGGAAGTCCAGATCCTGTTCTTAGCTGTGGCCAGGAGAAGGCTCTGGGTCTCACTCGTCAAGCTGTAAAGGCATGTTGCACCCCCCCACACACACACACATACAAGTTTTGCATTAGTGAGTCAATTGATGGCCAAGTGCATCACCCATGGTGACACTGTACGCAACCGAAGGGGAGCCATGAAATCTTTCCCACCCGCCCTTTCCCAGTTCTTTTTCCTCCTCCCATAATCTGAATATTAAACTATCATTCTTGCTTTTGTTTCTTCTAGTTCTACAGAGAAAAGCTGGACTCAACAATATGGTTGGAAATTCTGTTTTCCAAACACTTTTTTACTGGTGCTAAGTCTTGCACTGCCCTCTCCTATTGTTATAAGGAGAAAGCAGGACGGAGGGAAACTCTGCTCCCTCTCAGGCTGGGCTGACTAGCTTGGCAGACTCTCCTTGTCCTTTGCCCAGATCTCTTGGCCATGTTTTTTCAAATCTTTGACTGTTTCTGGTTAGAGTAATAATAAAATCTTGTGGACAGATCCATCACCCAGGCTTTTTAAGTCAACAGAATTTGTTCTGATAGCATTCCTATAGAGACGGCCTTTTAATAATGGTAACCTATGGACTGACCAGTGGACGATCACTATCTTGGTTTCAGCAAGCTGGTGGATGCGTTCCAAGCTTGTGACCATGGGCTGTGTACTTGAGCAGTGTACATCTCTTCTGATCACATGCAGCTTCTCTTGAATGAGCATCTGCTGGGATAGGCTTTCACCTGGTCAGTGAGAGTGAATGCGGAGATGTTTCAGTCATCTGTGTGTAGCCATGAGCAGCAGGCCTGGTGAGTGGAGTTCAGGTTTCTTGGCTCCATACCATAACCTTGGGTTCCGTGTTTGTGCTCAGATCGATCCCATGTTTCAGAAGATGGCAGCCTCCTTTGATGAGGGCAGCACAACAGGGGTCTTCCTATCCACCCTCCACTGCCATGACTACAGGAGTGAGCTGCTTTTCCCTTCTGATGCCCAGGCCCTCTCCACTGGGGGGCCTCCCGAGATGCCGGACCTGGGCTGCGTAGAAATGACAGATTTAAAAGGTGAGTCCACACGGCGCCCTTTACCAGAGCATGTCGGCCATCAGAGATGTTTCCCATAACTGTGGAGTGTAGAAAGCCCATTATGCTTTTGTGCTGTTTATGTAAATTGCCTGGAAGTTTCCCCTAGAGTGCCAAACTGGGTGTCCTTTCGGGAGAGACTGGCTTCCTGGCTTCATGAGCACAGGCAACACCATAGTCACCAGCACCCCCTGCGCCTGGTGTACGTGCCCATCCCTCAGGTGCCCTTTTAGCAGCCCATCCTTAGTCACATTCTGGAGCTATGGGCTGAACCCAGAAAGTCAGAGTTTGGACTTGGGAAAGGGGCTCTGATAGACTCATCAAGCCAGAAAGGCCTCATTCTAATTTGTTGCCAGTCGAGCCTGATTGCACTGATTGCTGGAGTGCTGGCATAGAGCCCACACCCAGTGCTGGGGTGCCTGTGCATCTGCCCACCCACAGGACCAGAGGTGGCTGTGCCTCTGGTGCTGCTGTGCACAACTGCCCCTAACCGCACTGCTCTCCCGCCCCACAGTGCTCCTGCAGCAATGTGCCGAGGAGTGCCAGATCTGCCCTTCCCTGGCCGGGTTCCAGCTTGCCACGTGGGACAGTGAGGCATATGACGAGGTGCAGTGGGCCTGTGGATGCCTAGGCTCCAGTGGGAACCGACACTATGGCATCATTTTGATTCAGCCACGAGTACAGAAAATATTTGCTTTGGCTCTTGTAGGGACCAAAATCTGGGGCAAGAGCCGGGGAGAGTAGGAGTAGGGTGAGTGCCAGCAGAACTGGTGAACAGCTGGATAACATCAGGAGCCAGCCTGGTGCTCCCCTTGAGTGAGGTGGCCTGCCATACCTGGGCGCACATACCTGCCAGATTCACTCTATAGCTTGGTTACCCCGGTGGTCGCTGGCCTCTGGGCTGCTGTTAAGCTCTAGGAGTTTCCTACTCTGAGGTTGAGTCCCTCGGCACAGTTTCCTGAGAAATTGTCACGTATCAAGCTTTCCTTTGTTTATTTTTAGCATGGCCCCTTTAGCCTACTTACTATAGCTTCCAAAATAAATGGTCTCCATGGACAACTGTTTTCTCTAAACATGTGGCTAACGCATGCAGATTCTCATCTCATGTTTTACAAAATGTGCCTAACAGTGTGCAGCTCCACCCTGTGCACAGAATGTAAAAGACCCCATTGTTTTTCTGCCATGAGAATATTGGCTCCAGGGACGGGGAGGAGGCTGGAAATTGTAATTTAGGGGTGAGAAGGCACATTTAACCGTGACCGGGGTGGTCACAGAAATGACAAGAAACCTCTCTTTGTCCCTTCAGTCTGTGTCAGCCCTGGTAGACAAGTTCAAGAAGAACGATCAGGTATTTGACATCAACATCCCGGTAGAGGACAGTGATGGCGAGGATTCCCCTGACGGACCCCTGGACGACTTTGATGCCAATGACGAACCCGGCTACACTGCCTCCGGGAATCATGCAGAGTTCAGTAGCTGGAGGGAGCCCTACCACGTGCAAAGCTGCCAGTAAGGCTCTCTGGGTCCTGGAGAATTTCCTGTGGTAGTCTCCCCAGATTTCCTGCTGGGATAGTCTTCATTTCATTTCTGATTGCCTGTGCTGCTATGCATATTGTCCACACAGGTGGAGCCATCACGCAACTCCTAGCGGAATCACACCTGCCTTTCAATGTCAGCTCATCCACTTATTGCTTATGAAACTGACATTGCAGCAGTTTGTAAGGATAGAGCTCAAGTGGGTAAAGTGCCGGGAGAGTAGCTGCTTCTGTGATGGCTCTTGAAGTGACAGCTCTAGCGGTGTCATGCAGTGTGCTCTTTTTTCACACACTGCACATGGTCTGGCTCCTGGCCGAATTGCTGCATAACATGGACAGAAACAGGCTGATGTGTTGCTTACAGAATAAATGTGCCCCTGCCTGAAGGGTCAGGCAGAGTGGAGCTGGGCAGTGTTGGGTTCCCAGGCAGGCAGGGACCAAGGAAAGTGGGGAAAACTCAGTAAGCAGATGACATTGAGTATCGAGCTGGAGAAAGTGGTAGAACTGGTCTGCAGTCATTTATAATTTTTATTATTTTTGAAAGCATCCAAGGAAATCGGAGCTCTGGTGGCCGTTACTAATATGTGTACTTAATGGATTGCTGTCGTTTACATTTTGAATATGATTTGGAGCCAGGTCCCACAGTTCTGTAGTACTGAGAGCCTCTGAAGGTCTCGAGTGGGTCTGGGTGCAGAACAGGCCCCTGTAACACTTGTGCCTGTTAGAGCAGCTTTGCAGGCCTGGGGCTGTGGGTGGCCAAGCTAGTTGAGTGTGGGGAGAACCTTAGAAGTCCAGTAGTTTCCACTGAGGCAAGAATCCCTTCCGGAGCATGGCTTTACTGTCTCCAGGATAAGAGACTGTCTTTTTAAGCTCGGTTTGTCTGTGTGGAAATGATTTGATTGATAATATGCCTTCAAATTGGAGTACAGTTCCAGGGCTGAACATTGGCACCCGAGGGCAAAGCTATCACCTAGGCCCTTTGGCACCTTCTGAGAAGTGAGAAATGGCAGGCAGCTTGGGGGACATTTTCAACTGTCAGAAGAACTGTCATTCCTCCTAAGTGATGCATGACATCTGGGGCCCTGATGGCAACATGATCACTTCCAATTTATTATTTTGTTAGGACCATTGATGCTTATTTCTAACAGATTTTGGACAAGTGTCTCCATTTCTCGCTCCAGCTCCAGACAGCACAAAACCTCAGACTCTATCCTGGCAATGAGTGCATTAGGAGGTTTAATTTTAGCCTAGGGCTTTGTCCACCCTGAAGCCCCCTACCCTTGGCGCAGTGCTGGTTTGTCCTGGAGCTCACTGTTTGAACTGAAGTGGACCTGGCTCTGCCATAGAAGTCATGCAAGGCAGGGCAGGTGGCTCTTTGTTTTCTCATCCATAAGATGAAGGGTTGGACTAGATGACAATAGCAACACCTTGATAATTATTGACATTGTGCCAGATGCTGTGCTGGGTACCTTACCGGCATCATTTCACATAATTTTCATAATGTATAAAATGTGATTACTTCAACTGCACAACAGTTTTACGGTTAGGTCCTGTTTGCCCCATTTTATAAATGTGAAAATAGGCCCAGAGAGATTAAATGACTGTCAGGAGAAACCTGCCTCAGGCATACTAGTAGTTCACAGAAAGGATGGAAACAAACCTAAGCTGCCATGTTGGATGGGAGAGTGAGATGCATCACACTTGGCAAAGAATGAGCTGGGTGGCTTAACCAGTTATGAGGCTGCAGCATTCGGGGATATCAATTAGATTGACATCTCCATTTTCAGTAGGAGAGTTCCAGAAGCCCTCTATGGAGGGTGGTGAGGAGAGGGTGGGAGTACCAGCATGTGTCAGGAGCCTGTGGGGGAAGAGCCTGAGGCTGGGGTGCAGGGGATATCAGCTCCCAGCCCTGGTGCTCCACTCGTGTGTAGTCTCCGTAAAACTTAGCTTCTTCCTGCCTCTGCTTCTGTGTCTCGCAAGTGGGTAAACTTGCATTTACAAAGCACTTGGAAACATCCAAAATATTTGTGTAGATATGACCAAACTTTTGTAAAATTAAGAAAAGCAAAGCATGTTGATGAAGTGAAAATGGGTGGTTGATAAGGTATGTGCACTGGACTTGCTCTTCATAATGGTACTTGTCTGCAGAATGGTGAGGTGGGTGGAACTCCAACTGCATTGCATGCTGCTTGGCACAAATGCGTGCATGGGCTGTACATATTAACATGGACATGACTACATGTGGAAACATGACTGCATGTGTGTGTGTTAACAGGGAAGAGGCAATCTCCCTCGGTGATGGGGATGTCAGGACCATGTGCCCCCTTCTGTCCATGAAGCCAGGAGAATATTCCTATTTCAGCCCCCGTACCATGTCAATGTGGGCTGGGCCGGAGCACTGGCGCTTTAGACCCCGACACAAGCGTACGTATTCCCAGGGCGCCTCAGGAGAGAGGTGGTGGTGACCAGCAGACAGCAGGTCAGCGAGGAAGGGAGGTGCCAGTCGCTGTCCTGTTGCACCTCCTGGTCAGTTGTAGAAGCACACAGACAAGCCAACCCGCTGGCTGGCTGGTCAGCTGGCCTGGCATGTAGGTTCAGTTAAGAGAGGCCTCTGAGTGGGCAGATCCCAGAGAGCTGTGCTCTTGACTTGGTCCCACCCCCTGGTATCCAGGTGACCTCCAACAATGGCCAGAGGTGGGAATGACACACAGGCTTAGCCCTCGCCAGCTCCTGCATGAGGCAGCCAGAGATGGGACTTTGAAGGATTATGCCAGCATTTCTTCTTTGAAAAGAAGGGATTAACTAGCATATATTCTTTATTGTGTTTTGTTAGCAAAAACAAAATTGTAAGTTAAAGATGCAGATCAGGTGTATGATCAGCCTTTCCCAGTGCGGTTGGTGAGGCCATCAGCACGTCTGGTGGGATGAGGGAGTAAGAGCCCCAGAGGTGAATAGTATGCCATCAGCGTGTCTTTCTGCAGAAGAGACTGCCTTGAAGTCAGAGAACAAAAAGAAGAGCACAAAGAAAGAATTTGAAATCAACTTTGACGACAACATTGACTTTGATGTGTATTTTAGAAAAGCGAAGGTTTGTACTATATCTATTGCCATTTGTCCTTTCTTAAATTACTTTTCACACTCCTCTTTTTAGATGTGATTTTCAAAAATTTATTATAAATTTAACTCTTAGGGTAAACATATGGCTTTATTGCCCCTCAGTTTGTACAGGGATCAAGAACTAGTCCCAAATTCAGAGGTAGAATCAAGTTTAGAATATGAATAATATCTAGCAGAGTCGCTGTTTTACGCAGAACTGGGAACGCCAGTGGTGGACCCATGATGCCCATAACCTTCCCAAGCTCCTTCCAAAAGGAATAGATGTTGACTATTTTTATTAAAGATGCCTAAAAACCTGTTTGTTTTTAATTACTAGGCTCCCACAGTTCTGACCAAGTCCACTCTGGAGAACCAAACCTGCAGAGCCACCACTCTCCCCGCAGACTTCCACTATGAGGCTAACGATCTTGTCCGACTACATCTCAAACCAGGCACCAGGGTAAGGGCTACGCCTTAAGGCCACTGTTGTTGTCAAGCCTGTTTAGAGCATCAGGTACCAAGTGGCTGGCAGTGTGCCAGTCAGGCTGTGTCTTAAGGAAAAGGTGAGAGCCAGGAGGACTGTGTGGGTCCAGAAGAGTTACCAGGAGGTGGGGGTAAGGCAGAGCTGGAGGGAGAAACTCACAGGACAGGTGCACTCATTCTTCGGAGATCTCAGCGGGTTGGATGCAGGACATCCATGCTGCAGTGTTAGGGACACGCATAAAAACTTCTGTTGAAGTTTGTGCACGATGTTAGTTGTTTCTTGATAGTCTCAATTTCTCATTAAAGTTGGGATTCACTAGCCTATGCTTCCCCAGCCCACCTGGTCTCCCTCATGGTCAAGGTGTAGACAGGAGCCCACTGTGACACATGGGGAAATGGAGGTGCCGCGCACGTGACTGCCACCTATGGTCACTGTCACCAGGGTAACCCAGCCGTGGTTCATCCTTGTTCCATGTGATCAGAACCCTCTTCTCATTTGATTCCTGGTTGTTTTAGTCTGGTGTCAAGTATATAGTCCATCATTCCCTCCTTGTTTCACCTGTTCATCCGCAAGATATGAAGATGTATACCCAGTTCCTGAATCCACTGGTACCTCACATTCTATGTTTGTAAACCAGCCCTGATGTAGTTTTCTTTCTCATTGGTACCGGTTGCTTAACAGAAGTGCAGTGACCCTCGAACAAGGCAGAGCCAGGGGCACCCACCCCTCCACACAGTCAAAAATCCACCTTCAACTTTCCATCTTCCCAAAACATAGCTACTAACAGCTTGCTGTGAACCAGAAGCCCTACCAATACAGTGGATTCACATGTATCTTGTATGTTATGTCTGTTACATATTGTATTCTTACTGTAAAGTAAGCTAGGGAAAAGACGTTTATAGCAGTTATTGATAAAATTTGCGAATAAGTGGACCTGTACAGTGTGTTGTTCAAGGGTCAACTATTAAAAATGCAGAGAGAACTAGTACACTATTGTATGTCAATTATACCTCAATATGAAAAAACAGGCAGAAAGAGATAACAGCTGCAGTGGTTACTGTGGCTGGGTACTGTCGCTCAGGTGCCCTGGCCATCTCTCTAGCTGGACAGTAGCCCCAAGGCTGCCGAGCAGGGCCAGGCTGCAGGGAGCTGGCCTGCATCGAGCTGTCCCACATAGGCACAGGAGCCAGTCCCTGTGGGTAGCAGAGCAGTGGCACAGGCACCCGGATCACCATCCTCTCTCAGAACTACACTAGGAAACAGTGTCTGATGCTGGTCCACGAACGCTGGACGCTTAACGCTCTCCTGGACAACAGATTGCAGATTAACCAGGCTTCTAGTTCACGTCTTAATGGGGACCCTGATGGCAGCCAACCTGCCCATGGGGGTTTGCTCACCCCTTCTGAAATATTTCTTGTAGACTTGAAACAAGCGGAGCATGTCCCGAGGAGGGGTGCAGCTGTTGTGCCCTCCAGTGCATAGCAGGAGAAGATGGGCATTTAGTTCAGTAGATGCCTGTTTACCATTGCCTTCAGATTTGCATGCCCGACACAGTGGAGGCTGCTCTGGGGTATATGGTTGCACTAAAATATTCAGTGTTTTCCTGTACACTGTACATACCTGTAACCCCATTTCTTCACCCCAAAGGCACCCGCTAGTTAAAGTCACTGATGTAAGGGCCTGTGTGTATTTAAAGGTCTGTGCTCAGCAGGCTCTCGTGAAGGAGAGGTCGATGGGGTCTGGGAGGCTCTGGGAGGCTCTGGGAGGTGGGGCAAGGGCCTCTGGTTGTAATGGTGGAATGGAGAGCTCAGTGTTTCTCTGTGGCTTCATAGGGAGCAGCGGCTGTCCACAGACACAGCAGGGATGGAGTGAGTCTCTTGCCAGTCCTTTAAGCTGCAGCAAGTTGGTTGCCTTTCAGATAGCTGTTGGCAATTTCAATTTGAGTGAAAACCCTTTTCAAGTAAAGTTGTGTACAGACCTAACTGCACACCAGCTGCTCTGGCTAATGGGAAGAATGGAGGTCTGTGCCCTGCTACCCGGGCTCACACCAGAAAGGGACTGTGTGGTGAGGGCTGCTGGGCTGTGTGGTGCCCCAGGGACCCCACGACTCAGAGTTTAGGGCCTGTGCAGAGGCACGGAGGTGATGGCCACACTTCACTGAGCGGCTGCTTTTTTAGAAGATGGTTTCTGCAGTTCTTGCCTTCTTTTCAGTTACTAATGACATCCCGGAGTGCGGAGACCGAGCATTACGAAGACATTGGAGACTATGACTACGGCAACGCCAATGACACCAGCAACTTCTGCCCAGGATTACAGGTGAGGGGCAGGCCTGACCTCCCCTCCAAGCATCTTTCCTACCTTCTTCCCCCAACCCTGGGTGGAGGAAGGCTGCAGGAGGCTCTAGTCAGGTGGGGTTGGGTGCCTGGCCTGCCATGCTGTTGGCCCTGTGAGCTGGACAAGTGGCCACACTGCAGCAACCCAGGCAGTGTGTGGGGCATTGTCAGACCGCGCAGAGCACTTGTATCGGTTCTCTGGAGTTCAAAGGGAAAGAACACCTCTTGCTCTTAGGAGCTGCTATCTTGATCAGGGAGACAAAACACATAGACTTGAGGAGATAATGGGTCCTGGAGGAAAAAGTTCATGGTGTGTGGGGGGGTCTCAGGACCAGGCTATAGCTCTATTGTCAGTTGTCACGTGGACTTGCACAAGCTACTCCCAACTTTACATCCTGGTTTGACCGGATGATGTTTGTTCCTCCTGTGTGTCCACCACTGGGTCTCAGTGGTGGTAACAGAAAGGGAGAACACTAGGCCGTGTCTGGGTCCCTGCACATGGGAACAGGGTAGAAGATCAGAAGGAGAGTTTATTCATGTTATTGTCTTACTTGGAGGAGAGTTGGGTCTTTATATTTCAGTGAAACTCCAGACTGACCTCTTGACCAGTGTTTCTTGAACTCAGCATGCATAGGGGTCACCAGGAGAGCTGACTAAGGAACTGGCCCTGCGCCCCAACCCTGAGAGCTGACCTCTTCTGCTGGGCTCAGCCAGGAATAACTCTCCCTCTGGTTCCCATCAGGACCCCTGCTGCTGCTGGAAAATGAAGTCCTAAACTCGTTATAGGTCAAGGGGACACTGGCAACTGTGAAGACTGCATTCCTTTTGACTCTTACTCTAGAGACTTAGTTAACAGATGTTTCCCTCACAGGGCTTATATGTGACACGAGGAAAGCTAGAGACACCTCGAAATCCATCCTGGGCTGACTCAAAATATGAGTCTGTTTCAGGAATCTCTCTAAGCCCCGCCACAGCTTATGCCAAAGTTGAAGGGTTGTTTCCATGCCCAGGATGCTGATAGTGATGATGAAGAGTCGGGCGACTTATTTGTGGGAGCCAATGGGACCTCCAACCTCTCAGCTTATCCTTGCCATCCACCCAAGACAACACAAGAGGACGATGACATACCTGATGTTCAAGGGTCAGACATCACCAGATATGGGGAGTCAAACATGGTAGCTGAGCCTCAGAAGGTAAAGATGGAGTGAGGATTCCATTCTGTAGTGTTCTCTCAAGCTCACTGTCGTTTGCCCTATGGATAAGAGTCACCTTGTCTAAGTTTGAGTTTTTCTTCTCGATTTTAACCGGTTGCTCTCCCAGTGGCTGATTCTTAAATAGTGCTCTACAGAAGGGATGAACTGATTGATGCTCATTAGGTTCGTGTGGAAAAGCTATGTCTCTGAAAGGCGTGATAACCTGGTCACACGAAGCAGTGGGCGGGTTTCTGCCAATTGGATGAGGCCGGCAGGCTCTAGAAATCCTGGCCAAATTCAGTTCGTATTAAATTGTCCTCTTTAAGCGTCTGTCCGCCTCATGGCAGTGACAAGCTCATATGTATTTGACTCACTTCTCTCTCTTGCCTTGAAGTTCCAGGTTAGCCTTGGTGTAGATAGCCCTTGACCAAGAAGAAATCAGAACAAGGGACTCCAGTGTGTCCAAAAAGAGCTCTTTAATTCCATGGTTTGAACTGAGTTCTTTCTTTACTTGAACACCAGACTCATTTTACAGTGTGTTGATGGTAAATGTTTCTTCTGTTTAGTTTTCCTCTGTCACCTATTTCAGGTAAATAAAATGGAAATTCATTATGCCAAGACTGCCAAAAAAATGGACATGAAGAAGCTGAAGCAGAGCATGTGGCACCTGCTGACAGAGTTCTCCACACAAGCTGATACAGAGGTGACGGAGGTGACAAGGCTCCACTTGCCCTCTAGGTGCTCCACGTGGGGGAGGGGAGGGGAGCCACCAGTGCTCACGGATCCAAGGCCCAGAGCTAACGCAGAAGGCGGCACTCAGAAATGGGAGCCATCACACCTGAAAGAGGTGAACTGAGGGTGTGAACAGCAGGTCACACACCGGGTGGTAGAAGGTGAATGTGGGACACTTTACCTTGCTGTTGGTGAGAACACCATGAGAGGACATTCATGCTGCTTCCAAGTCGCAGCTCAGCAGTGTTTCTCTGCAGAGATGAGGAAGGACAGGAGGACAGATTCACGGCTGGTACCATTTAAGTTGATAAATGGCCCTTTTGTACCGTACCACAAATTCTGACACTTCAGGTGCCATATAGTGTTCCGGCCCTTTGATCTAATAATTCTAATTTGGGAAGTGTAATGCTAAGTAGCAAAGTTTAAAAAAAAAGTACTCTGCCATCATCTTTCCTGTTCTTCAGAATGGGGTGGAACCTTGTGAGCGTACTCTCAAGAACCCACCCCTCCAGGCCTCTTTCCTCAGGCAGTGTTCTGAGCTTCCAGCCTCAGCCCGTACTCTGCCTTTTCCTGCTGGCTGAGAAGTGAGAATTCTTGGTCTGATTGAGGACCCTGCGCTGTGTAGTCTCAGATATCTCATAATGCTTCAGTCATATAAGGTTTTAGCAACTAAAATGGAATGGGGTACAAATGTAAGAAAAATGTGCCTTTTAAAAAGTAGAAAGGGGTTTCTGCTTAACTTTTGAATTTAAATGACTTATAATACCCTGTCCTCCAGGGATTCTGGTAAATTAAAGGTTTATTTAAAAAAAACACTTCTGTTATGAAAATATTCAAACATCCTTAAAAATAAAAAATAGAATAGTATAGTGAGTGTCTGCTTCCTGTAATGATCAATGTTTTACCTTTACGGTCACCCAGCTCTGTCCTGTTCCTCCTCCCCACAGCATCATGTACCTTCTAAGTTGTTTTAAGGTAGAATATTCTTTCATAGCTCTTTGCCTTCTAGCAAGGAGGCAGCCCCGTGGGTGTGTGTGTGTGTGTGTGAGAGAGAGAGAGAGAGAGAGAGAGAGAGAGAGAGAGAGAGAGAGAGAGAAGTGGAAAGCTCCAGTCTTTTAGATATGGATTCTGTGCTACTCTGACTATGTGGTCCAGTTGAAGCTAGAAGTGATCATGCCTTTTGTTATTGTTTTGTCTTTTACTTTTTCTTATTTTGCATTTTTTCCTTTACCAGGATTGCGCTGGCTGTGGACACTGTGTTTACCAAACCTTGGCAAACGTCAGTGTCACGGTCCAGGGCAGAGGCACTGGTTCCTTCATGGACCCTTTTTCTTGAAAATGTCTCTAAGAAACTTTTGGTTTCATTCAGATGTGGACTTTTCTTTTTAGAGATACAACTTTGTGAATTTATGTTGCTCCCTCAAAAGTGAACTGACCCCAAGATGTCTGTGAATGTCCTTTTTTTGTTAGGCAAACCACAACGAGATTGGAAAGGAAGGGGACCCAGTGGAGGTGACTGACAAGAAGATGCTCAGTGGACTCACAAGGGAGCTGCAGAAGAGGTACGTGCCACCAGACTCGGCGCTGGTGTCTCCAAGCACTTCCACCCAAGCCATTGGTGTAATGGGCTGGCGGCACACGACCTGCTTTTGTCACACACCTGGCAGATCTTCTTTGTCTTCTCTGCATTGATGGATAAGTTAACATAGACCAACTTTAAAAGGCGGTTTTTCTTCTGCGCCAGTGATTGGAATGGAACAGGAGATATTTTCTTTCCAGATAAGAAACTGGAAAAGCCTGCTTATAAAATGCATCTAAAATACTTCTTTGTTTCTTATTGGACATGTGTGCTCATGTTAGTGAAAGAGCCTCTGTCCTTAGTGCTGCAGTCACCCAGCTAAATACTGCCCTTTGTTTCACAGCCTGCCCCCCGTCATGGCTCAGAACCTGTCTGTGCCCCTGGCCTTTGCTTGTCTCCTGCATTTAGCCAATGAAAAGGTAGGTGACTCTGGTAAGCATGGCAGTGTCCTTTGCTTATGTCTTCCTGTTTGAGCTTTTTGTTCAGTCTTTCATGGGTGACCTCTTAGGGATCTTACATACAGTGACTTATGTAGTACTTCAACCCAGAGGACTGGCCAGGCACTGAGATGTAACTTAGAAAAAGGCCATCGGTGTGACTCACGGTGAAATTAATGAGGAAGACCCACACGTGACACATTAGATGTGGGAGGAGTCTCCCACTCACCACCAGAATGCGACCCTTCTCTGGCCTCCTTCTCCTGTTCCTTCTTTCCCCCTAGGTCACGAGCCTCCCAGGTCATGAGTCTCCTTCATATGCTGTGTGATGGGCTTGGCATGCACCAATGGGTGCTGGGCCCTCTGCCTCTGTGGCCCTGTGTGCCAGCTCCATGTGACTAGTCAGCCACACCTAAGCAACTTCTGGACCCTGAGCTGCAGAGGTCACACTTGGGAGGTGTGGTCTGGGCTTTTCATCACCAGCAGTCCCGGAGGGGAGCACAAGAAAGGCTGGTTCTGGATGTAGTACATCACACCTCCCCCTAGTGCCAAGTGAGGGGTGGTGTGTGAGTTAGGCAGGATAGGCTCTGACAGTGGTTAAGTCCTATGGGGACAGTTGCCTGGGACTAGTGGAGAATTCATGGGGCAGGAGGGTGGGCAGAAGCCTGCTCAGAGACGAGGGTGGCTGGACAGGTGAGGAAACATGCTTGGCCCCTGGCAGCCTTTCCATCCATCTCCCCTTCATTCCTTCAGAGTGGACAGCTTAGCCCTGGGCCCTGCACACAGAGAGGTGGTGCAGGGACTAGAGCAGAGAGCTCACTTTCTGCTTTTTCCCTGCAACTGGCGGATGTTTGGGACCAGCTCCATTATGCAAATTGTGTTTGCCGTGGCATAATTTTACTTATAACCATGGGACATACCTCTTTCTTTGCCGTCACTGCCTCACTACCGCAAGTAGAATTTGTTTTGTGATTCTTGCACTCTTGGTGTGGCGGGTCATCCATGTGTGTTCGATTTTCCTTCAGAATCTAAAGCTGGAAGGAGCCCGGGATCTTTCTGATGTCTTCGTGAGGCAAGGGGACTGAGTTCGCCGGGAGAAGTCAGCAGGAGCAGCCCATCACTGCCCAGTGACCAGGACATCACTATGGCTGCTGCGGTGTGGGGCTCATGGCAGGACTGTAGCCAGCTTCCAAGGTTCCCGTTTGTCTCTCTTCCCTCCTACCCCTCATAGTCTGAAACCAGCACCCAGAAACTGCGCTCTTGACGAGTTTTCTACCTTGTTGTGACTCCCTAGGTGTGTGTGTGTGGGGGGGGGTGTTCCTGATGATGAAAACCTGCATCCATCTCTGTCTGTGTACTATCTTGGCCTCCTAACTGATGTGTTGCTCTTCATACTTTACTCGTGTAGAAAATGAGTTCCCAGTCAGTGTTTGTGGTCCTCTAACAGCTACCGAATCCATGTACATGAAATACATCACACACTCCTATAAATGTATATACAATGCTTAAGAATAAAATCGTTCTGAAAAACATGCTTGGGAAAATACTTGAGTGCTCACTAGGTAAATAATAGACCTGGTCCCTGCACTCAAGGGGCACACATCTTGGCATTCAGACAAAATAGCCATGTGTCAGTGTGGTAGCGCCTCAGGAAATGCTGAAGCGACATGTCTCGTAGCAGAGCAGAAAAGAGAAGAGTCACTGGCTGGAGACTCACATTTCAAGATGGGGTCCCTGGGGCCTGTGAATTTTGCTGGAGAGTGGTGGGAGTAAAAACCGCTGGCATGTTCTGTGGCTCTGAAGAACCTCGTGTGGCATACTTCAGCCTCTTGGCACCACTGTGGGGAGCACACTGTTATCATTGGTCTCAGCAGAGACGAGACACAAGACTGAGTAGCTCGCATGGAGGCAGATGTCGGGCTGGCCCCAAACCAGGACACCCACTTCTGGAGTCTGCTAGTAACTGCCATGCTGCACGCTGCTGAGTCTACAGTCTCGGTGCTGGTCAGCTCTGGCCTTGGCAGGTCCTGGGTCCCTGCCAGAGCATCCTGTCCCCATTCATTTTGGATGTTGGTTCAAACTCAGTGACATCTAATCGGCAATGAATCTCGATAACGGAGAACTCACTCCTAAGCCCAAAACCACACGAAATAAAAAGCCCCGCCCTGCCCCTGTGAATGTGCCTTCCTCATCTACCCCATTGCCCCTCTAGTGTTGCTCTGCAGAGATGGTCGGACCTGCACCCTGTCCTGCTGTGCTGGGGGTCCTCGGTCCTGGAGCTAGACGATGAGGGTCCACACTTAGTCCCACACAACCCTCCATGGTGGGGGCCAGGCCGTGGCTGAGTGGCCGGTAAGTCTGGCAGGGATGCTGCTGGCTTCCCTAGCAAGCTCCCTTCCCTTCCACCTTGCTTCTCTGCCCTCATTCACATGCTCGTGTCAGAATTTGCTGTGTATAATAGAAAATCCAAATCAGGCTAGTGTGGCAGTTCCCTGAAATTATAGGAGACCAAGGATCATGCCAGTTCTCTTCTATGCTGTCTCCAACGTGTAACTCATCGTTGTGTTTCAGTGTGGCTGCCAGGAGCCAGCCATCACATCCATATTCAAGGCAGCAGGTTGAGGGGTTGGGGGGTGTAAGGGAGAAGGCAACCATCTACCTACTCTGTCTTTACAGATCTGCTTTCCCTGACATTTCACATAAATGGAATCATGCAATACGTGGCCTTTTATGACTAGCTTCTGTCACTGAGCAGGGTTTTTAAGGTTCATGCATGTTGTGTGTGTCAGGATATCATTCCTTATGGCCCAAATATATTGATTTTTGCCAGATGTTGTTTATTCATTCATCAGTTGATGGGCATTTATGTTATTTCCACTTTTTGGCTGTTGTGAATAATGCTACTATAAATATCCATGCACAAGTCTTGTGGCTTGCTTTTCGTGCGTGTGGATATGTACCTGCGAGCGGACTGCCGGGTCGCATGAGGAACATCCAGGTTGTTTTGCAAAGCAACTGCACCATCTGAACATTTCCACTAGCACTGTCCAAATAAGCAACCCATTTTCTCCATGTCTTTGCCACCAGCTATTCTCACGTCTTTTGATTTCAGCTGTCCTACTGGGTGTGAAGTGGTATCTCTTCATGGTTTTGATTTGCTTTTTCCCTGAAGGCTAATGATGTGTGTTGATTTTTCAGTCTTTTTTTCTCTGTGTTGTTTAGATCATGTCATTATTAATGGTTTCTCTTCGAGTTCACTGGTTCTTTGCCATCTCCAATCTGATCCTGAGCCATTGTAGCAAAACACTTAGTTATAGTTTCAGCTCTAGGAATTGCATTCTACTGTACTTTGTATTTCTCTTTTGAGATTCCCTATTTCTTCATCAATTGTATATTCTCCTTCAACTTAATTTTTTCAACATATTTAAATAGCTACTTTGAAGTCTGCTGAATCCAACATCTGGGCCCATTTAGCATCAGTTTTTATAGACTGGTGTTTTATTCTGGATATAGATTTATATTTCTGTTTCTTTACATTTTAGTAATCTGGGGCTAAAAATTCGATGTTGTGTATATAGTGTTATGGTGACCTTGGGCTCAGTCATGTCCCTCTGCAGAGGCTCTGCTCTTTGTTCTGGTGAGCAATTCACCTGCCTCATCCAAACTGCAGACCTGCCCCCTCTGGTTTGCCGTCACTGCCACCTGTCCCTGGAGCTGCCCACTGCAGCTTTTTGGCCCAGTTACAGAGGTCCACCCTATGCCTACGGGACCAGGCCCAGGATATGGGCAGAAGGGAAATCCCCAGGGAGTTCCCTGTTTCTGTGGCTTCTCTCTGGGACAGGGTTCCGCCAGCTTCCAGCTGTTCTGTCTTCCCTGGGCTCTGCCTGAGACCATCAGGCTTCAGAGTTCGGTCACCGAGGAGCATGAGGTTGGGAGCACTCAGGGTAGAGATGCATCGCTCACAGCCCTCACTCTTCACTGTGCTCTGGGGTAAATGTACCTCCTCCAGGTTCTTCCTGCACATCTGGCTGACTGACCTGTCACCTGGGGAGGGTATCTTGTTCTTTCTAAAGGGCTCATGCTGAAGGATCCCCCTAAATTCCCACTGCTTCCCCAGCTCAGGTCGGCACCGTTAGCCAGAGGAGCTTCGACTTGTCCCACCTGTTTGCACAGCCAGAGCTGAGTGTGGCCAGCACACTGGTCCAGTGTTTACCCTCCCAGGGCAGCTGGTTTCTGTTGGTTTTGTTTTTAGTTAGAATTCTAGTTTCTGTCTGCTTCCCAGTGTCTTTAAATATTTTTTAGTTTGATATTTACCATTGTTATTTTGGGGTTTCCATGCTTAGTTCACCACTCTGCCACTACCAGGGGTCATCCCCCGACCCCCTTTCTCATTTGTGTGATAGTGCACGTTTCCCTTGGTACTCAGAATCCAGACACCTGCTGCCTTCCATCTCCCGCTCCAGGCTGACCCTACCTGCTACCACCCTGACTTCCCTCTTGTCTACCATCTCCCCTCACGCACACTGACATTTTTTTATGTCCCTGGAGCAAACCAAGCTGATTTTCGCTCTCTGTTCTTCCTATGGAATGCTGTGTTCTACCTCTTCATTTGGCTGCTCGCAGAGGTCAGACAAGGTCGCTCTGAGAAGTGGCATTTTAAAGACAACTTTGATGTCACTTCCTCAGAGTGACCTTTCTTGAGCTCCTGATGTAGTCTTCCAGTCCTGTGAGCACCTCCTGTTCTCATTGTTTACAGCATCCTGACTGCTGCCTGCGGTTCTCTCAGTCATTCACTGTCCCAGCTGCAGAGGGCAAGGATTGTGCCTCTGTCCCAGCTGGGCCCCCAGCTCCTGAGAGAGTGCACAGCAGGGGCTCAGTAAGGACATGTGAGTGATTAGATCAGGGGTCCCCACCCTCTGGGCCATGGACCAGTACCAGTCCATGGCCTGTTAGGAACCAGGCTGCACAGCGAACAAAGCTTCATCTGTATTTCCAACCACTCCCCAGCACTAGCATCACCGCCTCAGCTCCACCTCAGATCACCAGGCATTAGATTCTCATCAGAGCACCAGTCCCTGGTGCCAAAAAGGTTGGGAACCTCTGGACTAGATGATACCTTTGTAGAACGGAAAACAAAATGCGCAATCAGTGAACAACCGTAGGTCACAGGATGGATGTGTGTGTTGGGGGCCATAGCTCTAAAGAACTAGTGTGGAATGTGGGACCAGACCCCTAGTCTTCCTGTGCCTTGGTGTCCTCACCAGTCTGGCAGAGTCAGCCTTCTGTCCCTGCTTCACAGACCTAATGTGTGGAAGCAATTTGGGGATGTTGAAGTTCAAGCATAAACTGGAGCACCCCCAGCAAGTTTTCAGGCATGACGTCAGCGTTCATACCCTGTGAGGCAAACAGGAAGATTATTGCTTCCTACTGGAGTCAGCAGTCATTTGCTACTGTGCGGGCAAAGGCTCCAGGGTCCTGGCCTCTGGGCTGGGTCTTGGTTCCCAGAGATGCAGAAAGGAGCCTGTTTGCTCACCCTCTGTGGGAGGCTCTGGCTGCACTGTCCCTACCCGACGGGAGGGGCGAAGCACTCCTCTTCCCATTTCGCCATCACCAAACTTCACCCGAATTCATCACATTTCACCCTTCTCAATAAAAATCTGTAAATCAAGGTTTGTGATCTCATTTGTAAACCTCTAAGATGCTCACAAGAGCAGATCCTTAGATCCAGACGAAAGGAAAGCCTTGTCAGTTACACAGGACAGTATTGCTTTGTGTCTGTTGCAAGCCTACGGCACCCCTTCAGTAGGTCGTTGTCTCAATGCTGTTTATTCTGGACTCATGTCCCTTGTTTACAGTGTCCCTGCCCTGTCTCCTTGATGACAATTCAGACTGTGTGTGGAGCTGCAGTGGGCGGTGGCGGTGGCGATGCTAATGAAGATAAACTTCCTTTGTTCTGTGGGGATGGTTGCGGCTCTGCTAAACAAGCCTGTTTTATTTCGCAGGAAGGAAACCAAGTCCCAGTGTCCCTGCTTGTCTACAGGCGCTGGGCAGGTGCTCAGCGTCCCAGTCCAGGCCCACAGCACCCTTTCCAGACAGGTCTTTCCTATACAGAGTCCTCCCTGAGTGAGGATGATGAATTCATCCGTATAATTTGAAGTGTCCAAAATAGCTAAATACCTACAAAGGTGAGATTGTTAAATAGACAGCCCAGCCAGACCATGTACTAATATGCAGCAGCTATGAAGATGATGCTGGGGTGGAAACAGCTCCAAGACACACACAGTGTGTGTGTGTGTGTGTGTGTGTGTGTGTGTGTGTGTGTGTGTGTGTGTGTGTGTGTGTGTGGCCTACAGCCATGCCACCCTGAACAAGCCTGATCCCGTCTGATCTCGGAAGCCAAGCAGGGTCAGGCCTGGTTAGTACTTGGATGAGAGACCACCTAGGAAGACCAGGTGCTGTAGGCATAAAAAAATGAATGAATGAATGAAGTGTTGGTGAGAATGTGGAGAAACTGGAATCCTTGTACACTGTGGTGGGAATGTAAAACTGCAGCAACCACGGGAAAGAATACATGAATTTCTCAAACAATTAAAAATAGAACTTCAAGGGACCCAGCAGCCCCACTTCAGGGGGCGCACCCACAAGAATTGAAAGTGAGAACTCAGATATCTGTATCCCCATGTCCACTGTAGCATCATTCACAGCCTCCAAAAGGTGGAGGTAGCCCAACTGTCCATTTGGGACAGACACACTGAAAATTATTTTGACCCAGAGTGGAGGGAGCTGGTTGCGTCTGTGGACTGGGAGCCACCAGCAAGCCCTGGCTCTGCCATCAGCTGTTCTGTGATCATTCTGAGGGGGGCAGGTCACTCACTTCCTGTTGCTCTGGCCCTGGACTCCACTGGGGTTGAATGAGCCTCTTCCAGCAACCATGGTTTCCACCCACTGAAAACAGAGGCCCCATTGTTTCAGCCAAGCATGCCTTTCATGCCTCAGGCTCATTCAGCCTTAGGAACTGTGGGGACCAGCTCCCACAGAGCGAGCCAGGGCCACTGATGTCAAACCTCTGACGTCAGCACTCACATGGTGGCTGAAAGGACCCATGGCCCCTGTCCTTCAAGTTACAATTAATTGAAGTTCTGAAAGGACACATGAGTCTGGAATGAGGGCCCCTTTCCTGCTTCCCCACATCTACCACAGCCAACCTTGTGCCTGGCACCCACCAAGTGGGCCCTGCCCTCGGGGTCCTGCCTGACCGCTTCCCAGGGCACACGCATTCCTCTGCTCAGATGACCCAGACTGGATCCTTCTGCCAGGCCCTGAGACTCTGGGGGTTCCCAGCTGGGCTGTCGCTGACCCCCTTGCTGTGTCCTCTCTTCTCGCTCTCCAGATCAGCCCCACATGTCAGAGCCCTGCTCTCCCTATTTCCTAAGTGTGGGTGTGTGAGTCTGAGGGGCGGAACCAGGCAGGGCCCCACTCCCAGGCCAGCCTGTGTGAGGCTGAGTGCATACTTGACCCCAGCTTGGCTCTATCTGCCTCCAGGCCCCACTGAGTGCAAAGGGAGCTGCTGTGGATGCTAGTAGAAATGTCAACTCTAGGTTGGCTGGTGACGAGAGCCTGGGGCCCTGGAAACAGCCAAATCTAGTTTGCTGACTTTGCATAAAGCACTAAATTAAAACACAAACGAGGGCCCCAGTGTTGGGGTGCCTGCTCTCCTGCCATCAAGTACTGGGGAAGACTGTTGTGTTAGGCAGGACTTACCATGGACAACTTGAGTGGATGAAGGGGTAAGGTGGGGCTCTCCTTTAATTTTGACTAAAACAGTTTCCTTTTGGGTAGAATTAGCACTTTATAAGGTAGGAAAAACGTCATCTCCTACCCTCTTAGGTCTGTATCTGAGTCTTGCAAATTAAACAAAGGACAAATTAGCAGGAGAAAAAGTATACGGCATATATTTTGTGAGCATGGTGGCTTCATAGAAAAGAAGTGATGAACCCATAGAAACTGCTAGAATCTGGTGTTTACATACTGTTTCCATAGAGGGCAACACATTGTGGAGAATTGAAACGGAAAACAATTTACAGCTCCTAGGGGCTGTAAATTGTGGGAAAGTGACTGAAAATGTACGGTAAATAAGGGTTGTTTAGTGAGGTTTGTTTTGCAGACTAATCTCTAGTAGGCTGCCTGCTACGGTAGAAGGAACACCGTGACAAATGGAAATTAGTTCTGTTTTCCAACAGACAGGGTTAGGGCAGAGAGCCCTTCCCGTGTCTGCTGTTTTTCAATTGCCTGCAGGTCATAATAATCCTTATGCCAAAGTGGCATATTTGTAGGTGGCATGTTCTGGACACCTTCAATGGCGTTAGCTCAACAGATCACCACAATTTGTTTTTTATAGTTTAGAAAAAGAAAAATAAATTTGAGTCTGTTAATAAACATGAACTGTACTATAAAGAAACATGTTTCTAAAAACTGAGTTGGTATATGTTCATACGACTTGCTAGTCTGCTCATATGGAATGCTGGCATGTGAGAGAGTTTACTCTTACCTATTTCCTAGATTTCTCTGCAAAAGAAAGGCTATAAATGTTTAAAAATTGTAATCGATATATCTAATTAAAACTACTAGATATATGTCTGTCAACTATAATTAAAAATAAATTTTAAACTACTAGAAATAATAAGGGTGAAAGGAAGCAACTGTGTATGAAAAGTATGTGAGAAATGTAAGGATGTGTTTTTTGATAAGGAAAGGGATTAGTTATGAAGGTTGTGTCTTTGTTAAGGAAAAAGAAAGTCATGTTATTCTAAAATAGAATAAATGACTTGTTCCAGAATGAGAAGAGGAAAATGTAGGAAAATAAATACCTGAATGAATGTAAGAAAGTCGCAAAAGTTGTGCAGAAGAAGATCTTACCTCATGTAGTCAAGCCCAATTAGCTTCAAATGGGTTTCTTTATAAAGCATTTATTTTAAATGAGGCTTAATATCAAGGTACAATGAAACAAAACTAGAAATCTGATCTGTCAGAACAGTGGAGTTGTCTTGGATTCCTGGTCTGATCTTCTATTTTTTTGACCTTAAACTAACTTTGGGATTTCTCAGAGCGCCCCTGGAAAGTCTCCAAATCTGTTCTTTCACCTTGTAAAAAAGAGAGGTTACCTTAAGCACAGTTATTTGATTTGCTAATTGTGTGAGAACACATTGTTAAAGAGAGGCTTTCGACTTTCCTAGGTTGTATTATGTGGGTGACTATTATTAATATAAATATTTCACACTGTATACAGTTCATAGAAAGCTGTCTATGGCATGTCCTGGTGTAATGCTCTCAGTCGGGATTCTGGTGATTATCTTTGTGTATGTCCCAGAAACAACCAATCTTCTCGTCAAATGAACTCTCATCAAATCTTTAGAAGCATGTGGATTTATGAAACTGCTAATCCAGGGTCACGCAGAACAAGAATTGATTACATGGGACTGAATAAACTGATACTGGATGATGGTGGTTTTGGTTTTGGAACACTGCTAGGTCTTTGATGTTCTCTTTTTCAAATGTAAGGAACCCCTTTCACTTAAGCTATAACTTATAGAAGTTTAATAAATTATACTTTCAGGAAAAAAAAAAAAAACATCTTTTCTCCCTACCCAATCCCTCCAGAATTCGGAAACTCTTTTTGAATATTCTTATTTCCATGGCAATATGATTAATCATTTGCAGATGTTCAATAAGAATCTGTTCTTGTAACAGGACACAACTGGAAACGTTGGTTAAATAACCAGGGCTTAGAGTGGAATGTCAAATTTAAGAACGATGCACGGAATCAGATACATCCAGAGAGTTGTAAGTAGCTAAGGTGACTTTACGGAGCTTTCTTGGAAAAATCGTCCCAGTACTTGGCTTACAGTGTTCCCAGCCTTACAGGTGAGTAAAGAAGGTCACTTCTTGGCAGGCCTAGGAACCTCAGGATGTCTTGCGGACCTCGAGAAGAGAGAAATTCATCCAAATCTGTCGGTATTGCAGGAAGATCTGGGAAATCCTGCTTGACTTCCCAGCCTCACGAGTGTTCAAAAGTCTAACCTGATTCCCCTGCAGCACCCCATTGCAGTGGCCCCGACATTCATCACTGGTCCCTTGAATGAAGCCTGCCTTACCATTCTTTCAAATAAATTTCTCTTTGACACATCTGTCTCCTCATCTCTGGGCAGACCCAGGTGTCCCCGCCTGAGAAGAGTGGTTTCAGGCCCTCCCCCAGCTCTGGGACCCCTGTCTGCCATCTGACCCCCAGAGTGGGTCTTGAGTTAGAGACACACCCATGCTCAGGCTCAGTCCCCACGATATTGTGTACCTCTCTGTCCTCGTCATGTTTCTTCAGCCGCTGCTGCCCTTAGGCTGCCATCCCCACATGTAGCCCCTTGCCCTGCCAGAGGCTGCTGCCCAGCACTGGCTGAGCTTCTGCCTGCCAGGACCAGGCACACTGGGGCCAGGGACTCAGAGGTGCTGTTCTGGCCCCACAGATGTCCGCACACCCAGCACATCCCCACCTCATGACCCTCAAGTCCCTCAGGGAATGTTAGAGCTGGCTGCTGGGTCCAGGTCACTGCTTTGGTGTCCCCAGGCACCCGATGGGCTTTTCCTGTGTGCCCTGAGATAGCACTGGGGTGAGCCAGGTTTCTGGAGGGAAGAAGAGTAGCAGCAACGGGAGAAGCCCTCCAGGGCCATATGTCCACATGGCTGGTCCTCCTCTCTGCCCGTGGGAACAAGGGCAGGCAGGTAGGGCGGTGGGTTCCCTGAGGCAGGCAAGGGGTGTCTCCCTTCATGTCTCTTGCTCTTTGCCCCTGTGGACGAGTGGTCCAGGAATGGGGATAGGGCTGGCACTGCTCAGGAGCCTGGCCAGGTTGGGGACAGAAGCTGGAAGCTTGCACATATGACCCCCAGCCTCCAGATGTCAGAGGACCCCTTTGATGCATCTTTGTGGCTTCGTGGCCACTGAGATGCCCAGCTCTGGCAGCAGACGGGGGCAGACGGACATGTCATCTGCTTTGGGAAAATAGAAGTCCGGCAGTCCACAGTTGAGGTGACCTCTGGCTGCAGTCTGCCAGCAGTGGTCGCCAAGCCCAGAGCCCTGGGGTTGGGTGAGGTGACAGGCACCCTGCAGAAGCCTTGGCTCTCCTTCCCACCCTGGGAGTTAGACTGGGCATCGTGGTGACAGAGGCCCTCTACTGGCACCCTTTCCAGGGCGCGTCTTGGTGTTTAAGGCATTCTGTTCCTGCCACAGACACACCCAAGCGGGCAGGGACACTGCGAGCTCATTGCTGGCTTAAAGGCAAAGGGGGAAGCCGGCATCAGTTCTCTCTGGGGACATGCTCCGTGGCCTTGAACTTTCCCTCCATCATCCTTCATTACTCTTTCCCTCAGTCCTCCCCAGAGACAGACACCAGGGACCTTCACTTCAAATGCAGGGACAGACTATAGCACAGCCTCGGGGAGCAAACCTGGCCTCTGCAGACAGACACAGGACATCTTGCTCCCACCTGGCTCTTCTCTCTTATTAGCAAGGAGAGTAAGCCTGGCCTGGTGCTCCTAGGCTGGCCCTTGGGAAGCGAATGCAAGGTGTTGGCACAGAGGCTACCAACTGTCTTCACCCGCTCTGATTCCTGCCCACAGACAAGGTTGAATACAGCCAACCACTGACCAAGTTTACCATTAAAAAACTAGGTTTCCCATAGAAACCTAGATTTCAAGCTCTTAAAAAAAAAAAAAGATGTGGCAACATTGGGCCTTGGTTCTGGCAAGTGTGTGGAGCTGGGCAGTGGCTGTCCCCCGACGCCCCACAGTCTCTATCAGCCCTGGCTACCTACCTGGGCGCTGCCCCCTCCCTCATTGCCCACTGGCCCTCATGGTATCTGAGTTTTCTCCTGCTCCAGGACCCTGGTTGGGGCAGCAGCACCTAAGATCCTTGAAGAGTGCACCCTGCACTCAGAGGCCTTGCTTGGCCAGTGGGTGGCAGTGCAATGTAGGGAATGGCTTTCTGGCCCGAGGCACAGGAGGCTGGGCTGTGCGCCTCTGCCCCTGCCTGGAACGGCCCTGGCCAGGCTCATTGTTCCCCAGCCTGCAGCTTCCCGTCAGGTGAGGGATGCTCCTTGCTGGATTGTTGAAAACAACTTTGAGGTATAATTGGCATACAATTAACAGCACACATTGAAACTGTAAAATCTGACAAGTTTTGATATACCGGTGTGCCCATGAAACTGTCACTGCAAGATCAGGAGCACAACAGTTACACCCCGAAGTCTGCTCCTGCTCCTCCCTGCCCCTCTCAGACTTGTCTGCATTTTCCGAAAATTCCTGTTCGTCTCCTTTCACTCCCCATAATTATTTTGAGATTCGTCTGTGTCGTTGCTTTTATAATAGCTAACTCCAGGTTATTGCCCAGGGCTATTCCCGGTGTGGACAAACCTCCATGTGTCTACGTGTTCAGCTGTCCATGAATCTGAATCATTTTCAGTTTACAAATAAAGCCGCTCTGAACATCCATGAACAAGTCTTGGTGTGGGTATCGCTTTCCTCCCCTCAAGTAAATAGCTGGGACTGGAATGGCTGGGCCTGTGGTAGGTGCATGGCTAACTTTTTAAGAAACTGACAAGCTGTTTTCCAAAGTGGACATGCCATTCTCCACTGCCACCAGCAGCATATGTGTGTTCTAGATCCCCCATGTCCTTACCCACACAGGGTGTATTAAGTCTTTTGAATCCAGACATTCTAATCGGTGTGGTTTTAACTTGTAGTTCTCCAATGGCTGATGTTGTTGAGCATCTTACGGACTCTAGCCCACCTCGATTTCCTGCTCCGATGTCTCAATTTTTGGAGACCCCTGGGCTCTGTGTGCATCCCCCCATCCCTGCATAATGGCCTGGAAACTCCAGGCAGTAGGCTGACCACAACAGGACTCTACTCTAGTCTTTTCTTTCCATTTCCAGGGATTACTGTCTTTCATTGTCTGCTGTCGAACATCTTGAAAAACATTGAGATATATATATATATATATATATATTTTTTTTTTTCCGTTGTTTCAGCCAGGCGGGTAGTCTATGCCCTATTACTCCATCTTGGGTGCATATAAGTCTCTATTGGTCGATTTTAACCAAGCCAACCAGACTTACTAGGATGTGATTTCAGGTGCAAATAAATAGTCCTGTTGGTCATGAAATCCTCCTGTGCCTCCAGGAAGGCCTCCTCCTGCTCAATCTGCAGCCACTCACTCCTTAAAGTTCAATTTTAAGGTTTCAGTGATGTCAGTGTTGCAGGTTCAGAAATGAACCACATAATAGCTAACAAAAGCTAACACTGGTTTGGCTCAACCCTATGCTTGTTCTTAGAATTTTCAGCCACATGACTAACTCGCAGACCCTCCAACGTCCCCAAGATATAAGTCCTGCTGTCATCTTTATCAGCATGTGAGAATACAGCTTCAGAGAGGCTAAGGAACATGGCCAAATTTACACGACTAGCAATCCCAGACCCACTCTTTCTAGCTGTGTGACCTGGGACATGTTACCCATGGACCTCAGTACCCTCAGCTTCAGCAGGGGGATGATACTAACAGGCATCCATCATGGAACTGTGAGGGCACGGCGACCTCAGTGTCTGGCCCATGGCAGGTGCTCAGAAAATGCCAGTTATATTATCACTGCAGAACTGAGCCCATTAGCTGGACTGTTGGACTCAGTGGACGTCCAGACCGTTCCAAGAGCCCTGCAGAGCCTTGCGACCTTGAGCAAGTCACGGTTCCTCTGGGTACTTCCCTCCAGGACATCAGAACCACTTTCTCTTGCACCTCTTCACTCCCATTTCATCTGCACACTCTTGAGTGCTCAGCATCACCACCCAGGCCAGAGCCTATCCCACGCTGCTCCCCCAACGCCAGTCCCTTGCTCCTGGGCCTGACAGCCTCGGCCTGCCCTTTGAGAGCAGCTCCTGTCCAAGAGTCCTGCCTCATGGCATCCATTCCCAGGCTAGCCTCCCACTGGCATCTGTGCTGCCCAGCCCCTGGCCATAGCAATGGCTTCAACGACATCAGTGGGTGCGTCAGCTCCAAAAAGTCAGGTCCTTGTTGTGGGTTTAACCCTTCTGTGCTCTGGACCTCCACCTTCCTGAGGACACTAAGTGTAGCCCAAGGACAGAGACCCGGTGCTCCCATGTGTATGAGGTGGGCGGGGGAGGGGAGCAGCAGGCACTCAATAGGGATTGTTGCAGGGGTCACAGAAACTATACCACAGAAAGCAGACACCTCCCCTTTAGCCTCTGAGAAGTCACTCAGGCACTTAAGCAGACTGGGGAGTGCCCCAAGATGCAGGTGTTCCTGGCGACATGGCTAGCATACTGGCTCTGGGCTATCTATTCCAGAAGGAGGTTGCTAAGGAGGAGTGCCAGGTATACAAAGGGCTTTGACTGAAGTCTGACCCTGCAGAACGTGACATGGGGAGAAAACCCAGTTACAGAAAGGAAAACATGGTGGCCTGGCTACCACTTACCCTGGTACCTGCACTTCCTCCTCGACCTCCCCAGGAGTGGCAGTGTCGGGGCGGGGTGGACACAAAAGGCCAGTAAGGTTGGGAGGAGATGGGTTTCTCTTCCCACCCTCCCCACCCATTCTCTTGGGTGGGAAAGACACTTATCTCGGGACAAGCACAGCACATTGAAGGTGCCTATGGGGCGGTGCTGGTGGCTGCAGGAAGGAGGGTCTCTGTGAGGAGAAGGCTTTGTTCTCTGCTGCCTGCCAGCTCTCCCCGCACAGATGGCCCTGGCCAGGTGTCCAGTTTTTACCTGGGGCAGGTTATGACATGCAGGTTTATAGCACAGGGTAAGACCAACCTGATGACAGTGCCCACCTTCGGCTATCAGTGACCAGTCCCCAGTCCTTGGCCTGGCTGGGACCGAGGACAGCTGCCCTGTTCCCAACCTTCAGGGGTCCAGGTTCCCAAGCTTTGGTGAGTGTGGAATGGGAGGACACTGGGAAGAGGTTAGCTGGCATCTTTTCCTGGAGAATCATTCTGGACTCAGAGATCCCCAGGGAATGAGAAGTGTGGGTATGGCCACCTACCTACTGGGTAAAAAGCCTGGAGTGTCCTGCAGGAGGAGTTGGGGAAGGAGCTTGGGCCTCAGGGCAGCTGGTCAAGGACTTGCATCCCTAGAAGAATCTGGCCTCTCACTTGCCCTTTTCTGATTCCCTACCACCCTCACGAGCAGGGGTGACAGGTTCTTCATGGTTGGTGTTAACAGGCGAGGCACATGTTGGGCATGGATTTGTGGGTCAGGTGTGTGTGGAGGATGGTGCAAAGGAGGTGAGTGCATGTGCACGAAAGAGCACAGGGGAGTGGCACACCTCAGGGCATATGCGACATTAGAGTCCATTCACTACACCTATTCTGTCGTTTAACCATGCATTCATTCTGGAACCCATGCATTTATTCCCACCATCCATGCATTCATTTAGCCGTCCTTGCATTCCTTCACGCCAGTTTTCAGCAGACAGTTATGGAGCATCATGTTACCACATAAAATCTCTGCAGAAGCCCAGTAGGGAGACCCTTTCACCTGGACCTCACTCTCTTCCCTCATTCCAGCCAAGTGTGCACAAGCTATGTCCCTCATCCACTCTTGTGGCAGTATCACCTGGCAGCTTGGATGCCCACACCTGAAGAGGAGCCCCCAAGGAGGTGGCTATCCATCAGAATTACCTGGGGGGCTTCAGAAAATACCCTTGCAGACCCTACCCTGCATCAGGGCCAGGCTTTCCAGGGGCCTGCTTCAAGGAGCACCAGTCTAGGAAAAGCAGGTGGAGGGGCTGGATGCTGGCCCTCCCTCCTGAATCTACCCCCTGTTGGAGGGACCTCAGAGGCCCTGCAAGTCACATGGCTTGACCTCCAGACCCTCCTACCTCAACGAGGTATGCACTCACTCACATGTGCTCACACACTCACATTTACACAGTGAGCACATACACTCATGCATTTACACTCACATAATCTCTCACACACACGCACTACCTCCCTCCCCAGCTTTACTGAGATGTAATTACATCGTGTAAAGTTAAGATACACAATGTGATGATTTGATTCTGTATGTGTTATAAGATGTGGACCATAGCAAGAGCGGTTAGCACATCCTTACATCATCATTGTTTGTTGTTGTTGTGACTACAACATTAAAGCTCTACTCTCCCAGCAACTTCCAAGCACACGGTACAGTATTGTTAGCTGTTGTCCCCGTGCTATACATGACATCCCGGAACTTACTCATAACTGACAGTGGCAGCCTGTGACTGGCAGCTCCCCGTGTACCCCCGCCCCAGCCTTGGGCAACCACCACACTACTCTCTGTTCCTCAGAGTTCAGTATTATTAGATTGCACATGTAAGTGAGATCATTCTGTATTTGTCTTTCTCTGTCTGACATATCTCACTTAGCATGATGTCCTCAAGGTCTAACCATGTTGTCACAAATGGCCCCTGTACCATACCTTTCTGCCCCACTCTGCCTCTCTTTGTTTCCCGTGCCTCGGCCAGTGACATCGGAAAACTGAACAAAGGCCTTAGCATGCAGAAGGCACAGAGATAAGCATAAACCCTCCTCGGAAGCCCCTGAAAGCAGCCCCCACTCCTGGACCTGTGCAGACTCTGTCCACAGGGACTGACCTCTTGCCGGGCCCTGCCAGAGGGAGCCACCTGAACCTGGTTTGTCATGCGGCCCTGAGCCCACACCTGGCCGCTAAGTGCTCTGGGTCTGAGCACCTGTTCTGAGCACTCACGCAGCCCCTGCCCTGGTGCGGCGCGGGACATGTTTGAGGTGTCCCGGCAGGACCAGCGGCCTGCTTGCCTGTCCATGCCCACTCAGAGTTTGCCTTCTGTTCTAGGCTAAATTCTGTCCCCCCCAAAATTTATATGTTAAATTCCTCACCCCCATACTTCAGAGTGTGACTAGATTTGAGGCTAGAGCCTCAAAAGCAGTAGTAAGGTAAAACGAGGTCATTTGGTTGGGCCCTCATCCAATATGACTGGGTCCTTCTAACATCAGGAGATTAGGACACAGACACACACAGAGGGATGGCACATGAGGAGATAGACGATGCCGCTATCTACAACACATTCTGGAAATCGCCTCCAGGCAGACAATTGGGGCGTTGTAGACGTGCTTCCTTTCTGCCCTGCAGCGCGTGTTGCCCAGTGTCTGCAAACCGTTGTCTCACATACTTTGTCCAATTTTTTGACTGTTTACGGCAGTGGCAAGTTTCTCAGCATTTACTTCTTGACAAATGAAAGAAGAGGTTGAGCAGAGGACGTTCCTTTTCACTGTATGCCCTTATATTGTCTTAGTTTTTTGTTTGTTTGTTTATAATAATTATGCATCATTTTATAATTTAAACAAAATAAAATGTTTTTATTAAAAAATTTTACTGAGAGTGTGCATTGAGAGTTGTGTCAGAACTTCTATGTGTGCTTATGACAAAGGACTCCAAACAAGGGGAGAGGTGTTAAGTGAAGCATTTTCTCCAGGCTGGAGAAGAACACTTTTTTGGGGTGGAAAGGCAGAATTTTGGGGTTCGAGCTTCAGCTTTGTTCTGTAAAGTTCTGGTGGCAGAGCCCCTCTGATCCCAGCCCTTAGCACTGGGGGAAAGGAAAGGGGCTATCTATTCTATCCAATGTAATGTTTGGGTTATTCCTTTCAGGAAGCTTGGGACTTTTCGGGGAGTCAACCCTAGGATCACACTCACTTTGAGGAGATGTGTGAGGAACCCAAATGTGAAATATGTTTGATCTCTCTTCAGCCAGCAGGACCCAAGAGGAGCAGAGGCAGGTTAGAGGGGTCCTGGAAGGAAGCCAGAAAGAAGGCTGGGGCTGGGGAGAGAGACTGGAAAGGGCTCTCGTTATCAGCCCTTCCCTCGCAATTACTGTTTGTGTACAAATTGACCCCTTTTCTGCTGGGAACCTGGGGGAGATGGGGAGAGGTGGCCTCAAACTGTAAATAGCACAGCCCAAGGCAGCAGAGCCTGAGGCTGGGATCCAGGCAGTCGGGGCCTAGTCCCCGCAAAACCGTGGATGGCTGAGTGGCCTTGAGCAAGTTAAATACAACCCGGGCCTCAGTTTTTCTGGCTGCAGAATGGGACTATCACTGCTTGCTTGGCCCACCCACTGCATGCACAGCTGTGGGAGAGGGACAGGCTGCTGTACCAGAGGCTCAGAGTCACCAACCACCTCTAGGCTCATGGGTGATCCCACCTCCTCCTTCAAAGAAACGGATGAGAGAGCAGGCCAGCTGGCAAATGGTCCAGGATCTGGTGTGTAGGTCAGAGAAGTGTGGGTCAGCACCTCACTCTCTTCACCCCAGTGTGCCCTTCCCAATGCTCCCTGCCTTGGCTGTGAACTTCTAAGTGTAACTTCCTACGCGGCTTATCAGCCAGTGGGAAGTTGCTGTGTGCAGAGCTGGGGGGAGCGGGGGCAGGAGATAATGCTGGTGGAGGTCACTCTGGAGACAGCGTCTAGAGCCATAGGCTGAAGGTGAGGGGTGGACAGGGCACATGGAGGACCTGATACCCTAAAAAGAGAGCTTGTTATTCTCCACACCTAGTGGGCTAACCGGAAGCCATATTTGGAAGTCACCTGGACAAGGGGATTTTTCTGCAGTCTCCAGGAAAGCCCCATGGCCCGGCCGGCTTCCTGCTTCAGCAAACTCTGTGGGTCCTCAGTTACACTTTCACTTTCCTTTCTCCCGATAATGAGTAATTATGTACTCTCTCCATTTGTTTTGGTCCAGTGACTTCTTATCTCCACAGACTGTAAACCCTGGACTTCTAGGAAATTGAAACCCATCCCGGCCTATTGTCCCCTGAGGTGCCCTTTAGGCAGAGCGCATCTAGCTGAGGTGACAGGAAAATTGACCTGAGCCTTCTGACAGATCAGCCCTCCGGCAGCCACCCCAAGGCCAGCCCCAGCCACTTTCCCCCTGGCCTCCTCTGTAGCCTCCCGCTCCTTCCACTCCGGCCACATCATTCCAACAGGTCTAGCCCTGTCCCTCTTGGCATGTGCTGCACCCACTATGCAGGGTACCTGATTTCTCTCCTCTCCCAAAATAGCCCTGCACTCTGTAAGACCAGTTTAAATGTCACTTCCTCTTTGCTCTTCCTGCCCTCATAGCTAATACCACCTTCCTCTTTTTCTTTCAGTAGCACGTCTTTATTCATCTATTTGGGGACTTGTTTTGCATAACTTAAAATTAAGGTATAATTTACATGCCACAGTATCCATCCCTTTAAAGCATGCAGTTCTGTGGTTTGAAGTACATTCACAGAGTTGCACAACTCTCATTTAGAACATTCAGTTTTAGAATAATTTCCACACCCCCAAAAAGAAGCTCGTACCCCTCAGCTGTTACTCCCCATTCCTTCCTCTCCCCAGACCCTGGCACCCATGCAACTACTTTCTATCTTTATGGTTTGCCTATTCTGGGCTTGATATATAGATAGAATCTTACAATCTATGGCCCTTTGTGACTGGCTTCTTTCAGCTCATTTCAAGGTTCACATAAATTGTAGCATAAATTGGTACTTCATTCCTTTTTTATGATCAAATAATATCCCATTGTGTGGACAGACCACATTTTGTTCATCCATTCTTCATGGGCATTGGGGTTGCTTCCCATTTGCGGGCTATTATGAATAATTCTGTTATGAATATTTCTGTACAAATTTTTATGTGGACAAATGTTCTCAAGTCTCGGGTACATACCTAGCAGTGGAATTGCTGGGTCATGTGGTGACTCTATGAATAAATATTTGAGGAACACCTTGACTGTTTTCCAAAGCAACCGTTTTTGTTTTAACCAATATAGAAACTCACTGTCCTTGTAAAAACAAAAGTTCAAGAGCAATTTAAATTTCCTCTCAATTCTATTGGCCCCATCCCATTCCTTTCCCCAAGGAAACCTCTCTTACCCTTCCACATCCTTCACTATGCATTTGTACACACACAATTTTATATGTTTTTACATACACGAGATTTACTGTATATCACAATCTGTATGTCAGAAATGTAGCACTAACTTATTCTTTGTAATCAAGGCACAGTGTTCAAATACATGGATCACTCTGGCTGATATAACCATTTACCTGCTGGTGAACATAGGTTGTCCTCCTAAGGTTTCCTCTGTGACAAGTACCACTGCCAGGAACATGTGCTCACTCACACGCTCCCTCAATTTGTTTTAATCCAATAACTTCCCATCCCACCCATGTGAGCGACCTTCCAGAGTAGATACTGCTGGGGCGACGTGGTCGGAATACTTCACGTTTTAGTAGAAAAGGTCTACCGTTTTTTTATTCAATCCATTTCTATTCTTTTGGTATCTCGTTGCTGCCTTGATTTGCATTTTTTAGACCCTGGTGAAGGAGGCCATCTATGCAGATGTATATTGGCCACGTGGGATAATGCCCCTGAATGTGATCTTAGCCACTTTTCTAGGGAGCAATCTGTGCTTTTGTTATTGATTGTAGGAGTGACTATTTTATATGTTTGGGCATCAACTCACTCTCTGTTCTACATGTTGAAAAAGTCTATTTTCTGCCTATTAACTTGCCTTTTAGTTTTGTTTATGGTGTCTTTTAGCATATGAAAGCTTTTACAAAATTTGTATGTAATCCAACTTGTCCATCTCCCCTTCATGGCATTTGGTTGTTGTATCTTGTTTTAAAATGACATCTCTTCACTGAGGTCAAATATTCTATACTGTTCTCTAATTTTTTGGTAGAAATATGACTGTTCCTCCAATAGCCACTGCAAAGTATGTTGAACATGTCAAATGCAGTGTCTGTGCACAAGTACATAACAATCATAAAAAATCATGCATCCACTTAAATAAAATACATTGTATCAAGAGACCCCTATTAAACATTAAAATGCTCAGAAAATTATATAAATTCATTGAGATTTAGATATTAGTTGTTAAATGGAAAAGTCATGTGTGTAATGATGCAAAGATAGCAGCTCAAAGGAAACTCAAGTTACAGTAACAAATTACCCACCATTTCAGTGGCGTCACGACAGACGTTAATTTCTCACCCACATTACTCTCCAGTGTCCTGCCTCCTGATCAGCATCACCTTCTTGCTTAGGCTTTGACTGTCCCCTGGGATCTCAGCATCCTCTAAAGCCAGAAAGTAGATGGTGGGGGGAACGGGAGCTTAGAAATAGCAACTATGCTTTCTCTTCATCCCTCCAGAGATGATTTAGAATGGAGTCGCAGGCTGGGCAGCTGCTTCCCAGCAACAACACTGCGCTTGTCCTCGCTTTGAGTCTTGCCCAACACCCATGAACTGTGGATCCAAGGAGCTCTACGTCATGGACACCGGGACCACACACTAAAGGAGCAGCTAGGTGTGGTAGCCAGGCCACAGCCCACATCTCCATTCGCTGCACACGCCATTGTCCTATGGGACTAAATCACATCCATCTTCTTTCCCTTCTGATGTTCCCAGATTCCTTCTATTACGATGGCTTTTCTGCTGGGAGAAGCTCCTTCAGCCATTCTTTTAAGTTTGCCGGTGACAGATTCTTATTTTGCTTCCATGTGAGAAGATCTTGGTGTCTTCATTCCTGGGGTGGTCACTTCTCTGGACATAGAATTCTAAATCAATAGCTCTTTTCTCCCCTACATGATTCTAATCTGTTGATTTGCTTTCTTGAACAAATCCACAAAAATATCAAAGTATTTCTTAAATTACTCTTGTTTTATGACATCTTATTCTTGTTTCAAAATCATCTGGGCTATTTGAGTACATTTAAATGTTTGTGTTAATCTTAAAAAAAGTTCACCAAGGTCCATGGAAAATCCCACTGAACTGTAAGATTGAGGCTGCACTTAATTCATAAATTTATGATGTTTTGGAAAGAAGTGATAGCTTCACCATACTGAGACTTTCACTCTTGAGTATGATCTTTTATTTTTGATTTTTAAAAAATATATTCCATAGCGACTTAAATATTTTATTACATTTATTCCCAGATATTTAACAAGGCTTATTGGCATTGCTGATTTAATCTTCCTGGCTGTTTGAGCTACTTGTTTTCACTATTAATAACCACAGGCTATTAATATTGGATGCTAATCTTGTAAGCTTTTAGGACATTGACTACTTTTGTAATGTCTCCTAGAGTTATTGAAATATTAGATTCTTGAGCCAATTTGGATAACTTATATTTTTCAAGCATATAATCTATTCATCTAGGTTTTCAAATTTATTGGTGTAAATTCATTGGTGCACATTATATTCTCTTGTTAAATCTTTATGTTGTTTGATATATTCCCTTTTGTGTTGATATGTTAATTCTAATTCTGTATTCTATGTGTTCAGAGAATATAGCTCGTGATTTTATTTTTATTTTTTAAATCTGTGGTCGAACACATAGAATGTTTTTACGAATGTTTGATATATTGGAAAAGAATATATGTCCTTTGGTTTAGGGATTGAAATATTGTACACATCTACTAGATGAACTGCATTTTTCAAATCACTCAGTCTTACTGATTTTGTCTTCTTGATCTCTCCATTTCTCAGATGCGTTAAGAGTGTCCCACTGCTGTTGTGCCTTTTTCAAATTTTGCCTTTTATTCATACCATTTTTTGCTTTTTCTTAGGAAGATATTTTGTTGGATGCATAAACATTTGAAACTATGTATCTTCTTAGCAGATTATTACTCTCATGGATGTAAATTCCCTCTTTATTCCCTATAACCCCTTTTTCCTCAAATTCTAGTTTGTGTGAAGCTAATACGGCTTCACCTGAGTGGTAGGTAAGACCAAGGAATCTGATCTGGCTTTTCAGACAATCAAGAACAGTGAGTTGGACTTAGTTTAAGGTAACTTTTACTTTGGTTTATAAAAAACTGGATCAAAGGATTTACGTAAGGTAAGCATGCAGAGTGTGGAGGTCACTTGTGGTTGCCCTCTTATTTCTTGTAGACGTATGCCTAAAGTTTGGTGGATCTGGATGGAGTAAGACATCTGAGAAGCATAGAACTGTGGTCTCGCTTCATCCCCAGAAATGACCGATACCTCATATACATGAGGAATTCAACCCATCAGGAAGCCTGGCTACCTGGCCTGGCAGCTAGGTTTTTTCTGAGTCAGCCTGGGGCAGTCTCTACTCTGCTACTCTGTGCTACTCTGCCCAGGGATTTTCACCCTGTGTTACTTTGAAGGATCTCTAAGGCAAGCCTAATCATGGACTGCCATACCTGTCTGCCTGCTGTTTGCATTTTTCTGGAATCTTTTTCTTTTCCTTTATTTTTACTCTTTGGATTTTGTTTCAGGTATATGTCTTAGAGACAGAATATAACTGGATTGCATTTCTTGGTTTTATTTTTATTTTTTTATTTGCCCCTACTGAAAAAATCCCTCTCAATTGATAAGTAAATTTAACTCATTTACATTTATTATTGGTTCTGCTCTGTTTGGACTTATTCCTGCTTTAGGAACTTTTTAAAGTTCACTTCTACAAGCATTTTTTCCTCCCCCTTTCTCTCTTTCTTCTGCTATTCCCATTGTGTGTCTGTCAAAGCACCTAATGATGTCCCATCCACGGTCTCTAAGGTTTTGTTCATTTTCTCCCTTTTCCTCAAGCTAGTTAATCTTTATAAATTTATCTTCGAGTTCATTAATTCTTTCTCTTGCACCTCAAATCTGCTGTTAAGCTCCTGTAGTGAATTTTTCACTTCAGATACTGTGCTTTTCAACCTCATAGTTTCTATTTCGTTGTTTTATCATTTCTATCTCGCTATTGATAATCTTTATGTGGTGAGCTACCAATGACACAGTTTCTTTTAGTTCTTTGACATGTTTTCTTTTTGTACTTTGAACATATATGATAGGTGATGTGAAGTCTTTTTGTAGGAAGTCCATTATTTGGCCTCCCTCAGTGATAGTTTCTAGTGACTGATTTTTTCCTGTGTGTAGACTATACTTTCCTGTTGCTTTTCAGGTCACACACACACACGCACACAAACACACACACACACTTTTTTTGAAAACTGAGCTTTTTAGATAACACAATATCAAACACACCACGGTTTTCTGTTGCTGTTGTTTGTCTGTTTGTTTAGTGACTCTCCTGAACTAATTCTGTACAGCATATATTCCCTATATAGTGCAGCCACTGATGCCTCTGTTCCGTTAGCTTAATAGTCACCTAATGATTGGACGGAGATTTCCTTAAATGCTTTAAGCTAGAAAACCTTCTGTCCTTTGCCAAAGAGCTCATATTTGGCTTGATGCATGCTTTCTGTGCTTAGGCAGTTTACAACTCTGTCTTAGCCCACATTTCCTGTTTTCACAGGGCCTCAAGGTCAGCCAGAACTGAGAGACTGGGGCCTTTCAGGTTTTTCCTGAGCATATACCCTCCCCTATAAACTTCTCATTTCTCAAATCCTCCTTTTAAATTTTTGGTGGGTTCTTGTTTGTCCCGACTGGTATCACAGTCTTAGGCAGCTGCAATGTTAATAATTGAAGTTGACAAACACCCTGGGAATTGGGGTTTTCCCATGCAGAGAGCCTTAAGTAGGAAAACAATGCCTTGGGAATCGGGGTTTTCCCATGGAGAGGTTTCAAGTTGGGTCAAATAATGACAACACCCTGTCAATGAAGCTTTTCCAGGGAACTGCAGTACAGGTCAAACAGTGACTATGCTCTGGTGATGGAGCTTTCTTAGGGGCTCCTGACCCAACTGTCCCCTCCAATGGCTGCAATGCTGCTGGTTTTCAAGGCTACTGTGGAGCAGGGGTTAGAGAATGGGAGTGGGCCAAGTTCAAACACCGCAAAACTCACTGTCCTTACATTTAGTAGTTTCTCTTGGATAAACCTCAGGTGATTTTTATACTTCTGCCAGTCTTATTGCTTTTAGGGAGGAATGGATTTGCAGAAGCCCTTACTTCACCATTCCAGAGGTCCCACCTCTGCTTGGGGATCAGGTCTACTGGCAGGCTAGGTGTGAACTAATAAGAGGTATTCACTGGAAATAGGGTTAAAGTGATGTCCTCGTCATGGAGGTATCTGTTTTGTTTTTTTTTAAGAGACACACTTAAAGGGTGAAAAAACTTGTTTTAGGATCCATAAGAATCACCCCAAAATATAGGGGAATGTGAGGGCCCTTGGTAAAAAATCAGTGGGCTGCCAGGATCACACACAGGCCTGCACACCCAGCCCCATGACCCCTCAGCTGGGTCCCCTGGCAGGCACCATGTGCTGGGAAGGTCGCTGCCATGTTTTGAATGCTTCCTCTAAGCTGCACGTTTCATACTCATTATCTTCATATCTCACCAGCAAGGAAAATCATCTTATTTCCACTTTATAGATGAAGAAGCTGAGGCTCACAGAAATAAAGACACATGCCCCAGGTTAGACATGCATGGGTGGCGGAGAGGTGCTCCTGCTCCAGAGTGAAAACTCTGAGGTGCCATCAAACCCAGGTCCTGACCCTCTGGCTGACTACAGTGTGGGCGGGGAGGAAGTGTGAGGGCTCCCATTGTTGCGATTTGGAGCACAATAGGTTGGAATCCCCTTTGAGCCCTCTCTCCTGGAGAGATGCCTCCTACTAGTCATGGAGGAGGGAACAACAGCCACATCACAGGTATGGCTTGCCTCCTGCAGTGACCTGCTGAGGGGATGCCCAGGTAGACTCCTCCTTTCACTCAAGACCTGGAGTCTCCAGGAAGCCGCCCCAAGTCAAGAGTGGCAAGGGTCAAGCCTGGTTGTGACTTCAGGGCTGGGAGCATTGGACAGCCACTTCACATGATCGGAAGAATAGAGTCCACAGGCCGGAGTGCTCAGAGCCTGCCCAGTCCCCTGCAAGCACAGAGGTGTCTGTGCAGGATAGGGGGGCATGTCCCCAAATGCCCGGCTTCCTTACCAGCTCACGGCTCCACTTGCTCCCACTGACTGCAACAAAGGGGCATATTCATTACAAAGCCATTCATTCATAAAAGACAAGTTTTATTTCGCTATCTCAGAAATTGGCAAGAAGAAAGCACAATAACAACTCGTTTTCTGAGTCACCTTCACATATGTAATCTCATTGGGACCTCACAGCCAAGGTGGGTTACTACTAATCCGCTTTACTGAGAACTTGGCGGCAGTAACCCAGCTCCCACACTCTATCCACTCAGATGCCTCTCTGCATTCAGTCTGCATCCTTAAGCCTCAGTGGGCAGGGTTGTCACAGGTACACGCAGACACCTTAACACCCTCAGCTGTTAAGCCAGGGACAGGCTGCCCATCTCTGAATATAGATCCACCTCGTCAACACGCATGGGTTCTTGAGTCCCAAGAAACCTGGCACTTACATGCAGCTGTGCCAAGCGGCCGGCCAAAAGCCTTGGTGAGCCCTGGGCACAAAGGAACCTGAAGCTAAACAGAGGGATCATAAGCCCACTGGCCACTGCTGAGCCACTGTCTACAGCCAGGCCTCCCATCAGGAGGACGGTTCTGGAGTGAACTGAAAGAGGGGCTTCTCCTTGTGCCCTGACCTATTGGAGCCAAGAGGAAGAGCCGTTGTCCACCGTCTTCCTGTCTCTGCTGTGCTTATTACCAACCAGCCTTTCTGACTTTCCTCCAGAGAGTGAGTGGGCTGCACCACCTCCTACTGCAGGACTGGCTGGAAGCTAGGCCCAACCTACCACCACTCTCACCAGGGACCCTTCTGTAGTTCTCAGAGCGGGAGGACCCCACCCCACGCTGGGACTATCGCCTCAATCTCCCAGCGACATACAGGGCACCTGGCCATGTCTCTGAAGACCCGCCAGGCACAGCAGCTGCAGAAGTGTGTGTGGCCGCAGGGAACAAGGCAGGTGTTGGCAGTGTGGTGGAGGCAGATGACACACTCCTCTCCTGCTGTGGCTGGGAAAGGGGACAACATAAGTAAGTTAGAGGCACATGAGCCAGTGGGTAGGCAGCCTACTCATGACAGAGCCACAGGACAGAAAACCAGGCAACCGTACTGGAGATATCACTTCCTAAGAAAATGCTCACAACATAATCAAGTGAAAAAAATTGGTATGAAAATCATGATGTACACACAGCTAAACCATGAAATTCTAATTTAGAAGAAAGGAATATATGTATGACTGGGAGGAAATTCACCTAGGAGGTAATAAGTTTAGTTTTTTCTTTTTACTTCCTTCTTTATCCCTTAATATTTATTTTATTCTTGTTTGGCAAAGCTTTTGCTCTGAACAGCAGATTGCTTTGGTAAAGCAGGGATGAAAAATAACTTGTAAAACCAGCTGATATTCTCAAAAGCAGAGCTGAAGCCTGTGTGCGTGACTTGACTGGACTTAAAGGATTCTCCTGAACTTCCAGGGCTGGGACCTCCCCGCCAGCCTCCCCTGGTGTTCACAGAAGCCACTCACCTTCAGATGGCATGTCCTCACAGAGGGCCCAGGGTGTGGCTGTGGGGAAGGTGCTGGCTGCAACATCTAGGGCAGAGAGGAAGACTCAGCCTTGCAGAGCAATGACCCCACCCGTGAGGCAGCACCCATTGATTTTCTTTTCCGTGTCGCCCTGCAGGAGCTCCAGGAGTTCCGGTCAGGTCCCTGGCCTCATTCTGGCAATCTCTTTCCCAGTGTGAACTGGCAGAGCATTTACGGGGCTGCAATCCTTTTTCCTAAACCATCCTCCCTCTAGACACCGCCTCTTTGCCCCTCTGCTGCTGCTTGAGTGTAGACCCTCAGCATCAATCATGGTGTCAAACCAAGATGTGCATCAGAATCCACCAAGAGGTGGAGAAAGTAGGTCCCACCCAGGCCTCCCAAGCTGTGACAAGCCAGTGCTGGGGAGGGGAGGGGCTTGGGCAAGGTCATGAGGTCATGAATCACCAGCCCAGAAATGCCAGTATTTCTGGGTGTTTCTGTCTCTACCCACTCCCTTGAAATTCACTTTCCTATAGGTGCCTAGAGGAAAGGTTTTGTGCCCACCCATTGACCACACATGGCCCTTGTCCCACAGGCATCTTCTTGCTCAGCTCTGCTCCTAACCTTATGTTCCCTGGCTTGCCACGCTTGTCTACAGTGAACTCCTACGTGCACTGCAAAGGCCCAGATCCAAATTTCTTCCTTCATGAAAGGTGATCAGTCCCTTAACCCATGTTTGGAGTGCTGGTTCTATCTTATTATTCTTCAGGGACAAGGTTGCCCTCCCTAAGCCTGGGTCTCGTCACCAGCTCCCATCTTAACAGCTGACACGGGCAGGAAGTGACGGAAAGACTGACAATATAAATGAACGTTTCTACCCAAGGCTCTGGATGCCGCGGAGCGCCACCTCCGCATCCCCCTCTGCCCTAGGAGCTGTGCCTCGTCTGCGGTTTGTGCCTCTGGCCTCACCCAGCAGCTCGACAGCCTTGGTGGTCCCGTACAGGTCCATCACGGCCCAGAGAGGGGCGCCCAGGGGCACGCCTTTGCGCAGCAGGAGCCGGGGGCCCGCGTTGACCTGGGCGCAGAGCCGGCCGCGGCGGGTCACCCAGAAGCAAATCACGTCCCCCGCCAGCGCGCAGCCGTGAGGCAGCATAGCCGCCCAGGTCGGGCTCCGCTGCTCCAGGTCGGGACACACGAAGGGCGGCAGGCTGGAGGCCGGCAGGTGCGCGGGGTCCAGGCGGGTGAAGCCCACGCGGAGGCCGCCGAGCCAGCCGTCCTGGTGCCCCAGCACGCGCAGCGCCACGCGCTCCCCGGCCCGCACCGGGCGCTGGCTGAACACGATGCCGTCGTGGAAGGTGGCACACCGGTACGCAGTGCTCTGCCGAGCATCCAGACGGACATGCATGCCCTTGGCCTCTGCGTGGAAGCGAAGGGTCTCCGGAGTCGCCTTGGCATCTACGGGATGTGGGGATGTCGTTGCGGGCTGGCAGGGACCCATCAGATCCCCATGGCCACCTCACCCCACTTCCTTGCAGCACCTTGGGGCCACCTAAACCCTTGAGGGGGGCGTTTCCACCATCCCCAGCTCCCCCAGTTGTCGACCCTGTCCCCAGCCAGGGACCCCTGGAGACCTGTCTTGAACCCAGGAGAAGCCACTTTGCCTGTCTGGAATCTGAGTTCCCATGTGAAGCCCCACCCTCCTCCCCCAGCCTCAGTTCCCCTTTTATAGGCTGGTTGTTAAATTTAAAGGCTGTCAATTCCTGGGATTGGTCATTGTCATCACTTAAAAAGAGCAGGTCTGAGAACAGCAAGTGTAACAGGGCCCTGGCTTTGCTCCACGGGTACCTTTGTCTAATGTGTACATCTGTGTCCCATCTGTATTGGCAGACCACCTGAAGGACAGAGGACCACTGTGCTGTGCCTGGCCCACGGCTCCCATGAGGGTGCTATTCCCTCTTCTTGTCTGACTTTCTGATTTTCCCACCAAGAACCTGAGTCATTTGTGATGGCCATAGCTAATTAGGGTGTCTTCCTTGCTCTGGAGAGAAGGGGTCCTGGCAGCTCCTCTTTGGGGTAGGGGCTCAAGCTGGAGAGGGGGCTCTCAAGTCAGCCCCTCGATGCCTGGGGTGAGCTTTGAAATCAAGGGACTTCCTGACCTTACTACTTGGCAGCCAGGAAAGGAAGGTTGCTTACTGTGCAGCCCTTCCTCTGAACCCCAGCCGCTTGGGGGGACTCCATGGGAGGTGCTGGAGGAAGCTGGAGGAGCTTCCTGCCCAGAACTGCACTTAGCCAGCTCCCTCACCTTATCTCTCACCCTCTTCCTCTCCCTCCTCCCTTCTCATCCTCCCTCCTTGCTGCACCCGCCCAGTGTGGTTTTCCAAGTAGGCCTATGTCCAGCCCTGGGCTGGCATGGGGCCCCGGCATCCTCACGCCCACAGGTAGCCATTCTTATTACCAGCCCATTTCCAAGTAGACCTTGTGGCTGCAAAAGCAGAGTGACTTGCCTGTAGAGAGGGGCTCCCCAGTGGTTCCCCGCTGCCCCAGGTTGGATCCACCTCTGTTGACTGCCAGGGAGTTCAGGGAACATGATTCATGGGCTTTTGGATGCTCCCCCCCCACCACCACCACACGCACAGGTGAACTCTAATCAGACAACTGTAATAGCAAATCTCTTGGACTCTTAAATGAGTGTGAGTCAGCTTTCTGCTCAACGAGGATCCCCCCATCACCATCATCCTTATCACAGCCATCCAGCCTCTCTGGGGCTAGGTACCTACCAAGCATTTTGAAGCCTTTTCACCCTCCCCCCAGCTCCACGGAGAAGTACTCAGAGGGAGCTGGCTTTGAGAGGCTGCAAGTTTCAGCCAGAGTGGGGGAACCTGGGCCCAGCTCCTGTACCCCTGCACTGCCTCTTTCATGGCACCCCTAGTGCTTGGGGTCCAAACACAGTTGCCTCTGCAGCAGCGGCAGTGGCAGTGGCAGTGGTGGTGGCAGCAGTTTAGTTCCTCCCCCTCAAAGCTCTGGGTGCCACCTGTCATTGGTGTGTGAGCTCTTAGTGCCCATAGCGGATGGGAAATAGAGGCTGGGGCTTTTTGCCTGGAAAGGAGCCAGGTCCAGGGAGGGCAGTCACATTTCTGGAGGTAAGAGCCCAGGGTCAGGTCTCTGCCAGAAACTGGTAAGAGGGGCACTGTGGCCGTGGGTGACCTTTTGGTCTGTGCTTAGCAGGTAAGCTGCACTAGCCTGGCCTGGGGATGAGAAAACTGAGGCCCCAGCGATGGCCCAAGGCCCACCTGCTTCTTGCATCCCTGGTTCAGGGAACATGCTCTGGGCTTCCACTTACCAGCCTGGGAGCAGAGCTGGGCCCCCATCAGCCTGAGTTCCTCCGGACCAGGCTCCCTGGTTCTGGAGGTTGTTCTCTGAAGAGGCCAGTGGACAGGTTTCCAGAGTCTACATGGGTCCCCTGTTATGAGCCAGGATCGTGTTACAGGGTTGATGATTAATCAGACGATGCTGTCACGAGTTACAATAGTTAGGGAATTTCCTGGTGATGTAGTCTCGCTGCAACTGGCCAGCCTGAAAGAAGCGGAGGCTGAGATGGGCTTGGCGGAGTCTGGGTGGATTTCTAACCCACTTCGGAGCAGTCATATGCCAACTGCCTGTGCATTATAACTGTCTGCAGCATGTTTACAGAGTACCTGTGCCTACACTTGCCTCCAGAGCCTGATTCCGGTGGCCTGGAGTGGGACAGGCACCAGCCATTTTTAAGAGCACCTGCATGATTCTAATGCACAGCCAGGGTGGAGATTCACCTGGCACATAGAAGGCACTTAATCAGTGTTGCCAAAGTGGGCTAATTGAATTTCCTGCATCCTGGAATCTGGGAAGCAGCCAGGCCACAGATCTCTGCAGTGAGACGGCAAGGCAGGTGAACCTGAGTGTGCAGTTGCTCCCCAGCCTCGCTGGGGCTGGAGTTCCACCTTCCAGAACCCACTCTGAAGTGCAAGTGGTCCCCAGGAGCTCCTGCCAAATGCCTGGCTCCCAAGGCATCAGCTGTGGCAAAGAGGCCATGGAGCCTCTGCCCTTCATCCCCACAGGGACACTGAGGCTGGGGACCGGCAAGTAGTGGGCTCTAACTTCATGCTTCACACATGCAATACTCACATGACCCTCCAGAGCAGCTTACTGAATGAGGATTGACTCAGAAGGCCTAGTCATGCCCAGGACCCTGCTCTTCTACCAGGGCGGCTTGTGGGCCCCACCTTAGAAAGCCTGGGCCAGTTTGCAGGTGTGTGAGTGCCTGGGCCTCTACCAGCCCTCTAAGCCCTTCCGGAGACCTCAATCAAGTTCATGATTATGCCTACTCTAAACCTGGCTAAAGGAATGGACACCTCACGCAGGTCCCTGGGAGTAGTGCTGCTGGTGGCTGGTCTGGGGAGGTAGCAGATAGGAAAGAACAGGTGTTTGGAGACCCAGGCTCTGCTCCTGTGTTTCCTTGCCCTCCCCTCCCCTCTCTGGGCCCTGGTGTCCCCATGTGTAAAAATAAGAAGCCAGGATGAGCTGGTCCATGGGTCCCTTCTAGTCCTGACATGCTGTGACTTTGGTTTTGGTGAATAGAGGGATGACAGTAGCCTGGACCCAGGGGTACAGATGTTGCTGCCATCCTGGGCCTTCTCTGCCACACCTAGTCCCCTGACAGGCTTTCTCAATTCCTCCTCCAGAAGCAAAAGCCAAAGGCAAACTAGTGAGGGGTCAGCAGTAATCACAAGTCCAAGGTTGACAGTTCCAGCTAGCCCTGCCTGAGGTGAGGACTCACTGTTTACACTCCTGCTGGCTCAGCCTGGGTGGCTCCAGTTGCAGGCATCCCCTGGCGGTGCCAGGGAGCCCTTAGCTCTGGCTTTCTCCCTCACTGCACCCCCTGCGCTCCACCTGAACCATTGGCTGCCTTGGTAGTCCCTAGAACACCTTGGTGTCCCTAGAACACCTTGTTGATAAACCACATTCCTGTAAACGAGGTAGTTATGAAGCCTAATCAGGAAAATCAGGTCTTGAGCTCAGCCTGTGTGGAAAATTACTAGACAATCTGTAGACATCAGGCTGCCTGATGCCACCAGGCTGGGGAGGTGTGGTTCCATCTTCAGGAGCTCAGTGGGGGTGGGCCTTCTGAGGAGCTGAGCCCCCTGCCCCAAGCCTGACTTGGTGGGGGGCGGGGGAAGGTGCCCAGGCGGAACAACCAGCATATACCCCTACGTATGTGTGGTTAACAAGCACTGTCCTGCCCATGCTGGTGGCATGCCTCAACAAGGTTCTATTTGCTGTGTCACCCCCATTGTACAAGTGGAGAAACTGAGGCACGATGCCACAAAGCAAATTGTTCACAAGCTCAAACCAGGACTTGGCCCAGCGGTCTGGTTCGAAACTGGTGCCTTGGCCACTATGCTATGCCCCCTCTCTCAGGCCACTCGGAGCCCCTCTGAGCATTCAGTGCTCGGTAACATCTCCTTCATCTGACTGCGCCGGCACACAGTGGGCGCTTTGCGGGTAGTAGCGGACTGGTGGCCTGAGTGTGAGGTGGCAGCCACCCACGATGGAGCCTGCCCTGTTCCTCCGGCCTCCAGACCACCAGCCCCCACAGGCTGTCTTACATGATGGTTCCGAGAAGTCAGTGTCTGGCCGTGGGCGGCCGGCAGCCTGCAGAGCGGGACTGGGGTGCCCCCCGGTGGCTGCAGTCGGGACTGTGGGCTGCACCGAGGCCCTCAGGACGGGGAGGGCTTCCCGGGGAGGAGGGCTTCCCGGGGAGGCCCGCCCGGGGGCTGCGGCCTTGAGGCCTCCGCGCCTCCTCCCCAGCCCCGCGGCTGCCCACATCCCGCCCGCCCCGCTGAGGGTCTCCTCCCCGGCAGGCAGTCCTGAGTTAGCCCGGGACCCCAGCAGCCCAAAGGGCTGTCACACGGGCCGCCACCCGAACGGCCCAGCGCACGGGCGGGCGGCCGGGGGGCTGCTCCAGCCCCCGCCGCGCGGCTCCTGCCCGGGCCCCGGGCCCCCACCTCCCTCACCCGCCTTGCTCACATGCTCTCCGCCGGGCCAGACCTCGCGGGGCCAGAGGCCGCCGCGCCCGGGAACCCGCCCCTCGGCGACCAGGGCCAGGCGCACGGAAGGCGGAGGCGACGCGCGTGTCGCGGCGGACCGCGCGGGCGCCGGGCTCCCCGAGCGCCTGCCACCTGTCTGACGACCCAGCAGCCCCGCCCGGACGGATCCCACAGCCCCGGGGCCCCCGTCCACAGGGGCCGGTGCGAGACCGCTCCGGGCAGCGCTGCTCGCGACAGCCCCAGGCGAGACGCAGCCCGGGCGCCCGCCGTGCCGGGTGCGGAGCGGCGACCGAGGGCGCTGGCGGCGGGGGTCGGCCTCAGGGGCGCGGGCCAGAGGGGGGGCTGCCCTCAGGCGGCTCCTGCAGGCATTGCACCGCAGGAGGGGCTCCCGCCCTCCCGAGCCCCATCAGCAGTCTCCGGCCCCGAGCCGCTCCCGGCTCCCGGAGGCACCCAACCCCAGGAGTGGGAGGAAAAGGAAATAGCACGTGGTCTCATCACTGCAGTAAACAGATTAGTTAAATGCAGCAACGGGTTAAACTCCACCGATGTGCTGAGGACCCACGGACAGCATCCACGGCATGCTTCCATTCGTACGAAGGTCAAAACCGGCTAAATTAATCCTCACTGTTAGAAATCCGGTTAGTGCTCACCTTTGGGAGGGGCGCACGAAGCCGTGGGTGCCGGCGGTGTCCTCCCTCTTCATCAGTGCTGTGTACACATATAGAAAAAGTCCATCCGTCTGGACCCTCAGGTCGCACGTCAATGGCGTCTTGATCATATATTGGCTAAACTCCCATCCAGCCCTAAAACTGACTCTAAGTAGGCTGGTGAATGATGGAAAACCTGTGCCCATGGAAGCCAGAGTGCTTGGCCCACCCTGCCTCCTGCTAGAGTGAAACGCAACTGAAGGTGGGTCCAGGGCCCAGCCACTCACTGGCTCGTTTTCCTGCCCGCTTGCTTCCTGTCCACGAGGTCCCCCAACCACTCTGGAGGTCCACCAAATCCTCTGTGTCAACAGCTGGACCCGCACCCAGAGCCGTGGGGACCCGAGGGCAGGGGCCGGTGGCCAGAGTAGGCTAGCAAAGTAGCCCCAAATTAGGTCTATGCGGCCACTTCTGCCCCGCGGGCCGGGCCAGATCTCAGTGGGCCCGGGTCCGCTTTGCATTTCTGCCGCTCCAGGCCTCATGGGCCCACTGTGCACTGCTGTCACCTCGAGTCCCCTGGTTCCTGCCCTGTCAGCACCAGAGCACCCGCAGTGTGAGATTGGAGCTTGCCAGGGAGGGAAGCTGGCGGAGGAGGCCAATGTGGCTGCTAAGAAATGAGGGAGGGGAAGGAGAGAGGCATGCTTTTTCCTCTTTTGGCTTCTTGTTTTCCTTCTCCCTGTTGCCTGCTCATCCCACACATACTTGTCAGGGCGTCTGTTCTGGGAAGACTTGGGCGTCTACCCTGTGTTTGTGTGTGTTCGATAGAAATTTATTGAGTACCTACTGTGTGCCAAGCACTCTCCAATTTCTGGGTATCCAGAGAAAAGAAAACCCAATCCTTGTCCCTTGTCAATTCATGTTGTCCCTGATACTTAGGTAAGTGCCCCACACTGAGGGCTGGGAAAACCAGGGGTGCATAAGTGTTGTTAGGCCTAGGAAATGGGTGAAGGAGCAACAGGACAACTAATTCCTATAGGATAATTAGGCTTTTAACAGCAAGTTGGGGAAGGAGGGCATCCCAGGGAGAAGGGATTATATATGCAAAGGCACAGAAGTGCATTCATGCACAGTGGCTTAAATGAGAGGTGTACATTTCTTTTTCACATAAAATAAGTTGAAAATAGGCAGTCCAGAGTAACTGTGACAGCTCCAAGGAATATAGGTTCTCTCCACATTTCTGCTCCACCATCCTAGCACTGGGTGGCAGCCAGAGGAATGTGGGGTGAAGGCCAGCAGGCCTCACAGATGCACCATGTGTTCACAGCAGCTGGCTGTTCAGCCAGGTGTCCCCCATTGTGAGGCTGCCAGCAGAAAGGAGGTTGGGGTATGTGTGGGGGGGAGTGTGCTGTGGTGCTGAGAACTAACTCTGCCCTTTAGAAAAATTTTCTAGGATTCCCTGGAGGTCCTTCTGGCCCCACACCAAAGCCAAAATAGTACAGGGAGTAAGAAACTGTCTTCTTCTTGCTCCTTGGAGCCTTTGCCCATTGTCAATGCTTGTTTTGGCCAGGAGCAACCCTCCCCCCAGGTGAGAAGCTACCCCCCACTCCAAGTAAGGACCCCAGGCAAGGACTCAAGGTGAAGAGCGAACTCCCTCTCCCCCCTTGCCCCAGGCACTAGTGACACCTGCCCTAGGCCTCCTGATGGCATGCATGGCAGGGCTGCGACTCCAAATGTTAGGTGCTAGGGTGGACCCCAGGCTATTCTGTCTCCGTGGGGCCTCCTTTCCCCACTTGAGTTTAGGAAACAGGACCAGAACCAATCCAGCCCTAGGGTGAAGAGGTTAACAATAGGGTGTCTGCCCCTTGGCCTCTGTGCCTACTGACCACCACTGCCTCTCTCTGTGTGACAATATCTGTTGGAGGGAACGAAGTCAGGGTCCTCAGATTCGGTCTCAGTGGGCCTATGTTGTCCTGAGGATTGAGTTCCATGGGTGTCTAGCAGCTAAATCCAGCCTGAGCTTGGGCACCATGCGGGTGTGCACAGAGTATGCCCTGCACCCTTCCCCCTCCCCACTGGGAGTGCAGTGCCTCCGCTCGCTGGTGTGCCTTCACTGGGGACCTCATTAACTCATGGACTCTTTCATTCAGACAGCCAGCAAACACCTCCTGAAGCCGGTGATGTGCCAGCTCTTTACTAATACAACAGACTAGCTTAGTGCCAGTGGCAGCACAGAGGTGGCTTTCTGCCATCAACTGGCTGTAGGGCTTGGGTACATTACAGATGGGGAAACTGAGGCTCAAGGTTGGGTAACTAGCATAGGTTACACTGGGATGAGTCCAAATTCTCCACCCTTCGACTAATTCTAAAATAAAGACACTTAGGCTTCTGAGTACAGGCCCTGGAGGGGTTGAAAACTGGGCAGAAGAGTTGTGTGTGTGCTTGGCGGCATGTACATATTTGTAAAAACCACACTTCCTTGTGCTCAGGGGTGCCCCAATAGGTGAGGTGGTTGCACGGAGGCTCCTGGGTGAGGGTGAAATTGCCAATGGAGCCTTTGTTTGCAGGGGATCCTCTGAGGGCAGAGCCCATCTGTGGGCCCCTCCTGTCCCCTTGCCTAGTGGGATGTGCTGTTCTCAGAGCTGAAGTAAAATGCCCAAGCACTCTTTTTAGGTCCATTGGCACCCCTGGACACAATGTCTCCCCTCAAACCTCTCTGGGGATGCTCAGCAAAGGCCCTCACATTTCTCCTGGCTCCTTGCCTCATTTCTTCACACTCCCCATCTCCCTTCCTTGGACATTCTCTTCTCCAGAGCCTAGCACCCCCAAAGAGGGTTTCATTCAAGTGCCACTGAGGTGGCATTTGTGAGCACCACGCTGACTGAAGGTGTTGGGTTGCTCTGGGTGGAGGAGGGAGGACCTCTAGTGCAGCTCAGCATGGGAACACAATCTATCAAAGCTCAGCTGCCACTGTTTTCAAGGTCCTGGCATGTTTCTGCCATCGGATTTCTCACTATTTGTACTTTAGAAGCCAAGGCCTTGTCCTGCCCTCTGCCTCTTATTTTTCCATCTCTGGGGGCCAGCTCTACTCTCCTTACCCTGCCTCCCTATTTATTCCTCATGCAGAGACCTCCTTCTGAACCAGCACCACCCAGGCCCACCCTTGCAGGCCCCAAAGCAACCTGGGGTGCTGTTAAGCATTAAGATCACTGCTATCAGCTTCTGGCAAAACTGTGCACTAAACTAACACCAATTCCTCTCCCCCTGAAAACACTGAGAAACTCAATAAAATGTAGCTGAAAGATATTGGAACCACAGTGGAACTTGGAAAAACAGAGGGGGACTACCCAGGTGCCACTCTTACAGAAAGGTCGAGCAGCTGGTTAGCTCTCATCCTGGGATTTGGGCCCTAAGGACAAGAGCTGAAGACTCAACATTACCTGGTATCAGGAAGTGCGGACTTAAGAAGAAATGGGACTGAGACACCTATATCAGCTAGAATCCTGGGAGAGCTGCTTCAGGAGATAATCCACACACCCACCTGGGGAACTAACAGTGAATCTTGTCTTGGCTATAGCTCTGGGTGAGCGAATGTGTGTCTGAGAAAAATAAAAACTATGACCTGAACTGCTAATGAAGGTGACATCCGCATTTATGCCGTCCAAGGGATGAAAATTCCCAAGCTGAAAAATCAACACAGATATAGTCCCCTGATGAGCCCTGGGACAACTGACATTAAAAAAATGCACAACAGATATCCAAGGTCATTCTCACAGCCCAGGACACACAAGACTCCCACACAGTGAAACCATCTCACTGAAGATAAGCTTGCGAACACCAATTTCATCTCATAAAGAAGCCATCTCCTGGGAAGGAGTTGGCAAGTACACAAACAGGGGAGTCCCCATCTCCAAGAACATGGATAATAGGACAAGCTGAGGGAGGTGTCAAATCAGCATGTTAAAGTGGTGAGAAACATAAAGGGAGGAATAAAAATGACAGTGGAATACAGAATACTATGGAGAGATTTAAAAAGGACTGAGGAAAATAATAAACCAGCAAGCCAGCAGATCAGACAACGCGGAGGACAGACCTGAATAAATTAATCAGGAAACTGCACTCTGACAAAGGACTAGGACATGTGAAAGAAAGGTTAAGAAACACGGGTGATAAAATAATATGGTGTAACCCACAACTAACAGGGGTTCCAGATGAAAAGATTAGAATAAATGAGAATGAGACGATATTTGTGATATTCAAAAATATAATGGATGAAATTTTTCTAGAATGGATGAAAGACATGAGTCTTCAGGTATCTTCAGATGCCTGGGCATGATAAATAAAAGTGAATCCACATACAGAAAATCCATCGCAGAACACCAAGGATAATCTTAACAACAATCAGAGAGAAAATTTGGCTTACTTAAAAAAAGAGCAACAGTTAGATTGGCTGGAGGTGACTAGCCACAAAAATAGAGGCCATAAGTCAACAAGAAAAAATATCTTCAAAGTTCTGACATAAAATTAGCACAAACTTAAAATTCTACATCCATGAAAATTATTATTAAGAGTAAGAATGAAAATTGAAAAAGACACTTGCAGACAAGAACAAGGTTTATTGCTCAAGATCCTCACTGGAATAACTGCTATAGGATATATGTGAGTAAGAAGGAAGCTGAACTCATAGGAAATATGTGCAGCAGGCAGTATCCCAGTTATCGTCTGGGATGTAGCTAACCACATCAAGCTGAGTAGAGGAAAAGAACAACCATTTTCCTGTGCTCACAGATTCTGGGTGTCAGGAATGCAAACAGCACAGTCAGGAGGGCTTGTCTTTGCTTTAGAACTTCTGGGGCCTCAGCTGGAATGTCTGAGATGTTTTGGGGTGACTCAGGCGGCTCAGGATTGGAAACAGGTGGAGACTTCTTAACTGACATGTCTGTCACCTGAGCTATGATGCCTTCAAGACTGTGCTTGGTGGGGACTGTTGACTGTGGCACCTACATGTAGTCTCTCCATGGCAGTGTCCACAGAGAGATGCATTCCAAGAGACCAGGGGAAGGTGCATGGTCTTGATAAAGGCAAGTCTCTCAGGCCTCTCCAGATTCAAAAGGAAAGGAATTAGATGTCACTTCGCGATGGGAGCGTGTCGAAGTCATACTTCAGAACATGTGGGATGGCAGATGTGGTTGCCCCATCTGTGGAAAATAGCATCCACCACAGTGAACAAAGAGATGTAGCCATGTGTAAATCTAAACAGGTACTGATGTATACTGCTGCTGACGATATACAAAATTGGGGGTGTTGAAAGTAAGATGGAAATAAAATATTAGCTAACAATACCTGGAAAAGGGGAGGAGGGTTACCGGAGCTGAAGCTTTCAAGGTCCTTGGCGCTGCCTGGAGGAGTAGAATGATGCTGACTGATTGTATCCCTTGTTAAGTTAAATATACACGGTCAAGACATAACATAACCACTAAAAAAATAAAAATACAATGTGTAATATCCAAACCAGTATAGGGAAAGAGAGTGAGAGAAAGAAAATTTGGTCAATCTAACAGAAGGCAGCAAAAGGAGGAGAGAAGCAAAGGCACGGTTATACGAGAGAAATAAAATAACAAATTACAACCAAATATAGCAATAATAACAATAAATGTAAATAGACTGAATTTACCACTTAAGTAACCGAGAGTCTCAGATGACACTTTTAAAACTCTAGTCACATGCTGCTTATGAGAGATATACCTATAACAAGATGGCACAGAAATATTGGAAGTATTTCTGTACTAAACAGGTACTAATCAAAAGAAAATGGTGTAGCAATATTAATATGAGGCAAAATTGACTTTAAGGCAAAAGTCATCAGTAGGGAAAAGGAATCATTATTTAACGATAAAACGAACAATTCACCAACAGGAGAAAATGACCTTAAATCTGTCTGCACCTAATAACTTCAAAATGCATATAGCAAATATTGACAGAAGGACAAGGAAAAACTGGCACAGCCACACCACAAGGGGATATTTTAAACAATAGCAATAGTACTTTTTACACGACACCTCCCCCCGGCTTCCCACCGGGGCACTGTCTTTGCACACTGAATGTGCACAGTGTGTATTCCCCCCTCCACACCCCACAGCTTCTGCTGGATATGCAAGGGCTCAGGCATGTGGTGATCCTCGAGGAGGCCAGGGCAGACTGTGCTGGAGGGGACTCCGTTGGGACCGAACATAGATAGGTGAAGACTAGAGAAAACCTTTGTCCCCCAGACCAGAAACCAAAGCCCACGGTGCTCTGGCCTTGGTCAGTAAGGTGTTGCCCACCCCTGGGCCACATGCAACTCTGCCCAGCACGCAGAAGAGGGCGGGATGCAGGTTAGGAGCCTGATGACCCACACGAGGCACATTTTTCCCATGTTCATATCAACACTGAGAGATAAGCATTCCCATTCTACAGATAAGTAGGGTGAGACCCAAAGGGGAAGCAGCATGCCCAAGATGAAGTGCAGAGCAGGGCTGGGAGCTGCTCAGCCTTTGAGTTTGTCGTTTCACTGAAGATGGGCACTGTACCTTGGGCTCAGGGTAGCCCCCTCTACCTCATCCCCAAGGGGATGACTGAAGCAGTGAGGGTCAGAGCAGAGGGGACAGGCTGCTACCCTTCACATCTATGGCTGCCTCCTTCCCCTCCACAGCAGGCAAGAGCAGTGCCCTGGGGGCTCCCCGCTTCAGGGCAGCCCTTCCACCCCCAATCTGGGGTTAGTCAGAAAAAGCTTCTCAGAATGCACACGGCCACAACCAAGCCCCGAACCCTTCCTCTCCCTGTCCCCTTACACTTGCAGGGGAACCAGAGTCTGCAGAGCTTTCTCCCCAGACCAGGGCGCCCTTCAACTCAGGCTGTCCTGCCTCCTGTCTCTTTCCCAACTGCCCCTCTTGCATAGTAGGGGTCCTAGGTCGTGTGCAGGGAACATGAGATGAGGTGGGGGTGGGATGAGATGTCCGAGAGTCTGCATCCAAACCTTACCTTTCCCAGAGTTGGTAACAAACTAAAATAAAAGGAGTGTTCAGGCTCCAGGGGGTGGCCAAGAGCCCTGGGTTCCATGGTGCAGGCAGCTGTGACTGCACCAGCTGCTACGAGACAGCAGCAGATCATAAAGAAACCTCTCCTTGGGAGGACTAGGTTGGGACAGAAACTGATGCTGATTCTGACCTGTCCCCAAGCCAAGTGTATGGAATGTGTGTTGCACCCAGACCACAACCCTAATCCCTGCAGAGCACCTGTCAGCTTCACAGATGAGCTAACAGCAGCCACGATAGCACCAGTGGCTATGTTTCTCTTGAGTACACACAGCTCCTCTTTCTAGAACCTTTCATACCCCAGACAGGAATCACTCTGCCCTTTTACAGATAAGGAAACCAAGTTTACTGAGGTTAGGCACCCTAACCAAGGTCACATATTTAGAAAGTGGTAGAACTTTTCAAGCTACAAAGTTGGGGAAATGCTCATCATTTGTAGAAAAATTTTCACCAAGGCATAAGAACACCGGTTTCCAGTTAACCCTCCGTTACCCAGAACAGCCACTTCCCCAGAAAGTCCTGCACACGCGTGCATGTGTGAGCGTGCATGCACTGAGGATTCTCATGAACAGGGCTCCTGGTAGAGGCCCAACCACAGGGACAAAGTGTACGGGAACCTGCAACCATATTCTCTGAATTCAGTCGTGGGCTTGGAGATCCCCAAGTAAAACGTAGCAAAACACCTCATTTTAAGCGACTGAAAGCGATGGCAAGGGAAGCCTCTGCCACCATGAGGGGCACAGGCATCCTTCTCTGTACTCCTTCCAACTTCTTGTGCTCCTGAACAGCTGGCCCTGGGTTAACAGGCCACCAGCCTGTACTCACCACAATGCTGAAGGAAAAGAAGGTGCACAGCAGGCCGAGATAGCACTCAGCCACCAATTGGCAGAGTAGTCTTCAGTGGGTCACTTTCCTTCTCTGGGGCTTAGTTCTCCCATCTGCTAAGTCAGGAGTCAGCAAAATTTTTGTGCAAAGGGTCAATATTTCAGGCTTAAGGTTTCAATGAGAAGTTTTTGTGGTTTGTACGTGCATGTGTTTTTTACAACCCATTACAAATGTAAAACCTTATAAAAATGGGACCAGGCTAGAATGTACCAGAATAAGGCAGAACCCCTCTGCTCCCCATCCTACCTCCAAGTTCTCATTCAGCTCCTTAAAGTGGAGTTGCTGCCGCTTTCTCAGAGGAGCAAGGGGGTTTCCTTTCACCCTGAGGGTTCATGGTCTCCTCCTGCTCTAAACCACTTTCATGCCAGGTGTCTTGGTAGGTCAGTGGCCACCCCAGTACTAACTGATCCAGCCCTGCCAGCCCCATCCACTAGCATTGCCCTGCAGACAGAATGTGTATGCGTGCATGTGTATAGGCATCTGTGTCCTTCTCACTCACTCAGCTGACCCTGCATGCCCCTTACCCTGGCCATGCTTTGCGCTTATCCTTGTGAAGCCAAGCCCTCCATGCCAGAGCTGTCTTGCTATCCATAGGACTTTCCCGTCTGAGAGCAGCCGTGTGCCCGGCCCTGCCAGCAAACACACAATTGTCCTGCTTACAGGGCACATTCTGTGCTGAGTCTGCAAGCTGAGCCAAGGTGGGTGGCAGTACATCGGGACCAGACCAGGTGTTCTGGGTGGCCCAGGAAGTTGAACCGTCAGCATCTCCGTTCCACACCTGTCCAGAGGTCAGCATGAACTTGAGTCCAGCAGGGTCCCTGAGCCAGGGATTTTTCGTGACTGCAGAGGCCAGGTGTGGAGGGGTCTGAATCCACGTGGGGTTCGGCTAGGTAAGCAGGTGAGGGAGACCGCAGGCCCCACCTGGCCCTCTCTACCCTTGCAGTCCAGCCTGAATTAAGAAAAAGTGATTAGCTACTACGTATAGATCAATGTTTCTCTGAATTAATATCAGCTCAAAACACTTTGTTGATCTGGGCTTCACTGTGTCTACTAGGATGCAAGGCCCGCCAAGTTAATGGGCCTGGAAGTGAAACTGCTGCTAGGGACTGGGGTTGGGGATGCTGAACCAACTCCAGTGGTTCTTTTGACATTGGTTTTAGTCTAGTCCCTCTGATGGGAAGCCAGATCTGCTATAAGAGGGGCAGAAACCCCCAGGAGTGTCACATTTTCTGGAAAGCTTCACACCTCTCCCAGAGAGTATACAGGGATTTGCAGCCTGGTGAGGAGGGAACAGAGGGTGCAAGTGAACAGAGGCCTGGGGGACTGTTGAAGGCTGAGAAGGGTGGGGTCAGGGCAGGGTGTCCTGAAGCAGGTAGGGGGAGGCCCATCATCTGAGCCTCAGGGGGCTCAGGGCCCTGCTTGGGCACCCAGCAGAACTGTGGGCTGGAGGAGGCACCCAGTAGCGGGCAGTCTTTCTGCCCTTCGCCCCTCCTGGCCCCTTTTCTGGGGAAAAGAGGAACTATGTTGGGGTGTGGGGGTTTCAGGAAGGCCCAAAGGACCAGCGGTGCTCTGGCCCTGGGGCTCTCTACCCGGCAGTCCCTTGGGCCCCAGAGAAATAGTGGCAGCCTTGGCTAACCGAATTATTCTTTCGGTTTGAACCAGCTCCCCCTTTTGACTCAGATCTGGCAGGGCAAGGAAAGCACTTCCCCGCTGGCCCGGCTCGGCGACCCGGCGGGCCGCGGCTGCAGCGTGCGGCTCAGAGCCGCCCTGTCCCCTCCGCGGAGATGCGGGCTTCTGCGGGAGGGGGCGGCTCCCCTCTCCAGGCCCCTCCCTCCGAGGTCCTTGAGGACCTGGGTGAGACGCGCTTCAGGCACCAAAGCAGAAAAAGAAAAATGCCTGGAAAGAATTTGCTGCTTCCAAACAGAGCGTGAAATCCCCCAGACGGGAAGTCAGTCTCGTGGGACGCGCTTACCCTGAGTTAACCGTTCAGCCGGGTTTTATTTCAAATGACGGTAAGGGGGCGTGGCCACAGGGATCTCTTGGGTTCAGTGTCGCTCCTGCCCCACTCGATCCCTGGGGCCCTTAGGCCATAGGTGCCTCTCCAGCCTACCGGAATATCTTTGAGCCCCTTTTTCAAATCCCCGGGGCCGCAGGGCAGCCCAGCTGTTATTTTGCAGAATTTTTCTTGCAGCATCCACAGCAGTTCTGCTTATTACTCCTGTCACTGACTCACACAGGAGGAGGGGATTTCTGAGCTGTTTCAAAACCTAACCAGAATATTAGGGGTTTCATGCCGCCCTTGTTTGTTTTTTTTAAAAGGCTCCCCAAACCAATAATAGATGACACACAGGAACAGAAGGAGGGAAGTTGGGGTGGGCAGAGGCCTTCCAGGACTAAATACTGCTCTGGCTCTGGACGTGGAACCCAGGTGTCTACTGCCTCCTTCTCCTCGGCACACCCTGGTTCACCCCACATCCACTGCTTTGCCCTGTGCTGTGGATAAGAACTTATTTACAGAGTGCTATCTCCTGCCAGGCAGGTTAAGCCCTTTATAAGAAACAACTCCTGTAGCGCACATACTGCACTAGGAGGTATGTGGGCTTTTATTATGCCACCCCCTCTTTAAGAGGTGGGGACAGTGAACGTGGAGAACTTAACAGAGGAGATGTGGATCCTGCTGCAAATGGAGCCTTAAAGGATGAGGAGAGTCTAACTAGGTGGACCTGGTAGGACCCAATGAGCCAGAGAAGGGCACTCAAGTACAAAGGAGACAGCACATGCAAACACCTCGTGAAGGGAACAGATCATGGGGTGGTGAGAGGACAATACTCCTAGTGTGGTTGTATTGTCACATCTGTCAGGGAGGGATAGCACCACGCCACAGCCATGCACAAGAGCTGGCTTTACCCCAGGCCCAGCACCCAAAGAAGCCACCTCCATGCAGCCTTCTGCCTTCAGCTGTGGCCGGTACCATGTAGGCACGTCTGTCTGGAAGGGCCTGCTGAAGCCAAGGCAGGGAGAGAAGGCAGTTGTAACAGAGTAGATCAGCCCCATGCCTGAAGACACGGAGGCACAGGTGGACAGCTGGGGAGAGGCAGTAGGGCTGGACATCATCTGTCCACTGCATGGTGTTCAAGGCAGCTCAAGGTGGTGCCACGGGTGTGGAGAAGGAGGCCTCAGGACTGGGGGCTCTCTGGGGAGTTCGAGTGGAGTATGTATGTGTGTGTTCCTATAGTGAGCTGTAAACTCTTCTGTGTACAGGGTCTGAGTGAAAATACACAGGCATGTGTCCACAGGTTTGTACACATGCTTCTGGTATACAGGAGTAGACAGGATATACAGTGGGTGTGGGGAGGATTCCAGCTCTTGGTTGGCAGAGTGGGAAGGAAGGCCTGGAGTGTAGGCAGGACCATTTGGATCTTAGTCCCCCTTAGGCCCTCCCTGCCAGGCACTGTCTCAAACAAACCTTGTTGGGACATTGGGGAGGGAGGGCAGACCCCACTACCCATGGGAGTCACTGGGTAGACAATGCCAAGATGATGAAAGACCTGGCCTTTAGGTGTGGTTCCTTTTACAGGCTCAGAAGCACAAAGAATCTGCTGAGCGAGAGGCTGTTTGCAAACAATACCACTGACACAACAGAAGGGCCATTTGTTGAAGGCCAGTGTTATTTCTAACCCTCACAGTCATCTTACAAGGTAGCTATTGCTGACTCTGCTTTACACATGGGAAATTGAGAATCAGAGATGGCCAGTTACTCTCCAAGGCCACCTGCAAGTGAGGGCACCAAGACTGGAAAGCTGTTGCCTGGCCGCACAGCCTGACCTGGAGGTTCCTGCTCCAGTGATTGGTTGAGAGTGAGTACACCTTCCTGGAGTGGTCAGCCTCTCCGGGCCTCCCTCTGTCCTGTGAACAGGGAGTTTAACAAGCTCCTAACTGGTTGTAAGAGTGAGTGCTTGTAAGGAGGGGGCCTGGCCTGCCTCCAGGGTCCAGTGGCTGTAAACTTGAGTTATGCTACCTTGGGGACTGATGTGGGAAGCCAGTGGGAAGTCTCTGGGCCCCACTGGTTTGGGTTCCCCACCTCTCCTCTCTAGGTGTCCCCAGGCCAGTCTCAGCCCTTTGCTTCAACAGCAGGCCTGCTGCTATTGAGATATGAACTCTGGAGTCTGGGACACTGAAGAAAAGGCACCCCCAGGCCCCCTCTAGCCTCATTCACGTTGCAGGGCCACCCCCGGGTGGGACATGAGAAGGCAGCCCTAAACTTTCCCGAAGCCCTTAACAAGGCCATAAACTGAACTTGGTGGCCATTGCTGCAGGAGCCCCAGGCCCAGCTGGCAGGTCCTGGCATCTCAGCTCCTCTGGGCCGGGCTCCAGCCGGAGCTGCCTCTGTTCCTCTGATGTAAGCTGATATTTTAATTCTCTTACAAGGAATGGTGTTTAGAGAAATGACTTAACCGGATTACTCATCGTCTATAATGACTTGGCCTGACTCCGAGGCTATTCCTAGACTTGACGCTCGAGGCTTTGATCCTTTCTCTCTCTTTCTAGTGCCAAGAAATGACGACAGCCTGGTGCCGGCGGCAAGCCCGCCCCCACGCCCGAGCGCTGCATGCTGGGAGACGTAGTTCCTCGGGGCCCCCCACGACCTCACCCCGCGAACCCAGCATCTCCGACTGTGGCAGGAAACCCCATGGCAGGAAGCCCCGTGGGGCGGGCACGGGGCAGGTGACTGAACTGCGCACGCCTTGGTTTACTCACCTGTCGCGTGGGAGACCGTCATGTACACAGTGTTGAAGGGTCAGCTGAGATTTCATTTTGAGTGAAGCGTTCCACAGAGCCCACATTTTAAACACGTCTTTTGTCCAGGGCTTTGTATCGACCTCCAGGCTGGACTTACCATCTGTGTTACGAACTGACACACAGACCAGGCTCTGGCTATCAGGGTTCCCGGGACTTAGCAGAGATGTGGCACCCAGTGGCTTTTCCTTACACCTTGCTGTGGGTGGATGAACCTGTCCAGCACTTTACTCTCTGCTTTTATGTGTCTTCAGCTGGAATACTGGAATAAATATGGTGCCTACTTCTAGGAGCGACACTAAATGAAAGAATCCTATAAGATGCTCAGTGCAGTGTGCGATAGACTATCATCCGGCAAGGCATTTGAGCCTCCCCAGCACCTGGCCATCGCTCAGGAACTGTCTGATTTACCTGATTCAGCCTGCGAGGTTGGCAAGGGCTACAGCTTTTGGGCCACAGGGCAGGACTTTGTCTGGTCATGGCTGTGTCCCCAGGGTCTAGTTCAGCGCTAGCACATAGTAGTACCACAACAGATGTCAGAGGAATGAATAAATGGAGAATTACCCCTGCTTTCCAGATGAAGCACCCGAGGCTCCAAGAGGTCAAGAGACTTGCCCAAGGCCACACAGCTGACCTAAGAGGGGATGAAAACCCAAATTTTTTCTTTTTCACCCCCCCACCCCCACTGTGTGGGCATGTGTGTGCACACACACACACACACATATAGGGGAGTTGAACTTTCACCCTTCAGGCTCAGGATAGGCAGGATCTCTATTTCCAGTCTGCTGGGACCTTGTTGGGAGGTGGTGCTCCCCGCCCAGGCCCAGCCCAGCAAAAGAAGTTGTTCCAGATTCAGCCTCAGGGCAGGGCTGAGGATGTTAGGAGATGGAGGGAACAGTTGGCTGGCCAGGTGTGGGCTGGCAGCCAGGGTAGACAGAGGTGGGCAAGTGTGGATTCATGCGCCACAGGAGAAAAGGGCCAAAGCTTCAGTCTGGGAGCTAGGCCCTGGAGACCTGGGCTGGATCCTCTCCCCAGCACCATGCCTCCCCACTCCTTCACCCCCAGCGGTTCCCCAAAGGCCTGGAACTATTTCTGGCTTTTTCTGAAAGAGGCATTTGAAGCCATGAGCCAATTTTTTCCATTCCTGAGCTTGGGTATCGTCTATTTCGGGCATTTGTTGTTTTCCATGAGTTGCGAATGGCACTGTGAAGCCAGCCTTTCCTGGACAGCTAGCTCTAGGGAGCAAGGCGGGGCCAGCTTTAAAAATACTTCCCTCTTGGTTTCCCTTTTGAAAATAAAGCCCTGGGGGCCTTTTGCAACTGCTGAGCCTGGGAACAGAGCTTCCCAGGGCAGAAAATTAGCAGGATGGAAAATGGCACTAGGTCCCAGAAGCAGCTATCCCATGGACTTGCTGTGTGACCTTGGGCAACTTGCTTAGCATTTCTGTGTCTAGTCTAGTAGACACCTCTCTAAAATGAGGCCAGGTGGAAAGAAGATCTTGAACAATCAGTCCCTCCAGCTTTGAGAGCTCTAGGATAAGAACCACCCCAGAGCCAAAGGTTTTCTTCTTAGAACTGGGCCAGCAAGGGGTGTTGGGACATGGAGGCAGGAGCGAAGAATTTTTAATTCAGTCTCTGGAACATTTTGTGAGCTCCCAAGCCCTAAGAGTGTTCTAAGGGGGTCCAGGATGTTCTCAGAGGATTCATGCAACTGTAAAAAGGTTGAGCGCCATTAAGAGGGGATCAAAAGAACACTGTCGTATCTCCACACCAAGTAGGGCCGTGTTCTTTCATGCCAATGTTTCCAAAATGTACTGTTGGGTTCAAAAGCGAGTTGCAGAATGAAGTGATTAGAATCGCATCATTTATTTTATTTTACTATTATTTTAAAATTTTTTTTATGGTGACATGGTTAATGAATTTCAGTAAGTTTCAGGTGTACAATTCAACAGTAAGGCATATATATATGTATATTGCATTGTTAGATTTCTTTCTGTCACCACATATTTGACCCCTTTTAACCTACTTCCCCCTTCCCCTTCCCCCCCACCCTCTGGTAATCACTAACTAGTCTATGGTTCATGTCCCTGAGTCTCTTTTGTTTGTTACTTTTAGATTTATATCCCACGTATAAGTGATACCATGTGGTTTTCAACTCGTTCTGTATGGCTTATTTCACTTTGCATGATTATCGAGGTCCATCCATGTCATCACAAATGGCAGTATTTCATCTCTTCTTATGGCTGAGTAATATTCCATCGTATATATGTACCACAGCTTCTTTAGCCAATCATCTATTATAGGACACTTCATTTAAAATCCACATAAAACAGTTATGTATTTTTCTACACCATGGATACACATATTTATGAAAATACAGAGGGAAAATTCTGGAAGATTTTACCCAATCAGATAATAGTCTTTATCTCTGGGGCAGGGAAGAACTGAATTTAAAGTGGTGTCAGAGGGTACTGATTTATTTAACTTTTTTTTACAGGAAGAATGTGTTTGTTAGTAGTGTTTGTCTTTTTTATTGAGACACCCAGACACTGAGGGCCAAGGCGACCTCTCAGGCCACCCTGGGCAGGGGTCCTGTGGTTGGAGGCTGGCTGTGGGCAGGAGGTGGAGGTATGTGAGACAGTGGCTTGAGCAATGGAAGTGTTTATGCTTTTAGGGAAGCAAATGGAGATATGTTCCTAGGCAAGATTTATTTGATGCTGTAAATCACTTTCTATTGCAAATAGCTGCCTCAGGGAGCAATTAAATTTAGATCATATTGTTCCCAGGTTGGCACAGGCAGGTGTTGACTCGCTAGGCTTTGCACAACAGCTACTGTCTATAAAAGTGTGCTTAGCTGTTTGGATAGCAGAATAACTCCATCCCCAGTGGTATGAGCTGCTTCTTTGTAAGGTAGTGAGTTTCTCATCAGAGGAGGTATCCAATCCAGGAAGGAGGGGTTGGCCCAAACAGTGATAGAATGGACGAAAGTGGGACTAGAAGCCTGTTAGGCTCCCTGATGGCATTCCATCACAGTGTCTGCCACCACCACCTCAGCTTACCTGGACAGCTTTTACCGGGAAGTGGGGTGCACTGTTATGATGATCATTATAATGATTGTTCAAGGAAGTTGCTAAAAATCATTAATGTGTCTGTTACCAAATCTACAGGCTTTGGCTCTTACAAACCAGGTAGAGAGGTAGAGAAAGGAATGCACAGTGTTATCCTCTCTGGGCTGAGCCTGGAGAGGTCTTTCATCCCAGGGCCAAAGGGTAAGGCCAGGGTTTCAGGGTCACCAACTTGCAACCCTGGTCCATTTGTTTAAGGTGGTGGCTGGGCAAAAACAGGTGCAAATAGGGTTGGTGGGTATGGGTATGAGGGTTCATTAACCAACTGCATGTCTGGTCTGTGCCTTGTTCCAGGATTCCAGGCCTCGGTTCCAGCTGCAACTGGACATCTCACTTGCCTCCATTCTTCACCAGGACTCAGGTCTTTCCCCTTCGTCCTAAGGACCTCACTCTCAAACCATGGTCCCAGATTCTCTTACCGGTACTGCCAAGAGGTGGCAGAGGTTCCCTTGGTTAAGGAGTCCCTTTCTGGAGCCCCAATGCCTGGGTTTAGTTCAGGCACCACCACTTACCAGCTGCATTACTTGCGCTAATGAACCACCCGGAACCTCAGTTTTACCTTATAAAATGAGGACAATGGTGTGAAATGCAGAGAGCTATTCTATCAAAACTAATCAACAAAAAAAATGTAAGTGCCTACTATGTGTTAGAAACTGGGTGCAAGTCCTAGATAGTCACATGCTGAGACCTTAGGCTTTTCCCAAAATATGATAAAGAATGCATAACATAAAACTGACCATTTTAACCATTTTCAAGTGTACAGTTCAGTGGCCATTAACTACATTCACACTTACCTATCTTTTGAACTTTTTTATCTGGCTAAACTAAAGCTCTATACTTATTAAACACTAACTGCCCATTCCCCCCTACCCCCAGCCCCTGGCAACCACCATTCTACTGTTTGTCACTATGAATTTGACTCTAATACCTCCTATAAGTGGAATCATACAGTATTTGTCCTTTTGTGTCTGTTTCTTTTTTTCTTTCAGCATAAGGTCTTCGAGGTTCATCCACATTCTAGCATGTGTCAAATTTGCTTTCCTTTTTAAGGCTGAGTAATCGTTCATCACTTGTGTATACCCCAGTCTACATCATCCATCAGTGACACTGGGTTGCTTCCCCCTTTGGGCTGTTGTGAATGATGCTGTGAGACCCTGGGCTCTCAGAGTCAAGCCTCAGTTTCTTCCTTTCTGCTGTGCACACTGGCCAGGGTTACCCTTCACTGCAGTGGGACCCTCTTCAGTTGGCTGGCATCTCCCTGGCCCCTACTCCACCCAAGCCTCACCCTTACATCTCCAAGCAGGGCTCATGCCCCTCTTCCACCTTTTCACTTTGTAGCTGCCACCCTGTCTTTATGAAATACGTGGATATTGGCCACCAAGGGCAGGCTTCCTATTTCAGGCATTTCTGGGACCCCACAAGAGCTTTGGCAAAGGACTGGAGTCCTTGTTTAGCTAGCACCAGCCACCTCTACGTCAATGCTGAGCTAGGAGTTGGGAAATGCCCACGACCCAGTTCAAGCTCACCCGACCCGGCTCCCAGAGGCCTGCTTGGTTCTCTCAAAACTCTGGCTGCGCCTCCAGAGCACGAAGCACCGGTGATTCCTGGGCGTCCTGCCTCAGCCTCGCCAGCTGCGGAGTCTTATTTCACGGTCCGGCGTCTGGAGACGGGGGAGCGCACTACCACTCCCAGATGCTCCCGCGCTCAGGGGACGGCCCCTGCCCCCAGCGCGGACTCGGACTCACCAACTGCAGCTTGAGCGGGGCGGGGGCGGGGCCGGGGCGGGCCCGGGCGGGGCGGGGCTGTGGCCAGTGCGCCCCGAGCGCGGGGTCCGGCGGCCGCGCGTGCGGACGGCTCAGCGCGCCGCGGAGCCTGCCCGGGCCATGGGTAAGCAGCCGCGGCCGGCGGGCACGGGGCTGGGGGCCCGCGGGGGGCGCGAGGCGGCGGCGCCGCCGTGGGGGTCCGAGCGGGGCGCGCCCCCGGGCGCTGTGGCGGCGGAGCCGGCGCCCCGGGCCGCGCCGGGAGGGCGGCCGGGCGTGGGCGCGCGCTCCTCGAGAACCGGCGACGAAAAGTCCTGGCGGCCGGGGCTTCCCGGCGCTGACGGCGACACGCGCGCCGCCGTCTCCTGGCCGCGGCGTGCCGAGGCCCGCTCGCCCTGCCGTCTCGCTTCCTGCTGTGGGGCCGGCCCCAGCAGGCTGCGGGGACCGCTGTCCGCGGCCGCTCCCGGCCCCGGCCGCCTCCTGCCACCCCTGCCCCCCACCAGCCCGCTCCCCGGCCCCCCGCCTCTCCCCTCCGGCCACCGTCCCCGCCTCCAGCTCGCCGGCCCGCCCGGCCCGGCCCGCGCTCCCCGAGGCCGCCGCGCGGCCGGGCGGAGGCGCGGGGCCGGGCAGCGCTCCCCGCCGCGCCCGCTGTTTCCTGAAAGTGACGCTGCGCGTGTTTTGAAGAACTTGCTCCGCGCACTTTGAAGAACCGCGGGTTCCTCTTTCCGCCGCGACCGCGCTGGTCCTGCGCGCCCGCCCGCCTCTCGCTCAGCCTCCCCTCTCCCTTTCCCCTCGCCCTTCACCGTCCCTTCTGGCTCTCCCTGTGTCCCCCGCCCCCTCCCCGGCCCCCGGCCGCAGAGCGCTGGCCGCTCCTCGCTCTCCCGGCCTCTGCGGAGGGAGAGCTGGCCGGGGGGTTGGGGGGGGGGCGGGCCGGAGACGCCCGGGCCGCGAGCGCACAGCCGGGCCGCAGCGTCCAGGGGCGCCGCCCGCGGGGCCGCCCCGCGGCCTTTTGCGGGTTCGTCGGCCGGCGACGGGGGTCCACGGGCCGAGGGCTGGGTGACCTGCGCGTGTTTCCCCTGCGTGCACCACAGTTAGGCGCCTCGGGATCCCCGCCTTCAGGGCAGGGAGGGGTGGGAGATGGAGGCTGGAAGGTCGGCCCGAGAGGAGTTGTAGAGTCCATCCGAGCCCAGGGGCCTGTCTGCGCCGAGGACTTGGAGCGGCAGAGGTAGAAAGGCCTCGAAGAGTCAGCCCCTCCTTGGGTTTCGTCCGAGAAGCTGAGGTCCCGAGATTCCCGGTTCCAGCCGAGCGGGAGGGTCCGCACTTGCTTCTAGGACCCGCACCAGGAGCGCGCGCGCCCGGGAGAGCCTCATCGCGGGACCCTGGGAGGGGAATGGCGCAGAAGCCTTGAGTGCCCCTGCAGGGAGCAGGCTGTGCCCTCACTCTCCGGCGTCTGGGACCCCGAGACGGCTTCTCCGGGTGCGGTGGGGACGCAGAGCACAGTGCTTGGGGGCAGAGGAAACAGGACGCGCCTGGAGCTGCTACTGTGATCATCAGAGGCGTGGAGGGCGTGGGTGCAGCTCCGTCCTGGAATCGGGTCTCTGAGGACGTGCCTGGAATCGGGTCTCAGAGCAGCTAAGAGGGATCGGAGTCCCAATGAGGCCTTCCAGCCCGCGGTCTCACGTTTGGCGCCCTGCCCCTACCTTTCTGTACTCTCTCAAGCTGTCATCCTGGCCTCAGCTGAGAGACTGAGGTGGGGCTGTGGCAAGAGCCTTCCGGGGTCCCATGTCCAGCTTGTCTGTCCTTGGTGCTGGTTGGAGTGCAGGCGTCCAGGGACCGCCCGCTAGAGCAGGCTCCAAATCGCCACCGCTAGGTGGCTGGCCCCAGGGCCACCAAGTGGCCAGCGGCTTCAAAGATGGCCTTTGTTTGGGCTCCAACTGAAGCTAAGAGCACAGCAGCACCTTGAGCCATGCACCTCAGGAAAGGGGGTGGGGCTGTGGCTGCTGGCTGGTAACGAGGCTGCTGTTACCATTGACATAGTGCTCCTAGTTGGTGACTTTTCATGAAAGGAAGTGTCACTTCCTTCCCATCACACAAAGGGTGAAAGGGGGGGCAGGCAGAGAGGAGGAGAAAGAAGTGCACCTGGCACGGACTGGGTCACTCAGTGACCTGCTGTGTGGTCCTCCCAGCCCAAGCCCCTCTGGGCATCAGGAGTGTCTGGGATCAAGTAGGCTGATGTTGATGGAGACACTGCTCCTGCCCCACACAGCTCAGCGGACCTTACCCATTGCCAGCACTCACACATGTACACTCAAACATAGTTGCACAGTCACACACTCGTGTACTCATGCACACACACAGTCGCAGTTACAGACATGTATGTGTAGTCACATATACTCATGTGATAGTCACACACACTTCCACACATGATACACACAACACACTCTTGGTTATATATAACACACACAATCACATATACTGACACATGTACTTGGCTGTGGTTTGTGGGGGAAGTGTTTCTCAATTTGTTCTGCTCAGCATGTTGGGCCCATAGAGTGTAGCATAGCCACCTGCACCGGGGACCCCAAGGTGGAGAAGCAGTGACCAACTTGGTAAAGATGCACCTATAGGGTGTCAGAGCTCCCTCCACCTCTCTCATGATTTCAACTTTTCATCGGGTGGGCAGGGGAGGCTTTTGTCAACAGATTCAGGGGAGCAATGTGATGGGAGCCTACAGACCTGCTCAAGTGGTGCAGGCGGGTTTGCACCCCTGAGCACAGATAAGGAACTGGAGTATCCCTGCTCCAGTTAAAGAAAACCTCTAGGCCTCAGGGTTTATTGTCTCAGGATAGTCAAGCTGCTCTGGTTCTGAAGCCCAGCCATGCCACTAGTGAGCTGTGTGACCTCAGGCAAGTTACTAAGCTCTCAGAGCTCAGATATTGTAGCTGTAAAAAGGGGATGTTACACCCACTAGATGGTTAGGAAGATTCAGTGAGGACGTGTACAAGAATGCCTGGTCCAAAGCCTGCCAGGGCACTGATTTGAGTTTGTATAGTGTGGAAGGGGAGGAGGCAGTGGTCATAGGACAGATGGATGGCAGGAAGCATCCTCTTGGAGTTAGGGACTGAAACTAACCCCTACAGGGCTGCAGTTGTAGGGTCTGGGGCTTAAGATGACTTTGACATGCATCACAGACTTGAACAGAAATCAGATTCCCAACACAGGAAGGGCCTTGAGCCGTCCCCGTGCCCAGTACCCAGCATGCCCACTCCCTGCCCAGTGAGGAACTGGGCCACCAGTCTTCCTCTGTGTTCTTTCCAGCAGTGAAGTAAGGGAGTGTCAGGGCCTATCGAGCTGAGTCCTACCACAGATTATCAAGGCTTTTCTCACATTCTTATCTCACTGCATGAAACACAAGGAATAAGCTCAACAGGAAGGACATGGGCCTTTAAGAAGGACTGTTGAAGAGCGAGGACAGCAAAGGGAGACCTGAATTTGTGCAGACACGTGGTCCTCAAACGGAAGATGCAACACAGAAAGGTGTTACTTCTCAAAGTAATTCCTAGATTTAAATGCAATTCCACTAAAACCTCAGTGTTTTTTATTTTTTATTTATCTATTTATCTCTGTGTTTGTTTGTTTATTTTACGCCTACAGCACCTGGTATTCCTAGGTGGTCTCCTATCTAAGTACTAACCAGGCTCAACCCTGCTTAGCTTCTGAGATCAGATGAGATGGGACATGTTCAGGGTGGTATAGCCATAGACTTATTTATTTAAGAGAATGTGACAGAATTATATTAAAGGTCAGATGGAACTTTTAAAACAGAAGAGTAATGATGGGGACATACCCTCTGAATAGTAAGCTGTTTTATAAAACAACAGAAATTACAGCAGTGTGCATGAGGCCCAGCATTCCACATGGATGGAATTGAATCGAAAGTTCAAACCTATCTCAGATGTCTTCCTTAAAAGCCTTTAGAGTAGGGGGGCAGGTAAGCATTTATAATTGTTGGGAGAGGGGGTCACTCACTGAATACTGGAACCACCTAACCAGTGTGTGTTGGGGGGGATGTGATTAGGTCCTTATCTCACACCTTACAGATTCCAGATGTATTCAAAGTAAACAGTGAAAGGACAATCACCATTATTGTCATTATTGCTTCCTGTATGGGAAAAGTAATGTCTGAAGACATTCCTTTGGAGAGCAGGGGTTTTTGTACTTAAATCTCCTCCTCTGTTACAATGGGGCATCTTTGGCTTTGTGCTTAGAGAGGATCTGTGAGTGAGGTAAGGTAGTGACTCATGGCAGCAGCAGTCGCTTAGGGCAGGTGGATGTCTCCTGGCTCTATGGGCCAGACATGGCTATGACACTGGGGTGGCCTGTCCAAAAGCCCCTCCCCTCCAAGTCAGTTGGGGGACCCAGCCACTGTCTCGGGCCCTGGGTAGGAGGGGTCAGCTGGGAGCTGTGCAGGCAGGAGGGCTAACCCGTCACCTATGGGGTGGGTTTTATAGCAGAGCCCCTTCTCCAAATGTAGATCTATCCCTGGAACTCTGATCTACAAATAACTGGGGAAGGGAGAGGTTTGGGCAGCCAGGCCAGGACTGAGGGCACCCTGGAGGAAGAAGGCTGGGAGTCTCCCCTCTCCCACTTAAGGCTATAGCAGTGGAGACCAGAAGGCCCAGCCAGGACAGTGAGCACACTGGCCCTGGTGGGAGAGAATGGAAGCCAAGTTCACGTGGGGACTCAGCTGGGCACAGAGGCAAAGAGTGTGGCTCTTTGTGGCTCTAGCAAGTGCTCTAATCCTTTTGCTGTCTGGGGTTAAACGGCTCAGATTGGTGACCTCCTTTCCAGGTAACCTGAGCACCAGACTCCAGGAGACCTTCCCTGAGTATGGTTCAGGCAAGAGGGCACCAGCTCCGGAACCAAGCAGAAGGGACTAGAGAGCCCCTAGCCTGGTAGCTCTCAACCTGGCTGCCCTCTGAAGTCTCCAGGGAGCTCTAAATTCGGATGCCCCTTGCAAGGCCTTAAGTCAAGCTCAGGTAGGGGTGGGGAGGCAGGCATCAGTGTCTTTAGAATGTTCTTCAGGTAACTGGAATGGGCCTTGGTCCAACCGCTTATTCCTCTGAGGCCCAAGGACAGCAACTTGCCAGGGTCACATGGCCAGTTTTCAGGAGGGTCACAGGAGCAGATGGAGATTTCTTCAATGCTGAGGGTCCTGCAGGGAAGAAGGGAGAGAGGGCGCGAAGGCAGAGCGGAGCAGGCAGGCTGGGAGCAAGAGAGACTGGTGGCAGCATGTGCCCCATGACCCAGAAGACTTCATGGACAGTAAACAGAGGACTCCAGGGCTTTCTCCACTGTTTCACAGAAGGGAGACTGAGGCAGAGTTGCCCAAGGAAAAGCACCTGTCTGGGGGGTCGTCATTAGGGCCCAGTTACTTCTGGAGCTTGGCCATGTCTTCAGTGGTCAGAAGGCAGCCTAAGAGGACAGCTGAGTCTTTCTCTGACAAGCGTTTAGACTGGTTTCTCTTCCAGGTGTATTTAGACTCTTCCTCAAGGCTTTGCAAATGTTGGCGGTAACCATTTTGGGCACAGTGGTGGTGGAGCCAAGCCACTGAACTGAGGGTCAGACAGACCTGGTTCTGTACCCTGGTCCCCTGGGGAGACAAGAACTTAAAGCCTGTGGCTTCAGTTTCCCCTTCTTTAAAATGTGATCCCTCTGAGACTAAATGAGAGGACATACATGAGAGTGCCAGGGACACAGAGCTGAGGACCTGTGCCCCTGGGTAACTGTAGGCATAATGGTGCTTATGTGAGCAGCTACCAAAGGGGACAGCAGGCTCTGGGAGCCTGTGTTTCTGGGAGCTGCTGGCCTTGTGGGCCATGGTGGCATGGGTCTGTCGTTCTTAAGGATATTTTTTTCTGTCTGGGATGGAGGGGAACCTCTTGGTTCCCCACAGTAAGGACTTACTGAGCAGGAGCAAACCAGGACCTGGGCCCATTCATACTAGATTAACATAAAGAAGAAAGGAAGAAAGAAAGATGCTCAAAAGACGGGCTTCCTGGCGTTGGATCTGCTGCCAGCCTGCTGATCAAGTCCAGGTAGTTTCCGTGGCTGTGTTTTCGGCAGTGGCAGGAGTGTTGTGTTTTTGCAACCATCACCTCATGGCTGCCTTGAGTCAGGGCCCTGGTTCCTCCCTGAGTTCGTGCTTGCCTGGCAGACAGGCAACAGCAATCTGTCAGGGTATGAGGAGACCAGACAGGTAGGAGCGCCATGTTTGGCTGAAAGGCCTTGCAGAGACAGCAACTTGTCAAGTGGGTCCTGACAAGTCACCAGGACCCTTGCAGGTGAGGGGAGCAGGGGCAGTGAGGCCTCTGCAAATGCGCAGGGAAAGGTCGATGTGCCACAAACAGGAACTCACTCTTCTTGATTATTCCTGGAGGCTCTGTGATCCTAGCACCCTGTGGTGCTCTGGGGGCCTGCAAACACGGCAGCCTCCGCAGGTTTCTCTGCAGCTTTTCGGCTGAGCTGCCGTAGAAACGTCTTGCCACGATTTGGGGCAGGCTTTGGAGATAGGATTTCTCCAAGCGCCACAGCCGCCACCTCAGCCTCTTCTGACTTGACCCCAAGCTGGTTTAGAGTTTCCTTCAGAGATATGGGGGAGCTGGTGGAACTGAGAGAGGCCACCTGTCAGGTGTGGCATAGGCAGGACCTGTGGGGGTAAGCATGGGGACATGTGTGTTTACAGGTTCACCTTGAGGGCAGAGGACACCCTGCAGAGGAATAACACTCGCCTGACCTGGCCCTTTCAGACCTGCTGCCTGTCTCTCACCATCCTCTCCTTCTCTTCCTCTTCTTCCTCTCCTCACAGCACCTCCCATCAGAGGGAAAAGGAAGCAGTCAGAGGGGGGTGACCCCCCAGACCCACCTGTGTCCCCTCAACCTGATGGTGAGCAGAGTAGGAGCCAGAGCCCCTTCCAGCTGGAGGTAAGTGAGGCAACCCCCCAGGGGACTTTTCCAGGTGACCCCAAGCTCTCAGGAGGAAGATGTGGTCCTCCCTCACCCCGCAGAGATAGGCTGTACTGGGAGGTGTGAGAGCTGGCGGGCAGCAGAATGTGCTCTCCCGCTGCAGGGCTGTCAGACTTGGCCTTTATAGCCAAACCCTTTCTCAGAGGTTGCCTGGAACCCTGATCAGATGAGACAGATAAAAACACTGTTCTATGATGTAAAACTGCATCTACATCCCTCTGTCCATCTGTCCGAATTTATAATGTAGACATGAAAGTCCCTCTGTGAGGCCATTGGGGCCGTTGTGATGAGTGCCGTCCAAGGAGGAGCCGTGGGTGACATGGCAGAGTGGTCAGCCTCAGCACCCATCCATTTTGGCCATTTGTTGGGGTGGCATGGTCTGGAGTAAAAATGCTAATTCACGTAGAAAAGCAGTGACAGTTGGTCAAAGTTCCTGATGGCCTGCGTGGAGGTCAGAGGACGGGAAGGAAGTGCAGGTTCTTGTCGAGAGTGGCAGCAAGCATGCCAGCCCAGCACCTCATTGGCAGTGTGCCGCAGTGTCCTAGGTAACATGAGCCTGTGTGTTTCTTGTCAGTGGTCTCAGATACGTCAGAAAACACCAACACAGCACTTCTGTAGAATATTTGGAGGACCCATGGCTCCTTGCAGTGCCCCAGGCCCAGACGGTTACATCTTCTGGTGTCAGGGGCCCTCGCAGCCTGGACCTGGGAGCTGGCTGTTCCCCAAGCCCTCAGCCCAACTGTGCCCTCTGCCCTGAGCCTCCAGCCAGGTGAACAGCATCAGCAGAAACTTCCCCCTGGGAGCTGATGCGCCTAGCAAGTGCGCCAGAACCCAGGACAAGGCCATATCTGAGTTCAGCACGCAGACTGGTGGGTCAGAGAGGCAGGCCGCCATGGCAAAGACTCAAAGGCCCGGCCGAGCAGCCCCACAGCGCCAGAAAGCACCAAGCCCCTTTGTCCCTTCATCTTTGACCTCAGTGGACACCGAGCCCACGGTCAGGCACAGTCTGGTAGAGGAGCTGAGATGCAGATGTAACAAATCTAGAGCAAGATAAGGAAGTGACCTGTGCCTGGAGAAAGAACTGGAGAAGGTGTGGGGCCGCTCTTATGGCCGTCTCTGGAGCAAGGCCTCTGCGGCCCCTGACCTGGGATGCTAGGCACTAAGAGATAACAACTGTGTCTTTCTGATGCCAGGACAATCTCTCCAGCCCAGAGCAGTGGGCTCGAGGCCTACTCCCTGCTGTGGAGCCTGGGGCTGGAGCCACGCACCTCCTTCCTCCCCAGCAGCCAGTGGTTCCGCCTGTCCCCAGCCACCCACCAACTAGGGGCTGATCCCAGTGCCTCCTGTTCTTTCTCCAGGATGCCCTCGAGGCAGGCGGGGAGCGGGAGGAGGAACAGGCCTTCCTGGTCAGCCTCTACAAGTTCATGAAGGAGCGACACACACCCATCGAGAGGGTGCCCCATCTTGGCTTCAAGCAGAGTGCGTCCCTGGGGTGCAGGCAGGGAGGGGACCCAGCAGGGGACTGCACCCAGGCAGGGCATTGGGGCAGGCACCTTCGCTCTGGGTGACCCTGATGCTGTCAGTCCACAGGGGCTGCGCATATAAAGGGCATCCCCTCCCAGGTCCTGGGCGGGCAATGGGCGGAGCTGGACTTCTGTGCTAACCGGCCACTGGCCCGCAGTCCATCGCAGTGGCCCAGGTTCTGTGCATGCCAGACAGGGCCATGGAAACGGGCTGCTGGCTGCCCCCTCCTCCCACAGAGACTGACAGCGGCCCTGCCCTCTCATTCTCCAGTTAACCTGTGGAAGATCTACAAGGCAGTGGAGAAGCTGGGGGCCTATGAAATGGTAAGGAAGGCACCTGAGCCCTCCACCATGCCACATCTTCCCAAATGTGCCTGCTGCACCCAAGGGAACCTGGGGAAGAGTGTGGGCCTGAGTTATCCTTGGCCAGACAAGAACAGGAGGCAGGGCTGAGGCCTGCCCTCCCCAGCTCTCCTGCATGCTGCATGGAGGGCGATGGCCCGCCTTGCCCTCTGTACTTTGCTGCTTGAAGCAGGTTTTCCTCTTCACCATCTGCTCTGCCCTCCCCGAGCTCTGAAAACTGCATGGGCCAGCAGTCATGTGGCCTTGGGGGGAGACTGGCCTGCCACCTGAGGAGCACCCCTGCCCCGACCTCTCACTTCTCTGATGGAGAAGGAGCTGCAAAACTGCTGTCCTTGCCCCCATCCTTGCCTAGTGAGACCCCTCCGCTAGTGTGCACATTCTCATGGGGTGCCCTTGTAGGTGACTGGCCGCCGCCTCTGGAAGAACGTGTATGACGAACTAGGGGGCAGCCCAGGCAGCACCAGCGCAGCCACGTGCACACGCCGTCACTACGAGAGGTGCGCTGGGGACCAGTTATAGGAAAGCTGGGCCCCCACCTCCAGGGCAGGCAGAGCCATGGGAGCGGGGAATGGGTGAATATTCTGCCTTGTACAAGGGTAGGGCAGGATGGGCAGCAGGGTGCAGGCCTTACACCCTGCTCATTGCCGCTGGAGTGCTGGCGGGGTGGCTAGGCTGCAGGCCTCCTGGACCAATTGGCGAGCGTAGCCCTGGGGTTGCCCGTGCGCACTGCCCACAAGGGTGCCCCAGCTGCAAGGAGGAAGTGGGAGGGCTAGCCGTGCTGCCTGGTGGACCTGCAGCTCTTCCCCAGGCTGGTCCTTCCATACGTGCGACACCTAAAAGGGGAGGATGACAAGCCGCTGCCCCCTTCCAAGCCCAGGAAGCAATACAAGATGGCCAAGGAACCTCGGGGGGATGATGGGGCCACTGAGAGGCCGAAGAAGGCCAAGGAGGAGAAGCCAGTGGGCCAGGTGAGCACTTAGCCTAGCCAGACCACCAGCTGACCTTGGGCCTCCCTGTCCCCCATCTTTCCCAGCTGCCCTACCTGTCCAGATGGTATGGCTGCATTGCTCCTTGAGTAGAACCAGCTGTGCAACATGGGGTCTGAACTCCAGTCTGCACCCCGTTCCCCAGGCCCTCACATCAGGTTGTGTATATTTAGAGGACTGGACACCTTTTGAAATTTTTGCACAAAGGTGCTGGAAGGGCTAGCAGAGGCTCTGGGGTTCTCCCTGGGGCCCTGCCGTCACCAGGTCCCCAGAGCACGATGCATGGCTCATACCCAGTCCTGAGGCCTGGCCTTTTCTTATTCCAGATGATGCCAGGAAAGACCAAGACAGATGCCACAAACCTGGTGAGGCCCCCCAGCCAGGAGTACCCCCGGGACACCACGGAGCAGCCAGGCCCAGCTTCTGGGTCCTCATTGCCCTTCATGGGTGCCAGCAGTTGCCCTGAGGCCTACAAACGGCTCCTGTCTAGCTTCTACTGCAAAGGGACACATGGCATCATGTCACCACTGGCCAAGAAAAAGCTCCTGGCCCAGGTGAGCAAGGCAGAGGCCTTGCAGTGCCAGGAGGAGGGCTGTCTCCATGGGGCAGGTGGCCCCAACAGGGAGCCCCAGGCATCCCCAGCTTCTCACCTCCTGGAGACTCCCTTGAATCCAAGAGGGCCGTCCGAGAACCCTGGGCACCGGCATGCCACGCATGAGGGATCACAGGCCTCTGGTGGCAGCCTGGGGGAGGGGGCTCAGGCGCGCCCCAACTCTCCAGCAGCCCCCATATTCACTGGCTGTTTCCATGCCTGCCCCACCAAGGTACTGAAGCCCATCAGCCAGCACCCCCGGGACTTCTTCCCTTGTCTCAAAGACAGGGTGCTCTTGGGGCCCTCTATCCAAGAGGGAGGGCTTCTAGCCAGAGAGCCACCACTGGTGTGGAGTGGGGGTGCCAGCCGACCCTCTGCATTCCGCAAAGGTGGTCCCACGAAGAACAGCCTCTGTCCCACGCCCAAAGCTTGCTGGGTGACCCCCATGGCTAAAGCCCCTGCTGACAGCCCTGTGCCCCTGCCCACTTTCCCTGGCAGCCCAGGCCTCAGTAAGCGCAGTCGGGAGGAAGAGGGTTTTGCCCCTGGTGGCAAAAAACTACGGGCAGTGTCACCCTTCCTCAGGGAGGTGGACACCAAGGAATGTGGGGTCAAGTCTGTGGGGCCTGGCCTGGCTGTCTCCTGCCTGCTGGGCCCAGCCCTGGGGCCTGCACTCCCAGAGGCCTATAGGAGCACCATGCTGCGCTGCCCACTGAACTTTGCCGGCACCCCAGATCCCTTAAAGGGCCAGACCACGCTCCCTTTGAGTCCCCTGCTCATCCCAGCCTTCCCGGCTCACTTCCTAGCCACTACAGCACCCTCACCCATGGCTGCTGGCCTGATGCACTTCCCCCCGGCATCCTTCGACAGTGCCCTTCGCCACAGACTTTGCCCAGCCTCGTCTGCATGGCATGTGCCACCTGCCACAACCTATGCAGCACCCCACTTCTCTTTTCACCTCAACACCAAGCTGTAGGTCGCAGCCCGCTGTGCTGTGCTGTGCTGTGGAGGGTCTGATGTGGCCCAAGCTAGGGGCACTGCCGGTGGGCCCTGTGCCGGAGCCTATTCCACAGAGGAGCTGGACTGTGCCTGAGCAGGAATGGGCCCCTGCCAGGACAGCCTGGCACAGAGGGAGGTGGCAGGAAAATGGGATTTGCCAGGGGCTAGGGCCTAGTTGGAAGGCCCTGAGAGAAGATGGGTGCAGGGCCAGCAGCTCCCAACTGGGACCCCTGGGAGCAGAGGCCAGGGATGGGTAAGGGATAGCAGTTTGAGGCATCCAGGTGCCCAGGGGAGATCCAATAAAACACAGTGTGAACCCACCCAGCTCTGAGGTGTGATGGTGTGACCTTCTGTGGGCCTGTCAGCTGTGGACATACTTGTGGGAGCCAAGAGGAGGACTGCCCAGCACCGACTTGGGTCCAGAACACTGCCACCCACTAAAATGTGGGACCCAAAGCAGAACAGCCTCCTGCTCCTACTTCAGGCTGTGATATTCTTCCTGCACCTTGAATTCACTTTTCTGGTGGAGCCTCAGAACAACTGCCTCTTACCGTCCTCATTGTAAATAGGGGCCTATGGCTCAGAGGGCCAGTGACCTGTCCAATTTCCCCCAGCAGGTAAGTGGGAGGGCAGAGGGGTGACTGGGAGCTGAGCTACAAGGTCCTGGTAAGAAGGATGCCCCCACAGCTGTTAACAGAGCTCCTGGGGCTGAGGTGTCAGCAGGAAGCCTGAACTGGCCTGCCCAGGGGGTGGCACAGACTCACAGGCTGTCACTAAGCCCTTCCTGAGCCTCCACTTGTCCCCACTGTCCTGCCACGCATATAGGTGGGCCAGCTTCCCACTGGGGGTGCCTGGAGGGATGGGAGTGGAAGGGCCAGAGTGAGCCTGGGTGTCTGCACTACCTCAGGTGTGGCTTCAGGGGCTCCTGAACACCCTGTTGCCCAACACCCTCCTTCCTGTGGGCTCTGGGGAGCAGGAAGTCCCTGTCTTTGAAGGAGGCTGGCTTGCAGGGGCACCATGCACCCCAGGCTGTGGTGGTGGGCGTAGAGCCAGGCCCCTGACTTGGGCCTCAGATTGGTCGGCAGGTGGCTTTTGACTATCACCACTGGAACTCACCCTATCCCTGGGATGCTTGTGACCTCAGGCCACAGGAGGGGCAATTAGTATGGCCTCCCTTAGTTGCCAGGCGAGCAGAGGCCAGGGATGGGGAGAGGGCTGCTTACTCATGGCCACCACTGAGGATGACAACGCAGAAGAGGGCTATGCGACATGTCTAGCACCAGGGGGTGGGCTGCCAGGGCTCAGGGCACCTCCCACCTCCTACTTGAGGACCTCAATCAGGCACAGGTGGGGGAGCTGCTCTCCAGCAGCATGGAAGTCAGGGGTGGTGGTCACCGCTGTTGGAAACCCTTCTCCCACCTCCCGGCAAACTGCCAGGTACCAGCCCAGGTAGCTAACAGGAGCCACTTGGCCTCCATCCTCGAGCTCCACCTCCCACAGGGTGCGGCCCTCCTCTCCCAGCCTCAGGGGCTCCGTAGTCGACGGGGGCAAGATCTCCCTGCGGGTGCCCTGGGTGCTGGGTACTTAGAATGTGTGGAATCCTGCCCGGCATGGGGCAGGGTCGCTGGGGTCTCCGTCTCCAAAGCCACAGCAGCCTCTCGGGGCCTAGAGGTAGCCAGGAGGATGGATTTGGGCTCCGGCCGCTCACAGCTGTGGTTGTCGCGCCCTCTGGAGGCTGCTCTGGAGACTGCACAGGGCGACAGTGTCCAGCCGGTCCCGGGAAGAAAGTTGCGCCCTTGCTGGGAGTCAGCAAACTCCGGGCCTCGTGCAGGCACGATTCCGCCCTGCCCCGCAGCTCCACTGTTTTGCGTGATCTCCAGCTTTGCATGATTTCCTCACTCCTCACAGTTCCCGGGGAATGGGTGGTCCTCCCAAATGGGGAAAAGCCCAGATCTGGAACTTGGGGGGTGGAGGCACCCAGCTGGGCTGAGCAGCAGGGAGCCTGGCTCCTGGAAGGGCAGCCTGCATGTGCCTCTGGGCACTGCTGCCTGAGTGGACGGGAGTATCCCAGGTCGGCTCGTTTTCTGTCCTTACTCACGTGTGTTACCTGCCAGTCCTGACAGTCCCTGGCTGCCCGGGGACCCACAGGCCAGCAGGAGTGGCGGAGCACTTACCTTTGGGGTGTAAACTATTTGGGGTCATTTTGAGGACCCCTTTCAAACTGGCTGTGCCATTAGAGCTGTTGATGGCAGTGAGAATTTCTGACCACATGGGACCACTCCCTGGAGCTGGGTAGTGGCTGCTGCCCATTGAACAGGGTGTCCCTGCCCATTCACTAGCCCTCTTGTCCTCTATCCTAAGGAGCCTAGCCCCTGCCAGGCCACCCACCTGTAGGCTCAGGCATTTCCACCTATCAAGTTGGAGTCCTGCATTGCTCAGACACAGATGGTAGTCTCCATTCTTTGTTGTCATCAATGGGCCTGCGCCAGTTTCCTAAGCAAATGACTCCAAAGATGTCACTGCTGGAAAACTCAGTGGGCTTCCAGTTAGGAGGACAGGGCAGACTTGAGTCATTGCTGGGTTGCCCAAGCAGTGTCCCTGGCTTATGGGCCAGCAGAGCGGGGGGCAGTGGTCTGAACAGGGTTCCCCTCACACCCACTCCTGTGTCTGCAGTGTCTGCCTCTCCCGGGGCCATGTTGGTGCACCTGCGAAGTTAGCACGGTCATTTCCAGGTTCTGCGCCGTGTCCCAGGGTGAGGCGCAGAGAGGTTTAGTGCTGGGCAAACGCAGGTCACCTGCCCCTGAACACACTCCTGGTTCCCGGAGGACCTTCCCAGATCCTCTGGCCCCTGGCCACTCCTGCAAAGCCAGTATCACCTGCCCACAGCAAGTGGCAGCCACTGCCCAGTCCTGTTTGTGGGGCCCCCCAAAAGGAGAGAATGGGCTCCAGGGTAGGGAGGTATGGCTGCCTCCTACCTTCCCCCTTCCCCCAGGGCTCCTGTCTCAGGCTCTTGGAATTCCTCCCACCAGTCACTGGAGGGAGCTGCAGGGTGGGGAAGAAGATCAAAGCTGCAGACAACTGATTGAGTTGTTTGCAGCTTTGGGTTCAGTGTAAAAGTGCAATTGATGGGTAATGTCTGCCAAGGCCCAGGGTGGGCGGGGGTACGCTCACCTGCCAGGGTCGCTATCTACATGATGACTAGCTGGAGACCACCTGAGAGGCTAACTCAATTTCTGACCCCACTGCCACCTCTCAGCCAGGCCCTGTGCAGAGCCACCTGCTTCCCCTCCCATGTGAGCAGGGCCTGGGTAGGGGGTCTGGTGGGGATCGCTTGCCTGTGAGCTGCCGAGTCAATGCCTGGGTAGTAATCAAGAAGGCAGCTTCCTGGGAGAAATCCCGGTAGGCTCCCCACCCCCCACCCATTGCAAAAAAAAGTCTTTCCACATGGGCTGTGTGGACAGGGGTAATGTATGATGAAGACCAGGAGTGGAGTTGGAGTGAAACAACTGCAGTGCCATTTGTAGGGTAACCGTTGTGCTTTTGCGATGGGGTCCGTGGCCTTGGGTATGGAGAAAATCAGTACTTGGTAAGTTAAAAGAATCATTCTAAATCTCCTTGTCCTTACTAGCAGAATTTCAACTGGGTCCATAGTACCACCTAGGACTAACAGGACATGAGTGGTAGAAGCACCATGACAGTCCTGCTCCCCACTTCCCCAGCCTCTTGCCAGCTGGGAGCCATGACCCGGCTCTAGTCACTGACATCTGTCATGGATGGACTTGTCCCACCCCCGCTCACCCCACATTCCAGTGTTGAAGCTCTAACCCCCATTGTGACTGTTTGGAGATGAAGCCTTTAAGGAAGCAATTAAGAGTTAAGTGAGGTCATAGGGTATGGCCCCAGCCCAATAAAACCGGTATCCTTATAAGAGACATCTGTTGCCCTTTTGGGGAAAGGGGGTCATGACAACAACCTTCCAAGTAACTTGTAAATGTGTTTATGACATGGACTGTAGAATGGTGTCCTAGTCTGCATGTAGCTGAGTCCAGCCTTGGTGCCAAGGGCCCACCATTGCACCCAGCCCCAAGACCACTACCGTAAGACATGGTGCTCCTGCTCCCCGGAGGGTGAGTCAGGATCTCAAGGGTTGAAACTCTGAATCAGTAACAGTCCTGGCCTGGCTTTGTGTGACTTTGCATCGACCTCATTATCAACTTCTTGACACGTGCCCCTTCACACAGGTAATAATGATCAAATGCTGCTTTTGACTGCTGACACTACTGGGGTTGCAACAGATAGCCCACGGCCATCCCCAGAGCGGTGCAGCAGGAGCTGGCCCCTGTCACGGAGCTGCCTCAGGGTCACGGCCATGCTCCACGGAGGCCCTGTGTGTCCTGGGCATCCCGAGTCTTCCTTGGAGTCTGAAGAATCCCAGTAGCCTCCCCATGAACCCAGATGCAACGTCTGCTACTTGCCACTTGAACACCATCCGTCACCTGGGTGTCCTCTGTAGTGAACGTCCAGGGACCTCAGCCGTAGGTCCCAGGTAGTAGCTACAGCAGTGGCATCAGGCTGAGCCCTGCCCCTGCCAAGTCAGTGATGACTGAGAGGATTTGCTAGGCCTTGTGCTGAGTGGGCCACCTACCAGCCCTCCACGGACAACACAAGGGTATTGACCTTCAGGGGGCCGGGATCTCTACTCTTCACTTTTGCCAGGGAACACCCCTGAGGGCAAGGAGCTCCCAGTGCCCTGAGCTTCCGTCTCACAGGTAAGTGAAGGGCTCTGTCTAGGCAGGAAGTCGGGCCTCTGGTTTGAGGAAAAATTGCCAGGTAGTGAATTTGAATCACTACTGAATTTCCAGGAAATACAGCTTTGAGTTCAGCTCTACTCAACCAGTAGGTCCAAGAGGGGAGTCCGGCTAGTCTACCCTAGGAGAAACCTCACCGTCATTTGCACGCAAACAACGCCTGGAGTTTACAAGGCAGTCCTTGCAGGCTTTTTTGCCCCATTGTTGGGCCTGGTTGGTACAGGAAATAAGGGGAAATCAAATCAGACACTGGAATTTGGAGAAAATCAGAGGGAGGAAGACAAAGAGAGAAGAGGAGGAGGGAAAGATGGATAGACAGAAATGTGTCTGCCCCAGGAGAGCAGGCTTCCAAGGACCTGCGGGGGAGAAGAGGTGACCATGAATACCGAGGGCTGTGGGGTTCTGTCACCAGTGGCCTTCTACCACCTTTCTGAGCCCTTCATGTTGCCCTATCCTACATTATGAACCATCTTCCCAAGGTACGTGCTAGGAAGAACATCACACTCCCAAGCTCTCTTGCTACCACCAGTCGTGTCCGTGGGAAGCAAACAGCCCGCTGATATGAAGTGTTCAAAACTGCAAGTTTTGTTCTTCTCTGTGTATTCTTCACATACGGATGAAATTTAAAAATTGAAGCTATAAGACCTGTTTGTATGTTTATGTGCCTGAGTGTGTAGTATTATCAAATTAGATTTGATTACAGATGTCTTAAAGGACCTCTGTTTTGACTGAGAATTACTTTAGAGAAAAGATTTTCTATAAATTGAATATTCCTAAAATCACTGCATATTAAGGAAATTGAACCACTACTACTTTCAATGTGGCAAAAAGGCATTCTTATACAAACTCATCCAACTGTTTTATGAACTCAGTATCACATAACTTACAGAACTCTTGCAAGTGAGACTAATTTAACACTTTTTTAACAGAAACAGCTATGCCTTCTCTGCATTATCAGTGTTTCGTAGAGTACACGTTTATATTTTATCTATTTGAGTACATGCTCTTCCCAAACCCACACAGGTTTACTGATCGAGTAAGCACCACTTCATTTAGTTTAAGAGTATGGAAAATTTATATTTAACCAAAGTAAATCATTATTCTGACAAATTTTATTGTAACACTAGTTATATTTTACAGTATGTCAACTGGAAGGCAGTTTCCAAGATCTTTCAGTAACGTAAAATCTTAGACTGATTCTAAATTGAGTTAAATAATTGATAGTCATTCAATTCCTAAACCATCTGCAATAAAATAAAATATTGAAACATTAGTTAAAAGCATAATCTTAGATTTATTTTGCCTCTTTAAATGGTACTGAAGGCCATTATATATATATGTGTGTACATATATAGATATGCATAATATCTATATATATACTAGTAAACATGTTCATTTTTGCCTCCTTGAGAAGTTATACTGTAAGAAATGTACATGGCCATAGAAAGTTGTGAGTTTGCAGAAAGGAATTTTGAGTGGTCAAAGCTGGCTAAGATATGATGGGTGGGTTTATTTACAAGATTTTCTAAAAGAGCTTTAGTATTAAATATTATATTGATACCAAACAAGAATTTGTTAAAATGGCAATATTTTCTTGGGTTGTCTTCTCCTAATAAGAAATGGTTAAAGGTTTTTCTTTACCAATTGACTTATCTGCCTGGAGGGCAAAGATTCTGTGTCTTATCAGAATGATTTCCCACGCTTTATGTTGACTTTATCATGTCCTTGAAAGTTACCAAGACAGTAAATGTTAAAAGTTCTAATCACAGGAGAGAAAAACTTGTAACTTTTTGTGGTGATAGATGTTAACTCACTGTGGTGATCATTTTGCAGTCTACACAAATATCAGATCACTATGTTGTATGTTTGAAACACAATGTCAATAATATCTTGATTTTAAAAAGGAAAAATAATGGAAACTTTGGAAAGAAAACTAAGAAATGAAAGCATAGCATACCAAATCCTACAAACCCAGCAATCCATTCCACCAAAAGATACATCTATGCAGTCACTGAAAGATGTGCAGAGCAGCATTATTTAATGACCTCACCCTGGGGGCCAGACATCACATGGTGATGTATTTGTTCAGGGAAACACTATACAACACTAAGAATAACCAACTGAAACCAACGTGGATGACCCACATGTGATGTTGAAAAAAGCCAGACACACAAAAGTACACGATTCCATCATTGTAAGGTTTCAAAACAGGCAAAACTAATCTCAGGTGGAGGTCGGGGAAGAGGCTGCATGGAGTAGGAGGAGGCAATGTGGTAGTGTTTGTGTGTAGTCTAGAAAAAAACACTGTACTGTATACTTATGCACTTTTCTGCATTGTATTTGAGTAAAAAGTTTACATTTTAAAAAGTGCCATGTGTAGAAACCCATGTCGGAAAGTTGTTTTAGGGTTTCCTGTGCTAGAGCAGGCTTGACAGGAGGTAAAGACTTTTGCCTCTGTCCTCTATACCCAGCAGCACGGCCTGGGAGACAGCCAGCACTCCCTGAGAGCCCCCAGCCTACTGCTCAGAACCAGAAAAAGGATGAGCCCTTCTAGATGTTGTGGTCCTTCCCAGCCCTCTGTCATCAGCTGTGTGGCCCTGGCAAACTCCCTTCCCCTAAGACCCAGGCCCCTCCTCTAGGAATCGAGGGAGGGTGCCAGAGACCAGAGATCCCCAAAGTTCACCTAAGGCACTTATGAAAATAAGGATCTCACTGCCCTACCCCAGACCTGAGTCATAAGAGGGTGGGATTTGGTCATATTTTAAATTCCAAAATATTTGTAAGGTGGGTGTGTGGGAAACAGGGCAAGCACCATCTCCAAGGTCTCTCCCAGCTATTATTCGCCTGGCCTTTTGCCCCAATGGTCTCTGGGCCCGAGGTCCTGGATCACAAAGATTAGGACAAAACAGCCCCCATTAGACACCTGCCTATTCTTTGACCCATTTACATTTACTATCATCACTGTCACAGGATTTAGTTTATATTCTTTGTTTAGGATATTTTTTCTTCTAATTTCGCAATAGATTTAGCAAGTTTTGCTGGTTTAAAAGGTTTACATTCTATGTTTATTCTGAGGGTAGTTATCATTGCTTTAAATTCCATTCTTATGCTCATATACCCATACTGGTTTCTTAATATCTTTCCACAATAGGACAAGTTTCAGCTTATTTTAACTTTTCTTTGTAGCTCTTGCATCTGTCCCGGCCCCAAACACATTACTTAGAATTTTAGTTCTAGATATAGATTATATTTGGTGCCTGACCTTTCTTCTAACAATCAACTTCATAAAGATATTTAATCACACCCACTTTCTATACAGTTCTTGCTACTGTCTGGGTTTCTTTCTAAATACTTCTTTCAGTGAGTCTTGAGTGGCAGCCTTTTGAAGCCTGTACACTTGGAAACATTTTCATCAGGGCCTCATGTTCATATTCTATGCTCACTTCTTTTAATATGTAAAAAGCACTAATGAAGACTTCCTGAATCTGAGACTCATTTTGAGATGTCTCATGTCAGTCTGAGGCTGGGTAGAACTCTGCAATGGGTTGGCATTTTCCCCATGGACAGGCCTTTAGGATTTTGCACCTTTGACTATAATATGTCCAGTCCACATGTAGGTTTTCCTTATTGCTCCCTTTTGAGATTCTGTGTAAACCCTTTCAAACTGAGGCATATTTTCTTTTTATTTTATAATTTAAATTACAGTTGACATTTAGTATTCTATTAGTTTCAGGTATACAGCACAGTGGTTAGATTTATTCTCTTAATTCCTAAAAATTCTTATATTTCCTTAGTTTTCTCTTTCTAAGACTCTTATATTCTCCATGTTTCTTGGCTTCTCTTGATGCCCTCTGGTAGAGTTCCTAGCATAACCTTCCAACTCACTAATTCATTCTTCGGCCATATCCCTCTACTTTTCATCCCACCATTATCTTGTTTTAATTATATATGTTCCCTAACTGGTATTTCCATCTGGTTCTTTTTGGATGTTTCATTTTTGTTGTTTCATCTTACAATTTCTAACCTTAACTCCTTTTATATAGTCATCATGTATGAACTTCTGGGTCCATCTCTTCCAAAGACTCTACTTCAAAGGCATATGCTATCCAGTGTGATGCCTTTTCATGAGGTGATTGTCTCTTCAAATGTCAGTTATTCGGGGTTTGGTGTCAAAGAAGACCAAGTGGAAACTAAAACTTTCAATCCAATGAGTTATGGTAATGAAGCTTTTAACCTCCATCCCTGCTGTGTTGCTGGAGACTACGAGCTCAGCTGGGACATCTACCCAGAGGTAATATGGCATGCTCCCTGCCCCCAGCTGGAGTGGCATCGGCAAAAGCCTAGTGGGGTCAGAACCCTCACACTGCCCAGGAATAACCAGGACACGGCGCCCCTGACATGTAAACTGAGGCAGTGTGAAGAAGAACAGCGAGGCAGCCCTTCCCATTCTGGCCAGGCTGGCATCGGCAGAGGTCCAGAGAGAGCTGGAACTCCCACCCCACCAACAGGCCCTGTGGAGCTGTAATTAAATACCAACGTTCGTGTTCCTGGAGTCTGGGGGAGTGGAAAGGGAGGGTGGGGCTGAAGAAATAACTGAAAATTTCCCAGATTTGGCAAAAAGGCATAAGCCTGCAAATTCAAGAAGCTAAGTAAACCCAGACACGCCCAAAGAAAACTGTGCCGAGACAAGTCTGAGGACCCAAGACAGAAAAAAGTATTGAAAGCACAAAGAGAGAAACAGCACCTCATCTTACAGGAGGAAAAAGAAATTGAGTGATAGTGAATTTCTCATCAGAAACCAAAAAAGCAGCATAATATTTTCAAGTTCTGAAACACTAGTCAACCCAGGATTATATACCTCCAGTGAAACTCTCCTTCAGTAATAAAGAAGAAACCAAGACATACAGATGAAGGAAAAGTGAAAACATCTGTTGCCAGCTAATCTTCTCTAAAAGAATGGCTGAAGGAAGCTCCCTAAACAGAAAAGGAGTGATCAAAGCAGGAACCCAGGAACATGAGGAAGAAAAAACATTGTAAAATAAAAGTATGGGTAAATACAATAGATTTTCCTTCTCCTCTTGAGTTTTCTAAATTATGTTGGACACGAAACTTATAACACTGTCTGACATGGTTCTCGACAGATACAGACAATAATTTTAGAAATGGCAGAGAATAAAGAGATATAAAGGAAGTTCGGCTTCTCGCTCCAAACTGGCACATGTGGATAGCAGCAAACTGTGGAAAGTTTTCTGTATATGTAATGTGACATCTAGAGCAACCACTAAAAGCTATATGAGGAGATACACTCAAAAATACTACAGATAAATCAAAACGACATTCTAAAACAATGTTCAAGTAACCCACTTGAAAGCAGGAAAAAGAAAAAAAACAAAAACAAGCAGAACTAAAAGGCCTGACTTAAGCCCTGATACATCTATAATTACACAAATGGAGGTGTTCTAAAAACTCCAATTAAAAGCTAGAGACAGACCTCGGCACTGACATCAGAATGTCAGATAAAGTAAACTTCAGGGTCAAGAAAATTACCAGGTACAGAGACATCACATCATGACAAAAGGGTCAACCCCCAGAAAGAAACAGGCATCCTAAATGTGTACGCCCCAGATGACAGAACTGCAAATATGGGCAACAAAACCAGAGACCTGAAAGGAAACATGGACAATCCCACAATTACTGTTGGAAATTTCAACACCACTCTGTCAACAGCTGGTAGAACGACTTGACAGAAAATCTGCAAGCACTAAAAACCTGACACGACCATCAACCAAAAGAATTTTATTAACATTTACAACACATTCCCCCCGACAGAACACACACTCTTCGCTCAAGTGCCTACAGAACACGTACCGAGATAGCACACCATATCTGGGACCACATATGAACCTTGACACATTATAAAAAACCACCAGGTATCACTACTCTCCTACTAGTATCTCTAAGTAAATTAAAAAATGTTATTATTAAGTAAATAAGAGACAGTGTCAATGGCTGGCAAGAACGCAGAGAAACCAGATTTCTTCTAGATTACGGGTGGGAATCAAGTGAAACAGCTATTGTGGAAGACAGTTTGGAGGTTTCTAAAAGAACTAAAAAGTTACCATATGACCCAATAATCATAGTCCTAGGCATTTATGAGACAAGTGAAAATTGATGTTCATGCAAACCCTACTTGCAATTGCTAGGAGCAGCTTTATGTCACGGCTGCAACCAAGAACAGTCAAAGTGCCCCACAGCAGACGGACTGTGACAGCCCTGGCCCTTCCACAACACGAACACTCGCTCAGCAGATAGAGGCAATGAACAACCCACACATACGACTTGGAAGGACATCCAGCACACTCTGCCGAGTGGGAAAAGGCCACACCAGAGGCTATGACCATAGGGTTCCCTTCGTCTATCATTCTGCGCAGACTTGCTACAGGTTAGGCTGGCGGGGTAGGGCGCATGGCTATGCAGAGCGAGGGAGAGCTCTGGTAGTGAGTTCTACATCTTGATGCAGGTGCAGGGATGGCAGAACTACAGACACTGTACTGACATCATTTCATAGTTCTGACACTGTACTGAGATGTAAGTGCTGGGGGACATGTGACAAAAGGCACACAGGACCTCTCTGTGCTGTCACTGCAGGTCACACACACACACGCGCACACCTCTAAATAGCCCAATGGGTGGTTTTAAATCCCTCCCCTATCTTCTTGGACAGGTAATAATGTGAACCACATGACTCCAGGCCCGGGAAACTGCCACCAGGCTGCTGGGAGATGCTCATAAGTAACCATGAGTGGGACTGAGGCTATCAGGTTCACTGCTTTCAGAATTTGAAAGGAAAGACAGACCGGCAATCCACGAAGGGCCCCAAAGCTGAAAAGTCCCATGATAACAGGGTCAAAACTGGTCCCCGGGAAGTCTGTCAGTCGAGGTCCTGCTGCACTAGTGTCAGGGTCCCCTGAGCGCCTGCCTGCTGTGAGGAGAGAGGCCCTTTACGAGCTGATTTGGATGGTGGATGGTTCCTAACATGTATGCTTTAAAAAGGGAACCAAGAACGTAATAAAGGTTTTTGTGCATCATAACCTCTATGGCCCTGTCCCTATATCCCCCAAATTCAAGACAGCCATCACCTGAACAGCCAAGTCCTCCTCTCTCACTTCCTCTGACTCCCTGAGGCCTGAGCTGGGAGGAAGCACGAGAAGGCATTAGGTCTCCACTGCAGATGTTAACGAGTGAGTCCACCAAGCAGTCGATCACACTGGCTCTAACCCACAGGGGGTCCAACACCAAGTGTCAGGGCCTGGGCTTTAAGGATAGGCGGGACAATCCTCTTGAATACAAACTCACAAATGATCTGAAGGTTGGAATTCATTCATTCACCTCAAAGTCTTTATCGAAGAGAGGGAGGCGTAGGATGTGCAAGAGGATTTCAGCCTCTCAGTACCCAGGGCAAAGGACCCCATCTACTGACTCAGGCCGATGAGGGCCCCACTGTGGCACAGCAGTCGCTTGTGGCCTGGTGGGAAGTAAACTGAAAAGGGTGATATGGAGGCCAGGCCACCCTCTCCTCACCTCCTGGGCTGATCTTCACTCCCAGTCTCCCATCTCAGAGCCCCTGCACAGAGCAGACTAGTAGGGCAGACACTGGCATCAGGTGGCCTGGGTTCTAGTCCTGCTTCTGCCACTTCCTGCTGTGTGCCCTCTGTGTGCCAGTTTCCTCACCCATAAAAAGGGAATTACAAGACCTACCTCATGGCACCAGGCATCAGTGAGACAATCAGATGCATTACTACATCTTAGCTTTTGTTTTCTGAGCCACCACTTCACTGGGTGGTTACCACAAAACACAGAGTCAACTGAGAACAAGCTGGAACAATGCAAAGCTTCTTTTATTTTCTAACCGTTTTACTAACGTAAGAACAGAACCATCACAGCAGCCCAGCCTGTGACCTATCCAGTGTTGGGCCAAGGACAGCAGAGGTCTTCCCTTATCTCAAAGCAGAAGGACCTTTCCCAGGGCATCAACATGCATCTGTCATCCAAGAATTTAAAGCTTCTCGATCCTTCTGCATCTCCAGCCAGTAATAGCCCCATCTGAGGTCACAGACTGCAAGGCTGCTGATGGGTAGAGGAAGCTTCCCTTTTACATTCTAAGCAGGGTGGGTAGAGAAGACTTGTGGCGCTGGGGAACACAACTCTAGCTCTGCAAAGACTCCTCAGCCTGTCCCTCCAAGGTGAAGAGGCGGCCGTGTTTTCACAACTCCCCTGCTCCAGTTCTGGCATCCTTCAGCGTGTACAGCGCAAACCTCAGGAAGTCTCCGCGGGAAGGATCCAGGTTGACGCGACTGCAGGGCACATAGGGCCAGCATCTTTCAGGAGCAGTCCCTCCGGGCAAGAGTGCCTCCTTGGTGGCACTCTTGAATTGTGACAGCTCTTCAGGACCCTCTGTCTGTCCTAAATGATCCCTATAAACTTCACCTGGTTTCCCACAGTCTGCTGTTCTTGGGTCCTATCTTTTTCTTACCAGTCCCGTAACCTGTAAAGTTATCAGTCCCCTGACCCACGGGTGCCTGTTTCAGAGTTCATAGCTTCCTCGAACTTATTAAATGCCTCCTGAATTTCAGAAAGCAGTTACCTACCAGCTAATGCGAGAACACAGGCTAATGCTATATGAGTCACCACTGAGACTAGCTCTGTAGGAGGCAGGGAGGGAGCACATGGTGCAAGACGCCCTCTCCACTATCATGCACATATCCTCCTTTTGTCTGAGACTCCTGCATACTGCACATCCCTCTTGGTTTCCAGAATGCAGGTAGCTGGTCTGGCTATATGCTGCATGTGGGTCAGGACCGGGGCCACAGTTCTGGCCATGGCATGCTGTGGGCCCACCCCACATATAGATACTGAACAGAGTCCCACCTGGGTGGCCCGACTTACCACTGGGTTCTAGAGGATGGAAGGAAAGGGAAGGGAGCCTGCTCCAGATAGTGGGTTCTAAGCTGAACCTAAAAGAACCTTGCACAAAAGTCTCGTGAGGGGGCAAGGTGGGACTCTGAGCCACTTTCAGCAATCATTCCTCCAGGAACCGCCAGCTCCCAAGCCTGGTAGGCATCAAAGTCCCACACAGTGGCGTCAATGCCAATGAACTTCCCACTTCTACACAAGAAGACAAGTCACAGGAAGCAGAAACAGAACATGGAGGCACAGCCTCTGTCATCTTGATGCCCCTGCTTCCCAGGACAGCCCCTCCAAGCACTGCAGATGAAGATTTTAGGGCCTGGGGTTTCTTCTCTGACTTAGCAAATTCTTGTCACCTCCAGCTGAATCACCATTCCTTAGGGACCAGACGCAAAGCCTCAAGCCCAAACGGTTTTCACCATAAGACTTGGTGGTGCCTCCTTGAAGCCAGTTAATTTGCTTTGCTGTCCCGCTGCTCTTCTTTAGCCTTTCTGGACTCGCAGGCTTTCTGCATACAGGAACTGCCCTTGGCACGAGGAAAACTGAAGGGGCTGGCTTCTACCTTCTGTTGCTCCCCACGTGTACGGTGCCAAAGGAACTGAGAGCTAACAGCCCAGTTCTCTGCCCTCTCGTGGGCTTGAAATTAGGATTTCCCATCTCAGCAGGTTACCTAGGGAGCTGCACGCTCCCCTGGCTGCTCGGGGAAGGCAACAGCAGTGTCCACAACCAGCCTTTTTGGTACTGACAAGCCAGCTGGTGGGCCAGGATGAGCCCAGTCCTCAGCTAAGGACTCTTTGTCCGAGGCCCTGCAGCTCCGGGCCATGTGGATGTCTCCTAATCTGGAGTGGGGGCGGCACAGACTTCCAGAAGGAGCTCCTTTATGAAGTGCAGCGGGAGGTCTAGCACTGCCACTTGCAACAAATCACAGAGAATGCTGGGGGAGAAGTGCCTCTGGTCTGTGCATGGCAAGATCTGCTGAGAGCCTGGGGGTCTGGAAACCAGACCTATAGAGGCCAGGTGAAGATGCTCCACCTGCTGTACCATGTCACTTGGCCTAGAAGCTTCCCAAGACCCAGAGGCTCAGGCCCGAACAGTTGGCAGAGAGGTGAAAATGACTGTTTTAAGAGGTCTTCAGACAAGTGGACAGGTTGGCAGGACAGCACTTGTACCCGGTGCTCCCTATACACAGCCATCACCATCTTGGTGCAGGAGGATGGTCGCATGCATCTTCAGGGGGCTGGAGGCAAGCGCTGTGTGGGAAGGTAGTGCGCAAGGATCAGAACTTTGACAGGTCAACACACCCAGACCCTCCAACCCCTCATCCCACTCCTGTGAATTTATGCTAAAGTAATTCTCAACAGGGAAAAGCTGGGTGGACAAGGACATGTGTTCTAATGGCCAGGTGGCTCAGAGAACATGGACGCTGCAGCAGAGTCCCCTACCACTTTCTAGGCAGTGACTTATGCTCTAAGCCTCTTTTTCCTCACCTGTGAGCCACAGGCGACAGCACCTATGCACCAGGTAGCCATGAGGTAAAATGAGACAATCCACACCAAACACCAGAGCGTTAACACCCGCTCATCCAGAGTGAGCACTTACATCACACACAAGGGCAGGAAAGGATGCCGGGAAGCAGAAGAGAATGTCAGGGGGGTAGGATTGAAGGGAGGTTCCCATACTTGTTGCGGCAATACTGCTTTTTCGGTCTGTCTACTCTTTAAGTGTGGAGGACGGCCTGAATTGTTGAGCCCTGTGGCCCAGGGGAAGGAAGCAGGGGAGAGAGCTGGCCTTTTTTCACGAAGTTCCTCCGCTTCCCTGGATTTCACCTTTATAAAACTTTGGAGGTCTCTAAGAATGCAGCAGAGAGGGGAAGATGGAGGGCCCATCCACTGAAGCTAGAAAGGGTGCCCCTGTATGCTGACCTTGTCCCAGGCAAACTGCAAAGATGCTAACCCTCCTGGGCAGGAGCACACCTGACAATGACCTGTCTCTTGGAGGTGGCCGCAAGGCCACAGTGTGACCAGAGAGGAGAACAACCTGGGGGTCACAGGCAAGGAACCATTCTCAGGATGCTGACACAGGCATGGCAGCCTCCACCCACCTTCTCAGTTGTAAGAAACACGTAACAGTCCAGCTCCCTGAAGGAAACAGTAAATATCCACCAGTGCCAGAAATGAAACAGATAAGTGCTTTCACAGACTTCAGAAGCCAGTGTTTACAATTTCCTTTCTATCCATAAATATTACAATATGAAATCCCCAAATTAAAAGGTATTTTTTTCAAATTTAAACACTAGAACCAAACATAAAAAGTTTAAGAATTCCTTAATATTAAAAATTATCCAGTGTTCAAATTTCCAATCGTCTCATAAATGTCATAATGGGTGTTTTGTTTCTAAACCTCTAAACATTCATTTTCCCAAAGCCTGAGGCGATTCCAAGACAGTCCCTACTAATCCCACCACAGTAATCACCACCTCACCAGACTAGCTGACAGAACCAAAGCCCAGAGTGGCTGAGGGATCTACCTGGGATCACATAGCTCACAGATTATGAGGCCTGATCTCAGTCTGGGGCTCTCCTTGCTGTTACAATTCCTGGCAGTCTGAGGACACACACACAAGTAACTGCTGGAAGCTAAGCTTCTAAGTCAGCACGTGTTAATCTAACAAAACCACCTTTGTCTGTAAGGAAAGAAGCACCACCAGAATCCTTCCACAAATTATTCTCACTTTAGCTCTAGAGTCCAAGCCATCAAGTAGAAATCACACCTTGACCTCGCTCTTGCTCTTCCGTTCAGCCCCAAATGAGGACACTCAGTGACCTCTGCTCTTCCTACCAATCAGCCATGTACCTTGTCCCCTGTCCCCTGCAGCGAGCTGAAGGACCACTTAACAGGGAGGGTGCTGCCTGGTGCAGACCTGATTCTAGTTGTGCATCACCATGCCATCAGCAAGGGTTAGGGCTGCCTGAAAGCAGGTCTGGTGGTGCACGGGTCATTTCCATCAAGCCACCAGGAGCTGATCGTTTCTGTGCTATATGAATGCTGTGGAATATGAGAAAAAATAAAATACTTCCTACTGCATTCTTTTAGGGTAGAATTACCCCCTTTGCACAACGGGACAAGGAGAGCACACCCACAAAAAAGCAGGGGCAGATGGGAATTAAACCACAGGCCAACCTCACTGATATACACAGAGGTCAAAATTCCAAGTGAAAAAAAAGTACACGTGGCTTTTCCTCTGAAGCACTGGGCTTTTTTCATTTTTTGTTGTTTTGTTCTCTTTTTATAGCGTCTTGTTTCCTATGTGTGCACAATAAAAATAAATCTAGGCACGTGCGAAAAAAGAACAGGACATACCAAATCTGGAATTTAGACAGTTTGATACTAGGAAACCTAGTAAAGTAATTCATCATTTTAACTGATTACAAGGAAATGTTCATGTTGATTCATCTCATCTGTTTCCAAAAGGGTAACAAAAAAGAAAAGGACAACAAAAATTCAAAACCCACTATTTATCAAGAGACAAGAAAAGAATAAAGATGATATTAGCAAACTAGAAACTCAGTGGGTACTTTCTTAACTCGAGGGCCTGCATTATCAAACAGTTATATAAAGCAGACAGGTCAAGGGCACAGAAGTCTAGAACGAGAACCGATGTTAAATGAATGGACACATAGACAGTTAAGATACCTTCCTCACTTAGCATATAAAAATAAGGTCCAAGTGGACTGAAAAACTAAAGGTAAAAAAATAAACAAAAGCCTTATAAGAAAACAGTTTCAATATGGGATGATGTAAAGTTCTGGAGATAGCCCTGTGGTGATGGTGGCACAACGATGCCAATGTGCTGATATCACTGAACTGTAAACCAAAAAAAGGGTAAAATTGTAAATTGTGTGTAAATATATTTCACCACAATTAGAAAAATAAAACATAAAAAAAGAAAATGCCAAAAAGGTTATTATACTCTTGCAATGAGATCTTTCTGAAAACAAAAAACCTTGGAATCATAAAAGGAATAGATCTAAAGATTTTACTGTATAAAACATTTTAATGAAATAATCCATTAAAAGTATTTACACCTTGTCTGGTAGAGTTTGCCTTCAATAAATGTGTTTCCTATTAAAAAAAAATATTTTTTTAATGCCTGTATGGCAAAAGAGCCAAAAACCAAAGTTAAAAGACAAGTACTTAACACTATGATAATAAGAAAAAAGTAAACAAAGGCAAGCAACTGACTGAAAGAAAACACATGCAACTTGTACAGCAGGTAAAGGAATAACACTTGAATACATAGAGCTGCTAAAAACACACACAGAATACTATGGGCAGTTCATGAAAGACATACAACCTCATAAGTAATCAGGAAAACATACATGAAAGCAGTTTTATTTTTTATCCATCAAATTAATAAACTTAAAATACTGATCTCCACAACTGACGTCATAGGAGAATAGCTGTTCTCTTTCACACTGTGGCCTAAACTGGGAACCAGCAAGTCCTTTGGCAGGACAACCAGGCAGCAGCTTGCCAGATGGCAGGTACATGCACCCTTGGCTTACTGGTCTCCAGCCTACAGCAATCTCCCAGCGTGCACAGATCGTGATGGAGGTGTTCACTGTACCATTATGCATAGTACCAAAAAACAAAACACAATCCAACTCTGTACAGGAGGTGGTGACACTCGCTTTCCCACACCTGCCCCATGAATACAGGCAAGACACCTACAGTCTCTGCAATCAACAGGAAAACACGTCATGATGTTCAGTAAACAAGGCCTAGTTATACAAGTCTGTCCATATTCTGTGATCTAATTTTTGTTAAAAAATATAAACCAAATAAAATACATTTTACAGGAAGAAGTATCTAGAAGAATGGATAACAAACTACTGACAGCATCTCTGGAGTGGTGTCATGGGAAACTTTTACTTTCTAAATTATATTATTCCTGTAATGTCTGGATTACTAAAAATAAGCACAATCAATTTCATAACAGAGAAACGAGTAAAGAAGTGAGAGCAGCCCCACCGCTGCGCAGAACAGCGGGAAGGGGTGGCTATGAGCCTTGCGAGTCCAGAAGTGCCCTCTGCAGGAGAGCCTCTGGCCTAGTCAGAAAGCCCCTGCACACAGGGTGCCACGGCAGGGCGGGGTGGAGATGCAGGGACCAGGGCCTCCAGCCACACAAGCTGTGCAGCACCTTCCCGCACCGCACAGGAGGCCAAAGAAGAGCGCACCCCACTCTGGAAGCAAACTACAGTTTTCTCTAACTTCGACTTGAGGTAGCTCTCGATCACAAGATTAAAAACATTCCACTCGAAAAGGTCATAACAGAAATCAGATTGGCCAAGGAGAACTGATGATGACTCTCAGGTGAGAGCCACAGAAACCTAGCTGTGCCCTACAAAGGTGGAGATGAGTACCAAGGTCTGGAAGGGCCCAGTGCTGGGGAGCTTCAGCACGACAAAGTTGAGAGGGGGGAATAAAGGGATGGAGGGCACATAAACAAAGAAGTTAGTCACCAAGCCTATGACCCCCTGAACACTCTACGCATGTAATCTTCACAACAGTGCAGGAAGTGGACAGTAAAGGAGGCTCAGAGATGTCTGGGACTTGCTCCAAGCTCCAAAGCTATAAACTCTGAGCCTGCATTTGAATCTAGTCAGCCTGCAAGTTTAGGGCACTGAGGTCTCCCTGCTGTGGACTGTCCCCCATCTCCCCAAGGTCACTTACCTGCGAGCTGGAGGGCAAAGCCTGGGGGGTGGGGTCCGCAGCTGGGGCCCCTGGGCCCAAGGGACTTAGTGTGCTAATCCGGCTTGGCTGCCCACGCAGGGTCAGGGTGATGGTGGTAGGAACCTTCAGGCCTGAGAGAGAGAGAAGTAGGTTTCTTTATCACATCCCACTTGCCTTTCCTGGAGAATTTATTTCCCACATTAACACCCAGCCCTCTTGGCCTCCCACCTCGGCCTCCTCCCCAGCTGGGTCATCTGTGTCCTGTCAGTTTACAAGGCAACAGGAAGCAGGCTGTGTTCTCTCCACCTCTCTGGGGGATGAACCCTCACAGCTGAATCCCTCAGGGTCAACACCAGAATCCTGTGGGGCTGGGTACAGCAGCAGACCTTGCCCATGTGGAATGGGAAGGTCCCATATCTGGGAGTCCCCATGTTCTCAGGACAGACTCACCTGATGCTTGGTTAGAGATCTGCGCCAGGCCAGGAAGGCTGCTTGCCAGCTTGGCAAGGCTCCCATTGGTCAGCAGCTGGTGGATGGCTGTGGGCTTCCCACCAGGTGTGGCACCCAAGGAGGAGAGAGTGGTGGCCACAGGAATGGTACGGACAATGGTGCTGGTGCCTGTGGTGATGGCACCCAGGCTCTGCATGGGGCTGGGCAACTTCACACTGGTGGCCTATGGGACACACAAACCCAGGCGATCAGCAGGTGTGGCCCAACAACCACATCTGAGTGTGGAGGGCCAACAGCAGATTGTTAAAAGCTACTGTGTATGTATATGTGCCACCATGTGCAAGGTGCTCTTTCTTCCAGGTGTTCCCACATGTTATCTTATTTAATCCTCAAAACAACTCTGTGATAGACGATTATCCTCGATTTACAGATACAGACAAGGAAACGAAGATACAGAGAGGTCAAGAAATTGGCCCCACGTCATGTAGTAAGTGATGGAGCCTTAGCTTTTGATGGCTCCCAGCTGGGAAGCCAAAGGCTGTTTGTCCTTGACCCAGATTGCAGACAGACCCAGTGGCCTTGCCAAAACTGAGCTGAGGAGGCCTCTTCCCCACACCTGCCCACCCCAGCAGAAAACAGATGTGCACCTGTGGGGTTGGCCCTGGGGAAGGATTTGCTGGGAGGCCAGAGGACTTGCTGCTGATATCCTGCAAGCTGAAGCTAAGGCCTTGGAGGAGGCTGCTGGCTGAAGTGGCCCCTAAGAGAAAATAAAGACAGATACCAGCACAAGCTCAACCACTTATCCAAAGAGCAGCCATGCCTGTCCAGCCTCAACAGCCAGCTAAACATCACACCCTATCCCTTGGACATTCCCAATACTTGTGGAGGTGCTGGCAAGGGTTCCCCCTACACACACACACACTAGACACCCACACTAGGGAGGGTTTGTGCAGACCCATGGCCTTCGACTCCTTCTGCATGTCCCGACTTGCTCTAAACCATCTGTCTTATATCCTGGACGGCTATGAAAACCCAAGAGAACCTCAATTCCACTTTTCTGAACTATAAATTCCCCAGGGAAGAGTAAGGCCTTTTTAAGGCAAAAGAATTCACTTTATACACAGCCCAGGGGCCTCACAGCTAAGAGGAAAGGCCCCCTGAAGGAGAAAGGAGGCTGCAGTGCTTTGGTCATGCTGGGCTCAGGCATCTGGCCTTCCAGTATTGGGTGAGGAGACACCTGCAGGCAGAAGCATCTCATTCACTGATGCCCACCAGGTATGTTTAAAAACACCAAAAGGAAACACTAGACTTACCTCCTACCAACTAGTCTCTCTCCCCTCTGTGTACCTGCACACAGGAGTGTTTTCTCACTGCATACTAAGGCTAAGAACCATCCCTCACCCACTCACATGAAGGGAATCCCAGCCATACCAACCTTCCCTGAGAAGCCCAAGACCCTGAGGAGTGTCCTCCAGATCCCACTCCTAGGACGCTTTCCCAGACCGCCCTCTGGCACCAGCCCAGACTCTGCGTGGAGGTAGGGATGCTAGGCCTCCAGATACCTGGGAGGGAGCTGCCAGGAGAGGTGGCCACCAGGCGACTCTGGAGTGTGTGCAAGGCACTGGGTGCAGTGCTGCTGGAGACCACTGAGGAGGCTTGGCCAGCAGAGACACTCCCTTCAGAAGCACTGGACCTATACACAAAGACAGGAGTTCCATTATCTAAAGGTTAGAGGGAAGCAGACCCTGGCAACATAGGGTGGGTACAGAGGGGGCCCACGAGGTGTCAGCAACAGGTACAATGCCAAAACCTTTTGTTTCCTCATCCCACCTTTAGAATCTGGCCTCTAGTCCTTGTAAAAGTTGGGCCTTAGAGTGAGTGCTACAGGATGCACCACAAACTTTAGGTAAAAATGAACTCTGAGTTGACCCAAGAGAAGACAAAGATCCCACTCCGAAAGAAGCTACATGCCCCAGAAAGACAGAATCCAGAATCCACCATCTTCCCAAAACACTAAGAGGACCAGAACAAGGTAAAAAGAAAGAAGAAAGCAGAGCCAGATAAACCAAGCAGCGGACTCACTTGGTTGTGGTGAGAAGCCCTGTGAGCTCCTTGGACCCTGCTGACACCTGCCCTAGTGTTACCGTGATGGCCTTCCCTCCTGTGGCTGCAAAACAAAACCCAAGGCCACCGGTCAGTCCTATCTGGCCTACCTTTCAGGTTCCAAAGCTAGGCAAATGCAAGATATTATGGATGAAGACTGGCAGATGAAAAATAAAAGAGAAAGGAGAGACGGGGTTAATTTTTCCTTCTCCTTTCTAAACTTTCTGTAATATTTTATTATCTTTAATAGAAACAAAACCAAACCAGAACAGAACAAACCCCAAAATACATGTTTTGAATGGCCTCAGAACTTCCTCTGGTCCTCGTCCTGCTTCCCTGATCCTAGTTCAGATGAGATCACTGCCTGCCAACTCCACAGGCCACCTCTCGCACTGAAGTAGAGGCTGAGCCACCAGTAAGCAGCCTGAGAGGATGACACTAGGTGCCCTGAAAGAGCTCAATTAGCATTTACTAAAACAGCCATGGGAACTCACCTCCCAGAAACTCATCTCCCGGGAACTCACCTCCTGGGGCTCCTCCTTGGGAAAGAGTGCAGGGCCCTCCAGCTGGGTCCCCTTGGGAGACCAGGGACACCTTGATCTTGGGTCGCTTGGAGGTCTTTGTGCTAGGGAGAGGACTAGGAGACTGGTGGCGCTTCAGCTGGACCCTCAGATCTTCTTTCTCTGTTTCCTCCGTTTGTTCTGATGAGATGGGAACTAAGAGATGAAACTGGGGTGAGGTCTTCTGCGGTTCAAGAAAGCCGGACAGACACTGATAGAACAGACCCACACGAGCGCAGTTGTGTGGAAACACACAGAAGGACCAGTTACGCACAGGGTCAGGCTTCAAAGATGACAGCCCCTGCATCAGTCCCTTCTCACCCCTCTCAGAGAATGGTGCCACCCTTATCCCTCCCCATGTTCTGGAGTCAGAAGGGGACTCTGAATTATGGAAATAATAAAGAGACGCCCTGACCCTAACTAGCAAGGGCCACACAAAACACAGAGGACTTGCACAGTGGGTCTAAATAGTTCTTCTGGACTCAGAGTCTGATCAGTTGCCCTGTGGCAGGCCCGGTAGGCCTGCCTCCCACACCACACAGCTGGAGGGCAGGACATTACCAGGAAGCAGCAACGGTTCTCTCTGCATGGGAGATTGTCACAGGGCTCAAATACCCCTGCCCTGGGAGCCTGGGGTGGAGGGCTCACTTGCCACACAGAGAAAGTGAGAAGAACTGCCACCAAGACTTAAGACTGGCCTCAAGGTGCTCCTAGGCAAGGAGCATCTCAGCCAACACATCTGTACAGCTCCTGCCCAAAAGTAAAGGGGAACAGTGGCCCATGTCATCACCTGGTCCTCAGGTCACCTGTCCTAGTACAGAGAAAGGCCACCTATTCACACATAGAATCAAACAGAATCATACTGCACAAGGCCAAGCTGCTTGGACTCAGACTGCCCTTTCGGCTTCCTCAGAGACCCCCTCCTCTTTAAACCCAGGAGCCCCCCTACCTCTAGTCTCTCTTCTTAGCATAGGCAATCGGAGTGGGGGTACCGCAGTCACATGAGGGTGGGGGACTGGCATGGACCACATGGAACTACTCCAGACCAGTCAGCACATAACCAACAGAAGGCTTGCTTAGGGGATAAAGGAATCAACTAAAATCAGAATTAGAGGAGGTAATAAGAGGGAATGGTAAGTGGCTGATGTGCTTGCAGAAGCCAGGATGGCAGCAGGTGACCAAAGGCAGGGAGGAAAACACACAAGGAAACTCAGGTTCATAGGCGATGGCCACAGGCACACAGGGGAGAAAAGCCAAGAACCACAACAAGAGACAAAAAGAAAAAAACTCTATGAGAGGCAAACAGAAAAAACTATGAAATAAGCAAAAGGAGTCAGCAAAAAAAGGAAAAAAAAAGAATCAGAAAATTGAAAAAGGCAGAGAGAAAAGAACAGGAAGAAAACAAACAGGGACAGAGGGGAAGATAGGGTGGGGAGAGGCAAAGGGAGGAGGTGAGAGAGCAATACTCACCAAAGAGACAGGAGGAGGTGCCAGGAGGAAGAGCCTTCCTCACCAGCATATTTTGTTTCAGAAAAGCAGCAAACTGTGCTGGAATGAATCAGAAAGAATTACAGAAACACAGCCAGTCAGAGAAAGGAGAAATTGAGGGGAAGTAAGAAAAAGATAGGAAAGTGCTCTAGAAAATAGCCAACAGAGCTTTCTCTGAAATCATTGCAGGGTCTGAACTGACTCTGCTCTCAGCAGTTCCACGGAATCATCTATAAAGTGAAAATATCAAACATAGACTATTGCCGAGATGCTCAGAGCCACAGCAAAACAAGCACCAGGAAGAAAACGTGGCAAGTAACAAGGGCTTCATAAACAATCACAGACCCCTCTACTTTGTCTTTGGGCTCTAAGACTCTGCCAGAGCCAGGGGCCACCACTGCTGGTCTCCCCAGGATACTCTGGGACCCAGCTCACCAATCAGCCTTCTTAGATTAACTAATCCCCTCTAGATCCCCGGCAAACACTGGCTCTCTCTACACTGAAAACCTAAGGGGACACCACCACCCACCCAGAGCTTGGCTCTGGCCACCACCTGAGAAGGTCCAGGTCACAGAGCACCCATGTGGGCCCTGGGACCTGGCCTCACTGGCCTTCCCTGACCCACCCACATTTCTGCTCCTTGTTGCCACCAATTGTAAGGGCAACCTCCTAAGAGGCTTGTGGAACCCTCTGGCTCCACTGAAGAAAGCATAGGAAGCAAGCAGATTGGCCTCCTATCACCTCTGTGTCTCTATGTGACAGCCATCTCTGGCTGCTGCCTGTCCCCTGAACCTCAAATGATACAAACTCCTGGACACATCCTCAAACACCAACGCCCAAGAGGATCCAGCGTGGGGCTGCCGAGCTGGATCAAAGTGGGGCCTTTCTTCCCGTACTGAGGCCCCCTTTTCTATCATGTCTTACATAGCAAACACTGAACTCCAAACTCTAATTCCAACCACACGAGTATTTTCCAAACTCATCTTGAAAACCACCTGCAAAGATCCCTGATAAACCCTGCTGAAGTCCCACTGTAGAAATCTGAACTCCGCAAAGACAAAAGGAGAGCAGATGACACCGGCTGAGGTGTCCCAGAATCTGATGGACTGCTAGTCACTCGCCAGCGAGACCTCGGACTGTAAGGCCTGGAGCACGAGCTGCAGCTCCCTGGGTGGGAGCTAGACAGAGATTGGAGGCCAGTGTGCATGTCGTCAGCTCACAGAGCTAACTGCCCAGAATGCCCGTAAAGCTATCACCGGTGGGATGACGCGGCCCCACTAGTACATAGCCCTTCTATGATGTTTTGCATTAAAAGCTTCCCTTGGTGTTCACACTGACCTAATTCTTCCTGGACAGAAAATGGGAGAGGTACCTCCCACATCCTCTAGAGAAGCTGCAGATGCCAATACTTTCCAACTGCTACATAGTGTCAACTGCAGAGGACAGAACCCCTCTGGGCCTGGCATCTACATATACCTTGGGCTTGCTTGTGGGTCAGCATAGCTTCTGTCCGTTGCACATGTCTCTTCAGCAGCTGCGAACTCCCGATCTGGCTGGACTTCTGGGCAGAGGCTACTGTGGCTACTTTGGTCTTGGGACTAGAGGTGGGGCTGCTGGACACACTGGAGAGGTCCTGAGCGGGTAAGAAGGACAAGGACCAAGCCACCGTTGTCTGGGCCTGACCACATATCAGCATGGCTGTTGGAATTCCCTAGTCAGGATTCTCCCCATGGGAGTCCCCCAGAGGCCAGGGCGCCAACTCCGTGGTCCTGAGTCCCCAGCAGAAGTGTCCCCTCCCTGCTACTTTACCTCCGAGCCTGAGGGGGAGGCAGGCAGCCTAGCAGCTGGTGAGGCAGGTCGACTGCCCCGCTCAGGGATCTCAAAGGCCAGGTCTCGGCGGGCTGTGTCCCGGGGCTTCTTCTTCTTCTCAGCATCCTGATCACGAGGCTCGGCGCCCATGTGCCCCTCAGCACGAGTGAGCACGCCAGTCAGGAAGTCCACAATCTCATCCTAGTGTAGAGAGTCCTTGGCTAGAGAACAGGGACCTTCCTGACAGTCCCAACTAAGTTGTTCATGCGGCTTCAGTATGGCTGTGAAGGGCCCTCCCCAGGTGCACAACCCCGCCTCAGCCAGAGACCCGCAGGACCCTCCATGAAGTGGAGGCACATTATCTCTCCTTCAATGACACATTCTCTTGATGCTTCACCCACCTCTTCGCTCCTCACTCTCCTCTCCTGTGCTCCTCTCTCCCCTTTTCTTTGTAGAATTAGGGCTTCCAGAGGCCCTGGGGGAATACTCCCTCACCCTTCAGAGCCTAGAGGCTGTTGCCGATATGACCAAGCCTAAAAAGGCTCCATAAGGGAAGCCTTGCTGAGAAAATACACAAAGCACCTGTGTACCTGGATGCACCTGTCCACCATGCTCTGTGTCAACCCTTCTGACTTCTTCTTTGCTTTGCTTATCCTAGGAGACAAAAAGGAGTCTGCACTCATTTCCCAAACACTTACTCCATGGCATCATGTGGAGTAAGAATGGACTGCTCTTCTGTGTGGGCTGTTTTCCAGGCCTGAGAAGGAAAACTGCTCTAGCCCTCAGGCTGGTACTGCCACCCCTCTACACCTGTTTCTCCATCTGCAAGACGGAAAGTCATGAGGCCTCACTTCTGGCATTGGGACAGTACACAAAGGAACATATGGGGAAGGGCTGGGCCTGATACTCCAGAAGTCCTAAAACTATGGCCTCATAGACTGAAGACATCACAAGTCCCCCAACAAAGGCCCACACACTGAGATTCATGGGTGCTGCTGAAATGAGATTCAGAGGAGGGGAGGGAAGGTGGCCAATGGTTAGTTCTAAAGGCATAAGTGACATGACCACAGCCACAGCATTTCCACCATGAAGCCTACTCTCTGACTGGGGATGGGGTGGGGTGAGAGTCTTGGTGGAGAGAAACAGGGCACCAAGTGACTAGATAGAGAACATTCAGAGGCTCTAAATTCTGAGACCCCAATTCATTGGTTATTGGCCTCTAACCTTGTGTAACACCCCATTTTATGGATGAGGCTAGCGAGTCCCAGCATTTAAGTAATTTACCCAAGCTTCTCAGCAAAGAAGCCAGGGCTAAATAGAAGTCCCCCCCGTTGTCAGGCCAACGCCGTTGACACAGAGTGACAAGCTGTTGGCTAAGCAGCTTCAGTGGCCATCTGTCTCCATCCCTCCCACTCTGTTCTCTTATCGGTTAGAATGTCTGAAGAGCACGAAAGGCAGTGTATTCACAAGCACACACAGCCCCCAGCATCAGGATTAGACTCCAGGTCTACAAGACACTGTGAAATGACCATAGCCAAAAGGACTTCTCCCAAACACCTCTAGATAAGAAACCCACAGGACAGTGCAAGCAGGTGCCTGCTTTAAACTTTCTAGTTAAAGCTCATGAGTGACCAAACCTCCAAGAGTGAGCACATTAAGAAAGGAGTACTGATACTTGACATTCTTTTTCAGTATTTTCCATGGAAATGTCACCAGAGGCCCTATGGGCAGCCAGCCTTCTGGGCAAGAGGGGCCATCTCAGTGCCCCAAGGTGCCTTTGTAAAACCCCTCCCAAACCTCGCCTGTTTATGCTCTAAAATCTGCAATAGCTGCTTAACACAAACATGATCAGTGTTCACATTCCTCCTGAGCAAGGAATGAAAGGTGAGAAAATGCCAGCCCCAGTGAGGCCATGAGGACAGACTGCCTTCCCAGGTCTCGAAGTGTCTTCTCCCCACAACATAACCACTCATCATAAAGGGAAGTGGCAGCTTTATGGTAGCAAACCTGGCAGATGCCACCTTACCCCAAGATCAGTGATGAAACATGTCAACAATGTGTATCCGCTGAGGGGGTATGTGCTCAGGGCACCTCGCCTTGGGGACAGTACTGCCCAAAACATATATCCTTAACCTTATCACAAGGAAATGTCAAAATCCTAAATTGAGGAACAGTCTACAAAACAACTGGCCAGAAGTCTTCAGGAGTGTCAGGGTCATGAAAAACACAGACAGAACAAGGAGCAGTGTGACCTTAAAGGAGACGGAGGAGACACGGCACAAATGGCACCATCTGATCCTGGATTGGACCCTGGACCAGTAAAAAGACCTCAGTGGACAACTGACGAAATATGAATCTGTGCATTAGATGTGGATTTTTTGATTTGGATAATTATGTGTTGGTTAATATTTAGGAAAGCTGGGTAAAATGGATTAAGGGATTTTTGGTACTATTTTGCAACATTTTATAAATCTGAATTAGTGAAAAGTGTAAAAAAAAAGTTTTTTAATGATCCTTTTCAGATTTAGCCTATAGCTACCTCACCATCTCACAGGTACCCCCCACCCCCCGCCAACACTCCAGCCTGGCTTTCTCATGGGGCTTGCCCACCTGAGATTATCGTCAGCTCCCCCAACCACGACCAAGCTGTTCTCAGCCCGAATCTTCTCCCGGAAGTCCTCCATGGCTTCAGGGTGACACTGCAGGGAATTCTGACCAATGACAAAGAGGACCGGAGTCTTCATGTCCAAGAGAGGGTCATCTACATCCTAAAAGAGGTACAGAGTTTATAATCTGCTAATTCACATTCACTGAGCACTATCCTGGCCAGTCTGCTCATGGGTCGGCTCGGCTACTGCACGCTAGCTTGGGAGAGGCATGCACTCCCTGCTCCCCCTCGCCACATGCTTACCCCTCGGGGGCCATCCGCGGTAAGCAGAGGGAAGCCAAGGCAGACAACTGCAGTGACATACTCCATTACTGACACCTAGAAATGATGGCACAGTTTGTTTCTAGGTCAACTGCCTTCCCTGCAGCTATATCCTACCCAGAATGTGAGTTTGGCACAGACCCACCACCTAGTCCCATCTCCTCCTCCTATCCTAGCCCCCAGGAGCACTAGCCATGGTAGCACAGTAAGGGCAAAGGACACAGATGTGCCCTTCTATAAACAGCTGCCACCTGGAGAGCTGGGGCCCAGAGAGGACCAGGCAGAGGGCTGAGCCACAGCATGGGCGGTTCAACACTTCTACCCTGTCAGCTCCCTGGAGTTGAAGCCTCATGCTTGCTTCCCTCAACTCACAGTGAGTGCAAACAGGAGAACAGAAACGCCGTTCCTCTCCTATATGTGAAGACGTCACTCCCCTGAACTTAATGAGGAGCTCTCAGATAACTTGCTTCCTCAGAGCATTTGCTGACTGAGTCCTGCTGTCCTGGGACCAGGTTATGAGGATACAGTCTCCTCTCATGGCCCGAGACATCACTCTTAACGAAACACGTGAAGCAGCACAGATTTCGCTGCCTTGATCCACTTGAGAACTTAGGCTCTGGACCAGTCAGGGACACTTATGCAAACTAATATGCAGACACACGTATGAAAAATAATAAAAGGCTCCCTAATGTCTCACAGACAGAACATGAACACAATAGCAAATTCCATGAAAATTTGTGCCTGCTGGAATTATTGTTTTGTTTAGGTGACAGAACAATACTTATGTTTTGGGGGAAAAGGGAACTTTTTTTGATAGGTACATACTGAAATATACATAAACAAAATGATATGGTATTTGATATTTTCTTCAAAATATTGGCAGAGAGAGAAAGTGGGTAAGGGTAAGATGAAAACAGCCAGGCCGGGAGTTGATGCTGATAAAGCTGGGGGAGGGCCCAAGGTGTTTATTAGACTAGTTCGTGCTCCCTTCGAGTTTCCGATATAATGATGTAGGCCCGGCAGCTAGCCTAAGAGAACCTCACAGTGGCTGTCAGCAGCAGCACTGTTCTGACCCAGGACAACCTCCACAGAAGGCAGGAAGTACTTACATGACAGGCCACCAAAGCTCCTGTATTCCAGCCAATCAAGATAATGGGCTTGTGGGGGAAATGGCTGTGAATCTTTAGGGGAAGAAAAAGGAAGCAGTAAGCCAAGAGGCTACCAATGGGTGTGGAACAAGCACAGACACTGGATGAGCCACAGTGAACTCATGGCAGACCCTTCTTACCTCCAGCACTTTGCTTCTCACTGCCCCAATCATATGCTCAAGACACTGCAGAACTCCTACCCCACTTCCATTGTTCAGCAGATGGGTGGCTACAGGGATGACCTAAAGAAAGGAAGTGACAGCCATGCCAGAGGTAAGTTTCAAGTCTTCTCTCAAATCTGCTTAACCTCCCCTAAATCCCTTTAACCCTGGGGAAGCACCATCCAAATTCCAAACAAAGAGGGCTAGGGAAGCTCTACATTTAAGCCCATCCATTTTGACCCTACTTGCACTCTGTCTGCTCAGTCCCCCCAGACAACACTCCCACCCAGGACAGAGTCCCTCTCATCCCCACACACCTTTCCTAAGCAGGACAGCTGAGACTGCCAGAAGCGGTGGCGGCGTGAGGTGGGAAAGGCGGAGCTGGAGGGCCCGGAGGAGGCGGTGAGGATGAGTGGGGAGCCTGGGAGCTTGCTCTGTGAAGGGAGAACCCCGCCGGGAACAGGGGCTAAGAGATATCACTCCATGAGACCTCAGTGCCCCCTCACCCTCTTATCCCAACCAATGCTGATCTGCTGACGTTAGGTACTATATACCATAAGAAAGTTAAACAAGCTGCTTTTCATCCTCTTGCCAAAGTTCCAAGACCAGATTCTAAAACATCCACGGGCCACAGTTAAGGCCTGAACAGCCCAACTTACTGGTTTGTTATGAGAAAGCACCCCCACGGCGGGGTCCCAGGGCCTCTTCAGCAGGAGAGACAAGGCCTCAGCTCCAGCAGCCCCGGTCTTTGTGTTGGATGACACAAGCATACGGTCAATTAAGGTAGGGATCTAGAAGCAAGAGCGAGCGAAGGTGCGTTCAGTGAGAAGCAGGGGACCTGCCCACCAGCAGCAATCAGGCTGGCACGGAGCCCTACTACAAGCCTTCAGACTTCAACCAAGCCACTCGAACCTCCCTCAGGAGCAGAGTACAAATAAATGGACAGCTGAAAGTGTGCCTTTCATCATTAAAGGTGAACGGGAAAGACACCTGGTGATATGCATCAAGAAACTTAAATTTATTCTTATCCCTTCCCCAAAGGATTCTACTTATGAGAACCTTTCCTAACAAAATATATCAGAAACACACACACACACACACACACACACACACACACACACACACACACACACACGGTGTAGGGGGTTACGCAAAAGACAAATTCACTCTCAATGACAATCAAAAACTGGAAACAACCTAAATGCATAAATGAGAGTGGTAAAGCAAATTATCTACATAATTAGGTATTAAGAGCTCATTTTAATGATTTTTAAAATGTTGTAACAACATAGGAAAATAATTTCTCTAAAATGTTAAAAGTAAAACAGAAAATACAAAAATTATCTCTACTCAGAAAAAAATATTAATATGCCAAAATGTTAATAGTGACCTGTATGGAGTCATGGCCAACAGACCTATGAGAAGATGCTCAGCATCACTGATCATCAGGGGAATGCCCATCCAACCAGTGAGATAGCATCTCACATTTGTCACAATGGCTATCATCAATAAATCAACAAACAATAAGTGTTGGTGAGCATGGGGGGAACAGGGAACTCCCAAGAACTGTTGGTGGGAATATAAATTGGTGCAGCCACTATGGAAAACAGTATAGGGGTACTTCAAAAAAATAAAAATAGAACTACCATATGACCCAGCAATCCTACTTTTGGGTATTTATGTGAGGAAATCCAAAACACTAATTCAAAAAGTTAGTTGCACCCCTATGTTCATTGCACCATTATTTATAATAGCCAAGATACAGAAGCAACTTGAGTGTCCATCAATAGACAAATGGATAAAGAAGAGGCAGTACATATATACAATGGAATATTACTCATTCATTAAAAAAAACGAAATCTTGCCATTGTGACAACATAAATGGACCTAGAGGGTACTTTGCTAAGTTAAAGAAGTTTGAAAGAAACAATACCATATGATTTCATTTATATGTAGAATCAAAAAAAAATGAACAAACTGAATCAAACTCATAGATACAGAGAATAAACTGATGGTTGCCAAACGGGAGGGGTGTTGGAGTGTGGGTGAAAAAGGTGAAAGGATGAAGAAGTATACATTGGCAGTTACAATACAGTCACGGGGAGGTGAAGTACAGCACAGGGAATATAGTAAATACTACTGTAATAACCATATATGGTGTCAGGTGGGTACCAGACTTATCAGGGTGATCACTTCCTAAGTATATAAATGTCTAATCATTATGTTGTACACCTGAAAGTAATATTACATGTCAACTGTAATTAAAAAAAAAACCACAATAAAAAAGTTAACAACAAAAAGAACGTGTGGGGCTTATTCTAGGTACAGCTGGCCTGAAGTTGAAGATTTGAGTGAGGAAGTATGACGTAAGGCTAGAAACAAAGGCTAGCGCCAAACCGCAAAGGATCTGCAACCCCAACTGCCCATTTCTTCAGAACTTCTCTATAACTTGAAGCCACTCAATGCCTTGAGGCAGAGGATCTGATCTGATTAGATTTTAAAAGACTTACCAAGAGTAGAGTGTACCCCTGAAATGACAAAGCCTTGAAACTCACTTCTGTCAGTAAAGACAGAGGTAATCAATCAGTCACCAGCTTCCCTGCAGGGAGCTAAGCTGATTAAGCTTCCCTGGTCTCTCCACACAGCATCTTTCTCAGCAGACAATTAAGAGGCTGAGTCTGTACCTTTTCTGCTCCCCTGACAATGGATCCAATGGAAGAAGTAGCTGGGCCAAGAGCATGGTACCAGTCATGTGCATTTTTACCCTTTAGTTTAGGTTCATTAAAAATTTGGGGGAACAATCAAAGTATTTTTTCTGAATCTGAGTCATGGGAAAATAAGCAGAGGGACCACTGCTGGGAACACAGCCTAATCTCAAAGTGTGTCCTCCAAGCGCATCCTCCACCGTTCCTGCTCACCAGCACTATGACCTGGCAGCAGGGCCAGCAGCAGCCACTGCGCACTCCCACGGAGTGCCCCCCAGAGGTCAGTCATGCTCATAAAACCTGGACACCACCTCATGCACTTGAGAGGGTTCAGATGGAACTAAAATGGGGAAGCAGGCAAACTTCCCAATGAGGTGAACTATGCTGCAGTCCTGCTGACCATGCAGAGAGAGGCAGAGCCTCCAAAAAGTGGGACACTGGGCACTCGCAGCACTCACTCCAGGGCACACGTATCAGTACTGTACTTTACAATGCACACAGTGCTGTGGAGAACCTTTAAAATACTGGAAATACTCTCAGGCCACCATCTCCACCAGGGTCTCACTCAGCGTGGCCCCACCCCCCCCCGCCCATGCCCAGGCACACCCACCATTCACCTCCTGTGCCCAGGAACAGCACAGGGAACACAGGGGCCATCTCTTCAACTGTCTTTTTCCGCTAGAAAACAGGCCCCACCACAGCAGGGGCATCTCTGTTTTGCTCACCCAGTGCCGGGCACATTATAGTCACAAAATAAATTATTTGTTGAATAAATAAATTCATGTCAAATTTCCTACCACACCTATCAAAATTCATTTAGTCCTGGGTTTTGTTTTATTTCTGCACTAAACCAGTCTTCTTTGGCTTTCAAAGCAAACTGAGCGTCTTTTGACTGAAAAACAGGTAGAAAACAATGAGTCTGAAATTGTGGGTGATATGGCTGGGGTAAGCTGTTGGTTAAGCAAATTATAGCAACAAAATGGGCCAGCTTCCTGCAAAGGAGCAAGAAGAAAAACTTTAAAAAAAAGTCAAGGACGAAATTAATGCAAGTTGTCTGAGACTGTTTTGTGACAGAGCTAAACACTAAATATTTTGAGAACTTATGAAGGCACCACTTGTGTGACCATTAACAGTCACCACGCACTTGCTACAGGACAAATTTTGAGCCAGGCATTCCATCTGGGTTATTTAATTTAATTTTCATAAAAACCTAGACAGGTATTAGAGATGAGGAAACTGAGACATTAATCCAAGACGACGCAGCCAGTTAGTGATTGCAATGACTCCTGTCTAGGCAGTCTGCCTGGAGAACCCATTCCAACCACACTATGAACACAACCCCTGGCAGGAACTGAAATTACAACGAAGTAAAATCGTGAAGAAAAACAGTTTAACATTGTAGAACACTATCCCTGTGAGAAAGCATAAAAATGTAATGATCTCTTTTATAGGGATTTATTAAAGTCAAAGTGTTGTTATTGAAGGCTCACCTATGATAACACGAAGATGTGACTTTCCCTCCCTCTCCGGACACGTCCTCCCTACCTCCACCCTGCACCTTGAGTACATACATGTGTCTGGTTCTCAATACTCCTCCCTGGTAAACCCTCATCTTCTGTGTGATATCATTCCTTTCTCACCTCACCTCAGTGGTGACTCAAACAAACCCCAAGCTGCAGGGCTGCAGCGGCTGCAAGTATACTCTGATTTCCAGGCCACATCCTACCCTGGAGACAGCAAGGCTGAAGAAGTTTACACCACACAAAAAATGTGAAATGATACTGTGTTTCCTACTTTTGACAGCCAACCTGGCAGATTTGGTCTTGCCATCAAGGCTGGACAGGCAACGACCTTGCGCAGCGCCACTTTCTGAACCCACAGCAGAGGGTGGCTGCCCCAGGACAGGGCAGACACCAGCCACAGCCTCACCTTCCCTTTCAGTGTCTGCAATGCGTCCAGGTAGGCCGCCAACACGGGCAGGCTCAAAGCCTCCACCAGAGTGGTGTGCAGCCACTGGACCAGCTTGGTGTCCCAGCTCACGCTCGCCAGGGCTTGTCGCACTCTCCTGGCACACTTGTCCACAGCTACCCGACGCAGCACTGGCTCGTTGCAAGCCTGGAGTGATAGAGCATGAGGGCCACCTTGTCAGCCATGGGGGCAAGGGGCAAGGGAGTCAGCCAGTGAGGCCCGACCTGGGGAGCACCCCCCACAGGCAGCTTCCAGGAGACTCACCCCTTCATTGGCCAAGCGGGCAAGCCGGTCACACTGCAGCGCTTTGAGAGTCTTGTTGAATAGCTTGTTCTGGGCCATTGTCCAGCCTGTCCTGTAAGAGAAACTCCAATGGAATTAAATTTAAATCATGGGGACACTCTACCTGCATGTGCCCGGGTACCAGGGTTAGGCAAGTCTCTGTAACTCGAAGCAGCTTATCTAAGACCACCAAGCTATAGCACAAGTCTAACATCCCAGTCCCAGCTTGACCGTGGAACCATCTCAGCATACCTCATACTAATAAGTGCGCGGGCGCACACGCACGCACGCGCGCGCGCGCGCACACACACACACACACACACACACGGTCAGCGCCAATCAGAGTGAAGTCCTTTGTGCTAGCCAAGCTAACATAGTTAAAATGATCCATTAGTAAATAAAGCATGGCTCCACTGCAGACAGATTTGAATTTCATAAGGTTAACATGGCACATAAAAGAGGCAGACAAGATGAGCAAGCATTTTAGGGTACCAAAACTCACACTAAGATAAGGTCTATTTTTTAATTAGCTTCAAGAACAAAAGTAGAACAAAAATATAACAAATAAAGTGGCTATTCTCCACTCTCCAATATTCCACTCCACACTAACCTTTTCCATGTATATTTTTAACATTTTTTCTGTATACCACACAAATGATAGATATATTTTTGAATGTCTGTTTCATGTAAGTTAACACTGTGTCATTCCAGCACAGGACACAAGTGTGCACAATTCTATCCTGCTTGTGGATGGTAGGATGTGCCCACTACCAACTCAGCTGTGAACCTCTGTAATTAGAAGCCTGTCTCACTGCCCTGTCCCCATCACACCCCATACAGGTGGAGTTTATTAAAGTCCTCTTCCGCCCCACTCCTGCCAATTGTAATTGTTCTGACACTCCAATTCTGTATAGTAACCTTCCTAAAGACACCAAGAGAAAGATGATAAAGAGGCTCAATGAATATCTGCTTGCCAGACTTCTCAGCCATAAAATAAACTGGTGATTAGCTTACCTTAAAATTTTTTATTTTTTAAGTGGGAGCCAGACCTAAATGAGAACATGGAATGAGATGTAAGCAGCATTTCAAACCAGTGGGGATAAAGGAAGTAGGGCTGCGAAGTAGGAGCCAACTGGATTAAGAAACCCTGGACCCCTATTTACCACTCTTCACAGCAAAATTAATTTCAAGTGGAATAAAAAGTTAAATATTAAAAAATAAAATAGTGATTATCTATCTATCCATCCATCCATCCATCCACCCACCCACCCACCCACCTAATCATCATCTAAGAATGAGTAAGGCCTTTCTAAGTATGACCTAAAACCTAGAAGCCATAAAAGGAAGAAATATAAATGTAGAAAAATAAGAATTTTAAACTTCTATAAAGGAAACAGTGAAGTATCACAAAGTCAAGACACAATGAAAAAATAACTGCCATTTCTTTAAAATAGAAGTCACTAGAAAATTAAGCAAAAGAGAAAATACTCAAAACAAAAATAATGTGCAAAGAACACGAAAAGGTAGTTCACACAAAAGTATAGTCAACTCTGTGCAAAATCAAACACGCAAATTAAAATAAAATATTATTTTTCACCCATCAACCAGGTAAAAATTTAGAAATTTACTACTACTCTAAGAAAATAGGTCCCTCCATATTTTATTGATGGAAATACAAATCAGTACAATCTTTTATGAAGTCAAATTGGGAAATCACTTTTGGAAAAAAAATCAATCAAAAAACCTAAGTCATATCATGTCATTCTGCTCAAAGTTCCACTTCAATCTGTCAAAAGCCCAAGTCAATGTCATGGGCAGTCAGGACCCCAGTGCCTCTCCAACATCAGCGTCCACGCCTCCCCCTGACTTCTATGCTTCATGTCGTACCCCCCACTCCATGCTCCCACATCACAGACAGCCCGTCATCCATTCCTTCTCCCTAGAACAATGGCTCCCTTGCCACCTCCTTCAGGTGGCTGCTCAGAAGTCATCTTCTACTGAGGCCTCCCCTGACTTGCCCTATTTAAAACTACCAACACCAACCCCCACCCTGGCTTCTCTAGCTCCCTGTCTAGCCATATCACCACCTCACATTCCACCCATTTTATTTGTTTAGTCGTCTCACTCAGCTAGAATGTAAAGGCCAAGATAGCAGGGACTTCTGTCGGTTTTGTTTAAGTGCCAGATCCCAGCATGTAAAAGTGTCTGACACCTGCCAAATAAGTAAATGGATGAATTGTGTGTATATGACATTCTAAGTCAGGTAAATGGCTGAGCACTAACTCAAACCATCACACTTGTTGCCACACTAAGCCCATGGGGACTAGCAGCAGAGGACACTGAAACGTGACTTAGGCACAACATAGGTCTAGTCCTTCACCACAACACGGCACTCAAATAATCTCAGGGTCTCTGACTTCACAGCAGACCAGCCCATGTCCCATCGCACCCCACCAAAGAGGTGCCCTATTTTCTCAGCTCCTCTAAGAACACTGGCAGCACGGCCCAGTCACCAGGCAGAGGGAGGATAATGGCCCCTTATAATTCACTCTGCATAGCTATCCCACTGTCCTTAGAGTAAATGTGCTCGAGAAAGGTGGAAAATCATGGTCTGACTTCTCTTTCTTCTGTAAAATAAACCACCAACACATCTCCATCTCACACCAGACCACAGCTACGCAGCCTAGGAGAGTACTGACTCAGAGCCAGGCCAGTGAACAGGCCACAATGACAAGCTGACTAGAGCCTTCAGGCTCCCTGACTGTAAAACAGACACAGAGGAAGTAATCTCTGAGGCTCCTCCCAGCGGTGCAGACTCAGGTCAGCCATGACCCTGGATGAAAGCAAAAACAGCTGCTATCCACAGACTTCTTCAGCTTTCCTTGCTACACAAAGTTCTTAGCCTACACATCTCCCCCACATCTCGTAACTCCCTTGTGGGGTACCAGAAGTCGTCTTAGGTTTCTTGGAATTGTCCTTTTTCTTATTTTCCTCCAATTCTCTTGGCTTTTAATCCAGCCTACTTCATCAAGATCCAGTCTATTTTTGCTGTTGTTTGATATTGAGATTTTGGCCTTAGGAGACAGAGAGTGGAAGCGTCAACTCAGTGCTGGGACTCAGGACACCTTGGGACCAGGATAGCTTGTGGGAACCAGCTGGTTCACATTATATAAATGGAGAATGCACTCACACAAGTCACACCTCTCATATGTGGTGTCCGGGAAGTCTGGGGATCTGGTGGTGGTGGCAGGAGAGAGAGAATGTTCACGAGGAGTTTAAAAATCTTCCTGGAAACCTGGGTATATTTCCATACTAATACACTTCTCTGTTTTTGCTGGCTGATTCTGCTCTTCTGGTGGGCATTTAGGTGGTATCCCTTTGCCTGCTCTTGTACAGTGACAGTGATCACCCCTCCTTTTCCCATACACGCACGCATCTTTATCTGGTTGTGCAAGTATCTCTGTGGGATAATTCCTAGAGGTTGAAATGGAAGCTCAAAGGTGTTCTGTGCTAAAATTTTCAAATTAGTAGTTCTGTGAAAACAGTATATATAAAGAACCTTGAAAGCGGCATCATACTGCAGCCTCATTCCCAGCAGTGATGCTTAGTGACAAACAGGTCACGCAACCAGTACAATTTCATCATGTTCAACAATCTCCTAAGCAAGCTTATGTTGCAAACTTTAGTTCCAAGGACAACAAATGAAGTATAATTTATTTATGAAGCATAACATATTTATGAAATACCAATGGCACTTCCAAAATTATCCTGTTCAACGGGATGTTTTCTATATTTGTTTTTCTTACTCTATATATATTCTTAAGCTCAAATGGTGGGAATAAGGAAAATGATGTGAACAAAATGGGAGCGGGATTAGAAAGCTATTTAAAAATTACTCCCATACACCAATGGCAGCTGAAATTAAATTAAAAATCCCCCCAAAAAGTTTGTAGGGTTGTTGTTGGATATATAACAAAGTGATTCCAAGAACTGAAATATGTTCTCTATATTTTGCCAGCTTCGTGGGAGGCTGGAAAATTAAGTGGGCAGAAAAGAAAGTACTAACCCAAGATTAAGATAAAGAGCATGCAAAAGATATAATTAAGGAAAATTTTAAAAACAGGAGACAGAACTTTAAATATAAGTCTAAACAGTCAAATAGCTGATGGGAATTGTGGTGAGTCAACACACTCCCCCCACTTAAACCTATTCAATTTTCATGACTGCAAAAACGCCTAGTCTTCATTTCTTAGATGAGATCAGATCATCTTGTTCTCCATGCTCTGACGGAACCTAAATAACAGAACCTAAATAATGTTCTGACCTCTGGCTCAACTTATCCAAAGCAGCCAAAAAGTCACATTGGCCCTAGAAAAGCCTGATATTTGCAAAGGTAATTATTCTTTTTCTGATAGAGACTAATTTTTCAAGGGAGAGGAATCCAATATTAAAATGTCTAAAGGATTTTTTTAAACTAGAAGTCAAACTGTGGGAGACAAAGAACATCAGAGAGATGGAATAGGTCACATTTACCTTTTCAGATTATAAAAATTCTTTCCTTAAACACCAGAAAAAAGGAAGGAAAAAATGAAGGGTGGTGGGGGAGATAGAGAGGGAGGAGGAGGAGGACGAAGGGAGGAAAAATAAACAACTCAGAGACCTTGGACTCAAAATTTCAAACATCCAACCTAAGATTAAAACACAGATACACATACAATATTGAGGGATATAATTAGAGCAAATTTAGAAAAGGCGCATGGTTTTCTTTTGGCAGATTTCAGAAAAGTCTTGATTTCTAAGGTAAGATAACCTGCTTTAGGACACTAGACTCTTCTGCTGAAATGTTGGAAATGTCCTAGAATCCATTTGAGCGGTACTGACACATGTCATATATCAGGAGTATTTTGTTGAACACCTTTCAAAAGCTGTACATCTAATTAAACTTGGCACCTGAGAAACATCCGCAGGGCGGGGGGGGGAGAAGCTGGTTCAATTTCTTTAGGACAGTTGGGCATGAGGAACATTTAAACTGTTTCACAAAATATCAGGCATTACCAATGAAAGTCAGAGTCAGCTGGGAGGGTTTCATTTTCTATACACACAAAGTCATTTGAAGGCAGTTTCTACTGAAATAATTCAAGAGAGGGAAACTAGACACTAACAGAACACTAAGTTTCTGACTCACTGATAATCAGTAAGCTCTCTGAGGAAAACAAATTCTTAGTCCTATCGTCCACAAGTTCTTGATATGAGAATCTGTAATTTTACATACTTTTATACAGGAAGACAAGAAGCAGTAATTTAATAATCAAGTCAAGGGAAAGAACGGCAAGCAAGATGATTATAATCAGAACAGAGGGAACTAACTGCAAGCTCCAAACTGGTTACAAATCCAAAGTTTTTGGACAAGGTCATAAAGTGGTGACCTCTAAAAGTGAAGCCAATACATATCACCAAACAACGAGATCAGCTGAGCACAAAAGTAACCTACGTGAAGAGAGAGTTTGTAAGCCTGTCGCTAACAAGATAAGGACACCTCTAAAATCTCATTAGACACTAATAAATAATCTGAGATAAACTGAGCACTAATGAATCACATCAATCTGTGGCAGTGTCATAATGTAAGGATGGAGATCCTCACGGAGAAAGATAAGTTGATGACGAGAGTCTGTCGGTGCTTCTCCGCAGGACTGGGCAGGTATAAGTGTGGGCAGGTGCAGGTGTGTCCCAGCCTATTCTGAAGCTCTGGAGAGCACGTCCCCATTGCAGGGCACATGCTAATTCCAATTCAAGACCCCCAACAACTTCTTCATAAGCTCTTCACCAAAGGGCAGGACTGCTCCTCCTTCATAGCACCTAATGGCACGAGCACACCTGCTCCATCTCACCGTGGCATTCCACCAGACTCATGAACCACAACAACTGCCTCCACTTCCCCACTCTTCTTCCTACCAAATGTCCTTTTTCTCTACCACTATCATAAAATAAACACTCCTCAATCTTATGGCAAGTGTGCAAGGGTTTTGGCATCCCTTACACATAGTGGGTAACTAAAGGTAAGTGCAAATTAAAACCATGATAAGCCATCAGGTAAGTGCAAATTAAAACCATGATGAGATGTCACTTCACACTCACTAGAACAGTCATAATAATAATAATAATAATAAAAAGACAGATAATAATAAGTGTTGGCAAAGATATGAAGAAAAAGAACTCTCTTACACTGCTGTTGGGAACATAAATGGTGTAGCTCCTTTGGAAACCAGTCTGGAGATTCCTCAAAAGTTAAACGTAAGTTACCATATGACCCAGCAATCCCAGGCCTCAGTATACATGCAGAAGAACTGAAAACTTATGTCCACACAAAAAAGTACATGAATTTTCACAGCAGCATATTCATAATCTTTAGAAAGTATTAGCAATCTAAATATCCATCAACAGATAAATGGATAAACAGCATGTGGTCCACCACGTGGTCCATCAAATACCATTTGCAATAAAAAAGAATGAAATATTGACTCATGCTACGACATGCATAAACCCTCAAACATTCCGCTAAGTGTGAGAAGCCAGACACAAAGACACATATTGTATGATTCTATTCATATGAAATGTGCAGAACAGGTGAATTTGGAGACATGGAAAGTACCAGGGGTTGGAAGGGTTGAGAGGAAATGTGAAGTGACTGTTAACAGATATAAAGTTTCTTTTTAGGGTGATAAAAATGTTCATTAAATTGACTGTGGTGACGAATATATTAAAATGTACCAATTAAGCAGATGAACTGTATGCTATGGCAATTTGACCTTCATAAAGTTGTTGTGCAGCAAGCAAAAGATAAACAAATGTTTGCCAAATAAACACTGACAGGACGAGAAGGTGAGTATGGAGTCCCTGGGTCAGTGGGAAGCATGGGAACGAAACTAGCCAGTAGACTCATGGAAATGGGAAATCACAGACTGCAAATCTATTTTTTAAAAGCCACTCATATTAAACATTTCAGGTGATTCCAAACTAAACATTTTCATTACTCTAGTTGTAGACCATATAAACCAGTATCTCACAATAATAATTTAGTGGTTTTGAGAGGGGGAGTTTGTTTTTTAATAATCTGGGTAACTCCCATATCACATCTTATACATATAAGCTATACAGTTAGTCATACCTATGAAATTTAATTCACTAATTTATTCAAATGTTTATCATGTGCCTACTGTGTCCCAAGCAGTGTCTCAGGTTTTGGGACTGCAGATGGATGAGATGCAAGCCCTACTCTCAGGCAGCTCACTGCACAGTGAGCTGGGAGTTATGATGCAGAGTTAAGAGAACATTCTGACTGAGCTGCAAATGAAATAATGAAGTAAGCACCTAGTAAACATGTTTCAATGCAGATGACACGAAACATTTACAGTATAGTGAGCATTAACCTGTAGTGACCAGTCCTCCTGAGGAAAATCCTACCTGTTGATATGCTCCTCCCAATCCTCTGGTGGGGGAGGGGCGTCTGCATCGGTCCTGGCGAAGATGACATGCCTTTCACACTCGTTCATCACGCTGCGTGCCTTCTGATTGTCGTAGAGTGGCACAGGGGTTGATGTGACTGTCTCCACGTCTATTGGGACGTCTGATTCACTGTAAACAGGTCAGAAAATAGGACCAGGCCACACGTACTTTAAACAACACAGGTGTTTAATGATTATCTGGTTGCCAAAAATGTCTTTTTAACATAACCAGCTTTAAAATATGTATAAGCACATTATATCCATAAGAAAATTATGATCCAAACTCATCTTTCTCCCACTTGTTGAGATCTCTACCCTTTGACACACTTGTATATGCTGGGGGAAGGGGGGCGGCAAAAAGTCATTTTAAAACCAGTCTACGCACGAAATGACAAACAGCTATTTAAGAAAGACAAATATATTCCAAGAGCAAACAGTTGATTGCCTAGATGCGCTTTCCAATATAATAGCTGTGAGACACATGCAACTATTTAAACAAATAAAAATTAAAGAGAATTAAAACTTCAGTTCCTTGGTCACACCAGCCACATTTTAAGCACTCAACAGACATATGTGGCCAGCGGTTACCCCAGTGGACATGGTTACAGAACATTTCTATCACTGCAGAGTTCTGTTGGACAGTCCTGATCTAGTTTTAAGACAAGCTTTCCCTTACACTAGCAAGTTAACTGGTAGTAAATTACATGCTATAAAAGCCTAGGATTGTCTAAGAGCACTTAGAATGTAGACACCTTAGCTATTTAATTCACTGTGAAAAGAGCTGAGAACATAAACAACTAGAAATAGACAGTTGAAGAATCTTTCAAGTTCTAAAATGTTAACAAAATCCCAGTTCTACACAGGTCCTTCACTGCACCAACTTTGTCACCCAGAATACTATGCCAGTCACAGTGGCCAACTTGCTATCTGCCATACATCACCTTTAACTTTCTGACCTCAATGATCTTACTGCATCCATTCCCAATGGCTGGAATAATCACATCATTATTATATGAAGTGAAATCATGAGTAGCTAGATTGGGTGGTGGGTGGAAGAGCTGATTACCTTCTCTGGACCAGACATGTCAAGGGACGCAGAGCTGTGAGCCTAAAAGAGAACTCTTGATTTCACCACTCCAACTACCTTCCTGAGTCTACCCCAACTCATGGCACCACCTAGTTGCTCAAGCTAGAAATCCACAAGTCACCCTAGTTCCTTCCACATTGTCCCTTAATCTTGGCCCCTTCTTCCAATTTGCTACATCAGGTCCTGTTGACTCTGTCTACGAAATATACCTCAAGGCCACTCATTTTTCATCTGTACTATTCCCACTCCCACCCAAGCCACCGTGACCTCTGGCCCCCACCATTGCAATGGCCTCCTAGGTTTTCCCTGTCCCACTTCTATACTTTGATCTATTCAACAAAAGTTCAAAGTGACCTTTAAAAGACATAAATCCAATCTCTAGCTTAAAATCCTTCAATGACTTCTTACCACTCTTAGAATCAAATTCCTACATGAGGTAGTCCCACCAACTTCTCCCCTGGCTCCCACTTAACATCCCAGTTGCATCCAGATTCCAGACACAACAGTCTAAAAAGTCTCTAGGACACGCCCAGCTCCTACTTTCAAGGCCTATAAATGGAGATGACTTTTAAGAGGAAAGGATTTTCTAAGTATTGAAATAACCAAGTCCACAGAATCTCACTTTAAAAAAACGTCATGAGATAGGAACAAAGGAGTTTCAATGTTAACAAGAAACTATCACATAACTAAGAGAACAAGGTTTCCAATTCTATTTAAAGGAGCTCATCAGTGCCCTGGTCCAGAGGCACCAGGCCTATGCTGATTATTCTCTGAAGTCACAGATCCCGTGCCCTGTACAATCCAAAAGCCAAAAAAATGCTGCCTTCATTGGAAAGTGAAATAAAAACCACTACTCTACGTGTATTTAAAACACACATCATGGTACCTTTAGCTCAGGAGGAGACCTAAAGAAGCAAAATACAAAATCTCTATTCCCCAACAAACCTAAAACCTGTGCTAAATGAAAGATTAAACATTAGGTCAGATTAAAACAAACAAACAAAAAAACCCCTTCCCCAAAACAGTTTATAAAATTATCAAGAGAGTGATTTGATCATCAAAATAGAATATATCAACAAATCTTGAAATATAATTAGAACACCTTAGAGCTCAAAAGAATTGCTAAACAAGTTTATTTAGGCCAAATGTAATCATATCACCTATTACATACTAAATTTATGAAAAAGTTCCTTACCCTATAATGTAGGCCAGCTGAAAATACAATCAGACCTAAGAAGGTAAGATCACCCATGGGTGACAGTTCTGTAACAAGCTAAGGCAGAAAGCAAGGTCTTGGGAATATGTTCCTAAACTTTGCAGGTGAAACCAGAAAAGAAATCGCATTCCCATAAAATGGTTATTGTTGCCAGTGTTGGAGCAAGCCAGAACACTGGACTAAAGGAATGAGTCTAATACTGTGTGGCAGTTTTTAAAAGTCATCTCTTCCGTCTTTTTCTTCACCAGTTAAATAATCATCTTCAACTTCCTCTTTCCATACAAGTCCTATTATCTAAATGGAATAGGTCGTTTGCTTTCCTTTGAACATCTTGCTTTCCTAAATCGTTAGATGTCTTGAGTGTTGATGTCCACACATAGGCTTGGGATCCTCCCGCTGCTTTACCCGAGGTGCCTGAATTAAATATCCATGCCCCTCATAGTAAAATCCTCTCGAATCCCCACCATCTGATCACTGCCCGGTTAGAGCAATGGCAGCCCGTAGGAGAGGAGCCCACACTCACATGGTACTTTCGTGCTGCCTCCGGGGAGTAACAAAGAGCGTGCGGGTGGGCCGAGCACTACTGGCATCTGGGTGGGCACTCCACGGTTTGGCATAGCTGTGATCCAGAAAAACCAGGTCCAGCTCCCGCTCGTGCACTGAAAGCTGGAAGAGCAGCGAGGTGCCCATGCGTCGCGCTGAGGTCTGGAAGTCCCTCTCTGCACCCCGGTGGGCCATGTCAGTAGAGGGACGGCAGGTCAGAGAGCGGGTATCTCTGTGTGCTAGTCTCCTGCAGTGGAAAGTTTCAATCAATTCAAATATTCTAAGTGTCGTCCCACCTGGAGCATCTCATAGGGCTTCTTGCTTTTGGGACCTGCTAGCATTCATAACTGAGCGTTCAGGACAACAGAGGGCCTGGCCTGCCACAGGAGGTATCCTGATATCCCACGTCAGCCCCCCAAGAAGCTATGGCACCACCGGTTCCTCCGCACTCAGCCTCTACAAAATTCGTCCCCTGGAAACCTGAGCGACGCCACAGACCCCAAAGGCCTCCCAAGGACAGAAGATAATCTCCCCTGGCCAGCGCCTTAGACTTCCTATGGGAACCAGAAGGGTCTGGGCAAACAAGAGGAATCGGATAGCCGTTCTTCCCCAGCTGCGGGTCGCTTTGCTCCGCTCCATTCCCTGAAGCTCCACGGGCACCGCGTGTCAGTGAGACAACGTGGGCCCAGGAAGCCCCTGAAGTCTCTCGTTTTTGTTAAACAAAAGTTTTGCAACGACGTCGTAATCCTCGGAGTTTTAAAACACGCAAACGGGGGCTCTTCCGCGAAGCCGGGAACCCAAGGCCCCCCCCCCGAGGGCGGCTCCCACCGTCGGGGGGGCGGCGGGCGGCGGCCGCAAACCGTCTGGGGCCGCGGCCCCCGGGGGGGGGCGCGTCGCCGACCCCCGAACGGCCCCACCCAGGAGGCGGGGCTGACGCTCTCCCTTCACAGGCGAGGGCGCCCGCTCAGGGGGTGCAGCGGCTCAGCCAAGGTCACCGAGAGTTCGCGACGAGGCGTCCCGCGTCCCCCGCCCGCCCCAGGCCCCGGCCCCACACGCCCGGCAGGCCCGGCCCGGGCCTTGGCCCTCGGTCCCCGCACGCCCGGGAGCCCGAGGCCCTCGCCGGGCCCCCCGCCCGCTCCGCCCCAGGCCGCGACCACCGAGGACCCCCCACCCCCTCCAGGCCGAGCCTCCCTCACCCGCAAGCCGCGGGCCGCGCGCTCGGCCCGGGCCGGCTCCCTGCGCGCGTGCGCGTCGCCGCCCCCGCCCCGCCCCCCGGCGCCCCGCAAAACGCGGAAGTGGACCGCGGCCGGGAGGGGCGGGGCGGGGCGGGGCGCGGCAAAGCCCGGCGCGGAGCCCCGCGCCGCAACGGGACGCGGCTCCCCAGCCCCCCCCACTGCGAGGCCACGCCCGCCTGAACCGGCTCTGGGAGAAACCACCGCTCCGACACCAAATTCAAAAACAGGACTTGAGTGAAGCCGAAACGACCCTAGAAAAGGGAAATCTATTAAAAACAAATAAAAGACACCTCCAGAGCTTATCCGAGTACTGGGGAGACGGGGTCACGCAGGGTACCCGGCAAACAGCTTTCAAAGGTGCCGTTACCGTGAGGGACCAGAGCGTTCCGGAAGGAAAATGTCCAAGGAGGGGACTGGCGTTGAATCGCGAGGGCAGGTCACCTGAGGCTGGGTTCTGAAGGCCCAGGCACTGGGACAAAGAGCTAGGCGAGGGCCTACGAAGAAATAGCACACGGGGCAAACGCAGCCCAACACCATTTTCTTTGGCCTTCACATTACTTTTTACAGTTTGGAGATTTCATGTGAAAATCCAGATTTCTGTATTCTTTTGGAAAATCAGTGGCTGTGGGAGCACTGGACTCACCTTCCGGTGCTGCAGGCACAGGGTCTGCATGTCCTCCCCCTTCAGCTTCACTCCCCTGGTGGCCAGTGAGGCATCTGATTCATCACCCACCCCTGCACTGCACCATTCCCAGGCTAGATTTAAGTATAGATGTCTCTGGGATAGAAAACACCAATGGAGGTCAAGTCCAGTTGTTTTAGGGTGATGAAGGGATTGGCTCATTTTGGTTGTCCTATCAGGGCAGGGTATGAGACCAATAGGGTGAAGAGACCAGCCCAATGCCATAGGGGGTCTTGAGTATCTAGAGGAAAAATAGAGGCTGGGGGCAGGCAGTGGAGAAAAAGGAGGCAAATTGTTACTTTCCAATGCTGGACTGTTTCCAACATAACAGTATGCCTTTTCTGTAAAAGGGGTGTCAGATCTATGTGCTTACCTTGCAGTGTTCCTTTTCCTCTGCCCACAGCAGATGTGATTGATTAAATATAGTCCATCCTTCCTCTGAACCCAGATGCAGCTTTAAAATAATTTTCTTTGTGACATCTTTGTGACATCTCTTCTTTGTGACATCGCTCCTTCCTCTGATATCCCATAGGAAAACATTTGGCCTTCATTCATCCAAAAATATTTCTTAAATTCCTCCTCTATGATAAGTACTGTGCTGGGTGCTGAGAATTCAGCACTGACAAGGCATACTTCTTTCTAATCTGTATTTTAAAAATTGTTTAATTTATAATTGTGATAGTAAGCACTAGTATTTAGAGAATGCCAAAGAAATTCTAAGTGACATAAATGACTTCCTTCATTTCACCTTCTCAATGGCTTTATATGCTAGGTTCTAGCATCGCCATTTCCAGAGAGGTTGAGGATCTTGCTCAAGGTCACATAGTCATTATCAAAGGCAGAACTGGAACCCAAGCAGTGTGGTTCCAGAACCTAGATGTGCAACTCCTCACGACTCTCCTCCCCACCATGCCATCCACAATAAGGACAAGTGCAAGGTGTTTAGAACAGTGACTCAGCCTTGGCTTGTGGGCTTGGGTGGTGGGGAAGGTGTCCCTGTGAAAGTGACATTGAACCAAGAGGGAAGGAGGACACATCGTCAGAAGCTGGGAGAGAAGCTGTCCAGGAGAAGGAACAGCAAAGACAAAGGCTCTAAGGCAGAAAGAAGCTTGATAGCATTTTTTAAAAAGGCGAGGGTAATGTAGCTAGGAAGCAGTACTCAGAGAGTGGAGAGAGAGAGACATAGGCCAGAGCCTACAAGGGCCCCAGATGCTCCAGTAAGAATTTTGGTACCAACCATAGATGGCTTTGTGTTAATGACCCTTTGTGTTTTGTAAAGAGAGCAGAAATCCTCAAAGTCTGCAATATCTTTGTGTCCTTCAGAGAATATGGCTCAGGACACGGGATGGGTGCTGTGTTGACTGACTGATTGATTGGATGACACTAAAGCAAGAGACATGGTTAAAGATGAAAAATAAAAGATGAAAAATAAATCCTTACCATGTCAGGCTTACCACAATGGCTAAAAACAACAACAACAACAACAACAACAACAACAACAAAAAACATGATGACAAATATTGACAAGTATGTAGAGAAATAAAAATCTTCATTCATTACTGGTTGGATTGTAAAATGGTGCAGCCACTTTGAAAAATAATCTGGCAGTTCCTCAAGAAGTCAAACTTAGAGTCACCCTGTGACCCAGCAATTCTACTCCTACGTGTGTGCCCAAGAGAAGTGAAAACATAGGTCCACATAAAACAAGTACGCCAATGTTCAAAGCGGCGTCACTTTTAATACCAAAAAGTATAACCACCTAAATGTCCACCAACAGAAGAATGGATAAACAAGATGTGGTGTATTTTATATGATGAATTTATTAAGCCAGAGAAAGGAATAAAATGCTGATACGTTACAATATGATGAAACTTGAAAACATTATGCTCAGCAAAAAATGACAATCATGGGAGCATTTGAGATCTTGCTCTCCAGCTTATGTTGTCAATTTGATTCAAATACACTCTTATAAAAAAATTCAAAAAAAAAAAAACTGGGGAGGACGACGAGGGGGAGAAGGAGACAGTCACAAAGGGCTATCTATCTTCTGACTCCATCTACATGAAATGTCCAGAACTGGCAAATCTATAGAGACAAAATTGGGTTCATGCTTTCCAAGGACTATGGGAAGTGAGGAGTGACTGCTAATGGATAGAAAGTTTCTTTTTGGCGTAACGAAATGTTCTGGAATTAGATAGTGGTGATAATTACACAATCTTGAGACTGTATTAAAAACCTGACCTGCACAGTTAAAAGGCTGAATTTATCGTATATAAATTACATCTCAGTAAAGCTACTATTAAAAAAAAAGCTTTATTGTTTTGAGCTGTTGAGATTTGGGGTTCATTTGTTCCCTCATCATCACAGAGCCCATCCTAATTGACGCACATATCCAGCCAGGCTGTCAGTCAAGTGCCAGGGCAGAATAAACACATGTACAGACAGACCCACAAACACTCGAATGGTTTCACCAACCAATACACATTTTAATTCATGCACTAATTTTCATGCTAATCATTGGATAAGATGTAACTTATACAAGGTTCAACTCTAAAGCGGAAAAAGCCTTCCTGATGACAAGAGCTGGTAACTCAGCTCCATCCTCATGCTGGAAGGCCGTGAGAGCAGTCAAGATGCCACAGCAAAATTGCAATGACATTGAGATTTTTCGTAAACTTTACAAACTTGGGCAGCATAAGAGCTCATTAATTTGCTAACTTCCTCTGCTAAAAAGAGAGACTCACACCTGAACTTAGGTTTCCTTCTGAAAAGCGAGGCCTAAACGTTTGCTTACACATCAGGCAGGACTTTCCCTGAAACATCACCAAGGTCGTCTTTGCCATCCCTGTTCCTTTCCTCAGGTCTCGTCTCACTTGTCTTATGTCCTCATCTGAATAATGTGACTTGGACAACACTCACTCGAGATAACTTGCTTGTATATAGAGAAAACATTATCTTGTATATGATCTTGAAATCAGAAGGACAACATGAGGAAAAGAGAAAAGAAAGAGAAAATGAGAATCAGCCATCCTGTTTTGTTTCTTCAGGCCTGGTCACCTTAAGCCCCTGCTTTATACTCTGTGACTTCACCCTCCTGCTCTCCTCTTAGTCCCCTTGATTCCTCCCCAGAACCTGAAACCACCTGTCTTTATTACATCACCACTATTGCCAAGCAACAGATCCAGGGTTCCGCTGGCCCCAGGAGCCCTGGGAGAAGCCTTGGACCCAGGTGCTCCAAGAAGGAAGCTTCCTACAGAGGGGGACTGAGAGAAAAAGGTCGACGCCATGCTGCGGCTTGTTGTGGAGTCAGCCAAAATTAACCCACCCCTCAGCCCCGCACCCAAATCCTGTGTGTCCGTCTACTTCAGAGGTGAGCACCAGGCTCCTGAATGGGGAGAGGTGCCTCAAGAAACAGCATGAGTTCAGTGAAAAAATAGGGCTACTGGTGCCCTGCTCTTTGGAAGATGCCCTTGTGTGACAGAAAGCTGAGGTGATACTTGGAGTTCTTCAAAACTGATCATCTTTAGTGCTCTTCTTTTTCTTTTTATGACATTCCCGCCTCGCTTTTTTCCCAGGGCATAGCTATGGGAAAAAGAGAAGACGAATACTTTTCGCAAATTATTAATCTCAAGCTTTTTCTATGAAGCAGGTTGTATCAAGGACTCAAGTTCAAAGAAAAAAAAAAAGCCTGCTTTATAGGATTGGTGTGAGGAATCGAAAAGATAATACACGTCCAGCAGTTTGTACAACTGTTAGTAACTGCTCAAGCATATTAATTACTTTTACAATCACTACAAAATATTTTTCACAAATATAATTATTTTTGCTTCTTGCAACAATTCCAGGAGGCAAATGAGACAAGTTTTATTGTCTCCATTTTTTATAGATAAGGGCAAAAGTCTAAGAAAGGCAGAGAGGGAGAGAGTGAGAGGATTTGTGAGAGAGAATGAAAGAGATGGGGTACAAAACGAGCCCGAGCCAAAAAGAAAAAAAGGAAAGAAAAATGAACCACCTGTGTGACAAAGAGTCTGGGCAGGTGGCTACAGGCAAATAAGCTTTTCCTGGACACATGGGGAGTGAGAAAATCAGGATAAGTTTCTATAAGAGAAGTAAATCAAGGATGAGATTCCTTTCATTATTTTTCTGGTCTGTGAAACTGTGCTTTCTGAACATGACAATACTCAGAGACCGACCAGTGGGACTACAGGCCCACAGGGTGATGTATGTTCATGCCCCCATTTTGTAGGCTTAAAGAGGTGTGGTGAGTCTCCAGGAGGTTCTTACCCTGGCTGACTGATGTCACTGTAAGCCAGGGGACAGCCTTGCATCTCCTCCCCATGATTCCCAGCCATCTTCCTCACCTCCTCATGGGCACTATCTTTCTTCTCCTAGAAATATCTCTTACCAAGATATCTAAAACCCAGAATCCTAGGTTGACCCACAGATTTACCCATAAATTCTTACAATCAAGTGTTTGATATTTTTTATTCCTTTTTCACCTGTCCTTCCCAGGCCCTTTTCCCCAATAAACCATCCCCTACCCTACACCCCTTCCAGATACCTAACAGGCTCTCTGCGCCCCCTCCTCCCATAAGTAACTTAGCAATATAGAGGTTCTTTGCAGGGCTACAGACTGTTATTTGTTAAGGATATTTCTGGAGGAGAGGCGTCTCGTGAAGGAAGAGCTATCAAGCCATTACAGATGTTTTAGGATGTCTTTGGGTACACTAGGCTTTGTTCTGGGAATAGTAAACCCTTAAAACCCAGTGCCAGAACACAGTAAAAGTTTACCTCTTGCTCACACCAAGCCCTGTGTGGATGGTGCTGGTAAGGCAGCGCTCCTGAGTGGTTTAGAGGCCCACCTCTTCCTGCTTGTGGCTGCAAAATCTCCCTGGTACCACCCTACAAGCAGATCATGAGGGTGGAATTAGGGAGTAGGGAGAAGGAGAATGGAGACTCTCATGGGAGATTTTAGAAGCCAGGCCTTGCAGTGACGAATGCCCCTTTGCCACCATGAGTCACATGGCCCCACCTGGCTGCAAGATGGTTGGGAACTGACAAGTGGGTTGATGGTTACTCTTATAAAAAGTGAGAAATTTTGAAACTTCCAGAGGAAGAAAAAATCGAGGCTGTATCATGGCTGCTGCTGTAGACTTGCAGTTTATTCTAGACTGTCCCACCTCTCTTTATCCCATTTAAACATAGACTTTAAAATATTTCCCACCACCAATGCCAGCCCCTTGGTGTCTTTGCAGACATCAAGAAGAAAACTCATGTGGTGGAAGGAAATAACCCCACGTGGAACGAGGTAAGACGCACCGGAGCAAGCCCAGAAGTGGCAATGACACCCCAATGGTGAGGGTGGGTCAGACCATGCTCAGAAGTCTAGGAGAGGACAGGGAGTCTCACAAGCTTTTCCCAAGGCTCGGGCATCCTGGCTTGGGAGTAGCCTCTGAGCCTAAGAGGCTGAGAAGGCCCAAGGGCTGCAGCAGCCACACCTGTCGGTTGCTGCCCTGGCCCTCTTCCCCGACTCTGGGTGTGGCCTGTCTTGTCCAACCCGGTCATTCTGATGTCCTAGAAACCTGAAGCAGACACTAGTCTCCATCTATAGGATACCCTCTCACCTTCCATCCATCCATGTGCCCCTTCCCCCTTGGTTCCTAAACTGCTTCACATGCCCATGATACTAATGTTCAAGCTGTGAGGGCCCAGGTAGGATACCAGCACCTGGCAGAAGGTAGCAAACACCATCCTCTGAGGGAACTAGACCTGAGGGGGCTTCCTCAGTTAGAGGAAAACAGTGCCAGCTCGTCGTCTGCATCTTTCTTTGTTCTCTAGAAGGGTGGGAAGAGGAGGGTAGAGGAGGGATGCTGACCTCTCTGTGCCTCCCATAGACCTTAATCTGGCATCTCTGGAATCGCCCGCTTCGGGAGGACTCTTTCCTGCAAGTCATCCTTCGGGACTTGGGCTCAGTTAAGAAAGAAAGGTGAGACAGATAGGCAGCAGGAGCGTGACTCTAATCCATACCTGCCTCGCAAGCATCAGAGTCACTCTCGCCAACTGTTGCTGCTGCAAAGAAAGGGCGGGGCGGGGTAGGGTTTGGGATAGGAGTGCAGATCCACCTACCTCGGAACCCGAGTGGCCCAAATTCGGTCAGGTGTCCACCCTCCTGGTCCAATCAGCTGTTACTTGGCACAGTTCCCATCGGGAAGCTGTGGGAGCAGGGCTTCTGGCAAGGGGCTGGACAGGGTAGAGCCAGTAACTGGGGGGCCCAGGGGCCAGGGCTCCCCAAAGCCAATTCCCAGGGCCCCAAGAGCCCGGCGCCCTCTGGTGGATGCTCCCCATCACTGCATCCTTCTTACAGCCTCTCATGGACAGCACAGCCTCTGGGAGAGAAAAACCACCTCTAGATAAAGCCCTGCCTGGGGCAGAAGGACACCCCTTCCCCTGGCTCAGGCTCTCACACCTGCTCTTCGTCTCTTCAGGTTCCTTGGCCTGGCCACAGTATCTCTCAAGCCCTTGGTGAAAAAGCCGACAAAGGTCCTTTTCGTGAAGGATCTGACTCTACTCAATCATTCCATGAGGCCCACAGATGTGAGTCAGGTCCCAGGGAGAGGGGCTGAAAGGGTGGGGACAACCAGAGAAGTTAGGCCACTCTCCTCCAGCAGAAGCCTAGTGCCCTCACCCAGAGAGCACTTCCTTCCCTGGGGGGTCCGTCACACTGCCATCCTCTCCTTGGCTTCCCCAACCAGCTGCCTTCCCACCCACCCATATAGATTATTTAGTTTATCATCCTGGGCATCGGTGACTGTGCTAGGCCTGGGGTACGAGATGGAATGAAACCCACTGTATATTGGAACAGGCACCACTCACTTGACAAATGCTCCAGCTCATGTGTCGCAGGGTGAGGAGAGAGAGCTAGGCCACTGAGATAGAGAGAGAATGAATGAATGACTAATTCCACTTGGGAGATGAAAGGTTTTATGGAGGAGGTGATTAAGACATCTGGAAGACCAAACAGATGAGAATAAACAAAGGCTATTCATCCAGAGCTTTCTATAGTGAAGGAGGCAGCCATTGTCATTTGGTTTTGGCAGGAACTAAAAAGGCAGGTGCAGGAGAGGGAAAGGTTCATAGTGGAAAAAAGGAAGGCCCAGGTGTGCCTTGATTGGGGATCTGGAGGGGGCTAACTAGAAGCCACGCACTCAGTGTGATTGTCTAGGTAGGGTACACATTCGGCTTTCTCTAGTTGGTCCTCAGCTAGAAGTGGGGACAGAAATTAGGGAAGCTGTCAGTTATTAATCCAGTCCTGGCTGTTTGGGGCTGGTCATTGTTGTATGGCTTCCTGTGTTGTTGTTAGAGCTAGTAGTCTGACTTTCTATAAGTCCAGTTTCCTGGGCTGAGAGCTGCAGTTCATGGCTCAGGTTTTGATTTTATATATGATCTGGCCAATGGAGTGACCATTGTCCATTTGTCTATTAAGTTTCTCAGATATGTCTTAATGAGGGAGTGAGTTTGTCCAATGGACAGGAAAGGAAGACCGTTCCTGCAGGTGTATAGGATACATGTGTGAAAGTGGCACTCTATGCTCAAGGACTGTGGGTGGGCTGCCCACACTGCTGGCACACGGGGGCAGAGGAGTGAGCAAAGGGAATGGGCGAGCTGAGACTGGGTGGTGGCCAAGGGCCAGAGGTAAAGAACCTTGGGGTTTATGCTGCTGAGTTGTGACTTTACTCTGATTATTGATGGCACTTTGGGAGTATTTGGGGGCCAGTCCTGGTGGTAGTCTGGAGTATGGATGGGTAGTGAGCACACAGGAGGCAGGAGGTCAGTTACAAGGCATTTGCAGGAGTCCACACAGAGGTCATGAGGTGCTGGGCTAGGAGAAGAGCTGTTAGCATCAATGGCTCCAAGTCACCTCACCCTCTCCTCCCCACCCTCCTGCATCCTCTTCTGTCACCACCACTGCCACGTGGCTCCTCTATTCTTCAAATTCTCTCCGCTATAACCCAGTGCTCTCTCACCACCAGTTTATAACAACTTCCTGCACCCCAGACTCCACAGGCCCCCATGGGTGTGGCTTTGCACGATGGCCAGCATCTCTCTACCCTGGAGGACTGGGTGTGAACCCACCAGGCTGGGCTGGGTTCTGGTGCTGTGACTTAGCCAAGGATTGCACTGTCCAGCTTATAGTTCCCCTGCCTTTGCCTTGCAGTGCACTGTCACGTTACAGGTGTCTCGTATGACCAACCGGGATATAGAGAAGACAGGTATGTTCTTCCATAGAGCTTAACCCTACCTTTCCCCCCACATAGCTGGATGGCCTCTTTGGGACCTTTGGGACCCACCCCTTGAGGCCTGCAGAAGGGTTGTGACCAGGTTAGGGTCTAGAGGCCAGATCTCTAGACACTTATCTGAGGCCATCTGTCACCCCAATAAGTTCATTCGTCATCTCTAGACATGAAACCGAGCCTCCAATTGGGTGCAGACAGCGGTAAAATGGTCATTTCCAAGAGCCCTCATGTGTAGAGAGTGGGACCTGGGGTTACTGAGGGCAGGAGGGGGCCCATGGGAGACTCGGGAGGCCATGCGCCTCCCTCAGGACGTGGCCATGTTTTCATTCAGGAGCTGGTCAGTGGGGATAGAATGATTAAATGGGGAAAATGCCTCAAAACATCCTGAGCCCCACCTGTGACCACTCACCTAGGGGATGAAGATCACCTAGGTGTGACTGCACAAGAGGGGGCCAGGCAGAAGCTGATGGTCACCAGCTACACTGTGCAGAAGGAGCTATCTTCAAAGCCTCAGCACTTCCAGGTGAGGACCTTTGAGATGATCTGCCTGCCACCCTCGCTGTGTTCTCAGGTTCTCCCCGTCAGAGCATCTGACTGGCTGCAGGTCCTCAGGCCCTCACCACAGCCCAGCTCCTGCAGGGCCACTCTGGGGGACTTCTGTATGTGTCAGGGGGGCAATAGGAGGCCCTAGTGGTTATGCCCCAGCAGGAACTGGCATGGCCCCTGCCCTTCAGGACTCCAGGGGATTGTTGACACACAAGGCTGGCCACATACAAAGTGAAATTAGTTGTATGGGACACACTGAAAAGAATTCAAGAGGATCTTTGGGAAGCTCCATGGTTCCACCATGAGTCCTGGAACCCCCACTGTCCTCCAGTCTCTAGCCTGTGACCTAACACTTCTGCCATGGTTTGGCCTGCCCTAGCCTGCCAGTTGCTTGGGAGGCTGAGAGTCATCCTTGACTGCCCTCTTTCTCACTGTACTCCTGCATCATCACTGGCCAAGACAACTCATATTATCACCAAACTGCACCCACTTCCCCGTCAGCACTTCCAATCCTTGACCCGAGCCACCATCATCACTTCTCTGAAGCACCCTGACTTCCTGAACTCCTGGCCTCCAGCTCTCCCCTGTCCATTCTTCAAAGTGGTCTTTCAAAGATGTCATTCTCATTATGCCATTCACCTGCTTTAAAGTGTCTTTAAAAACAAGGACACCCCGATGTCCTCAGCACAAAACCCAAACTCCTTACAATAGTTTCCCAAGACCTTGATACCCAAAGCCTGCCCCTCCAAACCAACAAACACTCTCTTGTCCATGCCCCTCCCCACCCGGCGCTAGCATTCTGAGCAATTCAAAGTCCCCATTCTCTCTCTAGCCCCCAGGCTTTTGCACATGCTGCCTTTGGAACACCTTCCCTTTCCCTCTTGGCTCATCCGTTTTCACCAGGCCAGTTTACCATGAAGGTCAGCTAGTCCATGTCACTTCCCTCCGTATGTGCTAGTGGTTAGGACACAATGCTGGCATGAGGGCTGTTAGCCTGCTTTGGGCCAGTTTTGCCTCTGATGGTCAGGTAGCCACGTGAGTCAGTCCTGGAAGGGTCCTGGACTTGATGGAGACGCAGGAGGCCTCACGGAGAGTGGCTGGACTCACGGTGTAGGCTGGAGTGCTGTATGCTGTTTACTACCCACAGTCAGACAACAAGCTCTCATGACTGTGCCCTGCTCGCCGCTACCACCACCTGTTTCTTCTCTCCCAGCCTCAGCCAGCCTGGGACTTACATGTCTCCAAGTAGCTCTTCTGCTTCCTGTCTTCTAAGTCCAGGCTCAGATGTCACAGTCTCTTTATCATACATAAAAAGCAGCAGAAGAAATCACAAATCATGACCAGACCACAGATCATAGGTTCAACTGTGTGGAACTTTAGAATTTTCAATTCTTTAAAAAGACCACAGACAAAAATACAAACCAACAATTTGAGAGACAGTACACTGTATTTTTTATTCTGTAACAAGCCTGTACCAGTTGACAAGAGAAACTAAGTCCACACAAGATAAAAGGGCAGAGCAGTGGAGAGGACAGGTTCCAGAAGGAAACAGAAGCCAAGGCCAGCCCCGGGTTTGTGCCCAGGCTAGCAGATCCAGCTCCTGCAGGCCTCTCCCTGTGGCTCCCTTTCTACCTGCAGCAGATGATTCTTGACACATTTGGCTATTTTAAAGAAGAGTCCCTGAGGGAGACGGGGAGTCCAGGACCCCAACACCGGGGCTCTGTTTTCTCTCTGGTAGGTCCGAGTGAAGGTGTTTGAAGCCCGCCAGCTCATGGGCAACAACCTGAAGCCTGTGGTGAAAGTGGTCATCGGAGCCCAGCAATACCACACGCGGATCAAGATGGGGAACAACCCTTTCTTCAACGAGGTGGGCTGCCTACAGCTTTCTGGGACAAATGGGACACTTTGGTCAAGTGGACCAATCAGGTTGCACATTTCCTGTAGGCAGCAGCTATCTTGGTCCTGAACAAGGGTGTTTTCCTTGGTTGTGCAAACATTTACTGAGCACATATGGAAGGCTGTGCCTGGCTCTGGGAACACAGATGGAACAGTGTGGGCATTGTGGATAGAGCTGTAGACATGGCTGTGGCTGGAGGGAAGTGGCTGGAGGTGAGCCTGCACGATGCACAGCCCTTCATGGGTGGCTCTTGGGAGACTTGGAGGGACTGAGGCAAGAGAGTGATGGGGCCAGGCTTGCATTTTGGAGGGGAAATTCTGAGTGCAGCAGGAATTCGGGTGGAGTGGTCTGACAGGGCAATCTAGAAGGAGACGGAGGCTCCAATTTCCATCCCAGGGCAGCTAGCTGTGGGAGTTCCCTACACTTGGCCTTTGTCTGCTCAGAAAACCCTCCAAGGCCTGGCAGGCCTCTGCTTTGGGAGGAAGAGCATGAGGGTAGGATGCATCAAAAGCTATTAAAATGGGCAAATGACAAAAAAAGGCAACTATTCTGAGCCTTTGGGCTGAGCAAGTCTCTGATGAAGTGGTGGACGAAACTTTCCCACCCTATGCTCTCCTTCAGATCTTCTTCCAGAATTTCCATGAGGTTCCTGCAAAGTTCTTCGATGAGACCATCTTAATCCAGGTATGAGGCAGATAAGGCGGGTCTTCTCTTGTCCCACCTCGACTCTGAGAAGCACTTTAGCTTCCAGGCCCATCCTTAGAGCCACTCACTTCAGATAATCTTTCTGACCCCAAGGCAGCACCTCCACCACTTTCCTCCCTCTTGGGCAGCCCAGACCCTCATTCATTCATTCATTCATTCATTCAACAAACATGGAATGCCAATTGCTAGGCTCTGAGCTGGGCACCAAAGTAAACAAAGAATCCCCTCCCCATGTGCTGGGACTGACTGTCATGCCACCCAAGGAACCCTCAAATGTCCCTTCGACATGGTACATTCCATTTCCCAGCCAGAGGGAGCCCTGTAACAGTGGCAGTCGTGTTTATCACATGTCCCCTATGTCCCAGCACAGGACTGAAGAGAGCAAGGAGGCTGTCTCTCGAACAGTTTCCATGTTTGTGGGGACCCAGGCCCATAGGAAACTGCCAGTAGAGCAGCAGGGAGAGAGCTGGGTGCACTTGCCTTTGTGTTGACATTTGGGGTGATCGAGTTATTGGCCTCTGTGATCAATTTCCTCATCAGGAAATGGAACTGAAAACCTAAACCTCACGGGGTTCCCATGTGAAGTGTCTGCCTTTAGGAAGTGTGACATCAACCCCGGGAAAATCTGAACGGGCTCTTCTGGTTCCTCCCTTGGGGGTGGGGAAAACTGGGCCTTCAAATAACCGAATAAGAATCATCAAGTTCTTTCTGGAACTCCCTGCAGGTGATGAATTCCTCGGTGATGAGATTCAATGCAGAGATCGGGAGATTCCAAGTGAGCACTGTAGAAGGGAGCAGATTTGGGGAGCTGGTTAGAGACCCATCCTGGGCCTTATGTGCAGACCAGGGGAAAGGACTTGGATGTGCATGCAAAAAGATTCAGAGTTGTGTCCACCTACCAACCGGGTGACGTACACAAGTTATTCTGAGCCTCTACTTCTTTATCTGTAAAATGGGTAATACTTTCCTTGACCACACAGTCATTGTGTAACACTTCTGAAAGTGCTGAGTGCCTTGTTGAAGTTGCCACACTTGTAATATGATGAACACAGGTCAAACCCCTGCTTATAGAAAATAGGAGCAGAGCATTCAAACAGGCTGACCTGATGGAGAAATCCAGAGAAAGATCACTGTCTGTGAGGATGGAGAGAAAAGTTCACTTTGGGAAAAGACATAGGCTGAGAGATGAGGAAAGTTTATAGGTATGAGGAGCCACATGAAGATTCCCCATATTCAGGAAGATCAGGCAAAGGAAGGGCTGACAGGTTTCTTTATCACTATTTGTAACAAGCACATGAAGAGTCAGGACCAGCCCCTCCCCCACTTCACCCTCAGCAGCAGTGCAGGCTTAGAAACTAAGGTTCCACGAAAGGTAGATGCCCGGGGTCACAACCGTGTGCTCCCGACAAAGGCCACTGCACGGTTTTCAAACAACAGTTAACGATATGAACCAATGAGTAAATTACAGAGGGCAGAGTAAATCTGAGCTTTAAAACACATACTTTTTGGGAAAACTGCAAACATATACAAAAGTAGAGTAAATAGTGTGGATTCCCACAACCTCATCACTCGACTCCACCATTGTCAATCAGGTTTTGTCTATACCCAGCCCACGTCCCCTCCCCACTTTTGAATTAAATCTCCAACATGATATTTTATTTTTAAAAATGTCAGTATGCATTTCTAAAATGTAAAGATTTTCTTAAGCGTAACCAAATATAATTATCAGATTTAAAAACCTTTATGATTCCAGGATAACATTAGCTATTTAGTCAGTGTTCAAATTTCCCTAATTGTCTTATCAATTCCTTTTATACTTTGTTCAAATCAGGATCCAGACCAGCTACGTGCACTCATACCTTGCAGTTGGTTAAAATGTATTCTCATATCTCTGTTATTTTGTTGGTTCTGCTCCCTTTTTTTCCCCCTTGTAATTCATCTGTTCAAGAAACTGGATAGTTTGTCCTACAGAGTTTTCTCCCATTCTGAATTTTGCTGATTGTATCTTCAGAAGATGACATCACTGGCCCCTCTGCCCAGGTATTTCCATCCAGAGGCTCCACCAGTCTTGGCTCAATTATTTGGCAAGACGACTTCAGCAGGAAGCACAGAACAAATGCTGGTCTTTCTCTATGTTGTTGCAGCTACTGATGATAACTGCCTAGATTTACTACTTTGTTAGGGGTGACTGAGTTTTGTTTTCTTCCAGCTTTATTGAGGCACAATTGACATAAGTGAATCGCACATATTTAAAACATATAATTTGATACATTTAAAAATATGTGTGCACCTGTTAAACCACCAGCACAATCAAGAGAAGCTATCACATCACTCTCCAAAGTTTCCTTGTGACCCTTGGTAGTCCTTCCCTCTCACCCCCATCCTGGCCCTCCCATCCCAGGCGACCACTAGTCTGCTTTCTGTAACTGTAGATTGCTTTGCATTTCCTAGAATTTTATGTAAATGGACTTTTTGGTTTGGCTGCTTTCCCTCAGTGTAATTATTTTGAAATTCATCCATGCTGGATGTATGAATAGTTCATTCCTTTTTATTGCTGGCTGAGTAGTATTCTATTGTGTGGACTTGCCTTCTGTGACTATCCAGTCACTTGCTGATGGACATTTAGATCGTTGCCAGTTTGGGGGCTATGATAATAAAGCTGCCAAAACATGGTATATAAATTTTAGTGTGGGCACGTTTTCATTTCTCTTGAGTAGATATGGCAAGTGGATTGCGAACTCACATGGTAGGTATATGTTTAACTTTTAAAGAAAATTCCGAATGGTTTTTCCTCCCAAAATTCCAAATGGATTTTACTGTTTTATATTCTCACTAGTGGTGCCTTAGAATTCTAATTGCTCCACATTTTCATCAGCCCTTGACATAGTCCATCTTTTTTTTTTTTTATTTCAGCCACTCTAATTATGTGTAATGGTATCTCACTGTGATTTTAATTACATTTTGCTGATAACTGATGATATCGAGCATCTTTTCATTTGCTTATTTGTCATTTCTATATCTTCTTTGTTCAAAGTGTGTGTTCAAATTTTTCGCTTGTTTTCATTGTGTTGTTTGTTTTCTTGCTATTGAGTTTTGCAAATTTCTTATATTCTGGATACAAGTCTTTTATCAGATACATGATTTGGAAACATTTTCTCCTGTATATGACTTGTTCTTTCATTTTCTTAATAGTGCTTTTCAAAGTGTGGATGTTTTCCATTTCAATGAAGTCCAATTCATCAGACTTTTTTTTTATAGGTGGTACTTTCATTGTTATATCTAAGAAAACTTTGCCTACCTAACTCAAAGGGGTACCCAAGTTTTAAAGCAGGCCTAACATGCAGAATTTGGGTACTGCTCTGTGGCCCCTTTGGATGTGAATTACAAGGGTGGCCTGAGTGTTCTGTGGCGCCTTGTCCTACACCACTCCATTCCTGCACCACATCCCACTGGCCTTAGTCAGAAACCTTGTCCCAGGATAAGGGAAAACCCAATTTCTCTCTGCCAACTCCTCCCTCGACCCAGAGATTGAGAATCCAGGCTGTGTTGGCCAGACAGTGCTACCTGGTGGTTAAGGATCTTTTTAATCCAGGCCTCCTCACTTACTAGCTGTAAGACGTGGGCTGGTGAAGCTAACTAACCTTTGTTCTACTCTTGTCTTTTCAGACAGATATTGGTTTTATCTACCATTCTCCAGGTAGGTAACAGTGTGTCTTTTAAGAAAAACAGGACCAGATGTCAAAACATCACAAAATCCCCATATGTTTCAACACATAGGGAGAGAGAGTACCCAAAGGTGTGAATTATTTTGTTTTTGATAATAGTTTACTGTAATTTATGATATTTTATCTTGTTTTATAAGAACAACATCTTTCTCTGCAAAACTCAAGGCATCCCTTTGGGTCAAATGCTGAATTTCTATTGTAGCCTTGGGTTGAATTTCTATTTTTGAGGCCAATGCTGGAGAACTAAAGTTTGAGTAGAGGTTTCCTCTGTGACCTGGCCATGACATTCATAGCAGGCTGAGGTCAGGATTTAGGATTGGAGAAAATGCTCGCCTGTCTCAGCCTAGGATAGTATCAGCTGCAGGCTCCCAGGATGGAGGAGAGGGCCTCTTACCTCCTCACGGCAGTAGCTGACAGCCTGGTGAGTACCTTCTCTCAGCTTACTGGTAGGAGTGGCTGTCATTGTCCTACTACTGACAGGATCGGAACATGAGACACATTTCCACACCTTTCTCCCACACAAAGACTGGCTTCAGGGGAGAAGGATGGAGACTGGAGCTGGTCTCCCACAGGCCCTCTGCCTCTCCAGGTCACACACTCCTGAGGAAATGGTTAGGCCTCTGCCAGCCAGATGAACCCAGCAAGGGTGTGAGAGGCTACCTGAAAGTCACCATCTGTGCTCTTGGTGTGGGAGATCAGGCTCTGGTGAGGCTGCCCCACGGCTATCCCAGTAACATTTCCTAGCCTGGCTGCTCCTGTGGAGTACCCCAGAGACCTCCAAGTGGCCATTTGTCTTCACATGTTTTCATTTATCCATTGTGTCACTTCAGGGTTGGCCATGTCCCCTACTTCATGACTCTGACCCAGTCAGCTCTCTGGTCTCTGCAGGTAGATCAAAAGCTGGACTATGATGGCACTGATATTCAGATCTTCAAGTCAGTGCTGGTCCCCATCGACATGGCCTACTTACAGTTCTTTGTCTACTGTGCCGAGGACTTGCACCTCAGTGAGAATCGGGAGTGGGGGGCAGGAGGCAGCCCTGAGGTTCCCCATACAGTGGCATCCTGCTCCTCGGGGGCCTTCCCCATTCCCTATGGACACTAACCTAAGATTCAGGTGGAAGGACAGTGTGAGACTGAAATCTCCCAAGAGCTGTTTTATGGAGCCCTGTGGATGCACTTTGAAAGGGCCATGTGCCCCAACACGTTCAGGGGCCGAGGTTCCCTGTGCCAGCCCCAACCCCTGCTGCTATTGTGGGCTGTGGCACAGAATAGTACATCCAAAGTGGAAATGGGAGAGTTCTGCCCAGGGCCACCAGATTACATTATGGGGGAGGATTTTCAGTTGTTTTCACCTTTCCATTTCCTCCTCCTCTTCAAAAATAAAAATAAAAATAAAAAAATGCTGCTGTCTCAGAAATCTTTTAACTTTTTGTTTGCAGAGAATCACCATGTACTGAGACCTGCATTGGAGGTGGAACTAATTGGGGAAAAGGTAAGTATAGAAAGGGTGTGAGGCTTAGAGAAATGATCACCTAGGGAAAAAAATAGTGGGCAGAACCCCAGAAATCGTATTCCAGCCCTTCTATTAATGGATGATGTGATCCCACTAAACAAGGAACTCTGTGAATGTGGAGGCCATGGCTTAGCCACCCTGTCTACCAGAGCTCTGCCCAGTGCCTCCCATGGAGAAGACATTGCTTGAAAAGCAAAGATACAGGTGCCTGATGAGTGAATGAGTGAATGAAACAATATGCCTGCAAATGACCATCATTGAAACTGCCACCGTCCCTTCTGGGCCTCAGTTTCTTCATCTATAAATTGAAAGTTCTGAGCAAAAGAGTTGCTGATATTCCATGAATCTCTAGGAATAGACTAGCATTTTCCAAAGTGTGCTGATGAATGTTATGTGCAGAAAAAGGTTAAATAGGTTTGTCTCAGAATTTATTCACCATCTTTCACTCTACATTATACCTATGAGAAGTCATTAAATCCAGTCCATACATAGGGGAGGAGGGATAGTTTTCAATTTGGAAAGGAGACAAAAAGATTGGGGGACATATCTTAAAGACACCATACTGAGTGTGGTTTGTACCACACATCTAGGTGACATGATCTTGGGTGGTAGATGGCACACATTTTCCAAAAAGTTTAATATTCTTCTGTTTTTCTGAGTGTGTATTAAAAAGTTTAAGCAGTCCAATGAACTTCTGATTTCACCAACACAATCACTTAGGATAAGAGTAGATTTATAAATGAAGTCAAGTGAACCTTCGAGAAAGGGGTGCCATGCGTACCACTGCCACAGCATTGTTTCTGCTCACTTTTCTGGTGGGATCTTAGAGCTTATCTAACAAGATCTAAAGTTAGAGATCCATATCTGCTTAAAGATTCAGTCTATTAAAAGCTGTTTTAAAGACATATATTAAGGAATCTAGACCTGGGCGGGTGCACAAAGGACTGAAGTTGTAGATGATGAGACGTTGTCCAAGTGTCTTTAGACCAGGGATCAGCCCTGTGCTCCATCTGTGCTCTGGGCCAAAAGGGTTGGGAAGTGAGGCCAGTGGACGGAGGAAGGGGCAGGTTGGCACTGACACCCCTGTGGGATGTTTCTAGCTCAAGACACAAGTGCAGACCCAAACCGAGAACCCAATCTGGAACCAGATCCTGACCTTCCGGATACAGGTATTGCCACCGAATCCCACCCTCCTCCCCAGCCCCACAAATGGAAAGGACGTTTGGGTGTTGGTGTGTATGGGTGTGAATGGAGGGAAGGGTCAAGGAGCATGTGAGGGGGGAGGGCTCTGGCTGATAGTGAGCACGAGGGAGCCCAGGACTATTAGAAAACCTTACTTTATCCAGCATTAAGAAATGAGTGGGTCACACAACTGAATTTTCCAGAAAATGCAAATGTGCTCTTTCACCCACATTAAAAAAACACAATGCACAATAACTTTAAAGACTCAGTCTAAATTGTATGGTGAATTTTCTTATCCCCTAGACCAAGTGCTCTGAATAGAATGACAGCTCTTTGTTGATGACCTAGAGGCACTTATAATCCTGGGTCGCATGTGGTGCCAGCTGTTCATTTCTACACTAAACGCTCCAAGATGCCCTTCTTTGTGGGGTTTTGCAATCTAATTTTTATAGCTTTGCAGTCACCTGTCAGTGGTCTGGATGCCAATTGTCACCAATCTCCTGGGAGCCAGGCTTCTAAGAGCTGTGTGGAAAAAAAAAAAAAAAAAAAAGACAATCCTGAGAGAACTTGAGCACCTCCATGAGTGCCAGTGCACAGAGCTTTGGGTGGCATCTGTCTGGCTACTGGAGAGTGTTTGGTCTCCTTATGTCTTATGTTTGTGTGATGTGCAATGAGCTCATGAGCTCCCCTCCCTTTCCTGTGGACCCTCTTCAGAGCTTTGGAGCTTCACAGTCTGCCTTCTGGCAAGTCCTTAGTTCCTAACCATTCCTCATAATCCTCACCTTCTGTAGTGATTCTATAAATAGAAAGAGAGTTTAGAGGGGACTGAATCTACCCCTACCCTTGCCAAGCCCCCTCCCACCTCTTCCAGGCTGTGAAAGGGCCACAGCTGAGACCCTCAGATGTTCTGTGGATGTTCAGAGCCTCGTTCCAGCTGCCTCAAAACTGGTGGCACAGAACCAGGCCCTCCTTTGTTTCTGAAAGAGGCCTTCTAATGTTCAAAAGTATCCACGTACTCCCCGAACCCTCACCGACTTCCAGCAGAACTCAGTGTCCAGGGCTGGGGCCCCCTAGATGCAGGCCTGATTGTCCCCTATGGGAATGCAGCAGGCAGATGTGAACCCCACTCTGATGTGGCAGGATGACCACAAGGAGGCCAGCTGTTCAGGGCCCCAGAAAGACAGGCTGCAGGGGAGCGCTGCTGAAAACGGGGGTGTGCCAGTTACAATCCAGGCACTCTAGGACAGAAGGGAGTTAAGGCAAGGAACTGGGAAAGGGGAGAATTCTCATTGGGGTCGATGAAAAGGTAGCTTGGCTGTGGCTTTGAATTTGGAGGATATGTACCTTTGGATGCCTGATGGTGTACATCTCTGCACTTCATCACTTCCTAACCTGGGCAGTTTCCTCATTTCTCACTACCTAGCTGCTCAACCAGAAAGCCCTTCTCCTGCCTCCTCTGGGCCCCCTACCCTGCACAGCTAGAGGAGAGTGGACCAGGAGTGTGGAGGACTGGGAGGACTCCCAGCCAGGCCCCAGGGTGTTTGTGAGGGGAGAAGAGGCCCTGGCTGGGAAGATGAAGGTCTCATTCAGGCCTCGACTCTAGCAGTTTTGTTTTAAACATGGATTTTTTTTGGTTCGCATAATTTGCGGACCCATGTAGCAGAGTAGAGATGAGACTCAGAGCGTGGGTTCTGATCCTGACTCTGCCCCTTACATTGCAACCTTGAGCAAGCCCCTCTTTCTCTCTGGGACTCATTCGCCATTAGCAAATGGGAACGATCTCAGCCCTCACTGGGTTTTGGCAGAGTGGGTAGGAGCTCTGAGGCTGCTTTAGCCCAGCATAGAATGTGAGAACGTCAGGGACTCAGCTGCTCTGTGCCTCAGTTTTCCTGTCTGAAAACGGGGCTGAGAATAGTACCTGGCCAGTGGGGTTATTGGGAGGGGTCACACAGGTGATCCAGGCAGTTTAGGCCCCTCCTCACACCAGCAGCTACTGTTAACTTACTCTTTGAGGAGCTAGATGTCCCTCTGGTTGAAAGTTAACTGCTAGACACAATAAAGACATTCTGGGCTCAAGCCTTCCCCACTGGGTGGTTTGGTGAGCGTGCATTCAGGCTGCAGGGCTGTGTGAGGGCTGCAGTCATCAAGTCCACAGTAGGGCAGACCCAGGTCTCATGAGTCCTGAGCTTATGCAATTAGAGAGCCATTTAAAGAACAAGAATACAGAACAATCATGGGGATACAGTCCTAGCCTCTCCCAGGGCCTTGCAGAGGTCCCATGCAAGGGGGGGCCTCAAGGCCAAGGGCTCAGAGCCACAATGGTAAATTCATCTTGGCTGTGGTTAAGTGGCACACTGGTGGCTGGGCTGGGCCTCGGAGCCCAACCCAGGACCCCCAGTGCTCGCGTTCTTCAATAGAACTGGACCCTATGAGTATGAGGCATGCACCCACTGCTCCCCTCACCTCCCCTCTGCAGCTGCCTTGCCTCTCCAGCTACATCAAGCTCAGAGTCTTGGACTGGTGAGCAACTGGGTGGAAACTGAAAAGCATGCCGGGGAGGAGAAATTTGGAGCTGGGCCAGGGGCTCAGCCTGCAGTACGTTTCTCTCCAGCACCAAGAGCAACTGCCAGGATGAGATCGGAACTGCCAGCCTGTCTCTCAACCAGATCTCATCCACTGGAGCAGAAATGGAAGGCAAGCAAGCTCCCGGCCCCCGTCCAGCACCTCTCTCTTCTGGCCACCCTCTCATCCTCTCTTCCTGCAGGAATGTACTCTGGCTTCTTGCCCTGCTTTGGCCCCAGCTTCCTAACCCTCCACGGGGGTAAAAAGGCCCCTTTCCGGATCGAAGAAGAAAGTGCAGTAAGCATCTCATGTCAGCTCTAGGGAACAGAGGAGGTGAAAACGACCATGTGTGAGGGACCAGAGATGCCCCAGGAGGGTCCAGCCTGGTTCCTGTCCACCACACACACTGGTGAAGGTCATAAAACCTACACGTAAATGGCCATGGAGGTATGGGACATGTGCTGTGGCACAAGAAAAGAACAGATTGAGGGCATCGAGTTGGGACTTAGGGTAAGATTTTCAGCAGGTGGAAATGAACTACAAGACAAAAGAAACAGGTAAATGTAGAAAAGCATGGGGTTATTTAAGCCTGGAGACAAATGCCAGAAAGCCAAGTCCAATCGGCTTACAGAGGAAAGGGGGCTGGGAAGGACTCTGATTGAAGAAGAGGCAGGCACGGGGACCTCAGTGCCATCCAGAGACTCTTTCTCTCCAGCTGTCATCTCTGCTGCTCTGGGGCCTCATTTCTCCACCCAGCAGCCGTGGCCTCTTTGCGGTAGCCTGGTGGGACCCTCTAACAGAAGGGCAAAGGAGCATTCTAATTGGCCTCCGTGGGTCACATGTACTCTCCTCGAGCCAGTCAAGAAGGCCGCGCATGCCCTGATTGGCCAGATGGAGAGAGCACATTCAGTTGTTACCTCCCAGTAGGAAGCATCTATGGGCAGAACGCTGAAGGGCAGGAGTGGGGTTATCCTCCCTGGGTAGGAAGTTACTGGACAACTCTCTTGGTTGCAGAGGAGTTGGGAGGTTGGCCTGTTGTGTTTCTCTCATCCTTTCTCTCACACCATTTTTCCTCCCTGTACTTTAGACTATTCCCAGCTCTGTTAAGGACGGTTTGGAATATCGAGGCCGAGTTTTCCTGGAGTTAGTCACCCACATGAATTACCACCAAGACAACATCATAAAGACCCTCTCCCAGGAAGTGACAAGTATAGAGGTAACCCAGAAAGAAAAGGGCCCTCTGCCTGCCTCAGCTGACTGTGTGTCCCACTTTTGGCCTTGGCAGTTATCAGCCTGAGGATGGTGGTCAATCCACCTGAGCCTGTACTGAGCCGTGATTGGCTTCGTGCTGTGCCAAATTTTAGGTGGCCAGGGGACCCAGTAAAGACAAGATAAGTCTTCGGTTTAAGCAATGTGTCATCTAGTTAAGGAGAAACTTTCTAAGGAACAGACTAAGGAGTTTGGATTGCTTCCTGAAGGCAGAAGAGGGCAGTTGAGGCAGGAAAGTGTTAAGAATACTTAGGAGGGGAGTAAGGCTGGCCACACTTAGTAGAAATAGGGCACAGTCACAGGGAGGACAGCTGGAGAGGAGAGGGAGCTGGTTCCAGAGTCCCTTTGGAAGCAGCAAAACAGGAACCACCGACTAACAGGACACAGAAGTGAGGCCAACAACCCTAAGCCCACGCCCATTTTCTGCGGAGACAGAACCAGGTAGTAGCTGAATAGGGCTCACAGGGGAGAAGGAGGGTTGGATTTAAGATAGGAGACCTGAGCTAGTTAATAGACTGGGAGAATGCAAGAACAGAGCAGAACTTGGCAACAGAAATGAAAGACGGGCTAACAGGAGGGAGAGAGGACCCTGAGCGGATGGGAGGAGTGGTGGGAGGAGGGGGCCCAAGAAGTGCCAATAGAAAACACGCGAGTGTGTGCAAACTCCATCATGTTCCCCTGCTCACATTCGGTCTCAGCCTAGGAGGGTATTCAGGCAAAAAGGAGAGGGGTGGGGTGGCCCACCATGGGTGTCCCAACCCAGAGGCTAGCCTGACCCGGGAGAAGGGCCTTCTGCCCAGTTTCAGGAAGGAAAGGAACCAGGTCTGGCAGGGAGTAGGGGACAGGTGATGGAGGTCCTAGGAGGAACTGCCACCTTGACCAGCCAGGTGAGTGGGAGCCAAGGCAGGGTTGGGGGTGGAGGGTTCAGTGACAGTCTAGCTCCCCCTAAAGAAAAGCAAAGATGGTTTTTGAAAGAAATGGTACCCATCCTCACCCCCTGCCTGTTTTATAGCCTTGTTCTTCCTTGGCTTACATGCTGAGGGGCTGGGGGGTTATTGTTTTAGAAGCACGAGAGCCGCCAAAAGTTCGGGCTGTGTGTCGTCTTCCTTTCCTGTACCATGATGCCCAAATTTAACGACTTGATCCAATTCGAGGTCAGCATTGGCCACTATGGAAACAAGATGGACCTGAATTACAAGCCTCTCGTCTCCACCACACAGTATAGTCCAGTGATATACGACGGTAATGGTCAGATCCAGCCAGGAAGCAGCATCCACTGCACACTGGGCTCTGGGCTTGGCCCTTGTATGGGTGTTGGCTCATGGAACATTCATAGGCATTGTTAACCCACATTTCACATCTGAGAAAAATGAGCTTCAGGGAGGTAAAGCCACCTGCTAAACACTGCACGGCTAGTAGGTGGTGAACCCATGACCTGAATTGAAACTTGGTCTTGGCTTCAAGTCCTCTCCACACTACAGCTTCCACAACCCCTTCTTTCCCCAACTAAGCTGACCCAGCCCCATCCATCCATGCAGCTGCCATCCACTGCTCATCTGCCCTCCTGCTATCCGTTAGTCTGTCTGTTCATCCAGTGTCTACTTACTGGATGTCCACATTGGGCACTAGAGAGAGTGATCCTCAAAGTGCAGCCCCCAGGCAGCATCAGTACTGCTGGAGAATGGTGAGAAATGTGGATTCTCGACCCTACCCAGGTCCTGCAGAATCAGAAACCCTGGGCAAGCCCCGCTCCACCCGTGGCAATCCGTAATTCAACAAGCACTCCAGGTGATTCAGGATGAAGTTTGAGACCCCATTGCCCCGGAGGAACGCGGCCTCCCTCTCCGCATCAATCAGTTTTACCACCACTTAGCCCATCGAGAACCTTTTGGGCATCCCTCTTCTCTACCTGTGTTTTAAAAACAGCTTTATTGAACTGTAATTCACAATGCCATATGATTCATCTAAGTAAAGCAGACAATTCAGTGGTTTTTAGTATATTCACAGAACTGTGCAACCATTGCCATGGTCCATTTGTAGAAGATTTTCATCACCCCAGAAAGAAACCTTGTGCCCACCAGCAGTCTCTTTCTATTCTCGCCCATCTTCTCAACCTTAGGCGACCACTAATCTAGTTTCTGTCTCTATAGAATTTCTTCTTCTGGACCTTTTGTATACGTGGGATCATACAATATGTGGTCCTGGGCAGCTGGCTTCTTTCATTTAGCATCATGTTCTACTGGTATTTAAATTATGAAATAGGTATATGGCAAGTATATACTATGTACATGTAGTTTATAGAAGAAGTACTCATGAACTCACCACCCAACTTAAAAAGACAGAAAGTTGTCAGAGCTTTCCAGATCTATGAACCTAAGCAATACCACGATCCCGATTCTTGTGACCATCACACCCTCACTTTTCTTTTTAGTTTTTACCACCTATGTGAGCATCCTTAAAGAGCATACTATTGTTGCATTTTGTGTCGGTAGGACCTTCGGTCTGTATTCATCTGTTCTTGCCTTTCACTCAATATTAATTTATACACACACACACACACACACATTCATAGCTAAAGTTTATTTTCATTTCTGTGTGTATCCTATGTATGACTATAACATTCCTTGAGAGTTTGGTAGGACTCACCTCTAATTATGTGGTACATGTAGATATTTAGGTTGTACCTTTTTTTCCTACTATAATAATTTTGTTATAAACATTCTTGTGCATGTCTTCTGGTCATGAGAGCAAGATTGCCTCTAAATTATACATCCAGGAGTGGAAAAGAAATTCGAAGCACGTAATGATACCCAATTACACTTTCATCAGCGTAGTACTCAATGTTGGCCCCGGCCTTTTAATTTTTGCCAATACAGTGGATGTTAAATGGCATCTTTTTAGACCTTGATTTGCATTTTCTGGATTCAAAAGCTGAGCATCTTTTCATGTGTTACAAACATTTACTTCCCTCATCTGTAAAAAGCCTGTTGATATTTTTTGTTCATTATTCCATCTGGCTGTATTTTTCTTATTGACCTGTTTCTGGAACAATCTTTTGCAGGTGTGTGTCATCAAAAACTTCCCTATGTTTTCATCCTTATAGGTCATATTTGGCACATGGTGTACTCTTTCAATATGTAGATACAAGTCGTTTGTTGCTGTTGTTAACAATTATTTAGCGGTATAATTTACATTTCATAAAATTCACTCGTTTTGTACAATTCAGTGATTTTTTGTAAATTTAGAGTTGGGCAGCCAGCACCATGCCTCCCCTCACCGCAGTTTAGAATATTTCTGTCACCCCAAGAAATCCCTCAGGCTTGCTTGCAGTCATTCTCCTATCCCATCCCCGGCCTAGGCAACTACTGGTCTACTTCTGTCTCTATAGTTTTACTGTTCCTGGACATTTCGTATAAATGGAATCATACAATATGGTCTTTCCCATCTGGCTGCTTTCACTTGGCAGAATGTCTTGAGTTTTATCCATGGTGTAGCATATGTCAGCTCTCCATTCCTTTTTATTGCCAAATAGTATTCTATTCTACGATGTCTCTTTCATCATTTGTTAATCCACTCATCAGCTGATGAACATCGTTGTTACTTCCACACTTTTATGCATGAAGCTGCTATGAATGTTTGTGTAAAGTCTTTGTGTGGACATCTGCTTTCATTTGTCTTGAGGAGATACTTAAAAGTGGAGTAGAATGAATTTTTAAGAAACTGCCAAACTTTTCTAAAGCGCCTACACCACTTTCCTTCCAATATCTCCACACCCTCACCTGTTTGGCTGCTGTCTCGTTTTTATTATATCCATTATAGTGGGTGTGTGGCTTACTGTGGCTTTACTTTGTACTTCCCTAATAAGTAAGGATACTGAGGATCTTTTTGTGGGCTCAGTGGCCATTCGTATATCTTTGGTGATATGTCTATTCAAATCTTTTGCCTGTTTTTAAATTGGGTTGTTTGTCTTCTTGTTATTGAGTTGTAAGGGTTCTTTATGTATTCTAGATGTAAGTCATTTATCAGATGTATGATTTGCAAATAGTCTGTGGCTTGTTTTTTCACTTTCTTAATGGTGTCTTTCGAAGCACTAATATATTTATTTGGGATGAAGTCCATTTTTCTCCTTTCATGATGTCATATCTAAGAACGCCTCTTAAAGGCTTTCTCCTATTTTTTCTTCTAGAAAGTTTATAGTTTTAATTCTTACATTTAGCTCTATGATCTGATTTGAATTAATTTGCATGTAGATATCCATTTTTCAAGCACAACTGTTAAAAAAAATCCTTTTCGCATGTGGGTTTTCTCAAATTATATTTTAAAATACCCTGTTCCATAGTCTAGGTTTTCTACTTAGGGGCTGTGTTTATGGGTTTCACGATTCTCCTTGGTTTTCTTCTATAGCTGTCATTTTCTCCCTGACCCTGTTTGACTCTATTTCCACTTTGGTCACTTTTCTCATTTCTGTGCCTCTCACTGCATTGTCTGCAGGGTCTAATCTCCCTGGGCTTCTTTTTCTACTGTCTGCCTTCCTGTGATGCTTTTGTTTTTTCTTTTACTTGTTTTCTGAGTTTTGCTGGCTCACATTTCCTCATCTGAGTCTTGAGTTTGTCCTGGGAGTGTATTTTTGCTGGCACTTTCTGCACTTGACTCCCGTCAAGCTGGGCTCCCAGCTGTCTGCCTTGCTTCTCACGTCCCCACAAGTGACTTCTGTACATCAGCTCTTAGGACTCCTACGGCAATCCTAGTTGCTTTTGGCAGTCCTGGGGTATATTTTGAGTCTCCAGATTATATCTGTCTTCTTGTTGTTTTTGTATGCGATCTAAGAGCAGAGGAAGAAAACCACCATCTTATATCCCCATGCCCATATCTGACAGCCCCAGTCCTGGAGTGGAGCTCTGCTTATTTATCATTCCCTCAGTGCCAAGGTCTGAAGCTTGTCTTCCGACAATTCTGGAAAATCATAAGATATTTTTCCTCGTCTCTTGTATCTCCTTCTTGAATTCACTCTGTCCTCTATGGAACTTCTCGTTTTATTTTTCGTGTTTTAAAATCTCTCTTCCATATTTTTCATCTCTCTGGGCTGTATTCTGCATAATTTCTTCTAGAAAAAGCCTTAGCCATTTCATTTAAAAATTTTGGCAGTTTCTTGTCTTCTTCCCGCACTATTCTTCCCTATACATAGTTTTTCCCACCATTCGACACACTGTATATCATATATTTGTTGTGTCTTTTTTGCCGTTGATATTGAAATTCTTACAGTGAACTTTTTGATTTGAGTGTAAGATAATTGTGGAAAAGTACACAACATCCAGACCATGAAAGAATCTCAACGTCCCAGAGGCCCCTTGAGCTCCCCACCCCCACCCCCACCAAGAGCAGTCACCCTCCTAGCCTCCAATTCATTTTGTCTGGTTTTTAACTTTATATAAAAGAAATCCTATAGTATGTATTCCCTTGTGCCTGGCATCATTTGCTCATCATTTTATTTGTGAAACATATTCACAGACTTAGATAACATTGGGTATAGTAGTAGCTTATTTGTCCTCATTGCTGTGTAGTATTCCATTGGGCAAATACACCATAATTGATTTATCCCTTCTTCTTGTGGAGGGGATTTTAGCGGTTTCCAGTTTGGGGCTACTCCAAATGGTGCTGCTGTGGACCTCTTCCTACCCATGCCTTTCTGTTGGGTGCAACCTAGGAGAGGAATTGCTAGATTAGAGGGTGTGTATTGGTTCTAAACTGTTTGTCTTCTTTGAACTTTATCTGTGGAATCCTTTGGGACTTGAATAGTTTCATGCCCCAGAGGGGGTTTGTCACTGGTTCCTCCAGTCACCTGGGCACTGGGCCAACCAGACACTACTTTAAATTTTATGCAGACCTCTCAAATGGCATGAATGCAGAATACAATCTGCATGAGGCCTCACTTGTGGTTACAAATTTTCAGGAAATTTTCCTCTCCTCCTCCCCAAAGGCACGCTGGAGAAGGGCACATTTCATCACAGTCTTCCTCTATGTGGTGGGTTACTTCTTATTGATGGAAGCTTTAGGTTTTGGAGTGCCAGCTATACGTGGAGTATTAGTTTGCTAGGGCTGCAGCAACAAAGTGCCATGAACTGGGTGGCTTATAACAAAACAGATCATATTTTTTCACAGAATCTCAAGCCAAAGCCAGCCTAGCTTCTATTTGCCTCAGACTTTCTGCTTTTTATTTTGGGCTTCTGTGGGTTTCTTCCTTTAAGGTCAACTCAGCAATGCACCTCAGAAATGGAATCCCTCCCATTCCATCTGGCTTTCCTCCCTCACTTCAATAAGGGACACTTGTGGGTTTTATCCATCCTTGCCCGTGACCCCCCTCCTCCACATCGACAGGACCTCTGTTAGATGGCTGTCCACCCCACAGCCAAACTTCAGCCTCCTCCTGAGCTCAGGGCCCACTCCTCCTTGCCTCTCAGACCATCCAGAGGGGAGACCCACCTCAAGGCAAGCCTCTTGCGTTGGCAGCTTGCCAGTGGGTAAGGGCATGGGGCTCTGGAGCTAGATATTCATGTTAGGACCACCTGGCGGTGCCACCTTAGACAAATACTTCCCACCACTAACCTGGATATTCCCATCTGTAAACTGGGAACTTTGAAAGGTGGCGTGACACACTGAGTACAATGAATGTTCCATAAAACCAACTGCAGGCATCAAAGAGCATTTATTCTTCATTGGTCCCAGCTCACCCTCCGGTGGGAGGGGTCCAGTGAGGATTATTAGCAGATGGCATCCTGGAGGGATCAAGTAGCTCAGGGAAGGTCCTCTGTGGGCCACTATGAGGGGAGACCTTCCAGAGTCCCTTAGACAGTCGCCTCTACGTCTTAGGGAACATCTACCACTATGTGCCCTGGTACAACAGCAAGCCGGTGGTGGCCGTGACCTCTTACTGGGAGGATGTCAGCTTCCGCATGAACTGTCTGAATCTCCTCCATTTGACTCGGGACCGCCTGGTGAGTGGTACAGGGTGGGGCACAGGGTAAGACCCAGATCACAGCAGGGGACTTGGGGAAATGAGCCACAGAGGAAACTGGCCACTAAACTCACTCATGCCTTCCACGCCGATTGGGACAGAAGCACCAGACACAGCCCCACTTCTTACCATTTGAAAAGTCAGAGATGCACATGGTTACTAGGCAGTGCAGTGAGCGCTGCGTTCGACGTATTGGTACTGAGAGCTGCCAGGGCAGAAATTGGGGTGTGAGACGAAGAGAGGACAGACAGTCAAGGAGGTGCTTGAAAGGAGGTGATGTTTGAGCATAGTCTTGAATAATGTCGAATTTGTTGGGGGCATGGTAGGGTGCAGAGAAGGAAAAAATATGCAAAGCCATAGGTGATGTGGAAATAAGGCCAGAGAAGCTGACAGGAGTCAGATAATAAAAGGTCTGCAGGAGCCTGTCCAGGAGGGAAGCCCCTGAACAGTTTTAGGCAGGAGAGCCACCTAGTGCCTCCATCTGAGGTGTGACCTCCTCAGACATAAAAAAGAAGCCCAGGATCAGGATCCATACTCTTTCATGTCCCACTCCTTCCTGGCTCCTGCTGGCCACCCATTTCTTCAGTTATGTGGGAGGGGAGGAGCATGGGATCCCACTCATACAAGGGCATGGGGCAGATTTGGACTGGCATCCCTGGGTTACCCCTCAAAAGTCCCCAAGTCCTGGCTGAAAATGTCCCATGTCAATCAGCCCTATAGCCTTCCCCCAGTGTCACAAGCTCACCTGCCATTTCTCTCCTGTCCGGCAGAAGGCCAACCTGGACACTCTGAAATCCATGAGGAACCTGAGGGACCCTGCCCTGCTCCCCCAGTGGGAGAAACTTCTGAGGGAGCTGATAGAGGACTGCAAGTAGGAGCGGGATATGCCCTTTCCCACCCCCACCCCCACTTCCTCCAACCTCTCCCAAATAACAAAGCTGCTTCTCCTCTTCCATTAGGATTTGCAAAAAATGGCCCTGACTCCTGCCCCAGCATTATCCCTGCTGTCCCCATACCCACACGTGATGCTCCCACCAAACCAACCCCTCCCTGTTACTCAGACAAGCCCTGAACTTCCCAGCTGCCTCTTCCTGTTGCTGCTCCTCTCCAGGGCTCTGCCTATTCTGGAAGACTCCTTGTAAAGGCTCTGCCGGCCCCACACCCCACTTGAGTCCCCACAGGGTTTGGCTGGCTCCCACCTCTCCGCACAAGGAAGTCCTTGCGCACTGCCTCATGCAGGGGTTGGGAGGGTAAGAGAGGGATGGATGGGATGTTGGGGGGCCAGGCCCACCAAGTGGGCTTCCTTAGGATGGGTAGGAAAGGCTCCCAAGGTCAGGCTGGCAGGGTATGAGCCGGATCTTGAACCTGGGAAGGGCACACTGGCCTAAGGCCGGGTGAGAGGTCACGAGATGGCCCAGCCTCCCACCCCTTCCTGGTCCTGGCCACAGGCGCTCTCTGCCCTGCATGACCAATGAGCCCAAAGCCACAAACCTGGACAAGAAGAGGTGGCAGCTCCGCAGCTATCTCCTGAAGGAACTGGCCCAAAAGGCCAAGGAAGCACAGCCCAGGGAGATGGTGGCCACCGTAGAGGGCTGGCTGTTCCGCCTCAATGCCGTGCTTCCCGAGGTGGGTGCTGGACGATGCATCGGCTGGGAGCAGGCCTTGGAGCTGCATGTAGACCTGACCCTCCCACCTTGGCAGCCCCAGGTGAGCCTCCCTGATGTGATGATCTGGCTGATGGCTAAGGAGCAGCGAGTGGCCTATGCACAGGTGCCAGCCCACAGCATCTTGTTCTCCCGGACGGGGGACCTGCATTGCGGCCAGTTCTGCGGGAAGACACAGACCCTCCTCCTGCAGGTGCAAAGTGGCCATCCAGTCTGTGGGAGGGGAAGCCCAGAGATAGCCCAGGGAGAAGCTCCGATGGGCGAGCAGCCCCAAGGGGCCTTCCCAAGGGCCTACCCACTGCCTCCCTCAAGGGCCCTTTACCTGTAACTTGGGGTGTAAACAGTCACCAGGGGAAATCAGGGCCTAAGACCATCAGCATGGGGCTGAGGCCAAGACCATGTTCTCAGATGTACCACCTTCGTCACCCTCATGCCACACTTGGTCCAGTCCCTTGTCATCTCTCCCCTGGACACAACTGACTGCAATCCAAAATATTTAATCTTATAAGGTTTGGGCACCAGCTCATCATATCATAAACAAGCCATAAATAAGGCTGACAACACTGCCACCCCCCAGCCCTGACAACAGTCTTCCGCTTCCGGCCCTCTCCCCCAGACACAGGTGAGGTCACAGCCCTGGCTTCCCACTGCCACCTGGAGAAGGTTCAACCTCCCTGGCTTGGCCGCAGCCACTCCTTCTCATCAGCCCTCTCAGACCCCATACTGTCAATAGTCAAGGCACACTAGGCTCCCCACCCCAACACCTGTCTGACCTTGGCCCTCCCACCATGGTGGAGGGCCCCTTTCATTGCTATCTGAGTCCTTCTCATCCTGCAAGAAGCATTGACTCCTGAACCTTGGCTGTACCATGCACTGGGTTGTATGACCCCGGGCCAGCCTCAGGCTGCTCTTCTGTAAAGCTAGCCTGGTGACAATGACACCCAGCTCACAATAGTGTATGATGGTCAGAGCACACGCTAAACGTTTGGCACTTAGCGCCATGCCTGGCGCACAGTGAGCAGGCAATCGGTGATCGCTAGGATCATTGTCGCTGTCACTGCCATTGCTGCTACTCCATGGAGCCTAGCGGGCCCCCTAGTTAGTGCTGCCCCTCCCCCAGCTCCACCAGCCCTCTGTGAGCATGAGGTCCAGCTATCACCAAGTGCTAACTGAGCGCAATATAAGGCTCCTGCTCCTGGGGCTCCAGGAGAAAGGGTAGGTGTGTGCACCCCTCCCTCACCTCGCTCCTGCCCCTGGGGGATCTGCACCCCCATGGGCTTGATCTGCCTCTGGCTCAGTACCCAGAGGGTGAAGGACAGAAGGACACACTCCCAGCCCACCTCCGGGTCTGCATGTGGCTGGGCAACATCACAGACAGCACCGACCTGCAGCTGTTCCATCAGGGCGAGGTGGTTGTGTATGCAGAGACGGTGAGTGGCCTGGAGGGGACAAAAGTGGGTGGCCTGGTGGGGAGCTGCAATAGCCCAACGTGGAGAAAAACATGACTGCGGAATGTGGGATTGGGAAAGGGGGTCTGAGCGAGAGAGAGAGGCAGTGGACACTAGAGCACCCTCAGCCGCCACCAGTTCAGGTCCCTGGTCGACAAGCCACAGTCCTGTGGTGACAGGAGAGTCAGCAGAGCAGTTCTCCTGTATTGGTCACTCTTTCCCTGGTGCAGGTTAATGGGTGTCTCTCCCAGTTCAGGGCATGTGAGGTGAGCAAGGATCTGACTTGCTGAAGCCTTGTCCTTCACCAACAGGCAGCCTAAGACTCCTACAGAGCCCAGCTGGCTCCTTCAGGCCAGTGTGGAGGTTCAGAAGGGGGTGGCCTGGGACAGAGGGGCAGAAAAGGAAGCATCTTCCCACAGAGCCAGAAACTCGGGGGGTGAGTGAGTAGCCAGCTAGAGACGGCTCTAGAACTCAGGGAAGGTAGGTGGGGGCAGGGCTCAGAAGGCTATGAGAGCAGAATGGAAATAGGTTTTGAGTCTCAGTCTTTATAATTCACTAAGTTAAAACACATTTTCATGGTTCCTAAGTTAAGTGTTGTGGGTGGATACATAACACAAGAACCAGCCTGTGCCTGGGGCTTTCAGATGCTGAGTTGGAGGGGAAGCAGGGACTACACACCCAGCAGGGAGATGTGAAAGAAAGGCTCAGAGGAGGCAAAGAGATGGCAGTGATGGAGCAGGATGGGGTCCCCACAGTCAGCAGTGACACAGGCGGACAGGCCACACTAAGGCACCATTAGGCTCTATGCTGTCCCAGTGACAACCTCCTTCCCCTTCTCCCCCAGTATGAGAACCAGTCCAAGTATAAAGGCCAGTGGGGGCAGCAGGGGCTGTACCACTGCCCCAACTTCTCTGATGTCCTGGGGCGCAAGGCTCTCGCCAAGGAGGATTTCAAGGCACCCCTGGGATGGCACTGGCAGGGGCAATGGACAGTAGAGCCTCAGAGGAGGTAAGGCTGGGCTGTAGGGCCTGGAGCCTGGGTGCCCTGGACACTCAGCCCTGGAGGTGACACCTCTTTTTAGTTGGGAGGCTGGTTAGCAGCAGCCCAGACAGGCGGGCGCACAGCCCCTGGAGCCTGGTCCCGGGGCTAAGTGCCCAAATGAGGGCCTGCCCACCACCCCACCCTGCATGCCTGGCTCACCGCCCAGACCAAGTGGGCCTGTCTGGTTAGGGAGACCTTGGCCAGGAGACCTGAAAGTTCTGGGAGAGGTGCTGGGAACTTGGATCTCACTTTCCCCAGACTCCTACTGGACACGGATATCAACAAGAGCCAGGTGCTGGAGGAGGTCTACGAGAACCAGCACCGTGACACCAAGGGGGCGTGGGTGCCAGCAGCCACCCCCAATACAGATGTGGTGAGCAGAGGATTGGGCTGCCTCAGGGGATGAGAAGACAATGCACTGGCTTGTCCCACTGGACTGGCGGTCACCATCTGAGCGCTGCTCTACCTGCTGCTTGGACTCTGGGCAAGCACTGATGGTAGCGGGTGGAGAGGCCATCAGTCCACATGGCAAGGAACAGCACAGTAGACCATGTCTCCTTCCCAGGACCTTGAAAGGAAGGGCTTCCCATCCAAAGGGCTTGGGGAAGGTTAATCAGCACTGTCCGCCAGAACGTTCTGTGATGATGGAAACACAGTCCGTCCACCTGTGCCGTTTACTGAGTACTTGAAATGTGGCCTTCGTGAGGCTGAAGAACTGAACCTTGAGTTTCGTTTTAATTAATTTAAATGAAAGCGGCCCCAGGAGGCTGGGGGCTGCTGTATGAGACAGTGTGGGTCTAGCTCCTCACATGCCTGTTGGGCTCCCCTCCTTGGTGAGGACCAGGAGCCTGGGCTTGGGCTGGCAGCAGCATCCAGGTGACAGCCAGTGCATGACCTTGCTTTCACAGTCATTGCCCTCATTGGTTCCTGTTTATGGGGAGGGATACTGATTTTCCATTGATAGTGGTCAAAGTTTCCTTTTGAGAATACGTCCATATGTAGTTTGGAAAAGCGAGTTGGTAAAAGTGTGTTAAGTGGTTATATGGGGGGCGTTGGACAAACGATGTCTGGCCCTGAGGGTGGGAGGCCCGGGGTACGGTGGGCAAGTGTGGGGATGAGTGGAGGCAGCTTCCTAGCTCCAGCACCCCCTCTGCCCAACCTCTCTGTCTACCCACAGGACGGACAGCCTGTGGAGGCCCGGGAGAATGTGAAGTGCCCCCAAGGCTGGCACGTGAAGAAGAACTGGACCGTGGAGCTGAACCACGCAGTGGACAACGAGGGTCAGTCCTCTGCTCACAGGCCGCAGGCAGAAGGCCTGGAGCTGCCGGCCCCTGATACCCCTACAGCCTGAAAGCAGCCTAGCTCCTGGGGGCTGGGCCTGAATGCGGGGGTCGCTCAGCCTCTGGAGAGTGGGGCTGACCCAGTCCGCAGCCATGGGCCCCAGTTCTAAGGCAGGGCAGGTTGCGTCTCCTGAACACCTGAACATGGATCTGGTCCTGCAGCCTACGGTCACCCTAAGGGGGTTCCAGGGAGGGGCCATGGGCTGTGTGACCTTGTGCAGGTCACATGATGTCTCTGAGTCTCATCTTCCTCACTGTAAGGTGGCACAGGGTGGCCATAACTTCCAGGGCTAGAGACCTGGACGCAGACAAAAGTGCTGTCCCCAGAGCCTGTTGTCTGGGCCCCCTCCCAGGCCTGTCCCAGCTCCCAGCCTGGGGCACTAGGCACCCACAGCGGCCCTGACCTGCAGGCTGGGAGTACGGTGTGGGCATGCTGCCCTCGGGCCTGCCGCGAGTCTGGAACCCAGTGGAGAAGGTCTACTATTCCCGCCGCCGCCGGCGCTGGGCGCGTGTGCGCTGCCGGGACCGCAGGCAGCTGGGCCCGGAGCAGGAGACGCTGTCCTTCCTGCAGCTGGTGAGGGTGCCCGAGCAGGGGCCGGGCAGGCCCGCAGGCGGGCCCCCCCCAGGCCATGGCGGGAGGGTAACTGTGCTCCTCACCCTCAGCAACGCCACGGCCTGGCCCAGGAGGAGGAGGGCTGGGAGTACGGCACCATGGGCTCCAAGTTCCACCTGGGCCCTCAGCCTCAGAGCCGGTTCCGCCGCCGCTGCTGGCACCGCAGACTGGCCCCCGACGAAGATGAGGGCGCTGCGCCCATATTCCTCCTGGAGGGGTCCTTGGTAAAGCCTCAGCGGGCAGGCAACTCCCCCTACACCCCACTTTGGGGACCCAGGGCCAACCTAGTCATGGCAGGCAGTGGAGACGCCTGGGCTGGGGAATCAACTACCGGTGGGCAGGGGTGTCTGGGCCCCAGATCCACGCCCTTAGGCTTTGGAGAGTGGCTGTGCCTGGGCTCCCAGGAGCCTTAGGGGAGATTGACCCAGGCACAGGGTGCAGACTTGAATCGGCAGGCTGAGAAGGAAGAGGACAAGCCACCATCGAGGGGCCTGAACAAAACGTTCACGGATTCTTGGAGATCTGCTGTAGAGGACGACACCCAGCCACCCCACCTGCCTCTCATCTACTGCATCTTTGACAGTGAGCACTCAATTGAGAGTCAACCTGGGTGTCCAGAGGCCCTGCACCTGAGGGCAGGGCTGGGGGAGGGATGGAGTCCTGGGGGCAGTGATGGACTAACCCCTCTCTCACCCAGAGCCTCACTACTACCAGCTTTTCTGCTATATCTACCAGGCCCGGAATCTAGCAGTCAGTCAGACCCAGGTGTTCCAAGGTAAGTGGCAGGCACCTTTCTCTCCCAGGGGCCCCTTGATGTGGCCACCTGGAGTACAAAGAGTGTGACCAGGAACAGGGTGACAAGCATGCACATACCCCTCCCCAACAGCTCATGGCCCTGGTTTAGGGAAAAGACACAAAAACAAGGAATACAAGGTTGTTCTTGTGTGTCCCCAGCGCTGTGAAATCAACAAGGGGGAGTTAGGGAGGTGTCACCCAGTGGGGACCACTTAGCTGGGCCTCGAGGTAAGAGTTTACTGGCATAGCACTTACAAGAAGACATGGAAGTAAGAGAGGGTGACACCTTGGGAACCATCTGTTTCTTATGTTGGACAGACAGGGAGGAGGGCAGTAACTTCTGGCTCCATGAGGGAGGACCCTGTCCTGTTGGTGGCACTGTGTAAGGAGCCAAGTTGCTGCATGATGGGCTCAGCCAGGGCAGTGTCCCCTGGGCACCAGTACCCCCATTGAGATATGCAATGTCCCCAGTGCCAAGGCCACTCAGTACTGAGGCAAGGCTGCCACATGTGCCTGGTCCCCAGAGCTGCTCCTGAGGGGCCACCAGCTGGCCATCTGCGTGCTGCCCAGGCCTCACCATGGCAGTGTGAAACAGACATGGCAGAACCAAATGGCCCTTTTCCTCTGGCTCTCTATGGCTCTGTGGCCTTCTGATAGTGGCTGGGATGCCCAGCCCGGGCATGCCCAGGTACCTGGTCCAGTGGCAGCAGCAGCCAGAGGGGGAGAGCCTCACTTGACAACTCAGCATGACCCCATACCCCAACCTGCAGGGCCCTTCGTTCGCCTGGTCTTCCTGCACCACAGCCAGTGCACCCAAAGCCTCAGGAGCTCTGCAGCCCCCACGTGGGCACAGACACTTGTCTTTCAGCACCTCCTGGTATATGAGCACCCCCAGGACACCAGAAAGAGCCCACCACTAGTGGTCTTGGAATTGTGGCAGCGGGACAGCCAGGTAAGGGGGCTGGGCTGGACACAGTGGCAAGCTTTTACTTTCGGGCAAAACACCCAGGCCTGACACACAGGGCACCATGTGGGCGTAAATGCGAGCTCTTCTCCCAGACTCACAGGGACCCCCTGTGTTCTGCAACCTCCACTTCCAGGGGAAGGAGAGCTTGTGGGGACGGAGCATGTGGTCCCCAGTGGTCTGGCTGGATGTCCAGCACCGGATCCTGCCCCCCATGAGGTGGCACCCTCTTGCAAAAGAGCTGGGAGAGAAAGAGGGCGAGATCCTGGCGTCCTGCGAGCTGATCCTGGAGACTGAGGTACTGGGAGAGACAGCCAGCTGCGGAGTGCAGTGATCAGTGCCCCCACCCTGCCCCAGGCCCCATGCCCCTGCCATAAGTCCCTGCAGACAGAGTCCCTACTCCACTCCCCAGGAAAGGCCCGCCCCAGCTCCCCTGCCAGCATCTTCCCACATCTGAGGCCTCAGAGGAGGCCTCTGAAGAACCTGCTTGAGTTGAGGGTGGCGGGTAGCAGGACCAGCCCAATGGGCCCTTATGATCCCTGTTCTCCCACCTCGCCCCTCAGAGTCTCAGAAGGAACCTGCCAATCTTAAGTCTTCCCTGGAAGAACGGGGTCTTCACACTCCCGAAGAGCATGCAGCCCATGCTAAGGAAAATGATGATCGAGGTGACTCAGGTGCGGGGAGGGGAGGGTGGGCAGGGAGTGAACCTCTCACCCAGAGCCATGGAGCTCTCTGCCGACCACCTGATCCAAAGTTGGACGCCAAGAGGATCCAAGCTGAGGTGGAAGGAGACAGGACAGGGGACAGTCGTAGCACTCAGAGAACACTGGGGAGCAGATCAGGGGCTTCAGCATGCGTGCTGCTGCTCTGCAGCACAAAGGCTCTGAGGCAGTGACATGGGCTAAGTGGCAGAGCCAGGATTTGGGCAAGGACTGTCTAACTTCCAAGGCTAGCATGTGTCCCACTTCTCCTTTGAGAGTAGTACAGAGGTCCCCACATGGGAGCCATGAATCTGGCAGAGAAAAAAAGCTGGTCAGGCCCCACTGGCACTGGGTTCTTCCTCAGGGTCAAGTGTCCCAGCTGGCTCCCGCTCTGGTCCCTCAGGAGTAAGGACACGGACATTTCCTGGGGGCCAGTGTCTGCCAGTTGAGAGTGAGATCACAGGGTGCTGGGTCACTGAACAGCCATGGGGTATATGAAAGCCAGCAGTGAGCTAGCTGGCCTTAGGGACACCCAAGAAGTTTGGGGTACCCCCATTCCTGTGGGCCTTCAAGGCAGCCAGCATCAGGAAGTCACTTCTGAGAGAACAAGTGAGAGGCCAGGCAGGGCCGCAGGTAGGGAAGGACAATACCTAAGGGTCAGTGGAAGTCAGTGATGGGCAGTCAGTGGCCAATGGCAACTCCCTCGTGCAAGGCGGGAGCCAGGGTCCTGGCCTTAAGGACAAGCACAGCCTATCCGGGCCAGGATCCCTCACAGAGGGGCTGCCGGCCCACCCATCCTGGCAGATCCTGGCCTGGGGCCTCCGCAACATGAAGGAGGTCCGTGCCCCACAGCTGCTGGTGGAGTGCTGGGAAGAAACCCTGCAGACAGAACCCATCAAGGACTTCCCAAGCAACCCCAACTTCGCCCAGTCAGTCCTCTTCCTCACACTGGTAAGAAGGCCCGGGCGAGGCTAGGGCTGGGCAGCCACTCCTCTGGGGAGGCCTCACGGAGAACTCCCTGGGCTGCAGTTCATGCCGATGGAGGCGGCCTACGCGCTGCCGCTCGTGCTGAAGGTGGTAGACAACCGGGACTTCGGCCAGCAGGCCGTGGTGGGTCAGGCCAACATCGACTCCCTGCAGCCCTACTTCTGCGACCCCTGGGCCTTGGACTATGTGCCCCCACGGCTTCCAAGTATGCCCCTCCTCTTGGCCCTTCCCCAGGCCTTGCCACAAAGCCAGTACCCCTTTGCATGCTCCTGAGATTCACGGTTGCACTTTTTCCACACAGAGCTGTCTATGAACAAGCACCAGGTGAGCAAGGGCTTGAGGTCACACCTTCTCCCACACCATTACTAGGGAACAGCCCTGGTCCCTGAGGGCTTCTGAGATCCTCCCAGTGTGAGGCCTAACTGCCCATCCAAGTTGAGTTTTAAATCCTACAACCCAGGCCACTGACCAGCTGCGTCAGAATTGCTGCGGACAGTACTTGGGCAGCATCAATTTTTTCCAAGCATCTCTCCTCCCTGTCCCCTCCCCCCAATCCAGATCATTACAATGTCTTTGGGTTTGGGACTACTGCCTAGAGCAACCCTTGTTACATGTGAACACACAGGCATCCTTAGGGCATCTGTTTCAGTAGGTCTGGGATGGGGACTGGGGTTGGGCATTTCTGAGTCCCAAGTTCCATCTGAAGCTGTGAGCTAAGAACTAAGAACTGGGTTTGCCCTTCACGCCCCAATCCCATGTCTGTCCAAAGGCCCCTGAATGAAGAGGCCTGTGTGAGGTTGGCCCTGGCCTACACCCTCCTCAGGGTCAGAGTAGAGTGCAGGCTGGGGGCCGCCAGACCACACCTCACTCACTGCTCTCTTTTCTCAGCTCCTAGGTTATCTCTTTGAAAAATTCTGGTTCAAGTTCAGCAAAACTGAGGTGATGTGGGCTCAGCATTGGGGAACCAGGAGCAAGTCCAGGCAGCTCGGGAGGTAGGGGCAGCATGAGCCTGGGCAGAGGAAGGCCAGCAGCCCCTCTTCCTGGCCAGGATGAGTACGAGCATGAGGTGGATTGGTGGAGCAAGTTGTTCTGGGCCACAGGAGATGATAAGTCCCCGAAGCACAAGGATAGAGACTACCACACCCTGAAGGTTTGGAGGCCCCAGGAGGGAGGCTGCTGACGTTAAATTAAACGTGCCAAGAAGGCCAGCACACCTAGCCCCAAATCCTCTGGGAACTACCAAGGTGGGAGTTCCTCATTGTCACCCCAAGACTCTAGGCCTCACCTCCTTCAGCCAAACCTGTGTGGGAACCAGGGCTGCCTTAGCCACGGCAAGCAGTGCTGACCCTAGGGCCACTAACTGGGCAGACGCCATGGGACATGGCCTGGAAATTGGTGGTTCCTCACTCCAGATCCCAGAACGGTCCCTTGTGGTCAGGCCCAGGCCCGCTCCCCAGAAGCCTGGGTCCCCAACACCCTCCTGCAGGTATACGACTGTGAGCTGGAGGCGGTGCCAGCCTTCCAAGGTCTGCAGGACTTCTGCCAGACCTTCAAACTCTACCAGGAATCACCCAAGGCAGACAGCCCCGTGGTAGGGGAGTTCAAGGTGGGTGTCTGGCCCGGCTTAGCTGCCGTCTCCTCCTGCCCTCCTGTCCCAGAGGAGATAACAGCCCTGACTCTATGTGTTCCCTGTAGAAGGGAGCAGGGAGGGCTTGAACAAGTCTTGGGAGAGGGGGAGCATCAACTGGCTTATGTGGTTACTTCCCACACTCAAGGAGAGCAAGGGTCTTCTTGCACCCAGCTCCAGCCCAGTCTCCGAGGCCCGAGAACCTTTGAGAATGAGTTTAAACCTGAAGGGGATGGGTGGGATGGGGTTCACGCTAGCAGACTAGGAACCTCCTTGCGAGTAGCTCCTTGCCTAGCACCCTCCTGCACATGGGGTCCCTGTGCAGCACTTCTGCCACACCTGCCTCTCTACCTGTCCTTGTGGTCTACTATCCCTGCATCCTCCTGCCACTCTCTCCCGAGCTCGAAGCAGGGCAGCTCGTGGAGGGCTCTGCAGAGTCAGCTGCCAACACCAACCTCCACCAAAATTTCAACACAGGGCCTTTTCCGTGTCTACCCCCTTCCTGAGAACCCAGAGGCCCCCAAGCCACCCCGCCAACTCTCAGTTTGGCCCAAGAAAGAGGACTTCCCTCAGCAGTGCATAGTGCGGGTATACGTGGTGCGAGCCATCAACCTGCAGCCCCAAGACTACAATGGCCTGGTAACAAGCAGCCCCTGCCCCATGCCCACTTCCTGGCCCACGCAGCCCAGGCAGCTCCCATGCCTAGCCCTGAACCCCATGTCCTAGAGCTCCCTCAGGCTGTTGACACTGTCACCACCCCACAGGCTCCGTCTGGTGCCAGGGGTCATTTCTGCCCCACTCCCACCCTCCTTGACTAACCTGGACTGACTCCATGCCCTATCCTCCCCTCTCTTATGCCTGTCCCCCAGTGTGACCCTTATGTGATCCTGAAACTGGGGGAAACTAAGCTTGGCAGCCGGGACAAGTACCAGGCCAATACCCTGGACCCCATCTTTGGCATGTGAGCACCCCAACTCACCCAGCCCCTTCTCCACTCTCATCCATACCGTGCTGGAAGAAAGCTCCAGAAGCAAGGAATTCTTGCATTCCTTCCTGGCCACCGGGTTGCTATTGCAGCGTCTCACACACTAAAGATGGAAAATGAACAGGCGGGCAACCTGCCCTAACCATCCCTCACATGCTTTGTCTGGAAAGGGAGTCGAGTCCCACACCATAGGCCTGCAGACGGTCACTTTCAGCCACACTGGGAATGGTACTGGCAGACAACAGCCATAGCAGGCTCTGCTCCCCAGGCACCAGGACCAAACAAGGAGGTGGAGCAGGGGCCCCTGGCTGAGATGCTGAATGGGAGGTATGTAGGTGACATGGGCCAGGGTCTGTATCCCCCTCCCCGCAGGATGTTCGAGCTGAGTTGCACCATCCCCCTGGAGAAGGACCTGGAGGTCCAGCTATATGACTTTGACTTGTTCTCACCTGATGATAAGATTGGAACCACTGTCATCGACCTCGAAAACCGGCTCCTGTCTGGCTTTGGAGCTCGCTGTGGGCTCTCCCAATCGTACTGCCAGTGAGAGGGCCTGACCCAGGGCAAGGATGCAGGGACAGGTGGCAGAGTGAACCCACGGCTCCCTTCTGAGGCCTGCATCCTGGGCTGGGGACCCAGGGCCCAAATCTGTCTCTCCCTACTCCCGCCACTGGGCACCTGCAGCTCGAAGGAGCATGTTCTCCAGTACCCACACCTTCCATCGTTTCCTCTCACACTTCTCTAGGTCAGGGCCCTTCAGGTGGCGGGATCAGGTGCTCCCAAGCTTCTTACTGGAACACCACGCCAAGCGGAAAGGACTGCCTCCACCTCTGTTCAACCCCAATGGTGACTCTGTTTTTTACAATGGGAGAAATTTCAAGCTTCAACGCTTTGGTAAGCAGAACTCACTGCCAGAGAGTGCAGACCCAGGCCTCAGACTAGGGATGCTTCGGGGTGGAAGGACTGCCCCCAGGCAGCACCTCCAGCCCCCTTCCTTCTGTGGGGGCGACCATGGCCACTGTCCTAGCTGGGCACAGGAAGGTGAGGGCTGCCTGGAAGAGGGGAAGGCTAATGGCCCGGCAGTCCCTCCTTCTGCCCCCTCCAATCTAGAGCCCAAGCCCCCTAGTGCTCGTTACTTCGGACCTAAGAAGGAACGCCTGGCTCTGCACCTCCTGCACACCCAGGGCCTGGTGCCTGAGCACGTGGAGACCCGCACGCTGTATAGTGACAGCCAGCCAGGCATCGACCAGGTATGTAACCTCAGGAGCTGGATTGGGAGACAGAGGAACCCATCACCCAGGATGAAGCCTTGGACAAGGGGAAGGAGAGACCAAGCACTCAGATACACATATGCAGAAGACACACCCATTCTTACGTCAATAAGCAAGAAGTTCCAGTGCCACTTAGGAAGGAGGGTTGTGCATGGGAAACTGAGGACAGATGTCCATCTGCTGCAGGATGTGCTGAGGCACCTAGCAGCCAATGCCAGCACCACCTGTCTCCTGAGGGCAGTAGGGCAGCAGCACCAGGGGTCAGTTTTCTAGACACCATAACTGTGGTCTGGCTGTTAGTTACAGGTTTTGTTTCCTTGTGGCAAGGAGCCCCAAAGAGAAGGGCTAAAAACCCCATGGCCCATTATCATCCCCCCCAGCTGACAGAATGGCTCACCCCATTCTCTACATTCTTAAGCTGATAGCACATTCGAGACAAAATGTTCTGCTGAGCATTTTGTTTTTAAAAGCATTCTCATTAAACCTGGTTTCTCAAATGGGGTCAACTTCAAAATAAAAAAAAAAAAAGAAAGAAATTAGGTCATATACTTTGAAAGAATATATTTATCTTCCAATGTTAGCATTTCCACCTTTTCCTTTTTTTCTCACCATTTCATCATTTTCTTAGACCTTCTGATGTGGTTATTCACCCTAAATTGAACTGACCAGGCTATTTAATTTACACTCACTTAGGACCACAAAGCCAGTTAATAACTGAAGCCCCAACCCCATTTGGGAGCCATCCAGAGGCTTCCAGTATCACTTGCCAAATGGCATTAATACTTCAGACCCGAGTCACAAGTATGCCGACATCATGGCCATCACACACTACCAATCTGACTGCACTGTTCTCCCAGCCGAGAAAAAGAAAAAGAGGAGGCTGATGGGAGAGTGACCTGACTTCCTGTCTGAAGTCATTCTACCTCACAGACCCTGCATCCCACTCCTCAGTGCTGGGAACATGGCCTCTAGACCTCAGAACCTGGGATGGGGTTCCCCAGGTGAGGACGTGAGGACAGAGGCTAGCAAACCCCAGCAGCTAACCCATCTCTGCTTCAGGGAAAGGTGCAAATGTGGGTGGACATCTTCCCCAAGAAGCTGGGGCCTCCTGGCCCCCCTGTCAACATCATGCCCAGGAAACCTAAGACGTAAGTGTGGGTGTGCTTGCCAAGGCAGCCTTCTCAGGTGTGGGCACCGGTGTTCCTGGCACTGGGTGTGGGCATGCTTTCCTCTGCTGGGAACCCTGGGGCTTCCCTCCCGAGCCTCCCAGTTCAGCATGATAGAGGGCTTGGAAGGCAACCCATCCCCCCTAGCCCTCTCCCCGTCACCAAGGCTGCCCTGGCTTCAGGTACGAGCTACGCTGCATCATCTGGGAAACTGCCCAGGTGGACCTGAAGTACATCACCTTAAGCAATGAGATGATGAGTGACATCTATGTTAAAGGGTGAGGCTGAGCGGGAAGGACCCCAGCAGTTCCCAGACTCCCCCAGTTCTGCTTTCCTGAGGGTCCTCCTTGTCCTGGGTGGACACCTGTCCTCTGCCAGAGTCTGGCATCAGATGGGCAGCCCTTCCCACAGGGCTCCAGCTTGGGAATAGGGACAGTGCACATGGAACCCAGGTGAGAGGACTCTGGCCTCAGGTGGCTATTTGGGCTGGAGAAGGACATGCAGAAGACAGATGTCCACTATAACTCTCTAACTGGGGAAGGCAGCTTCAACTGGAGGTTCATCTTCACCTTGGACTACCTGGCGGCAGAACAAGTATGCGTCCTGAGCCAGAAGGTAACGTGAGCAAGGCAGCTTCCCTTCCTCCTCCCACTTTAGAGACATGTGCTACATCAGAACACTGGAGGACCCAGGCACAAACCCTCTCCCCAGACAGTCCATCATGCTGGGGAGTGGGCTCCTAAGGTGGCCAAGGAGACTCTCAAAGGAGACTAGCAGTGACATATTCCTCTACCACCCCCCAGGACTACATATGGAGCCTGGATCCCACGGTGATGAAGTTTCCGGCTCGGCTCATCATCCAAGTCTGGGACAATGACTTATTCTCCGCTGATGACTTCCTAGGTGAGATCCTGGTACAGGGCCCGTGACCTCGGGACAGGGAGCTCCTCTTGTGACAGCATTTCTCTGGACTCAGGGGTCCTAGAGCTGGATCTGTCAGACATGCCTCTCCCAGCCCGGCATTCTAAGCTGTGCTCTACCAGGATGATGGATGCTGAGCCCAAGTGGCCCTTCTTCCTCCGGCACGAGCGCTTCTCCCTCTTCAAGAAGAGAACTGTAACCGGCTGGTGGCCTTGCCAGGTCCTTGAGGATAGCAAATGGCGCTTGTCGGTAGGAGTTGGGGAAGGTGTCTACTGCATAGGACTGGTGTGACCAGCCCTCAGTTCTAATGAACCTGGGGGCCTTAACTGCATCCCTTTTCCTTCATGGAAGAGAAGGCTCATCCATCATAATGGTGGATATTTCTAGGGTAAAGTGAAGATGACACTGGAGATTCTGACAGAGAAGGAAGCCTTGATCCGGCCAGCAGGACGCGGGCAGTCAGAACCCAACCAGTACCCTACACTTCATCCCCCATTGTAAGGGTCCCACGGGGCAGAGGTGCCAACCCTGCCCCCCTCATTCACAAGACCAAGCTGCTGACCTGGCAAAATGTAGGGGAAGTGACCAGTGGGCAGCTGGTGGAGCAGAGCTATGATTTCCCACTACCCAGCTCAACAGGCAGTCACATGTGGGAGAAAGAAGCCATGGGTGGGGGTGAAGGTAGGGTGGAGGGCCAAAGCTGCTTTTTAGAAGCTCTTTGCTCTGAAAAACCTGACCTGAAGGTCCCCTCTGCCCTCCACTCTCTGACATCAACTCTGCTCATGGACAGACGCACCACCACCTTGCTGTCATGGTTTCAATCACCCATTAAAAACATCCTCCACATTTTCTGGAAACGCTACCGCTTCAAAATCACAGTCATCTCAATCATATTGATTATGGGGCTTATACTGTTCAACTTCATATATTCAGCTCCGGTGAGTGTGGGGACAGGGACAAAGGCACTAGTTGCTCTTTGGCTAACTGGAGAGCCTCCCAGTTGCGGGCTCATACTAATTGTTGCCTGTTTCTCCCTAGAACTATTTGGCCATGGACTGGGTCAAACCTAAACTTCGGCTGAATTCTCCCATTATAATATCCAACAACATCATTAATTCACCAAACACCAGCCAAAGCAACTCTTCCGTTCTCGTCACTCAGCGTCTGAACCGAGAGCCTACAATAGAGCCTACAACAAACCATGAGCTGAAACTCCTCCAGGGACCCATAAATCATCTGTGAGGTATTTTTCTAGAACTTCAAGCCCCACAGGGCTAATTTGCTAGGGTCTCCCTGGCTTTGCTCTACCCACTGTCAGCCCTGCCCCGGGGTTCCCACCAGTTCCTGTTTCTGTCTTCTAGAACAGCAAGGAACTAGGATGTCCTGACCATTCTTTTCAGAAACTACTTTTGCCAAGAAGGGCAAAGTTGTAATCTTCCACTGAAATAAACAAACTTTGTAAAAGAGAGCCACCTTGTCATTTGGGGGTTGAAGGTAATATGAAAGGCTGAAATGCTAGCCTTTCAGATAAGACAAGGACAAGGAACAATGTCACCTCCCGGCACCACCTCCAGTCTTCAGGATTTCCTCCACTCTAACAGACTCAGAAGTCAGAAATAGGGAAAGAGTGACGGTGAAGAAGTGGCTCCATGGGGTAAGCAGAGGGCCAAGGACACGGTCTCACCCTTGGTATGTCTGCACAAAAGAGCCACACCACAGACTGGCACAGCCCTCCTCTAGGACACACCTACTTGGCCTTATTCATGGAGGGAAACATTTATTTCTAGAACAAAAAGAGCTAGGGCAGGGCACACGGGGCTGGGTCAGACAGCCCACCAGCACCACATGCCTCCCTAAGGCAGCAGAGCTGGGTGAAGCTGCATATCAGGGCTTCCCACCTCTTTAAAAAGCCCCAGGGCATCATGAGCTGGGCTCACATGAAACCCACAAGTTTGAGCTCTCTCACTTGCCCCTCCCCCACTGAGACCCTCCTCCTCCTCCTGCACCACTACCCGCCATCTCAGGAGATCACCCAAGCCTTCCCACCACAAGGGTCTATCCCATCTCCCCTTGAACTCAAAAGACAAAACAGCCATTAGCCTTTTCAGTTCTACTTGGCTCTAAGGCCGAGACCCAACCCCAGCCCCAGCTTCAGTTTGTCCCTTGGCGCTCTGAAACTCTGCTGCTGTTGTCGGGGAGGTTAGCGGGTCCCCACCCCAACCCCACCGCAGTCAGCCAGGGGTTTCTTTAAGTACCTGGAAAGGATGAAATGAAAACCCACACCAAGCCAAGGGGACCCTCCTAACCCAGAGGGTCTCCTAACCCAGGATGTGGGGCAAGGACTGAGGGCCTTGGGGCTCAGAAAAATGCCCTAGACCCTCCACCAGACCCACACCTAGAAGGAAGGACACCAAAGTCAGAAGCTCCTGTTTGGTTTCCATCAGCCATTTTACGAATTCCCTCAGGCTACAGAAGTACATGGCTGGAGAGCTCAGAGTTCCAACTCTCTGGAGTCAATTCCATCACAGGGCAGACAGGGGAGCAGCACATGATCCCTTGTCAAATAAGGCAGTGGAATAAGGATGACCCTAGAAGAGTGACACTCAGGCTCTGGTGCTCAGTGACAACGAACATTCCCAGGCACAGATAACTGGGTCTCTACCGTGCTCAGATTTGCAATGAACAGAGCAACTCTTTCTCATCCATTAGGAGGAGAGAAGCCAGACTTCCTCCTGGGGGTACTGGCTGAGGCTATAGGAAGAAAGTTTCCTTACATTCTGAACATGCAGAGCAGAGGCCAAAGATCACGACAGACACAAAACATGTAGCTACCAGGCTCCAGATGGGACAGGAACATCTCCACATGGTCAAATCATACAGCAAATGCTGCTTTTGGTACCAAACCCTGGAGCTGGTCACTGTCAGGATCAGTCCCACCGCATTCATGATATCTTCCAAGCTTACTCACTTGCACAGCAACTTCCAGCTAGACGTGACTGAGGGCCTAACGGGACCTACTAGGAAAGGCCACAAACACACCAACAGAACCAAGGGTCATGCTGACTAACAAAGGCCAGAGCAGTGAGCCAAAGCAGAAAGCCCTCCCCTCTGGCCAGTTCATGAGGGTCAGTGAAACACATCTGTTTTGTAGCCCCATACCCCAAAGAGAGGCATCAAATGGCTTCCAGCCCAGGCTGCATTGGGGTGGGGTGGGGTGGGGGGGCAGAAGTTTCCATCCAGATTCCAAGGATGCTGCCAGGTGGACAAAGACTTAGAAAAAAATCAAAAAACAGAAAACGGATGGTGGGAAGATGCAAGGAGATCTTGGAAAGTTTAAACATGAAGCATGAGGATCCTGAGTCCAACGCCAAGGCAGCCCGGGCTTTGGAGTCCTTTTCTGTGATCTTGGCATCACAGCAGCAGATACTATCTCCACCCCTCAAGCTCCCAGGAGAGGACTGCAGGGAAAGGCACGTCACAGCATGGCCCTGGTGGGTGGGCTTCCTGAACCAGAGTCAGAGGGCCACGGATGACCATGTCCCTGCATTCAAAGTTCTAGTGACAGAAAAGAGTCCCTGACCAGTTGTTGGAGATTGAAGACGACCGCTGGGCTGTGTGCTCAGGCCAGCACCTGCTCCTCCCATACCTCATGGTGATAGCCATAGATGTGGCAGTGGCACTTTAGGGCTCAGTAGAAACGCTTTCGGCTCTGTTCCTGCCACTTGTTATAGAGTATGATCCCGATGACAATGGCAAATACGGAAAACACCAGAGAGAAGAACACAATGAGGAAGAGGGCCAGGCCACTCAGGGGTGGCAGTGGGGCTGTCACTGAGGAAGTGAGAGAGAAGCAAGTCAGCACCAGGGAGCCCACCCTGTTGGGAAGGACTGCCCCACAAGCCACCCCCAGGCTCTGAGCCCTTTTCGGGGGCTAGAGCCCAGACTCTCCCTTTCCAGGTGCCTCAGTTTAAAATGGAGCAGCCTTGTCCTCATCTGTAACCAGGAGACAACTGACAAGCAGATGCTTGTGCTCTGTATTCCTCAGGGGCAGGACAGGGAGGAGAAGCCCTGTTGAGGTTAGGCGCAGGTCACCTCTGACTGCCCTCAGCACCATGGCCCTCCCCTTCATGGGCTGTCCCCAGGGTCCCCAAGCTCACTTGCAGGTAGCTTCATGTTGTCGACCGAGGGCAGGAAGACATCTCGATGAAGCTTCTCCTCTTCTGGGGTCCTCTCCACTGTCAGCTCAAACAACTTCAGGGAGACAAGGTCGTGGTTGTCTAGGGAGAGAACAAAGTTACTCAGGCTCTGCAGATGCAAACTGGAGCATCTTGGTTCCAGTCTAGTACACTGCTAACTGGCAGGGACCTTAAAAAAATAAGTGAAACCTCTCTATTTTCCCATCTAAAAATAAGGCTGGCTAAGGAATGAGGAATATTCTCTATTATTCTTATTTAAAGTTTTTATCAACAAGCATGCATTACCTGCATAATTTAAAAATGTAGAGACAACAGAAGAATGAAATCCCATATGCTACATAAAACCTTCCAGCCCAGTGAGGCCAGCAGCACTGCAACCCCTTTAGTGGCGATAACACGCACAGGCAACACAGGAGTGGGCCTCCCAGCAGCTGTGTGACAGCTGCGAGCAGGGCACAGCTACTGGACACATTTCCCCTCTGGACTGGGCCTAATGCTTTGTAGCTTCTTGTAACTGACCCTTAAATCTCACTAGGAACTATAAGAAAAAGAATCAAGAAATTAGGGGCTTGATTTTTATCTCTTTAAAGTGTCACTATAAACTCATCGATTCAGACACATTAGATGTGTTGCACCACACTGAAGCTGTACATCTTGATGTTCAACTTGACTGGTCTTGGTTTCATGGGAGCCTGTTCGGTTGGCTCCTGAACCCTTATATGTGAACCCAGAAGTTAGGGTTATCTTCCTGGCTCTTCTGAGAGGTCTTGCTTGTACACTTCCTGCCTCAAACCTGCCATTTCAAGAAACTCTTATTCCTCTCAGTGGAGACTGGTCTTCAGGGACCACAAAACTGATTGCCAAGGAGCTCGTGGCTGCTCGGTTGGTCCCCAGGGACTGGGCTTCTTACCATTTCTATTACTAGGATGACTTCCACACCTATTTGGACTCTTAGAATCTTTAGCAGACAGGAAAAAACTAGATTTACCTTCAATCAGAAAAATGTTTTCACTGTCAGGACTGAGTTTAAACTGTGGACAGGATAAAAGGCCAGGGCAATGCCCCTCACAATGTATTATCCACATTTTACTAACAATTCTCGAATTCACAATAGCCCTTGTCCAAGCCTAAGAGAGGAGCCAGGGCTGAGACAGCTGAGATGTGCTTGACTTTCTCAGCTATTTTTAACAATCCACTGTGTACCAGCAAGAAGGTACCAAACAGGAGAGATCTTAAGAGACGAATGCAGTTCGTACTACATAGAGACAGCTACGGGCAGAGATCACAGACTTTCTATCCTACGCATCACCAGCAAAAGCCAAGAGCAAAGGACCCACCTTAGGATAAACATAGCAGTGATCATTGTCTTTGGCCATTGCTAACAGCTAGAAACAACTTACCACTGAAAAGTACATCATGAAGTTACTGCAAGCGGGTCCCAGAAACCTGTACACCCAGACAGAAACCACAGTAGACAAGGACACCTCTTCCAACTGGGTGACATTACAAGATTACATGGCAAAGATATAAAGCCTGTGCCTCTTGTCCCTGTGCCAGAAAGAGCTCTGTCTTCCAGCTTCAGCCTGCCTACACAGTATTCAGAACCTACCCATCAAAACTAACATCTTTAAGTGACAGAAAGCATGCTACCTGGAGGCAGGGGAGGGCAGGTACAGCAAAGGGGCACAGAAAACTTTGCAAGGATGGAAACATTGTGTCTTGGCTGTGATGGTGATGACACAGGTATATCAGTCAAAACTCTTTAAACTATGTACTTCTGTAGTATAGGAATCACATCCTCAAAAAAAAAAAAGTCAGTTGCCAGGATTTGAAAAAATTTTTAAATCCTGATTCCGGATTCTCTTGAAAACTGGAAGCCGTGGCCTCACTGAGACCACATTTTTTCTTGGCAATAACAGCTGGAAATGAGCGCCTGCTGCCTACTTTAAATAGGTGTTGGCCTCTCCTCTTTGTCACAAGAAAATTCTATTTCATGTTACCTCTACTCATAATAAATTAGATCCAAAAACTCAAAAGTCTATTTTTTTTTTTACTCCTTCTTGACATATGATTGGAGCTAAAGCCCAGGAGAGAACAAGCACATAGAGGAAGACACACATTGGACAAGGAGGTAGAAAACCCCAAGGAGATAGGAAAACACAGGCAGTAGGCACTTATGAGTGCCACATCCATCACAGCAGGCAAGAGCTTAAGAGTGACTGGTCAGACAAACTGACAGAGGGTACAGAGCCAGGGCTGAGAACAGAGTGCCACACATGGCAAAGACACAGAAGTAACTTTCACGAGACAGCTAACACCGTGGCAGAGACTCAGGAACAAGGCAGCATGCCCAGAGAGGGAGAGCTGGAAGGAGCACCTGTACACACAATACATGCAGAAATCTGAACACAAAGAAGTGTCTTGGGGTCAGTGAGAGAGGGTAGCAATGTCATGGTGAAGTCTGCTTAAGGGAAAGGGTCCCAAGCATGTCAGGAGGGGGAGGAGCCTGACCGGAATGGCAGCATCAGTGGTGGGAAAGTTCAGACCCCAAACCCAGCCTGGAGGGCAGGCTCTGTGATGGGGCAAATGCTGCTGTCCCTTGGTACCAACCATCTCCTAAGACAACTATCCAGGACAGCCTCAGCCTAGGGTATTAAAGGACTGGGTATGAGGACGATGAATACTCCCAGAGCCCCATCCATCTAGTTCCCTCTGAGAAGCTGAGGCCTGGCTCCTGAGATGTGACCTCAGTCAAGGCAAGTAAGGTATGTATGTGTGGTACCCGAAAGGTCCCCAGTGATGGAGGAGGTGCCAAAGTAGTAGCCCCGGGGCAGGCGGACCCCAGGCACCTCGATGCAGTCTCTCCACTCGTGCTTGCCATCAATGTCCATCATAATCTAGAACACAGAGAAGAGAGAGATCAGGGCCAGGCCACAGGAGCAGGAGCCAGACAGCTCACACCACCAGCTGGTCCAGAACAGAGACTCACCGTCAAATGCCTCTTGACATAGCGGATCACAAGGAAGGTGTCATAATGGAGGTTGCGGACAATGGCCGTACAGCCCCCCAGCTCTGTTGGCCTCCCATCCCGCTCGTGATCATAGCTGAGGGAGCCGTTATTCACCATGGCAGAGATGTAGGGAAAAACCCGCTGGGAAAGCAAAGGAAGCACCTTCAGACATGCCTGTGCCAATGGTGACAAGGATCATGCACCTACAAGCTGAATGCTACAGTGACCAGAAAACCACTCAGACTCACTGCCAGTGGCCCCCAAGAAGCCACACTCAGATGGTCACCCAACAGACATGGCCCAGGAAGTTAATGACTCTGACCCCGCCTTCAGAAAGCCTCTGTGCCACAGATCCAGTGGGTGAAAGGGCCTGAGACTCTGGCATCTGGCATGAACCCTCCCAGGGGTCCCTGCTGGGCACAGGTATTCTGCCTGAGATCAGTGACTTTCATTTTATGCATGTGTCTGTCTACCCAGCTGCCATGTGAACTTCCTGAAGAAAATCACCCACCATACGTCTTGCATGTTTCTACCTCAGCACTATCCCTTCCCCCAGGGTGCTTTGGACACAGCAAGTATTCTGAAAGTACTTGTCTGATCAGGAAAACCTTTCCATTCAGGATAGCTCCTTTCAAATCCTAAAACCCTCTAAGCACACAATGCTAAAGGACTAGGACCCCAAGAGAGCACTGTCAGAGCCAGGCTTGCCAGATGCTGTTCTCCAGCCACAATGGCTGTTCTCAGGCAAAGACCTTCCAGCCCACTCAGCTTCAGCCCCACACAACTTCTCCCAATGTGATATTTGGAGCAAGGTCCCCCCACTACAAGTTTCTAAGATCTCACCCATTTTCCACCTACTTCAAAGTCTCTCTCCCTCCAATAGCATTTAGGAGTGAACTCCTCCTCAGAGGTAATGAATGAGCTAATAAGCACTCCAGAGTAGCCCAGTACTGGGCAATACAGAGGAGAGGCAGGAAGACACAAGACACGCCACCTCCTCGGCAAGTTCCTCACCACCCTCAACAGTCAACATGCAAGGTGAAGATGTACTTGAAATCAGAGACTGGTGACCCTTGAGACATGGATTCTAAACAGTAGTGAATGGTACATGGACACACAGGGAGTCAGGGATGGCTATGGGTGTCAAGAACTGAGTACCTGGACTCCTGGAGAATATCGCCTCTTCTGGGCCTGAGAGGGTCCAGCAGGTTATTATAAAACAAGAAAGGGCACAGAAGACAGGAGACCAAGTCAGAAAGAAACAGCATGGGAGAGCTAAGCGCCAGCTGTGGTGGATGAGCAAACTGACCTCATTCCCCATGCAGAATTCTAGGGTCCACGGAGGGCATTCAAATCCTTACACCCCTCAAAATTACAGGCAAAACGATATGCACAGATCTTGTACATCTTCTGAGGAGAGGGTGTGTAACTGTCACCAGACCCTCAAAGAGGCCCACTAGGAAGACTGCTCTAAGGCCCTGAAACTTTCAGATGCTTCATAAAACACAAGGCGCCACACCGTCCAAGCAAGCCCCACTTATGACTCAGTCAGGGGACATTCTGCAGGCATCATTTGTCTGTACCTAGACTGCAGTATTTCTGTAGCAAAGGGACAGGAGTGACAAACAGGGCTAAGTTCTGCCAAATTCAAGATGTCCTTTCCTGCCCAGGACCTCAGGCTATATGTAGCTCTTGGCCAGGAAGACAAAAAGCTCACCATCTGAGAGGCTATGAAGTTAATGCTAACCGTAACAGGTCCTGTCACACTCACCTGCATATGGGCAAGGAAAAGCTCCGTGGGAGCATTGTAACACAACAGGTTTAGAAAAATCATCAGGCTCAAGGGTATTCAGCTTTGCTCCAGAAAACTACTATAGTTCTGGCAACAAGAGACACCACACATAGGCTCAAGTCAGTCCTGCCCCGTGGGGAGGGGGTGAGAGTGTAGAGCCCAGAGCAATCCTCCCTCCAACAATTTAGGGACACCTGATGAGCCAAGCACTGTTCCAGATGCTGGGCTTTGATGGGAAAGACAGGCATTTGCTCTCAAGGAGCTGATATCACAGTGGAAGAGACAATCAATGAGTAAATAAAATTTCAGACAGTGATAAACACTCTGATGAAAATAATAGAGGCACTACAACAGGAACTGAGAAGATGGCCTCTGAGCTGAGACCCAGGTAGGTAGAGAGGGTCCGCTGACGACTTGGGGGTGGCATGTTTGTGGATGAGAAATTCAACTGGTGAGGAGGCTGGGGTGAGTTTGGGCAGAAGCCACAGAGGAGTGCAAGGTGGGCCTCCAGGTGGGCACCAGAAGGTCTGCCTGGGCCCCCAGTGGATTACTTACATGCAGGACTACAGGGTGGCATGAAGGAAGGAGTCAGTGGGTGACCAAACTGCCATGGACCTTCACTTGTACTACTAATATCTAAAGCAAGGGCACCATGGGCATGGCATCAAACACTGTACAGAAATGGGCTTGACACGAAACTCCTCTCTTTGAGGAACAGTGGCAGAGGAAGGAGGGTCGTGCTCCAAGGACCGATGACTCTGAGGCTGGCTTCATGTAGCATCCAACCACTTGTGACCACAGGCTGAACTGCAGTGCTCATGAGCATGCTCAGGACAACCACCCTCAACCTGAGGGCCTTGCTCTTCTTGAGGCTGCTGGGTGCCCAGTTACCCAGTAACAGCCACAGGAAAGCTGGCCTCAAGGTCACCTGGGGAGCTTTCAGCAGTACAGCCACAGGCGCCCCTCAGTCACAGGCCCATCCAGGAGGTCAAGAGTAGGACAGAGAATTCTTCCTTAAAAGTACCACAGATGCCTATGTTGTGTAGCCAAATTTAAGAAACACTGCACTAGAGGCTGAGCCCCACAGCTGTGGAGCTGGAGCCTGTCAACTTCAGCACCTGTGACCTGGTGCAGCTCTGCCCCTCACTCTAGCAGTAAGTCTTTCAATGGACCTTATTTTCTATGCCCAGTCAGTTCATGAGGTGTTTCTTGGGTAGCCACTAATTGACACAGCAGCAATTTCCTCTCCTTGGAAGGCAGCCTATATGTAGGTAGAACCTAGGGTCACTGACTCAGGCAAAGGCGGCGGTTGCATTACTAATTTAAGAGTCATCAACAATTAGGAACTCCAGCCTGTTGTGCAAATGGCCATTGTCTATAGGGTGGAAAGATATTTCTACATTTTTGTCCTACAAGGCCGCTTAAAAGAAAGCCTCTCCCTCTACGTGGTGGCTGCACCTTCGGCAAATCTCCACTGAAAGGAGGCCCGTGTTTTATGGGGCCTGTGCTGCCACCCTGCACATGCACCGGTGACCGGGGGATGGGGGAACAGGCTCTAAACGCAGGCATGCCACTTGCAGCTGCATAGCCCTGCATGAGTCCCAGCTGCTCTCTCAGTGGAAGCAGGGGGAGTAATGTGCTCACAGGGTAAATGATGAAAATGACATGAGACAAGCAAAGCATCAAGTACCTTATCCAGTATTCAGTGGGGAGTCAACAAGTGTTCAATCTGTGACAAAATTAATGAACTTCTAGACAGAAACAGTGTTCACCTGTACTCACATATAAGCACAAAGCCAAAGAGCTGTGGACCAGTAAAATCTCCAAAAATATTTGGGTATTAACAGGTTTGCCTTTTTTGGGTTTTTGATCTACTAAATATGTGAAAATACAATAATGACAGAACAACCATCTTTATAAACATCATTTTTAAAAAGAACACTTTAACATAAAAAAAAAGAACTATGTAATGTCATAATAAAACACCTGGCATTTATGAAAAGTCACTTCATAGTTCTCACTCTGAGAGCCGTGAAACCCTATCACCAAGTGACATGAGCTTGTGAACATGGAAGCATTTGGGAGCCGTGCTTTAGGGCAGTTTTTCCTGCAGCTGAGTAAGCCAGCCATGTCTGTTCTCTGGAACCTGGATATGAAGAAAAGGAGGGTGGGAGTGGAGGGAACAGAGGCCAAAAGGCTACTGCCAAGATGTCTGCACAATATCCCTTATGAATGTCATTTAGCAGTAAGAACAGCCAGCATTTTCTGAGAGCTTGCTCTGTGCCAGGCACTGTGCTCAGTAACGGGCACGTACATATGCAATCCCTTAATTACCACAAGCAGGGGGTTGTGGTATTAGTCTCCCATGCTGCAGGTAAGGGAATGCTTAAGAGAATATAGGTGGCAAACAGTAAAACAGGCAATCTGGCCTAGGGCCCTAGCTCTGTCACTGTGCTACTCTGCTCTCCTCATCTATCACTAAGGAAAAGTGCTTAGTACATGCTGGGAGGTACGAAACCAAAAACATAAAACAAAATTAGGTCTCTAAACTGCATAGACCCTGGAAACACAGAGAAATATAAATAGACACACACAGAGAAATAAAGGAAAAGAATGAAGAAAATGTAGTAAAACATTTTGGGGAATCTGAGCACCCCAGAATTATTTGCTGTATTCTCAGTACTTATCTATAAGTCTGAAATTGCATCAAAATTTTAAAAAAGATGAATCTGTACCTAGTATTTACCATACTCTCAATTTTTCTATATATCTAAAAAGTTTCAAAATTAGTTGAAAAAAAATCACTATGTTCATATGATGCAATGTTTCCTTTAAAAAGATGTTCGGAGTTTTGTTTTTGTTTTAGCCTCTTCTGATTTTCCAGTAATAAGCTTTTATATTAAAATAAGAATTAGCAAATGCCTCTTCTATAACACCTTCCTCACACCTCCATTTGATCCTCCCCTCGGACAACTAACTGGTGGAATGCACTGACTGCCACTTCTACAAAGAGACACTTTTCAGAATGACAAGTCTGTAAGTCGCTGGTCCTACAGTAACCTTCATCCAACTAATGTTTTATGTGGGAACCTGTCTTACATAGAATGTGATCAGTGTTATTGAGTAGCATGAAAAGGCCCCAAATTACTACTTGGCGACTCTGTCCCCAAGGCTTAAACCTCCTCCTCTGGAGAATACATAAAAGGGGTGCCTCCAGCCATCTGATGCCTGGAATGCCTTCACACATTTGAACATTATCATGGTCTCTTAAATTCACGGAAGTGACTGTAATTCCATTTATCCTAGTTGAGACCCAGAAAAGCCAAATGATGTCATTTGAGGACTTAGTGCTCTAAAATCAATAAACAAAACGAGACATGCTCAAACACTGAAGTCCCGGGGCCCATCTCCCCATATTCAAAGCATAGCCTGACAGCACAGGAGTGCTTGTTGTGAACGAGACAGACTTGTCTACAGTTCTCCTCTGTGGGGCAGATCTATGAATCTCTAAACACTGTATGTAAAATGCCCCAGGTGCCAGCAGCTTTCTGTGGGCTCACGGCATTTGCTGTATTCTCCAAAGGGGCAAATCCAAAAGGTAAAGAACCAACCCAGAGGGGAGTGTGCCTGAGCACACCTCCTGCTCCCTCCTTCCCCTCTCCCTCTGTGACTGTCCCAGAAACATCACCTTCTCCTGGCCTTCACTCAGTTCCAGCAGAAAGTCACACATTTCAACTTCCCTCAAAAACCAGCTCTCACCAATGAAGCCCAGCCTCAATGCTGCGTCACTCTGGAGAGTCTGCCAATCCTCTCCACAACTGCTTTCCAATGGGGTCTCTTGGGAGACACACTGCCTCACCTGAGACTGAAATGAAAACCCTAAATCACACCCATGGTAGATGACAATGAAAACTTAAGACGTTCTGGAGTCCTTTCGGGAGCTAAAGATTATCTCCACCAACAACAGAGAGACCAAGTAGGACCAGGGTCTCCCCGAAGGGAATGTGTTTTTAAACTGGAGGGCCCAGTATTATTACTTTTCTTCCAGTTTCAAAGGAGGAAAAACAATCATCATATTAAAAAATATGGGAAGCCCCTCAAACTAGACTTCCCAGCTGGCCTGACCTGGGAAGAGCAAGGAGTTTCTCCCTGGTCCCCTACCAGCTGTCACCCTCCATGGAGTGAGGCCTAGCGTCTCACTGGGAAGAATGAGGACAAGGCTGCAAACGGTTGCATGTTCGTGCTCCCCTTCTGGAAGGCTTCTGGCCATCGCACTCTGATTTTAGCAGAAAGACATTCCAGTTCTGAGATTGTTACTGAGGTCCCTGCAACCTTTCACCAGCACCTGGGAACTGACGACCATTAGCTGATGACTTCAAGCACCAAGAAAAGATAATCAGATTATGTTTTAATTAGCATTTTATCAAAATAGCAATACTAAGATATAAGTCACATATCACACATTTCATCTATTTAGTCTATAATTCAATGGCTTTTAGGATATTCAGAGTTAAAATTGTGATTACAAGAAATTTTAAAACACTTTCATTGCCCCCAAAAGAAACCCCAGACCCACCAGCAGTCACCTACCTCCCAGCCTGCCCAACCCCAGGCAATCACTTACCCGCTATCTCCATAGTTTACCTACAGTTCATTTAACTGGGATCATACAATATGTGGTCTTTTGCAACTGGCTTCTCTCATTTAGCATATTTTCAAAGGTCATCCACATTTGAGCACATATCAATGCTGAATGATATTCTACTGCTTGGATACATAACATTGGTTTGGTTACTCAGCAGTTGACAGCCATTTGAGTCGCATCCATTATGAATACCCTGAAGAGTCACATAAAAGCTCTGTGTAGATATGTTTTCATTTCCCTTGGGGGTATATTGGGGAGTGGGGATCGCTGGGTTGTGCAAATTCCATTTAATTATCTGAAGAACTGACCATTACCCAAAACAGCCACTGTATTTTACATTCCCACCAGCAGTATATGAGGGTTCCAATTACTCAGCATCCTCTCCAACACGTCATCACCTGTCTTCCTCATTTTAGCCACAAAAGTGGGTATGAAGTGGCGTCTCATCATGATTTTGGTCTGTAGGTCCCTAATGGTCAATGTTGTTGAGGTCTTTTAATGTTTATTGGCCATATGTGTGTTTTCTTTCCAGCAATATCTATTCAGATCCTTTGACCATTTTTTAATTGTGTTGTCTTCTTTATTATTGAGTTATATCTAGAATTGCATTTATTTTCTCATTCTGTGGGCTGTCTTTTCCCCTTCTTGATGGTGTCCCTCAAAACACGAAAGTTTTTAATTTTCATGAAACCTTCTTTTTTCTTTTGTGGTTTTTGTTTCTGGAGTCACACCTAAGAAATCATTGCCTAATCCAAGGTCATGAAGAATTAATCCTCTTTTCTTCTAAGAATTTAACAGTTTTAGCTTTTACTCTTAGTTCTTTGATCCATTTTGAATTCAAATTTGTGTATGGTTTGAGGTTGGGGACAATTCCACTATTCTGCCTGTGGATATCTAGTTGTACTAGCACCATTTGTTGAGATGATTCTTCCCCCATTAAATTGTCTTGACACCCTTATAAAAAATCAACTGCTCAGAAATCTGAGGGTTTATCTCAGTACTTTGAAACCTATTCCACTGACCTGTATGTCTACTTCATGCCAGTGCCACAGTTTGATCACTGTAACGAGTTTTGAATCAGTACGTATGAGATCTCCAACTTTGCTCTTCTTTGGCAAGAAAGATTATTTTGACTTTTCTGGTTCTCTTGAATTTTCACTGATTTTAGGAATAGCTTGTCAATTTCTACAAGGAAGCCAGCTAGGCTTGTGAGAGACAGGGACTGTGTCAAATCTGTAGGTCAACGCGGGGAGCATCACCATCTTAACAATGCTAAGTTTTCCCATTTATGACATGCAGTGTCTTCCCATTTACTTGAGTCTTTAATTTCTTTCAACAGTATTTCATAGTTTTCAGAGTATCGGGGTTTTTTTTTGTTGTTAAATTTTGTTTTCTGATTATTTAACGAAAGCACATAGAAATACATCTGATTTTTGTATGTTGATCTTGCAACCTGCAACCTTGATAAATTCATTTATCAGTTCCAATAGTTTATGGCTTCTTTAGGATTTTCTATACACAAGATCATGTCAACTACAAACAGAAAGAGTTTTACTTCTTCCTTTCCAGTCTGGGCATTTTTTATTTTGTCTAATGGTCCCAACTAGAACTGCCAGCACAAATGCTGAACAGAAGTGGTGAGCAGAGATCTTTGTCTGATCTGAGGAGCAGAGCTACCAGTGTTTTATAACCAAGTATGAGGTCAGTGTGGTTCTTGTCCTTTATTCTAGTAATAAGGTCTATCATTTTAATTTTCAGATATTAAACCAAATGTGAATTCCTAGAATAAATATATTTGGTCATGGTGTATAATCCTTTTTATATGTTGCTGGATTTGGTTTACTGGTATTTTGTTGATAATTTTTATATCCATATTCATAAGAGATATTGGTCTGTCATTTTCTTATTACGTCCTTTTCTGGTTTTGGTATCAGTACAATCCTGGCCTCAAAGAATGAGTTGGTTATGTCCTTTCCTTTTATTTTTAGTAAGGGATTGAGAAAAATTAGTAGTAATTCTATTTCCTATATTTGGTAAAATTTACCAGTGAAGCCATCTGGGCCTGGGTTTTTCTTTGTGAATCATTTTTAATTACTAATTCCATCTCTTGTTATAGATTTATCCAGATCTCCTATTTCTTTCTAATTTTCTATTTCTTCAACTACCATTTTAACAACAGTTTACGATCTGGCTACCTCACTGTGGCACAGGTAGTACACTCCCAAATACCAAAGTTCTTGACATACTCACTTAAACTGTAGTAAGACTTTGGACAATCTGTCATGATTTCAGAGCCATACTTAAACTCAATGCACATCCTGAACCCCCTAGCCCCTTCTCAGATGCATTACTGGTTGCTAGCATCCTCCCAGTATTTCCTTAGGAGCAAATGTGATAGAAGGTGAGTTGAGTAACAAGGTCCTATGCACTTTGGTGACAAGAAAAGAAGCACAGACCCACAGAACTTTGAGGGTCTGATGGATGTTCTATACTCTCTTGAAGGCTCCTGTCCTCGTCATCCAGCACATCTTCTACACATGACGTTTGCAAGTTTTCGAAAGGTACTGTTATTTGTCACCCTTTCTTTATGTGTTCAAAATAATAAAGCCAAATAATGAGATGACGGTCTCCAGAGTCAAACCAAGAGTTGCTGACAAGTTTTTTTTTAACTCTCCTGGACTTTGGTTTCTTACCCATAATGGAGGAGTAGTAATCATATCTACCCAAAAAAGTTATTAAGATAGTAAATAATAGACAAAAAAGTGTTTGAAACAATGACTGGCACCTTTACGAACCATATCAAAGTATAAACCACACCACTAACAAAATACATCTGATCTTAGTTTCTAAAATAGTTCCAGGTTGTTGAGTATGCTTTCTACACTCTCTGTACTGAGTAGCAATAAGGACTGACATTGCATAGATCATATGAAAATAAATGTCTCCATTCTCAAGGAAAGCCACCCAGAAGAAAACAATGCATGGGAGGTAACAGAGCACTATAATTAAAAGCACAGCCTCTGCAATCAAGTGAACTTGTGTTCAAAATCTGGCTCCACCTTCATCGGCTATTACCTTGAACGAGACGTTGTACTTCTCTAAGCTTGTTTACTCATTGGTAAAATGGAAAAAATAATGCTATAAGGAGATTTGATAAGGAAGACAATATTTACGAAGTGCTTGGCACATACAGCCACCTATAAACAAAAACTACTATTAGGTTTTTTAATTTTTTTGTTTTAATTTAAAGAATTGTTTAATCAATAAAATGATAAGGCAACAATGATTTTGGCCCATGGGTTCTCAATTCTGGCTGTACATAGGACTTACCTGGAAATCTTTGAAAAAGAAAGGTTGCCTAGACTACACCTAAGACTAACAGAATTAAATTCTCTGAGGTTGGACCTGGACAGCAATATCTTTAAAAACTCACCAGGTAATTCCAACGTGCAGCTGGAAGTAAGAACCGTAAGAGCTAGCCGCCAGAAAGGAAGTCCCAATTTTTACCATCTGAAACTAATTTTTTCATAGTTACTCTCCTTAGCCCATCAGATCTGCTCTCTCATGTTAGAAATGCTCCTATCTGAGGGTGAAATGGAAGCCAAGACAGTGTGAACCATTCATTTCTTGGAGAAACAGAAGGCCAGGTTTAAAACTCTAGACATGCCCTGAAGCCCAGACCTCTTGTTTAGATGTACTTCTAACTGCCACCATGTCCTCAGCTGCAAACGTAATCATGACAAGCCCCCCATTAAATTCTTTTAATGCACTTACTCCCTTAGAATACAGTCCAGACTCCCTAACAGGAGCACCACCCTTCAGAATCTGGCCTCACAGTGCACATGGGGACGACAAACCACACACGTGCAGACTGTGCCAGTATTGACCTAAACAGCCAAAACACCAACCGCCCAAGAAGACACTGCTCCATCTCCACGGGCAGTGAATGTGCCAAGGAAAACAGTATTACACTGAATGGTGCCCGTGGAATTGGGCAGCATGGCAAGACTGCTGGCCCGCCTCTCTCTCTCTAGCCCCATGTCTCTCTGATCCCCCTTTTTGATCTCACACTCATTGCCCCTTCTCTCACTTTATCACCTTAACGCATGCTTTTCCCTCTGTATAAAACACCAGTTCCTTATTCTGCAAACGTCAATGACAATGTCACTTCCTGGAAGTCTTCTCTAACAGCCACTGCCACCACCGTCCCACACCAGGTTAGATGTGGCTGCCATGTCTTCCCATCGTACCAGCCAGCTCCCCCACCAGCATACTCATGCATCAGTACTCTGAGTGCAAGGTCCATGTGGCCTGGGCTCACTGATTCCCAGGGCCTGGCACCTAGACAGGGCTGATGGGACAGTGGAATGAAGAGGGCCCAGAAGCAATTCTGAACTGACCCACGACAAATGGCCCTTCTCCCAACTCAGGTCTCATTTTGCAACTCCTCCAAGGTGAACTCTATGGGAAATGTTAAAAACAAACCTGAGTATTACACATACAATGATGTGTTCTTCCAATATTTTTTTTAAGTTTGAAATTTTTCATAAACTTTTGTGGTAAAAATAAAGTGAGTTCTACCTCCATCCCTAATCTGGTCTTTCTTGCTAAATATTATTTAGCCACAGGATACCCAGCAACAACCTGTCACAATCATTTTCCCATCATCTGATGGCAGGGCCACTGGGTAGAGAATACCAACCTCCTGCTAGAATTAAGAAAGTATGAAAGAACATATAGAGTCTGCAAGATGCTTCTGTCAAAAGCCAGATACCAGTTTCCTCACAAATGCTAAGATTTCATCCATTTCTTCCAATAGCCTTTCCTATAGGAGACCAGAACTGCTGTCCAGGTCTGAGAACAGAAAGAAGAAAAAAATGCGAGACAGAGTGAGCAAGCTGCAGGGGAATGCAGCAGTGATGCACTAAGTCAGGGGGCCAAGTGACATAAGTCGGCCTGCTCTCGAGCAAGCTGACCAACCACCAACCCGCTAAGCATGCTCACTTCTGGCAACTACCTAAAGTGCACAAGACAACACTGTTAACATTAGAGAGAAACGCCCCTGTTCAGACAGCCATTCCCCAAAGATTGTGTACCACAAACAGTTCTCTCTAGAAAAACTCCTAACAAAGACATTAACTTGTGAAGTTCAACAGATGCAGAAAGCAGAACCAAACCCCTCACTTCCTATTCCCTCTGCTCCTTCCTCAACAGCATTTCTGAGGCAGAGGACAGGGACATCCATGTAGCTGACCAAAGCTCTGACACTTGCCATTACCTCTTGCTGCTTCTCTTCATTGGGGTAGGTGTCTACAAATACTCCCAGCCCCACAAATTTGTCCATGTTTCCAAACACAGGCCCTAGAAAGAGAGAACAGTTGATGAACAATGAAATAAAGCCAAGAGTTGATAAAGGAATACTACAGCACTACGCTGGAGAAAAAGTGAAATTCAATGACTCCCAGGCCTCAGTTAAGATGAGAAAGCACATAAAAGCACCCAGCAGAGTGCCTGGCCTGTAACAAACACAGAGAAGCATCTGAAATTGTTTGTTACTGAAGGCGGGGAAGAAATAGCTGCTCAACCTTGTTTAGCACTATAGCTGCTTCCTGGTCCCAGCTGGTTGCTAAGGTGCCCCTAAAGAACTCTGCTTCATAAACACCTGGAGTCGACCATGTCCCGAGAGAGATATGAATTCCCAAGTTCAACTTCTTGTTGCAAAAGAGACCAAGTCGCATCAGGTGGAGTCAGCCCTCTGCTTGGAGCAATGACTCCTGCAGGGGGAAACAGACACCTCTTCTCTGCCCAGGAGTGCTGAAGGTGGTCCTGGTGCCACCCCAGAGGGGTCACTCACCCAGCTGGCGCCTTCACCCAGCCAATGGGCCAGGTGACTTCACAGGGAAGTCAGAAGGAACTAATAAGCAAGAAATGGCCCCAGGATGAGTCAAAGTCAACTGTTTACAAGGACTCGAACCCCATTCTAGAGACTAAACAGGCCAGTCTTCATCCAGACATCAAGGGAGAGGGAACATTGCTGGCATTGTGGAAATGCACCCTTCTCAAAGAGTAAACATGAGTAACCAGGCCAGTCACACTCCACAAGAGTGACCCAAAATCCCAATACCTGGCTGCATCCGATCCTTGGTATACCAAATGGCTAAGCCGTCCCCATGCAGATTCTTCTTCCCTTGTCCATGAATTCTGAAATGCACCTGCAACTCCCAGTCTCTCAGGAAACATGGCTAAGGTGAAAAAGACACCAAGGTCAGTGAAAAGCATGAAACGTGAACCCCTCAAACCCTCATCAGTGGTCTACAGACTTGGAAACATAAATGTAGTAAACATAAGGCTAAGGACTAAAACTGAAATCTAAAACTTGCTACTTATCTGTGTCACAAAATTAAACAGATAGAGCCATTTCACTGTACATGGGATTTAATATGAAAAGTGAATAAACCTCCCAATTATCTTCAGTGTTTCCCAGTGCAAACAGGACAGTACTTCAAAGCTGGAGAAGACATGCGAACACCATGTGAGGCTACCATAATCCCACATCCAGCCCAGTGGCGCACCCCAGAGAGGATAGGTGGCTGCATTAACTCACTTGCAGCTCAGGATCACCTTTCTGACAGAAAGATTCTAAAAAGCTCGGCTTTAAAGGAAGGTTGAAATTTCATTCATTGCAAATGAATAAGAAAAACTAAGTTGTCATGCAACAGTTTCTGGGAATAATTAGCAGGTGCTATAAACAATTCTAATTAGTTAGACTTGGTCCTATGCCAAGCTGAGGGGTGAGCCAGCGTTCCCATGAGAGGGAGTAAGTTACAGTCGCCAAAACCTCATGCTCATGGCCAAGAGGCACAAACGCACTAGTGAGACCACGAGCATCACCACCACCACAGATAGCCTCTGATGGGGAAACATTAGGGACATAGCTACAAATCAGGCCCATTTCTTATTTTGAATTGTATGTTAAACCTTGGGAAAATAAAGAAGGAGATAAGTGGATGGTTAAGCGCTCTCTAAATAGGTGAATACTTCCAAGCAGAAACCAGAGTGGGTGTTTGGTTTGGAGACTCTTGGTTAAAGATCATTGTGAAGAAAGGGAAGAGGAGTGGACCATGGGGCTCAGCCAAAGGCTCTCCAGATAGATTGTCCTGGCTCTTGGCAACATACTGTTAGATCATTTTCAGTTTTCAGTTTAATTCTGGGAAATCTCCCAAAAGTACTAGTATTAGGAGTGCACAATCCAAATGAAAGGGTACAGGATCTTCTGAATTTACCAACAAACCCTGAAACCTCCCTACCCAGACGAACCCAATCCCTGAGTTGTCATTCTGGGTTCTCATCTTTCTGCTGTTACATTTAGATTTCAGGACAAGGGTGGAACTCAGGAGCAGGAAGCAGCTTGTAGCCACTGGGTAGGTGTTGTGCTCCTGGGAAGAGGGCAGGGCCAGTGAGGCTTGTGCCAAATCGAGAGGTATCTGCTGCTTACCCTGGCCCATGTGTTGCAGTGCTCTTCAGTTCAGCTCAGGGCCATGTCAAGCAGCAGCTGACACCTCGATGTGCGTTACATTCACCCAATGGCCAAGCTGCACTACATTCCCATTAAGTCAACATCTCTGGGTGTGGGACCAGGCATCAGCTCCCATGGACAGCCAAACTTGAGAACCACTGCTCAAACCAATGCATCCTAACCAAGTAACTCAGAAACAACTCCGAGGCTCTTTCTGAGTTAGATATCAAAACATACAGGTAGTAGGAAATCTGAAGAAGGTAGGAAAACTAGAGCCTGGACTAGAATTATTGCTAAAAGAGTTGTGTAGAGAGCTAGCAAGAAGGCAGCAAAGCATCAAGCCCTGCACATATATCATTCAGTAACCCAGAGACCTCCATCCACGAACCTTATAACAGATGTAGAACATAACAACGCATGTTTCTATAACCATTTTAATAAGCTCCTCCCTAAGCTTCTTCATGTCTATGATCTCATTTCATTCTCACAACCACCCTCATAGGCACATAGAATAGTTATTATGAAGCACATCCAATAGATGGAGAAACTGAAGACTGAGAGAAGTTAATTGCCTGCCGATGCTTGTAGTGGGTCTGTGATACAGCGAGATCTGGAACTCATGTCTTCCCGCTAGGAGCCCTTCACCTCTGCCACCAGGACACGCGCCCAGTGCTCTGTCCACAAATGAGCTCGGCACTACTACAGTCTGGGTTAAGGGGCCAGCTTGTGCAATGGCTTACATAAAAACTTCTCCCTCTGCTCCTTCAGAATTCTCTGCATGTAAAGATAATGAGGAAAAGAATAGTTCCCTTTTCTGAAGTTCACTTATCTACAACTAATGATAAAAACCATGGAAAAGTAAGTTTTTAGTTTATGAGAACCCAAGAGAAAACATCAACGATGTCAAGGTCATTCCAAAAGTAGTTGTAAAAGATTTAGAAAGAGCCCTGGAAACTGAAAAGGAAGCATCATCTTACACTTGTACAAAATCACAGTGCGGCTGCACCAGGAATGCTGCATTCACTTCTTCCCGCAATATCTCAGAGAAGACAATGCAGCTAGAAAAGGTCCAGAGAAGGACAAATAAAATGACCAAGGGCTCAAAGTGGCTTTTGCATGGAAATAAACTTAAAATTAGAACCTGCAAAGTGAAATAACAAGTTAGAGGGGAATACCAGGATGAAGCTTGGAATAAATTTAAAAGAGCAGTCTTCTACTTTACAAAGTAATTTAACATGAGTTATTAACCTCCAAGAAGTCATATGATTGGGTCAATCAGAAATTGAAGACATTTCAGAAAACAGAATCAAAATGACTTATTTTTTATAATTAGGGCAACAGAGAGCCTTTCTTTAAATATCTGGTTTCATTAGGAAGGTCATCATAACCTCTGAAATAAAAACCCTTGATATCCACATAAAACTGAACACTGGGGAGAGACAGTAAAATTAAGTCTATATGTCCCTGGTGAACTTTCTTGAGCTTTTTGGGTCACCAACGCAGGAGGAAGAGTCTTACCACCCGGTTCCACAGGGCACCCTGTTTACTTTGCATATCTGGGGTAAGGCGGATATACTGGGTCATCACCATGGCGCTGCCCATCAGATTCCACAGCGAGGAACTGCCTGTGCCCACACCTACAGGGAGGAAATATATCAGTTCATGCCCTTTAACACCAACCTGTTCAGAAAGCCAGCACCGGCCCTCAGGATGCTGGAGTCATCTTTTTTCCCTTTCATGTCAATCTCCAACCTCCTGTAATTCATAAATCTTAAATCCTTACCATCTTTACAGCTTCCTTTCATAAAACCCTTCTCAGGTAAAGATCTCAACGTAAATCATAGCTATCGCTTTATCCATGCCACAGTGACCAGAATTCAGAGCCAATCTTCCCTTTTAACATGTGAATAAATTTTAGTGCCATGAAATTTAAAAATGCCCCAGTTCAACCAAAAAGAGCTTGACTCTCAGGTCTCTGAGGCTTAATCACATTTCTTTAAATAATCCAAGCCTGACCCGGTACCTCAGACTTGAAGCCCCTTGAGAGTGAGAACTGTGTGTCTGTACAAACCCCAGCAGTAGCAGAGATCAGCAAAAAGGAAGCGCTCCATGTATCTGCGAAGTGAATAAATGATTACCCTTAGAAGCCGTGTAAATGCTGGTACACTCAATTTTGTTTGTTTGCCGTCCACCTACCCACATTCCAGTGGGGAAACAGACGTGCCTTAGCTAAGTCACGTGCACTGATTTGGTCCTCTTTGTAGCCAACTATATTAATTCTCTGCTTGATAATCTGTGCCTAGAGGCCTGTGAACCCTAAACAGATCAAAGGTCCCAGCCTCTACCATCAATAGGGCCCCTGCACGGAAGGACAGGTGTTTTACTGGCAAGAGAATTTCATTTTTCTCAATCGGACCAAGTTCTGCCCCAGTTCTGCCTCCTGTTTCACTTCTGCAGCTCTATCCCGAGACCGGCTCATTGCTAGTGGCCCGCCATCAATCGCTACCGCTTTCAGTCTTCGCCCCTTCCCATATTCTTCCTGTCCAACTCCGAGCACCCCTTCGTCCAGGCCTAGCGCTAGCAGCGACGGAGAGCCCTGCTTGCCTGGACCTACTGGAAACTTCCAGCGCTAAGTGCGCGGAGGTTGGGGGAGCCTCGGGAAGCTGACCCCTGCCCTTCCGACCTATGGCTCCTAAACCCTGCAGGAGTCCCAGGGGCCCCGCCACCCACCGCCGGCAGTCTCCTGGGGCCACGGACCCACCGCCGCCCGCCCCTACAGAGCAGCTCAGGTCCCGAAGCCCTCCCTGCGCACGAACGACCACCTCGCCCGGGCGCCTCACCCTGGTAGGGCTTCGACAACGAGTGCTCCCGTTTCAAGTACTCGAACGTCTGACCCGCCCCGACTTGCAGTGGCCCCTGCCCAGAGCCCAACAAAAGGAGAAGGAGCAACATCCTGGACCCATTCGGGGCCGACCCACGTCGCGCCCGACACCGCCACCACCCCGCGCGCCCCAGGGCCGCCGCCATCTTTCCCTCCGCCGTCGCTTCCTCTAAAGCCCGCCCCGTCTCAGAAACCATTGGCCCATGAAACCACCTGGCCCGCGTCCCATTGGCTCTCGTTAGGACCCGCCCCCGCAGGTGAGCTCTCGCCGATTGGGTGGCTTGGGTGCAGTTGCCTTGCCAACCTGGGAAGGGAGCGCGGCCGGACGCCTGCGCTCCGCGAGGCGTGGTGGGACACGTAGTGACTTCCTCGTGTCGGCTCTCCAGAGTAGATTTAAAGAGATAAAAGGTTTCTTCTGCGATCTAGAGCAAATTGAATGAAATGTTTCTTCCTCCCCGATGGAAACGTTCTAGCCTTCCTGCCGCACCACCCTCGGCTGTGCCGAGCCATCAATCAGAAGCATGTGGAACTGAAAGGAAAAATAAAGTAGCTGGAGACTTGAACAGCACTGTCAAACTTGATCTGATGACATCGATAGAAACTCCACCCAACGACAGCTGAAGACACATTCTCTTCAAGTGCAAAAGAAATATTTCCCAGAGAGTTTGGGCCAAAAATAAAATAATAAAATTAAAATAAAATAAAATAAAATATAAAATAAATTAAATTAAATGGCCAAAAATAAAAAATAAAACCTCCACAAATAGAAAACACACAAAGGATAAGGGGCTTGACTAGAAATCGAAAACATAAAGATTTCTGAGAAACCTCAAATATTTGGAAATTGAACAACTCACTTCCAAATAACTATGACGGTATAGTAGGAGGTACTAGAGGACTAGAGTGGGCCTTCTAAGAAACAGCCCCTTACCTGGGTAGCAAAGCAATACACAATGCTCTGAGACCAAAAAAAGTGAGTCATCTCAGTTTCTCCTTTTCCTCATCAATTCCACCATGTAATCAATGAATAATCAAGTCTTGATAACTTTATTTTTATTTTGCAAAGCTATCACATCCTATCAATCCCTCCCTTTGTCTTTCTCCGGAACCACAACAACACGTGTCCTTACTATTCTCGATACCATCATCCACAGGACCACCCAACTGATCTAAACCATCTATATCTACTATGCCACTTCCCGAGTTCCCAGGTTAGATGAGTTGAAAATGGTAAAGCTCTTAGAGTAGTTCTGGCATGTAGTAAGCATAATGTCATCTTCACTATTATTAACAGAGCCCTTGATGGATCATCATTAACTGTGGGGAAGAGATTCAGCCACTGAATTTGGCACACAAAGTTTTTTTGCCATCAGCCCTGAGGTTTCTCTGGCCTTATTACCCTCAGTTCCTTCCCTTCATTCATCTGCTTCAGCTTCCCCTCTTCCCTCTGGGGAGACCCACTCTGAGCGCTCAATGTGCCCCAAGCACATTTCTTACAGAGCGTCTGCTTTCACAATAGACTTAACCAAAATTAACTCTTTCCTGAGCATAAATATATTTAATAAGAGAAACATAAATATAAGCCTGTTTTATAGAGGATCAACTTTTTATATTAAAGCTGTCATGCCATTGATTTTTTTACACACTCTACACAAAGTATATGTTCTGTGGTAAGACATTGGAAGTTTCGATGAATCTCTATGTTGTCATACACTAACTTTAAAATCGTTCATGGTTCCCAAGTACCATGGGATAAAATCCAAATTCTTTAGGGTAGCATTCAAGGACCTTCAAAAACCTGGCTCAAATCAGGTCGGACACATCTATTACGATGTGTCACCCTGAATTATGTAGCTCAACCAGCAGATTATGTGTTTATCTCCTCAGCAAGGCCTAGAGCTCCCAGGAAGCAGGTCTTATTCATTTCCTATCCCAGGCCCCGCCCACTTCCCCTTTCTGTATCCCATCACCCAGCACACAGTACGAGTTCTGATTGTTTTGTATAAAATTATTTCTATTGCATTTCTCTGTTAGCTGTAATTTTTTATTGTGGTAAAATATGCATTATATAAAATTTACCATTTTAACCAACTTTAAGTATTCAGGTCAGAGGCATTAAGTGCATTCATACTGTTGTAGGATTTATTAACTGCATTTTCAATAGGTTATTTCAGCAGATCTCTCACTGTAAAATTCATTAAGATGAAGTAAAGGGGAATAATGGAGAGCATGCAAAAGATGAAATGCATAGGACAATAAACCAGATGATTTTGTTCAGACTATTATAGGGAGAATGCTCACTCATAAGGAACTATGGAGAAAAGGAAGGGGGCTGATATAGAGGCAGGTAAACAAGGGGCTCATCATGAGGAGGATAGGGAGGGGCTTATCTGAGTTACTGAGGAAGGGGAGAAGTGGATCATCTTAACTTCGAACATTCTAGGGCAGGATAGTCCTTTGAGGTCAGCCATTACTCAGAACTCAAAAATGGGGTGGGAGGATGGGACATTAAGCTGCTTTCCAGAAGTAAAGGGTTCAGATAAAGCTCAGCACTGTCAAGGTGTCCAGTGGAGGTGGAACAAAGGAGAAAAAGGAGCCACACCCCCTCCAGCACTGCTCTACAAACACCAAGAGGCACCTTCTTGAAGCCAGGTCAGGTGTTGACAGACCATCCTGTCAGCTGCTTAATATTCCTCTTTTCTCCATGGAACCATCTCCCAAGATCCTGAGCTGCACACCCCAGGGCGGGGGACATTTATATACAATGTGAGTTGTGCATTCCAGTAATTCTGAGTGGTCATCTACTTTTCTGTCTTCAAAGCCAAACAGGTACTTTCACTTAGGAGCACGTTTTAGCCTGATTCCACCTATGACAGAGGTTCCAAGACAGTCTGTTTACCCAATCCTTTCCCTCGCACTCTTCACTTCTGAACCCCGTCATTCCATTTAAATCCACTCCCATCCTAAATCTAAGACCCAAGGCAGGGCTTAACATCAGCCGTCCCAAACCCAGGTAGACCATTCTGCTCTCCTCAGGGACATGGGTGGAGTCTTGAGGTTGGACCCATCTTCATCCTGAAAGTCAGAGCTGGCTCAGCTCAACCCTCCTGCCCCTCCAGGCCTCTGAGTAGATCCTGGAGCATAGAAGGGGACAGTAACTCTAACAGTAACTAGCTACTTTCCTGTGTGACTTACAAATTCTGGCCTCCCAACAAGCCACAATTAAATAGCTTTGGGTGCACTCAGATGCCTGGGTCCCATTCCCAGACACCTGATTCATAGGTCTGGGGCAGGGCCCTGGGCCTTGGTTTTGAAACTTTCCTCCTAGAGAATTTGATACGCAGCCAGTTTTCAGAATCAGAGCCCTTTCCCACCCAGGACCTCATTTCACTGCTACAACATCTCAGTGGGATGGTCAAGGCAGGCAGTACTGTGCTTGAAGACTAGGACATCTGTGCTCAGTTTATACAGTAAATTTCAAACAGGGTACAGCACCTGAACTGAGAGATAAGACTTAGTATTTGCTTTAAAATACTCTAGGGGAAAATTGTGTGTGTGTTGTGGGGAGAGAAGGATAGATGAAAAAAAAAAAAAGGCAGCGGGATGTTGATCAATGTTGAAACTGGCTAATGGGGATGTGGGGACACCCTGTAGCTTTGTGTATGTTTGAGAGTTGCCATAATAAAAAGCTTTTAAAAAATCCCCCTTGGAGATGATTAGGAAATGTGCTGGGTATGCATTTGTGGTATTTTCTAAATTTCCTCCGGGAATGAAAACTGTAATTAACTATAATCTAGCAAAGTTCATTGTGACCCATCCAAAGCAGTGTTGTCATAACTAAAAAGAGAGGAATCTGCAGTCTAGAAAAAGAACAGTCAGGGGGTGAAAATATGTCAGAACATGTCAATTTTGTTCAAGGCAGAGAGTATTCTCAAGCGTCCTCTGTCAGTTATTTGAATCAAGCCTCACATTTATAGGGACTGCCCATTTAACATTCTAGCCTTTCCAGCAGTTTAATTTCTGAGTATCGCAAGAAATTTGTATTATTATATTATTTATTGCTAATATTCATCTATTAATTAAGAAGCTAATATTTGGGTTTATTACTTAATTACTTGCGTAGTGAGTGTGACTTACCATCCCCAATCTCTTTACACATCAGTGAATGTAGAAAAAAACAATGAACTGAGGACCAGATCTCTAATCAGCAGGCAGAAGTCCACAAATTAGGGACTGCCTCTAGGCATCCAGATGCCTACTTGTCACAGACTTGGGACATAAGTTTCACCAAGAATTGCAGAATGGGGTAGGCAGGAGGGAGGCGAACCTTGGCATACTCAAGTTGGAGTGGAAATATCTGCTTTTTTTGATATCCAGCTCTACTGTATGAACTTGGGCACATTAAGTACCCTTTCTGAGCCTCAAATTCAATTCAGTTGGGAGTGATGACACTTACCACTCTAGATTGTTGACAGCCAATACATGAAAGATTGTATCAAGAAGGCACAGGCACACTGTAGACTCTAGAGAGTTCTATAGGTATACAAATTCCTATTGTTTGTAAAGCTTTGTTATGGCTGGCCTGCTTGTGTTCTGAAATGTGTTTTGGGAAAGTGGGTTTGGCCCCTTTAGAAGAAAGTACAGGTGTCAGAAGTAGATGTATAATTGATATAGGAGGCACTGGCTGGCTTGAGGATACTGCCCAGGGGTCTGGGACACAAGAGTGGAAGTGGGTAATGGGCAAATCTCATCATTGGGGTTTATATTTAGAAATATGATCAACTATTACTTCAAAGATCCAACAGCTGAGTAAAGGCCCAGGGGGTATATATCTCCTCATCCATCCTCCCCCTGTGGAAGATGGATGAATGGAAGAGCCCTGAGCTCTCTCCGAGAGCTGCGTGGGTGGGAAAGGTATGAGGTTGGCTGAGCTGTGACTCTGGCAAGAATCAGCAGGTGATGTCGATGAGGTCGGAAATGCCCATTCTGGCAGCGAGCAGAGCCCATCACCACAAGGAATGGCAGAATCTCCAGAACTGGTAGGAGCTGTGGATTCTAGGGAGCCATCCTGGGCCTCTCAAGCTCACCTGGCCTGGAGTCCAGATCCAGCCTGATGGCAGCTACTTCAAAAGCCAGTCAGATTGAGGGTTGCTGGCTCTGGGGGAGAGCCAAGAAGTCAAGGTTAAACTAAACATCGACAGATAAAAACTGAAGATTAATGAGTAAGGCGCCCACTTACAAAAATGTGTTTGTGTTTCTTCAAATTGTATTTCATTTGGTATTTTTTCCAAACAACTAGACTCATGCATGGCCATTTTGTAATAAAGATTTTTAAATTCTATCATAGGACTTGTACAATATCCCTTGGTTTCAGTATTTCTCAATGAAAATAACAGCTTGGAATGCATTGGATGTTGGCAGTTTTTGGGTTTCAGTTCTCAGTTCTATAGAGCTTGCCTAGTTGTATGACCTTGGGAAAGTTATTTAACCTTTTTGGGACTCAGTTTTTCTAATTGCAAAAGGAGAACAATAATAACACCTACTCCATAAAATTGCTATAAATATTTAAAGGAGTAAAGAAATGAAAAGGGCAGTGCCTGGCACAGAATACTCCATAAATGGCAGCTATTTTTTATTGCCATTTGTACTTCCACATCTGGATCACAACAGCAGCTTAACTGGACTGTCCCTCACCCCATCTACCCAACATACTACCAGCAATTAACCTTCCAAAATGTTAGTTTCCATCACATCACTTCCCCAATAAGAACTTTCCACCTCCCTTAAATTGAATTAAAACTAGACTCCAATATAAAACAAAAAGCAACAAACAAATAAGCAAAACAAACTTATAGATACAGACAACAAAATGGTGGTTACCAGAGGGGACAAGAGGTGAGGGGCTGAGAGCAGGATGAAGAGGGTAAAGAGGGTTAAATATATGGTGACAGAAGGAGACTAGATCTCAGGTCGTGAGCACACAACAGAGTGTATAGATGTTGTACTGTAAAGCTATACACTCGTTATCAGTTGGGTACTAGACTAATTGGGGGATCACTTCATAAGCTATATAAATGTCTAATTACTATGCCGTGTAACTTAAGCTAATATAATATTGAATGTCAACTATAAATGAAAAAAATTCTAATTTTAAATTTAATTATTGTTGTTGCTAAAAAATTGTACACATGAAATGTATATGTTATTAACAATGTTATTCCCAATAAATTTAATTAAACTAATGAAATAATAATAAAATAAGTTAGTGATGGGCAGGGGGAAGGGGATTGAGGGCTGGGAGAATGGGGTAAAGGGTTAAAGAAGTATAAATTAGTAGTTGATAGATGGTCACGAGGATGGGGAGCATGGCATAGGAAGGCAGTTAGCATTAATATGTTGGCTAGGTAGAGGGCCACGGGAGGGAGGGAGCAATTAGAGGGATCATTTTATGAACTATATAGATGGCTAACCAATGTACTATATACTTGAAACTACTTAAAATAAATAAACTTATAAAAAATAAAATTAAATAAAATCAGTTAAACATTTTTGCATATTAAAAAAAAAGACTAAACCAGTTTAGTTTGTGGGCTAACGTCATGGCTTTGGCTATTACTTTGAAAGAAACTGAGGGGCTCTGGAGGGTTTGATCAGAGGAGGTTTATAATCTAATTTATGTTTTAAAAAGATCACTTGGGCTTCTGGCTTGAGAACACATTGTAGGAGGGGAAGGGAAGAAGCAGGGACACCAGGTATATGCTCATCCAAGCAAGAAAAAAAGGGGGCCTGGGGCCTGGGGGTAGCAGCAGAAGTAGGGAGAGGTAACTGAATTTTAGATATATTTTCAAATGACAGCCAGATTTGCTGATGGATCAAACAGATATATGAGAGAAAGAAGAAAAAGAATGACTCCAAGATTTTTGGTCACAGCAACTAGAAAAATGGAATTGCCATGAACTTATAAAAAGGAGTTATAAGCAATATAGGTTTTGGAGGAAAGATCAATAGTTTAATTTTGGTGGTTTGATTTTAATTTATGTATCTATTGGACATCAAAGCAGAGAACAGGCCCTCTGACCCCAACCATCACCGCAGTAAGACCATATTCCCAATCATTAAGAGAAGCTGGTGGGGGCCTGTTTGGGGAAAGTTCATCAGTTGATCAATAGAGGGGATTTTCCCTCACCTCTTAGGATAGCCAGCCCCCAGTGACACCTGCTACCTGCTACTTATGCCCTTGCATAGTTCCCTCCTACAGTGTTTCAGTTTGGGTCCACATGACCAGTGGAACATAGAAGGCAAGGTGGTATGTCACCTCTAAGGCTAGGTCATAAAAGACATGTGTTTTTCATCTTGGTCTTTCTCTCTTGGGTCATTTACTCTGGAGAAAGCCAGTTATGTTCTGAGCAGCCCTATTGACAGGTCTACATGACAAAGAATTAAGGCTTCCTGCCAACAGCCATGTGCATGAGCAGCCCCAAATGAGCCTTCAGTTGACTGCAGCCCCAGCAACATCTTGACTTTAGTTCATCAGAAACTCTGAGCCAGAACCAGCCAGCTAACCAGCTTCCTAATTCCTGACTCACAGGAACAGTGCCATAACAAATGGTTATTATTTTAAGCCATTAAGTTCTGGAAGGGAGGTAATTTGTTATGCAGTAATAGGTAACTAACACACCTCTCAATGTCAAATGAAGGAGGTGCTCTAAGAAAATTTTTTGGCTACAGGAAGGTGGACTGACATGATACCATGATCAGAGCTCTGTTCAAACAGCAGACTTGTTTTGCCCATGACTAGAGCAAAGTGAGGAGAAAACTGGAGAGAGACCTGGGGCAGAGAGAGGAGATAGCAGTTGATCTATACTGCAACCAGTGGGTGAGTTCACCAAAGGGAGGTTGCCTGACAAGCAAAGGGCACCCCAACAACACAAAGCTAGGAGAAAGGAGTCTGTCCAACAGGGCTGAGCTGTTCTTCCTACTACCAGAAACCAATAACCAGAAATAAGCCACATTTAATCAAACAGCCACAACCACAAAGAGAAGTGTTCAAACTGGAGGATTAGGTAAAGAGAAATTACCCTTCTTTCTCTCTCTCCCCCACCAGGCTCCAACACTAGAGAAGTTTGACTCTAAAAAGGAAGAGGGAAGTGTCCCAGAACTAACACACCTCTCCAATTGACACCAGACATATGTACACACTCAAACACTGTCTGTTTCCCCCAACTGGCTGCAGTGATTGGAGGATGGGAAGGCTGACTCAGGTCTTTCCTGCTCCACGTCTCTGGGGCAGAAACTGGCCCCCAAGCCTGGATGATAAGAGAGGGCACAGTTGCTGTAAATCAGAAACAAGACAGTAGTTTTTCACGGATCTGGCTAGACTTATGACACAAAATGTCACACTACAGCTGTGGGATCCATCCGACACCTCAAGAGAAAATGAAAATTGACAGAAACTGGTTAAGAGCCTTGCTTGGAAAAGAAAGAAAACCATGCCACATTGAGGCTCCACTGAGTCAAATTCCTCAATCAACTGATTCTGGCCCCGTTTCCTGTAACCCAGTTCTCCAAGGGGTAGCATAGTGCAGGGGTTGAGGTCTGGAGTCCAGGCAGGTTTGAACAATATTGAATCACTCTTGTATCATCATCATGAGTATGTTTCTTCAGCTTTCCAAATCAAACTTTTCTCATCTGAAAAAGGATACTGATCTCGATATCCCCTCTCACGGGGCTGCAGAGAGGCTGAACAGAAATACTGCAGTCAGCAGGGAGAGGGGACAGAGCAGCAGGCAGTGGGAAGCTTCTAGAATCTCCCTTTAGGGGCCCTCCCCCAATATAAAAACTCAGTCTGGACTCCTCATTGGCTCTTCTTGGTGTCCTGCCTACCCTAGGTCAATTGCTGTGGAGAAGGGTAATTTCTCTTTACCTAATTCCCCAATTTGAACACCCTCTCTGTGGTTGTGGCTGCTTGACTGAGTGTGGTTTTTGTCCAGGCCTGGTCAGTTGTCTGTCCCCACTATAACCCATGGAAGTGGAGGTGGAACTAATCTCCAGAGGGAAGAGAGTAGTACTGTTCTCTGAAGAAGAGGACAGGAAGCTGAACAGATCAGAACATATGCCCACATCTGCTCTTGCTAATCTAGCCTTTACCTTTCTCCCTAGGTTGCCCAGGGAGAATTCTACAACAAAGACGTTTAATTAAGATAGCAGTGATTATCTGATCCAGTGACATCATGTTAAAGGTAAAGGCCCTGAGGTCCTGCAAGGCAAGCTGGTAGCTGGAGGCTGTCCAGGGATTTGGTACCTTGGCAGGTATTGGGACAAACCTACAGAGATCTAGACATTTGGGAAAGAAGATCTTGAAGGTGGTCTCTTTTTCTGGGTTGGTCTGGGAGACAATAAATCTCAGGAATCCGGAACTTACCTCATTGCTGACCTGAGGTGATTTATTGCCTCATGTGGATTATGCTAGGCATTGTGGGAGTGGTGCCATTTACATAGAGAACATTCTAGCCCACCCATCCTTCCAGGCTTCCTCCCAAGGCAATTCCATGCCCATGAACCATGCATGAGATCAGTATTTTTCAAATTGTGAATCAGGCAAAGAAATCAATGTAGTTAGATTAAGATCAGATTTTTTTTTTTTAAGAAATAGGATAGAGTAGAAATTACATCAACATAGTCCTGCGAAAGAGTTTTCTCAGTTGTTATTTTATATATAAAGTTACTGGCTAAATGGTTCCTCCTTCTTTCCCACCCTTGGCCCCCAAAGCTATTACTCCTATATCCATTTTTAAGGGAAATCCAATTCTTGCCATAAATACAGATAGAATGCCAGCATCCCGATACAAAAATGACTAGGACACAGTTTTAGCCTTGAAGGTCTCTCAACGCCTTGGGAAATGGCCTCCAGTCCAAAGTAGAAAAGAGAAGAAAATGAAGAAGCAGATGGTGATGGAACACTCTACAGAAAATAGCTTCTGGGCAGTGGAATGGGGAGTGGGGGCACCTTCCATTTTTTACTTTATACACCCTGTGTTCTTTGAGTATGTTGCAATGAACATATATAACTTTTAAAAGCCAGTAAAAATATAAAATGCACAAATGAATAAATGAATGAGATGTCCCATGAAAGTCCTGGCCCAGGAGAAGGAGAAGAAATTAACATTTAGGGAGCAACTTTCAGACACAGGTTCATTTAGTCCTTTCAGTCCAGTGAGAAGAGGATCTTCATCCTCGTCCTAAAAATGAAGCAAGCGAGGCTAAGTAAGCACTTTGCCTCAGTTCACTTTCTTGGTAAGAGACACAGCCCAGGAGAGTTCAGCCTCAGCTGGTCACCTAAGGAAAAGGGTAAAAGGGTCAGAAACTAGGGACACTGATTCTAAGAACTTTGTTCTAAAGCTCTCATAAATACTAGGTGTTTGTTATCTTGGAAAAAAAAAGGGATTATCGTATTTTGGGGGATAGGGGAAAAGCTTGCTGGGGTAGCCAGTCTTAGAGACAGAGGGCACTGTAGTGCACCAGGAGAGGAGAGAAGCAGAAAGGAGTGACAGCAGAGTACTGGTCCCCGGGGGCCTGGCTTAGACCCTGTGCTGCCTGGGACCCCTCGCAGGGGCCCTAGTAGCATCAGGGGCTTCCCAGCAGGCCATGTCTCCCACCGCCATCAGACTCCCCACTCTCACTTGCCAAGCTTTGCAGCCTGAGCCCCCTGCTGTTGTGGAAGCCCCCACACTTCACCTCTACTGGCTTTACCTCTCCTTCCCCCATCATCCTCTACTGATTTTCTCCCTCCATGGAGAAAGGAAGAGAAAGAACAAGACTGTGGCTGGAGTAGGATGGAGAGACGCAGGACAACTAAGGGAATTTAAGTGTCTTTTAAAAAATCTATCACTTCTGTTATTATCAAGGCCACTGATCATTTTTGTTGGGCTCTTACCAAGGCCAGGCATCATATCATAAGCATTCAGGAATGTCCCAGGTCATACAGGCCATCTGTGGCCAAGCCAGCCCTCCAGTGTACCTCCAGAGCTGTGCCTGCACCCCGTGATTGGGCATCCTGCCACCTGTGGCCCCATCCTAGTGGAGAACAACTTGTCTTGTGGCCACAGGAGCCCTGAAGCCTGCCCAGTTATTACAAATGCTTTCTTCCCTGCTGCTCTGGCACCCAACTTCCTGTCAGAGGCACATCCTTTTGTGGCCTGGACCGGATATTTTCACCCCCTCCTCTGGCTCAGTGAAGTGTCTGCCTGAGGTAGAAACCATGGCACTGGGCCCATATGCCCCCACTTACTGTGATGATGAGAGCGAGCACTGCCCCAGCTGACCAGATGCTTGCTCTGTTCCTCTGTGGAGGCATGACAACCCCTTCCACCCTCCAAGAAAATTTAATGGCGTGCATGCATCGTTTAAATGCTCAATTTTATTGTAGATTACGAATGGTTGGTGAACAGGTCACTGCATGCAGTAACAATGGCCTGTGCCTCATCCTAAGGTGTCCCATTTCTCCCAACAGGCTTCTGACACCCCAGGGCCCATGCACCCCCAAGGGACTCTGCCCAGGCTCTGAGCTCCACCAACAGATGGGCAGCTCTCAGGCTCTGCAGCTCCCCATCTTGGAGACTCAGAGGTTGAAGAGAGTGAGGAATGCTGGCTGGGAGGACCCCAGCCTGGTGAGTGGGCCAGGAAGTCCCGGGAACTAGCTGAGGACTCATTCACCATCAGATCCTCAGGGTCAACACAGCACCAGGCACCAAAGGGGGTGGTGGACCTTTAAGGATGTCTGCACAGGATCAGAGAGGAGTAGACTCAGCCATGGAGGTTCATACCTGCTGCCACAGGGGCCAACCCCAAAGCAAACCTGTCTGTTCCAAGGACCTCATGAATGCAGTGCTTTTTTAGATGTTCAGGAGTCAGGAATCAGGACCCCTTTGAGAAAGACCCCTCCAAATTCCTTACTTGTAAATGGAGGCAACTCAGGTGAGTAAAGGCTTCTACCTTGAGTCTGAGAAACAGGTCTGCCCCTCAGAGAAGAGAGGTTTCTCACTTGCACGTCACCTGCTGGCACTCTCACAGCCTGGTTTGCAGAAGCCACACACGCTTCTGGGCTTCGTGACTCTTCGCATTAATGGACCTCCACCTCCAAGTTGTCCCCACCATCCCATGGGGAGGTTTTTTAACTCTGCAGGTGGGAAAAGGTTAAATGGCCTAACCAGGGGTGCAAGTTTGGTAGTAAGTGAACCTGGGCTCCATTCTGGGCCTCCATACCTCTCGTGATGCTTTCTACTTTACACTGCACTTACGTTTTATTGAGGGAATCTTGTGTCCTCTGCCAGATCAAAGGTGCTGGCAGGCCACAGGAAAAAGAGAAGTCTCATTTCTTTACTTTATCACTAATCACTGATGTGAATAGAATTGTGAGTGGGTATAATTAAGTGAACTTTAGCAGAAACTGAATTTTCCTACTAGAGTTTCACCACTCCTCCCACTTTTACCCAAGTATTTCAAAAGTTTTTTTCCTTCCCTTTATTGGCGTCTGTCATTGAACTCTGCAGTGCATGTGTAGAGAGCTTCTGAGTACAAACAGTTGGAGGACAAATAAAAATAGCTAATTGGTCAATAAGAATGGGACACAGTCTCTATCATGGGGGTAGGCTTTAGTTCTAAGGGCGCTAGTTCTAAAGCCAACTGGAAAGAGATGAGGTGGGGAGGGCAGAAGCCTCTCTGAGAACTGGGCTTATTGAGGCAGAGCAGGTGGCACCTCCTGGTCAGGGCAGATGGGAGGAACAGTCTGTTGAGGTCCTACATTCTGTTTTTGTTCTGCCTTGGCCAGTGCCACCCTGAAGCTCCTGTTCCGTGAAAAAGTGGCCACCGGGAACTCACTAAAAAATAGAAAGTAGGAACCTGCCTGTAAGAGACTGCTTTGGGCTGGCCTCTGCCCCTGCTAACAGTACTTAATTGAATTGGGCCCCTGCCACCACACCGCCTCCCTTACCCCCGTGTTCCTCTCTGTTTAGACTCTTTCCAGCTGGTATTGATTGTTGCTTTTATTGGCAAATAGTATACCAAAATAAAAGTAAACGTAAGGGTTTGTGCAGAGAGAGGAAAGTGGACTCTGTTTCCAGGGTTGGGGAAAAGCTTACTTGGAGATCTAGTGGTCAGACTGGCACCTGGTCCTCCCATCAGTGCACCTGTGCAATTATAAGGATGTTTGTCTCCTTCCCTCTAAGAGGGTGGCGGCTGCAGTCTTCATCATACACCCTGAGTGCGTGGTGCTCAATTCATAGTTGTGGACTGACATCCAGGCTGGGCTGTCCAGGAAGCAGTCATTTAGGGCTGGGAATGGTGCCCGCCTCTCACCTCATTTCCACATGCAGCTGCCCCAGCCGGCCAGTCTCCACCCCAATTTGAGGTTAGGGGTTTAATCCCAGAAAGACTGATGACAACAACAACAGCTACACAGCCAAAGGACCTTCGCAGAACTGCCCTGTGGTGTTCAGTGCCTAGGCCAGCTGTTCCTGCAAACTTAGTGCAACCAGTGGTTCTCCATTATCGCCCTATTCCATTTCACTGATGTACAAACTAGGTGAGACTCTTCGGCTTCCTTGCCAAAGTCACACAAACCTGTTGTCCAGATGACAATCTGGAAGGACCTGGATTTGTGCCTGGACTCAAGTTCTTCATTTGTAATATGGAATTCATGACATCACCTATTAGGTAAGAATGTTATGTGTTCATTTGTTCATTGCCTGTTTTCCCCGCCGACCGTAAGCCCCAGTGGTCAGGGACTTAGGCTTATTCATGCTATGTTGTCGGAGCCTGGAACGAGTACCTGGCACACAGTAGGTGTTCAATACTTGTGTCCTGAATGGCAATGACATGAGACAAGCCCACGCCAGGCCCTGGCCATCCCATCTGCAGGTATGTTCTATATGCTCAGTTCCCCAGACTGGCAAAAGGCCGTCTTGCGCTGGGGCCTGGGGGCAAGTTCAGCAGACCTCCACGAGAGTAGAGGCCAGAAGTCTCCAAAGGGCAGGCTGCAAAGGCCGTGGACTGACAGCTACTCTCAGGCTCAAGCCCTCAGGTTCCCCTTTCCTTTTTTTCTGCCAAGAAAAGCATTTTTCTCGCCAGAGCACCGCATGGTGCTGCTTCTGAGGTTGCTGCAGAAAAGCCCCCAGCTCCACGCCGTGGACTGCAGGAGAAGGGACGGAGAAAGCGGACGGAGCGGAAGCCAGGACAGGGCGCAGAGAAGGAACGCGCCACCGGGCCAGGCGCGGGGCGGGCGACGCGGGGGGCGGGGACGGAGATGGGCGGGGCCAGGCGGGCGTAAGGGGGCGGGGCAGCGCCGCGGGCGTTTCCCGCGCTCCGGCGCGGCTCCACCTTAAGAGCCCGGATCTACGGAGGCGTGGGCGCCAGGGCCGCGCGCCGGGGGCGGGGCACCCCATGCAAATAAGGGGCGTGGCCTGGGCGTGGCGGGGGCGCTGACCTGACGTCAGGCCTGCGGCCCGGGCAGTTGGCTCGGCGGCGGCGGAGCGGCAGGAGCGGCGGGGCGAGCGGGCAGCTCGGCGGGGCGCGGGCAGCGGCGGCGTCCGAGCCCGAGCAACATGGCGCCGGCCGGCGGGGGCGGGCGTCTGGGCGGCGGGCCGGCCCAAGGGCGCCTCCTCCTGGCGGCGCTGGTGCTGCCGCTGCTGCTGTGGGCGCGGGGGGCCCGGGGCCAGGGCGCCCCGCAGCGGGGCGCCATCCTGGGCATGCGGCTGGCGAGCTGCAATAAGTCGTGTGGGATGAACCCGGATGGCATCATCTTCGTGTCCGAGGGCAGCGTGGTGAACCTGAGGCTGTACGGCCACGGGCTGGGCTCCATCTCCAGCAACCTGATCTCCTTCACGGAGGTGGACAACTCCCAGGCCCTCCACAACTCCACCCACTGCCCGGAGTTGACCAAGGACCTGGTCGTCCAGCAGCTGGTCAACGTGAGCCGCGGGGACACCTCCGGGGTGCTGGTGGTGCTCACCAAGTTCCTCCGGAGGAGCGAGAACATGAAGTTGTACGCGCTGTGCACCCGGGCCGGCGCGGACGGGCCCTGGCGGCGGTGGACCGACAAAGACTCGCTGCTCTTCATGGTGGAGGAGGAGGGGAGGTTCCTCCCCCTCTGGCTGCACATCCTTCTCATTTTGGTGCTGCTCGTGCTGTCGGGCATCTTCTCCGGTCTCAACCTGGGGCTGATGGCCCTGGACCCCATGGAGCTGCGTATCGTGCAGAACTGTGGCACCGAGAAGGAGAGGCGCTATGCCCGCAAGATCGAGCCCATTCGGCGCAAGGGCAACTACCTGCTCTGCTCGCTGCTCCTGGGGAACGTGCTGGTCAACACCTCCCTCACCATCCTCCTGGACAATCTCATTGGGTCCGGACTCATGGCGGTGGCCTCCTCCACCATCGGCATTGTCATCTTTGGGGAGATCGTACCCCAGGCCCTGTGCTCCCGTCACGGGCTGGCTGTGGGTGCCAACACCATAGTGCTCACCAAATTCTTTATGCTACTCACCTTCCCCCTCAGCTTCCCCATCAGCAAGCTCCTGGACTTTTTTCTGGGCCAGGAGATTCGCACCGTTTACAATCGGGAGAAGCTGATGGAGATGTTAAAGGTAACGGAGCCCTATAACGACCTCGTGAAAGAGGAGCTGAATATGATACAGGGGGCCCTGGAGTTACGGACCAAAACCGTGGAGGACATCATGACCCAGCTCCACGACTGCTTCATGATCCGCAGCGACGCCATCCTGGACTTCAACACGATGTCCGAGATTATGGAGAGCGGCTATACCCGCATCCCCGTGTTTGAGGATGAGCAGTCCAACATCGTAGATATTCTCTATGTCAAAGACTTGGCCTTTGTGGACCCCGATGACTGCACCCCCCTTAAGACCATCACCCGCTTCTACAACCATCCGGTACACTTTGTCTTCCATGACACCAAGTTGGACGCCATGCTGGAGGAGTTCAAGAAGGGTAAGGCCTGAGTCGCTTTCGGGCTAAGTTTGGTTGGTCCCACCTCTCTAGCTTCTTTGCGTCTGCCGATCCTCGTGTTCCTTTTGTGGGGGCTCTGTCTCTTTGCCCATCAGTTGCTGGGCCTCTGAGGTGAACAGTATCTGAGGCAGCAAAAACAGTTCTTAAGCATGTGCTGTCTGTCAGGTCTGTGCTTCAGGTGAATCAAAGCTTGAGTAAGACACACCTGCCCACTTGGAGGGATGGAGCAAGGCCTAAGGGAGCTAGTGAAGCAAGACGACAGATGAAGGCAGATGCCTTAAGGAGGCCAGCATTAGATCGTGGAGCTCGCAGGTCTGATTGGGGTGAGGTAGGGAGGGCTGATGATGAGAGATGGAGATGGAGAGAACCCCAGGAGCAGAGAACCTGAGTGGGGAAAGGAAAAGATGGGCTTGTGGGCCCAGCAGGGATGATAGGTTGTGCTCATCGGTGGTCAGTGGTCAGTAGGGGTGGCTGAGTCACGTGGCCTTGTGACTGAAGGTCAGCATGGTAAGTGTGCGAGGAACTGGGAGCTACGGAAGGGTCAGGAGCAGGAGAGTGACGTCACTGGTGCTCCCAGCCCACAGAAGCCGGTCGGGAGCTCACAGAACAGTGCCAAGTACTGCTCTTGACTCCTTAGCAGAAGCATGCAAGTTACGTTTTGGTTATTCTGCCTTTTCCAGGTGCCAAGCACAAGCTTCCCTTCTGTGGGCTGCTGGGCCCTTCAGCTGGCTTTGCAGCCCCTGTGTTTTTTTTCTCACATGGGATCTGACCTGTTCGTAGGGCGTCAGTCACTTGGAGGGTTTACTCACCACCTCAGAGCTCAGGGCACACGCCCCTCTCCTTCCAACAGACTTCCCTCCCACCTCTGACACTCCAAGCCCTCAGAGTGGCAGTAAACAAGCCAATTATGGAGTGAAACCCTCTTAGGCCACGGGGAGTGAGGAGGCAGAAAGGGAGGCTCTTTGTGAAGGAGTGGAGGTGGGGAGGAGCTCATCTTAAACTTGGGACTTTGCTTGTTTTCCATAGGCAGGGCTGCTGCTGGCTGGGGCCTCCCGGGCCACCTAGGGCCAGAAGCAACTTCTGGGCCCTAGCTGGGAGCAAGCACCAGGCCATCGGTTCTTTCTGGGACAGAATGTGCATGGAACCTGGAACTGGCTGGATCAGCGGGATAGAGAGGAGCTGGTCCGTCCAGGTTTAGCCTGAAAAAAGATGCTCAGTCACTGTGGGCTAGGGGCTTGGTGCTCTGCCTTTTCCAGTTTGACAGACTGTATCTCAGCACTGGAGCTGAGGAGGCCCTGAGTGATGTAAGCCCCAGTGGAGACTGCAAGGGTACTGGAGGGACAGAGACAGCTGGTGGTGATGGCACCAGCTCCAGGGAGCTTTGGGGTGCTGACCCCAGAACCTTTACCCGAGCCTGGGACAGAGGAACAGCAATGCTTAGTGCCCCACCCCCATCCTGCAGGCCCTGGGCCCTGAGGCCTTCTGTGTCCTTGATCAAGAACCTGGTTAGAACTTGCCAGGGCAGCTTCTTTCTGACCACTGCTGTGGCCTTTGGTACTGTTGTTGCCAGGGATTCACCCAATAAGCATGTTTGCATCCCCTCAGCAAGCTCTGGACCCGGCTAGAGTGGATGGGCTTGGCAGAGCTCTCACAGGCGGGGTGCTTCCTGGGTCGTGGCAGGGCCATATCTGGACTCTTGGGGAAGAAAGCCCCTTCACAAAGCTGGGAAAACAGCTAGCATCAATGAGGCTAGAATTCACCGAGTGGCACTCCAGATGCCAACTCTCCTCTTCAGCAGAGCCGTGGAGGGGGCGCTGATAATTCTCTTGAAGTGCAGGCACTGACTGCCCCATGCAGCCCTGGAGATGTGGGTGCAACAGGATGGTCACCCCTCATGAACACACCCTGGGCCTCACAGTGTCACCTCCTAGTTTCCAATCTTAAGTCACTGCCATGCTCCCTCTTTCATGGCCTCTCCCAGATCTTTCCCCATAGCTTCTACCTTTTCAGTATGAGACCATCTATCTAGAACATGGCAAACATTAATATATACCTGCAACTTAAGACAATTTCTTTATGAATATGGTGTTTGGAAGTCTTCTTTTTAACTAAGAAAAACAAGTGAGCAAGGCTGAAACAGCCAGCATTGTCAGCACCGTCAAAACCAGAGCTGGGGTGCCTGTGCTTCAGTGGACCCTTCAGTGCCTCCCAGATGGGTGAGGACTCTAACTCCAACTCCAGCCCAGCCCAGCCCAGGTCTTGTAAGGTCTCTTTGTCTCCTCCTCACTCTCTGGTACTATAAGCTACTTGAGGGTAGGGGTCCTGCCCTATTCATGTTTCCTCCACTCAGTACCTGGCGAAGAGGAACTGTAAATGCTGTTACACAGTGAATGAATGAATGGATGAATAAATGAACAACAAATGAAGGGATGACTGCCTGGCAAGCCCTACTGGCATTCTTGCTGTTCCTTAAACACACCATGACACTCCCAGTCTGAGGCCTTTGCCCGGGCTGTTCCCTCAGGTTGGAATGTTCTTCCCCAGATGCTTCACTCTGTGCCCTCCCTTAGGTCTGCTTTACCTTCACCTTCTCGGGGAGGCCTTCCTGTCACCCTGTCCAAGACTGTACCCTCATCCCACCCTGCCCTCCTGCTCTCCCCTGCCTTGTGTGGGCTTTCTTTTCCTCATAACACGTAATTGCTTTCTAACAGTCGTGTCGTTTATGAATTCACTGTGTTATTTATTGTCATTTCCTCCCACTATGATATAAGTTCCAAAGGGCAAGGTACTCTTTTGCTTACTGATGTGTCCCTAGCCCCTGGAATGAATTGTTCTCGGCACAGAACAGGCCTTAGTAAAAAGTAACCGAATGAATGCACGGCCTGTCAGGTGTGAGAGCGAGTTATCCCCATGTCAGTAGTGTTAGGATTTTGAGAGATAAAGAAAAATGGTGCTTGATTTTTTTCAGCTGCACCAAAAAAGCTAGGAGGAGCACCTGCAGGGACATGTATTAATGATTCGGGTCAGGGATTGAGAAGCAGAGTTGGGGGTCTTGAGTGTGATACATGGTTCTCTGTCCCCTTGCCTCAGTTTCTCTATAAGCAGTCTTTGACCATCAGGAGTTTACATAGCTTCATGCATTTTTGAAAGTCATGCGTATGCTCCTGGATACTTAGAGACAGGTGTGTTCCCAGACTGAGGCCAGGGGCTCCCAGCTTCAAGCTGCTTTTGCCTCCCAGGCAAGGTAGTTATCGTTGGGTATTTATTGAAACCCATACTGTGTGCCAGACATGCTGCTGGGTGCCGCAGGCCCTCAGGAACAGACCATCTAGGTTATGAGCTGTGAGGACATTGAGGCTCCTGCGACTGAACTTTGGCCCTTTTACTTAGCCTTGCCTGGAATTGTTAGCTGGATGGGTGTTGTGGTTGAGTGTGTCTACAGCCGGAAACTGGAGAACAGCAGTTCTTGGGCGAGTCCTGGCCCAGGTGCATTTTCCTGCAGCAGAGATGCTCCCTCAGGCCCTGGATGCCAAGTGTGTAGGCACTCAGGAGGAGGTCGAAGGGGTTGGGAGCTCATGCCCCACAGTGAAGCCCACCTTCCGCTTTCCACTGTGCACCTGCCTTGGTGACATTCCTGCCCCTCCCAGGCACTTAACTACTCTTTAGTCACCCTATCTTTCCCCACCCACTTTATAACCTTCTAGCCCCCTGTAAAGAGCTGAGTTTAAACTTCAGCCAGCACTGTCGCTGACCCATGAAGTCATCTTAGAGAAGCTTAAAAAAGCTAGGAATATTTTCATTAAAAACTCTCCCCATTTTTTCATCTGTGCCACGTCACGTTCCCCCTACCTTACTTTTATTCCTGAAAAAACTGTGAAATCAAGGAAGAATACTGCATAATTTTGCATTCACCTTCTGTTCTGCCAGCTGCCTACCTTCAGTGTCCTACTTACCCCACTGGCTTGTTTCCTGTTCGTTCAGCAAACATCTAATTTTGAAGCCTGTGTGTCAGACCCCGTGCTCACTGCTGGGAACCAGAGAAAACTCACAGACCCGTTCACAGAGCTCTCAGGGAGACAGCATGTAAATGGCTTAGCTGAGCACAGCTTGGGCAGGTCTGTGGGGCCGAGGGAGGCCAGGCCTGAGAGGCTTTGCTCCTGAAGTCAGGACAGTGGGACTCTGGTCCTTATGGAGACATCAGGGTCAGCAAGCGGTTGCGAACAGCTGAGGTTTCTGCTTTGGCGTTCAGGTTGATGGTGTTGTCATGTAGGACTTAACTGGGGAGAGGAGGGGCAGAGTTAGTTTGGTGGGGGTACTGGTCAGTAACAGTGGTGTGAGGCCTTACTAGACTCCTCTGTGCCTAGCCTTGTGCTTGGAGAGCTTCTCACACTTGACCTTGCTTCCGGACTGCCTAGGCATTTGGTTTAAATGCAGACTTGAACTCATAGTCTGGGAGCCCCTGGCCTGAGAGGCTGCATATCTGACAACTCAGGTGATGGTCACCCTGCTGTTCCTGGGCCCCACTGCACAGCCCATCCCGGCAAGAGTGCAGGTGGAAGTGCCACATGGGGCTTGGGAATGATGCCAGGCCCAGGCCCCGAGGTTTGGGAGCAGCCAGGGGGCAGGCAGGAGCCTGGCCAAACTGGTTTCTGGAAGAGACAGAGAAGTGCCAGGTGGCATGGTTTAGGGGGCCCCCTTGCAGAGGCTGAGTGAGGAGAGGGCCGAGCACAGACCATGGGATGGACAGTTGAATTGCAAGGAGTTGAGTTGTTGAGAGAGAGGGAGGCCTTGGGTGGGGATGAAGGTCGCTGTGCACCTGGTCTAGACAGCCTTACCTGGAAACCATCTGAACTGGGCTGGTGATTTGATCTGGAGATGCTGCCTGGAGGTAAGTGTATCTGAGTGACAGGAGCCACCTGCTAGGGCAGAGGTGTCAGCAGGGCAGCTGACAACATGCTGGCCAGGCTCCCACTCATTTTCTGTTTAGCACGGGGTTTGTGGGCCCAGCAGAGCTGGCGCCTCTTCCCTTCACTGGCATTGCGCAGCCTGTGGGCAGCTCCCACCAAGGGGCCAGGACCAGGAGCTGTTTTCCTGGTCTTCCAATTACAGCTCTGTCCTAAAGCTGTCATTTGTGTCCCAGAAGGTACTGCCTTAATGTCCAGGCCCTAAGATCTTAGATTATACTGAGATCATATGGGTATTTACTTTTAAAGTATATTTTTCATTAGAAAGTTTAGCTTCAGGGTTTTTTCTGGACATGTCTGGTTAGGATGGGAGGTATCGAACAGATGTTCAACCTCAGAAGTAGACATGTGCATAAATGCAAAACCATAAAACTGTCCTGCAGGAGCAATGCAAGAGGGGGCAGGGGCTTGTTTTGCCATCAGAAGCATGGGAAGATGCTCCAGAGAACATGACATTGCATCTGGATCTTCAGGTGTGAATAAGCACAGCCTTTCCCACTTCTGTGCCTCATGTTCTGTGAGAATTTGCACTAGCCCACAGATGAGCAATGGTATGCTCAGGCCATGGTGCCAACCTAGGGTAAAACTGCTTCTGCGTATTGTCAGTGCTTCTAGTCCTTTCTGGAGGGTCTTCATGTTCAGGCTACCCAGGCCTTCTCTCTCCACCCTTTCCCCTGCATCAGTGCTGTCACTTAGATGAGCTAGGGGAGTGGAACAGCATGGATATCTTGAGGGCAAGGCATGGCACCTGGCATTGCATGTACCCTCTGGACTCAGCCTCTTGGAGGGTAGGCAGGGGCAGCGACGTGTTTGTCATACACTCTCCTGAAGGCTACACATTTGGGGACAGTGTGTGTAGAAGGGGAGGGTGGACTGGGCTCTTCTGTCACTTGTTGTCCTAATTGATTGTAGCAGAGACACCTGGTTCCTTAAGCTCAGCCCGTGGGGTGGCTCTCTTGAAGCATCCTTTCGTCTCAGGGATTTTTGAACTTCCCAGCAGAAGTTGCCAGGAGGATGTGAGGGTTAAGGAGTTTTCCAGAGGGGCCCACATGGACCACAGCTACGAGGTTGGGGGGTATCTTTTAGAGTTGTTGATGCCATTTGATCCCTCCCTAGTCCTATCTTCTGAGCCTGCCATGAGCACAGTGTCCCTGGGACAGGGTGCTGGCCCGTCCTGTTCCTCCTTTACCCGTCTTGTCACTCTTGTGTGTGCTGACACACGCTGCTGAGAAAGGCTTGGGGGCTATGGAAGGGACTCCTGGTCACTTCATGGATGGGAGTCTGGACTTCTCAGTCTGTTCTTGTCCTGTTCATTATGTGAATTTCTGTTCACCAGGGGTTATCATAAAAGAGGTACAGGAAAGCACACAAAAGTCTACAAAACAATCCATGAGCCTATGATCTAGAAAGATCTACATATAATATTTAGATTTATTGTAATAACCTTTTTAGAAATTTAAGGGTTTTTTGTTTGTTTAAAAAATTTTGTAACAACAAGATCAAAACTATTTTCATTGTTACAACTGGGATCTCTTTTCCATTGGCTGGCCATGTGTACTTTCACTTTGAAATCATGGTCTTCCTATCATTTTGTGCCCTGCTTTTTTGGAACAGTTTAGATTAGATCATCAGGTTTCTTCTCTGTTAAGCAGTGAGCTCCCTGTCTTATCTCCAGTATTCTAGGAGGAACGTCTGGGAGGATTTCCACAGGCCCTAGGGCCGGGCCGCAGTGTGTGGTGACAGGAGAGCCCGAGGGCTGGGACTTGCAGCCTGGGTTAAACCTGGTGTGGCTGCCTTCCCCGAGGACACAGTTGAGTCTGTTCTCTGCAGGGCCTTCTTACCAGGACCTGGGCAGGGCTCTCTCAACAGATTGATTTCCTGGCTCTCTGGAATGCTTTGTGGCTAGTAGGCAGCAAGGAGCCTGGGACGAGGAGCCCCACCCAGGCAGGCTCACTCTCACACACTATGTGTACATGCGTGAACATACATACACACAAAGACAGGTTCACTCCCACACACTCAGTATGTGTGGAGATGCACATGCACAAAGACAGGTTCATTCTCACACACCATCACTCCATACATAGCCCCACATACAGAGACAGGCTCACACACACAGAGAGACAGGCGCATGCATGAACACACTGCCCCCCCCCAGGCATGCTTAAACACACCCACACATACAGGTAGACTCACACATTCGCCCGCTCTAGGCAGCCCCACCCCACGCACGCACCCAGACGTGCGTGGTCACCTGGAATCCTGCTTCAAACTTATTTCATTAAACTTTCCTAAGAGTAGGTTAAGAAGAGAGCAAATGCTTAGGTGATGGAGTTTATTTCATGAAAGGCTCAAAATAGTGACCGACTCTGGTCTGAGAAAAACTCTGGTTGCTGGTGGTTTGGTCACCCCATCAATGACAGTGCCCAGCTCAGAGGGCAGTGCTGACTAAATGGAGTGAGGCACCATGCCCTCATGCAGTAAATCTCTGCTGTTTTAAAAATTGCTGTTATTGCTGTCCAAAAGGTGCCCCATTTGGCACTGGCTCCAGTCTTGGCCACAGTGGTTGTCACACTGGCCCAGGTGGCAGGCTGCCCCACTGTCTGGGCATCATGCCTTTCTTAGAGTTATGGATACACTGAGATCAAAAGAGCCCCACTGTGGTGTACAGTTACATGCCAGTCCAGAGCCATCGTCTCCAGGGCCTCGGGTGTATATTAAGGGTAACAGAAGTCAGAGCTTAAGAAAACGTACGGAGAAGAAACTTAAAACTGAGCACTTATTCTTATTTCCTTACTTATTTGTTTCTTACAGATTGAAAAATGTTGAGCTTGCCATTCTGACTGCCAGCATGTGTGTTTTAAGGGCAGGAGCAGCTGCTTAGGAGGCAGGAAGGGAGGGGCCACTGTGACCTGCTACATCCTTGCTTCGGTCAGGAGTCACTAGGCACCCACTGGGTGTCTCAGTGATGGAGGGAAGAGGCTGTGCTCGAAAAGCAGCAGAGACAAGTGGGGATCCAGGAAAAGAGAGATGCCCCAGAAGGCTCAGTCTCCCCAAATGCCATAGCCTCAGAGCTCAGGGAGAAGAGAGGGAAGAGAGCATAGGTGGAAGAATGTGCTCATTGGGGGTCACCCTTCACTGAATACGGAGCTTGTCCTCTGTGGCATGGCCGGAGGTGGGACTGGAGCTCAGAGAGGCTGAGAACCTCCTCAGCCGCACAGTAACCCCCAACCACGCCCCACCATCTTAACTGCTGTTCTGTGCCACTTCTCAGTATGGCTGTGGATATTAAGAAAGAGACCAGAAGATTGGGATTGTCAGATAATCCAGTTGGAAAATTTACTGGCAGTTCTAGGTTTTTTAAAATTGAACTACAACTGACATATAACATGATAGAGTTTCAAGTGGACAATGCAATGATTTTCTATTTCTGTAGCAAACTGGGTACCACAGTGAGTCTGGTTTACATCCATCACTGTACATAGTTACCAGTTTTCCTGTGATGAGAATGTTGAAGATCCACTCTCCTAGTGACTTTCAGTTCTGCAGCACAGTATTACTTACTGGTTACCATGCTGCCCTGTTACATCTGGGACTTATACCTGGAAGTTTGTGCCTGCTGGCTTTCTTCACCCATGCTGGCCACCTCCTGCCTCTGGTAGCCATACCTACGTCTGTTTTAAAGTGAACCTCGCACTGAAGCAAAGGGCTTAGATCGTGAGTGCACAACCTGATGGTTTTCACAAAGAAAACTACCGCTGAGCCCAGGAAACAGGCCCTCACTGACCCGGAAGTCCCCCATCTCTCCCAGCCACTGCACCTGCCCATGAGGTATGCCGGGTCTCTCGTTTCTGCTGTGCTCACTTGTATGAGTGAATTGCAGTGCGTCCAGCTGTTCTTGCTAAGCACGGAGGTCACACACACACTTGGTCTGCACCGTGTGCACCAGAGTCGGCCTGTGTGGTTGTCAGTGATGGAAGGGTGCTGTGTGGGTCCAGCTGATGAACATTCAGCCAGTTCCCAGATCTCAGCGTAGGGCTGCTGCAGACTGTGCCGCTAAGAACACCCTTGGGCACGGCTCTTGGTGCCTGCATGGACATTTCCATTGGGAGTGTCTCCAGGAGCAGAATTGCTAGGGCCCAGTGCAGGCGAGGATGAGACCATGCCCCAGAGTGCCCTTTCAGCTCCCATGCCTGTTTGTCGGCTATTCATTGTTTTATTTTAGGCAGGCAGCAGGTATGTGACTGTCTTGTGTGATGCTATAGGCCCTCTCATCTCTGGAGTGACCAGCGATGAACATATTCTCCCGTGCTTGTTTGGTTAGTCCCTGTGACACTTGGTTTGAGATTCTGACAAGTTTTGATAGCTGGTGATGTCAAGTACTCTGTTCTTTGTTCTTCAAGAATGTCTTGACTATCCTTAGCCTTTCTCCTGGGAATTTGATGGAATTGCATTGAATCTCAAGATAGGCTTGAAGTTTTGACATCTTTATTATGACACATCTTCTGGTTTCTAAGCATCGTCACTGCCTCTCCTATGCATTTATGTCCATTTAATTACTTTCAAGAATGTTTTATCATTTTCTGTGTAGGAATCTTATATTTTTTTTCTTAATTTATTCCTAGGTATTTGGTGATTTTAAGTGGTGTCCTTAAATTTTTATTTTCCGAGAGTTTGTTGCATTTGTTCCAGCTGGGGTGGGCTGCAGTTCAATTCTGCCACTAACCACCTGGGGTTAGCCATAGGCCCCACTGGTCTGGGGCTCAGTTCTTCATCTGCTGCTGTCGCCTCTCTTCAAATGCCAGCTACAGGTGGAGTCCCCCTACTTGGGCACTTCTGACAAACTGGCTATCAATTCTGGAAGTCCCACAAATCCCACTTTGGGTCAGAAATTCAGTGAATGACTCACAATGACTCAGGAAAGTGCTACACTTGTGATGAGTTTTATTTTATAGGCCGAATGCCTGATGAGGGCTGGCACAGTCTCGGAGGGAGAGTTTTCATGTCCTCTGTCCCTTCAGGTGTGTCACCTCCTGGCACATCAGTGTGTTCCCCAAACTAGAAATTCCATTGAGTTTAGGGGTCCAGAGTTTTTATCAGGATTTCAGTACCTAGGTATGATTGATTAAATTATTGATTGAGCTCCATCTCCAGCCCTGGGAAGTAGGCAGTGGAAAGCTCCTAGTGGGGTTTACTGGTGGCCACCAGCTCTGGGTCTGGGGGTGGGCCCCCCTGTAGTTGGCGGTTAGCATAACAAAGATACTGCAATTACTCAGGAAATTCCAAGGGTTTTTGAATCTACAAGGAACTGGAGTCAAAGACTAAAGACATTCTTTATTATACCACACAAGATTAAAGAAATAACAGTTCATTTTTGTATAGCAACCTTGAATCCACTGGCCTTGCTGAATTCAGTCATTAAGTCTAATAGTTTATTTTAGATTTTCTACACACGTAATTATGTTGTGAATAATAGCAGTTTTATTTAATTTTATTGCTAAACTTTATACATTTATATCTTGTTTTTGCCTTATTTTACTGGCTATGCCATCTAGGATTTTGTTGAACTGGTGACTGTGCATCATTGTGTCATTCTAGGTCTCGGAGGAGAAGCTTTCACAATTTATCATCATGCATGATTTTGCTGTATTTTTTTTTTAATTGTCTTTATCAGATCAAGCAAGTTTCCTTCTCTTCCGAGTTTGCTATGAGTTTTTTTTATAATGAATAGGTGTTGAATTTTACCAAGTGCCTTTTAAATGTCTGTTGAGATGATTGTTATTTATCTCCTGCAGTATTCTGAATTCCACTGATTTTTAAAATATTAACCCATAAACAATTATATGATTAGAATAGACCTGAGTCATGGTGTATTATCCTTTTTACAAACCACTGGATTTGATTTGCTAATATCTTTATTTAGGATTTTGGCATCAATGTTCACAAGAGCCAGGTCTACATAAACATTTTTCCTGCTGTTAAAACACTGAGGGAGATATTTCAAGATGTCACTGTTTTTGTGTGTGTGTGCGAGGCAGAAAAAAATAATTGTTTAATCATTAAGTCTTTTTTCCTCTTCTAACTGATGTCCCAGGTTAGATAAACCAGTTTGAACTCATCCAGTAATGCCCTCCCCGTCACCCTAGCAGTGGCCTCGCGCATCAGGTTCGTGTTGCTGGAGTTTTTTGCTCCCTCTTCAGGCTTTCATTATCAAGGCCTAGAACGATTTTCATAGTACATTTGGGAATATTTGGTGTACGATTGCCAGTTATCAACTAGGGTTCACCAAGGAAAAGAGCTTTTTCTTTTCTTTGCGAAGGGGATACCTCAGAAAGCTAGTTACAGACTTAGCACAGCTTGATGTTAGCCAGCAGAGCACTTAGCAGAATTTCCAGTCGCATCTTCACATCTAACTTGTGGCACGTGGGCTTCTTACCCACGGTCCAGCTTTGAGAGTGACTCGTGCAAACTATTAGCTGGTTGCACATAGAGGTCCAAGGAGTGGGTGCTGCACAGGCAGTAAGTAAGGGAGGGAGCTGCCTAGCAAGTAGAGGTATGAGAAGGGGGGCCCTCCTGGCGGGGGGCCAGATGGCCAGGAGCCGGGGGTGATGGGGGAAGGGCAGAGAGCTCCTGAGAAGATAGGACTGAGTGGGAAGGGAGAATCAGAATACACCACAGGTCCAAACTTAAAAGGAGGGAATCCCCGGGCACCCCTGGTCAGTGCCCCTGCCCTCCTCCTGTGCTCACTTTCAGTCTTTCAAGCATTTTTCATCCACTTTGTTTTTTTCTGCCTACAACAGCTCTGTGTATCCCTCTTTGGACCGGCCTGGATGTGTCTCCAGGAGAGGACACACATACATATGTGTACAGTGAAATATGCAGCCATTCGATTAAAAAAGAAAACTTTTATAATGTGGGAAAATGTAAAGACTACAAATAATGTATTTTAATCTTCCATATATATTAATATTAAAGACCAGAGAAATGCTTCGTTAACAGTAGTTATCTTTGGAAAGCAGGGTTATAAGGGAATCTTAATTTCCTTTTTTCCACTTTTGTTACCAGTATCAGTTAAAAATCATATAGAAATTAGTTAGCTGTAAAACAAATCTTAAAAAAACTGAGGAAATAAGAACACTGTTGACAATCATAAGGAACTGCTGTGTATATTTAGGTGTGGTAAGAGTCAGGGTTTTGCTTTTTTAAAAAGTCTTTATATTTTAGAGATACTTACTAAAGTGCTTGTAAAATTTATAGATGCTCACAGATAAAAGCTGGGATTTGCTTCACAATAAGCCGGTGGAGTTGGGTGGGAGGAAAGAGGAAGCCAGATCCACACAGGAGTTAATTGTTTAAGTTAGGTGAAGGGCAAAGGTGTAATTATATTATTTCCTCCCTTTTGAATGTGCTAGATATTTTCCATAATAAAAGGTTAAATTAGAGATTACTGGCTGAGAGAAAAATCAAAAGCCTGAAGACCTGGGTCCTGGGTGAGAGCCCAGCCTTAGGGGCTCCTGACAAGGTTCTGTTAACAGCTTTCCCCTCAGGGCTCTCTGGTTAAAAGGAGGCTGTTTGCAGAAGTCCCCTGATCCCAGCATGATCACCCCTCCCTGTGTCCTCCTGGGCAGGCCCCTCTGATCCTCCGTTTCCTCCAGGAAGAATGGGGGTCAGTCATAGGAGATGCATGCAGGCCACTGCCAGAGTTTGTTCACCCCTGTTCTGCAGCTAGGGCAGGTGGGCCACGGGGGACACCCTAGTGCCTGTTGTGGAAAGGGACAACCAAGGCCTGGCCACCTTTGCAGAGCTATTCTAAGGGGAGCACTTTTAACTGGTGGTCTATACTATTAGAAAATACTTTTATATTCTTACCTCCATTTGTTCCAAAATTACCTGCATGTACTGTTTCCTAATGTATATATTATAAAACAAACAGAAAATTGTTAGAGATAAAGATGAAATAACCATGATATTTAATGTCTTTAAATAGTTAACATATTATCTCTAGTATGTACTTTAAATACTTTCTTAAGGCACAAAATGCCCTTCTGGTGGGGGTCATCAATACTGGCAGTGGCTGTAAGTCTGTGTTTCAGACAATTTTCTTAACAATTTTGAATTACTTTGGTCAACCTCTTGGCTTGGCCCTAATCCTTGGCTACTGCTTCCCTCTTGCTGATTGACAGGCTGGCAGGGACAGAGAGGGTCACCTTGGGCTGCTGTGGGCCCTTGTGCTTGCTTTATTCCTGGGACTTCATGCAGGGGGCCTGGTCAGGGAGCACTGTCAGCCTGTATAAATAGAAGCTAAAGTTGCTTATTTATGTTGGATGAGTCCCCGTTTCAGAGACCCTATTCTGAAAGGTCCCTGACAGACGGCCGGGGCTCACTTCTGTGTTGTTTGTGTGTCTTGCTCAGGATGGCAGGCAAGTCTCCTGGGAAGGCTCTAGAAACACTCTTACCTGCAGATCCCTGTCTGCTCCGGCAGATGGGCCACCATTCTGCTCTCTCATTTCTCTTCCATGCAGCTGTCTCCATAACTTATTCCTCTCTCTCTTGTTTGTTTTCTGTTTTATGTTCTCTCTTTGTCTTGCCTCCTGTTTTTCTTTATTTCCTTTACAAACATAACCAGCTATAATGCTGTCTTTTCATTGGTGGTATGTATTGAATAGCTGACTTATCGAGTACCTGCTGTGTATTTAGCCTCGTGCTAGGGGTTGAGGAATGAGTCAAGAACCACCTAACCCAACTCATGCTGGTGAGACTTTGAACTGGGCCCTCTGCTATATACAGAGGGCGATTTGGAGGCGTGTAAAAAATTCGCCAGTGTACAAACTCTTTGACCTAGTAACTCCACATCTATAAATATATCGTCATCTCACACAGGACAATAGAGAAGAACTGGAAACAGCTGTGTCCAGCAGCAGGAGGGAGAAGGTTAAGTCATCCTGGCATCCACAGAGGAGGCCACCTGAGCTTAAAAAATAAAATTAAAGTAATGTATTTATTATAAAACTGAGAAAAGTGGAAAATGATTAAGAAATGAAAGTTACCCATATCCCACCATTCAAAATGCGGTTATTTTTGATATGCGTTCTTCTAGTACTTCAGCAATGAACTATACTGCTTTTTCCTCCTTTCAAAATGAGATTTCGATTTTTGCCTCTTCTGATTATAGAAGGAAAACATACAAAAGTAAAACATTGATTTTAAAATGCATTAAGCCAAAGCATAAGGAGCCAGTGTCAATGGCTCTTATTGTCCTGGTCTTTGACTTCCTGCTTTACAGAGGTGAACACTGTCTCATTTGGTAAATCTTGGGGGGCCTCAGCCCTTTTGTTCAGTGGCCGCAGTACCGTGTCATGACCCACCTTGCACATCGGCCTGGGAGTTTCCTTTGGATTAAGGTCTCCCCTACAAGTGGGAGCCTGCCTGGGCCTGGGTCTTGCCACCTCCCCTGTGACACACATACTACCTAACCCCGAAGAAGTTTCCCTGTTGCCCCACTGGGGCTCTGTTTAGTCTCTGGTCTGACAGTGTATATTAGTCTACGTTAAAATGAATGGCCTCCTAGGTGTTCCTGTAAGTTGCTCATTGCCTAAGCACCTGCCTCTGCCCCTGCCTGGCTCACTGTAGAGGGCGCCATTCCACTTCAGGGCCCAGGGGTTCAGGTGGGCCTCCTGCTGCTGGCTGAGGTCAGCACTATTAATAGTCACTTAATCCTGCTGTGGCCAGTGGTGGGGCGGGGGATTCCCTGGAAAAGAGGGCCCTGTTGGAGGGCCTGAGAGCACAGGGCCAGTCGTGGGTGTCTGGAGTTGGGACGTGCCAGGAGGCCAGTGAGAAGGATGCTGAGGACACCATCCTGGTGGTGAATCCGTGTCTGATCTGGGCCCCTGGGTCTCAGCTGTGAGAAAGGCAGCCATGACTGGTCAGCCCGCCCCTTGCAGGGCCCTTGTGGCTTTGTAACCCAGCACCAGTGAGGTGTCCTTCTGATCTTTGAGAGATGATGATAAAATTTTTCATGAGGAAGGAGGACATAGCAAAGGTGGGGGACTGGGCTTCCTGGGGCCCCTGGAGACTGCCTTTATGTGTCCAGCAGAGTGTGGAACGTCTACTGTGCTCCAGGTGTGCGGTGGGCAGAGGGGATGGCACAGAGAGGAGGAAAGTCACAATGCAGCCTTGACTAAGCTGCCCCCTGTTCCGTAGGGACATGGATGCCAGTGGGCCATTGTCACATGCAGGCTTCGCAGCCATGTAGATGCTGGGAAAGGAAGAACTGGGGCATGGGCTGGGCCACCCAGGGCTGAAGCTAAAAAAGGTGACAAGTGAGGGACTCTTGTCTTCTTACTCCTCACCCCTGTTCCAGTTGGGAGAGGGCAGTGGAAGAGGCCCAGGCTTTCTGTCTGGTCTGTCCAGCCCTCTGGGGTCTCTAGAAGCTGGACAAAAGGAGACGAAGGGCAGGGTAGGCAAGCTAGCAGCCAGGTGCGGCCCAGAGGAGACTAAATGACAGCAGTGTCAAGTTGCCTCTCACAGCCAGGTTGCCCCTTTCTGGCCTTGTTTAGATTTAAAGGAAACCCCAAGTCTCAGAGGAAGCAGTATGGGAGTCCTTTAAAAGTTACTTTAACACGTGTATCTTTATAAAATTTAAAGCATGTGTTTATCTTTATAAAATTTACTCTATCGATGATGGAAGTTTTAGAATTTCTCTTCAGAAAAATATCAAAAAGGAAATTAAAACCACCCTGAATCCCCTATACTTAGGTTAAATCATAGGAGATTGTTACTTTTGTTCGTCAAAAATAGTCAAATATCAATAATTTCCTATCTATCAGCCAAATTTGAACAGTTGCTGTATTTCCAGCCTTTTTGTTTAAATAAGGAAAGTGTGGGACTCTCAGCTTTTGGGGTATATGTATTATTTAAATTTTCATGTTTCATTTCTTACCCCAGCCACCCCCAAATTCAATTGTCCAGTCAGATCGACACTAATAATAAAGTGAAGTAACTCATTCACACAGAATTCTATATTAGATTTAAATTTCTTTCAGTGAGAATCATGAGCATGTAAACCCTAAGAGGATCCTATTTTAAATGGTAGATCAGCTAATAGTGCTTTCTGAGTCCCACAGATTTCTGAATCACCGAAACTCAGTTATTCTTAATCTTCATCCCTTCCCCCTCCTCCCATGAGTGGAGTCATTCGCCCCACAAGCACAAAGCAAACACTGTGTGCCACTTGATGTTCTGAGTTAGGGACACAGGCTGAAGCCCCTGCTGTCATAGACTCACAGTCTACTGGGAGCAGGGGGCCCAGCAATGATAAAGGCGGGGATAAGCACGATAGCCTTTATTTTAGGTGATAGAGTAACAACAGGTTTAGGGTGCTGAAGGAGGGTTTGTTGGCAGGGAGACCCTGGGGGTGGGCCTCACCCAGAGGATGACACACAGACCTAGAGAGGGGAGCTATGCAGATGTGTTAAAAGGAGGTGCAGGGAGCAGCATCAGGTGTCAGGTGTCTGTGGAACAGCAAGGAGGAGGTGGCTAGCCAGAGCAAAGGAGAGAGAAGTAGGAGGTGGGCGAGGGCCTTTGGGGTCCAGGCACAGACAAATGTGGCTTGTGCTTGGAGTGAGGCTTAAAGTGACCTGACTTCCCTATGAGAGGCTCCCCCTTTCTGCAGTGTTGAGAATGGACTAGGGGTCTAGGACGAAGCAGAGAGATGGTGAGGAAGAGGTGTGTGTGTCCCAGAATGGGACAGTAGCCGTGGAGGCCACCAGGAGAGAAGATTGTATTGCAGGCAGAGCTGATGAGTCTGCTGAAGGGATTGGATGTAGAAGGGTAGAAAACAGAGGAGGCAGAATTCACTGCCCCATGACCGATGAACTGGGTTGAGAGAGATGGGGCAGGCTGGGGCAAGGGTAGGAGGTTGGTTTTGGTGATAAGTTCAAGGTGTTAGACATCTACACAGAGCTGGCTGTCAGCTGCAGGTGGATGTTTGAGTCTGGAGGGCACAGGAGAGGGCTGAGCTGCAAATACTTTATTTAAGACATATAGTTTGTACTCAAAGTCATAAATAAAGCAAGGGACCTAGGCACAAGGACTGAGCCCTGGGACCCCTCCCACATTAAGAGGACAGAACAATCCCTGAGGTCAGAGGACTCTAGAAGACCGGTATCCCAGGTGGATAGAGTGATCCTTGGTCAGAACTGTAGCCTGAACATTAGGCCCCCACCATTTGAGGTCATTGTGACCTTGGGCAAGGGAACATTCTGCTAAGACAAAAAATGCCCACTCCGAGCAAATTAGTAAAGGCATATACAGCCCCGGTTCCAGTAGTGGGGCCAGCAGGAGATGAAGGGGAAGCTGTGGAGAGACCAAGACTTGACCCTCACAGCTCTGCTGAGGCTTCCTCCCTTAGGCTGCTCCAGACCCTGTAGTGTGGGCCAAGCCCTCTGGGCTGGCTCCCTGTTGTCACATGCTGGGGTCAGGGGCGTGAAACCAGGGTAGGAACCCAGGGGTGCCTGGGAAACCTGGCCACCCCACAGAGCTTTTGTGAAGGGCGTCTCCTCCTCACCAACTTCCTTTTGCTTTAGGTTGAAGGGGTGGCCCTTCTCTAATTATAGTGCCTGCCTGGCCTAATTATTTGCCAGGCTAATTTGTTAATGGCTTTGGGACCAAGAGCCTTTGCCTGGGGCAGTGTCATGGCTCCAGGGCACCTGTAGGGAGTTTGTGAATGGCTCTTGGGGCACCAGGATGGGAATGGGCAGGGGCCCTATGGAGCCCCTGGTCCAGCTGTCTCTGGCTCCTCTTTTCACAGGTTGTCAGTGTGGGTCTTTCCCTCCCCTGGATCTGGCACCAGCAGGACCTTGCCCTTTCATTCTGCTTAAACTAATGGTCCTTAATGCCTTGACATGAAAAAATACTTCTGGTTTTCCTTCTCATAAAAGAAATGTTTGCAGTAGAAACTTCAGGAAATACGGAAAAGGAAAAAAACCACCCCGACCCTAGCTGAGTGACTCATGACCCCAAGTGTGTTAGCATTTCAGAGGAGGAGTGTCATGACTGGTGCCTTTGCTCTTGTTTGACTCACTACGTTGTCCCCCAGGGAAGTCCCACCTGGCCATCGTGCAGAAAGTAAACAACGAGGGCGAAGGGGACCCCTTTTACGAGGTCTTGGGGCTGGTCACCCTGGAGGATGTCATCGAGGAGATCATTAAGTCGGAGATCCTGGACGAGTCAGACATGTACAGTGAGTTCCTGTCCTGCCCCTTAGCCTGACATCCACTGTTTTGGGTGGGAAGGCCACAGTGTGGGGACATGGGGGCAGGGTTGCCTGAGACTTAGGGATTCGTGCAGGCTGGGCTAGCGGGGAGAGGAGGCCACCTTGGTTCCTGCCTTTGGCCTGTGGACCACCCTGGCCCAGGCTCTGCTGTTCTGCATGGAAAGAGGGACTGCAGGGCCAGTTGCTGGCGGGAAGGTTCCATAACCTCCTGAGTCCATGAAGGGGACAGTGTGGTCAGCTTCAGATTCCTCCTCTTGCAGCTGACAACCGGAGCCGGAAACGGGTGTCTGAGAAGAACAAACGCGACTTCTCTGCCTTTAAGGATGCTGACAATGAACTCAAGGTGAAAATTTCACCTCAGCTGCTCCTGGCTGCTCACCGTTTCCTGGCCACAGGTAAGAGTGAGAGGAGGGACACAGTCACGGAGGGAGAAGGACTTGGCCCCGACTGTTCCCAGAGGGGACCACGCTGCATCTGAGGCGGTTCATGTGAGGCGGCTCCTCCACCCCTGGGCGCTCCCTTGTGAACTGCATACTTCCAGGACATATGCCATTTAGTTTTAGAAATAACCGTTGGTGATCTACGGCCATGCCCCGCTGAAAGTGCCCGATCGTGTTTGATCTTGGAAGCTAAGCAGGGTCGGGTCTGGTTAATACTTGGATGGGAGACCACCTAGGAAGACCAGGTGCTGTAAGCATAAAAAAAATACTAATAACCCTTGGGGACCTGAGCTGGGCCCATCGAAGCTCGTGGAGAAAGACACAGGCCCACCCACGTGCAACCCCTAGCCCTGGCTCCCTTCATCCCCTCTGAGAACATGGTGCCGGCTTTGTTCTTATCTCTCCCGCCTTCCCTCTGCCTGCATGTGCTGGACTTTACCGTAGGACTGGACCTTTACATCAGCATCATCTCCCTTCTCACCCCTGAGCACAGCTGCCATGGGGATCTGGGCGATGAATTAGAAAGACTCCTACCTCCTCGTCCCTCTGCCTCAGTCTTCCTTCTCAGCCTTTGCTTTCTAATGTTGTGGAGACTTCTTCTCCTTCCTGTTTTCTGCCAGGATGTAGATGATGTTGATAATAATGATAACATTTATCGCGTACTTTCCATAGGCCATGCATGGGTCTGAGTACTTCACGTGTATTGCCCCATTTGACCTCAACGTGACCCTGTGAGGTTGGAATCCCCATTTCACAGATGAGGAAATGGACACAGGTCATGTGACTTGCCTAGTGTCATGCCCCCTTAGTGCGGGTGCCACTGTTGAAGCCCCGTGGTAGGTCCACTCTAGTCTGACCAGTCCAGAGCCCAGCGCCCTCTCCCCGGGGGTGCGGACTGAATGGGCGGGCCTGGCAATGAGGGAGCATCCCCTGTCCCTGCAGAGGTCCCCCAGTTCAGCCCTTCTCTGGTGTCGGAGAAGATCCTGCTGCGGCTGCTCAAGTACCCGGATGTCATCCAGGAGCTCAGGTTTGATGAGCACAACAAGCACAGTGCCCGCCACTTCCTATACTCTCGCAACAAGCCGGCCGACTACTTTGTCCTCATCCTGCAGGTGCGCCACGTACACCTGCCCTGAGCCCCTGTCCCTGTGCCCCCACCCGGAGCCCTTAGGCCCGCAGGCCCATCACTCCTCATGTCTTCTTCCCACCTTGTCCTTTTGTCCTTCTTACTCTGTGACCCTGACCTGTGTTCTTCAAGGGGAAGGTGGAGGTAGAGGCCGGGAAGGAGAACATGAAGTTCGAGACCGGCGCCTTCTCCTACTACGGCACCATGGCCCTGTCCTCGTCCCCCTCTGGTGAGTTGCTGGCTGTACCTGTGCTGCCCTTCAGTAGGCCTGGAGGGAAAAGGATGCCAGAGGGCCCACGCTGCTGGTCCGGGGGATGGTGGCCTGGAGAGTAGAGTCACTTGCCCCGTTGGACAGGACTTGGAGGTTGGAGGGAAGGGAAAGGGGTTCTGAGCAGAGGCTTATGGGGAGCCATTGGCGCGTCCTGAGACAGTGAGACCGCCTGCCAGAGCAGAGGGAGATTGGGGGTAAGGACGAGTCGGGGGCACCTGAAAGTCAGTGGCATTTGGTGGTTGTTTGTGGCTTTTGAGCAAGGAAGCAGAATGTAGAGTGGGCCAATGACCTGGTGGACCGTGTTGCCCTCAATTGGCTGTCACAGTGGGCCAGGAGTTGAGAGGTGGTGGGTGGAAAGAGGGTACAGGGCCTGGCCTCTGCATACTGGGACAGGGGTCCCAGGGTGGGGTGAGGGCCCCAAAATACCCTGGTTGGGGCCAGGCCAGGGCACGTGGCACACAGATTTGGCATCTCAGGCTTAGCTACTGCCTCTTGGTTAAGGGTTGGTTCTAATGGAATAAAGCAACTTTTGGGCAAAGAGGGTACTGGGCACTCTCCAGAGAGGTGATGGCAATCCAGGGAAAGGCTGTTGTGCTGCTCCAGTCTTGGTGGCTCAGGTGCCTCTTGTCATAGCGGCCTGTTGCTGGAGTGGGTGCCTTGCTGGTGAGGCCCACTTCTCGGACAGCGCAGCTTCTCACTGGTTCTGGGACCCCTCCAAGCCTCGAGGTGGCTGTACACTGGAGAGTGGGTATCCTCTTGGTGCTGGGGGAAAGGCCATGCATCAGGATGGATGCTGCTGCTCCTGGGAGTCTTGGCTTTGCCCACCGTGTCCTTTTATAAAGAAGACCCTTTCAGGGGCCAGGGCACCCAAACCTATTGACACAGCTCTGCCCTTCCGTCAGCATGCATAGGCTCCTGGAGGGAGGGAAGGGGACAGGGCTCCAGATCTGGGTTTGGAGCAGGTGGTGGCCCTAAGAGGTCTTCTCCACCCCTCCTGAAAGCACCTTGTCGTCCAGCTTGGGGGAATCTTGTTCAGAAAGGCACACATTGTAGGACATTTTCTCAGTGCACTATTCTCTCAGCGATGTCTCAGAGGCCAGGGTCACCTTCCTGTGCTCTGCCCCTTGGCCTGGAGGCCCTCAGTCTCCATTTAGAGTGGCCAGAAGGGGGAAGTGTCTAATCGGGGGTTGTGGAGTCACTGTGGGAGTCCTGGGCCCCCTCTACCAGCATCTGCCATCTCTGAGCAGGGCTCATGGGTCTGCCCTGAGCACCCTCCGCATCATAGCTGTCCCCATTTTCACTGTGCCCCCTCGGTGCCCAAGGGAGCAGGACAGCATTTATGCTTCTCCATCCTATCCCTGTGGCTCCATGTTCTGCCTCCTGAAGTGGAACCCACCCATCGCTGACCATTTCCTCTTTTGCTCCAGTGCCTTCAACCCAGGCTGGGGGTCTGCCTGGTAAGCGGACTTCCCTGCTCTCCTGGCTCTCAGGTAACTTGGCATGGCTGGGGGAGTTTGCACTGCCACCTGTTGCCTGAGCCCACACATCACAGCTGCATTATTAACCTGTCCCAATAGGCACTGGGGCTCCCCACCTGTTCACACTTGTAAGCCAGCCAACCTATGGTGCAATTACTGATGGCTTTGCCTTCGTCCTAGAAGGGCTTCCCTGAAGGTTCTTGAGGAGACACGTGTGTGTGTGTGCTCACACACCACACATGCATGCGTATACAACACACATGCACATGCACACACACCTGCAGATGATAGGCTGGGATGGAGGGTTGCTCCTAGCCTGGCCAAGCTGTTCAGGCCACTCACAGACCCTGATCAAGGTCACTCACAGACCTCACCGTGGTGACTTCCCATCTCATCAGCTTTCTCTACAGACCTTTCCACCTTTCCTCACAGACTTTGCTTCTCACCCTGTGGCTGCTGGTGTGCATGGGCTGTGGGGGCAGTGGCCGGGCCATGTGATAGCCCTGTAGGTGCGCCCACAGGTGCTAGCTTGGTCATTCTAGGGACTGCCTTTCCCTCCTTAGGTCTTGGTTTCTTCATGTGAGATGGGAACTGTGCACATGTCCACCTCTTAGACTCGTCGGGAACAGTAAGGGACTTGATAAATGTTTAGTTAGAGCTCAGTTATTATCTGTTTTTTCTTTATCGCCACTGTAATGTAATATCATAGTCAGAAAGTATTTAGGAAAAGGCCAAATGCCATATGCTGTTTCTGGCCTTGGGAATGTCACACTCCTGAGCACTGTCCCAGGACTGGTGACAACTATGCTGGATAGACTCATTTAGTTCGAGAGACCCCATCCCTGTGTTCTGAGGCAGCAGAAGGTGGCGGGGGTGCTGGCCTGGTCACCAGAATCTGGGCCTGGCCTGGCCTGGCCTGGCCTGGCAAGCTGAGAGGAAGTTGAGAGCAGACAAGTGTGAGGTCCCATCTCAGTATGTGACTTAGAGGAGCATATGAGACCACATCCTGAAAACCTAGCGCCTCAGCACACTGTTTCCCATTTTATATTCCCATGGCTGGGTTTTTCCTTCTTAACTATACCGAATCACACTTTGCTGTTGATCCTCTTCTGAAAAAAAGTTAAAAGGTGACTTAGAAGCCACTGGTCCCTTTCAAACACCCAGCTTTGGGCGATGACGGAAAGCAGCAAGCCAGTGTGGCCTTGGAATTGGGATGTCTGATGAGCACAGAGGAACCGTTCGCCTGCATTATTTACTGCCTCACCTCCCTTGCCCTCGCCCTCGCCCTCTCCCTGTCCCACACTTGCTCTGTGTTCACAGAAGGCCAGGAGTCACACATATGTAGTTTGGATTGTGGAATTTTAACAGAGATGCTTTTCTCTAAGTTTTCTAGTTTCACCAAGCAGATGTGCCTTCATTATCTCCCTTATACATATTCAGGGGGGGTCTATATCCTAAGTCAAGCTCTTTGTGAAAAACTCTTTCTGTGTGTAAGATTATATCCTTAGAATATTTCTTCAAATATAGAATTACAAAGTAAAAAACTCCTATTTTTTGTTACATATGTTATTTGTTTTAATCATTAAAGTACCATAGCTTATTTAGAAAATTGGGAAGTAGAAAAAAGTCTTAAGAAAATTAGGAAGCCTCATAATTTCTTTATTCAGAGATAATACTTAATATTTTGGTGTATTTCTTTTGGGGGCCTCTATTTTTAATAGGCCATGTCACTAATTTGTGTTGGTTTTAAATTAATTTTATGTTTCTGGTATGTTAACAAGAATTAATTAAAAGTAGTCCATCATCCAGATAATTAATGTGAAATATTAAGTGATGTCTCTAGTGTTTGTTTTTTTCTAGAACTCCATCAGAGATGTTGCTCATGGTAGAATGCATGACCTTCTGATGATTGTATACTGCCAGACCGTAGAAATCCACGCTGTGTTTTTCTAGTTTTCTGGATGAAACTCAAAGATGGCCTGTTACTGATTCATCTGACCTGGTTATAGCTCTGTTGGTCACTTGGTCACCAGATGTTTGCTCTATTCATTGCACTAACTTAGTCATTAGTTAGAAACTTAGCAGTTAACTAAGCAAATCAGCTTAGTTCACTTCCTGTTTGTTTGAACAAGGCAGCTGTACCTTCACTATTAACTCCTCTGTGGGGATCATTGTTTTCTAAGTGTCCTCAAAAATCAGAGCTAGTGATACACAGTGGTGAGTGCGGTTCCTTTTTCAAAGTGAAGAGTGTGCTCCTTTCCTTCCCCATTGGGGTTATGTCATTCCCGTCCTGGTTAGTCCATAGAATGGAGGCCTGCGCTGCCACTGCTGATGGGAAGAGGTGCTGCCATCCTGTCCAGGCTTTGCCTCCCGGGAGGGGGACTGGGACCAACTGGAGTGGGAAGCCTGCAGTTCCAGGGCCTTTAGGTTTCTGGGAGGGAGACCCTGCTGTCCTGTCCCGCTGCCAGGCTGTCGGGGGCTCAGCACATACAGGTGGTTGGGACAGACTGTGCAGAAAGGGTTCTGTGCAGACATGTTTGATCACGTATGGGCCTTTTCAGATATGGGCAGAGTGTTGTGTTGAGAACTGTGTGTGAGTGCAAACTATAATTTACACAGTTTGTGTCCAGAGATGAGCTGTTCCATCTGCTGCGGGAGAAACCACTGTGCTGCCCCTGACTGACCAGTTGTTGGGGAAATGAAGGGTTTTGTAGCTGTAAACATCCTGCGTCTTCCAGTTCTGTTTGTTTCGATAGATGTTTTCATACTTATCACATAGCCCTGCTAAAGAAACTAACTCGTTTGCTCTGATGATGTGGGACCTGGTCATCCCTGGGAAGGGCTCCTGTTGCCTGTCAGGGCTGCAGCACTGAACATCTACGGGACAAGCCTGGACATAAGGCTGTAAGGGCATCAGGGTGTCTCGGGGCCTGATAGCACTTTCCCTTGCAGACCGCTCACCATCACACCCCAGCCCCCTGAGTCGCTCAGCCTCCCTCAGTTACCCGGAGCGCACAGACCTCACCAGCGCTGCGACTTTGGCCAGTAGCAGCAACCAGCTGGGCGGCTCTGCACTGGGCCAGTATGTGTCTGACTTCAGTGTCCGGGCACTCACAGACCTGCAGTACATTAAGGTGAGTGCCTCCTGCTCTTGCTTTGGCACCAGCTGCCGGTGTGTCCCCAGCCCTGACCCTTGCTCTCTACCTGCTCCAGCCCTCTGTGACCTGCACGTCTCTTGCAGATCAGTCGGCAGCAATACCAGAATGGGCTGCTGGCCTCGCGGATGGAGAACTGCCCTCAGTTCACCCTGGACGGGTGCACTGTCTGCACGGAGAGCCGGGCAGAAAAGCCAGAGCTGCCAGTGGTGGACGAGACCACAGCCCTCCTGAACGAGCACAATGCCATGCTGCGCAGAGCTTCCCCTGAGAGTGCTATCTGACAGGAGGGCCCGGGGCCCCCCGCCAGCTCCATGGGGGCTGCCCCAGTGGGCCCACCCGAGGACAGGGAGCCTGTCTGTCAGGCCAGATGGGGTGCAGGTAGCCTGTCTGAGAGGCCAGGTGGCCCCTAGCCTGTGGGGGTCCAGTCTCCACTGGACCTGTGAGCAGCTTGCTTGATGGCGGCCGCCCCCAGCGAGGGCCGTACTCTACTGGAGACTCTGAACGAGGCTGATTGTTCCTCTTTTTAAATATCATTTGGGGGAAGGGAAGACAGGGTTAAGAAATTTATTTTTAAAAATTATTTTTTCCACAAAAACTTTAAAAGGGGTAGGGTTTCTCACCCCAGAAGCAATAGCCATAATCTTCACCCAGCCACGACTTGGCTGTGTCCTGACTCAGGGAGTCCACTTGTCCTCACCGTCCTCCAGAGACAGGTTCCAGAGGACCACTGGAGACTGCCCTTCCCAGGAAGCACAGAACCAAATAGCACTGAGAACAAGTGCCCAACGTGCACGCAGGCTCGTCTGATGTCGCTGAGGCCAAGGGATCTGGGGACTGGGATCAGGAATTTGACACTCCTGGCTACAGAGCAGTATATCTGCTCCAGTTGCTCATTGGATCCAGGAATTTCCGAGAACTCTGCTGGTGGGCTCTTGTGGTGAGTTGGAGCCATTGAGGACTCTCACCGTTTCCATTGGGTTGGCTCTTACCTGCCCCTTTGGACAGCCACCATAGCAAATAACTTGGGGTTGACAAAAGTGTCAGGCAGGGTGTCTCACCTTTTAGATTGCTTGCCCTGTTCCCCAGGCTGTCCTCACTTTACCAAAGGTCCATCTGGGTGGGGACAGCATCTCCATTAGAGATGACTTGTCTGCAGTACTCTTTCAGTTCCAGGAGGGAACCTGGTCATGGGCGTTGTTAGCAGGTAATACCGCCCCTTCCCACCCAAAGTCTGTTCTCAGTCCCCGAGCCATGAACTCTGCTTTCTAGAATCCCGACTTCTAATCTTAAACCCCAAGGCCTCTTGGGGATTGAGGACTGAGGATATGCAGGAGCTAACCTAAGCAGGTTCTTCATGCCCTTTCCTCTGTGGCTGAAGCTTACCTGCCCTGTCTGCACACTTCCAGAACATAGGAAAGGGTTCTACCCCAGAGGCACACAACTAGCAGCCCTGTTTCCCCCATGGCATAACCCTAGAGTGAGGTGCCGTCCTGGCCTGCGCTGAAGCTGGCGGTGCTGGATGTACTGAATCAGGCCCTGCTGCAT